>JAPVLO010000078.1:0-4800000 GCA_027257055.1 Cephalopachus bancanus | reverse complement strand
TCCAATAAAAATGGCTAGAATTTAGGCAAGGATTCCAATCCTTTGGGAGCTGGAGTGGAAAGCATCAGCCAAGACAGAAGTCATGCCAGAGAGACTGGGGTAGGTTTGGGAAGGCTGTGACTCGGGTGACCTTCAGGTATCCTAGGTCAGACTGGATGCCATGGGACAGGAGATGGGTCAAGTCCATACACACTTGAGGGTCTGGGACTTCGAAAAAACTGATGCAGTTATAATGGTCCTTGATAGTGGTGGAGCTGATCCTTAGTTCTTAGGTCATCAGAATGCATATGATGTGATAACGTTTGTATAGGGATTATACATTAATGAATCATGTGTTTTTTTGTTATAAAATAATTTGAAAAGCTAGCCGTTTAGAAAATAAAAATGACCTGGGGGTCAGATGTTCTGGTGTTATTCAGCACCTCCATTTCCAGACCATGTGCTTTGTTAACTATGCTTCATAATGATGATGTGCTTTACTAGTTTTGCAGGCTGTCTCATATTTCCCAGTGGATATGGATGTGAAACTGAATGACTAAATATTCATTATATCCACCTTCACATAATCTGTTCAAAACTTAAACTTTTATTTTTTTATTATTTCATTGCCAATTGACCTTCAGGCAAATTGTCAAGAAATTTATGAGGGCAACAGCTTGAATATGTGTACCCAAGTGTCTCTTGGGTAAAATATGACTCATGGCTTTCATGCTTCTGAAATGATTAAGTCTCAAACCTGAAGTTGACAGCAGAATCATTGTACAGATTGATGTTCTCAATGACTAACATTTGACAGAATTTGTTTCTGATTTATTATGCTTCTAGTTAAAAACAACTTACCTCATTTTTTTTAGTATTTTCACTATGCTCTTCACTTATTGGATTGGGTTAAAAAAATTCTTACACATGAAAGACACGTGCATTTTGAATAAACTAATCTTTTAAATTAAACTTTTAATTTTTTATAAGTATAATTTCAAACTTTTTTGCATGCTGACTTGGTTTCTGCTTTTATCTTGTTTGATATCAAGGAAATCCTGATTTCTAAAATTGTAAACTAACAGTAAACTATTATAAAATCTATTTGATAATTATTGGATTCTTGTTACCATTTATTCACTTAAGATCAGCAAATACACTTGAAAAACAATCATAAACAATTAGGCATAGCCCCTTTCTAACTGAGAGTGTAATTCCTGGAAAAGAGAGAATTTAGAACTTGCTTTTCTCTTATTCCTCAGGAGTATTTATTTATTTATTTATTTAATTATTTATTTATTTTTTGAGTTAGAGTCTCACTCTGTCGCCCAGACTGGAGTGCAGTGACTGCTCCCGGCCACCGCAGCCTTGACCTGCGGGACTCCAGCAATCCTTCCGCCTCAGCCTTCCAAGTAGCTGGAACTATAGGCGCGCACTACCACACCCGGCTAATTTTTTGATTTATTGTCGAGATGAGGTCTCGCCAAGTTGCCCAGGTGGGTCTTGAACCCGCGGGCTTAGGCAATCCACTCACCTCGGCCTCCCAAAGCGCGGGATTACAGGCTGAGCCACTGAGCCCGGTCATATTTTATTTTTTTAAGGACTGCCAGGGGAGTGGGAGGCACATAACATCAATAAGGGTGACCACATTTTATCTGTACGATGACCACGTATTTACCTAACCCTAAATTGTACCCTACATTTTTAAAATCCAAAAAAGAATTAAAGCATGCCACATTAAAGAAGGAAACAAAATATGAAAAAAAATTTTTGTATCTAATTAGTGAAAGAGTTTGATAGTAATAATCACAGTTCTTCTGACTCTTCACCCTTCTTTCTCCCTCTATAATGACCTTGAATTCTCTTCAAGTCCCCCACCAAATATTTCTGGGAAACACATGAACTAAAAGAGAGGTCAAATGAATTTTTCCACTCCTGATTTCCTGCCATTGCTAATGCTCTCCGTGGAAAACAACAACAACATTGAAAGAACACTTCCTACGTACGTAAAGATCCTCATCCTCTGATGTTCCCAAAGTAATTGATCTGCAAGGACCCAAAGCTGGGGTGTAGGTAGCAATGGCAGAAATGCCTGCTGTCTGAATCCGTGCCACACTTGGCCATCCAAACCTTAAAACGCTGTGTTCAGAGTCCTCCAAGTCTTTTATGAAAACAGCCTCTTCAGCACCTGACCTTAAATTCAATTGTCTGTCCCCTGGAACCTGAGACTTGTCTTACAGGCTAGACAAGTAGGGGTACCATGCCATTCATCTTGCTTATTTTATTGTTTGTCTCTCTCCTGGGCATCCATGCACTGTTCTCTCTACCTGCAACCAAATAGCAAAGGAAACAAGACAGAAACCCCAAAATTGTCAGTTCATGTAGATAGACTACTAGAGTGATTTTCACCTCACTAACTCTGTAAGCAAAGAGTTTGGAGTCCCAATTTTATCTGTACCAGAAAACGTTCTGTATAAAACTACTGTTTTTTTTGGAATTTTTTTGTCTGTTATCTAGGGCCATCTCCATGGCTCATTGCAAGCATGTTTATTTATAGAACTGCTTCAAAAATGTTGGTTACGTTTTTTACCAACCAAATTCTCTTCTCTTTTGTAATAATCTCTCGTTCACCAGGAGATACAGACAAGTTAAAAGAGGTGTAAGTATGGTGAAAAAATAAGATTGAAGAGCAGTTCTTTTTTTGAGTTGGCGTCTTGCTCTGTCTCCCAGACTGGAGTGCAGTGGCCGCTCCCGGCCACCGCAGCCTCTCCTGCTGGGCTCCAGCGATCCTTCCGCCTCAGCCTTCCGAGTAGCCAGAATTACAGGCACGCGCTACCATGCCCGGCTGATTTTTTGATTTATTGCAGAGATGAGGTCTCGCTGCCCAGGCAGGTCTCGAACCCGCGGTCTCAGGCAATTCACTCACCTCAGCCTCCCAAAGGCGCGGGATTACAGGCTGAGCCACTGAGCCCGGCTGAGGAGCAGTTCTTTGCAACTCCTTTCAAGTTCAAGTGTGACGGAACACGGTATTTAAAATAGTGATTCAATCACTATTTTATTGATGTGTTGCATTTATTGATGTGTTGTATTTGGGTAGGAATCACTTTGTCATTGACTGCTTTAAGAGGGTCTACCATGCACAGAGAGGGAACCAATAGCATGCAAGTCATTCTTCTTCTGTCCCTGAGCTCAGTTTAGTCTCAGCTCCTTTCAGGATAGGGTTAGGTTCAAAGATCTAATTATTTTCATCAACCAGAGAGACCCACTGAGAGCCATTTGGAGATCCTGAGACCCCCAGGAATCTCTTAAAACAGCTTCATTCCCCAAGGTCTTTGGTCATGTCTTTTACATGTTGACTCCAAAGGAAGTGGGTTAAACTGACCCTGGAAACTTCAAGTAGAATTTACTAGTCTTCAACAATGTTTTTTGTGCTCTCTGGTGGCATATGAAGAAATACCAAGGAAGCATTAGGACAAAGTAACAGGATGTTGTTCATCCAAGCGGCAGCAAGTCGGGATAAACAGGAGAGTGTAGACCAGGGCGGAAGAACCCCATCAGGTAGGAAAATCTCTGATCTAGGCAGATGGGTGGATACCGGGATATATGAAGAAAGCACAAGGTGGAAACAAAAATAAACGAGCAAAATGATCAAAAGGTAGAGAAATTAAATGAGAACCGAGTTGATGCTTGGTGTTATTGATATCTTTCCTTCCCAGTTGTTTCCAACCCTATGGGTCTTTAGGGAAAAAAAAAGGGGGGAAGAAAAGGGATGCAATGTGCAAAGATGAAATGTCCTTAATAGGCTTCTTTCCTTCCTCCTTCCTTCCTTCCTTCCTTCCTTCCTTCCTTCCTTCCTCCCTCCCTCCCTCCCTCCCTTCCTTCCTTCCTGTCTCCCTGCCTCCCTGCCTCCCTATTCTCCTCCCCTCCTCCACCTTCTTCTTTTTGAGTCAGGTTCTCACTCTGTCACCGAGGCTGGAGTGCACAATCACTGCTCACTGCAGCCCAAATGTTTCTTTTACTTCAGCCTCACAAGAAGCTGGGACCACAGTTGTGTGCCACCACACCCAGCTAAGTTTCTGATTTTTTGTTGTAGAGAGGAGGTCTCACTGCATTTCCCAGGGGCTGGTCTTGAACTCCTGGGCTCAAGCAGTCCTCCCACCCTAGCCTCCTGAGGTACTGGGATTGCAGGCATGAGCCTCCCTGCTTGGCCTTTCTCTTATTACTTCTAGTTTGGTGTGGTGCAAATTTGTCAGCAGTTCCTAGGGGATTGTATTTGTTTGTTTATGTGTTTTGAGGGGACTTACAATCTTGACTGGCATAGTAGGAATTGAGGAAAGCAAAGAGAAGTTTCTCTCTTCGCTGTATTTGGGAGGATGCTTTGCTTTAGTTGTCTTCCAGAAGTGACATGCGAGATCAAACCAACTGGCTTATTTTTCGCAGCTCTAATAGCTCTTTTCTAGGGTGTATGCAACTTTGGGTTCATTTTTTATTCAGCACTGATGTTGTCATCAGTGTTTATTTTATAGCAATAACATCAAATTCTAAATATAAGGGCCTACAATTGTGAATTCTGTGACTCTTCAATGTGATCTCTCCTGAGAGATGATCTTCATAATGAACCTTGAGATTGTCATAAAATTAGATGAAAATGATCCCTTTTAGCTCTGCCTCCTATTTTAGTGGGTTTTTATTGATCTTTTATAAGAAATGCTTGTGGTTAACTGTCCCCACTGATGTCCGTGTCATAAAATGTATATATAAGTTTGCAAAAGGGAATACCTTTCAGAATGTCTATAAATAGTCAGCTCTTATGCATTATTAATGATATATTTGGTGAATGTGTAAATGCTATTGAACATGATATTTTTATCCAGCAATATATGGTTGGCATGATTCCCATGTGGTAGTTGTATAGCATAAAATTTTTATTTAAGAGTGTATACACTGGGCAGATGTGGGGAACAAGATAAAATAGTTTATGAATTGGAATATTCATTCTTTAAAACATTTTAGGTATACCATGTACAAGGTTCTGTTTTCATTTTTGTCTTTGAAAAAAGTCTTTCTGTGATTTATTTGCAACGTCAAGCCAAATTGTACCAGTTTTAGGGAAGCATATTCTGTTACACAGCATAAAACTGTTTCAATATTTTAATCTTGATAAATGAAAAACTATTTAAACCTATACCAGATTCTCCAAGGATCTCATATCATAACTTTTATGGAAACTAAATTGTAATTTGGGAATGGAATAAAGCACACTTAAGGAACTGAGGCTTGGCTTTTGAGAGCCTCTAGTATTTAATTGTTAAGTACAGACTCTGCCTGCTTATATAATGGAATTCCTTCAGATTATTCTCTCAAAAGAACTTTTCTCATTCAGCCCATAGTTCTTAAAAGCTTGGAAAAGTTGTTTAAATCCTGTCTATATATTCATTAATTATTTTTAATGGCAGTTAGCATTTTCTTAGAGCAGGAAAGAAATTTGTATTTCACGTGGTGAGTCTGCAAAAACTATATTAGTGCCAATGAATACAAGTATAAGATCTCAAAGGGACTCAGAAAACATTTAATCCTGTGCTGTCTTCTTACAAATAAAGAAACTAAGGTCCAGTGTGATTGTCACTTGCCCAAAGACATCTACTGTGATATTATACACACACAAACACACACACACACACACACACACACACACACACACACACACGAGTACTAAAAAATGTATACACATTTTAAAGAGATGTTATCTATGTATTACTTTTCAAAGTTGAATTAAATTACAGTAGCATTGTGTAGTATGATGTTCCCTCAACCATGCTTCTGGCCATTTTCTCTAACTGTTCTGCCTGTCTCATAGTGATGCTAGCATTCACTGGATTAACACCATCTTTTGAGCGAACACCATGCTTAAAATGTGTATGCATTTTTTGGCAGAATATGACGTTTACACATTTTAAGAGATGTGATCTATGTATTACTTTTCTTTTGCCATCATCAGAAGTGTCTGGACACTGACGCTAACCACTCTGAGTACCTCTTGTCATTGCAGAAGTCAAACATGACTTGTATTCATCTTTATTACAATTTTAATACAGTTTTTCCTTTCTTAAAATGTGTATACATTTTTGGGCACCGTGTGTGTGTGTGTGTGTGTGTGTGTGTGTGTGTGTGTGTGTGTGTATTTGTACATCACATTAAGTGAGTTACTGGATATTAGAGTCATTTTAATCAGTTGGTCATTTTATATCTCCATAGTCATTGCTCCTTTCTATCCAGGCTAGTATTATATTTTGTGAAGTAACTCTCTTAAAAACATTTAAAAAATTATTTTGTTCTAGTTTATACAAAGCGTCATACCACCAGTTCTTTATGAGACATGCATCTCTACACATACCTATTTAAGGGAAATTTGAGTTTATCAGGCCTCCCTGGGATCACAATACATTGATCTCTTCTTCCTTTCACGTTCTCAACTATGTCTTCAACTGAATGGATTTATTGGTGTCTGACTTAATGCTGTAAGAGGTCTTAAGAAAAGGTGTCAAAGTTTCTGTTAGGAAGGATAAGTTCATGAGATCTGTTGTACATCGTGGTAACTACAATGAATCCCAATATATTATATATTTGAAAATTACTAAGAAAGTAGATTTTATATGTTCTCACCACAGAAAATAAGTATGTGGGGTGCTGTGTTTGTTAAATACTTCGATTTAGTCATTTCACAATGTACACATACATCATAACACCATGTTTTACATCATAAATATGTCAATTTTTACTTGTTAATTAAAACATCTATTAATAAAATGTACACAAACTTACAAAAAAATGTGAAGACCACACTTTGGTTTGGTCTTTTCCCTGGATTAATGACTTTAATTATTTGTTCTATGACATTGTCTTAACTTGGGAATATTTTACCAGACAAAAAAAGGTAAGGGAAAAAAATGCGTCTTTCCTTAAAGATAAGGAAAAAATGGGTCTTTCAACCCTGCAAGTTCTGTAATGCTTATTTCTTTTCCCTTTCATACTCAGTGTCATTAAATGTAGCTGATTACAACCAACTCACGCTACTAACATCATCTCCACAACACTTTTCCAGAGCTCCAAATACACTGCACACATTTTCTGTCTTTCAAAAAAGTTTTACCAAATATTTTGTCACTACCTAACATAAGTTGCCCTTTTTTCTAGCCTCTTCTCACAGGGCTGTCAGCTGCCCATCCCTGAAGCAAGTGGCACACTTCAGGATTTTGTTTTATCCAACCCAGCTCAGATTTTGTTGTCCTGTCAAACAGCTCCACTCTCTTAGGACTGATGGTAACAGATATTTATTTCTTACCCACACTGCTTAGAGGCTGTGGGTCAGCAGTGGCTTTGGCTGGTTCTGCTGAGCTTGCCAACATCAAAGACCTTCAAACATATTCTTATTTTCAGGGGTCCAGATGAAAGGGACATATTCTCATACTGGAAGGTAAGGACTTCTGTGAAGTCAAAATATGTAAGCACATTTTAAAACTACTCTTGGTCATGTCCTGTACTGTGTTGTCTTATATTCCATTGGCTCAAGGAAGTCATAGGGCCAAGGCCTAAGTCAGGTGGGGACTGTGATTTGGCTACAGAGGAAACATGACTAGGATGGGTAAGGAATAAGGGAAGATGGATGAAATAAAATCTACCAATTTAATTCACTCATAAATATACCATAGAAGAAACACCTGGGGACTTTATTGGGTTCCTGTGAAGTCCACAATTCTTCTCTTCAAACTGGTTCTTTCATAATACTGACAGTTAGTATCCTTTTCTTGAATCCAAGGAATGGTTGATTTTCTGTGGGCTCCAGCTTTCATTTTCTTCTCCAGTTTTGACAATCATCAACTAATTGTATCTCCTGAAGTTGTTCAGGAAGCATATAGCTGGAATGGTGGAGGGCAGGACCACTAGCAAAGCAAATTATAGAATAGGCAAAATGCACCCAGGATGGAGAAGGGTTGGCAATGTGAACACTTCAAGTAGTCCATGAATGAAAGGTTGTAAGATAGTAATGACTGGGTGCAGTGGCTCATGCCTGTAATCCCAGTACTTTGGGAGGCCAAAGCTAGAGAATCACTTGAGCCCAGGAGTTTGAGACCAGTATGGCCAACATAAAGAGACCTCGTTTGTGAAAAAAAAATACAAACATAAATTAAATACATACATAAATACATAAAATTTGCCTTGCATGGTGGTGTGTGCCTGCAGTCTCAGCTACTCAGCAGGCTGAGGCTGAAGAATTGCCTGAACCCAGGAGGTCGAAGCCGCAGTGAGCCATGATAGTGCCCCTGCACTCCAACCTGTGTGACTAGAGTGATACCCTGACTCAAAAAAAAAAAAAAAATAGTGAGAAGTGTATGGCTTTTGGTTCATTAAGAACTTAGTTCTCATTCTTTGTTCTAGGATGAGACACATACTGCAGGTAGACTTTAAATAAGATATTCAGCATCTTTGAACTTCACTTGTCTCCAAATGGAGACAACAGCTACTAGTTAGTATTGTGAGAAAATGTATACTAAAATGTTAAGTGTCTTTCTCAGTGATACTTACCTGTTGTATAACTGGTAACAGCAAATACTATATAGATAGACGATTGGTTCTTTTATCATCAGTGTTATTTCTTTCTAAATGTACATGTGATGAAAGTTTCTAGGTATCCTCTTTACAACTTTACAATTACGTTAGAACGTCATAATTTCATTTAGGTATGTCCAAAAACAAAACAATATAAAACAAAAAAAGTGTAACCTCTTGAAAATGTATATAAGATTTCTAAATAAAATACAGCTTCTGGTTCCACTGTATTGCCTTACAATAATCACATTTGAATCAATTTTAGACTACTTAAAACCAACATATTTTTCAAAACATATAGAATTCAAAATTAGGGCAAATAAGTAATGTACAGTATTAACTTAGAGTATCTAATATATTAGATATTATACGGCCATATACTAAATTAGCATAATGAAGGAAATATAATTGTTTTATAATCCTCACCCTTACACTGTGGCATGTGTATTTTATTATACAGATGGTGCCCCAAAAATCCATATACATTTTGAGTATTTTATTATATACAGGGGGTGCCAAAAATTCTATATACATTTTAAGTGTGACGTTCACTCAAAAGATGGCATTAATCAAATGAAGGCTAGTGTTACCATGTGACAGGCAGGACAGTAAAAAAAAAATGGAAGAAGGCAATCTTCTTTCAGGTCTCCTCTCACTGAGGAAGTTTTCTGACTTCTTAATAAATACTACTTAAAAAAAAATGGAAGAAGCCCAGATGAGCGGACACGCTACCGTAATTCAATTCAACTTTGAAGAGTAATACATAGATAACATCTCTTAAAATGTGTATCCACTATTTTAACACCCTCTATGTATGTATATGTATATATAATATATATACATACATATGTATATATATTATATATATATGTGTGTGTATGTATTTTTAAGAGGTGTTATCTATGTGTTATTTTTCAAAGTTGAATGGTTTTGAATTCAGGCTTAAACACCATTGTCCAATTATACAAAGAAAGAAGAGTGTGGGAAAGGCCAGTTATGGGGAGATGCCCAGGAGAATCGGATAAAGGAGAATAAGATTTGCTACAAAGATTAAATCTATGCCTGCTCCACTAATGAGTCTCAAGTGGCTTAATTGTTCTTCTCCTCCTGTTACATAGAGGGAGAACCCTTATAGAGATTTAACTTTATAGAATATAGATTCCCCTCACAAAAGAGTGATTTTCAGAGCTTTTCCTGTGTCTGCTGTTGCTCAAAATAACCCTTATGCTAAAGAGGCATGTTTTGGGGTGACCTATTCTGATCTTCTGTAACCACCAGATAAGATCTATAAGCAGGGATTGATTTCTCTTTCTCTAAGTTTGATGAAAATTTATCTACAAGGAGAAAGACATTAGGAAAAAAGCGTATGAAAATTCTACATGGGATACAAACAGAACATTCACAACCAAGTTAACATATAAGGACACATATTTATATTTGCATACTGAAGTTTTATATTTTAACATTTATGTACTTTGAAGTTTTTAATGGAAAAATAAGATGGATCATTATACAATTAAACATCTCAAAATTATATAAACTACACGTAATCACTTTCCAAAGGCACCTGGTATTAAAAGCTTTTTATGTATTGTTCTAGATAATTTGCATGCATGTATAAAGATATATACCTCATCAACTGAAAAAGAAGCCACTGAGGCAAAGTTAATATAAGTGGAGAGTTTATATGGGCCAAGTTTGAGGATTGTAACTGAGGAACAAAGATTCAATTGCCCTGAATATGCACACCAATTAGAGGCAGTTACAAGCGGGATGTTTTTTCTTCTTTATTTTATTTTCAAGATGTGGGTTACAAGTCAGGATTAGATACATAAGTGATCTACATGCAGGTAAGTCTGGAGCCATAAAGAAGGACAAACAGCTTTTTAAAGGAAAAGAAGAGTCGGTTCCTGAGTTGTTTGCCAATCAGTCACATTAAGATAATGTAAGTTATTGACTGGCTATACATTTTTTAAAATCACAAACTTCAGGTACTCCATCTGGGCATGGTGGCTCATGCCTGTAATCCTGGTGCTTTAGGAAACTGAGGTGCAAGGCATGAAGAGGGCTTGAAGCTGGAAGTTTGAAACCAGTCTGGCAATATAGCAAAACCTCACATCTACAAAAAATAAAATAAAAAGTTAGCCATACATGGTGTTATTCTCCTGTAGTACTAGCTATTAGGGAGGCTGAGGCTAGAGAATCACTCAGGAGTTTGAGGCTATAGTGAACTATGATCACGCCATTGCACTCTAGTCTAGACTACAGAGTGAGATCCTGTCTGTATTGGAAAAATAATCACAAAATGACTTTAAACAATTGCCTCCAGACATGCATGGGGTAGGGGATGACTGAAGTTTCGTATTCATGTCTCTCTGGGCCTGATAAATTTTGCATACTTCATATACCTCCCACTGTTCTGAGCTATTTTTCTTTTCTCAATATAATGTCTTTATATGTTTATATGTTAAAATAAATAGAATCATATTTCCTGTTCTACAACTTTTTAAAAATTTTATTATACTTTTAAAAATTTTTGTTTATTTTAAAGATGTGGGGTACAATTCAGGGTTAGGTATACAAATGTTCATTATGCCAATACCCTTGTTGATGAGGTGTGCCCCCCCACCCCCTGGCAGATTCCCTCTACTGCCAGTCCTGCCACTGCTCTCCACTGGCAATTTCTCACTACTGCCAATCCCTTTCTTATAGTATTATGATAATTGTTCAAGGTCCACTTATGAGCGAGAACATGTGGTACTCAGTTCTTTGTTTCTGTGATAATCAGTATTATAGCCTCTAAGTCTATCCAAGTGCTGTGAAGTTCATAATTTTGTCCTTCTTTATGGCTGCATAATATTCCATCGTGTATATGTATTACATGTTTTTTATATTCAGTCCTCTTTAGATGGACAGCACAGTCAGTTCCATGTTTTTGCTATTGTGAACAATGCTGCAGTAAACATATGTGTGCAAGTATCTTTTTCATAGCATGATTTGAGTTCCTCCAGGTAGATTCCCAGTACGGGGATTGAGGGCTCCTATGGAAGGTTGATTTTTAGATCTTTAGGGAACCATCAAACTGTTTTTTTCCCACAGAAATTTATTAGACTTTTTTTTTTTTTTTGAGTTGGAGTCTCACTCTGTCGCCCAGACTGGAGTGCAGTGGCCACTCCCGGCCACGGCAGCCTCGCCTGCTGGGCTCCGGCGATCCTTCCGCCTCAGCCTTCCGAGTAGCCGGAATTACAGGCGCGCGCTACCACGCCCGGCTGTATTTTTGATTTATTGTAGAGATGAGGTCTCGCTGCCCAGGCGGGTCTCGAACCCGCGGGCTCAGGCAATCCACTCACCTCAGCCTCCCAAAGGCGCGGGATTACAGGCTGAGCCACCGAGCCCGGCTAATTTATTAGACTTTTAACAACATTCCATTCATATTGGTGCATGTACCTCTACCTTATTCCTTTTACAGTTATGTGGAATTAACACTTTCTTGTGAATGTACATACGATTTTATTCATTTCCTCATGACTTCCTGTTTGCCACAGTTCTAAGTGATGCTGCCTGGAGGTCCTGTACCTGTGTCTTTGCATACCTGAGCAATTGTGCCTACAAGGAAAACAGGCTTATGGTGCTGGGTTTATCCTTATGGTTGCTGGCATTTATAAACGTGTCTCCACTACGACTGTACTGGCTTCCCAGGACAGTCATAATAAATTATATAGACTTGGTGACTTAAAACAACAGAAATTTATTCTTACACTTTCTGGACCCCAAGATGTAGAATCAAACTCCTTATAGAGACTCCATGCAGACTTAGTCCCATGCCTCTTCTAGTGTCTGGCGGCAGTTGGCATTCTGAGAAGTCCTTGACTTGTGATCGCATCGTTTCTGTTCTGCCTTCATCGTCAAAACACCACCTCCTTTCTGTGTCTTCTCTTCTGTGTGTCTGTCTCTTAACTCCTTCTGCCTCTACGCTAAGGGTAGGTGTGATTGCATTTAAGGCTCACCTGGATTCCAGAATAAGAGTCGCTCCCAAGACTCTCAACTTAAACCCATCTTTTGCCATGTAAGATAATATTACTGGTTCTGGGGATTTGTATGTGGACATAGCCATCAGATTTCTGAAAGTATATCAGAATTTCACACAATTCTGAGGATATAATACAGGTTGGGTATCTCTTGACTGAAATGCTTGGGACCGGAAGTGTTTTGGCTTTCAGATTTTGTAATATTTGCATATACGGAATGAGTCATCTTGAGGATGGAACCCAAGCTAAACACAGAATTTATGTGTGCTTTATATATACTTTATGCATATAGCTTTTATATAATATTTTAAAATAATTTTGTACTTGAAACAAAATTTTGACTGAAACTCAACCCAGAATTTTCTACTTGTGGTCTCAGGAGGGCACTCAAAGAATTTTGGATTTGGGAGCATTTGATTTTTGACTTTTTGGATTAGTGGATGCTCAGTCTGTATTAGAAATTGGGGGGTCGTTTGGTAAGGGATGTCCATTTCCAGTTCTTCAAGGATAATTACATACTAGTTCATATTATTTTTTCTAATTTGCCTGTTTTAAAAGCATCTTTAGTTAATTTGACTCTCACTGTCAATTAGTATTCTCACAGTCATTTAACCACAGCAACAGTTTACATATAAAAATAGACTTTGTGTTACTGACATTTTGTGGGCCATGCACTACTGATATCTTTCTTGTCTAGATGTCAACGTAAATTAGTCAATAGAATTTAAAAGATGGTCCACTTCAAAGAATAAAATGACTTCCCAGGATTTGACTCCAATTTTAATTTAAGTACATGTTGGAAAAGAAAACATTTGTTTCAATTTAATTTCTGTTGCAAAATTGAGTGGCTGTTCCCTAAACTTAAATACTGTACATTAATTTGACATTGCTATATCCTTTTGTATAAGAACAAGAAAATAGAGAGCAAAAAGATCAGTTTATTATTTTTTAAGGAATATATTATTGCACTTAGGTGACAACAAAGACTGCTTTATAAGTAGGAAATAAAGGAAAATTCTAACTACAGGTCATCTAGAGAAATGTATGGTGAAGTTGACAGTCTTCCAACATCTGCCGATTTCATCTGGGACTTCTTTTGCTGAGTATGTTATTTCTGGACTGTATTTCGAAACAAACTTCTGGATGCTATGACTTCATAGACTTGATGAATGCTGGTTTAGGTTTGGGAAATTGAAGAAAGGATTATTCACAAAGTGTATAAGGGAATATTTTAGTATTCGGTGCAACTGAACGACAAAGAGCCTTTTGTATAGCACTAGAGTCTAGCCATTGACCGTCACCAATAATTTCATTACCTTTCTGTCCTATGTCTTCTTTTCCATAGATTAATCAACTCATTGGTTCTAGAGGACAAGGCAAAGTTACTAGGTTTCAGTAAGTTCCACCATGTAAGCTGCTGAAAAAAACACCTTAAAACAGCCAAATGTGTTCAGTAGTAGTAACTCTTTTCTTAGCAGTGATATCATAGCTTATATACTCAAAGACATTATAGAAAGTACACATGTAAATAACCTGGAATAATGATGAATTTCAAAAGGCTTTGAAGGATGATTGTGGTTTTTGAATTCCAAAGAATAGGTCTATCAATTCTGATGGTCAAGACATGTGAGGACATGTGCAGAAATTGAAATTTAAAAATTTCTTGAGGCAGGAAACTGAAAGAGTATAATTTGTACACAGAAAGAGTCCCCTCCAAGTTGATATGTCAAAGTGGAATCAACAACAGTGGCCCTGATGAAAAGTTACTAGTCAAGGTGCCAATTGGATATTACACTGTGGAAAAATCACTTTATACCGCTGATTCTTTATACCCTCATCTACAAAATGTGATAAAAAATACCAGTGCCAATGAGTTTCTGGAATTATGAAAATCAATTAATTGAATTTTTGGGAAAAAAATAGAAAGTTCTAAAGCATCATTTTTTTTTTCATTCACTCTGTCATATGTAAAGCCCATCGTAAAACACATGACATATGTGCTAATTGGTAAGGGACAAGATGAGCAGATAACAGAGTCCAACATCCAGCTACAATAATCCATCTTGCTCTTGTGAGGAGAATTCTTTTTATGCCTACTTGAAATTTGGGAATCAGTCTCCAAAATAGTTGTTTTTCCAAATTAATGGAAAGCCTTCTTATGTCCTTAAGGATTGATGGTTACCATCACTAAGAAAATGGAGAAAAAAAGAAAGAAAAAACTGGATTGTTGATCTTCTACTAGCTTTTGAGTCACACATATTCTAAAACACTACCTTTTATTTTAAAACCAAAGATCAATATATATTGTATATCTGCATAAATGTGTGTAAAACATACTATAATCATTTAATATATGTAGAGAAAGGGATGTAACATAGATTAACATAGGTATAAGTATAATTACCTGTTTGTTAAATGGAACCCTGGGTTTGAGTTAGTCTTTCTGGAAGAAAATGGACCAGTCAGATTAAGGTACTGTTCACAGAAATGTCGGTAAGCATACAGAATTTGAACTTGTCAAGATCTCTTTTGTTTGACCCCTAAACTGGCCTGTATAAACCATAATGAAGTACATAGGCTGGAAGGTCTGAGCCCAATTTTCAGATATGTCTCAGGCTTTTCTCTGAGGCTTTTCCTTTGAACCCAGGGACATTCTCTCTGTTGGAGGAAACGGACAGAAAATGCATTTTCTCAAAATACAAAAATTTTCTACCTTTAGATGGGCTGGTTACTTGGGGTGGGATAGAGCTGCCGTTCTTGAATTATCCAGCTTTTAAAAAGCCACAGAAGTTCCCAAGGCTCTTAGTAGGACCACAGCTGATGTGTGAACCTCTTCTCACTGTTCTTGTCCCAGACCCGGGAGACACATTTCGTGTGAACTCTTCATTACTCACGCAAGTTAGGCCTTTAATTCAATCCTTATGAATTTCTTAGTTTCTCTCTCTGGCTCCCAAACTCCTTGACTCATCTTCATTCCAGTCTTTACCCTCAGTTTCTCGGCACATCAGTCACACTTTGTTCACCCTCTGGAACAAACCTCCTTTGGCCTGGTGGCTGTGTTGCCTTCTTCATCACTTCAGAACTGGTGGCCCTGGCATAAGGTAGGCAACTGGGTTATTTAATTAAAAGAACTGACTTTTTTTCTTGTTGACCTAGGAAAAATATTACCTATACATTTTGGCCCAAGCAAAATAAACTCATTAGCACTAATTTATATGTATTTTCATTACTATATTTAAGTTAAAATGAAGATATTTGACATATTAGAGATTTAGCATATCATCTATCCTTCAGACCTGATCAGAAAGTTTGATTTTTAAATCAGAGGGTTCCTGAAATACTTTTTGCTTCTTTTATAAGATCCAGTTTGTCTCACTGTAAGCCACGTATATTACTGTATATTACTGACAGTATTTTTAATAATTATCACATTTACTATGGATTTCCATTGTCAATGGTTATTTAATTAATTTATTTAAATTTTAGAGCAAATAATTTAACGGCAACTAATGAATACTAATACATTTTCTTTCTTATAATAGTAGGTATGCAATCTACTGTTTAAAGAAAAACCCTGAATTTTCTTTATTTTATGCTATTTATTTTCTCATACACATGTTTGATCATTTTGGTCATACCTTAGTGGTTTCACCAATAGATTGGCAAAGATATTGTTAAAAGATGATCATCATTTATTGGAGTGAGTTAAAGGCAGTGGCTGTAATGAGACTTGGGAAATTCAAATACACATGTAACTTTTTAAATTATTTCTTTAGAAAATCTGGAGTTTTCTCTACCTCTCTTTCTTTGTATTGCCTTCAAACATCACACTTCAAGGTCTAGTCACTAGACTTAATGATTTCACATATAATTCAAAGAAATCAGTTGAAGTAGGCATTTGTCAACAGGCAAAACTATACTTTTAACTCTGTTTTTCTTGACTGTGCCCAAAAATCGAAGGAACATGCACAACAGCCATAAATTATAAGTAAATAAATAAAATATATAATTGTGTACAGGAAAAAATAACATGAAGTCAATGAATGTGTATTAATTGGATTTTGACTACTGGCCAACTCAAGAGTTGCTAAGAAGGAAGAGGTGAAAATCTTGGAAAGGAAGTTTTTGGAATTAATTGGTTCTGGGCCCACTTTCTAACAAATTAGTTAAGAGGTCATAAGATGTCACTTAATGTGAAAGAAACTAAATAGGTAGTAGACACAAAAGTGAAGAAGTGTAAGAGTGGTACCTTGTAACTTGGAGCATGTAGTTATAACTAAAATCAAGGAAATATGCTAAGAACAAAACATAAAAAGATATGTTGAGATAATAAACTGATGAACTATGAAAAAATAATACAAAAACAGGGAAAAAAGATTCAGGAGAAAAATGGCTTAACTGAATAATACTTTGTTTAAAAAAAGGTAAAAAGGCAAGGAAAATTTGAGAGGAGTAGTTTGCATAGCAACTGAGAAAATCGCTGGACTTCTATAACAAAACTGGGACAATTCAAGCAGTTGACAATTCAAAGAACAGACATGCAGTTTCAGGCACTATGTCTTAGAAACAGGAAACAGTTGACTATCTATGGAAGGCTGATGTGAAAATCTCAAACTGTCATCCAAAATTGTCAAAGAAAAAAGATTCATGTGCTAGAGGATGTCTATGGAGATGATTCATACCTGTAAGAAATGAATGTGAACTCATGTGTCTGTGCACACCTATGTGTGTGTGAACGTGTGTGTATATGTGGACATGTATCGAAGACAGAAAGATGGGAGGGGTCAGGGAGAGCAGTGGTAGCATTTGTCATAATGTCATTACAGTTTTACTTCCTTCAGTTTTTTGAATGCTTCTTTTTTTAAAGTCCTTTTCATCATTTTGTTGTCTGTATTTTGGTCAAGCTACATTTAACAAATACTACTTTCCTTTAGTTTTCATTTATGATGTCATCGAAGGTCAGTAATTGTGCCACAATTTCTACTAGCATTAGCCATGATGCTACCATTCCTGTCAAGTGAAACTGTTAAAAAGTATGCCTCAAATAAATATATATGGGTCTACATTATTTATTTGCTTATCTCACTTTATGATAAACCATTAAGTTGAATCACATTGTTATTTGGAACTGAATAAATTCACTATCAATGCTGATCCATTGTACTTACAGAGATAAAATGACAGCAGATGGTACAATGGGTAAAGTGGTGTTTTCCAAGCACAAATATTTGCAACCATTTATTTATCAACTTATCATTCATCTGAGAAACATATTATGTACCCTACTAAGTGCCAATAACTGTGCCGGGAACTTGGAATACATAATTGACTTGTTATCTTAGACTCTGATGGGACAGACAGATATTGAATAAATCACTGGGTATATTATTTGAAGGCAACGATATTACAGAAGTTTCCAAATTACTCATTGGAAGAATGAGGAATTGTGGAACAAAAAGCTATATTTTCTTATGGTTCAAATCGAAATCTGAACTATAAAAAAGTACTTATTACAATAGATCATAATATTGAGATAAAGGAAGAATCTACATATTTCTGGGTCTAGTGAAGTAATTTAAGTAACATTAGCCACTAAAATACTTGTACTTGTGATGCAATTGTCGATTTATGAGTTAAAAAATCAAACAAATGAGAAATTCAAATCCTAGAACTGTACTTATACATAGAACATTTATTTTTGTTGAATTTATATGCATATATATACATTGACTATACATATATACACATAAATACTGCACTCATTATTTCTTCAATTCTAAGAAGTACATTATCTCACATTCTAACATCATTGAAATGAGAATGTCTCACACAGGATGCCATCTTACAATAACTTGTCAAAGTGGCAGTCATGCCAGAGCCCATGGCCTTTGCCTGTGTATATTTGGTGATTGTTTCTGAAATTTTAGTTCCTTGATATTTTAGTCAGTAAGGCATTTATGGACCATTGGAAGAAAGAATATAAGTCTTGTTGCTGGTCGAGCTTGGTGACTCAGCCTGTCATTCCAGCACTTTGGGAGGCCGAGATGAATGGATTGCAGGTTCGAGATCAGTCTGGGAAACTTGGGGAGACCTCATCTCTACAATAAATCAAAAACTAGCTAGGCATGGTAGCACACACCTATAGTTCTGGCTACTTGGAAGGCTGAGGCAGAAGGAACACCGGAGCTCAGCGGGTCAATGCTGGAGTGGCCATGAGCATACCACTGCACTCCAACCTGGGTGATGGAGTGAGACTCTAAAAAAAAAAAAAAGTCCTGTTGCTGCTTGAATATCTTATGTTGATAAGTTCTAGTAAGAACAAGAAAGGATCATGTTCAAAACTCATAATAGAGTAATACCATAGGCAACTTAGATGGCTTAGAAGAAGTTTCTAGAAACACCAGATCATCACTGTTCTTTATAACCCAGAGGGTGATATATTGTGTAGGAAAACACAGTAATGCAAACTGTGAGTCAAAAAGTGATTTGGAAGAATCATCATCTGATTGTGAAAGTATTTAGCAATACTTAAACCCGCTGGAAGTTTTTTCCCCCTTGGTTACATATCTGCACATATAATTTTCATACAGTTTTGGAAGTCCTAGGTAGAGCAATCAGACAAGAGAAGGAGACCAGGGGTATCCAAATAGGAAAAGAGGATGTCAAGTTATTCCTCCTTGTTGATGACATAATTTTGTACCTCAAAAACCCAAGATAATCTGTCAAAAACCTCCTTGCCCTGATAAAGGACTTTGGCAAAGTCTCAGGGTATAAAAGCAATGTGCAAAAGACAGTTACATTTCTATAAACCAACAATAAGCAAATAGAAACCCAAATAAAAGGCACAATCCCATTCACAATAGTCACACAAAAAAATGAAATACCTTGGCATCTTCTTAACCAGAGATGTAAAAGACCTTCAAAATGAAAACTACAAAACACTGCTCAAAGAAATCAAAGATGACACAAACAAATGGAAAAATATTCCATACTCATGGATAGAAGATTCAAGATTTTTAAGATGTCCATCTCACCCAAGGAAATCTATAGATTTAACGCAATACCCATTAAGTTGCCAGCAGCATTCTTCTCAGACCTGGAAACAATACAGGAATTCATATGGAAACATAAATGATCATGAATAGCCAAAACAATCATTAGCAGAAAAAAAAGCATCACATCACACTCCCAGACTTTAAGCTTTGTTGTAAAACTACAATAATCAAAACAGTCTTGTATAGGTAAAAGGACAGGTATATAGATCAATGGAACAGCATAGAGATTCCAGAAGCAAAACTTCAATTTCTCAACCAACTCATCTTCAACAAAGTCCCCATCACCAACCACTGGGGAGAGGAGAACCTATTCAGTAAGCGGTGCTGGAAAAATTGGCTGACCACATGCAGAAAATTAAAACAAGACCTATCACCTACACAAAAATCAACTCTAAATGGGTCAAAGATCTAAATGTAAAACCTCAAACTATAAGAACCTTAGAAAATGCAGGAGACACACTTATGGAAATTGGAACTGGCAACCAATTCCTGATCAAAACTCCAAGTGCCATAAGAGATAAGAAAAACAAGTGGGACCTCAACAAGCTGAAAAGCTTCTGCAAAGCCAAAGAAATCATCCAGAGAGCAGGGAGACAGCCCATGACTGGGAAAAAATATTTGCCAACTGCATGTCTGACAAAGGCCTATCATCTAGGATCTACAAGGAACTCACATGTGCCGAAAGGAAAAAAAACAATCAGCTCCATTACAAAGTGGGCAAAAGATATAAATAGACACTTCTCAAAAGAAGATATATGAGCAGCCAACAGATATATGAAAAACTGCTCAGCCTCACTAGTCATCAAAGAAATGCAAATTAAAACCACACTGAAGTATTACCTAACTCCAGTCAGGATGGCCATGATGAATAACTCAAAAAACAACAGATGCTGGAGAGTATGCAGAGAAAAGGAAACACTTCTACACTCTTGGTGGGAGTGTAAACTAATACAGCCTCTGCGGAGAACAGTTTGGTGATTCCTAAAACATCTAAAAATCGATCTTCCATACGACCCTGCAATCCCCTTACTAGGAAATATACCCAGAGGGACTCAAATCACTGTTTGGAAGAGATACCTGCACATGCATGTTATTGCAGCATTATTCATAATAGCAAAAACAAGGAACTGAATGCACTGCCCAATAAATAAAATGTTCATGTAACTTAACATTGTTTTCATTTCCAAGTGGATGAAACTTGTTTATACATCCATACCTGTGTATCACTGAACCTCTAGCCTAATGGTCACTAATATGTTTGCAATAGTTTATTCTAGTGTTAAGATTGCAGGTAATTTATATATATGTATATTTTTAATTTTCCATATGTTTTATATTTTTAAATTTTTAACTCCCAATTAATGCCTACATAGTTTGAAAATAATAAGTGGTTGCTGATTTCAATCTTTAAGTAAGCATGTATTTTAAATTCTAAGTTAACTACTGAAGAAGAACTAGATTGCATGAACTTCCAAATGTTAGAAGAACAAGTTGGAAGCTTTTTCCTTTGGTGCAAGCACAACTGGTAAAATACAGGAACTGGCATTCACAGAAGAGAAGGGCTCTAACTCTATGAAAAGATGCTCAAGATTATTGGTAATCACAGGATGCAAATTAAAATCACAGTGAAATATTTTAAGTCCACTGGATTAGAAAAAATATATATTCATGCATTAGTCAATATGTATGGCAAGGACAACTCTCATACCCTGCTGGTATCAGTGTAAATTTGTACATAAATCTTCTATAGTTCCTCTCCAACATCTATAGAGAAATTTTTTGCACAAATTCCTTAAGAGAGAAAAGTACAGGAATATTCATAGAGGCATAAGGGCAACCAGCTAGAATCAGTCCAGATCTCCATGCATGCATATGTATGGTACATATGCATATAGATACATACATGCATATATGCACAGATGAAATGCAGCCAATCTTAATTTATCTGACTCACAGCACTTTTGCAGTCATTTGCAGAAATGCACAGAGTGGCAAAAAATTAGAGTCATGCAACACTCACATTCCCAACTGAAGTCAAGCAAGGCAACATTCTGTTTTGTTTCAATTCCCATACTATAAACAAGTGTCCTTTTTGATGCATCTATAACCATGTTTTTCACATTTTTGTGCTTTTTGTTGGTGATTTTGCTGCTTAAAATGGCCCCCAAGACTAGTGCTAACGTGCTGTCTGGGATTCCTTAGTTCAAGAAGGTATTGATGTGCCTTACAGAGAAAATACTTGTGTTCACTAAGCTTCACTCAGGCATGAGTTACAGTGCTGTTTGCTGTAAGTTCAATGTCAGTGAATCAGATATATATATATATATATATATATATATATATATACACACACACACACATATATATTTATGCACATATATGTATAAAATAAAGTGCCTTTGAACAGAAACACACATAACACAAGATTATATATTGATTGGATGATGAAAATGTTTGATCAGTCTTGCTGAAACTCTAACCCTGTATTTCCAGTATGAACAACGGTTCAGTGTTTGCTCAATCACTGTTCATGGTGACTTCATAGAATACATACCCACATGAATAACTAGAATCAACTGTATTCTGCAATATCAGACTAATAAATCAATATGCATCATGTGTAAATGTAAAACTGTAACATTAATTACAAAACTGTTTCCAGGAATACAAATAAATGAGTCATATACGAGTATTAATATATACATGTAATATATAGATTATATTTATAGATTTATGTAGAATGTGCTTAAATTATTATTTTGCCTGCTTGACTTATACATTTATATATCTTGTGTAATCACATTTTTATATATAATATGAAAATTTACTGTATGTATTACGTATAAGTCTAGAAACACATGCACATGCTCACACATGTACATATGTGGTAAAAGTATAGATACAATTAAGAGTCATTATACAGTTCAGAACAGTTGCTGTCTCTTGTTAGAGGAAGGGCAATGTGGTCAGAGTGGGACACATGCAGGCTGTTAGGATACAAACGAGTACTTCTCTTTTCTGGAGACACTGAAATTATTCAACATTTTTAGAAAGATTCCGGGGGATTTCACAGTCAGCATCAACTATGATTTATTGGACACTTAACCACGTGCAGAGTGCTAATGTGCTCAGCTAAGCACGGCACACATTTCATTTAACCCTTACACTACTCTTGTGAGACAGGTACTCTTCATGTAAATTTCGCTTTAAGATTTGATTTTTAAAACTTGTAGTTACAGCAGTGAATGTCATGTAGGACATGGAATTTGGCAGAAATGAATGAAAGCCACATGTATGCTTTTCCCCCTAAAAATGTCATTTTTTAAAACTTTTACACCTGCCCATTTATTTCTTATTTTGTTAAGTTTTTGATTTTTATTTTAAAGATGTGTGGTACAATTTAGAACTAAATAAATAAGTGGTCATTGTACAGGTAAAGTTTGGGCCTCCCTTTGGTCCCCACTTCGCCTGGTGTGAGCATCCCGCTACTGTCAAACCCTTTCTTAGAATATTATGGTAAATGTTCAGGGGCCCACTTATAAGTGAGAACATGTTCTCAGTTCTTTTTTGTTTGTGTTTATTTACTATTTTAAGAAAGATTAGGATGATGATAGGTAAATATTTGTCTAGGAAATATTAGTCATTCTATTTATATATATTTGCCTGTTAACCCTTTTAATGTGAAGTAAATATAGTTATTACCCTGTTTTTAGAGATGAGAACACAGACTCAGTTTTATTACTTTACCAAATGTTACAAAGTAAGTAACAAGGCCAGTATCCAAATCTTTAGTGCCCTTATCCTTAATCTTCATGCCACAAGATGAAATCATGGAAAGAAAAATGAGACTTCAGCATACAATTCCATATTAAACTAGAAATTTAGGAAATGAAATTATAAACATATGTAAATTTCCATTTCTACTTCTCATTCTATGTATGGCAGCAAATTAAAATGTGATATATTAAAGGATTTATTTTTGTTTTTAGTTTTTTTGTGTTTGAGGTAGGGTTTCACTCGGTCTCCGGGGTTGGAGTGCAGTGGCATGATCACAGCTCACTGCAGCCTCGAAATACTGGGCTCAAGCGATTCTCCCTTCTTAGCCTCTCAAGTAGCTGAAACTACAAGCCTGTACCTCCATGCCCAGCTAATTTTTCTACTTTTTGTAGAGACGGGATCTCACTTTGTTTTCCAGGCTGGTCTCAACCTCCTGGGCTCAAGCAATCTTTCCATTTCAGCCTCCCAGAATGGGGGATTACAGACGTGAGCCACCATGCCTGCCTAGATCTAAAACCTGAAATTATTTTGATATACAAATGGTATATATTTATACAATGGAGCATATTTAAATGCTGAGAAAATTCTAATTGATAGAATTTATGGGAAACCCCTTAAGGTCCCCTCCCACTGTGGGAGCTTTTTTGTCCTCTCAATAAATCCAGGTTTAAACAAAAAAGAAAAAAGAATTTATACTAGTGTTAACACCTATTCATTGTAAGAATCTCCATAAATTTCTTCACTTTTCTATGGGCATAGTTTCCTGTCTGTAAAATAGAAACCTTAACATAATTAATAAATTTCAGTATTCATATTTGTAACATGATTTGAATTTTAGTAAATTACCATATTTGTATTGATATTATGATTTTAAATAGGATTGGAGGTTATTTAGGGATATCACTTGAGATTTTGAGGTAGCTAAAAAATAAGTCATCTAGCTGCATGTCTAAACAGTTACTATAACAGATGTGATACAACTACAATAGTCTAAACTCATGAATTAGTAATAAAAGACAGTTTAGTTTTCTTTATGCAAGCAGAAAAACTACAAAGTGAGGATTTTAAGCCTCATAAATGTTTTTCCACTCTGATTATACAAAAGTTAATTTACCTCATAAATGTCCTTTGATGTTTCTCCAGTGTTCCTCTCGATTTCTTTTAAAATTTCAAGCCATAAGGAAAGTTGATGTTTTAAGATATAACAAAATTTAGTAATATATAGATTCAGATTCTTTAGAACATTTTCAAGGGTTGATTGCTATTTCCAACTGCTTTAACCAAGACTTACAACCCATCACTTTCCTTTTCTTTCTTCTTTAAATGTTGTGCATTTTTAAAGATACGATTTTCAGGGCTCATGTGTTATAAACTCATTACTTTGGTCTAATTGATGACCAAGAAGAAATAAGTTGAATAGATGGATAAATAGATAACTTTTATTGTTTCCAAGAAAACAAAAATGATTACAAATGCAGACTGTAGACATCCTAATGACAAACAATCCTTTTCAAAATAATTTTTGACAAGGTGTAGTATTTTTGGTTGATTTTAGCACTTTTAACATCTGTACAGTATTAACATACAGAAGTGTCTATCCTGATGACCATGAACGACTGGGATACGCATTGTGTGGATTACTTGTTTCTGGTTAACACTTTTCATTTGACTTTGTTGCTAGAGTTTTCTTGACATTTTTTTGCTTGGCTTTTAGCATACAAGTGTCTCCCTATGGAGATAATTTTTCAAGTCTTTTTTTTTTTTATGTTTTGAAAATTAGATGCCTTTGACAATTTTGACCCATAAGAATATTTTAGATATGTAGAGGGGATGTAATAAAAATTGCCTGGCGTGTGTGTGTTGTGTGTGTGTGTGTGTGTGTGTGTGTGTACACGCACACGCGCATGCACGAGAGAGAGAGAGAGAGAGACTTGTTTTTCCTCCTAAATACATTACCCAATAATCATATTTCTAATTCTATTTATATCATTTTTAAAGTTAGCAGTGATTAGTGAATTCCAGTCTCTGACATTATTTTTTTGTTTGGATCAACTTTCTTAATATCTCTGAGATTTGTCTCATTAAAAAAAAAAAAAGAAAAAGTAGCTTAATGGGCTTTTGTGGAAACTAAACTGAACAAATAAATACTTCCTGGAGATAATAAGCACTTAGCATAATAAGTCTGGGGTATTTATTGAGTCAGATCCCTTTATCCATTTTTGTATACTTATAAATTACATAATAGGTTAATTTAATATCATACATTAAATCCATAAGGAAAGAGACAAACAACTTGAACTTTTGAAAATGTTCCATCTAATTGATGTCACTCTATCTAGAGCCATGCTTTGTGTGTGTGTGTGTGTGTGTGTGTGTGTGTGTGTGTGTGTGTGTTTTCAATCAGAAATCACTTAATTTTACTTTATTATATCTCTCTGGGAAATTAAAAGGATTTCCCTTCCCCATGCCCTTTTTTTTTTTTTTTTTTTTTTGAGTTGGAGTCTCACTGTCACCCAGACTGGAGTGCAGTGGCCTCTCCCGGCCACCGCAGCCTCGACCTGCTGGGCTCCGGCAATCCTTCCGCCTCAGCCTTCCAAGTAGAACTACAGGCGCACGCTACCACGCCCAGCTAATTTTTTTTTTTTTTAATTTATTGTAGAGATGAGGTCTCGCCTGCCCAGGCAGGTCTCGAACCCGCGGGCTCAGGCAATCCACTCACTTCAGCCTCCCAAAGGCGCGGGATTACAGGCTGAGCCACTGAGCCCGGCCCCCCCATGCCATTTTTAAACTTTTTAGTTGACAGTTTTTCTTTTAGCCCACAGTCTGTAATAAAATTGTAGGTAATTTATTATTTATATTTCAACTTTGTCTGAAACAGTAATTTGAGATTGCTTTCAAAAGAGTAAGCATATATCAAAATATCACATTATGCCTCAAAAATGTATAATATATTATTGAAAACATAAAAATGCTAAAATTATTTTCAATGTATGAATATACAAACAAAGGTATATAATAGACAAGTGGGGCCTCATCAAACTGAAAACCTTTTGCAAAGCAAAAGATGCCATCAAAGAGTGGGGAGACAGCCCACAGAATGGGAAAAGATCTTTGCCAACTATATATCTGACAAAGGCCTAACATCTAGGATCTACAAGGAACTCACACATGCCTAAAAGAAAACAACAAACAGCCCTATTAAAGAGTGGGCCAAAGACATCCTGGCAGCTGACAGATATATGAAAAATGTTCAGCCTCACTAATCATCAAAGAAATGCAAATTCAAACCACAACTGAGATACCACCTAACTCCAGTCGGGGTGGCCATCATCAATAGCTCAAAAAGCAACAGAGGCTGAAGAGGATGCAGGGAAAAGGAAACACTTCTACACTGTTGGTGGGAGTGCAAACTAATACAACCTTTGTGGAAAACAGTGTGGCGATTCCTAAGAGATCTAAAAATAGACCTTCCATACGACCCCACAACCCCCCTACTGGGAATATATCCAGAGGAACTCAAATCACTCTATGGAAAAGATACCTGCACATGCATATTTATTGCAGCATTATCCACAATAGTAAAAACATGGAACCAACTGTGCTGCCGATGGAAAGTGAACTGAATCCAAAAAATGGAGTAGATACACACAATGGGGTATTACACAGCCATAAAGAAGGACAAAATTATGAACTTCTCAGCTACTTGGATGGACTTAGAGTCTATAATACTCAGTGATCTATCACAGAAACAAAGAACTGAGTACCACATGTTCTCACTCATAAGTGAATTCTGAGCAATTATCATAATACTTTAAGAAAGGATTGGCAGTAGTGGGAAACTCCCAGGGGCGCGGGGCAGCGGGGGGTTAGTGAGACACACTTCATCAATAAGGGTATCTGATCTCAAACCTGGTGAAGTGGGCACCAAAGTGAGGTCCAAACTTTACCTGTATAATGACCATTTGGATGCCTAACCCTGAATTGTACCCCACATCTTTAAAATAAAAACTTTTTAAAAAGAAAAAATGAAACATATGGTAAAAAAGGAGATTATCTATAAATCATGGTAGCACTCAGAGGCTTTATTTGGCAATTTAAAATTGTGATTTACACTTTTTGTACTCTCCATGCTATTTAAAAACTGTGGAACCAAACGGAGAAAATTGCTAACAAACACAAGTAATTAAAAAGTGGGCCAGGTGCGGTGGCTCAAGCCTATAATCCCAGCACTTTGGGAGACCAAGGTTAGAGGATTGCCTGAGCCCATGGGTTTGAGACCAGCCTGGGTAACTTGGTGAGACCTCATTTCTATAATAAATCAAAAAATTAGCCGGACGTGGTAGTGCACGCCTGTAGTTCTGATTACTTGGAAGGCTGAGGAGGAAGGATTGCTTGAGCCCAGCAGGTCGACTCTGGGGCGACTGTAAGCATGTCACTGCACGCCAGCCTGGGCGCTGGAGTGAGACTCCAACTCAAAACAAACAAACAAACAAAAAAGTGAAAAGCATTATTCACAACTGTATCTCTATTATTTATAAGAAGATAGTATTATTTCAACTAATCAGAAATATATAAATACACAAAAATTATTAATAATGACTTTCAAAGTAGTGTGATTAGGTATCTTTTTTTCCCTTAGTTTTCTAATATTCTATTACAGGGATCATCAAACTGCAGTCCTCAGGCTAGTTTGCAAATAACATTTTATTGATAACACAGCCACGCTCATTTTTTTAGTATTGTCTATGGCTATTTTTGTTTTAAAACCATCAAATTGAGTTGTTGCAAAAGAGACCATTTGACCAACAAAACTTAAAATATTTATTGTCTGTCTCTTTACAGAAAAAGTTTGCAGTCACCTATTTTATAATATAACTGTATCAATGTTATATAGTAAATAAAAGAATACATAAAATGTAATTGTTGCTCTAATTCAAAAGTTTCAGGATGTACCTGACATTTGTGAGAACATGGATGAACCTTGATGACATTATGCTAAGTGAAATAAGCTGGACACAAAGACAGATTTGCATGATCTCACTTATGCGTGGAATCCAAAAAAAAAGTCACATTTATAGAAGCAGAAAGTAGAATATTGTTTACCAGGGGCAGGGAGATGGGAGAAATGGGAAAATGTTGGCGATAGGGTATAAAGTTGCAGTTTTTTAGGATGAATAAGCCTGGAGATTGAATGTGCTATGTTAATATAGGTAAGAATACTGTATTGTATATTGGAAGTTTGCTAAGAGTAAATTCCATTTGTTCTCAGCACACAAAAAGGAAAGTAGTAACTATAACAGGAGATGGATATGCTAGCTGGATTCACTGTAGTAATAGTTTCACTATGAATTTATAGATCAAAACATCAGGTTTTATGCCTTAAATGCATGCAATTTATATTTTTTAAAAATCGGGTTAGAACCATCTCCACAATGATCAAAAAGGGGAAACAACAGAAGGCAATCGAGAAATCCAGTAGATCATGCCAAAAGGCTATGCAAGAATCGTTTTATTCCTTGGCACAGCCTTAAGCAGAAAGGAAAATCTAGAGCTATAAGCATTAATTAATGAGGTCAAAATAAATGGCGATAAATTAATGAGGTCAAAGCAAATGGTGTGTGCAAACTCTCTTAGAGATATATCTCACTTATGTAATGTAAAATAAGTACTTTAACCATCAGTTCCGTTATCTGTTCAGTTGCAGATTATACTGATTTCTCTCCATCTATGAATTCCTGTGAAGTATTATGTCAAGAAATCTTAAGCATATTTGCCACAAAAGATATTTTAAAAGTTATAATAATGGTTGTCCATATTGTTATTCTTGTGGTACTACTGATCAACTTATATTTATTTATCCCCGTGAAACAGTGGTCTACCTATTTTGAGGTTCACTTTTATAATTTTCCCTCTATGGGTTTCTGAAAGCAAATCCTTGGGTGTAAACATGAATAAATTAGAAAACTTTAATGCAGTGAATATTTTCACTCAAAATCTTTAAAAAGCGTACATAGAACATCACTTGAAAATATCTAAGATACACTTTGGCATTAAACAAAGATTAAACCTCTGTCTGTTTTCATAGATTATTTTGGGGTAGGTTTTTTGAAGACGTAGCAAAATGAGTTTTTATTAGCTCGTTTCAAATGTTATCTTACCAAAAAAGAAAGGCTCTCTTGTTCCTATAAATTTCAAGTAGAATGAGTATTATAAGAAAAATACTAGCAAACACTATCAGCTGTAGCTAAGGCCTGAGCAAGCAGCATCACTCTGCAAAGAAACGCTGATGTTAAGGAACCAAGATGTTTCATTCCATTTCAAATATATCAAGCTTCATGTGATCATTTTCTTCCACAGAAGATTGGTTGCTCTGTATGGTAAAGCTAGCAGCTAAGTGCCTCCGGCATATCCAAAAAGAAAGCCCCTTTCCCCAACCCCCTCAACAAACAAACATAACATCTACTGGATTGGGAGTATTTCATGGCTAGGAAAATACATAAAATGTATCATTCATAAAATGTTAAGTAGCACCAGTTTTGGAAGTACATCAAAATTAACTTAACTCCATAGAGTCGTACAATTTTTAAATATTTTAAGTTTAGAAAATAGATCCAGGCTGAAATGGTGTTAAGCTTTCTCAGTTGTTGGAAGTGGAAAAATTCTAACATATTACCGCAGTTTAATTCTTTATAATTCATCAGATTTAATTCATGGCCATTCTTAATACATATATTTGTTTTTCAAGACACAGTGTCTCTCTTTGTCACCTAGGCAGGACTGCAGTGGTACAATTATAGTTCACTACAGCTTCAAAACCCTGGGATTGAGCGATCCTTCCACTTCAGCCTCCAAAGTAGCTGGGACTACAGATGCACCCCACCACAACCAGATAATTTTAATTTTTTTTCTGTAGAGATAAAATCTCTCTATGTGGCCTAGGCTGGCCTCGAACCAGTCTCCCAAAGTACTGGGATTATAGGTGTGAGCCACCATGCCCAGACTGTACAGAAAATCTTAAAGCAAGCATTTTGGATTAAGAAAGTATTCTGTTTAAAGTGATGACAGTTTCATTTTTCTTATGCCTGGAAATAAGATTGAGATAAATTTTATGTTTGGGTTACCTCAGATCTAAATTCTTAACTTTGCTTTGAATAATTGTTCTTCTCATAAGCAAATTAAATGCTTTCAATTTTTAGCCCCCAATAGTCAAAGTTTTATACCTCATATTCATTTTTTGTAAATCTTCTGATAATTTTCTGAGTACAAGGGTATGAAAAATATTCATGAAAAAGCATTGCAGAGCTATAACTGGAAAATATTTTAGTGACTATCAAGAATGGCAAACTTAAGTAGAAATGAAGCTTAAACTGTGATTTTGTATTTCTTCACATAGGTTCCCTGAATTTCCGTTAAAGGAGCAGAGATGCCACCAACGTCAAGTGCCCCGCCCCTGTATCCTCCCCCGGATGGAGGATGGGGCTGGGTGGTGGTCGGAGCAGCTTTTATCTCCATTGGATTTTCATATGCATTTCCCAAAGCCGTCACAGTATTCTTCAAAGAGATTCAGCAGATATTCCACACGACCTACAGCGAAATAGCATGGATATCATCCATCATGCTGGCCGTTATGTACGCGGGAGGTAAGGTTCTTGGAATAAGTAGTTTCTGGGTCAGGAAAACAACTCCTCCAGGTCACAGGGATTTACATTCAGTGTCTAGGTTTGTTCAAGCCCTGTTTTCGTGTTACAGTCCATTCAAACTGACCAAAGGTACAATCAGAACTGAATTTTTAATAATTTTTTTTGGTGTTTCAACATCTTGAACATTTTGTTTCAATTTTTAGAGTATTTTTGAGAATGAGGGTTTCTTTGCACAAAGCAAGATGCACTTAAATTATGGAATTGCCAAATGAAGCGCTGTTCCACTTAGTTTGGAATTAAGTCTCTGCTGAAGTGTTGGTATCTTTCTTTACCATTGCTACCGCGTTTCTGAATGGGAAGGAAACTAAAGTTGCTGACAGTTTATAGGCCTAGAAAGTACTTCACTTGAAGTTGCAGAACTGGAGTGTTATGTACATTCTAGACGCATGAGTTTGTGTGATTGAAATAATGCTTTGTCTCTACAAGACTCATGAAATATATTCTTTTTATTTTAATGGATGCCTAACAGTTATCAAAAGTACTAACTCACTACTGAATGTTAAAAAAATTGGAAATATTTGTGCATTATTATATCACCTGTTTTCTTTAAATCAGTCTCAACAGCAGACCAGGCTATCTTATAGATTTTGTTAAAAGTCATTACTGAAAACACAGAGATCTTACAGTCTTTGTTTTTCAGTTGGATATTGGACTTTAAGGGACTGTTAGACTCAGAATATGATGATATAAAGAAATTATATATCTAGTGTAATTTCTTATTTTACAAGTAAGGATAATATGGCTCTCAGTGATAGAGATATAACATTAGTAATATCCAATATTTATTAACATTTACTTTCAGCCTAGGTCTCTCTAAGTAATTGATGTATGTGGTATGACACAATTGCCTTAACAACCTGTGAAATAAGCAGTCTTCTCTTTATGCTCTAGCTAAGGAAATAGATAAAATTGTTTCCCAAGTCAGACAGCTCGTTGGTAGTAGATAGAGATTGAGACTCCAAGCATTTAATCCCTATGCTCTCTGCCTTTCTCCTATTCTCCTCTTTGTATCTAGAAAGTGACAGAGCCAGACCTAGCCTAGGCCTCCTGCAAATCTGATCCAATGGTATTTCCACTGCATTGTAATGACTTGTGTGCTACCCTACCAAGGCCGTTTGTTCAGTGACATCATACTTATTTTTTAAGACATGATCTTTTTGTTGTACTATCAAGGTAAACATTTGATCCTGAAATAGTCCTATGTTTGTGTGTGTGTGTGCGTGGTGTGTGTGTGTGTGTGTGTGTGTGTGTGTGTCTGTGTGTGTTGGTATGTGTTATTTTTTGTACATAGTGATTTGGGATTCATCCAGCATATATCTCCTTTATCCTTTTGGTTAGGTTAAAACATACATTTTTCTTCCAGTACCAAATGTTATCTTTAAAATGCTATTTGGGCATTTCAGTGAAAAATTCAACTTTCAAAACACTTTCTGAGACTCTCCTTTGGACAGTTGTATGGATTGTAGTAGTGTTTTTTCTCACAACTACAGAAGCATTAGATATCGTGTAGTGGGTCTTCTTCCTCTATCCTACGAGTTGAGTATTCTTTAATAATTGCTTTGCTGGAGCAACACACAGTCATCTTGACATCAGCTTCTAAAAGTGCTAGTGTTAAGATATGCAGAGGTTTTTTTTTTCCTCTCTTAAATACAAGGGACACAGACTCCTACTGCATTGATAATAGGTACACGGAATTTGAAATTCAAGTCTTAAATATTCATAATTTCTTATGAGCAGGTAGTGGACTGACTCATAAGATAAAAATATGTACAACTTTTTAGTCAAATCAAGCTTTAATTTGCATTCTTTATTTGTTTTCAGCAAACAGTCTCAAAGTTTCAGTGGCTTAAAACACTACAAGTTTATTTCTTGCTCAAGCAGTGCTTAATCTGGTGGCTATGGCATCGCTGAAGGCTTCGTACTGTTTTCTAAATGTGCTCCATTTGTAAAACAAACAGTGAAGGTAACCAGCATGAAAAAACGTAGGATATTTTAGGGGCTAGGCCTGAAGGGAGAACCATCATGTCTGTACACAGTCCAGTGATCAGAACTTGTATGAGGGGGGAACTCAAAAAACCAGTAGTTTTGTAGTACAGGCTTCCCACTGCTAGGTAAATGTTTTCGGAACCCATTGGCAACAACATACCAGCTAGTGTTATTGTGAGAGTCTGCATTGTGGAAGAAACGTCCCCAGTTGTGGCAAACAGGTAACTGGTTCTTCTTCCATGACGCCACCTGCCCACCCCATTTGAGTGTTCAGCAGTTTTTGACCCAAAGCAACATGATCTAGAAACAAAGAGCTGAGTGTCACATGTTCTCACTCATAAGTGGACCTTGAACAACTACCGTAATAATATAAGAAAAGGATTGAGAGGAGCAGGAAACTGCGGGGGCTGGAGGAGAGCAGCGGGGAGGTGGGATTGACAGTAGTCGATATCTGCCTGGGGTAGGGGAGGCACCCCTCATCAACAAGGGTACCTGCACAATGAATATTTGTATACTTCACCCTGAATTGTACCCCACAATTTTAAAATAAAAATTAAAAGGGGAAAAATAAGATAAAATAAAACAAAATAAAATAAAATTGGTTGACAATGCTAACAAACAAATGCACAGCAACACTAAAAACCCAGCATGATCCCTGTGCCCCATGCTCCCTAGTCACCCAATCTCTTCCTAAGTGACTTTATTTTTGTTTCTCTAGAAGAAAACATTCCTCAAAGGGTAACATTCTGCCAACGCGTAAGAGGTGAAACAAAAAATGGCAAAAGTATTCAAAATGGACGAGTTCAAAAACTGTTCTGAGCAGTGGAAAAAGCATTTCTTTTTGTTTTTTGGGGTTGGAGTCTCACTCTGTCACCCAGACTGGAGTGCAGTGGCCGCGCCCGGCCACCGCAGCCTCGACCTGCTGGGCTCCGGCGATCCTTCCGCCTCAGCCTTCCAAGTAGCCAGAATTACACGCATGCGCTACCACGCCCGGTTAATTTTTTGATTTATTGTAGAGATGAGGTCTCGCCTGCCCAGGCAGGGGTCTCAAACCCGCAGGCTCAGGCAATCCACTCACCTCAGCCTCCCAAAGGCGTGGGATTACAGGCTGAGCCACCGAGCCCGGCTGGAAAAAGCATTTCAATAGGTATATTACATCTAGCAGAGAGGACTTTGAAGGCAATGGGAGTTTAAACATGTAAGAATAAATACACGTTTTTAATAAATAAATTCCAGGGTTTTTGGGGTCTCCTCTCATTTACTGCCTTACCTAGATGCAGGAGCCAGGGATGGTTTGAAATGTAGTCTTTCTAGAGGAAGAAACATGACTGAATGGTATCCTGCCACGCCTAGATAGGATTTGATACCTCAGCAACCATTCTTCATCCAGCAAAAGCAGGATGTGTTAATAGACTCGCCATGGTCATATGACAGCCTTCACCCCTCTGGCTGATGTAAAAGGAACTTAGAATGGAGAAGGGCATAATTCACTTTCTCAAACCACAAAATCTCAGTGTGAAATTATAATAAGTAAATGAATATACTATATTTACTTAAAGTAAATGTTTTTATCTTATTCATACTGATTTCTCTATATGGTGTAGATCTTAAAAAGCACAAAAGAACTCGTTTGAAATTCATCAAGAAAATAGTAGTTTGGTGAAATAGTTACACATTTGGAAAATGCCTTTAAATGTTTAGGGTAATACATGAACCAAATGTGTCTAAGTCAAATATTAACAGGGATTTGTATCTGCTTGTTTCAAGAAAGCAATGCTTGACAACATGAAAATACAACATGAAATTGACATGATGGTAATGTCTAGGTGAGAAACAGATAAGTGCTTGGAATGTTGGTCAAAGTTCTCAAAGTTATCAGGGCTGGAATGTTTCACATTTCATCTCTGGCCATGGAAAGAAGTCAGGAATTGCAGAAATTCTGCTACTCTTTGGTTTTCTTTTTAAAACTGAAAAGACAATTCCAGGCCCATTTCCTAGTGAACAGAAACATTACACCCTGTTGTATCTACTGTTACTTGTTAATCTCATACATTTACATGGTTTGTTGGAAGTAATATCCGTGTCTTAGCCCGATAATTAGTTTTTAATCTTTTAACCAAAAATGACAGGCAAATTTAAAACTATAACTTGTTGTGAAAATCACTTTCATTATGTGGATACAAGTGGTTTTTTCAGAAACATAACTACTTAGAAGAAAAAAATCTGATAGAATTCAATTAAAGACACAGCTAGTAGTCCTGATATTCACATTTCTGTATTTTTCCAAGTGTGGACCATAGATTTTTTTGCTTCTGAATCATGGGTCTCTCATGAAAAATGCAGTCCTAAACTTTATCTCACAACCTCTTTTATCAGAATTTTTATAAGTAGAGTCCAGAAACTTGCATTTAAACAAACATCTCTGAAAAAAATTCCACTTTTTATACAACATAGTGGTTCACTGTTGTAGAAGAAAATCAATATTTGACTTTAAAATGTTTAAATTTTCCTATAGAATGTGATAGACCCCTATTGATAGAAGCCTTTTAAGTGGATGACTATAAAATAAATGTAACAGCTATAAGGTAAAAAAGCACTGTTTACGGTAAAGTATAATGAGTCTCTCTATCAGGTAACTGAAAGATTCCGTTCAACATAATGCTAATTGCATTAGCCTAGAGAACATCTAAGATCAGACACACTCATTAGGGCCTAGCACTCAACCTATTAATCACTACGGTGGGGTCACTGAGGAAGATGGAGCATGCTCAGAGTCCTGGCCTGTGATGTCAGGATTGGAGTCTCTTGTAGTAATTAGTTGGCATCTGGGCTTTAGTAGCAAGGTATTATCTTCCCTTTGATGTCTGAATTAAAAATGAAACTAATAAAAGGTATGCCGGAATGATGGAAAAGCATGCAAATTATGTTTGTACCTTACTTCATCCTTGGAATAATGGCATTAAATTACCACAACCCATCTGGATGGCCATATGGTCTCCCAGAGTTCTAACACATTTCAGCAAATAGGTCAAACAGGGTGCTCACCCCATTAATAAAGCACTAAGTGGAGTTTGAGAACATATTACAATTTAAACTTTCTACATTGTTTAGACGGACATAGGGATTTATTTTGTAAGCAGTGATTACACAGGGTGATCTTCTGGTGTAATGTTTGTCTTTGTATTCTGTCAAATGATCATCTAAGCATAGTTTGCTGCACAATGACTGAATACAGATGTGGGCTGCCAGTCTCTATGAGGAGTTCTTGTGATTTTTTTTTTCTGATGAAATCTATTCTGACTTGGAAGAATCAGCCATTCTGGAGAGCAGAGTGGGCTTTGTCTCCATGGTAACTTATTTTTCTGTTTTATGTGAGCAGTGACTGCCACTTACAGTAAAGTAAAGGTGATGGTTTTGCGATGGACCACTATACACAGGGGACCACACTTAGACCACTGAGCTTATTTTTTACTGGAGGCCAAAAACAAAAACGGTTTTAGCATAGCAGATCGGTGGCCACAATATTCAGTGTGTACTTTTCTACTCTTTTAAAATTTTAAATAGCTCATTATATTCTTGTGTTTTGTGTCCTGATATTTTGCAGAATGAGGGAAGTTATTAAAATAATTCATATAGTGCTTCATCTTAGCAGCAATAAAAAAAGAAAAAGAAAAGAAGCTCATTCCATTCCTATGTTTGAGAGAGCTAGGACTTTTATCTTAGCTTTACAAAACCTAAAAAGCACAAGGTACACCTGGACAGTCCTATGCAAGCAGTCTGTGGACTTCTGGGTTTTTGTGTTTGTTTGACTGATTTCTTGAGTTGGAGTCTCACTCTGCCCACCCAGGATGGAGTGTAGTGGTTCAATCACAGCCTATCTCAGCCTCAACCTCTTGGGCTCAAGTGATCCGTCAACCCCAGGCTACTGAGAAGCTTGGGAACACAGGTGTGTGCTACCACACCTGGCTATTTTTTTTTTTATTTTGTAGAGACAAGGTCTCACCATGTTGCCCAGGTTGGTCTTGAATTCCTGGGCTCAAGGAATACTCCTGCCTTGGTCTCCCAAAGTGGTGGAATTACAAGCATGAGCCATCATACCTGGCCTTTTGTTTGTTTTGAGAGTGTACTTTTTATACCTGTGCCATGTTAGATTTTTTTTTTTCATCCACGAGTATAAATATTGCTAGAGTTATCTGGGAGCTATAGTACAGTTTGGCAGATTCTGTGATGCTCACTCTCTATCCATGTGTTCCTGTTTCCCAACATTTTTCCTCTTGACCTGAAGCCAAGTGACTAGTTCTGGCGATTGAAATGTGAGAAGAAGGATGTCTGTCACCCCAGACGCCTCCTGGACAAGACATTTCAAGCTGGTGTGCATTTTCTCCTCTGCAACAGCCTTGTTGCAAATGATGTGGCTCTAAGAGGAAGGTCCTTGATGTACCTCAGATTTGGAATGAGTAAGATTAAAAATGTTTATTAAATCGGGCACAATGGCTCACACCTGTAATTCCAGCACTTTGGGAGGTTGAAGTGGGAGGATTGTTTAAGCCCAGGAGTTTGAGACCAGCTGGGGCAACATAGTAAGACCTTGTGTTTACAAAAAAAAATTTTTTTTTTTGAGTTGGAGTCACACTCTGTCACCCAGACTGGAGTGCAGTGGCTGCTCCCAGCCACCGCAGCCTTGACCTGCTGCTGGGCTCCGGCGATCCTTCCTCCTCAGCCTTCAAAAAATTTTTTAAATTACCTGGTGTGGTGGCTTGTGCCTATACTTCCAGCTTCTCAGGAGGCTGAGGTGGGAGGATTGCCTGAGCCCAGGAGGTCAAGGCTGGGGTAAGGCCTGATTATGCCACTGCACTCCAAGCTGGGTGACAGAATGAGATACTGATCGGGAAAAAAAATTGATTCAATGTGAAATGTCTGCAGCAGAAGTTAGTTTAAAACTACTTGAAATATTTGTTATAAAGTGAGTCTAGTTGCACAGCTTGAAAGGATAAGACTTATATATCTTTTCTTTACTCACTGAGGTTCTTATATATCAAGGCAAAAATTGTACCTGACAAAATTAAACAGGAGAGGAACACTTTATTCAGGATATTACAACAGGAAAGAGGAGCTGAGTTCAAATTGGATGAAACAAAAGTTGGAGAGTTTTTAAGAGTTGGGGTAAGAAGATTCAAGGCCATCTTTATTTGCTAATTGACTTTACCCAAAGGAAAAGAAAACTTTCTTGCATTTCCAGGACAAGAGATAGTTCTACAACTTGGAGTAAGACACCCATAGAAGTTATTTAATCCCCTGTGGAAATCAGGAGATAGGGTGCTGTCTTCGGTGTTCATATTTCAAAGGGATAGTTCCCAGGTCCATGACTTTCCTGGGTTGGACAATTGGCAGAAAGTTTGTAGAATGTTTACATATATTTTAAAGGGGCTAAGAAAGAATTTACAATGACAAGTTTGCTAAGATAAATGCTCTAAGCAAAGGGAAGTCAAAGGCTTTAGGAAAAGGAAGAAGCCTGCCCAATATTTGGTCAGTTTAAGGAAAAGAAGATATCTTAACCACATGTAAAAATTTCCTATTGAGACCTATCACCTTTTCCTCTTTCACTGAATTAGTCATGCCAATTCCTGACAGAGAAGACACAATAACTATATATTATAAGATTAAAAAAGCTTATTAAGCTTTATGGATTTATAGAAGAATGTAGACTATACTGATCATTGCAAACATGAAGGCTTAGTGTGTTGTGTAACATAAGCTATGTAAATTATTACATGGGGTAAGAACACACTATGAGATGTCCTTAGTAAATATAACTTGTATTACTGTTATTATTATTATTATTTTAGAGACAGAGTCTCGCTTTGTTTGCCCAGGTTGGAATATAGTGGCGTGATCTTAGCTTACTGTAGCCTTAAACTCCTGGGCTCAACTGATCCTCCCGCCTCAACCCCCTGAGTAGCTAAGACTATAGGCATGCCATACCACACTCAGATAACTTTTTAAATTCTTTGTAGAGACCAGGTCTGGCTTTTTTGTTCTGGCTGGTCTTGAACTCCTCAAGGTATTAGCAATCCTCCCACCTCGGCCTCCCAAAGTGCTAGGATTACAGACAAGAACGACTGCACCAGGCTTAGCTTGTGTTATATCATGAAAACACTTGGGCATGTGCTAAAGTGAATATCACGACGGCCTGTTTTCATCGAATAAAAGCGAGAGGCGAGTACTTCAAAACAGAGTAGAAACCAAGTCATGCCCAGGGTGCTTTGTCTGATTAAATGCCACTTTGTCCCTTCCAAGACAGGAGTGGAAGGAGACAGGGTTCAAGGACAGCCTGGCAAGTATGCTTGGGGCCTTTGAAACAGTTCCAGGAACTGCTTTCCCTACAATGGGCTGAGAGTCTACTGCAAATACTTTTAGATGATCCCTAAGTATTATCGTCAGCAGAAGATTTAAGAAACTGTATCGAAATCTTCTCTGATGGATCTATGTGCTCTAGACAGTGAGACTTTCACTTTCTGATTTATCTAAAGAACCTATCTATTAATTTATGACTTGGCAAGAATAGGAATATCTTTCCTGACTTCTGGCTTAAAATTTCTGTAAAATATGTTATTATATCATTACTCATCTCATGGGGATGCATTTTGGTTGCAGATGACAGAAACCTGTTTCCAGTGCCCCTAAGGCCTAAAGAGAAGTGCTCATGTATACAAATCAGAGGAGATGCACACATACCACTGTCTTTCTGGTCAACTAGCACGAGTGATTCTGTTTGTCCAACACGTTGCCCTCTCGCCTCTCTCCTTGCCTTCTTCTGAAGACATGGCTTTGTTTACTTACATTGATATTCTTTTTCTGGCACAGGGAAGATGGTTTCTAGCATCTAAGACTCATATTTCAGACACAATTTTTTTTTTGAGTCGAGGTCTTACTCTGTTGCCCAGGCTGATTTGCAATGGCATGATCACAGCTCACTGCAGCCTGGACCTCCTGGGCTCAGGCAGTCCTTCTACCTCAACCTCAACCTTAACCTCCAGAGTAGCTAGGACCACCATGCTTGGCTATTTTTGTTTTAATTAATTTTTTTTAGAGATAAGATCTTGCTATGTTGCCCAAGCTGGCCTCAAACTCCTGGGCTCCAGGGATCCTCCCGTCTGGGTCATTCAAAGTGCTGGGATTACAGGCGTGAGCTAATGCACCTAGCATCAGGCTCAAATGTGACATGAGAAGACATTCCCCTCTTCCTTAAGATATACTTTGAGAAATTCTAGGAAAGACTATAAGGACATAGCCCGCTTTGCATGTGTCCTGGAGACAGGGGAAGAATGAGCAACTAACACTGGCATCTTGAATAGATCTATGTGTCTGAGATAGGAAGGGGGCAGTTCTCCAATGGAAAGGTGACAGATACTGTTCCCAGAGGAAGAAAGGGTTCTAAAGAGGCTGAGTAGTAAGTGCTCGCTCCTCCAGTCTTTTAAAACAGATTAATATATCATCTTCCAAGAAGTCAAAAACATGTGTTGGATTTTACTAATTACTCATGGGGAATTTTGCATTTAAATACTTTATAGCTAGCTAGTAAGCTAAATAGATTTTATGTCAAAATGTATATACTGTATTTGGAAACTTGATGGTTTCATGACATATAATAACACTTTGTAGCTACCCAGAAGACTCAATTGCATCTTATATGAGTTGAGTCCTAGGGTGGGACTTAGGCAGGGAAAGTCCTGGGATCTCAAAGGGGCTTATTAGTGGTTTAGTAGTCCAGTGAGAGGCAGAAGAGCATTGTAATTAAAAATGAGATAATGAACTCTAAAAAAACACATACGAGATTGGGACTGCCACTTGGTCGGTCTTGGCCATTTGACTATTTGATCTTGGACCCTCAGTTTTCTCATCTGTAAAATCACAGAGGAAATATGTGCATTTATCTGTGTGTGTGTGTGCTTATATAGTTAGTCTGTACTCCTGCTCAGAGTCATTGTTGGTAATAAACACCAAATCCGGCCATTGCTTTGCTAGACTCTGGTGTGGCCATGTGCTCTTTGAGCTATGGCTGTCACCATGCTTCCTGACTCTGGCCCCGTGCCTACCTTGGGGAGGTGAATCGTCTTTCTCTCTCTCTCTAATTTACTTTTAAATAAACTATATTTTCTAATCTAAAAAAAAACCCACCAAATCTGATGCATAGTAAATTGTAGTTTCAGATGTGTGTGACTTACTGCTGCACTCTTTTTTATTTTATCTGTTATACAGTGAAACTACAGGTAAGGAACAAGGAAAGCAGTAAGACTCAGACCTGTGCCAATAAGGCTCAGAAACAGCTGGAAAAGCATGAAATAAATAAGTCAATAATCGTTCTAAAAAATTTCTGTGATCTTTATTCATACTTGCTATGGCATTTTCCTGTATGCCACCTACTATGTGGATAGTGGCGTGTACATTAGTCATTTTTGGAGGCAATCCTATACTTCTGAACATCCTTTCTGTGTTTAGGGAATGTTCAACTTCATCATTTCTTGTGTCCTCAAGGAAAAAGCCAGAAATTTACTTTCTCAGAATTCCTTGCATTTAGAGCACAGGCCTATGATCCAGGCCCCATCAAACCAAGGTGGCAAGGACAGTTTTGATTCAGTAACCACTGATGCGAAAAAACAGAATCTTCGAGGAACACATTCAGATGAGGGGTTTACAGATAATCCGGAGTCCGTTGTCACGAAAGTAGTGTCAATGCTTGGGGTCAGCAGGACTGACAATGTAGTGTGCAGGGTGGTTGGTCATTGGTGGCAGCCATGACGGCCTACTGGAGAAATCTGTTTGTTTGTTTTTTTTCCCCGGATGTTCTGGGGTTATCGGGGGCCGGGAGGTCCTAGAAGAAGGTGTTGGGCCTCTTGGTGGTGAAGCGCGGCTTGTGCAGGCGACGCAGGACACGATGAGGCTGCGGGAACTTGACCTTGGCCACAACCTCCTCTGCCTTCATGATCTGGATGGAGTGGGCATCTTCTCCGGCTGGGACACAAAGTACCAGAAGTGGGCCTTGGCGACCACGTGGTTGGGAGCGAAGATGCACATGTGGTGCCGCGGGGGCGTGTGGCACCTGGGAGTGGACTGGCAGGTCCCCTCCCCACCTTGTACCCCCGCGGTGTGCCCTTCGCAGCAACCTCTCCGCACTCACCACCACCCGCAAAAGGGACGATCGGTTTCATCGTACGATTTGAGCAGCAACCTAGCTTGATCTTTTTTATGCTCCCACGTATTCTGCGACTTGCTTTTCTTTTCTTATTAAATGCTTTCTCTGTTAACTAACTAGGACATATGCTAGGATAAGTGTGGAGTTAAGTTCCTAAAAGGCCCTAGTGAAGTCTAGCATGGCATGCTTTCAAGAACTATACCGGTTGTTTTGAAAACTTTCTATGAATGCTTCTTTTATTTTATTTTTTTTTTTTTGAGTTGGAGTCTCACTCTGTCGCCCAGACTGGAGTGCAGTGGCCGCTCCCGGCCACCGCAACCTCAACCTGCTGGGCTCTAGCGATCCTTCCTCCTCAGCCTTCCGTGTAGCCAGAATTACAGGCATGTGCTACCATGCCCGGCTGATTTTTTGATTTATTGTAGAGATGAGGTCTCGCTGCCCAGGCGGGTCTCGAACCCGCGGGCTCAGGCAATCCACTCACCTCAGCCTCCCAAAGGCGCGGGATTACAGGCTGAGCCACCGAGCCCGGCTGAATGCTTCTTTTAAAAGAAGGGAACTTCTCCTTGCCCTTCCTCCACAACATGTATATTAGGTTGGAAGAATTTGCCACCGTTCTTTTAAATTAACTACTATAAAGAGTCTTGTAAAAATATATTTTTTTTCTTTTCTTGAGCTGGGGATCTCACTTACCCAGGCTGGAATGCAGTGACACTATCATGGCTCATGAGAGCCTCCACCTCTTGGGCTCTGGCTATTCTTCCACCTCAGCATCCCAAGTAGCTAGGACTATAGGCGCGTGCCATCACACCTGGCTATTTGTTAAAAGTATTTTTTGTATATATAAGGTAGATGGGGGTCTTGTTATGTTGCCCAGGCTGGTCTCAAACTCCTGGCCTTGAGTAATCATCCTGACTTGGCCTTTCAAAGTGCTGGGATTATAGCACGAGCCACTATGCCCTCCCCACTTTTCCTTATTTCCTCGCAGTTATAATATGTGTTAGTGAAGAGGCACATTTATTTTTTTCTCTGTAAGGCACATCCCAGCCTTCTTGTGCTTAAGAACACTAGCCAGCTTCTCCAGAGCTATGCTTGTGAGTCATTTTAAACAGCAAAATTATCAATAAAAAGCACAAAAAAATGCAGAAAATGTGGCATTACATAGACCATGAAAAGGACACTTACTTACACTATGTGAGTTGAAATGAGAAGGTAGATAGATCATCACCTTGTCCTACCTCAGCTAGGACCGCACAGTTGAGGTGATTCCAGTTTTTCTCCACTCACCACATAGCCACCAATGACTGCAAAAGAACTGTGAGTACTGATTTTGGGGTTACAGATATATTTCAGTGAGAAGGTGAATTTGTAAATATAGAATCTGTGGATATAAAGATCGACTATACCTGTAGCTTCTCTCTGGCAGAATTACTCTGTGCTGTATTATACTGTATAGCAGTATTTTCTGTGCTGTCTAAAAATATTTGTTATTCCTCCATGTTTTTATTACAGTTGGTGTATCTGTAATTTTTAAGAACAAGATAGGTAGGCCTGCACAGCCGCAAAGCTGATTGACATTAGCATTTTTGTAAGTTGCTTATTACCTTGAACTTGACTGGAGTTCATCTTAAGGGAACACAATTTTCTTAAGTCATTAAAGTATAATATTAATAATTACACTTAGAATTTTTCTAGTGACTAGGGAGGCATTACGTGTAAAGCTTTTATGGAAGCTTTGATGGATTTTCTTAAAAAACTGATGACCTGCAACCTTGAATTATTCTTGAATTATTCTGATGTGCTATGCACAACTACAGCATTGCGTGGACCTGTGTGTTTTTCTGCTTTGGTCCTGCCCCTCAGCCCATCAGTGATTGGATTGGAGGTAGCCTTTTTGGAAGGCTGAAATGGAAAACAACCACTAGCTAGAACTCTGGTCTGTTTCAGATTCACTTTTCTACAGGTGAGTCAAGAGCATCTGTGAATATGACTGAGAGAAATCTGGATAACCAAAAACGGCGAACAAAAGGAGATAAATGATTTGGAGTTTCTTTTAAGATTTTTCACTTCCCCCCAGGTAATCCAATGCTCATGTCTGTGACTTACGTTGATATAGAAATGTAAGCCTCATCCACAGATCAAAAGCATTTAAGAATCTTTTTGGTCCTGTTAATTAATTAGGTGGAAAAACATTTGAGATTTTATCTCACCTGGTGTAAGCTGTGGTGGGAGATGAAATGGTGTGTGTTTTGGCAATGACAGTTGTGAAATCTATGTAACACAAACAACAGATGGTTGCTTATTTGACTTTTGGGCAAGAACTGGGCTATAGAAACTACTGTCGAAACAGGTCTTTCTCAACTTTGAAGATTTCTATCATCTTCTAAAGAGTGTGAAACTTTTCCAAGCCTCCCTTTATATTCTCAAGTCCCTTGCTGTCTGGGACAAACTTTTCTTCCCCCTCCATTGGAAGTACGCAAAGGGTTGAATTTTAATAACCTCATTTATAGTGTCCTTGAACACTCAGAGGCTGTCATTAACTTTCCGCATGCCTCTTGGGCACCAGGAGTATTTCACGATTAGTTGAAAATATATGTACAATATCTATGCAGAGTTAATTTGGCACTTTCAGATAAAGAAAAACAAGTTTAATGAGATGGCTCAGATAAAATGAACTATAAGCCTTTCTCATGAACACTGTTCCGCACAAGAAATATTAAGTACCTCCATGTTGCAGCAAAAATATTGCTTAGCAGTGCTCCTTAAATCAAACATGATATATTTTAGAAGCTGGATAAAACTTTCCAAAGGCAACATAACCTCTGCTCCGTAAAGTTGGCTCCCATATGAGATCAAACACAATTGAACTAGAAACTTGAGGCAATTTCTGCAGGCTTGCGAAACCACTTTCTTCAACAAAATAGCCTGGCTTCTGTACGCCGTAAACATTCCAAAATGTGCAAGTGGGAGAAAAAAAAGGAAAAGATTTTTATTCACTTCATATTCTAAGTTCATATTTGTGATCTCTTATTTTGTCTGTTTGATTTTCTTCTCTTAGGTATAGTGAATGAAAGCACTTATTGTTGAACAATTATTATACGTAGTTATTTTTCTATCAACATGTGAAGAAACATTTGAAATAGAAATGCCTTGTTTCTCTGTATTTTCAGCATTCATTCTTCTTTGGATGGTCAGTAGTACTGGTCAGAAAAACTCATCTCACAAAATATTTGAATGTATATTGGTTTCAGATAGTTCTTTTGTGTTGCTTTAGCTGTCATAAATATTTACCGTAGAATGAATTAATAAGATCCAAATTAAATTAGCTACATATATGAATACTAGTTTTACCTTCAATGATACTTGTGTAATAGTCCAAATATAACTGCTTATTTTTCTAAGAAATGTTTCTTTTTTCACTGGTATTCCTTTATAGTTATTCCTTTAGAGTGTCTAATCATTGATTTTAAGTGAAAACTGTACATAATACATTCATGTTCCAAAACATACCCAAAACTTTCAGATAAAAGTAACTGGTTGTTTTTACTAAATTCCTACACAAAAAGTATTTTTTGCCTTTTTTCTTTTTTAGAGGGGAATAGTGGTTTAGGGAATGGAGTATTTGGCTGTGTTCAGATTCCAGGGCTGCCGCTTACTTGCTGAATAGTTCTGGCAAGATCTTCAATAATTCTGTGCTTCTGCTTCTTATATATAAAATGTCCCTGGCTTATTTTCATGGATACATATTTCTGAACTCTTGATCAGTTTCATCCCCCCCTAATTAAACTAAGAAGGAACAATGTGGCTGTCTGGGTGATGATGTCTTACAATCTAAATCTGTTCATGTTAAGGTAACTTTCTAGCATTGAGCTTATTTAAGCTGTTTTGAAAATCCTAAATTATCCAAAGATGTGGACAGCTTCTGTAGCATGGAAACGAACAAAAAACGGATTAAGAAGGAAAGAATCATATGATAATGCCTCCGTTGCCTTGGTTTTCAATCTAAAAGAATTAAAGAAATAGGGGAGAAAGTGTTGCATCTTTCTGTTACTATGGCCACCTTTTGTCTACACTTATAGACTCTTTCTAAAGTTGACGTTTTATCATTTAGTTCCGGCTTTATGTTCTATCTTCTAGGATCCCTTCACCCCCCCATTTTTGATGCACTAGAATGAGACAAGCTGTCAGATGTGAGAATGCACAAATCATAAAATCCATGGTAATTACAGAGAGGTCATTGTGCTTTCCCGCCTTTTGCTGTGAATTCGCTGTGGGTTGTGTTCGATCAGACTTTAACACAAAATATGTACAAAAAAGATCACCATACTCCATAACATAATGCAGCCAGAAAACATTCAAGAGAAGCTAAACAAAAACACGGATTTGTGAGTTTATGTTTGTTTTTTAAGTAGAGAGCACTTCTTCTAGAAAGAGAGACAAATCAGGTTTTGTCTTGATGGGTGGAAATATCAGGTCTAAGAAGAGACATCATAAAACAATTTGAAGTCCTGAAGAGTATGATTATGTGAATAGATGTGTTAATTAAATTCTGCAATATTGGAATTGCAGTGAGAAAGGTGAAGGAGAAGTAGGGCCCAAGAGAAGCCTGAAAAAGATCAGTTTTATAGCATGAGGGAGAGATCTGCAAAATATATGATCTCAATAAAAAATGAATTAAACAAAATTTTACAACCAAATCAATACAGTTTAGATAAATTCATTAGTGGTAGGTCTAGATGGAAAGGGAAACAAAGGTATTTACTATATATTTCTTATCAATCTGCCCATATTGGGAATTGTTGTTTTGCAAATTTACTAGGAATACGTGTGTTATTCTTTTAGTAGGATATTGGAAACAAGGCTTATTTCTATGTCTGTCTGACTTTGTAGCTAATGTTTCTGGCCAATTTTTCGTTTCGTTTTTCAGTGATATACACATTTCTCACTATTATGCTTCTTTTCTTCTCTTTCCTAATCTCTTCAGGTTAGGATCATGGGCATACGCTCTATCAGTTGCCATCTATTATGACACTACTGTCAGAAGAACACAGAATTGGAAGAACAATAAATTTGCCCCAGTTTTAAATTTTCTTATGTTATTATTACTTATGTACTTATAGTTCACTAAAATTTCTTATTAGGTTTTTTTCTCTTATTTTAAACACACATTTATGAATTTGGTTTATGTTTTCTTGAAGTAGTTTTTAGTCTTGTGAAGGCATAATTTTGGTTCCCATAGAAATAGAAATATATCTCTTTCTATTTTGGAAAAGCACCATAGTAGTGTGTACTTCTTATATCACTAAAATGAAATAGAGAACAAAAGTATAAACTAGATAGATCTAGGAATATCTCCGTAAGCATATTATGTATCCTTTCTAAGCCTTAGTGCTTTCTCTACAATATGGGGGGAAATTATGGATTCCAACCGAGACATTTTGTTGTAACTGACAAAAAGAAATGCATAAAATAGTAGTTTTTAACATCATCATCACCAATTATCATCATTCAATTTCCTCCCTTCCCAATTCCCCAGCCTTTCAGTTTTTTACCTCTTTGTCACCCTAACTCCCAATGTTCACATCTTTAAACTTGCCATTGTCAATAACTATCAAGATCTTAACAATCTCAGTTTTCTGTTATCTTCCACTTTAACCACCATGTCCTATCTTCCAGCCCATTTTCTTCCAGTACCACAAATCTAGTAATTCTTCAACTGCATGTTACTATTAATCTGTTGACACTGCCGCATTTATCACTGTTCCCCATGCCATCTTTACCCTCCTTACCTAGCTAAATCTCAGATTTGATGATTTCAACTTCCTTGAATACATTCTCAGCTCACCTACCCATGTGTCCCTTGATGAAACCAGAACTCTGCTTAACACCAAAACTCAGTGGCTGCATCTTTGTAGCTGAATGTAAAGCATACTGCAAGATTTATTGGTCTCTTTTTTTTCATATATGTTTAGGATGGATATTTCTTGTTGTGGTCTCTTTTAATTCATGATGAATAATTTCAAGTGGGTCCTTAATGCTACCTGGTAACTATATTTTATATTCTATTGTTCTCGCCCAGTCTCTCTCTCATTCTGTGAGATGACTACTCATTTAACCCTCATTCCTCAAATCCACTATCATCCCCTCTTCAATCTTCATCCTAGAAGGTAACTTGAATTCCTTCTTCATTCAGAAAGTTGAAGTAGTCACAAGAATGCTCACCACCATGTTTGTTCACCTGTTTCCATCCAAGCCTGTGTACCTTACCTTCTCTCCTCTACCACCTGTGTCCTAGCTGAGGTCAACTCATATACTGCCTCTCCTGTCCTCTCAGCTGTTAAGGACATTACTGTGGAAGAAATTCTTTTTTCTGTCTCCTTCATTAGCAATATCGCTTCCATAACATGTAACTATGATATTCTAGCTTCCAACTTGGTGGAAAAAAATGTAGAAAATGTTCTTTAGATCCATGTTGTCTGTCAGCCACAATCCTATTTCTGTCCATCCCTTTTAAGCAAAACTCCTTGAAAGTGTTGATCCTGTTTCTCTCTTCCCATTTACTTTGTTCCCACTCCAAACAGAATTTTTCTCCTATCCCTCATCTGAAATTGCTCTTCTCAAGCTCTCTTGTGACTTCTGTGTTACAAACTTAATGGTCATTTCTTAGTTTTCTTTGAAATGGGACTTTCCGGAGCATTTGAACTAGTATTTGGTCACTCTTCCTCTTCCATAAAACACTTTCTTGATTTTACTTGTAAAAGACCACACTTATGTTTTTCCTTATGATGTCATTAGCCACACCTTCTTAGTATTTATTTTTGGTTCTTCCTTTCTTCCTGAACTCTCAGCATTGGAAAGGTTCATTCTTGGGTGCCTTTTTCATATGGATTTACTCCATAGGTGACGTCGTACTTTCTCATGACTTTAGCTCTTGTTTATAGGTTGATTCCTCCCAAATTTACATCTGCAGTCCCAGCCTCTTCTGAACTCTTAGACCTATAATAAAGCTTCCTTTAAACATTCCCACTCAAATGCCTAATAGGCATCTCTAACTTGGCATATCTAAAATTGATCTTCTGAAATTCTCCTTCAAGTCTGTAAATGGGGTCAAAAACATGCTTGGAGCCATCCCTAGCTTCTCCTCTCTATTTTTTCCCCTTAATTCCCCATTATCAAATTTGTTAGTTCTATTCTAAATAAATCCAAACTTGATCACTTCTCACTACCTCTGTTGCTGTTACTTGGTCCAAGGCACTATTATTTGTAGTCCAGATTATTCTTATAGCCTACGATTTGGTGCCCCTGTTTCTGAATATAGCTACCAATGAAGATAGTGAAATCCTGTTGTAACTTCAGTCCAATCATGTTCAAACCTACCCTAGACTTCCCAACTCACGCTGAATATCTGCCCTCCCCTGTTACCTCCCTAAACTTGTCTCCTGCTATTCTCCCTCTTGTTCACTTCACTCTAGCTACCTTGTCCATCTGCTGTTTCTAGAATATATCAACCATGGTCCCCCACCAGAGAATTGCACCTACAAATAATAGTGCCTTGGACCAGGTAACAGCAACAGAGGTAGTGAGAAGTGATCAAGTTTGGATTTATTCTTTCCATCACCTAGGAAGATTTTTCTTTGCATTTACAAATACCTTCACTTATTACAGATCTTTAGTCAAAATTCACCTTTCCATAGAAGTCTTCTAGGCTACTCTGTCTAAAATTTCAGCACCGCATCCACACAATTCTATTATTATTCCTTGAATTATTTTTTCCCTACATAACACTTTTCACTATTTTTATTTATTTCTCATTAGAATGGTAATGTTTTGGAGCATTTTTCACAATGCTAGGATTGTTCTATAAATCCGATTGTCCGATATATACTATCTACTAAGCACATGTGGCTATGGAACACTTAAAATAAAGCTACTTTGAGAAAGGAACTGAATTTTTATAGTATTTCATTTTAATTGATTTAAATGTAAAAGTTTCAGCTGGAAAATGGTTACAATCCCCCTCACCCCTCAGAATATATACTTCATGAGAGCGGATTTTTTTCCCCGGCAGTTTGTTCACTGTTGTATCTCTGGACATACCTTGGCACATATTAGATGTTCAATAAGTATTTATTGATAGCATGAACAGATGGATTATTATAAAAATTATTGTAATACTGATCAAATAAGACATTGAAAGACTGGGTTCTAGTCTTGGCTATGCCACTCAGTAATGGTGTGCTTTTTTTTAAGGAGTTACTTACTTTCTGGGAGCCCAAGTTCTTTATTTATATATTTCTCTTTCATTTATTAAACATGCATCGAGCTTCTCCTTTATACCAGTAATGATGCTTGATATTGATGTACAAAGATGAAAAAGACATTGCCTCTGACAAGGAGTTCCATCCAGTTTAAAAGAAACAGCAGTAAACATTATTAAAATCTTAAAGACAGGGACATGAACTGTGGTGGGAGAAGAGAGAAGAAACAAAAGACATGGCCAGACTTGGTGGCTCAGTCTGTAATCTCAGCACTTTGGGAGACTGAGGCAAGTGGATTGCTTGAGCCTACGGGTTCAAGATCAGCCTAACCAACTTGGCAAGACCTTGTCTCTACAATAAGATAAAATAAAATAAATTAACTGGGCATGGTAGTGCATGCCTTTAGTTCCAGCTACTTGGAAGGCTGAGGTGGAAGGATCACCGGAGCCCAGCAGGTCGACACGGAGTGGGTGCCACTGCACTCTAGCTTGGGTGATGGAGTGAGACTCCAGCTCAAAAAAATAAAAAATAAAAAATAAAATTCGCTCGAATGTCTTCTTTTGTGAAGTGTCTGTTCATATCTTTTGCCCATTTTATAATGGTGTTGTTTGTTTTCTTCTTTTAGGTACGTTTCAGTTCCTTGTAGATCCAGGATGTTAAGCCTTTGTCAGACCTAGATTTGGCAAATACTTTTTCCCAGTCTGTAGGCTGTCTCCCTGCTCTCTTGATGGTTTCTTGGCTTTGCAGAAGCTTGTCAGTTTAATTCGAGCAGCCAACAAACACATGAAGAAATGCTCAACCTCACTAATCATCAGGGAGATGCAAATCAAAAACACACTGAGATACCACCTAACTCCAGTCAGAATGGCAATTATCAACAACTCGAAATATAACAGCTGCTGGAGAGGGTGTGGTGAAAAGGGAACACTTCTATACTGTTGGTGGGAGTGTAAACTAGTGCAACCTCTGTGGAAAGCAGTGTGACGATTCCTAAAAGCTCTAAAAATTGACCTTCCATATGACCCTGCAATCCCCCTACTGGGAATATACCCTGAAGAACACAAATCACTCTATAAAAAAGATACCTGCACACGTATGTTTATCGCAGCGTTGTTCACAATAACAAGAACCTGGAAACAACCATGCTGTCCATCGAAAGAGGACTGGATTAAAAAAATGTGGTACATATACACGATGGAATACTACGCAGTCATAAAAAAGAACAAAATCATGAATTTCGCTGCAACCTGGATGGAACTAGAGTCCATAATACTGAGTGACCTCTCACAGAAACAAAGATCCGAATATCACATGTTCTCACTCATATAATGGACCTTGAACATCCAATGCAATACTATAAGAAAATGACTGACAGTACTGGGAAACTATGGGGGGGAGGAGGATGGGATTAACAGTAGCAAATATCTGTCAGGGGATGGGAAAACACCTCTTATCAACAGGGTGCCTGAATGAAACATAATTGTACACCTAACCCTTAACTGTACCCCACAAAACCATAATAAAAAATACTGATTAATGAAAAAAAAAATCCGTAATGGTCAAAGGAATAGTTGGTGGAAGGGATAATGCCAAGACTTTCTGGAGGAAAGAAAGAATTTGAAATATTTAGAAAGAGTCAGCATTTCAGTATTAAAAAACCCAGAGAAAAAATTAAATTTTTCCCCATAACGTAAAATGTGGAATATTTAGGCACAAGGCATTGCATTATATGACTTTATGTGCTATTATGAGCTCACAGTGCAGAAAATGTTCTTATAGTTTCTGAAAGTTCTTCAGCTGCTTTCTATTACAAAGTTCTAAAACAATGGTTATTTTCAACTGTTGCTCTCGTGTTTGCTTTTTAAAATTTCCATTGCCTGTTTTCCTGTTTACCTACTTACAATTAGTGAACATTTTAAAAATCCTCCTTTTTTAAATTCTTAAACAGACATGCAGGTTATAAAAGCTCTCAAAATTTGATTGTGGAGATAAAAACATATCCGTATGTAGGATGTCAATGATGTACAGATCTATATATAAGATTTTAATATTTTAGCTTCCTCACCAGCTCCAAGAAAGCCTTGGAGCAGAAAACCCTGCGCAAGTGTAGGGCAGCTTCTCTGAGATCTTCTGTGGAATACAGCTTTGTGTGCATCTCTCATATACCGCCTCCCTTAAGGATTGGGTGACAGTGGAATAAAGGCTGATGGTAATGTGATGATGTGGGGCCACTTTTCATGTTTCACACCGGCCATAGGGCATATTGGTTGTCTCTCCTGAAAGCTAAGCTTACTGTCAGCATTCAGTACCAGTGTTTAGGTGCCTATCTCTATAAGGAGGGGAAAAAATACATTGGTCTGTAGGTTTTTATATCAATTAGAGGCAGCTGAAAGGAACATTGCAGTTGAACTTGCTAATCTGATGGACCACTTTCCAAGTAAATATACGTTGCTCTTTATATGACAAAAAAAAAGCTATGTTGAAAAAGGAACTGAATTTTTATTGTATTTCATTTTAATTCATTTAAATTTAAAAGTTTCAGTTGGCAATGGTTACCTTACTAGAAAATGCAAATTTGGGATATAAACTTTCAATCCCCCTCGCCCCCCAGAGTCTTTGTTGTAAGACTTGCTAGCATCAGTCGGTAATTATATCTGAGATGTTCTCCGAAGAGCATCACAGAATAGGTTTAGAGTTTAATATGTAAATGTGACTCTGTATTTAATCTTTTAAATCATTATTAACTAATGCATAATGCCACTCAGAATGGTTTCATTAAACATATATTTAAATAGAAATAGTTTTGTATTTTAAGAATAATTTCTTTAAAATTAAAATGTGTATGGAATTTCTGCATTGGAAGGTATGGCAGAACAGGAAGTCCCATATAAATTCTCTGTGAGACAAAGGTGATAATAGGACATTTTTAGTTTGTGAGAATACCAATCAATCAGATAAATTATGCAAAGTCTAGTATACTTCCTACAATGTCATAAATTGCTAAAAAAAGATAACTATTTGTATTCCATTACCATGGAATAATAGTATATCTCCAAAAATATTCTAGAATGATTGCTTTCTTTCAAGAACACATTCATGTTTAATCACAGAGTACAGAGAATAATTATTTGGTTATATTCAAAACTAAATAGATAGAATATTATTGGTGATTTATTAAGTGTCATGCTGTAGGTATTGTTTATCATTAAACAGCTGGACTCCACTTCCAACTCCAAACAATTTAATATTATTGAAAGAAACATTTTCCACTGTGAATCATAATTGCGTGAATCCATAGACCTTTATAAAGTGAGGGAAAGTTCCCTCTACTGCTTTGTTTTACAGATGAAGAAGTTTATACTTTTTCTGGAAGCCATACAGAAAGTGGCAGTTGTAGGTAGGATGAGGGCATCTGCTTCTAACCTTCAGGCTTTTGTGGTGTCTTCCATTGTTTCTTCAGTGTTATTTCTTTCTTTCTTTTTCTTTTTTTTTAAATTCAGTCTCCATTTTTTCTATTAAAAATGTTACATAATTGCCTGAACCTGAGGGTTTGAGACCAGCCCGGGCAACTTGGCAAGACCTCATCTCTACAATGAAGCAAAACATTAGCCTGGCGTGGTAGCACACCCCTGTAGTTCTGACTCCTTGGAAGGCTGAGGCAGAAGGATCGCCAGAGCCCAGCAGATCGATGCTGGGATGGCCATGAACTTGCCACTTTACTCCAGCCTGGGCGACAGAGTGAGATTCCAACTCAAAAAAAAAATAGAACACAACCAACATTCTTTAGTTAAAAATAACTTTCCTCAGTCAAATTATTTTACCACAAAATGATTTCTCTACTGTTTAATTGCACTCTGAGAAATGTGAGATGTATCATGAAAATTGTACTAAAGAAATATAAGCTATATGCTGATTATTGTTATTATCCTACTTGGTGAATAGTAAATGCTTTTGCTTTTCAGCATGTTTAAGCCTACAAAAAAATATGAAGTTATTCCATCATGATTCTTAGTATCGTTTGTCCAAGCCACTCATTTTTTGCTCTCTTAATAATTCCTCATGAGTTAGTTCCTTTGCCTTTTAGACATTTCACTTGCTTCTCCTTGAGTTACTTCCTATATGTTCTTATTATTGCAATTTATTTTTTGAGTGTTGACAGTTTCCTTGGCACTGTTTAAAACATAACATCTTTCTTTTTAGAGAGGTGACTGAAATTTCCAGTTGTGTTTAGTGTGGTCTTAGCAGGTCAGAATGAATGTTCCTTTGACTAAACCATTCTCCAGTCAGTGATTAGAGTTCAGAAGCATGTTTTAGCCTGTCTCATTTCTCCTTTGACCATGTTTAAAATTACCTCAGTTAGAGTGAGGAATGAGAACACTTGTTTAATTTGAGTTGCCTCAGACCTGTGGATGCTCTGAATGCTACTCTGAGTTCCAGTGACATTCATGCCCAAATCTAAAGTGACTTGAGACTTTTTTAAGAAAGGTCTTTGGAATATTAAAAGGGCTATTTTCAGTTAGCCAAAGTGTATGTTTTCAATAGATTAATACTTTAAACTCTTTTGAAAGCATCAAATAAAATTTTTAGTTGTAGACAAATAGACATATTAAGTGTATGGCTTGTAAGTAGGTATTCCACTTTTAAAAAAGATTAAAAAATAAAGATAGGGAAAAAAGGAAGGTAGGGAAAGATTTATTTCAGGCACTATGATTGCCTGCTTGTTTAAATATAACTTTACCATCATTTTTACCTTGCTTGGATACTTAATTACATGGCCTAAAACTTTAGGGATCCATTTCTGATCCACTAGATTATAATGACTCTGTTCTTTGTGAACAGGGTTAGTAAATAACATCGAAAATTCAAAAGACACAAAACTGAGGACCAGGAGATCTGACTCCTCATCTTAGCTCATCCATCCTGGGACTGTTAGGGTTGCTGTGGGCGGTGGTTCAGGTTGTGTTCCAGCTCACCTTCCTGTCCTGACACCTAACACCCTCAACTCAGCCCCTCCAGAAACTCACCACTCAGGAATCATTGCTTGAATACCTGGAAAAATTAGAAATTGTGTGTGATGCAATATTTGGAAATAAGATTGTCCAGAGATGTATACTCTGTGGCCAATACATGATAGATCCACGTAGAGATATGCAAGTTCATCTTAAACATTTGGAAAGGCATTTAGACTGTAAGAATGATCATACTGGCCGGGCTCGGTGGCTCAGCCTATAATCCTGCGCCTTTGGGAGGCTGAGGTGAGTGGATCGCCTGAGCCTGCGGGTTCCAGACCCGCCTGGGCAGGCGAGACCTCATCTCAAAAAAAAAAAAAATTAGCTGGGCGTGGTAGCTTGCGCCTGTAGTTCCAGCTACTTGGAAGGCTGAGGCGGAAGGATCGCCGGAGCCCAGCAGGTCGAGGCTGCGGTGGCCGGGAGCGGCCACTGCACTCCAGTCTGGGAGACAGTGAGACTCCAACTCAAAAAAAAAAAAAGAATGATCGTACTAAATTCACTTATCTAAAAGAGAATGACATTGAAAAGGAGTGGTGATGAGGCAAAATGTGTCATATCCATCCAAACATTGTCCAGGAGTGGAGGAACTTCAGCCAACTGATACTGAGTATTACAATTGTATTATAAGATTGTTCAGAACATGAAACGAATATATATATATGTTGATTGAGAAGGAATAAGAATGCATATTTAGGTAGATGGAGGAATTTAGTCATGAAAAGTTAAGTTAGACCCTGGTGATTACTTCTCTGGTCTCATAAGCTGAGAGGAAGGTACTGAAGAACAGATCCATGGGGGCTTTGAGGATGGAGAAGGAGGGGCACGGAAATCTCAGAGCATGGGAAAGCTAGATGATTGGAAAATGGTATAGTTGTATTGGGATACTATAACGTTTCATTTGAAGTTTGAGACTGAAATTTAAAGGCATCATTCAGTACATAAATGTTTAGATCTTTAGGATAAGTGTGGGAAAGGGAATATGCTTGAGTTTCTAGGTTGTACATTTTCCAGATGAACATTATAAAGAGAGTGATAGATGATCTGAACATAATTTCAAGGAAGTCACTGTAATAATTAGCCAGCTAATTCAAGTTTCATAACAAGGGGAAGAAAAGTGGGAGAACTTGATAAATGTGGGAAGCCGGATGAAGCCATAGCATCTACTTATTGCAAACCTGGTGAAAAATTGAAAACCTAAACTGAAAAATTGTTAATCATGAGAGTATTTGAGCGAGAGAAATGAAATGACAGCAGTTCAAATGGATGAGGGGGAATGCTTACATTTGAAATGGATGAGGGGAGGTCGTGCCATATTGGTTGATGACAACTTTCAGCTAATGACCATTCAGTATTTGATTGAGGTAGAATGTGACAAAAAAAAAAAAAGAGAGAGAGAGAGAAAAAGGCCAAAGGCCAGAGGAAATGAAAAGACCAAAAAACCTGGAAGCCACATGTCTATTGATGTCACTAAGAAAGACGATTAGAAGTGAAATAGAAAGACTCAGCCATAAGCCAGTGTGGAAGTATGAGGAGAGGAGACACAGAGGTGCCCATTGATAATAATCCTCTAGGAGGATGCTACAACTCGGTAGAGATAGCTTCAAAGAGTGTTCACAAAAGAAAGGGTAAAGCTGAAGAGGGAGTTTGAAGATTGATAATGAACAAAAACATTCACACCACCTCCTGGCCCTGAAGTACGTGGGAGGACGAGGAAATGAGACAGTTTAGAGGGCAGCAAGAGAACCAATTTCATTGTGGTACATCCATGACACTAAAATAAAGCTTAAAATACCAAAATTAAAACAACACCAAAAAGCAGCCAAACAAGCAAACAAACAAACATCCTTGGGTGTTTCCTAGTGCACAGTAAAAAGTTAGAATTTAGAAAGTAGAAAATATTGAATAGTGAGGTTTTGTTGTTGCTTTGTTGTGTTTTGATTTTTTGTGGAGATGAGATCTTGCCAAGTTATCCAGACTGGTCTCGAACCTGTGGGCTCAGGTAATCGTCTCACCTGGGCCTCCCAAAGTGCTAGGATTATAGGCGTGAGCCACCACGCCTGGCCTGGATAGTGGGTTTAACAGTGTAACCTGGATATCAAGGATTACTTATGGGAGTAATCAGTATGAGCAGGTATTTGAGGTATGATGGAACTGGGCCAGATGGAAGACTGAGCACCACTCGGGGCTCATCCTCTGGCTACATACATCTCCTTTAGTGATATGGTGGTACCCGCTGTGTATCCTTGTCTTAGCAACACAATGGGATGTGGCCCCACTGGCTGTGAGCAGCTCTTTAGGCAACATACAACAATTTGTCATTAAATGATAGTGTCTTGAACTAGGATGGCAAGTGATCAGTCTGGGTTTGCTCCTGAGAGAAGGATATACTCTCAGGTTACTGGCAAGAACAATATGTGATCTTTTAAGACTAAGAAACTGTCCTTAAAGAATGTTTAGGTAATGAGTGCCGCAGTGTGAGACCTATAAGATGGTATTCGGCCATATTTCTCCAGGAAGGGACACATACTTCCATACCTCATGGCACACTTTATTTTTCTCTCCTGCAGGAATATAGGGACCTGGAAATTCTGAAAGTTTACTTCTTAAATAGGGAGATATCAAATAGGTAGGTGTGTCCTACCTAGATATTTGTCTGAGATTATTTTTCCAGTCTGTCTCACTTTTTGTCTTATAATTCATTTCTGTTCATGAAAAGTTGGAAAATACTTTTCCACTTTAGATTATTAGCAGTGTCATTAAGTTAGGTGAAAGTTATGTCCCATGTGTGTAGTCACTGGATACTCAACACATTCTCATCCATCGTGCTTTTGTGTGGCTTGGATAATTAAGTTCATAATCATGCACTTTTCCCCTCAATCACTTATTCTTTATGTTGAACTTGCTATTAAAACCTACATGATGTACACAGTTTCATAGATTCCATCAACGTTGAGGGAATCCATTGGTATTTGAACTCCCTATGTTGATTACCAAGTTTCCCAGGTAGATATTGCCTTTTCTCCCCGATCATCTCCTTTGGACTTCTTAATTCATGTAAATCTTCTGAGACAGAAAGTAGAAAAAGTAATTTACCTAGAAAAATAGTGTCCTCTTTCTGTGACTCTGTTTCTTTCTTTCTCTTGATTTGCTTTTTATTAAATGTCTTTCAATTTCCATATAATGACTTGTTTGATATCTTCATTCCTCTCATTTGTTTACAATTTTATAGCCTTTAATCCTTTCATTACACCTGTGCAAACTAAAGCCCTCATGACTCACCTTTCTCGGCAAGATGCCCAGCCCTCTTTTTCCCCTTAATTCCCATATAGTTGAAGAATTGCATAGGTAGATGTTTTTGTGGTTTTAACAATGATTATATAGCAAGGGGATGAACCCTCACCTTGAAAACAGATTAGTTCCTTTAATTTTTGGCTTAGAATAAGTCACTGTTTGTCACCTAAAATTAGTCTATCATAAGTAGGTATCTGAATGCAGGATGACAGTTCAGGATGAACTAAAACCAGTATTCAAATAGCACAATAAAACTTGTTGACAGCATGGCTGGCTTTGACACCTGGATATTCCCATCCAGTCACCTGCTTTTGCAGGAAAGTTAAAAGTAGGTCTAAGAAGGGGCGTATTCTTTTGAATTGTTGAAATTCATCAAGCATTTCATTTTGTTCTGTCAGGTGGCCTGCAAGCTTTCCCATCTGCAAAAAGATTGTTCAGTGTCAGTTATGACCAAGATACTTGTGGAAATGTAGACTTGAAATTCAGAATAGGAATTCTTCCTAAACATTAGGATCTACTAGAAATTCTTGAAGCTTTGGTCTGCAGGTATCCATAGCAGTTATTGATATTCCATTTTCTCAGTGTTGTCAGAGTTCTTAGGAAGCTCCAATACAAAAGGAAAAAAACATCTTCTGGCATCCACTTAGCACATTGCTATCAGCATTGTCTATCAAAAATAACTTTCAATCTTCTACCCCCATCCACGTGAGTAGTCTTATGTCTGCTCTAAAAGAGTGGGTGCTCTAAAATTAGAAATAACTAGGCAACATATCTCCTAAAATAATGAACAATTGGAAATTTTCATAATTTCCCCCATTCCCTGTGTTAGTATATGAATATAAATGCGGGATATGTATTAGCATATGAGTATAGATTAAAGTTACTGTTATATAGTGTAGTTGTAGGTGAGTATAAATTTTGGTAAAGCAAAATTTAAAAACTGTAGTATTCAAAAAACAAAGGAAGTCACTCAAAGACATCAAGAATGACTTAGCTAAGGAGGACTAAGTAGGGGGCCATGTTACCGATATTTTGCTCGAGTATCAAGGCAGAGTCCATATTTTGTTCTTTTTTCCTCTTGTTTGTTTTGAGAGTCATTCAGATTCCTAATGGCAACTGTATGCTCAAAAACTCCCTCTTGAAATACTTGCCTTTCAGAATGGGGTGGTTTAGTACTATTCTCTCCCACTAAAATATGACTGTGATAATGGATTTAAGAAAGTTTTATGCTTCTAGGGAGACTTTTTCTCAAGTCTCTCCACTGCTGTGCTTATTCCTGGCAGTATTTATTCATTCTTATCCCAAGACCCATTGAAAGCTTTGTGCTACCTAATAAATTAAAAACAAAAAAATAAGGAAACTATGACTACAAAATAATCGTGAAAATGTAATCTAAAGCAAATATGTTTGATTATTAAATTTCTTCCAAACAGGTCCTAAGTATGTTTATGCCAAGTGCTGGTCCTAATTCCTTTTATGTAATAAATAATTAATAATGCATACTGCAAATTAAACTAAATTGTAATGCATTTAAGCTCAAATGTGTGTGTATTTTTCACTTTATTCCTATGTGTGCTTGAAACTTATGAATCAATTACCTTTACTATATTTTCAGAAAATTGTAAATTAAATGGGAGAAAACAGTAACATTTTACACGTGTGTAGCATTTTAAAGTCTATCCCATTCTTCAACATGTATTACCTTATTTGAATTTTAAGCAATTTATGAGTTTTGGAAGAGTATGATCATCATTTTCCAGATTATAGAACTGAAGTCCAAAAAGGTTAAATGGCTGGCAAAAGATCACAGGAAAGCAGGCCTGGTAGCCCCAAGCTCAGAGCTTTGAAGTATTTATGATAGGATGAGAGTTCCAGATATAAGTCCCATTAAGATTTTTCTCTACTTTTTCAAATCAAATTGAGTTCACTGGCTACGAACTTTGAGTTTAAAATAAAAAGCCCCAATTCCAGTCTTTACTCCATTACTCATTAGCAAAGTGACTCTTATTCAGGGGATCTAAACTCTGTGCCTGACTCTTTATCTGTAACCGGTTATAGTACAACACATACGTCATGTGACCCTTTCACACAAAGGTCATGTGACCCACACTGAAAAGGGAAAGTGCTCTGAAAAATGACTCAGCACTTTAAAAAAATATACACAAATATTATTTCATGCCACCATGGCATTTTGTAATGAGGATGTCACCCAGAGGGAGAAGACAGAGAGGATCAAACCTCTACTCCTCCCTTAGAAACTGTGCGTCTCCGGGCAAGTCCTTGAAATGATGTGAGAATCTGTTTTGTTCACTGTAAAATAAGGATTTGGAGGCAGTATTTATTCTTTACAGGTTGTTGTGAGTGGCTGAGTGGATTAAACAAAAAAATGAAGAACCTTATACACTAAAAAGGGGCTATGCAAATATAAATACATATGGAGGAAAGTCTCCTTAGCATGTAGCATACTTTATTGCTGTTATATGATGTAGTATTTAAAATATTGCCTTTTTCGTCCTTTGTCAGAACACATAATGGTTCTTAAGTCCTTATGGGCTCCAAAGGAAATAAGTTAAGTACTTATACAAGAAGGTGCTATGCATAGCCAGATCCCCCTGTGTGACTGAAGTCCACAGTCTGTGACTTTTAACTGGCTTATCTTTATACGTTTGCCTTTCTCGGGGAATCGCGACCCAATTCTTCTTATGGCACTTAATTTTCTCAAATACCCAGTATTTTTCTTTTTATTTTTTTTTTTACTGCTTCATAAGGGACTTCATGAGTGTTGAACTGGCATTCTGTGTGGACTCCTCCCTCCATGTATAATTTGTCACCCCACTCACTTTATTAAATGAATGACATTCTTGAGCTAGATCTGGTTAGACTTCTAGCCTAGTCAGCTGTAGGCTTCCTAATCCCCTCCCTGCCAGCACCAGTTTTGCAAAAGACAGGGAATTAGATGAAGGGCTGATTTATATATGAGTTGACGTAAGAGATCACATTTTAAAGGTCTTTGCTGAGAGAGGGTACAGTTCATTCTCACAGGTATGTGAGGAAAAAAGATATTTCCAAAACTGCTAACACACACAAGAAGGGCGCAGAGACGTGAATAAACATATTTTAGTGGTTGAACCCTCAATGTGTAACTGCTATCGGTTGTCTCAATTCAAACTACTGAGCGAATCAACCAGCAGATTCCAGTTAGAACCACAAATATTTCTACAATTCCTTTGAGGTTATAGTTGAATGGATTCGTGGACTTTATTTGGGTGATTGTCACTCTCTATTTTATTTATGTAACTAGATATTAATCAGACGTTAAATTCAGAATAAAAATTACCAGGATAACATTGAGAAAATTGTTTCATTAGGTTTATAATAAAATATATGTTTAAAATCTCCCATATTGCTGTAATTGCATACATTCCTGGATTACACTCTAGTTTCTTAAAATTCAGCTTGACTTTCCATTTCCATGATGCTAGTAAAGGCCAATACGTTTCCTATGTAACTAAATCATCTTGAAAATCGTTTAAAACATGATACCAAAGTGAAGCCAAAATTCCCTTATAACTTATGAATATATTTTGAACACTCCCTGTGTGCTTTGTGATTTAGACAGCAAACAGCTAAGGTATAAATAGTATACCACTACCAGGTTCCTGAAAAGTCATTTTGATTTGAGACGTGTTTAACTTCTACCTCAAAACCATAGTTTTTATATTGGGAGAAAATGTTTTTTGCTCCTAGGAAACTTCAATATTATTCTCGTAACAAGTATAACATGCTATATTCTCTCCCAAAGTTGGTGTATTTCATTGAATCATTTTAATGCGCTCTGGCTGAAGAATATCAATATCACTCTTCAGATGAAAGGTGGTTCCAGTAATGCCTGATGTCTCAGCATCATTTGTAATACAAATGATGGGGAGCCTGTGGCTTAATGGCCACTAATTTATTTTGAATTTATGATGCATTGCAGCCATTAGCAGTAAGCCGCTTTACATCAGTTCAGGGGGGAATAAGAGTTCTGTTTGTGGTAGGTTTTATTTCTTGATGTCAGATGGGAAAATATGCCCATTTCAATAGAAAAAAAGAGGGGGGAGGGAATCTGTACTGAAGTGGAATTAAGTCCGAAGTCTAGCAATTCTATGCAACCATTCTCATAAATCATGCATTTCACCGTGCCTTATCATAGGTAACGGTGGGGGGGGGGGTTAAGTGAAAAATCATAGCCCTGCTAGTTTCGCATGGCATTCAAACATAAATTTAACACCCAATATCTACTATTTTTTGAATATTGTTTCTTAATGTATTATCCATCATAACATTTTTCAGAGTAAGTAATATATTATACAATTTTTATTACGGAGATTGCCATGTATTTAAAAGCACACCAACTTTAGAGTAAAATCAAACATTTCAAATCACTTCTGTCAGATACAACCGCTCTATACTGTAGGAAAAAGAGAGAAGCAGAATGCTTCATTTGTCCTTTAGAGATCACCATCTACTTGAGGTAACAAGATTTTGGTAGAAAAATGTGCTTTAGTGCACGGTTTTAAGAGGATTCAAGGGAGCAGGTGGCAAGATGCCATAAGGAAGGGAGCCATGTATGCCCACATCCAAGAACTGATGGCATCAGCAGTTGGAAATATGGGATCAAGGAGTCAAGGATGGAGCCATCATGGGCATGAAGCTGGATTTTAGAAAAAAAGAGCGAAACATAAGCAGAAGCAACACGCACATCAGGCAGGATGGAGGCAAAGGAACAGGAAGAATTGCTGGAGAGTGAGTGTTAAGTCAAACGGTTTATCTGGCAGCAGAGATTTCATAAATATGGAATAATAGAAGATAAGATAGTCTTGAATGAAATGCTTTAAAGGCACATCAAAATCAAAAAACGGTTCTTCTAAAAATAATTTCAAACACCATACCCTGATGTCTAACTCTAACAGCCACTGAAGTCCACTGGAGGGTGAGTATTTGTAGTGAACTAGTTTGTTCCCTGAACCCATGGTTAGGCATCACTTTGAGCCTGGGTTGGTCCAGGAGGCTACAGATGGTATCTCTCTGCACTGTAAGCTGCTGCAGAAGCTTTGATTCCCACCACTTCAGTGAAATAATTCCTTCCAAACAACAAGCTGGACAGTTGCTATTTTAGGACCCTAACAAAATAATTTTTGACTACAGATGACCAGCCCCATTAGAACTTGCTGCCTAGTTCTGCCTGGAAATTAGGTCCACTGCGTTCTTCATCTCTGTTGAGCCTCTGGTACTCAAAAGATTTTTCTGCTCATTCATCCTCCTCCCTTCCTCCACGTGCTGACCAACGTTTTTCCAGCGATTTCTAGTCATTGATGCATCTCCCAATGAACTAGAATTTCCTTTGTATGATATTTCCTGTCATCTGTTCTCTCCATCCTCAACCTCTTGCCCTGAACAATAGATTTTTAAATTAACAAGTAAAAATTATACATACTTATGATATAAACCATGATGTTATGATATATGTGTACATTGCGAAATGGCTAAATCAAGGTATTTAACATACACAGCATCCCGCATACTTATCATTTTCTGTGGTGAGAACACATAAAATCTACTCTCTTAGTAATTTTCAAATATATAGTATATTGGGATTCATTTTAGTCACCGTGATGTACAACAGATCTCATGAACTTTTCCTTCCTAACAGAAACTTTGGCACTATTTCTTAAGACCTTTTACGTGATTAAATCAGACACTGATAAATCCATTCAGTTTAAGACATAGTTCAGAATGTGAGACGAAGAAGAGATCAATGTGGTGTGATCCCACGGAGGTCTGATAAACTCAAATTTCCCTTAAGTATGGGTAGATACGCATGTCTCATAAAGAACTGATGGTATGACACTTTGTATAAACTAGAACAAAATAATTTTTTAAATGTTTTCAGAAGAGTTACATCACAAAATATGCTACTAGCCTGGATAGAAAGGAACAATGACTATGGAAATGTAAAATGACTAACTGATTAAAAATGACTCGAATATCCAGTAACTCACTTAATGTGATGTGCAAATGCACACACACACACACACACACACACACACACACACACACACACACACGCTGCCAAAAAATGTATACACATTTTAAGAAAGGAAAAACTGTATTAAAATTGTAACAAAGATGAATACAAGTCATGTTTGACTTCCGCAATGACAAGAGGTACTCAGAGTGGTTACCGTCAGCGTCCAGACACTTCTGATGATGACAAATGAAAAATAATATATAGATAACATCTCTTAAAATGTGTAAACATCATACACTGCTTGTTCTAGGCAAGCCCTGGGTTCTTCTCTGACTCCAGTTCCCCTCAAATGGAGACTGCATATGGTCCCACAACATTTCAATGGGGAATCACTGACACCCTCTCCTCCTAGCCTGAGGCTTAGTATTTGTTTGTGCTGTGAGATGCAATTGCAAATGGAGTAGGGGACAGTCAACAAAGGACATTTCAGGTCAGCATCAAACGGGATGTACAACTCATACGTCTTCCTCTACAGAATGCTCTCCAGTATGTAATCTTCTTAGAAAGAGTGTTAGCATATACCTAAAAGCCTAGAAAATAATAATCAAGGGGCTGCTCCTTATCCTTTGAAATCATTGTCAAATTAAAATTGAAGTTTGATAATCAATTAAAATGTCAGTGTTTTGGGGTTGATTGCATATTGTAAAACAGGAATTTCAGACCAGGGTCTAATGACATATTTTATTTTATTTTTATTATTATTATTATTTTGAGTCAGGGTCTCACTGTCACTCATGCTGGAGCACAGTAGCACCATCATGGTTCATCAAAGCCTGGACCTCTTGGGCTCAGGTCATCCTTCTGCCTCAGCCTCCAGAGTAGCTGGGACTACAGGTGTGTGCACTACCATTCCTGGCTAATATTTTTATTTTTTTCGTAGGAATAAGGTCTCACTATACTGCCTAGGCTGGTCTCGAACTTCTGGGTCAATATAATTTTCCCATCTCGGCTTCTCAAAGTGCTGGGATTACAGGAGTGAGCCACCACAGCCATCTCTGCCAACTCATATCAACAAATGCAGCAATTCCTTGCTTCTCTAATGGTTCATTATCCCAGCCTGTGTCCCATAGGCTATTGCTCTAAGCAATACTGTTCAAAGAGCTCAGGAACTTAGAAAGATGGGTAATACCTTGCCTCTAAAGAATGAGATAATGATCACCATTCTTATACTTCCATTTGTTACTTTTTGTTTATAAGATGCATATAAAAAGATTATCTTTAAGGAGCTCTAGGCTGTGCTTTCTTCTGATGCTTTGTCACAGAGATATCGCACTCATAAAATCTTTGTTGACATCAAATCCAAGTCTGGTCTAAACTATTTTGCTCAGCACATCTGTCACATTTGATTTAGGTGGTTTCAGGTTTTGAGTTGGAGAATCACTATAGAAGTCTGTGTCGCACCATCACAAGAATGACATCTTTCTGCCTAAGGACAAAGAATGTTATTCATGAAAGATGGAACTATTTTAGAAGATTTCAAAAATAATCTACTTTTACAGACATAAACTGTAATTCTTCAAAGCATATGTGTTAATGAATGTGAAACTCCACTAGAACTGAGTGAGAAATATAGATAAGCTGAAAACTAAAATTAGGCCATTAGATATTGTATAATACTTAATCTTTAGTGTTCTTGTTATCTCCTTTATTGATAAAACACAAAAAAGCTTGTATGTTTGGTCACTGGAGGTTGAAGTAGCTCTTGCCTGATGCCTTCCACGCTCTCCAAGTAAGGAGTTTGGGAAAGTCATTTGCTGGGTGATGGCAGAGAAGAAAAAAAAGAGGGTTGGGAATTTGAGGAGGTTTAGAAAAAAAAATAACTGTTGCAGATAATTTAAGAAACTTAAAGAACTACAATATAATGACTAGGCAGCTTGGAGATAGACTCTTCTCAACAAGACAGATGATCATAAATTTCAATTATTTAACTGAAATATCTTACTAGACATTAAGGGATTAAGTATTAGTCAACATCAGGTGGCTAAAGCAGTTTTAATGAGTAACTGGTGACATTGTTAGAAATCTGAGCTGGGCAGCTTGCTGTTGGCAACAGAACAAAGAATGCATTCAAGCTACATTATTATCACATGTGTAACGTGAGGCAAGTTGACAATAGGAAGACTTTTGCTTTGAAAACTTTCCCAATTTTATCAAACTGGGGATTAAGTTATTTATCAAACATTGTCACCATTTTGGCTTCTAGATCTGGTTATAGATACCTGATTTGTTTAGCTTTACTTTTCAAAAGCATAAAGGTGGTACCAGGCAAAATGGATATCATATCCCTATCAAAAATGCAATGGCTCACCCCCCGATAAATTCCTGAATTACTCTGGGGTGTATCCTTACTCACATTCTCATTTTCTTATTTGACCCTGTGACTTTTAAAGGTAGAGTGACCTACACGTTTCTCAGAAATATCATTCTGTTTTGTTTTGTTTTTTAATCCTTATATACCAGTTCCAAATTCTTATATTGGCCAAGTTCTTGCCCCATTTCCAAAATATAGACTGTGTTTTGGCATTCATCCTACCCTTGGCTGACATTTCAACCTTCTGCTTGCCAGTCTGTTTTTGACTTTTATCTTACTGAGTGTTTGTTGCTGGCAATAGTCCTAACCCACAGTGCAGCCTTGCCTCAGAGAAATAAAATGCTAATGACTGGTCGTGGGTGAGAGACTATGATCACAAAGCTTAACCCCCAGGAAATTTAACATTTAAGTGCCAAAGAATCACTTGAGGATACTGATCTTTGTTAAGAACCAATTTCTGTTTCCTATCTCCAACAGTGTAAGGCAATAGGTATAGAATGTCACCCTCTGACTGGGTGGGTGGCTCAGGCCTGTAATCCCAGCATTTGGGGAGGTGGAGGTGAGCCGATTGCCTGAGCCCAGGGATTCCAGACCAGCCTGGGGAACTTGGTGAGATCTTGTCCCTACAATTAAAAAAAAAAGATTAGCTGAGTGTAGTGCTGCATGCCTGGAGTTCCAGCTACTTGGAAGGCTGAGGCAGAAGGACCACCTGAACCCAGCAGGTCAAGGCTGTGATAAGCAGTGAATGTGCCACTGCACTTCAGTCTGGGTGACAGAGTGAGACTCCTACTCAAAAAAAAAAAAGAAGAAGACTGTCACCCTCTGTTCCTTGAAGCTCTTCTAGAAACCTCACCCAGTGTGTTTGCAAACGAGGTTCCAGGAGGAGCAAACTTTTCACAGCTGCTGCTAAGTACCAGAATCTTATTCCCTCTTGGTTCTACTTAGTTCCAGGAATAATGGTCTCACTAGGGTTTCTTGTAGATGCTCATGAAAACTAGGGTAAAAAAAATCCAGAGATACGATGTAGGGTGCAGCATTCTGCCCCTTCCTTCAGAAGGAAATGAAGGGAGGTTGTCCTAGGGACAGCATGAATGAAGTCGCCACTTTCAGCTCCTGCCATCCTTTTTACTCAGCATTAGAGCTCTTTCAAAAACCAAGAAAACATTGGCTAGAGCCTCAAGAAAACCCCTGGGAGTCCCGGAGGCCAGCTGGTAGTAAAAGCAGTAACCTTATGCTATTGATTCGTTGGTTTACAACTCATTTTAGGACATAGAGGAAAGGAGCACATGTCTAATGCTCACTTGGCTGCTTGCTAATCCTCCAAAATGTCCCCAAATGCCAACCTAAGGAGAACGTGAGAAATTACTATTGAAGGGAGGGAATCAAAAGAGGTTTTAAAGACAAGGAAAAATATGCTAAAGAAAGCTGATAGAAATGTTTGGGGAGTTTTAAAACGATGAAGCATCTACAGAGACTATCATGATTTAAAAAATAAACCCAAAGAAGAGAAGCACATTTATCAATATGAACTTGTCGTGAGTTCAAAGATCTCTTTTTTAAAAATTTTTTGAGTTGGAGTCCCACTCTGACGCCCAGGCTGGAGTGCAGTGGCATGCTCCCAGCCACTGCAGCCTCGACCTGCTGGGCTCCGGCGATCCTTCCGCCTGACCCTTCCAAGTAGCTGGAATTACAGGCGCACGTCACCATGCTTGGCTAATTTTTTGATTTATTGTAGAGACGAGTTCTCACTATGTTGCCCAGGCTGGTCTCATACCCGTGGGCTCAGGCACTTCTCTCACCTTGGCCTCCCAAAACGCTGGGATTACAGACTGAGCCACTGCGTCTGGCCCAAAGAACCCTTATGAAATCTTTTAGATTATGCTAAAAATAAGGAAGGAGAATGAATAACATCCTTGGGCTACCCTTTCATCAAAATCTTTATCAATAGAACCTTGTCCAAAATATATTTTGGAGATCCCTCTCTCTTCAGCATATTTTTTCTCTCTTCATAAATTCATGTGATGACAGGTGGGGCGTGGTTTTGCTAAGAATAAAACGAAATAATTAATGTAAGTAACTTAGTGGATGACTTGTAATTCAGTAAGACCTCAAAAACTGTTGAAAGTTAGTAGTAGAATATTTTCTGTATAAAACACAGAAATACAATTCCTTTTAGTTTAAGCAATATGCACATCTATTATCTCATGTAAAGTTATGAGATCGTTATCTCATATAAATTGACAGGCAGGGTAGATCCTAAGGTTAATTGATTCAGGAGTTTGATAATGTCATCAGAAACCAGGTATTTATGCCTCTCCCCTCATCTCCCTCATCAGCTTCACCCTCAAAGTGATTGTAAAATGGTTTCCAGGAGTAATCAGGCAGTAGGCTTTGTGCTTCATATCTGAAGGATAAAACAAAATTTGTTGTCTTTATCCGAAAAGCCTTAAACAAGTCTTTTCTCCCATCTCATTGTCTAAAGTTAGTTCAGGTCTAACCATTCTCATCCCATACTGGAAAAAAGGGTTGGGTCACTGACTTACAGTCCTAAACTATGCACCTAGGTTTGGATTCGATTTTGGAGACTCAATCTTGATAGCCACTATAACTATGATAATGATGTCATGGGCATGATGGCTAATTGTCCTATAAATAGATACAAAAGTAATATCATTTCAAGCTAGAGAGAGCTTGTATAGGGAGAAATTCTATACATAGGTACCAAAGTAGATATTCTGTGGGTTGGTCACAAACACAATGAATGACACAAAATAACTGATATTCTAGTGAGGGAGACAAAAGTGTCAGCATCAAAATAATGCATGCCATAAGACAGAACTATACCATTCATTCATGATATATGCACAAATGAAGCAGCTATTCTTCCTGGAAGATCAGAAAGGTGTACATTTAAGATGAATTTTGGAATTTATGTGGACATTTCCTATGTCTGCAAGAAAGACATTTTAGTCAGAAAACTAGGAACTAGGAAGTTTAATTCACTTGTTCATTCTATATCTTTAATGTCTAGAACTATGTCTAAAATATTACTCAATGTATAAGAACATGAACACCATGAATAACATTCAATAGATGATGAAAGAATGGAAAATGCAAAGTAGAAAATGGTAAAGTTAAAGCCAAGTAGGTATTTTTAAGTGTTTAGTCTTTTTTCTGAAATGAATAGTTAATTTAGGGTTTTAAGAAGGAAAACTGTGATCATTAGTATGTTTTTCAAAGATCACTCTGGCTATCTGTTTGTGTCCAGCAAAAGGTGGGATCAACTTCAAGTAAGGAAACAGCAACAGGATGGAAAAAAAAAAGAATTAGTTTCAAAATATAATTAGAAACTAGAATTGGCGGTACTTTGTAAGTAATTAGATGTCAAATGTGAAGCACAAGAAGTAATCTAAGATGATGTGTAGCTTTCTGGCTTGATTGAATAGTGACATGTATCCATGAAATCAGCAATGTAAGAGCAGGGGCAGATTTTATTTCAGGAACTTTAATGAAACAACATTGTGACTCAGTTTATTTTGAGGCAACAGTGGTATACACAGCTGAAAATGCTACAAAGAGCTTGTATTGTCCTGTCCTACAATGAAAAAAAGCGTTTTAGTCTAAAATTTTGAATCTGGTACCCACCTGGTAGTTAAAGTCTAAAGAAAGCAATATTTACTGTTCTTTGTGTTTAAAACTAACTAAATTTTCGAATTTATGTAGACATTTCCAATGTCTGTGAGGAAGGCATCTTAGTCAGAAAGAACTAGAATGAAAGTACTAGGAAACTAGGAAGTTTAATTCACTTGTTCATCCAATATCATTAATGCCTAGAGCATTTCACTCCCAAGAACCGCACATGCATACATATAAATGTATACATCTAATTATATAATAATATAAAGACGCTAAAAATTATGCTACTATTTAAGCAGAAATTTGAACAACTATTAGACTATATTATAATAAAGTTATTGGAATGTACATTTGACTAAACTAATGATTAAATAACTATAAGCATATAATAAAATTGCTATTTAATGCAGACATTCAAAATATATTTGTATAGAAAATAGCACAATGTTATTTTGCAATTATAAAAGATTTTTATAATTATTGCTTTCTAACTCTTTTCTAATAAATTGACAATGATTGTATCATTTGATTTCCTGATTCTCACTACATGTCTAGATCTGGTGATCTTAACCCCTTCTGGCTGGCTGTATAAAGGGAAAATAATCCAGTAAGAAAAACGCATAGTAGTAAGATGCCATGAATGAGAGACTGCAAAGTACTTGGCTCTCATCATTTAGAGCAGCTAATTACAAGCAAACAGGCTTAATCCGTTTTCAGACTTTAACCAACTACATGAGCAATGCTTTCTCTCTAGGCCTGAAGTAGTTAACAGGTAAGCAGAGTTTTGTGACTGAAAACTGTGAAAACAGAAGTGATCTTGGTGTAGGAAGAAGAAATGGAGCTTATTTATTTAACAATTGCAAAACTCTTTGTCATACATTACTGCATTTGATCCTCTGAAGATCCTGTAAAGTAGCCTAAAATCACTAAAAGTAAAAATTCTCAATGATAGTGGTAACATGATGACCCTAAGTCACTAAGTTACAAAGTCAATCTGAGGTTTGATCATAAAGGTATTAATATCAGAGTGATTATGTTGTGTTATGCGTTACATATAAACTTCACTTTCATGCACACAGTGTCCCATCTTCTGTACTGAGTCTGTACACTTGACACGTACAACCCGTCAATGAACATTTAAAGCCAGCATTTAGGACAATTGCTATATGGTATTTTCTTCTGAACAGTGAGAGAATTGGCAGGAATTAAGAATAGATTCCTTTCTTGCGTATGAATTCTCTTTGAGGCTTTTATACTTAGCAAATTAAAAATAAACATACCACATATTCTCACTTATATGTAAAATCTGAAAAAGTTGAACTCATAGAAGTAGAGAAAAGAATAATGATTGCCATGGGCTATTGGGGATGGGGTAAGAGGGGAGACATGTTGGTCAAGAATACCAAATTTTATCTAGATAGGAGGAAAACATTCAAGAGATTTATTGGACAATATTGTAATGACAGTTAATGACAATATGTTGTATTCTTGTAGATTGCTAAGAGAATAGATTTTAAGTGCTTTCACCACAAAAAATATGATAAATATGTTAATTAACTTGATTTAGTCAGTCCATGATGTATACATATTTCAAAACAACATGTAGTACATGATAAATGTAGAGTTGACCCTTGACTGACACAGGCTTTAACTGCATATGTCCGTTTATACACTTTTTTACAATAAACATATACACAAATTTTGGAGATTTATGACTATTTGAAAAAACTCCCAGATATAAATCACATTGGCTAGGAATATTGAAAAAAAGTAAGAAAAAGTTAGCTGTGTCATGAATGCATAGAATATGTGTAGATATTAGTCTATTTAAAAATTTATTATCATAAAATATACACAAATATCTATTATACAAAGTTAAAATGTATCAAAACTTACAGAAACACAGACACAGATCATGCACGGTGCCATTCATAGTTGAAAGAAGTGTAAACAAATGTGGTCATGCCTGTAAGACCAGCACTGGGGGAAGCCGAGGTGTTCAAGACTAGCCTGGTCAATATAGTGAGACCTTGTCTCTACAATAAAAAAGTAAAACAAAAATAAAAAATTGGCTAGGCAGGACAGCATGTGCCTGTAGTCCCAGCTACTTGGGAAACTGAGGCAGAATCATCACCTGAGCCCAGGAGAGCCAGTGAGCCATGATCACACCACTACACTCCAGCCTGGGTGACAGAATGAGACCCTGACTCCATAAATGAATGAATGAATGTAAACAAATGTAAAGACATGGCATTAAATTATAATTGCAAAAAATTAACTATAGTACTGACTGTGATACTGTAATAATTCCGTATTCCCTTAAAACACATGTGGTAATTATTTACATGTGAGCAGTTTCTCTCTCCAATAAATGGCATATCACAGTAGAAAGTGAACTCTGTCAGTTTTCATGCATTTTTCATTATATTTAGTACACTATCATAAACCTTGAGTAATACCGTGGTATTTGTACAGAGGGTCATTAGTGATGCTGGAAGTACTCCTAAGAAACAGAGGCAAGTCATGACCTTACAAGAAAAAAGTTCAATTCCTTGATATACACAGTAGATTGAGGTGCACCATTTTCAAATAAATGCATCCAGCTAAGGGGCGTTGTTTAAAAAAAAGAAAGAAAAGGAAATTCATGAAAATTTTGTTGCAGCTAGGCCAATAGGTATGAAAATTACATTTTTTTTTGCAAAAATACCTTTTTATCTCATATTGAAAATGTAGCCTTTAAGTGGATGCAGGATTGCTATCAGAGAGACAAACCTGTAAATATAGACTCTATATGATTTGAGAAAAAGCAAAGTCATTATATAGCAACTTAGGGTAAAGGGAAGATAAAGGATCTAAAATTGGAAAACCGTAATGCCAGCAAAGGATGGTTTGATAATTTCAGAAAGAGGTTTAGCTTGAAAAATGTCAGCATAACAAGAGACGCAGCTTCTGCTGACCAAAAAGCAGCAGATGGGTTTCCAGACGCCATTAAGAACATCACTGAGGCCAGGCACAGTGATTAACACCTGTAATTCCAGAACTTTGGGAGACCAAGAGTGAAGGATTGCTTGAGGGCCAGAAGTTCAAGACCAACCTGGACAACATAGCAAGACTCCGTCTTTACAAAAAATTTAAAAATTAGCTGGACATGGTGGCAAGCACCTTTGTCCCAGCTACTCTGTAGCTTGAGGCAGGAAGATTGCTTTAGCCCAGAAGCTTGAGGCTGCAGTGAGCTATGCTTGTGCCACTGCATTCCAGTCTGGGTAACAGTGTGAGGGTGTAAGTCCCTGTCTCTAAAAAATAAGAAAAGAGGAAGAATGAAGAAGAAGAAGAAGATTAAAGAGAAAGTATATCTTCCTGATTAGATTTTTAATACAGACAAAAGTGCCCTGTTTGGGAGAGTGAGGTAATGATTTAAAGGACAGTCATCAGTTAGAAAGAGCAAATAAGCATCAGGATTTAAGACAGGAAGGGATAGGCCATCTCTACTGCTTTGTGCAAATGCAGTCAGTTTATGAGCAGAACTTCCCTTATCTATGAAGCTGCTAACCCCTGAGCCTTGAAGGAAAAAGACAAACACCAGCTGTCAGTCTTTGGTTGCATAGCAAGAAGTCCTGCACATTGAGATCCTTTAATTGCGGTGGTTCCATCAGGGCTTTGTCCCTGAAGTCAGGAAGAATCTTTCCAGTAAGTGAGTGCTTTTATTATTATTTTTTTTTTGAGTTGGATTCTCACTCCATTGCCCAGACTGAAGTACAGTGACATGCTCATAGCCACCCCAGTGTCAACCTGCTGAGATCAGGCAATCTTTCCTCCTCAGCCTTCCAAGTAGCTGGAACTACAGGCACGTGCTACCACACACAGCTAATATTTTTTATTATTTATTGTAGAGATGAGGACTCACCAAGTTGCCCAGGCTGGTCTCTAACCCGCGGACTCAGGCAATCCTCTCACCTCGGCCTCCCAAAGTCCTGGGATTATAGGCGCGAGCCACTGCGCCTGGCCAGAAACATTTTTAGAGAAATTAAAACACAAAAATCAAATGGAAATTATGATGTGTTTTTCGCAAAGTTACAATGGGTGTGCCACTCTTCTGCCTCCCTTCCCCCTCCTCCATCGTCTCTACCTTTGCCACCCCTGAGACAACAAGACCAACCCCTCCTCTTCCTTTTCTTCCTCGGCCTACCCAACATGAAGATGAGGAGAATGAAGATGTTTATGATTCACTTCCACTTAATGAATAGTAAATATATTTTATTTTCCCCACGATTCTCTTAATAGCATATTATTTATCTAACTTCCTTTATTGTAAGAATATAGTACATAATACATGCAATATAAAATGCATCTTAATCTACTATTTATGTTATCTGTAGGGTTTCCAATCAACAGTAGACTATTAGTACTTAAGTTTAGGAAGAGTCAAGTTATACTCAGATTTTCTACTGCCTGAGGGATTGGTGCTCTTAACCTCTGTGTAATTCAAGGGCCAATTGTATATATATATTTTGTCAATTTACAAAAAAGTGTTTTATTTAGAAGCAAACATACCATGCTGTATTGTACACTGAAAAATTTAAGAGGGTAAATTTCCTGTTAAGTGTTCTTATCATGATAAAATAAAACTTTTCGAAATGCCTTAGAAAAATTAGAGAGAGGAATAATTATTAGTTAGATTTTAATTTATTAAAGTGTATTCTATTTTATTCAGAAGATACTATGTTTTCTCGTACACTACTTACTCTACAAAAGAAGACTGGAATTCTTTAAATTAAATTTGAATCTTAAAACTTCATTTTAAATGAAAATAATGCTAGGTATACTTTAAAAAGTGAGTAAAATCTGTATCACAGACAATATAATTATTACAGGCTATTAATTCAGTCACAATAATCCATAACATAAATGGAATAAAATGATAACACTGATGTAAAAAAAAAGATAGAGGATAAAAAATATAGACATACTTAGTTGATTATGAACTGGGTCACTAATGATTACCCAGTTTATAAGGACATAATGCATATTTGAGAAGAATGTGTAAACTATTGTCTGCTTATATGATTGGCATTTCTACAAGTTTAACGTATTTCTTAACTGTGACAATTATCCATCATAGTTACAGCATAAGAGGCACATCTCTGTGTCTCTCTATTTTGAGCTGGGTCTGTAAGTCACAGTTAACTGGATCTTGGGCATCCATATGGGACAAATAAACACATCTTCATTTCTCAGATAGCTTTGGAGTAACATTATTTTAATGAATATTTTTTTTTTCATTTTTGAGTTTTGTTTCCATTTGTAAAGGCTGTCTGCTCTCTTGTATAATTTTATATGGAAAATATTTTGGTGTCAGTCATTAACTTGATTATGACTTCTGTATGGATTTTTTTTTCTATTTGAGAGATGGCCTGTACATGCTGAAACTGGACCTATACCAGTTTATTATTTGATTACTACTCTGAATATTTTGATAGCAAGACTGTTACCTTGAACATTTATTATTCTTCAAAATCATAAAAGTAAGCAAACATCTTATAGTATTTATGATAAAGTAAAAGAAATACCTGGTGTAGTACTTAAGTTAAAATTAATCTACATTTCTACCTATCTACTTAGCTTCCCATCTGTCTGACAAGACCCATTCTTTGTATATTATTAGAAACATTCAGGAATCATAAAAATAGTACTCTATTTTCTTATTCATTGAGTAATATTCACTTCATAGTAATGAATATTTTTCTTAAAACCTCTTGACAATATTTGGTGATACAAAGGAACATAGTAAGTTAACTCCATGAGTTCTAATCTGCTAGACATTTTTAATTTTATAATTTCCTTTTAAACTACAAATAGCTTTTTATTTATGTTCCAAGTTTTCATAACAGATTATTGAACTAGGAAAAAATTGTTCATACTCCAAGAAAAATCACAGTCTTAATTAATGAATGTAGACATTTTCCTTGTGATTTATGGGCTTAAAACACAATAGGAACAATTTTGTGGAATAAATTTGGGATACATTTAGGGGAAAGTATTTCTTTCAGAATCCCCCATTGTTCAGACTTTTAGAGACCTATCAATGCAATAGTGTGTTTAGAGTAAATTATGCAAATATTAAAGATTGTGTCCTTTCCATAGAATTAATTTAAGTCCGTTCTTATAAACCCAACCTCTTTTATTCCCTAAATTGTACTAGTAACTAATATTAGCATGACATTTTAAACCTAGCAATTATGTTTTTCTAATGAGATTTATGTGTGGATCAGAAATAGATGGCCTCTGTTCTCCATGACCATAGAGAAAGTAAATATATTCTTGTGAGCATCCTGGAATTTTCCCAATGCTGTGGATCACGTTAGTTTAAAAATCACTCACAGATCTTGGTGGCTAGGAAGAACACTGAAAATATTACTTCACTGTTTCAAGAACAAAATAATCTAAACATAGGCTTTGTGAAACTAAACGAAGTGTAAACTTGAAACTTTTATTTAGTTTGCAGCCAAAAAGTACCATATTTCCAGGAGTAGACCTAGGTTTCATTCTCTCCAACGATTATGCCATTTGGGAGAAATTATTTGAGAAAAAACACAAATGTGTCTCACCTTTCCAATTTTGTTAAACTATGACCACGTGAATACATCTCTAGGTCCTCCCCAGACCTTGGAAGGAGATTATAAAAGCATAGGGCTCTGGAAATTGAGATGCATTAATTTCATGGTAAACTCATATTTGGACATACAGTAGTCCCCCATTTATCCAAGAGAAATGTGTTCCAAGACCCCCAGTGGATACCTGAAACTGCAGAGGATACTGAACCCTATATTCACTATGATTTTTCCTATATGTGTGTACCTAGGAAAAGTTTAATGTATAGGTTAAATTAAATTAAAGATTAACAGCAATAACTCTAATAAAGTAGAACAATAATATATTGTAATGAAAGTTATGCAAATGTGGTCTCTCCTTAAGACATCGTATTGCACTCACCTTTTTCTTCCTATGACCTGTTGATTTGATGATTGAGACAAGAGGATTGCCTGAGCCCGGGGGTTTGAGACCAACCTGAGCAACTTGGTGAGACATCATCTCTACAATAAATCAAAAAATTAACTGGGTGTGGTGGCGTGCGCCTGTAGCTCCAGTTACTTGGAAGGCTGAGATGGAAGGATTTCCTGAACCCAGCTGGTCAAGGCTGCGGTAACTGTGATCTTGCCACTGCACTCCAGCCTGGGTGATAGAGTGAGACTCTGACTCAAAAAAAAAGCAAAGAAAAAAATCAGAAGTGATTCACATCCCAAGAGAGCTGGGTCAGGACGACACGAGATTTCATTATGCTACTCAGAAGAGGGCACAATTCAAAATGTACATATTGTTTATTTGTGGAATTTTCCATGGAATGTTTTCCGCCCTTTGTTGACCACAGGTAACTGAAACACGGAGAGTGAAATCTTGGATAAGGGGGGCTACTCTAATACAAAGACATTAAACGAGAAGCAATTGGTCAATGGCTTTCTTATTGTTAGTTGAATCTTTTGGTAGCATTGCATATGGATTCTCCCGTCAAATATTAAACCAAGTATACATATATTTTGAATAACTGGTCTTCAATATTTCTTAAAAAATTCACATGTATCTTGAGAATATGACCCTTAATTATAGAAATTACTGCAAAATATACTTGTGTTTGCTGGTATAATATACGAAACTTTTCTTAATATCTAAACCCTTTATGACTCAGTACAGCTTCACTTAATCAGAGCTAATCCTCAGGACAAGAATTAACTCTCTGTTAAACAATCAATTGATGAGATTTCACTTTTTTTTCTTTTCATGTGTTAGAAACATTAGTGTTCTCTCAGAAGCAGACAGTAGGTTTCTAACTTGTCCACTATTTGGGCTGACACATTTACTACTTAAGAAAAATGCTTCACTCTTTGTAATGGAACATATAAAATCTCACTGCATTTATGATTCTTTTTCTAGTAGTTTGTTTTATAAAGAGCATAGAAAGCAGTGATTCGCCTTAAACTCTGTTACATCTGAATCTATCTGTGCCACTTTTTGATGACCTGGACCTTTGACTAATATAAATTATCGTATTTAATTTTTCTTTTTAACTAATCACAGTGAAACCTAATCATAGTATCCAGTTTTATTTGTAGCACTGATTGTTCTCTACAAAACATACCATGAGTACATGTGTGTATCAGTGATGAATTACACACATTCTTTGTGAGAAGAAGTCAATGCCTGATGCCTGGGCATGATTTCTTGGAAATGGCAATGCTAAAATGCCCAAAGAAACCCTTAGCAGAGCTATACACTGTTTTTCATATATTTATCTATTTTTGATTCTCCTTGCTTTCAAGCCTCTAAACACAAACTCAGAGTGTGTTCATGGTGTCCGGGCATAGTTCCAATATTTACTTCAAGAGATGTCCTAAGCATGGTCATTTAGTGGGAGGAATAACCAGGTGATGGGGTTTAGGTGATATTGTATTTGATCTTACCAATTGTGCTCACTGTATTTTCTTTTTTGTTTTTTGAGTCGGGGTCTCACTCTGTCACTCAGACTGGAGTGCTGGGTACAATCACAGCTCACTGTGGCTTTGACCTCCCAGGCTCAAGCCACCCTTCCACCTCACCTGAGGACTGCAGGCGCACACCGCTACATCCAACTAATTTTTTTGATATTTTGGAAAGACTAGGTCTCTTTATGTTGCCCAGGCTGGTTCCAAACTCCTGGGCTCAAGGGATCCTTTGCCTCAGTCTCCCCAAACATTGGGATTACAGGCGTGAGTCACAACGCCCATCCACCCTCACTTTATTTTCTTAAGAGGTTCCTGCCTTTTTGGGAGGCCCTTGCCAGATAGATGGGTGGTCATTCACGCTCTGGCTGAATAATCCGACTCAAGGTAAACAAAGGGAGAGGGTCTTTGTAAATCTGCTGTGTTAGATGAACTGTCTCTGTTTCTGGAGTCAAAATTATTCTGGCCTTAACCTGCTATTTGAGAAATGTTTCAACTCGTGTATCATAAGCCAGAATGCAATGAGATGAGAAAGGAACCCTTCTTTTTATACATTCATTAAAATGTGCTCTCTCTCGACTTTCAAAATTAACAAATGTTAAAGATAAATATGAGGGAGGACCCGAAAGAAAGAAATTGTTTTTTGGAGGACGGGACCCCTGTAGTATAGCTTCCTCTGTTAGGTAAGTATTCTAGGAACCCATCAGTGTACCAGCTGGTGTTGTGAGCTGCTGTGTTTAGCTTCAGTGACCTTTTTTTTTAGATTCTTTCATCATGTTTGCCCATTTCACGATGGGTGACTTACGAGCCCACCTGTCCACACTGAGTGTTTAGCAGTTTTTGACCCAAAACGCCATGACCCCCGTGCCTCACCCTTCCTATTTACCCAATCTCACCCCGAGTGACTTTTTTGTTTGTTTCCCCAGATGAAAAAAGTCCTCAAAGGGAAACATTTTGCCCGTGTGGAAGAGGTGAAACAAAAAACAGCAGAAGCACTCAAAGGCATCAAAACTGATGAGTTCAGAAACTGTTTTGAGCTGCATTCCCCGTCTCGATAGCTGTATTGCCATCAAACGGGGAGTACTGTGAAAGCAACTGAAGTTTAAACATGTAAAAACAAATGCACAATTTTTTTAATAAGTAAAATAGAGGTCTTTTTGCATGGCCTTTTTGCTTTTTGCTTTTAAACCAAATTATTTGAGTAAGAAAAAGAAGAGACAAAGTAGTGCGTTCCACCACTAATCACAACACGATAATTTTGATAACAGTAATTTTGTTGTTGACATTAAACCAGTGCATTCAGAAAATATCTCTTTGGCACCATTCTTAACAAATCATGAATGGTAAGCCAGATACTCTATGTGGAAATAAATGAGAATAAAGAGGCTGGGCGTGGTGGCTCAAGCCTGGGTCAGTGACCCAGCAACTGAGTATTTCTTACTCTCCACTCTTTCTTCTGTAGGTCCTATCAGCAGTGTTCTGGTGAATAAATATGGCAGCCGGCCAGTGGTGATGGTCGGAGGTTTGTTTTGCTGCCTGGGGATGGTCTTGGCTTCCTTCAGCACCAGTGTGATGCAGTTATACCTCACGATGGGATTCATTGCAGGTAAGTCATGCTTTATTTTATTTTATTTTATTTTTTTCTTAGAATAGAAAATATAGTTTGTTTAGAAAGTAAATTGGAGAGAGAGAGAGAGAGAGAGAGAGAGAGAGAGAGAGAGAGAGAGAGAGAGAGAGGAGATTCACCTCCCCAAGGCAGAGCTGGGGTCCAAAGCTGGAAGCATGGCAACAGCTACAGTTCAAAGAGCATATGGCCACAGCAGAGTCTAGTAAGGCAATGGCCATTTTCTATTTTCATCATACTTTTTTCTTAACACTTCTGTGTTTTCAAAGCTCAGAGAGAAGAACTGGCAGTAGAAAATTCTTCTTGTTTTCTTAGAATTTCTTTTTTATAAATGATGCTAGGGTAAAGTAATTTTATCTAGTGCATGAAAATCCAGCTAAAGAATGACCAAACATTTCATTTTAACATATGAAAAAGCAAAAGTTGGCCAGGCACAGTGTCTCAAGCCTGTAATCCCAGCACTTTGGGAGGCCAAGGCGAGAGGATTGCCTGTGAGTTCAAGAACAGCCTGGGCAACTTGGTGAGACCTCGTCTTTACACTAAATAAAAAACATTAGCCGGTCGTGTTAGCACGAGTACCTGTAGTTCTGGCTACTTTGAAGACTGAGGCGGGAGGATAGCTGGAGCCCAGCAGGTCGAGGCTGCAGGTGGCTGTGAGCATGCCCCCGTGCTCCAGCTTGGGTGACCATGAGACTCCGACTCAAAAGGCAAAAGTGACCAGACAAGTTACGTGTTCCATATAAGTGTTAAAAAAGAAAACAGCTTTTGCTTTGTTTTGTCATTTTGTTGTTTCATCAACTAATTATTTAATTTTAATTTTTTAATTTTAAAGATGTGGGGCACAATTCAGGGTTAGGTATACAAATGTTCATTATGCAGGTACCCTTGTTGATGAAGTGTGCCTCCCCTTCCCCTGGCAGTTTTCCTCAACTGCCAATCCCACTCCCGCTCCCCTGGCAGTTTCCCACTACTGCCAATCCCTTTCTTCTAGTATTATAATTTTTCAAGTTCCGCTTATGAGTGAGAACATGTGATACTCAGTTCTTTGTTTCTGTGATAGATCACTGAGGATGATGGACTCTAAATCCACCTAAGTTGTTGCTTTGTTTTTACTTTTTCACTCTTCAATTAATTAAGATGGTATTGTGGACACAGACTTTTTGGTATAAATAAATAGCTTCATTTTTCATTATTTTTCATCATTTATTTCCATGTAGAGTATCTGACTTACCATTCGTGATAATGTTAAGAATGGTGCCAAAAAGATATTTTCTGGATGCATTGGTTTAACTTCAATAGCAAAATTATTGTTATCTGTGTTGTGATTAGTGGTAGAACTCTCTACCTTGTCTCTTCTTTTTCTTACTCAAATAATTTGGTTTAAAAGCTCAATGAGGCACATTTGCCACTAACCAAACCTTTAAAATCACATATTGTCATTGGATCATGATTGTCTCTCATGCACATGTCTACTGACTCAAACTCACCTGAATATATACATTAGGAAAGCATTCTTTTTTATTAGCCTGAAAAATAAATTGCATTAAAAAGTCTACACTCAAAGTTTTAGGTGAAACTGGGCTTCGCTATATAAAGAAACTGAATCTTTCTCTTATGCTCTGAGATTCCAAGGTGAACGTATTTCTCTTTTATATTGATTTTGTATCAGTCTAACCTCACACTCATATAATCTGATGAAAAAAACAGAAGTGTTAAAGCTTACACTAACAGTATTGTTAAAATCTTTCTCTTTACTCCCCCCTCTCCTCATCCACATCTCTCTCCTGTTTTGATCTGGCAAAACATGTTATGACAATGAAAATGAAAACCTTCTTATACCTAAACCTAGAGCAATGAGAATGCCCTTTCGTTTGTGTAGACATACTGATCATATTTGACCACTGAAGTCGGGATGGTCCTACAAATAGATGTATTAGGGAGAAGATGATTTTGGTATTTGCTATACTACAGATATCAGTAGCACTATTGGTATTCTAACCTATAATTTTTCTTCTTTGGGTCTCAAGGGCTTTGATCTTCCAGAGTCAGTTAGAAATACATCTCTGAAGATTTACCTTAAATCATTATCAGTCAATACTCTACTTTGGTTTCTGAAGGCAGACAGGTCTTAGCTCCTAAACCTGATTCAGCAGTGTTCTCTGTGTGATCATGGGAACATTCACATCCTTATGCCTCAGTCACTTTGTCTATAAAATAGGGTAAATAATAGCTTTTTTCTTAGGAAGTTATTGGGATGACTAATGTAAAAAATATATATATATATACTATTTTACAGAGTACCTGGCATCTTGCTATTTACAATTAAATGTTAGCAAATAATAAGAATCACAGTGCCATTTTCATAGCATCTTACAGTTATGGAACTTTCTTGTTTTGGCAAAATTTTTTGTTGAGTGAATCAGAGCTCAGGAAGTCTAAGTGCTTTGCTCAGTATTATAAAATAGGTACCTAGCTGTGGCAGACTCAGATCTCTCCATTTCAGGTCTTATGTTTTACCAGCCCAGCATGGGCATAGATGGCAACTGTTTCTTAGTGAAATGTGAATTAACATCTGAAGGCGAAAGTTCCAGGTGACAGAATGAGGAAAATGACATAAGGCAAGGAAACCTGAACTTTGAAAGACAATATGTGGCTTTTAGTTTGGATTCTCCTGCTTACAGCTACTTGACCATAGACTGGTCAGTTTTATTATTTATAAGTTGGTTTTAAGGGTACTCCTACTCATAGAAGATATTTATATTGAATATTATGCAGCCATAAAGAAGGACAAACATATGGACTTCGCAGCAACTTGGATGGATTTAGAGTCGATCATAATCAGTGATCTATCACAGAAACAAAGAACAGAGTACCATATGTTCTCACTCATCAGTGGACCTTGAACAATGACCATGACAATATAAGAAAAGGATTGGCAGTAGTGGGAAACTGCCCGGGGAGTTGGAGTGGGATTGACAGTTGAGGGAAACTTCCAGGGGAGCAAGGGGTACACCTCATCAACAAGGGTACCTGAATAATCAATGTTTGTTTACTTAACCCTGAATTGTACCACAAATCTTTAAAATAAAAAAAAAGAAAATGAAAAAAAAAATGTTTGTATTAAAGAGTTGGAGTACCCAAGCCTGTGTATCTCAGAACCTGGATACTTAACCACCTTTGTGGTCTGTTTCAGTTTAAGAAAATTAGTAACTGTAGAAGAATTCTTACTTCTCTAGGCCCTGGAATAATGTTGAGTAATGCCTGGGCGAAGGGGGGTATGGAAGGTAGTTTATATAAATCAATTTTATGTACTTTTTAAAGAGCCTTATTCATTACTATTGCTGAACAGTACGTTGGTGACCTACCAGGGACAGTTCATTTCTCAAAAGTCAAAACTCAACACTGCCAAGGAGTTCCCTGGACAGTGGGAACGTTGGCTCATCTACACAGTTAGCTTTAGTCCCTAAATTAAAAATATGTTCTGGGCAGCGAGACCTCATCTCTACAATAAATCAAAAAATCAGCCGGGCATGGTAGCGCGCGCCTGTAATTCTGGCTACTCGGAAGGCTGAGGCGGAAGGATCGCCAGAGCCCAGCAGGTTGAGGCTGCGATGGCTGGGAGCGGCCACTGTACTCCAATCTGGGCGACTGAGTGAGACTCCAACTCAAAAAAAAAAAAAATATGTGTTTCAAGCAAAAAAAAAAAAAAAAAAGATCAATATGGAATGTGAGGGATGTGGAAAATGAAATTAATGCAACAAATGTATTACTCTTTTTTTATTACTTGCATAGTATTGAAAGAAATATCTGTGGGGAGACATAAGAGTGTTACAAATTATAACCTTTTTGGTATGTTCACATTCCCGCCTCTCTGAAAAGATTCACATTTTAAAATTACACTCTTACAAGGAAGAAATCTACTCTCTCTATATGTATATAAATGTGTTTTAGGAGGAAAAGATGAATCCCTATGTAGAAGTAAATTATTTTAATTAAGAACTTACAAATTTGTCCTATTTTCAACTTAGTCAATGACTACTGATACATTGATAGAGGTTCTTGGTTTTATTTCTGTGATTTAAAATGAAAGGAATATGAACTTGTCATATCAAGTGTCCAGTTATGAGAATCTTTTTGTTTATGTGCAATTAGATTTGCATTTATAATAATCAAAAATTATTACCTTCGGTTGCATTTTTAGTTCTGCTTTACCCACTTGAATATGCTTTTTGAAGAGTCATTTCTTTTGTGAGTGTATCACAGAACCAGGTTACTTAACCACTTTGTGGTCTGTTTCGGTTTAGGAAAATTAGTAACTGTAGAAGAATTCTTAATTCTCTAGATCCTAAAATAATAAAAAGTAATGCCTAGACTAAGGGAAGGAGGAGTAGTTCATCTAAATCAATTTTATGTATGTGAGTGGCATAATGTGTTTGTATTTCTCCCCCTTTCTGTTATTTTTAGGTTTGGGTTTAGCTTTCAACCTGCAACCCGCCCTAACAATTATTGGCAAATACTTCTATAGGAAGCGGCCCATGGCAAATGGATTGGCCATGGCAGGAAGTCCTGTTTTCTTAAGTTCTTTGGCTCCTTTCAATCAGTACCTCTTTAATACTTTTGGCTGGAAGGGAAGCTTCTTGATTTTGGGAGGTATACTGTTGAACGCCTGTGTGGCTGGGTGCCTCATGAGACCCCTTGGACCGAAACAAAACGGTTCTACATCTAAAAATCAGACTGGCTTAAGAGAAGAAAATTCAGCTCTGAAGGAAGTCAAAAAGAAGAAATCAGCATGGGAGAAAGTGAATAAGTATTTAGATTTTTCCCTTTTTAAGCACAGAGGATTTCTGATCTACTTGTCTGGAAACGTCATTATGTTCCTAGGTTTTTTTGCCCCCATTATATTCTTGGCTCCATATGCTAAAGATCAGGGAATTGATGAGTATTCTGCAGCTTTCTTGCTGTCAATTATGGCTTTTGTTGATATGTTCGCTAGGCCTTCTGTCGGGCTCATTGCAAACTCCAAATATATCCGACCCCGAATCCAGTACTTCTTCAGTCTTGCAGTCATGTTCAACGGGGTGTGTCATCTCTTGTGTCCGTTGGCACAGGACTACACAAGCCTGGTGATATATGCTGTGTTTTTTGGCCTTGGGTTTGGGAGTGTTAGCAGTGTCCTCTTTGAAACTCTCATGGACCTTGTTGGCGCTCCAAGGTTCTCCAGTGCCGTGGGACTCGTCACCATTGTGGAGTGTGGACCAGTTCTTCTTGGCCCTCCTCTTGCCGGTAAGAATGTCTTGCATCAAGGAAGGTGAAAAGCATAAAATTAATATCCACTAGCAGAGACTTTCTGTACAATTTCTTTAACGTGGCTTATAATAATGCTAACAGCCTGAAAGACTAAGGGAATGTTAGCTTTTGGTTGTATTATGTATTTTAAAATTTCACTAGTCAATTTTAGACCAAAATTTGTTTCAGAGTCCGGACTTCTGAACCTAAGAACTTAAGTTACATTGATAAATGGTATCTTCATTTTCAGGATTTTTATCCATATTGGTTGTTTTATGCTCTTAAAAAACATGTCAGAAATATAAAATATCACTTTATTTTTATCATTATGAACAGATCTCTCTTCAGTTGATATTAAAATTAGTCAAAAATGTTAAACAATGCTCTCAAAAGGTCAGGATCTATTTTTTTTAAATTTGAATTCATTGGTTTTATTAATTGGGACTTGTTACATGCCTAAGGAGAGAATACATTTATAATGTCACTATAGGAATATATTCATGTATATTCTCTAGAGAGAGAGAGAAGGTGGGGTTCAAAGAAAATTCATTCAAGGTTTTTTTTTGGACAAGATGCTTATGTTCTATACTTATACATTTTAAAGATTACCTTTAGATTTTAAAATCCAAGATATTTTCAAAGATGCATATACAAGTGTCTATTCTAAGTTATTTAGAGGAATACTATTATTTAGAAGAAGACTAGGCCAGGCACAGTGGCCCACACCTATAATCCCAGCACTCTGGGAAGTCAAGGCAGGAGGATTGCTTGAGTCCAGGAGTTTAAGACCAGCTTTGGAAAACAGTAAGAACTTATCTCCACGTTGGCTAGGTGACCATGGTCAAATTTCTTTACAGTGCTCTAGTAAGGATCAAATGAGATATTACAGATAAAGAGCTTAGCATAATTCCTGGCACAGAGAAAACATTTAGCAAATATTAGGCCCTGTCCGGAACTATATAGGAACCTTTGGATCTTTCTTAAAGAAAGTAATTTTCCCCTTTTTATCAAAAAAGAAAAGAAGCATGGAAAGAATGAAGCAATATTAATGTGCATGCTATAAGTGAATTGATAAATATATCTATTTTTACAGACATAGATATAAAAATATACCTCACGCGTGTTTGTATTTATGAGTATATTCAAAAACACACACATATATACACCTAATTTGGCTTGGTGTGATACATTTTGACTGAGAAAAATAATTTTCAATTCATTTAATATACTGGTACTATAATGTTGTAAGAGCCTGACAAAATTTTTACATGTCTTCACTGAGCTGTATAGTAGTCATAACCTAGAAAATTTTTTTCTTTGTTAAAGTCTCATTAGACATTAATTCAAATAAGAGGCATACACTCGTCTGGGGAAGAATTTGTATGAAAATCTTTTAATTATTTTATGATTGCTTTATGATTTTACCTTAAAAGATGTTCTTTGTCTCTTAGGTAAATTGGTGGATGTAACTGGCGAATATAAATACATGTATATGGCCTGTGGGGCTATTGTGGTATTAGCAAGCATGTGGCTACTCATTGGCAATGCTATCAACTACAGACTGCTCGCAAAGGAAAAGAAGAAGGCAGATGCAGGGAAGATGTCCAGCGAGTCTGAACCCCTGAGCAAATCTAAACCTTTGGAAGATGTTCACGTCAAAGTTTCCAGTACGAAGAGTACTCCCTCAGAAAGAGAAACTAATATTTAAGAAGAAGCACAATTCTGATTTCGGTATTTATCAGTTTTCCTAAGCATTTGGTTTTGTTTCTGTTTTTCAAAATATTGGAAATGTTCTTAGCTGAAATGGGGAATCGCCATTAAAGATGGAGATGAGACTTGCCTCCAACTAATTTAAAAGGCAGATTTTAAAGTAGTTTTGAAAACGTATTTTGGGAGTTAAAATTTGAGATTATGCATATAAAGAATCCATGCAATGGGTTTATTTCCATACCTGACTCTGGATGTGGTGGTTAAAAATGAATTTTAAAGTCTTCCAGTGACTGTCAGTCTCGGTTATACAGAGATTTCTGATCTCACACTCTTGGTTTAAGTAGCTAGAAGGACTGTGCTTAATCCTATACAATGATCTTCTTCACACTTCATTTTTTATTTCACATTAAAGTATGAAATAGAATTGAGGAAAAATTAATTCCCCCCACCTACCTGAAACACATACACTCTTACAAACATACTCACGTATATACAACGTGTCTGGAGAGCAAAAAACAAATTCAAAAAGAATATTATCACAATAATTTATTATTTAAAGATGAAAGATGCAGGAGACAAAAGAAACACCTGTTAGCTACTTTACAAAGTAGATTTCAAAGATAATCATATGGATGGAAAAAGAGGGTGATCTTAATTCAACTGATGGCTATAAATACACCTGACTGCTATAAAAAGCATTTACATATATGAAATAAGTTTGACAAAGAAAAGAGACAAAAACTTCATTTTGAGCCATTTTATCTGAGCACTTTTAGACTTGATGAATCCATACACCTTTCTTTGATGGGGGAGCATTAGTACTTGGTGCTAGAGAATAGAACTCTCAAGTAATTTTCAGAACTTTTACCTAATATTTAAACCAGATTAAAAGTTTGAATAATCATTATTCAGTGAGCTATGTCCATTGATTTATGTCCTAGCAGTAAGCTATGTTCACTGATTTTAAAAGGATTTTGGCTCATAGTCCAGAAAGTGATAACCAGGGATTTCTTTTAACTGGGCCTCGATCCAGATTCACTGTCCTACTGAAATATCAGCACAGAACAAAACAGAATCCTAGCTGACAGGTTTATAAATAGACTGAATTCTAATTTTTCCCAACACAGCAGTGATCAGATGTTCCTGTTTTGAGTAATCCATCTGAGAACAACTGACTAAAAGTGGGAGGTGCCCTCTAAGCCCTCCTCTCTTCCACAAAATACAAGAGCAAAAACCAAACAGGCCTTTTATTCAGCCGCTGGAAATGCCTCACATTCTAGGACCAGCAAGTACTCTACTGATTAGACTTCCTGCTGTCTTTGAACTAAACCAGGAAACCGTTAGGAAAGCCTTCTAGAGATGGAGGCGATGTGTGACTTGGAATTGTAGGTATGGTTTATGACAGGATAGCAAAAAGCTTGAAATATTGCAGCCCAGGTTAATTCAGCACTTCCTTATTTCCGTAACTATGTGGAAATGTCTGGGAACCTGAATCTCTTGAATACAGAGGCATATGATAGTTCTGGGCTTTCCAAGCTATAAATACCATTTGGAGTGGAGAAAGTACTTTTAAGCAAGAGAAAGACTGTATGTTATGGCTAAAATTATAAATATTTACGTCTGTAAATCTGAAGTGTGACATTATGATTAATGAGAAATATTTAGCGCTTGATGGTTGAGGTGCTGTCACTCTTAGATGTCAAAGGGAGTTTGCCATTTACTTTTTTTTATTGCAGTAAAGGTAGGTGTTATTATTTCCTCTGGGACTGCACCTGAATACCAGGCCTTTGTAGTAGTTAACATTAAATATTTGATTTGTAAGATGTATGCACTGTTGAAGCATGTGGCTCATATTTGGGAAGCTATATAAAATTCAATTTTTTCATTTGACATTAGTCTTTTTTTTGCCTATGAAGAGGTATTTGTATTTTTCAAATATTAGGTAAAATAAGATGTGCCAATAGCATAGGCAAATAAATCAGGAAAAATGTGGCACTCTATGGGCTGTTTTTAATTTAGTTTTACCCAGACTTGATTCTTGAAGTAGCTCTTTTTATATTATCCGTGCTTTATAATTCAACTCTGGCTTGTCGTAAGAAATGTAACATCATAAATTGTGTAGCACCTCTGCAATTGCAAATTTCCAAAGAAATGCTTCCACTTTCCAAAAAGTGTCTTGAATTCTCTGAATATACATATTTAAGCGAATATATATAGCAGACCCCAGGTGGAAATGAAGAGCAACTTAATAGTCCTGGGTTTTAGGCCTAAGACTGTTTCTTTTTTGTCACCTACTGGAAGGGGTTGTTGACGCATGTCAGGTGGGCAGTTTATTTACTTACTGATGAGGTGCTTGTCAAGTCAAAACCAATTCTGATTCAGCCGCCCTTCGGTTGTCTTCGTTCATTCTTTTTTTTTTTGAGTTGGAGTCTCACTCTGTCGCCCAGACTGGAGTGCAGTGGCCGCTCCCAGCCACCACAGCCTCTACCTGCTGGGCTCCGACAATCCTTCCGTCTCAGCCTTCCAAGTAGCTGGAACTACAGGCACACGCTACCACGCCCAGCTAATTTTTTTATTTATTGTAGAGATGAGGTCTCGCCAAGTTGCCCAGGAGGGTCTCGAACCCGCGGGCTCAGGCCATCCACTCACCTCAGCCTCCCAAAGGTGTGGGATTACAGGCTGAGCCACCGAGACCGGCTTTCATTCATTCTTTATTTCTAGCATGGTTATATTAAATTACTGCAAAAGAAAGGGAAGTAAAATTGCACACTCAAAGCACATTATATGATGTGTACAGTCACACCTACACCAGCTTACAATAATGTGCAGGTATTCATTCCAAAACATAAATGTTGAAAATGAAGCAAGAACACGCTTGAAAAAGGGACTTGAAACACATACAGGATTCAGAATTGTTCCCAGCTAATAGTAATTATTATTCTCGCTTATGCACCTTTGCCCCCCAAATGTGTTAGAAGATGTGTTGCCTTAACAGAATCTTACAAAGTTTGGCCTTTGAATATCAGCCTAGAATTTTCATTACTTATAGAGTCACATAAGTGGAGGAAGAAATCTAGTTAGCTTCTGTTGCCTGCAACAGTTAGTACTGAGCTTGTTTCTTCCCCTAGGGAACCACAGATTTTAAGTGTTCACAACGTTATGTAGCAAAGTTAGACTGTACAACTAAAATTTCCACTAAGCCCTATTCTCCCTTTATGAAATTGTACAGAAGGAAAGGTTTCATAAACCAAGATATTCAAAACACTCATGATCACTGGCTAGTTTGAGTATCTTTTTTTCATTGGTGTTAACTGAACACTCCGTATTTTTCACTATTTAACTTTAAATATTTAACCTAAATATTCATTAGTTTATGAATAGAGCATTGAGTATGCACTTGACCTGACCTATCCCACCCTCTTTTCTGATCCTTTTGGATCCAACCAGCATACCTTCAAGAGACAATAGATCAGGTTTTAGTGTATTTCACCTTGGAAGACACGATGTTTCTCAGCATAAATTCATATAACTCAAATAGCACTTCTTTAATACCAAGTTACCACCACCTTAACTCTTGGGCTTATGAATATCACCTGGACACTAGGAAATAAGTAAGAGAATTAGGTTTGATATGTTTGAATGTGCACTTTAAAATTATAGATATTTCATGCTTTCTTCTCTGATTGTACAACATGAAAATCAAAAATATAGAAGAAATACCAAAAGATACATGATATAAATCAAAGTTTTGTATATAGATGTCATAAATATGTAGCGATACCCGTGATCAGTTGGTTGAAACTATCATTCAAAACTTTTTTTTAAAAAAAGCAATACCTCACATAAATAGAACGTTGCAGACTTTTAATAAAACAAAATTAAAAAATCATGATTGCTAAGCTGAATTTAGTAGAGAGAAAGGATACAATGTGGTGAGGAAACTCATATTTATGTGTCATGCATTTTGGTTACATAATGCCTTTTAATATCCAAACCAAAGCTACAGTAGAAGTTATTAGCTTAATACGATAGATGAGTGAAAGTAATGCACAAAGTAGCTCAGTGAATTACCCAAAGTTAAAAGGTAGTATGTGATGAACCTAAATTAAAAGTCAGGTTTACCTAAATGCAGAAAGAGCTCCTAGGGTGTCCACTATCATACTGCCTCCTGGTAGAAACTATGGAAACAAAAGTAGATTAAATATGGGTACAAAAAGGTACACCCTATGTGGTAAGCCAGTTAGGTTCAACCACAATTTGTGCTATGATTTATCTAGTATTTATGAGAAAACTGCATATGCTATAACCTGAATATATAATTTCAAATTGTCTGCTTTTCTACCCAATGCAACTTATCTCAAATAATATTAATGATTATAAAATAGCCATAATTGCTTTAAGGTGACTTTTTCTTATAAAAGTAATGACATAGTGATATAACTCAGGCTTAATATGTGTTTCCTGAGGTTTGATTTAGAAGGAAAATGATATTTTTTATGAAGAAGTAATTCCCATATTGGTTGCTACTTATTATGACTCAAAAAGTAAAATGTACTTACTGTAGAACATTATATGTAGAACTTTAGTGGTTATGCTATTTATTTATTTAGTGATTATGCTCTTCATAGGATTATCCCAAGTTACCAAACAAAGGCTCTGAGATACAAATAATTTGATTTACCTATACAATGTATATTTATGTTACTGCAACTATTCCACTCTCCCTCATTTTTCAAGTTTCTCTGAACATCGGTATTTTCATTTTCCTCTTTGTCCATTTGTTCTATAGAGAACAAGCATCACTGCTTTTGTCTTCCCCAGTCTTTTTCCCATTCCATTCCCCTGGACTTTTGACATCCATAGAACGTAGCTCCTACCTGTTTGTACGGTGCCCTTCTGAGGCACTGCAATCTCCACAAAGCCATTCGTGATGCATATATTTATGATTGCATACACAAATACTTGAATGTGATTTTAAAGAATCATGAAAAACTGATCTTCCTTGTCGCTTACTTTTCTGAATGATTCTAATTTTCTTAAAGTGCCTGACAACTTGGAGAAACAAAGCTTGCTGTGACAGCATTGCACCATTATGTATTATTCCAAAGGTTCCATTGATGCCATAACATCACTGAGACATCATGCCAAGCAGATTCCTAACCACACCTGTTCACAACACCAATGGGCATCAGAATTATTGAGATTAAAGACTAAAATTACAGTCTAGACATTATTCATCTCATTTTCTTTTTTTTTTTTAATTTTGGTTTCTGTATATCCATATTCATAATCTCATGTTTGAAGCTGAGAGACTCAATTATCAGTCATTAATTATAATGCATAATCAAATTATAAGTTATCTTTGTTGATACAATTAAAAATGAATAATTTTCTGAGCTCACATCATTGTTGATAGTTCTAATTTTTCTCTTTTTTACTAGCAATTGCTTGCAATTGCTTAGCTCTTTACAAGGCCCTACAATCAGGTTTATTTTAGTCTCTCCCCTACTGCTTTTTCTTCACTTTAACTCATTTATGTGCAGACCGTGAAAAAAAATTGCTGTAGTATTGAAAATGGTAATTTTAAAAGTCTTTCCCTTAAGAGCAAAATTAATATTGCAAAAAGAGATTTTGACTTTTGTAGAGCAAATAGGAATATTTTTAGACCAAATTATTTCTCCCATCCCAATTCCCTGCTACTTTACTCTCTGCCTTTTTCTATGATTACTTTTTAAAAGTTGTTCTTTCTTTGTTTTTAATAATATCTAGGTAAACTTCTTTAGCATTTTAAATCTAATTCTGCACTTTTTAGTATGGAATCTTTCTTTGGCAGATTTCGTTACACTTCCACCATTTACATGATATACAATTTTTTTAGTCAACATATATATTTGTTAATAAGTTGGGTAATCGTCGAAGTATTTCAGTAAACAATTATTCAATGATCATGAATGTATTAGTGTTTAAGCAAATATTGTCATAATAAAACAAGATTTTTTTGTTTGTTTATAATTCAAATGTAGCTAAATAAGCTGGAGAAGCTGTGTGAAAACACTGGTACTGAACATTCTAATAGAACAGAACAAGTTGGTAAAAAGTTCCTCTCTTCAGAAGAACAAAATAATGGAATTTTTAGGTCATATAAATTTTAGGATGAAAATTTAAAGCCTATTCTTTTGACTAAGACTTCTATTCTGTCTTTTTTTTTTTGCTTTCATATGCATCTAAAATAAGTTTTTTGAGTTAGACTTTGACTAAATTGTTCATTAGAGTACAAATTCCTACATGCTGTTCAATTGACTTTGTCTATCACCAACTTGCCATTTCTAACTAAAAGTATTAATATTTATAGGTTTAATGATATAGAACATGGAGTCAAAATGTTTTCTTCTGAGCCTTAGATCTAATTGTATTTTGATTTGTATTTTGTTTTGTATATATGTATCAAAAGACATTTAATTAATTCAGTTTATCTTCTCAACATTCTAGGTTAGTTTTGTTAGATAGCCACATTTTTACATGAGACTAGCAAGATTAAGGGCTTTGCCTAAATCTATATCAATCCTCTAAGTAATTGCAGGGTTGGAGATAGAAGGTCTTTTGACTGAACACATTTTTTTCTCCATTGCACTATCTAAATCATTCTCTTCATAATGATGACCTTTATAGAGTGAACAAAATATTTTCCTAGCAACACGTATTGTAACCCTACTTGATAAATGTAACCCTACTTGATAAATATCCCAGATGAATATATTTTCCAATCCTCCTTTGCAAAATTATGTTTGCACACCTAATTTGAAGAATATTTGCTGATTGTCATAGCAGATCATTCTGGGTAAATTAGAAATAATAACTAGTAGAATTAATTATTTTGCACAATATATGTTTTATAGCAATATCAACATCATTAAAAAGATGCCAGTGTGGTGGTCACATAAAATGTGTCAACATTCCATTAATTCCTTCCTTGATTATTATCATTTTTATTTTAGAAGCAGCATTTACTTATTTGTTTCCTAAAGTAAAATGCTAGAGCACGGAATGCACAATGTAAGTTTGTTAAATTATTAAATTGTATTCAAGAAATTAATGTCATTGTACTATCTTGAGGGGAACACCTCTACAATATTTCCGGATCTAAGCATCTGAAGACGGGCTAATAAAATTATGAGAATAAGATCTATCTCAAAAATTCTTATTTTGTAAATGGTTATTTCACCTAATTAAACAGCACTAAAATCCACAACAGATGTCTGGCTACAGTATAATGAACTTCCTTTCTTTTGTTTTTGCTAATGTTAGAGATACCATCTACTTCCATTCCCATTTTATCTAGATAGATCCTCTTTCTAGATTTTCCCTTTTGTTCTCTTCCAGAAAACAAACTAAAATTACTCCTAAATTAAAGATCCCTGATGAAGGGGAAGAGTGGTTGCCATTAGGAGTTTGCATTGTAAACATGTAAGAACAGTAATCTGAACTCAATATTTGTTTGTTTAGTTCATCAGGATATTTACCACATTTTTATGAAAGCTTGGATTCAATGGCATGTCACAACAAAACATTTCATAGTTAGGGAGAACCACAGACACAGCTGTAGTCAGTAATGTGTTTGGTGAGATTCAGTCAAACTGACACCTATCTAAGTTTGTATTGTCATTCCGACAGAAGGCAAGACTCAGCAGCCACGTAGTGCATCAACTCAGATCGGATCCCTTCTTTGTCATGATCACACAAATGAGATGAGAAGTTAATCAGATATGAGTCAGTTATAGCAACTCCTATATGACATGTTAAAGAGCAAGATCTTTTCAAATATTTGCTAAACTTGACATATATTTTGAAGCTTTTTATGTAAAAATGCTTCCCTTAAATATTTTAAACCAGTGTGTTAATTAAATGTTTCCTAGAATAAATAATTCCCCATCTTTGAGGAATTTTTGAAATCACTTTATCGATCACTTGTATTCTTGGAACAAATATGTTTTCCCATCCCACTATTGAATTGCAGCAAATATTAAAAAGAAGATTGTTGAGATAAAAATTAAATATAATGGCTTGCTATTAATAAGATATAAGTAAGACATTCCTTAGCTAAATCTAGCTAATTTTTGCAAGAATTTTTTAAAGAATTCAATTTAGGGATTAATCTGTAGAATTATTTTTAAAATATAAATTATATCTTAGGCTGTATTTTTATGATTTTTAAGTAAAAAATCTAAATATGATTGACTTGTTTGTTGCATAAATATCTTAATGGCCACTGAACAAATGATCATATCACCACATGGTCTATCAACTATGGTTACCAAGGTAGTGAAATAAAGAAAGGGGTAGTTTTACTTGACACTTAATATGATCTGATCGGGTATTTTTATATGATCTAAATCATGGCTGTACCATTTCAATAAAAAATGATGATAAGGTAAAAAAAATTCATTTAAATGCCTGTCAAAGTTTAAAAATATAAGATAGAACCTTCTTTTTTTTTGGACACTCTTACAGATGAATGTACTTACAGTGAATGTGATGTGATCTTGGAATACTTATTTTTGAAATTTTTGTGTATATATATATAACTTCTAAACTTGGTAACTAAGATGTGTAAAAAAGTTAACCAAAAATGAAAGAACTGGCTTTTTCATGCAAATACATGTTTTGTTTTAACTGAGTAGAATGTAGATGTATTTAAGTCAAGAATGTATTATGTTGTTGATCATTTTTAAAGTATGTTCAGTTCAATTGTTGCTACTTAATTTTTAAGCAAACTTGTTTACTGAGTCATGATTACCACTTGTCTATCATTTATGCTACAATGTTATATGGACATAATGCTTTAGAAAAATCTCTGTTGCTGTAGTTTATAAGTTTCACCTCATAAAAAATTTGAAGCCAAATGTTGAATTCCTCTATGGGAGTACATGTTAACCTGCAGCTTCGAGTATATTTTCAGATTCATCTCTTTCTTACCAGACTGTGAGCTCCTTGTGGACAAGGATGCTATCTTAGCTATAATAATAAGTTAAATGCCTAGCAAAGTGCCAGGCATAGAATTCCTTTACTGAAATCAGTTAATGGACCTAGATTATTTCAAAGAATGCTGCAGTATTCCATGATGCAGGCTGAATGTATATTCGAGGAATTCTCTGGCTAATTTTAAAAGTAAGATATAGAAAACACCTGTAGCGTTTTCTTTACTCAAAATTATGACTCTGTGTTGGAGATTTTATTTTTAATTTATCAGTCAAATATTCTATGCAAATGCTGAAACATGCAGCAGCTAAATTTTATGGTACTAAGTTTTATTTTCTTTACAAAATCAGAAATGCTTCATTTAGGCTTCCTGGAAATGTTGACAATCATTTTGATGACCAAAGGTGCTACTTATTTCTAACATTTATCTTGATCATAATAAGTGCTCCTGTCTGCTACATTTTATTTATTTTGGGGGGGTGGGAGGAGAGGAGGAGTGCAATAAAATTAGAATATCGTTTTGTGTCTAAATTATGCAATTTAGCACTGTCTGTGTTCCTTTATATTCTATTATTACTGTATTTTAATTATTCTTTCTTACTGCTCACTAATTTTTATTGCAGGCTTGTGCTATTTCTTAGAAAGTACACACATATATTTTCTATAATACATAAGAATAAAAAACCTGTATTGCTTATTAAATTAAAATTAAAATTACAAATGTTCATGTTGAATGTTTAAAGTGAAATCTACACTACATTTTCTTAAGGACTGTTAAAAGGTATGTTACTCTATGCTAATCAAAACATTTCCCATGCCAACCCACATTCAGGGCACTTCTTTTGCCTAAATGAACATAATTGATTGCTATTGATGGAAATTAGACACAGCCACAAATACAACCATTCCTGGGGGCTGAAGTGAATGTCTACTGTTTGTTTTTCATGAGAATAAACTTTAATGGTCTTACACAGAGTGAACACACAGAGTTCAAAAGAGAACATTACCGGCACCACACAGAAGCTCCCCTCAGTTCCTTTTTCTACTTACCCTTCCTCCATTGACATTTTTAAAAATAGATTTTATTTATTTATTTTTTTAGATTGGAAAATATCATTTATTTTAAAAGTAAATTAGAGAGAGAAAAGAGAGAGAAGATTCACTTCTCCAAGGTAGGCGATGGGATCAAAATTTAGAAAACATGATGGCGGCCATAGCTCAAAGAAACATATGGCCATACCCCTAGTAAAGCAATAGCTTACAGAAGTCCAAGTAGGGGGAAAGCGGGCTGGGCATGTAAGAACTGTTCACACTGGACATAAAAAGAAAAGACTTCTTGTCACAGGCCACAGTAAAAATGAAAAGAAGCTGGAGGTGGTGGAATTTGAACCCATTCCCCCAAAGAGACTAAAGTCTTAATCCAGTGCCATAAACCGCTCGGCCACGCTTCCACACCTGAGACTTTGTTTTTTAGAGCAAACTTAGTTGCAGCAAAATTGGTAGGAAAGTCTGGGGATTTCCCATATGCCTCTTACTCCCACCATGTACATAGCTTTCCCAGTTATCAGCACCCTCCCTCCCCAAGTGGTAAGTGCATTACAATTGATTAACCTGCACGGAGAAGTCATTAGCACCCAAAGTCCACAGCTTTCACATTAAGGTTCACTCTTGGTGTTGTACAGCCATCTCAGTGTCCTAAAAATTCTCTGTGCTCCCCCTATTCATCCCAGCCCCTTCAATCCTGGCAATCATTGATCATTTTACCATCTCCATCGTTTTGGCTTTTCCAAAATGTCATATTGTTAGAGTCATACAATATGCAGTCCTTTGAGCTGGCTTCTTTCCTTCTTTCCCTTAGTACTATGCATTTAAGTTTCCCTCTCCATATTTTGATGACTTGTCAGTGCTCAGTAATATTCCATTGTTTGGACTTTCCAGTATATTTCTTCATTCGTCTACCAAAGGACACCTTGGTGGCTTTCAACTTTTAACAGTTGTGAATAAAGTTGCTATAAACATCCATGTGCAGGTTTTGTGTGGACGTAAGTTTTCACCTCCTTTAGGTAAATACCAAGGGGTACAATTGCTAAATCTTATGGTAAGAATATATTCTGGGTTTTTGTTGTTGCTGTTGTTGTTTTTGAGTAGGAGTCTAACTCTGTCGCCCAGGCTGGAGTGCAGTGGCATGCTTACAGCCACAGCAGCCTCAACCTGCTGAGCTCAGGCGATCTTTCCGCCTCAGCCTTTCCAGTAACTGGAACCACAGGTGTGCACCATCATGCCCAGGTATTTATTTATTGATTGATTGATTGTGGAGACAAGGTCTCACCACGTTACCCAGACTGATCTCGAGCCCATGGGCTCAGGCAATCCTCTCGACTCAGCCTTCTAAAGTGCTGGGATGACAGGCGTGAGCCACTATGTCTGGCCCATTCCGTTTTTTAAGAAGCTGTCTCAAACTGTCTTCCAAAACAGCTGTACCAATTTCTCTTCCCTTAGCATACCAGTTATTTATTTTTTTGAGTAGTTTATCTGGAATTTGCAGTATTTATTTACAATGAATTCAAGTCCACTTTCAAAAACACTGCACCACTCCATGAGTGAGTGCCTAATAAGAACGAAGCAACGCTAATTTTTCCTTCTCATTCATCACTTATGTCATTGCTGTCATTCATGTACTTATATATCAGCATACATAAGAATATATATATATATGCATACATAATACACATTGTTGCTAATATTATTTTAAACAAGCCATTTTTAGGCAAGTTAAAAATGAGAAAAATAAAAGTTTTTATTTTTATCTTCACTTGTTTCTCCTCAAATTGTCTATCTTTCTGTAGATGCAAGTTTCTAACCTATATCATTTTTCCTTTCTCAAAATAACTTCTTTCAACATTTTTTGCAAGGGAGATATAATGGCAACAAATACACTAAATTTTTGTTTGGCCGAGAAACTGTTTGTTTGTTTGTTTGTTTGTTTGTTTGTTTGTTTTCCTCTCAAGGCATTAAAAATTTCCCTCCACTCTCTTCTTGCTTGCTTGGTTTCTGCAGAGAAATCAGATGAAATTCTTATCTTTGCCCCTCTATTAAGGTGTTTTTTCTCCCTGGCTTTTTTTTTTCTCCAGAACTTTTTTCTTTATTTTTTATTTTCTGAAAAGTATATGACTACAAGTAGTTCTTCTGTCATTTATCCTGCTTGATGTTCTCTGAAATGTCTCAGTCTGTTGTTTGTTGACTGATAGTAATTAGAGAAAATCTTCAATTATTATTGTTTCAAATATTGCTTCTGCTCCTTTTCCCTTTTCTTCTTCTGGGATTTCTGTATGCATATGTTACACCTTTTGTAGTTGTCCCATAGCTCTGTATATTCTGGGTTTTTTCTGTCTTTTTTCTTTGTTGTTTTTAAACTTTCCACTAAGATATCCTCAAGTTCAGAGCTTCTATCCTCAGCCATGTCCAGTCTATTAATAAGCCCATCAAAGGCATTCTTCATTTCTGTTATAGCATTCATTTCTAGCATTCCTTTTTAACTTTTTCTTAGAATGTTCATCTCTCTGACTACATTTGCCATCTGTTCTTGCATGCTGTTTACATATTCATTAGAGTCCTTGGCATATTAATCATAATTGCTTTAAGTTCCCAGTTTTATAATTCCAACATCCCCACCATATCTGAGTCTGGCTTGATGTTTGCTCTCTTTCTTCAAACTGTGTTGTGTTTTATATGTGTGTGTGTTTATTTTTGCCTTTCATTATGTCTTGTGATTTTTCTCTTGATAGCTAGTCACAAAGCACAGGATAAAAGGAATTGATGTAAGTAGGTGTTTAGTAATGTGGGGCATCAGTGAAGAATTCTGTAGTCTTAGACTGAGGTCTCAATCTTTCAGTGAACCCATCCCTCTGGATTGTGAGCTTCACATGTGCTTCTCATTCCCCTTACCTTCCACAGGTGGGACAAGATGACTGGAACTGGCTGGAGTTGGTGTTTCTCTTCCACTATGTCAACTAGTCTCTTTAAAAAACCCCAAAAAGTTAGGTTCCAATTAAATAGCAGAATGCGAGTGTTTCAGAATGTTTCATTTCCCCTTCCTCATGTTGGAAGCCTGAAGAGATATTTCTCTGGTTCACTGTGAAGACCTGGTAGGATTCCTTGAGATCTATCTTGCAAAAGTGTAGTGGCCTCTGATAACTGGGTCCCTCTAAAATGTTTCTCTCTCAGAGTTGTCCTGACTGAGCCTCCAGCAATTCAGTTACAGTTTAGGTATTCCTACCTGGGCACTGGATTTTGTGGTGGCTACCTCTCATGGGTCTCTGGTCCCATGAGTTGTGATTCTCTGCGTTTGCTGTGGTTCTCTCCATTTGCAGGGACACTGGTTTGCCCTATGGCCTCTCCTCTCTAATGGATCTAAGAAGATTGTTGGTTTTTAACTTGTTCAATTTTTTACTTGTTGTTAGGACAGAGTAAGACTTCCAAGTTTTTTACGTGCTGGGCTGGAAACTGGATTCTCCTCTCCTTTTAAAAACTTGCCTCTAAATTTAATCTCATCTTTTAACAGTTATTTTCAGTGCAAAGATATTATTCAACATTTTATTTTCATTTTCCTGGACTTTTATCACAAGGTTTATTACACTTTAATGGTTAAAACTACAAAGTTTTGGAATAAAAAAGAAATAAAATGGTTCTGAGAGTTATCAGCCTGGAAATACTTGGACATCATAATTGGAAGATTTATATCAATTGGTGCTTATCTCACTTATTAACCAAACTATCTTGATGCAGTGCTATCTTGAGTGATATTAATTATGTAATATCCTTTATTAGACACATAATTTTTTTACAATGTATGATTTAGAAAATCTGTTGTGGATAAATGATGTATGTACAACAGAATTTGAGCAATATTAAGTAACACAGATTTATGTTTAATTTTGTACAAATGAATAGAATTGTCATGAGAATTGGACAGAAAATTAAATGCAAACCACTTAAAACTCCATCTCACTTATAATAAGCAATCTATATTAGCTATTATTATCTAAGATTCTCTCAGATATAATTTTACCCCATGAAGCCATTAACCCATTTCAATAAATTAAAATTATGTATAAAGTTATGTATAAAGTTCTTATTAATACTTTAGTATAACTCAATATTCTCAAATAAAGGATTTCACAAGGAATGTATTATTGCAAATAAATAAGGCACATAGCATAATACTGTTGTGATAATGCAGGCTGTCTACATTTGAATCATTAATTTACAACTGCAAGAATTTGGAATGCATTCAGAAATACAGAAAATCCAATTACAGTAGCTTATGCTAATATCTCCACCCCCCTCTCCAGTAATAAGGAATCCAGAGATGACTTCCCAAGAGCTGTTTTAAATGCTGAGTGGCACCATCAGAGACCAAGAACTGTTCTGTGTTTCTGCCACTCTTAGCACATTGGCTTTCACTGAGTTTGTTACCTCATGATTGCTGCCCCTTCCACCATCACATTGGCATTCCAGGCAGAAAGACTATGAAAGGGCAAGGGGTGAAGTGCAGAAGGGCAAATGACCACGCCCATTGGACTTGGCCCTTTGATCGCTGAAGCAGGCACCCTCTCTGAAACTCTTTCCAGTAGTGCCCCACTATCCTCTCACCAGCCAGAGCAGGGTCACACAGCCACTCCTGCACCAATCACTGACCAAAGGGACTTTCACTATGACTATGGATTTCAGCAGTGATTCTTCCCCTGAGGCTTTGGTAGATTTTATAATCCCTGAGCTCAAGGGCCCTTTATTTATTTCTAATAAATCCATAAGGAAAAGAACAGCTCAGATAAATATTGGGTGTCTGTCACAGTGTGGATTTTGACATAACATGCTATACTCACTTTGCACTTAGGAACGAAACACAATGCTACATAGCTCCCCCTACACTACCATGAGGTCAAAATTAAACATCTTTTTCCCTTTTATATTGTCTCTGAGAGAGAGAGAGAGTTTTCTAGGGGACTGGTGGGAGCGGGTGAGTTACATCTGTTTTTTTTTCATATACCAATTTGGCCAAACTCACAAAGTCGTCATGGTGGGGGTAGAAATGATAAACGAATGCAAGTATAAACAGCACATAAGTGACTATGTAAACTGTAAAATACTACTTTATACACTTGACAAATATATTGAATGCTTACTATTGTAGATATTTTGTTCTAAATACTGAGTTTACGGTAGTAACTAAACAGAACAGTAAAACATTCAGACCTCATGGAACGTACATTCCAGTGAGAAAGACGATAGACAAGAAGAAACAGTAAGTCATTTAATATTTTAGATAATGGGTGCTCAGGGAAATAATAGAGCAGAAAGGGGAGATAAAGAGATTGCAATTCTGGACAGGATGGAAGATGTGGGATAGGTGACGTTTGCATTAAAAGCTAAAGAAGGTGAAGAAATAAGCCCTAAAGATTTCTGCAGAAGGAACATTCCCAGGCAAACAGCAAGTGTAAAAACTTTGAGTCAGGTGTTTGTTGGGCATATTTGAGTAAGAGTAAGGTGTTTAGCTTGGCTCAAACAGAGATGGGCATATAGGGCGGCAGCAGGTGAGATCAGAGAGGGAATTATGAATCTGTTTTAGAGCCTCGCTGTTCACATAAAAGACTTTGTCTCTTATGCTAAGGAAGTCGTACAATTATTTCTCCTCAAGGAAGAGGACACAATCAAGAAAAATAATGCTAAAATTGGAGACATTTCCCCTGAAAACTGAAACAAGACAAGACGGCCCACTCTCACCCCTCCTGTTCAACATAGTATTGGAAGTCCTAGCTAGAGAAGACAAGAGAAGGAAATCAAAGATAGCCAAATAGGAAAAGAGAAATTTAAGTTATCTCTCTTTGCAGATGACATGATCCTATTCCTAGAAAACCCAAAAGAATCTGTCAAAAACCTCTTTGCACTGATAAAGGACTTTGGCAAAGTTAGAGAATAAAATAAACATGCAAAAGACAGTCATATTCCTATTCACCAACAATAAACAGACAGAAATCCAAATAAAAAGCACAATCCCATTCATGATAGCCACAAAAGAAAGAAAGAAAGAAAGAAAGAAAGAAAGAAAGAAAGAAAGAAAGAAAGAAAGAAAGAAAGAAGGAAAGAAAGAAAGAAAGAAAGAAAAAGAAAAAGAAAAGAAGGACCTTGGCTTCTTCCTAACCAGAGAAGTGAAGGACCTTTTGAATGAAAACTACAAAACACTGTTCACAGAAATCCAAGAAGACACAAACAAATAGAAAAGTATTCCAAGAAGACACAAACAAATAAAAAAAAAATCCCATAATTGGAAGAATCAACATTGTTAAGATGTCCATCATACCAAAGGCGATCTACAGATTTCATGCATTACCCATTAAATTACTAACATCATTCTTCTCAGACCTGGAAATGACAATACAGAAACTCATATGGAAACATGAATAGCCAAAACAATCTTTAGCAAAAAAAAACAAAGCAGGAGGTATCACACTTCCAGACTTCAAACTCTGCTATAGAGATACAAAAATCCAAACAGCCTGATATTGGTACAAGAACAGGCATACACACCAATGGAACAGGAAAGAGACTCTGGAAGCAAAATCTCAATTCCTCAACCAACTCATCTTTGATAAAGCCTCCACCAACAACCTATGGGGACAGAAGAACCTATTCAGTAAATGGTGCTGGGAAAACTAGCTGGCCACATGCAGAAGAATGAAACAGGACCCCTACCTATCACCATACACAAAAATCAACTCTAAATGGATCAAAGACCTAAATGTAAAACCTCAAACTATAAGAATCCTAGAAGAAAATGTAAGAAACACTCTTATGAAAATTGGAATAGATAAGACAGACAAGTGAGACCTCATCAAAATGAAAACTTCTGCAAAACAAAAGAAACCATCAAGAAAGTGAGGAGACAGCCCACAAAATGGGAAAAAAAATTGCCAACTGTAAATCAGACAAAGGCCTAACATCCAGGATCTATAAGGAACTCAAATGTACCAAAAGGAAAAAATTTATTAAAATATGGGCAAAATATATGAATAGACACTTCTCAGAAGATGACATACGTGCAGCCAACAGATACATGAAAAAAATGCTGTCTTACTAATCATTAAAGAAATGCAAATTAAAACCAAACTGAGATACCGCCTAACTCCAATCAGGATGGCCATCATCAATAACTCAAAAAACAGATGCTGGAGAGGATGTGGGGAAAAGGGAGCACTTCTACACTGTTGGTGAGAATGTAAACCTGTACAACCTCTGGGAAAAATAGTGTGATGATTTCTTAAAGATCTAAAAGTCAACCTTCCATGCAACCCAGCAGTCCCCCTTCTGGGAATATACCTGGAAGAACTCAAATCACTCTATAAAAAAGATGCCTGCACACGCATGTTTATTGCAACATTATTCACAATAGCAAAAACATGGAGCCAACCGTGCTGCCCATCAAAAGTGGACTAGATAAAGAAAATGTGGTACATTTACACCATGGAGTATTATGCAGCCATAAAGAAAAACAAAATTATGAACTTTGCAGCAAACTGGATGGAATTAGAGTCTATAGTACCCAGTGATTTACCACAGAAACAAAGATCTGAGTACCACATGTTCTCACTCATAAGTGGACCCTGAACACTTATCATAATACTATAAGAAAGAGATTGGCAGTAGTGGGACACTGCTGGGGGTGGGGGTGTCAGCGCACATAACATTAATAAGGGTACCTAAACTTTACCTGTATTATGACCACATATATGTACCTGGCCCTGAATTGTACCCCACATTTAAAAAAGAAGTCGCAGCTAAATCAACAAATTTCTACCAATTCCATATTTATTGCTACATTCCACCTGTGGTCCCTGTTCTAATTCACATAGGTTTTTACAGTCTATTTTTTATTTTAATTCCCAAATCCTTAATCTCCCATGACTGTTTCCTTCACCCATTCCCTCCCCCCATCCCCACCCTGACTATGTATCCTTCACGGTCTAGCTAGATTTTTACCAAACTACCGCCACCCTCCCAAATAGTCAATAAATTCCCTGTTTTGTGAAAGAAAAAGTTCAAAGTCCTGAGCGTGGTATTACAATTCCTCATTAGCAAATCACTACTTACCTTTCCAGCTTTATTTCCTAATATATCCTTTTATAATTTCTAAAATATAGTCATGAGTCTCTTTGTAATTTTCACTAAATCTGCCCTCCAAAATTGTTTTTTTGTCTCATGCTATTTTACAGGCTTATAATGCTTTTTCCCATTTCTTGACCTGATGAATTCCTACTTACTAAGGTTCAGTAAATGGTTTTCAACTATTGATTTGTTCAACAAGGCTTAATTACTAATTAGACTTTAAATGGAGACTTGACATCTAATTCATCTAGCACATCTAATTCCACACCTTCTAAATTCAGTACAGTTATCACAGGCTCAGAAAAATCATCTACACTTGCACTTGAAATAGGAAACAATACATAAATATGCGAAACACTAAAAAAATTTCTTCTTGTTAAAGTGTAGAACAGTCGTGCAAAATGCTGTAGGAACATTGTGATATTTGCTCCTCTTCAAACGTCCCTTACTTCACTTCCAATCTCCTGTCTTGCACAGAAATCAAGTTCAAGTGCTTCCATCCCCTCTTAGCAAATCATCTTCCTTTTCTAGCAAACGATCTCTCTGGATTTTGCCTTTCGTCCCATCACTAATTTCTGAATTAACGATGCTGTGCTCTGACCCAACAGTTGGTATTTAAAGCCCTCTAGTGGATGAAAAGTGTAATTTTTATATGAGGGGGTTTAGGGTTATAAGCCCAGTGGGGAAGTGCTTAATCAGAGCAATGACTTAGAAGACACAGGGAACATTATAAGACACAGAGGGCATTTTGCTTGCTTTAAAATCTATCTCTTTTCTTCCAGAACAGACTATGACTTCCTTAAGGGCAAGCATCACGCTTTCATCCTTTTATTTTTCTCAACAAAGTGCTGAGTATGCACTAGTTAACCCGTGCATCCACGCTGAATATCTTTGAGAGCTTACCAAAAGCCTCCATTTAGTGAACTCTTTTGAATATTGGCAGTGAAGTTATGTCAGATTATGCTTTCATTGATCTAGTAAAAGGAATTAGGAAAACACCTACAAACTGTAAGGAACCCAGTTCGACATACAGCTTGTAACTATACATTTATGTTTATTGGACAGAAAACACATCTAAGCCTGATAAATAAAAGGAATTTCTTCCTCAGAAATGACTTGAAGTGCAGCTTGATTCAAGGGTCTCAAGTGGAGTCTCCAGGAAGGAGTCTTTTTCTGTTGCTCAGTATTGATTTCCTCTACATTGGTTACGTTCTAAGGCTCCCTGCAGTTGCAAACTGTTTGCCAGTTGTTCCAGGCCGACAGACTCACAGGTTCACGTCTAGCAAAAAAATCTCCTCCTGGTGGCTCCTCTCAAGCCCTGGAATTCTCCTGATGAGGTAAATTTGGTCAAATGCACATCTTTCTTTTTTTTTTTTTTCTTTTGAGTTGGAGTCTCACTCTGTCACCCAGACTGGAGTGCAGTGGCCGCTCCCGGCCACCGCAGCCTCAACCTGCTGGGCTCCGGCGATCCTTCTGCCTCAGCCTTCCGAGTAGCCAGAATTACAGGCATGTGCTACCACGCCGGCTGATTTTTTGATTTATTGTAGAGATGAGGTCTCGCTGCCCAGGCGGGTCTCGAACCCGCGGGCTCAGGCAATCCACTCACCTCAGTCTCCCAAAGGCGCCGGATTACAGGCTGAGCCACTTAGCCCGGCTAAATGCACATCTTTCAATGGACCCTTTTGTCTAAGGCAATCCCGGACTTTGTTTGGCCAGGCTAAATCTCAAATACAGTCTGTGATGGAGTCCTTCCAGAATTTCGTTGTTCTAGTGTGGGTGGAGGATATTTCCCTGAAGGAAATTTGAAATTTTGTATTAGAGCGGATGGATGCTGGGTAGATAGAAGCAAAAAAGACTATGATATGCTGAAACAAAAATTAAGTTACTATGTTTCCATTGATTATATTTCTTCACTTCTAATTTGCTTCGATTGAGATCACTGATGCCTTTTGAGTTTCAAGTTAAATATATCATCATCGTTATCATTATCGTATCAAGCTTCTTGACTTCTGTGTGAGGGGCACTATATTAAAATGAGGTGCGCTTATTACCCTAGATTGACACAAGTTTAACCATTTCCTATTTTAAAGGATAACCGGATATAAAGCATGTCTATATTCACATATTTTACTCTTCAAGTTGAAGTCATTTTCCACATTTTCCTCATCAGAGAATTTTCTTTACAAATATTGTGTATATAACTTTTATTTTAAAATTAAAACATCAGTTTTAAGCTGGAGTTGTGAATTTTATACCATATTAACTCAAACTCCTATCAAGTGAAAATTAAATTGAAAACAATGATATGCTACTAATCCTTTGAATACTATTTTGCAAAAACATGCAAGCAAAATGTTATATTTACTTTAGGAAAATGGTGGAATCATACATATTTCTCTAAAGTGCTAATTATTTTCTCACAGATATTGTATACAACATTGTAGATAAAAAATACTTTTTAAAGGTGGACCCCTTTTAAAATCTATACTACATTTTTACTCTATCTTTTCTATGTTTAAATATGTTCGTTTACACAAATGCTTCCCATTATATTGTAGCTGCCTACAGTATTCAGTAAAATAACATGCTGAACAGGTTTGTAGCCTAGAAGCAACAGGTTATACCACAGAGCCTAGTTGTGTGGTAGGTTATACGTCTAGGTTTGTGCAAATTACACTCTGTGATGTTCACACATTGACCAAGTCACTAGTGAGTCATTTTTTAGAACTTATCTCTGTTGTTAAGTGATGTAGGACTGTGTATATAATAACCTGCAATTCTTAGCAATTGTAAACAAGTGGTTGGAACCCAACTCAAATTACCTAAAGCAGTCACTAGTGTACTTCATAAAACTGAAAAAAGAACAGTAGGCATCCGGGCATCTCTGGCATATTGAAACTTGACTCTCTCGGGATAGTCTCTGTTCTCTCTCATCTCTGATTTTCTCTGTTGCAAGTTTCTCTGCCTGTGTGATGGTTAAATCCATTCTGGGGTTATGTCCACGCAACTCTGTAATGACAGAAAAAAGAGGTGCCCCCAACAGCTCCCACTCCAACACACAAGCATATGTTTTTAATGCTGGTCAAAAAGTCAGGGAAGTGAGTCTAATATTCATTTCTTGTAAAATTATGGCCACCCCTGGCCAAGCCCTTGAAGCCAGTTTATGGGTCACATGCCTGTCCCTAAGATCGGGGCCAGGTACTATCACCAGAGAGGAGGAAGAGAGCTCCTGTACTAAGACATTAGGCACTACAGCAATCAAGGGAAAAGCCTGGCTAGAATAATTTGAATAATGTCTTTAATTCTCTATTTATTTTTGCTTCCCTGTGGGCCAGGAGTATAACAAATGCTTTAAGTACACACAAACTTCAGAGATAATGAAGGCAAAGTGTGAGGGGAGTGAGCATGGAGAGAAAGGCACAGTGAACTCCTTGGGAGCCAGAATGAATGTCAAAAAGTTGTTTTCTGAATCGCCAGTGTATTAAAATATTTAGTTATTTTGCAATTTAAAATTACATTAAATGAGAACATAATATTTTTATACTTATCCAAAGCAACCATGGGTTTGCAAAGATTTAGAAAATTAATGTCACAAAGCTTGTGTGTTATGCTGATCCCAAAGCAACACTTGGAAGCAGATTTGTTAAACGTCAGCAAAGGAATAAGGATTATTCTAGGAATATTTAGTAACAACTAGGAAACATCTAGGGACTATTTGGTAACTTCTTTAGATATTTCTTGATGAATCCTAATTTCGAATTGAGCTTAAGATAGCATCTTCAATCTCCTATCTTTTGTCCTTATCACATAATTACTAACAGAGACAGAAGGCACAATATTACCAAACAGCAATTCTTAATACTTTTATTTTTTCAGTAGAAGAACATTCCTTGCTCTTCTCTGTGATGTTTCTAATTTTACCAGCTTGATTTAATTTTATTACTTATTTTTTGAGTTGGGGTATCACTCCTGGGGCTTGGCCTCCCAGAGTGCTAGGATTACAAGTACGAGCCACCCCACCTAGCCTTAATTTTCATTTATTGAACACATAAATTAAGGGAAGAACTTTAATGCACCAATTCATCTCCAGAAATATTAAACAAAATTTTGTGCAAGTATTCACGCTCATTTTTGCATGCACATATATAGAGAGAGGACTCAACTTTTATCAGAATTACGAGACCCGCCTGGGCAACTTGGTGAGATCTCATCTCTACAGTAAATAAAAAATCAGCTGGACATGGTAGCGCACGCCGGTAATTCCAGCTACTTGGAAGGCTGAGGCGGAAGGACCGCCGGAGCCCAGCAGGTCAAGGCTGCGGTGACCGGGAGCGGCCACTGCACTCCAGTCTGGGCGACAGAGTGAGACTCCAACTCAAAAAAAAAAAAAAAATCAAGATTGTGAGAAACAAAAAGTTATTGATTGCTCATATGAATAGAAATATATCGCAATTTTAACACTTTGGTCCTCGATGATTCCATTGAACATTAATACTAAGAATATTCAAAAAGATATATCAAGTGCTTGCAGTGAACTGGGCTCTGGTATATTCCATATTACCTAATTTAATACTTGACACCACCCTGTGAAATAGGTATAATCATGCTCATGTGACAGTTGAACGTATTGTAACTAAGAAGAATAAGATACTTTCCCAGGGTCACCTACCAGCAAATGAAAAGCAAAATCGGCATCTATTTCTCATTCTCCATCCCACCCTCTTGCCAGGAGTAGGGTAAACACTCAATAGACGAGTATTAAGTTTAATTAAAATTTTGATATGAGGAATGCATGACAGCAGATAAAAATGAAACCTATCACCTCTCATTAAACTGTCCTTCAAGTAAATAAACTATAAGATTCCTTTTATCCCATCCCATTAATATTCTTTCTTACATTTTAATGTTTTAAAAAGTATGTAACAATATCTTTATTAAAGTCAACTCAACGTTTTGATTATTTAGACAAAACATGTCTCCAGAATGATGCAGAATTCCTTATAAGTGCCAAGAACTGTTGAACTGTCTATCACGTCCTTTCTCCCAGGCACTCTGCTGCTACTGATGTCACATAAGGTCACATTAGCCTCCTAGCTGTACACATCACATTGCTAACTGTTAATTACAATCAAGGAAATCTAACTTATTTTTATGTGGGATTGTATTAAACCACATTTTCTTCATCTGTACAGTTACAGTGGATTTTTTGACACAATTGTAACATTTTACATTTATTTTTATGACAAATTTGAAACGTTAGATTCAACTTATTCCAACTCTAACCTATTAGGTACTTTGGGATACTGATAGCTGCATCCATGATATTAGTATTCCTTCCATTTTTAAAGCAAAATGATTCAATGCATAGATTAATCCAAATCAAGTAGAAATGAAACTTGGTAAAGGAAGAAATGACGAATATTATCTTACGTTTCATCCTGTTACCTCTTATGATGAAATTGACAAATGGTTATTTAGATTTTCATTTGTCCTCAGAGGAGAATAATTGAATCTTTTCACCTGGAAGAATTAACCAGAAAACTTTTTTTCCTGCAGAGGACTCCCACCTCCACCTTCCCGCCATCTCCCCTCCCCCACACCCCAAAAAAGAAGAGACACACAGTTGGAGAAAATCTTTATTACTTGAAACCAGCAGGGAGAGTGCCTGGGGTGGCTGAGGCGACAGGGTTGCCAAGAGGACATCACCTGTGACTATTTCCTTTTAATCCCTGCTACACCCCCTGAGGCAGCACAGACAATTGGGAGTGATTAGACTTTGTCACATACTAAAGCTATGTGAGAAATTAATTACACTGTAGAGTCCTTGCTGCAGAGCAGCTAAAAAAACATGGGAGATTATTTTCTGTGTGACCTGAGAGGGAAAAGAAGCCACATCACTTAGAAACCTAAGGAAGGTTTTCTGCCTTGCAATAATACGGTTGGGCACTGAAGCATGTCTTATGAAAATCATCACTCCGGCTTGTCGTAAAGGGAAGTTTATAAAAGTCTGTCTGGAAATAGCCTATCTTAACTTTAATCACCATCTCCTGAAGGCCACGATAGGAATGGAGATAAGATCTGAATCTGCCATAGGCCCAAGGGCTGCAGTGGTTGGTCCAAGACACAAGAACAACAAGTGACAAACAAATTTACGGAATGAGTTTGATAGTTACATTTTGACCTGCTTACTAGGTGACAGCTGGCAAAAGTGGGTGAATGAAGTGGGTGGGGAAGGTTGCTGCATCAACTTTCCAGTTGCTTGCTTTTAAGCTTGGCTAGGGAAAATGACTTCATTTTTGAAATGTACCCTGAAAAGATAAGATAGGATGTCGGAGAGTCATAACTCTGGGACATAGATAGTGAAGTATTATCAATATTTAAAATGAGAGACTTAAAATTCGCAAAGTTGGGGATAAATTTTATTAAACATCTCTTTAATCTTCTTAATATCCTGTCATTTAAATTCCCATCTGAAGAACTGTGTTTTAGAACTGATAAGTGAAGAGGCAGATGTTTGGACCTTATTTTAATTTGAAGATGAAGGTGGATTTCCGATTTAAAATTAAGTCGGAGAGAATACTAACAGCAGAAGTAGCCATCTGATATGATGTTTTTATTTAAAACTAATATTTTAGCAGTATGTTTCATTAAAACTGGATCTGGTAGGGGAAAATTCAACACCTTATAGAACTGCACATGGACAGAGTGAGCATTAAGTCCACATCATTGATCTATTGTGATCAGTTACAAATAGTCAACAGTCTAAGAGAAACGTGGCATTTACCTCTGTGTCTTTGGTAGATGGTAAAAAAAGATATAACACCATGTACTTCCTTCATCTTATATTTAGATGAGATAAATACAAATATTTTACTTTTAGATAAAATAAATGAAGCAGAGAAATGTTACATGCCATGCCAAAATTTGCAAATCATAGAAGAAAAATATTTTAAATATCCAGCTTCCTTTTGGTGCACAAAACTGCTTCATTTTCTCCATTTGGCTACATTTTAAAGAACAATAACAAATAATTAATACAACATCTGAGTGTAATAAATAATCCGTAGTTGGCAGAAATATACTATTTGCTTTGCTGCCTACAGGAAAACATTTATGCTCCTTAGTGATAAAAAAGGGTAGTAGGAAGAAACCAGGATGATCAATAAGAAATTGTGAGAAGGAATACATAAAGAAAAACTTCTGCATAATTAACTATTTAGATCCAACAAGAGACATTTGTACAGTCAGATCAGAAAAAAAAATTATCTGTACAATTTAGCTTTTAACATATTACTAGAGAGCCAAGCATTAATAAGTTAATACCAAATATTAATTTCCTGTAGTAGTCTCCAGGTGATAATTTTCAGAACAGTTATCTATTTTTTTGATAGTAAAACATGATTAAAATGATTTTTCTCTTTCAACTTTTAAAGTTTCCTTCTGTGGTGTAAAACTAGTGATGAAACATTTGTTTCACCCTTTAAATTTCTCCCCAGTTACCATAAATCAGACATAAGCAAAAAGCTCAGGGTTAAACTTAGTTGTGCAAAAAAGACACACTCTGTCTGATAAGCACATAAAAATTTTGTCTGATGTGAGACATAACCCACTAATAACAATGTTCTACTACTATATTTTAACCTATATAGGAGAGAAAGAAAAAAAAAACTTTTTTCCTCTATCCTCTTATATTCTGCAAATGGGGTCTGCAAATTAGACTGAGAAAAGACAGATTTACAGACAGAAAAAGACAGAGTTTATTGATGGACACAACATACACACACACACAAGAATACTCAGGGATGAGTAAACGAAAGAAGGGATTTACCATTTACCAAAAAGTGACAAATTTGTGGCGAAGTGACAAGACAAAGGAAAAAGAGTGTGAGCTTCCAGAGTGACAAATTGTGGGAAGTCAAATATACAGGATGAACTAACAGAAGATGCTATGATCTGAATGCTTGTGTTCTCCCAAACTTTATATGTTGAAATCCTAACCCCTAAGATAATGGTATTAGGAAGCAAGACCTTTAGGAAGGTGATAGATCCTAAGAGCAGAGTCCTCATGGATAGGATTAGTGATTTTATCAAAGAAACCTAAGAGAGCTCATATGATTCTTGTGCCAAGAAAGGACACAGTGCAAGTCATTTCCCAAAAAATGGGCCTTTGCTGAATCTTCAAATAACTTGATCATAGACTGTAAGTGTGTTTTTAGAAGCCACCCAGTATCAAATATTTTGTTCTAGCAGCTCAAAAGGACTAAGACAGAATATAAGGGTTATTTTAGTAAGGTTTGTGCAGACCAATCTCAGTGCTGACTTCCTATCTCCAGCGGTAATGGCTGTTTTCTCTTTCCTGGTATAGTGGAGGGATGAGAGAACAATTTCACAGAAAGAAATTCCTGTCCTGCTTTTTGGCAGATGGGGGAGAGCAAAGGACTCTTTGGTGTTTGCTGCTCCTGAATTGCTTTCAGCTCAAAATACTCCTCACACCCAAGCAATGTGTTTTGGGGTGGCATATTCTGATCCCCTCAAATCCAATTCCCCATTTTCTCCTGAGAGGAGTGAATGTGGAAAAGTAAGGAACATGCTGGTTAAATTACATGACATTGGAAGTAGTATGGCATCAGTGAATTCTTCTAAGTAGTTTATGTTTCCATAGAATTCAATTTATTTTTAAGCTGGCTAAATTAGAAAAAGTCTAAATGTTCACTGCCATATTGCCAAGTAAAGAAAAAAAAAAGCATGGGAAGTATGCTGAAGTAAATACCCAGATACTGATAGACTGGATACTGAACAAACTTGAGAGAGGATAGATCTATTATCTTTCAAACTTTTCTTGAGTTTATGAAATAGCTAATAGAAACAGGAAAACATTAAGTTTCAGATATAATTTAAAATGTCAAAATACTTAAAATGTGTGTCTTGAATAATTGCACATTATTTTAGTTCCTAATTATGCTGCAGCAGTAACAAACAAGACTCACATCTTGTTGGCCTATTTCACACTCGCATGGCATGTTGAGTGAGGCTCAGTTGTGGCTCTGGTCCACAAGTCTTTTTTTTTTTTTTTTTTTGAGTTAGAGTCTCACTCTATCACCCAGAGTGGAGTTCAGTAGCACGCTCATGGCCACCACAGCCTTGACTGGCTGAGCTCAGGTGATTCTTCCGCCTCAGCCTTCCAAGTAGCTGGAACCACAGGCATGCACCACCACACCTGGCTAATTTTTCTTGATTTATTGTAGAGACAATGTCTCACCAAGTTGCCCGGGCTGGTCTGGAGTCCCTGGGCTCAGGCCATCCTCTCACCTTGGCCTCCCAAAGTGCTGGGATGACAGGCTTGAGCCACCGTACCCGACAAGTCTTTATTTCACCCAGACAAGAGGGACTTGCCTTCTGGGGACATACTGTTTTTCTAGGAGAGGAAAAGAGGAATGGTGGAGCCATAAAACGGCTCTTTTACTTCCTGCCCAGAGCAGCATACATCACTTCCACTCACACTTCAATGCTCAAAGCAAGAGAGGTGATCGATACTGATGTTAATGGAATGTGGAAATAAAATTCTCTTAAGGACATCATTTTGAACAATAATGCAATCTGTCACATAAATACAAAACCACTCCCTATAACAAGTCAAAATTTCTTTTTCCTTCTGATTTCTACACCGTTAGTGATGTCTATCATTCCTCCCTACAAAATAGGTCCTGGAATTCTACATTTCTAGCGCTGACACCATCCTTGTCCAGGACACCTTTCTTTCTTTCTTCAGCCATGATAACAGCTTCCTCTCTGGTTTCTCCTCTTTATTCCTGGCCTCTACCTTTAATATATTCTGCACAGCAAGGGTCACCTTCTTTAGATATGCACATAATCATGTTTGTGTTTGCAATCCTATAATCATATTTCTTTCACTCAACAAATTAAAACTCTTCTCCATGGTGAACATGGTCTTGCATGATGTCTCTTCTGTTTTCCTCTCTTGCCTTCTTCTTTGCTTATTCTCTTTCTTCAGACACTCAACGTAAATCAAAATCTTTTCCTTTAACTCTTCAAATGTCTCATTTCTAGTCCATCTTTTTTTTTCATAATTATTAAACAAATGTATTGAGCCTTTCTAGATGTTGGAGATCCTGGTGAAAAAAAATAAACTTAGTTCTTGTTTTCCTGAACCCCACAATCTCATGAGGGGAGAGAGATAATAGATAAGGAAAATATTAGACAGCACGAAGTGCCCTGTAGATAGAGAAAATTGGGGGGTGTGAGGATGACTGGGCAGCTACTTAAATTGGGTGGGTAGTCAGAGAAGACTTCTCAGAAGAAGCTGATGAAATTGAATGGGATTATTTTACGTAGGACTTTGTTTTTAATTAAAGAGATGTGGGGTACAAATAAGGGTTATCAATACAAGTAGGCTGCATGCAGGTGAAATCTGGGCCTCTAACCTACGCTCACTTCCCTTGGTTTAGGACCAGGTATCCTTTGTGCTGTTATGTGCCCTGCCCCCTCCTCTCCTGGCAGTGCTGAGTGAACATTGCGCCCTTTTCTACCTTTTGATCTCAGTTTTAAGTGTCACCTTATTAGAGGATCCTTTCTTAATGAACATTTTGAAATAGAACCCCTCCTTAATACTACCTTTACCCTGCTATCTTCTATTTCAGCCAGTATTTATTCCTTAGTAGTATCACTCACAATTTGTAATCATTTCATGTACTTGTCTTGTTTTCTCTCTCTTATGTAAGCTTCATATTGGAAAAGACCACATCTATCTTAACCATTGTATCTGAGCCCTAGAAACTGTGTCTAGAATATAACATATTAGCTGTTATAGATATATGTGATAATTTAATAAATAAAATAAAAATATATACAGCTAACATTAATGACAATATAAAAAAATTATGCTTTCTTCATATAGCATGGTATAAAAACTAGATTAATAAATGATACAGAGAAGAAAACTAAAAAAAAAATGTGTGTAGCTGAACCCAATCTTCCACAATTATACTTCAAGAGAAGATCTGCTAATATATATACATATTTTTTTTAGTCAGAGTCTCACTCTGTCGCCTAGGCTGGGTGCAGTGGCATGCTCACGCCCACCACAGCCTCGAACTGCTGGGCTCAGGTGATCCTTCCACCTCAACCTTCCAATTAGCTGGAACCGCAGGTATGTGTCCCACACCTGGCTAATTTTTTTAAAATTTATTGTAGAGACAAGACCTTGCCAAGTGACTCAGGCTGGTCTTGAACTCCTGAGCTTATGCAGTCCTCTCACCTCTGCCTCCCAAAGTGCTGGGATTATAGGTGTGAGACATTGTTCTCTGACAACTAATATTTTTAAGTACTGCACAGAAGTCTCTAGAATGGACTTCAATTTTAAGGGAAAAGCAGATGCATTATATTGTGCACCGTTGTGTGTGAACTAATCATCCTGGCTATACAAAGTAAAGAATCATGACCTTGAAGCTAAACAGATCATGAATATTCCAACATCACAGCTCAACCTAGAATAAATGTAGACAGACCCAAGATACACAGCAAATATCTGAATCCTTTAATAGTTTGGAAGATCCATAAGTCAGTTTATGCGGGTCTGTTGTCATTTGGAAATGACTTATTTGGACTCCATCTATTTTCCTTCATTGTTGGATGACAGGGGCAAGCAGCATTGGGCCCAAAGTATAGAAAGACTGAAAAAGACAAGCACCTGTCTCTATATTTACATACATCTGCATGAGAGAGAGGCAGATGCTTGCATTCTTTGTATAGCAGCTGCCCCCGTGACCATCCCAGCACACACATGGCCTCTTAGCCACACAGTCTTGTGCTGATGTCTTCTTCCTCCCAGCCTTTGTCCCCATAAGTTAAAAGAATATATATATATTTACATATATATAATTTAAACCGTGTGTATACATATACACACACACTTTAAATTCTTCATCAGTATGCAGAAAGGGATAGAGTCTTCTTAACTTCAGGTCTCCACAAACCCACTCACATTGTTTACTCTACCTACCCTCTTTTTTAGTAAAAGAAGCCAGTTGGTCCCGGCTAAAAACAATGATAACACCTGGTAACATGTTTCTTTTTATTATTATTATTATTTTTTATTATAAAGATGTGGGATGCAATTCAGGGTTAGGTATACAAACATTGATTATGCAGGTACCCTTGTTGATAAGGTATGCCCCTCCCTCCCCTAGCAGTTTCCCTCAATTGCCAATCCCACCCCCTTCCCATACCAGTTTCCCATTACTACCAAGGCTTTCTTATAGTATTATAATTGTTCAAGGTCCGCTTATGAGTGAGAACATATGGTACTCTGTTCTTTGTTTCTGTGACTGATCACTGAGTGTGATCAACTCCAATCCATCCATGTTGCTGCAAAGTCCATATATTTGTTCTTCTTTATGGCTGCATAATATTCCATTGTGTATATGGACCACATTTTCTTTATCCAGTCCAGCTTCGATGGGCAACACGGTTGGTTCCATGTTTTTGCTCTTGTGAATAGAGCTGCAACAAACATATGTGTGCAGATATCTTTTTTTGTAGAATGATTTGAGTATATTCCCAATTTGGGTATATTCCCAATAGGTAGATTGCTGGGTTATATGGAAAGTCAGTTTCTAGTTCTTGCAGAAACCCCACAATATCCAAATAGAAAATATTGGTTAAAAAAAAAAGAAATCGCCACACTGTCTTCGGTTGCACTAGTTTGCAGTCCCACCAGCAGTGTAGAAGTATTTATTTTTCTCTACATCCTCACCAGCGTCTTTTGTTGTTTTTTTATTAATGATGGCCATGGGGTTAGATGGCATCTCAATAGTGCTCAGCCTCACTCACCAACAGAGAAATGCAATTTTTTTTAAGTTGGAGTCTCACTCCATCGCCCAGGCTGGAGTGCAGTGGCACGCTCATGGTCACCCCGGCGTTGACTTGCTGGGCTCTAGCAATCCTTCTGCCTCAGCCTTCCACGTAGCCAGAACTACAGGCGCATGCTACCACACCCAGCTCTTTTTGATTTATTGTAGAGACAAGGTCTCACCAAATTGCCCGGACTGTTCTTGAACCCACGGGCTCAGGCAATCCACTTGCCTTGGCCTCTCAAAGTGCTGGGATGAAAGGCTGAGCCACCAAGCCTGGACCTGGTAACACATTTCTAAATCCTTCTTTTATTCTTTCATCACCACTGTGAGATAAATATTGCAGGAGTCATGCACTCAGTTATTGACTGAGTCTCTAATAGATGTCAGCCACTGTTCTAAGGGGAATAATGTTATCCATCAGACATGGTTCCTGCCTTCAAGGAGTTAATCTCCTAGTAGGGAAGATAGCAACAGGACTCCTGTGATAGGCCAACTTGGAAGCAGTTGGTCATTGTCCCTCCACAAACAACATTCCCCTGTAAGGAGATATTTGCTACTCTTTAGGTGTTTGCAATACAAAATCAGAAGAGAAAAAGGGAGGCATAAGAAGTACGCTTTTTAGGTGCAACAATGATCAAAAACGGAACCACAACCAAGGTTTAATTGAATTTGCAAATAACAGTGGTAGAAGGAGGTAGAACAAAGAGCAATAAGGTGGAAAAAGGGAGCAGCAAAAACCTATTAGGCGGGATTGCATTTCACCAGTCCTCAGGAGGTGTGTTTTATTTCATCATGTGGAATGGAAGGCAGAGTCACCCCAAACCGAAGAAGCAGCATGAGCGAGGGACCCCCGAATCTTCAAATAATAGAATGTATACCTGCAAAAGAATAAAGAATGATTTGATTGGAAAAAAAATCAGAAAATAAGGCAGAGTAGGAGGAATTCAGTTTAGAAAAGTAAATTAGGAGAGATTGCGGAAGTTGTTTAGATAGGGTCCAGAGATTTTGAGTGACTTATTTATGGGATTGTGGCTATGTGCTATCTCAATTTCCCTTGAAAGAAAGATCTATTGCCCAGCTCCTGGGAGTGCTACCAGGTGTCTGCCCATTTTGTAGCAAAAGATGTGCAACAGTGGATGTGTTACCATAGGATCCATGAGTAATGCAACACATGGCATCACCTAGTAGTGTCCCAGTGTTGTAATGATCCTTACACAACTTGTCTAAGGAGCCAGCTTAGAGATGGAAGCCTGGGGTCGGGGTGCTGTTCTCTGGCATGCAGCAAAACACTGACTCAATGGTATTGTGTCCCAAGTAGTCAAAAAGCATGGGTCTGGGAATTAAAGACTATTTGTAGAATTAGGTCTTCTTCTGGTATGACCAGAGATCCACCTATGGAATGTGTCTTCCCCACCCCCACAACTTTAGTCTCTGCTGAATTAGAAGTCCTTGTTTCCCAGGAGAGAAACACTTCCACCAATGGGCATAGTCACATTTTCACCGAAACTGAAACTATGAAAGTTGTGTGATTATTCAGGATATTATAAGCCTAACAGATAAAGGAAGTTACTATGTGGGTGGGGGGTACTGTGATTGTTGTAAAGAGCTAGATCACTGCTACATAATCAGAAAGGAAGGAGTGTGTCTGGAACATGCAGATTCATTGAACTATCTCTTGGAACTTCCCGGCCTGATAAGAGGGAATGGGCAATCTCGTTCTCCATAGCTTGACAAATGCTCAGGACCCTTAGGAATAAAGACCCGAATCATCCCACCTAGACCCTGCAAGCTCAGGAAAGTATTTCTGAGCAACCAGGCATTAAAGAGAAATAGACAACGAAAGTCTCAGGCTCCCCAGGGAGGATTTCCATCATCAGACTGGACAAATACCTACCTCAGTTGTCCTGTTGGTTGGACAGTGCTAGGGCGGTCTAGAATAGTTGTAGGGGTTGGAGACAATGGACATAACTTATCACCTCAAGGAAATGTGCAATATGGGATATTGTGGCTTTCCTCCCTAACTCCATTTATTGAGTCTTATAAAGAGAACTTGGCCAGCACCTTGAAGAGTAATTGACACAGTATAAGTAGCGTGGGTTACAAGTAGATCTGAGTGGCGTAGGGTTGATTGCAGTGGGTGCTTTTGCTGACCCACAACACATCCTCTTACTCTAACCCTGATTTCAGCTGCAGTCATGGAGGAGACTGCTGTGCATGCTGGCAGCACCCTCCTTGAGCCTGAGCCAAGCATCTCACTGCATTTCTGTCTCATCATTTTCATGAGATGCAGAAGCTCACTCTGTTCACAGAGCAGCCATTGCTTGGCCGGGCAGGTCTGTTAATACTAGAGAGGCTGGGATCTGATGAGTAAACACATCCGCCACCTTCTCTTCGGACACTGGAAGCATTTTGCATATTTATCAGAGAAGCTGGATGAGCTGAAACCCCCTTGCCTACAACTGTGACCTTGATAACTCACCTATCATTAGCTTTGCCTGCCTTTTGTCATATTTTTTCTGTTTCTTAACATCAGCTTTCTGGAATGAACTCGCAAATAAAATATCTACACCTAGATTTTTGACTCAGGTTCTGTCTATGAGAGAACTCAAAGCAAGAAAATCATGATGTAACTTTGGGAAATATGGATATGTATATGTGAGAATTGCATATCACAACTAACTCAGGTGTCTAGGAATTCAACTAGGACAGAGAATAGCCAAGTGCAATTATTCAGCAGCAATAAAAAGAGTTTTACATTATATAAGTTGGACAGTCAGGAAGAACATTAGTGTTTGGGAAGAGTCCATCTGTCATTGGTTTAAGATGCTTATTATTAGACGTCCTACATTGCTGGGCTCCGTGTACTGAATTAAAATGAATTGAGCAAAACAACTGTATAAGTTGCTTATCTCCTCTGTTTTTATTTTTCATGGAACATGGCCATGAACATTGATTTTTTCTTTTGAGTCGGAGTCTCACTCTGTTGCCCAAGCTGGAGTGCAGTGGACGCTCATGGTCACCACAGTCTTAATCTGCTTGGCTCAGCCTCAGCCTTCCAGGTAGCTGGAACTACAGGCACGGGCCACCATGCCTGGCTTACTTTTTAATTTACTGTAGAGATGAGGTCTCGAAACCCTGAGCTCAGACAATCCTCCCACCTCAGCCTCCCAAAAGTGCTGGAATTACAATGGCTTGAGCCATTGTGCCTGGCAACATTTTTTTTTTTAATACAGCACTTATTGCTTTTTTCTACTTATATAGTAATATATATTCATAATACAGTATTTAGACATTACAGAAATATTGCCGGTAAGCCTACCATCCAAGAGTATATAATAAAAGTTTAAAGTTGTAAAACAAATATACATGATGCTTCAATTCTGTTAATATAAATCTGTGATAACATATTACATATACACTAGGGGTGCCAAAAGATGCATACACCCTCTAAGGGCTATTAAGAGATTTCGCCATCATCAGAAGTGTCTGGATGCTGATAGTAACCAGTTTGAGCACTTGTAGTCATCTGATTATTACAATTTTAACACAGTTTTTTCCTTTCTTAAAATGTGTATCCCTTTTGGGGGGCACCCTCTGTGTATATATAGAGTGAAAAATTTAAATTTCAAACTCTGTGACTGTGAAGTTTCAATAAACTGTCCCCTGCCTCTTTGCTCATTGGCCAGTGATATCCGAAACCCCTCACCTCACATAAGCATGATAGCATTTCTGCCTACAAAGATACCATAGTTTATGTGCCTACTCTTTGACAATCGAGTGTTTTTAGTTTTATCAGTTCTTTATTAAATGGCCAAATCTGCAATGAGACTTCCAGGCGAAAAGTTAGAAACACTTTTTGTCTTTAACAGTACTGCCAAATTGCTTTTCTAACAGGCTAAATCAGTCATTCTACCAGCTAGCAGTCAATGAAACCTCTCACCCTCTCCCATACTATGTTTTGTTTTGTTTTGTTTTTCTTAAACAGTGATAGGCCTGGATCATAGGGGAAGCCATATCAAAGGGATACTTCAGACAAGTCATTTTAACAGTAGGCTACAGGCCTTAATGGACACCTCATCGTAAAGAATGAATATGAACAACTGGGGGGGGGCTTCACATGTTCCTATCTAGACCTGAACTAAATGATGGGGTCTACACCTAATTACTCGCCCATTTTTGCAGGCATATTTTTGATTTTGAAACACAGAGATTTATTTTAAAATAAATAAAGAAGCGTAGTATTTTAATAAGAACTGAAACTTTAACTTTAAAAAATATATATTTATATATATATATATGTAAAACCAGATCATCCTCAGTGCTGTTTAGCCCTCTGAGTCAAACTCAAGCCCTCCCTCATGAGTCATGCTGTCCTCATTAATTTTTTTCTGCCAGATGGCTTGCTAATTTAAAATCCCTGAAGTGATAGGTGTTTTATTATAGACAACCCACTTGGCTGGGAAAAGTAAGACTGCAGCCTTTCACACCTTCACTGATGAAGTTAATGAGTTCATATCAACTTTATGAAACTCATTTAACTTATTCAGATGCTCAGACTTGAATTCAGGAAGGACAAACATAGATTTCAAGTTCCAGGAACATTTTGGTGAAGTGCATCCAGAAAAAGTTATGGAATCGAGAGAAAAGATGTAATGTTATTTTCCATGAACATTACCAAGGCCTTCTTTATTCATCCACAGCTAGTCTATTGCTAGAGATCCTTAATTGGTTTTCTGCTTTTAATCCCTCACTTCTCCAAACCACACTTATATGGCCATCAGAATGAAATCCCCCCAAAACCCTGTGGCATCATCCAACCGATGATTTATTTGAGTTCTAGATTCCTTGGTCTGTCATTCAAGTCCATTTAAGTCATCCATTTCTTACTGAATTTCTCATATTCTTCTGCACAAACCTGGTGCTTCTCCAAAGATGAGTCCACTCATAGTCCAGTCATGTTATTTCTAACATTTCAGCAAGCTGACAGGCATATAGTTTGCTTATATTCCTGGTTTGATTTATCTACTTCTATTTTCTTTATTATCCAAAATCTGGCTCAAGGGCCACCTCCCCAAGGAAGCATTCCTTAACTTCTCTTCCAGGAGTAATCTACGTGCCTCTTCTGAATTCATTTTTTTTTTCTTTTTGAGTTGGAGTCTTACTCTGTTGCCCAGGCTGGAGTGAAGTTGCACGCTCACGGCCATCCCAGCATCGACCTGCTGGGCTCCGGCAACCCTTCCACCTCAGCCTTCCAAGTAGCCGGAACTACAGGCCTGTGCTAACATGCCTGGTTAATTTTTTGTTTATTGTAGAGATGAGTTCTCATCAAGTTGCTTGGGCTGGTCTTGAACCTGCAGTCTCAGGCAATCCACTTGCCTCAGCCTCCTAAAGTGCTGGGATTACAAGCTGAGCCATCCAGCCTGGCTCTGAATTCTTACAGAACATATATTCTGTACCAGGCATGGATGACAATTTACATACTTTTATTGCAATTAGTTACATTTATATATGATCGCTGCAGATGACAAGTTACCAGGGATATAGGAATCATGGCTTATACGTTGTTTACGTTCATTGCTGCACTTAGGAGAGAGATTTGCAAGGAGTAGATGACAAATGAATATTTACTAATTACAAGTATAAATACATTTTCTAGGTAGTACTGGTGAATATTAAATGACTCATAATAATACAGCACGATGAGTTGCTTACCAAGAAACAGTCCAATAAAAATTAAATAATGTACTTTCCTGTTGGCACTGCTAACTAAGGTACATAAACTAGAGTTTTCTAATATAGACCTAACTCAGGCCATGGATAGTTTTTAAATGAGGGTTAAAATATATACTAAGATTATCTGCGAACAAGGCATAACATATAAGTGAATAAGATACTATGAAATTAAATCATATGTGTATGAAATTAAATCATATGCAGTTGTATAACACTGCAGTTGTAGATAGAAAAGGTCATGTTTAAGAAAATTATATAATTTTATTTTAATGATATAATGTTTTTCTTCTTTAATTGACTACTTTGAAGAGGTTCAGAGGTTTTTTTTAGAACTATTTAGAGTGTCTATATCTCATTCAATACAATATGAGATAAATTCTAGTCCGATTTAAATACTAATAATAAGTGTAAATACAAAAGGTTTTGCCTCTGTTTTCTATACCATTAAAATCGTTATTGAGGTTGGGCATGAATATACAGTGATTCATGCCTGTAATCCCAGCACTTTGGGAGAGTGAGGCGAAGTGATTGCCTGAGCCCAGGAATTCGAGACTAACCTGGGCAACATGGTGAGATCGCATCTCTACAATAAATCAAAAAATTAGTCAGGCATAGTTGAGTGTGCCTTTAGTCCTAGGTACTTGGAAGGCTGAGGCAGAAGGATCTCCTGAGCCCAGCGCGTCAGGGCTGTGGTAGCCATGATCATGTCTCTCCACTCCAGTCTGGGAGACAGAGCGAGACTCTGACTCAAAATAAATAAAATAAACAAATAAATGCATTTTTATCCTAAAATTGTAGAAAATGTTAAGTATGCCTGTTAACTTGCTGAAATGTTAGGATACAAATATGGTGAAACCATTCCTCTCATGAACTTTGAAATATACTCCTCGATTATCAAGAACTTAGCAATTGTAATGATCAAATATTCATTTATCAACAACTATTTATTGAGCAACAGCAATGTACCAGGGAGTATTTCAAGTGGCCAAGTATTTCAGATGTAAACAGGCAGCATTTCTGACCATATGAACTATATATTCCATTAATAGCTGGGTAAGGTACACCAAAAAAGAAAAAGAAAAAAGAAAACATAATGAATAAGTAAATTACATTTATGTTAAAATATGACACTTACCTAAAATAGATAGAATTAAAGTGAGTTTTAGTTTGGGGGCAGTATAGCTCAAACACATACTAATTTTAAATTGTATTTCATTCATGTACTGAACCAGATCAAAATAAAAAATAGTATAATTATGCTGTGTTATATTACATAGATCTGACAACAATAATGAATAAGCAAGATAAGATTAATTACCATTGTGTTTTTATTAATTTATACATTATTCATGACATTTATTAAACACTGCATTTGGCACTGTGGTAAGCATTTAAGATAGAGTGATGATTTTAAAAAAGACAAGTTTTCTACTCTTATGGATCCTATGGGCAGGAGAGTAAAGTTTAAATATGTAAATAAATAAATAAGCAATAGAACTTTATGGGAATATTGATATGGTGCCACAAATAACATTATGATGCTTATACAATAGAGATTAATTGGATGGTTCCTTAATATTGGATGATCAGAGATGGTTCCTCCCAGTCGGTGAAAAGGGAAAGATTAAGGGGTCAGATCACAAAGTTAAAAAGGGTCAGATGCCAGAACTGTGCAAGGACAGGGATGCCATAACTATATTTATGTTTTAAAAATATCTCTTGACTGCTATGCAAAGAAAAGACTGTTGAGAATATACAATGCCCTTGTAATCACAAGCCAAGACTAGATGATGGTTTGGATGAGGAAGACATTGAAGGGATAGAGAGGAGTAATCAGATTAGTAATACGTTTTGGAGACAGAACCAATAGGACTTGCTTATATGGTGAGTAATAGAAAGCAAGGGATTATGATTCCTCGGTGATTGACTTAAGCAAAAGAAGGATGCCTTTCACTGCCCAATGGGAAACACCGAGAAAGAAGCATAAAACTGGTGGGTATAGAGATAAATAATTCTGTTTTATCTGATGAGTTAAGTTCGTTAGACTGGTAAACACCTGTGTCAACAGGTCAAGTAGTGAGTTCCCCATGAACCTGGGGTTCTAGGAAGAAGTTGGAAGACATAATTCTTTCAGAAATTAAATTATATATAATTAGAGTGACATAGACATAATTTCAAAAAAATTATGTCTAGCACTCTAATTATAACTCCCATAACTGCACAATGTGTGCAAAAACTTGGACTGGAGGTACTTCCTGAAAGATAAAAATCAAAGGCTGTCTCTTAAATTGAAACCACTTGGTGGAACTGAAGAAAGTGGATTTACAATATGCAATTATCCTTATCAAATGTATTGTTTCAGAATACAAGTATGATGAGTTGTTTGTACAAATCCAAGCATATATTTTTATAGATCTTTAACAGTTAGATGAAATTTTCAGATTTAAACAATCCTTAAGATTTCTTGCAAGAATAAATAAGATCTTAACTAAGGTAATCAGTATTATCAAGCCATGAAGAAAAACTAAAATACTGTGCATAACTATAGCCTCATTGACCTCAGCCTTCAGTTGTTAAATTCATTTTCTTCTCTTTCTTTCTTTTATTTTTACTTTGAAAGAAAGTATTAAACCCTACGCTCATCTGGAGGAAATTGTGTTCATGGTATGTGTTCATTATTCAGGGTATAAAAATTGCTAATACTGCTAGGATTATTTTTCCTAATTAATTGCATCAAGTTTCAGAGTCTTTAGATCTCTCACTTTATGTATTTATTTTTAAACAGACATTCTAAACACAGGCCAGACTGGTTTTGGAACATGTCCTCATTATGCTAGCTCTTTTATTTCACTTTTCTTTGACTTTACACAAATTTTTCGCTACTGCCAATTTTCAAAGAATTAATAACTCCATCAATGTCATAATAAAGAATGTGGAATTTATTTAGAATTTCAGTCACACTCATTTTCTAATTGATATCACTAGCTTGCAAAAGTGGAAAGCACATATTTTAGATGTGTTGTAATTTACAAAACTCTTCTTCTAAAGTTCAAAAATTCTGTAAACGGTAAAACTCAGAATAGGGAAGAAACAAAATAGACTAGGAGGAAACTCTAAGTTTTATATATTTGTTCTTTCATCTTACTGTCACTAAAGGCACATTTACTCATAAGTTAATGGCTACGAAAAACACCTATGGTAAGATGCAAGCCATGCCGCACTCACCATTAGCACAGAGATAATGGAACATCTGAGATTCTTTTTAAGCCCTGCTGCAAACACTCACTTCACCATTGTCTGATGGAAAGGGACTGGGCCATTCACTTTCATTCATCTCTGCTGGATTCTGTGATTTTATATTTTGCAACATTATACATTGTCTATTTTATTACTTTAAACCCATTGTATGGCCTTTGAAGAATTAAGACTAACCAGACTTTAATGTGTATGTAAATCAGTGCTATTTTGAGCAGAGAACAGTCATTTTTGTGTAAATCTTTTTATTTTGGCCAACTTAGTACCCTGTTTTTGTGTGTGCTTTTTCTTCCCCACCAAAGATATCAACTTTAATGCAAGTCAGTAGTATAATTACAAGAAATTTCCTTTTTTCTTCTTAGTTTTTAGATTTTTCTACTTGATTTTTTTAAAAAAAGAAAATACTATCTAGATAGGCTGAAAACAATTTATTACAAATTTTTATTTATGAGGTACCAATGGAATATGGTATACAGAATGTACAAAGTAAAGTTCATTTTTCCTCTATTTAAAAGTAAAAATGATTCTGTAGTCTACTATTCTTGGAGAAAAAATAAGACACAGCTTACTATTTGTGAAATTATCCAGTTTTCTTTTCATAGAGGGAATATAATAAATTTATATGAAATAATTGGCTTAGCTTAAAATGAAATTTTCAATTTCAAAAGGTAGATTTAAATTAAAGGTTGTAAATTGATTTTAATTTGTGTTATTTGCTATATGAAAATTTTTTGGCAATGCTCTAAAGTAAAGCTACTGAAACCTTTTTTCAAAAGCAACATGAATAAAAATGAAATGTTAGAACAAACTTTGTATAATACTTCGAAAAAGCATTTTCTTTTTAATGAGTAGCATGATCAGGCTCAAATATAGTTATAGCAATTACAAAATTACTATACACATATTTTTAGAAATATTCTATAGGAACACATATGCAAATATGTAGTATTGTGTTTAAAACCAAAAATAATGACTTTACCACTTTACTAAAAACTCTGTGCATGTTTTGTTTTGGTTATCTTCACAGAGTCCGACTTGAGATAAGTGCACATGGATCTCATTTTCAACTGCAATGAGACCATTTCTATCCTTACTCTTGCTGCTTGTCTTGCTAAGAATAAACGTATTCACACATGTAAGAGTCACAGACTGCAGCCAATCCTTTAGTGTTTTTCTGTGAATAGCAAGTGACTCTCCTTTTACAGAAATAAGGAACTTGTCTTGGGACAGGTTGGAAAATCCCATCTTGTATGTGTGATTAGATGGTTCACAAAGTTTTCTTATTCTGGGCAAGAAATTTTGCTTCTCCACAGACCATTCAAAACTAGACTTTCATTTTACTTTTTTGAAATTCCAATAACAGTTTAAAATAATCAACACCTTTGCTTATAAAATGGCTGTGAGTTTGGTGACACCATTGATGTGGTTGAAAGTTGTTTCCTGTAGGCCATACACAATGGAATAGGAAGAATTGAACCACCAACCCATGTAAAACACATTGATAAGTAATCTTCTTTGTAAAAACAGGAGATTTTGTGTCCCTTGCTGACACATCAGACTTTAATTCTCCACCATTATCCTAATCAAAATTTCCCAGAAGCCTAGAATTCTCTTCTATCGCAGTCATCGTCTTCAAAATTTGCAACATTGGATCTCCGATACGATATGTTTGTAAAATACAAATGCTCATTACATACAAAGTAGAAGGGCATAATAAATAGACAAAAATACAAAATCTTCAAAATACAATTCACTTCTAACTTACACCATCTACATTTATAACATTTACTACCACCACAAAACAGTGGTGTTTTGGGGTGTGGAGTGGGATTCAAGCAACTGAATGATGGTACTTAATTCCTTTTTTAGAACAAACATTTCCATTAGGTCTATACCCTCGCAAACCTTCTCTTGGCTGTGTGCATCTTGGCTAAAATGAAATATATCGATGAAATATAGGTCCTTTTTTTTTTTTTTTTTTTTGAGTTGGAGTCTCACTCTGTCGCCCAGACAGGAGTGCAGTGGCCGCTGCCGGCCACTGCAGCCTCGACCTGCTGGGCTCCGGCGATCCTTCTGCCACAGCATTCCAAGTAGCTGGAACTACAGGAGCGCGCTACCAGGCCTGGCTAATTTTTTAAAAATTTATTGTAGAGATGAGGTCCCGCCAAGTTGCTCAGGCGGGTCTCGAGCCCACGGGCTCAGGCAATCCCTTCACCTCAGCCTCCCAGAGGCATGGGATTACAGACTGAGCCACCAGCCCGGCTATCTAGGTCTTTTAATGTTAATGAACATGACAAAAATCTGACAGAAATCCCGCCAAGAAAAGTCCATGTATTCTACTCATTGTTTAGGAGAGACAGAGATCCCGCAAAGTATGCCATACATTGTTTAGGAGAGACTAAACAAGGGCTGGAAGGAAACTTGTTTATGCTAGCAAATATTTCCTTGCTTCCACTGTTTTCAATGAGCAGAATTGGGATGTGCAAACAGCCCTTTGGGACTATACAGAAAAGCTATGCTGGAAGACAGAATAGATTCTACTATTGACTCTTCCACCATCTACATTTTAGGTCTCTCATCCATGAATCTAGTAGGTGATATAAGAGATTTCCAAGTTCTGAGATTCCATAGTTGTTATTCTTTGGTCTTAAGACAATGCATACATGTATTAGAGAGAATCCATTCCTCCCTTATCAAAAACTCAAACACAGGTAAGCATCCCACCTACGGCAACATTGGAAAATTCCACTTCATCTGCTTTGTTCCTTGTAAGTGAGGAGGCATGTCCTTCTGAACTGCATATGCAATCTAAAAAAGTTAATGCTTTAAAGTGGCATAGGTGGAAAGGGTTTCAGGGAAATTAGAGTGGAAATTTTGGAAGGACTATGGTAATAAAATACTTGACATCATGTCTTCCCACTACTGTTCTGCCTTAGATTCCAGATTCTGCATTTTCACATCTTGGAAAAGATGTGGAGAAAAATATTATTTGAAATATGCCTTGCACATGGTACTCAGCATGTTTATCTAGGACAATGTGTGACAGCTCAGTCCTCCTGCAATACCTCAAACTGCACAACTAAATAGTTAGCATCTGTTACCCTCTCACACACTTTATTGTTGATTGGAAGCCAAAAAAGCTATGCCTTCTTCTCTTCACACAACAGAAGGTAAACTATTGGCACTCAGATGTTCAATAACGTCATTATAAAGAGTGTTAAGTATGAAAGATAGTTAAAAAATAAACTCATTTACCACTTGAAGAGGTTTTTTGTTTTTATAATGCTACGCTATGATAAAAACAAATAACTACCAATCACTTTCAAGTCTATCTTGGACGTATCAACCAAAAAAATGGAGGAGCTTCAAAGTTAAACTTCATGCTATAAACTTACTTTCTGAGCACCGAGTCACTCAGACTTGCCCTTTCAAAAACACTGGATTATTTATATTCATTGACACGAATAAAAGTTGGAATGTCATCTCATATATTCCTCTCATGCTCTAAAATTGTACCTAACTTTTAAGATTAAGATTTTAATAGTTGAACTTGGACGATATTTTGACAAGTTCATTAAGAGTAGCCAGACAGAGGTCAGACAATAATAAATGTAATGTCTCCTGTGCTTTTATATTAATTTGCCTAATTGGTAGATGAAACCTCCACTCGAAGCCATAGTCTTACAATAAAATGAGCATCAATAATTGTCATAATATAAACTCGAGTACAAAAAGGTTAATAGAAGAATAAGGTTCATCCTTATAAAAGACCAGTAAAGTAGAAAAACTTCGTTGTCAGTCATGCTGGCTTTGAATTTCAGCTTTGTCTCTTGCTGGACAAATTATAGTTCTTTCATCCTGAATTTCCACTATGTAGAAGGAATAATTAAGTACTTCTCTTATTGGGTTATTTGTAGATTATACCACATATGTGTCCAAAGCAGCTAGCATACTGCCTTGTACGGAGTGTGCAGTCTATGAAAGTTCCCTTCATGTAAAACCCCAGATTCCTTAATTCTAGAGAGTAGGGTCAGTAGTTCATCAACCACTGTTATTCTCATTGCGTGATGTTACGGCTGTCAGATAGTGGATTTCCTCTTCAGTTGCTCAACTCACTGTTCTTTTCCTATTTTTCTGGTCTCCTAGACATATCATACACTAAATATAAAATTCTCAGCTGCCCCTCTGTCTTCTTCAATTCTTCCCATAAATGGAAATCAGTTCCTATTTTGAAGAATATGGGGAGATAAAATACCACATACTTAGAAAGAGGTTAATACTTAGTTCTCCCATCAGGGACATTGATGTAGTTTGGATGGTTGTTCCTTCCAAATCTCATATTGAAATGTGAACCCCAGTAATGGACCTGGGACCTAGTGAGAGGTGATGGGATCATGAAGCCATTCCCTCATGAATGGATTGGTGCCGTTTTTGCCACAGGAAGGGAGTTCTCACTCTGTTCGTTCACATAAGAACTGGTCATTTAAAAGAAGCTGGCACCATCTCCTTTCAATCTCACTTCTGCTCTGGCCATGTGACACACCAACTTCCTCTCTGCCTTCCGCCATGATTGTAAACTTCCTAAGGTCTCACCAGAAGCCCAGCAGTGGCCAGCACCATGCCGAACCGTGAGCCAAAACAAATATCTTTCCTTTATAAATCACCCAGCCTCAGGTACCCCTTTATGGCAGTGAAAAACGAACTCGTACAGACTCATATGGGAATAATTAAGTGCTTCTCTCATTGGGTCATTTGTAGATCACAACACATATGTGGTCCAAAGCAGCTAGTATACTGCCTTGCATAGAGTGTGCAGCCTATGAAAGTCCCTTCATCTAAAACTCCAGATACCTTAATTCTATAGAGTAGGATCAGTAGTTCATCAACCACTGTTATTCTCACTGTGTGAGAGAGAAAGACAGTACCCCAGCAGTTGGTCTCCAGCAGTTCTTGGTTTCACTTTCTTGGAGAATTAAGTATCAGTATTAATATACTACTAACCCTTTACTGAGTATGGACAAGAGGAAAATCCATTTCTACCACCTGTGCAACTTCAATCAGTGTTTCCTCTTTGGTTATGAATCTTTGGTTATGAACCATATATGCCAAGTGTAACTCTTGGCTATAGCCCTGCAAGTTGTATACTAATAAGAGATGCTACCGCCTCTGCCACTGAAAGCTGAATGTCGGTAAAAATGGTATCTAATAACAAAAGTTAAATAGTCATCAGAACTTCCTTTCCTTTCTTTCCTGTATATTCTAGTTAGCTTCTACTGTTTATACATAAGGGTCTTTAAAAAAAAATCTGGATAGTTATTTTTTTAACTTTCACAGCCACTTCTCAGGTTCAGTGCTACTGTTGTGGCTCTTCGGACTTTCACCTAATTATTACTGTGAGAAAAGCTGGAAGAACATCATCTCCCCACCTACTCTTTGGTCCCATAATGTTCAGGTCGTGTATTAGGGGTAATCAGCTTGGAGGACACACCTGATGAAATCATTCCACACTCTTATTAACTAAGCCGTGTGCTCCTGCTCAAGGCTACACCCGCCTGGGGGAAACACCTTGTCACAGTTTCACAGAGGAGTCTCCTGGGCGAGTGATGTTCCTGGTTTCTCTCTTCTTGACACCAGCACTCGACTAAGGGATGTTTTTAATTAACTTTTAATGGATTGACTTTTAAGTCATCACAAATCACTCTTTTTTGCCTAGTCTTGAATTGTTATTCATGAAAAAGCTTTTCCTCATCCCCTTCCCCTAATTCGTAGCAGTGCCCTTTTAGGGAGGCAGAATCTTTCCAATTTGGGAGAAGTGGTCTGATTATATATTTTGGACAGAAATTCTCCATGCAAGCCTGTTTCAGAGAAGCACAGTTTCCTCATTTTTATTGGTATTGACATCAACGGTTTTAAATATACATTTTTCAAATTTCCTCCCCAGTTTGCCTCCTTCAGTGTAGCCACACACACAATGGGAAAATGAAAGATATTTGACATAAACATTTTAGATCAGTTGAGAATTGTTGATTCCACAAGTTTTTTTAAAATGAATTTTTAACATGTATATAGTTTTTATTTAAAAAATAACAGAATTGCAATATATATCTGCATATCTACAGTCTATCTTCTTTTTTTCCTCCCTCCCTCCAACCCTCCCTTACTCCTTCCCTCCTTCCTTCCTTCCCTCCTATTTGCTTGCTCTTACCTCCACTCTCACTCTTTCTTTCTATCCATCTGTACAGCCAGCCATCTGTCCATCCCTCCATCCATTCATCCAAGCCATATTCTTTGGCTTTCTCCAGTTTGGTTGCTTAAGCTCCATAAGCCTGGACTACTTGAGTAAAGTGTTCTCCATAATAAAACAACAGTACAGGGAGAGCTATTGGGCAAGTCAAGAATCCTCACATAGATTGTTGATTGAAACTCACTGGGGTCTAGAAAGACAACAGTTTGAACTGCAAACTCTACTGTATTTAGTAATTTTTATTGTCTTTTGAATCCTACCCTACAACATAGATAATGAGAGCATTTTTTAAAAATAGAAAGACTGTATATGCATGGGATGTGTACACTGAAATATAAATTATACAACCATATCAGTAGTTTGAGATAAAAAATAACATTGTATTTATTTTAACTTTGAAGATATTCTTACAAAATCCTCCTCTAGTGAGAACACCTTTCTTTCCTCCTAAGGATCCCTTTTCCCAAGATAGTTGAAAGCATCTTAAAGGAAGTCTCTTTGCATGAGCGTAGTTCTGGTACCTCTCCTTTCTGCAGAACAGGCAAATTTGATTTATGCCCCTGGGAATGGAGGACTCCAAAACCGCCAGTGGAAGGCTCTGTGATTGCTAAGCCTGAGGGTGACACTTCTGACACCCAGAGGTTCTGTGGAGACCCCTCTGCTCTTCATTGGCTGGAAGGCATTATTATCATCAGAAAGATGAAAGAGATTGCCTTCTTGCCCCCTGATGCTACATGGATCTAATTGTTCTGAGCCCCAAGTGGATTACATCCCAGTGTCATAGCTCTTCAGAGTCACATCAGAGTTACGTCTCTCTCAATATGAACACACTCTCATACTCTCTCTGACTTTGTGTGTGTGTTTGTCTCTCTCTCTCTCTCTCTCTCTCTCTCTCTCACACACACACACACACACACACACACAATTTTTTCCTTTGTTAAAATAAAATGAGCCAAATCAAGGGCTCCTATTTCTTTCAGAGTGAAAGGTAAAAGACTTATACTATCTACCCACCTAGTCATAAATCTTTGACTTATGAACTCAGGTCCAGCTCCCTTGTTCCCTCCGTGGCCCTCACACAGGCCTTCTCGTTTCTCTTTAAGGAGGTCAAGCACCACCCATTTCTAGACATTTCAACCCATTCTTCTCTCTCCTAGAAACAAGCTTCCACCATACACTCAATATGGCTCCTGTCTTCAACTTCTTTAAGCTGTTATTTAAATGTCAGCTTTTCAATGTGGTCTACTTTATTTTCTTGCTCAAAGTTTTTCCAACTTTGGTCTCTGGGGCTCTTTCAGGTAGTTCCTATTTCCTTTTGGAATAGCCCCAACATTGTAGAGGGTTCTTTCTATTCTGTTTTGTTTTGTTTGAGTACTTCCTTATTTCCTGTACAAGATAATCCAGGTCCATCTTGAAAATTTACTGCCCCAGTCTTAGAATCTGCTCTTTTCCCTGGTTGCTTTTATTGGAAAATGGAATTAGAAACCAAAATCTAAGCAGTTGTTGCCACTGGGGTGTTGATGCTTCTAAGACTTTGCAACTAACAGAGCAAAGAAATATATTTATTTGGTTTAGCCAGAGGTTTTTTTTAAATAAGAAACGAAATCAATGGGACACATACACGCACACAAGATTTTTATAAAAATTCACTCACACGGTTATAGAGGCCAAGAAGCCCCACAATCCATTGTCTTCAAGCTGAAGAACAGGAAAAGTGAGAGGTATTGTTCATTCCAAAGGTCTGAGACCCTTAGGGACCAAAGGTGTAAGACCTGGTCTGACTCTGAAAACTTGAGAACCAGGAGCTTAGATGCCTGAGGGTAGAAGATGAATGTTTCAGCTCAGGGAACCCTTCCTCTGCCTTTTCCTTCTAGTTAGGACCTCAAGGGACTGATTGATGTCTACCTGCATTGGCGAGGGTAGATCTTCTCAATCTACTGATCCAACCACTAATCTCTTCCAAATATACCCTCACAGACACACAGAAATCATGTTTTACCAGCTTTCTGATAAAATATTAACATACACCATTTTTGAAAACAAAATCATTAGCCCAGTTGAATTGATACATGAGATTAACCAGCACATATGCCAACCCATGCATATCCATGTTTCTATACATATTTCTACCTATAAGCACTTGCATCTATATTGCTAAACATGTATAGTGATGTCTTCAACTTTAATCTATTATTACACGTGGATCATCAAAGTCCCCTCCCTCCTCACTGTATATTATAAAATTTCTACTCTGGCCAGGAATGGTGGCTCAAGCCTGTCATCCCAGCCCTTTGGGAGGCCGAGGCATGAGGATTGCCTGAGTCCAGGGGCTCGAGACCAGTCTGGGCCACTTGGTGAGATCTCATCTCTACAATAAATCAACAACAAAAAAAAACTAGTTGAGCGTGGTAGCATGTTCCTGTAGTTCCAGCTATTTGGAAGGCTGAGCCCAGCAGGTCCAGCCTGCAGTGGCTGTGAGCGTGCCAATGAACTAACTCCAGCCTAGGTGACAGAGTGAGACTCCTACTCAAAAAAAAAAAAAAATTCTACTCTAGCAGTGAAAACTTGGCTTCACCCATGTGTCATCCATTTACTTATTTTTTAGCATGCATGCATAGTAGTTTCAAAAGTGGTCATCTAGACCCTCATGAAAAAACTTTATCAACTATGGTACATTGCTTAAATATAGTTCCTTTTGCCATTGATTTTATAGACTGCCCTCTTTTCCAAGTTTACTTAGACCATCAGTCCTCCTTCTTTCAAGTTGTTTTAATATCTGTGTAATGCAATTAGTTTTGTCACAGTCTGCATTCCATTTTGAAATACCCCCAACTGCTAAATCATTTCTTTAAAGTTTGCATATATTAAGGTTAATTCTTTTGTGCTGTTAAACTTGATGAGTTTTGACAAATGCATAGTTATATATCCATAGTTTCTACAGCATACAAAATAGTTTCACCACCATAAGAGACCACCTGTATTTAATCTATTCATTTCTCCCTTCCATCCCCAAGCATTTGCTGGTATTTCCGCTGTCTTTATAGTTTTGTCTTTACCAGCATGTCATATACATGAAATCATGCAGTATAGTATATAGCCCTGTCAGTTAGGCTGTTTTGTTCACTCAGCCACATGTGTCTAAAGCTCATTCATATCTTTTTGTAGCTTGATAGCTAATTTATTTGAGTTGCTCAATAACATTCCAATACACAGTTGCAACACAGTTTGTTTATACATTCACCTATTGGAGGACATTTTGTGTGTTTCCAGATTTTGATGATTATGCAAAAAGTTGCTGCAATCATTCATATGCATGTTTTTGTATGGACTTGAGTTTTTAAATTAGTTGGGTAAATGGCTAAGAAAGTGATGGCTAGATCATATGGCAAGATCTGTTTTTGTAAGACATTGCCAAAAGGTCTTACAAAGAAACAATAGCAGTTTTTCTTTCCCATTGGCAATAAATGAGAAATTATGTTGCTCAGTATCCTTACCAGTATATGATATCATCAGCTTTGTTTTTATTTTAGTCATCTTAATAGGTGTGTACTCGTATGCCATTATTGTTTCAATTTGCAATTTTCTAATAAAAATGATATCGAGCATTGTTTACTAAGCTTTTTTTCCATCTGTTTATCTTTATTGATGCAATGTCTCTTCAGATTTCTTGTCCATTTTTAAATTAGCTTGTTTACTTTTTTATTTTTGAATTTTAAGTGTTTTACATTGTAGTTGTAAATTATCAGATATGTATTTTTTCTAGTCAGTGACTTGTCTTTTCACTTTTTTTGACAATGTCTTTTATAAACCAAATTTTATAATTTTAATTGTCTAAATTATTAATTTTTTTCATAGATTGTACCTTCAGTGTTATATCTAAAAATATTGCCAAAGTCAAGGTCACATAAATTTTGTTCCTGTTTTCCCATCGAAGTTTTATTGTTTGAGTTTGATGTTTAGGTCTGTGGTATATTTTAAGTTAAAATTTGTGAAAGATGTATTCATGGTCCGTGTCTAGAACTCCCCATCCTCCTTTTCATATGGATAGTAGATTGGTTGAACATGTTATCTTACTTCTGTTGAATTACCTTTGCTCTTTTGTCAAAGATTAGTGTATCACATTTGCTTTGATGTCTTTTTTGGCTTTGTTTTTTCTGCCTGATTTATCGATGTGTTTATTTTTTTATCAATACCACTCTTGACCACTGTGACTTCATCATAGGTCCTGAATTTGCCAGTGTAAGTCATTCAACTTATGTTTTTTTCTTTAGTATTATATTTGCTTGTCTAGGTTTCTTTACTTTCCATGTAAACTTTAGTTTGTGAATATCTGCAAATAGTTTGCTGAAATTTTATTGACATTGCATGGCCTCCATCAAGTTGGGAAGAACTAATATCTTAACACTATTAAATCTGATACAAATAGTTATGCAAACTATCCCTCCATTTATTAGATCTTTGGTCACTTTCATCAGAGTTTGATTTTCCACATATAGCTCCTATACATGTTTTGTTAGATTTATATCCAAGTATTTTTTTCTTTTTTGTTATAAATGATAGTGTTAAAAAGTTAGTTTCTTGACACTTTTTTTTTGTCCTAACATGCTTTACTTTTGGTAAAATTTTTTGAACAGAGACAAAAGGTCATTATGGTGAGGTTTTACGTTATTCTAGTTAGGAATTGAACTATGTTCAGTATTTGCTATAGCTGTACTTACCAGAGACTTCAAATTCTATTAGCTTCCTTGTTTTTGTTGTTATTGCTTTTTCTTTTTTTCTGTTGTCTATGGGCTTCTCTAAACATTCCTACTAAAATGGGGTAATTCTTTTAGCTTTACGCCAGAAAAAAAATGTATACACGTATTGAGATGTTATCTATGTATTACTTTTTGAAGTTGAATTGAATTATGGTAGTAATGTGTAGTGTGACATTTGCTCATAAGATGCTATTAATCAAAGGAATGCTAGCATCCCCATGTGACAGGCAGGACAGTAAAAGAAAATAGCAGAAGCATGGTTATCATTCAAGGAGCCCAAGACCATTTTGTAGTGGTATTTGAAATTTGAGAATGTTGTGGAAATACGACGACAATGGAGGCATGAGTACACGATAGAATCTCCAACACACCTGACAATTGCATGCATTCATGATAAGTTTTAGATGCACAGTCCTGTGTGTGATGTGCACAAGGGAAGATCCGGGAGGCCTCACACAGTAACAAGTTCTGCAGTAGCTCACTGTCATCAGAAGTGTCTGGATGCTGCTGGTAACCACTTTGAGCACCTCTTGTCATTGCAGAAGTCAAACATGACTTGTATTCATCTTTTGTTATCAGTATGTATTAAGTAACTTTATTTTAATACAGTTTTTTCCTTTACTAAAATGTGTGTACATATTTTTTTTGGCATCATCCTGATATACCAGAACCCTGTTGATGTGGTGGTAACATGTTGGCTAAGTGAATCCTTCTGTAACCTTATGAGATCACAGTCTTTCAGCGGGTCTGTGTTTCCGGCTGTGCTCTATGCAAGCGTTTCCTGGCTTTTCTCTCCCCTTGCAAATGATGCAGGAATGCTAGATGGGGCTGAACAACTTGGGTAAATACCCTTCCTTCTAGGTGTGATAAGACTCTGGTAAGATCTTTTTTCCCGGATAGTAGAAAGATAGGGCTTTTTTAAGTAGAGCATGCTCTGGGCATATTTCTAAATGATTATTTTTCATCTCCCTGCCAGAGTTCATTCGTTGCATTTGCTATTTCCTTCTGAAAATGTTTTCCCCTCAGATATCCAATTTATTTGGCCCCTTTCTTCCTGTAGATCTTTGCTCAAAAGTTATATTCTTACAGAGGCTTTTTCTTACCAACTCTTCTATAATAAGTCCCCACTACCACCATCACCAGGAGGCCAGCATTTCTTCCTTAACCTTTTTATTCTTTGCCATTGCATTTGCCACTATATTACATTTATAATTTTTCTTTTTGAGTTGGGGGTCTCACTGTGTTGCCCAGGCTGGGTTGCAGTGGCATGATCATGATGATCACGGCTCACAGTAGCCTCATCCTCCTGGACTCAGGCAATCCTTCTACCTCAGCACCCCGAGGAGCTGGGACTACAAGTGCGTGCCACCACACTTGGCTAAATTTTTCTATATTCCTTGTAGAGATGAGATTTCACTATGTTGCTCAGATTGGTCTCAAACACCTGGGCTCAAGCAGTCTACCTGCCTCAATTTCCCAAAGTGCTGTAATTACAGGCATGATGCACTGCAGATGTTTATAAATATTTTATTGTGGTTTTTGGATTATTTTCTACTTCCCATATTTGAATTTGAACATAACGACTCTGTTTTGTTCGCTAATGTAAACCTCGTACTTAGAATAGACTCTTGCACATAGTGGCCTCTCAATAAATATTTGTTGAATTAGTTTTTAAAATATTAGGGGCCATTTTTTTTCTTTTATTATATTTCACCTTCTGTTTAATTTCTAAGTTGCTTTGTTGTTCTCTATTTAAATTTTAATGATTACAGTATTCATTTTCAGCAGTTCTCTTTTATTTAAATTCAATTATGCCTTGTCTTCTGAGTGTCTTGCTCCTTTTGTTCATAATTTTTGAAAGTCCTTACTTATCACCTTTCTTTTTTATGCTTGTTTACTTTATAATGTCCTTATCAGTGCTGTTCAGTAGAACTTTTTGCGAAGATGAAAATGTTGATATCTACAGTGAGTCACTTGCAGTCTCTAACCACACGTGACTCTTAAGCACTTGAAATATAGTTGGTATAACCATAAAAGTGAACTTGACATTCTATTTAAGTTTTATTAATTTTTAATTGCTTTGCTTGGCTCATGTCTACTGTATTGGACAGCACAAGTTTTAGACTCTGCTCCTAAAAATAATCCGCACTGTTTTCTGTCTCTGCTGGCCTTTGTTCACAGGCATCTTTCCTCATTCACTTTGTAATTTTGTATGGTGAATTCATTAAAAAAGAATTCATCTCTGGGGACTGTGTGTCATCTGTATCCCTCTAGAGAGGTCATATATTCATTTCTGTTTAAGACCCCAGAATATTCCAGAACAGGAAGTAGTATTTAATATTGTTTTTTCTGCTCAGAGAAAGAATACTATACTACTCACTGAATGTAAATTAAAACTCCAACCCCTCTGGAGGGTGAATCCGTGGTTACCTCTTCTCAGGGGAGACTTCCCTATCTTATCTGGAGTCCTAGTTGAAATAAAGTATCAATGTATTCCTATGATAATAAACTGATTAAATGAGTGGCAACCTAACATTGGTAGGTGTTAATTAGCAAACACTGATGGCCTCCTCAGAAAGAAAACTCAGAAATAACCCTTGTTCTGGGCATATCCTATTGATCAACCTCTCCTTTAACAACCTCTAGTGCTTTTTTTACTAGCTCATTCCATGGCTTAAAAATTCTCCTGCCTTTTGTTTCAGCAGAGTTGAGTTTAGTCTCTCTCCTTTGTTGCAGTAGTATTAAATAAAGTTGTCTTTGCCTTGTTTCTTTGGTGCAATTTTTGCTTTGACATAGGTTACACCCAAACCCCTATGTTGCCAACTGTCCAAGGCTACACTATGTCAGTACATCTGCTTGTAGGACTGGTTTTTACTTTCCTCTTGACCCCTGAGAGTTTTTCTTACTTCCTTCTGAGCTCAATTTTGCATTTTAAAAAATGATTACTTTACATTACCCAGCATTTCTTGACAGTTTGTGGTGGAAAGGTTTTTTTCCCCCCTTAGGACTGATTACATAATTTGTGGGGCTAAATATATGTAAAAATGCAAAGTCCTTTGTTAAAAAGTTGTTGAAATTTTCAAGATGGCCAGAGCAGAATATTAAACCAAGCACAGGGACTCTCTAAGCATGTGTTCTTGTATAACTGCACAGGTGGTTTATCCATGAAGCTAGCCCTGGTTATAAGTTATGTAATCCCTCTTGTTACCAAAAATGGCAGTGTTTTCTATTTTTCAACTTCCCACACTCCACCTGATCCTTACCTCTACTTCACAGACACTTTCAAGCTTCTTCCATTTTATAACAAAGAGTAACTGCCAATATTTTCCAATATATTTCATTTGTTGCCCTCTGGTTACAGTAATCTTTCACTTTTTTTCTGAGTAAAACATCTTAAAAGAGTAATATCTGATGATTAGTGAGGCTAAGCACTTTTTCATGTGTCTGTTGGCTGCTCATATAGCTTCTTTTGAGAAGTGTCTATTCATGTCTTTTGCCCGCATTGAGATACCACCTAACTCCAGTAAGAATGGCCATCATTAATAAAGCAAGCAACAGCAAATGCTGGAGAGGATGCGGAGAAAAAGGAACTTTTCTCGCTACTGGTGGGAATGCAAACTAATGCAATCTCTTTGGAAGATAGCGTGGTGATTTCTGAAAGAAATAGAAATTGACTTTCCAAATGAACCAGCAATTCCCCTATTGAGAATATACCCAGAGGAGCTCAGATCATTCTACAAAAAAAGATATCTGCACACGTATGTTTGTTGCATCTCTATTCACAATAGCAAAAACATGGAAACATACTGCTCATCAAAGCTGGACTGGATTAAAAAAATGTGGTACATATACACCATGGAATATTATGCAGCCATAAAGAGGGACAAACATATGGACTTCACAGCAACTTGGATGAATTTAGAGTCTATCATACTTAGTGATCTATCACAGAAACAAAGAACAGAGTATCATATATTCTCACTCATAAGAGGAACTTGAACAATTATCATAATACTATGAGAAAGGGACGGGCAGTAGTAGGAAACTACCAGGGGAGGGAGGGGCACACCTCATCAACAAGGGTACCTGCAGAATCAACATTTGTATAACTAACCCTGAATTGTACTCCACATCTTTAAAAGAAAAAAAAAAGGAAAAAAGAGTAATATCTACTTAGTTCTACTTATTCATCCTTCATACATGCCTTAACTTACCGACTACTCCCTTAACTCTGCTGAATCTGTTCTTTCAGAGAGCACAATAAGCCCCAAGTTTCCAAATGAAAATAGAAGCTTCTCTTATTCACTTATTCTTTCCTTATAGAAAATTTCATTTTATTGACTTCATTACCAATAGAGTCTTCTCATCTCCAAGACTCCATCTCTCATCCTGAAACCGAGTTGACCCTTCTGAAATGTACAATTTACTGTCACCATTCAGTGTCAAATCCTCCCATAAGTCCCAATAACATTGAGAAGAAAATGTGGACAACTTGGCATGGCATTAAAGAACTTTTGTAATCCAGACCTTGATTGTGAGGCCCAGTTTCCAGTGTCTGACTCAGTCATCTAATATCTAGCCTCAGCATCACCTCTAACATGGTCTACTAGTCAACCTATGCCTTTGTCTGTGTGATGTCTCCTACTATGAAAGCTTCATTTTACTCCACTTTTGTCCCCTGTATTCATCTTTACACACTTCCAGGTTTGGGTTATGGGTCTCATTCTCTAAGAAACTTCCCTGTGTTAATTACTTCTCTTTTGTGATCTGACAGGCCCCTGGGAAGATTTCTGCTGCAACTCCAATCACACTGATTTATAGAGCCTAAAAGCACTTAGGTTGCAGCTTTGCAAAGACTTCTGTATTTCATTTTTCTATCATTAATACCTTCACTCAATAATCAGTTATTAAATGCTAGTCAGCTAGGTTCTGGATGTGATATTAGGTGCCATAAAATAAAATAAAAATTCATAATCTCTGTTCTCAAGGATTGGCTATCCCAACCAGAGTTAGTAAAAGTAGTATTCGTAATTCTAATACAAATGTAATGCTAATAAAAAGGAAGAGAATCGTGCCTGCTACGCTTTACCAAGAATGACTATATGCTATGTGCTGTGCGAATCCTTTTGCATGCATTATTTCTCTGAGCGAATGGAAGGATGAATGGATGCTTTGTCCACTTGACTTAACAGTCACTATTGCATCTTGCCATGGGGGAAACTCTTCTATGGCCCTCATTAAGTATGGTGTTCATTTGTTTGCGTCATTGCTCTGTACCACTGAAAAGATGTCATTGAGGGGGAACATGGAACTGGGTGGTCTGTCCATGGAGAAGGGACACTGGGATCGCTCAGTGTTGGAGTCCTTTGAGGTGCTCCTTTCATACACATGTCCACTTCTCTCTTCCTTTTGACGTTTCACCAGCCCATGACTCTCTTCTTTTGGTCACTATACTTTATTTCTGGAATTTGTCGTTGTCTTTGAATGTCGTAGAGACTCAAGTCTGTCCTCTTTGTGTTTTTTCTAGTTTTTTTCCATTGCCTGCACTTGAAATCTTCTCAATGTCCATGTAAATCTCTCTAGCTCTGATAATGTTGCTGCTACAGATTCTTTCTCCCATCCTAGACATAAACTCCACTCCGTTTATTGCCCTACCCTAACTCCATTCCATTTATTGCCCTTTTCTGGTGTCTGTTGCTAAGCTCACACAGAAATACAGGCTTTCCCAGAATGTCAAATGCCATTCTTCACCAAGAAATCTTGAAATCAGAAAAGGTACATTTCATTTCCTCCTAAAATGCCACGCATAATAGACTGCAGTACGGGAATTGCCTTTCTAGTGGGAATTACTTAAGCTTGATTTGTGATTAAGAACTTTTACAATTTATTATCTTTCCCTTCCAGCATTCTAGAATTATTTGCCAATTTCCAACTTCCAATTTAATAACTTACCTGTTCTCACTTTGACAAAACATTTAGTTTACAAAAATTCTCAGGCAAGTCTCTGAAAACATACACTATTGGTTTTATCTCATTCTTGGGTTTTCATATAAGTATAGCATTCCAAATATTGTATGTAAATGCATACACTGTTTTGTCAGGTACCTTTCTTTTTGGATAAAAAAAATGAAATTGACATTCCTCAAATTTAAATTTATTACTATAGACTGTTTATCACTCAAGTATCCTTAGTCAAAAGGTGTAAAAGCTTTATTCTGTCCCATAATTCTCTTCTATATTCTTTCAAACTAGGGAAAAAAACCTCCACCAGTGTTCAAATGGATTGTCTTCTGTGACAAATCACCCTACTAGCTCAGTGAGTTTTCTCCTTCAACATTTTCCACTAAGCTTTAGATTTTTATATTAAAGATCCTAATTTGGTTTTCCAGTTCACTCTCTTACTGACTAAATATATTTATGCAGCAAGCTGCTTTTAACATAGCCTTTTGCTTAAGTCTGAAGGTTTTTTCTTCCTTTCATAGAGGCCTAATTTGCTGACTTCATTCCCCATGATTTGTTTTCATAAACAGGCTACCATATAAAGGTCAACAGTGAGAGTCTAACATCCTGAAATTGAGCACATGATTATCATTTAATGTGCCTCTTTTTCTCTGATTCAGGGATGAAATAAAACTAGCTTGGAGACAGGATAAAGAATATTTTATTTTACCATATGGAACAAATGTATTTGCGAAGAGCTTGGAGCCTGAATGCTTTTGCTGTTAGAATGAATTATAGATGGCCAGAACATCTCCATTATACCACTTCTCCCAAACAAAAGCAATAGGTACTTCCTATAGAAATAGGTATTTTAAAAGAAAAAAATTAAGGGCTGAAAAGAGATGCCAAAGGGACCAACATTTGGTCTGCCTGTCTTTAAACCAGGAACATAGCACTGAAGTCAGTAAAGTAGGCTGCCCTGAACCGTGTCGTCATTGTATACACTTGAATCCTGATCCAGAGGGACCATTGCTGAGAATTAAAGGGCTGTCCATTTTCAGCGACCATTGATTTCTTTGCTTCTCTATTGCGGACTTTGAATTACAACATCAGCTAGTAGGCATACTCTAATTCATTGGGCCTTGCCAGAGAGCCTGTCTGTTTCTCTCTCAACAGATCATTAAACAGATATCCTCTAAGATTATTTCAGAGCACTACTGCTCTTGCCAAACACGTGAAACCTGGGTATATAGGTTCTATATCAATTATTTTAAAAATTGATAGTACTCCTTCTTGATTAAAAACACACATATTCTAATGAGCAATGGAAATGAAAAAGCTCTTCAAGACATAGGGAGCTAGGATTATACAATTAAAAGAATCACATTTCCAAGTTTACTTGAAAGTTTTCTTTGCTTTGGTTTTCCTTGCGGAGATCAGTAGATTGGAATGAGGTCAAAACTATTAACTGCTGAGCTGAATTGGTCTCATATAAATCTTACCATTTATTGTTTCTCAAAATAATTTCTGCTCTCTGGCATCCATGATTTTTTTTCTTCCATATTTTCTTCTGACTGGGTATTCCAGACATTCATACCCCTTTCCTCCTTCTCCTTGATGATTTCCCTAAATCTCGCCTCTGTTTCTGCTTTCCTTTACTATTTATTATAGGGCATGCACCGTCTAAGGCAGAGTTGATTTCGAACCTCTGCCAGTTAGGGTATTAAATGAGGTGATAATTAAATTTAGCTGACTGCAATAATAGCCAACACTGCAAAAGTTCAATTCTAATAAGCATTCTGCCTTATTCACTTCTTTAATACTCATATTAATCCTTTAAGTAGTTCCTATTATCCCATCTTACAGATGAAGCTGTTGAAGCATGGAGAGAGTATAAATGTCCCCAAGTCCATAGAACTAGAAGGTGGCAGAAGCTGGATGTGAAGCCAGCTAGCCTAGTACCAGAATTCTTACTCATAACCATAATCCCAAACTAGTGATTGAGTAGTGATAGTGCTTAATCCATTGAAGGCAGGTCAAAAAATATTTGTTCTCTTCTCCTTTTCCTTCCTCTTTTTAAACCTTCTAAAATGAGGCCTTCATTCAACTAATTCACTCAGCAAATACAGAGCGTGGCAAGAAATGAAAAAAGCTGTATTAAAATTGTAATACTCAATATATACCAGTAACAAAAGTTTATTACAAGTCACGTTTGACTTCTGCAATGACAAGAGGTGTTCAAAGTTGTTACCATCAACATCCAGATACTTCTGATTACAGTGAACTAAAAGTAATACATAGATACCATTGCTTAAAATGTGTATACATTTTTGACACCCCCAGTATTTGCTGATTGCCTCCAATTTACCAAGGAACTTCTTTTCCATGCTAGAAATGATTAACTATAACCAAGCCTATGTTATAAAAATCATAAGGTGTTTGTTTCATTTAATTCTCTTTCTCTCTGTCCTTTTTTCTTCCTCTACACATAATTCCTCCTGGCATATAGTCATTTCAGTAGAGAGTAGTCGCTAACAGTTAATTATCCCCATATTCTAACACCCAGGGGCTGCCCATAAGATTAGGGGACTTGTTTTTCTTTTAAAGAACAATGATGCTTCAGTCATGCAGAGCTCTTGGATGGTATCTAGAAGTTTGATTGACTGAGGGCCATAAGCTGCTCTGATCATCAGGAATCTTACCTCCTGCCTACCTACCTCACCCATAAAAGGCCCCAGTTATGTTTAAAGGCAGGCCAGATTTGAGAATTTGCCTTTCCTGTCCTCATGCTTTGGTCAGATTGAATAAACCATTCTCTGCTCTTAAGAGCTAATGTGTTGACTTTTGGCTCTCTGTGCTTTGGGTACTTGAACCTCTCTTTTGAGGTTCTACAATATAAGGAGGTATGTGAATATCACCTATTATGGCACATTTGTAATATTTTTATTCTTGAAACTGCCTATATAAAATTACCTTCATGTCCTGACTCCTGGTTGGGGGGTGGGCAAAGCTGATAAACATATTCTTTCTGCAACAATGGACCTAAAACTGCTGAGGACAAAAGCCCAGTTGAAGGAGAAAGTAGCTTCAATCTCTGGGGACCCCATCATCCCCCACACCTTCCTTCTTTACTGCCTCCATAATGACTCAGGACCTGGGGATAATACCCTGTAGTCATAGGTTTTGTTTTATAGGCAGCACCTATGGTAAAATTTAAGAATGGTAATTGAGTTTTTTTCAGACTTTGTACTCTGGCCAACCCAAATTCCTACCCAGTCCCAGAATACCATGAAGTCTTCTATCAGTCCTGTGACTACCAGGATGATATAGTCTTGACACCCCTCACTCCATGATATCATCAACAAGCCAACAACCCCCACCCTTCTACCCACCAAGTTCCCTTTAAAAATTCTATCCTCTGAATTTTCGGGGAGGCAGATTTGAAAGATTACTCCCTCCCTACTCACTCAACTGCTTTGTGATACTAAACTTTCTCCATTGTAATGGCTATGTCAGTTTTGGTTTTTCTGGGCAGTGGGTATAGGAATCTGGTCAGGCCGTTACAATCTTGTGAGTGGCACTTGTGGAGTGATGTCTATTTCTGTCCTAGTATTTTACTCACAGCCCAGTTACCGCAATCAGAGTACCAACCATGTGAAAATTCCTCATGTTAATTCAGTTCTCTGTGTCTCAGTTTCCACATAAGTAAGATGGAGATGATAATAGCATTTGCATCTTAGGGTTGTGGGATCATGAATGAGTTAATTCATGTAAAGTACTTAGACTCATGTCTGGCTTCTAAGAAGTACCCCCTTGCTCTAATATTTATTCTCTCTCTCTCCTTCCTCTGCCCCAAACCTCGGATGCTGTTCACATATGATTTCCCTGGTAATTATTTGGTGAGTAGATGAACACAAAAAAAGGGTGGCTACTTCCTGTACTGATAAAGAGAATGTTATTCTTTGAAAGCTCTTTCTGCTTGACTAATTTGCTTTGATTTTTATTTCCTTTAGCACATAAGGCTGAGCATGGTTTTTTACACTTGCAAAGGTCTGCCTTTGGCCTTTAAACAGTATTATTAAAAAGTGAGCTTTCATCATTAGTCAACTAATGAATAAGAGTTCAGTCATTGCTGGAGAGACTTGAACTCAGAAGGGAGAAAGGTTATTATTTTTCTTCATTGTAATGAACCTATTTATATGAGAATAGACCATTATGTCTTGGGTATGAAGTCTGAGACTTTTGAATAGTTTTTTGAATTTTATTCCTTTTGTTTTCTTTAAACAAGCCATTTTTCGTTTCTTATTCATTACTCATTCTGTTTGAAAAAGAATACATTTTTTCCTAATGTCCAAGACAACCCAGATTCAGAGTTGTTTTTTGCTGTTAGCAAGATCACATTGTCCTTGCCAGAGAATTTGGTGGAATATATTTAAAGTTGGCTTAAATTAGTTAATTGCAAAAATTCCCCAAAGTTGAAAGAACACACTATAAAAATTCCAACCAAACTGCCTCTAGGAACGTTCATTGCAAGGCAAGCTCTCAAAGGGTCCGTATGTATTTATATATAGCACCAAAAAATGAAGTTTTGCTAGCTGGTAAGTCTTCTGTGACTGTGATGCTTTCACATTGGACTTGAAACAAAATATGAATCAGCAAATGAGTGTGAAAAATTTCAATAAGACATTTATAATTGAGCAGAAAACAAATTTTCTGGCAGATAATGCCACGAGAATATTCATTGAATCAAATATTTACTGAACATCTCCTAGGCTTCACGTCAGGCAGTGTGCTAGGTGCTGAGATAAAAGATGATGATCATATATCCTGTTCTAAAGCAGCTCTTAGAAGAGTTGGGGGAGGCAAATATGCAAGTTGACTGTTTTTCTTTTTACTAGGAAAATGATAGTGAGGACTAAACTCTGACCTTTTTCGTTTACCATGCCAAATTCCTAACTAAGGGACCTAGGGAGATTTTTAAAAATTAACTTCCCCTGTATAATGTGGTTTACTTCCCAACCTGACTCTGTCATAACATCAAATAACAGATAAAGAAAGGAAATTAAAGTATTTTATGGCCCTGTGAAGCTGTCTCTTAGGGACTCCAGACTCCAGGCACCTTTTTTTTTTTTTTGAGTTGGAGTCTCACTCTGTTGCTCAGACTGGAGTGCAGCGGCCGCCCCTGGCCACCGCAGCCTCGACCTGCTGGGCTCCGGCGATTCTTCCACCTCAGCCTTCCAAGTAGCCGGAATTACAGGCATGCTCTACCACGCCCGGCTGATTTTTTGATTTATTGTAGAGATGAGGTCTCGCTGCCCAGGGAGGTGTTGAACCCATGGGCTCAGGCAATCCACTCACCTCAGCCTCCCAAAGGCGCGGGATTACAGGCTGAGCCACCGAGCCCGGCTTCCAGGCACCTTTTAAAGCACTTAGCTTGGCTGGGTGCAGTGGCTCAAGCCCATAATCCCAGCACTTTGCAAGGCCTAGATGAGAAGATTGCCTGAGCCCACGGGTTCAAGAACAGCCTGGGCAACTTGGTGAGATTGCGTCTCTACAATAAATTAAAAAATTAGCTAGGTGTGGTGGTATAGGTCTGTGGTTCTGGCTACTTGGAAGGCTGAGGTGAAAGGATCACCTGAGCCTAGCAGGCTGATGCTGGGGCGATCGTGAGCGTGCCACTGCACTCCAGCCTTGACAACAGAGTGAGACTCCAGATTAAAATAAAAAAAAGACACTTAGATCTTCTCTCTGAAGTCTGCCATCTATAAGGCTTCATGTACATATCAAGAAACTTGAATCCCTAAACATCATTCCTCAAGTCACTCATTTCCTTCACTGCTTTCTTTTCTTTTCTTTTTTTTTTTTTTTTTGAGTTGGAGTCTCACTCTGTCGCCCAGACTGGAATGCAGTGGCCGCTCCTGGCCACCGCAGCCTCGACCTGCTGGGCTCCGGCGATCCTTCCATCTCAGCCTTCCAAGTAGCCGGAATTATACGCATGCGCTACCACACCCGGCTGATTTTTTGATTTATTGTAGAGATGAGGTCTCGCTGTCCAGGCAGGTCTTGAACCCGTGGGCTCAGGCAATCCACTCACCTCAGCCTCCCAAAGGCGCGGGATTACAGGCTGAGCCACCGAGCCTGGCTCCTTCACTGCTTTCAAGTTTCCTTAGATAACTTGCGCTACTAATTGCCAATCAGGAAATCTATGAATCCATCTCTAACCTGCAAGCCCCCAATTGGAGATACCTTCCCTTCCCAGACTGAACCAATGCAAATTCCACATGCATTGATTTATGATTTTCTATAATTTCCATTTTCCTAAAATGTGTATAGCCAAGCTACAATTCAACCACGGTAGGCACACATTCTCAGGACCTCCTGGAGATGGGTGTTACAAGCTTAAAGTCATTCACACTAGGCTCCAAATAGACCATCTTAAATATTTTACAGAGTTTGACACCTTTCATCAGCAATATGACAGAGACATGCAATAAATAGTCTATGACCATACACCCTGAATGTACCCAATCTCGTCTGTTATGCACACAATACTATGAAAATACCCAATCTACCTGGTGATGAGAGTTAGATCTGAAAAACTTCTTGAAGGAGGCAATGTCAAAGCTAAATCTTATAATATGGCATGGATTTTAAGCATTCCAAGAATAGAGATACAAGAGCAATGACATAGGAGTGGGAACTAGCATAACATATATATGTATTCGAAAGTGTTGATTGAGGATTAAATATGAGATGGAAGTGTTGAAATCACCTACATAAAATTAATATTGGATTATAGGATAACAGCTGTAGAAGAGGACTGAGCCCTGCAAAGTTGCAGCTATGACCAGAAATGAACAGATGTGTTGGCTTGCACAGACACTGCAAAAGAGATCAATTGGTTATCTTCATGTCCTGACTCCTTAGCTGGGGAGAGGGGAGAAGATGCCCCTGAGGTTGCTAAATATATTTTTTCTTAAGCAATGAGCCATCAGATCCCCTCGATGGCATCCTGAATTTTAATCAGCCAAAAGGATCACTAGGAATTTCTCCTACAGCATCCATTGTTCACCAGATTTGTAACCTCCCCAATTGCTCCTATAGATAACATAAACCTAAGACTGGTGTTTGAGATACTTTTCAGACTCCACATTCTGGTAGACCACCTGATGCCAACTGGACCAGTGAAGCCCATCCAAAAACTGACTTGGCACAGGAGGACAATCTCAATATCTCTGTGATTCAACTCCCCAATCAATCAGCAGTCCGTAGCCGCCTGGCTGCCACATTCCCTTTAGAAACCCTAGCCTCGGAATTCTCAGGGAGGCAGATTTGAGAAATATCTCCTGTCCTCCTCATTTAGCCACTTTATAATATTAAACTTTTTCTCTACTGTAACAGATGCGCCAGTCTCAATTTTTCAGGACAGCAGACCTAAGAACTTGGTCAGGCTGTACCAGTTGCATGAGTGACTAAATTATAGTAACTTTTTTTTCTGTTCTGTTAAGCAGATTTAGTTTTATCCTCAGATTATATGAAACTAGTTTGGGGTTTTAAACCTGGGGATGACCTGGTCATATCTGCATTGAAATAGATCATTCCATAAATTGTATGGAGACCAGATTTGAGAAATCCAAGATTGGATGTAGGGGAGACAATAGAAAGGGAAACCGGGGAAGGGGGAAGATGATCCCAAGTCTGATCAACATAGTCTCCCTTGAACAATGGGTCTAAGACCTCTGTAATGGCTCTTTGACCAGGAGGTGGAAACTGATGGTTATGGAATTCACTTTACAGATAGTACCTATTGTGCAACCTAAGAATAGTACTTGAGGTATTTTTCAGGCTTTGTCTTTTGACAGACTCTTGGATCCACTCGGACCTAGAATACATGTCAGGAATCTTGCTCCTCTAGTCCTGAGATGCACCCTCCTGGAAATTGACTTTACCACAGGAAGACAGTCTTGACATCCCCATGACATCATCAACCAATTAGAAACCCCTATCCCCTTGCCTGCCAAGTTCCCTTTAAAAACCTTATCCTCTGAATTTTCAGGGAGCCTGTTTTGACTAATCTCTCCTGTCCTTCTCACTCAACTGTTTGGCAATATTAAACTCTTTCTCCATTGTAATGTCTGTGTCAGTTCTGGTTTTTCTTGGCAGTAGGCATAAGAACCAGGTCAGACTATAGCACAGTTGCAAGAAATGGCAAGAGCTTAAAATTCCAGCTGTGTGGTAAAGCTAAGGGGAATTTGCAAGTATGTAGGCCTGAAACAGCAGGTTTGTTTGGACTTGGCTTATTTGGATTTGGGAGATAAGTCAAAAATGAATCCAAGATTTATCATTTAAGTGGATAACTGAATAATAAAAAGAACATATTTTTAAATGAATTTCTTTGGGTATGAATGAGCAGCATATTTCTAAACCCTATCTAGCAAAACAAAACAAAATGAAAACAACACAACACATATATCATAATAAGCAGAATACAATTGCAGACTACCTTTTGTCTTTATAATCATAAAAATAGACAAATTGAATACTCACTTTATGAAAAAGCTAAAATGGCAGAAAAATTAGTCCTTTTGTAAAAATACATGTGAATATATCCTTGAATAATTGAAACTAAGACATGAATTAGATGGCTTTTTTTTCCTGCCAACTGTTGTATTCATTCTATGTTGGCAATGAAGAGCCATAATGTCTAGTCTCGGTTCTATGTTTTCTGCTGCATTGATAAATCCTAGAAAATGTAACAACCCAGAGTTTTGATCCAATTTCTTTATAAAAAGCAGAGCTCTAGCCTGAGGATTTGTTTACTCGGTGTTCACAGTTTCTGCTGATGCCTCAAGTCTGGCTCTATTAGATGCTATTTTTGTAGGGTTGAGGATTTCCATTATGCATTATTTTCCCCTAATAAAAGAACAATTAATATTTTGCATTTTTAATTTAGGTACAGTTGACATGTATTTCATTAATTCTTTATAAAAACTCTAGTAATAACCCCATTATGCAGTAAAGTAAATGAAAAACAGAGACATAGTAGAGCAACAAGTGACAGAAAAGAGATTTCGATTAAAGTCCCTAGGATGTGAGTATATACATCCTTCTGACACTGTATCTAATAACCTTGAATGTTCTAATTCTTGGGCAGAAAGAAAAAAAAGAGACTAGTTATCCCCAGCCATTTTTATTTATTTCTTTTTTTTTTATTGAGTTAGAGTCTCACTCTGTCACGCAGACTGGAGTGCAGTGGCCGCTCCCAGCAACTGCAGCCTCGACCTGCTGGGTTCAGCGATTCTTCAGCCTCAGCCTTCCAAGTAGCTGGAATTACAGGCACGCGCTACCATGTCCAGCTAATTTTTTTATTTATTGTAGAGATGAGATCTTGCCAAGTTGCCCAGGTGGTTCTTGAACCCGTGGGTTCAGGCAATTCACTCACCTCAGCCTCCCAAAGCGTGGGATTACAGGCTGAGCCACCGGGCCCGGCTGCCATTTTTCTTTAGTTATAATTTATCACTCAGCTTTTTTCTCCTTTTCTTTCAAATAAATATATTTGTTTAAATTAAGGGGAAAACAGGATAGAGACTAAAATGTTATTCAGTGCTTATCATGCGACTCACACACACGTTAGAAAGAGCGAGTAGCAAAGGCTTTGGAGTCATATGGATTTGCGTTTAATTGTCCTTTTGACTAGCTGTGTGGCTCCAGGCAATCACTTAAACTCTGGCTGCATTTTTCTCCCCACAAAGTCAAGTTTTGTAAAGACTAAATACAATAGTCTAAAAATATTGCATAAAACAGGTAGCTTCTAATAGTATTTCTTTACACCTGTTGCCTAGGTTATTTCACATATATAAATCTATCAAACAATCCAATGAAGTATTCAGAAAATCTTACACAATGAGATAACCGAGACCAAGAGATTTAATAAAATGGTCAACATTATCTCATTAAAATAAAGCAGAAGCTAAATTTAAATTTCAAAAGAATTCCCCAATTGTATGTTTTCTGCTCTAATATGAATTAGAATGCATTTATTAAAAAGAATAGATCATATCTACAAAATATTTACTTGAGCTAAGTATTTTGCTTAGTATCTTGTGTATATATTTCAATTTTACTTTGAAAAACAATCAGTTAGTAATTTACTTTTAAACAGTTAATCAATTTACAATCAGTAAATCAACTCACCATCAGTTATCAATTTACTTTTAAACAATCCTTTATTAATTTACTTTTAAAAACAGATGAGAGAACCGATGTTCAGAGAAGTTCAACAAACCCACCTAAGGTCACACATTAAGAAAGCATCGGGCAATTCAGGACTCTAGACACACAATGAAACAGATACGTGCCTTAAAGCAGATATTTTCTGTGATGAATCTATTTTGTCAACTCATGCTTATGACTTGTAAACAATATAAAGAATTACAAAATCAAAGTTGAAAGCAGTTGGACAAGTGTCTATGACTGCATACACTTGGACCAATTTGCAGTATTAACTGGAGAATATTAAACTGGTTATACTCCATTAAGGCAGCAAAGGAAATATATGCAAAGGATGTCAAGTAGATCACAGTAACATTGGGCAAAGGCTTCAATAAGGCCGACAGAGCAACATCCACAGTCAAACACCATGAACCCAGTTCAGGGGGGACCTGGTCTTGGCCTTCACAATTGGGTCTCTTCTCCTGCTCTGCACACATGCCCCCTCCATTGCAGCACCCTTCCCTTAACCCACAGAATGTACCCACTGATGGATTCCATATTGATTCTCTATGAGCTTCTGGCCAGCTTTAGGAGAGACCAGCAAAGCAAGAACCAGGCAATCTCAGATTCTAATGTTTGAGGTGGGCTCTGACTCCCTTCATAAAAAGGAAAATAATTAAGATTCTGAGAAGCAGTACTCTCCTGCCAAAAGAAACCAATATCTATTCCATTGTATAAGTAGCAAAGATTAGGCAACCCATCTCTTTAAGTTTACATTTGTGCTCACCAGGCTTTTTTATAATATAATTGGTAGAACATGGAGTTAAAAAAAATGTGACCCGGCTCATGCCTGTAACCCCAGCACTTTGGGACACCAAATTAGGGAGGATTACTTGAGTCCAGGAGTTAGAGGCCAGCCTGAGCAACATAGCAAGACCTAATCTCTACAAAAAAAATCAAATAATTTTGATTAGCCAAGGGTGGTGTCACACATTTGTAGTCCCAACTACTCAGGAGTCTGAGGAGGGAGGATCTCCTGATTGCTGTGCGATCAGAGACTGTAGTGAGCCATGATGGTGCCACTGAACTCCAGCCTGGGCAACAGAGTGAGACCTTGACTCAAAAAAGAAAAAAAAAAAAAGAAAAAACCAAAAACTGAGTTAAAATGAATATTCTGTAGCATGCATTTTTAATTGACCTCATGGACATTGTGCTTGATTTTTTACATAACCAGAGAATTTTGAAAAACTTTTTTGACTCAATATCAACAACTAATCCCAAAATACTGATGAGTAATATTCATAAGGTGATTATGCTGTCTTATTAGTCAGCCAACTGACTCATGAGAGTCTGAGAGTTTAAGAATAGGAGTTATTAAAAGTTGGTCATCCTATCCCAATACTATCAAGTAAGCAGAAAAAGTCCAAAAATTACAAAGTAAATTTTAAAAAATCTGGTACTGATCAAACAAAAAGCTTATTTTTCTTTGTCTATAATCTTACACCTGTTACAGTAGATGCTTCATGAATTAACTTGGCTTGATCCAAGTTTTTGTGCCTCTCCAATCTTTCCTTTATGGATAGTATAATCCTTTGGTTCTTTTCTCAATTTTTTTTTTGAATTGGCATCTCATTCTGTTACCCAGACTGGAGTGCAGTGGCATGCTCATGGCCATCACAGCCCTCGACCCGCTGGGCTCAGGAGATTCTTCCACCTCAGTCTTCCAAGTAGCTGGAACTAGATGCATGCCACCACATCCAGCTAGATTTTTTGTGATTTAGTGTAGAGAGGTCTCACCAAGTTGCCCAGGCTGGTCTTGAACCCCCAGGCTCAGGCAATCCTCTTGCTTCGGCCTCCCAACGTGTTGGGATGACAGACTGAGCCACTGTGCTTGGCCTCAAATTTTTACATTCTTAACATCTAGCACTATAAACTGAACTGCCATGGTTAAACTAACGTCTTAAGATCAGGTAACACAGTACATATACTATCAAGCTCTTGAATTTACTTATGTGTAGAGAGCCCATAATTATTGTTTTCTTTACATATTACATTTTTGGACTATCTACCTGAACACTGTTACTATGAAAATGGAATTTTAAAGTTAAAAAAAAGAGGAGGAAAGGGAGAAATGTCACTCTGTAGCATCTAACCAAACAAACAACAGCATATGTATAGCTTTCCATCGAATATTCTATTAATCACAATCACTACTATAAACTGTAAGCTTTCCAGATACATCACAGAATGCCGAATGATACAATCTAATGCCGAAAGGTTAGAACAAAATCTTCTTGAGAAGACCTAAATGTCTTTAAAAAAATATCATAACTGTGTGGAAGAAGTTGCCAATCTGGCATCTTATTCAAGGGATATTTAGTTATTGAAAAACCAAGTTGCCTTGTTATGAAACCCTGCCACTTCCAAGGTGACACCTTCCCTAGGAACAAAGGCATAACAAAGTTCCTTCAATCTAGTTTTAAACAATGATTGTTGTTTCTACTAACTCCAAAGACTATATATATATATTATATACACATACCCACACATACTTGGTGAACTTTGCCTAATATTACATTGTGTATATGGATTAATTAATAGATTCAATGCAATATTAGGCAAGGTTCACCAATCGCATGTATATGATTGGTGAAACTTGTCTAATATTTCTTTCAAACTATTTAGGGCGTGATATGCATAACTCTTCACTTAACCACTCCCACAATTGCAACAGTTTATCTTTACAGAGGTACTGAAAATGATTATTGTGATTATTCTAAAAATCTGTCTCTTTAGTAGATTCTCAAGAAGCTTCATTATTCCATTAAAAAGTCTTCAGTTTAAGTGTATGCCATTGGCTAGCTGTGACAATTATATCTTTTTATTCAGAGTTAGAATACTAGAAATGGATTTTTTGCACTACAACCTCAAGGGTCTGTACCCGTACAACCAAAATATATTGATTCAGCTGCCTTTGGATTTCAATACTAAACTTGTTCATAGGCATGAAGTTTTGCTTTTGGTCTAATAAAATATGACTGCTCTTCCATCTTGATTCCTGCATTTTAAAAATTAAATAATTTACCAAAACCTGTGAGAATGTATTATGCACTAGACTAGAGAGAACAAATACATGACATGCATGTTGCTATTCCTACAACTAGGCTCAAGACAAACATCATTAATCAATCATCTAATTTTGGTAGATCTTGATCTTTCTTAATACTCTGTCTTAGGTAGCTACTACCTGGGAGTTGGACTGCAAGTTGAAAACTACTTAAAACCCACTGAAGATCTAGTTAAGATTCCTGCGCTAGGTATGGCAAATGATCAATGAAAACACACTCTGGCTGACCACGCAGAATGGAGGGAACAACTGACCAAGAAGCCACTGGACCTATCACAGTACTTAATATGTTACAGACTTGATTATAAAAATGACAACCCATAAGAAAGATAGAACTTGAGAATACAGATGTGAAACTAACAAAGACTCTTCTCAGATGAGGCAAAGACTGAGTTTAGATAAGAGGGACAGGTAGTACCTGACCAGGCGAAAATGGAGGTGGGTAAGGAGCACTTCATTGAGGCAGAAACGCTGAAATGTGCAAAGCTAATTAGCTCCGAGAGACCCTGGCTTCTCTGGAGAATACCAGCATGCTTAAGTGTGGCTGGGAATGAGGATGCTGAGCGATATATCAGAGTCAAGGCAAGTCAGCTCCTGAAAGTCACGCAGAAAGTGTGGTACTTCATCAAAGGCAATGGAAAGCCACTGATGGCTTTAAGATTAGGAATTCATAGCAAATAAATGTCACTTTCCTGGCTGTGTGGAGGACAGAAGAGAAGAAAAGAAAGCAAGAGACAGGGAAACTTGCAGAGAGGCTTTTGTATTAATTTAGAGGAAAGATGTGGGCAGAGATCCAACACAGGAGTTTTTAAGACAATGATAGAGTTTGGTGACTCATTAGGTACAGTGAGAAACTGAAAATGAGAAATCTGAGTTCTAAGTAGGTAACCTGGGGCTTATCTCTGTCCCTAAATTTCAGGATTTCTTGCACTGATCTCTTTGACTGTAACTCCCATTACCACCATTCCAGGGTGCTGTATGCCCCTGGGATTCTCCCATACCCTAAAACCTCTACATTTGACATTCTCCTACTACTTTAAGAGTCTCCCTTGATCTTGGACTTAGTTTGGACCCAAGGTTAATGGAACACATGGCCCGGCTGTCTTTTTTTGTGAGGGATCATAGTCCTGCCATTAGTCTTGAATGTTTCTTTCTTTTTTTTTTTTTTGAATTGGAGTCTCACTCTGTCGCCCAGACTGGAGTGCAGTAGCTGCTCCCGGCCACCGCAGCCTCACCTGCTGGGCTCCAACGATCCTTCCACCTCAGCCTTTCAAGTAGATGGAACTACAGGCGCTCGCTATCACGTCCTGCTAATTTTTGATTTATTGTAGAGATGAGGTCTCGCCAAGTTGCCCAGGCGGGTCTCGAACCCGTGGGCTCAGGCAATCCACTCACCTCAGCTTCCCAAAGGCGCAGGATTACAGGCTGAGCCACCGAGCCCGGCTTGAATGTTTCTACAGGAATATCTGATTCGATCTCAAATCAAGATTGAAGTCTCTGGTCTCATTCTGGTATTGCAACTCCTCCTAGTCTCTGACTTATAAAGTGTGTTTGTGAAGACTCCCCATTATGACCTTCCTTGAATTTTTATCTCATCAAGTTACCACCTCATCTTCCAGCCTTTGAAAGAAAATTTTCCATGAGAAAGGGAAAAGTAGTTGATCTTTACAATAATTTTTTAAGGGATACGAAAAAGACAACAGGGGCAAGCAACTACCTCGCAAAACTGCAGGTGCTATATTTCACGTTTATAAGTACGGTCTGCAGAATCATAAAGCTATTATGGAGAATAATGAAGAACAGTTACCATCATCTCCTGCAGACAAGTACCTCGAGGGGAAGAGCTAAAACCTGTGGTTTCCACAGAGGAGAATGCATTTTCTTGTGTCAATTAGGCTTTCCCTGAATTATTGACTATTGCTGCAGATAATTTATTTAAAACATTGCAGTGCATTTACTAGCTATTAGAGAGCAAACACAGATTGTTTTATAACTCACTGCAGGCTTTTCCAGCCAGGTCATTCCTAATCCCTTCATTTTTATGTCACCAGCACACTCAAGGCAGAAACTAGGATTCCATAGTGCTCTGAATGCAATAATTGGGTCAATTTTTTGGAAACACTGGAGCAGTTTAAGAATGCTCCTTGCTGGAGAATAAAATCTTACAAAAGACCCAAGAGAAACAAAAGTTTTGTTTCTACAGGAGTCTCTCATGTGTACAAAATGTGATTGCCATAGTCATCTAGTGTTAAGGAACAGGTTCATTCTCATTAGTGAGAGTGAAAGGCACAGTCCCCATCCGAATGAGCTGGATGGGGAGACGAAGGTGAAGCAGGGGTTGGCTGGAAGGAGCTTGAGGAAGCAGGGAAGTAGCAAGATCACCCCTTATTCCTTAGCAGTACTTCCAAATGGTCCTCAGAATTACCTTTTGAGAGGCAGTGTCCTGTATCCATCAGAGCACTGAGTCAACAGGAAAAAGTCAATTTCCCCATCATAGTTCCTTTATCAGCTGAGTGATCTTGAGTAGCAAGCTGGCACATGTATGTATTGTGTGTGTGTATGTGTAGATGGCAGTATTGAAATGTTGACTGTCAACCTTCCAACTGCAAGTCAAGAGATGCTAATGAATTTCTTTTTCAGAAAAGTATTTTACAAATATGATACATTATCCTTTTTATACAGAATAGTCCCCTTATCCTTCACCAAAAATTAGATGTTGAAGAAAAAACTCATTCAACTCCAGCTACTTTAGAGAATACATTCAGGTCTTAATTGTGGGTTCATTTTGCCTATGAAATATGGCTTAAAATTAATTACCAAGATTGGGCAATACTGCTAAAATATCCTTAACCACAGGCCTGATTTGTTACATAATTATTATAAGAAAATTTAAAAGGCTGATAGAAACCAAAACAGAGAAACAATTTGTATTAAATTGAATAGGAATCACTTCTGTCCTTTTGGCTAAGATCAAGTGTAGCATCTGTTCTTATCAGTTTAAACTGAGTAGAAAGAAGAACTAGTCTTTTTTTCATACATGTGGAGCTATTGTATGGATCTATTGTACTGCTATTTGATGTTGTTGTTCTCATTTGTGTGAAGTAGAGAGGCAAGGTTTGTAAGTACCCTTTTCTGAGTTTGGGCGATAATAGCTTTGTTTTTCCTCTGCCCCCCTCTGTCTTATCTTCCCTAACTCTTCTACCTTCTTGTTTCCTTTTCTCTTTTCCATCTTTATCCCTTTTCCTCCACCATGCCCCACTCTGGCTTCTCTTTCTGTTTTCCTTCTAATCTTGCTGTGCACACACTACTCTTCCAGAGCCAACGTGTTTCCCAGAATGGAAGGGACTGCTTATCTCTGGGAGAGGAACTTTGCCCTGTGGAACTGTTCTGGTCAGATAAGCGGCCAGCTGCTGATTGGACAGAACACGCTTGGCAACGGTCCCTCCTGGACCACACTGAGTGGCAGGAAGGCAGTCATCATGGAGCAGGGAGCCACAGTCGAAGCTGACAGATAGTAGGGGATGTTTGGAGGTGGGGTAAGCATTTCCGAGACTCTAAATGTAAATATGTCTTGCTCGAGCTTGTCATTTTGTCACGTTTCCCTGTTTGGCTTCTAGTGAGCATATTCCTAATGGATTTACAAGAGCAGATACACAAGCGCTGTCTCCCGAACTTGAGTTTTGAAAACATAAATCTTCCTCAGCAGGTCCTCGGAAAATACCTCCCCGTTAGCGCGAGTAGCCCATGGTGTCTTATGGCTGTTCTTTGTTGAAAAATGGCCCAGAATTTGAAGTATTTTCAACACTTGATAGTCAACAGGACTTTTCAAAATGGTAAGTTAAATACTAGTGGTTCATTCTGTTGAGTTAAGCAATGGACATTATAATTAAGGAATTACTTGTGTAGCTCTTTGCTAACAAAGATGATGCTTCTGACCCTTGTAGCTGTGTGTAACTGTAGCCAAATCTACCCATCACTGACCCTTGCCAGTCACATCGCTGTCTGCATATACAACTTAGCTTCAGATGGAAGGCCAGTGCCTCTTTTCTGTCTGCATCCCATTAATGTCCTTTCATCCCCCCATCCACCCAGGATTACGCCATTGCCATATGTAGAAAAAGCATATGAAAATGTCCAGAAATTTTGAATGAGGGGATTTTCTGAGAAGGGACCATTACTATGCAAATCATTGGAATGATTTGGTAGATCAATAGTTCTCAAATTTGAGTGTGCACGAGAATTCCCTAGAGGACTCATTAAAATACAGCGGATGAGGCCCACTCAGAGAGTTTCTGACTGAGTTGGCTTGCAAAAGGGCACCCCCAATTTTTCCTTTCTGACGTGTTGCCAGGCGATAGTGATGAGGTGGTCCAGAGCAACACTGTGAGGATGCCCAGGACTGATGAGTGAATGACCCCACAGATGCCTCAGCCCCCATAGGCACACCTCACGGTTTAGTCCACTGTATTTTTGATTGCAGGGATCATTAACACCCAGGATCGTGCCATCACTCATTGACCTGTCTGGGCATCATTTTGTAGCTAGGGGACAGGCTTTGAGCTGTTTTAACAAATTCATAATCTATCCTCATCCTCCCTTTCCTTGGCATTTCTAAGATGTTACACAGTGATTCATTTATTTCAGATAGTGTGCTGTGTATGAGTTTTCTCTCAGAGGAGAATATGTCTGTCCTTTGAAGATGGACTCAGCTATAGCAACTTGTTGGTGGCCCTATGCTTTGAATGCTGAGCTGGGCACACAGACAGGACTAATCAAAGTGTTTGAGTAAATGAGATCCTTGTATCTGTTATCTCAGTTTCACTCACTGAGAATGTTAGGTGACATTAGAAATTTCAATTTTAAGTTTGTCTTGGTGCTTGAAGCCTCTGCTGACTGTAGACCAGTGTATAAAAATGATGTATTGATTTTCTTAATCTTTTTTTATCTTCCTGTCTATTCTTAAAAAGATCTAATACAGTCACTTCCTTTACTTTGAAAATGTTGATGAAGGTCTATACAGCAGTTGTTCCCTGTCTGGGAATGTTGGCATTTGAAAATTTTGAGTTGCACCCTCAGCCCTTATCATCTTGTTAAAATAATTAATTGCTGGCTACATGTTATTTAGAGAGTGCTATTGCCAGGACAAAAGGATGATTAAAAGATATTCCTTGAAAAATATTTGAGGGAATAACAAAAAGTACCAAAAGTAACTAGATTTTAAGATCTTGGAAGGCAAGGGCTCTAGTCTCCTTCCTTCTTAGTTGTCATATCAAAAAATCTTGACTACATTTTGCCTTCAATGCCCACACTTAATCCTTGTATCGAACAATCCACATTAGTGTCATCTTGAGAAAAGAAAATAGTGAGAGAAAATGGAGCTCAGCATTTCCCAGATGTGATCCCTGGAAACAATGCCTTAGAAATAGGTTTAGTCTTAAAACAGTTTTGGAAAATTCAGAATAAATATAGCCAGCCCCCTCTACATTTAGAGTCATAATACATGTGGGCAAAATAAGGGTCCCAGAGGTCCTGTAGAAAAAAGATATAATAATACTTTTTTCAGCTTTATTGAGATAAAATTGACAAAAGAAAATTGTTTATATTTCAGGTGCACAGCATAATGATTTTATATACATATTTATTGCAAAGCGATTTCCATCATCAAGCTAATTAACACATTCATTACCTCACATAGTTACCTTTTATGTGTGTGTGGTTAAACACTTAAGATCTACTCTGTTGCCAAATTTTAAGTATAATACTGTTTATTATAGTCACCATGCTGTACATGGGGTCTCTGGAATTTATTCATCTTAGAAGTTTATACCCTTTCACCAATGTCTTTGTATTTCCTCCACTACCCATGATAATATTTTAAAATCAAAACCATATATTTAGGACTGCTTAACCTGAGAGTCTCCAAATTGGTTTAAGCAAACACTGACATAGCTTTTTTTTTGAAAACAGGAACAGAGTATAAACAGAAATAAAAGTTACTGAGTACCTCCAGTGCAGCCCTTATATATATTTCCATATATACGGAAAAGGAAATCCTGAGAGAATATGTATCTCAGCATTTATATATATTTATACAAATATATATGTATACACCCATTCTCGCATTTGATTGTCAAACAATCAAATGCCCTCAATAGCATTGCCCCTTTTTCCTTCCATATAATTGCTTGATAAAACCCTTTCTTGTTACAGATATAGCAACTACCCTCCTAAAATCTAAGCTGTATCTCCCAAATGGGCACTGAAATTAACTTAAATTTCTTTCCCCATCCCTGATTGAGCCACATTCCCAGTAGAACTATTACTCACCTCCTCTCTTTAAACTTCTCACATTCTTGTCTGGATCTTCATACTAACTTGACATCTTCAACTCATATTAAATTAGGATAAGTCAAATGACTTACCACCCAAGCCCTACTTTCACCCATATTAATGTTTTCTGTCTTCCCTTCTTTAACAGTAAAAGAAAATGGCCTACTTCAGACAGAGGCCAACTCAACCCCTGGGCTCCATATCCTATTGTCTCCATTCTCAAGGATTGTAATGGGCTACCACTTCTTTCTGTTACAACAGCCATTCCTACTACTCAACAGATTATTTATTTCAGTATACTTTCTGACTCACTTTAAATCATGCCATTTTCATGTATGTGCCTTTCCCAATGAAATGTCCCTTGTCAAAGTCACAAACAACTTCCATGTTTCCATAGTCAATACCTCTTCTGTTTTTGTCTAACTTTGTTCTCAATGTTCTTTTAATTTTCTTGATATCACAGTTTCCTAATTTTCTCCTTCACTCACAGCATGTTCTCTGGTCCTTTTTTGTTTGTTTGTTTTCTTCTAACTACGGAAAGTTAGAGTGCTCCAGGGCTGGGAGCTTGTCAGTTGTTATTATCTACCTATACTCTCTTCCTGGGTCCTTTTATCCTTTTTTTTTTTTTTTTACTAATGGATTCCAAATTTGTCTCTCAAGCAATGACCTCTTCCCTAAGAACCAAGATTCTAAAGTCAAATATCTAACTACCTACCAAGAGCTCCATTCTTAAGTCTAATAGAAATCTCAACATTATCAAAATCAAATTGGGACTCTAGAAAACTCATTCTTCCCTAGCTTTCTCTATTATAGTTAATGACACAAATATATATCATTTGTTTGTGCAGAATTTTACCCTAATTCTTCCCTTTTCCTTGGCACTGGCTCTATTCCATATCTCAGAAATCTCTATTAGTTTTGCTTCACATAGTTTTTGAGCCTGTCCTTGTATCTTCCATATCTACTACTACTCCATTAAACCGGCTACCATCTCTTCCCTGGATTCTTGAGATTGACTTCTCATTTGATTTTTCTAATTTCCCTCTTGCTCTTCAGCTTTCCCAGATTCTTTCTGTCCATAGCACAAATCTAAGTTTATCTTTTAACAGCATGAATAAGATTATGACACCACCATATGCAAATCTCACAATTACTTTTCTTAATGAATCAATTAAAATTTAAATCCCCTGTCATGACTAAAAGACTAGTATGAGGTGGCTCTTGCCTACTCTTATGCTCTTATTTCATACAATTCTACTTCTCACTAAGCTTGCTATAGCAACACTAATCTTTCCGTAGCATTTCAATGAAGCCAAACTCATTGCTTCTTCAGTCTCTTTGCATTGGTTCTTCTCTCTGCCTGGAATTCTATGCCACTGTTCTTGGTATGAACAAGTCTTTCTCCATTTAAGTCTCAGCCTAATTGTGTCCCCTTCCTCAGAGATCCCTTCTATGTCTATCCTATCTACCCCCACCCCCCTCTCATTTAAACTTCATCATATCAACATATTTCATTTTCTTTGTAGATTATGATCAGCTGAAATTATTCTGTAAGGTTGCTCTCACTTGGATTTTTGTGCATGCCTCAATGAAGTGTAGCTCTAGTTTGTTAACTTATCTGATTTCATGTTTTGCCCTGTATAAAAGCTGAATTACAAAAGAATAGCTAGATAATGAAAGGCAAAATATAAAGTGCTTTCAAAACACAAATTGCATTATAGATGCATAAAAATAATGTACAGCAAAGAATGTTGCTCTCTAATGGGAAGAGTCGATTGTGCAAGGCCTTTAAAAAGTAACTCAAATCCATTATGTTAACAAAAGAGTAAAATTCCATTAGTCTAGGGCTGGGAGGTTGGGTTATTAATTAAACACTACAGTGCTTTCCTGAATACATAGTTTTTAGAAACCCACCTAAAAAATTCCCTTGGAGTAAGCCATTATAGACTGATCTTTGGCATAAGAAATACAAGTCCATAAAGAAATAATGGACTTGATTTATGATCATCCTGGATGCTAAAACATTAGGAGAAAGGTTGATATAGAACTTTTTGTTGTTGTTGTTGTTTGAGTAGGGGTTCTCACTCTGTTGTCCAGGCTGGAGTGCAATGTCATAATCATGTTTCACCTGCAGCCTTGACCTCCTGGAATGAGGCAGTCCTTCTGGCCTCAGTTTCCCAAGTAGCTGGGACTACAGGTAGGCACTTCCATATCTGGCTAGCCTTTCCATTTTTTTGTAGAGACGAGGTCTCGCTACATTGCCTAGGTTTGTCTTGAACTCCTGGGCTCAAGCAATCCTCCCACCGTCACCCTCAAAGAGTTGGGATTACAGTTGTGAGTCACTGCGCTTGACTGAAATTGAATTTTTTAATGGAAAATTTAGGCTAATAGATTGAAGCATTATTAGCCTATATGTTCGCATCAATGTTAATGTCACTAAAAGAGGAATAACATCACATTGTATACCTTCTGATATGATGGGGAAAACAGAAAAAAGAAACTCACAAAACAACAATAAAAATGGAATCAAACCAAACTTTTAGATGTAACTATCAGCTAATGGAAATATGTGGGGAAAGAGGAACATGTAAAATTATACCACAAAGACACAACCAGGCATATCTAGAATGCATGGCATTTCATAGCACAAATGATATACCTTCTTATAGTTGGAAGAGTGGTCAGGGGTCATATCAAATTCTGTTTTATTTTTATTTTATTTTATTTTATTTTTTTGATTTGGAGTCTTACTCTATCACCCAGGTTGGAATGCAATGGCATGCTCATGGCCACCCCAGTGTCGACCTGCTGGGCTCAGGTGATCCTTCTAAGTAGCTGGAAATACAGGCATGCACTATGATGCCCAGCTAATTTGTGATTTATTGTAGAGAAGAGGTCTCACTAAGTTGCCAATGCTTGTCTTGAACCTACAGGTTCAGTCAATCCACTCGCCTTGGCCTCCCAAAGTGCTGGAATTACAGGCTGAGCCACCAAGCCTAGCCAAATTCTGTTTTAAAGCTATGTTAACTTCTGTGAGTATAATGTAAATATGAAGAAAAACCACTGGAGGATTTTTAAGCATGGTAGTGACAGGATTTGATTTAAGGTTTAAAAGTTAACTCGGAATTCTGTGTGAAGAAAAGATTGTGAATTGTGAGGGCAGAAGCCTGAGAATGGTGATAGAGCAATTACAGTAAATGAGACAGAGATGATGGCAGCTTGGAGGCAAATATAAAAAGATGGGTCAGAGTGTAATATGAGGGCCTACAATTAACTTCATGAACCATTCTAGAAAAAGTACTACCTATCTCTTGCTGAATATCGCTATGGTCACCTTCGAAGTACTCCCCTTGGGAAGCTATGCAGTGATGCCAGTGAATATTCCACCCGCCAAAGCAATTTTGGAATTCTTTTTCTGGAATTGCCATCAGAGCTGTCATCATTATTTGTTGAGGCATGACAACTAAGTTTGCGTACTTGCCACCATGTGCTTACGTTGGCAGCACTGTACAAATAACTGTATTGGAACACCCTCCCTGATCACCTGATCCGGCCCCCAGTGAGTGTTTTCTTTACCTGAAGGTAAAGGAAATATTGAAAGAAAGACATTTGGTGATATTCAGAACATCAAGGGTAATACAAGGAAAGCTCTGAAGGCCATTCCAGAAAAAGAGTTAGAAAATTGCTTTGGCAGGTGGATTAGGCACTGGCATAGGTACACAGCTTCCCAAGGGAAATTCTTCAAAAGTGACTGTAGTGATATTCAGCAATGAGGTATGTAGCACCTTTACTTGGATGAGTTTGTGAACTTAATTGTTGCTTCATAGACAAAAGCCAACTAGACTTACTAATGTAGAGTGTGACAGAAAGAGGGACTTCAGGTAAATTCTAGATTTGGCAGAGACATTGCTAAGATGGGGAAGACTGGGGAAAGGGTAGGCTTGGGCATAGAAAAAAATTAGTAGTCCTCTTTGGTCCTCAGTGCTTTGAGATACCCATGAGATATCTTAGTATAAATTCAAGAATGGAGCTAGATATACAAGGGTATATCTCAGAAGAAAAGTTAAAATTTAAACTTGACAACAGAATTGGAATCATCCAGAAGACACCATGTGGGTGTCTAGATCAAATCTTTCTTGGTTATAGGTCTTTTTCGGGAAATTTCCCTTTGTCCATGCACCTAGCCACTATTTTAGAGAGAAACAGAGGGAAGGACAGGACATCTGAGAAAAAGAGGATTTTATATAATAACATTGACAAATTGCCTGAAATGATTGTTTGTATTTTTTACTAGACAAAGACTAATAAATTGGTCCAAAACTCAATTTTAATTTGATCTTTTTCTTGTTATTCAGCTTATGGGAATTCATGAATAATATCAAATGATTTAGAGAGAAATGATGGAGATAATTTTTCTTTGCAAATTGTTGCTAGACAACTTAATTTAATTTGACAGTAAGGTTATTTCGATAAATAGTAATAAGCCTCTGTGAATACAGGTGGCAGGAACTTTGGGTTTTTCTCCACCAAATTAAGTTACCTGGTAATTTCAAAGCAAGCCTGTAATCCCAGCACTTTGGGAGGCCAAGGTGAGAAGATTGCCTGAGCCCAGGGGTTCGAGACCAGCCTGCATAACTTAGTGAGACCTCGTCTCAACAATATATCAAAAAATTAGTCAGGCATGGTAGTGTATGCCTGTAGATCTGGTTACTTGGAAAGGTGAGGCAGAAGTATTGCCTGAACCCTGTAGGCTGACACGGGGGTGGTCAGGAGCATGCCATTGCACTCCAACCTGGACGACAGAGTGAGACTCTGACTCAAAAAAAAGAAAAAGAAAATATTTCTAGGCTTAGAGTGGCCTTGAAGATATTAAGCTTCTGTGTTCATCAGACTGTTGTACCCCATTTATAAAAGAACAGACTCATCTGTATACTATTTCTAGTCATATGTTTTTGAACACTACCCATTTTTATAATTAAAAATTTTTTATAATCAATATTTTTTATTATGATACAGTGGGGTACAGTTAAGGGTTAGGTGTACAAGTATGTTTCGTTCAGGCACCCTTGTTGATAAGAGGTGTTTCCCCGTCCACAGACAGATATTTACTACTGTTAATCCCCTCTCTCCCCCACCATAGTTTCCCACTACTGTCAGTCATTTTCTTATAGTATTACATTGGATGTTCAAGGTCCATTATATGAGTGAGAACATGTGATACTTGGATCCTTGTTTCTGTGAGAGGTCACTCAGTATTACAGACTCTAGTTCCATCCAGGTTGCTGCGAAATTCATGATTTTGTTCTTTTTTATGGCTGCATAGTATTCCATTGTGTATATGTACCACTTTTTTTTAATCCAGTCCTCTTTTGATGGGCAGCATGGCTGCTTCCAGGTTCTTGCTATAGTGAACAATGCTGCGATAAACATACATGTGCAGGTATCTTTTTTATAGAGTGATTTGAGGTCTTCAGGATATATTCCCAGTAGGGGGATTGCGGTGTCATATGGGAGGTTGATATTTAGAGCTTTTAGGAACCGCCATACTGCTCCACAGAGGTTGCACTAGTTTACACTACCATCAACAGTGTAGAAGTGTTCCCTTTTCACCATACCCTCTCCAGCAGCTGTTATTTTTTGAGTTGTTGATACTTGGCATTCTGACTGGAGTTAGGTGGTATCTCAGTGTGGTTTTGATTTGCATCTCCCTGATGATTAGTGAGGTTGACCATTTCTTCATTTGTCTGTTGGCTGCTCAGATGTCTTCCTTTGTGAAGTGTCTGTTCATATCTTTTGCCCATTTTATAATGGGGTTATTTGCTTTTTTCTTTTCAGCATGTTTGAGTTCCTTGTAGATTCAAGATGTTAAGACTTTGTCAGACCTGGTGTTGGCAAATACTTTTTCCCAAAGTCTGTATGCTGTCTCCCTGCTCTCTTGATGGTTTCTTTGACTTTGCAGAAGCTTGTCAGTTTGATAAGGTCCTACTTGTCTATCTTCTCTCTTATGACCTGTGGGTTTCGGGTGTTGTTCAGGAATTGTATGCAGTTCTGATTTCCATGAGAGTTTGTCCTTCATTTTCTAAGGTTCTTATGGTTTGAGGTTTTACATTTAGGTCTCTGATCCATTTGGAGTTAATTTTTTTGTATGGAGATAGATAAGGGTCCTGTTTCAATCTTCTGCATGTGGTCAGCCAGTTTTCCCAGCGCCATTTACTGAATAGGTTGTTCTCTCCCCAATGGTAGGTGGTGGAGGCTTTGTCGAAGATGAGCTGGTTGAGAAATTGATGTTTTGCTTCTGGAATCTCAATTCTAATCCATTGATCTGTATGCATGTTCCTATACCAATACCAAACTGTTTTGATGATTGTAGCTTTATAGTAAAGTTTGAAGTCTGGTAATGTGATACCTCCTGCTTTTTTTTTTTTTTTGCTGAGGATTGTTCTGGCTATTCTTGGTTGTTTGTGTTTCCATATGAATTCCTGTGTTATTTTTTCTAGGTCTGAGAAGATGTTGCTGGTAATTTGATGGGTATTGCATTGAATTTGTAGATAGCCTTAGGTAAGTTGGACATCTTCACAATGTTGATTCTTCCAATCCATGAGCATTGGATATTTTTCCACTTGCTTGTGTCATCTTTGATTTCTTTGAGGAGTGTTTTGTAGTTTTCATTGTAAAGGTCTTTCACGTCTCTGGTTAGGAAAATGCCAAGGTATTTCATTTTTTTGTGGCCATTGTGAATGGACTGTGGTTTTTATTTGGGTTTCTGTTTGTTTATTATTGGTGCAAAGAAATGCGATTGTCTTTTGCACATTTATTTTGTATCCTGAGACTTTGCCAAAAGCCTTTATCAGTGTAAGGAGGTTTTTGACAGATTCTCTTGGGTTTTCAAGGTACACAATCATATTGTCTGCAAAGAGAGATAACTTGACTTCCTCTTTTCCTATTTGGATACTCCTGATTGCCTTCTCTTCTCTGATTGCTCAAGCCAGGACTTCCAAAACTATGTTGAACAGGAGGGGTGAGAGTGGGCATCCTTGTGTTGTTCCAGTTTTCAGGGGAAATGGTTCCAATTTTTGTCCATTTAGGAGTATGCTGGCTGTGGGTTTCTCATAGATGGTTTTTACTATTTTGAGGTATGTTCCCCATATGCCTAGATGTTCAAGTATTTTTATCAAGAAGGGATGCCGGATTTTATCAAAAGCTTTTTCTGCATCTAATGATATAATCATGTGGTTTTTGTTTTGACATCTATTGATGTATTTAATTACATTTATGGTTTAACAAATGTTGAACCAGTCTTGCATCCCAGATATGAAGCCTACTTGGTCATGATGGATGATTTTTGAGACATATTGTTGAATCTGGTTTGCTAGGATCTTGTTGAGAATTTTAGCACCTATGTTCATCAATATTTGGTCTGTAGTTCTCTTTCGTTGTTGGATCTTTATCTGACTTGGATATCAACATGATGTTGGCTTCGTAAAATGATTTGGGAAGAGTTCCATCTTTTCAATCACCTGGAATACCTTCAGTAGGATTGTTATCAGCTCCTTCTTAAATGTCTTGTAGAATTCTGCTGGAAAGGCATCTGGACCAGGGCTTTTTTTTTGTAGGCAGTTTTCTTATTATGTAGCCAATTTCTTTGATTGTTATTGGTTTATTTTGGGTCCCAATTTCTTTTTGTTCCAACCTAGGTATGTTGTGTCATGTCAGAAAGTCCTCCATTTACTTAAGGTTTTCAAGTTTGTTTCCATACAAGTGTACATAGTAGTCTTTTGTATTTCTTGAGGGTCAGATGTGACTTCATCTTTTGTTTTTCTCATTGTGCTTATTTGGGTTTTTTCTATTTTTTTCTTGGTTAGTCTAGCTAGGGGACCATCGATCTTGTTTATCCTTTAGAAGAACCAGCTTTTTGTTTCATTGATTTTTTGTATTATCTTTTTGTCTTCTATGTCCTGGATTTGGGCTTTTATTTTGGTGATCTGGATTCTTTGCTGAAATTAGGGTTTTTGTGGTCTTATCTTTCCAGCTTCCTTAGGTACCTTGTTAGGCTGTTAATCTGTATTCCTTCCATTTTCTTCATGTGCATTTGTAGGGATATAAATTCCCCTCTTACTACAGCTTTTAAGGCATCCCAAATATTTTGGTAAGATGTTTCTTCATTTTCATTTGTTTCCAGGTATCTTTTGATCTCTGTTTTGATTTCATCATTGACCCAGGAGTTGTTTAGCATCATGCTGTTTAGTGTCCATGTCTTTGTGGGTTTTGGGGGGACCTTGTTGGTGCTAATGTTTATTTTTATTCCCCTGTGGTCCGAGAAGGTGCATGGTAGAATTTCGGTCTTTTTAAATTTGCTTATGCTTGATTTATGACCAATTATGTGGTCGATCTTAGAATACGTTCCATGGGGTGATGAGTAGAATGTGTATTCTGTGGTCTTTGGATGGAGTGTTCTGTAGGTATCAATTAAGTCCATTTGGTCCAGAGTCACATTGAAGTTCCAGTTCTCCTTGCTGACTTTTTGTCCTGATGATCTGTCTATGGTTGTGAGTGGGGTATTAAAGTCCCCAGTTATGATGGTGTTGGAGTCAATATCTTTATTTAGTTTGCCTAGAAGTTGCTTTATGTAAGTTGGCACACTTATGTTGGGTGCATATATGTTTAGGATAGATATTTCTTGTTGATGGAGTGAACCTTTTATTATTATGTAGTGACCCTCTGTATCTGTTTTAATTTTTGATAGCTTAAATGGTATTTTGTCTGAAATTAGGATTGTGACTCCTCCTTTCTTTTGTGTTCCATTTGCCTGAAAATTTGTTTCCCATCCTCTTACTTTGAGTCTGTGTATGTCCTTTCTAGTGAGATGGGTCTCTTGAAGGCAGTATATTGTTGCCTGGAGATATTTTATCCATTTTGCCATTCTATGTCTTTTCGGTGGTGCATTTAGTCCATTCACATTCAGGCTAATTATTTAAATGTGAGAGGTTGTCCCTATCATAGAGTTCTTATAGAGTTGTTGTTCTTCCACTTGGTTTTTTTTTTTTTTTTTTTTTTGAGTTGGAGTCTCACTCTGTTGCCCAGACTGGAGTGCAGTGTCCGCTTCTGGCCACTGCAACCTCGACCTGCTGGGCTCTGGCGATCCTTCCACCTCAGCCTTCCGAGTAGCCGGAATTACAGGCATGCACTACCACGCCTGGCTGATTTTTTGATTTATTGTAGAGATGAGGTTTCACTGCCCAGGTGGGTCTCGAACCCGCAGGTTCAGGCAATCCACTCACCTCAGCCTCCCAAAGGTGCGGGATTACAGGCTGAGCCACTGAGCCTGGCTCCACTTGGTTTTTTGTCTTTCTTTTGGTTTTGGGGTTGATTCATGTATATTTTATTCTTTTTCCTGTACTCTTGTGAAGAATGTTGTTCTTTTTTCCTTTTCTTCTGTGTTTAGTACTTTCTTAAGTGTTTCATGTAGAGGTGGTTTGGTGGCAGCATAAGTTCTTGGGGATGGGATATCTGGCAAAGATTTTAATCTCCCTCACTGATGAAACTTAGCTTGACTGGGTAGGTTATTCTTGGTTGAAATTTTTTATCTTTTAGGACTTTGAAGATAGGGCTCCAAGCTCTCCTAGCCTGCAGGGTTTCTGTAGATAAATCTGCTGCTATTCTAATTGGTCTTCCATTGTAGGTGATCTGGCCTTTTTCTCTTGCTGCCTTTAGGATTTTTTTCTTTTATGCCTACTTTGTTTAGGTGAATTATTATGTGTCTAGGAGTTGGTCTTCTCATTTGTTATCTTGCAGGGGTTCTCTGAATCTCTTGTGTTTGAATTTTTGCATCATTGATTAGATAAGGGAAATTTTCTTGAATGATGTCATGGAAAGTTTGTTCCAGTGTGGTCTCTGTCTCTCTTTCTGCCTCAGAAAGGCCAATTACTCTTAGGTTCGGTCTCTTGAAGTAATCGCTCATCTCTTGAAGGTTTTGTTCTGTCTTTTGGAGCTTATTTTCTGTTTTTAAGAGTTTGGCTTAGTTCTATATTTTGGTCTTCAAACTCTGAGATTCTTTCTTCTGCTTGGGTAATTCTGCTTTCCATGCTTATCAGTTTGTTATTTATTTCATTTACAGTTTTCTTTATTACTGTTATCTCAGATATCAGCTCCTTCCTAGTTTCTTATTGTGTCTCCTCAATTCTTTTTAATCTCTCCATTAATGTCTTGATATCTAGGTGTATAGTTTGAGATCCTTCATTCTGGGGGCTCTTCATTGTTTGCATTCAGAAGTCAGTTTTCTCAATGTCTGCCCTCCCAGGGACAGACATCTCTCTGGAGAGACCCATACCCTTCTTTTGGTTTTTCTTCATTTGTGTAGATTTTTTTCTCTCTCTCCCCCTTTCCCTCCCCTTCTTTAATTCTGTTTTTGAGGGAAGGTGGGATTGCTTTTATTTTACTTCTGCAATATCCTGTTCTTCCTTATGAGGGTCTTCTGGCTTTGTTCACTTTTGAGGTTGGAGTGTGGGCTGCGCATTGTACTTTTTGCAGTTTTGAAGTTTAGTTGAGGGAGAAGCTTTGGTTCAGAATGTATATGCTGATTCTAGCATCCACGAACAGGTGTGTATGAGAACACTGGAACCTATTTCCCTCTGCCTTACAATCTGTCCATGCAGTAGTATGTGGGCTTGTTCCCTAGATTAAAAAGGAGGTATAAAAGAGGAAAATAATGTAGGAAGGGAGGGTCAATAGGAAGTTAGAAAGAGAGAAGAGTGAGAGGGAAAACATACATACCAACTATTAGGTGAGAAAGAGACACAAGACCGGAGAGAAGTGAAGAAAGACACGTAAGAAAGATTTCCTAAAGAATATTGATAACTACACAGAGACAGACCAATAAAATCATGAGACAGTGTAAGTCAGAAGGCAAACAACAAAGGTGATCAAAACAAACAGTCAAGTGATAAAATCATAAGTCAAAATAAGAGATCAGGCTAAAGTCACTTCAGCTCTGATCTCTGACCTCTCCCTTTTGTTTTTCATTGCAGGCAGCTAAATTTACTTGCAGTTTGGGTTTGGCTGCCTGGGAGTTGCTTTTGTCTGATTCAGCATGGGGGTGGGGCTCTGTCTCCTGTTTAGCGATGTTACCTTATGAACCGAGATGGGGGTTGTTGATAGGTGGTCAGGGCAATGGAAATCTCTGCCTGGAGAATGGCGGAGGCAGATTCTCTTTCATAGATCTGTTTCTCTCCGCTTGTCTGGGTCCCCAAGCTTGGGGTCATGCTCTGAGTGCCTCAGCCAGGGTGGGCCCAGAGCTCCAGAGCTCCAAAGCTCCAACGGGCAGGCAGTGAGCAGTGAGAGTGGCCCTGGGCCCCCACAGGGTACTTCAGCCAGGAATGGGATCAGTGTCTCTGAGGGGTGGGTGCCCAGAGCCTCCCTGAGTGACCGGTGGCTTGGTGCTGGGTGCTGGGTGAGAGACGATGTAGCCAGGGAGGGATCTGAGACCCGAGACTCCCAAGCAGGCGAGAGTCACGTATGGTGGAATAGCCGCAGCAAGAGACCGCAATATCTGGCCCTGCATGGGACCAAAGGTCCCTGGGCCTCAGACCAGCACAGCTGGTGGTGGGCTGGGGATGGGGGAGGAAAAGTAAGAGTCTTTTTGGGAACTCACGTTCGGAGAATCTCACAAGTTCACCTATGCCGTCGCCATCTTACTGGAACTCTCTCGTAATTAAAAATTATTTCCAGCATTATTTGTGCTAATTAATAAGTTTTCTAGTACAACTTTAAATATCAATGTTTAAAATTTGTCTGTAGTTGCCTTCGGGATGTAAAAAGGTGATTACAATCTTTTCAAATGTTAATTTAATCTCTTGTGATGTGTAGAATTTGATGAGGATTATTAAGAATGTTAACAATTACCTAGAGAATAGACACACATTAAACGCACAAACAAATATATTGCATTGTTAAACACAACATACATTAAAGTAAATTATAGATACTATAACACTCATCTAAGTTGTAATATGTAAGTTTGTGACTTGGTCATGGACTTTTTCTGTCTCATACTGATAAATAGCAAGCTGGATTTTTCTTTTTATTCGTATTCTTTCTGATCAATGTGAACAGTCTGATTATGTGAAGAGAGACTACAAAATCAGAAATTCTCTTTCTTCTCTGATTCCATACTTCCTCTTTTTCCTTCTCTCCAATTTTGGGGCCAGGAAATAACACCACCCATAAAGAACAAATTAGTACAGAAACATGAACAATTCGTTGAAGAGTCTGAAGAATTAAAACACTGAGGACGTGAAGGGACTTGTCATAATGGCCATAACTGATAACTGTATATTTATAGTCCTCACATGTATAATTCTTTATGTAAGAGTGAGTTATGCAAACACTCTTTAGAATACTTGTGTTTTTCTCCTTTGCTTCTTTCTAGTGAACATTTTGACAGACCTTTGGAAACCACACCTAAATTTTGCCCTCATCCCCTCTCTTTTGATGTGCCATTTATATTCTGATTCTGTCAATCGTTTGATTGATTTCCTGTATGGTTCAACTTCGTCTCCAGCTCTCCTCATCCTCTTTCTGAAGTTCAGGCTGACATCAGGTGGTCCACAGGGTCCACTCTGCATCACTTTATGACAATAAACTATCAGCTGTGGCCTGAACAACAAGGACATTCATCACGCAGGAAATTTCAAGAATTTCGAAATTACCCACCAGACTTCTGGGATAGGGTCAGACCTCTCTTTACCAAATTCTTTACCACACAGTCTTGCACATAGTAGACAAATGATATTATTCTTTCTCTTCCTGGAATGCTCTTTCCGTGGTTAGCTGTTTGTATTTATCTCAGATTAAAGTATTAACTCATCACAGAAATCAACTCACCACACTCTTAAAAGATCAGTATTCTCATTCTCAACACCCCGTGTGTATCCTTTAAAAAATTTCCAGTCGGGCACGGTGGCTCAAGCCCATAATCCCAGCACTTTAGGAGGCTGAGGTGAGGGGATTGCCTGAGCCCATAGGCTGGAGAACAGCCTGGGCAAATTGTTGAGACTGCATCTCTACAATAAATAAAAAAATTAACTGGGCATGGTAGCACGTGCCTGTAGTTCCAGCTCCTTGGAAGGTTGAGGTGGAAGGATCTCCTGAGCCCAGCAGGCTGATGCTGGGTTGGTTGTGAGTATGCCACTGCACTCTAGCCTGGTGACAGAGTGAGACTCCAACTAAAAAAAAAAAAAATTCCATATGAGATTATTTTATGGTAATTGCAGTTTGTTACCTACCTTAACAATGACTTCTCCAGTTAGACATAGTAACCCACTTCTGCAATCTCGGTGCTTTGGAAAGCTGAGGCAGGAGGATCACTTGAGGCCAGGAGTTAAAGACCTGGTCTCAAACCAAAAGAAAGAGAGAAAGAAAGAAAGAGAGAAAGAAAGAAAGAGAGAGAGAGAGAAAGAGAGAAAGAAAGAAAGAAAAAGAAAGAAAAGGAGAAAGAAAGAAACTTGTCTTTACTAGAATATAATCCAGAAGACAGAATACATCTGCTTTTTCTGCTATTTTATCTCCATTGTGTCTGACACATAGTAGGAGTACAAATATCTTTTTGAATGGATGGCTTAATTAATAGACTATTAACTCTGTGACAGCAGAAAAAGTCTAACATCTTTGAGATGAATTAATCTTCAGAATCCTGCTGGGTGTCTGTCACATACAAGGCTCACAATTAGTGTGTGTTTAGTGAAGAAAAACGAATGAAAGTGTTCTCTGTGTTCGATTCTGGCTTAGCAATGTTAAGAAATTAAGATGTTACACTCTTTAGACAAGATTGTATGGAGCTATTCATTGCATTGAATTTATATTTTTTGATAAGTATAATCTCCTGATTTAGAATGTCAAATTTTCCATGTATTCAGACAAAAATTTAATCACATTAGGCAGACGCTGGGTAACAAAAACAGCAATGAATTTAGAATAAGAGGCTCTGTACCTTTATGCCTTGTGTGCTACTTATTAGATATATAATTCAGGAAGTCACTGATGCTCTCTGGACATCAGTTTGCTTTTATTCTTAAAATAGTTATCACGTCGCTTACTTGATATGAATGAAGAACACTTATGAAAACAACTAGCTGGCCGGTTGCAGTGGCTCACGCCTGCCTCCCAGTACTTTGGGAGGCAGAGGTGAGAGGATTGCCTGAGTCCAGGGACTCAAGACCAACCTGGGCAACTTGGTGAGACCTTGGCACTACAATAAATAAAAAACTTAGCCAGGCATGGTGGCACGTGCCTGTAGTGCCAACTACTTGGAAGATTGAGGCTGCAGTGGCTGTGAGCATGCCACTGCACTCCAGTCTGGGTGACAGAGTGAGACTCTTACTCAAAAAACAAAAACAAGCAAACAAACAAACAAAAACAGCTGATGTTTGCTATACTATAAATATTTTTCAAAACTTGGAAAAAATAACTTTTTACACCAATCCCTAACCTTTTTGGCATCAGGGACTGGTTTTGTGGAAGACAATTTTTCCACATACAAGGGAAGTGAGGAGATTCTCAGACATTAGATCTCACAAGGAGTGTGTAGCCTAAATCCCTCACATGTGCAGTTCACAATAGGGTTTTCACTCCCATGAGAATCTAATGCCTCAGCTGATTTGAGAGAAGATGGAGCTCTGCTCCCCTGCCACTCACTTTCAGCTGTCCAGCCTGGTTCCTTACAGGCCACAAACCGGTACTGTGGCTTGGGGACCCCTGCTTTACCCCCACCCTCACTCCCAGCCAAGCTGCTTTCTCTCTATTCTTCCTGCCTTAATGAGGATGATCATTCCTGTTGCCTAAAACAGTTCAAAGATAAGGACACACTGTGGTGTTAAAAGACTAACTCAGATAGAGCCATATTTGATGTGAGTACCATCACTTCCCCTCTCATGCTGAGAGAGGATTTTGCTAATTGATCACAACACTTTTCCCAGCTTAGCTAACGAGGAAGTATAGATTGGTGTTTAAGCACATAAGCGCTAGATGTCGGATTACCTGGGTTCAAATTACTGCTATGCAAATGATACAAAACTTGAGAGTCTATGGTGGCAGAGATCTTCATCATCATCATCCTCACCTTGTTTAAGATAAAATTTTTCTTGATCGAAATAATTCGTGAACTTGGGCAGGGAATGCAATGTGGCCACTCTGTTTTCTCTTATAGTAATAGTTCCTAGTTGATGGAATCACATATATATATATATACATATATATATATATATTGTGTATATACATATATATATATGCAACTTGTATGTATGTATATATATTTAAATATATATGAATACATACATATATATATATATATATATATATATATATATATATATATATTTAAACTATATCCACAGGTGTTTGTGATTTCCTTGATACACCCGAGAACTTCTCAGAATCCTTTTCAACTCAACGCTTTGGGCAGGCACACAATTTAAGATGCACTTGCCATTCCTGAGCTACAAGCATTAAAACATGTTAATATATAGTCATGCCCTTACCTTTTGTTAACAGCACAAATGGAAAAGAGTCATGATGTTAGTGCTTTGCAAAGACGACTGGCCACTTAGGAATTCATCCACTCACAGACCTTAATCCCACAGATGGGACAAACATTCCTGGGCTATGGATGCCAGAAAATTTAGCCAATTATATTTTAGCCACCCATTAGACTCTTTATATTTTATTTTAATTAGGTCTAAAAATTATGCAAAATGAATCACAGATTTGAAAGACATTAGACTGAGCGACAATAAATTAAGTAAAGTCAGTAAATGATATCTTAGAAAGAACACATTAGGTCTATAGCCCTGCAGGGTGTCTGTGAATAATGAAAGTTTTTTTTTTCTCGATTTTAATGTACTAACACATGGTACTGAAACACTTGGGATGGGAATGTCAAAATTGTTTTGAAGTGGAGATGATATTGTGAAGCAAACTCACTGCAGGGCTCCATGAGTTTAAAACTCTCAAATACTTACACTTGTTGCTTGCATAGAATGACTTAAGTGGAAATTCCGGGGTCGAAGTACATGATTCTTGATAAAGGCTTTTACACACCAGCCTTTCACACATTACCAGGCTATAGATATATATTCATTATTCTGTAAACTTGGAAACCATTGGGTTGCTAGCAAGTCTGTCAACAAGCATTTATTGAAGGCTTATATGGTAAGCATTGCTCTAGGAACTGGAAATAAACTGATGCACAGATAGACGTGGATTTACTCTTCTAATGGAAGGAGCAGACAGCAAGTAATTGTGGGTTTAAGTTTAACAGAAATTTAAGGAGCAAAGGAGAAGGAAACAAAGACCAGCCTTAACCTAACCTCAAAAGATTTCCCTAAGACAATTATATTTGAGCCAAGACTTTAAGTGTGGGTGACTTTAGCTAAGATAAATACATAAAGGAAGGAACACTTCAAATACAAATGACAGCACAGGGCCGGGCTCAGTGGTTTAAGCCTGTCATCCCAGCACTTTGGGAGGCTGAGGTGAGGGGATTGCCTGAGCCCACGGGTTCGAGAACAGCCTGGGCAACTTGGCGAGACCTCATTTCGACAACAAATTAAAAAATAAGCCAGGTGTGGTAGTGCGCACCTGTAGTTCTGGCTCCTTTGGAAGGCTGAGGTGGAAGGATCACCAGAGCCCAGCAGGTCGACGCTGGGGGTTGGCTGTGAGCGTGCCACTTCACTCCAGCATGGGCAACGGAGTGAGACTCCGACTGGAAGGAAGGAAGGAAGGAAGGAAGGAAGGAAGGAAGGAAGGAAGGAAGGAAGGAAGAAAGGATAGCACAGTCATGAACTTAAGGCAGGCAAGAGTGTATCTTTTCAAAGGAACTGAGTGATACTTGTGTGGCCAGCATAGTGAAAATCAGATTATGAAAAAAAAAAAAACAACAACAGAATGGTAAATTGCATAGATATCAAAGTACACAGAGGCTTACAGTTCACGTTTCAGATCTGGGCCTTCCCTGGACAAAAATATTGTGAAAAAAAGTATATTACCTAAAAGTTAATACCCGAACTCCTAGCAGATATATACATGTTCTCACCTGAAATAAAAATGCAAAAACATAACTTTGTAAAGTTCTTGGGGTAGAAGGCATGTCTTCTCCCTGCTCCTAAGATCTATATGTTGTAAGGTCTATGCTTAAGAATAAGAGGAGCCTAACATTTGCAGGTTCCAGATCGAGAGTATGATTGACAACTATTCGTATATGCTACGTGTTTTAAAATTGTGGAGTGTCTACATGTTTTAAAATTGTAGAGTTGGGATGTCTGCAAGATGGTGGAATAGGACTCTCCAGAGCTCGTACACCGACAGAAACATCAATTCAAACAACTCTCCATGCACAAAAGCACCTTCACAAGAGCTAAGGAGGCAAGGTGAGAGATTACAGCACCTGGGTGTAGCATAGACATAAGGAAACACACAACGAAGAGTGTAGCAGAACCGTTTTCCATTACCCTTGTTACTTCTTCCCCAACCCCAGGCAGCACAGCGTGGAGATAGACAGACACCCTGCGTATGGAGAGAGGAGAGGGTAATAAGCACTGGACTTTGCCTTGTACCCTAACTTAGGGCCCACCATAGTAAAATCCAGTGTGCGGCAGGTCCCCAGGGACCCAGACTCCAGGCTGATACCCAAAGACTGAGCTTTCAGGCCTGAGCTTTCAGTGTCAAGCTGAGACCTGCAGTTTCAGGCTTCAGGCCTGCCACCAGGCTCAGTCTTGAGCTGCCCCACTCTTAGGTCATTCTCAGAAGCTGAAGGTTCTGAATTGCCCCCGCACCAGGCCAGTTCCCACAGCCCTTGTCATTAGGCCAGCACACACACACACACCCAGCCTCCCGGCTGGACCCCACACACACAAGATCCAGGGTCACACAGCACTTCTGGCTGACCCCAGTGCCGGGCCACCACCTTGGCCTCAAATGTCTGGCAGGGACCATGGGCACAGGCTCTTAAGAACTGCCCAGTGTCATCCCCCAGACCAAACTCTGTAGCCCCACACTCTAGAAGATTCGGAATCCAGGCTTGTCACAATAGACCTCAGACCTAGACCAGCTCCCACAGACCCAGGATCTAGGACCCCATCTGTGTGCACCCAGGTCTCTGGCCTGCCCCTGAGGCCCCAGGGCCCAGGCCAGCCCTTGTGGACCTAGTGTCTAGGCCAGCACCTGCACATCTATCCTCTAGGTTTGCACAAGTCGACACAGAGTCCAGTCCAGTCCCCATGGTCGCAGCCTCCAAGCTAACCCCAGTGGCTCCAGGAAATAGACCAGGGGCCACAATCCTAAACTCTGGATCAGACCCTTCACATCCATGTTCCACATTGGCCCCTACACTAGGGTGGTCCCAGGCTTCAGACTAACCCTATGGATCCAGACTACAGAGGACCCAGGGTCCAGACCCACCTTATTAGATCCTGGTGCCAGGTACCCCATGGACTGAGGCTCCAAGACCATCCCTGCAGACCTGGGTTCCAGGCCATCCCATGGACCCGGGATCCAGACCTGCTCCCATGATCTCTTAGTGATGCCTCAGCACCAGGCCAAGCCCCAAGGACTCATGCTGTATAGACCCATTCCAGGATTTTTTATATTTTTTTGAGTCAAAGTCTCACTCTGTCACCCAGGCTGGAGTGCAGTGGCACACTCATGGCCACCACAGCCTTGACCTGCTGGGCTCAGGCGAACCATGTGCCTCAGACTTCCAAGTAACTGTAACTACAGGTGCACGCCACCATGCCTGCCTAATTTTTTAAAAACTGTAGAGATGAGGTCTTGCCAAGTTGCCCAGGCTGGTCACAGACCCCTTGGCTCAGACAGTCCTCTAGCCCCCGCCTCCCAAAATGCTGGAATGACAGGCATGAGCCCCCGTGCCTGGCTTCATATCAGGATAACATGCATTTGTGGTCAACTGACTTTTGACAAAGGTGCCAAAACACAAAATAAGGAAAGAACGGGCTTTTCAAGAAATGGTGTTGAGCCAGTTGAATATCCACATGCATAAGAACAAAATTAGACCCTTATCTTATGCCGTATGCAAAAATTCAACTCAAAACGGTATATAGACTTAAACATAAGTACAGAAATTCAATAATATGAGAGAAACAAAAGGGAAAATCTCCATGACATTGGTCTGCACAATAAGTTTTGGGATATGAGCCCCAAAACACAGACAACAAAGGCAAACATAGACACATGGAACTATGTCAAGCTATAAAGTTTTGGCAAAGTCGAGAAAACCATCAATAAAGTTAAAAAACAGCCTACAAAATGAGAGGGGATATTTGTAAGCCATACATTTGATCAGAAGTTACTGTTCAAAATATTACAAATAACCTGATTAAAAAGTAGGCAAAGGATCTGCATAGAAAGTTCTCAGAAGAAGACATATAAGTGGCCAGGACAGGTATATGAAAAAATCCATTGTCTAAAGGAAGACTCCTGACTCCAGTGGGCACATCCCAGCAATCTTGTCTGTTTCTCACTACTTGGACTTGGCCAAAGGTGAGGGATTTGCTAAAATGAATAGCTAAGTGAGGTACTGGTAGAATTTTTTTCCCCCTGCATAATAGAAGCAGAATCATCTGGGACTTCCAGTTAAACTAGGAAGAAAAGGAATAACAAAGGTATGAGAGGGTGACGGAAAAAAGAGGAACCAGGAAGATGGTAAGATTCTGGGATTCCACCAGGTCCTTGAAACTCTACAGCTTGTTCTTCCATTAAAAACAAATTTTCGGGTCAGGTGCAGTGGCTCAGGCCTGTAATCCCAGCACTTTAGGAGGCCAAGGTGAAAGGATTGCCTGAGCTCAGGGATTTGAAACCAGTCTGGGACCAGTCTGGGCAACTTGGTGAGACTTCATCTCTACAATGAATCAAAAAAAATTAGCCAGGTGTGGTAGCACATGCTTGTAGTTCCAGCTACTTGGAAGGTTGAAGCGAAAGGATCGCCTGAGCCCAGCAGGTTGAGGCTGCAGTGACCACGAGCAGCATGCCACTGCACTCCAGCATGGGTGACAGTGAGACTCTGACTCAACAAACAAACAAACAAACAAACAAAACATTGATTTCATTGCAGTGATGTCAGCTCTTTTCTAACCTTCCTCAATAAATCTTGAGTATCATCAATGATGCTAATTTTGAAAATAACAAACAGAACCTAGGGAAGTAATGTATGGGAATAAATTTGGCTGAGACAGAAATAAAACAAGTCACTGCATTGGAGACTATGGCTACTTGAGGTCAAAGACTATTTTATATATACATAAAAACACTGTTTTAGGCTGTGTGCAATAGCTTATGACTGTAATCCCAGAACTTTGGGAAATTGAAACTGGAAGATCACTTGAGGCCATGAGTTTGAGACCAGCCTGGGCAACATAGTGAGAACTCATCTCAACAACAACAACAACAACAAAAAAATACAAAGATTTGCTGGGTATGGTGGTGTGCACCTGCAGTCCCAGCTATTCAGGAGGCTGAGGCAGGAGAAACCCTTGAGTCCAGGAGTTCAAAGCTGCAGTGAGCTAAGATTGCACCACTGCACTCCATCTTGGGCAACAGAGAGAGAACTTGTCTCTAAAAATAAAAATAAAAAATATTAAAAAAATACAACATCCCAAGCAAAACATGTCTGTTTGTAAGATATGGTAAAAAGCAAAATCATTGAAAGTTATTTAGTATTCATGTTGTGCCAAAATTTATTCTTAATGTTTTGAATATATTAATTTATAATCATCATAGCAAATCTATGAATTAGGTATATTATTATTTTTACTTACAGATGAGGAATCTGTGGCACAGAAAAGTTAAATGAATTAGCCCCAAGATCATGCAAGTGGAAAGGAGGGAGGCAGGCCAGGCACAGTGGCTCAAGCCTGTCATCCCAGCACTTTGGGAGGCAGAGGTGAAAGGATTCCCCAAGCTCAGGGGCTTGAGACCAGCCTGAGCAATATAGCAAGACCTTGTCTCTACAATAAATCAAAAAATTAGCTGGGTGTTGTTGAGCATGCCTGTGGTTCTAGCTATTTGAAAGGCTGAGGCAGAAGGATCGCCTGAGCCCGGCAGGTCGAGGCTGCAGTGGCTGTGAGTAGCGTGCCACTACACTCCAGCATGGGGTGAGACTCCGACTCAAAAAAAGAATTACAAAGAAAAAAAATAAAGTAGAGAGGCAAATTTAAGTTCAGGAAGGCTGCGTCTAGAACTTCTGCTCTTAATTATCCTGCCATATTGCCTCTCACATGTTGTTGAGGAGGAATAAGGGGCTGAAATTCATGCTATGGTCAATGTGACAAGACCAAGGTCAACAAGTGAAGAGCTCCCTTTTCACCACAACTGTGCCAATATCTATTGTTTCTTGGTTTTTAAAATAATTACCATTCTGGCTGGTGTAAGGTAGTATCTCATTTGGTCTTAATTTGCATTTCCCTGATGATTGGTGATGGCATTTTTTTCACATGTCTGCTGGCCATTTGCATATCTTATTTTGAGAGATGTACTTAAAGCCCAGACTTGTTGGGCACGTCTCACACCTGTAATCCCAGCACTCTGGGAGGTGGGTGCTAGAAGATTGCCTGAGTCCGGGGTTTGAAACGAGCCTGAGCAACTTGTCAAGACCTCATCTCTACAATTAAAAAAAAATTAGCAGGGCATGGTGTCTCGTGTCTGTAGTTCCAGCTACTTGGAAGGTTGAGGCAGAAGAATCAACTGAGTCTAGAGGACAGGGACTGCATGGCCGTGAGTGTGCAACTGCATTCCAGCCTGAGTAACCCCAGAATGAGAATCTGACTCAAAAAAAAAAAAAAAGTCCAGACTTCTTCACTACTATACAATGCATCCATGTAACCAAAAAATCATTTGTACACCCTAAAGCTACTGGAAAAAAACAAAACCAAGCAAACAAACTTAGCTTTTGAATTCTCAGGAAGGCATATTTGAAATATATCTCCTGTCCTCCTTAGTAGGTTTGTGATATTAAACTCTTTCTCTACTGTAATAAATGAAAACAATTAAAGAGACTAGCATCCAAACATCAGGAAAGATGATAATAAAATGGGGACTATCTCAATTTATTGAGACCTTGAGAAGCTGTGTCAATGCATCTGACAATGACAAAACCTCCCGAAGACAATGGATGCAGCAAACGGTTTTTAGTTGGAGGGCAACAAACCTAAAATTAGGTTTTGTGAGGATCACTTGGATTGCAGAATGGGTTCAGAAATAGGAATACACGTAACTGGCCAGTGAGGATACTGTTGTAACAGTCATGTAGGAGACGTGGGTGACTTGGATGGAGAGGAAGAGATATGGCTGCAATGGACAGGAACAGGTGTTTTATTGGTGAAGAGGAGGAAGTCACTGTCAGCGTCCCATCTGGGTTTTATGGTCTGAGTGCCTGCATAACCTGTGATGCCTTTTGCTAAAAGAGGTTATGGAGTAAATAGTAGCTTTTAGAAAAAAGTGTAGGGCAGTAGGAATCAGGTGCTAGAAAAATGCTTACTGGCTCAGTTTCAGCAAGAGCAACGATGTAAAAGTGGAAAAGACGGATTTGGGATGATCATATGGGTGGATGGCCATTTCGAAAGGAAATTATTATCATTGGCAAGTGAATAGTTGGTTTCTATACAGGGTTCCCTGAGAAAATGTTGCTAATACCTGGGTTAAAAGGCCTTGGAAGTTATAGGTGGTTGGAAAGCCAAAGCCTAAGGCAAGAGTTAGAGATATGCCCTCAAGTTTACATTTCAAAGGGAAGTGAAACTTGCAGCCTTGGAACCAGTTATTTACATGCAAATGACTAGAGAAAAGAGGGTTTTTGTTGTTGTTGTTATTTTTGTTTGTTTGTTTGAGTTGGAGTCTCTCACCCAGGTTGGAGTGCAATTGTACTCTCACAGTCACCGCAGCCTCAACCTGATGGGCTCAGGCGATCCTTCTGCTTCAGCCTCCCAAGTAGCTGGAACTACAGGCACACGTCACCACACCCGGCTAATATTTTATTTATTTTAGAGATGAGGTGTCACCAAGCTGCCCAGGCTACTCTCAAACCCATGAGCTCAGGAAATCCTCCCACCTCAGCCTCCCAAAGTGCTGGGATTATAAGCATGAGCCACAGTGAAGAGAGATTTTACTCCCTTGGAAAAGAGCAGCAGGTAAACTAAGAAAACTCCCAGATTTAATTTCGTGGTTTTTCTCCAGCAGAATAGACCCCTGTGTGTGCAGGCCCAACCCAGGTGCTCATTCTCTCTCTTAGACAGCACTAGAATTTGAAACTGGTGTGGTGGTTGTAAGTTATAATAACTCTGATCTCTGTTCCAGAAACTTCCTGTTCTCTTTCAGCTCAAAGAAATGAATAAACATAAGTATTAAAAAAAACTTATTACCTGCTTCTCCATTACTTTTGCCTTACAATGTATCGATCTCTGTATGTCTCTGCCTGGAAGAAGTACCAGATGTGAGTAACATCCAGGCTGGTAACTTGAATTACCTTGCAATGATTAACAACACAAGAATTACCGTGTGTGTGTGTGTGTGTGTGTGTGTGTGTGTGTGTGTGTGTGTGTGTGTGTGTGTGTGTGTTAGGGTCTTACTCTGTCGCCCAGGCTGGAGTGCAGTGCCATGATTCACAGCTCACTGCAGCCTCCAACTCCTGGGCTCACGTGATCCTCCTAAGTCAGCTTCCGAAGTAGCTGGGACTGCAGGCATGCGACACCCACACCCAGCTAATTCTTTTGTAGAGACGGGTTCTAGGCTCAAGTGTTCCTCCTGCCTTCAACTCCCCAAATGCTGGGATCACAGGCATGTGCCACCACATCCTCCCAGTCATTCTTAACTTTTTTTTGAGTCGGAGTCTCACTCTGTTGCCCAGGCTGGAGTGAAATGGCATGCTCACAGCCACCCCAGCATTGGCCCACTGGGCTCAGGCAATCCTTCCATCTCAGCCTTCCAAGTAGCCGGAATTACAGGTACACGCTACCACACCCAGCTAATTTTTTTATTTATTGTAGAGATGAAGTCTTCCCAAGTTACCCAGGCTGTTCTAGAACCCGTGGGCTCAGACAATCCCCTCACCTCTGCCTTCCAAAGTGCTGGGATTATAGTCTTGAGCCACCATGCCTGGCCAGAGATGGACATTTCAGTTCCTCAAGGTTCCCTAAAACTACTAGAACAGGGGAAGGCAGGATGTTAACTTAAGTTTACCCTGAGGTCAAGCTCTTGAAGGCCCCCCCAACTGTCCCAAACTCCATTTTCTTGCCATTCATTTTCCCTTTGAAGTTGTGCTCAGTAATATTGCCCAGTAGAGTTTGCCAGATAAAGTTACATGATATGCCCATCCCAATCAATTCTCTGTGCATGGTGTAATAGGTATCTGATCATAAGAATCTCCTCCTATTATTAAATCAATATCATATGATTTCAAATAATTTTAACCCACCTAAAGTAGAACTTCTCAAGGGGAACTCTTCTAATTTTATTTCTGCTACAGATAATCATAAAAATGCTAATAATGAAGCCCCCCCAAAATGACCACAAAATGAAACCTCTTCTACTCAGTTTTCCTAGAAAAGTAAAATCATCAAATCTATCTCTTCTCTCTTTTATTTCCTCCTCACATCAAACACAACCAGACAGTCCTTATTCTAGGAATATCCTTAGCTGTCTTCCCCTGGATCTGAAACAGCACATTTAGAATCTTCAGTGTGGGTTTATTTAATTCATTCCTTTCCAGCGTGGTGGATGGACTTGATATTTCCAAAGTTTTAAAACTTAGAATACAAAAATAAATCTCTAGAAACAAATACTGTCAGTTAAATATGGTATAATATGGTAACAGTCCCCAAGCAAAGGGAAGTTCATGGAATCCCATATAGGTCACAGTGTGGACTCACATTTTACCAAACATAGACCCCAGAGGTCAGTGTACCTGGAAAAAAGAGTCGATAAAGAAAGCAGAGAAGAGAAAAAAAAAAATCCTGGTTTCAGGTTGACCAACCTGAATATTTATCCATGCCTGCTGTAAACTGAGATGACTATTTTCACACCAAAGTTTTGTGCTCCGCTTTGATGGTAAAGACTGTTGGTGGTATAAAAAGATGTTTATCCGAGATCTGTGTTTTTCAGGTCGCCATATCCAACTTGGGTTATGTGGTGAGTGTTTTGGATACAGTATGAGCAAAAACGGTGACTGCCTTTGCTTAGCTTGGCCTATAAAAGCCTCCTGCATGATCCCCTACCCTCCTGTTGTGAGAGTTTTTAACTCTGCTATTGGCTTAGACCAGCAGCCTTGGGTTCTTTTCCCACGGCTGCGATTAAGGAACGCAGATACTAAAAGGATGAGTGAAAGAAGGAGTTTATTAAGCAACAAAACTCCCCCGAAAAAGAGAGGAGGCCCGAAATGTGTTACCTACAGGGAGAGAGTGTTCTGGGTTTTTCTCTGTCTCTTCTAGGGGCATTCTTCTCATTTGCATCTTACCTGCCTCTCACCCTCCTAGCTGTTTCCTGGTCCTCACCTTTACTGTGCGTGTGCGCCCTTGTCCAAAGTTACTCCATCTAATTTATTATCCATAAATATCAGAAAAGCCCACTCAGGTAGGTAAAACCTCAATGCTGATGCCATGCTAATGATATTATAACAAGCTTAGGTTAAGTTAGGACACTTGGTTAAGCTACTGAGCCTGTGTTCAAATGGCACAAGGTCCCATTGAACAAAACACCCTAACTTAAGAGTATGTTTTTAACCACATTAATGGCATTTTGAAAGGCTAGTTATATAATGGGGGCAGCGCGGTGGGGGGTGGGTTCCTGCAGGCATTACTTCTCATGACCCTCTTTGCCTTTCTGCCTAGCCCGTTTCTGAAGACCTCCTCTCTCACCTTCCTCTTTATCCACTGGCTGAGTGGAGAAGGTTCTGAGGCTTGAAAGGTGAGAAAAGCTGCTGTGAGAATTACAAACGATCATATGGAAAGTCATTTACCTGCTAGGAACAACTGATGACATTTTATTTGAGTGAGAAACATCATACAACAGTTGTCCCAAGTCCACAGCCTGTGAGTTTAGAAGTCATTTGGGGGAAATAATTTGTCAAGAGGTTATTTCATAATCTATGTTTCTGTATCCTGGAAATAGTATATGAGGGAGAATCCCCAAACCCCAAAAGTTATTTATAAAAAATTGTGTATTTATTCTCACATTGTTTAAACTTCAGTCACCTTCAAAGTACTCTCCATCTGATGCAGCACACTTTTTCCACTGTTCAAAACATTTTTTTTGAGTTCGTCAATTTTGATGCCTTTTAGCACTTCTGCCGTTTTTTGTTTCACCTCTTCCACATGGCAAAATGTTTCCCTTTGAGGACTTTTTTTCACCCCGGGAAACAAATAAACAAAAAAAGTCATTCCAAGTGAGATTGCATGAATAAGGAGGGTAGGGCACAGGGGTCATGGTTTTTGGTAAAAAATTGCTGAGTACTCAGCACAGTGTGGGCAGGTGTGCCCATAAATCACCCATTGTGAAATGGGCAAACATGTTGAAAGAATAAAAATAATAATAATTAACTGAAGCCGACCACATTCTCTCATAACAATAATAGCTGGTACACTGATGTTGATGGGTTTCTAAAACACCTTAACTAGCCAGGCTTGGTGGCTCAGCCTGTAATCCCGCGCCTTTGGGAGACTGAGGTGAGTGGATTGCCTGAGCCCGCGGGTTCGAGACCTGCCTGGGCAGCGAGACCTCATCTCTACAATAAATCAAAAAATCAGCCGGGTGTGGTAGCGCATGCCTGTAATTCCAGCTACTTGGAAGGCTGAGGCGGAAGGATCGCCGGAGCCCAGCAGGTAGAGGCTACGGTGGCTGGGAGCAGCCACTGCACTCCAATCTGGGTGACACAGTGAGACTCCAACTCAAGAAAAAAACAAACAAGCACCTAAACTAGTAGGGGAAGCCTGTACTACAAGGGACTTACCCTCCAAAAAATTCTTATTGGGAGGGTCTTCCCTCATAATCTACATCTATAAAAACTTTCCCTTCTCTCAGAAAGTAGCACCTGAAACTCTCCCAAATTCTTATAATACTTTGCATTGTGCAAAGGACGCTATTCCATTTTCTGTTTTTGCAGTGGCTCTGTTTGCCATTTTAGTGTCCTTTTATATTTCAAAGCTATTAATTTCTGTTTCCATTTTTACTTCTCTTTTAAGCAGTAGGTATGGTTTTTTATAGGATGACAATCTTTATATTTGAATACTCCACATTTTAATAGGAACTCTTCAAGAAAACCATGTTCATACGTCACTTAACAAAGGGAACAAGTTCTGGAAAATGCCTCGTTAAGTAATGTCGTCATTGTGTAAACATCATAGTGTACTTAGATCCAGATGGTATAGCCTACAGGTTATGTGATATAGCCCATTGTTTCTAGGCTACAAATCTGCATAGCATATTACTGTATGAATGTTGTAGGCTATTGGAACACAATGGCAACTATTTGTGTATCTAAATATGTCTACATAGAGAAAAGGTACATTAATACGTGATATAGCCACATATTTTTATATCTTTAAAAAAGATTTTAAAACTGTACTTTGATGATTAGTGAAGCTGAGCATTTTTTCATGTGTCTGTTGGCTGTTCCTATGTCTTCTTTTCCATATGACTCTGCAATCCTCCTTCTGGGAATATACCAGAGGAACTCAAATCACTGCATAAAAAAATATGCAGGCCAGACTCAGTGGCTTAGCCTGTAATCCCAGCACTTTGGGAGGCCGAGACAAGTGGATTGCCTGAGCCCACAGATTTGAGACCAGCCTGGGCAACTTGGCGAGACCTCATCTCTACAATAAATAAATAAAAAATTAGTTGGGCATGGTAGCGCGTGCCCGTAGTTCTATCTAGGCTGAGACAGAAGGATCGCCAGAGCCTAGTAAGTCAATGCTGGGGTAGCTGTGAATGTGCCACTGCACTCCAGCCTGGGTGACAGAGTGAGACTCCAACTCAAAAAAAAAAAAAAAAAGATACCTACACACGTATGTTTATTGCAGCATTATTTACAATAACAAAAATATGGAACCAACCATGCTGCCCATTGAAAGAAGAATGGATAAAAAAAAATGTGGTACATATACACGACAGACTATTATGCAGTCATAATGAAGGGTAAAATTATGAACTTGGCAGCAACTTAGATGAATTTAGAGTCTTTAATGCTGAGTGATCTATCACGGAAACAAAGAACTGAGCCCCACATGTTCTCATTCATAAGTGGACATTGAACAATTATTATAATACTATAAGAAAGGAATTGGCAGTAGTAGGAAACTGCCGGGGGTGGCACATCTCATCAACAAGGATACCAGCATAATGACTATTTGTATACCTAACCCTGAATTGTACCCCACAACTTTAAAATAAGAAAAGTGTTAAAAAGAGATTTTTAAACAATTGCACACCTTTCTAGAGCACTTACCATGAAGGGAGCTTGCAGGACTGGACATTGCTCTGGGTGAGTCATCGAGTGAGTGGGGAGTGAATGTGGAGGTCTAGGACATTCTTGTTCATGACCGTGGTAGACTTTACGGATCCTGGTTGATAGACAGATTATACAACATTTATTTTTGTTTTTTTCTTCAATAAAAAACTAACCTTAACTTACTGTACTTTTTATGCTTTAGAAACTTTAAAATTTTTCTGTAACATGTTCATGCCTTTGTCATAACACAGCTCAAAATACAAACACATGATACTGCTGTTTTTCTTCTTTATCTGTATATTCCGTAAGCTTCTTTCTATCTTTACATTTTAAAAAAACTTTTTTTTTTTTTTTTTTGAGTTGGAGTCTCACTCTGTTGCCCAGACTGGAGTGCAGTGGCTGCTCCCGGCCACCGCAGCCTCACCTGCTGGACTCCGGTGATCCTTCCGCCTCAGCCTTCCAAATAGCCGAATTACAGGCATGCGCTACCACGCCCGGCTGATTTTTTTTTATTTATTATAGAGATGAGGTCTCGCTGCCCAGGCGGGTCTCGAACCCGCGGGCTCAGGCAATCCACTCACCTCAGCCTCCCAAAGGCGCGGGATTACAGGCTGAGTCACCGAGCCCGGCTAAAAAAACTTTTAAAGTTATTTCTTTAAAAGCTAAGACACCAACACACAGATCAACCTAGGCCCCCACAAGGTCAGTTTCATCAATGTCACTGTCTTCCACCTGCACCATTTTGTCCCACCGGAAGGTTTTCAGGAGCAATAACATGCATGGAGCTGTCATCTTCTGTGATAGCAATGCCTTCTTCTGGAAAACCACCCAAAGGAACGTATTGAGGCTGTTTTATACTTAGATTTTAAAAAAATAATTAGGAATATACTAAAACATAACGACAAAGTACAGTATAGTAAATACATAAACCAGCAACATAGTGAGTTATGATTACTATCAAGTATTATGTAGTGTACATAATTGTTTGTGCCAGACTTTTATACCCTAGCAGGACAGTAGGTTTGTTGTTAACAGCATCACCACAAACATGTGAGTAGTGTGTTGTGCTATGATGTTAGAATGGCTGCAATGCCATTGGACAACAGGGAATAGGATTTTCTTTCCTCTTTTTTTGAGTCAGAGTCTCACTCTGTCACCCAAGCTGGAATGGAGTGGCACGCTCAAGGCCACCCCAGCCTCAACCTGCTGGTCTCAGACGATTCTTCCACTTCAGTCTTCCAAGTAGCTGGAAGTACGGGCGTGAACCACCATGCCCTGCTGATTTTTTTTTTTTAATTGTAGAAATTAGGTCTCACCAAGTTGCCCAGGCTGGTCTCGAACCCCTGAACTCAGACAATCCTCTCGCCTCTGCCTCCCAAAGTGCTGGGATTATAGGCATGAGCTACCACACCCCATGAGGAATAGGATTTTCTTAGCTCCATTACAATCTTATGGGACCACCGCCATATATGTAGTCTGTCATTGACCAAAATGTTGTTATACAGTGCATGACTACATATCATTTTTGCTTTTCCACTGCTTCAACATTCTGCTGTTTTTTCTGCATTTATCCAAACCCAGGGAAATTCTTAAGGCCGTCTTTGCTCTGAGCTATCACTGCTGCTGGTACTGCCTACACTTTAGAACTCCCTGGAACTATGAAGATTCCTCCTTTGTTCCACATCTTTCCAAGTTAAATAATGCCTAGCAACTGATGTTGCTTGTCTTCTAATTAACACAATATACTCCACTGTGTTACAGAACATGTTACGTTCTATTTCCTATTTTATTGTAAAGGTTCTCAAACCCAAAGCTTTCTTGCTGCTTCTACTGCAGACCAATCTGTCTTTTGGTTATATACTACTCAGAAACATTCCTTCAATAATTTTTGAAATCGTAGGCCTTGATTAATTTTTACTTCTTCAGTGATGGAAAAATAATTGGCATTTATTAGTTGATTGCCTGTTTTTTCTTTTCTTTTTAACAGTAGCTGGTTCATAATCTACTATTTTTTTTGGTCCCATTTAACTTTCTCCTCAATGTTCCTCTAACCCATCCATTTAAAAAAAATCAACTTGCTTTTTAGAGTGATCTTGTTCCCAGTGCTTACACTATTTCTGATCTGAGTTGCTTCTTCCTTTTTTTCTCTTTTGAGGACACATCTTTGTTTTGCTAATGTACTTTGCCATATTTTGTCTCCACATTTAGAAAGAAATATAATATTGGTGGTTTCAGAATCTGAAAAAAAAAATCAATTTTCAAAAATGCATTCTCAGAGTAATTTCACCTTGGAGGTCAATTCCACATCCATGCCGGTCATGTGCTCAATCCTTGCACTTGTGTGTGATCCATCTTCAGTGAGTCTCATCTGCCCTTTAGACTCCAGGCCCCATATATCTGCCTGGCACATTTCACCAAAGCTTGGCCCATTCTAGTTTTCTTATAAAAAAAACAAAAGTCATGTCTCCTTGAAATTCACTGGAAAATGCCTGGATTACCCACTCACGGGCATGTCTGGCTAATTTTTTTATATATTGTAGAGACGAGGTCTCACCAAGTTGCCCAGGCTGGTCTCAAACCCTTGGACGCAGGCAATCCTCTTGCCTTGGCCTCCCAAAGTGCAGGAATTACAGGCTTGAGCCACTATGCCTGGCCCATTTTTTCTACAATTAATGGTCTTTGTTTTTTGTGTTTGTCCTAGCAATAACAGAAAAGTGAAACAAAAAGTAAAATAAACAATCAAAACCCCTCTTATGTCTACAACCATGTTTAAAAGAAATTTTACTTATATGTTACTTATGTATCTTCTGTAGACTTCTAGTCTGTTGTCTCACATCCCGATCTTTCTCTTAAGAATATTCCTGACCGGGCTCGGTAGCCCAGCCTGTAATCCCAGAGATTTGGGAGGCCGAGGTGAGTGGATTGCCTGAGCCTGCAGGTTCGAGACCCACCCGGGCAACTTGGCGAGACCTCATCTCTACAATAAATCAAAATGAGCTGGGCATGGTAGTGTGTGCCTGTAGTTCCAGCTACTTGGAAGGCTGAGGCAGAAGGATCGCCGGAGCCCAGCAAGTCGAGGCTGCGGTGGCCGGGAGCGGCCACTGCACTCCAGTCTGGGTGACAGAGTGAGACTCCAACTCAAAAAAAAAGAAAACAAGGAATATTCCTTTATTCTCATGAGTTTGCCTTCTAATACTCTAAATGATTCCTTGATAATTGTTTATCATATTATTTTTATTTACTTTTTTTTTAGTTAGGGTCTCACTCTGTCACCCAAGCTGGAGCGCAGTGGCATGGTCATGGTTCACCACAGCCTCAAATTTTTGGATTCAATCTATCCTATTTCCTCTGCTTGCTAAGTAGGTAGGACTATAGGTGAGTGCCACTACACCCAGTGAATTTTGTATTTTGTGTTTATTATTTGTAGAGACAAAGTCTCACTATGTTGTCCAGGCTAGACTCCAACTCCTGGCCTCAAGCAATTCTCCTGCCTCAGATTACGGACGTGAGCCACCATGCATGGCTATGATTTATTTTAAACATTCTGTACCACTCAGTCTTCTAATTAACGTCCCTCCACAATTTCCAGACCAACCTTATTGAAGGACCCCTTGGTTATATTTGTAGTCTTGGGATATGTGATAAATTCATTGAGATCTTCTTTCCCTTCAGCGCAGGAAGATGAATCATTCTCCCTATGATGAGGGCTACCCTTTCTCTGTTGATGTTCAGTGATAAACTTAACTCCCCTAGTGTTGGTGAATACCCTGTGGGTTTTTTAATTCTGTAACTGTAGTGGAAACTTCTCAAATGCTTGTTGGTTGTCCCTGGTATTCAGTGGGGCAAGGAAAAGGGGAGGGGAGTATCTTTCTATTCTGGCTTATATAACAAAATATCATAGACCGAGTGACTTATAAGCAAGATAAATTTATTTCTCAGAGTTCTGGAGGTTGAGAAGTCAAAGATCAGAGTGATGGCAGATTGGTGCTTGGTGAAGGCCTGATTCCTGCTTCCCAGAAGGCCTGTTTCCTGTCTTCTCCCTCTGCCTTCGCATGGTTGAAAGGATGAGAGAGCTCTCTGGAGTCTCTTTTACAAGGGCACTAATCCCATTCATGAGGGCTCAACTCCCCTGACCTAATCACCTCCCAGAGGATCAACCTCCCAATAGTATCACACCGGAGATTAGCTTTCAACATATGAGTTTTGGGGGGACACACATGTTCAACCTATAGAGAGTTTGGGGATTGAATCCAGGAAATCTCAAAGCTTAATCCTTTCTTTTTCTTTCTCTATTCTCCTCCCTACCACCAAATTCTAGAGATGAGGACTTGTGATAAACGGGCCAAGAAGAAACTTTATCTTGATTCCCTGAGACTGCTCCTTTTGAGCAGAAATTTTCTTTGATGCGTAGAAGGCCAAATCTAAATGCACTCAATATTTGATCAAGGACAATGGCCAAGAAAACCTATCAGCCAAAAACATCTTCACTGATCCTCAAGCGTCATAGAGGAAAGTGGAAACATAAATGATGAAGAGGGCACTTTCCTTGCTTAACAGTGTATTTTGGTCTTTGCTTTGAAATACTAGATTGTGATGCACACACAAATATGTACGCAAAAACTAATTAACCAAAAATATGAGATCAGTGTTTTTCTAAATATGACACATAGATTATCTGTATTAAAATTACCTGGAGTGCTTATTTAAAGTATAGATTTATAAGCCCCTCTCAAAACTGATTGAATCAGAATTTCAGGGACCTGCAAAACTATAATTTTTTAAACAGATATTCCACTGATTCTTATGAAACCTATAATGCAAGTACTACTGCTTTTATGTCCATACTGTGAAGTCATAAAAAGATTTCTTTTATGTGCTAACAAATGTTCAACACACACATACACACACACATACACACACACACACACACACACAGTTTGTTTTTTTCAAATATGATTAGCAAATTCTATACCACATACCTGTTTTGGTGATTCCCAATTCACATTATTCAATGCTCTGAGCGTCTACAAGGTTTTTCGTTTCCAAATCTTTCAAGCAACTACTTGTTTTGTTGTTTATTTATTTATTTTGAGTAAAACTACAACCACCCAGGGACAGTTCTAGAAATATTCTATTCAAATATTATGAAGTATCTTAGCTGTAAATCATACAAATCCATCTCCTCTATTTTGACTTCAGGTACTTTTACAAACCAGTCTTTTTGGAAGGATCTTTTTCATTTTTTATTTTTTCTCTGTCTATATGTATAGAAATATCCTCTATGTGTGGAATAAACACATTTATACAAGCAGGCATTTGAACATCTTTATACTTTTGTAGTTTAAAATCTGCTGTTTTAATCATGCACCCTAGTAATAAGCTTAGTGCATTAATATTCAGAGAGCAACTGACAAAAACACTTTTGTTCTGTACTCTAAAATTATTATCCTTAGTGTTCAAGAACAGATTTATTTAACAGCTGTTAAAGAGTGAGAAAATATACAGCTTTAACCTACATTGAGAGGTTAAAAATAGAAACTCTAGTAAATAGATTTAAATATATGTATCACCAGACATATACTCCAGGCAAACTCCTCCCTCCTTCCTTCCACAAAAACTATGGGGAAAACAATTGCATGTAATTTTAGGTTTCAGTTTCAATATTTAAGGGTCATTTATTTCCTATTCTTTTTCTTTTCTTTTTTTTGTTGAGTTGGAGTCTCACTCTGTCACTCAGATTGGAGTGCAGTGGCCGCTCCCGGCCACTGCAGCTTCGACATGCTGGGCTCTGGCGATCCTTCCGCCTCAGCCTTCCAAGTAGCTGGAACTACAGGTGCGCGCTACCACGCCCGGCTTTTGATTTATTGTAGAGATGAGGTCTTGCCAAGTTGCCCAGGTGGGTCACGATCCTATTCTTTTTCACATGTCAAAAGTCAATTAAATATTTATGTGAATTTGGTGATAAAGCTCTTCCTCCACATATATTTCCCTTTTAAATTATAAGGTAGCTGTCTAACCTACATTCTGCAACTGTTTCTGAAGTGTGCAATGGTTCTGGACGGTTCCTCACTAGGATGGGATGATTTGGAGAGAAGAGGATTTCTCCTGCTATACTAAGGACAATAGATGTTCATGGGATGGAAAGGGTTGTTCTTCCTGTTTTTATGTGCTGTAGATGGTAGGGAAGTTATCGAGCTACCTAGTAAGAAATACTTAGGTAATTTTATTTTTGATGGTGACCAGTGATAAGGACCACGCTCTTTCAAGTTGAACTACAGGCCTGGTTAATAATCACATATTACTGCCTCCATCCACACCCCAGGCCTGAGTAAGAGACAAGAAAGACACGATTACAATCTTCTCACAGCCGACTGGAGAGGAAAAGAGATAGGGTTTGTCTCTGTGGTCAGAGGCTCAAAGGGATGTCTAATGTACTTCTCTAGCCTGAGTTGAGAAAGCACTGTTTTCAGGAATGGTCAGCAGCGTTCAGTGTTATTGGAGATTCTCTGCTGGGAATATGGGATTTTCAAAATGAAAATTGTAATATCATGACTTTTAATATTAAGCATATGATTCAAAGGAACGGCAACCCTTGTCTTCGTGTGATGCCAGCAGGTGATGCTTCTGTATCTTATAAAAGTCATTCCAAATGTGATCACCTAGTCAATTTCACCATCAACTCATCCTATCCAATGGATGATGCTACTCAAAATCCAAATCCACACTTGCATCATCATAATAAAATAGTTTCTTTTATTACTTCCTCAAGAAATTAGTGATGGCAGAGTAAGGGGAGTCTTGGTATCTGAGGAATCAAGGCTCAGGAGGACTCTCAGGCACCTTCTTAAGCTTCAACGACCTTCTCTGGCCCTCTTCTGGGTACCATTTTTAATCATCCGATTGTTTGCAAATAATGCAAGTCTCCATTCTTTCTAATATCAAACTGACCATCCTTCACAGAGAGCAAACCTTCTATCTCCTGAGGGATAAGGGAAGAGCAAAGGAGGACAGGACCTAGAAGGACTTTGTTGGTCTTAATTAAATGTGCACAATATAGCACAAGGAAAACATATTATTTTTTCTTATCACCATTACTTAGATAAGCATTTTAATATTAAGCATAGAATCAGATATAACTTCTTATCTATGTAATTAAATGTGACATTAACATTTGAGATAAGCATAAGGTCATCTTTTCCTTAGCATTTTTTTTAAATGAAGAGATGGCTGATAAAAATGTAAGTTTTCTGGGTATCAAGTATGTCATGAAAAAAATTCTGGAATGGGAAGAGAACTTAAACTTTTCTGCTATGGAAAACGATCTTTCATGGTGAAATCGGCAGTTTTTTCAGTTCCGAGTTTTTTGTTGTTTCTTGGTATTAGGTACTTCACCACAGCAAATTCTACCACAGTTACATGAACTCTATACAGTGAGGTTCACAAAAAAGTATGCAGTGGCTTGCTTTCAGTCGTAAGAAATTCAACCACTGTATGAAATGAAGAATAGAAGATAGAACATCTGATATCTTTGTACAGGAAATTTACTACTCAACAGGAAGTCGTTTTATGTATCTTTCAAAAGGTGAGGCATACCTCACAGAAAGGAAGAAGATCAATATATGAGAGGAAAACTATATTAATGCGCTAGATGAAGATTTTAATGGGGAATATAGATTAAAAATGTAATTAGCATTTGTTTACCTATTGCTTTGCAACATGTAACTCCCAAATCTTAGTTGCTTATAGTAACAATTTTTCATCTCTCACAGCAGATGGGCCAGGCTTAGAGCTCTCATATAATTACAGTACAATGGCAGCTACAAGACTCATCTTGAAAATTCTTTTCGGATGGATATCTATGATGGCTCCTTCCTTCACAAGGTTGGTCTCAGCTGAGTGGCTGAACCAGCTGAGAGCTAGCTGGGTGTTTCTTTTTTTTTTTAAATTTCATGTGACTTTTCAACATGATGGGTTTAAACCTTCTCAAAGCATGGCAGTTTAACTATGCTAAAACTACTTTCTTGGTAGAGCGCATTTCCAGAGCAAGTATATTTGTATACCCAGGTGGGACCCTTGGTTTCTCATGATCTCACCTTTGGAGTTACATACTGTCACTCCTACCACATATTGTTGATGAGCTATTAAGAGCAGTCAAAGAAGAGTGTAGTTCATGGGGGGAGGGAAGTTGTCTCTGGAGATGAGTTGTCATAGTTAGTGAAAGTGATGCCCAGAAGTAAGAAAGTCAAAGTTGTTCATATCTTTCTTTCTTTGTAATGTAAATTGGCCATTGATTTTTAGAACAGGAAAGGACCTTAAGCATCCCATAAAAATATCTAATTTGCTATTGAAGGAAATGAAGATCAGATAAGAGAAAAGCTTTTTGTGTTTACACAGATAAAATCAGTTATTACATCTTAATATGTTTAGACTATCAGGAAGTCACAATGTATTAACAATTAATTTAAACAAAATTGAGATGTAGAAAAATGTTTCAACTGAAACAATATACATAAATTTATTTTATGCAATTGATAGAAATCTTCCAAACTGTGGATAAGGTAGACAGTATTTCTTAAATCTAATATTTAAAGGTTAAAAAAATAGTATCTGTCTGATACAGGATACAAAGTTTTGATTTCTCGTTGTATTTCTTTTTGTTAATTTTAAAATTCAATTTCTTAATTTAATTTTTAATAGGTAATATTTAAAATGACTTTTTAATATGTAATATTTAAAATGACTCAAAAACTAAAAAGAATGCAAAGGCTTATAATGAAAATTACACTAAAAGCTATAAATGATGTTGAGAGAAAGGAAAGAAGACTTAAATAAATGGAAAGATTTACCATTATCATAGGTCAAAAACTCAATATTGTTAACATGCCAATTCTCCCCAAACTGATTTATAAGTTCAATGAAATTCTGACAAAAATTCAGAAGGCTTTTGTTTGATAGAAGCTGATAAACTGATTTTAAAATTCATGGAAAAGCAAAGACCCTAGAAAAGTCCAATGACATATTTTACTTATTGATTTATTTTAAATAATACATTTTATTGTGTATATTTAAGGTATGCAACATAATGTTATAAGATACATATTTAGAGTTGGCCCTTGGTATTTATAGGTTCTGCATCTGTGGATTTAATCAACTGTAGATTAAAAAAATTAAAAAAAGCAATGCAACAATAAAAATAGCATAAATAAAATACAATACAGTATGATAATCAATTTACTTTGCATTAGGTATTATAAATATACTAGAAATGATGTAAAATATGCAAGATATATATGTAAGTTATAGGCAGATTTTATACAAGGAGCTTGAGTATTCATGGATTTTGGTATTTGCAGAAGGTCCTGGAACCCATTCCCTATGGATACTGAAAAAAATGATTGTATGATAAAATGGTTACTTTTTTGCTTGTTTGTTTTGGTTTTTGTTTTGTTTTTTGTTTTTTTTGAGTTGGAGTTTCACTCTGTCGCCCAGACTGGAGTGCAGTGGCTGCTCCCGGCCACCGCAGTCTCGACCTGCTGGGCTCCGGCGATCCTTCTGCCTCAACCTTCCTAGTAGCCGGAGTTACAGGCATGCGCTACCACGCCCAGCTGATTTTTTTTTTTTTGATTTATTGCAGAGATGAGGTCTCGCCGCCCAGGCGGGTCTCGAACCCTCAGGCTCAGGCAATCCACTCACCTCAGCCTCCCAAAGGCGCGGGATTACAGGCTGAGCCACCAAGCCCGGCTGATAAAATGGTTACTACAGTGAAACAAATTAACATATCCGTCATGTCACATAGTTAACCATTTTTCCCCTTATGGCAAGAGCAGTTATCTGCATTTATCAAAAATTGTGAATACAGTACACTATTATTAACTGTAGTCTTTAGGTTGTATATAAGATCTTTTGTTTTGTTCATTTTACATATTTGCTACTTTGTATCCTTTGATCAAAATCTTATTTTTTTCTTCTCACCTAACCCTGGGAACCACTGCTTCATTCTCTATTTCTATATATTTGGACTATTTAAAAACATTTTTAGATTACCCGTATAAGATCATATACATTTTTTTTCTATGTCTGGCTTCTTTCACCTAGCATAATGCCCTTGAGTTCCATTCAAGTTATGGTAAGTGGAAGGATCACTTACTTTTTAAGGGCAGAATGATATTTATGTTCTTTCTTTCTTTGTTCTTGAATGGACATCTAGGTTGTTTCCATATCTTGGCTATTGTAAATAGTGTTATTATGAACATGGGGGTGCAGATATCTTTATGAGAATTTAGTTTGTTTTGGGGTATATACCCATGAGTGAAATTGCTGGTTCCCATGACAGTTCTATTTTAAATTTCTTTAGATATCTCCATACTATTTTTCATAAGGGCCACACCAATCTACATTTCTGCCAGCAATGCACAAGAGTTTCTTTTTCATCACACCCTCACCAGCACTTGATATCTTTTATCTTTTTGCTAGTAGTCATTCTAGTAGGTTTGAGGTTATATCTCATAGAGGTTTTGATTTGTATATTCTGGTGATTAATGATGTTGAACACCTTTTCATATTCCTGTTGACCATTTTTGCGTCATTTTAAAATAAATGTCTATTCAAGTCTTTTGCCCATTATTCAAATAGGTTATATGTTTTCTTAATACTGAGTTGTATGAGTTCTTTATGAATCTTGGATATTAATGCCTTATGTGCAAATATTGTTTTCCCAATCTATAGCTTGTCTTCATTTTGTTGTTGTTTTTTTCTTTTCTTTTCTTTCTTTCTTTCTTTTTTCTTTCTTTCTTTCTTTCTTTCTTTCTTTCTTTCTTTCTTTCTTTCCTTCTTTCTTTCTTTTTTGCTGAGTAGAAGCTATTGTTTGTTCTGTTATTTCACTTGCACAATAGTGACATGAGTTTTCAATGACACATTTCATCATATACTTAGTAAGAATGCTTTTATTTGAAATATTTTTATTTTTATCAGGTACAGAGCAAAAGAGGAGTATTATTTTCATTAAGCTGAAATTTCATGACTAAAAAGCAAAACAATGATAGTCCATCTGGAATCTCCTATAGATTACTCTAGGAAATATGCATAATACAAGAAAATATTCAAAATTATATATTAGTGCTTAGTTATTTCTGTTCTGTAAATTCTTTAGCAAGAGACTTGTTATTACTATGAGGAAACTGTGTATTTTATTGTTGCTAAATGTGTAGCACATAAATGGAGACTAGGGTCTGTGGACACAGTCGTTAGATTTGACCGATAGTTTTGCAATGTGAGAACTCCCATCTGAAAACTCAGTGCACATTGAGAAAGAATGTTTTATTTTTCAATATAACATTGAAATATGTCAAGCACATGAACTGAGATTTGCTGGGTTGATATGTGTTCTGAGAATAAAAGGGAACATAAATTGCCTAGGCTCAGGAACATGCCCATTCTATGAATAGAGATTGACTTTGCTGCCAAGGGAGGCAAGTTGCTTGGGCTTTAGGTGACATGTTCCCACTCTTTACTTTACCAAGTAAAGCTTTGGAAAGCAAACTACTTGAAATGTTTTCCCAAAGGATTCCAATGAATATCCAACTCATCAAGCATCATATTTATTTCCGACAGAAACTCTCTATGCCTTAGGAAACTCTTTCAGCTCTAATGTCATTGGAAGCACCTGTCATCTCTCTTCACCTTACTGTCAGGCTATCCATATCTTTAAGGTAGGTCACCAGTCTCTGCTAGCCAGCTTCATTTTGGGTATGGAAGCTAAAGCATTTCTTCTGAAGCTACATTTGGAATTCTTGCCTTCCCCGTTTGCTCTCATTTTCTCAACCCAATGTTTTCCCTTAGGTGGTCAGGCTGCTGCTCTCATTCATATACTTATTCCAGAAAATATTTCAATGTTATACTATACAAATATTGTGTACTTGAATATTATACATGTATATTTTGTTAAACCATTATTTATTGAACTCACTATGAAGAAGATGCAATGTGAGGGATAAAGAAGTGAGGGAGACAGACATGTCCCTGTTGCCAGAGTTCAAGTGAGAGAGAAGAATGCCAGGATGAAGATGAAGAAGTTTCTGCATAAATAGATCAGAATCAAGGTCTAGTATCTAGTAATGCTCTTTTGTTTTAAAAACAGAACTGGTGGGAGTTTCCACCTCATGATATACGTAGAGTCCATGTCTGACAAAGGCCTAACATCTTGGATCTACAAGGAACTCAAACGTGCTGAAAAGAAAAAAACAAACAACCCCATTACAAAGTGGGCAAAAGATATGAACAGACACTTCACAAAAAAAAAGACATAGGAGCGGCCAACAGACACATGAAGAAATGTTCAACCTCACTAATCATCAAGGAAATGCAAATTAAAGCTACACTGAGATACCACCTAACTCCAGTCAGAATGGCCATTATCAATAACTCAAAAAATATCAGATGCTGGAGAGGATGTGGTGAAAAGGGAACACTACTACACTGTTGGTGGGAGTGCAAACTAGTGCAACCTCTGTGGAAAGCAGTGTGGCGATTCCTATAAGCTCTAAATATTGACCTCCCATATGACCCCGCAATCTCCCTACTGGGAATATACCCTGAAGAACTCAAATCACTCTATAAAAAAGATACTTGCATACATATGTTTGTCGCAGCATTGTTCACAATAGCAAGATCATGGAACCAACCATGCTGTCCATCAAAAGGACTGGATTAAAAAAATGTGGTACATATACACTATGGAATACTATGCAGCCATAAAAAAGAACAAAATCATGAATTTCGCAGCAACCTGGATGAAACTAGAGTCTATAATACTGAGTGACCTCTCACAGAAACAAAGATCTGAGCATCACATGTTCTCACTCATAAGTGGACATTGAACATCTATCGTAATACTATAAGAAAAGGATCGACAGTGGTGGAAATCTATGGGGGGTGCAGGGAAGGCAAGGGTGGTGGGTTTAATGGTAGTTAATATCTCTCTGGGGATGGGGGGCACCCCTTATCAACAAGGGTACCTGAACGATGCACATTTGTATACCTAACCCTTAACTGTACCCCACAATTTTAAAATAAAAAATGTTTTTTAAAAAAGATACCTTCATTCTCATTATCTCAGAGAATTTGAGTTTAACTCCTCTTTGAGGAAAGTAATATGTTTATGAGTTTTTTTAAAAGAAAAAAAAAGGAAAACAGATGTCCTAATTTGTTTTCCAAATGTTTACTACCTGACCTAAGAGTAAATGAGCTCCCTGGATTCAGCATATAAGGTTGAGCACTGGCCAATATGTTTTTGTTTTATTATTCTAGAAACATTTCCTAAAGCTTCTCAAGGTTAATCAAGTATACTAGATGCATCTATGGGGGCATCAGAATCTAATTATTATTCCTTGTGATTGCCACACCAGATTCCTCAACTCACTTTGAGAACTGTTTCCGAAATCATGAACAATTTCCACAGATATTCACATAGGAATAGAGTTTTCTGCCTCTTACTCAATTCTGAAGGGCAATTTGAGGAGAGGAAGAAGCCACTTTGGTTTCAATGACTGATCAGAACTGAGTTTTCCCTTATTCTAATTAGGTTATATCGATAATGCAAAAAGAAAATGGTTTAATAAACATAGTACACATCATAGGATGCACAGATGAAACAGGAATAATTTTATTTTGAAGGAGAGATGGAAGGAGATCATTATCACTTGCTTTGCCCTGAGAGCAGGGATAGAAATTCACCTTGATTCAGATTATCCTTCTTTGGAGAAAAATGAGTGGAGAGTCATCATTAAGTTGATATTTATAGACAAAGGGGTATAAGCAGTGTATATAACCTTCGATTCTCTGACTAGTTTAGCAAATGAGGTTCTTATAATAAAATAATTTTGAAGAAACATAAAGACTAGGCTACCGACTTTGTCTAAGAAAAGAGGGTCAAAGATTTTTTTAGTGACCATTTGTTATTCTTCAATCTCCCTAGAATGTTTGCTTTTTTTTTTTAAACAATGACTCAGATCAAAGGACACAACTAAAAAAACAATTGACAACTTTTTGCCTCAAATGAGACTTGGGAAGGGACTTGGATGATTAAAGCCACCCTTCTATCATTGTTTAAACAAAAAATGGAATCATGTAAGTGAATCAATAGTAGCAAGTGTAGAATCTGAGATTGTTTTCCCAAGATGTGCTGAGCTTCCACAGTTAAGACATAGTGGACATTATTGGTTGGCTATCTCAAAGTCATTCCTTACTTCTTTGTCCCTCACCATCATATATACTGTCATGTTAGGTCTCTTTCATCTCATGTGGGGGCATATAGTCTAGTTCTGGAAACTGATGTGCAAAGGCGAATCTAATAGAAGACACTATCAAGATACTAGATGAAGTGGTGAGGTTCAAGAAGAGAGACAGCTGTCTCCCCTTACCCATGCTCTTCTTCCCAGCCTCACATGAGTATGTGGTGATGTCTGGGGCTTATAAAGTCATTTTATTGATGGGAAAAGTGAGGTGAGAGCATGCATGTGGGTAAAAAAGTCTATATCGTTAAGGTAATTTCAAATGGAAAGAAAGTCTGTGACCTTTACTGAGCCCACAACTTTATTTTAACTGAACAATAAATGCTCCAAGGGCATAATGAACTTTGTTTGGATATTGAGGTTTGTAGTCAAAAGCATTTCTTACTGATGAAAAGTATATGGGTGCTCAAGGCACCAACTGAAAGATTGTATGTGAACATGACATTATTTCAAATTTTGGAAAGTGCTTTCCTGTACTTTCTTAGGGCCCTTTCACACACATAATTTTATTTGGTTAACATATTAATCATCAGAAGTAGACATGATCAGTGTTCTGATCACAGCCTTATAAGTGAGGAAACTGAAATATAAAGGTAAAGGGAACTTTGTCTAAATCAACAAAACCCGTAGATAGCAGAGCTGAGGTCAGAACTAAGAACTTTGACTCCTTGTCAAAAGAGCTTCTGCTGGACCATATTTCAAGTTAGAAAATAACAATAATAATAATGATAAGCAGACTTGAACAATTATTGTAATATTATAGGAAAAGGATTGGGAGTAGTGGGAAACTGCCAGGGGTGGGGAAAAGGGGGATAGGCAGTAGTGGGAATCTGCCGGGGGAGAGGAGGGCACACCTCATCAAGCGTACCTGGATAAGAAACATTTGTATACCTAACCCTCAATTGGACCCCGCATCTTTAAAATAAGAAATTTAAAATAATAACAAAATGGCTTTGCATAAAAGAAACCAGATGACCAGCTGATTTTTTTTCTTGTTTCAAACTATGGATCAGCAACATACTTGTACTAAAGAAAGCATGTTCATCTAGACTGTCTCCATGTTCTTCATAGAAGGGAATTTATGCAAATGCTCCAGAGAACCAGCCTTGTTGCAACAAGTTGGATCCTGGCTGCAATGCATGTGTGTACTATGGTTAGAAATCTAAAACAATAGTTAATAAAAGCATCTAGAGACCAGTGTGGCAGCATCATTATAGCTCTTGTTTTCTTGTTTCTTTCAATTCAGACCTGGCCACAGAGTCACATTCCCTTCTAGGGATTCATGGTTTGCAAAGAGAAAGAGTAAAATGTCCAATTTTATAGTTACTCTGAGATATGCAGCAAAATGAACAATTTGTACCTCACTCTAATGATGTAATTCCATACATGGGCTAATCAATGTTTATAGAAATTTGTTCATTTCTATGCAGAAGGAGGAATTAAGTAGAGTGTTTTTCAAACGCCCATAAAAATAGATAAAATTCAATTGCTTTTCTCTTATCCTGGTTATCCCATTTATTTTGAGATTGTATTTTTATATGAAGAAAAAAGTATTAAATGCTTACAAAATGAATGCCATAGTTCTTTAAAAACAACCCACTATAAATGTTGGATGCTTTACATCCCAAATGCAGTACACAAAGCAGCAAAAATCCTGAAAAGAATGACCCATAGTGATTCACACATGGCAAGCCTGTAGTTGTTGAGACATTCATGCAATCTTCTGAAAAAAGCATCCCTAGCTCCTACTTGGTTTTTCTATATACTGAGTCTTCATGGCTTGGGAGATATTTAGCATGTTCAAAAATGATTTGAGAGATCTGACTTCTGCCACACAGTTTACCAAATACAAGAAATAAAGCTTATGGTACAGTAGACAATGGAAGACATTATCTTTAGAGGTGGTGGGTACAGGGGTGAGTTTATATGTCTTCTTTAGAGAATAGTATCTTCTTTTAAAACAAAACGACAACAACAAAAGAAACAAGCAAATCTATTGAACCAGTTGCAGTGGCTCATGCTTGTAATCCCAGCATTTTGGGAGGTCTAGGCAGGAGAATGACAGAGTCTAGAAGTTTGAGACCAGCCTGGGTAATGGAGACCCTCATCTCTCAAAAAAAATTAAAAAAAAATAAAATAAAATAGCTGGATGTGGTGATACACACCTGTTGTCCCGGCTACTCTGGAGGTTGAGGTGAAAGGATTTTATGAGCCGAGGAGTCCAAGGCTGCAGTGAGCTATGATCACACTCCTGCACTCCAACATGGGTGACAGCAGAAAGATCCTATCTCAAATAACAAAACAAAAAACAAGTACATAAATCAAAGAGGAAAATAATTTCTTGATAGATTTTGGCAACATTCTGTGGTTTTAGGGCACGGTACAACTTAACCAGTAGAGTTGTCTAAGCTGGGATCAGACCGGATGCAACTTCCATCTCCCATTCATTCCCAAACTGATGACAAGGTGAGGAGAAAATGCTGGAACATAGAAATGAGCAAAATAGAATAAAGTGATAAATTAAGAAGGAAAAGGGAGAAACGTATGCAGGAACATAAGTAAAGTCAGAAGTAACAGCAACAAACAAAACCCACATTTTGTTTTTGTTGTTGCCGTGTGCTCACTAGGTACTTATGGTTAATTTATTTCCATCGAAAATTCATCATTACATTTCTCTTATGTCCCTGTTATTTAAATCTATCTTTTAATTTTCATTTTTCCAACCTTTTGGAAAAATACTTAGTCTTTAAATCATTTTTGCCTGACAGATGGACTCATTCATTCTCTTTTTAAAAATTCATCCAGATATTTATTGTGTTATTTTAATGCTCCAGGAATTAAGCTAAGTTTTAGAAATATAGATAGGTATAAGTCACTTTCCTGACAGCATGATGGAGGAGGGGGCTCAGACATTCATGTGAAGAGTGAGGAAGATGTTGAAAGTGTTTTGATTCAAGCATATACAAGATGTAAACGAAGAACTTGACGTCTGTAATCTGGCTGTTCATCAACACCTATACTGCTACTAGGCCTGGTCCACAAACTCTCTTGCCTGGATTAACGCAGGCACCTTTTCAATTTCACCGTGCCTACCTTTGCCCTGGCTACCATCTGTTTTCAGGAGAGCAGTCAGAATGATCCTTCCAAACCTAAGCAGAATCCTATCACTCCTGGGTTCACTGATGGCTCCTGCTTTCACTCAAAGTAAATGCTGTGGTCGCGGGGATGGGGTGTGTGTGGTGGGGGAACGTGGGGTGAAGGAGACGAAGGGATGAAAAACCATCTGTGGGGTACCATATGCAACAGACGTGGGTGGAGGGTAGGCATAAAGCTCCGATCAAAAACTATTTGTACCCTCCAAAGCTATGGAAATAAAAAACATTAAAAAAAAATCTCACCATGTACCCTCTTTATGTTTGTTACTGTTTCATAGTTTACATATTATAAGATTCATCAGTATTAGCGACACAAGAAATAAATTTTGCTAATTAAACTATGAAAAAAAAAACCTGTGGTCTTTGTAATAGTTGATGAGCCCCGAGGTATCCAGCAATGTTGGAACTCCAGCCCCAACTCGTGTCTTTCCACGTTCACCTAGTACTGCTCCTTTCCTGGCTTGCTGCATGTATTCATGCTGGCCCATCATGTATTGTGGCCTTTGCTCTAACAGTTCTCTCTGTAAGAAGGGATATTTGATGAACTCTCTTTCTTTTTCAAATTTCACTTCTTCAGTGAGGCTTACCCTAAGCACTCACTATTATGTAGCAAATTGCTTCTTTTCTAGACACACATATTCTCCATTTACCATAGACCGCGGTATTTTTTTCCTGATTTTTCCATCATAATTTTCACAATCTAATATATAACATAATTTATTTACTTGTTTCAATTAACAGTTATGTCTTATTGTTTGTATTTCTTCCACAGAATGGAAGCTGCCAAGGGCAAGGATCTCTGTTTTGTTCACTGGAGTATCCCACACAGGGAGAAAATACAGTAAGTGCTTGATTTGATGTTTCTGAATGAAAGGAGGAAAAGTGAGTGGTTTACTTTGCTATAGGGAGGGATGAGGAGTGGGAGATTAACAAAATCTCCCCCAAAGTAATGACTTATAGAGTTAGACGGGTAATACCAGTAGCTCTTTGACAGTCATTCATAAGGAAAGAGCCTCTCTAGTAGAGAAAGTTGTGTGAGCAGAGGAGAGACAGAACATTTTCATGTGGATATGTGTGATTCTGTCTATTATCCTCAGTGAGGGATCAGAAGCCTATGGCTTGTGGGCTAAGTTTAGGCCATACTGTATTTATTGTAAATAATGTTTTACTGGAACACAGCTGTGCTTGTTTGTTTAGGTATTGTCTACAGCTACTTTCCACAATGTTAGGAGAAGTGACTAGTTGCAACAGAAAACAAATGGCCCGCAAAGTCACGTACTACCTGGCCCTTTTTTTTTTGAGTTAGAGTCTCACTCTGTCGCCCAGACTGAAGTGCAGTAGCCGCTCCCGGCCACCGCAGCCCCGACCCGCTGGGCTCCGGCGGTCCTTCCGTCTCATCCTTCCGAGTAGCCGGAATTACAGGCAGGCGCTACCACACCCGGCTGATTTTTTGATTTACTGTAGAGATGAGGTCTCGCTGCCCAGGCGGGTCTCGACCCCGCGGGCTCAGGCAATCCACTCACCTCAGCCTCCCAAAGGCGCGGGATTACAGGCTGAGCCACCGAGCCTGGCTCTACCTGGCCCTTTTACGAAAAGTTTTCTTGACCACTGTCTTAGGAAATGAGATGTAAGAGTTTTAAGCTGGAAAGCATCATGATGGGAATCATGCGTGGTGGAAGTTGAGTCTGACACGATGGACACTGGCGACTCAGAAGGGTGGGAGGGAGGGATGGGGGCGGGGCAAGCAACATTACCTGATGGGTACTCTGTACTCTGTGTACTGAAAGTCCACTCTTCACCATTACACAATCCATGGGATAAGACTCTTCTTGGACCTTTAAATTTATGCCAAAAAAATGACCATGTCAAAAAGTCATTTTTTAGTCAGCTCGGTTTTCCTAGTTAGCATTTCCCTCAAGATATTTCACTCGTTTTATTTTATTTTTTAACATGTACATGTATAGATGTACGAGGCCCGACAATTAAGTTTGCGAACTCATGCTAGAATAAGTGCATACCTCAATACTGAATATCACTACGGTGACTCTCAAAGTACTCCCCTTGGGAAGCTATGCACTGACACCAGCACCTAGTTCACCCATCAACAAAGCAATGTTGGAACTCTTTTTCTGAAATGGCCATCAGATCCATCGTCATATTACCCTAGATGTCCTGAATGCCATCAAATGTCTTCCTTTCAATAATCTCTTTACTTGGGGGTAAAGACAAAAGTCATTGGGCACCAGATAAGGTGAGTAGGGAGGGTGTTCCAATACAGTTATTTGTACAGTGCTGTCAACGTAAGCCTACATGGCAAGTTCGTGAACTTGTCAGACCTCAACAAATAACAATAGCTCTGATGGTCATTCCAGAGAAAGAGTTCCAGCATTGCTTTGATGGGTAGACCAGACACTAGCATTAGTGCATGGCTTCCCAAGGGGAGTACTTCGAAGGTGACCATAGTGATATTCAGCAATGAGGTGTGCAGCACTTTTTCTAGGATGGTTTGCAAACCTAATTGTTGGACCTCATATATATTTTTCCTTTGCTGAACTGACTATCTGGAAGATAATGTCAGAATTAAATTGGATTAGAAGATACCCAGCTGGCGTCCACTACAGAATTTCTTGGTTGGTGTGTATGTATGTTGGGGGAGAAATCTCCAAACATTTGCTGTCAGAAATGTGCCTTCAGTGGTTGCAAAAATAGGAAAAAAACTGTTTTTCTTATCTATAAAAGCCCTAAAAGGGAAATTTTACCTTGCACAATATATTTTACTTCTGTTTTATTTCTAGCCATAGTCCCCTGATCTTTGTAGATCTTAATATAAATATAGCAGTTGCTACTGATGAATAAATGGGTGATGCCGTGGGATACATTTAAAATTCATCAAGAATTAGGGTTTGATGTGAGATGTTTCTGATTAAAACACGCATATACCATATGGCTTCCAACATAGTTTAGTTAGTTATCTATGTCATGACTTGAAATGGGTTGGCTTTCCAATCTTCTTTTTATCTTCTTCTGGAGAAACTAGATAAAAACAGTATATTTGGAGAGTAAGTTAATTGCCGAGGTGGGCCAAACACAGCTTAATAATGCATAATGTCTGTTAGAGAGTGAGCTGGAATCATCACACTAATTTCACTTATAAAATTCAAACTGGTAAGAGACTTTACAGCACTAATGATAACCAGTTGCCTAATTAGCTTTGCAACACAGTCTTTTCAATTTATTAAAGCAGAATGAGTCATAAGTTGTGAACCTGGGGCAGCAGATAGCTTCCTGTTAAAACTTCGGGTAGGTTTAATGATAAAAGTAGCCTAGTACATGTAAATTTCTCCTGTCATAGAAAACACGCATGTTGTATCTGGAAATTTAACTGCATTAAACAGAAGAAAATCTGTGTCTTATCTAACAGTGAACCCAATATTGATATGAGCATATTTCTCAATGTACACTAAAACATCGTTTAAAAGAATCCCTTTTTTTTTTAGGAAGGAGTTGATTTTATTATTTTATTTTATTTTATTTATTTATTTTTTTGAGTTGGAGTCTCACTCTTGTCGCTCAGACTGGAGTGCAGTGGCCACTCCCGGCCACCGCAGCCTCGACCCTCTGGGCTCCGGCGATCCTTCCGCCTCAGCCTTCCGAGTAGCCGGAATTACAGGTGCGCGCTACCATGCCCGGCTGATTTTTTGATTTATTGTAGAGATGAGGTCTCGCCTGCCCAGACGAGTCTCGAACCTGCTGGCTCAGGCAATCCACTCACCTCAGCCTCCCAAAGCTGCGGGATTACAGGCTGAGCCACTGAGCCCGGCTGATTTTATTATTTTAAATTTATTTCACATTTACTATTTTACCCAAATTGCTTACTTTAGATGTATTAATTATTTTGCTCTTGAAAATTTTTAAAAAAACATGGAATTTCTTCCAAGTAATTTCTAAGTTTTTTTATTAGCTCTTTATCTGATTTTCTATCTATGGAATATTCAGCTTTAATTTGGAGAACATCCAAATCATGAAAGACATGATTATGTTGATTATTTTAAACCTAACCTCTCAACCATTTAGCTTACTTAATACCCATAAAGATATGCCTTGAAGAGGTATGTGACAGTAGGGCCAGAATAACTTCTGCTTTCATAGGTATCTTGTGCTATGAGAATCTAAAAGTATTCAGAAAAAAAAGGGTAAAAGGCTGAAATGAGGAATCAGCAGTATGCCAGGTGAACGTGATAGCCACGATACCAAAGAAACACACCTGAAACCAACAGTGTGGATGGGGTGGAGTTTTCCAGACTAGCTGGAAATGGTGTTGACACCATTATATGGCATATCAGGGATATACCTTTGGGAATTGCTCATAATTCTGAGCCACAAAACCCGGTCAGCCAGGTATTTGGAAATCAGCAGCACGGATGATATGAGCGGAAAAAGGTCCAAGGACCAGTCTTCAGCATAGAATGGCTATAAGATTCAGGTGCATGTAGATGTTAAACACTATGTAAACATTTGACTATACTCTGTAAATGAATAGAGACATACATTGGTTCTTTAATTGAGTTGCTAATTCAGGAGTTGAAGTGAGGTATATTTATATATTTGTTTTGCAGTCCATTAAAATGAATTCTCTTAAAAATTAACACAAGGATGCACGGGGGTTACAACTAGTGGGAATGCATTATCATTTTACCCAGGTTTTCATTCATAAATTTTAGCTATTAGCCTTAATTTACAGAGAAAAAATGCTTTAAAATGGTTTACTATATTTTATAACCATCTTAGAATCTCCGTAGGTCTGATGATCAATAAAGAAACTCTAGCAAGGCAAATAACTCTCAAGGAATCAGCAGGTTCTTCTTGGTTGCCTAGGAGAACAAGATATTCTTAACACAAGCAGGATATCCAGTGGTTTTCCAATTGAATGCATCAGACTACCTTGATTCTTCTATCCTTAGGCAGGCTTCTTTTTAGAGAAACAAATAAATTACTTACATGTTTCTTACCAGACTGACCCCATGGAGATCAATCTACTTCATTATTATTAAAGAACTCACAGGAACCACTGGTTTTGACATATATTTTTAAACATCAATGGAGGAGTAGAATTGTACCAGAATTTCAAGTAATTTCACTACTCAGTTAGAAATTATTCTAATAACACTTCTCATGCTTTAGAGATTCAACCCTCGAGGTATTACTATAACATAAAACAAAACAACTCTCTTTTTCTAGATGAGAATTTGAATTAACTATTGAAAAAGGTAAATTGTGTTTACTTTTGTCACACCATACCTGCTGATACAGTGATTGGATTGTTCTTGTTTGGAGAGAAAATAAAAGAAAACATCACCACCCCCCCTTATAGATCTTTTGGATTTCTAGAAACATCGTACATGACATTTTTGAATTTTTCAACCCGGATTTATGGCAGGTTGTGTAGTGAGAATTGTAAGCTTCGAAGTTTTGTCGACTTCTCTGTCAATTACTGATTTTGCAGCTTGATGATAATTACTAAATCACTGCAGGCCTTGCTTCCTCCGCCTCTGAAATGGGGATGACGTACCTAAATTATGGATTGTTATGGAGAATAATCGCATAAATGCGCAAGGTTCTTGCAGCACCGTACTTATATAAAAATTACACAGTAATTGTACAAAATGACCTTGCTGTTATATAAAATACATATTTGATTATGTATAAATAGTGCTATATTTATGATACATGAAAAATATACAATAATTCCATAAATAATGTGTTAAACAATGCACTCATTCTTTAGCATTGTTGAGGCTTTCTGTTACTGATAACTCGGTAGACATTTCTTCAATGCTTAGTATAGTTCTGCAAGACACACGTGTGCATATGCAAACATACATGCGCACACACACACACAACACCCAGTATCTTTTTCTTTATGGTAGATGTATTTCATAAAGCACAAGACAATATGTTATTCCTGTTCATAGTAGAATCTATGCCATTTCTGTCATGCCTTTTGTCATCTTTTAACAGCATTTATTCTAAGCAAATTTTTGTTTTGGGGGGTCCCCTCCCCCTTTTTTTCTGTGCTTGTGACTTTCAAAGTTCTTTTCTTTTTAACAATCAATACCCCACTGCCTTTTCCAAGCTAAATATTACACAGAACCTTGATATATATGACTGATGTAAGGAGAGCTCTTATTAAAGCTGAAACAATGGACCGATGACCTTCATAATCACTTTCCCCGCATCTCAGGCTGCCCACCTGCTCCCAGAAATACCTGAGTAAGTCGGGAAAAACTGGGTACAGTAAAAAAAAATCTGAACACGACTATTTTCATTACTGCATTCCATGCCCCATACTTATGCTGTGCTTACATAGTAATACAAACTGTACCTGACCTAGTAACACCGTGGTGAGAAAAGAAAAATCCTAAATATCACTTTGATCAGTGTACTCAAAGCGTCAACACTATTCATGTCCTATCCATGCCTATTCATGTCCATCATTGGCTCCAGTATGACTCCAGGTATCTTTCAGCTCTGTCACTGTGTGAACAGTGATCCTCACCTCCAATGTACTATTTGAACTTTGTTAACCTTCATCGTATTTCACATTTTTGCCTATCTGTCTCTTTAGTTTCTCAAGGTCATTTTGAATATTAATTTTACATTTTCTGTAATACTGCCCTACATACAGACTGTCTGCTTTTGTGCGACTATCAGGATGAATTTGATGTGATATTGGTCACTAAAATCAATGAAAGTCATCAGGTTGACCTTTTTTTCTATAACTGTTATTTTCTGTGTGTTTTATGCGCACTTCAAACTTCACTGTGACAATCATGTACAAGTGACTTGAGGTTCTTCTTCCCATCAGGAGGGGAATACTATTCTCACATTGAGTGAAAACATGTTTCCCTACTCTGCCCATTCGCCTTAAAATTACACACAGACTTGTTCTCTACCAAGAAAGAAGAAAAGCATTAAGATTCATGGAGTGTTTAAAATAAAAACAAACACACATTGCCATCAATTTACTTTATCATTTTTGATCACTAGAATGTCCTCCTTGGGAATCTCTACTTACAAATTTTGCATTTTGGAAAGTCATGAGGCGTTGCTCGTACTTCCAGTAGTGGCAAATATAACATTGCTTCAAATGAGCAAAATTTAGGTTTCTGTCTCTATACCTCATTAGCATGGCAAGTTCCAGTCTCATAGCAACCCAGATCTGATGATGAACACCTGCCAGCCCAGATGGTTTGTGGAGAAAATTCCTAGCTAAATAGAAAAAAAGTTCCGTTGTTGAGCTGTCCAAACTGTTATTTAACAGGGATGTTGCAAAAACTCTGAAAAGCTATTATTGTAGAATTTTAACAAAGAAGCATCTCCAAAGTTGTCATATTCCACTGCCATCGCATCTAATGTCTACTGCTCTGACATTTAAAATTTGTGCAAATAATATGTAGTTATTCTATCTTTATACATATTGCAAATGGTATTGGATATCACCTAGCATGAACACAGCAGAGCAGCAAAATTGATAGCATCTGCACAATTAGAAAGCAAATGCTTGCATTTTCATATTTGCTTTTAAATAAATCCGATCCTTGTTTCTTCTTCGAATGAATTGGCTTCTGTACTCCTAAAATCTTCTGAATAAGACCTTAAATAAACATCAAGTCACCATTTCAGCCCACAGTCCTTTCTCCATCTGAACTCCTGGAACTTTACTGTTTATGCTGTTTTGTTGGTGGCAGGGGAGATATGGCCGGATGAGAAGTCAAGTGTTCTGGGATATTGGTCACCCTTATTCAGTTGCTTTCTATTTTGTGACCTGATTGAACCATTCAAGTCAGTTTTCCTATCTGTAAAATAATTTTGTATATACTAAATGACAACTAAATGTACTAAATTATTTTTTCCAGTGTGAAAATATACTTTTCAACATTATCTACTTTTATATGTGCATAGCTTCTTTACACAAAGGTGAATTCCTCAGAATGGGGACCGTCCTGCCTACCCCTGCCTAGTAATATAGAGCTTTGTACACATCTGGTGCCCAAGAAATATAGGCTTCTCATTGCTTTTCCCTTTTTTGAGGGAAATTATAAAGATCATGAACTTAGGAAAAGGATTTACTATTTTTCTATCTCTGTGATCCTGGGCTTGAGCTTTTAGAACCTCTATTTCCTAATTTATATTTACTTCATGAGATTGATAAGTGGGTTAGAAAAATGAGCCGGGCTCAGTGGCTTAACCTGTAATCCACGCCTTTGGGAGGCGGGGGGCTGAGGTGAGTGGATTGCCTGAACCCGCGGGTTCAAGACCCACCTGGGCAACTTGGCGAGACCTCATCTCTACAATAAATCAAAAAATTAGCCGGGCGTGCTAGCGTGTGCCTGTAGTTCCAGCTACTTGGAAGGCTGAGACCGAAGGATCGCCAGAGCCCAGCAGGTTGAGGCTGCAGTGGCCAGGAGCGGCCACTGCACTCCAGTCTGGGTGACAGAGTGAGACTCCAACTCAAAAAAAAAAAAAAAGAAAAGAAAAATGACAGGCACAGAGTGTGTATGGAGAAAGCATGGCTTCCTTTTCCCTTTGCATAGAGTTGATATGGGGGACAATATAAAGTTGGTGGATTCCACCTAAAAAATACCTTCGCAGTAACTTCTAAACTGGTGTTTGTCTGAACAATGGGTCACCTTAGCTTAGCTAAATTAGTCCATAAAATTAGCCATCACACTCTCCCTTTCTACTCAGCTCCTTTCAAGGATTTTAATCCAGTATTCTCTCTGATTTTGCTCTTGCTTCTCTCTATTGCTCCCATAGCATTGACATATAGTTTTTTTCTTCTTTTTATCCAGTTATCTTCCCTTTTCTATCTTCTTTCTTCATTTCATAATTTATATTTTTATTCTAAAGCCCTTTATCACTTTAAAAAAATCTTCTTCCTTTTAAACCTTGTCTCTAAGTTTCTTTGTTGATGGCTGTTTCTCATCCTCATTTTTTTCTTTCCACTTCTGAATGCCACTCCCAACCATCTCTACTTGTATGAAATTGTAACTGCCTCCTTTTCTCCTTTCTCATACCCATTCAAGATGCCTAAAATTAGGTCAATTTCTTCCATCTCCTTCATTATTTACTCTAAGTTTCTCATTTAGTACAATTTCAGGCTAATATATTGCCCTTCAAATTTGTGCGCCTAGCACATTTCTGTGCTTCTGTGTATATACACTAGTTCTCCGTCTTAGTCAATAATCAGCATTAGGGTCTTTTTCTCCATATTTCCTCTGCTTCAGCTTCCCTGTGTTCCTGGCAAGTTCCTCTTTTTTCCTTGAAAGTTCATCTTACTACATTAATGTGATCATCACTTTATTCTGACTGGATTTCATTGTTTTGATTTGCTTCCTTTTCTTTTGTCTCACTTTCCCAGTTTTTCAATATTAAAGCACATTGCTATTCTTCCTTACTATGCTTATGCCAGGTGAACCCACATCTAGTTTTTCTCCTTTCCCCATTTTCTCTGAAATTTAATAATGCTCTTTACCCAGGCTTTCAACAATATCTGTCATTTATGACATTCTGATTCTCCAATCCCTGGGTATGCACTTTGCAATCTTTTCATGCTGGTTCATCTACTATCTTGCTGCCAAATACGATTTTTTTCAGTAATGTAGTAAATCTTCTTACTTTTTTTCCCACTTGTTCTCAAACTTTGATCAGAAACACAGCTTAAAAAAATAAATTTTCTTTATACATAATACCTATCTATATCTTATCTACAAGTATTCTGCTTAATATGGCTAACAACTGTAAAAGATTTTTATTCTGTCTATAATTTTACATTTTAAAAATGTTTCTTCTCAGATGCAACTTCTTTGTTATTTGAATTACTTCACACCATCTTTATATTACCTTAAAGATTTTAAGATCTCTCACATTTCTTTTTGTTTTTTTTTTTTTCTGTTGAGGTTATGGTCTTCTGTACCTGCTTGTTCTAAAGAACTAAGTTAAAGAAAAGTGTCAAGTATAAAACTTAGGAATCTGAAGAGAGATATGATATCTGGTTTGGAGATTTCATAAGACTGTGGAAGAATATCCTGATGAAATCACATTACCTATGTATTTCTATTATGTATTCTCCAAAGTAATACATGTCATTCATATGTTCTCAAAAGTCACCATTGTGTTTTCTAAGTAAAGTTCAGACAAGAATGTCACCAATGTTGTTTTACATTGTTCTGGATATGTCAGATTAAATCATTAAATAATGTCATCATTATTAGTGTTATTGCATGTGATATTATCATATACTTTAAAAACTTAAGAGAATCATAGCAAGTTAAAAAATAAGGTAGCTGAGCACAAAATAGATATGTGGAAATGAATAAGAAAAAAGGTCTCAGTCCTCATTTACAACAGTAACACACAAACTTCTCCTCCTCACACATAATGACTAGATGTTTATTTATTTTTGTAATATATCTTAAAAAGTGGCAAAAAAAAAAGCATACAGTGTTCTTTGATAGCAACGCTTGACATCTCCAAAGTGACAATTTTACTTACGACTGTCTATGTTTTCCATGTTCCCAATAAAATGGTGTAATGGACATCTTGGAAATAGCTAAGCCAATTGCAGTTTACATGCTAGGGAAATTCTGAAAAATAAAGGCAAATTATACTACTTGACAATGGATCTATAAATCATAATACAGAATGTAGCAATCAACTAAAATATTGCTCTGGTCTGAATGTGTCGTTCCCAAAATATATATGTTAAACTTAATCCCCAGTGTAATTTTCTTAAGAAGTGGGACATTTAGGGGGTGACTGGGTCTTCAAGAGGGTTCCATACTCATGATGGAATTAACAACCTCATAAAAGAGACCCTGGGGGAGCTTGTTTACCCGATCCACCATCCGGGACACATAGAAGGTGCCATATATGAGGAACGAGACTTTACTAGACACTGAACCTGCTGGAGCCTTGATCTTAGTCTTAGTTTCTAGAACTGTAAGCAATAAATTTCTGTTGCTTATAAATTACCCAGTATAAATTATTTTGCTATAGTAGCCTGAATAGTCTAAGAAATGTATTTAAAATAAGTGTCTCACTGGAATCAAGGGTAGATGTAAGGTAGACTTTGGAATGTGCAATGGTTATGCGTCTTATATGACACAGGTACAATAACAATTTTTAAAATATAGAGTGTTTGTGTTTATTTAAAATTAGATTTGGATTCTAATTTAAATTTAAATTAGAAACATTGCAAAAAGAGAAAGATAGGGAAAGGGCAGGCAACTTCTAACTCAAGAAACCAGAAATCTTCTATTGCAGTTTTTAAGAAAAGATTCAATTTTAGTAGTACCAGGAAAAATGACTAAAACTTTGGTCCAGGATATAGTTGCAAAATTGGCAAAACTGCAGAGGAGATCGATTACTCAATGTCAGATTTCTAATGTCAAGATCAGGATGCCTGATAGGAAAATAGAAGCACCCTGAGGCCTAGAATGGGGCCATATGTTGATGAGCCTGAAAAGCTTGAACCCTAGATTTACCTGAACAAATTGGGTTGTCAGAAACTGCCTTTATTTTTTTTTTTTGTAAAAACAGAAAGCTCTATATTCTTGGCACTAGGTGACTTGTGAGATAACACTTATTCTACTCTGGATCTTCTGCTGTTGTCTTAGTCTATTTGTGCTACTGTAAAAGAATACCAGAAACTTGAAGAGTTTATAAAAAACATTTTTTTCACAATTCTGGAAACTGGAAAGTCCAAGGTCAAGGTGATTTGTATGATAACCGGTAAAGACCCAATCTCCACTTCCAAGAGTGTGCTTTGAATGCTGCATGCTCTGGAAGGGAGAAACATTATTTCTCACATTGAGAAAGAGTAGAAGAGAGGGAACTTCTCATGAACCTTTTTAAAAGTGGCATTCATCTATTCATGAGGACTCTCCTCATAACCTAAATTTCTCTCATTAAGTCCCATCTTTTAGCACTGTTGTATTGGAGATTAAGTATCCAACACATTAATTTTTGCAGAAGACACATTCAAATCATACCACTTGCAAAATCTCATTGACTTTATTAATTCAAAGTGATGAATAGTCAGGTCTCAGAATAATCCTGAAAAAAATGTTTGAAAGACAGATAAATTGTAAGATTTGGTTAAAACATTCTGTTAGAAACTAGTGGAAAATAGTTTGGAGAGGATCTTCAATAATTTAAAACTGGGGATAGAACATATATAGTCATTTGATTAAATGGTGGAAATTTGCTGAAATGGGCAATTCATCCATTACTTGCTGTTTAATGCTTTGGCAAAGCCATCTGACCAGAGTCTGTTGTGATGTCTCCCTGAAGCCTAGACATGATGATGGCCTTTACTAAATATTGGAAACATGACAAACGTTTTTGACATAGTGTTTTGGAAGAGGCAGAAGGTCAGGGAGGCAGAAATGTTAGAATAGAGTGATAATGTAAAGCCTGAAAACCCACTACCTTACTGTGATTTCCTAGGGGGACCAAAGAATCTTTCTTTCACTAAGGCTTTAAGCGATGTACTGTGAAAAGTGGTACTAGATTATCTGAGAAACTTGTGGCTATCCTTTGTAAACTGGGGTTAATGGTAGATTTGTTGCTATGGAACTGAGCTCCCTAGCATCAATGGAATGATAAAATTACAAAATGGTAGAGACTGAATTGCAACACTTAAATGAGGAAGGAAATTTGACATAATCACCATAACGAGCAAAAAGGTCAGAGGGGCAATCAGGAATCCTTAACCATTAGGAATCTTTGGTATTGAGTAATAAGGTGATGCTTCCTGAGTGATTAAAATTCAAGAACTGTTGAACTGTTGAACAGAAGACTATGTATACTGATGCTATGAAAACTCATAGTTCCTTGTTTCGACTATTTCAAATTAAATTCACAAATGCAGAGCCCATTGATGGAAGAAGCCTGGAGGTCATGAAAAAAGACCAACAACACTTCCAAAAATATATGCAATAAAAATACTTCAATTTTTTTTTCCATAAGGACCTATGGCCATTTGTCAGATCTGTTTGATCTGACATTGATATCTGATAAAATCAAAACATCATTATAAGCTATCAATTCAGTTAAGAAATTATGGAGGGCAAGTGGAAATAGTTTGGGGCAAGTCTGTCTCAGCTATCTAACAGTGTTCATAGACACATTTTGTGATTATCACTCTCATCCTGAAATGTGTATTTAAAATTAATATACCTAGCAGCTGTCAGAATCATCACTTTGGTTTTCTGAGGAAATAAGAGACATTATAGTTATTATAGTATGAAATGCCACATGGAAGTCCCAGCAACTACTAGATTTATACCTGCTGCTGCCAAGGTATAAATCAGAAGCAATAATATCTTCTAGGGAGAAATTTCAGAGGTTTTTATATAATTATTTGATCAACTGTTATAGTCCTTCCAAAAACAAGATAGAAAATAGTGAAGACTGGCAACCATAAGTTTAACCAGTTGATCGCTTCCACTTTAGCTGCCATGTTGCATTTTTATCTGAGCAGATAGTTAAAGCCTTTGGCACTTTGCTTGTAGTCATTGATCTGGCAACTGTTATCTTCTTGTTCTCCATCAAAAGGAAAAATCAAATGCATTTTGCCTTTGTATAAAGTGATAGTGGCAGTTAGTGCCTGTTTTGTCCTGGGGTTATGCTAACTCTCTCTGTCCACTGGGAGGTCAATTATCTTGATATTCCACATACATTGAACAGATTCACTACATTGATGGAGCATACTAAATGAATGTATTGAGAAGGAAGAGACAAGTATTCTAGCTGCTCCAATAAAATATACACGCCAGAAGGTAGAATTTAAGCCCATAAAGACTTAAGGATCTGCCAGCTCAGTGTTGTTTCAAGGTTCAGTAGTTTAGATGCTCAATCAGCCTCTCCAAAGTTAAAAAAAAACACACAAAAACAAAAACTGATTGTTTATGCTTTTCTACGCTTTTTCTCACTACAAAAAGTGCACTTCTTATTGGACCTTTAAATTTCTGAGGTAGTCTATCTACCTTCTGTCTCTCTCTCTCTCTCTCTCTCTATCCACACATCCATCGTATATCTATCCATCTATTATCTATCTATCTTCTATCCATCCATCCATCCATCCATCCAGTGGCACTGGGATCCTCAGTAGAGCATGATGCTGCTTGGTTTTTAGCAAGATCCAGAAGGGACTGCAGCATAGATGTGCCTTTAGTAGCTACCTGAGTGCTACTGAGTCCTCTAAGAGACTGAGCACCTCATCATGAGACACAAAATCCCTAAGGGACTTGAGATGCTCTTAGTAAACTGGAGTATCAAATTCAGAGAGTTAAGTTTGGCAGGAATCTCAGCAGTCTACTGTTTGGTGGAAATGGTATATTCAAGTTTGGGCCTCAGTAAGTCTAGAAGACACGAGTAAATTTTATGAACAGAAGATTCAGACATACATATAACATATCTTTATTACATTCTCTCTAAACTTTCACATATGGTGGTATTGGAGATTTCCTATGACGATTGATGGAAGAGGAAAGAATTCTGGGTTTCAGATGAATTCTCAATACATGTTGTACAGGTGCTGGCAGGGCAGCAGAGAAAAAGGGTATGCTTCTACACTGTTGGTGGAAATATAAGCTAGTTCAACCACTGTGGAAAGCAGGGTGGCAATTTCTAAAAGAAACATAAATTGATTTTCCATATGATTCAGCAATCATATGGAATCTCCTGGGAATATACCTGGAAGAAAATAAAGTGATCTACCAAAAAGACACCTGCAAATAAAGTTTATTACTGCAGTATTCACAATAGCAAAAACATGGGAACCAACCCTGCTGCCCATTGAAAGTGGACAGGATAAAGAAAATGTGGTACATATGCATGATGGAGTATTATGCAGCCATAAAAAAGAACAAAGTTATGACCTTTGCAGCAACTTGGATGCAGTTGGAGACCATCATACTAAGTTAACTATTTACAGAAACCAGGAACTAATTACTGTATGTTCTCACTCAAAAGTGGGCTCTGAACACCAGTCACATTAACACAAGGGTGAGATCAGCAGTTGCTGGGCACTATTAGGGGAGGGAGGGAAGAAGGAGGGTAGGGGGGCATGTGATAACACAAAGAGTACCTAGTCCACCACCAGGGGAAGTGAGAACGAGTTAAAATCCCAAACTTCATCTGTATGCAGCCTACTTATGTAGTAAATCTTTGCTTATACTCCACAACTCTATAATACATAAATACTTTTACAAAAAAACAAAAACAAAAACATGTTGTAGCTAGCTGAAAATGATCCACTACATCACTAATGTTTTGCCTATGGTAACCCTAAAGGATAGAAAGACATAGACTTTTAATAAGGGGTGAATGACTAGGCTGTTGATTAGAGATCTGGAAGGAACAGACTGAAAAATATGAGACAATATTTCACAGAGTGGTGCAGTGGGATGAATCAAGCGGCCGTGACAGCAGGGATCGAGGCTAGTCTTGCACCCAAGGACACAGGATCCTTCTCACCAAGACTAATCTTGTTACTGCCACTGCAACCCAAAGGGTGCATCAGTCTGTCACTGCTAAAATGCATACTTGCTCTAGATATGGGATTGCCTTCCTTGTCATAGATCTCTATACTAGAAGTACTTGCCATGGCATTACAGAATACTTGATTTAATGACATCATATATTCCATACAACCATGTCCATATAAATCAACAAACTTATTTTATAGCAGAGGAAATATGACAGTGTATGATTACAGGACCCACTTTGCTACCTTGTAATGCTACCTTGTAATCTATTACCATAAAAAGCCAGCATAATCGAAAGGTAGAATTGATTTTGAAAGATTCAGCTAAGATATCATCTTTTGCAAAGGACCCTATAGTTAGGGGTTGTGCTTTCCAAGGTGCATCATAAACACTGAAATAAAGGCTTATATATAATTTTGTCATTTAAAAACTAGAAAACGTAGTTCTGAAAACCAAGGAATGGAAGTAGGATTGCCCTCCTCCTCTCCACTTTCACGGGCTCATCTGAGAATTCTTTGTCTCCCATCCCCATAAACTTAGGCACAAAAATATTGATCCAAATTCTTAGGGCTTTTTATTAAAGAAACTGCTGGGCACAGTGACTCACACCTGTAAACTCAGCCCTTTGGGAAGTGGAGGTGAGAGGATTGCCTGAGTCTAGGGGTTCAAGACCAGTATGGGCAACTTGGCAAGATCTTGTCTCTATAATAAATAAAAAAGTTAGCTGAGTATGGTGGTGCATGTCTGTGGTTCTAGCTACTTGGGAGAACTCCTTAGCCCAGCATGTCGAGGCTGGGCAATAGTAAGACTCTTAAAACAAACAAACACAACATGATTAGGGTCCCACCAATCTTGATCACTTTCTTACTCATCCAGCAGACCAGCAAACAAATGATGGAGTGATTTTAATGATAGAAATGATAGACCCTAATCAGCATGAGAAAGTTGCATTGTCATCACATCATGGGGACAGAAAAAGTTATGTCTGCAACCCAGTAATGGTTTTGATATCTCTTTAGCTTTCTTACCCCATGACAATTTTCACCAGACAAGTACCACAACCATAACGCAACAAAGACAAAGCAACTACAGGCTCGGACTCATTAGAAGTGAGGGTCAGCATCACTTCACCAGGCCAGCAAAGCAGACCAGTTCAAGTGCTGGTTGAGGTGACTGTATTATAGGATTAGTGTTGGAGAAGCAGATAATGACTCAGTTGCAGCAATGAAGGCTACAGATTAAGTCACTAACTCTCTCAATATAAGTCTTTAATACATTGAGACTGGCTACCATTTTGAACTCACCATTCATTGTGTGACTCATTGGGCTTGAATTTCCCCTCATATATTCTCATGAAAATGGGGCTTCCTCTAGTGGAGGCAATAGGTACACTTAAAGCCCAAATTTCTTTACCACTATACAATACATCCACGCAACCAAAACCACTTGTATCCTGAAAGCTTTTGTTTTATATATATATTTTGTTTTTTATATATTTTATTATATATATATATAAATGGGGCCTTCATATTGCTGTGTGGGATTTGGATAATGGAGAGTGTGAATAACATGAGTGATGCAAGGTCTGGACTGTATTAAATACCTACATGCATTTCTTCAAATCTTCTCCTGCTCACTTGCCCTCCTTCTGGCTGTCACTATGGCAATTAGATTTGTGTGGGCTCTGAGTAACGTCATGTAGTCACCACCAAATGCAGCCAACTCTTGTAGGACTTCCTGCCTTTTGGCTCCATTTGGAAGCTTCCTTGTGGATGATGCCATTGTGGAACTCGGTGCCCCAGAAACGTGCAACCAGGAACTGCAGTGAATTAATTACTCGTGGGATAAAACTTTGAGTGGCGAGAGATGGAATCTAATGAATACACTTGTCCTTTCTTGGATGCAAAGCCCTTAGGTTTATTGTACGTGGATTCTCAGGGAAATGCTAATCAAGCAAACTACCGCACAGCAAGCTCGATACCGCCATTTTGTACTGTCTCTCTCCTGCCTTCCCCGCTGCGCCACCCTCATCTCTCGGTGCTGCTGTCTGGAAATTTCTTCCCTAACCAAAGGAAAAGGAAACAGGCCCTCTGGCTTAGGCTCTACTTTCTGAAGAATTTGCGCTAAGATGGTAAGTAACAGGACCTCATAGAAAATGGAATACAAAATAGATCTTCAAAATATGAAAAGAGGGCCAGGCTCGGTGGCTCATGCTTATCATCCCAGCACTTTGGGAGGCTGAGGTGAGAGAATTGCCTGAGTCCATGGGTTTGAGACCAGCCTAGGCAACTTGGTGAGACCTCATCTCTACAATAAATCAAAAAATTAGCTAGGCATAGTTCCAGCTACTTGGAAAGCTGAGGCAGAAGGATCGCCAGAGCCCAGCAGTTTGGGGCTGAGGTGGCCGTGAGTGTACTACTGCACTCCAGCCTGGACCACAGAGTGAGACTCTGATTAGAAAGAAAGAAAGAAAGAAAGAAAGAAAGAAAGAAAGAAAGGTACTCAACTTCACTCATTTTAAGTGTACTAACTATAAAGACTAAAATATGAAAATTTTCATACAGTTGAGATCAAACATTCTGATAATAAATCGTATGAGTAAGGGTGTAGGTAGGGAACCTCAAGTAGAAACATGTTTTGATACAACGGCTGGATTAGTAGGCTATTGTTACTCTGATGTTACATAATAACTACCCTTAGTCTCAGTGGTTTGCAAAAATAAAAATCTATTTTATATTCATTGGTATGCAGGTCATTTGTGGTTTGGTTTAAAATGGATGAATGTGACCGAGGCTTTGGTGGGTCAGGATGGACTTCAGGTTTTAGGTCAGTTTCCAAACAGTTCCACGTGTTTTCATGCAAGGGCGGAAGTTTCCAGAGACGTGTTATTCTTATGGCAGATTAGAAGAACCATGCCAAACTTTGTAATGGTTCAGCTCAGAAATAGCACATTGTTGTTTCTTTCCTTCTTTCTCCCTCCGTTCCTCCCTCCCTCCCTTCCTTCCTTCCTTCTTCCCCTTCCCTCCTTTTCCTCTCCCTCCCCTTCCTTCCTTCTTTCTGTATTGAGGGTCTCTCACTCTGCCACCCAAGTTGGAGTGCAGCGACATGATCACAGCTCATCACAGCCTCAACCTCCTGGGCTTAGACGATACTTCTTCCTCAGCCTCCCAAGTAACTGGGACTACAGTTGTGCACCATCACACCTGGTTAATTTTTTGAATTTTTATAGAGATGAGGTCTCACTATGTTGCCCAGAATAGTCTCAAACTTCTGGGCTCAAGCATTCCTCCCACCTTGACTTCCCAAAGTGCTGCAATGACAAGCATGAACCACGGCACCTGGCCACACTGTAACTTCTGATCACATTCCTTTAGTTTAAGCAAGTCATATGGTCAAGACAAAAAAGTCAGTGGGGTGAGAAAGTACATGTAACCACAAGGACTTGGGAAGGGGGTGAATACTTGATGACTAATAGTCCAATCTACCATAAATCCTATGAGATATGATTCAGCACTATCTACCAACATAGACCCAGAAATTCCATGCTTAGGATTTTTGTCCTACAGATTTATGGCCCGATTATGAAATTATATACCTAAATTTTTATCAATAGATGATGTGTAAGGTAAATCAAGTTACACTTATTCAGTGGAATCTATGCATCCCATTAAAATTAATGAGGCTACACTGTATGTGCTCTTGTAGAAGAATCACCAAGATATACTGTTAAGTGTAAATACAAGGTACAGAAAAGTATATATAGTTGCTGTAATTATGGAGGAAAATATAAATCTACCTGAAGTATATATGCTGTCTCTGAAAGAAGTTATTAGAATCTGACAGTAACAATTACTCCTTCTCTTCTGGTCTTTGTAGTCAGAAAATAAACAAGCATAATAATGATTTTCCTCATTTCCAGTGAGAAAAAAATGAGTGGCTAGAGAATCAGAAGGGAGACTTTCTTCTCTCTGTATACTGTTTTATTAATATGTTTTTCACAAGGCACATTTTCACTCACTTAAAAATAAAGAAGCAATATGCTACTTGGAAATATAAAATCTCATTTGTCATTGGCCTGTCATTGTTGATAATTCAGAATTTTCTGAGCATCTGAACCTTTGTGTTCCTCTTTCTCCCCTAGGTGAAGCTCTGATGCTTTAGTAAAATTAAATTTCCTGTGTAAACTGCAGCATAAAGAAAACCTTCTGGTTCTGCCTTGAAACCTGCTTTACTCAACTTCCACTTCTCTATTACTCAGTGGTTCCTTCTTGCCCATTCCTTATAAGAAGATACTTTGCAGCCGGGCTCGGTGGCTCAGCCTGTAATCCCACGCCTTTGGGAGGCTGAGGTGAGTGGATTGCCTGAGCCCGCAGGTTCGAGACCCGCCTGGGCAGCGAGACCTCATCTCTATAATAAAATCAAAAAATTAGCCGGGCATGGTAGCGCATGCCTGTAATTCCAGCTACTCGGAAGGCTGAGGCAGAAGGATCACCGGAGCCCAGCAGGCGAGGCTGCGGTGGCCGGGAGCGACCACTGCACTCCAGTCTGGGTGAGCAAGTGAGACTCTGACTCAAAAAAAGAAGATACTTTCCCATGTAGATATTTGAACCTACTTTCATTGCACTTTAAACACTTTAAAATGACAGTAAATCAAAAGATCTTGGCTGTTCCATTACTGTTAAGTTTGAGACCTCACCTGGTCCCAGAATCTTACCATCTTGAGTCCCTCTTTAACTCCCTCTTTCATCAGCTCTGTTCTTTCTTTCCCAACTTTCTGCAGAAGTCCCAAACTACTCCCCTTCTGTTATGCAGAGAAAAGTCCCTCTAGTTCCATCCTTAGACCTCAGGCAAGAAACCACCTCATTGGTCTCTAAAAGTTAGAGTGTTCAGCCTTAGTTCTCTCTGCCTATACCTCTTCTCAGAGATCAAGAAGTCAAGGGGCTAAAGGGTGGACCCACTTTGACCTGGTCTCTTCTCCTTCTAAACTATGTTCTGGGTACTAGGAGTTCCAGAATGCATGTCTAAATGGCCCTGAGCCTGGTTCAAGTGCCTGTGTCCCAGGGCCAAGTTTAACCTCACATCACTTGAAAGCCAAACTTGAAAGACTAGAGTTGGTGGGAGAAAAAATAGGTTTTATTCAGGGGCCGGCAACCTGAGGAGATGGCGAACTAAAGTCACAAGATCCACCTCAAATTTTAAGACTGGTAAGAAGGATTCTTAAAGGGAAATTTGGTATGGGAAACATGCAGGAGTTACACAGGGTACAGGTTTGTGTGTCTAGTTCTGACTGCTTATCTTGGGTGACCATTCCCAGAGGTCTGTTTGTTGTTATCTCTGGTGCAGTCAGGTCACGGATTAACTGTCTTATACCTCCCAAGCAGGAGGATCCCACAATCACGACTCTATTACTGGTCTGTTTTAAAATTTGTCTTTGAACTTCTTAAACAAGCATAGAATCAGGTAAGCATGCATTATGGAGGATGGTGGGGGAAGGAACAAGGAAAGAGAAAGAGAAAAAAAATTTTAAGGGTAAGAAATGTTAAAAAACTGTTTCAGGTCAGGAGTTTTGGTTACAGACTGACTGTGTCTTCATACCACTGTGAAAATCCAAACAATCTGAAAACCTTAAGTTCACATTGGATCTGCCAGGTTGTTATAAAGGTATATTTGTCAAGGTAGGAGGATAGGAGATAGCTTATACACTGGTTTGGTAGTTAATTAATTAATTAATTTTTGTTTTTGTTTTTGAGATGGAGTCTCACTCGGTCGCCCAAACTGGAGTGCAGTGGCCGCTCCCAGCCACCGCAGCCTCGACCTGCTGGGCTCCAGTGATCCTTCCGCCTCAGCCTTCCGAGTAGCCGGAATTACAGGCATGCGCTACCACGCCTGGCTGATTTTTTTATTTTATCGTAGAGATGAGGTCTCGCTGCCCTGGCGGGTCTCGAACCCGCGGGCTCAGGCAATCCACTCACCTCAGCCTCCCAAAGGCGTGGGATTACAGGCTGAGCCACCGAGCCCGACTTGGTAGTTAATTTATAACTTTTAAATATATGGGCCTCTGTTTATACCCTTGCTATGGGCTCTGGAATCTTTTGGCAAAGGCTGGTCAGAACCACCAAAGCCTATGCTCAATTGCACAGAATATGGGCTCCCCTTCTTTATGGAAGGCTGTGGCTTGTTCCCTGATATCTTATTGAGGAGGAGAGGCTCATTAAATTGTTCTCAAATATTTTGCCTCTAGCTCTGGTAACTCATGTAGAGGTAGAGGGTCTAATGCGTAATTTCACAGAGGCTGTTGAGATTGGGATGAGGCAGGAATAAGTTTCCCAAGACAGAAGTTACAAGACCAGGATCTAAGTTCTTAAAATGACAGGACGCGGTAAGAAGACCAGGCAAATCCATCCAAGACCAGCTAAGACCAAGATGGCTTTAAAAGTGATCTCCGCTTGTCCTTTTTATTCATTACTTGCTAACTATAATGCATTGGTATGCTGAGACATGCCCGCCAATGCCATGACAGTTTATGATAACCATGGAAACTCCCAAAGTTATATGATTTAAAAAGAGAAAGAACCCTTGATTCCAGGAAATCTCCATCCCTTTCCCAGAAAACTCATGAATAATTCGTCCTTTGCTCAGCATATCATTAGGAAATGACCATAGGCCAGGCGCGGTGGCTCAAGCCTATAATCCCAGCACTTTGGGAGGCCAAGGAAAGAGGGTTGCCAGATCTCAGGGGTTCGAGACCAGCCTGGGCAATTTGGTGAGACCTTGTCTCTACAAAAAATCAAAAAGCTGGTCATAGTAGTGTGTACCTGTAGTTCCAGCTACTAGAAGGCTGAGTGGAAGGATCAACTGAGCCAGCAGGTCAAGGCTGTGGAAGCTGTGAGCATGCCACTGCACTCCAGCCTGGGCGACAGAGTGAGATACTGACTCAAAAAAGAAAGAAAAAAAGAAATGACCATAAATATAGTTCATCAATAACCTGTGGGGACTGCTCTGTCTCCTAAGGGAGTGGACTGCTTTCTGTCATTTTCTGTAAGGCTCCCTTTAGAATTATTTCCTGTATGAAACCAAGTACCTTCTTGATCTCCTGAGTTGAGCCCTGATTTGGGGGTTTACTTATGTCTTGGAAAGAATAAACTTTCCAAGCCCTCATTCCCGACTCAAATAAAGAACAGTCCTTCTTAGATTTCAAGTAGAGTCAAGGCTATACAGTGAGTACTTAGATTAAAAAAAAAAATTAAGAGAAAGGTAGGAGCCTGAGAGTGAGATAGAAAAAGATTTTTTCAGTGGGGTAAAATTTGTGATTGTATTTTACAGGACAATTCTGATCCAAACCAAAGGTAGCTTGGCTGATATGTCAAGGCGTTAAGTATGTTTTTTCAAACACAACTTGTAAATACAATCCAATTAAGTAACTGCGTCTATCCCTGAGTCACAGTGAAGAAAGGAGATTGACCAGCTGAAGTGACTTATGAATTCTCGCAGCCCTGCACTTCACTAGAGAGTACGATACTCACTCTAGGCTTCTTGTCTACTTTGAAAATTTAAAAAGATTCTCAGGAGTGAAATACTGTCTTTAGTTATATAATTAAAACACAAGCCAGTGAACATTTGCTCTAGGGAAGTGAGTAATTCTCCCTCTTGGCTACCACTGATATGGAGAACTAATCACTGGGGAGAAATGAACAAACAAAAAAGCCTAAACAAATACAAAATACATATTTAGATCATTTGCCATTTGGGAGCAAAGAAATAGAGAACATATCCATTTTCTCTTTATGTGTGTGGTTCAACTAAAGTCTTAGTGCAAGCAAAGACAGGTGTCACCAAAAGAAAAGCCATGATTAACACTACAGTCTTCATAAATCGGACAAACCTGGGACAGTGAGTCTCCCTCAGGAATAAAGACTATAAACTAAAAATAAAATCCTAAACCCACCAACTGACTGAATGGGCCATCTCTTGGCCCAGGAGACCCAGAGTAATCTTGAAAACTGAGTATTCAGCTATTGCCGAATGGGTGGTAAAACACACCTTGTTATACTCCCTCCCTCACTGACCACCATTAAGGTCTTAATAGAAATAGCCCTTTTCTCCCCCCATTTTTATTTTAGATTCAGCGGGTACACATGCCATGTTTGTTTCATAGATATATTGTGTAGTGGTAGGGATTGGGTCCCAGGTGACCACTCCCCAGATAGTGAACATCGTACCCTCTAGGTAATTTCTGAACCCAGTGTCTCTTATTTCCATCTTTGTGACCATTTAGCTCCCACATATGACTGAGACCATGTGGTGTGTGGTTTTAGTGTTTCTAAGTCAGTTCACTCAGAATATCTCTAGCTCCATCCACATTGTTGCAAGGGACATGATTTCATTCTTTTTTTTTTAAAGGAAAATCAGCTCTTTCAAAGGGTTTCATCCTAAAATCACCCAATGGCCTGTCCCTGCCCCTCTTTTTTTTTGAGTTGGAGTCTCATTCTGTCACCCAGGCTGGAGTGCAGTGGCACACTCACAACCGCTGCAGTCTTGATCTGCTGGGCTCTAGCGATTCTTCTGCCTCAGCCTTCCAAGTAGCTGGAACTACAGATGTGTGCCACCATGCCCAGCTTATTTTTTGATTTATTGTAAAGATGGGGTCTTGCCATGTTGCCCAGGCAGGTCTCAAACCCCTGTATCAGGCAATCCTCTCTTCTTGGCCTCCCAAAATGCAGGGATTTCAGGCTTGAGTAACCACGCCTGGCCTTTCCTGCCCCACTTTATTTGCCTGATAAAAGACCACTGACCACAAAGTGGTTCTGGCAGAAAACATGCAGTCTACAGAAAACATGCAGTGAGAGTTTTTATGTCCTCTGCCTCACTTTTTGATGTCAGATGGTTGAAACCTCTACCTTCAGATCATGCTAAAGCTGACATTTTTTGAACATGGGTCTCATGGAGAGACATGAAGATCAATTACCCTTGCACATACTTCTTATTTCATAAATATTCACAATTTATCTCTTATTGAATATGTACATTTGGTCATGCCACTCAGCATAAATTCCAAGGCACTTTCCAAGTACCTGTCTCTGGCTTGTGGCCAGAGTTTACGCTTCAGAGCCTGTCAGAATGTCACCCTGCAGTCTGCAACTGGTCATGAGAAATAAAGCTTTTTTTCAAGTGTATGAACCTCATCATTCTTCACTTGACAAGACTGACTGAATGCATAATGTAATAAACTATAAACTTTGATAAACCTCAAATTAAACCCTTAACCAAGGTTCAACACAGAGGAAGCAGGATTATTCTCCCACAAAGGACACCAGTAGCTGAGAAATTGATCACTGTCATACATGTTTGCAAGAACGGCAGAAACACAGACACAAGCACTTCTTCTTTAGTACAGAAGACTTTTTATAAAAACATTTTTAAATTCAGAGGACATGTCTTTTAGGTCTAGCTTCAGCATGGTGATACAGGAACAAGCCAAACTGGGCCTTTTGGAGTACACCCAAGTTTACTAAAGTAGGGAAATCTCTAAGAAGAATTTTGAACTTTCTTCTCACTTAAGTGTCTGATGGTTCAAGCAATTAATTTGAATATTGTTTCAGTTTGTTCAGGCTGCTGCAACAAAAATGTCTTACCAAACAACTTATACACAACAGATTTATTTATTTACTTTTTTTGAATAGTTCTGGAGGTTGAGAAGCCCAAAATCAAGGCACCTGCAGATTTTGTGTCTGGTAAGGACATTTTTCTTGGTTCATAGACGGTAACTTCTTGCTGTGCCTTCACATTGTGGAAGGGAATAGCTATCCTTCTTGAGTTTTCTCTTATAAGGGCACAAATCCTACTCATAAAATCGCCATAACTTTCCAAAGACCTTACTTCCTAATACCATCACTGTGAGGGTTACCATTTCAACATATGGATTTTGAGGGTTTACAATCATTCAGGCCATTGCAAATGTTAAAATATATACAGTTTCCTATATGCCATAAGCTTATAACGTGAATCTAGGATACAATCTGATTATGACTCGGGTTTTACGCTTCCCAAGAAATATCTCAGACTTTAAGCACTCATGTCACAATTTCAGTAATGTTCATAGTCTTTAATTCATTTTTGTTAAGTCATTGAAGGCTTTTCTTAAACTGAAGGTGTTGTTTAAGTCATTGGTTGAACATAAGTTGGTTAAATAAATGAATACTATAGAGAGGAGATAGCAGAATTTCAATATAGTTGATTGGTTGCAGAAAAAAAGCAAATTAAATGTATCTTAAGTAGGAAAGTAGAAATGGTTTTTTAAAGTCCTTTATTGAACAGATAACAGAGGGGAGGGGTAGAAATCAAGCCTGAGAAATTCAGAGAAACAACTCGTGGTTTGCACTTTTTTTTTCCTATTCTAGTATGTATCTTTTGTAGCAATGGGGTTGTATCCAATCAAAACCACACTGAGATACCACCTAACTCCAGCCAGATTGGCAATTATCAACAACTCAAAAAATAACAGCTGCTGGAGAGGGTGTGGCGAAAAGGGAACACTTCTACACTGTTGGTGGGAGTGTAAACTATGCAACCTCTGTGGAAAGCAGTGTGGCGATTCCCAAAATCTCTAAGTATCAACCTCCCATATGACCCCGCAATCCCCCTACTGGGAATATATCCTGAAGAACTCAAATCACTCTATAAAAAAGATACCTGCACATGTATGTTTATCGCAGCATTGTTCACAGTAGCAAGAACCTGGAAGCAACCATGCTGCCCATCAAAAGAGGACCAGATTAAAAAAATGTGGTACATATACACGATGGAATACTACGCAGCCATAAAAAAGAACAAAATCATGAATTTCACAGCAACCTGGATGGAACTAGAGTCTATAATACTGAGTGACCTCTCATAGAAACAAAGATCCGAGTATCACATATTCTCACTCATATAATGGGCTTGAATATCCAATGTAATACTATAAGAAAATGACTGACAGTAGTGGGAAACTATGGCAGGGGGAGGGAGATGGGATTATTGGTAGCAAATATCTGTCTGGGGACGGGGAAACACCTCTTATCAACAGGGTGCCTGAATGAAACGTATTTGTATACCTAACCCTTAACTGTACAACATCATAATAAAAAATATTGATTATAAAAACAAACAAACAAACAAAAAACAATTCCTGCAATTGTATTATAGAGTAAATATACGGAGAGTAAAAATCACCAAGAAGGCCTTGAGTCATAAGTAGGGTCATGATGTGAGAGACTAGATGCTATGGGGAATGATTGGGGAAGTGGGCGAGTGATGGACTGCAGATGCTAGGTGGACTAGAACACTAAAAGAAGGTAAAATACGGAGAAACAATGGATGCTACAAAATCTTTCTTTCCTGGCATCTTTGACTGGTCACTGACTACAGAGCAACTTTGTTTTCCCAGACACCATGGAGGAAGTACATTTGCATAGTCTGTGTTTATCACCAGAGAATACTGTTCATCCAAACAGTTTAGATTTCAGTCAAACTAATAGCCAGAATTGAAAATGTATAATTGGCTATAAGGAAAAGTGACAGCTGATTTCACTGAAACCATCTTTATCTGATTGAATTAACTCTCTAAACAACATCTGAGTTTTCAAACCTCTGAGACAGGAAGATGTTATTAATGGAAGCAAATAACGAGAAAATATCTCGGTGACTTTCACAACCTGGCTACACTTTTCAAAAGCAGAGTTTTTAAAAAATGCTGGTCCCTGAGCCCCACCCTAGAACAATTACATGGTAATCTTCCAGAATAAATCTAACCCTTGATATTAAAACAAACAAGCCAATTCTCCCTAGACGATTTCTAATTAGAAGCACTGACTTGAAGGGCATTGTTGCTTACATCCATTTTTATCTGTATTTTCCCTGGGATGTACGCTTGATTTTTCACATTTCTGTTTCCCTGAGATCTGATGGGATTGTTCCAAGGTATGATAGATCATGTGACGTTACCACAGCTCTCCCCTAACCACCCCTATCTCCTTTCCTTGCTGTAGTTTCCCTGTTGGTGGAGTCCACCTTTCCACACTATTGATTTCAAGCTTGGATATATGACTCATTTTAATGGGATATGGAAATGATAAATTGTGCCAGTTTTGATCTAAGGCCATAAGAGGCATGTCAGTGTCTGCGTAGACTCAGGGAAGAGAGTGCCCCAGGTAGGCATTAATCTTTCAGCCTGATTCTAGGAATGGCAAGCTATATGGAAGAAAAATACAATTCCAAATCTGTAGCCTAGCCTGGTCCAGGAAAGCCAATCTGAGTCTGGTTGATAGCAGCAAAGTTGCAGTGAATCTGTGAATAGATTTCTATTCTATGAATTCAAATTCTATGAATCTGAAATAGATTTAATTTTGTGAAATTCTCTGAAATTTTGGAGGTTTATTTTTAATTCAGCATGGGGAGAAACAAATGAATACACAATCATTTGCACATAATCTGTGTATCAAGCAACATATAGCACATAATTGGTGCCAAATATGTATTTGCTAAGTTATCTGCCTTTATGCAAAGTTCCTTTAAATTTTCTGATGCTGAGAAAATTGAAAATCACCAGGTTTCAAATGGCTTAGATTAAATTTAAGTTCAATAATGTTAAAAATAATGAAGAACCGTTAGACTTTCAGTGGATTAAATGGGTTGTATCTCTGTTAGTTATTCTGTCCATTTATGAAAAGGATATAGTGAGTGTGCTTAGAATTGCTTTCTCCAGTAGCCAAATGAATCAGGTTCTCATCCAGATGGTTTTATGGGAATCATCTGTCTGCTCAGCTAATTCATGTATATGAGAATCAAACTTTGTACTGATTTGGAAATAGTACTTGTACTTCTAGGATACTGTTAAACTTTTCAGTTAAGATTAAGGGGATTTAATTCATCATTTAGAAATCTGTGTATTGAGTCACTGAGATGGATTTGTGTGACAAATGCTTAAACATTCTTAATGGCAAGAAACAGCTAGCACTTTCCAAGCAACAACTGAATCAAGATGAAGAGGTCATGGGTAGAGTTCTTTGAAAACCTATTTGAAATACTAACCCTTTGTGAAAGCTTAGGAAGTTACAGAGAATTGCATAAGCTATCACAGAGACCTTTGAAAGAAAGAAAATCCTAGTCAGAAAGCAAAATATGTCTTAATTTCAATTAAACTGTTTTTTTGAAGCTCTCTTTGCCTTTATAATACACACTATGATTCACTTTAGCAAGACCTTTTTGTTATTTTGAATGCAAACCTTTTCATTTCTAAAAATTTTTTAACATCTGCCTTGTAATAATTAGAAATTGTTTAATATCTGCTCTTTGATAATACTTCAGTGATTACAAAGGGATTTAGATATAGAAAGCAGAGGTAGTGAAAAATATGTCTTTACATTATGGGTAAAGTAAAATGTAATTATGTTGTCACTTTCTTATGTTTTGAGACTCCTTATAAGAATGCATTAGATAAATGCAAAAAAAATCAAAAAAACTTTTAAACTATGAAACTGTCATTCATTAATGATACTATTTATAGCAAAGGCAAAAATAGCATACCAGAATAATACAAGAAATGCAGTGCTCACACGAATTGGCTTCGGTGTCCAGGTGTCGTTGTGAAAAAAAGTATTAATTTTACAGTATGTTGGGGACCAGGTTGATCCTCCACACATAATCCACAGTGTCACAAATGTCCTTAGTATACCACATTCCCAATTGCAAAGCCATCACACTTAATACCACAGAATGTCACTCTGTGCTCACTAGGTGGCCAAAAAGCGCTAGCAGGGTTACCACTATATCGCCTACCTTCCCCTGAGATGAAAGAGTGCAGGCAATTCAAATTAGGTGTAAAGCAAAGCAGGAAATAGATAGTGCATTTTGTTTTTTGGATTTTTTTTTGAGTTGGAGTCTCACTCTGTCACCCAGACTGGAGTGCAGTGGCCACTGCCGGCCACTGCAGCCTCGACCTGATGGGCTCTGGCGATCCTTCCGCCTCAGCCTTCCAAGTAGCTGGAACTACAGGCACGCACTACCACACTCGGCTAGTTTTTTGATTTATTGTAGAGATGAGGTCTCACCAAGTTGCCCAGGTGGGTCTCGAACCCACTGGCTCAGGCAATCCACTTACCTCAGTCTCCCAAGATGCGGGATTACAGGCTGAGCCACCAAGCCCGGCTAGATAGTGCATTTTGATTCAAGAGATTTGTTTAAATCTGTGGAATATGTTGACTAAAAAATCTCATTCCATGCATTCATGCGGTCCTGCTGTTGTTTTCTGTGAAGCTTTTAAATCACATTAATTAGTATGTAAAGATTCTCCTGCAGTCAATAAGTGGTGGCCTCTGACTAAACGTAAAATTGCCATCCAGTTTCTCATGTTTTCACATTTTTTTTTTTACACTCACATCCATGGGTCAAGTACAAATCTATGGCCATTGTGCCAGGCTTAGAGTCCCCCAAATATTATAACACCAGAAAAGGACATATAGGTTTAACAAGAAAAAGTCCTAAGTCCAAAAGGGAAGACTGAGTCAGCTCTGAGCTACAGGCAGCCCATAGGCAACAAGACGTAAGGAAATATGACTGATAAGGTGCACCTTCTTTTGAAAAAGTGTAGCCAGACTTCTCTATCCTCTTTGGGAGACGAAATTCCTAAAAACATTTGAATCATGGATTAGTTGACTGAAGAGACAACCTCAGAAATCCTGATGCAGTAAGGATAAGATATGAGGCAGAAAAATGGTAGCTCCAAAGAAAAGTTTATGGAAACCAGTTGTGCTACGAGGTAATGGAAGAATCCCAGGCAGTAACTCACATCTAATTAAAGACATTGCCAGAATTTAAAAGAAAAGTAGTGTATACCAGAAAGAGATACTTAAAGGAGAAAAATGGACAGGTATAATACTATTTATGGAACATATATTATTTGTAAGGCACTTATATGTATGTTGCAAGGTTATTTTTAAAGTTTGACTTTTCGTTTTGTCAGCAAGGTAGTGTTTCATAGACATTGCCTCAGAAAAAAATGTGGCTGCAAAACTCAGATGAGAACAACTCAGTTCACCTTTTGTTTTATTTGTTCTGGCTTGGTTTTACAGCCTAGACAGATAGGTCACAGATATAATCATGGTATTGACAAAAAATGTGGAATAAAATCACATGAAATAGCTTTTATTCTTCCTCCATCTCACTATATCCTATCTCCCTAAGACTATGTCTGGGATCAGAAATAAAGTGTTTAGAGGGGAAGAGATGGGATATTAGATACTTTTTACTTCTAGAGAAAGGGTTACACTCCCTGCACTCTGGAGGTATCTGGGAAGACAGCTGAAATTTCATATAAACGTGTGCACTCTTAAAGACAAGATTTGTGGGTCTTTATAGAGATTTGGGGAGACTATATACATTTCTGTATCTATATCTATATACGCAGATATAGATATAATACAAAGATGAGTGCATGATATAAGTGATGGGGTCTTAATGGGGCCTTAGACAGTTCCAGTATACCAGGAGTATAATAAAGTAAATGAACAGAATGAGTAGAATGAATAGTAAGAGCCAAGCAATCTAAGAGCCGAAGAGACATCAGGGATTTGATAGAACCTTTGTCTACGACTTGGTACTGTATAAGTCCCTGGAAAATGAAACAGAATCTTGGGAAGAGGCTAGACGTCAACTAACTGAGATCATGTACTGCCATTTTAATGGAAGAAAGATGTGAGTATAAATTAGCTTAAGTTGTACATTAGAGTTTGTACCTGAAATTCAAAGTTTGTGTACATCATCTGATTTAACTCTTGAATACAAGTATGAAGCGTAGTCTCATTGAACAGATGAGAGAAACAGAAGAGAGGTGAAGTTAATCATCTAAATTCATACAGTTAAGATGTGACAGAACCAGGATACAGAATGATATTTATTATACTCTAAATTTAGCAATATTTTCTGTTGTATGGTTTCTATCCACTGGTAGAATTATCTATATAGCGAAAACATACAAACTTAGATTACAAAATGCTTTTATTCTTCAAATTGCATCATTTTATTTGCTGAAGGATCCTGGCATATACATAAAGTAGATTTTGGAAATGAAATCCATAAATATATTGTATGTGTCAAAAGATATTCATCTTTTGAAGGGTAGAAGTTATATCATTAGTTAGGGGTAATGAGTCTTCTTATAATGTATATTTTACTAAAGCATGTTGATTTCTTCTAGACATCACTCTAAAATCAAAATGTCACGGGTGGTTCATATTTTCAATCCCTAGATTTTTCATCTATAGAAAGAATAGATAAAGCTAGAAAAGTTCTGAGTTGTGTTTAGCATTGCATTGTGTGATTATTGAATGATAATTAAGAAAATTAATGAATAAAGTATATTAAGACCATGCCATAATATGATCTGAGTGCCTGGTAAAGGAGTTACTCAGTCTAATGTCTCAGGGTCTCAAAATACTGTTTGAATGGGATTCCTACAGGAACTAACATTTTTCATGTTTTTCTTGGTTGCATTACAAATGGGTGAACTACACTGGTTTGTAGAAATAACTATGTGGGATGAATATTTTTCAGATTGCTCAATTTAAGTGTATGGAAATGTTTCTTATCCCTTATCTTTTTTTTACCATATCAGTACTCCATTATATTAATGTACTCTTATTCATTCAAGCAATCCTGCTCCACTGGTGGACTTTCAGGTTGCATTCAGTCTTTTGCTATCACAAATAATGGCACAAAGATTAACCTCACACAAATGTTATTTTGCATTTTATTTTTGCCAACTGTATATCTTGAATACATTCCTGGAAGTTAGATTACTGAATGAAAAGCTTAAATACCTACATTTTTCATTTTGGTATTTAGAAAGATTTATAGTCGAGTTGCAGTTGATTCCTTTACAGCAATATGTTATGTGTTGTATATTTGCTATCCAATATGAAAAATAATAGATAATAGGTCTTTCTTTCTTATTCTTTCCCTCTCCTAAGCTTCAAATTAAAAGCTCTCATTTGAAAGTTACATAACTAATCATGCAAGCTTATTCTATTTTCCAAATACTGTCATTATCCACTCACCCCCAAAGCTATTCTGATTAAAAAAAGATAAGAAACATTTCTATATACTAAAGTGGAATAATCTACAGCATATTTTACTAGGTAAAAATAGCAGGGTGCTGGATATTATTTATATTATTCTATCTTTGAGTAATAAAAGATTATTTTAAATGCTTATGTATTTAAAAAGAAATGATGGAAGAATAAACCAAAGACCAGTATGACTGATTCTTCAGTGTGAAAGGTGTAGATTAAGAACAAGGCTTCTGTGAATGTAAATGGTTTCAGAGTTGTTATTTTGAGCTCATGTAAATGCACATCATAACTTAAGAAGAAACAAAGTTAAACTAAAATGGGAGGGAAGGTATTTTATAAAAAGTTAAAAACATACTGAAACAAATGGACCTTATTCTGCATACAGTTGGTGGCATAACCAAAACCCAAAAACATTATTTCAAGTGATTTTAACTCATAGTGTTTTTGCAGTAAGTTTACTGAGGTATAATTTATTTACAATAAAATTCACCCTCTTAAAAATTAAATGTAGATATTGATGAGTGTTGGTAAATGTACATGGTCATGTAACCCCATCATAGTCAATAAATGTACCATTTCCAGCTTGAAGTATGTCCTTGAGCCCCTTGACTCTTGACCATTGGTGACCAGTGACCAATTCTGTCACCCTGAAAAATAAAATAGAATTGTATGTCAACAATGTAGTTACTATGTCATCTTGTGTGCCTTTTTTTCATTTAGTATGATGTTGTTTTTCCTTGTTAACATCATATTGATAGTTTCTCTTTACTAATGAGAAGTATTTCTTTGTATGTACATGGCACAGTTTATGCATTCACCAGATCACAGCATTTGAGCTGTTTTCAGGTTTGGACTATTATGAATTATGCTGCTATGAACATTTGGATAGAAGTATTTGTGTAGACATGTATTTCTCTTGAATAAATATATAGACATGAGATTTCTTTTTATTTGAGTTGGAGTCTCACTCTGTCTCCCAGACTGGAGTGCAGTGGCCACTCCCGGTTACCACAGCCTCGACCTGCTGGGCTCCGGCGATCCCTCCGCCTCAACCTTCTGAGTAGCCGGAATTACAGGCATGCGCCACCACGCCGGGCTGATTTTTTGATTTTATTGTAGAGATGAGGTCTCGCTGCCCAGTCAGATCTCGAACCCACGGACTCAGGCAATCCACTCACCTCAACCTCCCAAAGGCGCAGGATTACAGGCTTCTTAATCTTTCTCGGTCATATAATAGCTATATCTGTAACTTCTTTAGAAAATGGCAATTTTTTCCCCCAAATAGACTGTGCTATTTTGAATTTCCACAAGCAATGAATGAGAGTTCCAGTGTCTCTCCATTTGTGTAGGCACTTGGAACTTGGTATTGTAAACATTTTCATTTTGGCCATTCAGTTAAACCATTCTTGCTTTAATTTGCATCTACCCTAGTGACTGAAGATATTGATCACTTTTTCCTTGTGCTTATTGGGCCCTAATGTATCTTTTTTGCTAAAATTTCTATTCAAACTCCCTCTACCCTCCATCTATTTATTGGGATGTTTATATTCCCATTATTGTTTTATAAGAGCTTTTTGTTTTTCTATTATATGTATGAATCTTTTGTCAGTTATGTTTTGTAAACATTTCTTCCAATCTCTGCTTGCCTATTTGTTTTCTTAACAGAGTATTTCAAAGAGGAAACACTTTTCATTTTGAAAAAATTCAACTTAATTTTTTTTGCTTTTACATCTCATGTTTCTGTGTCCAACCTATTAAATATTTGTCTAGCTTATGGGCAAGATTTTCTTCCAAGATTTTTATTATTTTAGACCTTATACTTAGATATATGTCTTATTTTATTTTTTATTTTGTTTGTTTTTATATTGTGTAAGGTACACACTGAAATTAATTTTTTTTAGAATATAAATTTAATTGTTTTAGTATTTGCTGAATAGGTTAATTTTCTCCATATAAATACCTTGTCATCTTTGTTGAAAATCATTTGGTCTTATGTTAGTCCATTTCTGAACTCTAATTTGTTCTACTGATTTACATATGTATCATTATATAAATATCAAGCTCTTGATTTCTGTAATTTTATAATATGTCTTGGAATGAGGCTGTGTAAATTCTCCAAATTGTTGCTTTTTTTCTGAAAATTGTTTTATTATTCTAGATCTTTTGCATTTTCAAATAAATTTTAAGATAAAGTAGTCAATTTCTACAAAAAAAGCCTGCTATGTTTTTGATTGAGATCACAATGAATCTGTTGATAACTATTCACACAGTTGTCATATTAACAATTTAATATTTCTTATTAATGAACATTTTATATAATCGCACATATTTATATTGTTTTAAAATTTGTCTCCACAATATTTGTTTTTATTGCACAGAACTTTTATGCTTTTCATTAAATTTAATCTTACATGTTTTATATTTTCCATGTTATTGTACTTGGTATTTATTTAAGTATAATTTTCTATTTTTTGCAGATGGTATATTGGCTTTGTATCCTGTGACCTTAATTGCCATTAGTTCTAGTATCTTTCTCATAGAATCAGTTGACCATTCTAGTTAAATTATTATGCCATCTGTGCGTAAAGAAAATTTTACTTCTTTTCAAATTTTATTGTGTCACCCTCCCAGTCCCCCTCCCCATATGTGTATATACTACCCTTAAGCAAAATGAACAGAAGATTATGGACTGGGTGTGATGCTCAAGCCTATAATCCCAGCACTTTGTTCTTTTCAAATTTTTTTTTTTTTGAGTTGGAGTCTCACTCTGTCACCCAGACTGGAGTGCAGTGGCTGCTCCCAGCGACCACAGCCTCGACCTGCTGGGCTCCAGCGATCCTTCGGCTTCAGCCTTCCGAGTAGCCGGAATTACAGGTATGCGCTACCATGCCTGGCTGATTTTTTGATTTATTGTAGAGATGAGGTCTCGTCAAGTTGCCCAGGCAGGTCGCGAACCCACGGGCTCAGGCAATCCACTCACCTCAGCCTCCCAAAGGCACGGGATTACAGGTTGAGCCACCGAGCCAGGCTTGTTCGTTTCAAATTTATATGTTTCTTATTTATTTGTCTTTTATTACTTCATTGTCCAAGTTTTCCAAAACAGTGTTGAATAAAAGTAGTGATCTTATTCTGACCTTAAGTAGAAAGCAGTCAATCTTACACAATTATGATGTGAGCTGTAGAATCTTTATAGATACCCTCTAAGGAATTGAGAAAGCACCCTTCTTTTCCTAGTTTGTTGATTGCTTATTATCATGAATGGGTCAATGATTTTCGTATTTATTTAGGAGATTACATGATTTTGTATTTCTTTATTCTATTAGTCTGGTAAATTGCATTCATTGGATTATCACCACTTGTTCATGATGTGTTATTCTTTTTATATATTGCTAAAATCAATTTGCTAATATTGTCAAATGAGATTCCCATTTGTTACATAAAGTATGTTGGGCTTCTTGGTATTGTACTATAGGTTTCTGGGGCTTTAATGCCTTCTCTGGCTTTTTCTCTGTGTTTCTTTTTTTTTTTATGTTGAGTACACATTGATTTTACTGATTCTTTCTTCTGCCTCCATCAACTTACTTTTGAGTCTCTTTAGTGAAGTTTTTATTTCAGATATTATAATTTCCAGCTCTAGAATCTTCATTTAGCTGTTTTATGTAACTTCCTTTTTAAATTTAAATCCCTTAACTGTTATTAATATTATAATTTTCTTTCTTTGACTACATTTATATTACCTGCTGTGAGCTCTTTGTTTAATAAAGTCAATACATGGGTCAACACATGACTTATTTCTATTAACTACTTTCTACCCCATTTCACATGTATCACACTTTTTTATGTGCTATTTATGTGTAAACAGGACATTTTAGACTATATTATAATGACATTGGAATTAGCTTAATTCTTCAAAAATTTTTTAAATTTTTATTAGAAAGTTAATTTGTCTTGTGTCACACTGACAAACATGTCTTCCTGCAGTCTGTAGCAGTTAATGTCTTTGCCAAATTTTTGGACTTTTGACTGTCTTGCTACTGTTTTTCTTACCTGGTCCCTTGAGTCTCCCCTGTGTCTATTTAGTTGATCAGTTAGTCAATTATTTAGGTAGAATTTATACTCTGAGGTTGGATCTCACTGTATCCATGATTCCCTTATTTCCAGGTTCACTTTACTAAATTTCAAGTTGCTCTTTTACCTCCAATTTCTGGTTTCTAACACCTTAAGACAGAAAGGTTTCCACATTTTTTCAATCCAAGCTCAATGATGATTGGGGTCAAATTCCATGCAGGTTGGGGATAAAACTTATAGAAAACTCACAAATCTTACAGAGACAGGTGGCTTTTGTTCACTCTCACCTTAGAGGAAACTTACCTTTGCTTGAGATGGGGACAAAAAAGTTTTCTATCCCATCTCCAGGAGCTTAACCTTGTTTCATGTAAAGAATAGGACTGTGATGTGGGAGCCATTTTGTGCCTGTGCCGCAGAGGGGATTCTCTTCTTAGTTCAGACTGTTCCTGATCTTCCTCCTAAGCATCTGATGGCTGTCTGTAGAAAATAGCTGAGGATTTCTCTTGTGTTTAAAGTTCCCAGGGATTCTGAACTCATGTTGCCTCACACTCAAGAATCCATTAACATTTGTAGCTGTTTTTTCCTTAGCTATTTACATGGCAACCATAATTTTCTTCTGTTTTCTGGAAAAAGTAAAACTATTCCTGTGCTGCCTCCCCTTTAAAAAGTATGTTCACCTTGCATTTCGTTTACATGGTTGTATTGGGATTTCAGCACTGATGGATTCCAGAAAAGTTATCTTTTTGTATAACATCCAGCTTTCTCTCTTGGAGTGGAAGCAATGACTTTTTTCCCCTGTATCCTTAAGCAGAAACAAGAGCTGAAATAGTATTAAATAAAAATTTTGTCACCGGATTTTATAAGTATATATGGAACAAATTGCCCAACTTCTTCAAATCACTACACCGGAATTCCTGCCTTCCATATATATCATTTTGACCATAATCCTTGAAAATAAGGAGAAAAAAAAGAAAACAAAAATATATCATAAACTAAATTCAGTAGTCTTAATATCGGTAATAGTATAGTATCATTATATTGAACCTAGTAGAGAGATATTGTTTAATAAATCAAATATGTCAATGTCACTAAAACCAAGACTTCTAGCCTAAAAAAGAAAGAGTTAAGAAAAAAAGAAATAAATTACTCAAAACACTATAATTTTAAATTTGGGGCTGGGTGCAATGCCTTATGCCTGTAATACCAGCACTTTGGGTTTCTGAGGTCGGAGAATCATTTGAACCCAGGAGTTTGAGACCAGCCTGGGCAACAAAGTGAGACCTCGTCTCTACAAAAGAAAACAAAATAAAAAACCCAAACAAACAATAGTGAAAAAAAAAACAGAAAAAAATTAGCCAGTCCTGGTGAGCATGCCTATAGTGTCAGCTACTCAGGAGGCTGAAGCAGAAGGATCGTCTGAGCGCAGAAGGTCAAGGCTGCCATGAGCTATGATCATAGCACTGCACAGCAGGCTGGGTGAAAGAGTGAGATCCTGACTTAAAATAATAATAATAATAATAATAATAATAAAAATTAGAAATAGCAGCATGAAATTTTGATTTACTTAAAAATATGTATTTATCAGCTCTGTGCACTGGAAAGACTTGGGAACGATGTTAATCCTGCAACAATAATGACACTAACACTCAAAATTTGATCTCTGAATGTAATTTCTAGGGCTCCATGTAGAATTACTTATTTCAGATGTGTTATAAGAAAAATGCCAGATGATTCCGGATCATTGTATTATGCCAGAAAGCAAGGAGAATTTCAGACTAATTGGTTATGTCCAAAGAACATATTTTATTTTTATTAGAAAGTTAATTTGCCTTGAGTCTCACTGACAAATATGGCTTCCTGCAATCTGCAGCAGTTAATGTCTTTGCCAGATTTTTTGACTTTTGACTGTCTTGCTACTGTTTTTCTTACCTGGTCCCTGGAGTCTCCCCTGACTTAAGATAGGATGATTTGACTGTAAAAAAAGAAATAGTTGGAAAGCATTGAAACATATTAATATAAAAATTCAAGTTTATAATAAAGAGGAGGTAAAGAAAATCTTTATCATTAGAAGTTTCTAGAGCACAATTTAAATCACCACTGATGTTTCTTAATTTTCTTCTGTTACGTCTTAAAAATTCTAGCACTGTTAACATCATCCTATATTAATGTTATAATCATATACCTGATAATCTATTTCCTTATTAACTGGTGAGGCTCTGCAAAGAGGGAGCATGGCTTAGTTATCATTATGTACCAAGTGCTTGTAGTAGTACTTAAGCAGTAATTTCTCAAAGATATGACTGAAGCCAGTAGACAATTGATAGAGGCCACAAAAGGTCCCAAAATGTGTTCATCACCAACCTTAACTAATTTATGCAGAACAGTGCTGTTGGGCAGGCTCATGCCTCTGTTATTTCTTCTCATGTATAGAAAAGGAATCACACAAAAGGAGAGACCTGTAGACGCTTTTCTAGATACCAGTGAGAACACTCATCTTCAGATGCATGCTCTAAGAAGCCCTGTGGTGCAAAGAAGAGAGGCTCCCCAGACTTCCATCTTCCAGCCTTGCTCCACTTCCTACGAGTCGTGGCTTTCTCCTGGGCACAATGGCCTTCCAGCCTGTTCTTTACTCCTCTGCATTCGTCCTCTCCATTGGCTCCCAGGATCTCTGTGCAAGCTCTACCAGCACCCTTAGTTTCTCAGCCTGGGTTCTCATGCCCTTCTGTCTGGCCAACTCCATCCCACTCACTTCTCCGTCAGACAATTGCCCTCAACCAGATCTTCTATTCTATTCTATGTACATCGCCTCTCTGCAAGAAGAAAGCTATTCGGGCTTGCCACTTTCTCCTTTTGAGGTACAGGAATCCAAGTTTTCAGGAACTCCACATGAGGTTCAACCACCAGGAGGGTGACCAAAACTACATTTTTGACTTTTCTACTCTCTACCAACTGGTCTGCACTTAAAAAAACAAGCAAGCAAACAAACAAACAAAAAAACTACTTTCTCTATCACTCCACTTGTCCCTGTAGAGTGTCTTACTTTCTCTAGGTACCTATTAAGAAGCTGATCCCATCAAGAAAATTTCCATCCTTCTCTTCTAGGAGGGGAGAATGTTTTCATTCAAATGTGGAAAATGCTGGTCCAAGCCCTAATATCTTCCCTCTATGCCTTTCTCTTGAATTTCAGCAGTTTTTTGGAATACACTGATGTTGGCCTAATTTCTCATGACTCCTGAAACGTGTATTAAAAATTGAACCCAAACAATGGCCTTGGGATAAGTCTAAGAAAGTAAGTTGAGAAGGTCTGAATTCTATGGTCAATGGGCTTTTGTAACAAAAAGAAGCAGGTAGAAATTGTTCCATTTACTGAACCCTGACTAGGAGTGGGATAAATTTCTCAGGATAGTGCACTTAGAGGTTAAGAACAAGGACTCACATAAGAAAATCCTTGTTCGTAATATAGCTCTGTCACTTGGTAACTCTGTGACTCCAGACAAGTTCCTAAAATCTCGCCGAGACTCAGATTCCTCATTTGTAAACATGGAGGAAGATGGCGACGGGGCAGCTTGGTCTATGAGACCTCCGCAAAAGAGAACACAAAAAAACTCTGGCTCTCTCCTCGGGGGCTGCAGATTCCATCGTTGGCAGCCTGCTCTTCACACGGAGCTCAGCCATTGATACCCCTGAAGCAACATGGCAGTCCGGGCAGCAGCAACCACCACTGCCACTGCTACTGCTACCGCCACCACCACCGCCAATGCACATCACACTGCCTGTGCCTGAGGCGATACATGCCTTCAGATCTTGAAGCCCCTGCAAGCAAGATCTGCTAAGATTGCTGCCACCACTATTGCCACTGGGATGTCCTGCCAGGGCATGGGTCTCCTCCCATGTGCCTTGAGGCAGCTCCCATTTCCAGCTTCTTTCCAGATCCCTCCCCTGTGGGACAAGCAGCTGAGATAAAGACCATCTGGAGCAGTGAGATAGCACCACCTGCTGGCAATTCAAGGTAACAACACCAAAAGGGGGAGAAAACAGAAGCTTGATAGACACAGGCCAGATCTGAGTGGTGAACTGGGCAGTGGTGAACTGAGTGGTGATCTGAACTGCCCTTCACAGCAGGGCAGGGGCAACTGACCCTATCTGTGAACAAATTTACCAGCCTGAAAAGATAGCTAGAAATCAGAGCTGAAAGGACATTGTAATTAAACGAAAAGTCTCAGAGTGTGCTCGATTGGTTCTATTAGTTTAATGACTTGATTCTATTCCTTTTGTTTTGTTCCTTTTCTTTCTTTCTTTTCTTCTTTTCTTTTATTTTCTTTTCTCTGTAAATCAAATCTTTGTATAGAGGAATAGCACACCAATAAGGAGATTGGTTAGCTTGTACATTAGCATCATTGTATGTTTTATTTTTTTTTTCTATGAGAGTTGGTTAGTTGGTAGCCGTGGTCTATTGTTTTTATCTGTTTCAGTTTTTGTCTTTCTCTCCATTTGTTGGTACACTCATCTGTTTTCCCCCTTACTCCTCTCGCTCTCCACCCCCCCTTTCCCCCATGTCTGCTCCATTCTCTTCCCACTGTTAACCTCATTTTATTTCAAGGAGTAACGTACAACCCCACTGCATGTACAGATTCCAAGGTAGTGGGAAGTGGGTTTCAGATTATCCATACACCTGTTGGCGGATACCAGGACCTGCAGAGAGATTTTGAATCACAGCTCCCCACTTAAGTAAATCTCAAAACTTCAAAAAGACCCACCCCCAAGCTACAGTGCAACTCCAGAATTGAAAAAAGTAAGAGGATATACATAAAGAAGAATATGAGATTGAACAAACAGAAGTAAAAGCAACCCCTCCACTCCTGAATAATAGAATTAAAGAAGACGGTGATGTGGAGGGAAGGAAAAAGTAGGGAGGAAAAACCTGCACAATTGAAGAAAAACCAAAAGAAGGATATAGGTCTCACACAGAATCCTGGGAGGTCAGACACTGAGAAAACAGACTTTGGAACACAAACAATGAAGAGCTGCCAGAATGACTGGTCACATGCAACAAACCCAGACATCAAGACATTAAGAGAGAATAAAAATGTGGAGAGACAAGAGGAAAATAAGAAGGAACTGATGACAGAAATAACAGCAGTAAAGAATACTGTGATGGAAATAAATAACAAACTAATAAGCATGGAAACCAGAATTAGCCAAGCAGAAGAAAGAATCTCAGAGCTTGAAGACCAAAACACAGAACTAACCCAGACTGTCAAAACCATAGAAAAGAAGCTCAAAAAGATGGAACAAGACCTTCAAGAGATGAATGATTACTTTAAGAGAAAAAACTTAAGAGTAATTGGGCTTCCTGAGGCAGAGAGAGAAACAGAGGCCACACCGGAACAAACATTTCATGAAATCATTCAAGAAAACTTCCCTCATCACATCAGTGATGCAAAAATTCAAACACAAGAGATTCAGAGAACCCCTGCAAGTCAACAAATGAGAAGAGCAACTCCCAGACGCATAATAATTTGCCTAAACAAAGTAGGTATAAAAGAAAAAATCCTAAAGGCAGCAAGAGAAAAAGGTCTGATTACCTACCAAGGAAGACCAATTAGAATAGCAGCAGATTTATCTAAAGAAATCCTCCAGGCTAGGAGAGCTTGGAGTCCTATCTTCAAAGTTCTAAAAGATAAACAATTTCAACCGAGAATAACCTACCCAGCCAAGCTAAGCTTCAACAGTGAGGGAGAATTGAAATCTTTCCCAGACATCCAATTGCTAAGAACCTACTCTGCCACCAGTATATCTCTACAAGACACTTAAGAAAGTATTGAACACAGAGGAAAAGGAAAAAAGAAAAACAACGTTCTTCACAAGAGTACAGGCAAAAGATGAAAACCACACATGAACCGACTCTAAAACCAAAAGAAAGACAACACAGAAACAGGAGAAACAACAACTCTGTAAGAACATTATGACAGGGATCAACTCTCACATATCAATAATTAGCTTGAATGTGAACAGACTAAATGCACCACTGAAAAGAAATAGAATGGCAAAATGGATAAAATACCACCAGGCAACAATTTATTGCCTTCAAGAGACTCACCTCACTAGAAAGGACACTCCCAGACTCAAAGTAATGGGATAGGAAACAAATTTTCAGGTGAATGGAACACAAAAGAAAGGAGGAGTAGCGATTTTAATCTCAGACAAAACACCCTTTAAGCTATCAAAAATTTAAAAAGATACAGAAGTCCACCACATACTGATAAAATGTTCAATCCATCAACAAGAAATATTCATCCTAAACATACATGCACCCAACATAGGAGCACCAACTTTCATAAAGCAGCTTCTAGGTAAACTAAAAAAATATATCAACTCCAACACCATCATAGCTGGGGACTTCAATACCCCACCCACAACCCTAGACAGATAATCAGGGCAAAAAATCAGCAATGAGATCTGAAACCTCAATGTGACTCTTGACCAAATGAACTTAATTGATACCTACAGAACACTCCATCCAAAGATCACAGAATATACATTCTACTCATCACCACACGGAACGTACTCTAAGATCAACCACATATTTGGCCATAAATCAAGCAAAAGCAAATTTAAAAGGACTGAAATTTTACCATGCACCTTCTCGATCCACAGTGGAATAAAAATAAACATTAACACCAACAAGGTCCCCTCAAAACCCACAAAGACATGGACACTAAACAGTATAATGCTAAACAGCTTCTGTGTCAAAAATGAAATCAAAACAGAGAGTAAAAGATACCTGGAAACAAATGAAAATGAAGAAACATCTTACCAAAATCTCTAGGACGCCATGAAATCTGTCATAAGAGGGGAATTTATATTCCTACAGATGCACATGAAGAAAATGGAAGGATCACGAATTAATAGCCTAACAAGCCACCTAAGGAAGCTGTAAAAGTAAGACCACCAAAACCCTAATTTCAGCAAAGAATCCAGATCACCAAAATAAAAGCCCAAATCCAGGACATAGAAGACAGAAAGATAATACAAAAAAATCAATGAAACAAAAAGCTGGTTCTTCTAAAGGATAAACAAGATCAATGATCCCCTAGCTAGACTGACCAAGAAAAAGAGAGAAAAAGTCCAAATAAACACAATCAGAAACACAAAAGATGAAGTCACATCTGATCCTGAAGAAATACAAAAGATCATTAGAGATGACTGTGTACACTTATATGGAAACAAACTTGAAAACCTTAAGGAAATGGAGGACTTTTGACATCACACAACCTGCCTGGGTTGAAACAAGAAGAAATTGAGACCCTAAATAGACCAATAACAATCACGAAAATTGACTACGTAATAAGAAAAGTACCTACAAAAAAAAGCCCTGGACCAGATGGCTTTCCAGCAGAATTCTACAAGACATTTAAGGAGCAGCTGATACCAATCCTACTGAAGGTATTCCAGGCAATTGAGAAAGATGGAACTCTCCCCAAATCATTTTACGAAGCTAACATCACATTGATACTCAAGCCAGGTAAAACCCCAGCAAAGAAAGAGAACTACAGGCCATATCTTTGAAGAACATAGACGCTAAAATTCTTAACAAGATCCTAGTGAACCAGATTCAACAACACATCTCAAAAATCATCCACCATGACCAAGTAGCCTTCATCCCTGGGATGCAAGACTGGTTCAACATTCGTAAAACCATAAATGTGATTAAATACATCAACAGATGTCAAAACAAAAACCACATGATTATATCATTAGATGCAGAAAAAGCTTTTGATAAAATCCAGCACTCCTTCTTGATAAAAACGCTCGAACATCTAGGCATTTGGGGAACATACCCCAAAAGAGTAAAACCCATCTACGAGAAACCCATAGCCAGCATACTCCTAAATGGACAAAAACTAGAACCATTTCCCCTGGAAACTGGAACAACACAAGGATGCCCACTGTCACCCCTCCTGTTCAATATAGTATTGGAAGTCCTGGCAAGAGCAATCAGAGAAGAGAAGGCAATCAGGGATATCCAAATAGGAAAAGAGGAAGTCAAGTTATCTCTCTTTTCAGATGACATGATCGTGTACCTTGAAAACCCAAGAGAATCTGTCAACAATCTCCTTTCACTGATAAAGGACTTTGGCAGAGTCTCAGGGTATAAAATAAATGTGCAAAAGACAATCGCATTTCTTTACACCAATAATAAACACACAGAAACCCAAATAAAAAGCACAAATCCATTCACAATAGCCACACAAAAAAATGAAATACCTTGGCATCTTCCTAACCAGAAACATGAAATACCTTTACAATGAAAACTACAAAACACTGCTCAAAGAAATTAAAGAGGACACAGACAAGTGAAAAAATATCCCATGCTCATGGATTGGAAAAATCAACATTGTGAAGATGTCCATCCTACCTAAGACAATCTACAGATTTAATGCAATACCCATCAAATTACCAGCAACATTTTTCTCAGACCTAGAAAAAAACAGCACAGGAATTCATATGGAAACACAAATGACCAAGAATAGCCAGAATAATCCTCTGCAAAAAAAAACCAAAGCAGGTGGTGTCACATTACCAAACTTGAAACTTTACTATAAAGCAACAATAATCAAAACATCTTGGTATTGGTACAGGAACAGGCATATAGACCAATTGAATAGAATTGAGATTCTAGAAACAAAACCACAATTTCTCAACCAGCTCATCTTCAACAAAGCCTCCACCACCTTACCATTGTGGAGAGAACAACCTATTCAGTAAATGGTGCTGGGAAAACTGGCTGACCACATGCAGAATATTGAAACAGGACCCCTGTCTATCCCCATACACAAAAATTAACTCCAAATGGATCAGAGACCTAAATGTAAAACCTCAAACCATAAGATCCTTAGAAAATGAAGGATATATCCTCATGGAATTGGAACTGGCATCCAATTCCAGAACAAAACCCAAAACCCACAGGCCATAAGAGAGAAGATAGACAAGTGGGATCTCATTAAACTGACAAGCTTCTGCAAAGCCAAAGAAACCATCAAGAGAGCAGGGAGACAGCATACAGACTGGGAAAAAGTATTTGCCAACTCCAGGTCTGACAAAGGCTTATTAACATCTTGGATCTACAAGGAACTCAAATGTGCTAAAAAGAAAAAAACAACAACCCCATTATAAAGTGGGCAAAAAATATGAACAGACACTTCTCAAAGGAAGACATTTGAGTAGCCAGCAGACACATGAAGAAATGTTCAACCTCACTAATCATCAAGGAGATACAAATCAAAATCACACTGAGATACCACCTAACTCCAGTCAGAATGCCAAGTATCAATAACTCAAAAAATAACAGTTGCTAGAGAGGGTGTGGTGAAAAGGGAACGCTTCTACACTGTTGTTGGGTGTGCAAACTAGTGCAACCTCTGTGGAAAACAGTGTGACGATTCCTAAAAGCTCTAAATATTGAACTCCCATATGACTCCACAATCTCCCTACTGGGAATATACCCTGAAGAACTCAAATCAATCTATGAAAAAGATGCCTGTATATTTATCACAGCATTTTTCACAATAGCAAGAACCTGGAATCAACCATGCTGTCCATCAAAAGAGGACTGGATTTAAAAAATGTGGTACATATACATGAGGGAATACTATGCAGCCATAAAAAAGAACAAAATATTGAATTTCACAGCAACCTGGATGGAACTAGAGTCTATAATACCGAATGACCTCTCACAGAAACAAAGATCCGAGTATCACATGTTCTCACTCATATAGTGGACCTTGAACATCCATCATAATACTATAAGAAAAGGACTGACAGTGGTGGGAAACTGGGGGGGGGAGGGAAAGGGAGGTGGGATTAATGGTAGTAATATCTGTCTGGGGATGGGGAAACACCCCTTATAAACAAGGGTGCCTAAACAAAGCATATTTGTATACCTAACCCTTAACTGGTATATCGAAATACAAAATATTGATATATACATTTAAAAAAACGTGGAGAGTGGGGCCCAATGAAACAATATATCTAAAGTGATTTACCCAAGGCCAGACACATAGTAAATAGGCAATTAATTTGTATTTTTTCAAGTTAGATTTTAAATGAGATTAAAAGCTGCATCTGTTTATCCATATAAGCTGTGTAGACAGCAAGCATAAGACTGGTTCTTACGTTTCACAAGTAAAATGGCACAAAGTAGGGGTAAAGTGAAACCTGAAAAATCTCTAACCCTAAACAAATATTTGACAATTGTGTATAGTATGACCAATTAATCCTACTAATCCTTACAACTTCTCACATGGTACAGAGAATGCAGAGTCTACATAATTCAGAATTAACTTACTTTTTTCTTGTTATCCTTTTTTATGACTATGAGAACACAGAACTTATTAAGTGAAGGCTATGGAGTCACCCTCACAGTGTTCTGTTTAGATGACAATGACTTCGCAACTACAATGTTATTCTGAGCAGTGAAAAACAATTTATTGAAAATGAAGAAAAATGTAAATGACTTCTGTAAAGAAATTAAATTAATGTTAGGTACTAGAACACAGATGTTTTGTGTGCCATACCTATGCAACCATGTCATTAAATTTAAGTCTCTAATTAACAGACATCTGTTTCTTGTTCAATTTTGAAATGATTCATTAAAACCATTTGCAGAAACAAGTACACTAGTGAAGAAGAAAAAAAAAATGTTCTTGACCTTTTTCTCCTCTTCTATTTTTTTTCCTACTTTGTTATTTTTTTTAATTGACTGGATGACTGACTCAGTGATTCAGAATTAAGACATATCTGACACTCTAAAGCCTGCATGTCTTCTCAGCTTCTCATCCTACATTGACAAAGATTCTGTCATAAAGTCAGAACCATTAAATAATATTATGTCATAAAAACAGGTTGCTGAAACTTGGGCAAAATAGTATAATTACTTTCAGAAAGAAAGCAGATGAGCTAAGTTGAGATTTGCCCTGTTGCTTGGCTTGTATTTGTCAAGAAATATTAACATTTTGATTGAATTAAGCAAATAATGTGAGCACCTATATAATGGGAAGGTAGTGGTATTTTAAAAGAGGGACTTTAAATAAGATAGAATTTATTCAAATTTTAATTCTAAAACTAACTTTGCAACATTGGTAATTACCTTCGCCTCATTCCATTTTGCTTAACCAAAATGGTAATAACAATAAGACCAACATCAAGGTGTACAGGGACATAAATACTCTTTATAAGTGGCACTGTAACACACTATTCACAATATGTGCTTACCAAGCGAGTTCCATCAAGTAAGGGGGTAACAACCTGAGGCTGTCTTTATATTTTGAGTTCCTACATAACAAAGTGCAACTCACTTGGTATGTAAACAAACTGAAACCTAACTTGGGAGTAAAACAAATAGCCAAGTTTCAGCCAATCACAAGCAGATGAGTTTCAGTTAATCACAGGCAAACATCCCATTGCCAGACGCGAATAAGCCAGACACCTCTCTGGAGCCAATCAGGTGACACCTTTACTCAGGTTCTGTGTCTTGACCTATAAAACACTCACCACTTGCACTGCTGGTGTGAGAGCTTTCTGTGCCTCTTCTTCTGGGTGCTACCCAATTCATGAATCATTCTTTGCTCAAATAAAGTCTGCTCAGTTTCATTTGGTCTAAAGTTTTTCTTTGAACAGAAATTGATAACTGAAAACTTTACTGCTTGTTAAGAGCTACCAGATCTTTAGAACACGTCTCCTTCATGTTGCAGTTTTCTGCATTAGCTATCCATCTTGCCATAAATGAAGCCAGAAAATTTGAATTCCTTGACTCTCTTGTATCTAAAGATGGGTATATGTTTCAAGCGTCAGGAGCTCAGCTGAGCTGCAGAAGGGAGAACTGGCAGGTGTAGGAGTGGATGATTAAGGCAATAAGTCAAAAATCAAAATAACAGTCAAGCATTTAATCATGTACTGTGATAGAATGTGTAAAGGCTAAACCAGAGAAGGTACAGAACCTCCCCGCCTCTCATGTCCCCTTTCATGTCCCCCCATGGAATGGCACTGCAGGTCCATGGTGGAGTGACTCAGCACAGACATGGAGTCATCTCAACCCACTGTTGAGAGGGTTTTAAATAAAAAGTTCTTGAAATGTTATGGACACTGGGAACACAGAAAAGGATCAGGAGGAAAAGCTGAGTATAAAGGTGCCGTGTCCTTACACAGAGTGGAGAAAAGTGTCTTCATGCACTTCAAACACCCCTCCTACTTCCTTCCTTCCTCTGTAAGGGAAGGACTCAGAGAAAGATGCCTCTGAAACAAGGCCTCCAAGCTAGGAAGGTAGAACGTGATGACCAGCCAGTGGTCATTTGAGTCCTTGACTGCAATTCACTGGTGGTGCACTGAGTCTCATGTGAGGAGGCCAGGTTTCTCTCAGGAAATCTGTCAAATAAAGTCTTTGCAATTGCCTCTATAGAAGCCTGAAAAATTACATGTAGGATTTGGACCTGGAGCTGGAATCCTCACTAGGGTCCTTTCACGTGATAAATTCAAGGAAGGCCCCATGTAGACTTGCACAACATGAGCAAGTCTCACTTTGATTGGGATGGAGAGATATTTCTCCTGAAAAGCATAGTTAAAGAACCACCCAGCTGATTTGATGTGGAAGAGGTGAAGCTTCTGGCATTTGGACTTGACCATCCTCAGTGTTAAGTGATGCCAGCCATGTAGCCCCATGAGTACCCCATCATGTGATAAGGTCTAGTTCTTGGTTGTTGAGCGTCAGAGCTTGTGAGCTCCCTGGATATAGTACTACCTACCAAAGACAATGGTAGATGATATCAGGACCACCTACCGAAGGAAAGCATATGCTAAAATTGGAGTAGACCTTGCATGCATTTATCAAAGCACAACTATACTTGCAGAATTTTATTATTCTAAATAGCTTTTTAAAGTATCCTCAGTTGGAAGGACTTTTTTATTTTAAATTAAAAATTCTTAGTCTATAAATTTATAGGATAAGTATACATGAAATATATTGTGTTCAAGTCTTAATATAGTTACTGATAAACTCATAAATATTTTAAATTAGTGACATCACAAGCAAAAATATAATGCATCTTTATTTGCATGAAGCCATCAATAAAAAGCTCATCTCAAACTTAAAGACAGAAGAATTTAATACATGCAAATTCAGTGAACTCAGCAGAGAGGCAGTTAAAAAAAATTAACAACTCGTTATTATGCTTTAAGTTCTTGCATGAATATTAACATCACTTCATTTTTGAAACATATCATACATTTGAGGAGAAATACAAAAAAATTTTAAAAAGAAATACAATTTTTCTTGTCTCTTTTCCCAAAGAGTGGTCAACTTAAAATATGACATGATATCAGAATGTATTTCTAGATACAAGGACATTCAACTAACTTCACTCTTGCTAAAAACAAACAAATTCTAAGGATGAAGGTTGAATTTGAATTAAATCATCCTTTATGATGTAGTTTTGGTCTGGTTTCATAATGTGCATGTTTAGGAAACTTGAAGAAAACACTCTCACCAATCTCGGAGTGGAATGAACACAAATACTAGCTGATCTGACATCTGAAGACAGAACACTCCCCAAATTCAGTGATTTTGTTGTGATCATGTCCCAGTTACCCTCAAACATACCTGCCAACAAACGGAAATACATGCTTATTTATTTATTTGTTTATTTATGGAAAAATTATTCTCTCACTGCCTCCTTTTAAACTAGCAATTGCTCTGAAATGAAATAACAGCATATTAGGACAAGTTATTTTAGGAAAAGTTCAGAAAGAAGTACTGAAGGAAAAATAATGTTTTAATATTATTCCTTTGGAGGTTGTATTATGGCATTTGTGATATATTATGATGTTGTATCAGTTAGTACCTCCTCATTTTCTCCAATTTCCCAACCACAGCCCTTGGGATTGTTTCAATGCCAAAAGCTTCATTGGATGACCATGATCATTATTTATATTAAAAAAAAGTGGCAAGAATGTAATAAAAGAAGAAGAAATAAAGATAAAAAGCAGAACACATTGCTTGTCCTAAATCTGAGTCAGACTTAGGAAAAGGATAATTTCTTACAGAAACTTTGTGAACTTCAAGATTTCCTAAAGACTCTAATCTCCGAAAGAATAGCATGACTTCACAGACTTAACAAAGTAATTGTAATTAAGTCATTTTACACATTATATTCTTTATGTCTATTTTCCCAAAATACATAATTCATTCAGACTCTAAGAGATACATAGCCTGCTAGAAGAGACTTAAAAGAAAACATTGAGCTTCTTAATTAAAATCTGAAAATGTATTTTATAATAGCTTAAGTGTTTAGGTAGTATCAAGTGCAAGATTGGAAGAATTCAGGTAAGAAATTTCCTTGGCAGGAATAGAGAATTTTGTCACAAATTTTACATGCTGTACCTTGATTGTACAGAATATGCTCAGTGACTTGAATGATGCTCTCTAGCATTGGGTAAGGCCACCTGCTTTAGTCACTTTACCATTTTGAATGTTAATCTTTTCCAAAAATGCCAGAGAACATCACAGACACACTCAGAAATAGTGCTCAGCCAAATATATGGGCATCTCATGGCTTAGTCACGTTGACACATAAAATTAATGGTTACAGCTGAGATTTTTCGAACAAAATGTTGAAAGTGAGTCCTGTTCTCTTTCTGTTGCTTATAATAACATGCAAGAGTAGTGATAAAGCAAGAGAACTGTTAAAATGGAATCAGAACTTGATGACCTGAAAATTTCTTAGCTTATTAGATGGCATTCTTGTGGTAGATTAGTTGACCATATATAATTGCATAACCCATACAAATATATATAGTACAAGATATGCATAGCCCATATAATTATTTATAGTACATTATTGTATGTGCTATAATTATATATATTATATAATACTTGATAATGATAAATACTTTGTTTCTGGTTTATGTCTTCATTATATTTTTTATATTATTTTAAAGTATATTCCTACTTATTAGAAAAAAAGTTAACCTTCAAACAGCCTCATGCAAGGCTTTAAGAAAATATTCCAGAAGAAGACATTTTTATCACAGGAGACAACAGCTCCATGCATGTTATTGCTCCTGAAGTAACTTCATAGATATTGTTGATTCTGACTTTGTGTAGGCCTGTGTCTTCATTTTCAACAAAAAAGTGTAAAAAGTAAAAGAATCAGAAACACTTTAAAAAGTAGAAGAAAATATAGAATCAGAATATAAAGAAAACATTTTTTAGAAGCTGTACAATGTGTTTGTGGGTTTTTTTCTCCTTTATTTTTATTTTTTAATTATTAAAAAAAATTTTGACATATCTTTTATTTTAAAATTGTGGGGTACAGTTAAGGGTTAGGTATACAAATATGCATTGTGCAGGTACCCTTGTTGATGAGGTGTGCCCCCCCGTCCCCAGACAGATATTGACTACCATTAATCCCACCTCCCTTCCCTTCCCTGCCCCCAATAGTTTCCCGCCACTGTCAATCCTTTTCTTATAGTATTACGGTAGTTGGTCAAGGTCCACTTATGAGTGAGAACATGTGATGCTCAGATCTTTGTTTCTGGGAGAGATCACTCAGTATTATAAACTCCAATTCCATCCAGGTTGCTGCGAAATTCATGATTTACTCTTTTTTATGACTGCATAATATTCCATTGTGTATATGTACCACATTTTTAAAATCCAGTCCTCTTTTGATGGACAGCATGGTTGATTCCATGATCTTGCTATTGTGAACAATGCTGCGATAAACATACGTGTGCAGGTATCTGTTTTATAGGATGATTTGAGTTCTTCAGGGTATATTCCCAGCAGGGAGATTGCGGGGTCATATGGAAGGTCACTATTTAGAGTTTTTAGGAATCGCCACACTGATTTCCACAGAGGCTATACTAGTTTACACTCCCACCAACAGTGTAGAAGTGTTCCCTTTTTACCACATCCTCTCCAGCATCTGTTATTTTTTGAGCTATTGATAATGGCCATTCTGACTGAAGTTAGGTGGTATCTCAGTGTAGTTTTAATTTTCATCTCCTTGATGACAAATGAGGTTGGACATTTCTTCATGTATCTGTTGGCTGCTCGTATGTCTTCTTTTGAGAAGTGTTTGTTCATATCTTTTGCCCACTTTGTAATGGGGTTGTTGTTTTTTTTTTTTCTTTTCAGCACGTTTGAGTTCCTTGTAGATCCTAGATGTTAGACCTTTGTCAGACATGGAGTTGGCAAATATTTTTTCCCAGTCTGTGGGCTGTCCCCCTGCTCTCTTGATGGTTTCTTTGACTTTGCAGAAGCTTGTCAGTTTTATGAGGTCCCACTTATCTATCTTATCTCTTATAGCCCATGTGTTTTGGGTTTTGCTTAGGAATTGGATGCCAGTTCCAATTTCCATAAGGGTGTGTCCTGCATTTTTTGAAGTTCCTGTGGTTTGAGGTTTTACATTTAGGTCTCTGGTACATTTAGAGCTAATTTTTGTGTATGGGGACAGATAGGGTTCTTGTTTTAATGTTCTCCATGTGGTCAGCCAGTTTTCCCAGCAGCATTTACTGAATAGGTTCTCCTTTCCTCAGTGGTGGGTGGTGGAGGCTTTGTTGAAGATGAGCTGGTTGAGAAATTGAGGTTTTGCTTCTGGAATCTCAATTCTATTCCATTGCTCTATATGCCTGTTCTTGTACCAATACCAAGTAGTTTTGATTATTGTAGCTTTATAGTAAAGTTTAAAGTCTGGTATTGTGATACCTCCTGCTTTGTTTGTTTTTTGTTTGTTTATTTGTTTGTTTTGTTGAGGATTGTTCTGGCTATTCTTGGTCATTTGTGTTTCCATATGAATTCCTGTATTGTTTTTCTAGATCTGAGAAGAATGTTGCTGGTAATTTGATGGGTATTGCATTAAATCTGTAGATTGTCTTAGGTAAGATGGACACCTTCACAATGTTGATTCTTCCAATCCATGAGCATGGGATATTTTCCCACTTGTTTGTGTCATCTTTGATTTCTTTGAGCATTGTTTTGTAGCTTTCATTGTAAAGGTCTTTCATGTCTCTGGTTAGGAAGATGCCAAGGTATTTCATTTGTGTGTGTGTGTGTGTGTGTGGCTATTGTGAATGGGATTGTGGTTTTTATATGGGCTTCTGTTTGTTTATTATTGGTGTAAAGAAATGCAATTGTCTTTTGCACATTTATTTTATACCCTGAGACTTTGCCAACATCCGTTATCAGTCCAAGGAGGCTTTTGACAGATTCTCTTGGGTTTTTAAGGTACACAATCATGCCGTCTGCAAAGAGAGATAGATTGACTTCCTTTTTTTCCTAATCGCCTTCTCTTTTCTGATTGCTCTAGGCAAGACTTCCAATACTATACTGAACAGGAGGGGTGAGAGTGGGCATCCTTGTCTTGTTTCAGTTTTCAAGGGAAATGATTCCAATTTTTGTCTGTTTAGGAGTATGCTGTGTTGTGTTTTAAGCTTAGTGTGATTGCAAGAGTCAAAAAGTTCAAAAAATTAAAAAGTTTATAAAGTAAGAAAGATACCATAAAAAATAAATTTGATGTACCCTAAGTGTACAGTGTTTGTAAAGACTATGGTAGGATCCAGGAGTAGCCTCAGTCTTCACATTCACTCATCACTCACCCAGGGCAACTTCTAGTCCTGCATATCTGTTTATGCTGTGTCCTATACAGATGTACCATTTAAATTTTTTTTTTTTAGATTAGGAAACATAGTTTATTTAGAGAGCAAATCAGAGAGAGAGAAAGAGGAGATTTACCTCCCCAAGGTAGCAGCACATGGCCACATCATAACTTAGCAAGGCCTACAAATCTTTTATACCATACTTTGGCTATACCTTTTTTATGTTTTGATACACAAATAGCCTTGTGTTACAATTGCCTGTGGTATTTAGTACAATAACATCTTGTACAGGTCCCCTGCCATTGCCACCTCCATTGCTAGTCCATTGTCAGGCCATGACAGCCATTGACCTGCTAACCCCAGTCAACTGCTTACTTTTCAGGTTCAGAAGTAATCATCTCTGAAATTGGATTAAAAAGAGAAAAGCAAGTAATAATTTAAGCCAACTTTCTGAGACGAAGTGGGATTGTCCAATGTTCATTTTTATGTTCCAGTGACTGCATGTTACATGGATAAGGGCTCCTTATGTTCAATGTGTTTACGAATAGTGACTAGGCCTTTTATATATGCCAGTGTTTCTATCAGTGCAACAAGAGAAAGTACTTACTCTAAAAGGAAAAGGTGATTTCAGGGTTGGCAGATGTTTGGCTTTTCCCTCATACACTTGAACACATGACCAAGGTTAACAGCTTATGTGCAGGGGGTCTTAGAAAGTTTGGAAACGCATGATGTTGATGGAGTTCCGCCTACCTCTGTTAGAGCCCAAACAGTTACTTTTATACCCAGATATTTGTAACTCTTGCTATTAAGACATATCATGAGCTTCAAGAAAGCAGGAAGGAATTAAAACCTTAGTTTCACAAAATCCCTCCTGTTCATGTATTCAGCACTCTGGATTGGAGCCCAGAAGCTAACCTTCAGAAATTCACATTACACACCGGTCCTTTTTTGTTAGATTGGTTGTTTTGTTTCGCTTTTTTCTCCTTTCCTTAACTTCTTTTGTTTTAACTGAGTTTTTAAAAATATTTTATTTCCTCTGTTGACTTTTTAGCTATACCTGTTTATTATATTTTAGTGGTTAATCTAGGAATTATAATATGCCTCATTAATTTATAACGGTGGACCAAGAATTATTATACGTGTCATGTATAATGGAAGAACCTAATAGGATTCTTCCACTGACCCTGTTTCCATATTTTGAGTTAATTCTTGCCTGCTTCTGTGTCTCCTTTCCTGAGCTCTGGGAGCTCTGATTTCTTGTCCTTCTTAGCTTGTCTTTTGCCCTATGGTATTTTGGAAACCTGTATGAATTAAATTTTCTAACTTTTCTCTTGGATTTTATCTCTAAACAATATCTTATCTTCATTTTCTCTGGAAAATTTTTATGTTCATTTTCCTTGGATGTCCAAGAGTGAAGTGGGAGACTGAAAAGGACCACAGCTAAGTAGAGATGAAGTTATTCAATCAAGATGTAAATAGGTAGAGTTAAATAGAAGCTCTTACAAGACTAGGACTAGGTAGAATTCATCCCTAGAACAAAATGGGACCTAGTTGGAAAGGTATGTTGGAGTTGGAACTCAAATCTCCAGAGAATTTCTGATCATTATAAGTATCTTTCCACAATAATTACTATAAATAATTTGAGTAGGACAGCAAATATGGAAGAGGCAGGGAGAGACAAAATTTTCTTTTACAGTTTCTTTTTTCTTTTTTTGAATTGAAGTCTTACTGTGTCCCCAGGCTGCAATGCAATGTCGGTCTCATGGCCACAGCAGCCTCGATCTGCTGGGTTCAGGTGATTTTACAATCTCAGTCTTCCAGGTAGCCTGGACTACAGGTACGAGTCACCGCACTAGGGTAATTTTTTTTTTAATTGTGGAGACAATGTCTCTCCAAGTTGCCCAGGCTCGTCTCGAACTCCTGGGATCAGGCAATCCTCTTGCCTCTGCCTCCCTAAGTTCTGGAATACTGGCATGAGTCATTGCACCTGGCCAGCTGTTTTGGTTTCAAAAGTTACAGTGAATTCTCAAGCTACCTTGGCAGAAAACTGGGCCCACAGAAATCACCCTCCAGCAGAATAATTAGCAAGACAATGTTTTTCTCATTATGAAGAAAGGGAGAGTAGATAAGAGGAGAGAAAGTGACAGAAGGTGAGGAGAAGGAAGGGATGGAGAGGAAAGGGATGGACAACTGAGACATATCTGGGAGTCTTGAAAGTTATGGTGGCATACACATGGCAAGCCCCCAGAGAGACAATCATGTGTATGCCAGGTCAGTTGGGATTCTCAGGTCCATATTTGGCATACACAGAGTAATATATTCATTCCCAAGCTTCATGAATGGCTTGGAAGCAGTAACAGAATTGGTGAAACTGAAGGAGCATGGAAAAATAGAATGATGGACATTTCAGCAGCAGCCTATGAAAGGCAAACCAAACACCAGATGCCTCCCACCACCAGACTTCCATCCAGGCCTTTTCATGGGTTAAACACTGAGATGGTAGCAATACATGTCAGCAAACAATGAAAATCAATAAAATTCATTGCCTTTTCACCCTGGCATGTTGGGATTGGGGAGGAAGGTCAAAAAGAAGCCACATTTTTGTTTAGTGAAAATGGAAAAATGGACTATGTTACACTGTAGCTTGTGAACAGACATTTCTATTGTTGGCACTCATAATAGATTCATGACTATTCATTTCTTTTTTTAAAAAAAAAACTTTTATTTTAAATATATGGGGTACAATTCAAGGGTAGGTATACAAATGTTCATTATGCAGGTACCCTTGTTGATGAGATGTGTCCCCCCTCCCCTAACAGATTCCCACTACTGCCAGTCTCGCCTCCCCACGCCCCTCCCCAGTAGTTTCCCATTACTGCCAATCCTTTTCTTATAGTATTACAATAATTGTTCAAGGTCCACTTATGAGTGAGAACATGCGATACTCAGTTCTTTGTTTCTGTGATAGATCATTCAGTATTATAGACTCTAAGTCCATCCAAATTGCTGCAAAGTTCATAATTTTGTGCTTCTTTATGGCTGTGTAATATTCCATCGTGTATATGAACCACATTTTTTTTTGAGTTGGAGTCTCACTGTTGCCCAGACTGGAGTACAGTGGCTGCTCCCGGCCACCGCAGCCTCCACCTGCTGGGCTCCAGCGATCCTTCCGCCTCAGCCTTCCAAGTAGCCGGAATTACAGGCATGCGCTACCACGCCCGGCTGATTTTTTTTTTTATTTATTGTAGAGATGAGGTCTCGCTGCCCAGGCAGATCTCGAACCTGCGGGCTCAGGCAATCCACTCACCTCAGCCTCCCAAAGGCATGGGATTACAGGCTGAGCCACCGACCCCGGCTACACATTTTTTTTTTAATCCAGTCTTCTTTCAATGGGTAGCATGTTTGGTTCCATGTCTTTGCTATTGTAAATAATGCTGCAATAAACATACAAGAACAGGTATCTTTTTCAAGGAATGATTTGAGTTCTTCTGAGTATATTTCCAGTAAGGGAATTGCAGGGTCATATGGAAGGTCGATTTTTAGATCTTTTAGGAATTGTCACACTGTTTTCCACAGAGGTTGTACTAGTTTGCACTCCCACCAACAGTGTAGAAGTCTTTCCTTTTAACTGCATCATTCCCAGTATCTGTTGCTTTTTGAGTTATTGATGATAGCCATTCTGACTGGAATTAGGTGGTATCTCAGTGTGGTTTTAATTTGCATTTCTTTGGTGACTAGTGAGGCTGAGCATTTTTCATGTATCTGTTGGCTATTTCTAATGACTGTTTTGTGTTTTGATGCTGTGAAAAACTTTGCATGCAGCCTCTCATCGAATCCTCACAACAATCTTTCCTATGAACTGCAGATCATTCTTTTAAGTTGTATCACTAGCAAGGCAATTTTTAAAGATTGTACTCATTTTAGCCTTCATGAAAAACCCAAAGTTCAGATGCTTGGTTCTATCAGTCAACAAAGTTGGCTTTTCCCTTTGTCCACACTAATTATTGTGGTATATACAGCTCCCTCATCTGTGCAGAAGTGAGCATAAGCTAAGCTAACTTTCTTTCTGAGCATGAAAATAAGCCAACCAAAGTGATAAAATACCTCAGGAAGAGTATTGTTTGCTGAGAAGGGCTAATATGGAAGAAAGTTGCAGCACATATGGTGTTCTCTGCATTAGTTCATGTTTTATCTCTTCATTTTTCAGTCCAAATTGCTTTTTGCATGGGAGTGAATGGTTAAAACATCATACCCTAAAACACACTCTTGGGGACACTATTTCTACAGAAAGTTAATAGGCATAGCAAAAGGGGTTCCTAGGTCAGCATAATTAAGGAAAACGCTGAGTACAACGAGTTTAAAATGTGTGCGTGTAAAAGTGGAGAGAGGGCAGGTGAGGGTCTTTATTCAGAATCCACAAGGCCTTTAATAACTGCTGAAACAGAGAGATTTTAACTAATATTTCAGTGGAAGTCTCCTAGGAAGACTATGATTTGCAGCATTTTCTCAACTTGTTTAAGCATGTGTTTCAAAAATATCTAAAATATGTTTATATACATATACATTTATATATCTGTGTATGTATGTATGAATTATTTAACTATTTGCTGGGCAATAAACTTTTTTGATGAAATATATTTCATGAAGCCCTGGCCGATACTATAGAAGGATATTCCTAACCAGCTTAACATCTAAGAATCAGTCCTCAAGTCCTCTATGGGGCCGTTATAGGAGATGTTGAATACTTTTTCCTTTACTCCTTGTCTTTGCTTCTGGACACAGACTGAGGCCTTGGGTAACTGGTACCTGCATGCCTCTCTGATCTGATCTTTGAGCCTTTGGAAATGGTTTGAACTTTTAACAATAATGCACAGGCGATCACTCTAGTGACTGATACCTGTGAATTTCATTGCATGGTATTTTTGCATTTTTGACTTTAGGCAAGTCAGTTAATTACACTGCAGCTCGGCCTGCCCTTCAAAAATGAAAATCTGAGCTAGGATAACCCCCAAACTCCTTTTTACATATATAATCCTCCTATTTTACCCTAAAGTTTAGCAAGACTTGAAGCTATCCTTAGATCACCTGTCTTTTAGTAGCCTCAGGATTTTATTATAAATAAATTAGCCTCCACGGTCGAGTTTTCCAAATATTCAGGAAGGCTTGATTGTAACTCATTGCAACTAATTAAAAAATATGAAAATATGATAATGAGAACAGATGGCATGGTGCCCATATCCCCATATTCAATTAACCTCAGATCCTTCTTAAGAAATAGTACATAAGGATTTAAAGTTCCATTATTTGTGAAATACATACTTTTTTCTTTTGGTTTGGGAATGCAGACTTGCTGTCTTCTTTCCCACCCTCTCCATTTCCAATCACCATTCGCCAGAGAATGGCAGACATTTTGCATTAGACCTAGGACTGTTGCCATATGGTATTTTCCCGAGGTCATGTTTTTCTCTTTGTGCACACATTTACTAATCTACGAAAGCATATTTCTTGAGAAGAATATCTGAAAGGGAACATAGGGATGTGGATCGATGGGAACCATGGCTTTAAAAACAGACTAGTGGGAAACCACAGAAAATGTCAATATGAAAACCCTTATCAGCTATACACAATGCTGTTTAAGGAGTGAGCTTTGCCTCGGGGTCCTCTAGCCCAGTTATTCATTAACTGACAGCAAATGCCTGACTCCAGGAATATTATTATTAGTTCAAACGTGGTCTTTTTCTTTTCTTCCCAAAGTCTGTAACATCTCTATTTCACTGAACGCTTCTCATAGAATCTTTTTTTTGGGTGATTATACATTTTCTAGAAGATGATAAATTGTGTCCACCAGGAAGAAATGGAATTTATTTTAAATGTTGTCTGAAAGTTACAATCTTATTAGAAGTCCATGAATTTGAATAACATTATGAAATGAATGATAGTTCCTGCTTTATGTAGCACATTGACATCATGTTAGTTAGAGGCATTCTTTCTGCAAGTATTCCTATTCTGGAAAAAAAAACATTAAATGCAACCTTATTTACTGAACACATGATTATTATTTATAAGAATTTTTGGTATACTTCTTAGTTCATAACTCATTAGTTTTTACAAAGACCAACTGATGCCTGAAAATATATGAACTGATGAAATATAATATTCAATTTTATGCATGTTTCTTTTTCCTTATGCCAAAAAGGGATCTCTTACTTCTCTAGTATACCATGCATCACTTCATTGTTTATCATTTGAATACGGGTGGTCATATTTTGAAACTGATTTCTAACCTGGAAATATTTTAGGATAATCTAGTATTTGGTATGAGAAAAGTCTAAAGCAATATCTATACCTGATAATACTATACTATCCTGTGTAATTCTATTTTCCATTTAACACCTGTGTTTTGTTCTTATAACTCTGACCTTGAGCAATGGACTTTGAGATGAATTATTAGCACACATGCACTCCACATTGTAATGACAAATTATGTTAAGTGTTTTTCTGGTTATGTGGTGAAATGAAATCTTGGGGGTAAATAACTTTTAAGTCATGTGTGCTGTATTTCATAACCGCTTAGGACATTATGTTGTCAGGAAAGTGGTAGGTACTTTACTTAACAATTAGGGCTTCCCTGAATAATGTCTGTTTTGTATTTATAATTCCTTTTCTGTTCTCTTTGGGGTATTTTAAAGACTCCCTGGTACTTCTTGGGTGAAATCAGGAAGATGAGCAGTTTTGGGATTCTGGCTCGATGGTGAACAAGAATCCTAAACAATACATAAAAGAAAAGGGCATTTAAAATATATTAGGAAAACATATCAACTGGTTTCATAGCTCTCATTTATGGGTTAGAAGAAAAAATAGGACATCATCGTGGTTTTTCCATGTATTTCATTTCTGAATATGAGTTCTCTAAAAATAGTTGAAAATATATGAAAGTAATAGATCTCTTACTGTGTACTTATTTGCTCTTCTCATAGTTTGGGATGAAGTATACTGAATTGTACTCTGTGGTTTATATAATTTTGAAATGTTTATTTCCCAAACTTTTATCAGTGTAAGTGAATTATAAGGAAAATACTTTAGTATCATGAGTGAGACCTAGGTACTTGAATATTTAATATGCCAATTATGTTTCTCAGAATTGGTGAGATAATAGAAGATCATGTAATACTATGTCAATGATTGGGCAGAAGAAATGAATGAAATCTAGTCAAGGAAATTTAAAAAATATGAGCAATGTCATTGTGAAGAAATGTGTGCATAAGTAAGCATCACTTGTGACCAGGTAGTAATTAAATAAAATGAATCTATGCAAATTATTACTCATTCTATATGGAGTGGAATAATCATCAGCAATCTTCATGTATAACTAACATTTGAAAATCTGCAGCTCATTTAAAGTTTTTCACTTAAAAAATTCCCATGAGACTGCAGGTTAACACAAACAAAAAGGCAATTACTACAATTACTATGTTTGTATCTTTCTAGCAGACAACTTTTATAAGTTTATGAGAAATCAGATTTTTAAGAGCTACTCTAAGTTATAGTAAATACTTTTTGTTTTTAACTTGAAAGGGTTCAGATTAAGTGGCAGAAGTAAGAACTATTAGTTTTTTGATCTTCTTATGCAAATTTTGAAAAACCCATCCATTGTAGTATTCAAGCCTCTCCAGCATTGGTGAGCTCTGCAACTGGAGAATGGAATATTTGCATTTTTCAATTTGAATGCTTTGGAGAGCCAGAATGTCTGTATTCATGACCTTAATGAATAAAAATAAATTTTGGCATTAAATTTGTTTAGAAATATATCTGAGAAATGAGAAAGCAGGATTCTCTTACCCATCCTTTCATTAATTTAATTCAACATTTTACATATTCTACTAATGTTTATTGAGAATTTTAAAAGAGTTAAACACAATCCTAGGCACAGGGGATATAGAAATGAATAAGACTCAGGGGTGCAGTGTGTGTAACTGAGAGGATTGTTGACAGGCATTCAATTACAATTCAAGTGCAGTATGATTGGTGGTTTGATAAAGGTTAAATGTACTGTGGTTTAACTCAGAGTATGTAGCCAGTGGTTGATCCTGTAATGTACTCGATAGCTTATTCAGATGTGACTGTCCACTAGGCAAGGCATACACCAAGGAGGATGACTTGGGAGTCATCAGTGTCCTTCAAGTTCACCTCCAACCTGCCTTTTTCTCCATCAGGGCCTTCTAAAACTTCTTCACGTGGAATTTAACTCTATCTCCTTTGTCCTCTCACAATTCTTTTCATCTGAAGTATTCGTATTTTTCCAGATCACCTGTCAAGGGTTTTATTGAAGGTACAACTGAATAGCAGAACAGCTAATCTACACTTTCAATTTTTTTCTTTCTTTGGCTGAAAAAGGAAGGTAATTTCTGGAGTGTCTCATGCCTGCCAACTTCCTTTTGTTGCCAAGTGATTGATGGGGTTCTCCCTGGCTGACTACCACGCGACAGAGTGCCAGGAGAATTCAGACTGTTTGAAAAATCTACTGAGGAAGTATCACAGTTATTATTGCTTGTGCCTGAAGTCATTCTCCTTCACATCCCAGCCTCCTTTGCCTTGGACGGATAATAAGGTTCTGGCTCAAGCTACCAAACCTATTGTGACTACAGTTTGTAAAAGGTTAGAGGCATCTCACAATGAACCTGCCACATGTTGTAGGACGAGGATTCATTTATGTGCACCTTTGGTTGTTCTACTCACATTCTGAAAGTCCAGCCTCCTAACTGACATTTCATTTTTCCAGAGACCATTCTCAGAGCAGATGTCGTGTCCTTCCTCAAATTCCACACCAGACCACACATTTCCATCAGCAGTCTTTTTTGGGGGTAGTGGCATGGGCAGAGGACATGACAGTGATAAGCCAACATAAAATCAAAATGCAATTCTACATTTTTATTCTGTTTCCTGACCACTTGATCAGACCCAAAGAATTATAAGGTCTTTAAGGAAGGGCATCATGTGTGTGCTTATGCGAGTCAAGAAATAATTATTGCTGGCTGGGTAGCATATTTGTAGATATCTCCCAAGCCTTATAAGCCTCAGCAGCACCAGGCTCTGAATTTACAGTCTATGACTCTCTAGAAAGATTGACAGGCAATATGGACCGTATACAGATGTCCTGTTTTACAAGACAAGGCATATCAGAGACAGCTGTAGCCATCAGTAACTGTCACAAATGCTAAACTGCATTCAACAATGAGTACAGCTGGAGAGTTTATTTATTGTCTTATACTGCGTATTTCATGCATCAACATTTGATTTGCTTGATCTGTAACACAGAATGGAATTTTGTGCTGCTTTGATTTTCCTGGGTCTTTTTGGTAATGCAGAATGTCTCAAAGGCTGACAGTGAGGCTCTGTCTCATATTATTATTTTTTTGTTTCTTTGTTTATGAGGATACTAAAAGGATGATACCCAGGATAATTTCTCAGTATCAGTGTAGGCAAACAACAGTGGTGAAAAGCAAAGACATTTTCTCAAATCTTTTTCACTTTAATAGTGAGCATGGCATTGTATCATGGCAATACAGTCAGAACTGAGCTTCTTAGGTTTTAAATTTCTCAACAGATATTTCAATCAATAGTTCCTGAGGCAAAAGACATAAAATCATAAAGATGTTGGTGTTGTTACAGGGAATACCTGCAAAAAAATCATATGGACATCACTATTTTGCACAATTTGCATATATTGACTCACTTATGAATCACCTTTACTAATGTTATTGTACAAGTGCACAAACAGACTTATAAAGTTTAAATAAACTGTCTCAAAATCAGAAAGATGTTCCGTCACAAAGCTGGGATTTGAGGTGTTAGTCTGTCTTTAGAGCTTATACTCTGAAGAACTTGAATTCTTTGTCCTGAATCAAGACTTTGCATCTTTTTCAGAATGTCATAATAAAAACAATTTTAAATGTAATAAAGTCTGGGATGTGTACATTGTTAATAAATACTCAAAGAGACAACGTAGCATAAAGTTTAAGAATATGGGTTCTAGATAAAGACTATCCATACTTTGACCTTGTCAAATTATTAGCTATATAACGGGGTAAAGTCAACAAAGTCTCAGCCTCTCTGGATTTTGGGTACTTTACCAATTTAGTAAGGTAACAATAGAAACACTTAATATTGTTAAAGTGAAGATGTAAAAAGATAATTAAAGTCACTAGCACCATACCTTGACCAGCACAAATTTTCAAAAAATGTTATAATGGAAACTCCTAAAGTCACACCAAAAGATCTACTATCAAATTTATGAAAACTTGATTATTATTTTTCTTATTTTTCCTTTTCTATACTCAATTATTTATTTATGTATTTTTAAATTTTTTAAATAATTTAATTTTTTTTAAGATGTGGGGTACAACTCAGGATTAGGTATACAAGTAGAAATCATACAGGTAAAGTTTGGACCTCCCTTTGGTCCCCATGTATCCTGGTCTGAGATCAGGTACCCTTATTGATGTTGTCTATACTCAATTTCTAGTTACTTGATCAAATAGTCACAATTTATAAGTACTCTTTTCTCTCCTTCCACTTTAGTGAGTCACATATGCTACTCTGCAAATGATAAATGCTTACTTTGCTATATTGTTTTTTAAAAAAGGGTGTTTTGCTTCCTACCTGGCGGTCCATGATAATGGCCTAATAAGATATAACATGCAGTATGTGAGAAGTGTCAGAAATAAAGCAATTTGTCATTTGAGACTGCATAAATTTTAATTTAGAAATTTTACATAGTTTTATTCTTTAACCATCTTAAAGTGTCAGGTGTACCCATAAGAATGTTATTGCTGTCTCAGTTATTAGGCAAAAGTTTACATATATTTTCTTCAATAATATTTTTGTGTGTGGTTACTTAGTTGCATTTCTACATTTTGCCTAGTGTTGACTATCTGTTATCAAGTACAAGAATTTGCTATAATCAAACCAAGAGGATTCAGGCAAAACAATCAGAGTAAACTCAAACTATATAGTGAATCACCATAATGACAAAGACATCTAATTTGTTCTGAGTGCTCACTGTAGATCTATATATATTCATTCATTTAATTACTCTAATTGCAGCAGTAAGTTATTGTTTTTTATTTTACAGATGAAGAACCTAAAACATAAAGGTTGGGAAAACTTGTCATTCATAAAATAAATGGCACAGCTGGAATTTGAACCCAAGCTATTTGTTTCAAGATTCTGCTTCCATCTGTGATAATGCTTCTCAAAGTCCAAAATGTGAGGTCAAAATTAATTTTTAAAGGTAACTAAGAAAAAAATTTTGGAGCCAATGATTCTCTATTAATTTTACTCTTGCTGCTGATAGCCTAAAATTTGGAAATCCCCAGCAGAAATGACATTGTTTCCAAGAAAGATAAAACAAATAGGCAAACTTTCAGTGATAAAAGTCCTATAAATGTGTCCCCTAAAAACTGGCACAAGACAAGGATGCCCAGTCTCACCCCTCCTGTTCAACATAGTTTTGGAAGTCCTGGCTAGAGCAATCAGAGAAGAGAAGGTGATCTGGTCTATCCAGACAGGGAAAGAGGAAGTCAAGTTATCTCTCTTTGCTGATGACATGATTGTATACCTCGAAAACCCAAGAGAATCAGCCAAAAACCTCTTGGCACTGATAAAGGACGTTGCCAAAGACTCAGGGTATAAAATAAATGTACAAAAGATAATCACATTTCTATACACCAATAATAAACAAACAGAAACCCAAATAAAAAAAACAATTCCATTTACAATAGCCACAAAAAAATGTAATACCTTAGCATCTGCCTAACCATAGACGCATAAGATCTTTACAATGAAAACCACAAAACACTGCTTAAAGAAATCAAAGATGACATAAACAAGTGGAAAAATATCCCATGCTCATGAATTGGAAGACCCAATATTGTTAAGATGTCCATTTTACCTAAGGCAATCTATAGATTTAATGCAATACCCATCAAATTACCAGCAACATTCTTCTCAGATCTAGAAAAAACAATACAGGAATTCACATGGAAACATAAATGACCAAGAATAGCCAAAACAATCCTCAGCAAAAAACAAAAACAAAAACAACAAAGCAGGAGGTATCACACTCCCAGACTTCAAGCTATATTATAAAGCTACAATAATCAAAACAACCTGGTATTGATACAAGAACAGGCATATCGACCAATGAAATAGAATTGAGATTCCAGAAGCAAAACCTAAATTTCTCAACCAGCTCATCTTCGACAAAGCCTCCACCACCCACTACTGGGGAGAGGCAAACCGTTCCAGTAAATTGTGCTGGGAAAACTTGTTGACCACATGCAGAAGATTGAAACAGGTCCCCTATCTATCCCCACATGCAGAAGATTGAAACAGGTCCCCTATCTATCCCCATACACAAAAATTAACTTTAAATGGATCAAAGACCTAAAAGTAAAACCTCAAACTGTAAGAACATTAGAAAATGCCGGAGACACTCTTATGGAAGTTGGAACTGGCAACCAATTCCTGATCAAAACCTGAAGTGCCCAGGCCATAAGAGATAAGATAGACAAGTGGGACCTCATTAAACTGACAAGCTTCTGAAAAGCCAAAGAAGCCATCAAGAGAGCAGGGAGACAGTCTATAGACTGGGAAAAAATATTTGCCAACTTCATGTCGGACAAAGGCCTAACGTCAAGGATCTACAAGGAACTCAAATGTGCTGAAAAGAAAAAAGCAAACAGCCCCATTACAAAGTAGGCAAAAGATATGAATAGACACTTCTCAAAAGAAGACATACAAGCAACCAACAGACACATGAAAAAATGTTCAGCCTCACTAGTCATCAAGGAGATGCAAATTAAAACGACACTAAGATACCACCTAACTCCAGTCAGAATGGCCATCATCAATAACTCAAAACATAACAGATGCTGGAGAAGATATTGTGAAAAGGGAACACTCCTACACTGTTGGTGGGAGTGTAAACTAGTATAACCTGTGTGGAAATCAGTGTGGCAATACCTAAAAGATCTAAAAATTGACCTTCCATATGACCCCGCAATCCCCCTACTGGGAATATACCCAGAAGAACTCAGGTCACTCTATAAAAAAGATACCTGCACATGTATGTTTACAGCAGCATTGTTCACAATAGCAAGAACATGGAACAAGCTATGCTGCTTACCAAAAGAGGATTGGATTACAAAAATATGGTACATATATACAATGGAATATTACGCAACCATAAAGAAGAACAAAATCATGAACTTTGCAGCAATGTGGATGGAATTAGAGTTTATAATACTGAGTGATCTCTCACAGAAGCAAAGAGCTGAGTATCACATGTTCTCACTCATAAGTGGACCTTGAAAATTACCGTATTTCTATAAGAAAGGGATTGAAAGCATCGGGAAACTGAGGGGAGGGGCGTGGGGGGCAGGTAACTGGGATTGACAGTAGTTGATATCCGCCTGGAGGGGGGGTCATACCTCTTCAATAAGGGTACCTCCACAATGAACATTTGTATACCTAACCCTGAATCCCCTACAATTTCAAAATAATAGACGGAAAAAAAGTCCTCATAAATGTAAAACTACGTCTGAAGATTATGGTTGCCAATATTTTAATTGTATGTTTTATTAATTATGTACAGTGTAGTTCGTCCTAATATCTTGCTTAATTAAACAGAGAAAACTTCTAGAATCTTGTACCTTGAAATCATAATTATAATCAAAACAACAAATTAATATCATCATCCATTCAATGCCTTACATCAATCCTTTACATTAAAAACAATAGAGTGTACTTCTCCAAATATTTTTAAATGATAATCTAAATACAGGAATTCTATGCAGTTTGTTTTCTCCTGCCAGTCTCTAATCATAAATGCCATATAAACTTGCAGATGAACTTCTAAAAGAGCAACTTAGAAAATAAAGTTTTCTTGAAGCTGTTTTGGATTACAAACCTTTTCAGTACACAGCATTAAAATTAGGTATATACTACGTACATTTTGTATTGCAAAATGATTATTGCTATTTAAAAGTACTCTGCTCTCTACAGTTAACCTTTATCATGTATGACTATTTTAGGGAAGCAGATAAGTAACAAAATTTAGATTGAAGCCATATATTTAGGGATTAAAATGGAAGGTATAGTTTTTGGTAAAGGTATGTGGATAGCATAGATTCTGAGATTTCAAATTAATTGACTTTTTAGTGGATTTAATCTCCCAAATAGTCATTACCTGGAAATGATTAATAATTCAAACAACCAAACATGGAATTGAGACAGAAAAATATGTAGGCTCTTTTACTGTATTAATGATATTATTCATAACTATAGAGGGTTTTTTTTAATTTTACAGATGAAGTTACTGAAACAGAGAGGCTGGGAAAACTTGTCATTCATAAAATAAATGGCACAACTGGAATTTGAACCCAAGTGATTCGTTTCAAGATTCTGCCTTCATCTTTCCGTGATATTGCTTCTCAATGTCTCAATGTTCAAAGCATAAGGTCTAAAAACATGTTTTAAAATAACTGAGAAAAATGTTTTTAATTATTCAGTAGTTCAACAATTATTCTGAATTATTTAGATGTACATAACAGTTATTGTGCTAAAGAAGTTGCAAATATACAGTGCTATTTCCAGTCCAAACTCCTTTCTGAGCTTCAGATTTCCATGTCTGATTGCTAAGCCCTATCTAATTGTTGAAGCTGGAAATCTATGAATCATGGTTAACGCTATAGTTTCTTTATCCTTACGTCTAATAAAAACCAAAAGCTGGTTTTAAAATACATTTTTAGTAATTTATTGTTCTTTTGGGGGCTTATATTGCAATGTTTTTTTGTGTGTGTGGTAAAATACAGATAACATAAAGCTTGCCATTTTAACTGTTTTTAAGTGCACATTTAAATGGCATTAATGTTGTTATACAAACATCACCACTATCCATCTCTAGAAGTTTTTCATTATTTTAAGTAGAAGTTGTTGTTTTAATCAAGGGTGTTTCTTTAAAATCCAGTAATTTTTTTCTTACTCATTGCTGCCACACTATATTATTGCAGTTGATAAATGGTATTTGTGCACACATGCTTCACATGAAAATTCAATCCTTATATTTTAGGCAGATATTTTAGAATGTTGTAGACTATGAAGATCTCATGGTGTTTAGGAAAAGATTAATGTACAGATCAAGTCTTTTCTAGCTTTATTTTCCACTGTTTCTTGTTTTCTTAGTGTGGTCTAATAGTTTCATTTAGAAGGCTTTAAAAAAATCTTTTTAAAATGGGTTTGCTTGCTCTCAGCACATTTGGAAGGCTTTACATGTACTATTGGAACTCTTCTGCCTTGCCATCTAGGTCATACTCATGCTCAATCTAAGAGATATTTCTAGATATCCAAATCTAGCTCATGACCACCTATTGTCTGCTCACATGCGACTGCACACATCTTGATTTGTATCACTCAATGTACTTACCACTACTTGGTCAATGTTTTATTTTTCATTAGACTGAAATCTTTCATTAGATTTAACAAATATCTGTTGAATGTGTAAGTGTATTAAATATTTATGAAGTGTCTACTATAAATATGTTATGCATAAGTATATTAAATATTTATGAAGTGTCTACTATAAATTTAGGTTATTGCTATATCTTTAAGATATATAACCTAAGGCACTAAAGATATAACAATAACCTAAATTGAAGTTATTGCTCTCATGGAGATGCCATTCTAGTAACACAGGATTTAGAATAAAACAAAAAATTTTGTATCAATTGATAACGAGCTAGGAAGAAAATTAAAGCAGGGTAAAGGGAGAGTCATTGGTGTGATATTTTGAATAGATGGGAGACAGTTTTTTTGATAAGGTTATATTTGATCAAAGATCTCAATGAAATGAGGCTCCAAGCTGCATATCAAATGGAAAAGCAATCCAAATAGAGGGATTTTCAAAGAGCATAAAGCAACATGTGCTTGGTTTGGTCAAGGAGGAAGGCCAATCAATGCACCTGGGATGGGAAAGTGAGAAAGTGGTAAGATAACAGCAAGTGAGGGATCCTTTGGGGCTTTAAGACAGGGATTAGGGTTTTAAGTGAAATAGTAAGCTATTGCAGGTTGTGAACACAAAAGTGATATGACCTCGCTTACCTTTTTCAAAGAACAAGCTGACTGCTTTTTAAAAGGAAAGCTTTAGAAAGCATGAATATAGAACTAGAGAGACCTTATAGGAGACTCCTTACATTGTCCTGGTGAGTAATGGTGATGATAGGTCAGAACAAAGTGATCAAAGTAGACATGATTAGAAATGGTTTGATTCAGGATAAGTGAAGTAGATCCCACAGTGTTTGCTGATGGATTTAATGTAGAATGAGGAAAAATGAAAGAGAATATAATTTCAAAATTTTTGGTTTACGAAACTGGGAGGATTGTATTGCCATTTACTGAGATGAAAACAAGAGAGAAATAGATTTGATAGTGGCAATAAAGATCTCAGCTTTGAACTTGTGACGTGAAGATAATTCAAATATAGTCAGGTGAAATAGTGAGTGGAAATTAAATATATGCATAAATATATTTCACTTACTGTGTATTCATGTTTTGAGACTTGGCTCCTTGGTCTATAAATTAACCCTGTTAAATTGTTTTAGAGATTAAAGGCAATATTCTTGCAGGTATTCAAAATATGCCACCACAAAGTAAGCATTCAATATGTTTTAAGAATCTTTTCTCCCCTTAAAATGCAGCCTGTTTCATAAAGTTTTTGTGAAATCTACAGAAAAAATGATTATAAACTCAGAAACATCAAAATATAAAGTATTAGTATTATTGCCATGGCAGTATAATATGGTCTCAGTACATTATTTTTTTTATGCTAACATTACTTTTGGTGTATAAAGCAACAAATTAAACATGTACAGAAAATATAAGGTCCATTTCTTAGGTCCTCTGTGTAGTGGAAGTCTCAACAAAGAAAAACTGCTTTATTCTCTTGACCTTTATATAATCTTCAAGTCAATAGAAAATTGTAGTTGTTAATCATTACTTGGACAAAAGTCATATGAGTACTCAAGTGTTATTTATTACATTAATTTCCTAGAAGATACATTATAAGTGGGATAATTTTCACTGTAAAGAAAAATATGTGGTCAACTAGGTATCATGACCACTTTTCAGGGTAGAGAAATGGATGTTATCTAGTGCCACAAATACAATATTTCCTGGTATAATCTGATCATAGTTTGATAATCTGGCATAGTTCTGGTAGAGTTTGATTATATATCAGATAAAGGGAGCAAGACAAGCAGAATGTCTTCTCTAATAAAACCACATTTTTATTATAGACCTAGCATCAGAGTTCTTCATTCTGTAATCCTTGCCAATGTCACTTACTTGAAATCCTGAATACTCATGAGACACTGAATTCCATTTAGAGACAATGTTACCTTTTCTGCCCTCTTTATCAGCATAATGTAGAAAACGAAAAAAGGATTTCATTCTGATATCTATCATATCAATGGTCACGGAAGTAAGATAGAAAAACGACATGTTCATTTATTTAAGGTAATAGGTTCAGTTCCAAAAGTCAGAGAGGGGAGATCAAGAGTGAGATAGTTATGTCTGAGTTAAAGAAACGGTGACTATGGCCTAAAAAAACTCACCGGCAAGTGTTTAACAACTTGCTTGACGGAGACCAAAAAGAATGATTTAAAAGAGACTTTCAACCAAAAGTAGAATACGTTTTAAAAAATATATATTTCTTTGTGAAAAACTGCATTATCAAAGAAAGTAGTTCTGAAAACAGAAAAATGGAACAATAAATTAACAAATAATAAAATGTTAAAGGTGACAAATTGAATATCAGTGTGAGGAGGTATGCAGTAAGTAAGCAGACTGAACACTAGTATATTAAATTAGGAGTGAGAGTCAGACAGAGGAAGAGGAGGAGTAGGAATCGGCAGAACAGGTAGATATCAAGATGTCAAGTGTAAGCCTCCAATTCAGTGGCCGGCCTTTCTGTTCTTACTTTTTTGCATTTAGTCTGGAAGTTGTGATATGCGTCTTACCTTGACATCTGGTTTAACGACCTTGACCATGAAAACCTATCTCTAATTGCCTAGTCTTGATTTTCCACACTGATTATGATTTCCACTATCTTTGCCACTGAGCGCTGAGCTTTTGCTTAGTTGACTTCACTGATTTCACTGCTTTCTGTGCTGTCCTGATGCATGACTTTTTATTGCCTTCTCTACTTGATGGCTTTGCTTGTGTATCTAATCCCAAGCATCCTCAGACTCTGATGAACTCTACTATGCAGGCCTGTGTAGAGAACCAGGCACCCATTGACAATGGGGAGCATTTCGTCTGGATAAGAGGTTCAGAGATAATTGAATGTGTTCTACTGCCCCTTTTATAATCAGAAGGTGCTAGCAATATTCCTCTCAGCATCTAAAAGCTGAGATGTCTCCCCGTTATCTTTAGTTAGGCTGTTTCTTTAATGGAGAAATAATTCCCTGACTTCAGCATGTTCTTTTTGAGAGGGGAAAGAAAAAGCTGTTGCTGTTTGCAAAGCTCTCAGCTTTCCTACAGAATGCATTGCCTTATTCATTAAATCAATAAATATTTCCTGAATGAGCCAAATACTATGATAAACACCAGGAGAGATCTAAAGCAAGGTAAGTCTCAGACTTACCACCTTGAAGCTTATCAGGGCTGGACACCTGGACCCAAAGGTCATCTCTGAATCTTGATAGCTGTACTGAGCTCATGTGTGTGACAACTTTCCTAGGATCCATATAAAATCATATAATGATAACTAAATGTCTTGCATGGTGGCATTTGTTTTAGTTCGTATCTTCTTAATGGAGAGCCCCTCAGAGTGTAGAATTAAGGAGGAAAGAATGAAACTGCGTATGCTTCCAACTTACAAATTTTAAGAAACTCATGCAAGTGCTATATAAATGTTCTAATCAGATTAAGCAAAGTTAAAAGGGTTTTACTGATCTGTGTAGATGCATATTTGGTGGAAAGTCAAAATTATTTTTTTAGAATAATTTCCAGGTAAAATAACTTACCAAACAAAAGAGTGAAAATATTTTTGTGGAGCTCCTTGCAATGGGACAGACATGTGTGTGTGTATAGGCCATTATTTTCTATCACCCTGTTTTTTATGGGTCCAGCAAATTGCTTCTAGGCCAGTACCTGACATATCTAAATATCTATTATGATGTATTTAAAAAGTAATATTATAATGTTTTTCTCAGTAACTTTTAACGTTTCAACTGATTAATTTAGCAGCTGAATTATTTCCCCAGATGCTTTAACAAGCTATACTTTCTTCTTTTCACTTATTTTGCAAATCTTCTTTTTATAAGAAATATACACATTTCCAGACCAAAAAAAAAAAATCATTTTCAAATGAAATACAGTTCCAGATTCTGAATGGGGCCACCTCAAAGAATCTTCCCTTTCAGAGCAGGGTTATTGTTTCTTTCTGTCTTTCTTTCTTTCTTTCTCTTTCTTTCTTTCTTTCTTTCTTTCTTTCTTTCTTTCTTTCTTTCTTTCTTTCTTTCTTTCTTTCTCTTTCCTTCCTTCCTTCCTTCCTTCCTTCCTTCCTTCCTTCCTTCCTTCCTTCTTCCTTCTTTCCTTCTTTCCTTCTTTCCTTCTTTCCTTCTTTCCTTCTTTCTTTCTTTCTTTCTTTTTCTTTCTTTCTTTCTTTCTTTCTTTCTTTCTTTCTTTCTTTCTTTCTTTCTTTCTTTCTGTCAGTGTCTCACTCTGTCACCTAGACTGGAATGAAATTGCACAGTAATGGCTATCGCAGTCTTGACCTGCTGGGTTCAGGAGATCCTTCCGTTTCAGCCTTCCAAGTTTCTAGAACTACAGGTGTGTGCCACCACATCTGGCTTTTTTTGATTTACTGTAGAGATGAGGTCTCGGCATGTTTTCGAGGTTGGTCTTGAGCTCCTGGGCTCAGGCAATCCTCTCGTTTTGGCCTTCCAGAGTGCTGCAATTACAGGCATGAGCCACCATGCCCAGCCTGATCTTAAGGTATACTTTTTCACAAAGCAGAACCCTCCCATTTATACCAGGTTATTTCTTTCTAAATTAGACAGTACAGCATAATGCCGACCCATCGAGGCATCCGATAAAGCCACAAAAGCTAAGAATTGAACTCAGACTACTTGCTTCTCAATTCAGAGCCACTTCACATTTTTTCCATACACCTCTGGGATAAGAGTCCTTGCTTGCTTTTTTTAAAGTGAGAAAGCAGGATTTATTGAGAGCACAGAAAAGCTCCCATGTGGGAGGGGACCCGAGGAGTTGCCCTGTTTGCTTGCTTTTAATGCAATGATTGGATGCCATAAACTTCAGACGTCATGAAATATCACATTCAAATTCTTCTATAATTTAGAAATACTCTGGATGAGTTAAGTCTAAACTTGAGTTTACTTTAATTCCAATTTTCCACAATAACATTTCCAGGGGATGCAATTTGGGTTCCTAAAATATGTTTCTCTTTTTTAAAAAAATGACAAATTTCAAAGCAAATTATTATGCCCATTTCCATAGTAATCTTGTTTCATTTTCTTGTTCATTTACTGAAGTATAAGAGATGACAAGCTTCCTTTGACAGGGTTTTAATTAGTTTCCATATGTGATACTTTTATACCATGTGGTCCTAGAATTTTCTTTTTGTGTAGGAAAAAAAGGCCACTTAAACTGTTTTAATTATTTACCTGAGTCATTCAGATATTCCCCTGACAGATGGCTTTGACACTTTTTTGCTTGTGTTTCTGATTTTTTTTTGAACTTTCCTCTCATTCCAGCAATTCAGATAGACTAGTTTACTTCCTGAGCAATTGTATTAGAGAAAAAGTAGAAAGACTGACAGTAAGTCATCTGAAGGATTTTCTGCCTTTAAACTCAATGATAGGCAATGATCGAAATGCATTTAGAATTGCCTTTCCTGAAAGGGGAATGGATGCTATTTTCTGTTTTCTCACAGGATGGTGCCTGTAGAGCTTTTTCAAAATGAACAGGACACACACACACACACACACACACACACACACACACACACACACAGACACCCTTATGTATATATTTGATTGTGGGAGGTGAGGGATGGCAGAGAAAAAAGTTGTTTGTTTTGAGCTCCGTTTCGTTTCCAACGCTGCTTTAAACCAACAACTAGTTTTGGCAAGGATACGTCATTTTGTATCGACAAATGAGAAATTTAACTGACAGGAGTAATTTATTTAACATAGATGAATCTTGCTCATTCTTACAGATGAAGGAGTGAGACATACTGCCCCTTGGGAGCCAAAAAGACACATTGACTTTTTCTTTCTCCGCCTCTCCTTCTTGACTTTGGTTAGTCTTGTGCCTGGCAGAGAGCTACACACAGGAGCCCTCAGGGATGCTTGAAGTTGATACTTGCTCAGAATTCTGATTAATTCCTTCTGATCTCAGCGTCCTCTTACACCTCTGTCAACACATGAACTTTTCTGAAGCCCGCCCCTTCTCCTTTCTAGATCTTTGCTTGAAATTAACCTCCTTCAAGAAACCTCTTCTCTTCAAGCTTATCCACCCTAATTATTCCCCAAAGCATTTCGTTTGGGATTTACAACATGGATATTTATTCTTATTTATATATTTTTACTGTAAGTCTTATTTTTAATATAATGTACGTAAGTCTTGCATCCCTAACTAATTTAAAATCTTCCAAAGGCCAGAAATGTTATTTTATTTGATGCTGCATAATGCATATGCTTACAGTCTCCTTAGTCACACAAATCTTTCTGGCTTTAGCAAATACCATTGTGTCCTACATGACTGCAAAATTTGAGGCTTGTCGTCTGCTTTTTCCCTGCCTTGATTTCCTCTGTATATTTCATCTGTCTTGTCTATATCTGCTGCCTATGAAGAGGTATCCTTCTTTCCTCCTCAGTGTCACTGCCTATCCTTCCCATGACTTACTGTCCTTTCAGAAACATCAACTCATGGATTACTTATCACTGCTTCCATATCTACCTTCATTACTTTAAAATATGCTCAGGTCTGTGTCTGTCACAGTGTTTCCTAAGTTACATTTTTGGATAAATAATTGGTCTTTGCTAGGATAAAATCAAGCTACTCTTTTCATATGTGTGTGTGTGTGTGTGTGTGTGTGTGTGTGTGTGTGTGTGTGTGTTTCTTCTTTGAGTTGGAGTCTGTCACTCTGTCACCCAGGCTGGAGTGCAGTGGAACGCTCACGGTCACTGCAGCCTTGACCTGCTGGGCTTAGGCAATCCTTCCGCCTCAGTCTTCCAAGTAGTTGGAACTACAGATGCATGCCATCATGCCTGGGTAACTTTTGTGATTTATTGTAAGGATGAGGTCTTACCAAGTTGCCCAGGCTGGTCTCGAACCCCTAGTCTTAGGCAATCCTCTCCCTTCAGCCTCCCAGAGTACTGGGATTACAGGCTGAGCCACTGCACCTGGCCTTATATTTTTTAAATATCAAATCTCTGTATATAATTGGCAACATTTAACATCTTTACTTTCTAATCACAGATGAATTGCCTAATCCCAGAAATAAGATTTTTGTGTTCATTCCTGAGCTTTGTTTTCTAACATGTCTCAGTATGTATTTCTTATTCTGTTACTTGGTTCTATATGCCATTCACTTAGTTTTGAGATTTTTGGCATCTGGTTCACTTTCAACTGTACCTTCTTTCTTTCCTTTACATTTGAAGGTCTCCCCAAATTCCCTTTTCATTTCACTTATTCACTTTCTCCACTTGAAAATCTTACCTACTCTGGTGGTTTCTCTCTCTCTAAGTTCTTCTTCTCTCTCTCTAAATTACCTCATTCATATTCCTTCTCTCTAAGTTACCTCATTGTCTTTTGGCCTAATGTTTCTCCCCCAGGAATTTCTACCCAGAATTCCAGATAACTTAACTACCTAATCAGTCTTGGGTGTCTTATTGACATCAAAACTTAAATTCAGCATGACTTCATCCTAAGGTGTCTACATGTACCATCTGAGACCCAGTCCCCATCACTACACAATATATCCATGGAACAATATATCCATGTATATCCATGTAAATATGCATGCATACTCCTGGATCTAAAATAAAAATTTAAAATTTTAAAAGTTAAAAATGAAAGTCATATCCTAATATTTCACTGATGAGACACACCAAATCTCTACATTATCCAGCTGCTTCTAACAAAAAAAATTATTAAATGTATTTCCATTACTTGTAATAGTATTATTCAAAGCATTTGGTCAATCAGTTATTTTTGACTTACCTATTCATATCAAGGTTCTACAATGTATGTCCTGTGCTTTGTCTCATTTCTTATCTGGCTATCACCTCCCCTGTTTAGACTATCACACATGTCATGTCTCTATCATTTCTTTTGTTTGACTCCTATCAATTACCAGGATGCCTATCGATTTCCGTGATTCCACCAATCCTCTGCACTCCTCTCTGCCAGCTTCATCTTCTGCATTGATAAGACTAATGGTAGCCATCATAATAGATACATAAATAAACATTTAAATATCAGTGGATAAACACAAACTTTAATTAGAGCTTCCATACGAGTCCAAGATCATTTCAGGCAAACAGGAGGGACGTGAGTCTGTCCTGTATACTTATCCAGAAGCTCAGACTGATGGAAACTAAGAGCCTAAGCACATGGCTTTTAAAGTTGGCCCAGGCCTCTGAAGAGATGGCACAGGACATCATGGAATTCCCTGTGGGAGGTCATTATGCACCAAGATAGAAAGTCAAAGTAGTAACTTCTGCTTCCATTCCACAGGTTAGAATTCATGGTCATACAGCCATATGTCACCGACACAGTTGGAAATAACGATCCCAAAATGTTCCGCCACTTCTCAGTGACAACACCAGTGAGTGCAGCCCAATGAAAATTATTTCAATAGTGAAGCCATCTGGACCCAGAGTTTGCTTCACAAGATTTTTTTTTTTTTGGTAAGAGATTCAATTTCTTTAACAAATATAAAAGCCTCTCATTATGTGCATGCACAGTGTAGAAGTAAGAAATGGAAAATTACGCATAGAATAATTGGCATACTCTCATACAATTCTATATTGTCCCAATTTTGTCCAATTATTTTTGACCTCCTTGGCAACTCTTAACTACAATTTTTGTTTTTTCAGCCCAGTGAGGCTGCCACGGGATTTGGTTTCTGCTTTCTGATTGGCTGTTTTGCCTCATGAATTGAATTAGCAAACAATCACAAGTGGAAGATAAAAAAAAAAAAAGTTATGGCAAACATAGGATTCACCACAACATAACTACCTTTTCTTGGAGATTTGTTATCAATAGCAATGCTAGTTCAAGGCAAACTACTTTTTTAGTATAAGGAAAAGTCCCAATAGAGGAATTTTTTTGAGCAGAGTAGAATTGTATGACTTGAGTTATATTTTGACTGTCTCCATGAATACAAGGTAAGAACAGACCATGAGAGAGGAAGGGACAATTGAGACGAAGAATTAGGGGGCCCTTAACTAGTCCAGGTGAGAGATGAGCATTATGAAAACATTGATGACATGACATGTGAGGTCATTCTAGGGTGTGAGACAGAAGGGCCATGGCAATTGCCTTTTAAATCTCATCTTGCTATGGCCCCAGTTGAACTTCTTTCTGAAGGCCAGTCTAAGACAAAATAATCAACACTAGGTCCCAGAGAGCAGCACTCTAAAAATGTTGAAGCGTTTAATTTACCCTCCCCCTACTGTACATTTTCACTCCCACAACAGATTGTAAGGACATTTCTTTTCAAGTATTGGTGATATAAATGAGTAAGATTAAATGTCAACAATGATTTACTTCACACTGAAAAATATTTTCCTTCTTGCTCAGGAGAATTTGTGATTGATTTATGTCGAATGAAGCAAATCAATTCTTTTATTTAAATATCAATGTATTTATTATGAATGAGGTAAACAAGAATGCTCCTTCATATAATGTGGATGTATTTAAAGGTACATCAGAGCAATATTATTGATTCAATTGTAGTGCATTGATTTTTAAAAATCGAACTGAAGTTCTTAAATGATGGGTGCAGCTCAGGTCTTCCTTGAATGTTTTGGCTCTCCAAAAAGCAGTTTTACCTAGAGATTGAGCACATGGATAAGGCTGAGCTGTGCTGTACTCTAGTAGTTTAAACCTGAGCATAGCTATTTATTTTATAAGGTAATTGTGAAGTGTGAGATAATCATCAAAAAACCTTCTGGAACTGTAGGACTATGCCTGTCTCACAATAAATTATTTGCATTCATAAGCGTAATACAAAAGGTGCCTTTATTTTTGGAGGCAAGATTTATGAGATTTGTAAGCTAATATTTATTTGTATTATCTTTTAAAACTAAGACACTGATTTCCTTCCAGCTACTTCATGATTGACAAGTAGTCTGAGATGGGTATGAAGAGAATGCTGAGTTTCCTTAAGTACGTAATAGTAATTGCAACAAGAATAAAAAGTTGACAAAGATCGGCAAAACAAAAAATGCTGAAGTTTATCTTTTAGTCTTCTGTTTCTGAAGTTTTTACAGAAATAGCAACTGAGAAAACATTTTTTGTTTTGCCTTTGGGAAATTGAGAATAGGAATTGATTAATATAACTCTTTTTGTATTTTTGAAGGTATAATATACTCTATTAAGCAACTGGATGCTTCATAATCTGACTCAGTTGCAGTTGAATTGTGGATATAGCAAAGCAAGTTCCAAACACACACATGATTTTGATGGATACATTTTAGCATCAGCAAAGTGACACCTCCAACCTCCATCTTAGTTCATGAAATTAAACATGGGCCATAGACATTGCTCTAGCTACACCCTTATGGATGAATGCTGCAATTTGTTGAAGAAAACATATTATTAATGGGTTACACTTGGTCCATAAAGTTTAGTCAGCAAGTGAAAAGCAATTTTGTTAATAAAGATAAACAATAAGTGTTGACTCAAGTGAAACAATTCTTTATTTTTCAAAGGTGATTCATTGGTAGAAGAAAATTCTGTGTCAAGTTGGATATATTTGCCTTTGTCTTCTCACTTTATATGATCTATTAAAAAATATTTCTGAGTACTTTTTATGAGAAGGTGTCATGGTAGATGCAAAGATAAATAGTCATGGCCTCGATTGTCTCAACGTAAGGTAGAATGTGATAGTTGATAAGAAAACCACAAATATAAAATATGGTATTTGAAATAAAAGCCTGCTCTGGCCAGGGAGGTACAAGAAGATGTAAAAATAGTGTCTTTTGGTCTGGACTGTAACAGATAGATATGTTACATTCAAAGATAGGGAAAATATATTTTAGAAAAACAAAAAGTAGCAAATTAAAAGTGGAAAAAATAAGTTTATTTTAAGATACATACAAAATAGACCAAAATGTGCATAGGATTAGAAAAGCTAGATTGAGTTCAGACTGTTGAATAATATAGAGTTTATTTCTTTGCTCATGAGGACAATTTAGGACCACTGCAAGTTTTTGAACTGACAAGTTTTGGGGTGTGTATCAAAAGATTATTAATATCTCAGAACTGTAGTAAATTGATTATCAGAGAGGAAAAACAACTGGGGCAGAAAGGTCAATTAAGAACTCATTAAAATGGACCAGCTAAATGAATTTTAGACCCTGAACTTAAATAGGGATGCAACTAAGATAAGTCAATTTTTATTTCTACTTAATGATCTCCCTAAATTTTTGGCTCTATATAGTTTGAATTCAAATTTCATGTATTAAAAAGTGAAATTAGAAAGTCCAAATGGAGCTATATATAGTGATAGTTATATATATTATACATACATAAATTAATATACATTACATAAATATAATATATAAATTATATATTTTTATTTTAAACTTTAAAAATATATATTTTATTTTAAACTTAAAAATGAATATATATTTAAAACATATATACATATTTGAAAAAATATTACGTTTCAGTAGCTGAATTCCCAAATAGCATCATTCCAGCTGGTTTAAGGTGTCCAGTTCAGGCAATCAGAAGATTCTGTTTCCTGTGTAGCAGAATTTAAGAGAGAGATTTACATTCAGGTAATTTGTTGGAAAATATTTTCAGATCAACACCTGAGGAGCTTGGTGGACAGAGAGAGATTCGAATTCCAAAAGAATTGAAACAATGACCTCAACCATTTCTATACAGAGCTCCAGAGCTGAGGTAATCTTTCAGAGATATCCTGGATTGGGTCAAGGGAGCTAACCTTTATATCACCATACTTACCTTTCAGCAAGTAATCCTTAGAGTGGGGTTTATCAGAAAGCACTCAGCTATCAGCACTCCCAGCAGCTGAGAGAATTCTGAGTGTTTCTGTCGAGAAAGAGGTGTCATACCACCTGGGTATCACACCACAGCAAAGTATGGCAGAGAGTACAGGTAGGAGGGCGGTCACGTGCAACCTGAATTCTCAAAGATGGTGTCAGCATTTCAGGGTGAGAAGCAATTTTCTTAAAAAGAGTTGTCATCATTGAGTCACACATTTAATTAATCATTCCCTTATTTTTAAAATATTTTCCCAATATCTGCCATTATATTGAAATCAACATCTCATCAGGCATAGACTTCCATTGGAATATTCCTTTGGAATATTTCTTTTTGATAGATTCTAATCATTATGCGTTGGAGATGAATATAAATATTGATCCCATACATAATAGAATCTGTCAATTTCTGGAAATCTTCTATCAGACGAATCCATGGCTCTCAAGTGCATTCAAATTCTTCATCTAACAGGAATGAATTTGCTGCTGAGATGATTCAAACTAAACCACTAACAATCACTCTTGAGTCAAAAAATGTGTGTTAATCCTGCCTATATCTTAGTGTCAGCATTCTCAACTAGCATTACCCAATGAATCACAGTTTCAGAATAAACTTTTCGTTTAATTTACAAGACACTCATATGGTCTGTTTCATAATGTTCTTTATTGGCTGGTGTAACTGTGGTAGCTGAACAAGCCAGGCAGGCATCAGATGTAAGGAAGCATTCAATTACTACTGCAGGCTGCTTCCACAACTTGTGGTGAAAAATAGTTACAAAACTGTACAATAACTGGTTATTTTTGACTATTGTTATCACTGTTGAACCATTGCCTATTATTTACTGGCAGCGTCTGCACACAAAATATGGCTGAGTTGTGTTTTGTATCTCCTTACATAGATTAAGGAGCTAATTTCCTTAGGTCTTGAAAAAAGAGGTGCTTTTACTGTCATTAATCAAAAAAGAAAGATCTATCTCTTCATCTAAGCTCTGTCTATGTCTATCCCTCTGTCTCTGGATCACCATCTAATCTACATTCATATAATAGATATTTTTATTAAGTATTTATTATAATCCAGGAATTTTTATGTTTGTTCATCCTTCTGGCAACCTATGGAAGCAAGCATTCATGCTATCAATGTTCAAACATACCATGTTACATAGAAATGGCAGACCTAGAACTGAATCACAGAACAGTCTATATTTCAAAGGTTCAGAGGTTCCCAGTCTAGACTACACAAAAGAAACACATTTGGAGTTTAAAAGAAATTGCAGATGCTAGAGCAGATAAGCGGGAATTCTGGTTCAATAGGTCTGAGGTAGTAGCTCAAAAATGTATGCTTTAAAAGGTGTGTCATTCTGACACAAAGCTAAGATTGCGAACTATTGCCTGTGCTTATTCCACTCTATTTCTCTGTATTTCAGGTCAAAAAAAAGAAGGACGAGTTTTCAGACGGTTTATTATTGAGAGTATTTAGTACTGAGCATACACACTATATCTGAAGGTTATGTACTGTAGATGTCTGTTCAAAAAAGTCCCTGTTCCTGTTTATTTTAACATCACAACCATCTGCTATATTTATAAACTTCTAAAAAAAATTTCATAACTTATTGTGTATCATGTACTGATATTACAGATAAATAGGACATATTGTCAATACGTAAAATTATTGCACCAATGATGCAAATAAGTAAAATTCTTAAGTTAAAATATTATTTTCCCTACAGGACTTTTACTTATTGTAAATATGTTTTGCCATTCTTGGCTTATTTCTATTAACAAAATTGTATTTGCATGAATACTAATGACTACCTAAATTATAATTTCTTAATGGTATGCAAATACAATTAGTGTGCTGTGTCACTGTGAATGGAGATTTTCAGTCTGAGCGCACATGAAAGAACTAGCCCTGTAAATACCTATTATGTTATAGGATGTGAATGAGGTGCATTAAACTGTCTCCAATTGAGCCCTTACTATGTGTCAGGCATGATGTTAGGAATTTCATATTCATTTCATTCTCAAAACCGCGTAGGGATTGGAGAAGCTTTCATGTGCTTCATCTACAGAGAATGGAATTGAGGCTCAGAGAGGTAGACTAGTTACCCAAGACCACAGAGCACATAAACTAGAACCAAGTTCAATACAGGTCAGTTCTCTGAATTATGAGACCTTCTCAATTTGTTTTTGACTTTAGGATATCTATTATTCTTTTTATTGCTTTGACTGCTAGTCTTGTGGCAGGAATCTTTACAGAGAGAGAAGGGACACTGAGGCCACTTTGCCAGAAAACAGCATTTTTTGGGGCTGGCACTGGCTCAGCGGATTTACATCCAAAGGCTGAGCCCCGAGTGCAGCGGGCATTGCCTTTTATACAATTTTAGCTTTCTCGTCCCCCAATAAGGCTTACATATTAGTAACATTCTGGCTAATTGGGTATTTCATAGTGTGAGTTTGCAGCAGTTACACTCGGACATTACAGATTGGGACCACATTCCTTTCTAATATATATCATCCAAGAAAGTTCTTATTTTATGGTGCTAGAAAAACTCTTTCATTATCCTGGGAGGGCTTTTATCTTATAAGACTTGGGGGAAGGGCTCCCTGCTTCAGTCTAATTTCTGCTCTAATATTTATTCATTCCTTCATTTGCTGCTACTTGCATTTAGATTTTCATATACAGTTTTCTATCCCATTTTGCCTTGGCTTTACCTACATAATGTATGTATGGTATGTCTATCTGGGTCTCCTTTCTGCTTGTATTGTTTATTGCATTAAAAAAGAAATTTGCCACATTGAGGAAAATATAAATTTGTGAATGTCATTATTTTCTCAGAAATCACTGTTTATATTACATGTCTTGTTAATTGCTCCCGTGTGCTGGACAGTTAGTATAACATGACCACATTTTCAACAGAGATGCAAATACTTCTTGCTGTGTTTTGTATTTTCTGGCTTACTTTAGTTGTTTCTCTTTTTTTGAGTTAGAGTCTCACTCTGTTGCCTAGGCTGGAGTGCAGTGGCACTCTCATGACTACTGCAGCCTCTACCTGCTGGGCTCAGGAGATCCTTCTACCTCAGCCTTCCAAGTAGCTGGAACTACAAGCACCCACCACCATGCCCAGCTAAGCATTTGATTTATTGTAGAGATGAGGTCTCACCAAGTTGCCCCGGCTGATCTCAAATCCCTGTGCTTATGCAATTCTCTTGCCTCTGCCTCCCAAAGTGCTGGGATTACCGGCATGAACCACCGTACCCCACCTACAGGCATGAGCCACCATGCCCGGCCTAGTTGGCTTTTAAAAGGGGATGGCATACTAGTTATCATCTTTTTAATAAATGCAAGAAGAATTGCCTAGCCATATGGTATTCCTAGACTATCCCCCTCATGATTCCTGTATTTTGTAAAAGGTATTTAGATGTGCCCGCTTTCCAGATTACTCGGATTAGCCTGTTATAGGCAGTTAAGCTCAAGGTCACCAATCTTCTCACATAGAAATTTACCGAGACCACATATCTCTCATGCTTCCATTCATGTCTCAACCATAGTTCTCACATACTGTGGCATTTTATTCAGGATGCACAATTAAAGAGTTCATTTGGAACTCAACAGTAGATATTTTTTCATCATGTCTGGGAAATGTTGCTTAAAGACTAATGAGTTGAGTTCTGTACATGATGAGGTAACTTTTTGATCCTATAAATGTCATTTTAAAAACTAAAGCAACAGGAAAAGGTAAATATATTTACATTTGAATGGTTCTTTTTGGCTACCTACTCACATTTCTCTTCACTCAAATCTCCTAAGTAAATCTGTCTTAAATGAAGGACACATGACAGATGACAATATTCCAGGTCTTTGATAAAAGGAAAGTATATAAGTTCTCTTATCTCTATTTCATTCTCCTTTCCTCTTTCCTTCTCTTGTTTTCATTCTCTCTTCTTTTTACCTCCTTTCTAGAGTTGCAATTTAGGAATTAAGACGTGGGAATGAAGGTGACCTCAGATTAGAAGGTACTTTCTTTGGCTTTAGGAAAGTAAGAGACAGGGAAGGGAATCAATGAAAAAGAAGCAATTTCTTGACTTTCTAGTGAAGAAGGAATTTCTTCAGGTGTCCAACCTACCTCACCATGGGGAGGAGTAAGCAGGAATTCTAGAAAAAAGCATGCTGAAGAATATAGTGTATTCATTCTTGGATAGTGGCATCTGAATATTCATTTTTAAAATTTGTTTGTATCTCAATATGTTAGTGGTGGTGGGTCTTAGTAATAGAGCTGTCATTCTCATTCCAGAAAGTATGGGGACATTTTAAGAGCTACAAATACTATGTATTCTCCTTAATGGTTCCATTTCAGTTAGAAGCAGCATGCATCCAGACACTGAACTTTGAAAGATGTTCTCCATGTAATTCTTATATGAAACCAGAAAGCAGAACTACTGATCTAGATACAGATAAAATAACACTTTTGGTATTCAATTCCTATATTAGATCAATAAGCCCTGGACTCAAATTTTCAGAGTTTATTTTTCATCCAGAAACTATTTGCTTGGGGGTTCATTTCTGTCTGAACCAGTTCTCTGAGATTGATTTTTTAATGATAGATTAGTAATGTTTTCCACAGTGTCACCTTTTGGATGTTACAGTTTTCAAATTCAGGGTTTATGGCATTCCAAAACAAAATTATATAGCAAGTCAATATTTTAGGGATGCCTCTGAATTGTACAAGATCAAGGAATGGATTAGAATTTCAGTTGGCATGTCAGTTTCACAGAACGATGGCTGAACTCATGAAACTGAGAGGGAACGAAAGGAACAGAGTTTCGAGAGACGACCATGTTTTGGATCTTATATCTGAGTTGGAATCTGAATGCTAATATTCATTGATAGTTCATCAAGAAGATTTTCCTATAATTTTCTTTAGCTAGGAGTCAGGTGAGTGTAGGCAAATAACTTAATCTGGTTAGAAGAATCTGCAGAAGTAGAAGCTAACTGGAATATCTGTTAACAGTAACAAAAAGTCAGAAAAGGGAACATTACTGTCTTTGACGTTGTTCTATTTAATTATAACTGGAACTCTGTGATACTCAGAAAACATGATAATGAATCAATATCAGGAATAGGGATATCTTCAAGTTACTTACTCTAGGATTAAGGCAATGTCTGACAAGCAATACATTGCCCTTTTCACATAGTGCTGTAATCTTTGGAAATATCTGCTTTGTAAATTAAAAAAATATATATATATATGCAACGTTATTACTTATATTCCTTTTGTATGTCCCTACAAAATTCATATATTTATATTCTCTTTTTTTTTTTTAAAGCAGGATTAATTGACAGGACAGAAAAGCTCCCATAGTGAGAGGGGACCCGAAGGGGTTGCTCTATTTATCTTCTTTATGTTGTCAAAATCAGGGCTTAGTCAGCAACGTGACGCACAAGACTGGGAGACCCAGAAGTTCTGCAGAAGAACTAGTCATGTTCAAACTGCAGGCAGTAACCCTGAGGAGGAAGATAAAGATACATCTGAGACCCCAAAGCAACCAGGAGATAACAAACTTACATGTGTTTGGTTAGTGTCATGTGGTTCAGAGAAGAGAAGCCATCATTTTAAAATAAGGTCAGAGGTTTTGATCTGCAAGACAGCAGTAGTTTTATCATTGAATACAACAATAGGACACTTTTTACTTGGACTGAGGTAAATGTGAGGGTATGTTCACAAAGTAAAAACAAGGGCAAAAGTTCAGAAGGCTGAATTAGAGAAAAATACTTAATCTGCTCCTGAAATAGTCTTTCACATTCCCTACAGTGGGACATGGTAGAATTGAAATTCCTATGCAATAACACCAGTAACAACAGTTTGAATAATAAAAATATAAATAAAATACCGTAAAAATAAAAACAAGCTCAAATCCTCATAAGAAAACTACGTAAAACATACAACATTTTGGTTTGTATTTAGGAGTTAAATTCAGTAGTGTATTTAAAACCTTGAACTTACCACATAAAATATATGCTAAAAATAAAAGCCAAGTCTGCTCTAGACTTTTCTCCAGTTGGGGTGAGCCCATTGTGACATAAATATATTTTTAATGTGTTTTATATCATTTTATTCGATCACAGACTTTTTTATTCAACAGCCTTATTGAGGTAGAATTAACGTACAACAAACTGCATGTATTTACAGCATAACTTTCGATAAATTTTGACATTTATATGCATACATAAAACTATCATCAAAATTAAGATAATAAGCAGGCCAGGCACAGTGGCTCAGCCTGTAATTCCAGCAATTTGGGAGGCCAAGAGGATTGCCTGAGCCCAGGGTTTGAGATCAGCCAGGGTAACTTGGTGAGACCTCATCTCTACAACAAGTCAAAAAATAAGCTGGATGTGGTAGCATGTACCTGTAGTTCCAGTGGCTTGGAAGGATCACCCAGTAGGTCGAGGCTGTGGTGGCAGTGACTTTCCACTGCACACCGGTTATATATGCTTATTAATAATAATAAGAAGAATAATAATAAGCATATCCATCACTCCTGAAAGTTTTCTTGTGCCTCTTTGTAATCCGTCTGCCCTCTCATCTCCTACATGCAAGCAATTATTGATCTGGTTTCTTTAACTATAGATTGCATTGCAGTTTATAGTTTTATATAACTGGAATTATATATTATACACTTATTGCATACTTTTTCCATTCAGCATAGTTATTTTAGTTGTGTCTGTCAACAGTTCATTCCTCCGCGAACTTATTTTTTTTCTTAGTAGGAATATCCACTGTAGGGATATACTATTATTTGTTTGTCCATTCATCTGTTGATGGACAATTGTGCTATTTCTAATTTTTAATGAAATAAAGCTGCTAAGAAGATTCATGTACAATTTTACCATGTTTGTTGGTGGACATTTGTGCTATTTCTAATTTTTAATGAAATGAAGCTGCTAAGAAGATTAATGTTCAATTTTACTGTGTGTTTTTTACTGTGTGAATCCTTGGGTTTTCAGAGTGTAGTTTATGGAGCTGAGGGATTCAGAAAACAACAACAGCAGCAACAACAACAAAAATCTGTTCAACAGACAGTATAGAGTGTGTGGCCTAAACAGAAGCAACACTAACATCTCTTATCCTCCATGTCAGCTTGCACAAGCTATCTATGCAAGACCTTGTTTTCTATTGTATCAGGATGAATAGATAACTAAATGAGATTCTATTATATATGAAGGTATATTAAAGCTAAACTCTCTGTTATTTCAAACTTCAAGTATAATATTGCATTTTTTTTTAATTCTCAGAGTATGTTTCTAAGGAACTGTAGCAAAAATATCCAAGCTTCATAATTGTAAGTTTGGGAATATAATCATCTTCAAGTTATTTCTAATTAAATTTTAAAGCTCCTGTAAAAGAAATTCATGCCTGTATGCTTTGATTCCTAAGATGGTGTAAAAGACAGGATTGAAATTCGTTAGGTTTGAAAACATTTAAGATTCATTATAAACTCTTCTGCAAAATATGAATGATAGAAAATAAGTAAGAACACTAAAACTGGTGACTCAATAAGTATTTGGCATAAGTTAAAAATCACAGAATGTAAAAATCAGTTAAAAGTTTAGACACCATCAAGTCTAGGCTATTCATCTGACATTAATGAAGTTCAACCAGTTTATTAGGTTTTCAAGCCATTTATAAGTTAAACCTCTTATGCGGTTTTGTTTTCCTTAGTATGCCTTACTATCTCTTACTAGTCTTGTTGCCTCCTCAATTTTTTAAAATGGCTTTCAAATTTGGGAAGAAATACAACTTTTATGCCACATTTTTTAGAAATGAAAATAGATGTGGGTTTTCTTAGCCAGAAGGTGTTATTTTTACCAAGACAAGCTGTCATCACTGTGGAAACTATAAACTTCTGTCCATGGAGAAATCTAAAATCATACTTTTGTTCTTCCCTAAGTAAAATGTTGTCTTTATTTACTTTAGCTTAGAGCTGCCCTTGCTGTTAGAAATAACAAGTTTGCTTTAGATTAAGTGTTCCTTTGAAATGTGATAACTCTCTTTTTTCTTAGCCAACCACCACATTTCCATCCAAGGAGTTTTCTCGCTATAAAGTCTCTTCTATACTTTTTAATAAGCAGAAGTAGAAAAGTCTATTTATGCTGCATAGTGGACAAAGTATGTGCTTTGAAGTCAGAACACTGTGCCACTTAATCATTGTGCCAACATTTTCATGTGAATTTAGCTCCCAATGCTTTAGTTTCATTAGAAATAACACACAATATTCTCCAATGTGCTTAATTCCAAAGGTTGGTGTGGAAAGCACTTGGTAGATTATCTCACGATTCAGACAATATAGTTGCAATTGTATCAGTCTCTGAGGTTGGATGAAGTAAATGTGACTTGTCAACACACTAGGCTAAATTCACTTGGGTTCCTATATATGGCAAAGTAGGGTAAAAGCTACACATTTTAGGAATTCAGATTCGTTAGTATCAAGTCATTGTAATGGTTTTAATAAAATGTATCTGATTCTGTGCCTGAGGATAGGCTAAGCACATGATGAAGGGGTGTCTTCATGATGGTGAAAGCATTATTGGGCCAAAAAGGGTGTAAAAGATTCCCATCAACCCAAAGACTTTTGTCTTCATGGTATGGATTCCCTCTGCTTCATTCACATATAAAATTTGAGTTGTATAAATAGTTAACTAAAGCAATTACTTCATAGTTTTGACATTGTCATCCAACCTGTGTGTATTTAAATAGCTTTCTTTGGGTCAGACATTCCTAATACCTGAGTGTACAGTAATGGACCAGGTCCACATAAGTTCTGACTTCGGTAACATTTAACTGTTTAATTCAAGCTTGCAGATGAGTGAAGCCATATGTTTATTTGTGAATCTGACCAAATTTTAAAAGTAGAGGTGCTTATACAATAAAGGGAAGTTCTTCTCTGTGTCTTCATCTTGTCTGTGCATTAAATTCCAATACGAATTTGCAATGTTGCTATGGTTCAAATGTTTGTTCCTCACAAAATTTGTATGTTGACACTTAATCACCAACATGATGGTATTAGTGTTATAGGTAAGGTCTTTGGGAGATTATTAAAACATGAGGGTGAGGCCCTCTGAATGGGATAAGTGACCTTAAAAAAGAGACTCCAGGGAACCGCCTTGTTCCTTTCACCATGTGGACACGATGAGAATACACCACCCATGAATTAGAAAATGGGCCTCACTCGACACAGAATATGCTGGTGTCTTGATCTTCAAATTCCCAGCTTCCAGAACGGTGAAAAATGAATTTCTGTTCTTTAAAAGCCAGACAGTATGACATTTTGTTATAGCAATCTGCATGGAATAAGAAAATTGTCTACTGATGACATTAATTCCCTATTTTTATATCATTTTACTTCAGCCTTTTCAATAGGTAATATTTTAACAAATTTTCAGGGTTTTGTGAGAAAAACACTATGAAAATTTGTACATAAATCACTTTCAGAAAATGATAATGGCTAATAAGAATTTTTAAAAGCTTATACTTAAAATATTGTAGAATACCTTAAATGTATAAAAACAACCTTGGCGTGTGATGAACATCCAGATTTGATATTTCAGATAGCACTTAATGTCCATTACTTTATGAAGAACAATTCTAATTTTAGCTTATAATTAAAATTGGAAAATACATATGAACTTCAGTCTTTCCTTGAGTGGAGATCTTTGGTTTTTCTCAGCAAAGTCTGGCAAAGGTAAAAAGAGTAATTTTAATTTTAAATATTTAGAAAGTAGATGAAAATGTACCTGCTTTCAGAAATTACCTTTTCAACTTAAAGGTCAAATAAATCTTGAGTAAATTCTTATTTCATTCTCTTTTATTTATAAAACCATTTTAATTGCTAAAGCTCAAAGGTAACATTTAGAAGGAAGATTATGACTTTCACTTTTAAATATTTTATATGTTTCAGTTTTAATTGTTCTAGGTATTAAGAGATGTTTGAGCATTGCATTTTATGCAGCAGCTATGGAAGCATAGACAAACGTTAGGCATGAACACCTCAGGAAAGATTTCCCTCTACCACGGCTGATCTGGTTACCTCTGAATTCCTGAATCACGTAAAGACACATAAATACTGGACACAAATGCTGTATATAATAATATCCCTCAAAGAATCAAGCTAGGAGATTGGAAACAAATTGATTATATCTGAATCATTTTACCATAAAGATAACAGAGTTGTGGTCTTAATGGAATATTCATCTATTCTGGATATATGTTTGTCTTCCTTGCCTACATCTTTAGGCTGGGATGACTTTCTAATTGTTTACAGAAAATTTGACATACTGACATAGGATCCTGCATAGAACTACTTTGGATTGAGGGACACATCTGCATGACAGCCTGTGGAACTGAATTCTTCCAAAAAACAATGTAAGTGCTGAACCAAAACATATGGATGGCAACTTGCCCAACAGCTAGAACAAATAAATCCCAAATCCAAGGAGTAGAAGTGATATTAGATCCTCTCATCATTGTTGCAAAATGTGAGCTTTGTTCCTATGCAGTCCTAGGTTCTGCTGGATTGGAGGCCTTGGCCTTTAGGGTTTTATGCCTCCATCACAGGGTACCATCAAAGTTTCACTTAACATAAAACTATTTCTATTGTCTGGTCACTTTAGAGTCCTCATGCCGGGAAGGAGAGGTGAAGAAAGGATTTACTCTACTAACGGAGATAATCAACTCTACATTCCATGAGAAGATTTGGTTAGTGCTATGTAATGGTGTCAGGGGATGGGTGTTCAAAACATAGGTTTTACTTGAACATCACTTAAAACTTTAATGACTAGTGAACAATAGCACAAGGACAACTGCAGAACCAAACATAACAAGAACAAAGGCACCAAAACCATAGATACCCCAGAGATGAACATCTGGCTGACCTCACCAGGCAAGCAACTTGAATCAGCTGCAGTGTTGACCAAGAGTGAAGGAAATCTAGAGTGGGTAGATAAAGGAGATGGTGGCTACCAATTATCAACTCTACACCAGCTGCATATGGGAGTTGCAGTATGTTTTCTTAATTTTACTGCAAATGCATCTTATCTTTAGAGATTGCAACCAGGACCACCTTGAAGAATCAGCAACAGAATGGACTTAATATGGGACAGAAGCAGATTCAAGAGACACAATCCATGATCTATGCTTGTGACGCACCCTGCTGAATCTTGGCCTACCTGAACTCAGCAGAGCTGTTGTTACTGTTCATTCCCGTGATCCGGCTGCCACATCAGATACCTGCCACATAATCACTTTGCTTGGCTTTTTCATAGCTTTCTTCTCAGTTGCAGAAGGCTGCTTAGCAGTGTGTTGCTATAATCTGAAATTTCAAGATAGGTAAAGTCCCCTGAGTAATTGCTCAGCAAATAAGGAACAGGGGTTGGTGTGTGGTTCAGTCAGACCCTTTGTTCTCAAGGGAGAAGGGTCAATTCCGAGATGCATTCTGTGAGGTTTCTCATTGTTTCTCCAGTGAGATGAGGCCCTATATTCCACAGAGGAAAGCGGTTCATTAACACATACTTTATTGGCTTTTCTGCTTTCTGTGTCTCATGTTCTCTCTTCTTTTTAAATTTTAAGGGTTAAAATAAAAGGTATAGGCTGGGCATGGTGGCTCAAGCCTGTAATCCCAGCACTTTGGGAGGACGAGGTGAGGGGATTGCCTGAGCGCATGGGTTCGAGAACATCCTGGGCAACTTGGCAAGACTTCATCTCTACAATAAACAAACAAACAAACAAACAAATAAATTATCCGGGCATGGAGGTGCTTGCCTGTAGTTCTGGCCACTTGGAAGGCTGAGGCAGAATAATCACTGGAGCCCAACCAGTCGATGCTCGGGTGACTGTGAGTGTCCCACTGCACTCCAGCCTGGGTGACAGAGTGAGACTCCAACTCCCACCACCTCCCCCAAAATATGTATATAATATAGGAGAAGTAAGGAGAGATCACCTGGGTAATTTTTATAGCTTCGTCATGCTGTAAGAAACCACATGAAAATGCAGAATTGAATGGTGTCCTACTGGAATATTCTCCTATCACATTTCATTTCATTTCATCTGATGTTGGTGCCAGTAGTGCATTGTCTATGTAGTTGTAGTAGTTCTAGGCAGAATTCAAATTTCTCCACCCATGACATGTCTGCATTTCAGTCTAGTTTCTACTTCTAGACCATACCTTTTTTTTTTTTTTTTGTCTTATAACTTTGCCTTTTGTTTTGGTTATTTTGATGTAAGTTATGTTTCATCCCTTTCATCTCTGGATCATGGTGCCGCTGAAAACTTAATAAATGCTGCGGCAAAATAAATTGACAGTGGGAAGTATGGAAAAAATGTGTATCTGCTTATGGGGATCTTTCAATCTAAATTTGAAATTTTAAATATTGTTTGCACCATCAAAGAAGGCCGAATCAAGGCATATCAAATAAGTAGCTATCTTATCTAGAACTGGCAATTTTATTCCTAATTGAATACCTAATACCAAACTTTCAAATTAATTATTCTTTAGCTTAGATTATGGCCAGTGAATTGTACACTCATTTATCTGAGAACTATTCTTTGGAATAAGATTAAAAGAAATGTATGATGTGTTTCACAATTTCACTTGCGACTCTAAGGACAATTAAAGTGTGTTTCTGAATATTATTATCTAAATGCCATCCCAGGAAGACTTCTCAGACAACACAATAATTTCACTTTCTTCTTTTTAGTCTTGAAGTATATAACAATCTTTTACCAATACAAAGAAGAATACATAAATATTTTAAATTTATCCATTTAAAGTTTTTTCTATTGAATAGTAAATTTATTTATTTAAATAATGACATTGAAAGAAAATATATAACGTTGTGCTCTCCAGGATAATAACCAAAGAACAGAAAATGTCTTTAAAAGAAAATGCTATTTAAAAAATAGTTATTGAATGCTTGCTGGGTGCCTGACACTGAGCCAAATTTTAGTACAATGGGCAAATGAATGCAGCTTGAGTCTTACCTTTGATATTTGCTGTCAATGTGATTTGAATTCCTTTATTACTAACCCTTCTGCCCATTCTTTATCATTTAAAGGAAAATGTGAGTACTTGTCCAACAAGCTTTCCATTAGGATGTAATGCTTAGGGTAAAGTGCTCAACCAACGTAACTTACGTGGTCTAGAGATTCAGGGATGAGCAAGTGAGACATCTAGCATGGAGACAATGTAACATGTCATTATGATGCATTGGGATAGCTTCAGATTTGAGGAAAAAGAGAAAAAGAACTCAAGTTACTTAGGTGTATAGCTGAATAGCTAGTATGATTGAGATACTCACAAGAAATGAACATAGAGAGGTAAGGATGCTTAAGTCACTGGCTCTCAAAGTCACAGGACTCGGCTTTCTTAAAATTTACCAAGGACCTCAAGGGGCTTTAGTATGTGCGGGTTATATCAATCAGTATTTACCATATATGACATTAAAACTGAACATTTTAATGCATTCATTCACTTATTTTAAAATAGCAATAACAAATTGATTATGTGTTAACATAAATGTCTTTTGACTATAAATATTTTTCCAAAAGAAAGAAAAATGTGAGAAAAATGGGATCGTTTTACATTTTGGAAATCTCTTTAAGGTCTGTCTAGATGGATGGTAGCTGCATATTTATATCTCTCTCTGATTTCAAGTTTTTGCGATATGGTATTTTTGTGGATGTATGTGAAGCAAATATAGTCTCACACAGATATGAAGCAGGAAAATAGAAGCCTTTCAGATAATTGTGGATACTATGCCAAGTATCCACATGGAGTAGCTTCTTATAGGTTATAAGAAGGGAGATAGTCAGAAGCTGATTAGGCAGACAGAGAGGGAGGGTCTGGAGGAGACTTAACACCTGTGGGAACACCACCTGCACTACCCACATTTGTATAATTGTTGGCTTAAATGTGGTTAGTGTGATTAGAACAGACTGTCAACCCAGTATGTACTGCTGAAAGTGACTTTTTGTAGATTAAAGCCAAGTGCAGTAGCTTAACTAAATGTTCTAACTTGACCTTGACTTGTTAATATATCATGAACATACTATTTGCATTGCAGTTTTACCCCCCTGATTGGGCTTTTCTGTGGACTTATGGGTAAGATTCAAGATGGAGTAACTTTGGTCAAGGACTGCATGTGCAATAAGAATTGGGTCTCAGGAAGTAAGGGGCGGATGAGATGTAAATAAGATAAACACCCACAGAAAAGATAATATAAAAACCACCAAAAAACTCCTAGCACTGGATTACCCATTTCAGACACCCTCTCTTTATCTAGAGAGCTTTGTTGCTGAATAAACTTCTTTCCCTCATCTTTGGTGTCCGCATTCTAAAATCCTCTCGGTTATGGGACAAGAACCTGAGGGTGCTGGTTTAAACTGACCGTGGAGTTCAAAACTCCTGCAACACTTAGTTGCAATAAGGGATGTGATTTCAAATCAGTAAATTTTGTTAGTTTGTTTGCTTGCTTTTTTGAGTTGGAGTCTCACTCTGTCGCCCAGACTGGAGTGCAGTGGCACGCTCCCAGCCACTGCAGCCTCGACCTGCTGGGCTCCGGCGATCTTTCCGCCTCAGCCTCCCACGTAGCTGGAGCTACAGGCGCGCGCTACCATGCCTGTTAATTTTTTGATTTATTGTAGAGATGAGGTCTCGCCAAATTGCCCAGGCTGTTCTCGAACCCGCGGGCTCAGGTAACCACTCACCTCAGCCTCCCAAAGGCGCGGGATTACAGGCTGAGCCACTGAGCCTGGCTCAAATCAGTAAATTTTTTATATGCTGTTATACTAATATTCATTGACCTATTTTGCACTTTGAAATTTTTACCCATGTATAGTTTCATATGATCCGTCATTATGCAAAATATTGATTCACTATGTTATCCTATACGGATCTCTTTACAAATGTTTAAGTGTTGGAAGACAACACGTTTATGATGGCAAGTTATTAGTTTCTAATTTTCACTTGAAAACTGAAATTTTGTTATTGGATGCAAATGCTATCTTTTGTAACTTTTTTATTTTTTTTTTTGAGTTGGAGCCTCACTCTGTCTCCCAGACTGGTGTCTAGTAGCCGCTCCCGGCCACTGCAGCCTCGACCTGCTGGGCTCCAGCGATCCCTCGCCCCAGCCTTCCAAGTAGCAGGAACTACAGGTGCACGCTACCATGCCTGGCTAATTTTTTTTTTTTTTTTGATTTATTGTAGAGATGAGGTCTCGCCAAGTTGCCCAGGCGGGCCTCGAACCCGCGGGCTCAGGCAATTTACTCACCTCAGCCTCCCAAAGCGCGGGATTACAGGCTGAGCCACCGAGCCCTGCTAATGCTATCTTTTTTGAAACAGATCTACTTCATCCACTTTTGAGAAAATATCTGGCAAATTCCCAATATTAAATACATTCCTTCCCATGGAATATTAAAAAGACGTGTCCACAAGGGTTAAGATATGGCAACATTAATAAATGTGTCTTCTTCATGAGGAATATTTTTAAGTGAAGGTGGCTTTAAAAAAAAAACTGAGTGAATGACAATGAACAATTTAATGAATACTAGTAAATTTGATGCCACAGTCTTGATTTGTGATTGGGTGATAGCCCACTATTGTCTTTGTACTATCAATACAAAAGTGGGAATTATATTTTTGTATTGTTATGAAAACAGTTTTGGCCCTTGATAAGGTCTCAAGAACTCAGGTGTATTGGACCACACTTGTTCCATGAACAATAAATTATTAAACCAAAAACATCCAAGAAAAGGAAATTGATATATCTTAAATGGTATATAATTGATGCCATTTCATTATACTTTGTCATCATGTCAAAGTCTCTTTAAGTGTTTAGGGAGCTGTTATGTAGACTATGAATTTGATGTGTTCTGTGTTTGGTTTCTGTGGTAGAACAAAACCCAGTAGGTATAGATGGCAATCAGACAGATTAAGGGGCAGCACAGACGTGAGTTCTCTAGGCATCTCTGACTTTCTCAGATGGTGAGGATATTGGAAAGTATTAAGTTTCTAGAACCTGAGCCAAAGCAGAAAAATCACCAGTGCTGCAGAGGAGGTTTAAGGGCTAGAGAGGTTGTTGAGCAAACTGACCTTCAAATTCTCCTCAAGTGTTGAGATTCTATGGAGTTTTTATTACATTATCTCAAACATAAAACAAATGAAATACACAAAGAAATGACAAAGGTTTAGTTTAATTAGTTCTTTGGTTTTTAAAACATCTTGTTTTTTAATCAATTTCTGCTGATTTCCATATACCAACTGCTTTTGGAAGGAAACTATTCCTTCCAAAATAAATGTGAAAGCATTTACTCAAACACAATTTGCTCAGGCCTAAATATTGATAAAAGCTGCACGTGAAATTGTGTTAAAACAGAAATTTAAAAAAAAAACAGAAATAAATTACTTGTAATTTTGCTTAGTACCGATTAATTTTTTATGAATTAATTTTTTGAATTACTTTGTATGAATTATACATCATTTCTCTAGTACCACAATCACTTTTCTGCTTTGTTAATTTCTTTTTCAGTTTTCAGGTGGGCAAAGAAATTTGTATATCCATTTGAAAAAGAGTCAGAGCAACTATAAATATTAAGGAACCGTACATATTAAGAAATGACATAATGAGTAGGCAGCAAGTTGCTCAATTGTTTTAATAAAACTATGTTTGAAGTCAAATTTCTGTAACACCTAAACAACCATTTTATATAATTTGGAGCAAAAAAAAAAGTGTAATGATGTTGGATGATCATCGACTTCTTATATAGTTAAATAGGTTATACTGATAATTTTTAGATGTCGTGTAGACATAGAAATCTAAAATGATATATTTTAAATCATACATTTTGTATGTTGTCAACTAAATAGCTTAATGGGAAAAAAACAAAGAGAATTCTCTCTCTCTCTCTCTCTGTTTCTCTTCCCCCTCCCAGACTCTGTCGCTTCTTCTCTGTGTGTGTCTCCTAGTATAAGAGAAAATTGTAAAGGGACTTAAGAAGCTGAGATAAAAAGAATGCCCACCAGTTCTGTGAAATACATGGAAGAGAAATCATCAGAGATTTTAAAAACAAATGTAAAAAGAAATCCATGGGCTTCTTTTATTCCTCATTTTCATCGTCTCCTCACTAATATTTAAGAACATTCCAATCACATCATTCCTGTCTGAAGTGGCTATTGTCTGTTTCCTCGCTCTTTCAATCTCTTCTCTTTTGCATGGAAGCTTCTTTCATCTTTACCTGTTAAAAGATGAGTCTAGCCATTGTTTAAAGAACAAGCCATCTGAGGTGAAGTTCAAAACCACTGAAGAGTGTTACATTTATTGAATTGTGCTTGAGATCAATGCATTATGAATTTCCTATTAGTGTTCGCCACTATTTTCTGGACACATGAGCCTGTTCTTTGTTACATATATAATGCACCGAACCTTGCGTGTAAGCAACATTCAGCTTCACCTTCAGACTTGTCTTGGTTTTCTCATATGGGCTTTTAGTAATTCTCTCTAAATCAATATTTGTTTTTTCTATTAAAATACAAGTGCTTACAAGCAAGAAACCATTTACTGTGGATACTAAATCAACAGACTATCAGAATTCAGAATTGTGGTATTTCTAATGCCTGAAACTCCAACATATATAAAAAAATTAATACAATGTAAAATGTCTGCAACAGAAGTTAATTAAAAATTACTTTAAGTATTTGTTATAAAGTGAGCCTAGGTGGATGGCTTATAAGGATAAGACTTATGCTATATCTTTTCTTTACTCACTGAGGTTCTCACATGTCAAGGCAAAAATTGTACCTGACAAAGTTAAACAGGAGAGAAACACTTTATTCAGGATATTACTATAGGAAAGAGAGACTGAACTCAACCCTGATGAAACAAAAAGCTGGAGAGTTTTTAAGAGCTGGGGTAAAAAGATTCAAGGCCATCTGTATTCGCTAATTGGTTTTACCCAAAGGAAAAGGAAACTTTCTTGTATTTCCAGGACAAGGGATAGTTCTATAGTTTGGAACAAGGTACCTATAGAAGTTATGTAATCCCTTACGGAAACTGGAAGATAGGGTGCTGTCTTCGATGTTTATATTTCAAAGGGATGGTTCCCAGGTCCATGACTTTCCTGGGTTGGAAAACTGGCAGAAAGTCTGTAGAGTATTTATACATTTTAAGGGGCTAAGAAATAATTTACAATGAAATTTTTTCTAAGATAAATGCTCTAAGCAAAGAGAAGTCAAGAGCTTTAGGAAAAGAAAGAAGCCTGTCCAAGGTTTGGTCTGATTAAGGGAAAGAAGACTATTTTAGTCACATGTAAAAATTTTCAGCCAGGCTCGGTGGCTCAGCCTGTAATCCCGCGCCTTTGGGAGGTTGAGGTGAGTGAATTGCCTGAGCCCGCGGGTTCGAGACCCGCCTGGGCAGCGAGACCTCATGTCTACAATAAAAAAAAAAATAAAAAACTCAGCCGGGCGTGGTAGTGTATGCCTGTAATTCCGGCTACCTGGAAGGCTGAGGCGGAAGGATCACCGGAGCCCAGCAGGTCGAGGCTGCGGTGGCCGGGAGCGGCCACTGCACTCCAGTCTGGGCAACAGAGTGAGACTCCAACTCAAAAAAAAAAAAAAATTTTTTTTATTGAGACTTTCATCTATTCCTCTTTCATTGAATTACTCATGCCAATTCCTGATAGCGAAGACACAATAATTATATATTACAAGATTTGAAGGGAGTAATTATTGCTTTATGGACCTTTATAATAAAAATGTCTGTAATTTTTTTTTATTATTGAGAGCCCACATGTATAAATTACTATGAAAAAACAGAAGATATAGGATATTTTCTAAACATGAATAGCCATCATGTATTTGTATTTGTTATGACAATTGGTGATTATGATATTTCTAACATTTACAAGATGGAGGATAATGGTTGAATAGCTAATTTTTTTTTCTAAAATCTTGCCAAAGATCACATATATAACAAGCACAACCACTTGGCTTTAACAAATATTCCTTGAATAGATGCCTGTTTCAATCATCTCAACAGTATTTACTCTGAGGAAGTTATCAAGATTATCAAAAGACAAATATCTCATGATCTCACTCACATGTGAAATTTTAAAAAGTTAAATTCATACAAGTAGAATAGCGATTATTAAGGGCAAGGCTTTGAGAGTGGGGAAATATTGATTAAATAAAATAAAATTTCAGTTAGAAAAAATCAGTTCAAGAGCTGTATTGTATAACATTGTGACTATAGTTAATAATGATGTATTGTGTACTTGAAAATTGCTAAAAGAATATATTTTAAATGTTCTCATCACAAAAAAGTGTGAGAGATAATGCACATACTAATTTGCTTTAGTCATTCCACATTGTATACATATTTCAAAACATTATACGGTACACTATAAATATGTACCTTTTTGCCTATTAAAAATAAATAAAAAAAAGAAAGAAAATCAAACATTTATATTATTATAGTTAAATGCAATCTTAAATAATGTCAAGTTCTGCCCTATCATTTCATAAGTGAGGAAAAGGACACAAATGAAAATGAGATGGTTCTGAATGACCATCATTTTCTGTAGGACTTTAGTCCTTTCACTTAGCTCTTGAATACTCCCTCAAATAGCAAAAAGTACATAGGTTTGATTTTTCTGGAAGAGTTGCTAAGTACTTGATTAAAAAACATGTCTTAGAAAATTATGGACATAAATAAAAATAAAAATGAAAGAAATACTGACACGGATCATAAAATTAATATTCAACACATGGTTGAGACAGTTGCAAGTAACAATCACCTTTTGTTAGAATTCTACTTTGAACATATTGCAATGAACATATTACATTTTATCAGATACTTTAAAGTTTAATTTGCCTACATCTTATAATTACGTATTGACGCTTACCAAATGTGTGTGTGAAGAAAACCCTAATCTTGTACGTTGAGGAAGAGTGGTTTTTAGTACCATTTTAGAGAAAGAAGTTACTCTGAGTGACCCCTTTTTATATAGGTCTTGACTGCTCTTAATTTGAATTGAATGGATAATTAGCAGGCAGAATTACCTAGAGAAAACAAATTATTTTCAGTTATCCTGTGAGAATTAGCTAGTAGAGATTCAGCCTAGTGTGTGCAGAACATCTCATTCAAATTATTGTAACTCAGAAACTTCTTGTATATGGCCATGAAATGGTGCTGTTTAAAGACTTTTCTGAGGGTATGAATTAAATAGACCATTTTTAATAAAACAAAGGAAAAAAGACGGAATGATTTGGATGTAAACCTAAAGAACTCCTTACCATCAGTGTGCTTTTGTTTCTTCTTATTGGTAACTTTGCCTTTTCATTTATTTTTAAGTATAGTGTATAGTTGTTGGTAATAAAACTAAAGCTGAGTTGAATATTGTTTTAACAGCAAAGTGCATCTTCAAGTAAACTTCAAATTCAACCTAGGAAATTAATTCTAAGATGCCTCAAATAATATTGTTAATTTTGGTTTTAAGGCAGAGTAGTGTATATGGGATAAGAATATTAGTTTCTCCATCGTTACTGTTTCTGGGATAGCAGGGTTCAAGCTGCAAAATTAGCTCATAATTAAAAAACGTGTGTGAGAAGAGGTGGTAAGGAGTTTCATGTTTCTGTCAGGAGGTGACAAATACATTTTTCACCCTGTTCATGTTCAAAATGGTTTGTAGGTAAAAGAAAAATGACAATTATTAGACAATCCCTTAATATAACTGTCCCCTAAATGATCTGCAATAATCTCATTAAAAGATATTCTTGAACAATGGCTCATATATTGCTAGCTTAAAGGGATTAGTGAAAGTGATTATAATATCTACCTTGGAGGATGTGTGAGTACTCAAACTCTTTCTCTTACTCATATCATATTACATATGATATATGTAACTGCTCTTAATTGGAATTGAATGGACAAGTAGCTGGCAAAAATGCAGAAATACCTAGAGAAAATTAGTTTTGATTTTGATAGAAATTTGATAGGAATTAGCTAGTAGATATTCAGCCAATTGTGCTGGTTATGTATATAATAAGTGCCTAGTTCAGTGCCTAGCACATCCTTGACACTTAAGAATGGTAGCTTCTCATTACTGGTCATGATATTACAAAAACTGTTGAAAACACAAATATTTATATTTTTCTTAGTTATATATTTCTTGTTCATTACTGAGGACAAAACTCTGACTTTTTTTTTTTTTACCTTGCCAAGTCCCCAAAGGGCTTGGAGAATGGATTTTTGTTGATCATATATTGTGGTTTACTTTCCAACCTGTCTCTGGCACAATGTCACATAACAGATAAAGAAAGAAAATCAAAGAATTGTATGATACTGTCAAGCTGCCTTGTGGGGACCCTGGGAATCTTTAAAGATATCTATTCTCTCTGAAGTCTGTCATCTATAAAACTTCATCTACAGATCAAGAAACCTAACTCCCTTATTATTTCTCAAGCCGCCCATCTCCTTTAGTGCTTTCAAAATTCCTTAGATAATTCTTTCTGATTGCCAGTAAGATGGTATGCCTCGCCAGAGACAAACCAATGCAAATCTCACATATATTGATTTATATTTTTCTGTAGCTTCTGGCCTCCTAAAATGTATATGACCAAGCTGCAATTTAAACCACAGCAAGCACACATTCTCAGGACCTCCTTGGGACAGGTTTCTTGAGCCTAAGTTCACTCACATTTGGCTCAGAATAAGCCATTTAAAATATTTTATAGATTTTGACATCTTTCTTCAACATTATACAACTAATATGTAAGTATATTTCTATGTAAAAAATTCAAAATGCACGTAAGTGTAAAGAGTAAATTGCATAAATCCTCCTTATTCTCTCTCCTCAGACCTGCTTTCATTTGCTTTGCATTTATAAACATTTACATGCAAATAGAGAGGTCATGACCCTTTTTTTAAACCTATGTAGGGGCAAGGGAAACTTTCTTTCACCTCTCCACTGAAGTTTCAATTATTCGAGTCTATAAAACAAACTGACAATAGACAGAATAACAGCACTTAACACAACAGTCATACAAAGTATAACTCAAAGAAGAGCCAGATGACTGAAGATTTTATACCATCCTGAGGTTGCAGAAATATTAGGGGCTTGGAGCTTTTTGAGGGGAGATGGTGTCACAGGTTATGGGAGAGTCAGAGGAGGAAACTTTGACAAGCAAAGGCAGTCAAAGGCAGGACTGTTATGAAGATTCACTTCTCTCAGGTAATCCCAGAGCTGCTCTCAGAAAGAGTACATGGTAGCCTGTGGGAAAAGTTTCAGACTTTTACATGTTTTTTTCTTCTGTGAGCTAATCTTTTCTAGATTCAGATAAGGCACATGAGGGAGACTCAGGGAAAGTCTACTTGGATCCAGGGGGTGTTTACTTCACTCCTGTGGGTTGCCTCTAGAGATGTAATTCTCCCCCACAAAAGACAGTGTTGAGAGCTATCCCTTTGTTTGAAGTCCCTCTGGATAGCCATCTCAAAGTCTGCTGAAGTAGTACATTTTGGGGTGGGACATGCTGGTTTTCCTCACCTGTGTAATGTCCTGGTATAAGTACAGTGTGGCAACTTGTACATTTCAGTTACCAGGTTGTGGTGGTATTTCTGTATCTGTGCACATATGTCCATCTCATTTTTCTTAATGACTGCAGTGTGGATATACCATATGTTATGCAATTATTCATCTCTTGATCAATTGTGTGATCATTTCAAATACTTAGCTATTGCAAGCAGAAATCTGCAGTGAAAAGTTTTAAAGAACTTTTGCAAACTTGCAGACATATTTCTGGGGTTTGAATTTTTAGATGTAGACTTTTTTTTTCCTGTCAAATGCACAAAGTTTTAAAATTTGTCAGCTCCTGCAAATGTACCTTTCAAAAATCTTTATGGATTCACATTCTAATTACCAGTGTAATTGTGCTCACTTCCTTACACCTTGATCTTTACACAACTATCTGATGTCATCATGCTCTGTGAATAATAGAGAAGAGTCTGGGTGATTCTTGATGGGGAAATTTAAAATATTTCATCATGACCTAACAAATTCTACAGTGATCTAGTCCACTGTCTGCTCCACAGGTCATGGCATTATATAATGACCAGTGGCATTAATTCTCTCTGAACCAACACATTGCTGAAAACACTGTTTCAGAACCTTTAAAAACCTGAGAGGCTTACAGGGCTTTATGAATACCTTTTGAAATCTTCCTATGAAAGCCATCTTTGAAAAAGTAAGCCCTATAATTTTGTCCTCTAGTGTTTGCTTTTTAGAATTTATTATAGGAACTTCTCTTACAATTTTGTCTTTATTAGTTTGTCTTTATTCTTATATAAAGAGCATTATGTCCTTGTCAACAATACAAAAGATGTAGGAGAATGTTGATGAAACGTGTTGTTATTAATGACTTTTACATATTTTCTAAGTGAAACTTTAATCAAATACCTTTGATTGTTAAAGGTATTACAATTATTATTTGTGTCATAAAAATTAACTGTAGGAAACATTCAGATGAAACAAGTAAATAAGATTTTCTTTACACAATTTCCTTTAGGGTGTTCTTGTAAGCTTTATGTTACTGACTACTGTTTCTTCCAACATTTAAAAAATCATTATATTGATAGATGAACTACAAGAAATAGGAAACAATTTGTTCTTGATGATGTTATTTTCATTCAGGCACTTTCTCTACAGCCCTTAAAATATAGAAATATGGATGTTAAAGTGGAACAATATTTTCTTGTCAGATACTTGATATGAAAAATGATTGGAAGAAAGCTTGAGCAATAAAAAGCAACAGAGCATTTATTGAACATCTACTATTTGCCTGGTATGATGATCTAAAAATTCATCTCTGCTCATATGTGGAGAGGGGTATAAGTTGGCAATTTATTTAATGTATTGCTATATAAATACAGAAAGTTGCAAAAATGGTATTGTAAAATCTTTTCAAATGTACTAGAAAAATCAAGAATGTCTGGTTCCTTCATAGATAAACGTTTACTAATTGAAAATAAAACTTTCTCTATTGATTTTTTAAATGACAAATTGTAGCAGAGGGTTCAGAGAAGCTCAGAGAATACATATTTTAGCTAGATTTTTAAATATTTCAGTGGGCCAAGAAAGACAGATTTCTGCTCTCTCATTTTTATCTATGCTTGGCTCATCCTAAATTACTGCAATGTTTCATTACCACCAAAATTCTCAAGATAAAATTCGTAGTACAACTGCTTGCTAAGCAAAAAGAAAAACATAAATTGTATCTGTGCTGAGCAAATGGATTTGAAAAATGACTTTTATTTGGCTTGCAGCTTCCTTTGCAGAACAAAGTTTCTGCTGATACTGTTGAGGACCTGGTTAAGGTCAAGTGGATAATATGATTGACAATCAACTGATCTACAGGAAGAGTATACCAAAATACATGTTTTCTGTATTGTAAATAGCACCGAATCCTTTAAACTTCACAAGTTTTGGTCTGGAACACCTAACCTCTCATATCAATTCTTTTTTTTTTCCTAAAAACATTTTCTTCTGTTTATAGAGACTCTAACATTTTGAATGCAATATTTTTTGTTCCATTTTATTCTTGACTTAAAATTTTTACTTCTAGAAAAATGTTTACACAGAACAAAATAATGCCCATTTCGTTCCATCTAATCAAGCTCATTTCAATTACTGACATGTTCCTTGTATTCCCTTCAAAGCACACATTTTCTGTTTCTCAATGTGTGGGTTGTCTAAAATTTGCAAGATGTTAACTAACCCACGTTTACTTCGATGCACTTACATCCTTACCATTTATTTTCTCATATAGTGATGGCTAGTTCAAGCAAACAGATTTTTAACATAATTTCACTGATTTCTTCAATACTTTTTTTATATGCAAATTCATAAGCCCTGCTGCAAATTACTTTGTTTCTAGTGTTGCCAGAGAGAGGAAATCAGAACAGATGCTACATGACTTCCTTTACATATATCGCATTTCCTATGTCCTTTTTTGAACGTTATCTAATTGTTTAAATTTCATGAGTGTGTGTGTGTGTGTATGTGTGTGTGTGTGTGTGTGTGTGTGTGTGTGTGTATTCTTATGCATACCTGCCTTTTCTCCTTTAATTTGAAAGAAAAGAGTTGGGAACTAATGGTCAATGCAAAAGTTGGCAACTGGTCAGGTAGTATTTAGCTCCTAGGGATAAATAAGTTTATTTTCTTTGCCTAAATTTTTTTTCCAAATGCAACACAAACTAATTTTAACATGTAGGATTGAACATGTGTTTACTTCCATTCTTTCCCAAAACTCTTGTAAAATGTAAATCGATTTTTAAAAGGCATAAAATGCCAAGGACAAAGAGGTGACAAAGACAGTAATGACATTTTGAGGTTGAAAGCAAAAATAGTAAATCACACACACATACACACCACTTCCTTTCTCCCTTCTTGCTCTATTTTCCTCCTTAGTGCTTATAACTGGGCTCTGACCTAGCTCCTCGGTCTCAGCCAGAGCATGATCTATGTTAAGTACGAGGGTACGATTCCCAGCAGAAGATGGAGCATGTGTGACCATGTCCTAGAATCTGAATCACCCTCTTTCCTGACTGATGATTCTGTTGGTAGAAGTTCAATGTGAATATTATTTTGTGGTATTCTTTTCCAAACAGTTAATAACATTCTTAAGAATGCTTCTGTCATTTGGGATCTTTGTAGATATTCATTATTCAAAGTTTATAGCTTTGTTAGTTTATGCCATTTAACCAGGAAGGCATGAATGGTGTTTCTTCTTACACATTTTTGATTCCATGCTCTCATCTTTTATACTAGATTACATTTAGAAGGAACATATTTCTTATAATGTTAAATGACAGTCTTGGCCAATGGGACACAAGCAATATTAATATGTGAAATTCTTAAAGGGAAGTATTGTTCTGACACCTCCTTCATCTCCTCGTGCTGGGTGAAATACAAATGGGAAGTGGTTGTATCTCCCCAGTCTAGTCTATAGCTATTGGAGGAATAAATTTGAATCAATAATTTTTTCGCAAGCACCAATTTTGCTAGGGAAATATAATGATCTATCTTATTTTAGCCATTTTATTTTGTCTTTTTGTTACAATCTGTTACAAATGGAACTGTCCTTCCTTCCCTTCAAATTCATATGTGGAAGGCCTAATCGCCCATGTGTCTGTATTTGGACACTGGGCCTACAAACAGGTAATACAATTTAAGTGAGGTCATAAGGGTAAAACTTTACTCTTCCCCTTCACCCTCAGGGGTAAAGCTAGTGAAGACCAGCAAGAAGGCAGCCATATACAAGCCATGAAAAGAGGTCTCCATTATTCTAAGTGAACTATCACAGAAACAAAAAATTGAATATGGCACGTTCTCACTCATAAGTAGGCCCTAAATATTGGACGTGTAAACACAAAGGCAAGACCAACAAACACTGGGCACTGCTTGCGGAGGGATGGAGGGGGCTATGGGGCACATAATCATCCACTGAGTCCATTACCAAGGGAGAGAGAGCTCCCTAGAAGCCCAAACTCCACCTGCATGCATTTTTACCTATGTAACAAATCTTCATGTATCCCTCAATTACCAAAAAAAATCTAAGTATGTTTGAAAAAACTTGGATACGTGAATTTATTTCTAGAACTGTCAATTTTACGATATCTAAACATAAATCAATTTTTATGAACATTGAGAGTCCATTTTGAGATGCGCTGTAAATGTTAAACACACACCTGATTTTAAAGACTTAGTACAAAACTGCAAAATATTTTTATCAGCATTTCTATACTGGTTACATGTCAAGATGATAACATTTTATATAAATTAGGTCAAGGCAACACCTATCCTCTCAATAAGTCCTGCTTTCTCACTTTCCGGCTTTCCGTGTCCCTCATTCTTTCTGGGCATGAGACAAGAACCTCGCCCAGAAGAGCTGCAGAAGAACTGCAGAAGAAAAAAATTAAAATTAAAATAAATGAATAAATAAATAAGTTAGGTAAAATAAAATACATTACCGAATTAATTTGACTTACATCAACTTATGTTTTTTACTTTGCTTTTTTTATTTTTATGATTTATTTATTTTATTTGAGAGTTGTGGGGTACAGGTGAGGATTTCCTATACAAGAAAGTTGCATGCAGTTGAGGTTTGGACCTCTAGAAGGCGCTCTCTCCCTGAGAGCGGATCTGGTACCCAGCGTTGCCGTGTACTCTCCATCCTTCCCATACGGATTTATATTCAGTCAGTCCGGGTTCCAAGAATGTCAGCACAACATATTTATGCCATGTTTTAAATTGCACACGTGTCTTGCATTCTATTTCTGTTGGACATCACTGCTCTATAACTAAATGAGGTCTACTTGACCTCGTGGTTGCAATATGGAGGCCTGCCCCCATCATTCTCTTTTTACCTTCCCATTGGCTGAAATGAGGACACAGAGTGAGCCATTGGGATCATATGGCAAGGTTGTCATCCACAAGATGGCAGAGCAGCCAGGGAGAATCCGGGTCAATCTTGTATTTTTGTACTGAACTGCCAGACTTCTGCAGGACAGAAGACAAATTTCTTTCCAGTTTAAAAAAAATTGCTTTTTATATCTCTATTACATGCAAGAAATGTAACTCCTGATCGAAATAAGACACAGAATGAAAGATAGCTTACTGGACTTGCTTAGATTAAGTAGCTTCAACTTTAAAAATGCATATTTAAAAAAAAATATGGAACAATGTCTTTCCTTCTTGACGTAGATAAAACCCGGCACTCCATAACACTTTGATTATTAAAACACTTTAGACCTAAAAAATAACAACTATAATACGCATCATTTTTAGATAATTAAATGCAAATTGAGTGATTTCAATTAGGAGGATACATTAACGTTTGTGCTCATGAAGGGCTCTCTGGCATAATTAATCACAGTTAGAAAATCAAATATACGCAGTAACAAAAACATTGTCAAATGTACAATATGTTATTCAGACTGCATTTTGTGGTGGTATTAAAGGAAAGTGGATCAGGCTGATTCCTGGGTTCAAGAATGTTAGAAAGTGAAGAGAAAGCACTTCGCTTGCCCACCTGACAATGCCAGATGGGTTGAGAAATGAATTTTCTGGGTATACTTCTCAAAAATTAATCCAATGAGATCATTCTAGAAAAAAAAAGCTTTCTGATTAATTTATTTTTTGGAAATATATATCTTATCCTTTTATTAAATATTTAAAATGCATATTAACTTTGTAATGTTCTTAGGGAAATTTGCAGGAAACTCATTTAGCTATAGTAATTTAATATTTTCTAATTTTATTGGACCATCAAACACTTTTTCTCTCTTTTCTTCATATAGTAACTATGTATTTCTGGTGAAATTAGGGCTGACTATGATATGTCTTGGGAAATACCAAGATATCAGAAGTTGCACATCTAATGTTGGGCTAAAGCTGATATTGAAAGCCAGCATTATTGCTGGATAACAATTTCTTTTGTTCTTTGTGCTTGTCGTTATTGTATATGTAGTTGATAATTACCAACCAGGATGCATTTTCCCATCAATTTTTCTCAATGGCTTCTAATTTCCATTTGAGAATCCATTTAGTGTCTGGGAAACTGGTTCAATCATCAGATAGGTTTCTGTTTGTGTTGTCACATCTATGTTCTTCTAAACTAGTTGTACTTGGGAAGCTAACTGCGTGGTTGTTGTCTAGTGCATATAACGTCTAAGTCAGTGGTCCCCAACCTTTTTAGTATCAGGGACCAGTTTTGTGGAAGACAGTTTTTCCACGGATAAGGCAAAGGTAAGGAGGGAAATCATCAGGCATTAGATTCTCATAAGAACCTAGATCTCTCACATTCACGGTTTACAATAGAGTTCACACTCCTAGGAGAATCTAATGCCACAGCTGATTCGACAGAAGGCAGAGATTTGCTTGCCTGCTACTCAGAGATTTACTTGCCTCTTGCTATGTGGCTGGGTTCCTAAGAGGCCACAGACTGGTACAGGTCTGTGCCTGGGGACCTCTGATCTAAAGGATTAATTGCTTAGTCATTTTCTTGATGTCAGTTGTGGCCTTTTATTCTTTGGATATGTATATACATTCAGCTCAAAATTTCAATTTCATTGCCTGAAAAATCTGAACTCCTTTCTAGGATAACTGTGAATTTTTGTGAGGCTGATTTGCTCATCGTTCTCTCTGCCTCTGATTTTTTTGATGTCCATCTGCTCAGTTTTTCCTTTGTTAATGTCAATATGAATGCTGAATCAGCTGCCTATAGGTTTCTATATACCCTAAATCCATTCATGCCAATAATTTACTAATGGGGTCATGGATTAACATCTTTGAATGCATTATTCTCTGACACTTCTTACTTCCTACTTTTATGCCACCTTTTTATATTCTTTTATCTTTTCTCCCCCTATCCTTTTTGAGAACAACAAAAATATTTTTTCTTTCATCAAATGTAGTGGCAGAGTGATTCCCTTTAATGAGAGCACTCATGCCAAGTAGCTTCTCAAAGTAATTCATTTTAGTCATTTACTATTCTTGCAAAAAGTAATTCTAGAAAATAGAATTTTCTTCATTATTTTCAGGAAAAGCAAAGGCAAACCAGAACGTAGGTAATATATTTAATCATGTACGCCTGTGTGTGTAAATAAGTGCATTTATTGATTCTCTTAGTTTCATTACTGATTTCACTGCGACTTAATATTTCTCAAAATTCCAGCTTGTTTACAGTAGAAAAACTTTGAGGCATTTTGACTTGAGCATTTTATTTACCTCTGTACATCCCCAAGTTTTTATCTTTGGCTGACTTGAGGTACAGCACAAGCAGGAATTAAAACTATTTGCAGCTGGGCTCAGTGGCTCAGCCTGTAATCCCGCACCTTTGGGAGGCTGAGGTGAGTGGATTGCCTGAGCCCGCGGGTTCGAGACTCGCCTGGGCAGCGAGACCTCATCTCTACAATAAATCAAAAAATTAGCCAGGCGTGGTAGCGCGCGCCTGTAGTTCCAGCTACTTGGAAGGCTGAGGTGGAAGGATCGCAGGAGCCCAGCAGGTAGAGGCTGCAGTGGCCGGGAGCGGCCACTGCACTCCAGTCTGGGCGACAGAGTGAGACTCCAACTCAAAAAAAAAACAAAAACAAAAACATGATTTGCAAACAGCTTAAGTTAGTGTTAAAGGAGTGATCTAACACAGATGCAATCAGCAAAGACTGGTGGAATTATTTTTCTCTCTTTTCTTGTTCTGTCTTCTTTCTTTCTTTTTCTTTTCTTCTTTTTCTTTCTTCTCTCTCTCTCTCTCTCTCTCTCTCACTTCTTTCTCCAAAGTGTTCAAAAAAATCTCTGTGGAAACACTAGCTGAAAACAAATTAAAGAAACAGAGGCTTCAGAGACTACACAAAACTAGGAATGCAGACTTCACATAGTTTTTGAAAGTTAATAAATAAATAATGACAACCTACGGTAAGAAACAAAACTTGAGAGAAGAAAAGGGGAGGAATCAAATCTCTAGAGTTGTCACATACAATATTTAAAATGCCAACTACTTAACCAAAAATTATAAAAAACATAAAATAATGGAACATTGATAGTAGAAATTAACAAAAACTGTCCCCAAGGAAACACAGACATACTTACTAGACAAAGACTTAAAATTAACTGTCTTAAATATTTACAAAAGCTCATGAAAACCATGGACAAAGAACTAAACAAACAAACAAACAAACAAAAAACTCAGATGAACAATATCTCAACAAATAGAGTATATTAATAAAGACAAAGAAATTATATCAAGTGACCAGATAGTAATTCTGGAGGTGGCAAGTATAATAACTGGGATGGAATATTAATTAGAGAATTTCTATAGCTGAATGGGTAGGAAGAATTATCAACAAATTTTAAATTAGGTCACTTGAAACTACTTAGTTCAAGAGACAAACATAAAAATAATTTAGAAAAATGAACAAAGCTTAAAAGCCCTATGAGGCACCATCAAATTTACCAACATATAAATAATTAAGATTTTAGAAGGGGGAAAGAGAGGAAATGGGATAGATACAATATTTAAAAAAATAATGAGGAAGGGATTCAAGATGGCTATCATGGAGTAGCAGGCCTGCACCTTTATTTTCAAGCAAGGCAGTGAGTAGCCACCAGCCACCTTAAACAGAGAACACTTTTGGATGGAGAAAACACTCTATCCTTAGCAAAAGTCTCTTTGAACACAGAAAGTAACGGTGGATGCAGAAATCTGGGTGCCCCATCTCTTCCATGCACCAGGCTTGCACAAGAACTAAAGTCCTGCCTGGTGGAGGAAAGTTGATGAGCAAGCCAAAGATGGTTTGAGATGGTTCACCCTTTCTCAGTTGAGTGCTGGTCGTTGGTCTTATGCAACTCTAGTATAACAGAAGAAAGACCTGAGCTGTGTAGCTGCTATGAGCATGGCTTCCCACTGGGCTGGTGGCACACAGGTAGGGAAGGCCTGCCTGTAGAGTGAACAGAGCTGATGTGCACTGCCAGTATCTGGTAGTCATATCCCTAGCCAGATCTGGAAGAACCCTCGCCAATCCCTGCACCCCAGCAGGGCAGAGCCTGCTCTCTCCTCCACAACAGAGAATGTACTCTATTTCAAGAGCAGAGTGCAGACCTCATCTCACTGCAGAGGATATCCATGACTTCAGAGTTAGAGGCTGAAAAATGATCTATCAGGTGAACAGAAAACAAGAAGATAGGTGTAGCTCTTCTGATATCAGATAAAGCAATCTCCAAGCCATCAAAAATTTTAAAAGATGCAGAAGGACATCACATAATGATAAAAGTCTCAATTTTCCACCAAGAAATATTCAGGAGCACCAGATTTTATAAAACAGCTACCAAGTAGTCTTAGAGAGGACATTGACTCTCACACAATCATAGTTGGAGAACTAAATACCTCACTAGCAGCTTTAGACAGATCATTGGGGCAAAAACAACAACAACAACAAGAAGATCTGAAACCTCAATTCAACACTTGATCAAATGGATTTAATATCTACAAAACACTCCACCCAACATTCGCGGAGTATACATTATGCTCATCAGCACATGGAACATACACCAAGATCGATCACATTCCTGAACGTAAACATGAACAAATTTCAAAAGACTGAAATAATATCATGAATCTTCTTGGATCATGGTGGAATAAAAATAAATGTCACAACCAACAAGATTCTTCCAAAAGAAACCATCAAGAGAGTAAAGAGACAACCCATAGAAGGGGAAAAAAATATTTGCAAATTATGTATCTGACAAAAGCCTAACATATCCAAGATCTACAAGAAGTTCAAACAAACTGAAAGGGGGAAAAAACATTGGAAAGTGGGCAAAGGACAAGAAGAGACACTCCTCCACAGAAGACATACAAGCAGCAACTGACACATGGAAAAATGCCGAGCCTCACTAATCATCAGAGAAATGCAAATTAAAACTACAATGAGATACCCACACATGCATGTTTATTGCCACACTATACAATAGTAAAAACATGAAGCCAGCCCACTGAAAGTCGATAGTGTAAGGAAAATATGGTACATGTATATGATGAAGTACTACATAGCCATAAAGAAGAACAAAATCATGAACTTTGCAACAACTTTGATGGAGTTGAAGGTCATCATACTAAGTAATCTATCACAGAAACAAAGAACTAAATACAGCATATTCTTACTCATAAGTGGGCCCTGAACATGAATCACATTAGCACATGGGAAGGAGTAACAGTTGCTTGGTACTGCTTGGGGGGGGACAGAGGGAGAAGTGTGGGGGTCACATAACACACAGAAGATATGTGGTTCTATACCAAGGGGAGTGAAGGCCGATTAGAAGCCCAAACTTCACTTCTATGCAGCCTACTTATGTAGTTAATCCTCACTTATACCCCACATGTCTATAATAAAATAAATTTAATAAAATAAATAAAAATTTAAAAAGGAATAATGAATGAAAACTTCTTAAATTGATAAAGAACACCAATTTGTACACCAAAGAAGCTCAATAAACTCTAAGAAGGATAAAAACCAAGTTATCAAAACCAATATACATTATAATCGAAGGGTTGAAAGTCAAAAATAAAGATAATGTCTTTAAATCAGAAAAAGAGAAGTAATGTGTCACATACAAATGATCCTCAATAAGATTAACAGCCTCAGTGGATCATTCTCTGAAGGAACCATGCAGGTTAAAAGGTGGTGAAGTTACATATTTAAATTACTTTAAAAAAACCCTGTCAATAAAAAATTCCATATTCAATAAAACTATTCTTTGACAATAAAATAAAATTAAGATATTTTCCTATAAATAAAAGTAGAAGGAATTTATTATTAGTAAACATAATCTACAACCAATGCTAAGGGGAAATATTCAGGCAGAGATGAAAGAATACCTGACAGTTACTTGAAGCCATGAACAGAAATTATACTTAGATAGGTAACTGCATAGTCAAATTTTTTAAAGTCAGTATTATTATATTTTTGGTTTATGATATCTGTTCCTTATTGTTGAAATGATACACACATAAAATAATAATAATAAATTGATGTCAATCTGTACACAATGAATAAAGATGCATTTGGGCCATAACAACATTAAGTGGGGTACAGAGTTAGACAGTTTTGCATTAATTCAATCCAGATAGGTATAAATTTAAGATGTTAACTAACCCACACTAAGAAAATAACTAATATATATATATAAAATATATATAAATTTATATAATATAAATATATAAGAAAATAACTTATATATATATATATATATACAGAAAAGAAAAAGAAGAGTAAATTTTAAAGTTTCACTAAAAAAAATCAAAACAAAGCATTATTGGAGGAATTGAAAGACAAAGATGATATAAAAATACAGAAAACAAGATGGGGACAGTAAGTTCTTCATTATTAGTAGTCACTTTATATGTGAGTAGATTAAACTCACCAGATTAAAAACAGATTTGGAAGAACAGATTAAAAAACAAACAAACTATAATCCAATTATATAAAGACCCTTATTTTAGCTCCAAAGACAAATAGATGGACAGTGAAAGGATAGCAAAGATATTCATTGAATCAGTACCTAAGGGAAAGCAGAAGTGGTTATACTAGTATCAGAATAAAACAGATTTTAAATAAAAATTATTAGAAAGGGCAAGCAAGAGCACTATCAACAAGATAAAGCAATTGTAAGTATAAATGCATCAAGCAAGAAAACCCCAAAATATATACAGCAAGCACTAACGAGTTAAAGGGAGAAATAGACAGTAATACAATAATGGTTGGAGACTTCAAAATCCCAATTTCAGTAATGAGTAGAACATCCAGACAGATGATTAGTAAGGAAATAGAGGACTTGATTAATACTATAAACCAATCAGCTATAACTGACTTATAAAAAGCACTTAACTCCAGAAAAGCAGCATATAAATTTTTCTTATTTTTTCTATTTTTTGAAATTATTTAAAATTTTAATAACAATGAAATGAAACTAGCAATCACAGAACAAAATTTTTTAAAAAATACAACAGTGGAAATTTTGGTTTTTTTTTTTGAGTTGGAGTCTCACTCTGTCGCCCAGACTGGAATGCAGTAGCCGCTTCCGGCCACCGCAGCCTCGACCTGCTGGGCTCCAGCAATCCTTCTGCCTCAGTCTTCCAAGTAGCTGGAATTACAGGCATGCGCTACCACGCCTGACTGATTTTTTGATTTATTGTAGAGATGAGGTCAACAGTGGAACTTAAACAACATGCTCTTAAGCTATCAGTGGAGCAACAACAAATTTACTAGAAAAATTTTAAAATGCTTTGAGAACACGAAAGCAAAATTACAATATATCAATAGTTATGAGATACAGCCAAAGCAGTAGCTAGAGGAAAATTCATAGTAGAAAAATATTAAAGATTCAAGGGAAAATAAGTGACAGAAAAAAGAAAAATGATGGAGAAAAGCAATGACACCAAAAGTTGGTTGTTTAAAAAAATCAACAGAATTAGTAAATCATTACACTATATTGACTAAGAAGAGAGCTGCAAGACTCAAATTACTAAATTCAGAAATGAAGGTGAGACCATTATCACTATATTTAAAGAAATAAGAAGGGATTTAAAAGAGTACTACAAACAATGGTATACCAACAAATTAGATAATCTAGATAAATATATCCTAGAAACAGGTATACTAGCAAAACGGATTCAAGATAAAACACACCATCTGAACAGACCTATACTAATTAGATTAGATCAGAAATCATAAACTCTCTCAACAAAGAAAAGATCAAAAACAGATGGTTTCACTGGTGAATTCTACCAATTGCTTAGTAAGTTTTAAGTTAAAAATAAACTTTCTCAAAATATCCCAAAAAACAGGAGGAGGGAACACTTTCTAACTTATTTTCTGAAGGCAATATTACCTTGACATAAAGCTACACAAAAATATTACAAAAAAACCCGGAACTATAGACCAAATATCCTTTATAAATACCTGCAAAGGTTTTTAACAGCATTCTGAGAGACCAAATCCAACAGCATAAAAAGTTGATTATATACCATGACCAAATGGGATTTATCCCAAGAATGCAGAGGTGACCCAATATATAAAAATCAATCAACATAATACTCATTGATAGAATGAAGAAATAACTAGACAACATAATTATCGTAATTGATGCAGAGAAACATGATATCAAATTAAACAATCTTTTCTGATAAAAACACTTATGCTAGCACTATCAGGGAATCTGTTCAAATCTATAAAGGGCTAACATTATATTCAGGGATGGGAGACTGAAAACCTTCCCCCTAAAATTGGAAACAAAGCAAGAGTACTTTTTTGCTATGTTTACTTAACATCTAGGTAGAGTAAATAGGGAAGACAAAAAATAAAAGACATGTAAATAGAAAAGGAAGAAGCAAAACTATTTGTATTCACAGATGACCTGTTCTTACATATTTAAAAAGCCAAAAGAGCACACCAATACACACATGCACTCAACAATTAGAGCTAATAAGCAGATTTGGCAAAGTTAAAGGATACAAAATAAACACACAAAAATCACCTGTACACTAGTAAAGAACAATATGATTGAAAATTAAGAAACAATCCACTTTCAATAGCATCCAAAACAATAAAATAGCCAGAAATATATGTAGCCAAAATGGTACAAAGGCTGCTACATCAAAAACTTCAAAATATTACTGAAATCAAGAATACCTAAATAATGGAAAGAAAACCCTAAGGTTAGTTATTTTTTAAAAGTCAGCAAAATGGAAAAACCTTCACCTGGATAGACTGAGAAAACAAGAAAGAAAGTCTAAATTACTAAAATTAGAAATGAAATTGGGTACGTTGTTACTGGCCTTACAGGAATAGAAATGACTAAGAATCCATGAATTGGAAGATCTAATGTTGTGAAGATGATAATAGTGCTCTAAGCATTCTACAGATCCAAAGCAATCTCTCTATTAAAATTCCAGTTGACTTATTTGTTAAAATTGACAAACTGATCCTTAAATTCACAAGGAATTTCAAGAGGCTCCAAATAGTGAAAACAATATTGAAAAGTAAGAACAAAGACAGAGAACTCATATTTTGATTCTAAAACTTACTACAAAACTACAGGCATCAAAACAAAGTGGTATTGAATTAAAGATAGACATATAGACCAATAGAACAGAATTGAAAGTCCAGAAATAAATCCATATCTCTGAACAATTGATTTTCAACAGGTGTCAATACCATTAAATGAGAAAATGAATAATCTCTAACAAATAGTGCAGGGACACTTGGGAATTCACATGCAAAAGAATAAACTTAGACTCTTACAACCTATATAAAAATTAACTCAAAATTAACCCTTCAATGGCAGAAGGGTAAGAGCTAAAAGCATAAAATTATTAGAAGAAAAGATAATGTACTATTTCTGTGACCTTAAATTTGCCAGTAGATTCTTAGATATGACACTAAAAGTATAAAAAAACAGAAAAAAAATGTTAGACTTCACAGAAATGAAAACATTTGTACATCAAAAGACAACATTAAAACAGTGAAAAGACAGTCTATGGGATGTTAGAAAGTATTTGCAGATCATATGTGTGTTTGGTAAATGTATAGTATCCTGATCATATATTGAAAAACTTATAACTCGACAAAAAAAGGACAAGCAACCTAATATAAAAAAGATGATCAAAGAACAGAAATAGGTACTTTTCCAAAGTGGATGTACAAATGGCCAAGAAGCACATGGTAAGAGTTGCAGCATCATTAGTCACTAGGAAAATGCAAATCAAAATACAATGAGATCTCACTTCACTCACACTTGGATAGATATAATAGTATAAAATAAAAGTGTTAGTGAGTATGTAGGAATCCTCATACACTGCTGCTGGGAATGTAAAATGGTATAACTGCTAGGCAAAATATGTTAGTATTTTCTCAAACAGCTAAGCATAGAATTACTATAAGATCCAACAATTCTGATCCTAGATGCGTCTCAAACAGAATCAAAATGGCATTCTGCCAGAGACCAGCTCCAGCCAGGTTCAGGGCACCCCAAAGGTGGAGAAGGGATTAGCGATTGGGGGGAAGAAGAAAGAGAGAGAGAGAGAGAGAGAGAGAGAGAGAGAGAGAGAGAGAGAGAGAGAGAGAGAGAAAGAGACTGGACTCCAGTCTAGTGCAGAAGCGATGTGTGAGTTATTGGGAATTACAATCGGTCTTTTATACACAAAGTCAGATGTGGGAGGGGCGTCCCCCACCCACCAGAAACCTTAATCCATGAAAACTTAATCAATGATTGCCTTTAAACCCTTTTCATATGGTAATCTTAAAATCCCATAACAAAGGATAACCTAATCCATGACTGACATATTCTTTTTTTTTTTTTTGAGTTGGAGTCTCACTCTGTCGCCCAGACTGGAGTGCAGTGGCCGCTCCCGGCCACCGCAGCTCGACCTGCTGGACTCCTTCCGCCTCAGCCTTGCGAGTAGCCTGAATTACAGGCATGCGCTACCCCAGCTGATTTTTTGATTTATTGTAGAGGTGAGGTCTCACTGCCCAGGCAGGTCTTGAACCCACGGGCTCAAGCAATCCACTCACCTCAGCCTCCCAAAGGCATGGAATTACAGGCTGAGCCACGGAGCCCGGCTACTGACATATTCTATAAACCTTTTTCATCCTAAGCTGATTGATTTATGCCAAGTTAAGCAATTCTATAAAAGCTTAAGTATTTACTTTACAAACCAAAGTGGCCCATCCCAGAATGTTTGGAATGTGGCCCAGTCCAAAGTTCACAGTGGGCTACCTGCAAGTAACCCAGCTGCATTCTTTCAACAAAATGGCTGTCTTCTAAAACTATATTCTACAATATATACCTTCAATAAATCCTAAGATCATGACCCAGAAGCCCGTGACCAATACTAAGGCGCTAGAGTTTGAATTATAAGTTGTGTGAAAGCCAAAACTGCAGTTTGTAGAAGAATGGGAGCAATGAGCTTTGAAAGTTAGCTTGTGTTCATCCCGGTCTCCGAGTTTTTATGTTTTGAGCTCACCGGAGCTTAATCTGGTTAGTGCTGAGTAGAAAGGGGGAGGAAATGGGGTCAATAGCTCCCGAACACATCCTAGTGGTCTCAGGGTCAACGGCCCTTCCTGATCCCTAACGCTCAGTAGGCTTCCGTGGCCGGCTCCCAACAGCATTCCAGGAATATTTGTATATAAATGTTTGTAACAGCACTATATATAATAGGCAAAAGGTAAAAACAACTAAAATGCCCATTGAAAATGAATGGATAAACAAAATATGGTACATACATGCAATGGAATATTATTCAACCATAAAAAACGAAGTAATGATTCATGCTTCAACACAAATGGACCTTGAAAACGTGCCAAGTGAAATAAGGCAAATACAAAAGGAAAACATTCTATAATTTCATAAATATAAAATATTGAAAATATATGTAAGTCTATAGAGACACAAAGAAGATTGCTAGTTGCCAGTGTCAGGGAGTAGGAAGAAATGAGAATGACTGCTTAATGGGCATGAGTGTTTTCTTTTGGGATGATAAAATGTTTTAGAACTTGATATTAAAATGATTGTTATTAAATGTCACTTTATAATAGCATTTACAATTGGAAAGAAAATGGACAATTTTATGTTATATAAGCTTTATCCAAAAAAGTCCATGAACTATATGAGCCACAAATCATCAAGTATTGAAGGTTATTTAATGAAATGAGGAAAATGCCCATGATATAAAATTAAGTAAGCATAGAAGTACACCGACCTGTGTAGTCAGAGTGCCTCTCTACTAAGACTTTCTTATGGAGCTGTGGAACTTTGAAAACTGAGGGAATAACATATGAGGGCAAAAATCAAGAATTCTATTTTGAATATTTGAAGTGTAAGATGCTACACACACACACACACACACACACACACACACACACACACACACACACACGTTCAAGTTCAACTATAGACTGTTGAAAATGTGTGTCTGAAGTTTAAAGGAGATATCTGAGCAGTAGGAGATGACTTGATTCACCAGCATTTTTAGCTACTGTGATATTGTGCAAAATGGAAAGAAAACACGATCAGATTTGTCCTCACAAATACTTTCCATGACCTTGAGCATGTTCAGTAAAAAGATGGTGGCTGAAGATGGTTTAGGAGTAAAAATAAGTTGAGAGAGTAAAGATGGTGAGTATACATTGTTGTTGAGCAGAAGCATAAAACCGAAGTTAGAGAAATGGAGATAAGAAGTCACTAAACAGCTAGTCTTCTAATGGGTTTTAACAAATAAATGGAAAGAAACAGATGGCACAGAATTGAGTATAAAATTGACAGAACAAAATATTTTAGAAGATGTGGGGTAGTAGGCTCTTAAGCAAAAATAGAGAAGTTGATCTTTAATAACAGCAGAAATATTTATCTGGTTTTGACAGAAATAAGCAAAGACAAAAGTATATGGGCAAAGATGGACTTGTTCCTTCAATGGTGAAAAATTAGGGTAGTTTTTTTCTGCTCACTGTCACTTGCTACTAATATGTTTATATTATGATCAATGAGTTTAACACAATGCATCCAAAATAACATAATTTAAAAGATAGAAAAGGAGAGATGCAAGATGATCAAGAATGGTCGAGTGCGTATTTTGAGGTGGTTATAAATTTAAAATATCACAAATCACGTCCATGTGATCTTTCCCAGTGATGTTTGGATGCTAGGGTAAGGCACAAAGAAGTCTGATTTTTTTCCCATATAAAGTTGTTTTTTATTTTTTATTTTCTTCAGGTAGTGATAATAGAGAAAGAATAGGACATGAAATTGAGAAATCTTTCATCAGAGAGAGTTGTATTGATAAAGCATAGTATCTAATTAAGTATAAAACTTTACCCAAAAATCCTTAATGTACTTCCAGTGAAACCCTCCTGTCCTCTAACACCCAAAATATATTATTCTCAGTGATTTAGTTCACTGGAAAACTAACTTTCTACAATGCCATAATTACTCTGTAATAATTACATCTACTCAATGATATGCCAGAAACATGACATTCTACTAGAAACATCTAACACCATCTTGATCTTACAAAATAGCTGTGTATTTTAAACACATACATATATATTATAGCTGAAACATTTGAAGTTAGCCTTCTAGCACAGATTGATTATTTGGTATAATGAAGAACAGAGGTTGTCAAGTTAGCTTACTTTGTAAGAGGAGGGTCTTTGGTGTAAGAAATATTTGGATTCTACTGAATCTGTGTCATCATGGTAAAATTTAATCTCTCCAAGCATAAGTTCCTTCATCTACTTAACTGTCTACATTATAAGGAGGATTATATAAAACATGCTAATGCTGATGCTCAGAAAATGATTTCTCAAAGTATGGTGTTTCAGTATGCTGAATACTTTGTTTTATTTACATATGTATCTGTATGTATGTATGTATGTATGTATGTATGTATGTTATGTATTTATTAAAGATGTGGTGCACAATTCAGGATTAGGTATACAAGTGGTCATGATACAGGTAAAGTTTGGGCCCCACATTGCCTGGCTTGAGATCAGGTACTCATTGATTTTGTGTGAGCACTTTGAATTAAAGACAACTGGAAGGTCTTAGAAACCGCCTGAGAATCAAGGTTGCCTTGACTTTCTCTTTTTTCTCCAGTCCCTGTCCCACAAGGCATAGGAATGGGCTCTCTCTGAAGTTTCTCTATGTGAATAAAGGAAGATCTTTTTTAAAAAATGCAATTGTCTTCAAACTCCTCCCTAAAAAATCTTAACTCATCAGAAAAAAACAACCATGAAAGATAAATCACAACAGAGGAAATTAACAGTCATCACCACATCCAGATAGACTATTACTTCTTTTTCTGGAGGTTGCTCTGAAACAACTTTTATTATCAAGAGACTTTATTTGCATAATGAAGCAAACTTTGTTCATCTTGAAGTTCCTCTCCTTTCCCTTCTCTTACTTGTTACCAGCTTCCAACGCCTCAATCCCTTATTTTCTCATTTTGTAAAAACTTTAATCCTCTGTCACCTCCTTTGAGTTTCATATTCTTTGAGTCTCTGTTTGCATGCATGCAATTAAAATGGTCTTTCTCCGATTAGTCTGTTTATTGTCAGCTTATTTCATTTATCAAATCGTCAGAGGGAGATTTATACTCCCTTACACTATACATCACACAAAACTTGTAACCTGCCAGACAGCAAGTTTAGCTTAATGCATGTTAGTTGTTTTTATAAACAGAGGCAAAAAAGTTGAGAACATGGATCCTGATGATACATGCTCATTTTGCTATACTCTGATCTTGACATATTCACCCAAGGGATATCTGAAATCAATTTAGTGCAGTTGTTAGAAGGACTTTCTTGCCAAGTTAAGGAGGTTAAAATTTATTCTAAGGCAATGGGAAGAAATTGAAGACTTTGGCTGGACTCGGTAGATCGGCCTGTAATCCCAGAGTTTTGGGAGGCCGAGGTGAGTGGATTGTTTGAGCCCATGGGTTCGACACCTGCCTGGGCAACTTGGCGAGACCGCATCTTTACAATAAATCAAAAATTAGCGGACGTGGTAGCGCGCGCCTGTAATTCCGGCTACTTGGAAGGCTGAGGCAGAAGGATCGCTGGAGCCCAGCGGTTCGAGGCTGCAGTGACCGGGAGCGTTCCACTGCACTCCAGTCTGGGCAGCAGAGTGAGACTCCAACTCAAAAAAAAAAAAAAAAATAAAAAAGAACGAAAGAAATTGAAGACTTTCTGAGAATAAAAAGTGATCAGAAAATGGGATTAAGGGTATACATTTGACATAAAAAATACGCTATATTGGAAAGCAGAAAACATAAGACTGATAGATCTGTTAAGAAGCTCAAAGTCATGATGGGTGAAAGAATCATCCCCACATTGGTGACATGTACACTCACTTGATAAATATAATATTCAAAATATATACGTAAAATTCAAAGGAAAAGTTGGAGGTGTGAGAAACAAAATGACAACTGAAAACCAGAGAGTATAAACTGGAAATGGTTCTTCAGAAGTTCCGATACCTTCATACCAAAATATAGGACTGACCACAAAGGGACAGACAGTTCCTCAGGTTGTAGGTCATATAGAAATCTTGGACTGAGCTCCTGCTTGAATCAAAGGCATCAAAATGATGTACTATCCTCAAAAAGCAATCTAAAAGTCTTTTCCCAACTCAAAGTTTCTAAATAATGCTTGTGTACTGCCCTGTGTAAAGTAAAAAAAGAAGTCACTGATGAGAAATTGAATCCTTAAGCTGGCATGCTGCATGGAAGAAGTATTCTATTTTTATAGTGTAATTCAGAAAATTCCAAGATGAAAAAAAATAACATGAAAGTTGGTCCTGTAATTGCAAAATCCCAGCACCCTTACATAAACAAATAAACAGCTACTTTATTGACACATAGATTCAATTCTGGGAAAAATTAGAACCTACACATGAAATAATATTAACTAAATTCACAGAAAGAATAGTAATCATAGAAAATGATAATAGAATATAAACCCCATGAGCTATGAATCATTATGATGCATACCCAGTAGTTGTAAGTTAAAGGAAGAAATAACATTTTCCAAAAATGGAAAATAATGAACAACCTTAATTTTTTTAAAACATAAACTTTATTTAAAGTAAAGTACACCATTTTAAATGTTAAAAATAAATAAATTAAAAAGAAGAAAATAGAAGAAACTGAAAAAACTTGTTCAATGCATAGTTAAGTGGTGGAATTGTTCATAAGGCAGTAGGAAATGAGTATATTCTGAATTCAAGGAAGAATGTATGATGGTCGATATGATTTTGACAGCCAACCACAGGATTCAAATCTTGAGAATACAGGGTTTTTTGTTTTGTTGTTGTTTTTTTTAGAGAAAAACCAGAAATAAAGCACAAAAAGACACAGCTGCGGATATCTCTATAGGAAATCAGAAGGCAAAAGAGGGTGAATAACATTGTTAAGATCAAAAGGAATTATACTAAAGACAGTACTTGACTGAATTTTCAGAGTTCGAGAACATCTGGTTTGAAACAAAGAATTAGGCCTTGTCCAGACAGCTCTCTTCTATATTAAATATTAAATCATAAATAATATAATTGCTAGTGGGCAAATGAAACCTATGTCTTTCAATCAGAAATTCTGATGCCAACAAAATTTGACTTAACATTTTTTAATTTCTTTATTTTTAAGAGCTATTAATAGAATGTTTTGACAATGAAATATGTATAAAATTAAGAAAGACTTAAGATATGTTGGGTGCCAGAATTAATATATTACATGGTATGTTTGATTTTAGTAGTGTATTTTAAAATAATATGATAGGAGGCTCTGATTTTAACAGAAAGCATGAACTGAATAACTTTTTTAAATGTAAATTTATCCATTAAATCAATGTGTAGTATTTAGCCACTTTCTCTATATTTAGTTTCCATTCATGCCACAAATTTTAATGGATTATTTAGAGCCAGTAGGTTATAAATTGTGAATTTATATGAATGATGGCTAATGCACAATTGCATGTGAATAATTCATAAAAATAAATATTAAGTAAAATATTTCTTAAGAAATATTTGTGCATTTTTATTTCTGTTAAAATCCAGATCTGAAATTATTAACACTTTAACTCCCAATGATAGAGTATTTAAGCATAAAACAATTTAGCTACTATTTAAAACTCACCATAGGTTAGCAAATTATAAACTTCTATATTGCAAGTTTATGTATATATAAACATGTATACTATAGGTCAAAGGATTTCTAGATACATTATGCAAATTTTTATGAGTGAATTAACACATTTCAGGGTAATTGTAATCACTTGTACTGTATGCAAGCATATATTTACTCTTTTTCTTTTTTTTAAGTGACACAGCAGGATTATATTGAGAGGACAGAAAAGCTCCCGCAGTAGGTGGGGAACTGAAGGGGTTGCCTTATTTACTCTTTTAAGTAATTCAAGTTATGCTCATTTGCAAATTAAAAAATTTGCAATTTAAAGAAAAAAAAATTAAAATCCTAGACTAAGTTGTACTAGCAACTATTAACAATACATTGTTTTAAATATATATATAAAACCCTGTTATCCTTTGTAGTCTTTCCATAGGGCTCATAAATTATTTCAGACAATTGAGACCTCTTCTTTTTAAAATTATAGAATAGACGTAACATGAAAAATTCTTGGACTTTTAGATAAATATAATGCGCTTAACTCCATAGTGTGATATAACTGCTATATGGAAAATATAAATTTAACTGTATTAATTTTCCTAATGGGTACGTGGTATCCGAAAAGAGGCTTACATAGATTGACTCTGTTTTTCTCAAATTTGACCATGTGTAATATTAGACTTGGGTACTATGCTCCATACTTTGAAATACATTCAATGTATTCACAGAAAAACAAACAAAAAGGTGATAAAAATAAAAAGTAATTCAAGGAACAATTAAAAAAAAAGAAAAAAGATTGCCAGCATTATGCTACTTATCTCTAAATGTAAAGCTCTGTCATATGAGAGATTAGACTTATGTTCTGTGACTCTAAGTCATAGAACTAAAAATAACGTGGTGACTCCAGGGAAGAACTATTTTAGTTCAATCCATGGCAATACTGCTTCTGCTTTGTAATAAAGTACTTGGCAAAAGGAAAGACACTTTTACTGGCATTTCCCTGAGTCTCTTCAAATTTCATCTGATGTTGATTTCTTTATTTATAGTGAACTCTGTAACTATTACTACTATATCACCCTTAAAAATGAACTTTGAGATGAGGGAAGGCATTATGAAATGGTGGAATGAGCAACCTGACTTTTGAATTTGAGCTTTGCCACTTAAGAGCTCTCAGAACTTAACCAGTCATTCAGCTTCACACAAGCCCTCTACTTCATCTGTCAAAAGGGGCTAATGATATGTTCTCAACTTGTCTCTTTAGAACGTTGCACTCTAGTCTTTTACATTTTAGGCACCAAAGAGAAGTCACTGACTCTGTAATCTGACTTTTTGAGTTTAAAGTCAGATTGCAGCAACTTGGATGGACTTAAGAGTCTATAATACCGAGTGATCTATCACAGAAACAAAGGATTGAGTACCACACATTCTCACTCATAAGCAGATCTTGAAGAATTATCATAACACTGCAAGAAAGGGATTGGCAATAGTTGAAAACTGTTGGGAGGAGTTGGGATTGGCAGTAGGTGGGAAATTGCCAGGGGAGGAGGACACACCTCATCAACAAGGGTACCTGCATAATGAACATCTGTATACATAACCCTGAATTGTACCCCACATCTTCAAAAAAAAAAAGTCATGAGACCTAGGAAAGTCACTTAGCTTTTATGAATCTCAATGTCCTCATCTGTAAAATGGAGATAACAATAACACGTCTTAATTTTGTTGTAGGGTTCAATGAAAAAGCAGAAATAAACCTCTTAGGAAATATTGGTACATGGTAAAAACTCAGTGAAGATTTCTTATTAACGGTTCATTCTTCATAACCCACTGATTTCATAACCCATGTGCCATAGTTCTTCAGATTCTGGTTCCCTAAACTTTTTTCCCCACTCCTTCTGCTACACCTGTTTATCAGGTCCTTTTGATCTTTGTAGCATCTATCATACCAACCTTCTAACTGATCTGCTTCCTTCTGGTTTTGGCTCTTCTTGTCCAGATTTCACATTGCTGTCAAGACTTTCCAGAACCACTTTTCACTCTTGTCCTTTCGCTCTCTACTTTACTTTGAAAAATGTATTTAAAAATGAAGCCTACTCTGTCATCCCAGCACTTTGGGAGCCAGAGGTGAGAGGATTGCCTGAGCCCAGGGATTTGAGATCAGCCTGGGCAACTTGGTGAGAACTCGTCTCTACGATGAAATCACAAAAACTAGCCAGGTGTGGTGGCATGTGGCTGTAGTTCCAGCTACTTGGAAGACTGAAGCAGAAGGATCATTTGAGCGCAGTAGGTCAGGGTTGCGGTGGCCGTGAGCATGCCGCTGCACTCCAGCCTGGGTGACAAAGACTCCAACTCAAAAAAAAAAAAAGAGGCTTATTCATTATCGGACCTAAACCTACAACTTTGAGACATCTTCAACTCTTTCTGCAGAATCTTCTCTCTCAGTCTTATTTTGTGTTTTTCTAAATTTGCATCTCTGTCTTCTAACCCTCTGGCTAGGAAGATCTGACCTACTTACCTTCTGGCAGTCCTTTAAACCTCTGCCTGAACTTTCTTCCACATTAAAATCCTTTGAGGACTTCGGTGGTGATCTCTTTCTACAGTGAAAATTTATTGTGCCAAGTTGTCTATCATGTTATTTTCATAATGTTTATCTCCCACATTAAAATGTCTCTTATTGAGAATTTATAATTTTTAAAGAATATTTAGCAACAGTTTCACCAAATAAATATATTGATTATCATGTACTTTTTTCACATTTGAAGCTTTTTTCAATTATATTATTAATTATTTCCCCATGGTGCCTTGATGTTTGACCTTGCATTAAAGTTTTATATACATACAAGTTAGTTGATAGCACATCAATATGGTTTTAAATATGGCTCTCTTAATAACTGTGTGGTATTTTATATTATCCTTAAAATGATTTTTCTCATATTTATTGCAATAAGTGAAAGTTATGTTTTATAGTAAAGAGCTTTATGTTATATTGTATGAATTAGTTTCTATATTGCATAGTGGTTTTGAAAGTTCAAATGAATTTTTTGTTTTATTTTGCACTGAGAATAGGTAGATTTATGAACAAAAATTAAAGAATAGTGAAAAAAGCTTGGAGTTCTGAATCAAAAGACTTAGATTTTAATCTTGATTTTTTAATTTTCGATGTGTTTGGCTATTAGCAAATAATCTCCTTTAAACTTTTTTTTTTTTTTTTTTTTAGTTGGAGTCTCACTCGTTCTCCCAGACTGGAGTGCAGTGGCCGCTCCCGGCCACCACAACCTCGACCTGCTGGGCTCCGCAATCCTTCCGCCTCAGCCTTCCGAGTAGCCGGAATTACAGGTGCGCACTACCACACCCAGCTAATTTTTTGATTTATTGTAGAGATGAGGTCTCGCTGCCCAGGCAGGTCTCGAATCCGTGGGCTCAGGCAATCCACTCACCTCAGCCTCCCAAAGCGTGGGATTACAGGCTGAGCCACCGAGCCCGGCTTAAACTTTTTCTTTACATAGACTATGAATAATAATTTCAACAAGATTTAAGCCCTCCCATGAAATATTTATCTATTTTTCTCACTATTATATTAAAAATACTCAGAACAGAAACCGGCACAGAAAAAAATATTCAATATATATGTTGGTTAGACTCCTCCAAAAAATTTTGTCTATATTAAAAATGTTAATATTTCCCAGTGCTGCCAATCTCTTTCTTATAACTAACTCTGAATTGTATCCCACATATTTATAATAAAAAAGCTAATGTTTATGAATGTATTCTGATGAGGTGTTTTTTAGTTTTATAAAAAATTTTATGTGAGTTCCTTAAAGGGCACTATTTCACCAACTTATCCCTAGTGTCTGGCATGTGGAAGGTACACTCTTGACTCATGACATTTCTGAAGGTAGAAGTAGAGGTTGATGGTACAATTCCTGTACTTGTATTTGACATACATTTGTCTTTTATGACACTGGTTTCCTTAAATTTCCTCCTCTTATTGTAAGTATGTTATGATTTATATAGTCACAAAACTAATTTATATCTGTATGTCAAAACCAGATTCAACTGAAATTCAATCTAGACAGGTAAAGCTATTTGTGAGTGTTTGATTTTTTAAAAGTATCTAAAAATATTTGAAGACATTCAGAGAAAATGGACAAATGAACACGTCATTGTCCTTTTTTTTTTTTTTTTTTGAGTTGGAGTCTCACTCTGTCGCCCAGACTGGAGTGCAGTGGCATGCTCCCGGCCACTGCAGCCTTGACCTGCTGGGCTCCAGCGATCCTTCCACCTCAGCCTTCCAAGTAGCTGAAACTATAGGCGTGCTACCATTCCCTGGCTAATTTTTTGATTTTATTGTAGAGATGAGGTCTCACCAAGTTGCCCAGGCAGATCTCAAGCCCGTGGGCTCAGGCAATCCACTCACCTCGGCCTCCCAAAGTGCGGGATTACAGGCTGAGCCACGGAGCCCGGCCGTCCTTGTCCTAAGACCTAGATTATTTAATATTATTCCCATCTGATAAGTGTATTGGATACTTACCATGTGAGCAGAGATGATTATGATGCATACATGTTCTACTTATTTTTCTTAGGAAAACATATGATAAGTTAGCTTCATTTAACAAACGTGTTCTTAGGTCCTTCATACAGAAATTGTAAATAAGATTTAGAATGGGTAAGATCTCATAGTAAGAAGAAAATAAAGTGTGAAAACAAGAACTTAGGTTTAAATTTTCAGATGACATCAAGTCATGCTATAGGTTGGTTGTTTTTTTCCCAAACCTCATGTTGAAATTTGATTCCTAATATAGAAGTTGGGGCTTCTTTGGAGGTGTTTGGGTCATGGGAATGGATTCCCATCAATAGATTAATGCCTTCCCTGGGAGGAGGTGAGTTCTTACTCTATTGGTTCCTACGAGAGCTAGTTGTTAAAAAGAGATTGGCACCTACCTACCCCTTCTGGCTTCCCCTCTTGTCATGTGATCTCTGCACACACTGGCTCCCCTTCCCCTTCTGCCATGAGTGGAAGACACCTGAGACTTTTACCAGATGCCAATGCCAGTGTCATGTTTCCTGTTGTCGTGTTTCTCTGCAGAACAGAGAGCCAAACACATATTTTTTTTCTATATAAATTACCCAGCCACAGGCATTTAAAAAAAATTTTTAATTTTAAAGATGTCGGGTACAATTCAGGATTAGGTATATAAATGCTCATCCTGCAGGTATTCTTGTTGATGAGGTGTGCCCCCCAGGAAGTTTCTCACTACTGCCAATCCTTTTCTTATAGTATTACGATAACTGTTCATGGTCTGCTTATGAGTGAGAACATGTAATACTCAGTTCTTTGTTTCTGTAATAGATCACTCAGTATTATAGACTCTAAGCCCATCCAAGTTGCTGTGAAGTTTATAATTTCGTCCTTCTTTACAGCTAAATTCCATATTGTATATGTACCACATTTTTTTATCCAGTCCTTTTTCAATGGGCAGAATGGTTAGTTCCATGTTTTTGCTATTGTGAACAATGTGCAGGCATTTTTAAAATAGCAACTCAAATGGATGATGACAAGTCATCATTGTAATAACATCTCTAGCATTGTTTTAAAACTGTTGTATGAGCTATGGAGCTAGAGCTTACCTTTTTTCTTCATCACTGCATCCTCATTGCCTACTGTGGCAAAACCATAGCAGGAAAACTGGAAGAGTGAAGGAAACAAACCAAGGGTCATTATGGGGTCTGGATCCATAAAGATTTTAAGAACTAGTATAGTTGCTAGCACAGAGGAATGAACAATCAACTGGTATGAATTCTACAGCAAGAAAGAATAGAAGGAGGCTTAATTTAATGGCTATTTAATTCACAAATTAATGTCTGTGACAACTTGTTCAACCACTGAGTGGTTTTCCTGTGCTGTGTTCCATAACCCTTGGTGCCTACTCCTTATTATGGCACTTAGAGCCATATAGTCAGCCGGGCTTGGTGGCTCAGCCTGTAATCCCGCGCCTTGGGAGGCTGAGGTGAGTGAATTGCCTGAGCCCGTGGGTTCGAGATCCGCCTGGGCAGCAAGACCTCATCTCTACAATAAATCAAAAATCAGCCTGGCGTGGTAGCGCGTGCCTGTAATTCCAGCTACTTGGAAGACTGAGGTGGAAGGATCGCTGGAGTTCGGCAGGTGAGGCTGCGGTGGCCAGGAGCGGCCACTGCACTCCAGTCTGGGTGACCAAGTGAGACTCCAACTCAAAAAAAAAAAAGAAAAAAAGCCATTATACTCATAATTTGTCTGTTTCATGAATTACAATATAAGTGATATGAGGATATAAATCATGGACTTATTTAGCTGTCTGACTCTAATTCCAGAATCACCTATGGTCCCTGAGATAAAACTGGCACTTGGTGAGTGTTTTAAAAAAATAAATGTTTATTTTACTCTATTGTTGACATTTTTCACATTCTTCTTCACATTCAAGAGTGTATTAAGCTGTCTGATTTTCTGGAATAGGAAGTGATCTCTTATGCATTTCCTGACTTTCTTTGTAGAGTTGTGGTAATCTATAGAAACTTGGCTCTGTAGCAACTTGAAAATTTGCCTTGCCATGCCCATTTAATGTGTTCTTCCCAATATTTTTTCCCATAAGAGCTAGAGAAACTAGGTAATCTTGTATCAGAAGCTCAGTATCAAAGTACTTTTTAACTTTATTCCATTCCCATAGCGAAAGCTCATCACCGTCTAGACAACATTTTGTGCAAAGATGTTCTATATGTGATATGGAATGCTAAGTCCTTCCACTGGTAAGTCAGTAGGTTAAAATCTTCTGCTTATGAGAACAGGGCTGTGGTGAATGACTTCTCTAGGGACCAATTATCTTCATTCTGCCTTATGAATACTGAAAATGTTCTTTACCCTAATAGTTCATTTTATAAGCTTGTGTTTCTGGTCATGAGATAATTAATATACAAAAATGTATATCTGAATTTAAAATATGAAAACAGAGCCAGATGTAGTGGCTCATGCCTGTGATCCCAGCACTTTGGGAGCACAGGAGTTGGAGGCTGCAGTGAACTATGATTGCATCTCTGTACGCTAGGCTGGGCCACAGAGTGAGATCCTGTTTCAAAAAATGAAAAGAACAAACAAAATACGGCAAAGTAATATAACGCGCGCGCGCGCGGACACACACACACACACACACACACACACACACACACACACACACTTACTTTGCTAATCTGCACCAGATAATCGGATACTGGGCTCTGTCTTAGACCAAAAAGAGGATGGTTTGAGAATGTGTTATCTCATAGGAAGGAACGCTTGTTTGGACACAATGACTGCAGGGTATCATTTGCTCTCAGGAGAGTTAAAAGATAGCCCATGAGAATTAAATCAATCACTTTTGAAAAGTTCAACAGAATATTATAGGTAAAAACACTAAGATATGTTATAATAAAATCCTTAGTGCCGGGCTCCGTGGCTCAACCTGTAATCCTGCACCTTTGGGAGGCTGAGGTGAGTGGATTGCCTGAGCCCTCGGGTTCGAGACCCGCCTGGGCAACGAGACCTCATCTCTACAATAAATCAAAAAATCAGTCGGGCATGGTAGCATATGCCTGTAATTCCGGCTACTTGGAAGGCTGAGGCGGAAGGATTGCCGGAGCCCAGCAGGTCGAGGCTGCGGTGGCCGGGAGCGGCCACTGCACTCCAGTCTGGGCAACAGAGTGAGACTCCAACTCAAAAAAAAAAGAAAAAAAAATCCTTAGTAACCTTACAACAATTGCTCTGACTCGACACCATGTTGGTATCACCTCAGGAATATGAAAAACAAAACAAAACAGTATTTGCTGTCCTCGCTCAAAAGTCTTGATTTAATTGCTCTGTGTCTGGCCCACATTTATTATGGAATCATAAAATGACTGAATGGTATTTTCCTAATTCTGAAAGAATGAAGTATGATTAGATTAGAATAATAGGAACATCTAGAGATTACAGCAAATACTTTCATGTAAACAGTCAGATATGCTTGCATTAGGCAAGACAAAATAAGATTTTCAAAACCAGAAGGGGAAGTAAAATGGAACAAAATGTGTTGCATTTCTGAATGCAAAGTGAGAATGGACTTTACATAAAATTGAACAAATATATGTTTCTATTACCAATGTTGTTATCAAAACATAAATTCCATTGTCTAATTTTATGAAGGTTTTGGGTTTGTTTTGTTTCTTCTTTACATTTTAGAAAATAATGAAGTTGTGCTATGTGCTGGCTTATATTTTTAGATCTAAGTCTGCTTACTGCAAAATAGAAAATAAATGATGATTTAGATCATGTCTAAACTAGAGAAAAATGTAATAACTAATTACAAATTTAGTTGCTGAGCATCCAATAATTTGTAGGACAGGAATTCAAATGGGTCCCAATTCAGGTGTTTTCTTTTTTTTTAACTGTAAGTTACCACAGTTTATTTCAGCAATAAGCTGGGTTTTGAATTTTCTCCAGTTGATTTCCTAATGTTGAGCATTTATGTTGTCCTACATTTTTCAGATAACCCAGAGCAGAAATTCACTGGCAGAAAGCAAGTTCAAATGAAACAGCAAAAATATTAGGTGTTTCTCCATATTCTTGATAAAGTGATTAAAAATGCAAAAAATAAAAGTTGCAAAATCTTCCCATAGTGCAACATAATTATCTGTATTCAAATCCTCACATTTTCATCTTTTCAACTAAGGTTTTGTGTGGCCAGTTTGCATTCATCAGATTTTTTTTTTTTTTTTTTTTGGTTACCATCTTTTAATTTTTTTCAACATATTTTTAATTATAAAATTGTGGGGTACAGTTAAGGGTTAGGTATACAAATGTGCATCGTTCAGGCACCCTTGCTGATAAGGGGTGTCTCCCTGTCCCCAGACAGATATTGACTACCATGAATCCCACCTCCCTTCCCCTCCCTACTCCCCCCCCATAGTTTCCGACCACTGTCAATCCTTTTCTTATAGTGTTGTGACAGATGTTCAAGATCCACTAAATGAGTGAGAACATGTGATACTCAGATCTTTGTTTCTGTGAGAGATCACTCAGTATTATAGACTCTAGTTCCATCCAGGTTGCTGAGAAATTCATGATTTTGTTCTTTTTTTATGGCTGCATAGTATTCCGTCGTGTATATGTACCACTTTTAAAAATTCAGTCCTCTTTTGATGGACAGCATGGTTGGTTCCGTGTTCTTGCTATTGCGAACAATGCTGCGATAAACATACATGTGCAGGTATCTTTTTAATAGAGTGATTTGAGTTCTTCAGGGTATATTCCCAGTAGGGGAATTGCGGAGTCATATGGGAAGTCGATATTTAGAGCTTTTAGGAATTGCCACACTGCTTTCCACAGAGGTTGCACTAGTTTACACTCCCACCAACAGTGTATTAGTGTTCCCTTTTCACCACATCCTCTCCAGCATCTGTTATTTTTTGAGTTATTGATAATGGCCATTCGAATTGGAGATAGGTGGTATCTCAGTGTAGTTTTGATTTGCATCTCCTTGATGATTAGTGAGGTTGAACATTTCTTCATGTGTCTGTTGGCTGCTCAGATGTCTTCCTTTGAGAAGTGTCTTAATGTATAGTTAGGTTTGAAAATACAGTCAGATTTAAAAACACTGTCCTTTTTATCTATCTATCATCGATTTATATTTATTTATTTTGAGTGGGAGTTTCTTCTTTTTCCCAAACTTGAGTGTGGTGGTGCATTCACTACTCACCACAGCCTCAACCTTCTGGGCTCAGGTGATCCTTTCCACCTCAGGTCTCCCAAGTAGCTGGAAGTACAGTCCTGTGCCACCATGCCCAGATAATTTTTTTTTGTAGAGATGAGAGTCTTGCTATATTTTCTCGGTGGGTCTCGAACTCCTGGGCTTAAGCAATACTTCTGCCTCAGTCTCCCACAGTGCTGGGGTTGTAGGCAAGAACTACTGCGCCTGGCTCTTAAGAGCTTTTTGTTTTTGTGGACAAGTTCCTATGAGTTTTATTAATTGATAATTCAACCTTCCTCTGGGTCTCAATAGAATTATTAGCGTTTGTTTTAAGGCTGTTTTGTGTACTCTAAAGCTAGAACTTATCTTTTTTAACCTTAATGCGTAAATGCAGGCACAAGGTTCTCACCTCATGAGTGGGAGAGTAAGTTTTGAGGAGCCCTATGTAGATTATATCTGGGAAGTATTCCTCTCTTACTCTCTTGGGGAAGTGACTCAAATCTGCCTATCTAGAACCACTGGAAGCCAGTCCTTAGTGGAGTCAAACTTATCTGTTCATCAATTCTAGCCCTGGGCCAAAAGCCTCTCCTAAGTGAAGCTTCTTGTCAAAAACTATTGAAAAAGTCAAATGAACCAAACATGGTCTTTGTTTTTTTTTTTTCTTTACTTTTTTTAGATTCTCATATTTTGTCCTTGACATGTATCTTCCTATTTCATCTTCTACTGATTCGTGAAATATGACTACACAACAATATGAAGAATAATTTTTATTGATTGTATGGGATATATCAGCACCTGCTTTTAATAATCAACATTTGCAAAAATTCCTTGCAGTAAAACAATACATTGATTTTTTTCATAATAATCACATATGTTCAAAGATTTATAATCTATTAATGGATTATAATAGATTTTCCTAAAAGTGTCTAACTCAAACTTTACAATGTAATCCAGAAGAAGATGGAGACATCGTAATAATGAAAAATCATGTCAAACTATAAATATATTCATTTAGATATCATATAGAATGAGAACCCATTTTCTCCAGCTACAAATGAAAATTTATAAAAGTTACAGGAAAAAGTTTAAGCACTAAGAACTAATTAAGAAAGAGAAATAAATAAAGGAGTTATTTTTTAATTCAAAAGATATATTTATATGTGCCATAAGAAAATAAAGTTTTCTGAGTTACATATATTCACATAACTGATTCAATGCCTGTCTGGGCAAGAATTGCAAATCTCAAAGTCAACTTTTCAAAACTGAGTTCTGGGGACACTAGATCTATAAAGACTCGTCTCTGCTCCCCTTTCTGCTTCAAGGAAGGGAGGCAGGAGGAGAAAGAAAGAGCAGTATACACATACACAGAGAAAATGAGAGAATGAGAGAGAGAGAGGCAGGGAGGGAGGGAGAGATAAAAGGAAGGGAGGGAGAGACGGGAGAGAGAGAGGAAGGAAGGAAGGAAGGAAGGAAGGAAGGAAGGAAGGAAGGAAGGAAGGAAAAAGAAAAAGAAAGAGAAACAGAAAGAAGAAAAGCAGTTTGTTTCATTACAAATAAGTTTATTCTGGTTTAGGTAGGTTCTTTATTTCCCAGAAGTTCTTGGTGCCATTGCTATGATATTGTGGCTCAATAATCTCCAAGCAAAACAGAATATACAGCATTCCCCAATCTTATTTTGCCACAAAACACTTTTATTACTAAATACTTGTTAATGTGCAACAGGGTTCATTTAAAATAGTTCTCTGAATGATCAGAAGTTCTTCTTAGAGAAAGAGTGAGCAGTTAAGATAACATACTTTTAATCATTCCAGTTCTGTGTTGCCATATTTCTTTTCAAATATTAAGCTAGATCATTCCTCAATTGCTCCTAATAATAAGACAGAAAAAATAGTTTTTTATTCTTAGACTAATATGTAGCATATTATACTATTGCATTGAGACTAAAACTGCAATCCTGGGCCCAAGGGTTATAATGTTTGTCCAAATCCAGGAGATATTTAATAAATCCTATAAATACATAATACTTTGATTATTATTGTTTAGTTATCCTTCATTTTTACTAATATTCATCTTATTACATTTTCAGTGAGAGTTTAAAATGGCTTTTCTAGAGGAATTAACTATTAAATTTATATCTGGATCCTTGCTACTTTCATTTCTTAATGTTGTTCTAATAAAATGGAACTGAGTTGTCACCGGCTAATTTATTTCCATGCCAAACCATTTAAACTCTTCAGAGAAACTTCTGTTTAAATAAGGCAGGCTTGACCAAGAAAGGTTGTCATGTATTAACTGTCTCTGTGGGGAGTTAATGTTAAAAGTATAATTTGTTCAGTGGAGAACAGAAAATAAGCTCTACTATTCTCAATCAGAAAAGCAACTTCTCATCTCCTCTGCATATAAGTGTGTGGCCACTACTAACTAAGTGACACCACACACAATTAGTAATGAGAAGATTTTTGCTTTTCAGATATTTCGGTTTTTTTCTCCTACCCTGAGAATAAAAATCTTTGCAATGTGCCTTGTCTGACAGACATTTTTCTGTTAGAGTGTGAAGATGCACACTCAAAGTTTTTCTATCAAAGAGAGAATCAAATTTTCTCTTATTGTTTCCTTCTTATTTCTTTTTCTCAATTTTTTTCATGATACTATATTTCTCCTGGTATTTTATATTTTCTTCTAATACAGAGAGAACATTTATGCTCTGGGATTTCAAGGTTATTTCTATGTTTTATAAACAAAATTATTCTCCAAAGTTACAAAAGCAAAACCATTTTTAAAGGGAGAGAAAAAAGATAAAAGACAATCTTGGTTACAAGGAGAATAAAAATTCTCCTAGGATTTTCAATCCACAGTTCAAACAAGGTACTAATTTCTTGATCATGGTATAGAAAGACTAATGCAATGAATAGTGAAAACTGTTTATCTTCCCCTCTTTAAATATCTCTGCTCAGCAATAGTTTCAACTAGGGATAAGGCACTTTATACAGTTTTTCACTGTGATTACCCAGTGTTGATACTGCAAACCACAAAGGCATTTGCAACCTAAATCTTAGTTTATTTTAGAAAATGTTTCATTTTCCCTTGACAGCACAATTTATTGTTTCTATTGCCTTTCCAACAGCATTAGGTCAGACTAACTTTTCAGCTTTCAGAAATGATAGCTTAATACCATTTGTATTCTCTCTCACACAATACAGAAAGCACAAAGCATAGTGGCTGATTTGATTTCCAACTTTTTTGTAGTCAGAGCATCTGGGCTGCATGACATCAATTCTTTAAAATATGTTAGACTTAGGAGTGGCCTAATATTTAATTAACATTTATAGTAGTTTCATGTATACTTGATGGTAATTTATAATCTCTACTAGTTGGTAGTAGCATCCATAATACAGTGAAATTATTAGTTTTTGTTCACATTTTTATATTCATGTCAAAATTTTTGATCGATGTGATCTCAACTTTCTGAAAGAGTCGAATAAATGTTTCCCTCTCTGGTAGGTTTTGTAATATCTCCATATATCTTGCAGGTTTTACTTTATATATAACTCATAGATGCCAATACATTCTTTATTTTAGTATATACTTATCTAATAGTTTATTGCATAATGCAGATAGTTATCTCTATTTTTATCTTTTATTTTAGAGACAAATTGTCTCTCTGTCGCCTAGACTAGAGTGTGATGGAGTGATCATAGCTCACTGCAACCTCGAACTCTTAGGTTCAAATGATTATCCATTTCAGCTTCCTGAGTGACTGGGATTACAGATGCCTGCACCAGCATGCCTGGATAATATTTATCTCAATGAATGCCTTCTATATAAATTCTTTTTTTTAATCTAATGTCAATATTGCTGCCAATAATTATTCCATTTAGCATTTAGTTGGTACATATTTTTCATATCTTTATTATTTAACTTCATTTTTCTTTCTTTAAACATTATGTTCTAATTGACAAAAATTACACATATTTATGGGGTACAGTGTAACATTTTGATATACATACACAATGTGTAATGATCAAAGCAGGGTAACTAGCATATCCATGGCCTGAAACATTTATTAGTTCCTTGTGTTGAGAACATTCAAAATCCATTCTTCTAGCTATTTGAAAATACACAATAAATTGTTAATTACAGTCACTCTACAGTGCTATAGAACACTAGAACTTATTCTTCCTATCTAGCTGTAATTTTAAATCCCTTAACCCAGCAGTCCCCAAACTTTTTGGCATCAGGGACAGGTTCCGATTTCAAGGAAGACAATTTTTCCATGGATGGAGTTGGCGAATGTGCAGTCAAACCTCACTGTTAATGTTAACATGTATTTTCAGTCACTCTCCAGCACTAATATCACCACCTCAGCTCCACCTCAGATCATCAGGCATTAGATTTTCATAAGGAGCACGCAATCTAGATCTCTTGCATGCACAATTCACAATAGGGTTTGTGCTTCTATGAGAATCTAATGTCACTTCTGATCTGACAGGAGGCGGTGCTCAGGCCGTAATGTAAGTGATGGGGAGTGACTGTAAACATAGATGAAACTTCGCTGACTCTCTGCTGTTACTTCCTGCTATGTGGCCTGGTTCTTAATAGGCCATGTACTGTACCGGTCCATGGACCTGGGTTGGGCACCCCTGTCTTAATCAACCTTTCCCCTTCCCTCTTCCTTCCCCCTATACTTCACAGGCTCTAGTAACGACTATTCCACTTTCTACTCCCATGAGATTGAGTTTCTTTAGTTTCCACATATGAATGAGAGCATGTAGTGTTTTCCTTTCCGTGTCTGGCTTATTACACTTAACCCAATGTTCTCTAGCCACCTTCCTGTTGCCATGAGTGACTGAATTTCCTTTTTATAATGACTGAATAGTATTCCACTGTGTATGCATATGACATTCCACATCTCATTTTTTTTAATCCATTCATCTCTTGATGGACACAGGTAAGTTCCAAGTCTTGGTTATTGTAAATAATACTGCAATAACCATTAATGAGCAGAACTCTCTTTGAAATACTGATTCCCCCCCCCCTCCTTTTTTCTTTTCTTTTTTTTGGCTAATAGTGGGATTGCTGGATCAGACTGTAGTTTTATTCTTAGTTTTTTGGGGAGTCTCCTCACTGTTTTACATAATGGCTAGACTAATTTAAATCCCCACCACCAGTGTGTAAGGGTTCCCTTTCTTCCGGTCCTTACTAACATGCGCCATTCTTTGTGTTTTTATAATAGCCGTTCTAACTGAGGTATAATGACATCCCATTTTGGTGCTGACTTGCACTTCCATGACAATTTGTGGTACTGAGCATTTTTGTATATACTTGTTGGTCATTTGTATGCCTTCTTTTAATAAATGTCTATGCATGGTTTCATTTAAAAAATTGGATTATTTCCTTTTTTTGCTGTTGAGTTACTTGAGTTTCTTGTATATTCTGGATATTAATTCCCTGTAGGATGGATAATTTGCACATATTTACTTTCACTCTTCTGGTTGTCTCTTTTTTGTTTCCTTTGCTGTGAAAGAGCCGTTTATTCTGGTCTCATTTCATTTGTTCATGTTTGCTTTTGTTTCCCATGCCTTTGAGGTCTTATCCTTAATACCTTTAATTAGACCAAAGTCATAAAGTGTTTTCTTTTGTTTTCTTCCAGTAGTTGTAAAGATTCAGGGCAAATGATTAAGTCTTCATTTTTATTTGATTTTGTGTGTAGTGAGGGATAAGGCTCTAGTTTAATTCCTCTTCATAGGAATAGCTTACTTTCCAAGCACCACTTATTAAAGAGCCTGTTCTTTCCCTCATGTATGCTCTTGGTGCCTTTATCAAAAATCAGTTGATCGTAAATATGTTGATTTAGTCTAGGTTCTCTATTCTGTATCATTAATCTTCATGTCTGTTTTTATGCATGTACCATACTATTTTGATTATTATGACTTTATAGTATGTTTTGAAGGTAGGTAGCATGAAGTGTCCATCTCAGTAATTTTTGCCCGAGATTACATTAATTGTCTGTGGTCTTTTGTGATTCCATATACATTTAAAAATTTTTCTTTCTATGTCTGTGAAAAATGGAATTGGAATTTTGATAGAAATTCACTGAATTTGTAGTGTAGACATATTCACAAGGCTAATTCTTTGAAACCATGCAACCAATTTTAAACAAAACCTCAATTTTTCAGTCAACCCATCTTTGACAAAGCTTCCACCATCGATCACTGGGGAGAGGAGAACCTATTCTGTAAATGATGTCTTGAAAACTGGCTGACCACATGCAGAGATTAAAACCAGCCCCTTATCTATCACTATACACAAAAATCAACTCTAAATGGATCAAAGACTTAAATGTAAAAGCTCAAACTATAAGAACCTTAGAAAATTCAGGAGACCTTGTGGAAATTGGAACTGGCAAATAATTCCTGATCAACACCTCAAGTGTCCATGCCATAAGAGATAAGATAGACAAGTGGGACTTCATCAAACTGACAAGCTTCTGCAAAACAAAAGAAACCATTAAGAGAGTGGGGAGACAGACCAAAGACTGGGAGAAACATTTGCCAACTGCATATCTCATCAAGACCTAACATCTAGGATCTACAAGGAATTCAAACATGCCAAAAAGAAAAAAAAACAAGTAACCCTATTACAAAGTGGGCAAAAGATATGAACAGATACTTCTCAGAAGAAGACAAACAAGCAACCAACAGATACATGGAAACATGCTCATCCTCACTAGTCAACAAATAAATGCAAATTAAAACCACACTGAGATATCACCTAACTCCAGTCATGATGGCCATCATCAATAACTCTAAAAACAACAGCTGCTGGAAAGAATGAGGGGAAAAGGAAACAATTCTAAACTGGTGGTGGGAGCATAAACTAGTATAACCTCTGTGGAAAACAATGTGACAACTCCTAAAAGTTCTAAAAATCAACTTTCCATATAACCCCGCAATTCCCCTTCTAGGATTATACCCAGAGGAATTCACATCACTCTACTAAAAAGATACCTGCACACGCATATTTGTTGCAGCATTATTCATAATAGCAAAAAAATGGAACCAAATGTGCTGCCCATCAAAAGAACACTGAATAAAAAATGTGGCACATATACACAATGGATTATTACACGGCCATAAAGAAGAACAAATTTATGAACTTTGCAGCAACTTGGTTGGATTTAGAGGCTGTAATACAGAGTGATCTATCACAGAAACAAAGAACTGAATATCACATGTTTTCACTCATAAATGAAGAACTATCATAATACTATAAGAAAGGGATTGGCAGTAGTGGGAAACTGCCAGGGGAGAGGGGGCACACCTCATCAGCAAGGATACCTGCGTAATGAATATTTGTACACCTAACCCTGAATTGTACTCCATGTCTTTAAAATAAAAATAATAAATTTTTAAAAAGTTGTTTTCTTCAATTTCTTTCACCAATGTTTTATAACTTCAGTGTACAGATCTTTCACTTCCTTGGTTAAATTTATTTCTAAGTATTTTATTTTTTGTAGCTTTTGCAAATGGAATTGTTTCTTGATTTATTTTTCAGATTGTTGCTAGTATATAGAAACACTAATGATTTTCTTTAGTGGTATGCTTTGTTTCTTTACTTTTTATTCTTTATGTATCTACCATAGATTTTTATGCTGAAGGTTATAAAATATCTTACAGTTATAACAAGTTAAGCTGATAACATTTAATTTTGATTGCACACAAAAACTCTACACTTGTATCTCATCAGAAATTCCTCTACATTCTAAAGTTTTGTAGTCAAGTTTCAAATTCTTCTATAATTTGCATTCCTTAACAAAATATTGTAGTTATTATAGTTTTGTCGTTCAACCTTTATGCTAAAGATATGAGCAATTTAAAGTATTAGAGTATTCCTAATTTGCTGTTTTACCAGTGAACTTACTGGTGTTCTATTACCAATTAGCAATTTTTTTTTCTTCCTGTTTAAGAAGTTCTCTCTGGCATTTCATGTAAGACATGTCTGGTGGTGACAAACTACCTCAACTTTTAATTTTTAGGTGAAGTTTTTATCTCTCCTTAACTTCCGAAGGACAGCTTTACCAGTATTACTGGTTGGACATTTGACCATTTTTTTCTTCAGCATTTTGAATACATAATCTCATTCTCACTTGGCCTATAGGGTATTTGCTGAGAAATTCATTGATAATTTTAGTGAAAACTTTTTTTATTTGATTTTCTTTTTTTTCTTGCTGCTTTCAGTGTTGTGTCTTTTTTTCTTGCGGCCTTTAGTGCTGTGTCTTTGTCTTTGATTTCTGACATTTTGGCTACTATATATTTTGGCATAATCTTATTTGGATTGAATCTGACAGTTATCTTTTCTCAGCATTAGAAAGTTTTCTGCTACTATTTAAAAATAATATTTCTATTTATTTGACTTTCTCTTTTCCTTCTTGAACTTCTTTTCCTCAAAAATTTTCAGTTTTGATACTAGTCCATAAAACCTGCAAGATTTCATTTTTTTACCCTCTGACTCAGTTTCAAAAACTTGTCTTCAAGTTCACAGATTTCTTATCTTGGATCACTTCTGCTTTTGATGCTCTCTATTGAATTACTCATTTCATTATTTGTATTTTTTTTTACCTCCAGAGTTTCTGTTTGATTTAAAAAAACAAAACAAAACACTTATTTTACATTATCTGTCAGGCAGTTTATATCCCTTCATTTCTCTAGGGGATATTTCAGCTACTGGAAGACTCATGAGTTCCTCTGGTAGTCATGTTTCTTGTTGTCTTGCACTGATGTCTATGCATTTTAAGAGTTAGGGACTTATTCCAGCTTTTGGTAGACTGTTTTTAACTAAAAACAACAACAGCAACAACAGCAAAAACCCCTTTAGTAGTCAGCCTGTTCAGAGATTCTGGGAAGACTTTTTTGATGTGGTCCATGAGTGGGCTGACTGTGGGACTACTTAGGCGGCTGTCCTGGTGCCTGGGTCAGCAGGTGAGTGCCGTGATCCACTGAGGTGGACTTTTTCTCTGGAGATTGGCCTGGAGTCTGGGTTTCCAATAGCAAGCCTGGGGCTTGTATTTGAGGGAGTCAGCCAGAAGGCTAGGTTCACAGAAGCTGGCCTAACACCGTCGTGGATCTTGAACTTGAGTCTGCAGGGGATAGTCAGGTGCTGGGATGGGTTTGGTGACTGGGTCCATTTGGATGGGCCTGAGTTAACAGGGCTGGCTGACTTGGTCCTGGGGCCAGTGTGGGGCCTAAATCCAAGTGGATGAGCCAGGCCTGGGTCCTAGGTCTGTAGGGATAAACTAGAAACCTCATTATATAGGGACCAGGTATGCACTGGCGATTACCTGGATCTGTTGGACGATGGGTTTGTAAGAGCCAGTCTGGTGGGTTGGGCTATAGAAATGGACTTGGCACTGGTCAGGTCTGGAACATGTGTCTGTGGGTGCCTGGTGTCTGTGTCTGTGGGATCCTGGAGTCTGAGGCCAGATATGCCAACCTGGTGCTGATGATGGCCTGAAGCCTGGGTGTGTGTGGGTTTATCTGACTCTTGGCTGGTCCGAAACCTGTGACAAGCCTAAAGCCTAAAGCTGAAGGGGTTGGCCTGGAGCTGCAGAGATGGGTTGGGACTGGAGCATATATTTACAGATTTTCACCTAGGAGACTGGGTCCTTAGGTGCTGGCCTGATGATGAGAGTTTCAGAACCCAGTCTGGAGAGTTTTAGAATCCAGCCTTGGTTGAAGCCTGAAGGCAAGGGGCCAGCCTGATGCTGGAGAGAATCTACAACTCAGTGCCACTGATGCTAGCCTGACCTTGGGTTGAGCCAGGAGCCTGACTCTGTAGAGGCTGACCTAAAGACCAAGGCCACTAAAGTGGATATAGTTTAGATATAGTTTACTGAGCAGGACTGCATCTTGGGACTCGTAGGCTTGGAGGCTTTAGTCTGCTGGACAGACCTGGAGTCCCAGAGGCCTTCTCAGTGCTGGGTTTGGTGTCAGGCATATTTCAGTGCTAACAAAACAAACACTGAACAGCAATATTAGAATTTTTATGAATAGTATTGCCTGACAAAAAATCTGAGTCTGAGGTCTGTATACTCTTTTTGAAAAGGAGGTTTAGTAGTGCTAAAGACACCTTAATGATGCTAACACCAAAGTGAACTTTTTCCTTGTTAAAATGTGAGAGAGACTACTTGGAAAGAGAATAATTTTTTCACTGGTGGCTCAATATGATGTAATGCTCTTTCTTCATATATCTAAATGTATCCTTCTCTCTGCCAGTGGTAAGGATTCCACTTTTTGGGATGCTCAAGTAACACAGGTTCTGTTGCCCAACTATGAGTCATACAACAGCCATTCAACCTGAAACAGTTGAATGGAAGGCACTCTTTTGAGATGTTTTCCAAGACCTATTTATTTTATGTGAACCATCTAAGACACGGGAAAGTTAGCAATCCTCTCTTATATTTATCAAATAAAATTTAATTCTCTTAAGGATAAATGGTTGAAAATATGAAAAATATATGTATCATGGACCAGGCAATGCAAACATCATGTAGCCATGAACAAACATTTTGGTCAATGCCCAAAATAAAATAAATAAAAATGTGTATTACTTATGTGTGTAGAAGTATTCATAGATTTACATATATGGAAGAAAAAATAAGGAAACTGCGTTAAAGTTTTCACTTTGTTTTTTTCTTGGTGGTTACGTTATCATTGATGCTACATTATTTTCAGTATATACCAGCTTATTTAATAAAAGAAATATATGGCTTGCATTTTCTGGAACCAATCAAAATTTATTAATAGGTATGGAGAAATGGCATTGATGCTTAGAATCAAGACCAAAAATACTTCCAGAATTTGAGGACAGAACTAGAAAAAAATCTAATTTAAGGAAAAAGGGAAAAATTAAAAATGAAGCTGAATGCTGTTCTCGGTAACAGATTATTCAATCTGAAAGATGTTTCGAAATATATTTAGGAGGCGCCAAATAAGTTTATCTAGGATACCAATTAGTGTTTCAGCAGCAAACTATGAGAAAAAAAATTCACTTTTCAACTACAAGTAAAATTATCCCAAGTAATAATGTGATTACAGAGAAGAATAATCTGTGATAATGATTTGTTAATGAAGGGAAAATTTTAACTTAAAAAGAATACTTAATTCAATGAGCCAAAGACACATAAAACATATAGGAAACTAGAATTCATAATGCCACTTAAATTTCAGGCACCAGCTAGTACACCATTATCCTAAAAAAGTGAAAAATAAAGAGAAAAATAGGAGCATGGGTTTTGCTCTGTTTCATTGTTTGATAGTCAATAGTTAGAAGGGAAAGTGTTCTTTATAAAAAAAATCACAAGTAATAAACATAGGAATGGTAGAATTTGTAAATGACTATTTTCCGATCTCAAATGAAATAATGGATCTAGGTGATGATCAATAGTGAATGTTAAAAGCATCTGATGAAAGACAGATGAGGAAAATGTATAAAAGTGGAGTCAGTCTGATGTATTAGTTTTCTTTAAAAAAAAATTGGACTCACTCTGTCACCAAGGCTGAACTGCAGTGGCACAATCACAGCTAATCGCAGTCATGACCTCCTGGGCTCAGGCCATCCTTCCTCCCCAGCCTCCTAAGTAGCTAGGACTACAGGATGTGCCACCATGTTGGGCTAATTTGTGTGTGTGTGTGTGTAGAGATGAGGTCTCATTATGTTGCTCGGGCTAGTCTCAAACTCAGGCTCAAGCAATCCTCCTGCCCCAACCTCCCAAAGTGCTAGGATTACAGGCATAAACCACCATGTTAGTCTGATGTATTCAATTTCTATTGCTGTTGTAATAAATGACCACAAAGCAAGTGGTTGAAAGCAACACAAATTCAGTATCTCCCAGTTCCATAGGCAGAAAATCAATAAGTGTGATTTGCCTGGTTCACTTGTCTAGGTTTCATAAGACAGAAGTCAAGTTGTCAGTAGGATTGCGTTTCTTTCTGGAGTCTCTGGAGTTGAATCTACTTCCAACTTCATTCCAGTTATTGGTAGAACTCTGTTCCATGGGATGGTAGGACTGAGATCCCATTGAGTTGCTTGCTTTTGGCTGGGGAGAATTTTTAGCTCCTGGGAGTGGCTTATATTCCTTGACTTCTAATCTTCTTCCATCTTTTTTATAGTCAGCAACAACAGGTCTAAGCTTCTCATGCTATCTCTATCTATGACCTCCCTTATCTGTCTCATTTTTCCTGTGTCTTCTCTCTGACTCCAGTTTGAGAAAGTTACCTGCTTTTAAGGGCTCAAGTGACTAGACTGGTCCACCCAGATCATCCAAGGTGATCTCCCTGTAGTATTTGAATCTGCAAAGTTCCTTTATTACAGCAGTGCCTAGATTACTGCTTGAATAACCAGGAGATGGAAGTGTTGAGTGGGTATCATTATAATTCTGCCTACCACATCTGACAATGCTTGAACCCACTGATCAATCCTAATTGCAGTTTTGGTTAAAAATTCATAAGCGGACCTTGAATAATTATTATGATACTGTAAGAAAGAGATTGGCAGTAATGCGAAACTGTTAGGGGAATGGGGTGGAATTGGCAGTTTAGGGAAACCGCTAAGGGAGGGAGGGGCATACTTCATCAACAAGGGTACTTGCATAATCAACGTTTATATACCTAACCCTGAATTGTACCCCACATCTTTATAATAAAAAAGAATAAAAATAAAAAATAAATAAAACCAGTGGAAATAGGGGAGACATAGGAAAGAAGATTGGCAAAACATTAACTACTGAAGGTGAATGACAGGTACATAGAGTTTTCTTATGTTATAACATGTCATCTTCTTTTATGTATATTCTTCCACAATAAAAATCATAAACACAAAACCACCTTAGAGTTTCCAAGATTAGTGCCTCCACTGCATTCAAGAATTTGTCCATCGCTTATCTCTCATCCAGGCTTCTAGCTTCTTTTCTGTTTATCAGACATTGAATTATTACGTTTCCTGGCAGTCTTAGTTGGTGACTGCAACTGGCAAAACCAATTCAGCCTTGAGGGTATGGAGAAGGGAAACTCTTTCCTAATATAGAAAGAGCCATTGATGGTTATATTAACTCTTTATAAGTGAGTTTATAAGTGGAAATGCCCAGCTGTGTCACAGGGCCTCTTTCACCAGTGTTCTGGTTACAGCTTGCTAAAGAACCTGGCCACCTACTATAAATACATTTCGGGCTATTGGGAAGAAGCACATACCCTGTGTTGTGCTTCCTGATATGTTTCCATTTTGCCAAAAGGATCTTATTTCCCTTTCTATAATGATTTTGACCATTCCGTGCTTCATAATTTGGCACTTAAATCAGTTTTAAAAAAAATCATTTATACCATAAATAGAATGTGAGTTTAACATCATAGATGTAAGATAAGTTTAAAAATAAACAAAATAAAAACAAAAGTTGTTAAAAATTTATCTGTATTTTCCATTCTTTTACATTTTAAGACTGTCTCTGTTCCCACTGCAAAATAAAACTCTTCTAAAGATAATGAATAGGCACAAAATCAATTTCTACTGTATCTTCCAGTTGTGGTCCTTTCTCATAACCTTTATCATACTGAGTGATGATACAGATAATAGTCAAAATGAAAGACAAAACAGAGAAAATGCTTTAGAAATATTTAGAGGATACAATCAGCAGACAAACACCTTGAAATAAGTTTTTTAAAAAATGGAAGAAGAAGCAGTAAATGGAGGAAGATATAGTAATTAGAGTTCTGGTAAATGGTTTATTCATTAAGTTCGGTGTTTTCTTAGACCAAGGCAGAACCGTGTGTATTTGAAGGTGTGACTTGAAGGATACAGGGAGAAAAGACTGACAATTTTGAAAAAGGAGGGGATGTCTGATCCATTTAGAATCAAGAACAGAAGTAGAATGTTAGCTTATTTCAGGTGGAAATGAGAACAGACTATTGAAGCTGTGTAAAAATACACAACTCTTTGATCTAACCAGAAGTATTGTATTACAGCAAACTTTTGAAGAAATATGACAAATGAGCAGTGTTCTTCTGGAGAAATAGAGGTGACATCAATGTAATAATATCTTTGTTTATTCAACAGGATGGGAAAAGAAAGAATATATTCAGTTCAAATAGTACTATATTGGTTTGCTTCTTATTCTCTTAGCTTGATAAGGTAATACGTGCTGACTCAAAAGGAGCTTTTGAACTTTATACATTAAAGTTACTACTAATCATGAAAGTAAAAGATATTTGAAATTTAATTAAAAATTATATAGCATACTACAACCTTGTATCATAAAATTGGCTTGTGAATATATCTCTACAATTAAAGATACAATCTAAGTCTAAAATTGGTTTCTTCTCTGAACTGATCTCGAGAGCCTGGTTTTTAAGGGGCAAGAAAATACAAGTCATCAGATTAGCTCTGTGCAGATGGGGGCACAGAAGGGACCAGACAGGTGAGGGGATGCTTGTGACAGTCTTTTATAAAACTCATCACTTTGACTAGTGAAGAAGAAAAAGAAACCATCTGTGCTGTCATTCTTGTTAACCTTCTGCTTTGGCTAGAGAGATAAACTAAACACTTAGGATAGATAAATGAATACAAAACAATATTTTCATCGGGGCTATTGAAAATCAAACTAAGGATGAATAACCTTGTCTCTATCTGTCACACTTCTTATCTATGTTTTTGTGGATAGTTATCTTCATGAGAGAAGCTACTTGTTTTTATTAGAAAATACTAAGCATCAATTGTGGTTTAAATTTGAAACCAATCTATTTTAACCCATTAAAAATATATTATTTTATGTTAGTGTACTATTTATTAGGTAATATGGTGTTTACTTTTATGAGTAATTCTTAATTACCATTCAGAGAAAGTAATTTTGATTTTCACGTGTCATTTAGAAAAAAGAAAGGAGAAAAATTTTAATGTTAAATAAGTTCATACAGGTTTTATTTGGTTTGATTAAAATTCTGGGGAAATAATATTGTCTTTTGTAATTGCTAGTTTTCCAATTCTATGCTATTTGATTGATGTAATTTTTCAGATCCTTAAGACATTCATTTCTTTTCTCCTATTATATTTTGTTCCAGGGTAGAAAACCAATACTAAGTTTCTCAAAAGTCTATGTAAATGTATGTTATAAGTCACAGTAGGTCCTTATTTCTCCAAGTGCTTAGGATTTGGTGTTCAGTCATCTCTTTGACCAATTTGTATTTCCATGTGATTTCTATATCTTATGTTGAACTAAATATCTGTCATTTGTATTTCTTCACTTATATATTTTACCCAATTTTCATTTACCCAATTTTCATTTACATTGCTTCATCTCTAGGGCATGCCAATTTCCTATTAAATGTATACTTTTATTTTCTAGTATATTTCATTACCTATAGGATAAAAATTCAAACTCCTTGGCACAGCAAAAAAAGTCCTGTACAATCTGACCAAAACTAGTGCCCAGAGCCTCATCTCCTTTGACTCTATTTCGTGCTGTGTGTGTCAGCTGAAGCTAAAGGATTACTGTTCCTTGGACACTGGTGCCTTGTCTAGACTGTACATACACATCTCACTTTTCCATTTTCCCAAGGCTGGTTTTCACAACCCAGTCCAGCTTAGCCCACATGCCTTCATTGTGTAAATCCTTTCACACTTCCCATAATAAAGACTCCCCCAGCACCCTCATTTTGTTGGAGCTTCCCTTCAAATGATTTCTTCAACCAAGGGAAATGGCAAACAAACTTCTCAATGCCACAAATATGGAAGACATGTACCTCATATTCTTATGTGATTGCTACCAAACATAGATTTAGATTTAGGAAAAAATATTTTAGAAGGGGCAAGTGGGCACAGAGGCTCACGTCTATAAACCTAGTACTTTGGGAGACTGAGGCAGGAGGATTGCTTGAGCTCAGGAGTTCAAGACTAGCCCAGGCAAAATAGCAGGACCTCATCTGTACAAAATTAAGAATAAAAAAACTAACCAGATATGGTGATGTGTGCCTGTAGTCCCAGAACTAGAGGCTGAGGCGAGAGGTTCACTTGAGTCCAGGAGGTCGAGGTTGCAGTGAACTGTGATTGTGTCACTGCTCTCAAGTCTGGGCAACAGAGTGAGATATAGATTCAAAAAAACAAATAAATAAGAAAGAAGTGATTTTTCCCCCCAATTTTACTTATAGATTTAGTGTAGTTAAATTATATTATAAAGAAAAAGAAAAGAATATACATCTATTCTTTTGTAACATAAATACATCCCAAAGCTCATACTATTTTATTTTTATTTTTTAATTTTTAATTTTTTTTATTTTTTGAGTTGGAGTCTCACTCTGTCACCCAGACTGGAGTGCAGTGGCTGCTCCCAGACACCACAGCCTCGACCTGCTGGGCTCCGGCAATCCTTCCACCTCAGTCTTCCAAGTAGCTGGAAGTATAAGCACGCGCTACCACTCCCGGCTCATTTTGATTTATTGTAGAGATGAGGTCTCGCCAAGTTGCCCAGGCGGGTCTCGAACCCGCGGACTCAGGCAATCCACTCACCTCAGCCTCCCAAAGGGGCGGGATTACAGGCTGAGACACCGAGCCCGGCCTATTTTATTTTTAATTGTTATACATTATAAAATTTTTTATTATTTAAAAGCAACAATTTTAAATAAAGTTATTTGATCATACGCCTGTCTCCTTTTTCTAGACTGGAAGACACTGTTGATAAAACTGTGCTCTATGATTTTTTTTCTAAGCATAAAGCATCACTATAAATAAATGATTCAAATCATAAACTGCAATTAATGAAAATTAATATTAAATTTGACATGCTAACTCAATATCATTTCATGGTTATATCCTTTTAGTGCAGGTAAGCAAGTTTACAGAATAGAGAAATGTCTCCTAACTGCTTAAATCATAAGTTATAAGACATGACTAAAGGTTTTAAAAATTAGTAGTTTTAAAAAGTAGCTTTAAAAAGTAGTAGTTTTAAAAAGTTTTAAAAAGTATTAGTTTCAACTCATACTCTAAACATAATCTCCTTTTATTTTCTGCAGACTATAGCAATATTATTTCCAAATAACTAATGGATGTTTATCTTTGGAGACCTTGAAAAAAAGCTGTCTCATTTATTGTCATTTTAAATAAAGTATTAAAAAATATATTACCTTACTCTTAAGAAGGAGAAAATATCCTTTATCATGATATTTCTGATGAAGAACAAATAGTAAGAAGGAATGGGTTGACCCACTATTATTGTTTGATTGCACATAATAATAAAAAATTAGTGACCTCCTCCATAGAAGAACCAAGGTTTAGTTAGAGAGGGACAAGACACATTGTCAAGATTTAGCAAATTCAAGTTTTAGATTAGGATATCAATTAGTTATGTAGCATCCAGAATGTGGAGATAATTGTCTTATTATTCAATTTATATAAACATCTGCATAGGCTTGCTGGGAAGGGCAGTTCAGTACCCAGTATTCAAAGTCAAAGTGCTCAAAAGTTGAGTGAATTGCCCCTGGGCAACAGAGAACTAGCTACAGTGAAAAAGTTCCAGGGCAGTGTTCAGGGAGTTCCATTTTTAAATGCAACACTTACATGGCTATCAAGCCAAGGGAGCATATAAACAGGCAGATATATTTCCTATAACTTCTTGATTTTATCGCTGACCTATATTATTATTTTTCTGAAGAGTTAGAAGTGAAATTGGAAAGTAATTTAATAACTTTCTTTTCTCTCATGACCATATACAGGATCCAAGGGAAAATTTAATGGATTTAGTCCTCTGTCTATTTTCCAAATTTACCTTATTGTCATAGTCTTGGCTATATGCTTCATTTTTCCCATTTTCCTGTTTCTTGCCCTCTCAATGTACTTGACTCTGAGTAAAATTCTATTAAAATTATTTATATGTGTTTAAATTTCTGTTCTTATTTTTTTGTGTGAAATTTCGTTTTGAGGTATCATAGAGATTATACCAAATTTAGAACCCCAAACGATTGCCATAATAGTAAGACAGAATAAAAAATAATGAATAGTGCCCATTCATTCAAAATATATACTTCAATTCTTAGCAAAATAAAATATAAATACAAGGTTTTCCCAGACATTTATAGAGCATTTAATGTGCACACATAAGCTTTACTTGAAGTAATTCTTTTAAACCTGGCTTCTAATAGTATAAAGCAAATTCATTATACACACATGAATATTAAGGCACATTAAAATTTAATTAATCTGAATCAGCTACAGTATCCATTTTCTAACTGTATTGTTCAAATGCTCAATATAAAAACCTCAGGAAATTATTTAAAATGTTCGTAATTATTAAATTGGGATTTAAAAATCTTCAGCATCTATTCTTGTCACTTTTTTTTTTGCTCTGTTATGCTACCTGCTCAATAAATTATACATTAAATCTTATGTGTACAGCTGAACTGCAAACACCCACAAATAAGAATATGCTGAGAAAAGCATTCTGGAGTTTCTGTTTGTATTTTATCTTTTCTGGTTTGGAATTCAGATAGCTAATGAAAATATGTTTTTTTTTTATATTGGTAACTACTGAGCATTACCTATTTAGCGGCTATTTGTGTTTCATTTACTGACTTCTAAAAGAGAATCAAAAGAAAAAAGGGCACAGCACAAAGCTCTTTAAGATTTAGCTCCTTGTGATGAGACAAGGCAAGTGCCTCAGTCTTCCTTTATTATTGGTTTAATATAAATCTGAATCTTTATGATTATGGTATGTTGCCTCGATCTCTTAGAGTTGAAAGTATAAATGACTAGTCCAAGGAGATTCAAATTTCATTCAAATTCATTATAAAAATCAAGAGAGAGTGATGAATGAGAAATAAGATGAAACAGATAGAGTGGGACAATATTTTTGTAGAGCCTTAAATTTCAACGTGTCTTCTTGTGTCGTGTGACCATGGAGAACTTAGACATTCAGTAGGAAGTAGCATAAGAAACAATGAGTTATGGAAGTTAATGGGGTAATAGAGTCTGAAACTATATGAGGAGATTAGTAATTAAACTATTACTCCTCTTTTTCTCTGACAGAATCTTCTACTATCAATGTATCTGGCCTTAAGCAATTAGATTGAAGATCACACAGAAGAACTTCAAATGAGATGAAGACTACCAACTGATTTAATGAAGTTTTTAAAATACTTATACTTATGTAACCTTAATTTTACTACAATATAAATTTCCCCTTGGGTGATTTGTTAGATTGATATAAATAAATCACTTATTAAAATGGGTGAATTAAAGACTTGTTCTAAGTGGGAACTCCTGTCATAGTCTTAAGGAGAAAGTATGTTTGCTGTCAGTTCTGCATGCAGAGGGCCAAGTAAACTCAGTTTATTACCACTTAGTCAAAGAGGCGGGCACACACAACATAAACAAAGTTAAAATATAACTGACAGTTTGGGACAACTATCCACAGTTCTAAGAAAAAATATGAATATTTAATAACAAGTATTGTCCACAAACCAGTAAATGAAAGAAAAGCACTCCAACTTTTCAATAGTCAGACAATGTTAAGAGTGAGTCCATAGAAAAAGAAATACCACCTGGTCAGTAAAATAACTAAGTAAAGTTAACCTCACAAGAAAACAGTGTATTTGAAATCAGCTCATTGAGTTTTTCCTCAACAAAATGGAAGCAAGTTGATAACATACACATCAATAAACAGATTAATGGATATACACATTAATACATTTTAGTGTGAACAAGTATTCACATTCAGTATGGGTTGTAAGTGTAGCTGGTATATTCTGAAGTATAACATGTTGACTGTATAACAAATAATTTAATTTCAGGCATCTAATCTAGAGGAGAATTATCACAAAGATGTTCCTGCAGCATTTTGTCAGAGAGTAAACCTCTAATACTGAAATGAGATGCAACAGTTAAAAGAGTAAAATAGAACTAAGTGGTTGATATGAAAATGTCTTTATGCTGAGTGAAAGGCTGATGACAGAATACACACAATGGGATTCCATCTCCACTCTCAAATATCCAAGGCTAAAAATGTATGAACACATTTGCATATACATATAACTGTGTATACACACATGCACAGATATATACACAAACAAATAGTATCACATATATGTACATACAATGATGATAAAGAGCTTTGAAAGAAATATGCTACATTTATAACAGTCAATTACAGTCATTACCATCAATAGGGAGGGTAGTATAGGGGAGGAACTGAAAAAAGTACTTTTGCTAGTCCTATGTTATTCAAAGTTTTCAGAAGAATGGTTCAAATTTCACATGCAAAATAAAAAAAAAAATGCCTGTGGGTCTATACAATCTCGAAAGTATCTAAAACTTCAGATTGAATACTCCATGAATTCAAGTCTATTTTATGTCATTTTAAGAGCAACTTATAAACTAAAAAAATTGTAAATATTTGGCTGAATGTAAGAGTTAATTGTATTTCTGTAACGCTTGGAACAAAAAACTCTCAGGAAGAACAGTATTCTCTGTAGCCAAGAATGAATATGTTAAGTGTTATATTTTAAGTACTACTTAATTCCATTTATATGAAGTATCTTAAAATAGTAAAACTCTATAAGCAGAAAATACAATAGTGCTTTCCAGGGACTGAGGGGTAGGAAGAAGGGGGTGTGGTTACTCAAAGTGTATAAAGTTTCAGTTATGCTAGAAGAATAAATTCTAGAGATCTACTGTGCAAAATTGCACCTATAGTTAATGTTATGGTTTTGTACATTTCAAATTTGTAGAGAAGGCTTACTTCCTATTAGGTGTTCTTACTGCAGAAAGAAAAAATAACAAAAACAAAATGAAAAGACAAAAGGGAACTCTGTGAGGTATTGAATATGTCTATGACCTTGATTGTGGCGATGGTGTCATAGATGTTTACATATGTCCAAACCCACAAATTGTACATATGAAATAGATATGTTCTTTATATATCAATTGTACTTCAACAAAGCTGTTAAAAACAAATTTAAATACATTTTAAGTATAAAATATGCTTTCATCAATCTTCTTTGCCATTCCTAACTTTTTATAAGCTGTGAAAGTGGCCATAGATATAAATAATATATGTACATCTAAATGAATGAACTGCAATGAATGACTTTCACCACACAGCTGGACTGCACCATGGCATGCATCTAATGTGGCATTTTCAGAGACACTTCCAGTTCAAGGGACTATTTGCCTCTGATCTTTCTTGACTTAGGGCACATATCTATGTAGCATCTAGTCCATTTGGTATCATGTTTCTTCTCCATAAAGCCAGTATTTGTGGACTTTGTTATTGATTTTAAAGTCTTAGTCCAATAATTGGTAATAAATGCATGCTGGTCTATTTTTGACTTTGGCAATCTAGTGGAATTGGGAAAATTCATTTACCTCTCTGAACATGAGTTTCCCTAACAGGAAAAATAGGTATTTTTTTAACTCTTACAAGAATTTGTGTGGTTTGTATAAGATAACATAATTAAAGCACCTAGCAATGTCCCTTATTGATTTTAGTAATTTAATCAATAGATAATTCCCTTTTACCCTCCTTTTTTCCTGCTACTTGTATTTCTTATCACATCCCCCTTATGTCTTAACTTTTAATTGAAAAATACTTGCATTTTAATAAGCATTTTAAGCCAATCAGTGCACTTCTTTTCATCCATGTTACAGATGAACAATATAGCACATGTTTTGTGTTATATGTGTTCATTGACTTCTCAAAGCTGTGTTTTTATGGCTACCCCTTTGCCATCAGACACAATACAGTTTTGGTTTTTTCTGTAAATGAAGCCCGCTGGGAAGTCAGCATGATCAGATTTTTTAGATATGCAAAATGGCATTTTTATTTAATAATATAATATGCTAATGTAATATAATTACAGTTTTGTGGACTGTCTCTGAAATACATTTATGCATTTTCAAATATATATATGTATAAATGAATGTTTACAAATATGCATATATACATTTTCTCTGCCTCATATTATCTAATTTTTTATCTTCTTTCTTTTAAAATCCAAAAAGCTTGTTAAAAAAACCAGTTTACAGCCGGGCTCGGTGGCTCAGCCTATAATCCCGCGCCTTTGGGAGGCTGAGGTGAGTGGATTCCCTGAGCCCGTGGGTTCGAGACCCGCCTGGGCAGTGAGACCTCACCTCTACAATAAATCAAAAAATCACCTGGGCATGGTAGCACATGCCTGTAATTCCGGCTACTTGGAAGGCTGAGGCGGCAGGATCACTGGAGCCCAGCTGGTCGAGGCTGCGGTGGCCGGGAGCGGCCACTGCACTCCAATCTGGGCGACAGAGTGAGACTCCAACTCAAAAAAAAGCAAAACAAAACAACAACAACAACAAAAACAGTTTACAAGGATAACTGAAATTTCCAACTAAGAAGTCAGAAAAGTACAAATGTAACTTAACATAATATTAATTTTCTAAAATTACACATACTGCATTGTCAACAGTTCATTTGACTAATTAATGATAGCTATGTGCTGTTTGAATACATCTATTACATTTATACTTCTCATATTTCTATAGCTCCAATTTTCAACCATCTAACTTGTTTTATCATTAGCTTTCCTCCTTTTACTGAATAATACAACTTAATTTTGTTCTCTGTGAAAGTGATGGAAATTTTAAAAATATAAACTTACCTCTCTCTTTTATGTAATTTTATTTTAAAATGCTGCCAGCAGAGGTTTTCCTATTCAGGAATTTCAAGTGCTATCATCCACCTCTCTCCTTTTCCGTCCTATGTTCCCCATTCCAAATTCCGTTGCCAAACTGTAAAAAGAACTATCTAATGTGTCTCTAATGATAACAAGTTTCCTTCCCTTCTATTTTCTCTCTGTGACTGGAATATTTGTGTTGGGTGGAATTTAATATGCTAGCCCCAACTGACAACATTAAGTCCCTATGCAAGTGTCATTACTTGATGCATGGGTGCAGTCAGCACAATGGACTGTAAAAAGGTTCAAAATACAATTTGTTCCTCACTGGTATTGTCATTAAGCCCACATACATATACAGCGGCAAGGCAGTATTTCAGTCAAGATTGGAGGCACTGTATTATCAGCCATTCCTCTAAAATGGAGTGGCACTAAGTTCTGTGCAGTGAAATAATTCCTTCAACAAATCTATTCTAGTCAGAGGATATTTCTAGGCATAACATTTATGAGAAAACTTATCATGAGGACCCTGCTGTGTTTTTTGGAAGGTTGGCTTTCCAAACCACTGGAGAGACTGATAAGCAAATACAGGTATAGAATAGACTCAAGTTTAATGTCGATGAGATGTGATTTAAAGTAATTACTCAAGCTTACATTGACCTCATCCTACTTTGAATTCCTTATTCACTCAAGGAAAGAGAGCTATTTTCTGTATTTTCCTGGATTTCCATGAGACCTCATAAAGTACAGGCTAATAACAATCTTCAGCCCTGTTCTAAGAGTCACAATAATAATAAGAATATTATTTAAACTAATAGCTTATTATGGGCCATATTCTGTTCTACATCACATATTAATCTACTTAATTCCCACAAGAACTCCAGAAAGTAGGTGCCTGGTTATTCTCTTTTTCCAAATAAGGAAACTGGGATCTAGATAGTTTTGTATTTTGCTCAAGTTCATAGAGACGAAAAGGGTCAGCACTGACACCCTGACTGAGGCGTTAATGATTGCAAAGTCCAGTTCTTAACCACTACTATACTATACTGAAGTACTGGAGAACATTTTTTTCTGCCAGTGATTTCACCAACTTGTTCTCTCTTCTCGATAGCAGGCTCTTTCTCTTCTCCTGTTTGTGTGTGCTCAGAGCACCTGAGTCAGGGCTTAGTGCCCACTTAGGGGTACTTATCAGGTCAAGTTGTAAGCAACAGAAGCTAATTCTTGCTAAATTAAGCAGAATAGCATTTTACTGAGGAAAAACATCGTGATCAAATATTTCTTGATGGAATTTATACCATTGGTTGAGTAACACAGTTCCAGTTCCTCTTGTTAACGCCAACTATAATGGCTTCCCTTCCTTCTCTTGAGTTAAAAAAAGATCAAGTGTTTCAGATATAACCAACAGATTATCATCAAACATCTGGTGGCCATGGGATTCTGAGAAAGCTTTGGCTTCATTGTATAGTTCACAGTATTGATGAAAATGTTTTGGAGCAACAAATTTACAGAAAACAAATAAGAATACGCACATGGTTCTTAATCCCACTAGTATCAAACTTAGTTGTGGGATTCGTTTTGGCCAAGGAAATGTAAGTGGAATTTGCATTTACTTCTGAGAAGAAGCTTTAAGAAACACTTCATAATTCTACCATTCTCTTTTCTTTCTCAAAAAACTCAGCATGCCCCACACAGAGACTGTTCCTAAGTTCTGAGTCCCAATACATAAATGCTTATTGGTTTTAATGACTGAAATTTTAGACTGTTTGGTAAACACTATAATCTAGTTTAAGCTGACTTGCATAAGGGGTATCCAGTAGCAAACATGACCATATCCAAAATGAGGTGACAGTGTCAGTTCAGGGAGGATACTGTTTCTTCTTCCAAGGAATGATGAGTGTAATAGTTAGTCCTGCTGGTATTGGAACTCAACTCTGGATCCCAGCCCTGGCATCGTGGCCATCACTGCTCCAGAACAGGATTTGCGGTTGCCACAGTCACTTCCATCATGGATTTTACACTGTTCATGTTTAATGTCTTAATTCCTGATTCTTTTTCTGGGAAAGGTGCATTTGATTATTGGAGTCTATATGTAGTACTTATACTTTAGTTGGAAGAGTGTCTAGAGAAGCAAACATCTGCGTTATTCAAGTTTTGTGGTAGAAAAAAAACCATTTTTCTTCTCATCAACACTCATGTTGAAGAATTGTTTGCATAACAAAGGGGGAAATCTCACCAAAGGCATTAGAATTTCCTAGTTGTCAAGCATCTCAATTAAGGAAGGTTGGATTTTTTCTCTACCCCCTCTCTCTTAATCTCTTAATCTCTCCCTTGTGCGTGCTCTCTCTCTCTCTCTCTCTCTCTCTCTCTCTCTGACTCTTTATCTCTGTCTCTCTATCCTCCTAACTCTTTTTCATTCAACTGATATCTAAAAAAGCTAGGATCCTCCATAAATATGATTGGATTATACATGGAGAAGAGAAAGGAGGAAGACCAAAATTCAGCCTCTGGTGAACTTCAAACCAGCATGGTTGTAGCTGAAGGCCGTTATTCTGAGCAAATTAACAGAGAAATAGGAAACTAAATGCCAATGATCTCAGTTATAAGTTTGAGCGAAACATGGGGTACACATGGTAATAAGAATGGGGCTAATAGACTCCAGGATCTCCTAAAGAGGGGAGAGTGGAAGGGAGGGAAGATGGTGAAAACTACCCAGTGGGTACTATGCTCGCCGTTTGAGTGAAGGGTTCAGTAGAAACCCAAACCTCACCCTCATGCAATACTCATGTAATAAACCTGCAAATTTACCTTTTGAATCTAAAATTAAAAATCTAAAAAATGAAATAGTTACATTATTTAGTTCAGATCTGCCATTAACAAAACTGATACAAATATCTTAATTTGAAAACTATCTATTTTTCCCTTTGTTAAGAACCTGTATGGAGGGAGAGTAATGATAATTAGCTTGCCTGAAAACCCAGTACCTGTATCATACGAACAATAAAGTCAAGTGATTCTGGCTTCCTTCTTCAAAAACAGATACACAGAAGCAGCTCCTAATCAGAGCTGCTACTCCACACAATGGTGCCTGATTCTGCAGTGCAGAAGTTGGATTTTCTCTATTTATTTGTGTGTGGTCATTTTTTAAAATCAGGGACAGATTTACATAAATACAATTTAAAAAGACATATATATGCATATATAATATATTGTCAATGTATGAACTGAAAGATATTTCTTTCTAGGAATCAGTGTATTCTCTCTCTTGTCACCATTCCTCAAGGGAAAAAAAATAGTGATCAAAGATTTCTTAATGGGATTTATCCCATTGGTTGAGTAACACAACTTGTTTGCAACCCACTTCCTCTTGCTGACTCCAGCTATAATGGCTTCTCTTCCTTCTCTTGAGCTAAAAAAAGGCCATGTTTCCTAGATATAACCAACAGATTATTGTCAAAAGTCTCATGGCCATGGCATTCTAGAAAGTTTTGGCTTTATTGTTAAAAGAGGCAATCTAATGTTGCTTCTTCCATTTTATTACTGCCTTTTATGCATATGTGGAGCTGTTCCCACCATTCTGCAACTTGAAGGGTCAGTGCAAGAAGACAAATCAACAGGGTAACTATGATAGGGGATGATATAGAAAGATTCCAGTTCCTTGAATACATTGTTTTAAGACATGGATACATACAGTTTGCTTGTACCACACTTGTTAATTTGTTGTTAATTTAACAATAAAGATCTTTATGTTTGACAGGAGAGGAGTGGTGTAGCTATAAAGAACAGCACAAGGGAATCAGGGTGATGGAACAATTCCTTAACTGCATTATGGTGATGATTACAATCTGCACACATGTGGTAAAAGTTCCCAGAACTACACACAGGCACACACATATATGTAGATAAGTGAATACATGTAAAACTAGTGAAACCCAAATAATCTGTGTGGATTGTATCAGTCCAATTTTCTTATTTCAATACTATGTTGAACTAATGCAAGATGTTACCATTGGGAGAAGCTGAGTGAATGGCACATGGGATCTCTCTGTATGCTTCCCCCCCCAACTATCTGTGAATCTATAATTAATCCAATATAAAACATTTTTAAAAATCCACAAAAACAAAAACAAAACCACCACTATTATTCAGCAGCTACTCTGTTACCTGGTGAGCATGAAACCATGTGAAACATAATAAAATGTTCTATTGGGGAAGAGACATTTGGCACAAAATTTGGGAAAACCAGTACCATATTCTTTTCACACAAAATAGAGGCTATTTATTTAGAGACAATAAAACACGCACACAAAAATAACAATTGCTCATGTAGTTTTATTTTCAGTGTATTTCCTGAGTAGATAGTATTTAATGAACTGTGACTTTTGTCAATATAAGCCTATTTTCCATAATTTTATGCTACTCACCAATTGCAGGGGAAATTCAGATTTCCAATTAGATTGTTTATTGTTTCCTAGTAGAAATTGTATCTTTTGTCTTCAAGGGTTGACATGTATCAGTCCCTTGATTATGATGTCATCTTAGAGTTACTGCTTTGAGGCTTGACATCTGATTTTGCAGCTAATTAGCTGTTGATTTTAGGCAAGTTATTTAACTAAACTTTATGAATCTATGCCTTAAATTATACCTTGCATATTTAGTTTTTGTAAGTATATGCTAAAGCTTTTACTAGCACTGCAATATCCTGGGCTCTTTTCCAAATAAAAGCATCTTATTTTGATATACTTTATAGCTTTTTTAAGTGTGTCACAAATTTTTAAACTCTTGCCTCCATGATTTTCTCTTTTTAGAAACAAGCAACATATTCAGGAGTTATCTACTAGAGAGAATAAAATGTAATAAATATTGTCAAAATTAATTATAAAAATTACATGTAAAAGGCAGTGTGACAGTAAAAACACATTAAGAAATTTATGTAAATTATCAGTTTTTTCTTCCACTGCCCTCAATATATCCCAAACAGACTTAGATATTCAGACAGTCAACTTATTTTCCTGTTAAAAAGGAAGGAAATCTACAATGCAATTTGTTCAGAGAATATTATCTTTAATAAATGACATATAAATCATAAAGTCCTGCCAATAAAATTATGAATGATCACTTTATGTAAGCTATTCAGGGCAAAGTATGACACATGCACTTCTGAGATATTTGGAGGGCTAACAATCTGTTTATGAAATTGATCTGCAAATCTTAGTTGTGCTAAAAATATATTTCTATTTTTATCTTAAATATTGTCATTTTGGTCAATGTGGAATTTGCAGGGTATTTAGAAATTCAGCCAGCTTCAATTTCTTGGTAGTGAAATAAATAGCGACTCTTTATTCCTTTAATGTTTATACATATTCAGTACTAAATTATTTAAATTCAATTTTAATGCTTGATAACTTAAGCAGACAAATTAGGCTATTCAGAATTAAATCTGATTACATGATTGTTGTAAGGCAATATCACATGCAACTTGGTACAACCCATAAAATAACTCTTTATAAAGGAACTGAAACTTTAATTACCTGTGTATGCTGTTTCATATTATTATCCAAATGAGTATGCTCTCTTTCACGTATAATTCTAATTTGGTTACAGTCTTATATAATGTTTTCCACATTAGTTTTTGAACTTTCTTCAATTTTAAATTTGGTCCTCTTGCCACGTAAGAGACTTAGAGTTCCATAGTCATATACCATATTTATTTTTACCCACCTGTTCTCAAAAGGTATTTAATATCCTGTCAGAGACCGGCTCCGACGAGGGGGGTTGGGCCTGAATCGGGGGAATCAGGAAACGGAGAAGAAGAAACAACTCAAGGCAGTTCTTCTGGGTTCAGTCTGATCAGGACTGTTCCGATTTTATTCAAACTTTTTCCAGCTTATATACCATTTTCTATAACCTCCAGCAGTATGACAAATACCTGCTGGGGGCTTACAGATCTCATGATGCATAACGTACTTCACAAAAGATTTTTGCTCAAGGTAACAATTAGCAATCAAAATTCTGTGATGTATATCGTGATTCTCAAAGCTTACATCAAAATAACAAGTGCATGATTTTAACAATAGTTTTACAAACTGTTTCCTATAATATTTAATGAATAATCTATGTTTCATAAACTATCCTTATTTTTACTTAATGTAATATTTTCTATTAACTTTCTATGATTTAACAAAACAATCTATTATGATATTTCTTAAAATTTAACCTACTATTAATTGTTCTAAAACTAATTTTAATCATAAAACCACACAATGAATTATATAAATGTTTCTAATCATATATAAGCTTAATAATTCTTTTTATTTAATGATTTACTTAATGATTAAACTTAACACTATGCTAAACTTAACCCTAGATTATATCTTATGAATTTATTTTTATTAAATTTCCTTTAATCTTAATCATCACTAGTATGAATTTTTTATTATTATAGAACTATAAACTTATTCAAACTTATTTTCTACTCTGTCTTAAAACATACTAAAAGTATAATTATGATTATACTTAAAATCTATTTTCTAATATACTTGTGTGTGGCTAATATGTAAAGAATCCCGTTGCCATAGTAACTTGTTGACCAGCTTGACTTGAGGCAGAAACCGTGACAGGGGAGTTTCGGTGTAACTTGTTTTTCTATGTTCTACAAGTCCAGCTTCATTAAAGGCAAAAACAATATAATTAAGAAACTAAGAGTTTCAAAATTAGCCTTCAGGAACAGGAGGTTAAAGTTAACTTCTGGGAAAAGGAAACTTAAAAGCTTAAATGAAACTTAAAAATTTTCTATGAATAATCTTTACTGTTTAAGTTTTTCCAATGGAAATCATAACATATTGTATATATAATTTATAGTATTAATTGAAAATTTTGTAATCAGTCAGCAAATTGTATTATAATTGTGAGCATGCATAGGTAAAGAAACAAAAAGTTTATTAAACAAGATCCATGGAAACTTTTACCTCCAACATGGTCGCTGTATGCCAGAGCTTTTCTCTCAACCAGCATACTTCTTGTAATTAGGTGCTCCATACTTTGTTTCTTCAAGGTTTTGACTCCCATCATTTCATATTAATTTTTTCCTTGGCCTGTATTTATAGTACATTGCGAGACATGTATTATTTTTATCTGGACTCTGCTTTTCCAGGTAGACAAGTTCATGCTTTAACTTCTTAGTCCCCAACAATATCCCCATACTTTTATTCCACAAAGAAATCAAATAATAATCAGACACCAGAGGGATTATTTGGAACTCTAATAAAGGCTGACTTTGTTTTCTGATACTTGATTTCTCCTAACTTTTAAGCCTCACCTTTCCTTCTCTACCTTCTGCCCACATCAGAACGAAGTTCATAAGAAATCTTAGCGTGCTCTCCTTTCCTGCTGCGGGGGGGGATGTTCAAAGCATGACAACCCCGGCACATCCATAAGAACCCTCACTCCTGCTTCACTCGTTAACTACAAGGAAAGCAGAGCCAGTCTTGTTTTGAACCATCATGGAAGGTTACCCTGCTCAAGACAGGAAGCCTTGTAATATTTTCTTGGTGGGTGTGTGAACCAAATACCGGGTGAAGTGTCCATCTAATCTCTGTGAATCGGTTACAACAATTTGCTGTGAGCAGTTTGTCTAGCAGATGATTGCCACCACCAGGCATCATTATTCGCTTGCTTTGGCCTGCTGAGTGATTTTGCCACCAGCGGCAAGCATGTCCTTCGAACCATGCTTCTCTGTGATGTGGTTGCTGAATTCTTCTGAGCCTCTTACGGACGTCCAAACCCAAGTCAGAAGTTTTAATAGGTGCAATTTAAGGACAGGAGTATGGGACTGGGCCTTCCTTCAAGGGACCCAGCATTGCACATCTTGGCCCAGACCTATCTTTATGTGTTAGCTGGAATCATGTGTCTCAACTCTAGTGTATGCTACCATTGATGTTAAGCTTAGGGGAATGACTCTTATCTTATGACTGCAGGTGACACACCTAAACAGAGAAATAGCCCTTATTCCAGAGGGTGCACAGAGGGAAAACTGACACTCTTTGCAGTCAGTATGTGTCCCATCGGGTGGCTGCTTATGTGAAGGAAGAATAGCTACCAGGTGGCCTGCTAAGATCACACTGCTAATAGCAGATGACTTACTAGATCCCTACAAAATATTTCTCCTGCCACTGCCCTTTAGGCCTTTGTGGCCATAGGGGGAGAATCCTGATTCTTAGATGTCCAGGAAAAATATTCCCATCACACTCCTATGGCACAGCCACAAGATTCATTTAAGCTTGATTGGAACCTGGGTCCTTAACCCCAAAATGCATTCAATCCTGTAGAGGAAGTTCCTAGCCATAAAAATACTGATTTAAGGATCACTAGAGGAAGAAACTTAAAAATAAAGGCAGGATAGAGATGATACACTCCTGGAGGTGATACAAGGTGATGGAGAGGGGAGAGAGGATTGAGAGGAGAGAGGAGAGAGAGAAGTTGACATTTGGATATAGAGGAAGAAAACGAAAAGCCAAAATAGAGGTTCACAATTTGACCCATTTGGAAATTCAATGTTATGTAATTTTTGCAATTCAAAAAAAGAAAATTGCTGGTTTCCCATTGTGCCTCCACAATGTAAATTCTGAATTCATTTTAACATATAACTGAAATGATTCAACTGGCAAGCATTAATGACCTTAATTCATACTGAGGCTCAAGTTACAGTTATTTCTGGGATTCTACAAAATTTAAATAACATATCCCCTATACTCTTTGGGGAGTCACCAAATACACAAAAGTCTCACTTTAACCCTTGGAACTGTTGCCTTACTTGAACATCTTATGGTTATATGAATAGTTTCCATTACCTGAGATATCCTATAGTGGGCATGGGCATTCTAGCCCCATGGTAATACATTAAAATTATCTTTTTAAAATAATTATCCTTTTGTCATGTACAATTGGTTTGACAAAATGGGATTTGCCACAGACCTCCCCCCTACCTCCTCACCCCAGTTAAAATAAAATAGCATTCATCCAGATTGCAATATAGTAGATGCTCCTCTTAGTGTCTTCCAGATATTTGGCCACTGTAGAGTCTTTACCAACCTCCTCTTATACCACCTGGAGTCCTTGGATTAGCCAGGGTGTTCATAAATTGCCCACTGATTCCTGGAGCAAGAAACTCCCCTCCATGATCACATGCACACCTTGCACTGTACACTATTAAAGCAATTGATGGCTGCACACTGGACTCTCAGGCTATGAGCCTACGACATGATCAACTGATCTTTGTACCTTGGGTCATGAAAGCAGAATTATGAAAGCTTGTTACAGTCAACAAAATCTCCCTACTAAAATGAATCAGATAACTAAATCTGGATCCTCTGGCATATGCCTGCTGCAGAGGGAGTGGCCTATCTCCAGTCTGTTGTCAGATTGCAAGTGGTGCTCTGGAGGGCCACTTCCTCCTCCATCCCTACACCTGAAGAGCCGTTCGGACTACATTGCATGAGTAGCAAAGGGAATTTCCATGCTTTACAGATGGTAGCAGCACCATCGTATGTGATGGAGCTGGCTGGAGAGCTGCTACTTTTCATTCTTAATCAGAACATCCTTCACCAAGGGTGCAACCCAAGGGCTAACACAACTGGATTCACTTCAGATAGTGAAATTAGCAATTAATTCACTGGTCAACAGACTCTTTAGCCATTTTCTGGTCCAGTCAATGGCAGCGACAACCATTTTCATAATCCATTATTGCTCACTTTGGAATAAAAAAAATTCTTGGAAACTTGGTTAAAGGCATGCATGTCTCACCCACACTAAAGCCAATATATAAGACTTCATCTGTATATTCCTAATCCTCTTCTGAATTCTAGACATTATTGATAGTGAGCAGAAAGCTCATTTCAGATTTTTTTGTATTTGTTTTTTTTTGGAGTTGGAATCTCACTCTGTTGCCTAGGTTGGAGTGCAGTAGCATGATCACCGCCACTGGAGCCTCGACTTGCTGGGCTCAGGTGATCTTTCTGCTTCAGCCCTTGCAAGTAGCTGGAACTACAGGCGCGTGCCTCCATGCCCGGCTACTTTTTTGATGTATTGGAGAGATGAGGTTTCATCAAGTTGCTGAGTCTGGTCTCGAGCCTGTGGACTCAGGCAATCCTCTCACCTTAGTCTCTCAAAGTGCTGAGATCATAGGTGTGAGCCATTGTGCTCAGCCTCAATTTTTAAAATGTTGGACTCATAAGCAAGTATTCAGTGAACTTTTACCTGTATGATCACCTTGAGTTACAGATTCTGCTGAATGCCTTAATGACTTATTTAAATAAGTTAAATTCAATTAAATAAAACCTGGCATGTTTCAGTTATCAGACATCAGAGTTAATTTCAATGAGTCTAATTCCATTTTTGATGTTTGATGGCTGTCAGTTTTTGAACCCCATCACTCTCCCTTAGCCTTCTGCCTCAAATCTGGGCAACCTTGTAAGAAAACCTTTGGTGTTCTCTTCTTTGGCACCAGTGGGAAGTTAAAACCATGCAAGTTCCACTTGTCATGTGGAAACCTGGCTCTGGACCCCACTATTTAATCATCATCTAAGATGAGTTTACACTGGCTTGGGAAGCCACCTAGTCCTCTCCCTAGAAAGATTAATTTAAGTCTGTAGTAACACTTTTATGACCTCAGGAGCATAGGTGGTATAACCATTCTTGATACCTGTGCCAAATTTGATTGGGGCTCTCTATCCTGCTTCTTTGGGGGTGCCTAAAACAGAAACATTGTGTTAAATTTTTTTCCTTGCCGGGCTCGGTGGCTCAGCCTGTAATCCCGTGTCTTTGGGAGACTGAGGTGAGTGGATTGCCTGAGCCCGCGGGTTCAAGACCCACCTGGGCAGCGAGACCTCATCTCTACAATAAATCAAAAAATCAGGCGGGCGTGGTAGCGTGCGCCTGTAATTCCGGCTACTCGGACGGCTGAGGCGGAAGGATCGCCGGAGCCCAGCAGGTCGAGGCTGCAGTGACCGGGAGCGGCCACTGCACTCCAGTCTGGGCGACAGAGTGAGACTCAACTCAAAAAAAAATTTTTTTTTCCTTCTGTTAGAATAGAATACAGAGAAGATAAGAAAACCCGTTTTCCTCAAAATATCCAAGGCAAACTTCACAATGGTTATTTGAGCATTATAACAATCACACAGATTCACATATTACTCAGGCACTGCTTGCTGTTATTAGATGCATGTTAAGATATTTAACAACAACAGCAACAATAACAAAACAAAATAGTGCCATTTCCCTGTTATAGAATCACAAAAATATATATTTGGAAGAGAGGAAACAGTTTTCAGGTGCCTGTTTCCATATTATTAAAGAGGTTGATTTTTATTCTATTGCTTGCTATGCTTCTAAGGGACATTGTAAACACATTTGGAAGCATTCATGTTTATTTTTCCAAATGTAGTGAATACACATATGGGCATAGGCACACTAATCACATCTATTAGTAAATTTCTGACCCTTGGAAATAACAAACATGCATAACCTTCGCATGTCTATCTTTAGAATAATTTGCAGCCACCAGTTAATTGCTAATCAACTAATACCCAGAGGAGCTCACAAGGCAAATAAAGAAGGGAAAAATATAAGGCAACTGAAATTTGTTTTTAATAGTGAAGAAAGTACAATGGAGATTGTAAAGTCAAAATCATGTTTTAGCAGTAACTGAGATGTTTTGATTTTCAGCTACAAAATAATGCCCATCATTCCCACCCAAGGAATTTCACAGTACAGCAATCAATATCATTTTCCAGTTTTATATTCCTTCCTCTAAAATATCCAGGAATGTATGAACACTTAAGAGTGTCCCAAAATATAGTACTGATATTTTTTGCCTCACCATGATGAAAAATAAATTCAGATTGAGTAAGAGGAACCCTGTGTTTCACAGAAGCATTTTGCTCTTGAATGGACACTCCATTCAAGGAGTCCACTTAACATCTTATGGGATAGCCAGGCAGCTAAAACCCATACGAGTTTAAGAAATGTTTACTGTTGCCTATGCTCATACATTGCAGGATCAGTTGGAACTATACTTACATGCAGAGGGTAAAGTCCGGAGCCAGGCTTTTCAGTTCAGGCCAATTCTTCCTCCTCTAGTGTGGAATAATGCTCAGACCACAGGAGTTCTTCAAGATGAGAAATAATACGATTCTCCTCACTTCAGTATGCTGCTCGGGCAGGTGGCATCCCAAGCCCAAACAGATTTAAATTCCTAATATTAAAAAGAAACTCTGGACTTATGCTGCCACATTTTCAGGATAAAGTCTATCTGCTACATGGATTCGATGAGGTTTCCAACCCCAAATAACTATCCGTTTCTATTCATTGCATGAGTAGTCCTGTTTGTCCTCTTTCTCTTCTCAGAGTGATTAGTTTCTTAATTACATGGTTCTATTATCCTTTCCACCATGTTCTGTCACAAGAAATTTGAATAACCTTAGATCTCAGGGAGAAGTGACTAGAACATATAGTCTGTTTCTGAGGAGACCTCTTGTGTTCTTTTCAAAATTTCCCACATCTCACCCAAGATATTCCAGTCCTATTCAATCGAATCAGGGTAACTGGGATATCAATTAACTAAACAATGATCATTTCTTTGTGCTGGGAACTTTTCAAACTCACTCCTCTAGCTATTTTGAAATATACAATACATTATTTTTAACTATAGCTAACTGCTCTATTGTGCTATCTAACAATAGGTTTAATTTCTATTACCTACCTTCCTTATCCCTCCCTCCTCACTGTACTCGCAGACCTCTGGTAGTCATCATTCTACTCTCTACTTCCATGAGATCAATTGTTTATCTTCCATGTATGAGTGAGAACATGCAATTATTTGTCTTTCTGTGCCTGGCTTATTTCACTTCACATAATGTCTTCCATCCCCATCCATGTGGTTGCAAATGACATAATCTTATTATTTACTATGACTGAATATTTTATTGTGTGTATGTACCAAATTTTATTTATCCATTCATAAGTTAGTGGATACTTAGGTTGATTCTGTATCTTGGTTATTGTAAATACTGCTGCAATAAACATGGGGGTGCAAATATCTGTTTGATATACAGATTCTCAGAAGTGGGATTGCTGGATCGTATGGTAGTTGTCTTTTTCTTTTTTTGAGGATGCTTCATACAGTTTTCAACAGTAGATGCACTAATTTACATGTCCACCAAGAGTGTACAAATGTTCCCGTTTCTTCCCATACTTGCCAGCATCTATTCTTTTTTGTTTTTGTTTTTGTTTTTTTGAGTTGGAGTCTCACTCTGCCACCCAGGCTGGAGCGCAGTGGCATACTCATGGCCACCCCAGCGTTGACCTGCTGGGTTCCAGCTATCCTTCTGCCTCAGCCTTCCAGGTAGTGGGAACTACAGGCACATGCTACCACATCTGGTTAATTTTTTTGTTGTTGATATTTTATTGTAGAGACAAGATCCTGCTGAGTTGACCAGGCTGGTCTCGGACCCGTGGGATCAGGTAATCCACTCGCCTCTTCCTCCCAACGTGCTGGAATTACAGGCTGAGCCACCAAATAAGGTCTTTCTTTTTGATAAAAGTCATTTTGACTGGAATGGGATGACATTTAACTGTAGCTTTGGTTTGCGTTTCACTGATGATTAGTACTGTTGAATATTTTTTACATATGTCTTTTTGTGAGAAATGTCTTTTCAGGTCTTTCACTCATTTTTAAATTGGGTTGTTATTAGTATTAATTTTCTATTGAGTTATTAGAGTTTCTTATATATTCTGATAATTAATCTCTTGCTAATTTTCTCCCATTCTGTAGATTGTCTTTTCACTTTTTGCATTGTCTGTTTTGCTCTGTGAAATCTCTTTAGTTTGATGTGATTCCATTTACCTGTTTTCTCCTTTGTTGCCCATGCTTTTGAGGTCTTACTCAAAAAATTATTTGCTCAGACCAATGTCCTGAAATGGTTCTTTTATGTTTTCTTCTACCAGTTTTGTGATTTCAGGTCTTACATTTAAGTATTTATGTTTATGGTAAGAGATACGAATCCAGTTTTATTCTACATATGACTATCCAGTTTCCCCTGCACCATTTATTGAGGAAAGTGTTCGTTCTCCATTATATATTCTTGGTATTTTTGTTGAAAATCAGTTGACTTTAATATGTGGATTTATTTATGAGTTCTTTATTCTGTTTCTTTGATCTATGCATTTGTTTTTATACTAATACCATGCTGTTTTGGTTATACTATCTTTGTAGCATATTTTGAAGTCAAGTAGTGTGGTGTCTCCAGATTTGTTCATTTTGCTCAAAATTGCTTCTACTATTCAAGATCTTTTGTAGTTCCATATAAATTTTAGATTTTTTTCAATATCTGTGAAGAACTCCATTGATATTTAGATAGAGATTGCTTTGATCTGTAGATAGCTTTGGGTAATATGACTATTTTAACAATATTGATTCTTCCAATCCATGATCATGGGATATCTTTTTAAATTTTTGTCTGTCTTCTTTAATTTCTTTCATCTATGTTTTATGCTTTCTATTGTAGATTTCTTCCACTTCTTCGGTTAAGTGTATTTCTAATTTTTATTTGAGGGGTGGGGAGGGAAACCACTGTAAATAGTATTGGTTTCTTGGTCTATTTTTCTGATTGTTTGATGTTGGCAAATAGAAATGCTATTGATTTTTGTAATTTGAATGTGTACCCTGAAACTTTATTAAATTTTTATAAGTTCTAATTTTTTGTAAAGTCTTTAGTTTTCTCTAAATATAGGATTATATCATCAAAAGAAATACTAAGAGGGAAGTTTATAGCAATAAATGCCTACATTAAATAAGTAGAAATACTTCAAGTAAACAACACTATAATGCATTTTAAAGAAAGGAAAGCAAGAGGAAACCAACCCCAAAATTAGTGGGAGAAGAGAAATAATAGAGATTTAAGCAGAAATAAATAAAACTGAAACTAATAAAAAATACAAAAGATCAAGAAAACAGATAATTGGTGTTTTGAAAATATAAACAAAGAGACTAAAAAGAGAGAAGATCAAAATAAATAACAACAAAGATGACAAAGGAGACATCGTCACTGATGCTACAGAAGTTTGAAGGATCATTAGAAATTGGAGACTGTTATGAACAGCTATGCGCCAATAAATTGGAAAACCTAGAAGAAGTGGATACATTTCTAGAACCATGAAGAAATGGAAAATCTAAGGAGATCAATAACAAGTAACGAGACAGAAGAAATAATTCTCCAATCAAAGAAAAACTCAGGACCTGATAGCTTCACTGCTGAATTCTAGCAAACATTTAAAAATTAACTAATACCAATTCTATTCAAATTATATTAAAAATGGAGAAAGAGGGAATCACTTCAAACTCGTTATATGATCAAGTGGAATTCATCACAGTAATGCAAAGATGATTCAACATATGCAAATCAATAAATGTGATACATCACATCAAGAGAATGAAGGACAAAAACCACATAATGGTTTTAATAGATGCTGAAAAAGAATTAAATAAGTCTCAACATCTCTTCTTGATAAACATTTCAATAAACTGGATGTAGAAAGAACATATCTCAACAAGATCAAGGTTATATATAGTAAACCCACAGTTAGTACCATACTGAATAGGAAAAATAAAAACAAAAAGTTTTTCCTTTAAGATCTGAAATAACATGAGTATGACCACTTTCACCAATTTTATTCAATGTAGTACTGGAAGTTGTAGCATCTAAAAAAGGAATTAGTCAAATCATTCTTGTTTGTACACAATGTGGATTTATTATTTAGAAAGCTAGGAAATTTGTTTGTAAAATTGCTAGATGCTTTTATTTACCTAAAACTTGTCTAGATTCCAAGGCAGTAATAAAAATGTTTTTTTATCAAACCAATATATATGACTATATTATACTTGAGGTAAAATAGTTGTCTTTTTAAATAAAATAAATATTTTTCAAAAGTCTACATTACCTACACTTGTGAAAGCACTCAATAAATTTTTATTCAATGAAAAACACACCATTCAATTTATTTTTTATTTAAATTACATAACATAAACTGCTTTAATTACTGATTTACTTAAATGCATGGTATATGCTGGCTGCTTCTGGGGTATGATGAATGAAATTATTTTATTAGTCAAATTTTTATTAATTCTGTTTGAAGAGATCAAAAAGAAAAATTGGTGAAGTATTTTCTGTATTGAATCTAATTACAAAACTTGGAGCCTCTTGTACTTGAATGTTCACATCTTTCCCCAATTTGAAGTCTCAGTCAATCTTTTCCCCATTCATTACTTTTATTATAAAAATAAAAGGTTTTATTTTATTATGTATAGTATATGTTTAAAGTGTATAACATATGCTTTGATACACAATATTCATAGTGAAATGATTACTATATTTATGCAAATTAACACATTCATTATCTCACAGTTTGCTCTTTAAGAAATGCATTCTATCCCTTTCTTTCTCTGTTCCTTCTTTGAAAAATTTGATAATGTAAAAATTAGCTCTTTTTATGGCATTCCATGAATTCTATAGGCTTTCTTCACTGTTTCTCATTATTTTACTTTTTTTCTCCACTGGTTGAATATATTCAAATAATTTATCTTTGAGTTTATAGATGATCTCTTCTGTTATATTCTATTTGCTCTTCATGCTGTCTATTGCATCTTTTATCTCACTTATTGTAAACTTCAGCTTCAGTATTTCTGCTTGGTTCTTTAAAAAATAATTTATATTTCATCATTAAACTTCTCATGTTGCAAGTATGTTGTTTTTCTGATTCTTTTTTATGTTGCCCGTCTTCTTCTGTAGCTTAGTGAGCTTTCTTAAAACAATTATTTTGAATTTTTTGTCATGCAATTTGTAAATCTCCATTCCTTTGGGGTTGTTTACTAGAAAATCAATGTGCTGTTTTGGTGATGCCATGCTTTATTTTCCTTTTAAAACATTTTTTTGTTGTTGTCTATATTGATGTATGCACATTTGATAGAGCAGTCACCTCTTTCAGACATTATGATCTCATTTCAGTGGGGAATTTTTTTTTTTTTTTACCTACAAATGAGTGTGAGAATGCTGACTTGGTGGGGTGCAGCAGATTCAGCTCCAATGAGAGTGTAGTTTATGGTTTCAATATACCTCTGCCAGCTTATTGGCATGACAAAGATTGCAAAGATCCATAACAGTTAAGGCTGTGTATGTCTATGGTCCACTGTTGGGGTTTCTGTGGCAAAGGCTGCTGGCATCCTCCTGATCTCTTTTTTACTCACAAGAGAAATTGTTGCCAAAAAGATCTCTCTCAGCACCAGATCCAGGTCATAAGCACACCGATAGCATCAGTGGAACTGGTGTCTGATGCCCAGCACCTTTGGAACAGCCCTACAGCCAGGATCTGGAGCACAGGTCTGCCCTGGAGGGACTATTTCAGTAGTGTTCCTGAGTAGTGTTGCTACCTATTTCCAGGGCACATGTGCTCCCACTGCAGTAGTGATAATGATATTGAGGGACAGACATTTGTAGAGCAGTTAGGAGTCAGAGTATACTGGCAAACTAAAATGTCTTCAGGATCTGGCATATGGTTCCAGTGTTTTAGGTATGCGAGTTACCAATTGGCCACAGAATCAGAGCCTGAAGTGTGGGTGTGTGCTCAGCTGCCACTACTCCAGGGACCAGGGCATGGATGCTTGCTGCAGTTTTAGCTTTGGTGCTAATAGTGAAGGTACTTTCAGAGTGGTCATGGAACTGGCGTCTGTCTAGAGTGTGGACATGTACAAAGCAACTCAAGGGTGTGGGGCACAAACTTGCCTACAGTGATAGTGGCTTCAAAGTCTGAGGTGAAAGTTTGGTGGTTTTGCTGCAGAAGTGGGGTCCAGGGGCAGGCGTGAATGGAGTGACAATGGCTCTGGAGTTTGGGGCAAAAACTTTTGAATGTGATGGTGGACAAATGATTGAAACATAGGTGTTCATGTAGTGGTGCAGCTGCTGGGGTTTGTAATGTGAGTGTGCCCAGTGATCATGGTTCCAGGATCTAGGATGAGGCTATCTCGTATGAGTACCTCTTTGCCTGAGGCATTTATGTGTATAGTGCAGTTATGGAGCTGGGTTGTGGAACTCAGGCATGCATCAAAGTTCTGGACACATACAGGATAGGATGAGGTAGTGGCCATGGTTCTAGGTCAGCACAACAGTGGTTCTTTCTTAATGTGGTGGAAGTGAAGTCATCAGCATCTTCTCCCTCTCTGGGGCAAGATCTCTGATGGTGATGGTTGTTGGTTGTCTCAGTGAAGAAAGCTGCCAATGTCTTCTGCAGAGAAGGCCATAGAAGACCTCAATGTCACCCATTGGGTGGCTTATGCTGATATCCCCTTTCTTCTTCTTTGTTCCTACCTTCTACAGATGTCCCAGGTAAACAAATTTCAGAGGTCATTGATGTGTGGTCATTTTCTAGTTTTTGTTCCTCTGAATTGCTGGTTTTTAGTTTGGAGCCCCAAGTCCTCTCAAAGTTATTTTTGTTTCATGATAGCTATCTAATACTTGCTTGTTTATGGGGGGGCGGGGATCATAGCTGGTATCTCCTACTCTGTCATCTTGCTAACATCTATGATGAATTCCCATTAATAAAATGTTAATATTTGTGTTTTTGTTCATGCTGTGTGCATATCTCCTATCTCCTCCTATGGAAAGTCTATGTCAAGGTTTGCTTCTCATGAATTTTTATTTGAAGCAAATCATCCTTTATCTCAAAGCATATCATCAAGCATCTTTTATGTAGAATATTATATTCTCTATTGTTATTTTGTTGTGAGCATATCTGCAAATCATAGCATGAGCCATCAACTATGGTTTATTCAACACTGAATCTCTCACATCAATCGATATATTAGTTTCTTGTTCATAAAACATACTTCCTAATGGCTATGCTGAAATCACAGCTAACTGTACAAATATTTTAAGGTTGTCTTAAATAAAAATAATGTTTAAATAAAGGTAATCAGCATTTCTGCAGAAGAGGCCATTGAAGTTGCGTGGACTTTCAAACAGGAGCTCTCATGAACATATGCACATTTTGCCTCGTTGGTCTATCTTCATAGAATAGGAGACAATATGGTAATTGATGGGAGGTGAGAGTAGTTTACAGTATAAATTATATGTATTTTAATTTCTTATTCTAATTTGAAGTAAATTTATTAGAAAGCCTGATACCATTGTCATCTCATCTGAAGAGCAGAGTGTTACATGATGCCAATAATTATTACCATTATTAGGCCCACAAAAGTTAATTATGATTGTTTATGTCCTTCTGCATCACAAAGTTAATACTACTATTAAAGCTCTTATTATAATTTTTAGTTTGTTGTGAGATACTTAATGATAAAAAGTGCCTTCTTCATCTTCCAGCTTTTAGTACTTAACATAATTCATGGTATATTCCACATACTGAGAACGTATTTTTAGAATGAATGTATATTTTTCTTTGGATTTTAAGACTGACAACTAAAATGCTAAGGCTACTGCTATTTCTTGATAAATTTTGATATTGCATACAGCTTTTCAAACTTTAATTGTGTTTTAAATAAAAGATAGTATTGCCAATAGGTTTAATTTTAACTTTTGAAGATATGATTTAAAGTATAAATAAAAGCTAGGCTGTAAGCATTTGCAAGGCTATTATAGTAATGATTTGATCTGACAGCTGTTGAGTTAAAATTCTCATCTCTATTCTAATGCATGTTTCTCAGATGAATTTAAAGATGAATTAGCTGCTGGTGCTTCAAGAACCTTTAAGAGAAAAATTAGCTATGTAGACAAAACCAGAAAAAATACTGTTACTACTTCAGTAAATTTTTGTTTACCTAAAGACAGAATATCATTAACAATTCATACCATCATAAACATAAACCTGATGGCAATAACCAATGTTTACATTGCTCATACTTATTTCCAATTCCTAGTGGATTAATTTACTCCTTGTTTTTAGAAGACAAACACGGGGGCATTCTTTGGCAAAGCCAATAGTAATTAGCTAGACTGGAGTTTGATTCCAAGTCTTTGTGTTTCTACAATGCTTGTGGTACTATATCTGCATTGCAATGTAATCAAGTCTGTCTTACATTGAATACTTTACATCTGATTCCTCAATATTCTCCAATTTTGGACATGTTGGATTGGTTACTATTCAAAATATTACTACTTCTCACTTCCCCATGCCTTTGCTCAACTAATGTCTTGCGCCTTCAGTCACTGCAATTTCTAGAAGAACCTTACTCCGCATCTAATTTCCATCTCAGCTTTATAAGATCATTTCTGATTTTTCTCAATTTATGCCAATTTTATCTCAATTGAATGTCACTTATGTCTTCTGAGCACTCAAAATAAATTTTTGTTATGTTATGGAACAAATAATATCCTATTTGTCCAGTAGTTGTTTGCTTTTTACACGTTCCAACAAAAGCACAAGCTTTGATACTATAAGAATTATATCGCATTCATTTTTTTATCCACTGGGTTTTCTGGCACAATAAAATAATAACATCTTGTATTTGTAGAGCCCTATTCAGTTAATAAAATATTTTCAAAAAATCTTGATGATGTGAAAAGTAGTTTTCTACAAATTATAGCCTTTTAAGGTAAAATGACCTGCGTCTGAAATGACTTGCACGTAGAATCTATTCGTCAGGTGAGGAATTGGATTGACTGATTTCTAGGGCATATTTTCTGATATTCTTGATCCTAATGGCAACTTCAAGCAGAACAAGTATTTAAAAACATATGCGTCTTCTAGATTATTAATACCATAGATGCCAAAATACGAGTGCCTCAGAAATGTTTAAATTTCTGATTACAGTATTTAGGTAGATTTCCTATTGATTGCTTTTGTCAATCATCCAGAGTAGCGGTTTTCAAATTATTACTGTGGCATCTAAGAACCTCGGATGATACACAATGAGTAGAGGAGCATTACAGGCTCCAGGACCCCACACTAATTAAGAAAAAGTTTAATTTTATTTGTTAAATAAATAGGAGTGCTTGATGAAAGATTGATTTGATAAAGCAGGGAGAAAAGGAGAGTGAAGAAGAAAAAAGAGAAGGAGGGAGAGGAGAGGAAGATGGGAGGAGGGAAGAAAGGAGAAAAAAATAAGTAAATACATAAATAAGCAAGGGAGACGCAGGACAGGGTGGCTCAGCCTGTAATCCCATGCCTTGGGAGGCTGAGGTGAGTGGAATGCCTGAGCCCGCTGGTTCGAGACCAGCCTGGGCAACTTGGCGAGACCTCATCTCTATAATAAATCAAAAAATTAGCCGGGCGTGGTAGCACGCGACTGTAGCTCCATAACTCGGAAGGCTGAGACGGAAGGATGGCCAGAGCCCAGCAGGTCGAGGCTGCGGTGGCCGGGAGCAGCTACTGCACTCCAGTCTGGGTGACTGAGTGAGACTCCAACTCAACAACAACAACAACAAAAATAAATAAATAAATAAGCAAGGGAGAAAAAGAAGGAAAATGCACTAATCTAAGGAATTAAATGCATAAGGAAGAGTAGAAAGTCATAGGATTTCCTGAAAATTTTGAGAAATTAAAAGGACTTCACCCATATAGTTCAGGTAAACAATAGGGAGACAAAAATAAATGTTCCATACAGAAAATATATATACACTTAGTGTTAAGAGGCAAATTGATTGTAATTTTTGATGCTTATTCATTGTTAGAAAAAAGAGATATGGACTGCATCCATTTTTCTACTTGCTCAAATCTGTGCAATAAAGATGTATCAGAAGCCGGGCTCGGAGGCTCAGCCTGCAATCCCGCGCCTTGGGAGGCTGCAGTGAGTGGAATGCCTGAGCCCTCTGTCGAGACCAGCCTGGGCAACTTGGCGAGACCTCATCTCTATAATAAATTTAAAAAAAAATCAGCCGGGCGTGGTAGCGCCTGTAACTCCGGAACTCGGAAGGCTGAGGCGGAAGGATGGCGAGAGCCCAGCAGGTCGAGGCTGCGGGGGCCAGGAGCGGCCACTGCACTCCAGTCTGGGCGACAGAGTGAGACTCCAACTCAAAAAAAAAAAAAAAAAAAAGACATATCAGAAATTGAATGTCTTGATTTAAAGCAAAGAAATAAAAACACTGACCTGTACAGTGTTCCTTCATTTTTGAGTGACAAGACATTTCCCTTGGTTACTTCATCAGAGGTTTATATTCTTTAGCTTTATTATACATAAATTCAGCATTTTAGTCATTTGTAGTCCAGCTGTATCTCTCACAGTTATAAATGGGGAATAGTCACATTCAGCCTGTGTTTGGGGGTTAAAGTAAGAAAGATGAACAAGAGAAAAGGATGAACTATATTGTTACCAGATACAGAAATACATAGACCAATGCAAAGCTTGTTTGTGTGACCTCCCAAAAGAAGGTTTTAAAAAGAAGGAATATACTAAAGCATTGAAAAGTTAGTAAGATATAGAGATAGAAGTAAAGAACATAGTCCTACTCCAGAAGGACTGGAGAAGTTAGAACTGCAAGCAGTTAGGAACACGTGTTCTGGAGTAGGACTATGTTCTTTAATTCTTTAATTCTGTCTCTATATCTTACTAACTTTTCAATGCTTTAGTTTCAGCATTTGTGAAATGAGGATTTTGAACAATTTTCCACATAGATTTGTTTTTGATTGAGGCAGTCTATGTAAAATCTTAGAATAATCTGAACACATATCAAATGCTCAGAAAAGTCTAGTTAATATGATCACTATGAACTTCATCTGTAAAAAGAAGTAAGCACGTAAAATGATAGTACCCACAGTTTTAGATGACAAGACTTAATCGGTGTGCACAGAGCACTTGTGGCTTACTTCAACACAAGTATGGGATAAAAAATAAAAACATCAAATAAAACTTTTATATGAATTAGAATCCCTGATGTTTGTCATCTTGGACAATTTAATCCAATGTTTCAAACTAATGATCTTGGACGTGGTTAGCAATAAAAAGAAGTGTGGCACTCAGAATTTTAAAATAAAATTTATAAACTCTTTTGGAAGAGTCTTTTAAAATTTGATTTATACATGCAGAGGTTTATATTCTTTGTTTAAAAAGTTAATTTCATATTTCTAAAGAAAATAGAAGAAAGAAATCTCTTTAAAAATATTCTACTTTGCGTAAGGTTAAGGATGAATTTATCACAATTTGAACTCTCTTAATTTACATATATGAACAATATAATCTATGCTCTTATGTCCCTCAGCTAAAAAAAATGTGAAAATATGTTCAGGCCTTTTTATATTTCCTATTCATTTTGAAAAATTTGTGAAAAAGTATGTGTGAATGTAGCAGGATGTCAATAAGGTTTAGTGGGTATTTATTGTTTATCTAGGAAAAGAAGAAAAACGAAAAGGGAATATTTTAATTTAAAGCAAAAAGTATATCCTTGTATCAAATTATAAAATAATAAAACTCTTGAGAATGTATAGTAAGTATAAAAAAGTAAAAAATAAGTAAACTTTGTATGCCTGATTTATAATAATTTTATTTTATTTTTTAAATTTTAAACTTTTTATTTTAAAATTATGGGGTACAATTCAGAGTTAGGTATACAAATATTCATTATGCAAGTACCCTTGTTGATGAGGTGTACCCCTCCTTCCACAGGCAGATTTGCACTACTGCCAGTCTCACCTACCCCCACCACAGTTTCCCACTACTGTCAATCCTTTTCTCATAGTATTACAATAGTTTTTCAAGGTCCACTTATGAGTGATACCATGTGATACTCAGTTCTTTGTTTCTGTGAAAGATCACTCAGTATTATAGACTCTAAGTCTACCCAGGTTGCTGCGAAGTTCATGATTTTGTTCTTCTTTATGGCTGTGTAATATTCCATTGTGTATATGTACCACATTTTTATAATCCAGTCCTCTTTTGATGGGCAGCACAGTTGATTCCATGTTCTTACTATTGTAAATAATGCTGCAATAAACATACGTGTGCAGGTATCTTTTTTATAGAGTGATTTGTGTTCTTTCAGGTATCTTCTCAGTAGGGGGATTGTGGGGTCATATAGAAGGTCGATTTTTACAACTTTTAAGAATCATCACACTGTTTTTCACAGAGGCTGTATTAGTTTACACTCTCACCAACAGCGTAGAAGCATTCTCTTTTCACCACATCCTCTCTAATATCTGTTATTTTTTGAATTATTGATGATGGTCATTCTGCCTGAAGTTTGGTGATATCTCAGTGTAGTTTTAATATGCATTTCTTTGATGTCTAGTGAGGCTGAACATTTTTTCATGTATCTTTTGCCTGCTTATACATCTTCTTTAGAGAACTATCAATCCATATCTTTGCCCACTTTGTAATGGGGCTGTTTGTCTTTTTCTTTTCAGCATGTTTGCGTTCCTTGTAGATCTTAGATATTAGGCCTTTGTCAGACATACAGTTGGCAAATATTTTTCCCAGTCTGTGGGCTGTCTTCCTGCTCTCTTGATGGTTTCTTTGGCTTTGCAGAAGCTTGTCAGTTTGATGAGGTCCCACTTGTCTGTCTTACTCTTATGGCATGGGCCCTTGGGATTTTGATCAGGAATTAGTTGCCAGTTCCAATTTCCATAAGGTTGTCTCCTGCATTTTCTATGGTTCCTACAGTTTGAAGTTTTATGTTTAGGTGTCTGATTCCATTTAGAGTTGATTTTTGTATATGGGGATAGGTAGAGGTCCTGTTTCAATCTTCTGCATGTGGTCAGCTAGTTTTCCCAGCACCATTTACTAAGTAGGTTCTCCTCTCCCCAGTGGTTTGTGGTGGAGGCTTTGTCAAAGATGAGTTGGTTGAGAAATTTAGGTTTTGCCTCTGGAATCTCAGTTCTATTCAATTGGTCTATATGCCTGTTCTTGTACCAAAACCAGGCTGCTTTGATTGTTGTTTCTTTACGATAAAGTTTAAAGTCTGGGAGTGTAATACTGTAATACCTCCTGCTTTGTTTCTTTCCCTGAGGATTGTTTTGGCTACTCGTGGTTATTTATGTTTCCATATGAATTTCTGTATTGTTGTTTCCAGGTCTGAGAAGAATGTTGCTGGTAATTTGATGGGTATTGCATTAAATCTGTAGATTGCCTTAGGTAGAATGGACAACTTAAAACATGAGTATGGAATATTTTTCCACTTGTTTATGTCATCTTTGATTTCTTTGAGTAGTGTTTTGTAAATTTCATTGTAAAGGTCTTTCATGTCTCTGGTTAGGAAGATGCCAAGGTATTCTCTTTTTTTGTGTGGTTATTGTTAATGGAATTGTACTTTTTATTTGAGTTTCTGTTTATTATTGGTGTATAGAAATGTGATTGTCTTTTACACATTTATTTTACCTAAGATTTTGCCTATGTCCTTTATCAGTGCAAGGAGATTTTTGACAGATTTTCTTGGGTTTTCGAGGTATAGAATCATGTCATCTACAAAGAGGGATAACTTGATTTCCTCTTTTCCTATTTGGATACCACTGATCACCTTCTCTTCTCTGATTTCTCTAGCTAAGACTTCCAAATTTATGTTGAACAGCAGAGGTGAGAGTGGGTATCCTTGTCTTGTTCCAGTTTTCAGGGGAAATAGTTCCAATTTAAGTCTATTTAGCAGTATGCTGACTGCGCATTTCTTGTAGATGCCTCTTCATATTTTGAGATATGTTCCATCTATGCCTAGATGTTCAAGGGTTTTTATCAAGAAGTGGTGCTGGATTTCATCAAAAGTTTTTTCTGCATATAATGATATAATCATGTGGTTTTTGTTTAAACTTCTGTTGATGTATTTAATTATGTTTATGGTCTTATGAATGTTGAACCAGCCTTGCATCCCAGGGATGAAGCCTACTTGGTTGTGGTGGATGATTTTTGAGATATTTTATTAAATCCCATATGCTAGGATATTGCTGAGAATTTTAGTATCTATGTTCATCAAGGATATTGGCTTGTAGTTCTCTTCTTTGTTTGTTCTTTACTTGGCTTGGATATCAATGTGATGTTAGCTTCATAAAATGATTTGGGGAGAGTTCCATCTTTCTCAATCTCCTGGAATACCTTCAGTAGGATTGGTATCAGCTCCTACTTAAATGTTGTGTAGAATTCTGCTGGAAAGCCATCTGGTCCAGGGCTTTTATTTTGTAGGTTGTTTTCTTATGACATAGTCAATTTCCTGTATTGTTATTGGTCTATTTAGGGTCCAATTTCTTCTTTTTTCAACCTAGTGAGGTTACATGATGTCAGAAAGTCCTCCATTTCCTTTAGGTTTTTAAGTTTGCCTCCCTACAGGTGTACATAGTAGTTTCTGATAATCTTTTGTATTTATCCAGGGTCAGTTGTGACTTCATCTTTTGTGTTTCTGATTGAGTTTGTTTGGGGTTTTCCTCTCTTTTCCTTGGTCAGTCTAGCTAGGGGATCATAAGCCTTGTTTGTTCTTTAAAAGAACCAGGTTTTTGTTTCATAGACTTTTTTGTATTTTGTTTTTGTCTTCTATGTCCTGGATTTGGGCTTTTATTTATTTATTTATTCATTTTTTGAGTTGGAGTCTCACTCCATCATGCCAACTGGAGTGCAGTGGCACATTCCTGGCCACCGCAGCCTCAAGCTGGAATCCAGCGATTCTTCTCCCTCAACCTTCTGAGTAGCCAGAACTACAGGCCCACGCTACCACGTCTGGCTAATTTTTTATTTATTGTAGACATGAGGTCTCGCCAAGTTGCCTGGGTGGGTCATGAACCTGTGGGCTCGGGCAATCCACTCACCATGGCCTCCCAAAGCACTGGGTTTACAGGCTGAGCCACTGAGCCCAGCCAGGCTTTTATTTTTGTGATCCGGATTCTTCTGCTGAAGGTAGGGTTTTGGTGGTCTTGCTTTTCCAGCTTCCTTAGGTGACTTTTTAGCCTTTTAACTTGTGATCTTTCCATTTTCTTCATGTGTGTTTGTAGAGATACAAATTGCCCTCTTACTACTGATTTCATGGCATCCCAGAGGTTTTGGTAAGATGTTTCTTCATTTTCATTTGTTTCCAGGTATCTTTTAATCTCTGTTTTGATTTCCATGTTGACCCAGGAGTTACTTAGCATCATGCTGATTAGTGTTCATGTCTTTGTGGGTTTTGGAGGAACTTTGCTGGTGTTGATATTTATTTGTATTCCACCGTGGTCTGAGAAGGTGCATGGCATAATTTCAATCTTATGCAATTTGTTTATGCTTGATTTATGACCAAGGATGTTGTCAATCTTAGAGTACTTTCCATGTGGTGATGAATAGAATATATATTCTGTGGTTGTTGGGTGGAGTGTTCTGTAGTCATCAATTGAGTCCATTTGGTTAAGAGTCACATTGACATTCCAGATCTCCTTGCTGATTTTTGTCTTGATGATTTGTCTAGGGTTGTGAGTGGGGTATTAAAGTCCCCAGCTATAATAGTGTTAGTGTCAACATCTTTTTTAAGTTTGCCTGGAAGCTGCTTTATGAAAGTTGGTGCTCCTATGTTAGGTGCCTATATGTTTAGGATGGATATTTCTTGTTGATGGATTGAACCTTTTTGTCATTATATAGTGACCTCCTGAATCTTTTTAAATTTTTGATAGCTTAAAGGGTATTTTGTCTGATATTAAGATTGCAACTCCTATTTTCTTTTGTTTTCTGTTCACCTGAAATTTTGCTTCCCATCCTCTTACTTTGAGTCTGTGAGTGTTCTTTCTGGTGAGATGAGTGTCTTGGAGACAATATATTGTTGCCTCATGATATTTTATCCATTTTGCCATTCCATGTCTTTTCATTGGTGTATGTAGTTCATTCATATTCAGGCTAATTATTGAAATGTGAGAGTTTATCCTTGTCATGATGTTCTTATAGAGTTGTTGTTGTTCCTGTTTGTTTGTTGTCTTTCTTTTGATTTGGGGGTTGATTGTCATTCTTTTTCCCCTTTCTTCTGTGTTTATACTTTCGTAAGTGTTTCTTGTAGAGTTGGTCTAGAGGCAGCGTAAGTTCTTAAGGATTGAATGTCTGGGAAAGATTTTAATTCTCCCTCACTGATGAAGCTTAGGTTAGCTGGGTAGGTTATTCTTGGTTGATTTTGCTTATCTTTGAGAACTTTGGAGGTTGGGTTCAGGCTCTCCTAGCCTGAAGTGTTTTTGTAGATAAATCTGCTGCTATTCTAATTGGTCTTCCTCCATAGGTACTCTGACCTTTTTCTCTTGCTGCCTTTAAGATTTTTTCTTTTATACCTACTTTGTTTAAGTGAATTACTATGTGTCTAGGAGTTGGTCTTCTCATTTGTTGTCTTGCAGGGGTTCTCTTAATCTCTTGTGTTTGAATGGTTGCATCACTGATGAGATGAGGAAAGTTTTTCTGAATAATTTTATGGAATGTTTGTTTCAGGGTACTCTCTGTCTCTCTTCCTGCCTCAGGAAGTCCATGTATTCTTAGGTTTAGCCTCTTGAAATAATCTCATCTCTTAAAGATTTTGTTCTGTCTTTTTAAGTGTCTTTTCTGTGTTTTTGACAGTTTGGGTTACTTCTATATTTTGGTCCTCAAGTTCTGAAAGTCTTTCTTCTTCTTGGCAAATTCTGCTTTCCATGATTATCAGTTTATTAATTATTTCATTCACAGTATTCTTTACTAGTGTTATCTCAGTTATCAGCTCCTTCATTCTTTCCTCTTATCTTGCCTCAATTCTATTCATTCTCTCTATTAATGTCTTGATATCTGGTTTGTAGTTTGAGACCAGTCATTCTGGGGGCTCTTCATTGTTTGTGTTCTGAAGTCTGTGTTCTCAGGGTCTGACCTCCCAGGGGCCTGTGAGACCCATATTCTTCTTTTGGCTTTTCTTTATTTGTGTAGCTTTTCTTCCCCTCACCCCACTTCTTCTCCCCTCTTCTTTAATTCTGTTCTTTAGGGATGGTGAGGTTTCTTTTACTTCTGTTTCCTCAATCTCCTACTCTTCCTTATGTGGATCCTCTGGCTCTGTTAAATTCTGAAGCTGGACTGTGGATTGGAGGCTGTATTTTTGCAGTTTTGAAGTTTAATTGATGGGGGGAGCTGTGATTCAAAATCTATCTACAGATCCCAGTATCCACCATCAGGTGTATGGGGCACCTTGAAACCCACTTTTCACTGCTTTACAAACTGTCCATGCAATGGGGGTATAGGTTTGCTCCCTGAAAGCAAAATGAAGTGAGAAGGAAAAAATGAAAAAAATGAAAAAAGGAAGGGGGGCAAGATGAAGGTGGAGAGAGAGACGAGTAAGAAGGAAAACAGACAGACATACCATCTAACAAATGAAAAGAGACACAAAGACAGAAAAGAGCCAAAAAAAAAAAAAAAACACACACAAAACTCACTGAAACTAAAACATATAATCACACAAATACATAAACAAAAACCTCCCTATTGATGTACTCTTCCCATACACAAATAGGCATTCTAAAGGAAAAAAAATCAGTAAAATAACAGAAACAAAGCATGTACAAAAACATTATCAAAGACAGAAAGAAAGAAAGAAAAAAGAAAAAACAACTAAAATAAAAAACAAACAAAAATGAGCAAAACAAACAAACAAAAATAATAAAAATAAAAACAAGGAAACAAACTCGCTCTGATGTCGTTCTTGTAAGTCCAATGTCGTTTCAGCTCTGATCGTCAGCTCTCAGGGAAGGCTGATAGGGTTGCTCATAGCTTGAGTTAGATGCCCCAGGCCTACTGCACAGGGAGTTTGGATCAGATCTGAACTCACCCGGCTGGCTGCTTCTCAAGTTTGCCACTCAGATCTGACCTGTTTGTGTCTGATACAGCATGGGGGAAGGGTTTCTGTCTCTCTCAGTTTGATGAGATTACCTTATGTCCCAAGTTGGTGGCTGGACAGAGGTGGGCGGGACAATGTAGGTCTCTGCCTGGTTCTGGGACAGAGAAAATGACTGTAGATCAGCATTTTCTCACTGGGTCTGGGGCTTCTCTACAGCTATCCCCAATCTCTTTCCACTGATTGGATCCAGGGCTCCAGCTGATTTGTTATAACAGGTGATGGTATGGTCCACATACCAGGTGGTGAGAATCAGCTGGATTTGGCAAGCTCTTCTCAGGAGAGTCCCATGAACTGCAGATGTTCATGTGCACCCATGGCTCCAATCTCAGGGTTGGCAGTCATCTTCAGAGAGGGGTCCCAGGTGCATGAACCCAAGCATACCCTCAGATGGACTTTCACTCTCCCACCAGTACATGCCTACTCATGCAGAGAGACTGTATGGACACTTCCTTTTGTGGAGACTCTCACAGTCCCACCTGTCTGGTCACAATTTTGTCAACCCCTTCTAATAACTTTAAATCATGAGTTAAATGGAAAAAAAAGTGTTAAAAATTGAAAAATGTGGCTAAATACTATATATGTATTTATGCCTAAAAAAACTTATGACTCATTTATTGCAAATTTTGTAATGTATGATAGGCAAACAATAACAAAGCAAAATTAGAATTTGAGTTTTTCTGTTATATGCTAGAATTATTTTATGTCCAAGTAACAGAGCTTTTCTTTATCACAAATATATTTTTGACTTTGTGTTGATGTATTTGTAAATAATCTCTGAAAAGTTTCATCAATTTTTAAAAAGTTAGAATCTGTCAAAAGCCTCCTTACATTGATAAAGGCCTTTGGCAAAGTCTCAGGATACAAAATAAATGTACAAAAGACAATCGCATTTCTCTACACCAATAATAAATAAACAGAAGCCCAATTAAAAAACACAATTCCATTCACAATAGCCACAAAAAAAAAAAAAATATCTTGGCCTCTTCCTAACCAGAGATGTGAAAGACCTTTACAATGAAAATTACAAAACACTGCTCAAAGAAATCAAAGATGACACAAACAAGTGGAAAAATATCCCATGCTCATGGATTAGAAGAATTAACATTGTCAAGATGTCCATCTTACCTAAGGCAATCTATAAATTCAATGCAATACCCATCAAATTACCAGCAACATTCTTCTCAGACCTGGAAAAAACAACACAGGAATTCATATGGAAACACAAACGTCCAAGAATAACCAGAACAATCCTCAGCAAAAAAAAAAAAAAAAAAAAACAGAGTAGGTGGTATCACATTACCAGACTTCAAACTTTACTATAAAGCTACAATCATCCAAACAGCTTGATATTGGTACAGGAACAGGCATATAGATCAATGGAATAGAATTGAGATTCCAGAAGCAAAACCTCAATTTCTCAACCAACTCATCTTTGACAAAGCCCCCACCACCTACCACTGGGGAGAGGAGAACCTATTCAGTAAATGGTGCTGGGAAGCCGGGCTCGGTGGCTCAGCCTGTAATCCCGCGCCTTTGGGAGGCTGAGGTGAGTGGATTGCCTGAGCCTGCGGGTTCGAGACCCGCCCTGGGCAGCGAGACCTCATCTCTACAATAAATCAAAAATTAGCTGGTGTGGTAGCGCGCGCCTGTAATTCCGGCTACTCGAAGGCTGAGCGGAAGGATCGCCGAGCCCAGCAGGTCGAGGCTGCAGTGGCCGGAAGCGGCCACTGCACTCCAGTCTGGGCGACAGAGTGAGACTCCAACTCAAAAAAAAAAAAATAAAAAAAAAATAAATGGTGCTGGGAAAACTGGCTGATCACATACAGAAGATTGAAACAGGACCCCTATCTATCCCCATGCACAAAGGTTAACTCCAAATGGATCAGAGACCTACATGTAAAACCTCAAACCATAAGAACCTTAGAAAAGGAAGGAAATACCCTCATGGAAATCGGAACTGGCATCCAATTCCTGAACAAAACCCCAAACCCACAGATCATAAGAGAGAAGATAGACAAGTGGGACCTTATTAAACTGACAAGCTTCTGCAAAGCCAAAGAAACCAACAAGAGAGCAGGGAGACAGCCTACAGAATGGGAAAAAGTATTTGCCAACTCCAGGTCTGACAAAGGTTTAACATCCTGGATCTACAAGGAACTCAAACGTGCTGAAAAGAAAAAAACAAACAACCCCATTATCAAATGGGCAAAAGATATGAACAGACACTTCACCAAAGAAGACATCCGAGCAGCCAACAAACATATGAAGAAATGCTCAACCTCACTAATCATCAGGGAGATGCAAATCAAAACCACACTGAGATACCACCTAACTCCAGTCAGAATGGCAATTATCAACAACTCAAAAAATAACAGCTGCTGGAGAGGGTATAGTGAAGAGGGAACACTTCTACACTGTTGGTGGGAGTGTAAACTAGTGCAACCTCTGTGGAAACAGTGTGGCAATTCCTAAAAGCTCTAAAAATCGACCTTCCATATGACCCACAATCCCCCTACTTGGAATATACCCTGAAGACCTCAAATCACTCTGCAAAAAAGATACCTGCACACGTATGTTTATCACAGTGTTGTTCACAATAGCAAGAACCTGGAAACAACCATGCTGCCCATCAAAAGAGGACTGGATTAAAAAAATGTGGTACATATACACGATGGAATATTACGCAGTCATAAAAAAGAACAAAATCATGAATTTTGCAGCAACCTGGATGGAACTTGAGTCTATAATACTGAGTGACCTCTCACAGAAACAAAGATCCGAGTATCACATGTTCTCACTCATATAATGGACCTTGAACATCCAATGTAATACTATAAGAAAATGACTGACGGTACTGGGAAACTATGGAGGGGATGGGATTAATAGTTGAAAATATCTGGCTGGGGATGGGGAAACACCTCTTATCAACAGGGTGCCTGAATGAAACGTAATTGTACACCTAACCCTTTACTGTACCCCATAAAATCATAATGAAAAATATTGATTAAAAAAAAGAAGTTCTGAATATCACTGTTGCTTATTGCTTGGTGTGCTGTGCATGTATTGGTTTGCGTGCACTTTAAAATATTATGTGTAATTGCTTTCTGTGTACTTGAGTCTTAAAATTTATGTTCGGATACTGTAACTTATGTTTATATTTGTTACTTCTGACAAATTTTCAATATTTCCCTTTCGTGAATTTTGTTCCAAATTTAGAAAAATAAAATTTTTGTGTTTCATGTTTAAAATAGTGATGTGTTTCTCAAATGACCATTGTTAACACAAAAATATTCTTTGTTATCTTATAAAGGATGGAAAGTTGGAACAAATTAGGTTTGTTTGGCATGCTTTAAATTTCAATTCACTAAAAATAAATGTTTGAGTTCATTTCATTCTTTATTTTAGGACAAACAAACAAAACAATTCTGCCAAATCGAAAATCACTTCAGCCTCTTACTTTTTAAAATTACCTACCACTTGTTAGTGGTGTCCAAAAGCAGGCATAGTATAGCTTGAACATTTTAAGCAAGCAGATCAATTTGATTAATAACTCATATCCTATCAGTAGCAAAAAATAAAATGAGAAAATAGATAGCATCTTTTAACATTTTAGAGATGAAAATAATACTGTATTTTGTCTTTCTGTAAAGACATTTGCCATTCAGAAAATTTGTGTGTCTTTTTAAACATGATTCAAGAAAACCTATGGTAGGTGATGGGAATATATGCCAAATATGGTGTGAATTTGAGAAACAGTATTAGAGTAAAAAGAACAACAGCCTAGGATTCAGAAGATTAGGAACACTTCCTCTGCAATGTACTGAGGTACACAGGTTTAATTGTTACCCTTCTCTAAACTATTTTTAATTTGTAAAATGAGATGAAGGCTAAAAACATAAGCTTGTGATGAGGCCTAAACAGGGCAATTTTTATTTTTACTTATTTTCTAGTCCTTGAATTTTGAAATACAAATTGGTGTCTCTCTAATTTACAGCTGTCACTCAACAGCCTTTGCTCTACTCACTTATTAACAACAGACACTATGTATATCAGAAGTTACTACTGGTCTCTGGAATTTTAATTGTTGCTTGCCAAGCATTGTTCAAAACCGTAAGGAGGGTGACATTTCATAAGCAAATTTTCAGGTGATAGTATTACCCATCTTAATATGCAATGATGTCCTTCCTATAAAATAGAAAATATTGAGACTTAGTCAAAGATTGGAAGACATAAAGGGTTGAAAGCCGTGGCTTACTGGTAAATTTTAGCAGCTGCCTCTCTAGTGAAATCCTGAATTCATAGCCTTTTTGAATCTGTGTAGTGCAAATATTTCCACCATCGCTTATTCCAAAGTACTAATGTGACATGACCTTGGAAACAGATGTGCAGAAGTATACCATTACATAGCATTTCCACCATACAGATACAAAAGATGCAAATTACTTTAAGAACAAAGATGATGGTAAAATGTGGTCAAATAACTAGGCGATCACAATTTTCATGTGTTTATCACCTATCATTTTAACGTCAGTTACTTAACTGTAACTTTATGTAATTTAATTTTTAATAATGTTTGTTTTACCACTAACTCATAAAATTTTCAAAAATTTTACAATTGGCTTTTGCCAGCCAGTAGAAGCCTGCTACAACATATTGAGTAGGGGCAAGGATATGTTACAGGAAGAGGATGTAATAAGTGCCTAACCAGCTATGATGATGTCAAAGCCTGTTCACCAACTGTAGTGGTCACCCGGCGCATAGGAGAATGAATACTAGTGTGTTCCTGGAAGGTAGTGACATGCAATTATTCAAGGATGAAGAAGTATGGTTTAGTCTAGAAAATATGCCGTATCCCAAAGAAAGCATGACAGAAGCAGACAAGGGCAGTAAGTTTTTTTCTTCTCAGACTTACTGTAATTTTTTTACCAAATTATAATTTCATTTATAATAGCATCAAAAAGAATATTAACCATGATTTAACAAAGGATGTGAAAAACTTGTATAATGATAACTATAAAACATTTCTGAAAGAATGAAAGGAGGAATGAATAAATGAAAAAAAAATCCGGAGTTCTGGTAAGATGGTGACAGCATAGGTGGAATTGTGAGATTCTCCAAACACTGCTGGTGACATCTGAGATCCAGTGCCCAGCTGTGAAACTGATCCCCAGTGCCTCACATGCCACCACAGCCCATCATAGTGAATCTCCCAGGGACCCAGAGGAGCTGAGAAAAGTATCCGTGAAAGAGGAACTGCCACTGCAGGCATTCTCCAGGCAGAGATTTGCATTGCCCCGCCCACCTACAAGCAGCCTCCACCTCGGTTCCTAAGGGACCAAACCTACATCCTGCTGCACAGACAGATTGTAAGGCAGTGGGAAATAGGTTTCAGTGTACTCATACACCTGTTGGTGGATGCTGGAATCAGCATCTAGATTCTGAATCACAGCTTCCCCCTCAATTAAACCTCAAAACTGCAAAAAGTACAGCCCGCAGCCCACACTCCAATTTCAAAAGTGAACAAAGCCAGAGGACCCTCAAAAGGAAGAACAAGAGATTGCACAAGCAAAGCAAAAGCAAACCCACCTTCCCTGAAATGCAGAATTAAAGAAGGGCAGGGAAAGGTGGAGAGAGGGAAAAATCTACACAAATGAAGAAAAACCAAAAGAAGAATATGGGTCTCTCTCAGACCCCTGGGAGGGCAGATACTGAGAAAACTGACTTTGGAATGCAAACAGTGAAGAGCCCCCAGAATGACTGGTCTCAAACTACGAACCTAGATATCAAGTCAGTAATGGAGAGATTAAAAAGAATTGAGGAGAGACAAGAAGAAACTAGGAAGGAGTTGATAACTGAGATAACAGTAATAAAGAACACTGTGAACGAAATAAATAACAAACTGATAAGCATGGAAAGCAAAATTAGCCAAGCAGAAGAAGAAATCTCAGAGCTCGAGGAACAAAATATAGAACTAACCCAAACTGTTATAAACACAGAAAACAAGCTTAAAAAGACAGAACAAAACCTTCAAGAGATGAGCGATTACTTCAAGAGACCAAACCTAAGAGTAATTGGCCTTCCTGAGGCAGGAAGAGAGACAGAGACCACACTGGAACAAGCTTTCCATGAGATCATTCAAGAAAACTTTCCTCATCTAATCAGTGATGCAAAAATTCAAACACAAGAGATTCAGAGAACCCCTGAAAGACAACAAATGAGAAGACCAACTCCTAGACACATAATAATTCGCCTAAACAAAGTAGGTATAAAAGTAAAATCCTAAAGACAGCAGGAGAAAAAGGCCAGATCACCTACCATGGAAAACCAATGAAAATAGCAGCAGATTTATCTATAAAAACCTTGCAGGCTAGGAGAGCTTGGGGACCTATCTTCAAAGTCCTAAAAGATAAATAATTTAAACCAAGAATAACCTACCCAGCCAAGTTAAGCTTCATCAGCGAGGGAGAATTGAAATATTTCCCAGATATCCAATCCCTAAGAACTTACGCTGCCACCAGACCACCCCTACATGAAACACTTAAGAAAGTACTAAACACAGAAGAAAAGGAAAAAAAGAACAACATTCTTCAAAAGAGTGCAGGAAAAAGAATAAAATACACATGAACCAACCCCCAAACCAAAAGAAAGACAAAAAACCAAGTGGAAGAAAAACAACTCTATAAGAACTCTATGATAGGCATGAGCTCTCACATTTCAATAATTAGCATCAATGTGAATGGACTAAATGCACCACTGAAAAGACATAGAATGGCAAAATGGATAAAATATCACCAGGCAACAATATACTGCCTTCAAGAGACTCATCTCACTAGAAGGAACATGCACAGACTCAAAGTAAGACGATGCAAACAAATTTTCAGGCAAATGGAACACAAAAGAAAGGAGGAATTGTGATCCCAATTTCAGACAAAATGCGATTTAAGCTATCAGAAATTAAAAAAGATACAGAGGTTAAAAGGTTCACTCCATCAATAAGAAATATCTATCCTAAACATGTATACACCCAATATAGGAGCACCAACTTTCATAAAGCAGCTTCTAGGAAAACTAAAGAAAGATATAGACTCTAGCACCATCATAACTGGGGACTATAACACCCCACTCACAACCCTATACAGATCATCAGGACAAAAAATCAGCAATGAGATCTGGAACCTCAATGTGACTCTTAACCAAATGGACTTAACTGATACCTACAGAATACTCCATCCAAAGACCACAGAATACACATTCTACTTATCACCGCATGGAACATACTCTAAGATCGACCACATACTTGGCCATAAATCAAACATAAGCAAATTTAAAAGGACTGAAATTTTACCATGCATCTTCTCAGAAAACAGTGGAATAAAAACACTCATAAACACCCCAACAAGGTCCCCCCAAATTCCACAAAGACATGGACACTAAATAGCATAATGTTAAACAACTCCTGGGTCAATGATGAAATCAAAACAGAGATTGAAAGATACCTGAAAACAAATGAAAATGTAGAAACTTCTTACCAAAATCTCTGGGATGCCATGAAAGCTGTAGTAAGAGGGGAATTTAAATCCCTACAAATGCACATGAAGAAAATGGAAGGATCACAAATTAACACCCTAACAAGCCACCTAAGGAAGCTGGAAAACAAGACCACCAAAACCCTAATTTCAGCAGAAGAATCCAGATCACCAAAATAAAAGACCAAATCCAGGACATAGAAGACAGAAAGATAATACAAAAAAATCAATGAAACAAAAAGCTGGTTCTTCGAAAGGATAAAAATGATAGATGATCCCCTAGCTAAACTGACCAAGAAAAAGAGAGAAAAAGCCCAAATAAACACAATCAGAAACATAAAAGATGAAGTCACATCTGATCCTGAAGAAATACAAAAGATCATTAGAGACTACTATATACACTTGTATGGAAACAAACTTGAAAACCTTAAGGAAATGGAGGACTTTTTGTCATCACACAACCTACCTAGGTTGAAACAAGAAGAAATTGAGACCCTAAATAGACCAACAACAATCAAAGAAATTGACTATGTAACAAGAAAACTACCTATGAAAAAATCCCCGGTCCAGATGGCTTTCCAGCAGAATTCTACAAGACATTCAAAGAGGAGCTGATACCAATCCTGCTGAAGATATTCCAAGCGACTGAGAAAGATGGAACTCTCCCCAATTCATTTTACAAAGCTAACATCACATTGATACCCAAAACAGGTAAAGTCCCAACAAAGAAAGGGAACTACAGGCCAATATCTTTGATGAACATCGATGCTAAACTTCTCACCAAGATCCTAGTGAACCGGATTCAACAACACATCTCAAAAATCCACCGTGACCAAGTAAGCTTCATCCCTGGTATGCAAGGCTGGTTCAACATTCATAAAACCATAAATGTAATTAAATACATCAACAGATGTCAAAACAAAAACCACATGATTATATCATTAGATGCAGAAAAAGCTTTTGATAAAATCCAGCACCACTTCTTGATAAAAACCCTTGAACATTCAGGCATACGGGGAACATACTTCAAAATAGTAAAAGCCATCTACAAGAAACCCACAGCCCGCATACTCCTAAACGGACAAAAATTGGAACCATTTCCCCTGAAAACTGGAACAAGACAAGGATGCCTACTCTCACCCCTCCTGTTCAATATAGTATAGGAAGTCCTGGCTAGAGCAATCAGAGAAGAGAAGGCAATCAGGGATATTCAAACAGGAAAAGAGGAAGTCAAGTTCTCTCTCTTTTCATATGACATGATTGTGTACCTTGAAAACCCATGACAATCTGTCAAAAACCTCCTTACACTGATAAAGGACTTTGGCAAAGGCCCAGGGTATAAAATAAATGTGCAAATGATAATTGCACTTCCTTACACCAAAATAAACAAACAGAAATCCAAATAAAAACCACAATTCCATTCACAATAGCCACAAAAATGAAATACCTTGGCATCTTCCTAACCAGAGACATGAAAGACCTTTTCAATGAAAGCTACAAAATACTGCTCAAAGAAATCAAAGATGACACAAACAAGTGGAAAAATATCCTATGCTCATGGATTGGAAGAGTTAACATTGTGAAGATGTCCATCCTACCTAAGGCAATCTACAGATTTAATGCAATACCCATCAAATTACCAGCAACATTCTTCTCAGACCTAGAAAAAACCACACAGAAATTCATATGGAAACACAAACGACCAAGAATAACCAGAACAATCCTCAGCAACAAAACAAAACAAAACAAAACAACAACAACAACAAAAAAACAAAGCAGGTGGTATCACATTACCAGACTTCAAACTTTACTATAAAACTACAATAATCGAAACAGCTTGGTATTGATATAGGAACAGGCATATAGACCAATGAAATAGAACTGAGATTCCAGAAGCAAAACCTCAATTTCTTAACCAATTCATCTTCAACAAAGCCTCCATCACCTACCACTGGGGAGAGGAGAACTTATTCAGTTAATGGTGCTGGGAAAACTGTCTGACCACATGCAGAATATTGAAACGGATCCCTATCTATCCCCACACACAAAAATTTACTCTAAATGGATCAGAGACCTAAATGTAAAACCTCAAACCATAAGAACCTTAGAAAATGAAGGACATACCCTCATGGAAATCGGAACTGGCATCCAATTCCTGAACAAAACCCGAAACCCACAAGCCATAAGAGAGAAGATAGATAAGTGGGACCTTATTAAACTGACAATCTTCTGCAAAGCCAAAGAAACCATCAAGAGAGCAGGGAGACAGCCTACAGACTAGGAAAAAGTATTTGCCAACTCCAGGTCTGACAAAGGCTTAACATCTTGGATCTACAAGGAACTCAAATGTACTGGAAAAAAAAAACCCGTTATAAAATGGGCAAAAGATATGAACAGACACTTCTCAAAGGAAGACATCTGAGTAGCCAACAGACACATGAAGAAATGTTCAACCTCACTAATCATCAGGGAGATGCAAATCAAAATCACACTGAGATACCACCTAACTCCAGTAGAATGGCAATTATTAATAACTCAAAAAATAACAGTTGCTGGAGAGTGTGTGGTGAAAAGGGAGCACTTCTACACTGTTGGTGGGAGTGTAAACTAGTGCAACCTCTGTGAAAAGCAGTGTGGTGATTTCTAAAAGTTCTAAATATCAACCTCCCATATGACCCCGCCATCCCCCTACTGTGAATATACCCTGAAAAACTCAAATCGCTCTATAAAAAAGATACCTGCACACGTATATTTATCGCAGCATTGTTTACAATAGCAAGAACCTGGAAGCAAGCATGCTGTCCATCAAAAGAGGACTGGATTTAAAAAGTGTGGTGCATATACACGATAGAGTACTACGTAACTGTAACAAAGAACAAAATCATGAATTTCACCGCAACCTGGATGGAACCAGAGTCTATAATGCTGAGTGACCTCTCACAGAAACAAAGATCTGAGTATCACATGTTCTCACTCATATAGTGGACCTTGATCATCCAATGTAATACAATAAGAAAATGACTGACAGTGGTGGGAAACTATGGGGGGATGAGGGGAAGGAAGATGGGATTAATGGTAGTAAATATCTGTCTGGGGACGAGGAGACACCTCATATCAACATGGGTGCCTGAATGAAGCGTATTTGTATACCCAACCCTTAACTGTACCCCACAATATCATAATAAAAAACATTGATTATAAAAAAATCCATGTTCATATATTGAAAGATTCAATATTATTAATACATCAGTACGCCCTGAAGAGAGCTACAGATTTAAGGCGATCTCTTTCAAAATCCTAATGATGTTTTATTACAGAAAGAAAAAAAACACCTCATCTTAAAATTCATGTGGTATCTCAATTGATTTCAAATAGAACTCAATTGTGAAAAAGAATAACAAACCTGAAAGACCCACACCTTCTGATATTTTAATATAGTGGATTTTAGATAGTATATTTTAATACTACAAAGTTACAGTAATCAAAACAGTGTGGTACTGGCATAAAGACAAACATATAGACAAAGGGGAACGAGGAGAGTACAGAAATAAACCTCTACACATATGATCAATTTTTTGACCAGAAGACATAACAACAAAATGTCTCAAATTCAGCAAAACAAAACAAAAACATGGACCAGCATTTCATAAAAAAAAGTGAACCTCATGGAAGATAAAGTCAAAGAAATGTATGGCAAGACTTGTAATTATACTTCTGAAAAATAAGAACAACAGCAAACTCTTTAAAGCAGCCAGACAGAAACAACTCATTAAGATAGGATAACATTACTCTGAACGAAAGCAGATTTCTCATGTGAAACCATGGAAGCCAGAGGAAAGTAGTACAAATCTATGCACCTAATTCTGACTTGTGATCCCATAGCTTTGCAAATAAATAAATAAATAAAATCTACTGTGACTTTGGATCACATCCCCAAAGATTCTGAAACAAACAAACAAAAAAACATGAGTCCCCAACCCCTAGGCCATGGACCAGTATCCATCCATGGTCTGCTAGTAACAGGGCGGCACTGCAGGAAGTGAGCTGTGGGTAAGCCAGGGAAGCTTCATCTGTATTTACAGTTGCTCCCTGTCGCTTTCATTGCCTCCTGAGCACCTTCTGTCAGATCCGTGGTGGCATTAGATTCTCATAGGAGTCTGGACCCTGTTTCAAACAATGCACACAAGAGATCCAGGTTGCAGCTTCTTAGGAGAGTCGAAGGCCTCATGATCTGAGATGCAGCTGAGGTGATGATGATAGCACTGGGAAGTGACTGCAAATACAGATGAACATTAGCAGAGAGGATTGACTCCACATCCTCCTCTTCCTCCCACTTTGTGCAACTTCCCTACCCCTTGTGCATGGAAAGATTGCCACAAAACCAGTCACTTATGCCAAAAAGGTTGGGGACCACTGTTTGAAAATAAATGGTTGGGGGCAACCCCTTTGGGCCTCCTCCCACTGTGGGAGGTTTTCTGTCCTCTCCATAAATCTTGCTTTAAAATAAATAAATAAACCTTTGGTTTTAGGAAAGTTTTAGATCTACAGAAAAATTGAGAAGATAGTATAGGGAGTTTCCATATATACCATACCCTGTTTCCTCTACTATTAACATCTTACATAAACATGGTACACGTATTAGCATTATCAGCATATGATTATTAACTAAAGACCCTAGTTTATAGTTTACCAATATTCCCTTGGTTTTTACTTCACTTACTATATTAGTTCCAGGATTTCATCTAAAATGTCACATTATATATGTATAGTCATCATGTGTCTTTTGGCTCCTCTTAGCTGTGACAGTTTTACAAACTTTCCTTAGTTTTGATGACTCTAGAGTAGTTTTAAAAATACTGGCTATGCATTATGCAAGTTGCTCCTATATTGCAATTTGTGTGATATTTTTCTCATAATTGGATGTGTTATAAGATTTTTGGGGAAAGACCATAGAAGCAAAGAACATTTTTAAAAGGTCACTTCATGCTAAGGGGATCTTTTTAAAAATCTCATCTTGTCAAGGGTGTCTGTCATCAACATGATTTTTCATTGTTAATGTTGAACTTGATCCATGCTAAAAAAAAAAAACTGATTGTATGCTAAGTGCTTACATGTGTGATAATCACTTCCTTCAGTTCATGAAATGGAAAACTTTGAGAGAAATCCAGGTAAACCTTGTCAGATTTCTCCAGTATAAAGTTACCCTCTCTCCTCATTTATATGATTCACTTTTTGGAAGAAAATATTTATATGTCACTCACAATTAAGGGGTGGAGATTTCTTTCTTCTTGAGAATAAAAATGTACATACATTATTTAGAATTTCTCTGTACCAGCCAGGCTCGGTGGCTCAGCCTGTAATCCCACACCTTTGGGAGGCTGAGGTGAGTGGATTGCCTGAGCCCACGGGCTCGAGACCTGCCTGGGCAACTTGGCGAGACCTCATCTCTACAATAAATCAAAAATTAGCCTGGTGTGGTAGCACGTACCTGTAGTTCCAGCTACTTGGAAGGCTGAGGTGGGAGGATCACCGGAGCCCAGCAGGTCAAGGCTACAGTGGCTCGGAGTGGCTACTGCACTCCAGTATGGGTGACAGAGTGAGACTCCAACTCAAAAATAAAAAATAAAAAATAAAAAAAGAATTCTTCTGCACCCGAAATGTATCTATTTCTCCCACGTATTTATTCATTCAATTATTTACACCAGTATATGCTTGTGAATATTTATTTTATTTTCTGAGCTATAATTCAATCACATTTTATTAATTCTGTTGCTCAAATAGTTTGTGTTGACGATCAGAAGTCCAGAAGTACTTCAAGAGGGCTTCAGTGTTCATTTGACATACCACAATCAATGCACTTGTGTGTGTACTTTTTTTCTGGAATTTTAAGATGTTTCAAGATTATCTTGTATATTTCCTGTCCCATTGTTAGAATCAACCAATTCTCAAAGTTTCCTTGTTTCCTTTCATTGGCAGATGGTATTAAAAACCAAGATCTGGGTGCTAGTTGTACTTTTTAATAGAGTGTCATAGATTTTAGACCTCTTAATTGACAGAGCAAGAAAATATATGTGTGTATCTATATGTATATATCTATCTATAAGTTGTTCTATTTGTAACCCTTAGTATCTATATGAAGTCAACTATGTGCTCATGTGAATATCTTTAGCCCTGTCCATCATCACATGGTTCATTCTACCCTCCTTTGCTTGACTATGTGTAACCTCTCATTCCAACAATAAGCTACCTGGATCCCATAATGCAAAATCCATTTACTGAACTGTTCAATGTATAGCAGAACACAATCATTAACCCAAAATGCCATGAGAAACATTGTTGCTAACTCAAGTGCAATTTATAAGCACAGTCCCTTTTGCTTTCAGTCTTATAGACACCACTCATTTCCAAGGTTACTTAGAGCAGCACCGTGTCACCTACCTCCTGCTGTGATTAGATTTAGATTATGTTGTCACCTTTTCATTTCATCCTGAGGTCCTTTGACCTCTTAAATAATTTTATTTAATTTTATACATTAAGTCCAAAACAAACACAATAGATAAAACAAGGACAGAAAAGGAATTTAGAGCGTCTGATACCCGAAGCTACAGTGAATATTATACACAGCCCAATTACTAGCCAGATTAACATAAAACCACATACATGCCAAAGTTCTTTTTGTCTCAGTCTCTATTCTGTGATCCATTGTGTCTGGATTTCAGCATAAAATTTCAAGGCATGTGAAAAGACAAACAAAACAAAACAAAACAAATACTGTTTGAACAAGAGTCAGAACCATATTCATATATGATGTAGATATTGAAATTATCAGATGTGAATTTAAAATAACTATAATTAATATGTTAAATTTCCAAACAGAAAAAGTAGACAACATTCAAGAAGATGTTGATAAGTGAGCTTTAAATTCTAAGAAATAATCCAAGGACAATTTTAGAAATCAAAACATTAAAAAAAAATAAAGAATTCCTTTGATAGTCACATCAGTTGTCTGGTTATGACCAAGCAAAAACAAACAAACAAACAAACAACAAAAAAGCCTGATTTGTAGAAATGTCCTAAACTGAAATGCAAAAAGAAAATAACAATAATAATGATAAACAGAACACCCCATAATTGTGATAGTTACATAAAGTGAAGCATAGTGTATAATTAGAATATAAGATGGATTTTGGTTTGCTTTCTAATTATTTTATTTTTATTATTTTGATTTTATTTTAGGGTTGTGGGGTATAAGTGAGGGTTTTCAACATAAGTAGGCTGCACACAGGTGAAGTTTACGCTTCTAGCTGGCCCTCTCTCTCCTTGGTAGTGGACCAGAGATACCCATTGTGTTTCCACATGCCCTGCTCCCTTCCTCCCTCCCTTACTCCTCAACCATGCCTCATGACTGCCAGTGCCACCCTTGTACTAACGTGACTGGTGCTCAGGACCCACTAGTGAGTGAGAATATGAGGTACCCTGTTCTTTGTTTCTGTGATGATTTGCTTAGTATGATGGTCTCCAACTGCATCCAAGTTGCTGTGAGGCCATGAATTATTTTTTCTTTATGGCTGCAAAATATTCCATCATGTATATGCACCATATTTTCTGTATCCAGTCCACTGTTGATGGGCAGCAGGGTTGGTTCCATGTTTTTGCTATTGTGAATACTGCAACAATAAACACATGTGCAAGTGTCTTTTTGTGTAGAGCAATTTCTATTCCTCTGGGTATATTCCCAGGAGAGGGATTGCTGGATCATATGGAAGCTCAATTTTTAATTATTTGAGAAGTCATCACACTGTTTTCCATAGTGGTTGAATTAGTTTAATTCCCACCAACAATGTAGCAGTGTCCTCCATTCTCTGCAGCTGTGCCAGCATCTGTTGTTTTTTGACATGTCAACGATAGCCAACATTCCCATAGTTAGATGGGATCTCATTGTAGTTTTGATTAACATTTCTCTGAATGAGAGTGAGCATTTTTTCATGTGTCTTTTGGTGAAAGACAATAGAACAAATGAGAAAAAAAAGACTTGAAGTAAAAATGACTGAGAATTTTCCAGAATTATTGTCAGACCCCAAACAGTAGATCCTGGGAATTCAGAGAATTAGGACAAATACTCCAAAATATGCATGCGATGATACCATATTTAACTCAGAAAACCAAAGACACACACAAAAAAACCTTGAAAAGCCAGAAGAAAATGAACAAACAAAAGAAACAACTTACCTGAAGAGAAAAAGGAGTTATATTTACAGCAGACATCTAATCAAACTTTAAGCAGGATGAGAGTTGAATAAAATATATAAGGTTTCAAATTTAGAAAATACCAACATAGATTTTCATATTCAGCAAAATTATTCTTCCAATATGAAAAGTAAGTAAAGACTTAAGCAAGAAAAATAGAATTTAGTGCCAGCATACATGTTCTTTGAAAATATTAAGATAAATTTTTTAGGGAGAAGAAATATAATATGGGTTTTGTATCTACATAAAGAAAGGAAGGTTGTCAGGAGATAACAAATAAAGCTAAAGGAAAATATTTTATTTATCTATTCTTAGTTAATCTACAGGAAAAGTGTTTCAAGCAATAATTACAACAATGCATCAGATGATTATTGCATAAGGATAAGTGAAGTGACTAATATAATATCATGAAGTATAAAAGAAGAATTGGAAATATTTTGTTATACAATAACTGAATTACAGGTAAAGTGATATAGTGTGATTTGAGGGTGAACTGATATTAATGATTATTTAGAGGCAAAACGTATAGAAATGCATACACACCAAAAAAAGGCGTATAAGTCATATGCCAAGAGAGGAGATAAAATGCAATCATATGAACTGCTTAATTAAAACCAGAAAAGGGCTATAAAGAGAAGGAAAAGTGAAATAAAAACAAGTTCACTGAATAAAGAACATTAACAACCATGATAGGTATCAATCCAACCGTATCAATAATTACTTTAAAGATAAATGGTCTACATGTGTAAATTGAAAGCAGATTGTATCAGAATGGATAAAAACAGATAAAATTCTATGTTGTCTACAAACTCACTTTAAAAACAAAGACTCAGATATGCTAAAAGTAAAAGAATACAGAAAGACATACAGTTAGCACTAATCAAACAAAAGCTGAAAAAATTATAACAATTTCAGAGAAAGCAAGCTTAGGAAAAGAAAAATTGTCCAGGTTTTTTACATAATGATAATGGGGTTACCCTCTATAATATACGGCAATCATAAACATGTATGCATCTAAGAAATGTCAAAGCAGGAGAAGCAAACACTAACAAAATATGAGTGAAAAAATAGATCTATATGGTCAGAGACCAACATTTCTTTTTCATATCATATGATAAAATCATCACATAAATTTTTTCCTTCAAGCATCCCTAAAATCCTATTTTTGTCTCACTTTACATAAGAAGGGCTTTTGGAAGAGTCAAAATCTTTAAAGCATTGTGAGTTAAACATTTTAAATCCTTAATTTTTAAAAGAATTTACATTTACATGCATACTTAATGCATAAGCTTCTGTAGATTGTAAGAGACCTTGTAATCTGATTCATTAAATACTTGTTTTATGGAACCTTTCGGGTGAGCAACCTTGTTCATACCAAAATTTCCTCTAAATGTCACTGCAATTCCAAATCGCCCTTGGTGAAATTATACCAGTTAGAGAGATTTACATATGAGGTAAGACTGTAACATGAGACAAGAAGGAAATATTTTTTTTTCAGTCTGGAGGGAGCACATATTTAAAAGACTTCATGAAAACTGTGGATGTCAGTAAGGATTACACTAATGAAGTCATGTGTCTCCAGATCATGGCCAAAGCCTAGTTGTCACCAATTTGTGGCCCAAAGAAACCTTCAGCTGTGGCAAATGGAATTTATTAAAATGTTCCACAGGAACACAAAGACAATACTGAAAAATGTCCTTATAAAATTTTGGAAAGGTGAACTGACAAAAATCTTGTCCCAAGAACAAGGGTATGACATGACATTCTGAAATTGTTAGCTTCTGATCTATCTTGGAAGCCAGTTTAGCCCACATTTTATCTGTCTTCTGCCTTTTGAATTTCATTTTAAGAACCAAGTGTCAGCAAATGATAGCAAGAAGGTAAATCCAGACCAACACCTATATGTGTAAATAAAAGTTTTATTGCAACCGGGTCTCATTCATTCATTTATTTACATATTGCTGATGACTTCTTCATGCTACAAGAGAGTTGGGTAGTTGCAGCCTAAACAGTCTGGTCCACAGAGTCTAAAATATTTACTACTATTTACCTTTGTAAATACATAAATTCTTATAGACAATAGACAAGCAGAGAGGATCCTCACAAAGGAAAATGTGCACAAATATGACCAAGTGACCAAGAAATTTGGGGCAGTTATTTCTCAGGACAAAGAAAGTAACCTAATAATGAAGACTCTATGAAATAATTGGAGCTCAGTTTTGGCACAAAACCTACTCCATAGTCATGGGCAGGGTGGCCTTGAACAGGAAGATAGGCCATGTGTCTCAGATATACACATGATGATAGTATTGAGGTCCCTGTCAGTATCAATGAGGAACTTGACAAATCTTGCTGGGGTCTCTGCTTGTTAAGCTTTGCCAACATAAGATCATCAGGGACACCACAGTGTTAGATTTATTAGCTTCATATAAGAAGAAACATGCAAGCCGTGGGAGAACCATGACGATTCTCAAAATGGAAAGTCAGGGAAGAGTATTTGTAGCATTGTAGCTACTGTAACTAGTCATAGGATGGTCTTCACAAGATTTGATATAATTTTTTAAAATAAGAAGCTGCTGGAATATCAGTGGACTTATCTTTAAAATATATGTATCTCTGTGGGGTTACTGTTAGATCAGTTGGTTCTTATTTTGACATGGAACATGGGTTCTGAATAAACTGGTATTAAAAGGGTTTGGGCTTAGGTAGTTAGTCTTGAGTGTCACGCTTTGGTACAAGTTTTCTGTCCTGTGAGTTCTAATATGGTTTTGAAGATACGTTTTCTGTTTCAAGACTCAATGCAAGAACATGCATTGAAATAATAATAACCACCTTTAGGCTAATGGAAAAAAAGATGCACTTGAGGATGGATGGATACAGCATCCATTTGTATTTTTCTTAAATCTGTACAGTTTATTCTCTCTTTTTTTTTTTTTGTAAGCTCCTTCCCCCATCCCCCCAACATACCACTTCATTTTCATCTACCAATAACCACTGTTAGGAATTGAGGGTGATGTCTCCAAACACTAGATAGATACTCCTGCCAAGATCTCTCCCTTTTCTTTTGCATTTCACCATTTGCAGCATAATTCACTCCCTTCAACTTTTAATTCCAGGGGATTCGCAATATTCCTTTAGCCTGTCACCTCCACTTGAGCATTTCTTATATCCTAATTGCCTTATTTTTTTCTATAGCCCTTATTGCAATCTAACATAACATGCATTTCACTAATTTTTTAAGATATTGATGTTTCTCTGTTGTGGAAGGCAGAATTCTAAAGTTGCGCTCCTCCCAAGATTTCTGGCTTCTGGGTTCTCAAGCAAATACTAATCTAGGTACTGCTGTGAAGGGATTTTACTGATGTTATATAAAAAGTGCCAAGCTAGCTGATTTAAGATAACAGAGACTACTCTTCCAGATGGGATTGACTATCAGGGAAGCATTTTGGAAAGAGTTTCCTCCGGCTGGTAACAGAAAGGAATGTCAAAGACATTTGAAGCATGAGAAGAGTGTGATGTGCCCTTGCTAGCTTGGAAAACGGAGTGGGTCATATAGGAGGAACCACAAGGAGTTGAGAGTGACCTTTGGATAACAGCCAACCAGAAAATGAGGACATCAAACCTACAGCTACAAGAGAATGCATTATACCAACTACCTGAATGAACTTGGAAACTCAGGATAAAAACCCAGCCCTGCCAGTATCTTGGTTTCATCATTTTGATAATCAAAGCAGAGACCTAAAGGAAGCCAGTTAGTCAGATTTCTGACCTACACAACTGAGATAAGTGAGTGCTGTTATATGAGTAGAAATTCTCCCCCATTTGGTTTATTATTGTACCCTTAGTGCCTAGACTTAGGCCTAACACATGAAATGTGTTTTAGAGATAATTCTAATTAAGTAACTAAGCTAAACACTACGAATAGCTTGAGACTGTTTAATTCTAAACACTCATTCTAGATATTTAACTGTAAATTCACTTTGGTACAAGGTAAAGGGTTAAAACTTTTTGGAGAAGCCAGTGGAAATTTTTTCATAATCTCTGATAAAATGTTATTAAAATTGTAAAAGTCACCAATGATATATTTACAAGTGTCTAAATCTTTTTTTCAATGAATTGATTACCAGACACCGAATACTTAATTTAATGCATGTTTTAGTGCACTTTATGTGATACAAATTAATTTGCAATAGAGGCAGGAAACCTATCTCTAAGGTAATTAGTCATGGTCAAGTCTTAATTATCTTCTTAAATAGGAAAACAACAGGCTTATAAAGATATCTACTATGATATTCTTGAGTGGTACTCTCTTTTATTTGTTAATAATTCCTTTCACCAAAATAAAACATTCTCTGATGTAGAATTTAAGACAAGAGGTTTGAAAATATAATACTCATTTTTAAACATGTCTAACCTTTCCTGAACTGTACATTCCTTCCAAACACTGCAAGATACCTTTTTCTGTTTTCTATAAGAGGAAAATGAGCCACCAGTATATTTGGTAAGTAAAGTAGCTCAAGGTCAGAAAACTTGAATTGGTAAGTCTCAGATTCCAGCACAGGTGGCTGCAAAACTGAAGTTCCACACTTGTGCCTTTCTGTCACACTGTCAATCAGTGATGCTTTGCTGATTAAATGCATTCATAATTATTATGAACATATACAAATGTACAACCATATTTGTTGGCACAGTGTTTGTAACAGAGCTATATTAAACATGAACAAGATGTGATTATTTTACTAGATGACAATTTTATCTTGGAAACTGTGTTAAAAGGACTGGGTTGTGCAAATCATAGGGATAAGAATCCAATTTTTAAAACATATGCAAAAGCTACTTTAATCTACCAAAGGCCTGAACAACCTTCAACTGACCAATTATCAATTAACTGACATTTCTTTTTCTTTCTTTCTTCCTTCTCTCTCTCTCTCTCTTCTTCTTCTTGTGTCTCTCTGTCCTTTCTTCTTTCTCTTTTTTTTTCTCTTTCTTCCTTTCTTCTCTTTCACACACTGTATGCCCAGCATTGGGCTCTAGACTAAATTAATCAGATGAGATTTGTCCTCCATCTCATGGGATCTTTGAGAGAAAGATTTGCAGTGATATACTGATGGAGAGCTGAGGCTGTAAGATGAGTAGGTGTTAGCCTAAAGAAGGTGCTTTAGAGGAAGGAAAGGAACAAAGTGTGAGACTATTCTAGACTGAGAGAAATCAAGTGAAAAGGAGAGCTTACTTTTTTTTTTTTTTGAGAAAACTGAAGAAGTGTACTGTTGTTGGATAATAGAATATGTTGTGGGGAAAGAGGACATAGACAGAAAGATTAAAAAAGGACAACATTTGTGTTTGCAATGCCTTCTAGGTTCCATTAATAAAGGTGCAATGTATGTGATGCCACTGAAAGGAATGCAGTAAGGTTTTTTTATTCATTTGCTCATCCATTGATTTTTCTCTTCAGTTGATAGAAATACAGTCACATTCAACAAAATTCATGGAAGGCTTGCTTTGTGTTCTATGTACCAGATGCTGTGACATGGGTGAGAGGCTACAGACTGCAGTGAATTCATCAGTGTCAAGGGCCTTTCCCTCATGGAGCTTATTATCTGGATTGATGGCTTTGAACAGTCATTCTGGTGTAACATAAATAATACATTGTCACAAAGATAGAGGGAGCAGGAGTAGGAAGCACATGAGGGTGATTGTCTGACCTAGGGACTTGAAGTCTATCAATGAGAAAGCCATTGGTGACAGAGATGGGGATATATTGGATGGAGGAGGCATTTAGATCTAACTTTTTGTTAAGTTAGGACAAGATGAAGGGCAGATATTGTTTATTTTTATCATTGTATTTCCATCCTTGTCTAATAATTTAAACTTGACTCTAAAATCACTACATTTGTGAGCTCGTTGGTTCCAAGCGATCTTGATTTTAGAGTTAGCCCTACATCTGCTTAACTCAATTGGGGTTGAAATTGGTGAATTCAGGCCCCTTTTCTTGATATTTTACTTTCACTAATAAGTACTATTCTCTGGATAATGGATACCTTGAAGTTTTGAACATTTTTCTTTTTGGCTTAAAGGGACACAGTCACATCCAATTAGATAGTGCATCACGTGGCGATGAGGAGTGAGTCAATCCCTCTCTTCCACAAGTATCTACTAATCTACTCAACAATTTCCAAGATAGTCTCTGCTCAAATTAATGAACCACTACAGTATTTATTTTTTGTACAGTGCAATTAGTTCTTGTATAGACAAATTTGCTCTATAATATTTTATATATAAATGTTGGCTCTCCCCTACAGTATTTTGAGCAAAAATGTTTAAGCATTTGTTGTTTAAATGTCCTTTCATACTTCTGAAAGAAAAAGTAAATAAATTCTCTCCCTTTTTTTTCTCTTAGTCTTCAAAGTTACATTAGTTCTTTCTTTAAAAATTATATTTTTGGTTTCTAGAACAATAAATGTCACTAAGAATTTAATTTTTTTAAAATATTAGGGATAGAATATAATTATTACATAAAGTAGTTAATTCTTTCACCATATTCTTTAAGCAAAAAAATAGATTCTCTGCTTGTATCTCCTATTTTAAGGACCCTCATTTTCTCAAAAATGATGACAAATGAAAATCTAAAGGTTTTCACTTTATATTTTGGATCTGAAAGATTCTATTCTTAAGACTCTGACAATTTTAACATGTTTTAATGATTGTTTTATTAGCTACATGATGGCTTTTTTGGTATATTTTATGAAAGTCACAGGGATGGACTTGAACGTATTTATGTTTAACTTTTCTTCTGGTAAGTTTGGCTGTCTATTTTTTCATCTCAGATATTATACATTCAAGCTTCTGGAGCATTGTATTATAAATGACATAGAATAAATTTGACAGTTTTAGAGAAAAATGTGGCTAATTATTTCTTCAAATTGTCATCATCTTTAATAGTCTTGAACATGTGTAAAAAAATAAAGTGTATGACAAAAATGTGTACTTCATTTTGGACATCCTCATACTGCTATCGTTTCTAATTCAATAATCATTTTTTAATTTTAATTTTTTTTTAGTTTTAAAAATGTGGGGTACAATTCAGGACTAAGTATGCAAGTGGTCATCATACAGGCAAAGTTTGGGTCTCCCTTTGGTTTCCACTTCACCTGGTTTGAGATCAGGTACCCTTATTGATGTTATGTGTATCCCCAACTACCCCTGGCGGTTTCCTGTTACTGCCAATCCCTTTATTATAGTATTATGGTAAATGTTCAGGATCTACTTATGAGTAAGAACATGCGGTACTCAGTTTTTTTGTTTTTGTGATAGATCACTGAGTATGATAGACTCCACCCAAGTTGCTGTGAAGTCCATGGTTTTGTCCTTCTTTATGGCTGCATAATATTCTATCATGTACATGTACTGCATTTTTAAAAAAAAATTCCAGTCCAGTTTTGATGGGCAACTTGGTTGGTTCCATGTTTTTGCTATTATGAAAAGTGCTGCAATAAACACACATGTGCAAGTATCTTTTTTGTAGAGTGATTTAAGTTCCTTTGGGTATATTCCCAGAAGAGATTGCTGGGTCATATGGAAGGTCAATTTTTAGTTCTTCTAGGAACTGTCACACCATTTTCCATAGAGGTTGAACTAGTTTGCATTCCCAGGAGCAGTGTAGAAGCATTCCCTTTTCTCCATGTCTTCACCAGCATCTGTTGTTTTTTGTTTTGTTAATGATGGGCATTCTTACTGGGGTTAGGCAGTATTTCAATGTGGTTTTGATTTGCATTCTTCCGGTAATTAGTGGGGCTAACCATTTTTTTTATGTGTCTGTTGGTTGTGCATGTATCTTCTTTTGAGAAGTACCTATTCATGTCTTTTGCCCACTTTTTTTTTTTTTTTTTGAGTTGGAGTCTCACTCTGTTACCCAGACTGGAGTGCAGTGGCCGCTCCGGGCCACCGCAGCCTTGACCTGCTGGGCTCCGGCGATCCTTCCGCCTCAGCCTTCCGAGTAGCCAGAATTACAGGCATGCGCTACCACGCCTGGCTGATTTTTGATTTATTGTAGAGATGAGGTCTCGCTGCCCAGGCGGGTCTCGAACCCGCGGGCTCAGGCAATTCACTCACCTCAGCCTCCCAAAGGCGCGGGATTACAGGTTGAGCCACCGAGTCCGGCTTTTGCCCACTTTTTAATGGGACCTTTTTTTTTTGGTAAAATAAACACTTTTTAAAATGAAAAGTTCCAACTTGATTTGCCTAATCAATCCATTTTCTTCTTTCTCTCTTATCTTCTTTTTCTTAGCACTATGGTTGCATAAGTGAAAAGTTGAGACTAAAATTCCTCAGTAAAAATATCCATTTTGTGCATTTCATTTTGTGTCAGAAAATTCAATATTTTTAAGTGCTTACGGCCTCAGTATGCGAATAATTAACATAAAGCAATCGATCCCTTAAATGAGAAAACATTCTAAATTACTATGACAAATAAGAATGTAGAATAACTATAGATTTTTAAGTAAGCCCTCAAAAAAAGCTGGATTTCACTGTTTTCGTTTGTATATTGCCTTTAACTATGTGAGGACAAAGTTTGTGAAATAACTCAAAGCTTTACAGTGAAACGTTTATGAATACATTATAAAGAATAGAAGGAAAATAAAGGCTTTTCTTCTGGATAGTGTTTTTATCTGTTCCCCTGCTATTATTTCTATGATAAAATCCCCCTTGTAGAAGCTTTCTATATTATTCAGCCAGGCTTTTCTTATAACGAAAAGTACCTTGTGAATGAAACCTATAATTTGTATTTGTGGTTTATGTCAAAGTCAGATATTTTTCTATTACTTAGAAGGCCTTTAAACATTAATCATGTGCATTAAAATGTATTATTTTCCCATTTGGAAATCATTTCTGCTTTTAATATCCAAACACGCTAGGTCAATGCCTCTTCACCAAAGAAATTAGCAACTGTGGATTTAAAATTCCATTTCATTTTTTTGCTTATAAAATCTTAAACACATCCTCTTGGCTTTATCGAGGCAGACTATAAAATTGACTGATAAACAGGTTAAGAAGTTAATTTCACCCTTATGCGCAAAAGCCGATGTGGAAAAACCAGCTTTTACTAAACTATTCAAAGATTAATATTACTCTGCTGTCTATTGTAGGCTCTTGCACATAGAGGGCGCTGTTACACTAATGAAGATCACCTTTTCATGCAACGTTGTTTATTGCTCTTTTGAATGGCAGGACCCTCAGCACCTATGTATTTCATGACGGCTACTTACTAATCGCTTTTTCTTTCTCTCAGTAAATATATTTTTTGGAATGCCTTGATGAAGTCTTTTCCATATGCTTTTATTTGTGATAAGTAAAGATGTGAATGTGAAAATGCATGGAATATTTATGGAAAACATTAGCTGGTTTGTTAAATACCTCATGAAGTTTCCTGACAGCACCACTTTTAACTTTTAACACACACAATAATATTTCATGAAAAAAATGAGTCACTAGACATTAAATATCAAAAGTGATGGAAAGACCAATAACTTCCCTTGATATTCTGGAAAGGCACACATTCTGTCACGCTTATACTAGGATGTTTAGAGCATTATGTTTAGCCTGAGAGGCATGCCATGATTCTAGCAGATCCTAACGCAGTCCCCGTTAGTTTTCGTGTGGACCCTTCCTAGAAAAATAATCTTGCTTGAAATATTTTGACTATTGAATTGCATGCTTTAAATTTTTATCTAGCTCTCTTGAAAACACAGAGGGTAGCCAATCTAATAATGAGTAGCCCACAATTATTTTCAGAAATGAGAACAGTCAGAAGAATAAATTTGACAGTTTTAGAGAAACTGTCTTAGTATGGCTCAGTATTCACCTACCATTCTTAGTATGGCTCAGTATTCACTCCTCTCCCCCAAGTGCTTGCTATGTTACTTACTCTGAAACCCTGACTTCATGTGTCTGCATTGTTTTCCTGTGGCAAAATACTCATGGACTGGCCCAGCTTTTGGGACAGAGTTTAAGCTTATGTGTATTACTGTAATAATCATAGGAGATACAGTCACTGATTATCTTCTGGATTTGCATACAACAGATACCAGACAAATAATACACATTGTAAATGGCACATGCAGCAAAAGCCTTAAATGTGTTTGTTTCTTTAAATATTCCAATCTCATTTTCTAGAATCACTTCTCAGGGTAATGTTCTGAAAGAGTAAAGATCTTTTTATGAAAAACAACAACAACAACAAAACTGTTGCATTGCTAGAATCATCCCAAATCATTAAGATGTGTTCGTCTCCCTCAATGTAGTATTATTGTGATACTGAAATAATAATTTAAAACATGATCCCAATATTAAAGCATTTAAATGTGTTTTGGAAAGGAATAGAAAAGTGTGGAGTACTCCTGTTAGAGTTATTTTAAAATGGGCATAGATAAAAAAGTACACATGAGAGAAATAAAATAGTGGAAATATGAATGGGAGCAATTTGTAAGTAAATGCTTTATTTAATTTTGAAATTTGATTTTGTTGTACTCACTTATTTTTTGTTGTTTTTAACCAAACTTTACATTGCATAGTGGTTAAGGCATGGATTCTGAAGCCCACTACGTGTGTGCAGACTCTAACTCACTCACTCACCAACTATTACCCTGGTAAATAATAATCTCTACCTCAGTTTCCTCATTTGCAAAATGGTTATAAAATAGTCTTTAAATAACATTTTCATAGGATTGTCATACAAGTTAAATGATGTGATTTATAGTAGCATGTTTAAAAATGTGCTTAGCTCATATTAAAGACTTGCTATTGTTATTTTCATAGGACCTAATATTGAGGTGATATTTTATTAAAATATGCTTACATTTACCAGTGCCTAAATCTACTAATACACTCTGCAAAGAAAAGATATTACTCCAAAAGAAAACTTCGAGAAGTGGATTGGTATGTGCATGGTGGCCTTTAAGGAGAAAGACAATGAAGGTATGGAGGCCAGTTAGTAATACACTGCTGTAATGGAATGAGGCGATATGGAATATTCACTCACATCTCATCTTTGCCTGAGACTTACACAGGCCTCAAACACTCCCTTCTGTAATTGTTGGATCCTTCTGTTCTCTGTCATACTTTATTTTGATCCCCCCTAGCACATCACAGTGTTCCGATGGTGAGGTATTTGGGGAGTTTTGTGTGCTTTTTGATGGGAAGAGATACCTGACTCACAACGTAAAGAGCCCACTATTGCAAAGTTAGCCTCTTACCTGTCACTGGAAAGGCTGCTTTTCATCATAATTAGATGAAAGTCATGGAGATTTCAAATCACTCTGCTTATCTTTCAAGACACTGTCCTCAACTCATGCTCTTTGGTTATCCAGACCTCTTTCTTGTACTTTGAACATGCCAAGCTTCTCCCCTCACAGGACTTTACCCTTCCTGCCCACTCACTGGCTTGCCAGAGGGTTGGTATCCTCATTTCATTCAGAGCTGTTTAAATATCATCTTATTAGGGAGGGTTCCTATAAATAGCATCACTCTATATTGCCCGATTTGCTAATTTTCCAACACACTTATGTAAGTGTATATTACATCAATCTCATTGTTATGTCTATTTAATTTTGTACTTTTCTCACCCCTTCTAGAAGGCAATTTTACTGAATCATGAGCTTTGTCTGTGTGCTCACTCTTACAGTACATCCTCCTGAAACACACGACTATGCAATCAATGTATATTAAAGGACTGAACAAATATGACTGGCAAATTTTATTTAAAATCAAGATGAAATTTTTATGAAAATGATATCGAAGCTATATATCTTGTAACTAGGTACTTTAATAAGTTGTAGTAGCATTCATGGACCCTTCAAATACTTACAAGCTGTTTCCAAGAGAAAACCATTTATCATAATACCACAAGAAAGGGATTGGAAGTAGCGGGACACTGACAAGGGAAGGGGAGGCATATAACATTAATAAGAGTACCCACACTTTTCTGGTATGATGACCATGTATGTTCCTAGCTCTCATTCATATCCCACATTTTAAAAATGAAATAATTAAGAATTAAAAAATAAATTATTAGCCGGGCATGGAAGCGCACACCTGTGTAGTTCCAGCTACTTGAAAGGCTGAGGCGGAAGGATCGCCGGAGCACAGCAGGTCGAGGCTGCGGTGGCCGGGAGCGGCCACTGCACTCCAGTCTGGGCGACAGAGTGAGACTCCAACTCAAAAAAAAAAAAGAAGAAGAAGAAGAAGAAGAATTAAAAAATAAATAAATAAATTGCGGAGCCACTAAGGTGAGACAATGAAAGCATTGAGGTGAAAGTAAGTATTAAAAATCATTTTGGGAATTGAAGAATAAGTATGTTTTTGTTTTTGAAAGAGTGAGTGAATTTAAAACTCAAAAGAAAATATTTTGCCCTCTCTAAATTTTAATTTATGTACTTTTCTTATTATCTTATGACCAACATAGATTTCTTGGGTTGGAAGACAAGATAATTATATTTTGGCTTATGCTACAAGAATATTTCTCATTTTGTGTTCTAGCTAAATTATGTGCTGGGAAAATAAACTGGAAAATATTTGTGCCTAAATGGCCAGTACTATATATTTACATTTTATTGTCTTGGTTTAAAGTTTTAAAAAATGAAATATTTCTGTCTGAGACAGCATGTCATAAATAGTAAAGCTTTCAGGACTACCCTCTTCTACTAAAGAATCTGCATGACATTCTGTAAAAAATAATTGTGTCATAATTAGAGAATCTCAATTATACAAATGCAATCATAAACCTTATTTTACTCATTCATAACATTCTTAAACCAAAATAAATCTTTTGTTTTTATATGCTCTTTTTGCTTCATTTCTTATGTGGAATTCCTGTTTCAATCACTAAAGCACTGTTGGTGTTTAGAATTAAAAAAGATTGAATAACATTTGATGAGGAATAAAAATAAAGATAACACCAAGTCAGTAAGTTCTCAGAAATACATTCCAAGATCCTTTCAGGAGAGGTGACACAATGAAGTTATCTCTAAAGGAAAGACATGGAAACTCAGAGAGACTGACTTTGGGACCAGGCTACCCGATTCAAGTCTTGGCTCTATGACTCACTAAGTGTCTTTCTTGTGTCTGAATTTCCTTGTAAATTGAAGTTGTTTTAAGAATTAACTGAGGAGAACAACTGAACCATTGTAAATATATAAAAAGCTTTATTTTAAATTATTTTACAACTATAATTATTTCTACAGGATTTTTGGAACATGATGTTGTTTTGATCAGTTATTAGTTCATTTGAAATATTTCTATAGAATTATGAAAAAGTAATTGAAATAATTATCTAGCATGAGCAACAGTAAATTTGTAAGATTATTGGTGTGGGAGTCATGAGTATTCTCTACCCTACTGGTAACCTGATAAGACCTTTGGTCTTCTTTAGTTACTCTTAAACATAATTCACAGTGATACTGTCATGATTCCAGTAAATATTCACTCCCCATACTATATGCCTAAACTAAGAAAAGTGCTGAGAAAGGTGTGGTAGAAGACTTAGAAAATCCTTATGTCATAGTTGCCTCCAAGGGATATTCTCATGAATGAATATAGGAGAATATTTAGAATATAATTTATTTTTCAGAAGTCAGGCATGTGTTAATTCTGTTAACAATATTATGAATATTGTTTTATGATATTTAATCTCACTTTCTAATGAATTTTCAGATGTCTTACCAACACCAAGGAACTCCTTGATGAAACTTAACTAAGTTGCCTCCTTAAAGAAATCCACAAGTTTACAAATATTTGTTTTCAGAAAATATTTTGCTCTCCTTGGGACTTCGTGTTGATATTCATGCTTTGGTAAAGGACTCCACTGCTGAAAATAGAAAGGTATTAGTATGAATGAAATTTGCATTATTTGTTTTGTTTCTTAATGATGTTTTATATCCTTTACTCTCTTTTCCACTTCTCTCTTCCTCTTCTTTCTAAACACGTGTACACACACTTACACACACTACACACACACACACACACACACACACACACACATACACACACACACACATCTGCTGTGAAGTATTCTGAACAGATAATCTAAATAATCTATTTGTCGAGAGATGATCCACATAAAGAGGGTAAGGCCAGAGAAATTTGGCACTCTAGAATTGTATTCAAACACGAGGCATACTTAGTGCTTGTCTATTGTTTGTTTTGAATTGACTGCCATGAACTAGGAGACCCAGATGGTTTTTCATCCTTTTATTTTGCATCCAAGTGTACCTTCCATATTAGTTTTATATTGTTGGCATTTTTAAAATATCAGAATAAGAGGTCCCATTGCAACATGCCCTTGCTATCAATTACTCTGCTATATAATGCTTATTTTAACATGTTTGGTATTGTGAGAAAATCGGATGTATAACTAATAGATTATCTCCCACATATATTTTAAGATGAATTTTTCCCAGAGTTCTTCCTTTTGCTTCACTTACTGCAAACTCATCGTTTATTATAATTCCATTGGTCAGGATATGTCCTTACATTTTTGCCACTGGTAACACAAGTTCCATAAATATTTAGCATCCTAACTTTGAGCAGGTAGGTGAGATGACGCAGCTCCGTTACAACATTACTTAGTAGTTATTCTGCCTCAGGTTTTCTTAGGATTCTTCTACAATATTTGTAACAATAAAACAAAATAAAAAATTTAAAGGCAAAACTAAAACAAGTTAAAGTTAATCATGATAGAAATATGTACAACATCTTATTTTTAATTTTCAGGTTTATTTCTATGTCAGAGTACATGTAGCCAGGGGGTTAAGCTTTGTACTTACTATGAAGGCACATTTGTGGAACTTGAGATTTATCTTCATAAGCCTTAATAAATGGTAATATATTAAAAACAAAGTATGAAATAATCAAGTATACTATAACAATGTCAAGGCTTTAAATGTTACAAACATGCAGTATTTATTTGTTCAATATGATCAGATTGTATAGTTTAACATTGGACCTAGGGGAAATTTCTTCATATAAAAAAAGTCATTAAAAAGAATTATTTTTTATCAATCAGAATTCTTAGATATAAGCAATAAAAATTAAACCTGGCTAAAGTAAGCAAAAAATAATATATTAAGAGATCATTGGTAGCAGAATCTTTGAAGATTTTAGTAGATGAAGCTTGGAAGACATAAAGACAGAATCACGTTCAACATCAAGACCCAAATAAGTAGAGTCTGATCTTCAAGGCTGAACACTAGATGCTACAACTTGTGCCCTGGTTCTGACTTTTCTGATTTGTTTACTCGAGGACACTGATGTGGGCTGCTGATGTCACTGATACCCTGATGGGGGAACTTCTACCTGTGGAAACTAAGTGATACTCCCACTGTCGAAGCTACTGACAGAACTAACTTTCCTTAGCACCTTCTTTCATGATCAGAGCAATTATGTATGTTTGCTGAGTCTAAGGCATATGCCTATACCCTAGCAGCAAGGTACACAAGGAAAATAAGTATTTAGCATGCTCTGCTTCTTCGTGTCACTCTTTTCCCCAAGAAGAGTAAAAGAGATGTGGCAGCCAATCTAAATAATGCCATCTCCTCTGTCCATGGAATCTCACTGTGTGACCCCCATAATCATTAAAATTTACATGCTAGTTAAAAATATCATATAATTCTCTCATTGCTTTTAAAAAAATAAAAAATGATGACTGTCAACAATCTTTCCTTCTCTGTCCTTGTCCCATAATCCACTGTTATGTTTCTGTCTAAAACTTTAAGTTAATGGGCACAGTCTATGAATAAGTGTGCAGTTTGCATACATTTAGAATGGCTCTGAAGTCATACAGTGGCAGAAATACTAACTGGTACAGCACATTTAGAAGTAAATAATTCGGAGCAGGAAACATTAGCAGTATCCTTGTTCATGAAATAAATACACATATTGTGGCATCTTCCCCTTAAATCTGGTTGGCTCTGTAATTCGCTCTTTACTACCAGGATTTGATGGAAGTGAGGTTAAAAAGGAAAAATACTTACTGCTTTCACTTGGGTCTTTTGGGACATTTAGTCTTAAATTGCTCACCACCATATAGTGATGAACATGAGGGGCCATGTGTAGACACACATGAGGTTGATAGCCTCGGTCAAACTTCTAGCTGACAGTCAAGTGAGTGAGCCATTTTAGATATCCTGCCCAGTCAAATTTGAAGTCTCCCGTAGTCCCAGCTGATATGTGACTGTGACTTCTAGAGGGAACACAAGTAACTAGTCAAGTGAACATAGGAATCCCACAAATTTTGCAAAAACATGAAGGGTCATACAAAATTTTTAAGTCACTATGTTCTGAGATTGTTATGTACACTCGATATAAGAAAAAGTAGATAATTCTGCAAACATGGGAGATGTTTGTAGATCACTGCAGAAGAGAAAGACAAAGACAGAGAAAGAGAAAGTGAGATTAAAAAACGGAAGGAGAAGGAGAAGGACAAGAAGGGGGAAAGAAAGAAGAAGAAGAAGAAAAGGAAGAAGAGAAGGAAGAAAAAGACAAGGAAGAGGAGGAAGAAAAGGAGGAGGAAACATAAAAGATTTGTAAAAATTGACAAATTTTATCTGGCCCCTATTTCATTCAGCCTGCCAGATGTAGACATAATAATAACCTCTAAAAAAATTCACATTTTTTGAGTCACAGGGATTGTACTAGATGTCCTTTCTCACAGCTCTCTATTTTTCCAGAATGTTCATAAGTCATCATCATTTTTTGAAGTATACAACAATATTCTATAACATAAATAGGCTCAGAGAGGATACATAATTTTTCTCAGACCACAAAACTAAAGTTTACTAGAGACAAGATCTGAAATCAAGCCTTCCTGAATCAAAAGGAAAAGCTTGACTTCACTAGATTGCAAAATTTGCCCTTTTTGTTGTTTTTATTTGGTAGGCTAAAATTGGCTCAGTAAAATTTGCTTACTTATTTCAAAGGAAAATATAAAACACATGAGTTCAGCGTTGATTGTTTAGAATTGCCCATGTAAATTTAGAAGAAAGTAGCAATACCTGACGGTCTCTATTAAGAGTTGTGTGTTTATTTCATGAACAAGGATACTGCTAATGTTTCCTACCCTAAATTATTTACTTCCAATGTGCTGTACTAATTAGTGCTTCTGCTACTGCATGCCTTCAGAGCCATTCTGAAGGCATGCAAACCGCACACTTATTCATAGGCTGTGCCCATCAACCTAAAGTTTTAGACAGAACTGAACAGTGGATTATGGGACAAGGGCAGAGAAGGAAACATTGCTGATAGTCATCATATATTTATTTTTAAAAAGCAGTGGGAGAATTATATGATATTTTTAACCAGCATGTAAAATTTAATGATTATGGGGGTCACATAGTGAGAGTCTTATGAAAATAGTCTATTTATTGATAATTTTTGTTTTGGCATTGCTGCTAGGCCGTTGTAACAGGACAGTTATAACAATGAATATGTGTAAGCACACTATTTTCTAATGGCATACTAAACTACAATCAAAACCGGCATCTATCAGCATGTATTAGTTGGATAGCAATTAAATAAGCCCTGACACATTTTCCAATTTGCTTTCTTGGATTACTCAAATAGTTTAATATAAACCATGAGAGTCAGAACTTGCTAAAAAAAAAGATCCAAAGGTAATAATATTTACAAAATCTATGTGGGTATGTAACAAAAGATTTTAAATTCAACAGGAAATATAATATTATGTAAATATTTTAAGCTTGCTTAATGCTTTCTGAAATAAAATGTGTATTGTTTAAAGTTGAAAAAATTGGTATTTTTTAAAAGAAAGAATGCATTTTTAATTCTAACTTAGTTGGCAATATATTATAACAAAATTAAAATAGAATTATCAATTAATAAATTTTAATGACTGATTCGTTATTCTGGAGAAGAACTTTGATATTGGAACACAAAATATATTCTTCAGTTTTTCTAAACTTACAAATAAATCTTCATATCCCATGTTCCTATCTAGTCATTGTTCTACTTATTTTTGATTAGCTCTACCTTCTTGAAACATTTTTTTTTCTGTTGAAACACCACTGTATCTTTGATTCTCTTTTTCTTACTTATTTTGTTTGTTTATTTTTCAGTGGTTCCTTTTGGCATTTTTCCCCATCTCTCAGACTTCTATAACTCAGAGTACTCTAAGAAAAGATGCTAAACAATGTGACTGATGGCTCTCCCCAACCCAAGACAAATGATAAAGTTTATCTGCCATGACTCCTTAATCTCACAGAGACTGGTCAGAGCTATGCCTGGCCTTCCCCATGCATGTTATTTATCAGAGATTCCAGTCTCCTCAGAGGAAAATGAGTTCACAAAACAAACTAACAAGACATTTTAAGACTACCTCTATTTTCAAAAATAAGGGAAAAAATACATTGTATTACAAATTTTATAAGAAGCAAAAATACCAATATAGACATATCTAGAATTTCACATTAACCTAATAATTATACTGTTGTATAAGAAAAGATATTATCATGAAAACACAAAAAGACCCAGTTATAATTTTAAATATGGAAAAATGTGTCAAAATATAGGATTCAATAGACAGGATAGATAAAGTTGTGCGAAAAACCAGAAAATAGTAAAATCAGAATCACAAATCACATAGAAGAAATAAAACATCTGTCTTAGTCCATTTGAGTTGCTATAAAGGAATACCTGAGAGCTTCTAATTTATAAAGAAAAGAGGCTTTTTTTGGCTCATGGTTCTGATGTCTGGAAAAGTTCGATTGGGCATCTGCATCTGGACAGATCCTCAGGTCACTTCCACTCATGGCAGAAGGTGGAGAGGAGCCTGTGTGCGCAGAGATCACATGGTAAGAGAGGAAGCAAGGGAGGGGTGGCAGGCTCTTTTTAACAACCAGCTTTTGTGTGAACTAGCAGAGTGAGACAACACCAAGCTATTAGTGAGGGATCCACCTCCATGGCCCTGATACCTCCACTTGTCTCCACCTCCCAACACTGTCACATTGGGTGTTACCTGCTCAGCAATAACATTTTTCAACAATACCTTATTAGAAAGAGCTAGTAGGATTATATATGGGGGTGGTCAGTGAAAGTTTCTAGAAGAATGTAACATTGGGACTTGGAGGCGTCAAATCAACCATGTCCACATGATAGCAATATCCCAAGAACAAGAAAATGTGAGAGAGATAAAAGAATAAAAGTAGAAATGTAACATGCAGATAATAAGAACTTTCGAAAGACTGAAAATAAAAATGAGAAAAAAATATTTGGAATAACAATGGAGATAAATATATTTAAGTTTAAAAAAAATATAAAAGCTCTTATAATACTGAAAGGACTTACACATTGCCAAAGAGGAGAGAGAAGAAAACCTTAGTTCTAGACACATGGTAAAATTTAAAGTATTAAGATGGAGAGAAAAGATTACAAGGAGAAAGAGAAGAAGATCACAGACAAAATTATAAAGACAATGGGGAGGGTCAATAGCTTTAAAAATTGAATGAAAGAAGACAATGAAATTATATTTCCAGACTTTGAAGAAAAAAAAAAACTAGTAAATCCTCACTTAAATAGAGGGCATAAAATATATTATTGGTTATATTAGTTTTTAGAAAGTTTGTTACAAATGCACACACCCACACACATTGAATGCTGGTATATACAGCTAGCTTAGTAATATATATTACTTTCTTAAAACATGAATCTTTGTATTTATTTAGATTTATCCACTTATCATTTTTCTATCTAGCTTATCTATCTAGCCTAACTATCATCTATTATAACCTAGTCTTACAAATCTATATAATAGAATGATGAAGTTGGAAAGAAATCAATAGTTTTCAAAATGTGGTAACATTCTTTTATTCTGAAGCTGGAAATAAGAATACCATTTTTTTACATATGAGAGAATTTAAAAAAACATAAAAAGCAGGAAAACTGTTATGATAAAATATGTTATTGAAACAGATCTAAACAGTTAATAGAAATGAACTAAACTGGCCAGTAAAAAGACAAAGATTGACAAACTGAATAATAATGACCTGGACTGTCTCAGCATTCTCTTATTTTTTTGTTTATTTTTTTGGCTATACTCACTACTATGTGATATATAATGACAGTCTGTGGAAGGTTAAAGCAAGAACACTAAATGATCAGATTTTTATTTGGAAAATAACCTTAAAAAAATAAATTGAATCTTAACTTATCTCTGGCATCTAGCATGACACATGGTATTCAGTAGAGGTTCAACAATTTTCTTTAAATGTATGTGATATTTCTCAGAACTACATCAGTTGTTAATTATCAGGTTTTTAAGAATTTTATTATTATTTTCTAATAACTGGAAAGTAGCTTTTTCATCAGCTCTGTAAAATTGTATTAATTCATGTAAACATCCTCTGTTTATATTATTTCAGATATAGTATAAGTTAGCAGTGAACTGTATTTTTCAGAAGTCATGTTTTATCCATTTAATATGAACTTGAAGATACAGAGTGAATTTACCGAGGGTTGCAAATATCTAATGAGTGTATGAAAGTCTTTGGTTCACGTTATGTGTGTGGGTAAAACTTCAGAACCCATTTTGACTCAGTTTTAGTTCAGCACAGAGGACTACTAATTGAAATTAAAAAGAAAAAAATATTTTCACACTTGGTTGGCAAACCAAATCTGCTGAGGTTTTCTGTAAGTCTAGCTTGCTGTAGTCTGCTATTTAATTAACCAGTTCACAAATAAAATGTCTTCAGTTTAACTTCCATTCCATAGCTCAATACTGTAAACTATTCACAGTGTAATTAAAAGTCCTGAATTCTCCCAGGAATGATATTACCAGTAAGCAACCAACCCATGAAATAGAGAAGCCTGACTGTTACTCTGCTAAATTGTGTGTGTTAATAAAGCAGCACAAGTGTTCTTTGCTTAATCTGACTGAGCCGAGAAAACCCCAGCTGGCAACCACGCTACCTGCTTTTAAAACTCTCCAAGCATCTGAGCTCCAGGAGTGTTTCATTAAGGTTAATATAGGAATTGTGCTGTATTTTATTGAATTTCATTGAATTTTCTTTGTGAAAGAACTTACTCTTGGATAATACAAACTCCCTCCAATGCCAGCAAGTATAATTATTTTCAAGTTTTATGTTTCTTGTTTATCTTGGCATCCAGAATAAAAATAAATATAGGCTTTAAAAAACCCAGAAAAATCATTTAGGAAAAAAATGTCAGTTTTATGTCTATGATGTTTAAAACTTAAGTCTATTTCTTATCTTAATAGTAATAGTCACAACTAACATAACTATGCATGGTTAAGCCAGTTCTTTTATCCCTGTGCAAAGAATCTGATTGCTGCATGGGGAATGCATTCACCAATTGCTTCACCAGTCACAGCGAAGAAAGGATAAACATAGAATTAATAGGGTGCTGCCAACATGTTTCTGTGTATAATTATTCTGTGTATCCAGGCTGTCCTCCTGAAAGTCAAGTATTTTCAGAAACCTAGCCTATTACTTGTTACTTTGATATTTTTGATGCAATGCATTAAAAATGTTTTATGGTTTGGATCAAATCTAGGCTTTATGAATGATGCTGCTTTATTTGAAGTACCCTTAATACATGATCATTTTGTAGATAAATAGAACACATAGAAAAGTTTAACCTTATTTTATTTTCTGAAGGATTGCACATTTTTTAATTGTCAAATCCAGACTGATCTCACACTTGAAAAATTATCACTTGAATCGCATACATTTATTCAGAGCGTTAGGGTGAACGCTATGTGCAGAATGCTAGTGACTGTGAATGAAGCAGAGAATGAGAGTTGTGCTGTATTTCATAAATGTTTTCTTGGCAGGTGACAATGAGGAACCAGTGCTATTGATTTTGATGCTGACTTGCATGTTGCATATTTAAAGAAATTCAATATCAGAATTGATTTAGGTTAAACAACTGAGTGTGCATACTAGACCATCACAATCAATCGTCAAATTCATGGAGGGCTAAAATGAGCAAATAGGGATTTCTCAGAGTTTGGTTTAGGAACTATGTATTAAAATAGCTATAAGAATGTCAAGGAAAATGCTTTGTAATTTTCTTTGTTAACTCATCCTCGTGGTCACGTTTTACAGAAATGCTTCCTCACAAATATTTTCATATTTTTATTTCTATGTTGACTTGAGTGTAAGTGAAGAACTATGTTCTATGTTCTAAAGTTACTATTTCTTCTGACCAGCAATCTGTACGTCTTTTCTTCTATAGGACAGATTAGAAGCCAAACTAAGGCCACATTTGTGTACAGGGGCTGCTTTATTAAACATGTCTTTGTTGCTGCTGTCCATGTCTAGATTGTGTCTTAGCAGGGCATGGCACTTATAAGAATAGGGCTGTAATACTATCAGTTTAGCACATGCTGAATACTTCAGATCAGCATCCCTTTCAGACTTATAAAAAAAATTCAATAGCTGTAGGGGGACAAAGGAAGTTTTGGTTACATGGGTGCATTGTAGAGTGGTAAAGAAGTCTGGGCTTTAAGTGTACCCGTCACCTCCACTAGTGCATGTTGTGCCTGAGAGGTGATTTTTCATCTCTCACTGCCTTCCCATCCTTCTTCTGAGTCACCAATGTCCATTCTACCATGCTCTATGCCTTTGCAGACCTGAAATTTAGCTCCCACTTGTAAGTGAGAACATGAGGTATTTGATTTTCCATTCCTGGAAGACTTTTGTCTCCTGGATTAGATGGTCCCACTTCTTATTTGTAAAAAAACATTCTATTGAAACTTGTGGGACAAGCTTCTGTCACTTAACAAACTACAGATGCATTTTATTCAACATTTTGCATGGGTTAAAAGTTCACTTCTTTGCGCAGAAGTATGCTATATCTATGGATATAATATTTATTGCTTATCCATTTACCTATTGAATATTTAAGATGAGATCACATTTACCTGATCTGAATAAAACTGCTATGGAATTTACCAGATAGAGAGATAGATACGTAGATACATAAACACACATAGATTTTGGTTTTGATGGAAGGAGTGCAAAAAATAAGTTAACAATCCATTTGGGCAAATGCCTAAAGTAAGATTGCTGGGTCTTATGGTAACATGGTAGTATGCTTTACTGCCAAACAGATTTCCAAAATGGTTGCACCATTTTACATTATTACCACCGGAAAAGGGCAAGCATTCCTATTGTTCTGTGTCCCCACCAGCTCTTAACATTTTTTATTTTAGCCATTTTAATTTGCAGAGGTAGTATCTTATTGTGTTCTTAATATCCATTTCCATAGTGACTAATGATGTTGAACATTTTCAAATGCATACTTGTCATTCTTATGTCTTTTTTTGGTGAATTGCCTGTACTGAGATTTTCTTATTTTCTGGTCAGGCATAGTGGCTTATGCCTGCAATCTCAACTTTGGTAGCTCAAGACAGAAGGATCATTTGAGACCAGGAGTATAAGATCTTATTTTTAAAAATCTCGGTTTTTTTTATTATGATTTTTCAGAGTTCTGATGTATTTTGAGGGAAAAAACACCCTTGTTACATGTGTGATATGCCGTTATTTTCTCCCAAACTGTGGCTTGTCTTTTCTTTTTTGTAATAATGTCTCTCTAAGAGCAAAAGTTTTTAATATTGATAAAGTACCATTTATCATTTTTTTTTTTTTTGAGTTGGAGTCTCACTCGGTCGTCCAGACTGGATGGAGTGCAGTGGCTGCTCCCGGCCACCGCAGCCTTGGCCTGCTGGGCTCCGGCGATCCTTCCGCCTCAGCCTTCCGAGTAGCCAGAATTACAGGCATGCGTTACCACCCCCGGCTGATTTTTTGATTTATTGTAGAGATGAGGTCTGGCTGCCCAAGTGGGTCTTGAACCCACAGGCTCAGGCAATCCACTCACCTCAGCCTCCCAAAGGCACGGGATTACAGGCTGAGCCACCAAGCCCGGCCATTTATCATTTTTAAGAGGTCAAGTTTTGGTGTGGTAAGTAAAAATTATTTTGCCAAACACAATCTTCCATATTTAGGTTCGATTCTAAAACTGATTTATCTATTTTTTTTAAGATTCAATACATGAAAAAGGAAGCAGGTCTAGAAGAAAAAATAATGAATTCATTGATTGGCATATTGTTAATGACTTTTAAAACTCACAAGCAGATATGTTAAATAGAAAATTGAACTTTGACATAGATTTCTAAGTTAAAAAGGCAGACTCATGCAACAATTTATATAGATGGACATTGAAGCTGTGAATATTTGGGTGGTCACCCTGGGAGAGTAGGCAAATAAAGAAGAGTGGACCATCTAGGATAGGGGTCTGGTATACAAAGTGAAAGCAAAAAATATGTCTATTATCACCGAGTGGATGGGAAAGCAGAGGCATATGGTTTTCTAGAAAGCAAGAGGGAACATTTTAAATATTAGAAAAGAAATATAGGTAAAATAAATACATCCTTCAAAACTTTTAGGTGAGATAAAGATTGAAGAGATATACATTTAAAACCATACATTTAGAAACATTAATTTTCTTTATTTTATTATTTAAAAATTCACATTGAGTTTCTTATCTTTCTGGCAGCTGGGAACCCTTATATAGGTCATTTTAATCTGACTATGTAAAGATACTGTCATATTGGCTGTCAACTTTTGGTCAATTGACTCTTTCTAGTGTTTTCCTATATCTTGACAATGGCATTGAAGTTATATAAGGCATAACCACGCATATTTATATAGAACAAACGAGAAAAACACTTCCCTCTCTCATGTCTCACCTCCCTAAAACTTCTCATCATCTTCTCTCTACCATTGCCATGGTTTGAAATTTTTATCATGTCTTCATGATAAACACATACCATATAAAAATATATCAACATGTTTTCATCTCTAGGCTCTCTGTTTTTTTCTTTACAATCACAGATCTTCTCTTTCACCGCTGATGACTTTTCATATTCTAAATAAGTATTTCTAATCTCCTTTGTCGTGTGGATACAATTTGTTATTCCACCCTCATCTCAAACTGTTGTCTTTCAATGATCCCTCGATAGCTATAACTTTGAGTGATTGCTCATGTTCTCCAAAATATTTTATGCATTATTATATCTTCAACCCTGGATAAACGTCTTTCATATTACTTTGCATTTTAAAGATTTGACAGTCAGGTAGACTTGGGTATGAATACCGAATTCAACACTATAGACATACACACATTTATACTATACATATATGTATATACATATATATTTTAAATTAGAAAGATTTTGTTGATAACCCTTAAATGATCATTGTGCTATACATCAAAGTGAATTCAGAATATTCCCAGCTATACAGTCATATATACTCAGCTATAGATATCTGTGTGAAGAATAGTTTCAGAATTGCTCAAGTCTACTTTGGGCATAGTCCATGCCTCCAACCATTGTGGTCCTACATTCTTGCATTTAAGTGGTATTCAGAATATACTCTGACAATATAGTGATTTAAACCACAAAGAAGTAGAATTTAAGTTACTTTAATCTTTTTTCTATGTGATCACTTGAATTAAAAAAAATTCTGAAATTAATTGCAAATGGGTTTTTATCTGTAACAAACATATTTTTTATGTTTACAGTTTTTCTTTTTGCATATTTTATCTTTATGTAAAACTAAGGTTAATACATATATTATTTGATTAACTATGAGTAAAGACAAGTAAACAAATATGGATACACAATCTATAAAAAATGAATATACATAGAACAATTATGGTAATGCCATTTGCAAATTTGCAAAATGAAGACGTGAAAACAGAAATGTAATACACTTTTTACTATGATTTTAAAATATGTATTTTTATTAAAATATTGACATAATTAAAATTAATACATGTTTGCCTTTTTGTAATGATACATTTTCTATTTTATGCATTTTTACTAGCAAAATTGTATACTGAAGTATAATGAAAGAAAATTTTTACTTCTGTGCTTCATTTTAGGCCACTTTTATTGTTTTATTTCATGTGGATTCGTATTTGAAATAATTTTGTCATATAGATAAGTGCTTGTTTAGCTTTAGAAACAGTATTTTAGGCTCCTAAATTTGGTTTTGTTGCCTATAGCTCTTATTGTGTAGGTTTTTTAAAATTTAATTTTTTTTCTCACTGTAGATTGTTTATCTTCTTATCAAGAAAATTTTCAACCACATTTCACATTATAATGACCATTTATTCTGCCATCTCCTACTTTAAGATATTTAAAATTTATATTAACTATGTAGTGCAGTGCTTAGCATTATGGGTAATTTTTTTTTTTTTTTGAGTTGTAGTCTCACTCTGTCACCCAGACTGGAGTGCAGTGGCCGCTTCCGGTCACCGCAGCCTCGACCTGCTGGGCTCTGGTGATCCTTCTGCCTCAGTCTTCCAAGTAGCCGGAATTACAGGTATGCGCTACCACACTCGGCTGATTTTTTGATTTATTGTAGAGATGAGGTCTCGCGACCAAGGTGGGTCTCGAACCCACAGGCTCAGGCAATCCACTCACCTCAACCTCCCAAAGGCACAGGATTACAGGCTGAGCCACTGAGCCCGCTGGTAAATTTTTTAGTTATTTCTGATGTAAGTTTAGAGGTATTGTCTAATTTTTACTAAACACATGAACATGAATGCAATTTCCCACATTAAAAGTAACCGTGTCTTTTTTTCCCTGAAAAAAAAGAAACAAACAACTTTTTCCAAATAGAACAAAGCTAACCAACAACAAAACAAGGCTTACACTTCCAGGTATCAATTTAGGTTTTTACATGTGCAATTTTCACAAAAGTAAGTACTTATATCAAATAAATATTTGAAAATATTTGTTCATAAGCACTTGCTTGTACTAACAAGTGAACTGAATCTTATATGTTTGTGTTGTGGAGAAAATGTCTGTTCATGTAAAAGGGAAAGAAATAGCACATAAAGGCAGAGTGTCTGGATAGTAAACTCAGGACACATAAAAATCGTAGCAAACTATCTGTTCTTAGATCTAATATTTATAACTTGAAAAGTTCTTATAGGGTATTTTTAAGATGGTGTAAATAATACAAAAGAAAGAAAGAAAACTCTGAGTATAAATGTTGCTATGAGAAACAGCAGCAGAGCCAGATTTAAAAAAATCACATTATACAGTTTTAATGCTGCGGAGTTTCCATTGGTGTATCTCACATCTAGCCAAAGTCTACTCAAAGAAGATAGTAAATATTCCTTTCTAAAACCAATTGCTCTTAATGAAATGTTTTCCATGACTTGGATCCTTGGTTCCACAGTGGTGGACTGTTCCCTTGGAGAGGCGAACATATATGTCAATTCCCACGTATCCAGTGTTCTTAGCAGAGAGGTATAGTGAACAATTTTAGTGTTTTTCCTATTGTTTGAAGGAGACTTGCAACTTTTTATTCAACCTACATTCTGTATTTCAGCTTTCCTTGCTTTAGATGCCCTGTTTACATAATTTGCTATGGGTCTGGGGTCTGGTCCTTAACCTCAGGTTAAGAGAGTATCTATCTAGACACTTCTTAGACCACTCTGATGACAAACCACAATGCTACTTAATCAAAAACAGTGTGACCTAAGAGAACAGTATTCTTATTTCCTCCAGGAATTGAAATCATGAGTGTCTCTTGATGCTTTCAGCCCATGTAAAGTAAATAGCATTTGTGGCGTTGGTTGTTTTATCTGGAGTCGCTATCCTAAGTTAAGAAAGACGATATACATTTACAAAAATATTATATTTTAAAACATACCATCATTCTGACATTTGGTGCTTTCAATCCTATGTTGAGTAACTTTAACAAGATAGCATTTACTCTTTTATATGCTATTTGAGATGTCTTCAAAACAGAATTAGAAGGCTATCATGTGGTGTGTTGATTTGTGAGTGTGCAAACACATAGAACTTGACATAACTGTAGTTGTTTGCCAAAGCACGGAGAGAGAACACATGATTCTGGAATTCAGAGGGATGTTAGGAAGGCTGGGAAGGATAAGCAGTAATCGACTTAGATGCATTTCAGAAGTGAGATAACAAGTGGATTGAAACAACAAGGTGGGAGCCAAGGGAGCAGAGACGAAGGGACTTCTGGATTAAGGTGAAGATGGGCACAGGAGGGAGAATAGCAGGGTGTAAGCAACATGTTATTAGATATATCAAGCCTAAAAATATTGAATAGGGCAAAATGGGCTGACTGAGTAGAAGCAGGTAAATGAATCCTGAGTAGAGGATTATTTTTTGTGTATATAGAGGGAGGTGAGTAGTGCAGCAAAGTTGGTGGGTATTTCTAGTAGGAACTGGTATGGGTCTGGTGTTGATCATTTGCCTTTAGTCAGTTGGTAATTATATATATATTTTTATCCAGTCCATCTTCTATATATGTATATATATTTGTATCAGAAAGATGTGGGGTTCAGGGTTAGGTATACAAACATTGATCATGTAGGTACCCTTGTTGATGAGGTATGCTCCTCCCTCCCCTAGCAGTTTCCCTCAACTGCCAATCCCACCTTCCTCCCCTGACAGTTTTCCACTACCGCCAATCATTTTCTTATAGCATTATAATTGTTCAAGGTCCACTTATGAGTGAGAATATATGGAACTCAGTTCTTTGTTTCTGTGATAAATCACTATGATCGACTCCAAATCCAACCAAGTTGCTGCAGAGTCCATATATTTGTCCTTTCTTATGGCTGCATAATATTCCATTGTGTAAATGTACCACATTTTTTTATAGTTCATCTTCAATGGGCAACATGTTTGGTTCCATGTTTTTATTATTGTGAATAGAGCTGCAACAAACATACGTGTGCAGGTATCTTTTTTGTAGAATAATTTGAATTCCCCTGGGTATATTCCCAATAGGGGAATTGCTGGGTCATATGGAAGGTCAATTTCTAGTTCTTTCAAAAATCACCACACTGTCTTCCAAAGAGGTGTAACTAGTCTGCATTCAGTGGTAATAATATTAAAGGCTTCTGCACTGCTTCTCTTCATTCTAGCTTGCAAAGTTGACCTGGTAATTTTAAGCAAGTCCCATTCACTCAAACAACCAAAGCTTTTAGCAGAGTATATCCCTTGGAGCACTGGATCCTGCAACCCTCCTGATAAATGCGCATTCATGAAATTCAGCATATTATATCTTTCCCTTTGAGATCCTCTAAGCATACTGGTGACTTAAAAGCACTATGATGTCTTGCTTCGCTGTAGACTGTTTTAGTTCTTTCAAACATCATATATTGAAATCTCAACTTCCATTATGAGGGTATTAGGAGGCGGCCTTTCCCTAGGTTATTAAGTTGGTCCTCATGAATGGGATTCGTGTCTTTAGGAAAGAGTCTCAAGAAAGCTCACTTGCTTCTTTTGCCATAGGAGGACAGAGAGAGAAGACAGCTATCTAAGAACTAAAAAAGTAGGCCCTCACCAGACACTAAATCTAATGGCACCTGGACCTTAGACTGACTTCTCAGCTACCAGAATTGTGGGAAATAAATTTAGGTTGTTTATAAGCCATCTATTCTGTTATAGTAGCCCAAACAGACTTAAGACAATGCTAAAAACAAACCTGGTCATACTGTGCAACTCAAACTTTCCCCAAATTATTTAATCAGGTGTTCACATTTGTTTTACCTGTACTCATGTACTACTTTACACTGTATAAAATACACTGAAAAAAATGCTGCCTTAATCATTCCATTTAACTTGAATAGCCCTTTAGATGTTTAGAAGGAGTTTTATTATGCTTATTAAATCTTTTACTCTCCAGGTGTCAAATTCCAATTTTCCTGTTTAAAAAAATTTTCCAAATTCTTCATTATGTCAAAAATTTATGTTAAAGTTATACTTGTGGAATAATATAAAGCAACAAGAAAATAGGGCTCATAGATATATGAGTTCACAGGCAGGATACGGTGGCTCAAGCCTGTGATCCCAGTACTTTGAGAGGCCAAGGTGAGAGGACTGCCTGAGTTCAGGGGTTTGAGACCAGTCTGAGAAACTTGGTGAGACCTCGTCTCTACAGTAAATCAAAAAATTAGCTGGTTGTGGTAGTGCACACCTGTAGTTCCAGCTACTTGGAAGTTGGAGACGGAACGATTACCTGAGCTCAGCAGGGCAAGACTGCAGTGGCCGTGAGAGTACCACTGCAATCCAACCTGGGAGATAGAATGAGACATTGACTCAAAAAAAAAAAATGAAAGAAAAAAAAAAAGAAAAGAAATATAAGTTCATGTTTTCATGTTTTAGTTTTACTACTCACCAGTAAAATTGACAAAGGTCATTTGTCAAATCACTTGGCCATATTGTCCTCTTCTGGAAAAAAAAAAGTAGTAATGTGGTAAAGTGTCTCATGTAGTAATTGTAATATTTTAAATAAACAGGATAATATATATGAAATGGTTTGTTTTTGCTTCTATCACAAATAAATTTAATATTATCCTTGTTATTTCCTCTTTTCATAAAATATGTATTTTTCATAGTTTCCTACTCATGAGAATCATCTGTTTAGAAGTAGAATTTTTTAAAACTGTATACTCAAATGTGTGTGTAAAATATTTCCTCCACATGAATAATGGGAAAATCCTTAGCAAATTCTTTTATTAATTTTTAAAAAGTTATGATTAATATTTCAAAAAAATTAACATTTTTTCCTTTTCTATTTTTTTTATTTTTCGTAATGGATGCAACTGGAGACCATCATTCGAAGTGACTATCAAAGAAACAGAAAACTGAGGGCCACATGTTCTTATTTATAAGTAGAAGGTAAATACTGAACACATACAGACATAAGTATGGGAACAACAAACTTTGAGAACTTCTAAAGCGGGGAAGGTGAGGGCGATAAGCGTTGAAAAACTACCCTTTGGGTATCATGCTCACCATCTGGGTGAAGGGCTTGAAAGAAACCCAAACCTTACCATGCAATATATCTATGTAACAAAGTCAGAGGTGTACCCTTAATCAAAAATTCAAAAATTAAACAAAGAAAGAAGTTGGGCTACCTTACATGCATCAAAACCCTTAAATCATGTTTTCCCTCTTACCTAAGTTTTGATATAAATATATCCTAAGATAATAATTAGACAACTATTCAAATAAGGATACGTAGGTTTATTGAAAGATATTTTAATAATAAGTCTCTAACTGACCAACATGTAGCAAAAACACTATGTTTAATATTTTACATAATATGTTTTTAGAAAATCCTGGTTGGATGTACAGCAGCCAATTTTAACACTATCTCCTAGGCATGAGAAATAAATGCATTTTTTTTTTTTTACAATTCTGTGTTTGCTCTATTTTTGTACGATGAACATGGATTATTTGTGTAAATTTTAAAATAATAAAAATCAGTTTGTCATGAAATAAAAATTTAACTTTTCTTTTTTACTTTTTAAAAGCATTATAGATCTGTTAACTTGGTTTAAATGAAATGCTTCAAACTTGCCTTAGTCATGGCAATTATATACTTCTCCACAGTCACCCCAAACCCTATTTCTGTTTTCACTGAGTACAAATGACAAGATGAAGAATGAATAAATTCGGAAAAATGTCCCAGAGCACTCCCGATAACAGTTATAACATTTGCTATATCAATATTTTGTAAATCAACTGAAGACATTTTACTGATAGTAGTGAAAGCACATTTCTGTTCCATGAAATTAGGCCACTGAAATTTCAAGCAGGGCTTGATTATTTGAACCAGTCTGGCACTTTTCAGTAGTTCAAATAGACTAAATGTGCAGGCAGAACTGGGCTTTGGCACTAATTATGTTCTGCTTTGTGTGACACAGCCTTTGTGTAATATGCTTGGTGCTGCACTAAATCTTGCCACAGTTTAGGAATTAGCCAAGAAGAACGCTGAAGGGCAGAAGCAGCTAATAACTCAAATATAATTTGATCACTGTAACATATTATGGGTCAAACCCATAGAACCAAAAAACGGATGCCAAAAAACTTCAAAGGGCCTGACACTGCTACCTAAGACTTAACTCTTCTGAATCCTAAAATGGGGACGAGTTTACTTTTAGTGAACCTGTCTTTCTTTGACCAACCTAAGATGTCTTAACATTTTAGAGGGCGGAAGTGGAGTTTGGAAAGCAAAATGAAATAATTATACTACATTATAATGTATTCTGCAAGATTATGCTTGGTGTCTACAGCTTTTAAATTTAATTTATGCTGCTAATAATCTTAACTCAATCTCCAAAGTTTTGTGAATGTAAGCTCTATCTTATGACTCTAGAAATTTGAGAATAGTATGTCAGAGAATTGTGTTGGTGTTTGAGTGCACACTTTGGTAAGGGGGAAAGAACACACTGCAGATCAGATCCAGGTATAGGAAGTAAAGAGTAGAGAAGGGGTAGAAGGTAGTGTCTAGTATGGTGTCCAAACATAGTGGGTTCTTGAAGCATTTAGGGTCTGAGTCTTTCACCATTAAGTAAGTAAAAAAAAAAACAAGACTAAACATTCTATTTGCTACTGTGGTTAAAATAGAAAATAGTTTAATACTCTCAAAAATGAACTAAATATTTACCAAATAGAGCTATGAAGATTACTAATGCCGATGATTTATACATCTTTGAAAGCTTAATATTAAAGGTCATATGATTATTTATTTATTTTTTGTTGTCAACAATGTTTCTTGATTCTATATTATCACAGTTATAACTCTTGAATAGAATTTTGCTATAAAATGTGCATAATTTTAAAAGCCAAGAGTTCTTCTGTATAAAATGTGGGAAAACATGGATATTAAGTTCTGCCTTCTAATGCACGATCTATCTCTTCACATTATTATAGTTAGGCTCAAAGTGAAAATCATAATTCCAAATTGTAGACTAGAAGGAAATTTAATAAATCATTGGATCCAAACTTCCGCAGAATTCAGAAATTTCTGTGTACTCTTCCACATTGTCATTAAACAAAAATTCACAAAGTGGCACACTCTTAATGAAAGATTTCATGAATTTTCTCCCTTAAAGGAGATTTAGAGTTTGTATAGGCTCCAGAATTCCTGTAAAAGACATCATAGCCTGTGTTACAAATTGGATGGGAACTTGAAGACATGTATTCCTAGACTGTTGCACAAAGGTCATAAAATAAAATTGGTTATTTACATCAATGAATAGGTAGAAACTTAGAAATATGGGTTTCAAAATTCTGTCAACACTTTCTTGTAGAAGAGAATAGTTCAAAGCTGAACAGAATAGTTCAAAACTATTATCACAGATCAGCACTTCAACTATTTAAATATAACTAAAAGACTACTGGGAGCCAGGAATGGTAGGACTGCCTCTTGATTAGCAGTTGATTAGGGCTGGAGCTGGATTACATGGCTGTCCTGCTTGGGTGTATATTCAAGGGAAAGGAAGAGAAAACTGCACAGCCATATTCACTGTAGGATTATTTACAATAACCAAGATATGGAAAAAACCTGTGTCCATCAGTGATGAATGAATGAAGACACTGAAATGGACACACACACACACATACACACACACACACACACACACACACACACACACACACACACACACAGTGAAATATCAATCAGTCTTTAAAAAAGAAGAAAATCCTGACATTCACAACATGGATAAAATTGTAGGACATGATGCTAAGAGAAATAAGCCCACTGCAGAGAGGAAAATACAGGCATGTGCCACATAATCTTTCAGGCAGCTATGGGTTACATATAAAATTATGGTCCTGGAAGATTATAACGAAAATAAAGATTACTATCACCTAGTGGTGTTTTGATAATCTTGACTCTGTGAAGGTCTGGGCTAATGTGTGTGCTTGTATCTTCATTTTTTTTTAACAAAAATGTTTAAAAAGAAAACAAGTAAAAAGCTTGTAAGCTTATAAGGATAAGAAATAGGGATATTAAGAAAGTAATACCTTGTATAATTGCACTTGTTTTTTAAGCTGGGTTCTGTTATGATAGAGTCAAAAAGTTTAAATTTAGTAAAATGCTCATAAAGTAAAAACATTAAAGCAAGTTAGAAGTAATTTATTATGGGAAATAAAGCTTTTAAAATAAATTTATTGTAGCCTAAGCGGACAGTGTTTATAAAGTAAACACATTCACTCATCGCTTGCTCACTGACTCACCCAGAGCAACTTCCAATTCTGTAAGCTCTATTCATCGTAACTGCCCTATGCAGGTGGAACATTTTTATCTTTTATACAACATTTTTACTGTACCTTTTCTATGCTTAGATTGTTTTAGGTACACAGATCCTGACCGTTTATTCCAATTACCTACAGTATTTAGTACAGTAATATGATGTCAAGCTTTGTAGCCTAGGAGTAATAGGCTATACCACATAGCCTAAGTGTGCAGTGGGTGATACCAACTATGTTTAAGTATACTGTGTGGTAGTCACACTACAATAAAATTACCTAACAACATTTTTTTCAGAACATATCCCATCATTAAGTGATGTATGACAGTAGTGCATTATTTCACTTGTGTGTGAAATCCCCAAAATTTGAACTCATAAAAGTGAAGAGTAGAAATGTATTTGTCAGGGGCTAGGGGAAAAGGCAGATTTTGGCCAAAGAGTAAAAAGGTTGAGTTATGTGGAGTGGATAAGTTCTGGAGACCTAATGTGGAGCAAGGATACTATAATACTTGAAATTTTCTAAGAGAATTGATCTTAATTGTTTTCACTCACAAGAAAAGTCAACTGTGGGAGGTGATGGATATGTTAATTGGCTTAATTGTGATTATCATTTCATAAGATGATTATATTAAAACATCAAGTTGTACATCTTAAATAAATATAGTTCTTATTTAATAAGTATACGTCAATAAAATTGGAAAAATAATAACTCCAATATGTCTTTTAAGCTTTTTCACAGTGTGAAATAATCATAGCTCCTTTCACCCATACAGTATACAGCATGATTTCTATAGCCTGCTTGTTTTTAGTGATGACTTTTAGGTTCCCAGTTTACATGAAGGAGGACCTATTACCTTGAATTTCTATCTTCAGAAACCAACTTAGCACTTAATATATATTTACACTTTTTTCTTGAAATAATTTTAGACTTCATGACATTTGCACAAATAAAGTGGAGAATCCATGTATGTGCTTCACCAGCTTCCCCTAATGTAAGTGTCTTATATAATGATAGCAAAAGTATTTAGACCCCCCAAATTTGTAAAATATAATTAAACTATAGATCTTATTCATATTTTTACCAGTTTTTCCATAGATACTTTTTTCATATTACTGAATTCAATTGATCTAAAATTTCACATTACATTTCATTGTTATGACTCTTTAGTTTCCTCTAGTCTGTGATATAATCTCAGTCTTTCCTTGCCTTTCATAACACTGGGGTTTTAAAGAGTACTAGTTAATTATTTGCTTGAAAGTCTCGTATTTTGCTTTTTTCTTTTTTGAGGAATAGAATGGGGTTGTACAATTTAAGTAAAAATATTCAATCAACAAATACAGAATTAAAGAGAAAACTTCTTTAAAACCATCCTTAAAAATCATAATAATCGCTACAGGTAAGGTCTATTGATAGATAATATAATTAGGAGAACTGCCAGGATCTTTTTTTGGAGAATGGTGTTTAGACACCAAAATCTAGCTTCTACAAGTTCTCAGTTCTGCTGGATAGCAATGCTTCTAGGCTCTGTCAGTGGATAGAACTAGCAAATATATATATTCATATGAATCCAGCTATATATACACATCTATATTTATTTCTGTGTCTCTTTAACTATGTATTAAAAACATAAGTTTATATTAATATAACTGATTCCAGTTCAATTCCACAAAATTTATTATAGTCTGTTTCCTTCCCTATTTGTAGCATTTTTTAACTATGAAAAATTTTCAATTATACAATACATATTGTTTTTTTTAAAAAAAATATATATATAATCTCAATATTTTTTATTTTGATATTGTGGGGTACAGCTAAGGGCTAGGTATAAAAATATGCTTCGTTCAGGCACCCTTGTTGATAAGAGGTGTCTCCCCGTTCCCAACAGATATTGACTACTGTTAATCGCATCTCCCTTCCCCTCCCACCCCCATAGTTTCCCACCACTGTCAGTCCTTTCCTTATAGTATTACTTTGGATGTTCAAGGTCCACTATATGAGTGAGAACATGTGATACTCAGATCTTTGTTTTTGTGAGAGGCCACTCAGTATTATAGACTCTAGTTCCATCCAGGTTGCTTGTATTTTCAATTCTAGCATATGCACAATGATGTTTCCGAATAGCTAAACCATACTAACATGAAAAAAAAAGTACCAACCATATTTTATTATTTATGTGCAGGTGCTTTGTCTTCAGACTTACAGTAGTATCTAGTAAGATACCATCTTACAAAGTAAAATATTAGTTCTTGTCTTGCCCAGTGTGGTTATGTTATTCCCTTGTGATATAATTTGGGTCATTTATTATTGTTTTATTCCATTTTGCCTTTTCTATTTTGATTTTTTAATTTATTTTGAGAGTTTGTGAAACATTGCTATGGTGGTAGGAGTCATGGCTATATGAAAATTTATCTTAAGAAAGAAGTCACTCCTCCCTTAATACCTAGTGCCCTATTCCCATTCTACTCTTCTCAAAATTCCTTCCCCTCAATATTTATAGGTGGCCAATCTTTTTAGTTTTCAGTTTATTATTTCTCTATGTCTTTTGCACAGACTAAAAGATAAATGTGTCTTTTCTTATGTTGTATTCTTCCATACAGGAAGGATAACTTATTGTGCTCTACTGTTCTTATTTATTTTTCTAACAGTTGTATTAACTTGCTGGGGTTGCCATAACCAAATTCTAGAGTGGGAAGCTTAAACAAAAACAGAAATATATACTCTTCAACTCTGGAAGATGGAAGAGGGAGATCAAGGACTCAGCAGGGTTGCTGCTTTCTGAGGCTTCTCTCCTTAGTTGTAGATGGCTATCTTTTCTCTGTATCATCACATGGTCTTCCCATGTGTGTATGTGTATACGTATCCAGATCACCCTTCCTTTATGAGAGTCTCAGTTATATTGAATTTGAATCTACCTTAATGATTTTATTTTTAATTAATTGCTTATTTAAAAACCCAATCTTCAAGCAGTCACATTCTGAGGTACTGATGTAAAGAATTCAACATATAAATTTTGAGAAGACAAAACCATACCTTAGCATATCCTGGTAAACACTTCATATTTAAATTGACAGAACTGATTCTCTCTCTCTCTTGCTTAGTCTTCTAGTATTCCATTTTGTGGATTTGCCAACATTTATTAAACCACTGTCTTATACATGATAATATAGAATTTTTCTGATATTTGTAATTACAGGCAATGCTGCAGTTAATAATTTTGTGCATATTTACTTTTGTATAGCTGGAGCTATGTTTTTAGTAGTGATTCCTACTACTTAGAATGCTGGATCAAAGAATAAGTGCATATGTAGTTTTGTTAGGTCTTGACAAATTTCTGCCCAGAGAGTTTAACCAGTTTATATATCAAACCAGTTAATGTCAGTGTATTAGAATGCTTTTTTCTCCAGAGCTTCACAAGTATAATTTTTTTTTTTTTTGGTGTTTGCCAAGTTGATAAATGAGAATAAACACCTCAATGCTATTTTAATTTGCATTTCTCCAATTTTGAGCTTAAATTTTTTTTTTTTTTATTTGTGTGAAGGCCATTTTCACTTTTAAAAAATGAATGATCTGTTCAGGTTTTCCTCACTTTTAAATGCAGTTTTTAGTCTACTATCTATCACCCAATTTTTAAGAGTTCTTAACATATAAAGATTACAATCCTTTGTTATATATTTTAAATATTTACCACAAAATTTCAGTTGTCTTTTTAATTTGTTTATGTTGTTTTTAACCATGCACTATACATACACAAAAACACATATCACATTTGTTAAACTAAATTTAAATTATCTGTAGAAAACCTTTCCCTGCCCCAAGATGAAAAACAAATTTACCTATTTTTTTCTAATACTTTTTAAATTTAACCTTCAGTTTCCTATTTTTAGCATATTGTGGTATGGAGTATGAGATATAAACCTAATTTTACCTGTCTTTAAATAGTCATTTGGTGTCTCCCAACACTATTAAAATATTTAGCTTTGCCCCAGTGACTTGAAGTACTATGTTTATCATATTCTAAATTTCCATGTATCTGATAATTTTTTTCTGAGCTTTCCAATTCATTTAGTGACCTACTTGTCTGTTCATATGCAGATGCCACATTGTGTTAATTATGGTGACTTTATAATATATCTAAATATCTGGAGAGACTAGTTTCCTTATGGTTTATGTTTTTACAGCTATACATGTATGCTTACTTTTTCATGTATACTTATCTAATTTTATATTTTAAAAAGATTGTTGATGTTTTATTAGGAAAACCTTATGTTTGTGAATTAGGGAAATGAAAAATTTTATAATGCTGAGTCATTCTATGCAAGATAAACAATGTCTTTTCACTTGTTTGAGTCTACTTTTGTGCCATTCAGGGGTGTTTTAAAATTGTCATTATTGTTTTGCACTTTTCTTTCTATTTAAAAGCCCTAAGCTCTTATTTCTTCTCCCTTTGTTTATCATTTGCTAATGAGTTTTTTGCTACCATTGTGTGCTCTTACTGGTTACAGTCTGTTTATATGAAGACTATCAATTTTTGTTTGTATGTTAGTTTTGCATTTTGCTGTATCACTGATTCTTCTATTACATGCGTTATTTTACCATTAATTCACCAGCATTTTCAAGGTAAGTTATGATATCTGAAGATATCATTTTATTGTTTCTTTACTTTTTTTACTGAACTGGCAAATACCTGCAATACATTGTAGAATAGAAATTGAAATAGTGGTCCTCTTTCCTTAATCCTAAAGTCAGCAGAAATCTATATAATGCTTCCTTATCAAATAAAATAGTACTTCAAGTCTTAGATGTACATTTACATATTTTTAAGTGCTCCTCATTGTTTATTTTGCTGAAGTTTTTCCAGTCATTATATGATTAGATCGAATTCATTCTCTAGGATAATTGTGATATTGGGAAAATTACAGTCCTTGGGTCAATACAACCTGCCAATTGTTTTTAATGTGACCCATGAACTAAGAATGTTTTTTGAAAAATACATTTTTTAAAATTTAAAAACGTTTGAAAATGCAGACAAATTTACAGCAACAGAAAACAGATCAATGGTTGCCTAAGGAAGCATGTGGGTAGGTACAAAAGGGAGGGTATTGGAATTTGGGGCGGATGATGGATATGTTCACTATGTTGATTGAGGTGATAATTTTATTGGTGTATACATATGTCAAGCTTTATCAAGTTGTGTTTTAAAATGTGTGGTTTATTGTATGTTAATTATACCTCAATAAAGCTATAAAAGCAAAAAGAAAAAGAAAAATACATTTTTATATGGTTGAAAAAATTCAAAAGAAGTATATTTCATTACATGAAAAACATGAAATTTTCATTGTAAATATATTTATGAATATAGTTGTATTAAAATATATAGTTATATTGTCTATGACTACTTTCACGCTATGATGACTAAGTTGAGTAGTTGTAATAGAGAGCTTATTCTATTCAAAGCCTAAAATTATTTGCTGACAGATACTTTGAAAAACTAGTTTCTCAGCACTTCACTCAAGTGGATTCCTAAAGAAACACTAATGGGTACATACTTTTCCAGCTTCTGTCCTAAACCTTTTTTCTATAACCATAATATCTAAATAACAACTTGAATAGAAATCTTTGACTCACATTTTTTTACTGAATAGTCTTAAACCAAATATTATCTTTTTTAAAATACTTTACGGTTTTTAAGTAAATTTTTACTTCAGAACAGAAAAAATTGTGAGGAAGGACAGAGAGGTCTCATGTTTTTCACAGATATCTTATATTCTTATTAATATCTGACATTAGCAAGGCTGAAATTAATGACTCAATACTGATAATATTATTAACTAAAATCAACATATTATTCAAATTTCTTAATTTTTAAACTACTGTCATTTTACTTTGTTCCAGGATGCCCCATTACATTTAGTAGTCATGTCACCAAGACTCTTCTTGACTGTGACAACTTCTCATATATTCCTTGTTTCAATGAATTGAACATCCTTAACTGGAATTTTATTGATGTTTCCTCCATGCTTGGACTGGATGTTGGTATTTTGGGAAGAAAAATCACAGATGTAAGGTAAAAATTACTTCATATCCTATCAAGATTACCTACTATCAACATGATGCATCCTTGCTGATGTAAAGTTTGATCACTTATCTGAGGTACTGCTTGTTATGTTTCTCTAACATAAAGTTACTATTTTTCTCACCCTTCCACACTCTACTTTTTGAATGAGTTTACTATGTGCAGCCCTCATTTAAAAAGTGAAGAGTTATGCTTTACCTCATGGGGGGAAATATCTAAATAAATTATTTGAAAACTTTCTTCATAGAAAACATCTCTATTTTCACCCAATTATATATATTTATTCAATCATTTATGTATATTGACATAGACACATTAATTTTATACTTTGGGTTATATTCCAATACTATTTTATTATTTTGTTGTTCAAATTATTTCAGCTTTGGTCACTGGGAGCTCTTTCAGCTGACTTCTTGTATATTTTTGGCATACCATCACTGTACAGTTTGTATATTTGCTTCCTTGCTTTCTCATAATACAAGGTACTACAGGCTCATCTTGTATAATGCCCGCCTCAGGACTAGAAATAGTCATTTTACCAAGAAATCTTGGATTCTTTTACTAGAAAATGATAATAGAAACCAACTTCTGGATCTTAGGTATACTCATTGACCCCAGGATATCATTACTTATAGGTCTTCTGTTTATATTAAGCTAAACATGAGTTCATAATGATGTCTTCAATTGTAACCTATTAGTGGATGTATAATTCTACTGTCCTTCTCCTGTTTATCTTCAAACAGATCTTGAGTGTAAGTCATTATGTTTATTAGGTCAATATTTGGGCTACATTCAATCTTTGCTGTAGTTCATGTTTCTGTAATCTGTTGTGTTTTTTTTGCCTCCACTTTTGTTTTTGGGTTTCCCGAAGTACTCTTCTTCAGAAAGAGAAACCATCTAATTCAGCTCTTTTAGTTGTAATTCACTGTTATTATATTGCATTTTTGTTGACATGGTGATCAGAGCTGGGAGATGATATTTCTCAGCTCTTCACCATGAGATGAGATTGCTGTAGATCAAACCTGCAAAAGTGGAAGTTTCTTCTAAGACAATGGCCCATAGAAGTTTCTCACTTTCACACTAATTCACATTCAATCACGGGTAAGTAATTTACTGAAATTACTATTTAAGCATTCCTATCAATTTATGGCCTCATCAGTTGCTGTTCCAAATAGATTATTGACTGTCTTTCTAAGTCTGCCTGGCTCTTATTATTTAGGTGCAGCACTTTCTTCTGCAACTTTAGTTCTCAGTTAGGTTTAAGAAGTAATTGGATTTTTGTTTATTTAATTTTTTCTAGTTGGGAGTGGTCACTTCCAAGAGTTGTATATGTTGGTGCTGAAGCAGGAAGTCCGTTAAGTTGATTTAAAAAGTCTAAAGGCACTCCAATTCTTTTACTTTAATTATTTGAATTTTTTGTCTTAAGATAATTTTTTTTTGAAATCTTAATGTTTTACTATAATATGTTTCAGAGTTGATTGTCTGGGAATTTTGTGTTTTGTTTAGAAATCCAGAAAGTCTTTTCAGTGTTAGATGCAGGTCTTTTCTATTTCTAGAAAGTTTTCTTAGATCACAGTTTTATATAATGGCTATATTCCATTGTTTTATTTTACTTCTTCAGGAACTCGAATACTACAATATTTTTTTTTAAACGTTTTCACAGTCTCCAGTATTATTCTTTCTTTGCTACTCTTTTCTTTCTGATCATTTTTACTCCCTTTTTAATGTTATTTTCTTTCCTTTGGTTGCTTTTCTTCCTTATTTTAATGCCTTTTATCAAATTATTATTTGAGTCTTTTCTACTTTGGGTTTCTTCTAATTTATTATTTATAGCTTAGATAATTTTGTCTTTCTACATTTTTTTGATGAGTTCATTAAAATCTTTTTCTTTCTCCCTACTTTTTATCTGTTTCTACTTGTAATTTGTAAATTTATGAACCAAGGTGAGTTCATATCCTCAAATGCTTATTTAAGTGTGTTTATGTTTCTTTGGACTGTTGATTTACAGTTCTTCTGCTTCTCTAATATTTTGGGGACTGTGGGGAGGATGTTCCTTTGTTAAAATTGTGGACTTTTGTGTGAAATGCTACTTTCAGAATTCCTGCAATTGCACTGTATACAGGTATCTTTTCTACTTTCAATTTTATCATTTTAATGCATTTTATAAGAATCCTAGTTTAATAATGTTCCCTGCTGTCCATATAGATACTTCTGTTATTATAAGTACCACAGGTACTTTGTTGAGTTTTTATTGCTATTGCTGGTTGATTGGTTTAAGTGGTAGTATAGTTATGAGTCTTCTGATTTTATGGATTTTTAAACATGTTTTGTCTTGTAGAACTCTAAAATTCCCTTACTTCTTCTTGTTTCTTTCAGTGCCCTAGTGCCAAAGGGTGCTTCCCCTTTTATTTTTTTGTCTTTTTCCCCTAGAATGTACATATTTCAATGTAAAAAACTTTAAATATTAACTGGCCTTTAAAATTGTGTCCTGGCCGGGCGTGATAGCTCATGCCTATAATCCCAGCACTTTGGGTGGCTGAGGTGAGAGGATTACCTGAGCCCATGTGTTCGAGACCAGCCTGGGCAACTTGGTGAGACCTCCTCTCTACAATAAATCAAAAAAATTAGCCAGGCATAGTGGCGCATACCTGTAGTTCCAGCTACTTGGAAGGCTGAAGGGGAAGGATCACCTGAGCCCTGCAGGTCGAGGCTGTGGTGGCTGTGAGCATGCCACTGCACTCCAGCCTGGGCAACAGAGTGAGACTCCCAACTCAAAAACAAAAAAATTTGTGTCCTTTCCTTTAAAACATACCTGCCCCTTTGAATCAAGTGTACTTTCAGGTTTATTCTCATGATCTGTATTCTAATTTGCATGAATACATTTTTAGTATTTTCAGATTTCGTCTTCTGGGGGTGGCAGTTTCTGATGAAACTTGGGTTTCTTTACTAACATTATTGGGTTTCTTTTTGGTTGTTGTTGTTTATTTTGTTTTGGCTGCCTTTGATAGAATAAAGGCTTGTGGCAGCCTCAAAGTGGGGTAGAAACATAAGTTCATGTGCAGGGATTTGGTGTTTTTCTATTTTTATTCACAGTTAATTAGAAATTTGGCATCATCCTTCAAGTTGTGCTGTGGGCATATTCTCCTTGTAGATTTACTTTTTTCTTGTGTTATTTGGCATTGTTCTTGAGGGCAATATTAGTAGGTAATTATTGTTTATCTCCATTCTTTTTTAATAATTTGCATCAAAATTATATGAATTATGTAAATATTAAAAATCATTCTATATCACATACTACCATGAAATTTTAATTGATACAAATAATTCTTACTTTCTGAAAAGTAATGTCAAGAACATGTAGATCCACTTAAGTAATATCCACTTAAATGAGGCATTTGAGAAGCAACTTAACATCCTTATAATGTTTACACTGATCAGAATAGTCTGACAATGACTGGAAATAGTTTCAGAACTAGTTTCTTACCCACATTAAAAATTTTTCTCAATTTTTTTCAACAATACATTATTTCCAGCCCTCAATAATATAACTCCACTTGAGCTTAGTATTATCTTCCTTATATTTGACTATTACCATAAAATTGAATTGTGTCTCAAAGGGTAAACATTCCCTGTTCTTCAGCCTATTTATAGAAATATTTTTCTGGTACAAAAGGCAATTTTAATAGACTAAAATATTTTGGAAAAGCAAGAAGATTATTTTGAAAGAGAAAACCCTAATTTAGATGCATAATGTTAGTGCTTTAGCTTTAAAAATCTCTCCTTACCTTACAGTTTCAATTCTCCCATGTATAGCAAGGAGGTGTTGAATGTCTGTGAACACAATAACTGTTTTGATTTTAATTTGTTATGATTTCTTTTTAATTTGGTCTTGAGCTGTCCCTCCTGAGAGTAGTCAGAAGTTGTAGCCCTGTTCTGACTAGGGGGAATTTTAGGTTCAGGTGTGTGTGTCAGTTGAGACACAGTAAAGAATTAAAGTAAAAATGCATGAAACAGAAGAAATTTATTACTCACAGGTCCCAGAGAGGCTAAGTGTGATGACCAGAGGCCAATGTGAAATTCAGAGGCTACAGGGAGCTTAAACAGCAGTTGGAGAGTGAGAGAAAGGAAGGACCTCTGGGACTAAGCCTATAATACTTTTCATGGGCAGTGGCCCTTAGGCTTTCTCACAGGGGTTGTGGATTGGCTAGTTTAAAGGAAACATAGTTGAAAGGGACCTCATTTACCTGACCATGGTGTTAATCATTATGTTTTATTATGATCAGCAACTGCGGGATATATTGGTTTGGGGTCAGTGAGATGAGAAATAAGTGTGCTATAACACAAATAAACAGTCAAGAAAGAAAAGTTTTAACTAGGTCAAAAGTGACAGAATACAAGAGGGTTTCAAACAACTTGTGTCAGGTCTAAAGCTGGAAGTCAAAGCACAACTATAGACAAATTTATGACAGCAACATACCCATGTCCTCCTTTTATTTTATTTCATGTCAAATAATAAATGAAGACCAGTTATTTTAATTTTAGTTAAATTTCACAAGTGTTTTATTATTACATTTGGAACTTATTTTAATTATAAAATTGCATTTGCTCAATGGTATATTCCCTAAAAATCTTACTTAAGTTGATATCATGAATATAACCCTAGTTTTAATATTTCTAAATTAGACACGTCTAAATTTTTGTTTATAGTTTATAATTTTTTGGCATTGTGTTTCTGTGAGAATCTTTACCAGATAGATTAAGTATACCTCTCATTTATGCTGCATATTTGGAAATTTATACAGTGTTCTTTTTTCTGTGTGTATATTTGTGCTGCTACAATATTGACAATTCCCTTTGACTTAAAATAATGGAAAATAATCAGTATAAAATAAGCACAATGACAATCAAAATACAAGACTTCTATGCCTATGATTTTAAAAAATTATTTTATTTTAAAAATGTGGGGAACAAATAGAGGTTAGGTGCATACATAGTCATCATACAGGTAAAGTGTGGGAACCTTTACTGATGCTATGTTCCTCCCCAGCAGTGTCCCACTACTGCCTAGTCTATGATTTTATATTGTATCGTATCATTTCCATTCAACTTATTGTGAAAAAAGATATTAATTTTAAATTTCCCTCAAGTGCTAAATGCTTTGAAGACAGCTATCTCACTCTTTGTTTTCTATTTAGAATACAATTTTTTGCTCTTCTTAAGTGCAAGACCCAAGATATTCATTCAAAATGAAGATTCATACAAAAAAAAAAATCATGTTTCTTGTGTTTGGTTTTTCGAATTCCCATGTGCTGCAAAATAATATGTATCACACATTGTGAGAATAGAAAAGAAAATAGCGTTCTACTATCCAGGAAAAAAAAAAGAGAGGTAAATATTGTCTCATTGTAGGATATTTAGTTAGGAAACTTTATGGGTCTGTTTTTTTAAAACAAGGATTATATTCTCACAGATTAAAACAGATTAAAACAACAGTTATTGAGAAATATGGACTATTCTTTAACAGGTGATAATAATGATCAGATTATAAGTCCTATATCTTGGCACTGTAGAGGAGCCCAAGACTTGAAGCTCATTTAGTAATTAGTTTTTATGTTAGTAAAACAGATTACATCACATGAAAACTCAACAGATATTTTCAGAGATTAAAAAATGCTAATAATCTTTTATTTTCTTTATCATTCTTTTGATTTGCCCAATATAGTTATACGTTTAATTTTTTTCAAGTAAACCAGAAGATATTTAACATTATTTTAAGGAATAATTTTCTTCAGGCTTTACTGGCACAAGTAATACTGGTTTACATCAAAGTTCACAGTATTATTTGCTTGGAAAAATAAACCTGTTAATCTAATAGAAAGTTTCTAGTTTCACATTGATAAATGATCATTATACTAATTAGATTCAACTAAATGTAATTTAAACCTAATCACAAGTGTAATGTTATTTTTATTTATAAAAAATATAAAATCTAATCACTTCTTCTGCAGAATTTATGTGTTATATAAAAGTCTAGGCATGTGGATTGAGTCTTTTTCCTTTTTTGTACTCTTCAACTGAACAATCATATGTTTTATGAGATCATTGAAAGATGTTTACTGTTAAGAGGTCCCTCACTAGAAATGCTTTGATATTAGCTAGCACGTTGTCTGTAATATACTAGGAATGATCTTATTTTTCATAGGGAATGTAAGGATTTCCGGAATTGTCTGTCTCTCAAAATGTTAAAGAGTTATTTAGAAAAATATGTAATTAAAGTTAAAAGAAACTTTAGGAGAGAGAGAGAGAGAGAGAGAGAGAGGAGAGAGAGAGAGAGAGAGAGAGAGATCAGACAGATTTCTAGTTCTCTCACTCCCAGACACAGGATATGTTTCTAGAAACACCTTTAAAAATTGAATGCACTAAAACAGTGCTGAATTTAGGAAAACAGGTGTGGTAGTGTCAGAGAGGCACTGGTTTATAATCTTGGAAAAATAATGTCAAATATTGTTTTCACCTGCTGTAAGAACAGTGCAGATTAATCTACTGTACTTGAGCTGAATGTACAGATATGATTGCAGCTTTGCTCTATAAAAAATAATTAACTATGTTTTGCTTAGAGGATTTCCTTAAAAAAAGAAAATAAAAACAATTAATTGTGAAGTAAGTATATGTAAAAATATTGACATAAGTCCTTTGCCTTCAGTTTCCAGATTCAGAGATATTTATAGCATCAATATTATTCTGATCATAAGGATGAAGAAGAGAAGGTTATGAAAGGCTGTTTCTTGTCTTGGAAAAACCATAGCTATTAAACGGTTCTAATTTCAACACTTCTTTCAGGGTATCATCTAGTAGTATCCTTGTTTTAATTTTATTTATTTATTTACTTAATTTTATTTTTTGAGTTGGAGTCTCACTCCGTTGCCCAGGCCAGAGTACAGTGGCACACTCACGGCCACTCCAGCATCAACCTGCTGGGCTCCAGCGATCCTTCTGCCTCAGCCTTCCAAGTACTGGAACTTCAGGCATGTATCACCATGCCTGGCTAATTTTTTTTAATTGATTGTAGAGGTGAGGTCTTGCCAAGTTACCCAGTCTGGTCTCGAATCTGTGGTATCTTTGTTTTTAAATAGATGTGCTGCTAGCTCCAAATAAGTATTTGTAGCTTGAGAGGGTGTCAGTGAACGACAGGCTAGAAAATTTGATCACAATCATCTCAAAGTTATTTATTTGTATATATTTTATTTATTTATTGTTTCTTAGTCTGGGTCTCATTCTGTCACCAGGCTTGTGTGAAGAGGCATGCTGATGGCTCACCACAGCCTGAACTCCTAAGCTCAGGCAACCCCTCTCCCCCATCCATTCAAGTAACTGGGACTACAGGTGCGTGCCACCCTGCCTGACTAATATTTGGGTTTGTTTGTTTGTTTTTTTGTAGAGATGATTTCTCATTATGTTGTCCAGGCTGTTCTCCAACTCCTGACCTCAAACCATCTTCCTGTTTTGACCTTTCAAAATGCTGAGATTACGGGCTTGATTACCGGTATGAGCCATCACATCCAGTCAGAGTTATCTTTCACTTGTGATCTTCTCTCAGTAACCTCGTAGCTTCTTACTCAAAAAGGTCCTAGGTTTCTGAGGGTGCCATTTACAAGCAGTGCGGCGAACAGCTGGGAGCTTGCTAGAAACGCAGAGTCTCAGGACTCGCCCCAAATTGCTGAATTATAAAAATCAAGATTTAAATTAATACCTTAGGGCAGGGGGCCTCAATCCGGGATAGGAATCAGGTCTCACAGCAGTAGGTGATCGGAGGGCAAGTGAATGAAGCTTCATCCATATTTAAAGCTGCTCCCCATCGTTTGCATTGCTTCCTGAGCTCTGCTTTCTGTCAGATCAGCAGTGGCAGTGGGAGCGCAGACCCTAGTGTGAACCGCGCATGCGAGGGATCCAGGTTACGGCTCCTTATAAGAATCTAATGCCTGATGATATGAGTTGGAGCTGAGATGGTGACGCTAGCGCTGGGGAGCGGCTTCAAATACAGATTAACATTAGCAGGGAGGTTTGACTGCACAGAGACCGCAATAAACTAATTGCTTGCAGACTCGTATCCAAATCTTACCAGTGAGTGGCAAGTGAGTGGATATACTTCACTTTTAAAGTTGCATCTGGTGGCAGGCTTTAAGTCAGAATTAAACACTTATTTTAGTCCATGCAGGGCCCGCCCATTACTTTATTTACCTCTTCTTTCGTACCTCTTTGTTTGATGAAGAGTTGGATAACTACTTCATTATATTACGATGCAATAACAGTAGGAATAAAGTGTGTAATAAATGTGATGAGCTTAAATCATCTTGAAACTACCTTCCACTTCCATGGAAAAATCTGATGCCCAAAAAGTTGGGAACCACTGCCTTAGGGTACATCGTTTTTATAAAAAACATTGTTCTAGAACAAAGTGGTATCTAGGAAAAATGAAAATAATCTATTAGATTTGTTGTAAAGGATGACCTTGATTTCGGAAAACTGCTTGTCTCTTGCCTATTATACATGATCTCAAATCACAATCTTTCCTAATGCAATTAGACATAACATTTGAATTTTGCTTTGTGAAGCTTAAATAAATAGCTGATGAAAAGAACATTTTCAGTTTTAAAAAAGATTTTCCAGTTATTTCATTCAGTTGTTTAGTCATGGATTAAAAAATGGTGGTTCTTTCAGAAACAATATTTTCTTTTGTTTAAATATAATACTGTGTTTATTTATTTATTAAAAATAAACACAATTCAGGGTTAGGTATATAAATGTTCATTATGCAGGTACCCTTGTTGCTGAGGTATGACTCCCCAACAGGTTCCCCTACAATTCACAAAAGTATTAAAGAGTTGAAAGAACATATTTCCAGAATGAAAATGGTTACCATATATTCACCAAATATCTATAAGTTCCCTGAGCAATCATTTGGTTTCCTAAGGATAAGTCAGAAATTTAACACTTTGGGTCTATAAAGCTGAAAAAAATGTCTTTTCTGTGTTTTTCAGGACCTTGTCTGACTTGTTGGTTGGAGACTATGCCTGCACTGTCCCATGAAATTATCAATTTGTCTTGCTCCTCATAAATTTATAAGTATTCCTTCCCTTTTCAATATTTGCATTTCATTAGACTAGACCATTTTAAGTAACAATATCTATTTTTCCTCGATGACAAAATATTTCAACTAGCACTTAAAGTGTTTGTAATATGTTCAAAATTTCCTGAAGCAAGTGGAAAAAATGTGGTACATATATACAATGGAATATTATGCAGCCATAAAGAAGGACAGACATATGGGCTTTGTAGCAACGTGGATGGATTTATAGTCTACCATACTCAGTGATCTATTACATAAACAAAGAACAGAGTATCATGTTCTCACTCAGAAGTGTACCTTGAACAATTATCATAATACTATAAGAAAGCGATTGGCAGTAGTGGGAAACTGCCAGGGGAGTGAGGGGCACACCTCATTAACAAGGGTACCTGCATAATGAACGTTTGTATGTCTAACTCTGAATTGTACCCCACATCTTCAAAATAAAGAAAAAAATTCAATTTAATGAAACCTTACCACTCAAAGAAACACAGAGGGAGGTAGTCTAAAGTTTTGATGACAGCTAATTAATGAAAATTTGACAGTATTTATTTAATCACAAATATTTACTGATGGATTTTCTATCTACCAAACACATGCTATGTGAACATTTTCATGATTGTTTTCTTGTGAAGTTTCCGATTTTATTACTTTGATGCATATAAGTAACTTGAACTAGACTAACATTATCACATGCTATTCCCTTCGGGCAACTGTTTAATGAGTAGATAGGAATTATTCAATGTTCCTGAAGAGAAATAATATTTTCAGTAATTCTCCAGATAATTCTGAAAACTCTCAGGATAAGTTTTGTTGAAATTAAGTTGCTTCTTAGTAAAAAGCATTCCAATATTTGCAGCATATGTATTTCAGTTTAACAAGATGATAAATATGTTATGTGTTTTATAACAATCCAGTGTTCAAATATTCCAATAGAACAAGAATGAATAGAAAAAAAGGGGGAAAAATTCTACCAAAAAAATTAGCAGGTTTTGGTGATTTTATTTCTCTTGCAAGCTGTGAAAATCCCTGCTGAGAATGCCACAGTTTCTTACAGATTGTCATTTCCTTTGGATATGATTACATGCAATAAGTTAACTGGCACTAGTACCGTTCCAGAACATGAAGTGAAGATGGGGGAGTACAAAGCCTTTTATCAATGTAGAAAACAGCCTGATTAGTAGAAGCTGGTTATTCTCTGAAGCTGCTTCCTTAAACAACCCTGCCAATACAGAGTCTGATGGGCAGGGCTGCCAGTGGAGACCGTCCAAAGAACTATTGCCAAGATGTAACCATCTTCCTGGCAATTCTCCTAACTGTTGAATGAGTACCCAATACATACAATGATGGTACACAAACAGTGACATGAAAAGGGAAAAAAAGGTAATTTACTAAGCAGAGAAATGTAAAGGGACAAAGAGGTGATGTGTCACACATATATACGATACACATGGATCCATCCATAAGTCTGACTGTGCCATTAACCAGCAGTGTGTTCTTCATGTCATTCTTTGGGTTTCAATTATCTTAGGAGTTGCATAGAGGATGCTGTTGATTCTCAACACTGACTGCACATTAGATTTAACTGAAGAATTTTAAAAAAATCTTTGTCTTACTCTAAACGAATATAAGTCTGAGTCTCTGAAAGTACAGCCCAGGCACAGATAAAATTTTACGCGTTAAGCTTCCCAGGTGATTCCATGTATAACTAGGTGTCAGAAACAATGAATGAGATAATCACTTAAGTTTCTTCCACATTTAATGTCCGATGCTTTCCAGGAAAATGCCATCTTTCCTGGCTTTCACCACTTTCTTCTTTTCTTTACATAAATACCTTTTTTTTTTTGAGTTGGAGTCTCACTCTGTCGCCCAGACTGGAGTGCGATGGCCGCTCCCGGCCACCGCAGCCTCGACCTGCCGGGCTCCGGCGATCCTTCCGCCTGAGCTTTCCGAGTAGCTGGAACTACAGGCGTGCGCTACCACGCCCGGCTAATAATTTTTTGATTTATTGTAGAGATGAGGTCTTGCTAAGTTGCCTAGTCAGGTCTCGAACCTGCGGGCTCAGGCAATCCACTCACCTCAGCCTCCCAAAGGCGTGGGATTACAGGCTGAGCCACCGAACCCAGCTGTAAATAACTTTTTTTTTTTTTTTTTTACAAATTGAAGAATAATAAAAAATAGATATCATTATTTAACCACAGTTTTATAAATACATTTTTGTTTTTTTCATCGGCATATGCCACCATGGTAATAAACTCAGGTAAATCATATCAGGAAAAGCTGTTTCATATGGAAAATGTAATAACTGAGGAGACACAGTGTAACTAAGATATTCAGGATTATAGTCCCGTCTATTATTGAATCATAACCATTTTAGTCCAAGGTGTAGCAACAAGAGGAATTTTGATAAATCCACAGTGGAAATATTTTGCATGACTTGATCCAGGTTCTGATTTACTAATGAAGGTTTATTAGAATTTGTTATAAGCACAGATAATTTTATTACTATTCCCTAGTGAGCAGCTAGCACAAGAGAATTTTCTAGCATTTCTTACAGTACATGTAGTGGTAAGGAAGAATTTTACAACAGTAAGAATCCCATTTCTGAGCTCTGTTACAAAGGCAAGATAAATAAACAATGTCATTTTTAGAAAAGAGTCAAAGAGATGCTTAAATGATTGAAAAGTATAATATCAAATATAATCAGAAACATATATCAGTTAAGTAAAAAACCTTGAAACCCTCATTTGAAATTGGATGAATTGTGAACTCACACCATGCTTTATCTTCACAAAAGTGTCTATTTCTTAACTTTTATTACTGAAAAGCCTGGAAACTATGACCAACTCAGTAGAAATGTGCATACATTGGCAATTAAATGGTGGTCTGAGATGTTAATTCAAAATAATCTGGAAAGATTGGAATCAAATAATATGAAAAAGATTGACCATAATTTAATGACTGTTGAATCAAGGGGTTGGTACATAGAGATTCATTATATTCTACTTTTGTGTAAGTTTGTAATTTTCCATATAATTTGAAATGAATCACTCTAATTTGTCAAATCTCAATATGTTCAATGAAAATAATAGGTGACAATTATTTTCCTATGTTCAAAAATTGTGCATAATTTCTACCTGCTATTTATGTGTAGAAAGAAATCAAATTAGAGGTTTTTCAAAAGCCAATTGTATGATCCCAACTCAAGCAATTACCTAAAAATACTGTTAATACCACACAAACCCTTTTATAGAAAGTCATTATTTAGAAGGCAAAGTTACGGAAATCATATCAAAACAAATAAAATAATGGAAAAATATTTATTTGTTATCATTCACTTTTTGAGTAAATGGAGCAGTTACCATTCTGCACTATAGATTGGTGGAAGGTCAGTAAAGCTGTGAATGGCCACTAATGAGCTCGGTTCATGACTTTTCTCATTTGTGAACAAGGACTAAAGTCAGATTTTCTTGAATGTGATAGTCCTGATCTGCATTGAACATTTAAAATTAACTGAAATATAGTTGGATAGAGATAGATAGATAGATAGATAGATAGATAGATAGATAGATAGACAGGTAGATAGACAGAGGTAGATATATAGAAGTGGTGACGGGTTGAATTTCAACTTAGATTTGTCTGCCTAAGCCATTGTGCTGAAACTAGTATAACCTTCACAACCTTTAATTAGCTGTGAGCAAAGACAGAAAAGACAATTTGTTAATTACAGTTTGTATTTTAAAGATATTCTAGCTATCGCCACTATTCACAGACTCTTTTCTCCATGACATAGTGATCAGTTTAGATTTGAACATTTTTCTCAGTGACCATTCACTCAGAGAAGACAATATTAGTGTCTTTCTCATTCAGTATATTTGTACAAGGTGCCTTCTCTTTATGCTTAACCTCAGGTGTGAAAAATTTATTGCGTATTTGCCTAACGAAAGCTTATTCTGATTATTTAGTGTAGTTGTGCATATTTTCTTGAAGAAAAAATTGATTGTAAAATAAAAGGGAAAAAAAGCAAATAAAAGGAATAAAAATAACAACAAAATGCTATTTTAGATGTTTTTAGAAATTTGAATATTATCTGAGGAGCAATAATTTTTCTGCTGGAGTCTTGGCATTTCCAAGTTTCTTTTCTCTTATTAGAATTTAATATTTAGCATTATTAATGATATTTAATATTAATATAGTCTCACACTCCTTTATAGAATTGTGTTGTGTCAAATAATCTCTTTTAGTGTCTCCTTCTTCATTCTGAAATACAAGGTTTTTCTTGATGTATGATCTTTTTTCAGTCTTTTCTTCAGAAATGTTGCTTTTGCTGTTCTTTCCTTTAGAATGCTTTTCCCAGCTTGCTCTGTGGCTCATATCTTCTGAAAATTCAGGCCTTGACTGACTATGACTAGGTAAATCATAGTTGCTCTCATGTCTTTTCTGTTTTATCATGGTATTGAAAACTACTCAAAAATCATGTTAATTTATTTCACTTATGTGTTGTATCACTCTACAAAACTCCATGAAAGCAGGAATGTTTTTATATCTCTCTGTCACTCCAGTAGCTAGCACAGAGCAGCACTCTTTAAGTGTTTCTGGAAAAAAACACTGGATAGAAGTTATCCCTTAATACACAGGGGTTGTTCAAAAAAATGATGCTGTCATCAGTAAACTTATATTAAAATGAAAATTCAATATACAAACTTAAAGATTTTCATAAATGTGCTTTGAAGCTGTCAGAGGTAGGATAGTTCAGGTCAGGGGAGTGAACTATTAAGAAAATAGTGATGCTTACTAGCAGCATGAAGTTCAACTCACCTGTTGTTCAGACAGTCAAGACAGATGATTTAGTGATTCATACAAATTCCATACCGATTCATAGCAGTAGGAGTGTTCAGGTTTAACAAGAAGGAACAAGTAGATGTCCCAGCAGGAAAATCATCACAGCAAAGACAAAGCTGCTTGAGTAAGAAAGAATTAAACAGAGAGTGCCAGGGACATGTAATCCCAGAAGATATGGAGTAGGTGGTGAGGACCAGGCTGCAGGTGAGTTGACAGAGCAGGACTTTAATGAGAAGAACTGATAAGAGGGGAGAGCCGTCTTCTACCCTTTGGCGTACAATGTAGAGATGATACATTTTCTAACATTGCCACGACTTATGTTGATTTTTACTTTTTTTTTAAAAGTCTTCTTAATATTAAAGAAGTTTCATTATGTGTACTGACCAAACACAATTGATCCAAGGCAGTTATGAAATTCAACCTGAAGGCAAAGGGAAAAGGAAATAGCTATATAAACATAAGTAAAGCCAAGAGAGTCAGTTGGGTCATCGCATTTGTTTATGAAAGGTGGTAGATAGTTTTGTATGAAGAGCAATTTTTAAATTCATATTTGGATTATTCCTCTTGATAAACACAATTTATGGAACATCAAGTTTAATGACAGCCTGCTCAAATAGAAAATAATTTAATTTAAGAAAAGACTGTCCTTTTGAAAAGCTGCATATTAATAAGGAGGGAAGAATGGATTTTTTTTCCATATAAGAAAAGAAGAAAGTCAAAATTCAAAAAAATAAATCTTTCTTGAAAGGATTTAAAAGGAAGAAATCTTTCCCTCTTTTCTGTGCACATGAATTAGATTAGAATGTCATGCTAAGGATATCTGGATGGCATTCTCACATAGTTACGAGTTCTATTATCATCCCAACTTGATTTTATGAAGCATTACTGGCATACTTTCCAATCAAACTCTGATTAGTCCAGAAGGAAGAAAAAAAAAAAGATAAACTAATGCCACAAAGAGAGTTTTTATTGGCAACATAATTGGTGATATTGATATGTTAGAATTATCTTAGAATATTTTTATACTAGAAGTAGAATTCACAAGGGCAAAAAATATATTACTCAACACATTTATTTGTGGAAAGCAGACCTATTTACCTGCTTTAATTCAGTCTTGCAGATTTCAGTTCACTGGTATACCAAGAACTTTTTTTTAAAAAGAATGAGGAACTAAAGTCACATGCTCCTTCCATCATCACAGATAGTTGAATCACTCTGATTTAATTACATCAGTAAAAAATATATAATTATAGTTCAATTAAGAGTATGTAATATGGGGCAACCCTATTTCAGGTCCCCTCCTGCCTGGGAACTTTACTGTATTTTTAATAAATTCCACTTTCTCACTCCTGGAAAAAAAAAAGAATGTGTGATATGAATCAGATTACAGAATAGATTTCAAACAATTTATGAATTTCAGGGCTACATTTTCCAAGGATTAGCAAATGAACTTCAGTGGTTTCTTTAACAACTCTGAGTAAATTTATGCTAGAGAGTTTAATCAGAAAGATTTGAGAAAGCAGTTTTTATTGCTGACATTTCTGCTAGGTTACCTTTACCATCTAACTGAAATCCACCCAGATGGTATCCTCTCTTGAGTGTTGGGGTGTTACATAAAAGACAGTCCTGACAATAGTAATTAGATATTTTTTATTGATAAGACACTTTTAATCTGTATGTTTCCTTGGAGCCAGCTTTTTTTTTTTTCCTTTCAGTGTGAAGAGCATTTTCTTTCTAGGGTTCTACAAGAATAAATAGTCCTGAACTTGATTTTTAAAATACTCTGTGGTTGTTTCAAAGTCAATTGAAGGATGCAGGTCAATTTTCTTTAGGCTCATTTTTCTTTTCCTCATTTGAAGTGTATGTTGAGTTCACTTGCAAGGATTTACTATGGGATAAACACAATAAAATTAGCCAGGAGTGAACTAGACTGTAGGATCCAATCCAAAAGAGGAAATTAGGATAAAGAGAAGTATTGATAAATTAATGAAAAATGTTAATTGAGAATATTTAAATGGATGGAATCAATAGTTCTGTAAGAATATTTGACTTTAGTTAATTTCCTACTGCTATTATACAGAAGAGCTCATTTTCATTATATTTAAATAACTAATAGGCTAATTTATGTGCTAAGAAGATGAGACAATGATTATTTTTCATAATAAGTGGATATTTTCCCTCTGCCAGACTATTTTATAGTTATTCATTCCAATCATTATACTTTGAATATTTTAGAAAAATTACTAATTATACTTTTTATTATATAATAGTTGATGAACACAGAACAATAGATAGATGTTGATAAGCTATTTCTATGTTTGGAACTATCATAATAAAATTATACAATTTCTTCTTTGTGAATTTGCCCTCTGACTTAGAATATTATCAGTAACATGGAAGAGCTTATCTGCTTCTCTGTGAATCTCTTTTTCATGCAATTCTAGCAGCAGTCATGATTCTTAGTTTTGAATTTATATTTCTTAGTTTTTTTGTCTAATTTTACCCTTCTCATGTGCCTCTCTAAACACAAAAGTCTTGACATTTAAATACATAAAAATGGTGACATAATATATGTTTTCTATAATCTTTAATTTAATATGAAGTTTTAAGTTTCATCCACTTTGTTAAAATAGTCTCACCACTGTGTCTTTTGAGCTCTACATACATATATACACGTTGTCACTTAATTCTCACAACAGCACTGTGAAGTACATACTTGTATTCCATATTGAAAGGGTAAGAAATCAAAGCTAAGAAAGTTAAAGAAAATGTTTTGAGGTCATATCTTTGAAAGATGACAGACCTATGTAGAGTGGGTAGCTATATCTCTCTAACTCTTAGTCTCATGCTATTAAATAGAGCACAATTTATACTTTGTCATTCAAATAGCTCAAGGCTAAATTGTTTTTGAGGTTGTTGTGATTCTATATCACAGAAGGTTGCTTATTGTGGGCAGCAATATAATGGCCCCACCAGTGTTTCTGCATCCATTTCCCCAGAACCTGTGAAATGATTAACGCTACATGACAAAGGAAGAATTAGGGCTACGGATGGAATTAAAAATGCTAATCAGTTAACCTTAAAATCGACATTATTCTGGATGGTTTGGATGTGTCATCATAAAGTCTTTTAAATGTGGAAGAGGGAGGCAGAAAGAGTAAATGAATCTATCTGCTTGAGTAAATAAGTTTTTTCCAATGTGATTTTTAAAATTATGGCTGCTAGCAGATTGCATTTTTTTGCCTATCATATTTCTTGAAACTTTTTAATTAGTCAGTTTTGTGACAGTAATACGTGAATGTAATTAAAATCCAAAATCTACATTTTTATTTGGTCATTTTTGCGATTGTAATGCGTCAACCTAGTTCAAAATTCAAAGAAGTGAAAAAGTCAATTTGGAATACTTGGTCTCAAAGTACACACTTTCTTTCCTTGAGTGTGACCTATATCATGATTTTCTATGGTTGCTTTCCACAGGCACTTTATTTCCATTACCACATGTATGCACATTTAGAATACATGCACAAACCATCCTCTTCTACAAAGTTGGCAGCATACCTCACACACTGTTGTGCAGCTTGAGTTTTTTTTAACAATATATCTTAGAAAACATTACATGAGATGTTTTCTCATATTTCTGACCAATTACATAGATTTATATTGTGTTGATGCACCATCATCTATTTAACCATTTTCCTACTGATAGACATTTACATTGCTATAAGTTTTCTGCTATTTCTCATACTCCAATAACAAATGAAAGAGACTATTTTACCCAAATTTTTCCAAGACAGTGTGTTCTCAAATTTTTTAGTCTTCCTCAATTTGAAAGGAGAAAAAAACTTGTATTTTAGTGTGATTTTAATTAATACTTATTTCATTATGATTGAAAATAGACATTTTTCTTACTAATCCCTTGAATATTATTATAGCTTATGTTTATTCTTCTATCATTACAGACTCTTCTCATCGATATATGGAAACTCCTTACATGTTATGAAAAATAACTGTATGAAATTATTAGACATATGTTTCAACCTGGCATGTATGTTTTTCTCTGTAGAACTTTTAAGTTGTTGAGAGGTAGAGGATGAGAAGGACAAGCAGAAAAGGAAACTGACAGAGAGTGAAGTAAAACCAGATTATGAGACACAAGAGACAAAAATACAGCAGGAGGAATGGATATCTGGGTGGCAAGCTAACTTATAAAAGGCCTGAATATATGGAATTTAAGATAAGCGACACCAAGTGGGATCCCACATCACCTTAGCTTTCTTGGTGCAAAACCCACCTTTGACAAATGGCTGCCGTAGAAGCATAGTGTGCTCCAACTCTTCAGATGTGGGCTTGGTTCTTTCCCTGCACCGTGGACTCATGATCATAATGCTATGATGGGGGCCAAGGCAGGAACCTCTTTAAGAATAGATTGAGCAGGAGAGAGACTGCCAGCTCCTGACTTTGCCTCAACACTCCAGTGCCAAGCAGGGCACTGGCAGCAGGGGCTGCTGAGGGAGTCCAGAGGCAAAGTCTCATGGAAGAGGACAAGGGAGGCACCCCACCACCATCTTGAAGGTGGGGCAGGAAAGTGCTCCAACTCGATCCCAATGGAATAACAGACCCAATCTCTGTGACTGGTGGACCAACTATTCAGGGATTAATTGTGACCCGGAGGGACTATTCTGGAAACACAAACTTCAGAGGGACCTGATGAGTGCTGAGTTCCAGGTGCCCCACTCTCGACCCTGATCCAGCCATGGGACAAAGGATGTGGCCAGAAAAGTGTGAGGAAGAACTCCAAAGAGATCGATGAACAAATCCAGAGCCTGGATCAAGGAAGAATAGAGGATTGCGCAAACATCAGAAGGAAAAGTCTCTCCTAATGACAATGAATAACAGAACGAAGAGAAAACAAGAGATTTGTCACAAATGAGGAAAAGTGAAAGGAAGACCTCAGGCAATTTCAAGTGTACCAAAGACAAAACTTCAAAATCAGACCTTGGTGCCCAAACAATGGAAACCATCAACCAGTGACCCCAGAATACGACAGGGATTAGAGAATAGATGGAAAGAGTGAACAAGTCTTAAGAAAGACAAGATGTGACACTGAAAGAAACCTGTAACAGAGATTTTGGCAATAAAAAATTTCATCCAGGAAATAAATTACATGATGACAAGAATGGAAAGCAGGATTAATTGACCTGAAGAAAGAATCTCAGAACTTAAAGTCCAAAACATAGAATTAACTTGATCTGTAAAAAACATAGAAAGAAGACTCAGAAAGAAATAACAAAGCCTATTGTGCAATTATATCAAGAAGCCAAACCTATACTTGATTGGTATCCCAGAAGAAGAAAGAGAAATAGAGAACAACTTGGAACAAGTATTCCAGGAAGCAATCCAAGAAAACTTTCCCCATCTCACCAGAGATGTGACCAGTCAAGCACAAGAGATACAGAGGACCCCCACAAGACATCAAATGAGAAGAACAACCCCTAGACACATAGTAATTCACCTACAGAAAGAAGGCACAAAAGAAAAAATCCTAAAGGCAGCACAAGAGATAGGTCAGACTACCTACCGGGGAAAACTAATCAGAATAGCAGCAGACCTATTGGTCGAAACACTACAAACATGAAGGGACTGGAGCCTTATATTCAAAGTCCTCAAAGATAAACAATTTGAAACAAGAATTACCTACCCAGCCAAGTTCAACTTCATCAGTGATGGAGAATTACAATTCTTCCCAGACATCCAATCCCTAAGAGATTATGCAGCTTCCAGAATAGTTCTACAGGAGACACTTAAAAAGGTATTAAGCACAGAAGAAAGAAAAAAAAGGAATGACCACATTTCCCAAGAGAACAGCAGAGCATAGAATCAACAGAGAATATAGCACAAACAGAAACTTGAAAACACACACATACATCAACGCCAAAGTCAAAAGAAAACAAGCAAACAACTAAAAAACTTTATAAGAACCACATGCAATGATAAACAATCACATTTCATAGTCAGCCTGAATGAAAATGGACTAAATACTCCACTGAAAAGACACAGAATGGCAAACTGGATAAGAAACCATGACTCTTTGCTGCATCCAAGAGACTCTTCTCACTACAGAGGACACACACAGACTCAAAGTTAAAGGATGGAAAATGAGTTTCCAGGCAAATGGATCACAAAAGAAGGCAGGAGTTGCAATCTTAATATCAGACAACACAAACTTTAAGCTCTCAAAAATTAAAAAAGATGCAAAAGGACACCAAATAATGATAAAAGTTTCAGTTCATCAACAACAAATATCCATCCTAAACATATATGCACCCAACACAGGAGCACCGGCATTTATAAAACAATTACTAAGTAAACTAAAAAAAAAAAAAAAGATATTGACTCTAACACTATTGTAGCAAGGGACTTGAATACCCCACTAATAGCCCTGATAGATCATCAAGGCAAAAAATCAACAAGGAGATTCAGAACCTAAACTTGACACTCGACCAAATGGACTTAATAGATACCTACAGATTATTCCACCCAACAACCACAGAATATATATTCTACTCATCACCACATGGAACGTACTCCAAGATCAATCACATCCTGATCCATAAATCATGCATAAACAAATTCCATAAGGTTGAAATCTTGCCATGCACATTCTCAGACCACAGTGGAATAAAAATAAAAATCAACTCAAACAAAATTTCCCCAAAGCCCACAAACACATGGGCACTAAACAGCATGATGCTGAACAACTGGGTCAACACTGAAATCAAAGCAGAAATTGAAAGATTCCTGGAAACAAATGAAAATTAAGAAACATCTTTTCAAAACTCTGGGATACCATGAAATCAGTTCTAAGAGGGGAATTTATAACTCTACAAAAACACATCAAGAAAATGGAAAGATCACAAGTGGAGACCCTAACAAATCATGTAAGGGAGCTGGAAAGAGAAGATCACCAAAACCCCAACTTTAAAGAAAGACTCCAAATCACCAAAACAAGAGCCCAAATATGGGACATAGAAGACAAAAATATCATAGAAAACATCAACAAAACAAAAAGCTGGTACTTTGAGAGAATTAACAAGATTGATGGACCCCTAACCAGAATAACCAAGAAAAAGAGAGAAAAAGCCCAAGTAAACACAATCAGAAATACAAAAGATCAAATCACAATTGATCTCAAAGAAATACAAAAGATACTCAGAGATTACTAATACACCTGTATGGAAACAAACTTGATAACCTAAATGAAAAGGAAGACTTTCTGACAAAACACAACCTCCCCAGGTTGAAACAAGAAGACACTGAGACACTACATAGACCAGTAACAACCCAGGGAATTGACTCTGTCATATGAAAACTACCTACAAAAAAAGCCCTGGACTGGATGACTTTCTAGCAGAATTCTACAAAACGTGCAAGTAGGAGCTCATACCAATCCTATTGAAAGTATTGTAGGTAATACTGAAGAGAAAGACGGAATTCTCCCCAAATCTTCTTACAAAGTTAACATCACACTGATATTCAAACCAGGTAAGATCCAATAAAAAAAAGAGAACTAAAGGACAATATCCCTTATGAACATAGATGCAAAAATCCTCGACAACGTTATAGCAAATCGGATCCAAAAGCACATTTCAAAAATCATCCACCATGAACAAGTAGGCTTCATCCCCAGGATACAGGACTGGTTCAACATTCGCAAGACCATAAATGTAGTTAAATACATCAACAGATGTAAAAACAAGAAACACATGAGTATACCACTAGATGCAGACAAAGCTTTTGATAAAATCCAGCATCCCTTCTTGATAAAAGCCCTCAAACACCTAGGTATAGAAGAACATAACTCAAAATAGTAAATGCCATTTGTGATAAACCCACAGCTAACATTGCTAAATGAACAGAAACTGGAAACATTTCCCCTGAAAACTGGAACAAGACATGGCTGCCCATTCTCGCCCCTCTTGATCAGCATTGTGTTGGAAGTCCTGGCTCAGGCAATTAGGCAGAGAAGGAAATCAGGAGTATCCAAATAGGAAAAGAAGAAATCAAGTTATCCCTGTTAGCTGATGATATGATCCTATACCTTGAAATCTAAGAGAATCTTCAAAAACCTGCTTGCACTGATAAAGGACTATGACAAAGTCTCAGGGTACAAAATAAATGTGCAAAAGACAGTTGCATTCTTATACACCAACAACTACCAGGCAAATTAAAAGCACAATCCCATTCACAATAGCCACCAAAAAAAAAAAAAAAATATATATATATATATATAGGCATATTCCTCACCAGAGAAGTGAGAGACCTTTACAATGTGAACTACAAAAAACACTGCTCAAAGAGATCCAAGAAAACACATACAAATGGAAAAACATTCCATGCTCATGGATTGGAAGAATCAACATTGTTAAAATGTCCATTCTACCCAGGCAATCTACAGATTCAACTCAATACCCATTAAATTGCCAACATCATTCTTCTCAAATTTGGAAATGACAATTCAGAAATTTGTATAGAAACATAAACGACCACGAACGGCCAAACAATCCTTAGCAAAAGCAATAAAGCAGGAGGTATCACACTTCTAGACTTCACCCTTTACAATAAGACTACAGTAATCAAAACAGCCTGGTATTGGTACAAGAAGAGGCACATAGACCAATGGAACAGGATAGAGATTCCAGAAGCAAAGCCTGAAGTTCTCAACCAATTCATATTTGACAGAACCTCCAACAACAACCACTGGGGAGAGGAGAACCTATTCAGTAAATGGTGCTGGGAAAACTGGCTGATCACATGTAGAATTTTTAAACAGGACTCCTACCTATCACCATACTCAAAAATCAGCTCGAAATGGACCAAAGACCTAAACGTAAAACCTCAAACTATAAGAATCTTAGAAAATTCAGGGGATATCCTTTTGGAAATTGGAACTGACAAGCAATTCCTATTCAGAACCCTAAATACCTATACCTTAAGAAATAAGATACACAAGTGGAACCTCATCAAACTAACGAGTTTCTGCAAAGCAAAATAAACTATAAAGAGAACAGGGAGACAGCCCATAGAATGGAAAAAAAATATTTGCCACCTGTTTATCTGACAAAGTCCTAAAATCTAGGATATACAAGGAACTCAAATGCATTGAAAGGAAAAAAAAATCAGTGCCATTAAAAGCGGGCTAAAGACATGAATAGACACTTCTCAAAAAAAGATATATGGGCAGCCAACAGATATGAAAAAGTGCTCAGCCTCACTCATCATCAGAGAAATGCAAATTAAAACCACATTGAGATAGCACCTAACCCCAGTAAGAATGGTCATTATTAATAAAGCAAACAATAACTGATGATGGCAAGGATGTGGAGAAAAAGGAACACTTCAGCCAGTCTCAGTGGCTCAGCCTGTAATCCCGTGCCTAGGGAGGCTGAGGTGAGTGGATTGCCTGAGCACGCGGGTTCGAGACCCGTCTGGGCAACTTGGTGAGACCTCATCTCTACAATAAATCAAAAAATTAACCGGATGTGGTAGCATGCACCTGTAATGCCGGCTACTTGGAAGGCTGAGGTGGAAGGATTGCCGGAGTCCAGCAGGTCGAGGCTGTGGTGGCTGGGAGCGGCCACTGCACTCCAGTCTGGGCAACAGAGTGAGACTCCAACTCAAAAAAGAAAAAGAAAAGGAACACTTCTACACTGCTGGTGAGAATGCAAACTACTGCAGACTCTTTGGAAGACTGGCAGTTTCTGAAAGAACTGGAAATTGACCTTCCATATGGCCCAGCAATTGTCCTATTGGGGATATGCCCAGAGCATCTCAAAATCATTCTACAAAAAAAAAAAAAAAAAATACCCACACAGGTATGTTTGTTGCAGCTCTCTTCACAATAGCAAAAACACGGACCCAACCATGTTGCCCATCAAAGCTGGACTGGATAAAAAAAATGTACATATACACAATGAAATATTATGCAGCCATAAAGAAGGACAAACATACGAACTTTGCAGCAACTTGGATGGATTTAGAGTCAATCATACTCAATGATCTATCACAGAAACAAAGAACAGAGTGTCATATGTTCTCACTCATAAGTGGACCTTGAACAATTATAATACTAAAAGAAAGTGATTGGCAGTAGTGGGACTGCCAGGAGAGTGGGGGTAGGATTGGCAGTTGGGGGAAACTGCTAGGGGATGGAAGGGCACACCTCATTAACAAGGGTACCTGCATAATCAATGTTTGTATGCCTAATCCTGAATTGTACCCCACACCTTTATAATAAAAAATAAAATAAAATAAAAAAGAACCTTAAGATTGTTATATAACTGAATTAAAAATTTTTTATTATAAGTTAAGAACATATGGTTTTATTCTTCTATGCAAATATTTGATGCATCTGAAATTAATCTTAATATAAAGAATGAAGTTCATTTCTATCACTATTTTTTAAACATATGACTACCAATCTTTTCCCACCTATCTAAAATGCCATTTTTAGTCATTTCAAAGTATGAATGTATATTCTTTATTTTGATTTCTGCTATGTTGTTCATTGTATCTGTTTATTCTTGTTCTCCTAATACTATCTAGTCCTCATTATTGAGCCTTCCAGTAGAACCCAAAGAAAAATCTGATTATTACAAAGAAGTGTTAGTGATTCCTGATGTTGTCACATGTATGGAATCTCTTTGAGACTCAAAAAGGGGGCTGGGGTCTCTCCTTGCTCCCATTTTTTGGGAAAGGGTACTAATGCAAAGGACTCTGGGTTGAGGAAACAGAAGAGCATGAAGGAAGTGGCAAGGAGTATGCTTTCCATTTGGCTTGGAAAAGTAGTTTTCATCCCCAATAGGCAAAGGGATAGGAAAAAAAGTGAAACAAATTCTGTTTTCCAACATACTGTATGAAATTAGAGATGCAAATTTGCTCCCCTGAAGATGTGATAGGTTGCAGGATGAAGTCAACAGCAGAGTCGTTCATTCTACTTTGGCTCTTCACCCAAGTCTTAGCCCATCAAGAGTAGTGCACCGTCTTGACAGCTCAGAGTAGACTTGGGCTAGTGTCGTTCTCTGGTTAAAAGGCTATAATCAAATGACAAGTGTGGATTTTTAAAAGAGAACTTTTTTGCTTTCTTCTTCTAATGCTCCAGTTCTCTACCTGGGTCTCTAAAAATTAATGAGAAACAGACATGACAAGCGTGGAGTTGGTGTGGGCTTTGAACCCCAGGTAAGTTGATGTACTGGTGTGTATTCTCAAGCTAAAAAGGCAAAGTTGAGAATTCATGTTACTAATACCTTTAGCATTTTAAGATGTTAATGCCCTGAAAATCAGATTTAAAATATGTCAAACTACATTTAAGAGAGAAATATTATTATAATACACAGTGCTATTTCTTTATTAAAGCATTATTATTTCTACAACAAATACTTGGAATAAAGGGAGAGGAATAGTCTAAGTTAAAAGAGACTCAAAATATTATAATAACGTTATTGTGTAGACTTTTAAAATCTTGCTTTGAATTCTAAAAGAGATGTTTGAGATAATATGCAATATTTAATATAAATTGAGTATTTAATTATTTCAAATATTTGTTTTTACTGTTGTGTTGGTGATGGTATAAATGTATGTACAGTGGTAGAAGCATAGTGGTTTGGTAATAAGTGCCAATTAAAAAAAAGTTAACTGGAATGTTCACTTATGGAAGTGAAATTACATAAGTTCCTAGATTTCTCTTACAATTGTATTTCAGAAATTTTAATAACAATGAACAGAAGAAGAGAAATCTAGATCATTGTTGGACTTTTGATATGAGTGCTATGGATTTAATTATATTATTTTATTCACTTTTGTGGGTTTGAAATTTTCCTTCATAAAAACCTGCCCTAAAATTTTAAAATTCTTTCTGATTCAAAAGTACTCTTAAAACTAAGTCATAAATCCACAAATCATCTCTTCCAAGTGGTAGGTATTATAATATCATTCCACTTTTGTGGGTAAGAAAACTTTTTAACATAGAGAGGTTTAAGAATGTCCCCAACACAGTAGATTCAGTCTCGGGAGAATTTCTGGCATGGACACATCTGATTTTGCTGCATTGCTACCCTCACACCAGGCTGCAATGTTCACTGGCATTGCCTGAGGTTTAAGGAAAAAAAAAAAAAAACAGAACTCTGTTTGGGTGATACTTTTCAAATTGATCTGAAATTAAAAAAAAAAAAAAAAAAACCAAAAAACAAATTTGAGTCCAAAGTATCATCTTTAGTTCCAGAGTAAGGTGAGTTTTCTTGTATTACTCTTGTATCAAATGGCAATACTCTTGTATTGATGGTAGTTTTCTTGTCTTTCTCTTGTATTGAATGGCAGGAGAAGTTTAAGTATAAACAAACTTCGAAGAACTTAGCAATGAAAGTTAGAATCTCTTACGCTTCCCATCACCGCCATTTTTAGATATACTTTATTTTCATTTTATTTGAAGAAGCAGGAAATGAATTGAACAAAGATTTATGCCATTTAATGTCACAGTTGATTACCAGCTGAAATTGGAGGAATACAATTTTTATGACTTTATGTAAAAGTGAGCTATATTTCAGGAGGAAATGGAGATTGGATAGACAGACAGATTTAATTTTTAAGAATGTATGTTATCTTGCATAAAATATGCATATATAAATTAAAAAAGTTAAATCTCTAAATTTATTTGTTTTAAATAATTCATCCAACCTGGCACTAGTTTTGTATTTCTTAAATACAAAGTAATAATGCAGCGTCTTTTTGAAACACATTTCAAGTTCTTATCTGTTTATATCTCAAATTACTAAAACAGATAAAATACTGAAATGTGAATTGTTTTAGTTAATTAAACTGCTATTCTCTGGAGTTTGTTTTTCAAATTCTATGAGGTCATGGTATATATTAAATGTTTAGTAAACCCCTAAAAATTAAACCCATTTATTAATATCGTATGTATATTGGCATCTTGTTATTTCTTTCACAAAAAATGCTGCCTTCCTAAGATAATTATTAAATAGTAAGAGCCTGGTTGTGAGAAATACAACTAGGTAAAAAAAATAATAATCCATCAACAAAGATGAATATATTTATTGTCTATTTCTCTCCTACCACATGCCAATCACTTTTTAATTTAATTTTTATTTTTTTACTTTATTTTAAATATGTGGGGTGCAATTCAGGATTAATTATACAAATGCTCATTATGCAAGTACCCTTGTTGATGAGGTGTGCCCCTCACTCCCCAGCAGTTTCTCTCAACTGCCAATCCCTTTCTTATAGTATTATAATTGTTCAAGTTTCCCTTATGAGTGAGAACACATGGTACTCTGTTCTTTGTTTCTTTTTAAGTCAATCATTGAGTATGATTGACTTAAAAATCCATCCAAGTTGCTGTGAAGTCCATATGTTTGTCCTTCTTTATGGCTTCATAATATTCCACTGTATATATGGACCACATTTTTTAAAAATCCAGTTCTGCTTTGGTGGGCAGCATGGTTGGTTCCATGGTTTTGTTATTGTGAATAGAGCTGCAAAAAAAAAATAAGTGCCCATACCATAAGAAATAAGATAGACAAGTGGGACCTTATCAAATTGACGAGTTTCTGCAAAGCAAAAGAAATCATCAAGAGAGCAAGGAGACAGCCCACAGAATGGGAAAAAATATTTTCCAACTGTTTATCTGACAAAGGCCTAACATCTAGGATCCATAAGGAACTCAAACATGATGAAAATAAGAAAAACAAACAGCTCCATTACAAAGTGGGCAAAAGACATGAATAGACATTTCTCAAAAGAAAATATATAGGCAGTCACTTTTTTAAAAAAAAATGTTGGGGTCTTACCCTTTGGACCAGGCTGGAATTCAGTGGCACAATGATGGTTTACCATACCACAGTCCAGAGCTCAAGCAATCTTCCCATATCAGCCTCCTGAGTACCTGGGACTATAGGAACCACCATGCCTGGTTAAGTTTTTTATTTCTTTGTAGAGACAAGGTCTCACTATGTGACCCAGGCTGATTTCAAATTCTGGAGCTCAAGCAATCCTCCTGCCTTGGCCTCTCAAAGGACTACAATTACAGGTGTGAGCCACCATACCCTGGCCTATATAAAATTTGTTATAAATGCGTTTATCAACTCATTGATTTAATAAATATTTTAGGGTGCTTATTATGTACTAGGCACAGTACTATGTGCTACAATTAACTTAATTTACTAGATTACACTATCCTTATGGATTACTAGGAAAGACAACTACTGAAATATTTTTTCTTCCTTGAACACAGTAAGCAGTTCTATTTCTCTATATATTTGAACACAGTGATCCTTCTGCTTCAAATATAATTCACATTTAGACTGGCTAACAAACTTCTATTCAAGCCCTCTGGACAAATTATAGAATGATTAGATGGCTAGGTTTTTTTTTTCCTAATTTGTTTCTGAATTCCACTGGTTCAGTAATACCATTACTTACATTGAGAAATTACACCTCCTAGCAAGCACATGATACCTCTCTGAGATTTAAAATACAGTGTCATTTAAGTTTGCATAATATACAATCATCTGACTGCCCTCATTCACAATAAACAGATTATTTTAGTATTATGTTGTATTATACTATATATATGTTATTAAATTGGTATATGTTTATTTAATGGAGAGATAACGTGTGCAAATAAAATGCTCAGCTTCACATAACAGAAGCAAATCTATGGAGACATCCAAATAGAGATTGATTGTTCTCATATGACAGGAACTCTCAGGCATAAGGACACCAGAGCTGGTGTGGATACTTCTATGATTCAGTCAGTTTCCAAGGGTCGTTTTCTCTTTCTTTTCTGGCATCCTTACTCTTTTCTTATTACCTTATGCTAGAAAGATAGTTACTTTATTTATAGGCAGCGGGTATATTTACCAGGCACACAGAAGGGGGAAAGTGAATGTCAAAATGTATAATTATAAACAGTACAATTATATATAATATACATTATATATGTGATATATAAATATAAGTATGCATACTTATATAACTATATATAATTATTTACATTATAAATATATAATTATATATAGCTATACACAATTATATATCATTATGTATTATAATATTTATATATTAGCACTTTGAAAGTGCCACTAAGCAGACTGAAACTTATATCTAATTGGTCAGATATAGGTCAGTTATAAAAATTTAACTGCATGGGACTTTAGAAGGCAAAATATTTTTACTTGGTATATTATCACTCTGGAAAATACCAGAGTTCATTAGAAAAATCTATATAGAGAGAAAGGATATTAGCAGGTACTTACCTGTTCTACTGAATAAATATTCTGATCTAAATATTTTTTGTATATAAATTTCACAGTAGTTTTAGCACATGCATGTGTAGTCTCAATATATGTGTTTCCCAGTGTGCTTGATCTGCATATTGAGATGGGCTCTAAAATACTTTTAGCTCAATCGGTAGAATAAATTTATTGGATTGACAAAAATAAATATTCAGTGGCATTTACTGAATTTAATTAAATAGCTCAGTAACTCTTAAAAACCTTTTTCAGAATGTCCAAAATATTTTATTCATCTTTGAAAACTAGCAAATAAAGTAGGACACTGCAGGTAAAAATTCTTCAACTTCAGTGCTGATGTTCCAAACATAAGTTGCATATACAGACCAAACATATATTACTCCTTGTGAGGAGGTGTAATTTCTAAATGTAGGTAACTGTCTTACCAAATTAGTGAAATTAATGTAATTTTCAGACAACTTTAGGGAAAAAAAAAACCAAACTAGTCATCTAAGCATTATATTATCTGACTTGAAGAGTTAAAGAAACTAAGTAGGTGTAAAATCCCAAGAAAAATGCACATTTATCACAGACTCTCTTTTCTCAGTGTGGGGGGATTGAAACCAAGGGAAATAAAATGCCTTGCCTAAGTCACACTCCCAGTCAATAACAAATCAAATAGTAGAACTATTCTAGAGTTTAGCTAAATTATACACATACACAAATACACACATAAATACTGTAATACATACATACACAAAGGACGATTGCATTTTCTTATACAAAGATGTTCACACATAGATACAGACATGATATTCAAACAAATATCATTTGAATTATTCAATGTGGCACTCTTTAATATATTTCAGGTTTTAAAAATAACAGTTATGCATGTAGCCACAATAAACTTAGGAAAATCAGCACAACAAAATTACAATAATATTATTGGAAGTTATAATTTGAATTATTCAATGTGACACAATTTTACATATTTGAGGCTTTTAAAATAACAGTTACATATGTAGCTACAATAAAATAGAAAAATCAGCACAGCAAAATTACAATAATATTATAGGAACTTAGGGAACCCAATGGCTACTTTCCCTTTTTTAACCTTTTAGGGAAATTATTGCTGTAATTTGGTTGTCACAAGAGGAATATAACAGACATCATTTCTGCTGTCTTTCCTGACATTTTTGGTATATACCACACTCAAGAGATTTTTCTGTGCTGGTAAGCGTATCTTAAGAGAAATGCAATTTAGCACTTAAATGTTACTTATAGGCTTGCAATTTAAGATGGAAGACAGCACAAGCATTTGTATCCCATTATCCCCCAACTACATACTGCATGTTCCACAGTAATAATAGAAGCAGAAAAGAAATAGGGCAACAATCACAAAGAGAAGAAAGGAGTCTTCATAAGTGAATGACAGATGAAAAATATCTGTAGCTAGATTCTGGAAGAATTCTAATGGATGAAGCCGAGAGGAAGATGATCAGTATGTCACAAATGCAGACTGCCTGGTCAAACCCAGGAAAGGCTCTAGGCTTCTTTTGACAGTTGTTTGCAGTGCCAATGTGAAGAGGGATGCTGAAAATGGGAGGATTGGTTGAAGTTTAATGGAGAAAATGGCTGTCTCTTTCGGTACACCATACAAGTGAAAAATACAGTATAGTCCAGCATTTAGCCTCAGGATAAAAAATGGTAGAGGTCTTCTCTGAAGAACTGAGTGAACCTGTAGGGAATTTTCATTGTTATTATTGTAGCATTTGAGAAACCATAGCAATAAACAATGCACCTAAACTCACTGTAAATGGAAGAAAACCCTCTCATATGTCAACTTCACACTTGGCAAGCTTGATAACAAATAGACATGTATTACATGTTTAGCAGAAGAAACTCAAACGGCAACAAAGTAAAAATGAAAGACTGAGAAAATAAGATAATCAAAAATGGAGAAATCAGAGTTAATTTAGGGAACAAAAATATCTTGAAAATAAAACCTGCAATTAGTTTTCAGAATTTTACAAAAATATATTACTATTGGCTTACAGAAACAATATAATGATGTGAAGGGGGGAAATGGAGAAAAAGAATATTCTTAGAGATTAAAAGTACAGTTGCTGAATTGAAAAAGTTTATACAAGGGCTTGAATATAATGGTAACCTTCCTTGCAGAAAATATAGTCAACCTCAGAGGAAAAAGAAAATTAAAAACCTATAGCAAATCAGTACAGGTAGATCAATATTTAAGTGATAAGAGCCAGTATGGAAGAACAGATAAACTAAAAGGGAGAAAGTCAACAAAGAAATGACAGACAGATATTCCAGTGATGAAAATAAACATGGGCCTTGACATTCAAAGTGTTCACAAAGTGTAGAGGATGCCACATTTTTAAACCATTACCAAACATGAAGTAAAAGTTTAAAGCACCAAGAAAGGACAAAAGTAAAGGAAAACTGAGCGCTTTCAGTCTGAATGAGGTGGTATAGACTTGATTTTCCTACCAACCCCTGCTAAACATAACTAGAATATCTGGAAAAGATACAAAACAGCAATGAGAGGACAACCTTGAACAGAGGCAGAAGGTGAGCCTTAGAACTGGAGTGAGAACACAGCATCACGGAGGTTTATATATGTTCTCACTCAACAGAGACAGCCCCTCAAGATTCAGTGTTTCTTGACTCCCTCACTAGTAACAGAAGACTATTCAGATGGATTCATTCCTCACTTTGATGGAACAGGTGTCCTCCTGACAACTTTAGGCCAGTCTGACACCATCAACAAGGTGATCTTTAGGAGATCTGCCAAGAGTAAACAGCCAGGGCAAGCACTCTCTCTCTCCACCAGACTTGACACTTCTCTTTTTCCACCAAGAGACACCAGGAAATGTCGGTGGAGCCAGTAGGAGAGATTGACAGCAGGCTTCCTAGTTAAGAAAGCTTCTTTGTCCTCTTGAGTCTGATACTCTTCTCTTCTGCCCAGAAACTCTAGAGCACAAAGGAGGGAGGAAGAAAAAAATGATAAAAGGATTCGACTTCCTCCTCTATGAGAGGAATCTGGCCCACCATAGATTAAACTATTCTGTTGTCTCAAGCATTAACAATGAAAATCCCAGCAGCACCAGATAAATTAATCAGTCCAAAATAACACTGAAAGGGTCAGAAAATCAAACTGCCTTTAGAGCCGCAGCCACAGAAGTAGGTTAAGACCTGCATGCTAACTCTAAACAAGGCAACTGCCCACTAAAGTGAAATATTCAACCAAGTCCCAGGGCCTTCTGAGAAAAAAAGAATTCGACAAAATGTCCAGGATATAATACAAAATTAGCTATCATACTAAGAACCAAGAAAATCACAACTTGAATGAGAAAAGGAAACTGACACTAATACTGAAATAAAATAGATGTTAGAGTTATCTGACAAGGAAATTTAGAGCATCAGGTACAAAGAAGAAACAACACAAAAGGACAGAAAAAGGGTGTCTGACATTGCTATTCTTTTCCTTAGATTTATAAATTATGTTTTATGATTAAAAGAAAAATTATATCACTTTCTGATACATAAGATAATGATATATAAAGATAGGGGAAATAAAGAAATTGAATGGGAAGGAAGTATCCACATTTCACTTAAATGGGTGAAATGTTAATACCAGTAGACTTTTATAAGTCATATATTTATATATTTCAAGAGAAAACATTTTGAATACTATACCAACACAACACATCCTTGAAAAACATTCTTTTGTTGTCATTTCATTCTAGTGTGAATGAGGAAAAAGATAATCAATTCCACTGGGCCCACTGACTGTGTGGCGTTTGCACACTCTCTCCATGACTGCATTAGCTTTCTCCAGGTATTCAGGTTTTCTCTCACATTCCAAAGTCATGTACATGAGGTTCATTGGCATGTCTACATTGTCCCTGTGTGATTGAGTGTTGGGGTGTATGTGAGTTCCCCCTGCTATTGGAAGAGTGTCCTGTCCATAGTTGGGTTTCACCACACACCAAAGCTGCTGGGATAGGGTCCAGCCACCCGTACTCTGACCTGGAATGAGCAGATTGAAAAATGAATGAATGAATGAACATAAAATATTATAAAATAAACATGTAAGATATATCATAATCATACAAATGCATGATGAAACAACGAGGTATGAAAGTACTCCACAAATCTACAGTGTATATTGTTTATTTTTAAACTGGGTGATGATAGAAAGTGTTTCACACAATTTTCACTTCACAAACATTTAACCCACTACCTCTGTGCATGCAACCACTCACTGAGTCACTGAAAATTGGACACATAATTATCTGTTAATTATTAATCTTTCTTAAATATATGTATAGCTCATACTGATTTCAATGTTTAATATTGGAAGGGTTGACCATTGCTTTGTTAAACTCTGGTGTGGTCACATGGCTTCTTGAATTATGGCCACCATGTTTTTTAGCTTTGGTCCCCTCCCCTACCTTGGGGAGGTAAATCTCCTCTCTCTAATTTACTTTTTAAATAAACTATGTTTTTCAATCTAATAATAATAATAATAATAATATTAGAATGGTTTTGGTTTTTATTTTGAAGTTTGGGAATGCTTTTGTGACCAGAAATATGTCATAGGAACTTAACTGTTTTTATGTCAACTAATCAATTTTGTTATACATTGTTATACTTAAAGTAATAGGTTCCAGGAACCTACTGATGACATTAAGTAAAGACTTACTGTACACTCAAAAATACTATTAATATATGAAGATGAGATCTTGAAAAATGCAAGTAACCTAAGTAACTTGTGGGAAGGTAAGAAAAGAGAAACAAGGGAATAAAAACCAGAGGAAATAAACCAAAAAACAATCAAGTGGCAGACTTAAGAACTACCATACTAATAATTGCTGTACATATATATAAATAAACTAAATACAACAAATAAAAAGACAGGGAATTGGCAGAAAGGGCAAAATGCACAGTCCAGATCTATGCTACTTACAAGAAACTCACAGCAAGTTTAGTGATACAGACTTGTGGAAAATAAAAATTAAAAATGCTATGTTGACATGAATTAAAAAACAAAAGTGAATACATTAATATCTTCTATAGTAGACTTTAAAGTAGGAGATAAGGAGATATATAATAATCAAAGAATTGATCTACCAGCATAACAATGCTATAGCATTCACATCAGTGTCAGATAAATAAAATGAAATCTGAAAGAACTACAGAATTATTAGGCAGAAAATCAGCAAGGAGATAAACAATCTAAACACACACAACCAACAGGATCTAATTAATATATGGAAAACATTTCACCCAACTGCAGAATATACTTTTTTTTATCTTACATACCTATGGAATATTCACCAAAATATATCTGAAGCTATAAATCAAACCTCAACAAAATTAAAATGACTGAAATCACAAGAGTATATTCTCTGATATAAGAGAATTAATCTAGCAATCAATAACAGAAAGACAACAGGCAATCCTCAAATACTTTAAACAAGACATTCCTAAATAATTCATGAGTCAAAGAAGTCTTAAGGAAAAGTTTCTAAAATGTACAAAACACACAAAAATAAAGATTCATGATATGCAACTAATACAGTACTGAGAGGAAAATTTATAGCATTGTGTACTTAACATTAAAAAAAAGCCTCAAATCAATCTCAGTTACTATTCTAGTTGGATTGTGAGAAATGATACCAACATGCAGAGAAGGTCAAATTATAAGTCCTTTATTGACGCTGGTGACTGAGAACAGACTAGTGTCTCAAATAACTCTTGGCCCCAAACAGAGTGAGTAGTGGGCATTTAAAGGTATAAATTACATAAGCTGTACAGTTTGACTGATAATTCTTGGCAATACATTTGATTAGTAAGGGGTATTGATAGTTACAGAATTTATGCAACTAGGGAGTTTCCAACCACCAAAAGATACGGGAATATGAGTGTGCAGGATGATTGCGGGAAGGTTACATAAGGGAATTATTCCTAGGTTAACATGGAAGATCTGTTACAAAGTGGAGTTACTTATGTCAAGCAAGCTATTACAGGTTATTATAGGTTTTTCAGATTAGATATTTCATATTTCATTCATTTCACTACCACTTTAAGAACCAAAAGAGGGAGAGGAACCCAAAGCAAGGAGAAATAAGAAATGAAGAACATAAATAAATGAAATTGAAAAAATAAAATAATTGACAAAATCAATGAAACAAAACATTATTCTTTTAAAAGATCAATGAAACTGACAAATATCTAGCAGAAGAAAAAAAGAAGTTGGAAAGAAAACACAAATTACCACGATAAGAAATGAAATAAGGGATATCTCTATAGAACTTTCAAGTATCAAAAGGATGAAAAGGAAATAACAAGAATGGCTTTGGACAAATAAATTTGAAAACTGTCATGGAATTGATCACTTCTTGAAAAAGCACAAATTGCAACTTATGTAATATGAGGTAGTTTGTATTGTAACTACTAAGTAGATTAATTTTATTACTTAAAGACACCATCTAAAAAGTAGTGGAGCAATTCCTCAAAATCCATAAACTATTAAACCTCAAGCAAGATTAAATAGGACTATGGACAGCTTGTACCCATCAAATAAATTGAATTTGTAATTTGGGTTTAGTTTCCACTGGAGAGTTCTACTCAATTTTAAAGAAATTAACACCAATTTTACATAATTTTACACACAAAAAAGGGAAAATGGAAGGACCACTTCCCAACATGTTTTATAATGTTATTATCCTGATAACAAAACAGAACTAAGACAAATTAAAATTGAAAATAAAACAAAGAAACAAAAAAACCTACAGAATAATCTTTTTCATGAACTTAGAAGTAAAGACCCTAAAAAAATTAACAAATATAATCCAATTATATATTTAAAAAAATTATACATCTTGACAAAATGAGATTTTTCCCAGGTATGGAAAACTGGCTCAACATTTGAAAATCCATTAATATAATCCACCATATCAACAAGCTAATGAAAAAAATCACATGATCTTCAGTAGACACAATAATGTCCCCAAAAGATGTTCATGTCCTAATCTCCAAATTTACAACTATTTTACCTTATAAAGCAAAAGGGATTTTGCAGATGAGTTCAAATTAAGGATTTTGAGATGAAAGGATTATCCTAGATGATTGGGTTGGACTCAATGTAATAACAAAAATTATTGTAAGATAGCAGCAGGAGGGTCAGAGTTAGATAAGGTGATGTTAGGATGAAAGTCGGGGGAGTGAGGGGGAAACAACATCAACAAGGGTCCCTGTTCTCAAACCAGGCAAAGTGGGGACTAAAGGGAGGCCCAAACTTTATCTGTACGATGTCCACTTGTATGCCTAATCCTGAATTTTAACACACTTTTAAGATAAAAGAAAAAAGAAAAGAAAGCAGAGTGGAAGAGGGATAGAGAGAGTTGAAGATGATATACTGCATGTCTTGATAATAGAGGAAGAGGCCATGAGCCAAGGAATGCAGAGGGCCTTTAGAAGCCAGAAAAGGCAAAGCAACAGTTTATTTCCTAAAGCTTCCAGAAAGAATACAGCCCTGCCAATGCATGGTTGTAGGTCTTCTAAACTCTAGTACTGCTTTACATATATACATGGACATATATAAACACACGTAATATATACATATATAATAATTAAAATAGTTTATTGTTGATGAAAGGATAGTCACGTAGGTCAACGGAGCAGAATAGAGACACCAAAATAGACACACATAATAAATCCAACTGATTTTTGATAATGGTGAAATCAATTTTATTGGGAAAAAAGAGCCTTTTCAACAAATGGTCCTGGAAAAACAAGCAAAAGAAGGAAGCTCACCTTAAACTTCACACCTTATACAAAAATTAACTGGAAGTGAAACCAATTCAATTGTAAAATATAAAGTATAAATCTGTTAAAAATAATAGGAAATATTTGATCTCTGTGACTAGGCAAAGAATTCTTAGATTTTAGAATGAAAGCCTAACCTATAAAAGAGAAACTTGGTTTTTTAAAAATTGGACCTTGTGAAATGCTCATATGTAGAGAATAAATAGAAAACTTCAGACTGAGAAAACATATTTGTATCACCATGTATCTTACACAGGACCTGTATCCAGAGCATACAAAATTCTCAAAAATCAACATTAGAAAAAATCCAGTATAAAAACTGACAAAAGATATGAACAGACCTGTCACTGAATAGGATATACAGTGGCAGGTAGCATGTGAAAAGATGTTCTACATCATTAAATCATTATGGAAATGTAAATTTAAGACACAATGAGACATTACACACCTATCTGGATGGCCAAAGTAAAAAAAAATAATAATTATACCACTTGAAAAAACACAGAAAAGGACTCAGAGACAGTGGCTTGCTCATACACTGCTGATACAGATGTAAAATAATAGAGTCACTAAAACTAAATATACAGTTCTCAATGTTTGTGACCCAGCATCCCTGGACATTTATCCTAGAGAAATAAAAAAATAAAAAGCTATGCTCACACACACAAAAATCTGTACCTCAATTACTAAAAGTCTTTTTTTTTTTTTTGGTAATAATAAACAACTGGAATCAGTCCAGATATCCTCTAGCAAGTGAATAGTTAAACTGTTCTACACAGATACCTTGGAATACTAATCAGTAAGAGACAGGAACAACATATTGATAAACAAACAAAGTAGATGAATCTCCAGGGAACTAGACTGAGTTTCAAAAAATCCAGTTCTGAAAGCTTACATACTGCATGTTACAACTTACATAACATTTTTGAAATGATCAGTCTTAGAAATGAAGGACAGATTACTAGTGACTAGAAATTTGGGAGGGGAGGAGTAATTAAATGACAATAGGAGGATTACTCTGTGATGGGATTGTTCAGTAGCTTGACTTCTGTGGTAGAGATGGGAACCCTCAGGGGGAAACAATTCTTAAAGTATTTAACACACACACACACACACACACACACACACACACACAAACACACACACACACACACAATGGAACAGACGAGACGACACTCAACCCTCAAACAAAACAATGCTATGAATTCTATTCCCATACAATCAGATGGGAAGTCAAAATAAATATATTTTCAGGCATGCAAGAACACACAACTTTTTCCTTGCATACCCTTTAGAGGAAGATACTTGACAATAAGCCACAACAAAACAGTACAAGAAAGAGGAAGCCCTAGAGTCCAGTAAAGTTAAAAGTAATGGAACATGCCAGGGAGGGCGAGGAAGGCACATAATATCAGTATCTGATCTCAAACCAGGTGAAGTGAGGACCAAAGGGAGGCCCAAACTGTATGATGACCATGTATCTACCTAATCCTGAATTGGACGTCACATAATTAAAAAAAAAAAAGAAGCAATTAGTCTAGATTAAAACTTGAGAGCTACAGAAGAGGTTTTTCAGAGGCAATACATTGATCTCACACAAAAGGAAATATTATTTTAAGGTTGAATACCCATAAAATGAATAAGAAGCCACATTATTTTTGTCAGCATTAAGAAAAATTTATTCAATAATTCTAGGAAAACAAAAAGCTGTTAATCAAAGCAGTGATTAGTTAGCACAAACTAATTTGTAATTTTTTTAATCAGGCATATGCAATATTTCATAAATATATACAATGTATAATGGCTAAATCAGAGTTGTTAGGATATCCATCAGCTCAAAGCTAACACATTTAATCATAAAGCAAGGGATGGTTTCTGTTTATTACATAAAGAATTTTTTCAGTCATTATTATATGACTCCTGAACTTTCTGCTGTAATATTATTCTTTGGCACTGCCAAAATTTTTAAAAAGTGTTGATTTCTCTCAAAATGCTAAATAAGATGATCTTTGATTACAACTGTTCTATTAAATGCACTTTTTTCTTCATATCATTAATATTTCTTAATATAAAAAGTAATGTTTTCGAACCTAGTAATAACTGGCGAGTTAAATGGTTATTTGTTATTTCTGCATAATATGTTTCCTTGTCAGAAATTAATGGAAGTTTGCAAGTCACAATAATTAGGTGTGATTGACCGTTTGGATGACAATACGTTGGACATTTTAATAGCTTCAGAGAAATCTGTAAGCATCATGTAACAGTCATATAATGAAATAGTCAACCTGATATGAAAAAGAATCGTGGATGATGGAAAATGTGCTATTAAAATAGAAAAATGCAGCTGGCGGTGGAGCAAATAGAAAACATTAAACTGATGAACAATTTCTCAACTTAGGGAATAGGGTCAGGATGAAAAACGTGACGACAGTGGAATCGTCTCTTAACTATTATTACCTTTGCAGTTTTCCTGTAATGAGTGAGAAAACCTTATCAAGGAAAAGCAATTACTAAAGAATGTACCTTCTGGGAAGTAAATTTATAAGGTGAACACACTTAACCTAGAGATTAAATCTTAAAAAAAATTAAAAAGAACACTAATGTTCTCACAAAACACTAGCATTTTATTGGTTGCCAGAGGTTGTTGACAGGTTGTTAATAACAATAGCAAGCATTGGAAAGAGTGTCAAGCTTCCTGCTAACCAGTCCAAGTGGTTGTCAATTTTAGAGATTCATTTTATTGTGTGTAGACATTACCAGATAAAATCAGTAGGTGGGTTGGTTTTGCTGCACGCCTTCCCCCAACCTACTTTGACTTGAGAAAATGCACTGATATTTCTATTCAGCTCTGCACTAATGCACCTGACTACTTCCTGAAACATTAATCAACCACAGCCAGAATAAAAATCAGTACAACCCCGAAACATAGCTCTGGATACCAAAAATAAGTGTGAGAAAAAAGAGAGCACGCAGCATCTTTCTCAGTTTTGGAGAATTGTGTTTGCATTGCAAAGTACAACTGTTCTTTTTTCCCTCTGTAAACAGCTATGGACATGAATTTTATATGACATTTTCAATGCTAGGTGATGTATTCCCAAAACAATATTATTAAAGGCTGAGTCTCTGTCCTCTTCCGACTGTTATTTATGATTGCTGCTTTGTGGCAAACAAAACACCAAACACAAATAAATAATGCTGTGCTGTGTACATACTTCACCCCCACAATCTAAAAAGCAAAAGTATGCATTTTGGTATTTGCTCAGGAAAGGGGAGTATATTTATATAAAACAATATTCTTTTCAAGAGGGAGTGTAAGGAAATAAAACTAAGCTAGACAATACATTCTGTTGTATGAACTAATTGATTGATGCAGCTGATAAACTGTGATCTGGAGCATGACTGATGGAAAACAGGCTTTTGAACCTGAATAAGGAGACCAAACCTAATTGTTCCCTCTCTCTCTCTCTCTCTCTCTCTCTGTCTGTCTCTCTCTCTCTCCCCCATCTCCTCTCCTCTCTGTCATACACAAACACACACACACAGACATTTCAGTATATAAAAGGAGTGAAATCCCCAATGCTGTGTTGATTTAAGTTACTTAATTGGTAGTTAATATCAGAACTATCTATCATCCATATTTAGTTGTTTCTTTAAATAAAAAGGTGGTTCATTCAAAAGTTGTTGATCCTTTAACTGTTCATTTCATTGCCCTTTAGTCTGTCAATTTAATTCAATAATGGTTGATTTTTGAACACTGGTCTCATCCTGGAATGTTGAAGGAAATCTTTCTTTTTCCAGACATTATTCATACATCTGCTAATCAAGAACCAGGATTTTGCCTGTTTGTTTGTTTGTTTTTTAGATGAGTTTCAATCTATCGTCCAGGCTGGAGTGCAGTGGCACGATTATGGCTCACCACAGCCTCGATCTCCTGGGCTTACGCGATCCTTTCACCTTAGCCTCCCTAGAAGATGGAACCACAGGCATGTACCACCTGCCCGGCTATTAATTTCTTTTGTAAGAAATTTAGGGAGCATGCTGCTATCAACACTATTTTGCAGAAGAGGAAACTAAGTTCAAAAAGCTAGAATGTATAGTATACCAGATAGACAACTCCTATTCTAACGGGTCAAGGTTTATTCAGGTGTGGCTTTCTTCATAACCCTAAACACTCCCCTGCTTCAGTTTCAGGGAAGTCCATGCATCTTTGGAAGTGATTTTCTTTGCTTTCTCTTGCCTGCTCCTTAATCGTCTTTCTTCTTTCCTGGTCATTAATTATTCATTTTTGGTCAAGATATTGACAGGTTCCCACCAAAAGAATCAGACATTATTCTATCAGATAACCAGTAAGCCAAAGCTTTTCTGTTTGCTCTCCTCTGTGTTACATTCTTGTAGTTCAAGTTCTTAACAAAAATCTGATTCTTAGTCAATGTAGTACACATTTAGTTTTTTTCTCATTATTTTCTAGGATTATTGCTTTCATGTTGATTCATGATCTCTTATGTGTTGACAGTAATAAGACCTTTTACAAAGAGGCTGTGTGCACATCAAATGCACAAGATCACGGATCACTTCCAGTGGAAAGAATGGGTCCCATATTCTTCTTGGGGCAGTATCTGTCCCTCAGTCTCTTCAAGTCTGACATTTCAAGTTGGCCTATGATCTTTATCCTTTAGTCCCAAGATTTAATACTTGTGATTCTTTTAGGAAATAGACTGAAAGAACTGCCCCTTAATTGACATTTCTAAAAGCTATCTAGAAATAAGATGCTGGGCACATAGGAACATTGCATTTATGTCAGTCTAACTGATGTTTCTATTAACATCTATCTGCAAGACAGCACTGATTTGCAGCATTAAGTGAAAGCCCAGAACATTTAGCAGTAGGAATTATAGAAAGTGTTACAAATTAGTTTTAAAAAATAGTTAATTTGAATTATACCTCTCATCCCTATCATTTCTTTCCCACTGCTAAAGAAGATAATTGCTCAGTAAGTATTCAAAGAAATTCTCAGAAAGAAGTCAAGTGCAGATATAAGTCACTAGTAATAAATAATAAGGTATGGCTTGTATAAAAATGATATAGGAACAATTTTCATTGCTTTAGATGGATCTTGAAAATTCCTCAGGAATAGTAAAATAAAAGATTATTTCTAATCCTTGCAATTATGGTGTTTTAATAACTAAATCCTGTTTTTAAGTCATTGAGTGTAATATTTTTTCAAGTTTGACATGGATTCTTAGAGTTCATTTCTCAAAAATATTATAATCTTATGAGCTTTTTATGATTGCCCCATTATCTACACGGTCTTATCCTGGAATGTTGAAGGAAATCTCTCTTTTTCCAGTCATCATTCACACATCTTCTAATCAAGAACCAGCGTTTGTTTGCTTGTTTGTTTTTGAGATGAGTCTCAGTCTGTCATCCAGGTTGGAGTGCAGTGGCACAATTATGGTTCACCACAGCCTTGATCTCCTTGGTTTATGTGATCCTTTCACCTCAACATCCCTAGAAGATGGAACTACAGGTATGCACCACCATACCCAACTCTTGATTTTTTGGAGAGATGAGGTCTTGCTAAGTCGCCTAGGTTGGTCTCAAACTCTTGGGCTCAAGCAACCTCAGCCTCTTTCCTTGGCCTCCCAAAGTGTTAGGATTGGTGGAGTGAGCCAGAGCACCTGACTAGGACCAAGTTTTTTGTTTGTTTTTGTTTTTGCAGACACAATCTGGCTACTTAAACTGTGCACAGAGTGAATTTGAGAATATTTGCTTCAAACTTATTTGGAGCTTCATTCTGTGCTAATCTTTTTGTCTAACACTGGACATTCTAAATCTGTCTTAAACTTTTAGTTTCTCTATATGAACTTTATGTTAATAAATCAGAAGTTCCAAGTTTTCATGTTGCCTAAGGATTATTAATAACAGGAATGACACATTAAATGTCTGACTGCCATAAAAAGATGAGAACTATTAGCATTAGTATTTTACCTTTTGAACAGCATGGATAATTTTTATCTTCTCATGGAATCTTCATGCTCAAAATGTCATAAGCTTTTATTATGAGACACACAGGATTTATCCTGATTATGTATATCAAACTCTATCCTATGGTTCATGTATATCTATATATGATATACATAACTTACATAAAGTAATATATGTAAAAAGCTTAGAACCTAACCTGGCACATTAGCACTATGGTAGTGTCTTGTATTTGTATTATGATGTTTTGCTTAACCCTCATTTTATAGGTAGTAATTGAGGTTCACTGGCTATTTGACTTCTGTAAGTTAATATATTCAATGAATATCTTTTTTGTAGGTTAGATCTACATTTCTGATTCCAAAGAAAGTACTGATTTTACTAATCATTTTACCTTCTATTTAAGAAAAAAAAGTCTTATAATTTCAACCTCATAACATTTTGGGAACATGTAAATCCTTATATTTGGGTAGAGAAAAATCACACTTTAAAAGAGATAAATTCCACAAATGTCAGTCTCACAAAACAAATTTCAAGATTCTGAAAATACACAAAGAGAAACAAAATATTTAGGTGCAAAATTCTTTATTGCAAAGCTCCTCAACTAAAGCCTTGAATTCCACTCTTGGTTCATTTTGAGTTATATTGATTCTTATATAAAATATAACTCATAGGAAGCTTTGATATATATTTTACTAACCACAAACAGATTAAAGGTAGAAGAAAAGTTATATAGGTTATTTGAGATAAACATTATTACTGTTGCATTTTCAATGATTGACACGAAGAATATAAGAAGAATTGTAAATATAAAATTTCATGAAAGAATATGTGGTAAGAAATATGATGCTCAAAATTAGAAACCAAGGGATCAAAGCAAAAAATAAATGTGAAAGCAGCGTCCTCTGCTTTTAAAGTTGATCATGTTTAAAATGCATTTGATGAAGATTTATGTGGGCTATTATTTTAAAAGTAGTACTCACAGAACTAAGCTTCATCTTTCACTTGGAAAGTTTACCATGTTCAGTATATTTTTCCTTAGCAATTTTATATGCATCACACACACACACACACACACACACACACACACACACACGGCCATAATCCTATATGTGAGGATAATTGCATAGGTGAGCAGTCGTCAATCACAACTAGAACATAGGAAGATAATATCAGGATGGGGCTTGTAGATGTAGCAAGATTAAATGACTAGTCAGTATCTAGGAAATACAATATCTCTAATACATTTCTCCTTATGGTGCATTATTCAGACAATGAGTATTTAAAGATCTTCTTTCACAGTCAATCAGAATATCATTTAGGTTTTTAACTTGTCTTGATTTCTAAATATTTTTGATAGCTAAAGTGTAGCATAATGAAGAAAGGAGAAGGGTATTTATTAGTGTTCAGTGTTTCAATGACGCAAAAAAAGAGTACTGTAAAATTCAAATGCCTTGAAGTGATGGTAAAACTATGCATAATGGCAGAAAGTATATAGAGTGCATGTCTGACATGATGTATATTATTTAAGTATGATACAAAAATCCTCATGTATTCTTCCAGCTAAAATATGAACACATAGTGTTTCTAACAAAAGAGAGATAATGATAAGTATGCTAACTTTATAGAAAGTGCATGCATCTCACATGTATTTATGAATATATTGTGAGTGGAAAGGATTTTTATTTTGCTAATATTTCATGGATTAAAACTATTTGTTGCATATCTATTATGTGCTGAGTGCTGAAAGAGGTACTGGTGATAATGGAGCTCCTACTGGATCTTTGTTTTTGTTCATAGCTTCATTCATTCATTGTTTTATTATTTGGTTCACCAAATACTTTCCATAAACCCAACATCTACCAAGAAAAGTGGGATTCCTTAAAGACACAAGTCTATATACCCAGATGCCTGCTGGATATCTTCAGCAGGATATTCAACAGATGACTTAAAGTCAACATAAATTAAATAAATTCATCATCTTTGCCTTTTTCTATGTATCAATTCTTCTTTTTATATCCCCTGTATTGATAACCACCCTCAATCTCTTCCTATCACTTTCTCCTTACATAATTTCTTCCTTCTGTCATTTCTGTGTCCCCAGTTAGATATTAAGCATTAGGGATAGTGCCTTACACATGGCAACTTAATATATTTCTTTCTCTTGATTTCATTTGCAGTTGATGGAGGTCCTCTTTATTTCTTATTTGAATGATTACAATTAATCTCAGTGTTTGAGGGTCACTTTCTTCAAATTCATTTTCATCATAGATGTCAACATGTTCTTTCTTAACTAACGTACACATTGGCACATGTGGGAAAACACTGGAGGATGTAAGACTAGATGAACTAAGCTACTGTGTACTTTAGTTAAGAAAGATTATATTACTTACATGGATTAACACCTAATTCAAGAATGGTTCTTGTCTACCTTTGCCATCTGATATCTAATAATGCTCTTACTTATGTCCTTTTTTTCAATCACAGGGAATCATTTACAGCTCACAGTCTACAAAATTCAGCTTTAGGGACCTTTGTCTTTGAGCCTATTCATCCACTGATTTGTTCAAACAAATACTTCTTAAACATTGTAGTGAAATATCTCTTATTTTTCCTGACCTATGTTTAGCCCCATTTTTTGTAGAATCAGAGTGATCCTCTTATCCTTGGTAAGGCAGCATGGATATAAATAAAATAAGGCCAAAGAAATTTTTTCTCGTAGTATTTACGTCTTGAGTGAAGATAAACAGTGGTGAAAGCCAATTAGAGAAGAATGTATCTAAGATGTGGTCGGAAATTTCTTGAGCTGGGTGCAATGGCTTATGCTTGTAATCACAAACTTTGGGAGGTAGAGGTGAGAGGACTGCCTGAGCCCAGGAGTTTGAGAGAAGACTGGGTAACTTGACAAGTCCTTGTCTCACAATAAACCAAAAAATTAGCTGGGTGTGGTGGTGTGCACCTGTCGTTCTAGCTACTGGGAAGGCTGAGGTGGAAGGATCACCTGAACCCAGCAGGTTGAGGTTGCAGTGGCCATGCGTATGTCACTGCGCTCCAGCCTGGGCAACAGAGTGAGACTCCAACAAAAACAAATAAACCAAAAAAAGAATTTCTTGTGATTGAGAAGATAATGCTTGTCAAATGTTTTTTCCAATGATAGTATTAATCAAATAATTTTTCTGCATCTACTGAAATGATTATATGGGAAGGTTCTCCTTTATTCTGCTAGTTTGGTGAATATTAATAATTCAGTTTTAAATTTTGAACCATCTTGCATTTTTGGAATAAATTCAACCTTGTTTTCATGCATAATCAGGATTTGAAAAGCAGATTTTTTAAAAATGTAGAGATCCAAAATACAGTTTTGAAAGTTTACAAATGATAAATGTGTAGTTCAATAGATATTACAAAATAAAACACACTCTTGGAAACAAAACCTAGATTGATAAACAGGCCAGTTGCTCTAGACTTAATATTAATATGTCCTCTTTCTCAAATTACTATGCAGAAACCTAATCTTCAGTGTGATTCAGAAGACATTGAGAAGTGGTTAGGTCACGAGAGCAAAGCTATGATGATTGGTTTTTTTTTTACTTCTTGAGTTGGGTGTCTCACTCTGTCACCCAGGCTGGAGTTCATGATCATAGATCACTGCTGTCTCTACTTCCTGGGCTCAAGCAATCTTTTCACCTCAGTCTTTCGAGTAGCTGGTAGTACAGGTGTGTACCACCTGTAGTGGTATTTGGTATTTTTTAGAAATGAGGCTTCCTATATTGCCCAGGATAGTATCAAACTCCTGAGCTGAAGCAATCCTCCCATTTCAACCTTCCAAACTGCTGGGGATACAGGCAGGCAGGCAGCACCACATAAAAGATACCCCAGAGAGTTCCCGTCCCCTTCTTCCATGTGAGAACAAAGAAAGAAGATGGCCATTTAAAAACCAGGGAGCAGACCCTCACCAGACATGAACTTTGTTAGCCCTTGTTATTGAGGAGGACTTCCAGTCCGTCCAGCCTCCACAACTGTGAGATATAAATTTATGTTGTTTATAAACCACCTGTTTTATGACAGTTTGTTACAGCAGCCCGAAAATACTAAGACATCAAAATAAGCTCTCCCCAAAGCATGCCTAGTGTTCTCTTTCAGTCAGTATTTCCACCAATTGAAAATACTCTCCTGATTTCTATCATAAAATCTTGTTTTCAAAGTGTATATAAATAAAAAGGATTCTTTGAAATATCTTGCATCCAATGATTGGTTGGCACAGATGAAAAGCTGTCCTTTCTCCTTGCTCATACTTGGGACAATTTTGAAGGGCAATTCCTAGCTTCAAAGCTCTCTGATGTCTTGTCTCTGTGATGCTCAGCAAGTTACTTTACCTCTCTGAGATGTTTCCATTTTTTAAGAAATAGAAGCAATTATAGTATATACATAATTATAGTTATTATGAGAATTATGAGATTTTGTGTCAAAGTCATTAATGCTTAGACTATATAGTAAGCACTCATTATATAATTCCTATTGTGTGTCATTAGATTCTGTATTCAGAGTTTAACACATTTGAATTCTAAATTCCTGTAGAATTAGTTCATTATTTAAATTCTAAATTGTTCTTGTGATAGCTCCATTTATGTTCTCTGTTTCTGTTACTGTGTAACAACTAAGCCAAATTTAGTGACTTAAAACAGCAATCATATTAGGTTTATGAATTCTGAGGATCAGAAATTCAGAAAGAAGGTAGTGAGGACAGCTTGATTCTGCCCCACAGAATATGTGGGCCCTCAGCTGTGAAGACCCAAGGGCTGGGATCTGAAAGCATCTGAAAGCCCAGGGTACTCACATACCTTGCACCTACACATGGAAGGCTCAAAACCCAGAATGCTGACTAGAACACCTACCTGTGGCCTTTTTGTTAGGCCCAGCTATCTCATAATACAGTGGCTTCTGGGTAATCAGAGCTCTAACTGTGACTATTTGAATAAACTAAGCTGGAAACTGCATAATTTTTTCTGACAGGCCTCAGGAGTCATGCAGCATAATTTCTGCCGCTTCTATTACTAGCAAGAAAGTCACCAACCAAACCAAGCTTCACCAAAATAGCTAATACTATAGTGTCTTCTCGCATTATACTTTTTTTCTATTCTTTACAGGCTTAGATCTCAAAGTAAAGGGGACAGGCCCCATATCAAGTTTATGAGTGAATTGAAAACCTTATCTTGTGACCTAATTGCAAACTAAGGTGAGCAACAGAAAGGAAAATGAAAGGTATAACGGAGGTTACAACTCAGAGTCCTGATTTAGTTTGGTGTTTCCTGAGGGCTTATGTAAGAAAGCGACATTTAGGTTCATAAAGCAGAGGTTCCTAAAATTAAAAACTTCTTATCTCACGCACCATTAACTCTGAAGAAAATGCAGTTGTCTAATAACAAACATCTCTCAATGAAGTAAAACATGCTTCACACAATTCCTTTTCGGATGAGACCTGTGGCTCATCTTGGTCACTATTCATTAGAAGATGATTTGACACACAGTTGTATTGGAATGACATATAATCAAATTCTCTCTAAAAGCCTGAAAGTCCCTGTCAACAAAACAGACCTAATTGGTTGGAGACATCTGTGTTCATTTGCTCCATTAACAATCAAATGTGCTGTAGCTCATCATTCTCAAAGGACACCCATGAGAGCTGGCCCTGGCCTCTAAACATGACTTCTGATTCTTAGCTGAATTCTTTATAACAGTACGGAGAATTATAGGAGACACTGTGACATTTAGGATTTCTGAAAGATGTGCTTGTTACTATAGAAACAATAACAAAAATCGTCATCATCATCCTTCATATTGAGTGATTTTTATGTGCCATGCACATTTAAGGACTACATACCAAAGTTTATATTATTTTTCTTCTTTTATTTATTTATTAATTTATTTTTTGAGTTAGAGTCTCACTTTTGTCACCCAGGCAGGAGTGCAGTGGCACACTCCCGGCCACCACAGCCTCAGCCTGCTGGGCTAAGGACTTCCACCTCAGCCGTCCAAGTAGCTGGAGATACAGATGCCTGCCACCTAATTCAAGTAGCTGGGGATACAGATGCATGCCACCACACCTGGCTAATTTTTTTTCTCTCAACATTAGCAATAAAACTTCCATAAAAAGGGATGTTTTATTTTTCCAAGCCTCATCAAGGAAATGGCTCCATCAATATTCCAACCAGTTTCTGATTTATTCTGTTTTAATTTGGGTTTTTACATTAAATCCTCTGCATTGACATTTGCCTATTTTGCTTTCTTGCAAATCTAAATAACTTTTGAGTCTGGCCATATTGCAACCTTCATAAAAATCATGTTTCCAGCCATGTTTAAGTCATAAGAGCATTATCCTTCATAACTGCATATCTCCATCACCTTTAAATAATTGCCTATTATTGGACCATACTGGAAGAATTTCAACGGACAGAATGGTAGTTCTGGCAACATACCATTATGGTCTTGCACACTCCTACTTGTGCAATGACAAGAAGCACATGGGTTAATATAACTTCGCATGTTACTGATTTCTGATTTCTAAAACATTATTCAGAAGATTTCCAGCTTCCAGCTCCAACAAGTAGACAACATGAAAGTCATCACTCACATCTCTATCACAAGAAAAAGATAAAATTTAAGATCAATAGCTTTCATGGGACCCAACAAATAATTGAGATTGAAAAGAAAACTATCAATGTAACATGCATAAGTACAATACCAGCAGGAAAGAGAGTAGAACAGAAAGAAATATTTGCACTAACAATGGTTAAGATTTTTTACAATATGACACTTAACAAATTTTGAAAATAGAAACCATACAAAGAATGTTTTCAGACAAATTAAATTAGATGTCAATTATGGAAAGATAACTGGAAAAACTCTCAAGTACTTAGAAGTTAAATAATATACTTCTGAGTAGCATATGGGTCAAACTTCTCAAGAAGTTTTAAAATATTTTTAACTTAATGAAAATGAAGATACAACTATAAAAATGTGTGGAGAGCAGCAAAATCAGTGCTTGAAGGAAAATTTATATCATTGAATATATGGATTAGAAAAAAGAAAGATCTAAAATCAATATTATAAGCTTCCACTTTAGAAAACTAAACACTAAAAAGTCTAAATCAAGTTGAAAATAATTAATAAAAATCTAGAATATAAAATAGTTTTTTTTTTTTTTGAGTTGGAGTCTTACTCTGTCACCCAGACTGGAGTGCAGTGGCACTCTTCTGGTCACCGCAGCCTCGACCTGCTGGGCTCCAGTGATCCTTCTGCCTCACCCTTCCAAGTAGCTGTAACTGCAGGCGCGTGCTACAACACCCAGCTAATTTTTTGATTTATTGTGGAGATGAGGTCTCGCCAAGTTGCCCAGGCAGATCTTGACCCCGTGGGTTCAGGCAATCCACTCACCTCAGCGTCCCAATGCACGGGATTACAGGCTGAGCCACCGAGCCACCGGGCATAAAATAATTTAAAACAGAAAAACAATAGAAAAAAAATAAATGAAATTGAAAGTCTGTTATTAGGAAAGCTCAATAGCATGGATACACCTCTAACCACTGACCTAGAAAACCTCTAACCACTGACCTAGAAAAAAAAAAGAGAAGAAACGGAAATAACCAAATAAGATATAAAGTAAGGACCTTCACTACTGACCCAACAGAAAATTCCATAAATAATGAAGAAATATAACAAAATTCTATGCTCACAAATTTGATAATCTAAAGTGGACATTTATCTTGAAATAAAGAACTACTAAAACCAGGTAGAATAAATAGATAAACTAAAAGATATTTATCTATTTTTAAATGAGAAAAAAACAATAACTTCCAAAAAAGGAAAAAAAAATCAGTCCCTGTTTGTTTCACTGGTGAATTTTACCAGGGATTTAAGGAAGAAATGATATCAATTCTCCTTGATCTCTTTTAGAAAGTAAAAGGAAAGGGATCAATTTCAGACTCATTATATGAGGCATTTTCCTAGTACCAAAAGTCCAGACAAAAATAAGAAAGAAAAAAAAACCACACACAAGCAAATATAGCTTATGAGCATTGAGAAAACATTTTCAAATATATAATAAGTCAATCATACAATGTATAAAATGTATTAAAAAATTATGAATTAAGATTTATTTTAAAGCTATAATATTTGTAGTGTGGTATTGATAAAAGAAGTGATACCTAAATCAATAAATATGACAGAGAACAAAAACAGACCAACAAAATTATATATATATGAAAGGAGATTTTTTATTAAATTTGATTTTTGATCTTTGATTTAAAAAATAACATTCAGTAGACAAAGGTTAGATATTTCTACAAATAGTAATGAAATAATTGGGTATTCACATGCAAAAAATACGTAAATATGAACCTTTCTAGACAAAAAAACCTCTCAAAGTGTGTAACAGACTTATTTGCTAAATGCAAAGCTGAAAATTACCTAGAAGAAATTAAAAGATACGATATTTTTTAATGTGGTGATGAGTTCTAAGATACATCAAAACCACAATTTCTTTCCCTAAAATAAAGTACTGATAAATTGAACTTTATTAAACATGTTTTATAAGTTTTCTCTGGGAATAAAATGGTTTTTTTTTTTTTTTGAGTTGGAGTATCCCTCTGTCGCCCAGACTGGAGTGCAGTGACCGCTCCCGGCCACCGCAGCCTTGACCTGCTGGGCTCCGGCGATCCTTCCACCTCAGTCTTCCAAGTAGCCGGAATTACAGGCATGTGCTACCATGCCCGGCTGATTTTTTTATTTTATTGTAGAGATGAGGTCTCGCTGCCCAGGCGGGTCTCGAACCTGCGGGCTCAGGCAATCCACTCACCTCAGCCTCCCAAAGGCACGGGATTACAGGCTGAGGCACCGAGCCCGGCTTGAATAAAATGTTAATAGAGTGCAACAACTACCACAAGCTGGGAGAAAATATTTGCAGATTATTTCTTTAATAGTGGACAGTCATTCAAAGAAATTAATAAAAGTAAAAGCACAACATACTAAAATCACTGTAATGCAGCAAAACTAGTGATAAGAGGAAAGTTTGTAGCATTAAATACCTACATCAAAAAACACAGAAAGATCTCAAATTAACAACTTAACGTCACACCTTAAGAAATTAGAAAAACAACAGCAAACCAATCCCAAAGCTAACAGAAGGAAAGAAATATAAGAAATAATAAGAAATAACAAAAGCCAGAGTTGAAACAAACGAAGTTGAGACAAAGAAACAATATAAAAGAATAATTCATTGAAAAGTTTGTTCTTTAAAAAGATAAATAAAATTTGTAGACCCCTAGCTAGATTAACAGAGAGAGAGAGAGAGAGAAGTTCATGTAAGAGAAATCAAAAATGATAAAGATGAATTTACAAATAATGTCACTGGATACAAAAGATCATCAGACACTATTTTGAACATCTCTACATGCCCAAACTGGAAAACCTACAGGAAATCGTTAAATTTCTGGAAGCATACAACCTCTCAATATTGAACCAGGAATAAACAGAAATTCTATACAGGCCAATAAACGTAGTGAAATCAATAATAAAAACTTTTTTAACAAAAAAATCTGTCGAAGACTAGACAGATTGGCAACGAAATTCTTCCAGACATGCAATGAAGAACTCACACCAATCTTACTAAAACTATTTCAAAACAATTGAGAAATTATCCTTCCTAACTCATTCTATGAAGCCAGTATTACCTTGATACCAAAACCAGGCAAGAACACAACAATAAAAAAATGATAGAGCAATATCTCTGATAAATAATAGATGCAAAAATTCTCAACAAAACACTAGCAAACCAAATTCAACAGCACATCAAAAAGACAGCACACATGATCAAGTGGGTTTTATTCCCATGATGTGAGGATTCAGTATACACAAATCAATAACTGTGATTTACCACATAAACAGAATTAAGAACAAAAACCATATGTCATCTCAGTAGGTGCAAAATTTTTTTTATTTAAAATCTAGCATTCTCCTGCATTAAAAAGATCCTCAGCAAACTAGGCATGGAAAGAACATACTCGAAAATAACAAAAATCATATATGTGAAACTCACAGCCAACATCATATTGAATAGAGAAATGTTGAAGCCGGGCTTGGTGGCTCAGCCTGTAATCCCGCGCTTTGGGAGACCGAGGTGAGTGAATTGCCTGAGTCCGCGGGTTCGAGACCCTCCTGGGCAACTTGGTGAGACCTCATCTCTATAATAAATCAAAAAAAAATTAGCTGAGTGTGGTAGCGCGCACCTGTAGTTCCAGCTACTTGGAAGACTGAGGAGGAAGAATCGTCGGAACCCAGCAGGTCGGGGCTGCGGTGGCCGGGAGAGGCCACTGCTCTCCAGTCTGGGCAACTGAGTGAGACTCCAACTCAAGAAAAAAAAAAAAAGAGAGAAATGCTGAAAGCATTCCTCCTAAAAACTAAAACGAGACAAGAATGCTCATTCTCACCACTTGCATTCAACAGAGTACTAGAAGTCCTAACTAGAGTGGTCAGGCAAGATTTAAAAAATAAATAAAATAAAAGGCATCCAAAATGTAAAAGAGGAAGTAAAATTATCTTTGGTCACTGATGATATAATTTTATACCTAGAGAATCCTACCAACCCCCAAACGACTCCTAGAATTGATAAATTACTTCTATAAAGTTTCAGAAGATAAAGTCATCATACAAAAATCAGGAGCATTTCTATACACCATTAACAATTATGCTGAGAACCAAACCAAGAATTCAATTCCATTTACAATAGCTACATAAATAAAATAAGATAGCTAGGTATACAAGGAGGTGAAAAACAACTACAAGGAGAACTACTAACACTAATGTAGGTAACTAGAGATGAAACAAACAAATGGAGAAACATCCCACACTCACGAGTCAGAAGAATCAACACTGTTAAAATGACCATATTGCCCAAAGCAATCTATAGGTTCAATGCAATTTTTGTCAAATTGCCAAAATCATTTCCCACAGAATTGGAAAAACATTCCTAAGCAGAACAAGAGCTTGCAGTCTTTCAGGGAAAGCTCCAGGAATTTTTTGAACACTTCTCTCTCTGTATATATATTGTTGACATTGCTGTAAATTAAGTTGGAGAATGTGGCCTTTATTTAGAACAATTATATGCCCAGCTAAAACCTGTAGGGAATAAATAGCTATACAGCTTATAGGTTCTACCAAACCACCTGTAGTCCAGAGGTAAAACTTGTTCTCTTTCAACAAATTTATAAATCATCATCGCTTACATCCAGTTACACACAGATTATGGCTATAAAGCAATACTGATTAATAGAACTATATGCATTAATGAAAATTTCTGCATTCTCCAATAAATGGCCAGTAACCACAGAAGCTATTACTGCACACATGAAATGTGATTTATATCATTGAGAATTGAAATTTTTATTTGATTTGTCTTTGCAACCTTTTAATTTAAATTCCAATAGCTACCTGTGGCCAATGGCTACTATATTATAAAATTTAAAATCTTTCATAGCTAAGATTGGCTTAAGCTTTCTTCCCAGCTTTCAATGGACCATTTATAGATCTGTTTGCTTGATTATCTAATAAGAGCAAGCTTTTCAACCTAGAGAAAACTTCTGTAATAATATGATAAAATGGATAAAACCTTAGCCACAAATACATGCTTTCTTCCTATTTTTCTGTAATTATTTTAGTCTAGGCTTTCTTTTGGTCATCTTGCTGTCTTTTCTATTTCTCAATTTAAAAATACATACTAAAATACAAAAAAAGAATCTGGCAAAACCGTTTCTATTAATTTGTACCATTGTCTAAAGAATTTTAGCATTCACTCATTCTAGCAGGCAATGTTATAAGGATACACAATGAAAGGTTAGAAAACTGTCTAAACATTCTAATATAATATTACCATTTTTATTGTAGCTACTCTGGAGAATCATAGATGATTGAAGAATTCAAGGATTTCTATATTCTGTCATGACATTCATCACATTCAACAATCACAAAATAAAACAACTTTTCAATTAAAAAATACATAATAAAACAGAAAAAAAAATCGGTTGGAAGCTTTTCTGTTAATTTGTAGCATTGTCTAAAGAATTTGAGTAGTCACCCATCTAAGTAGGTGATGTCATAAGAATTATATTGGTAACACTTTTTTCCTACAAATGTGTGTGTGTATATTTCTATGTGTGCAGATATATGCATAAGCTCATGAGGAGAGTGGAATGACCAAAGAGAAAAACATAAAGTTTAACATGTATAAAGAGGGGATGTATGGCTGGTAAGTATATATGAAAAGTTAAGTTATTTGAAGGATGTTAAGAGGAAAAATAAATGAAAGATTTTATTTTATAGCAAATTAGAAAATTAAAACATTTAAACTACTGTCTCATTTGCAGAGAAAAAGAACAACTTGACAGAGGAAAAAGCAATTCATCAAAACTTAGTAATCATATATATCTTTTACATTGTGCCTGCTTAAATTTCATTTGTCCTTGGCTATATCATTTTCTAAACCATCTTTATGGTTTAGGAATTTGAGGTTTGCCCATCTTATTCTTATAGTACAAAAATTTAGCCTCTGCTAGGAGATAATAGGTATACTACATTTTGAGCTTCAGGCAGAACATCAAGAAAAAGGGATTGCTAATTATATTTGAGATATTGCAAGTAAATTTTTGAGTAAGGGACAACTTTGTCCAAAAAAAGAGTTTTAGAAGTGGAATCTTCTAACTATCACATATTTACATTTAGCTGATTCTTCGCTAAGAAAAAGAAACATGGTGAGAAACCAGAATATAATACTTAGTTTTAGGTGTAGAAAAAAAATCTTTTTTCTTATACTCAATTTTGATTTTTCAGAGTTTATATTGAGTATTATTTTTGTCTATGAGAATAAAATTGCTTTATATTTTATGTCAGACTATTTATTACATGTAAGTTACAGAGCGCTAACATGGTTATAAGTGGGCAAAAGATATGAACAGACCGTTCTCAAAAGAAGACATACAAGCAGTCAACAGATACATGAAAAAATGTTCAGCTTCACTAGTCATCAAAGAAATGCAAATTAAAACTACACTGAGATACCACCTAACTCCAGTCAGAATGGCCATCATCGATAACTCAAAAAATATCAGATGATGGACAGGATGTGGTGAAAAGGGAACACTTCTACACTGTTGGTGGGAGTTTAAACTAGTACAGCTTCTGTGAAAACAGTGTGGTGATTCCTAAAAGTTCTAAAAATTGGCCTTCCATATGACCCCACAATCCCCCTACTGGCAATATACCCAGAACAACGCAAATCACTCTGTAAAAAAGATACCTGCACACGTATGTTTATTGCAGCATTGTTCACAATAGCAAGAACATGGAACCAACCGTGCTGCCCATCAAAAGAGGACTGAATTAAAAAATGTGGTACATATACACAATGGAATATGATGCAGCCATAAAGAACAAAACTATGAACTTTGCAGTAACCTAGATGGACTTGGAGTCTATAATACTGAGTGATCTTTTACAGAAACAAAGAACTGAGTGCCACATGTTCTCCAGCTATCATAATACTATAAGAAAAGAGTTGACAGTAACGGGAAACTTCAGGGAGTGAGGGGGAGTGTGGAAGTGGATTTGGCAGTAGTGGGAATCTGCCTGGGGAAGGGGAGGCACCCCTCATCAACAAGGGTACCTGCACAATGAATATTTGTATGCCTAACCCTGAATTGTACCCCACAATTTTAAAATAAAAAATGTAAAAGTGAAAAAAAGAAGAGTATTATTTTTGTCTATGAGAATAAAATTGCTTTCTATTTTATGTCAAACTATTTATTACAAGTATGTTACAGAGAACTAACATAGTTATATGTCTAGAAATAGAATTTAGAAGACATTATCCTTGTGTATGGAAGAAGTGTTTGGTTTAGGGATGAATTATGTACATAAATAATCATACATTGAAAGAGGGTAAACTAATTAAAAAACAAAGACATCTAGGGAACTTAAAAAAAGACAATTTTCTCTCCTTATTGAAAAAAATCAACTAAGATGATTTTTGCTCAAACTAAATACTAGAGTGACTGAAAAGACTCTTAAGCTTCTCAGATATTACATTGGAAAGGGGGAAGAAAGGGAAGCTTTGCTTTGAGAAGTTGCTATTTAACATTTTTTAGCTATTTATTTATTTATTTTTAATTGTACATATTTATGGGCTACAGAGTGATTTTCAACACGTGTATACGATGTGTAATGATCCGATCAGTATAATTAGCATATCGTTCACCTCAAATATTTGTCATTTATTTGTGTTGGTAGCATTCAAATTGCTTCTTTCTAGCTAATTGAAATCATACAATAAATTATTATTACTTATAGTCACCCTACAGTACTATAGAACATCAGAACTTGTTCTTACTCTCTAGCCATAATTTTGTATCCCTTCACCACACTGTCCCTATACCCCCTCCTACCATGCTTCCCAACCTTTAATAACCACGATCCTACTCTCAATTTCTGTGAGCTCAAAGCGTTTCTAGCTTTCACATGTGAATGGGAAGATGTGGCATTGGTCTTTCTTTGCCTGGCTTATTTCACTTAATGAATTCCAAGTTTATCTATATTGCCACACATGACAGGTTTTTCTTTTTTTATTACAGAATAGTACACGACTGTGTATATACAGCCCATTTTCTGTATCCATTCATATGTTAAAAGACACTTAGGCGGATTTCGTACTTTGGCTATTGGGAATAGTGCTGCACTAAACAATGGAATGCACTGTCTCTTCAAGATTCTGATTTATTTTTCTTTGGATAAATAGCCAGTAGTCAAATTGTTAGGTTATACGACAATTTTTTTTCAGTTTGTGAGAAACCTCCATACTGTTTTCCGCAACGCTGTACTAATTTGCATTTCCAAAAACAGTATGTAAGAGTTTCCTTTTCTCTGCATTCTCACGAGTGCTTGTTACTTTTTTGCCATTTTGAGACCTCACAGTGGTTTTGGTTTGCATTTTCCTGATGATTAGTGATGTTGAGCATTTTACAAATATATTTGCAGGTCATTTGTATTTATTCTTTTGAGAAATATCACTCAAAACTTTTGTCTATTTTTAATTGGATTATTTGTTTTTTGCTATTGAGTTGTATGAGTTATTTGTATATTTGGATATTATTCCCTTATTGGATGAATAGTTTGCAAATATTTTCTCCCATTCCACAGGTTGTCTCTTTATTCTGTTAACTTTTTCCTTTGCTGTGCAAAATTTTCTTGTTTTAATATAGTCTAATTTGTCTATTTTTGTTTCCCGTGCTTTTGAAGTCTTAGCCATAAAGTCTTTGCCTAAACAAGTTTTAAAGTGTTTCCCTTAATTTTTCTTCAAGCAGTTTTACCGTTTGGATCGTATGTTTAAGTCTTTAATTCATTTTGAGTTGTTTTTTCTATGGTGAGATATAGCATTCTGGCTTTATTCTTCTTCCTATGAATATCCAGTTTTCCTAGCACCATTTATTGAATTGGTGTCCTTCCCCTTGTGTATGTTATTATCACCTTTGTTAAAAAAAATCAGCAAATGAGTGAATTTTTCTGGATTCCCTAATCTGTTCCATTGGTTTGAGTGTCTACTTTTATATTTATACTATAGTGTTTTGGTTACTATAATGTTGTAGCATATTTTGAAATCGGATAGTGAGTTGCCTCCAGCTTTGCTCTTTTTGCTTAATATTGCTTAGGTTTCGGGTCTTTTGTAGTTCCATACATATTTTTGGTTTTTGTTTTTTTTCTAATTCTATGATGAATGTGGTTATTTTGATAGGGATTGCATTGAAACTGCAGATTACTGTGTTAGTATGGCGTTTTAACAATATTAATTCTTCCAAAGATTAACATAGATGCCTTTCCATTTTTTGTGTGTTTTCTTCAATTTCTTTCAAGATTTCACTGTAGAGATTTTTTTTTTTGAGTTGGAGTCTCACTCTGTCGCCCAGACTGGAGTGCAGTGGCCGCTCCCGGCCACCGCAGCCTCGACCTGCTGGGCTCCGGCGATCCTTCCGCCTCAGTCTTCCGAGTAGCCGGAATTACAGGCGTGCGCTACGATGCCCGGCTGATTTTTTGATTTATTGTAGAGATGAGGTCTCGCTGCCCAGGCGGATCTCGAACCCGCGGGCTCAGGCAATCCCCTCACCTCAGCCTCCCAAAGGCGAGGGATTATGGGCTGAGCCACCGAGCCCTGCTCCCTGTAGAGATTTTTAATCTATTGGTTAAATTTATTCCTTGGTATTTATTTCATAGCCATTGTAAATAGGGTTCCTTTCTTGAGGTGTTTTTTTTGTTTTTGTTTTTGTTTTTTTGCAGATAACTTGCTATTGGTGTATAAAATATTATTGATTTTTGTGTGTTGATTTTGCATGTTACAACCTTACTGAATTTATCTATTGGAAACATTTTTTTGTGGAGTGTTTAGTCTTTTTTAAGTAAAGCCATCAAGCCATCTACAAATAGAGACTATTTGATTTTTTTTTACTTAAATGTCCTTTATTTACTGCTATTGCCTAATTGTTCCAACTAGAACTTTCAGTACTAAGCTAAATAATGGTGGTGAGAGTGGGCATACTGTCTTATTCTAAATCTTAGAGGAGCATGTTCCCATTCAGTATAATATTAGCTGTGAATTTATTACATATAGCTTTTATTGTGTTGAAGTATGCTCCTTCTAAACCTTACTTTTTGAAAACTTTATTGTGAAGAAATGCTGAATTTTATCAAATACTTTTTCCTGTATCGATTAAAATTATCATACGGTTTTCATCTTTCATTTTTTAATGTGATTTATCACATTTATTAACTTACATATATTGGACCACCCTTGCATCTCTGAGATAAATCTTACATGATCAGGGTATATTATCTTTGCGATATGCTGTTTGTTTTTATTGTCGTTGTTGATGCTGTTTTTGAGAATTTTTGTGTCTATGTTCATCTGGGATATTGCCCTTAGTTTTCTTTTTTGTTGTATCCTTTTATGATTTTGGTATCAGGGCAGTCCTGACCTCATAGAATGAATTAGAAAATATCCTCTTCTTCAATTTTATGAAATAATGTTTAAAAATTGGTGTTTAGCTCTTCCTTAAAAGTTTGATAGGATTCACCAGTAAAACCATCCTTTCCTGGACTTTTCTTTGTTGGAAGTGTTTTTATTATTAATTCAATTTTGTTGCTTATTATTAGTCTGTTCAGATTTTTAAATTTCTTTCTAGTACATAATTGGTGGGTGATATGTGTCCAGGATTTATTTATTTCATCTAGATTTTCCAATTTGTTAGTAAATATTTGATCACAATAGTCTTTGATGATTCTCTTTATTTCTGTGATATCAGTTGTACTGCTTCAGTCTTCTCTTTTTTAATAGTTCTTCTAGTTAATGGTGTGTTAGTTTTGTAATTCTGTTGGGGGGTGGGTTCTTGAGCCTCTGTGTGGGACATGCTGGCTCCACCCTGGAAGGCACAGGTTGCTGGTGGTGATGGCAGGCCCCGGGTGAACTACTCTCAGGTTCTAGGAACATGCACATTGGCCCCATCTTTCCTGAGGGCAGTCTTCTTGTGCCAGACTACTTGATCTCCAGTGTTTAAGGTCCTACATGGGCTTGCATGTCAATGTCACAGCTGCACTGCTGGATCCAACAGGTGTGGTGACACTGCTTTCCTACGCATGGATGTGGTGGAATGTCAGCCCGGCCCCTAGAATGTGGAGATGCAGAAGCTATTGGTTCTCAGGGCAGGATGTACTCTGGTGGCAATTCTACTGTCAGGATGGAACTGTGTTCCAGCAACCGGGTCTTGGAAAGTTGGAGGGCAACCAGCCTAAATTCCTTCTCTGCAATAATGCAATCACGTTAACTCTAGACGGCTTCTTTTCCCAAGTTCAGAGCATGTGAGAACTGTGGAGCTCTCCTACAAGTAGGATTAGTAGGATTCCAAGTTTCCATAGTGGGCTTCTAGCCTACTGAGGATCTTCAGTTTATTTTTTCTCCACAATAAGGAGCCTCTCTTGGCTCCCAGCCAATTTCCTTCAGCTGCTTTGCTTTCTTTTCCATGCTGCCATCCCAAGTCCATATGCCTCAGAGGATTGTTGTCAATTCCTTGCTGAATTCCAGTGTTTCCCCTTGGACATCGTATTCAACATGTAGTTATTCATTTGCTGTTTTGTTTTTTTCTTCATGAAAGGGGGGAGTGCCTCTATTTATCATAGCTTGATCTATTATTCTCAAGTGCAGCAAGACAAATTTGTGTTTACATTCCCTAGAACCAACTTTGCCCTAGAGATTACCATAGCTAGAAAAGAGATATTTCTTTTTCTATTTTATTTTATTTTATTTTTTTGTATTCTGTTTATTATTACATAGTTGTGGGATACGTTTGGATTTATTACATAAGTAGGCTTCATGCAGGTGTTGGGCTACTAGGTAGTCCTCAAAAAGAGACCTATTTCAAGAAATTGGAATAAGGAGTGCAGTTTTACTCCAAAAAAGTCATTTACATGTTTCCTAAGAGCAGATTTTGAGAATAAAGTGGACATGAGGGAGAGAAAATGAAGGGAATAATAAAATTAAAAATAATTTTAAGGTAGGGAATGCACTCCTCGGTTGAGGTTCAGAAATTACGATTTCCAAGACTATTCATTTAATAAGAAGAAAGTTGTTTTTTTAAAAAATTTTTAAACTTTTCTAAAAATGCATGTCCTGATATCATTTTTTTTTTTTTTGAGTTGGAGTCTCACTCTGTCGCCCAGACTGGAGTGCAGTGGCCGCTCCCGGCCACCGCAGCCTTGACCTGCTGGGCTCCGGTGATCCTTCCTCCTCAGCCTTCCAAGTAGCCAGAATTACAGGCATGTGCTACCACGCCCAGCTGATTTTTTTATTTATTGTAGAGATGAGGTCTCGCTGCCCAGGCAGGTCTTGAACATGTGGGCTCAGGCAATCCACTCACCTCAGCCTCCTAAAGGCGTGGGATTACAGGCTGAGCCACCGAGCCCAGCTTCTGATATCATTATAATGCTTTCATTAAGATAAAATATTCAGAACCATAGCTTTGTATTTAATTATGAAAATTAATTATCTAAAATTATATTATTGAAGACCTATACGATATTTGTTCAGTATTAAACATTATTTCAGTAAGAAATATCTTTCTTTTGCTGAAAATTTGAACACAGAATTCTTTTAAAGAGAAAGATAAAATAGAACACTGCCAGCCTTATCATAATTAAGCCTCCAGAGTAGAGGATAGAAGAAAAATTTTCTGATAGTCATGGAGATCATTAAAATTAGCTTTATACAAAGATATGTGTGGTTCTGGAAAATATTCCAATTTCTCTTTTTAAAATAGCACTGTTTTAAGCTGGAAACACATCAGTATAGTAACAACTTCTATGTGTAACAAGTTAATTGGATTGGACAATAGGATTACATATCAAAGTTTAATTATGCTGCCATTACTGGGAATGCTGTTCCAAGAAATGTCTAAGTAGAGAATTTCTTTTTTTGATAAGTTTATTTCTAAACAATTTTTTATTATCACTACTGAAAGTTTTTGTAATAAAAGCGCAATCGAACTTTGATTACTGTTTACAAGAACCTAATAACTTTCATTTCAAAGAAAGCATGATGATGCATGCTGTCAAACATGGATTGCTCACAACACACTGTCATGAAATTTTTACTTTTCTTGCCAGCATCTCTAAACAGATTTAAGCATAAATCAAACATCACCTGAAAAAGATGGATTTAATGAATGCTCAAGTGAAAACAAAAAGTATTTTATCTTGACTTTTTTACAAGAATTTTCTGTAAATATACCACAATAGCAAGTACACTGCTACATGGTAATATCGTGTATGATTTCTAAGAAACAATATATTTACTCTTTTTCAAAATCCAGTGATATTTGATGGAGATATCATCCTAGAAATATATTACATTAAATTCCTTAGTGATAATATTCCTCAAGTATATGGACTAACTGTTAAAATGTTATTTGCCTTTTTTTGTTCTAATAAATCATTGACTAATACTTCAATTTGATCCAAAGGACAGTCACCAGATATGAGGATTGAGCTAATAAATTCAAATTTGATGCACAGTATGGCATCTTCTTTACTGCTACCATATATGCTTCTAAAAAGGTCACATTGGCCAATATCTTTGTATAATTATTTGTTACTTGTGTGTCAAATTACCGCAGACTCAGATCCTTAACACCCACACTTTAGTGTCTCACAAATTATCTTGGGCAAGGAATTGGTGCACAGTAGTTGTGTCCTCTGCAAGGCCGCGATCCAAGTGTTAGAAGGGGCTGGATCCTCGTCTAGAGGCTCAACTGAGGAAGGCTGCTCACTTTTAAGTTTCTGTGGCTGTTGGCTGCATTTGACTTTCTGTAGACTGTTTGGCATCAGTTTCTTATTGGCTGGAGACTGGAGACAGTCGTCAAGTATTTGTCATGTGTTCCTCTTAGGGAAGCTTACTAAATGACAGCTTAGTTCTATAAAGCCAGTAAGGGAAAACCTTACAAAGTAGCCATTGTAATGTTATGTAACATAAGCACATACACATAATCGAGCACTTTCTGTCTCTTTGCCATATTCTGTTATTCAGAAGGAAGTCATTGATCCCATTCACACTTAGAAGGAGGGAATCATACAAGGTTGTAAATACCAGAGTGGGTGTCGTGAAGACCACCTTAGATTCTGTTTGCTACAGTCATTTTCGAAACCTGGTTGAAAAATTGACAATAGTTACTTATTCCTACTAGTTAAGAGTCATAATCTGGTTTCAAATAAACTTTAAAGGCTCATCCTTTGTCATTCATACCACCTATCTAAGTTCTAGTTACTTGAATGTTTTTAAAGTCCTTAAAATACTAAATCTCACACAAATATTCCATCTATGTGTATATGTCACTGCTCCATGCTCTGAGATGATTTTCTATAAAGTATTATTTGTTGCTTTTAAGAACAAATATATTTTTTTGCATATAGTCAATCTCTGCAACAATTTGCAAGCCCTTTATTAAGAGAAACTGTCAGATTTCTTGCATTCATCCACATGAATCAAAGTTTATTGAATGTGTGAGTGTGTAAATAAATATGTGTAGAGATGGTTTGGTAGAAAAGATGTGTCAAACCATGCATCTTTTTAGGCTTAATGTTTTTAATGTCTAGCCTTTAATATTCTAAATGTGTTAATGTTAATAATTATTTTTAATTTTTTTGTGAACTCAGCAATAATATTTCACTTAATTATTATCTAGGCCGGGTGAAATGACTCAGCCTGTAATCCCAGCAATTTGGGATGCTGAGGCAAGATGATTGCCTGAGCCCAGGGAGTTGAGACCAGCCTGGGCAAACTGGTGATACCTCATCTCTACAACAACAACAATCACCACCACCACCACCACACAACAAAAAGCCGGGAGTAGTAGCATGCACCTGTAGTTCCAGCTACTTGGAAACCTGAGGTGGAAAGATCACCTAAGGCCAGCAGGTTGAGGTTGTGGTAACCATGAGCATGACACTTGCACTCCAGCCTGAGTGACAGAGTGAGATGCCAACTCAAAAAAAAATTGTTATCTACATTTTGTGCTTTGAAAAAACTCTAGAATCCTCTTTCCCCTATATTTGTTCTTTATTTTTTGAATAAAAACCTAAATTTATGGATATTTTCTCTTTTCTTTAAGATATTAAAAATCTCCTTTACCAAATGATGATGAACTGAATAATTCAACAAAATATGCTTTAGTGTAGGGGTCCAGCCCCACAAAGGTCATGAGGTTTCCTGAAGGAGAGACGGATAGGCGAAAGACGAAAACATTATACTCGGACTCCTGCTTCCTGAACAGATGACGTTTAATGTTAGCTAAGGGAAAGCTTTTATACCATTTGTAAAGGGGCAAGACAAAGAAAATTCCTTTACGTACATATCCTTTAAAAGTTACCACCATCTAGTGGTCTTAGCAACAATCAAATCAAGAACCCTATAAACATTCAGACAATGAGTCTTATTCATAAAGCCAAAAATGATAGTTTTAGTCCAACGTCCTGAATTACAGTCCTGGAAATGTCTCAAGAAAGTTTCCAAGTGTACATTTCTTCATGTGTCAGGAGTTTTCCCATCTGGGGCTTCTAAGACCTTCAGAGCTTTGTAATTGTCTCTCTTGTCCAGGTGTCTTCGTTACTCTTCTCTTATCCTGCAGTGTTTATTTCTAAAGAAAACTCAAAAGAAGCTTTCAGTAATGTTTCCCAGGCCCCCAAGGTTGTTTTCTGTCTTTAGCTAATTTATCATAAAAGTATCTGATTAGTATGTTATGAGTTCAGTGAAAACCCACGCTATAAATGTTAACTTAGAGTTTTAGCTATTGAATTAAGTAAAAACCTTAACGATTAATCTTTATCCTAAGTCAGTGAAAACAGTGTTATAAATCACCTACATAACTCCTAGATAAGTGTTAGAGCTTATAATGAATTCATAATGAACTTATTATAAACTTGTACTTCTAAAAAAACCTTATGTCTAAACACTAAACTGCATAATTCTAAATCAAATAAGGAGTGAATATACTTATATCATATATTACTCAAGCAATATCTAATAACTTATAACCAAGTGAAAGAAAGCATTCTTGATGTGCTTCGGAGTTTAACCCTTGCATATGTTAGAAAAGGCCAAATGGCATAGTGGGAAATGGAAAAATAAACCAGGACATTCTCAGGTTAGCTGAGAGTACTTCACATAAACATGCCATTTTCTTCTTCCACGACTGCACAGAATTTCTTCGGCGGTACCAAACAGCAGAAGGGCCTCAGCTTCCCGGGCTCGCCCTACGGCCCAGGGTCTTCGGCCCACCAGGACCCTGTCAATCAGGTGGGCCTCCAAGGCTGGCTCCCAACACATTAGTGTACACCTATGACAAAATAAATTGTCTTGACACATGAAGCCAATACCTTCACAAAACCATGAAGGTCCCAAGCTTGGCATATAAAAATATGTTTAGGAGAAAGGGAATGCTTCTACGCTGTTGGTAGGAGTGCCAGCTAGTTCAACCTCCATAGAAAGCAGTGTGGTGATTCCTAAAAGAACTAAAAATTTTACTCCCATCTAACACAGCAATCCCTCTTCTGGGAATATACTCAGAAGAACATAAATTGTTGTACAAAAAAAGACATTTGCACACGCATGTTCATAGCACTATTCATAATAGTGGAAACTTGGACTCAACCCTACTGCCCATCAAAAGTGGAATGGGTAAAGAAAATATGATAAATATAAACAATGGAGTATTACTCAGCCATAAAGAAGAACAAAATCATAGGGTTTGCAGCAAACCGAATGGACTTGGAGACATCATACTTAGTAATTTATCACAAAAACAAGGAACCGAGTATCATACGTTCTTACTCATAAGTGGGCCCCAAACACTAGTTACACTCGCACAAGGGAGGGATCGGCAGTCACTGGACACTGCCAGGGAAGAAAGAAGGGGAGGGCTGTATAACAACACAAAGGGTACCTGGTCCTAAACCAGATGAAGTTAGGACCAGTTGGAAACAAAAAGTTCACTGGCATTCAGACTATTTGTGTAGTTAATCCTTGCTTGTACCCCTCATTCTATAATAAAATTAAAAAAAATATATATGTTCAGGAAGATCTGGTTCTTGGGACACTTCCTAACAGAGAAGATCTAGATATGGTATATGGATGATTTTTATTCATTGATTTATTATTTAATATTATGACGTATTCTTTAATATTTTTTTTCTAATAGATGGAGATCCTTAAGATTGAGTAGGCCTCATAAGGAGATATCAAACTTACATTTTTATCTAAAAAAATTTTCTTCATATTTACAAAGATGATCATCACCTGACCACAGTTTTTCATGAGTTTTATTGTCTACAGAGGCTTTTTAGTATTTACTCCTTATTAGTCCCAGTCATAATCTCTGTGTATTGCAAAGGCTGAGAGTGATTTAGGCACAGGAAAAGGTAGAATGAAAACATTTTATCCCACAGAATGTTCACGAGTGGTTAGGATTCCATGTCGGTAATGGCATGATTTGTGCGCTTCTAATCACCTCTTGGGAGTAAACCTCCTCTAATTCTTCAGCAGAGCTGGTCAATGTATGTCACACTTGGATAGGTGGCCTAAATAAATGCTATTGTCTTTAGCAACCAAAGATGGATTGTTATGGAGAAACTGAAGTAACAAACTGGAGCCATGAGCAGGATAATTAATAAGTGAGCTAAATATGAACATCAAAAGAGTAGAATGGGACATTCACTTAAAAAACAACAAAGTACACTTGCTTCTTATTTCGACCTCAACTCAGGTTACCACCTTGGTCAACGATACTAGCTTATTTTAATAAGACTTAGCAGGAGTTTTTGTTTTCTTTTTATTCTAAAATATTAACCAAAAAAATAAATTGCTGTGCTAAGAAATAGACACATGCATGGAACAGGAAGAAGAGATTGAAAAAAAAAATGCAATGTCCTAGCATACTGATGATAGCTTTTGAGAATCGAATATAGCTGATTTACTTAAGCTCTCTATTTTAATTTTTACTCATACCTTTTAGGTACTATTCTCTCCATTTTGCAGCAGAGGGAACTAAACTTTAAAGTTGAGTGATTTCCCTAGGGTTCTCTACTAAGAAATGATTAATATGGAATCTATCTAACTCCAAAGATTAAGCTCTTAGCAGCATAGCTTGTGTTATTTAAAAATGAATTAAGACAACACCCTCTTAAGTGAGAGTCAAGTGACTGTAAGTACAGACATGCATAGCCCCACAAAAAGTCCTTAATCATCCAAAGGAGATCTTTACATGGTCACAGTAATTTGTAGAACTATTTGTGCAGTCAAAGGACATGTATTTGAAGGAGAAAGCACTTGTATTTACTAATTCTTATGACTCCTTTAGAAAGAAGAAATTTCAAGGATATTATTCGTAACCCGAAGAGGGTATTGTTTGCTCCCTTGGTAGAGGTTTAAAGATGTTGTGATTTAAAAGGCAGGCAGCAATGAAGAAGCGTGTTATTAGACAACTCTGAGATTGATAATAGCCTAGTTGGTAACATGGGAAGCTTTCACCTAATGGAAATTCCAAACTATCCTTGAAGGGACTGTAAAAGCTACTTAAGTTTTTTGGTTTCAAGGATACTCAGAGTCTTGGAATTAGTTTTGCTATTGGTAACATTGTTTATGAAAACAAGCTATATAGTAAATGATAATAGTTTAATATTTTGAACTTCAAATACTATATAAGACACATAAAAAAGCAATATAAATCACACTATTAATAATGGCTGTAGTTCCAGTATTCTAATGTTAATGAACATCAAGTATCCTGTTTTAGTGACACTAATGGGGCAAGTTATTATGTTCACAAAGTAGTAACTGTCTTTATCAGACTAAATTACCATCTTTACCAATAATTTAGCATGATACAGAGAATGATTCTTGCTGATTACCAAGGCTGATTCCCTGGCCTTTCAGAGAATCTGTGAGTTTTTTCAGTATTATTTGAATAGATGACAATTGTTTTTATATAATCCAGAATCCCGTTTCCATTACTTGCACTTAGAAACTGAAACATATAATTGTTAAATATGTTGTACACAAATCAAACTCCTCATCTCTTATATCATCTTATAAACCCTGATTCTTAAATATAAAACTAGTATCCTAGTTGTGTTTCCAGTTTCTATTTTGACATGATGCATGGCAAAGTATATGCCCAAATTAAATGTTTGCTGACAAAATAATGTAGAATTAATGATTTCACTGCAATGTATAGAAAAAAAAATTAGTGTTTTCTATTACAGCACTTTCACAATAATGTCCAAATACATGGAAAAATTCTTTGAAATGTAGCCTTATATTGAATCACCATATCCCAGATAGCTTAAGCAAACTATGTCTATGAAAGAAAATGCTATTTCTTACCTCAGATCATTTTGAAAATATTAATTGCATGATTTCTAAAAACAGCAAGTATTTTACTATGAGGTAAGGATAGAAAAATGAGTAAATCTTCGAAACAACTACTTCTAATTACAGCAGAGCAGTAGTATACCCTATTCCTTTTGCTAAGGACACTTCAAAAAATTTATAAAATATGAAAATAACTTTGAAGACATTGAAGAAATACCAAGACAGTCAAAATTTTCAGAGCTAAGATCCTAGATAGAAAGAAAGATTAAGAAAATGAGCCTGACATTTTGTGCCACTTTTCCTCTCATGACATTTGCATTTATCAAACTGTAGTTGAAAGACTGAGAAGCAAAGAAGTAGAAAATTTAGGGAAAAGAAACAGGAAGTCAAAAAGTACGCTTCAAGACTCCTGAAGGTGCAGGAGAATAAGGAAACACCCAAAGGTTTCAGTTCTAACTCTTAAAGGCTATACTCTAGGAAAAAGTTGGACAACATATAGTACAATATTGAAAATGAGGCTTCAATTAACTAAATCTTAAATGGATTAAGATAATATGCCTTTAAACTAACTTCATAGCAAGTAAGTGCTCTATTAAGAAAGACAATACAGTCTTAAATTTTCTCTATAGCTTATAATAATCAGCCTTCAATTAAAAATTCTGGCATGGAAAGCAAAAACATCATAAAAACAAACAAACAAACAAACATCAACTGACTTAGAAAAAACTCCCATGTAAGAGATCTAGGAATTAGAGTTAATGAGAAAAGATATTTGTATACATATAATTTATATTTTAAAAGATGGCAATATGTAGGTTTCATGGAGAAGAAAAGATAGAGGACAGTCTGCAGGACCTAAGGAACAAGTCAAATACATGTTACTAGGCTCCCAAAAGAAGAAGATAAGTACATCAAGAAGAAGCAATACTTGAGGAGACAATGTAAGAGAAATTTTCAATATGTTTGTAAGGGCATATATTTGAGAGGGAGTAAAGAAGCAAAAACACCAATTAAAATAAATTTGAAGAAAACCACATTGAGATAGATAGCAAAACTGCTGAAAAGCATAATAAAGAAAAATCTTAAATGCCGCCAGAGCGGGGAAAAAGATAGACTACCTTTAAAGTATCAAGACTAAGTCTGGTCATTGATTTTTCAACAGAAACAAAGGAACTAAGAATATGATGTAGTGGACTATTTCAAAGATGGAAAGTAAACTATCAACTTGTAATTCTATAACCAACAAATATAACATTTAAAAAAGTTGAAAGGAGATTTTACAAACAAATAAAAATAAACAGAGAAAACTGATTAAAATGGATTAAAAGTAGATACATTTTTTGTAGAATGATTTGAATTCCTCCAGGTATATTCTCAATAGGGGAATTGCTGGGTCATATGGAAGGTCACTTTCTAGTTCCTTCAGAAATCACTATCTTTAGACTTTGTAGCAGATTGGATGGAATTGGAGTCAATCACACTCAGTGATTTGTCACAGAAACTGAATTTCATATGTTCTGACTCATAAGGTGACCTTGAACAACTATAAGGTTGTGGGAAGGTGATTGGCAGTAGTGGAAAACTGTCAGGGGAAGGGGGTATGGGACTGGCAGCTAGGGGAAGCTGCTAAGGGAGGGAGGGGCATGCCACATCAACAAGGGTACCTGCATGATCAATGTTGGCATACCTAGCCCTGAATTGTACCCCACATCTTTATAATAATAAGTTAATTAATTTAAAAAAAAAGAAATCGCCACACTGTCTTCCAAAGAGAGTTTACATTCCCACTAGCAGTGTAGAAGCAATCTTTTTTCTCTACATCCTTGCCAGCATCTGTTGTTGTTTGTTTTATTAATGATGGCCATTCTTACAGGGGTTAGGTGGTACCCAATGTGGTTTTGATTTGCATTTTTCTGATGATGAGAGAAGCTGAGCACTTTTTCATGTGTTTGTTGACTGCCCGTGTATCTTCTTTTGAGAAGTGTCTATTCATGTCTTTTGTCCACTTGTCTTTTTCCCCTTCAGTGTGTTTGAGTTCCTTGTAGATCCTAGATGTTAGGTCTTTGTCAGATATACAGTTGGCAAATATTTTTTCCCATTCTGTGGGCTGTCTCCCTCCTCTCTTGATGGTTTCTTTTGCTTTGCAGAAACTTATTAATTTGATGAGGTCCCACATGACAAAGCCTCCAACAACAACTACTGGGGAGAGGAAAACCTATTCAGTAAACGGTGCTGGGAAAACTGGCTGACCACATGCAGAAGATTGAAACAGGATCTCTACCTATCACCATATACAAAAATTAACTCCAAATGAATCAAAGATCTAAACATAAAACCTCAAACTCTAAGAATCTTAGAAAACACAGGAGACACCCTTATGGAAATTGGAACTGGGAACCAATTCCTATTCAGAACCCTAAAGGTTAATACCTTAAATAACATAAAATTTTAAAAGCAGACTTTGCAGCAAGGCTCCATGCTCCTGGAAAAGCAGACTCTAAGATGGAAATTAGCTGCAGGCATTATTTTGAGGGAATATTCCTTGTATCAATACTTCCGGAGAAAAGGAATTACGCAGGTATTGGAAAGGGGTAACATGGGTTAGGTCACAATAAGAACAGGACTCAGTTAATAATTCCATGAAAGGAAGGAGGCTAAGAAAACCTTAGAGAGTTACAGGAGTTGGAGCAAGGTGGCTAGCCTCTTAGAAACCTTTCACCAACCAATCTGTGAATGTAGGCTGTCATCGGAAAGGGGGCTTGACCTCAGGTGAGGTATCTGGCTTCAGCTGTAGGCTTAAAGTTGGGGATTGTAGATCAGGAAGACTTCTAGTACATGGGAGAATAAATCCTTCAGTCCTGAAGGAGATCTGAGGACCACAACAGAGTCAACTACACAGGTTTTGTTTGCTTAGGAATAGACTTACAGGTAAATTATGCCACTTATGTATGCTTATTTGTGTCAAGCTATGCTAAATTATCCATGACCCTAATTCTCACAATAAGCACAAAAGGTGGGTATCTTTAAGGTATCCTTAAGGATGAAAAAACGGAGAATCTGAAAGTTAGGTAAGTTTGTAAGAAACAAAGCTGGAAATCAAACCTAAGTTGACATGATTCCTGACGTGATTTTGATCTTTCCACTATGTTTGCTATTAAGAGATTGAATTAACTTTAAGAGGAATTTGATGGCAAAATTATATATTTAAATGTTGAATACACAGACTATTCTTAGTTTATTTTCATCTACTTTGCCTTCTGTTGTATTATTTTCTGAATACGTGGCTTTTATTCCATAAACAATTTCATTTTAACCTGAGGGAAAGTGATTCTATGACTCAAAAACACTCTGTAGCTGGGCATGGTGGCATGCATCTGTAGTTCCAACTACTTGGAAGACTGAGGCAAAAGGACTGCCTGAGCCCAGTAGGTCGAGGCTGTGGTGGCCATGAGCATGCCACTGCACTCCAGCTTGAGCAACAAGAGGGAGACTCCAACTCAAAAAAAAGGCATTCTAAAGCTAGATTTAATTAAAAGTACTTTAAATCTAGCATTATTTGGTACAGAGAGAGTCCAAAAGAAAAGCCAGTATGAGTTGTGCTGATGCTATGATTTTCTTTTACATCACAGGGACCATAAATTTGATTTACCTATATTCTTGAGAGATTTCAAATTTGCTAATTTCTTTTTTTATCATTTCTAAGTTTATTTATCACACTCCTTCAAGTCTGAAGAAAATGATTAATGTATTAACTTCCACAGACAGTATAGTCCCACTGACATAACATTTAATATGAAGTTCTACTCTCATTTGAGAATTAAAAACAGCTAGTATCCAACTGGCCTGAAGCTTGATTGTGTTCCTGGCAAAGGATATCTGCAGCAAATTTGTAAATCTACACTAAGACACAAAATTAAACTAGGTATGAATAGCTTATAAAATTTTTTTCACAGTAAAACAACATTAAAATTTTACCAAATCCTTGATTTTTTTATCCAATTAACTTTTCAAAATGCTTAACTATGAATTAATTGAAAATAACTTCATGTGGGATTTAAAAAAAATCTTGCCCAGCATTTCAAAATGGTTACAGAATGTAACTTCTAAAATGTCAACATATGCTATACATGTTGCACTTTTCTGCCAGACTGGGCTGTATCTTCTATGGTAAGATACAAAAATATTGAATAAAAATACTCTTTTGAATCAATAGGTACTTGATTAATTTCCCTGAAATTAAACATCGTTACCAAAATCTTCCAGGATTTTGTAAGATTGATTTGATTCCTTAAATACAGTTCTTTTTTTTTGAGTTGGAGTCTCACTCTGTCACCCAGACTGGAGTCCGGTGGCCGCTCCCGGCCACTGCAGCCTCGACCTGCTGGGCTCCGGCAATCCTTCTGCCTCAGTCTTCCGACGGAATTACAGGCGTGCACTACTACGCCCAGCTGATTTAAATACAGTTCTAAAGTTAAACTTATGGGGGGGCCTTATATATTGACTTTAAATGTCCTTTTTTGGTCCCTCAATGACCAAAAAGAATTTTAAACAAATTATACTCCTTGTTTCTGGACTTAATAAAGAATTACAATTTATATGGACCAAATTGAGAAATACCATACTCATCAAAAGCTATTAATTTTGACATGTCTATGTATGTCTGTCTGTATGTCCCCTTAGAACCTTTCACACCTCCAGCTTTGTTTCTTTTGCTGACGATTGCTTTGTACTCTTTTGCTTCCATATGAAATTCTATACTGTCTTTTCTAGGTCTGTGAAAAATGATGTTGGCAATTTGATAGGGATTGCATTGAATCCGAACTCTACAGAATTCTACCACTTTGGGTAGGTTGGACATCTTGACCATGTTGATTCTTCCAACCTATATGTGTTTTTAGCATCCTTGATTTCTTTGAGCAGTGTTTTTAGTTCTCATTGTAAAGGTCTTTCTCATCTTTGGTTAGGTGGAAGCCAAAGTATTTCTTTCTTTCTTTTTTTCTTTTCTTTTTTGTGGCTATTGTGAATGGAATTGTGTTTTTTTATTTGGTTCTCATCTTGCTTGTTGTTGATGTATTGCACATTGATTTTGTATCTTGAGACTTTACCAAAATTGTTTCTCAGTGCAAGAAAATTTTTGACAGACTCTAGAAAGACAAGATGCACTGATAATTTCCAGTGACCAGCCACTCCATTTCATAGCTACAACCTTGGAGTATATAGTATTGGATTGCCCAAGTGTTTGGGTCAAGATATAAAATGGAAAAAAATCACGGTGTACGTTGACTCAATCTGGGGAAATTCCACAATGGTATATTAGTCCTTCAATGTTCTATTTATACTAAAAAGTAAAGAATTTGAGGGGAGATAGCAAAATAACTAAAAAACAATAATAAATCTATTTAACAAGCTAAAATTTAAATTAGTTTTCACCTTGATAATTCAGAGGCAAGTCAGTGAGGGCCTATTATAGCAATTATTCCTATTAGAATCTTATATGGTTAGGGGTTTTCTTAAAAAATCAGTGTTGTGTGTGTTTATGCATGTTCGTGTGTGTGTGTGTGTGTGTGTGTGTGTGTGTGGTGTGTGTGTGACTCTGTGTGCTGAGTACATGCATGCCAGTCTTTACGTGGGTTTAAATGACAGAGCAAATTGATATTACTCTGTCGAGCATCAAAAACACATAGGAATTTTATTTGGAGAATCCTGTTTTCCTTTTATCCCTTGATATGTTTTCTCCTGTTTTCTGGAAATTGAAAGTCTTTGGTTCTCACTACCTTCCTTTGACAGACATGCTACGAGGTATCTATACATTTTAAAGGCTAACACAAAGCCAGTTGATGTGATTATGTAATTTAGCCGCATCTGTGGTGCTAATTTATCTATGAGCATTTGTAAATGACTTTATTATACAAAATTCAAGGGCTTTGCTAAAAGCGAAATTAGGCTTGGTAGCAACACAAAGACATTATCATCAAGGGAAATCTCTAAAAGCACCAACAAACAAGGAAATATTAAGTGATATCTGGAAAGACATAAAATGCAATATCAAGTCATTAAATGCTGACTATTGTTTTAGTTGAGATTTGAGTAACACTGTGTTGCAGGTGGAGTTGCCCAGTTTTTCTACTGGGAGCCATTTGCCTTTTCCTCTTGGACACTTCTCAAGTGAAGTATCTGGGGACTGCAGTTATTAGCAAGTTACAGAGGTCAAAGTTCAATGACTGCTGAATGCAGGAAAGGTAATAAATAAAGAAAGGCCACATCTTTATAGTGAGGTTCCAAAGCTAAATATAGATTATATATAGATCATATATATATATGAAATAAATAAAAATTTTTTACCCTGTGAACATCAGTGAAAAGAAGCAATCAAAAATTATTTGATAAGAAAGCAAGGATCTTAAAAATTCCTACAGAAAACAACTAACATATTAAAGATGCTGATATTTATGCCCTAATACTAATGACAATGGGAGATTGTATGACAAACAAAATGACCCCAAAAATTTTTTTTACAAAGGTGTACATACAATTATTGCATTTTATTTGAATCTGGCAAATTCTTTCAGACATTGTCCCAGATATAGCTTCTGTATTATGAAGGTCCTGGCAAAATGTTCAAGGTGACAGGAAATCCAAAGGTTATTTGATCTGACACCCTCATTTTAAAGAGAGATTCAAAAACCTTGTTGGTTGCTAGACTTGTGGCTGAGACAAAAATCTGTCAACTAGCTAATATTCTTTCCTCCGCTCTCTTTCTTTAATTATACTTAGTAAAAAAAAAACCTCCCCCTTTTCATTTTTATTTTTGGAAGTTTTAAGCTAAAGGAACTTAATCACTAAGCACCAATATTTATTTAAAGGCCAGATGGAGATTTAAAGTCTTACAATTATACCTACTGTAAAACTTGAAGAAAATTCACAAATGCAAGCCACTAAGCAAATAGAATGAACAGGTTTATGAGTAGGTTTTCAAAAGGAACATTGCTCATTCTGCAAATAGCTTGAAGGGTCAATAAACTGGAGATTTATTTGATTAAAAATGCTGGTCTTTAGTCTCTAATGGAAAACACCACAGTTAACTTGAGTTAAAAACCTCTAAGTGTTCCTGATGCTTCCAATGCATATGGGGACAGATATTTTTAAAGGTATTGAGACAAGTTGACACTCTTTTTTATGGAATAAATCTAGTGATTTACATTGATTTTATTACTGATAAATTAACAATCCATTGATGTGTGCAGGGAAGGATGATACTTAAAAGCTGGACACTGTCACTTAACAGTGCCATCCAAGCATCCCCAAGTCATTTTATAACAGGTTTATTGTCTGTATAAATACATACATTTAGGTATTGCCACAGAAGTAATGACTTAAAATAATATAGTTGAGTTTTCTGAGTATGGTAATGGGGCAAACTGACCCATAGCAATAATCACTAATGCAGCTGCTATGTTCATTCTTCAGAGTTTCATAACCTGCATGGTATGTAAACAGCTATAAGATAGAAATGAAATAAAAGAGCCAAGTGATACCATCAAAACAAAATTCAGAATAGCATTATCCTCTTCTTTTTCCTAAAAGTAGCTAAAGCTTCGTAACTGTGTGACTCAAATGAGACATACTATAAAAGATTTAAATCTGCAAGTTCACAAATTGAGAGACAGTTAAATAGTCACACATTTAAATATTAGGCAATGTTTCACTGGTTCAAAATGATTTATCTGACAGCCTCATATAATGAGAGTAAAACATATCTATAAGAGGAAGGGAAAACTAATAATGACCTTAGTTTGGCAGAATCAGGAGCCACTGTATGGAGTCACCTGATTAGAAAGTCGAAGTAGGCTTTAGATAATTTGAGAGAGTGTGAAGGTATCTGAGGCCAGAAATTAGCTGTAGCACCATCACTCAAAATCAACAAAGAGAAAATGACAGTCTGATGCCAACCAACTTAACCATTATTTATGCTGATAATATGTTTAACTAGGATACCAAAAATATTTCACCTAAAATTTAATCCCCTTTTAATGTTTTAATATCTGCCAAAGTCTCCATTTGGGACTTTAGTAAATAGTGTTTGAGGATAATTTAATTTTTCTATATTTATCAACTTTTACAGGTTGCAAGAATGAGAAATGTTTAATGAAAGTTAATAAAGGCCTTGATGCGGACTGAGTGCCTGAACTGGTCCTTGATAATCAAACCAAAATGGAGTCACTCATACTAAATTTCTACTTAGCCAATCACAAAGTAGCTTATCTGACCTGAGAAATCAAAAGAAAAAAAAAATAGCCAAATCCCAAACACACCAATTTTAGCCAGCATGACAACCCCCCCCCCCGCCCGCTTTAACTCTTACAAGGAAAGTAGCCTGGTAAACTGCTGCTTTTTGTATTAAGCTAGTTTTAACTTTTGTTCTTTTGTTCTTGTTAAACCTATTTTACACAAACAGACAATTTTGCCATACCCAATGGAGTATGTATCTATTCTTCAGATGAGAAACTGCCCAGTGTGTGAATCACTAATAAAAGCCAATTCAATATTTAAAATTAATTCGTGAAAATTTTGTCCTTTCACAAAATACTGTTGTGTACCAAGGTGGATGCCATATTTTTTTCTGTTTTTATTTGTTTTAAATGTTCCATGTTTGTATGTGCAATTTGCATTACATTATAATTAAAATTTTAATTACTATAATTTTACTTATTTGTTTAAAGGCTTCCCAATGAATGATTTTTATAAAATCCCAAACATTTTAAAGGTCGCTGCTCTTAGTAGATTTAGCCATTTGTTAAATTGTTCACTAGATAAACATTTTTCAGTAAATTTTAAGGTTACTTAAACAATTAAAATTTAATTTAATGCCTTATTTTTAGGTTTCCCAAATACATGTAAAAATGCTCAAAGAAAATTGGATTTTGTAACCATCTGGTTACTTAAAAAAATGATTATCGGTGAACTAGTATTGAAACCAATACAGTCAATACACTGAAACGTTTTAACAAAAGAAAGCACAGAACGCATCAAAATACTAAAGACCTCAGTTGTGGAAATTTATATGGTGTTTTAAGAGATTAGTGATCATTACATACAGGTCGGATAAGGGAGAAATTTGATTGCTAGATGGAATAGTTAATTTTGTTAGGTTATAGCAAGTAATGTGACCTTGTTTTTATTTTTGGAAAAGTTATAAACACCATGTAGGCTGGATTGAAATGGGGAGAAAGTAGAACAGCACAATAAACTGGACAATGATTTCATGAGTACAGATGAGAAGCAGTAGGTTCCTAGATCAGATTGGGGAAAGGGATGAGGGTGTGTGCTGGTGTGACTGCAGTTAGTTGGAAGGATAGCAAAACGTGAAAGTGACAGGCAACATTTCTCAGACGTTATTTGTCACCAGGGAGAAGGATGATTACGAAGGAACAAGGAGTGAAGTTAGGAAATGACATGTACGTAAGTAGATGTGGAGATTTTAAAGCAGCCTGATAGGTTCAAAACATAAAAATTGTGTTCTTATGCTCTTCAAAATCTTAATATGTAGATTTGACTCGTGAATTACTTTTAACTTCTTTCTGCCTGAATTTAACTCCTAAAATAGCATAATGACACTATTTAATTACCACCCATGCCAGTAGCCTGCATGATCCTTTGACTTATAAGACGCCCAGGTATATAGCTCCCTTACTCTTTTACTTTAAATATATATTTTAAATTGGCAATCTCCACACTTCTATGTGATGTTTCTGGATTCTATTACTCTGCATCTTTCATCTAGAGTTAAATCAGAATTCAGGAAGACTATGAATGTGGAATGGAAAACAAATGAAATTATTTTCACCAAGGTTTAACTGCAATTTAGCATTTCCTTTTGTACGAATGTGTGCAACTAACGGCAATGATAATACAAATATTTATGAACATGCTACCAAGAGAAATTCTAAATACATTCATATCCTATTACAGTTGTTGAAGCTATCTCAAAATGACATTTACTCTTATTTTTATTTTGAAATTACCAATACAATCAGTCTTGATCACAGAGACTCAGGTAACGTAGCTGGTCAGCAAGGTGCAACTCTTTGTCATTCAGCCACCAATTTTAAATAAAATCATGTTGCTTTATTGTAAACTATGTTGCTTTCCAGGGCTTCCGATCTTCAGTTGTTTGATCAAGAGTAAGTCAAAGACTATCCTACAATTTAATGTACTAATGCAAGCTAAACAATAGACTTTGCCCATTTTTAAATGTGTTTTTTGTGAGTTCATTTAAGATAACATAAGTCACCATATCACATTGTCTTTTATTTGACAACTGTTTTTCAGTATAATTTATTTTCTTTGCTACCAAATATATATTATTGTATGTATTTAAAATCGTTGTTAGAATAGTTTCATGGACTTCATGTGACCACAACTATTGTTCCATGCAATTGGAGTATGCAAAACCTCATGAAATATCATTTGAATGACATTTTTTGCTAAATATGTACTAAAGTTCAAAGGACTTTTGTAAAAATAGCCAAAAGATCAAGCAAGGGAAAGAATGATAGCAGCAACTACAAGGATATTAGCAAAGTAAATGTGTGATTGAATGGAAAGAATGCTAATCTGTAAGTTTTTTTTTTTTTTGAGGGTGGATGCACATAGTTTTATTCCATTTCGTACAGTCTTTAAAAAATTTATGGTTCAGAATTTCAAAAGAGAGCTCTAGCCTTCTGCTCTCCCCCTTTCCACGCCCATCTCCCTAACTCTGGCATATCTGTGCAGGGGCAAGCACCTTAAGACTTTTTGGTTTTATCTTCAGGGATTTGGCACCACATCTCTTACTAATACATGTATACATTGACAACTCCTTGATTTAACAGTACAAGTTGTTGTTTATTGGCTTCTGGCTTGGCTAGATGCAGATTTGACTTGTTTACTGCCTCTCCCTTTCTGTTTTCTTCCTAATTGAGTCGCCCCATTGTAAGTCTAGATAATACACTTTTAATTTTTAGTTCTATTGACTAGAAACAGCATCTCTTGCCTTCTCACTCTGTAAGATCAGAATGTTGGTGCTATATTCTTCCCTTCATTTCTTCCCCTTTTAACTCTTTTATAATATGAATCTATATCTTTTTTAAACTTTATTTTATTATAAATATGTGGGGTAAAAATAGCAAAAATATAGAACCAATGCTTATGACCATGAAAATAAAGAAAATGTGATACATATACACAATGAAATATTGCACAGCCACAAAAAGGACAAAATTATGGGCTTCTCAGCAAATTGGATGAAATTGGAGACAATCATTCTTAATGATTTATCACAGAAACAAAGAACCGAATACCAAATGTTCTCACTCACAAATGTGACCTGAACATTAATCACAAAAGCACAGGGGAGAGATTGGCAGTTGCAAGACACTGCCAGGGGAGGGAGCATGTAATACCACAATGCTCCTCTGGTCTTAAATCAGGAAATGAGTACCAGTTGGAGGCCCAGACTTCACCTGTACACACATTACGAACCTGTAAGTCTTGATTTTGTCTTAACACTGTGGTCTTGAGTAATGCAAATTTTCTAGACCTATCATACAGGAAAAAAAAAGTTGGATTCCTATCTGACAATACAGTTAAAAATGTGATTATATATCTATTTTATAGTTTAACAGTGAGCTAAGAGGAAATGAGAAATTCAGACAGGTGTAAGTGAAGCTGGATTTCAATTACAAGAATGGGTTTAGTTGGAGACAGGCCTACCAAGGATACTGCAATAGAAACATGGGTTCCAGGAAGAAGTCATAAGAAAAATTTTTGTAAAATAGTTGGATGAAAACTGATGAATATTTTAGGATTTTTATTTTTCTTCCTTGGTATTACTTGCTACTATAAATGTATATCTAAGGCTTTTTAATTATTGCATTTTTCTATTTTAGGGAAACAGCTATTTCTCTCTGGGCTGCTAAACTTTAGCCGTTATATTTGAGATACAATTAATTGACCTGCACCTTCCAAAGCATTAGCCACATGTGACTGATTTTTTGAATTATGCTTGGGTTTAGATTGCATAATTTAGGCATTATGTGTACACTTGGGAAAGTTATTTCCAAGGTGTTAACAGCGCTTTGATTTGAGTCAGAAGAACAAAGCCTTTCATAAGGCATTCTGTAACTGATACTAATCGTTCTATTATAAAGATGCCATCTTACATTATAAAAATAAAATCTATTATAAATGTATCTAGACTTTAGAATATTCTTTTTTTTTTTGAGTTGGAGTCTCACTCTGTTGCCCAGACTGGAGTGCAGTGGCCGCTCCCGGCCACCGCAGCCTCGACCTGCTGGGCTCCAGGGATCCTTCCGCCTCAGCCTTCCAAGTAGCCGGAATTACAGGCATGCGCTACCACACCCGACTGATTTTTTGATTTATTGTAGAGATGAGGTCTCGCTGCCCAGGCGGGTCTCGAACCCGCGGGCTCAGGCAATGCACTCACCTCAGCCTCCCAAAGGCGCGGGATTATTAAATAGCTATCCTGCAGCTCCATTTTAGGTTCTATTCTCCACCATTTATCTGACCTTTTTCTTCTGGTTGTCATACCTTTTTCTCGAGAGTCTTAGCCCATGTAAAGTGATATATTTCAGTTACATTTGTGTAAATACTAGTACCATATGATCCTCTGTTATAACCACAAAGTGCTACAGCGCCTCTTATCAACTATCTCTTGGAAAAGACAGACGTTAAGTTCCAAATAGTGCTAGTATTTATGAATACACTATAAGGGTCAGGTAAAGCTATTGGAAGATAAGAGAAGAGATGTGAAACATCCCAGCTCAACTCCCCAAACATGAGGTCAACAGCCTACAAATAGACATTTGGGTAAAGCCATTTGACATCATCCAGCCACAGATAAGCCAGCCCAGACAAGAAGAAGTGCACAACCAGTCTAGAAAATTATGAAGATAATAAATGTTTGCTTATATAGGCGACTAAGCGGTTTCTGGGTGGTTGATTATACATTGAAAACTAAATGATAAAAGAATAGCAAAATTAAGTAATAGGTTTAGAGGTTTTCTGCTGATCTTTTGTTTGTTAAAATGTGCTAAAATTTTGTTTTGCTTAAATACTAAAATTAGAGAGGTTTGAATAGGTTTAATTGCTAATGAGTAGAAATTGGTCTAAAAGGAAGTACCCACGTTCCAGGAAGAAGCAGTAATATTTCTGTCTTGAACAAATGAATAGTTTTAAAATAAGAAAGTTGGATGTAGAACGATGTAATATAATAGAGGGAGAGAGAAACAGAGAGAGATGGAGAAAGAGTGAGACAAGGGGCGGGGGGAGAGAGAAAGGAAACATTCTGTTCATCAATTCAGGTTTGGTTTTGGAAAGTTGGGGTTATTACTCTTTGTTAGCTTTCCATTCTCATGTGGGATAAGATGGAGGGTCACCCCTGAGCTTGAATAACAAAAAGGTGCTTCAGTGTTTTGAGAAGAGTAGAGAAACTTTTAAATACTGCTGTGAAAATAAGGAGGCAGTTTTGAGCACAGGAATGCATTAGAAACGACAGTCTCCTTTGGAAATGAGAAATAACGCTATAGCTGAGAGTTTAAGTTTCAATTTTGTGATTCTTATTGCACAAAAGAAAATCCAATGTATTAGTCATGAATAAAATATATACTAAGCTTTATCTTCTACATATGTAAGTCTCAGTGAGAGGTAATGCATACCTTTGAGTTCTGAACAAGGGTAGTTCTCACAGTTCCTTAGTTGAAAGGTCTCTCAATACACTGCTCTCTTCATGTCTATCCCTAGACTCCAGATCCCAAAGGAAATTATTTTTTCATTTTTAGGAATGACTATTAATCCTCATCTAGACAAAGCACTTTATTTTATAATCATATCAAAGCTTTAATTTTGGGGGGAAATTTCTTCCTAAAGTTCTGATGCAGGTTCTTGGTGGGAATTTGTGGTGTTCCTGATTAATGTTTGGTTTCATGCTGATGCAAAAACGAAGGCCAGACATGAGTAATAATAATAGAAACTATTATTTAAGAAGCTAAATATTCTATATATGTTGTGTTTTATAAATAAATACATGTATGCTTGCACATACTCACACACCACATATTCATTCAATGTTTAGAAGCAACAACATTTATTTCATACATGAATACACTGAGAGACAGTCGAGACAGAGAAGTTCAATAACTTGTCCTAGGTCACACAACTAGCAGTAACAAAGCCAGGAGACAAAAATTGGAGAGTATAATTCCAGAGTCTGTGCTTTTGACCATTAGGCTCTTTGCCATCACAATATTTTGTACCATTTTTATCATATGAGTTTAGCCTATTTGCAATAGACACTCAGATTACCAGAGATGTTTGACAACCATGTTAACATATTATGTTGACATATAATGCTGAAAAACATACTAAGCATTGTAATTCTGGTAAATGATGTTTTTCTGTTAGGCAGAAACTATTTCAAACCAAACACAGATGAGTTAAGTACATAAGTACAATTTTTAGTGATATCAACAGATGGAAACTTAACAGATGGCTTGAATAAAGGGATTTATTTTCGCATTTATTTGGTTCTTCAAACTCTAGTTAAATATGGGGATGCAGAATTCATTATTCACTGACGCATAATGAAGAAATAGTTATATGAATAGATAAATGTATATAATACAGGCAAAATGCCTGAGTAGCATTGTGTAGTATAAGGATGATAAACTTGAAATAAAAGTTAATAATAGTTTTGTTTAACAACCGTTTCTGATACTAAAATCAGTAATTAGACATATTCAAGATTATAATGACAGAAGCTCAAACAATTTATATGTATTCAGACATGACATTTCAAATGATATTGAAAGCCTAGAAAAATGTAATCACAAAACTTTGGTATGGGGAACCATTTGGATTACTTAGGCAATGGTTTCTGAAAGGAAAGAGATGTCATACATAATGATAAAACTGTTGTTCTGATAAAATCCAGAATTTCTAATTGTGACTCAGAAAGAACTCATTAAGAATCCAACAGTCAGAAAAAGTTTATGGGCCTCAAAATAACATTGACTGGATTAAAGTGAATGTTTAAAAATGTTGTAATGAGGTTTTAATATGTAATACAGGACAAGAAGAACCTCTTTAATTTCTTTTCTACAAGTACTATTGAAAAGAGTTGTGAAAGAAAAAGATAAGCTAATGTTTCTACTTTGTATGCTTATGTAAGGGCAGCCAAAGGCTAAATTAAATTTACCTCTGTTTAAATGAGGAACAAAGTGTAAGCTCAAGTTTTGAATAGTCTAAAAAAATGAAAGAGTGATATATTGCACAATGTGCTCAGCACCCAACATTTGTCAAAGCAAACTTAAATCTAAGTCATAAAATATAAATCAGTATAGAAACCACTTTCTCATTTGAAAAATGCTGGGATAAAAATAATTATATTTAGATATTAACTGAAGTCAGTGGTGCCTCAAATGGCTGATTCCATCGCCTCCTTGTGAAACAAGACTGTAATGTGTTTGTTACGGTAAAATTCTCAAGCAGCATTTTTTAAAATAGTTATTATTTTTTATTATAGCTGATGAAATTGATCAATTTCAGAAATCTGATAGGACAGTAATGAAGAGTGACTTAGTGTCTGTGGAAGCATACTGCTTCTCATAGTTTTGTTCTGGAGAGAGTTCCATGGTCATGTGCTAATGCTTTGTCACTCGCCTCCATACAATTATCTATCATCTTCACGAGTGAAAACAGGTTTCACATTACTTAATCACTCCAGAAGAAAAGAAATTCTTATTCCTGATGCTCTAGCACTAATCAATTTGCAACTGTAAAGAAAAGTTGTTCAGGAAAAAGCACGTGGAATTTTTATAATATTATTACCCATGTTCTCTAATAGAAAAAATATATAAAATAAGAATACTTATGTGTTCTTATTAAAGTGCTTAGCAGTCTTAGCTCTATTTGTTTTAAACATTTTTTATCCAAAACTGTAAGGAAATGGTCAGGCAAGGTTTTACTGTTATTCTGAAATTTGTCATGTAACTACTATTCATTTATTATGTATGATTCTGCAAATGAGTAGTCTCTCTACTTGCAAAAAAGTAATTGCTTCTTTCTTTTTTTTTTGCTTCACAATTAAATATGAAATTTCTAAGTAGGAAACTGAATACGAGATAACAGAATATCTCAGCATAAACTATATGTCAAATTGGCATTCCCACCAGAGCTCTTTCCATTACCAGTCTGCGCTTTGCTTACTTTGGGCAGTTTGCCATTCCCTGAATATATCTTGTACCTGATAGCCTCAGTATATTTACAATTGTCATTCCATTTGCTAAAATATCTGTTTGTGAGAAACTTAGCCTATAAGTCCCAGTACTAATGTGACTTCCATAAAATCACCTTCGATCATCATACTGAAACTATTTATTCTAGCTCCAATTGAACTATATATACTTTCTCAACTATATACCACATAATGCATTGAATGAATTAGAATTGGTTCTATACATATCATCCTGCATGTTATTAATATTTGGCAAAGTCTTTAAGAGCATATCTTTGTACCTTTGTACCCTGTCTTAGCCAAGACCATCTTAAGCCAGCCCCCAGTAAACTCCTCAGCTGACCACATATGCGTGAGTTAGCCCAAATTCAGTAGTGCTCAACACAAATCAAAACACTCAGCTAATTTATAGACAAATAAAAGAATAAATGGTTGCTAATTCAAGACTCAACATTTTTTATGGCTTGTTTTACAGTAATAGCTAACCGATATTGCAAATGACTGCCTTTGTAGAGTATGCTCATTCTAATGGGTCAAAGTGTTTTGATTTTATCAGTACTGTAAATTGCCGCAGTACATCCTAATGACTATTCCTCCTGACAGCTTGCTTTTGGCATCTGAACTATTTCTACTGGAGCCAAAATTCACTGAGAGCTGATTTTTAGCTCTCTCTGATAATAATCATCTGTTTTTTGTTTGTTTGTTTGTTTTGAATTATCTTCTTATTTATTTGAACTGTTATGTTTTTTTTATTTTTATTTTTATTTTTATTTTTTTTGAGTTGGAGTCTCGCTCGGTTGCCCAGACTGGAGTGCAGTGGCCGCTCCCGGCCACCGCAGCCTCGCCTGCTGGGCTCCAGAGATCCTTCCGCCTCAGCCTTCCGAGTAGCCAGAATTACAGGCATGTGCTACCACGCCCGACTGTTTTTTGATTTATTGTAGAGATGAAGTCTCGCTGCCCAGGCGGGTCTCGAACCCGTGAGCTCAGGCAATTCACTCACCTCAGCCTCCCAAAGGCATGGGATTACAGGCTGAGCCACGGAGCCCGGCTTGAACTGTTGTGTTTTTTAAAAAAATTTTTATTTTAAAGGTGTGGGGTACAATTCAGGGTTAGATATGCAAACGTTCATTATGCAGGTACCTTTGCTGATGAGGTATGCCTTCTGGCAGTTTCCCACTACTGCCAATTCCTTTCTCACAGTATTATGAAAATTGTTCAAGGTTCACTTATGAGTGAGAACATGTGATACTCAGTTCTTTGTTTCTGTGACAGATTACTCAGTATTATACCCTCTAAGTTCATCCAAATTGCTGCAACATTCATAATATTGTCCTTCCTCATGGCTGTGTAATACTTCATCTTTTTTTTTATCCAGTCCTCTTCTGATGGGCAGCATGGTTGGTTCCATGTTTTTGCTATTGTGAATAAAGCGTATCAATCACATATTTGAGGGCCCACTCAGGTCAGATGCTAATCTAAATGCTGAAGTTTAAACAATAATGAAAAAACTTGAACCCTTTGGAGTTCTAGAGAAAGAATGAGGTACTTAATACTCTTATATTATGATGATTAAGAGTGGTTCTTTGGTGTCTTATAGTCCCGAGTTAAATCCTAACTTACTCCCTTAGAAACAAGGTATACTTGAGCAATTTACTTTTTTCTTTCATATATAGTAAAATTTGATTAAATTAAACGTACAAATCTGAGAAAGGAGAGCCACAATAAATAACCATTGAGAATTATTTTGAAACTTAATGCATGTAAAGTACGCAGCATAATTCTTGCCACATTGTATGTGTTCAACAAATGTTAGTTATTATCATGAATAACTAATTGTATTTCAGTGTGACAAATGCCATATTAAAGGTGTGCAAAAGCATTATGAAAATATACGGTAAATTATTCTCTCTGAAAGGGTGAGATAAAGATACATGGAAGAAAAGACTTTAGATCTGGGCCTTAGAGGATGAAGAGAAAGTCAAACAGAAAAGGCAACTCCACTTTGAGACACTAAAATGAACATAGGCAGAAAAATATCGCTGTGTGTGAGGAGCATCATCTGGGTGTTGTTAGAACACAGAATACTTGAATTGATGAGAAAGGGGGAGGACAGCTTGACTACTTTGAAACTGAGAAAGTATAAAAGTAAATACTAAATTGCTGTCTAATGAACACTTACTATGCACCAAGGATTGTGTTAAGATCTTTGGTTGTGAGCTGGGCTCGGTGGCTCAGCCTGTAATCCCGCGCCTTTGGGAGACTGAGGTGAGCGGATTGCCTGAGCCCGCGGGTTCGAGACCCGCCTGGGCAGCGAGACCTCATCTCTACAATAAATCAAAAACTCAGCTGGGCGTGGTGGCGCATGCCTGTAATTCCGGCTACTTGGAAAGCTGAGGTGGAAGGATCGCTGGAGCCCAGCAGGTTGAGGCTGCGGTGGCCGGGAGCGGCCACTGCACTCCAGTCTGGACGACAGAGTGAGACTCCATCTCTTAAAAAAAAAAAAAAATGATCTTTGGTTGCAAAATCTCAATGACATTGTGACAGTGTAGTAAGTGGCATCATTACCCAATTTATTTAATGAGGATCTGAGAAACAGAAAGTTTCAGTTACTTGACCAAGGCCACATGATCGCCACAAAAGATTCTGCATAGAAATATGGTTAATATTAAAGTCAGAATTTGAACCCAGGTGTGATGACTTCAAAGACCATACCAGTTCCTGGACCCTAAAACCTTAAGAATACTTAATTTTGATCTAATTAATTAAAAAGTCACAAAATCTACTGCCTGCATAAGTCCAGCAACTTACTTACATGTATGAATCTCAGTAGTAAAAAGTATTGGAAAACATTAAAATCTGTAGAACTGGAGAATACATGCCCAACCATAAGACATTAATATTAAAATATTTTCTTAACTCATCCAGCTGGTCAGTTTCCAACTATGTGAAGCAGCGGAGCATAATAAAAGAAATTTAAGCACTGAGTCACATGATAGATTTTAGAGTTAGAGATTTCTAACAAAGCAGGGTTGTCTTATAGTGGGGAGAGGTAGAGACAGATATCCAAAGGGAAAAATAAAACTAACAGTAATACAACAAGAAATGAAGTTCTGAATTGGAACACTGGCCATGGGAAGGAAGAATGTGACATCCTGGAGACTCCTGTGATAGCCAAGCGAGGGAAGCCTGTTATTTTGTTTAAAAAAAAATGCTCAATGAAGGCACTCCTAGCTGGCCCTTATTCTGTGTTAAGAAATACAGTCTTCCATAAAAGTGCATCTTATCACATTTACTTTGTGTGTAAGCATTTTGCGTGTATGTAAAAATGTTGACAATTCGTCAATAAATGAGGAGGTCTTTTTGTACATCTGCACTGGTGAAAGATAAAATTTATCAAGCTCTTGACTCTGAGCAACTATATACGTGGTGGTGACCCATCACAGTTTTTGATCTATCTTGTCAGAAGTCGTAGATTATATACAACATAGTATTTCAGATGGTTGTACTTATAAAGCTGGGTATATGCAATTGCCCACCATAGTGATATGTGTTTATACATTTCACTTTTTTGACTTCCAGCCTCCCTCTCTCCCTGCTTCTTTCTCTCCCTCTCTTTCTTTCTTTTTTTTTTTTTTTTTTAAAGAGACAGGGTCTCATTATGTTGCCCAGGCTAGACCCTAACTCCTGGAATAAAATGTTCTTCCCACCTCAGCTTCTTGAGTAGCTGAGACTACAGGCACAGCCCTCTTCCATGACCTATTCTTTTTAATGAATACAGTTTGTTTGCTCATAACTGTTGTATCTGTATAAGCATTGTTAGTATACCTGAGTGTTTATGCTTGCAATAATATGTATATTATTATTATTGAGCATTTTATTGTGTGTAGTGGCCTATGAAGTATTATGTCATGTTTTTATACACATCCCAAATAAACCCCCTTTTTAAAATGCAAAAAAAAAAAAGATATACAGTTTTCTGGAAAAGTTCTTCTTTAGACGGGTTTCAGTAGTATTGGCTTTGTAAAATGTTTTGCAGGGCATGCAACTATGTATCTGGGAGACACAGACTCAGAGCTGTTATTCAGTCATGGCCCAAACATGAGTTTGTGGCAAATCTGCTTGAGTTAATAAAATAATTGTTAAATCCCAAACAATCTGGGTTAAAATTACAGCTATCTAGATGCTAACTTTGCTATATACTTTCATTTTTTAAAAATGTGTATAATGGAGACATTATCTTCCTCACATTGAAACAGAAAACGATATTATGAATGCACGGTCTAGCACGGGGCATGGCAAGTGGAAAATACTTAAGAAATGTTGGCCATATTTATTACTATTTCCAGTATTATAAAACAAGTCTGTATAGACAGTGTTATGTTTTGAATGTTTGTCTCCCTTAAAACCCTTATAGAAATGGAATTGCCACTGTAACTGTATTAAGAGGTAGGATCTTAATAAGAGGTGATGGAGACAGCAAGACTTTGCCCTCATAGATGGAGTTACTCTAAAAGGGTAAGTTTGGTTCCCTCACACTCTCTTGCCCTCTTGCTTTCTGCCCCCATAGGTGGAGTTATTCCAAAAAGGTAAGTTTGGTCCTTTCATACTCTCTTGCCCTCTTGCTTTCTGCCGTACAATGACACAGCAGAAAAACCCTTGAAAGACTTCAACTCCTTGATACTGAACTTCCCAACCTGCAGAACTATGAGTCAATACATTCCTGATTATAAATTTCTCGGTTTCAGGTATTCTGTTGCAGCAGCACAAAATGGACTAAAACAGACAGAAATAATAGAAAGCAATATAAGCATGTGGCATCTTTGGAGTACATAAAGTAAACTGTTCAGTTACTTTTAAATGAAAGCATACAAAATCAATAAAAGTGTATTATAACATGTGTCTTCAGTAAATATTTTGTCAGATAGAAATATATACATATAACATTATATATAAATAAATAACAAATTTCTTGCTTAACAGATATTGCTAACTTGGATAAGAGCATTAGAAAAATATCTCCCCTGATCCCGTCTTCACATTTTTATGTTAGATTTTTCTATAAGTTAAAAACATAACCTTTTCATCTTAACTTGGCATAGCTCATTTTTAAGTAGTCAGTGCATGATATAATTATAAGGACAAGTTTTGATTTTAAATGTTTGAATGACATGTACATTTTTAGATTTTTAGGATGATTGCAAGACTATATTCCAGTTTTTATGTTCATTTTGAATAGTTCTTTGGGTTTTAGAAAAAAAGAATTGAATTATTGCTCTGCTGAAAAGACTGCCTCTCCATTTCTCTAGAAAGAGAAAACTGGGATTGTGTGATCAGTTCTTGATGCTGTTCATTTTATTTACCTAAACCAACATGAAACAGTGTAAATTTTAAAAACTCTAATGTGTTACTTTCTTTATAGATATTGATAATAACTTACAGAAATTTCACTGATTTTTTTGCTTCTCTTCAAAAGCAAATTTGATAGCTAACTCTGTTTATCAGATAGAAATTTTATAAGAAAATTTTATAAGAAAATTTCCAATAATATAACACTATTCTCCTTATTACAATGTGACTTATGTATGAATGTGATTTATAAATAAAACTCTCATGTAAACAACATGGTAATGTCATTCTTAGGATTAACTGTATAAAGCAATACTTTATATTCAATAAAATTAGCTTCTTAAAGTTTTGTACAGTATATTTGAATTCGATGTTTCCCTCTATGAGTAGAATAGCACGCCAATAATTCCATAATAGTACATTATATCTCTTTAATCTCAATATCAAAGGTGTTTAAATTTTATTTTTGTTTCAAACAACATTGAAGAAGCTGATTTCTGTGGAAACATAACATGATAAATTATGGCATTACATGGTGTACATGCTTTAAACAAAAGTACAAAAGTTTGCTGCCCAAAACACAGTTTTCTTGTGTTTCATCAAATATTGGAAAAAGTGAATTTATAAACTCTGGTCCATTGTGTCCACCGGGGTTCTGGCACCTACATTTGGATGACTAGGGCAGATGTTTATTGATTTACAATGAATAATGCATAGAAGAAGTCAGGTACTTGAGTTTTCTCACTAGAACTTACTTTCAGTTGAATAGTATATAAGCAAACATAGAGTTGCTGCCCATCGAGATTTTTTCTGTTTGTAGACTACCTTCAAATAGATTCTTGACATCAAGAGCAAGGAATATTTTGGTCCTGGTATTTCACTGTGCTCTTTTTTTCTTCTCTGTATATGAATAAAAAATTATGATTAGCATTGCTGGTCAGAGGATAAACTCAATGCAGTGGCAGACAACTTTCAAGGTTTATCTTGCCTATCATCTCTATTATGTGCTTCAAACTGTGTGGTAGATGAATGTGAGGAAAATTGGCATGAAGCATTGCAGCCCAAGTGAGACAACCTGACCCTAAGCTACATTAAACACAAAAATAGTAATTGCTTAATTTATTTAATGAAGTTCAGAAATCCATGGTTTCCAGATTTTTTCAGCAGTATGACATATCGGAAAAGTACATGTTAAAATTGTATACTTTCATTAAACTTATGCTTTAAGTAAGTATCATTTATGTTACCGTATTACTTTTCTTTAAAGCAAGTGGATTCAGAGAGTTTAAAATGACACTCTAAAATAAGATAATTGCCGGGTTCGGTGGCTCAGCCTGTAATCCCGCTCCTTTGGGAGGCTGAGGTGAGTGGATTGGCTGAGTCTGAGGGTTCGAGACCCGCCTGGGCAGTGAGACCTCGTCTCTACAAAAAAATCAGCCGGGCGTGGTAGCGCATGCCTGTAATTCCGGCTACTCGGAAGGCTGAGGCGGAAGGATCGCCAGAGCTCCAGCAGGTCGAGGCTGCGGTGGCTGGGAGCGGCCACTGCACTCCAGTTTGGGTGACAGAGTGAGACTCCAACTCAAAACAAAATAAAATAAAATAAAATAAAATCAGATAATAATGTTTCTATCAGTAATTTGGAATTTTAAAAAACACATATTTTGATGATAACCTAGGTAATGTATACCTAAAATGACTTATATTGAAATATATTTTAGTACTGCTTTCATGTCATCCCAGTGATTTTGGTAAGATGTTTCTTCATTTTGTTTCCAGGAATCTTTTAACTTCTGTTTTGATTTCAGGAGTTCAGCATTGTGCCGTTTAGTATCCATGTCTTTGTGGGATTTGGGGGAACTTTGTTGGTGCTGATATTTATTTTTATTCCATTGTGGTCTGAGAAGGTGCATGGCAGTATTTAGATCTTATGAAATTTGTTTATATGTGATTTGTGGCCAGGGATGTGTTCAATCTTAGAGTACATTCCAGGTGGTGGTGAGTAGAGTGTGTATTCTGTAGTTGAGTGGAGTGTTTTGTAGTTATCTACTAAGTCCATTTGGTCAAGCATCAAGTTGACGTTCCAAATCGCCTTGTTGATTTTTTGCTCGATGATCTGTCTAGCGTTGTTAAGGGGTTATTTAAGTCCCCAGCTATGATAGTGTTGGGGTAAATATCTTTTTTTAGTTTACCTAAAAGCTGCTTTGTGAAAGTTGGTGCTCCTATGTAGGGTGCATACATGTTTAGGATGGATATTTCTTGTAGATGAATTGAACATTTTATAAGTATGTAGTGAGCTTCCATATCTTTTTAAGTTTTTGATAACTTAAAGGGTAGAGGGTAATCTCTTTTAACTTTACTATGTTTTATTGACTAATTATTGAATGACTAATTTTATGCTGCATGTGAAGACTACATTAGGGTTAAAACAAAAAACAGCAGGTAACAAAAACTATGTGGGAATCACCCTTTTATCAATAATAAAAATAGTTAAACATTTACCTAGTTATCATGTGGAAAGCACTGTTTGACACTTATGCCAACTCTATGAAGTAAGTACTATGATATTTTCATTTTACAGGACAGTAACTGAAGTACAGAGATATGAGGAAAATTACTTTTAGGTCTTTGATCAATTTAGAGTTGATTTTTATGTATGGTTATAGGTAGGGATCTTGTTTTAGTCTTCTGCCTATGGTCAGCCAGTTTTACTAAATAGGTCCTCCTCTCCCCAGTGGTTGTTGGTGGAGGATTTGTTGAGGATGAGTTGGTTAAGAAATCGAGGTTTCGCTTCTGGAAGAAATCGAGGTTTTGCTTCTGGAATCTCTATCCTGTTCCATTGGTCTATATGAATGTTCTTGTGCCAATACCAGGCTGTTTTGATTATTGTAGCTTTATAATAAAGTTTAAAGTCAGGGAGTGTGATGCCTCCCACTTTGTTTTTTATGCTCAGGATTGATTTGGCTATTTATGGCCATTTACGTTTCCACATGAATTCCTGTATTTTTGTTTCCAGTTCTGAGGAGAATGCTGCTGGTAATTTAATGGGTATTGTGTAAATCTATAGATTGCCTTGGGCAGGATGGATATCTTAACAATGTCGATTCTTACAATTCATGTGAATGGAATATTGTTCCATTTGCTTGTGTCATCTTTGATTTATTTGAGCAGTGTTTTGTAGTTTTCATTGTAAAGATCTTTCAGGTCTCTTGTTAGAAAGATGCCAAGGTATTTCTTTTCTTTCTTTTTTTTGGGGGGGGGGTTGGCTATTGTGAATGGGACGGTGCTTTTTCTTTGAATTTCTGTCTGTTTATTGTTGGTGTAAAGAAATGCGACTGTCTTTTGCACATTCATTTTATACCCTGAGACTTTGCCGAAGTCCAGTGCAAGGAGGTTTTTGACAAATTCTCTTGGGTTTTTAAGGTATAGAATCATGTCATCTGCAAAGAGTGATAACTTGACTTCCTCTTTTTTTTTTTTTTGAGTTGGAGTCTCACTCTGTCGCTCAGACTGGAGTGCAGTGGCTCCCGGCCACCGCAGCCTCAACCTGCTGGGCTCCGGCGATCCTTCCACCTCAGCCTTCCCAGTAGCCGGAATTACAGGCGTGCACTACCACGCCCGGCTGATTTTTTTGATTTATTGTAGAGATGAGGTCTCACTGCCCAGGCGGGTCTCGAACCCGCGGGTTCAGGCAATCCACTCACTTCAGCCTCCCAAAGGCTCAGGATTACAGGCTGAGCCACCGAGCCCGGTGACTTCCTCTTTTTCTATTTGGATACACCTGATCTCCTTCTCTTATCTAGCTAGGACTTCCAAAAGTATGTTGAAAATGAGGGATGAGAGTGGACATTCTTGTTTTGCTTCGTTTTTCAGGGAAAATGGGTCTAATTTCTATATGTTTATCAGTATGCTGACTGTGGGTTTTTCGTAGATGACTCTTACTATTTTGAGGTATGTCCCAACTGTGCCTAGATGTTTGAGGGTTTTTATCAAGAATGGATGCTGGATTTTATCAAAAGTTTTTTCCACTTCTAATGATCTAACCAAATGTAAAACGTCAAACTATAAGAACCTTAGAAAATGCAGGTGACACACTTATGGAAATTGGAAATGCCAACCAATTTCTGATCAAAACCCCAAGTTCCCATGCCATAAGAGATAAGATAGACAAGTGGGGCCTCATCAAACTGTCAAGCTTCTGCAAAGTCAAAGAAACCACCAAGAGAGCAGGGAGACAACCCACAGACTGGGAAAACATATTTGCTAACTGTATGTCTCATAAAGACCTAACATCTAGAATCTACAAGGAACTCAAACGTGCCAAAAAGAAAAAAAAAAAGCCCCATTACAAGTGGGCAAAAGATATGAATAGACACTTCTCAAAAGAAGATATATGAGCAGCCAACAGATACACGAAAAAATGCTCAGCTTCACTAGTCATCAAAGAAATGAAAATTAAAACCACACTGAGATACTACCTAACTCCAGTCAGGATGGCCATCATCAATATCTCAAAAAGCAACAGATGCTGGAGAGGATGCGGCAAAAGGAACACTTCTACACACTTGGTGGGAGTGTAAACTAATACAACCTCTGGGGGAAACAGTTTACGATTCCTAAAAGATCTAAAAATCGACCTTCCATGTGACCCTGCTATCCCCCCCACTGGGAATATACCTGGAGGAACTCAAATCACTCTATGAAAAAGATACCTGCACGCGTATGTTTATCGCAGTATTGTTCACAATAGCAAGAACATGAAACCAATCGTGCTGTCCACTGAAGAAGGACTGGATAAAAAAATTTGGTACATATACACAATAGAATATTATGCAGCCATAAAGAAGGACAAAATTATGAACGTCACAGCAACCTGGATGGACTTATAGTCTATCATAGAAACAAAGAACTGCGTATCACATTTTCTCACTCATAAACAGACCTTGAACAATTATCATAATATTATAAGAAAAGGATTGGCTGTAGTGGGAAACTGTTGAGGGGAGATGAGATTTGAAGTATTGGGATGGGGAGTACACCTCGTTAACAAGGGTAGCTGCATAATGAACATTTGTGTGCCTAACCCTGAATTGTATTCCACATCTTTAAAATTAAAATTTTTAAAAAAAACAGACATAAATTTATAAACAAGAAAAAAAGAAAATTGCCAAAATTTTATAGCAAGAATTCAATTCCTGCTGTCTAATTTCAAAGTTCGTACTTTTAACAAATTTATTGCCTTAATATTGCAGCTTAAGTTCTTCTATTTTCTCACATTCGACCATGATGAAATACATGGAGAAAAAAATAGAAAATAAATACTTTTAAATAAACACAATGGAAAGCAACATAAGAGAGGAAATTTTTTTTTTTTTTTTGAGTTGCAGTCTCACTCTGTCGCCCAGACTGGAGTGCAGTGGCATGCTCCCGGCCACCGCAGCCTCAACCTGTTGGGTTCCAGCAATCTTTCCACCTCAGCCTTCCAAGTAGCTGGAACTACAGGTGCGCACTACCACGCATAGCTAATTTTTTGATTTATTGTAGAGATGAGGTCTCATCAAGTTGCCCAGGCAGGTCTCGAACCCACGGGCTCAGGCAATCCATTCACCTCGGCCTCCCAAAGCATGGGATTACAGGTTGAGCCACTGAACCCGGCTAGGAGAGGTAATTAAACTCTGCATCAATAGTTGTGGTTTTCATAAACTTTTACAATATACAAAAAGAGTTCTGGACATTGATATTAACCATTCATCAAAATGGTTGTATATTTTGCCACTTTCTGTGTTCTTGGAACATGAAGGTTTTATTTTCTGATATTTTGAAGAGTCTACAGATCTGTGATTTACAATCAAAATGAAGAGAAATATGTAACAAGTCCTGTGAAATTAATTTCCTATATAATTTTAAAAATTCAATGAGTTTTCAAACTAGTAGAAGAAATATAATTTATTCCAAGAAAAATGGTGATCAGTACATATTTTTAAATCAGGAAAATGCTATAATATGAAAAATTGATTGGTCTAATATTATTTATTGGGCATCTATTGGAGAGCAGGGGAGACAGTTATTTGAAAGCTCATTTTTATTTCACAATCAATACATATGTAAAAATATTATGTTGTATACAATAAGTACATATAATTTTTCATTTTTCTATTAAAATACAATTTAAACATGTATCTTCGTTTTTTCATTCATTCACTCACCAATTTATGAAAGACTGTCAAAGTCTCCTTACTACTTCTAGGCATTGTGCTCAGCATATAGGACACAGAGGCGAACCAGAAAGCTACAACCTCTGTTTTAGTGGTATCAAGAACCTAACATGTAGGAAACCATTAGAATGAAGTGACCAAGAGATGATAAAACTCTGATCTAGGAAGATGGATTTTTTTTTTAAAGTTCCAATGTGAAAAAGATTTAAGGAAAAAATGTTGGGCCTTGAGGACTGAGTGTGAAAAAGAAAGAGGAAAATAAAACTGACCAAAAGAGAAACTTGAAAGAAAATATTTAAAAATTTTTTTAATCTAAGCATTTCATGACGAATTACATCTGAATGATCACATCACTAAATTATAAGGTATATCTAAAGTAGTAATTGGTACTATACTTGGAATCTAAAATCATTCTAATTAAATAACACTATTATTGTTGTAATCATTCTTCTATCATATATGTACTTTTTTCTTGAGAAACCCTAAGTAATGTTATTCCCTCCTCACCCTTTAGATGGAAATGTGGAAAACAGTTGAGAGCTAAGTGGACAATACATAGGATCTAAAAATCCTTAAATCTTATTTGTAAATATACTCCTTTCACTCTTCAATGATGTTTCCAATAAAATATGTGCATAGAATACAACTAAAGCAATGGACTTAGATCAGTTTAATAAGAGTTTGAGACTATAACCCAACAAAATTTTATGATAAACTAAGCTGCATGATGTGGAAAAGTATTGTCTAAGCCAGACAAATACATAATAACTAGCTAAACATTTGGAATATACAGCATTCCAAATGACTTTCCAAAAAAATTTCATATCTGAATACCAGGCCATTGTGGTTTACCTCGCATATAGTCAAGAAATGTACTTGCAAGAGGAATAGTCTCACTAGGAAGAAGAAATAAAAGAGAAAGAGAGTTGATGCAAGTTATAGAGTGGGGCAGGTTTAGGCTTCCTGACATTAGACCCCTTTGTTCAGGGAGTCCATAAGAGAAACAACACTTACTGTTTCTTACTTAGGAGAAACTAAAGGGGAAAATCAAGAGAATGAATGCAAAAGCTCTACAAGGCACAAAAATGATGCAGGGAATTAGTCTGCTAATTTCTAAACATAAAATCAAGATACAATTTTGTACATGTGAATTACAGTAAGTAGAAGGGATAAATTAGAAGAAACATGAGAACATTAGAAAATGTCGCCGGGCTCGGTGGCTCAGCCTGTAATCCCGCGCCTTTGGGAGGCTGAGGTGAGTGGATTGCCTGAGCCCGCAGGTTCGAGACCCGCCTGGGCAGCGAGATCTCATCTCTACAATAAATCAAAAAAAAAAAAAAATCGGCCAGGCGTGGTAGCGCATACCTGTAATTCCGGCTACTTGGAAGGCTGAGGCGGAAGGATCGCCGGAGCCCAGCAGGTCGAGGCGCGGTGGCCGGAAGCGGCCACTGCACTCCAGTTTGGGCGACCTAGTGAGACTCCAACTCAAAATAAATAAATAAATAAATTTTTAAAAAAATAAATAAATAAATAAGAAAATGTCACAGAAGAATAAAAATTGGGAACCTTTAACCTGAAAATCCTGATATAGGCAAGTGCAGTGACTCAAACCTATAATCCTAGCACTTTGGAAGGCAGAGGCGAAAGGATTGTCTGAGCAGTTTGAGGTCAGCCTGGGCAACATGGCAAGACCATGTCTCTACAATAAATCAAAAAATTAGCTGGAGTTCCAGCTACTTGGAAGGCTGAAGTGGAAGGACAGCCTGAGCCCAGAAGTTTGACTGTGGTCACCATGATTGTGCAACTGCACTCCAGCCTGGGTGACAGAGAAAGACTACGAAAAAAACAAAAAATTCCAGAGACAGATAAACTTCTGAGAACAATTTATTATAGAAACTAGAAAAAAAGAATGGAAGCTAGTTGGAACTCCTGGTTTGAGTGAGAAGCAATAATGATTAGAGATTAAGACCATAGACTCTGAAGTTAGACCACCTGGTCTAAAACTGGCCATATTGCTTATTAGCGGTGACCTTGGTTAAATTAATTGTGATTCAAAAACTCAATTTATCATGAAATAATTGGTTTATGAGTTGTAGAACTGAAGACTATATTCTCTGTCCATCTTTTCTTTATTCCCATAGTCTATTAATTTTTATATAACTTAGCTATTCTTTGAGTTCTGCCATATTTAGTCACATGTAAGATATATTGTGATACTTAATTTTATAATATAAAGAATATTTATTTTGAAATTTCTTAAAAGTACACTGATACTAGGTGGATTAATAAGAGCAAAAACATACAAAATCATTTTAGCATGCATAGCATAAGGGAGTCACGGGAGAATTGTGATGTAATAGCCTACTATGGTACAGATGCCCTGTGTCAACGCTCTTGATTTTTTATTATCTCTTCTTCCAAATGTTTAGCTAGTTGCAAAATATTTATACATCTTAGACAATATTTTTCTACAACATGGAGTTAGGTAGAGTTGCCAAAAAAAAAAAAAATTCTGTAAGATATTTAAAGAGGTTTATTCTGAGCCAAATATGAGTGACTTAGGACCATGACACCGTCCCAAGAGGGTACTGTAAACATGTGCTCAAAGTGGCTGAATTATGGCTTGGCCTTATACATTTCTAAGGAGAGAGAAATTACAGACAAAATGTAAATTAATATATGTGAGGTTGATAGTGTTTGAGTCCGGAAGAACAGGGCATCTTGAAGTGGTGGTCTTACAGGTTATAGGTGGACTTAAAGACTTTCTGACTGGCAATTGATAGAAAAAGTTAAGGTGTGTCTAAAGAATTTGAAATCAGTAAAATAAATGCTTAAGTTAAGATAAGAGGAAGACCGGGCGTGATGGCTTAGCCTGTAATCCTAGGCTTTGGGAAGCCAAGGTGAGTGGATTGCCTGAGTCCCCAAGGGTTCAAAACCAGCCTGAGAAAATTGGTGAGACCTTGTCTCTACTATAAATCACAAAAAACTTAGCCGGGCATGGTGACATGCGTCTGCAGTTCCAGCTACTTGGAAGGCTGAGGCCAAAGGATCTCCTGAGCCCCATAGGTTTAGGCTGCTGTCGCTGTGAGCCTGCTGCTGCACTCCTTCTTCGGTGACAGAGTGAGACTCCAACTTAAAAAAAAAAAAAAATTAAATTTTTTTAAAAAAAGATATGGGGAGCTACAGATGCCAAGATTCTTGCTATGTTGATGACATTTCGAAGTGGCAGGCTTTAGAGAGAACAGGTGGTATATATTTTATGAAGTATCCTCCACAGATGTAAATTTCCCCGAGAGAGCTTTTCAGGGTCACTTCAAAATATGTTAAATATTGTATATATGTACCACATTTTCTTTTTTATCCAGTCCTCTTTTGATGGGAAGCATGGTTGGTTCCTTGTTCTTGCTATTGTGAACAACGCTGCAATAAACATGCTGCCATATTACTGTAGGAAAGTAGTGGGAAACTGTGGGGAGGGGCGTGGGGGGGATAGCTGGGATTGACAGTAATCAATATCCACCTGGGGAAGGGAAGCACACCTCATCAATAAGGGTACTTGCACAAAGAACATTTGTATACCTAAACCTGAATTGTACCCCACAATTTCAAAATAAAAATTAAAAGAGAAAAAAAAAAGTCAAATATTTGTACATATAGTGCCTGCTATCTGTCATGTGATCTATACCAGAGTCAGGCTGAAAATTGGTATCTTATTACCACGGAGTCTGTTTGTCAGTCTTATGATCTCTAGTTAATGCTAATACTAGTAAATTGTGTCTCCACAAGGGATGGGTATAACAAAGCTTTTCTCTCCTCCTTTTCTGTCATGACCTGGAGTTTAATTTTTCAGTTTTCCCTTAGCCAAGAGAGAGGTCTGCTCAGTTGATTGGAGGCTAAGATTTTATTTTTGGTTTACAGAACCCTTCTTCTTAGAGGAGGGGGAGAGATGAGAAATGTAGGCAATTCTTTTGAGGGGCAGCACATGGTTATTAGAAAGAAAGAACAGACCTGTGAGACAGAAATTAACTTGTAAATGAATCTCCATGGACTCTGAATAATTCTGAGATGCAGACATTATCTTGTCAAAAAAGTTCATCCAGGTATGGTCCATTCCTCAGTTTTCTCTTCTGAAATGGACAGTGAGATTTCAGGGAGGGAATAGAAGGCAACTGTGTTCTTTTTGGGGGTTTGGTTTCTAGGTAGATAAGGGAACTTCAGAAAACAATCTTACCCTATGCTTTGGACAAAGGGGTCATGAAAAAGAAGTGACCAAAGAGACCCTGAGGCTGCTTCTTGAGTTCAGAATGTCACCGAGGTATATTTTAAGGTATTATTTTTCTGTTCCCTTATAGCAGCATGTCAGAAATAGAAATAGTTACTTATACTACATTGTAGTTGAGAGATTATGTTTTTGGCAGTATGCCAGATAATTGCATTAATTAAATTAGGTAGAAGCAATTTCAATTACGCCAAGAAGCCTGTGTATGGATATTGGATAGTCAAAGTGGTAAACTACAGTGGAAATTTTTATTATTGTTTTTGACCAGTACTTTAACACTTTTCTCTGCTTCTTTCAGATGTTGGCATCTAGTTCACTAGTGTGTGACTAAAGTTAAGACCATCACATTGTACCACTTGATGTGAGCCTGGAATGAATAGCTGACCCTGACTCTGGTGTCTGTAACCAAATAAAAAAGCAGTGACCATTTAGAATTCATCCTAACATTAATATCTCTGATCAGCAGAATCCGTAGCACACTGAAGATGGTGACTCCAGAATCAAAAGGTCCATGAGTGTTATATTGTCTCCTGATGATGATTATGCCAATTTTGGCCATCAGTCATTTGTGCCCCAGCATAAAGAGTGGTGTTCTAGAGGTCGTTGGGTGATCTCCTTGTGTTCTCAGCTTTTCTCTCTTTCCTCCCACATTCTGAGCTTAATTAACTAGGCTTTCCATAGAATCTGTGAGCTTCATGTTACTCTTTCAATAATCCATCTTCTTAATATGTTAATTGGAATTTATTTCTTTAATTTACACCGAAGAACCATGGTGGCACATGTACCGACTGACAGTGATGTGTGTGGGTTATTTAGGGAATTCAGGAAATCTGAAAAGTTTTAAAATAAGGAAGTTGACTACGGTGGTGAGAACTAAACTCTGACCTTTTTTCCCCCCTTATTCAAATTCCTGACTAAGAGGCCTGGGGACATGATGCTAAAAAGATGCATCAGAAGGGTTTTTTATTAATCCTGTATGATGAGACTTGCCTCCCAACCTCATTCTGGAGAAACATCCCGCAGCAGATAAGGAAGGAAATCAAAATATTTCATGACCCTGCAAAACCATTTCCTGGGGACTCCTGGGCTCTGGGTACCTTTTAGGACATTTGCCTATTATCTCTGAAGTCTGTCACCTATGCAGCTTCATCTACATATCAAGAAACTTGGAATATTTCTAACCCTTTATCTCAACAGGACATCACTTTTAGTGATTTCAAAATTCTTTAGATAGCAGCCTAACTTTTGCTGGTAACTGCCAGTTAGGAAATCTTTGACTCCATCTATAATCCTGCAAGCACCTGCTTGAAGATGTTGCATCTTCCAGGGCCAAGCCAATTGAAACCTCACATATATAGTTTCCTGTAACTGCTGTCTTTCTAAGATGTGTATAGCAACAATTCAACCACCTTGAACACATGCTCTCTTTTTTGTATTAATTATTTATTTATTCAACAATCATTTATTTTATTTTTATTTTTTATTTTAAAGATGTGGGGCACAATTCAGTCTTAGGTACACAAATATTCATTATGCAGATACCCTTGTTGATGAGGTGTGCCCCATCATCCTCTGACAGGTTCCCACTTCTGCTAGTCCCTTTCTTATAGTATTGTGATGGATGTGCAAGGTCTGATTATGAGTGAGAACATGTGATACTTGGTTTTTTGTTTCTGTGATAGATTTCTCAGTATTATAGCCTCTAAGTTCATTCAAGTTGCTGCAAAGTTCATAATTTTTTTCTTCTTTATGGCTGTGTAATATTCTATCGTGTATATGTATCACATTTTTAAAATCCAGTCCTCTTTTGATGGGCAGCACAGTTAGTTCCATGTTTTTGCTATTGTAAATAATGCTGCAATAATTCTTAAGACCTTTTGAGGCAGAACTGTAGGCCTGATCACTCACATTTGGCTCAGAATAAGCCTCTTTAAGTATATTTGTCTGAACTGGAATTTTTTCCATTGTTGGTGGGATAAAAAGCCTGATCAAACAAAACATTTATTTCAAGTTTTCAGTATTTGCATGGCTTTAATTTATTGGGTAATTGTCATGCTTTTTAGTAACTTGTCTTAAGTCAGGCTGACCTTTGGAAGTTCAGATAAAAAATTGTTTTCCAGCCGGGCTCGGTGGCTCAGCCTGTAATCCCGCGCCTTTGGGAGGCTGAGGTGAGTGGATTGCCTGAGCCCGCGGGTTCGAGACCCGCCTGGGCAGCGAGACCTCATCTCTACAATAAATCAAAAAAAAAAAACCAGCCGGGCGTGGTAGCGCATGCCTGTAATTCCGGCTACTCGGAAGGCTGAGGCGGAAGGATCGCCGGAGCCCAGCAGGTCGAGGTTGCGGTGGCCGGGAGCGGCCACTGCACTCCAGTCTGGGCGACAGTGTGAGACTCCAACTCGAAAAAAAAAAAACAAAAAAAAAACAAAAATTGTTTTCCAGAAGGTGAACATTTTAATTTGGTTGCCAGTAGTTTTATTATGATGATATTATGCTTTCTACTTTTGTTCTGTACGCTATTTTTATAAAATATACAATAAGAAAGGAAGTATTTTAATACAGCAATGGAAAGGGAAGAATAGAAAATCAAGCATAAGAACTAGATTTTCTATGAGAGGAGAATGTTTTGAAATAATTTCTCTTATCTTTTTCATTTGATTGACTGACAATAAGGGTTGGGAAGAAAAGCAATCATAATACTTAGGAATAGGAAAGATTTTAAAAACATACACTTGTTTTTGTGATTCAATATATTGTTCTACAGCAACTATTCATATCCGTTGATAAACATTAATTGCCATACAGAAGGAAGATGAATGCATTATACACTGATAGATATGGACTAAAATATGTTATAACGCCAATAAAAATGTTTTACATTATTAAATGGACGGTAAGATTCAACACGAGTAGATTATAAGAAAGTATGTTAGCTGGGCTTGGTGGCACAGCCTGTAATCCCAGCGCTTTGGGAGGCTGAGGTGAGTGGAAAGCCTGAGCCCATGGGTTTGAGACCCGCCTGGGCAACTTGGCGAGACCTCATCTCTACAATAAAATAAAAAATTAGCCGGGCATGGTAGCACACACCTGTAGTTCCAGCTACTTGGAAGGCTGAGGCGGAAGGATTGCTGGAGTCCAGCAGGTCGAGACTGCGGTGGCTGGGAGCATGCCACTGCACTCCAGTCTGGGTGACAAAGTGAGACTCCAATTCAAAAAAAAAAAGAAAGAAAAGAAGAGAAAAGAAAGAATGTTTACTATTAGAGCAGTTATACACTTTTAAATATGCTCTCTGTTATTAAATTGTAGGGAAAAGTGGTTTATATAGTCAGTGTACTATAAGCCAGTTCTTATTTAAAATGTTTTATTTAAATAGGCACCTAAAAAATGTTTGTTTATGAAAATTTATTAGCATTGACTAGCTTATTTGCAGAAGAGTCCTGAGGCATTGTTAGTTTTAACTCAGCTCTTTCATTATTAGAATAATCATCATCAAATAGCATGCATCATCTTCCACAATTACATACACACTTAAGTCTAGACAATTTATCTATTTCTCTTGAAACCACCTTTGTTTTATAAGACAGGTAGATAATGTCTGTGAAAATAATTTTCTTGTTTTTATATCACTTGAAGGACAAACATGATGTTATTCCCCAGGCAATTTCAATGCATACTTTTTAAAACTTTCTTTTATTATAAAGATGTAGAGCACAAGCCAGGATTAGGTACATAAGTAGTCTACATGCAGGTGAAGTTTGGGGGATATATCACCACGAAGTATACCTAATTCACAACTGGGAAATGAGGACTAGTTGGTGGCCAAAGCATTGTTTTAAGGCTTATAAACAAAGAATCACTTTGGATATATTTCAGTGTTTGGGTTTGTTGTCCTTTTACAACTTTCAAAAGAATTCTAATAGCACTTGTATTTGCATAATATTTATAGCATTATACATTATTAAGATTCATAATTATTACATATTAGGAGCAGGGTATGTTTTAAGGTAATTTAAATGGATATTATTTAAATTTAATACTATGTGAAAAATCCTCAACCTTTATTTTATTTTATTGTGTTTTATTGCTTGCTACATTGCTGCATAATAGAGGTACATAGTTTGGGGAGTACATGAGATAATTTATTGCATTCATATAATTTGTAAAGATCTAATCAGTGTACTTGAAATAGCCATCATCTTAATATTTGTTTTTGCTTTACGCCAGAAACATTAAAATTATTTTCTTCTAGCTATTTCAAAATGCATAATAGATTATTGTAAACTATAATCACCCTACTGATCTTCAAAATAGGTCTTATTTCTTTTATCAGACAGAATATTTAACCTGTTAAGCAATTTCTCTTCATTCTCTCCTCTTGTCTACACTTCCTGGCCTCTAGTAACCATCAATCTGCTCTCTTTCTGCTCCACTTTTTTTTCTTTTTTTTTTTTGAGTTGAAGTCTCATTCCATCGCCCAGACTAGAGTGTAGCACTCTCATGGCCCCCCAGCGTTGCCCGGTCTATTTATTTATTTATTTATGAATTAATCAATTAATTAATCATAGAGACGAGGTCTCACCAAGTTGCTCACGCTGGTATCGAACCCGCAGGCTCAATCAATCCTCTTGCCTCGGCCTCCCAAAGTTCTGGGATTACAGGCTTGAGCTACCGAGCCCAGTCAAGATTCACCTTTTAGCTCCCACATATGAAGGAGATCATGCTATGCTTGTTTTTCTGTGTCTGGCTTATTTCATTTAACATAATGACCTCCAGTTCCATTTATATTGCTGCAATAAAATTTCACTGGGACTAAATGATATTCTATTGTGTATATACATATATATGTCAAATTTTCTTTATTTTTTCATCCACTAATAAACATTTAGTTTGATTTCATATCTTGGCTATTGTGAATAGTGCTATAGTGGACATAAGAGTGCAGATGTCTCTTTATGATATGATATTGATTTCTTTTCCTTTGGATATGTACCCAGTAGTGGACTTGCTGGTTCATATGGTAGTGCTATAAGTTTTTTGAGAAACTTCTGTACTGTTCTCCATAGTGGCTTTGCTAATTTACATTCTCACCAACAGTGTACAAATGCTATCCTTTCTCCACATCCTCACTGGCATCCATTATTACCAGTCTTTTTTACAAAAGCCATTTTAACTGACGTGAGATAAATTTCTCATTGTAGTTTTGACTTGCCTTTTTCTAATGATTACAAATGTTGAGAATATTTTCATTTTCATTTTCATGTCCTCTATTGTAAATGACTGTTCAGATCATTTGCCTATTTTTGAATTGGATTATTTGGTTTGGGCTATAAAAGTGTTTGATCTCCAGACACTCTATGGAAATTGGAACTGGCAACCAATTCCTGATCAAAACCCAAGTGCCCATGTCATTAGAGATAAGATAGACAAGTGGGACCTCATCAAAATGACAAGCTTCTGCTAAGCAAAAGAAATCATCAAGAGAGCGAAGAGAGAGCCCACAGAATTGGAAAACATATTTGCCAACTGTATATCTGACAAAGGCCTAACATCCAGGATCTAAAAGGAACTCAAATATGCTAAAAGGGAAAACAAAACGAAACAAACAAACAAACAAACAAACAAGCCCCATTAAAAAGTGAGCAAAATACATGAATAGACACTTTTCAAAAGAAGAGATACAGGCAGCCAACAGACATGAAAAAGTGCTCAACCTCTATAATCATCAGAGAAATGCAAATCAAAACCACATTGAGATACCACCTAACTCCAGTAAAAATGGCCATCAACACAAACAACACAGATGCTGGAGTGGATGCAGAGAAAAAACAAAACAAACAAACAAAAAACACTTCTATAATGCTGGTGGGAATGCAAAGTAGTGCAAACTCTTTGGAAAACAGTGTGGCAATTTCTGAAAGAACTAGAAATTGACCTTCCATGTGACCCAGCAATCCCCCTGCCAGGAATATACCCAGAGGATCTCAAATAATTCTACAAAAAAGATAACTGCACACGTATGTTTATTTCAGCACTATTCACAATAGCAAAAACATGGAACCAACTGTGCTGTCCATCGAAACTGGACTGGATAAAAAAAGTGTGGTATGTATATACAATGGAATATTATGCAGCCATAAGGAAGGACAAATATATGGACTTTGCAGCAACTTGGATAGATTTAGAGTCTATCATACTCAGTGATCTATCACAGAAACAAAGAACAATGTACCATTTCTCACTCATAAGCAGACCTTGAATAATTATCATAATACAATAAGAAAGGAATTGACAATAGAGGGAAGCTGCCAGGGGAGAGAGGCACACCTCATCAACAAGGGTGCCGGCATAATGAACATTTGCATACCTAACCCCGAATTGTACCTCACATCTTAAAAATTAAAAAATTTTAAAAAATTTAAAAAACAGCAATAAAAAATTGTGTGATCTCCTCATGTATGTGTTCTTGTTATTAATACTCTGTTAGATGGATAGTTTGCAAATATTTTATTCCATTTTATGAGTTTTCTCTCCATTTTTAAAATTGCTTTCTGTGGAGAAGGCTTTTAGCTTGATGTAATCCTATTTGTCTATTTTTACTGTGATTGCCTGTGCTTTTGAGGTCTCACATAAAAAAATATTTGCCCAGACAATGTCCTGGAGCATTTCCCCAATGTCTTCCATTAGTTTTCTAGCTCTAGGACTTAGGTTTACGTTTTAAAATTCATTTTTGTGTGTGGGGGGGGGTGAAAGATAGAGAGATGGGGTCTAGTTTTATTCTTCTGCATATAGTTACTCAGTTTTCCCAGCACCACTTGTTTATGAGACTGTCCCTTCCTCATTGCATGTTCTTGGCAGCTTTGACAAAGATGAATTCACTGTAAAAGTGTTTATTTATATCTGGGCTCTCTATTCTTTTTTCAATGATCGATGCGTCTGTTTTTATGCTTGTTCCATGCTGATTTGGTTACTATAGCTTTGGAGTAAATTTTGAAGTCTGATAGTACACGATGTCCCCAGCAGCCTTCTTTTTGCATAGAATTGTTTTAGCTATTCAAATTCTTTTCAGGTTTCACCTACATTTTAGTACTTTGTTTCTATTTCTGGGAACAACATCATTGATGTTTTGACAGGAATCACATAGAATCTGTAAATTGCTTGTCATTTCAACAATATAAATTCCCCCATCCATGAACATGGAATATTTTTCCTCTTTTTTTGGGGGGGGGGTTCCCCTTCACTTTCCTTTGTCAGTGATTTCTAGTTTTTCTTTTATAGATCTTTCCCATCTTTGTTTAAATGAATTGTTGGGAATTTTATATTGTATGTGGTGTTGCTTTTTAAATTTCTTTTTCAGATTGTTCAATGTTGGAGTATATAAATGCTATGGATTTTTGTATGCCAATTTTATGTCATCTAACTTTACTGAATTTGTTTATCAGTTCTGCTTTTCGATGTACTCTTCAGGTTTTTCTATGTATAAGATTATGTCTATCCAGGCTCGGTGGCTCAGCCTGTAATCCCGCGCCTTTGGGAGGCTGAGGTGAGTGGATTGCCTGAGCCCGCGGATTCGAGAACCGCCTGGGCAGCGAGACCTCATCTCTACGATAAATCAAAAAAATCAGCCGGGCGTGGTAGCGCACGCCTGTAATTCCGGCTACTCAGAAGGCTGAGGCGGAAGGATCGCCGGAACCCAGCAGGCGAGGCTGCGGTGGCCGAGAGCGGCCACTGCACTCCAGTCTGGGTGACCAAGTGAGACTCCAGCTAAAAAAAAAAAAAAAAAAAAAAAAAAAAGATTATGTCATCTGTGACAAGGATAATCTGACTTCTTTTTAATTTGGATGCCTTATATTTCTGTCTCTTATCTGATTTCACTGGCCAGGGCTTTCAGTATTATATTAAATAAAAATGGTAAAAAATAAACATTTTTATTGGGTTTCAGATTTTAGAGGAAAGACTCATTTTTTTTTTTCATTCAGCACCATGTTGGCTATGTCCTCTATTGTTTTGAGGTATAGTTCTTTTATACCCAGTTTGTATTTCCGTGGTTTCAGTTGTTAGGTCTCTAAAAATTTTTTAAATTTTACTTCATTTTTTATATATAGGATTTCACTTTGTTGCCTAGGCTAGTCTCAAATTCCTGGGCTCAAGCTAACCTCCTACCTTAACTTCTAAATAGCTACAGGTGCACATCATCATGCCTGGCTTCTTATTTTCTTTATTTAGATCTTTTTTTTTTCTCCTTAGCTATTCTAGCTAAAAGTTAATTGATTATGTCTTGCTTAAAAAAAACAAAAAACAAAAAAACTTTAGTTCGATGGTCTTCTGTAATGATTTTAGTCTAAATTTTATTTACTTTTGCTCTGATCTTTATTATTTTTCTTCTGCTAATTTTGGATTTGATTTGATCTTACTTTTCTAGTTCGTTGAGGTGCATTAATAAGTGATTTATTTAAAGTCTTTCTCTTTTCTTGATATAGGCTTTTATTGCTATAAACATCCCTCTTAGTTCTGTTTTTTGTTGTGTCCTACAGATTTTGTGATTTTGCTGTAACCTATAGATTTTTGACATGTTGTATTTCCAATTTCATCTCTGTCGATGATTTTAGAAGACCTTTTCATAATTTCCTCATTGACTTATTTCTTGTTCAGATACATGTTGATTCATTTTCATGTATTTATGTACTTTTCAAGGTTCCTCTTGTTATTGATTTTAAATTTTACTCCATTGTGTTTCAAAAAGCTACTTGATATAATTTTTACTTTTTTGAATTCATTCAGAATTGTTTTGTAGTCTAAGATATGGTCTATTCTGCAGAATGTTTTATAGGATGATGAAAAGAATACACTCCATAATAGTTAGGTGAAATAACTTATAAATATCAGTTGAACCTATTAGGTCTAGTGTGATGTTTAACTCTGAAATTTCTTTTGATTTTTGTCTGAATAACGTGTCTGTTACTGCAAGTAAGGTGTTAACATACCTACTAGTCTACTGTATTGCAGTCTTTAAAGCCTAATTGATGTTTGCTTTATATTCTTGGAAGATCCAGTATTGATTGCATAGATATTTATAATTCTTATATCATCTTACTAAATTGATTTTTAATCGTTATATAGTGATCTTTTTGTCTCTTTTTACAGTCTTTGATTTTTAGTATATTATATTTAATATAAGTATAACTACTCCTGTTCTTTTTTAGTTTCTTGTTTCATGAGATATCTTTTTCCACCCTTCCACTTTAAGTATATGTGTGTCTTTGTAAGTCAAACTGGTGTCTTGTAGATAGCATTTAGTTGGGTCTTGTTTGTTTATTCATGCAGCCACTCTATGCCTTTCACCTGGAGAACTGAGTTCATTTACATTCAGTGTTATGATTAATAAGTAAGGACTTACTGTTGCCATTTTGTTGCTTGTTTCTGGTTGTTTTTTACCCTCCCTCCCTTCTTTCTTTTTCTTTATTTTAGAGATGTGGAGTACAATTCAGAATTAGGAATACAAATGTTCATTATGCAGGTCCCCTTGTTGATGAGGTGTGCCCCTTCCTCCCCTGGCAGTTTTCCTCAACTGCCAATCCCACCCCTCCTTCCGTGGTAGTTTCCCACTACTTCCAGTCCCTTGTTCCACTCTTTCTTACTGTCCTCCTTTGTGGTTAAATTACTTCCTCTTATAGAATGTTTTATTTATTTATTTATTATTGTTTTAAGCTAATCTAGTAAAGGTTTTTGCACTATGGTTACCAGAAGCTTTACAAAACACATCTTCTAGATATTAAAAAGATGACAACTTTATCTTAGATCACCAAGAAAGATCAGAAAAAAAGAAATCTATTCTTTTACTCTATCCTCTTTGTACTTTGACTTTTGTCTTAATTTACATATTTTTATGTTACCTATCTCTTTTTTTAAAAGATGTGGGGTACAATTCAGGGTTAGGTATGCAAACGTTGATTATGCAGGTATCCTTGTTGATGAGGTGTGCTCCTCCCTCCCCTAGCAGTGTCCCTCAACTGCCAATCCCCCCAGTCCCAGTCCCTGGGTAGTTTCTCACTACTGTCAATTCTTTTCTTATAGTATTGTGATAATTGTTCAAGGTCCACTTATGAGTGAGAACATATGGTACTCTGTTCTTTGTTTCTGTGATAGATCACTGAGTATGACTGATTCTAAATCTATCCAAGTTGCTGTGAAGTCCATATGTTTGCCCATCTTGATGGCTGCATAGTATTCCATTGTGTATATGTACCACATTTTTAAAATCCAGTCCAGCTTCAATGGGCAGCATGGTTGGTTCCATGTTTTTGCTATTGTGAATAGAGCTGCAACAATTGTGGCAGTTATTACTGTTTTTGATAGATGTGCTTTTTAGGTTTAATTATAAAGTTGTGAGTGGATTACACACTATAATTAGAGTATTAGTGTACTCTGGGCTTGTCCTTTTTTGTCCATTTTGTTTTGCTTTGTTTTGTTTTCAGATTGCAGAAATCCCTTTAGCATTTACTATAAGATGGGTCTGCTCTTGTTGAATTCTCTCAGCTTTTGTTCATCTGGGCAAGATGAAATACTTGGTCTATCCTTCATATATGAAAAATAGTTTTGCTTAATATAGTGTTCATGAATTACTTTTTTTTTTTCTTTCAAGACTTTGAAAATGGCATTTCACTCCCTCCTGACATGTATGGTTTCTGTTGAGAAGTTGCTGAAATATAAATTGGAATATCTGTACATGTCATTTGCTTCTTTTCTATTGCTGCTTTTAGAATTCTCTCTGTCCTTGACCTTTGAGAGTTTGGTTATTATTTACCTTGAGGTAGTCTTATTTGGTCCAAATGTGTTTAGTGTTCTCTGACCTTTTTCTTTTCGGGGTATTCATATCTTTCATAAGTTTTATAAAGTTGTCTGTTAGTATTTCTTTGCATAAGAAATCTCTACCCCTTGTTCTTAATCAACTTCCTCTTAAACACTTATAGTTATTAGATTTGGTCTTTTGAGATAATTTTCTATATCTTACAGATGTCTTTGCCTATTTTTATTCTTTATTTCTTCTCTGACTGTTTTCAAATATTCTGTTTTTGAGCCCACTGATTGTTTCATCTACTTGATCCATACTGCTATTGAGAGCCTTTAATAAAATTTTCAGTTCTGCAAATGTTTTTCTCATTTCCAAGATTTACCTTTTATAAAAAATGCCAATCTTGCTGTTAAATTTCTCTGATAAAATTTTGAACTTCTTTTTTGTGTTATCATGGGCATCACTGAGTCTCCTTAAAACTGCTATTTTGAATTCTTGGCTAGCGAGTTCACATATTGCCCTTGCATTAGGGTCATTCACCTGTCCCCTACTTTGTCCATTTTGAAAGTCGTGGGTCCCTGTTGATTCTTTTGAATTAAAAGTTGTGTCCTTGCATTGAAATATCAATGTATATCACAATCTTCTCTGCCTGACTTGTTTTGGTTTTTATTAAATGCGTTCTTTTAGAGATTCTTTAGCTCTAGGTTGCTGCTTCCTTTTCATCTTTATGTGGTGTCTTAAGCTCAGGGTTGCCATAATTCTAGTAACAAAACAGAGTGCTGCCAGTCCACAATGGGGGGAGATTTCTAAGGAGATATCCTGGCAGAGTGGGAAGTCTGTCTAGAAGTTCATGCCCAGGGGAACTGTAGAACGAACCTTCTATAGTGGGGAGGTCCTGAACAGCCACTTTGAGTTGTCATCTCCTTTGACTGAGTTACAGAGCAGTTTCCAGGGCTGGAGCTAAAAGTCTACCTTTCTCCTTTGTCTCTGGATGTCCTCAAAGATATTTCTTTCTTCAGGTACTGGTGATGCTTTTCTTAGATTAAGGCAAGAATGGATCTCCAACCAGGGAACCCAAGATGGTGGGGGAGCTAGCTGTTTACATTGATCTCACTTTTTCCAGTGTAGAAATGGTGAGTTGGAAAAAAAAAATTCACAGACTTGTTGTCATGCAGATTGGTGGAAGAGACATAGTGGATATGGAAGTATGTTTATCTTATAGTCTACTTGGAGATTTTTTTATTCCTCGGTGGCCCTGGGAACTGCCTCCATCCCTTATTTGTTTGTTTGATTATTTTAATTTAATTTAATTTTTTTGAATTGGAGTCTCACTCTGTTGCCCAGGCTGGAGTGCAGTGGCACTCTCATGGCCACCCCAGCATTGACTGGCTGGGCTCCAGAGATCCTTCTGCCTCAGCCTTCCAAGTAGCTGGAACTACAGGCATGCGCTACCAAGCCTGGCTAATTTTTTGATTTATTGTAAAGATGAGGTCCCACCAAGGTGCCCGGGCTGGTCTCATACCCACGGACTCAGGCAATCCACTCGCTTCGGCCTCCCAGAGTGCTGGGGTTACAGGCTGAGCCACCGAACCTGATCTCACCTTATATTTAGTTCTGTGATATTGCTAGTGATAATCTCAGTGCTGTATCTTTGGTTTTGATTTCCTAGGGGGAATGGTGGTAAGGAGTGAAGACAGCTTTCTTCTGTGCTGCCATTTTGAAGCTGAAAATCATTCCTCAACTTATTTTATGAGAAAAAAATGTGCAAATCTAAGGAGACTTTTTTTTTGCCCAAAATTATCTCTCAGAAACAAGGAGGTCCTCTGAACTTACCTAGACTCTCATATTATGAAGCATTGTTTTCAGTTGTTTGAAATACTAAGGAATCCTTTCGTTCTGCCATAAGGTTATACTACAGAGATGTCTCAGGAACCTCTGTAGTGTACATTCAACCAGTTGACAACCTATTTATAAGCTGCCTACTAGCATTCCAATTCCATTACAATCATGAGACATTGGAAATAAAAGCAAGCTAGAATCTAGAAAAGAAGTAAAAAACATAGGAAGATAAAACTCTTGCCTAAGAACATGGACTCGTATTTTTTTTTTCAGTATTCAGTTCTTTATTTCTATGATAGTTCACTTAGTACGATAGTCTCCAACTGCATGGGCTTGAAGGACATACAATGGCCTGGGTCAAAGTCTGTTGGAGGTTTTTAGGCTCCTTACTAACTTTTTTTTTTTAAGATGTGGAGTACAATTCAGGGTTAGGTATACAAATATTGATTATGCAGGTACCCTTGTTGATGAGGTGTGCCCCTCCCTCCCCTGGCAGTTTCCTTCAACTGCCAATCCCAACCCCGCTTCCCTGGCAGTTTCCCACTACTGCCAATCCCGTTCTTATAGTATTATGGCAATTGTTCGAGGTCCGCTTATGAGTGAGAACATATGGTACTCTGTTCTTTGTTTCTGTGATAGATCATTGAGGATGATTGACTCTAAATCTATTCAAATTCCACATGTCTGTCCTTCTTTATGACTGCGTAGCATTCCATTTGTGTATATGTACCACATTTTAAAAATCCAGTACAGCTTCCATGGGCAGCATGGTTGGACTGTGCTTTTAATGATAAAAATAGAAAACTACAGCTGAGACTATTCCCAATGTAAAAGAGAGATTTATTAACAAAATAAACATGTGAAGAACATTCAAGAAGGAGTCTTAAACAAGGCACACGGCATTGGCATGGGTCCCCAGAATGTTACTACTGATGCAACCCATGCAGGCAACCAAGGAGGACAGCAGGCTGGCAGAGGTGGCTGCCTCTGTTTCTTTCCCTGACCAAATGGGCCCAATTCACCTATTCTCCCATCTTTGCTCCAATTGCTCAGCTGAGATACGAAACTATTTGAAATGGCTTTCTGTCACAGAAGACTTTAATCCTTCAAATTCTTGTTTGAATAAATGGTTCATGCCCTTTTTAAAGGACAGATGTTGGAGACTGTATTCAAATCTATTTTGTACTGGATTTCTATGTAAATTGGTGTGGTTATTTTTGCTAAATGTTTCTTGTGTCCTTAACAATGAACTGAATTGTTTTAAATGCTACAAAGACATCATGAGCATTTTAAATCAGTTTGTGTAGTTAGGTTTTCCAATCCCTGTGATTACCTAATGTTTACTATTATAGAACTGACCTGAAAAAATTTACCCATTTTCAATGCTATATATATATATATATATATTTAAAAAGAACTCTTTTAATTCTGAATATATTATTTACTTTCTGTCTATATGGTTTAATAACCTACTTGAGTGTGATTTGCCAAGCTTCAATTCTTTAATGCATTTGCATAAATCTTATGCTGTTTACAGCTAAAATTTCAAGATCAGCCTGGGCAACATGATGAGACCTCGTCTCCACAATAAATCAGAAAATTAGCCAAGCATGGTAGCACACACCTGTAGTTCCAGCTACTTGGAAGACTGAGGCAGAAGGATCGCCTGAGCCCAGCAGGTCGAGGCTGCAGTGGCCAGGAGTGTGCCACTGCACTCCAGTCTGGGCAACAGAGTGAGACTCCAACTAAAGAAAAAAAAAAGTTAAAAGCTATAGAAGCATTGTTAGGAATTGCTTGAACACTGAATTTTAAACTTTTGACATTCTTAGCAAGCATACTTATCTTTTCTGGTCACCAGTCATCATTAAGAATACTTAACGTATATTGCTAAAGACTTTTTATGTGTTAACCTGTTTTCATGCTAAAAGTTTACAATTTGTCCATAATTTCCTTAAGACCTGTTCAGAAAAGGATTTGATGACCTTAATGGATATTGTTGGGTAAAAACAAGTATAAAAGGTAAAAAGGGGGAAAACAAGAAATCCCTGCATCTTAGTAACTCCAAGAAGAATGAATATCCACATTGAAATGGTACTTTATGAGGAATATAATCTTGCCTTAGATATAATAATGTTTCCTTTTTCTTTTATTCTCATGATTTCTAAGTATATTTTTACACAGGACAGTTTTTCAACCTTGATGTACAATGACTGTATTCATTTTTTCTTTTAGTAGTAAACTGTATAATCTTTAAAGTAAGCATCTTGTTTGTTTTGAAAGAAATATGACAATAAATCTACTACATAGAAAATCTTTTTAAAAAGTTAAAAAACATTAATAATTTACTCAGTTTTGATGTTTTATCCTTTTTTCTTTTTCTTCCTTAGTCTATAATGAAAGTGTTATAGTAGTATAAAAAAAAACCCTATGCATAAAAAATGTTATTATTTCCAAAAACTTAGATATAAATAAGATCGTGTATTCCAGAAAACCAAGCCAAACCAAACCAAGCCAAACCAAGCCAAACTAAAACAAACAAATAAACAAAAAAACTATATAATGCCAAACATAGTTCTGGAAAGTTCCAAAATGTAGAGTTTGAATAAAATATTTCATGAAATATTACTGGAAAAAGCACTACTTATAAAGTCATGTAGCATATTAGTTAATCTGTGACTTAAATACATATATAAATTTAAAATGATATAACATTAGTAGACATTTGAAATATGTGGTTTATGATTCAATAGTCAACAATAATTTTTGGATCTTCTCATCAGAAGATTTTTGATCACTTTCTAAAATCCTGAATCACTTCATAATAAAGAATGTAAATGTTATTAGCAAGTAAAAGTTATTTTGATTTAGAATAATTTTTGAAATATCTTTTCTGGCTCTGGTAATTTGAACTAAGAAGATCCATCATGTGTCTTAATCTTCTCTCTCTCTCTTTTTAACCACTTCCTGTTTTATTCTTATGCACTTCAAAAGCTGATAGCCACTGTGCTTGAAGAAATTTTGTGTCTTTCAACATTGCATCCTTATGCATTAGTATTAATATAGATTCAAATCACACAGTCTTTTTTGGGGGGGTGGGATTAGAGGGGAATAGGATCCTGTATGCACACATTCTTTCTCACTCAGGAAGGTAAATATTTCATTGCCTTTAGTAAGAAAAGACACAAGTGATGTGTAGTTGTTCTAACCAAACAATTGGATCACAGTTAAAAAAAAGAAATCATAATCATTAACATAACAATAACTATTACACTTTTGTATTGAACATCTACACTTAAAAGCACTAACATATTTAAAATTCCATGTGATGTTCCCAATACACCTGTTAGATATAATATGTATTCTCCTTTGCTAGGTTCTTATTTACTGCTTGCCTCTGAAATGTTTGTTTACCTCCAAATTCAAATTCTGTGCCATCTTTTCTTGTATTCACTGAGGGAATACTGTCTTCCAGGGTGTTCTGATCATGATTTTAAATGTCATCTTTGTGTCAATTATTGCAGGTTTACAAATCTTATAATTGACTTGAGCTTACATATTTTATTTATTTATTTTAAAGATGTGAGGTACGATTCAGGATTAGGCATACAAATGTTAATTTTGCAGGTACCTTTGTTGATGAGGTGTGCCCCCAGCTCCCTTGGCAGTTTCCCTCAACTACCAATCCCACCCCCCTCCCCTGGCAGTTTCCCACTACTGTCAATCCCTTTTTTATGGTATTATAGTTGTTCAAGGTCCACTATGAGTGAGAACCTAGAATACTCTGTTCTGTTTCTGTGGTAGACACTGTGTACGATAGACTTTAAATCCATTCAAGTTGCTGCAAAGTCCATATGTTTGTCCTTCTTTATGATTGCATAATAGTCCATTGTGTATGTGTACCACATTTTTAAAATCCAATCCAGCTTTAATGGGCAGCACGATTGGCTCCAAGTTTTTGCTATTGTGAGTAGAGCTGCAATAAACATGCCTGTGCAAGTATCCTTTTTATAGAATGATTTGAGTTCCTCCAGGTATATTCCCAATAGGGAATTGCTCGTCATATGGCAGGTCAATTTCTAGTTCTTTCAGAAATTGCCACACTGTCATCCAAAGAGGTTGTAGTAGTTTGCATTCCCACCAGCAGTGAAGAAGCATTTGAGCTAACATCTTAATAGTATGTTATTCGAATTTTATGTTTGTTTGTAGCCAAAATTCACATAGTTCTGCATATTTGCATACCTGAATCATTTTATTATTATTTCATTTTATTTATTATTTCAGATATTATACATCTTTGCCGTGTTGGGTGCTAGATATTATTGTTTCTTTCTCTTGAGCTTTGTTCTGGATACACAGACTGTTTAATAAAAACCATTTTATTCTCTCTAGTCTTGCTTTAAAATTTGTTTGGCAGGACCAGAGTTGTTTAACCCATTCAGGCCATGGGGTGAATTATTTCCAATAACTGAGGAAGGGCTTTTCTGTGTACTCTACCAAATTCCCCATGAATTATGAGATCATTCTGTCTGACTAGTGGGAGCAGGTATTATTTCTGGCCTTCTATGAGTACCAGGTGTCATTTTCTTTAATTCTTTCTCATGTTTTTTTCCCCCCTGAGTGTTTCCTGAATGTATTAGGGGTCATCTGTAAATCTCCAGACTTATTTCCTTTTGCAGTTCTCTCCTCTGTTTCCCTGTACAGTAAACTTTAACGTTTTTGTTCTCCTTGAATGTTTAGTTCCATATACTCAACTAAGAGAGCTGCCAGAATTTTCCATGGTTTCCCTCTAGGTGCTGAGATGTGGAAACCCTCTAAAAGAAGTCAGCTGAAGCAATAAGTCTCACTTTATTTGAGTCCTGTCTCTTAAGTAATATTGTCTTTTACTGCTTAATTACTACATTTTGAAGCCATTATCTCAAATATTTGAATTGGTGTTTTAGTTGTTTCAGACAAAGGAGTAATTCTAGTACCTGTTATAATATCTTGGTCAATATTTATTTTGTTTTTAATTCTGGTAAGGGAAGGAAATTCTGGAATCTTGGTTTGTCTCTTCCTATATACTTGACTTACCATAATTCCATTACCAAAAGCCCTTTGTGGGTATCAAAATAGTAGTGAAAAATTACTGTTCCAATCTTATCACAAAGTAGTTTTGCAAATTTACTGGGCTCAAATTCTACTTATCATCTAACCTCAATTTGTTCCCAATTAATACTTATATCATTTGAGGTTTTAAGGGGTTAATGAAGAAATGGTTCTAGAAATCAAAAAATATTCTGAATATTTTCCTTTACTTAGGATAGGGACACACTGTTAAATAGCTACAGGTAATTTTAAGAAAAGTTTGATTGAAAGTGTATTGTCTATACTTCTAACAGTATTGCAGTGCTCTTCTTCAAATGAACTTAAGTATTCAATAATGGAGTAATTATTCTGAGAATTGGCTTGGTTTGGGAAACTTAATGAGTCTGAACCCCTCATTGTATTGGCTCAATTGACGTTTATGCTCACCAGGTTCATAATTTTTCTGACTCAATTCAAGTAATGTTTTAATAGACTCTCTATGTATTTTATTCAAAGAACAAGGGGACAATTGAACTATCACTAAAGATTTTTGTGGGACAAAATATTCTAATTGCTATTCTAGTGTTGCTGTTCATTATGGCAATTTCAAGCAACTGGCTTTTAAGCATTGCACTTGGCTTCTAACTCCTCTTCATATACATAATTTTCATTGAAATCAATGAGATTATTCAATGATATCAACTCTGTCCATCTTCTTGGACATTCATAAAGCAACCACGGCAGAGCTTTACAAAATGTTGTTCTCTCAATAAAGTTTTTATTTTGGGGTGGTACCCTGCTGAAATAAATGCTACTCTAAACTTTCCAAAGCACATAGTAGGAGAGCAAATCTGTGGGTCACAGACAGCATCCTATGTGCTCTAAGTCTTTAGATTCCTTCATTTATAAATATTTGATGGAAGTTCTGACCTTTCAATATTATTGAATGCAGAACACATTGAATCCAAGTAGTAGTCTGTCAACTAAGAAAACTGTCAAAATCTTTGAGTTATTCAGGATAATACATGGAATTCAAATCTCCCCTAAGAATACACTTATTGGTACATTTGACTCATTACAGCATTTAAAATATATATGTATTTTTCCATTTGTTTGTGTCATCTTTGATTTCTTTGAGTGGTATTTAGTAGTGCATTCCTTTTTTAAGTTTAGAACGCTGATTCAGAATTTGTACACATTTCGATTATAATATATATCATTAATATAAATAAGTAAGCCGGGCTCGGTGGCTCAGCCTTTAATCCCGCGCCTTTGGGAGGCTGAGGTGAGTGGATTGCCTGAGCCCGCGGGTTTGAGACCCGCCTGGGCAGCAAGACCTCATCTCTACAATAAATCAAAATATCAGCCGGATATTTGGTAGCGCATGCCTGTAATTCCGGCTACTTGGAAGGCTGAGGCGGAAGGATCACCAGAGCCCAGCAGGTCTAGGCTGCGGTGGCTGGGAGTGGCCACTGCACTCCAGTCTGGGCGACAAGAGTGAGACTCCAACTCAAAAAAAAAAAAGTAATATTTTGAAATTCTATAGAATATTAGCTATCTCCTTCCAGTTTAGACATTGGAAAGAAGATGTTGACTGTAGTTATGAGTATGAAGACAATGAGGGATGATAAGTGTGTGTGGTCATTGCTGTGGTAAACAGCAGAATCACTGAAAGATGAGGCACAGTTCAATGATACTGCCCCAAAAGGAGGGAAGAGAAGAAAAAAGGAACAAAAGAGGGACAGAGAGAAACTGAAAGACAGGTAGGTAGTTTTTGCCCTTCTTCCGACTTTTCAATCTTCCATGTTTGCCTTCTACTGGAAAATCTAACAGTGGACCAGCCAATCAGAAGCATAGAAAATATAGCCCCAACATTACAGAAAGAGTATAGGAATCTAGAGGGGCAAACATGGAGATTTGTGGTTTATGGTAAAATATATTTCATGCTACAAGAAGACAGAAAATAAGAGTGTTCAGATCTGAGTAAGCCATATTTGAACTTTGATTGATGTTGTTACATGGATCATCATTCAACTGTCTGATAAATCTTCTTGATTCCCAATTACAACCTGGCAACTTGACAGTAAAATTATTATGGTATTGATTATAAAAATACTGAGATAATGGAAATAATTTTCTCAAAGGCAGACATAAAGAAGCCTTGCAATTCAATCTTCTCTACACATGAAGTGTTGATGCAAACGCTTTTATAGTTTTATAAAGGAACAATTGAAATTTAAAAATTGCTGTTTATTTCAATCACTTCCATGCAATTTTCAGGATATGAAAATTGTTTTTAGTAGGTGGGACTATTTTCCCTCAATCTTTCTTTCAAATCATAGTATAGTTTACTAAATAAACATAAACAGATATATTCCAAGTTGTTAATTACAATTTTTATGCATAGATACCATCCATTTGTCAACTCAGTCTATCAGCTTTCTCAACATAGTGAATTGCTTAAATGTCTAATTGCTTATAAGTGTCTCACAACTGCATAGATGAATATACTGTCTTAACTTTTCTAGCATTAATAACCATATGTCAACAATTCTGAATAAAAATATATTTCCAGGAAACGATAATATAGATGGGAAAGATTTAGTAGAATGTATGCTATAAACATGTAATCATTGTATTTTTAAGTGTACCAGGTTCTTTCCTCTACCAGAACCGGTCAATTCTTGAGACTGTATTAGATAACCCTTCATAACCATTGTGTGTACAGAGAGACTAGGGTTACTAGGGTTACTCTAAAAATACACACTGATTTTTAATACAGCTAAGGTGGCTGACAGCACCATTTATTTATGTATGAATTCATCATTGACTCTATATAACCTGTCTTCTAAGAACTTAATATATTTTTCACATATTCCCTCTTAAAGTCAACATATTTTATAGCAACATAATATAATTTACCTACCTAATTATTGAATCCAACTGAATTCATTCATAAACGTATTAATAAGTATCTATTGTCACATTAAAAGTTACTCAAAATATTAATGACATAAAACAACACATATTGATTGATATCAGAAAAATAGTGAAGATAAAGCAGGAGGAATCCATCTCTCTACCTAGACAACATTTGTATTGGGAGAAACAATCTGAAATGACTTTTCGATACTCTGGGTTTATTTGAACATTTCAGCTCTTGAAAAACAGTTTGGATAGTAAATTGAAGTTAATTTCTGTCAATTTCATCAGTCAGTGGGACTTTGGTTACCTATCACATATACCCCTCCCCCTGCCAAGTCCTATGCCAGGCAGCATTGGGAATGACACACGTAGTCTCTGGTGCAGTTTACTGAAGCCAAATTAGGCAATAAGAAATTTGTCCTCCAGATCTTGGATCTGTGTCTATGTTGTAAATTGCTGCTTTTGATTGCAGAGGTGTATTCACAGAAGTAGGCTGCCATTTTTGCACCTCCTAAAACTTTTTTTTGTGGATATTTCAATCACACTCATCTATTGGTGTGATTATATGAGTGAAAATATTCAGCACCACACGTGCCCATGAAAATATTCAGCTCAGAAAATATCTGAGAAGATCTTATGTCTTTTAGCTCAAGTTGATGGTTAGCATAGAAATACCCTACAATAATTAAAAATAAGTAAATGATAGGAATTATGAGAAAGGTTTGATTTCCATATTTAACATAATGTAAGACTTAAATGTACCATTTTTTACATGTTGCCGAAAGAAGTTAGTCAAGTTGTGAATGCAAGAAGGAAGTTACTGAAGGAAGTTAAAAGTTGAGAGAGATGAGGAAGCTGCAGAAGAAAAGTTTGAATCTAGCAGAAGTTCATGAGGATTAAGGAAAGAAGCCATCTCCATAACATCAAAGTGCAAGGTGAGGCAGCAAGTACTGTAGAAGCTACAGCAAGTTATCCAGGATATCTGGCTAAAATAATAAGTAAATACAGAATTTGTAAACAAAAGATTTTCAGTGTCGCCGAAACAGCCTTATATTGGAATGTGATGCCGTCGAAGACTCTCATTGTTAGAAAGAAGTCAATGCATTTGCTACCTTCTGCTAACTTCAGACTTTTCTTCTGCAGCTTCCTCATCTCAATTAACTTGCGTAGGACAATCTGGTACTGAGTATTTGGTATTTCCAAATTTTAAGCATGTAAAGCATTAGAATCAGTCTTTTGATTCTTTGTATTTAAGAAACGATAGTGGCTTCCAATCTAATAGAAAATAACAAGAGGACATGAATCCATGACTTGGGACAGAGGTATACCTTGCTTATTTGATACTGCAAACAGATTATTTCTAAAACTTCTTTATGCAACAATGTTTTTAGTAACAATCACTTAATAATCAGTAATAATCACCATTTTCTTGGTTTATTCTTTAGTTTAAACATAATTTTTAAAAAGAACAGGGCATAGTGACTCATACCTGCAATTCCAGCACTTTGAGAGCCGAGATAGGAGGATTGCTTGAGCCCAGGAGTTTGAGACCAGCCTTAGGCAGCATAGTGAGACTTTATCTCTACAGAAAATCAAAACTTAGCTGGGCATGGTGTTATGTGCCTGTTGACCCAGCTACTGGGGAGGCTGAGGCAAAAGGATTGCCTGAGTCCAGAAGGTTGAGTCTGTAGTCAGCTGTGATCTGGCCACTACACTACAGCCAAGGTGACAGAGCATGAGCTCTACTCAAATAATAATAATAATAATAATAATAGTAATAATAATAAATACTACTTTTCCATCTTAAAAGCATTATTCAAATTTGGTAAAATATTTCATGTTTGAACTAAAGTTTGCATTTATCAAACAGAATATTGCACCCTGAAGTTTGTATACTGTTTTACTCTTTTAAAATTAAAATACAAATAAAATTCTTAGTGGCTACATAAAATAACAATTGGAAAAAAAAAAAAAAGAAAGAAGTCAATGCCTGGCTTCAACACTTGGAAAGATAGACCGACTTTCTTATTAGGAGCTGATGTAGTTGGGGACTTTCAGTTGAAGCCAATGATTATCTACCAACCCCAAATTCCAAAAGTCCTTAAAAATTATGTTAATTTATGTTAAATTCTATTTATGCTTTGTAAAAGAAATAACAGAACCTTGATAACAAAACATGTTTATAGCATGGTTTACTGAATATTTTAAGCTTGCCATTGAGACTTATAGTTCCAAAAAATAAAAAGTAAAAATATTTCTTTCAAAATATTACTACTCATTGACAATGCACCCGGTCACTCAAGAACTCTTATAGAGATGTATGAGATTAATGTTTCATGTCTGTTAATATAGCATCTATTCTGCACTCCATGCATCAAGGAATAATCTCAACTTTCATGTCTTATTTACCAAACACTTTTCATAAAGCTATAGTTGCCATAGATAGTGATAGTGGCTTGTGAAGAACCAGGTGGCAGCTGGGCTCGGTGGCTCAGCCTATAATCCCACACCTTTGGGAGGCTGAGGTGAGTGGATTGCCTGAGCCCGTGAGTTCGAGACCCGCCTGGGCAGCGAGACCTCATCTCTACAATAAATCAAAAAGAAAATCAGCTGGGCGTGGTACCACGCGCATGCCTGTAATTCTGGCTACTCGGAAGGCTGAGGTGGAAGGATTGCCGGAGCCCAGCAGGTCGAGGCTGCGGTGGTCGGGAGCAGCCACTGCACTCCAGTCTGGGTGACAGAGTGAGACTCCAACTCAAAAAAAAAAAAAAAAAAAAAACCAGGTGGCATAGAAGGAGGTGAGTGGCGAACAAGCAGAGCTCTGCCTCCTGTTAGATCAGAGGTGGTATTAGATTCTTTTTTTTTTTTTTTTTTTTTTTTTTTAGTTGGAGTCTCACTCCATTGTCCAGGCTGGAGTACAGTGGCTCATTCACTGCCACCCCAGCATCAAACAGCTGGGTTCTGGTGATCTTTCCACCTCAGCCATCAGAGTAGCTGGAACTACAGGAATGCACTACCACAACTGGCTTTTTTTTTTTTTTGGTAGAAATGTGGTCTGGCCAAGTTGCCCAGGCTGTTCTCAAACCCATGGACTCAGGCAATCCGCTTACCTTAGCCTCCCAAACTGCTGGGATTACAGTATGTCAGATTCTTTTTATTTTATATTAATTAATTTATTGTTTTTATTATAAAGATGTGGAGTAAGGTTCAGGGTTAGGTATACAAATATTATTTATGCAGTTACTCTTATTGATGAAGTATGCCCCTCCCTCCCCTAGCAGTTTACCTCAACTGCCAATCCCACCCCCTTCCCCTGGCAGTTTCCTGCTACTGCAAAACCCTTTCTTATGGTATTATAATTGTTCAAGGTTCACTTATGAGTGAGAACATGTAGTACTCTTTTCTTTGTTTCTGTTATAGATCACCATGTATGATTGACTCTAAATCCATCCAAGTTGCTGCAAAGTCCATATGTCTGTCCTTCTTTATGGCTGCATAATATTCCATTGTGTATATGTACTGCATTTATGTAATCCAGTCCAGCTTGATGGGCAACATAGTTGGTTCCATGTTTTTGCTACTGTGAATAGAGCTGCAATAAACAACGTATGCAGGTATCTTTTTTTGTAGAATGAGTTCCTCTGGGTATGTTCCCAACAGGGGAATTGTTGGGTCATATGGAAGGTCAATTTCTAGTTCTTTCAGAAATCGCCACACTGTCTTTCAAAGAGGCTGCACTAGTTTGCATTACAACCAGGAGTGTAGAAGCATTCCTTTTTTTGAGCATCCTCGCTAGAATCTGTTGTTGCTTGTTTTATTAATGATGGCCATTCTTACTTGGATTAGGTGGTATCTCAATGTGGTTTTGATTTGCATTTCTCTGATGATGAGTGAGGCTGAGGACTTTTTCATGTGTCTGTTGACTGCCAACATATCTTCTTTTGAGAAGTTTCTATCTATGCTTTTTGTCCACTTTTTAATGAGGCTGTTTTTTTCTTTCCTTTTGACGTGTTTGAGTTCCTTGTAGATGCCAGATGTTAGGCCTTTGTCAGATACAGAGCTGGCAAATATTTTTTTCCCATTCTGTGGGCTGTCTCCCTCATCTCTTGATGGTTTCTTTTGCTTTGCAGAAGTTCATTAGTTTGATGAAGTCCCACTTGTCTATCTTATTTCTTAAGGTATGGGCATTTAGGGCTCTGAATAGGAATTGGTTGCCAGTTCCAATTTCCATAAGGGTGTCTCCTACGTTTTCTGAGATTCTTATAGTTTGAAGCTTTATGTTTAGGTCTTTAATCATTTTGAGTTAATTTTTGTATATGGTGATAGATAGGGATTCTGTTTCAATCTTCTGCATGTGATCAGACAGTTTTCCCGGCACCATTTACTGAGTAGTTTCTCCTATCCCCAGTAGTTGTTGTTAGAGGCTTTGTCAAAGACAAGTTGGTTGAGAAATTGAGGCTTTGCTTCCAGAATCTCTATCCTGTTCCATTGGTCTATGTGCCTATTCTTGTACCATTACCAGGTTGTTTTGATTACTGTAATCTTATAGTAAAATTTGAAGTCCACAAGTGTGATACCTCTTGCTTTGTTTCTTTTGTTTAGGATTGTTTGGCCTATTCGTGGTCATTTCTGTTTCCATATGAATTCCTGTATTGCCATTTCCAGGTCTGAGATGAATAATGTTGGTAACTTAATGGGTACTGCATTGAATCTATAGATGCCTTTGGTTGGATGGACATCTTAACAATGTTGATTCTTCCTATCCATGAGCATGGAATATTTTTCCATTTGTTTGTGTCTTCTTGGATTTCTTTGAGCATTGTTTTGTAGTTCTCATTGTGAAGGTCTTTCACTTCTCTGATTAGGAAGATGCCAAGGTATTTCATTTTTTGCGTGTGCTTAAGCACAATGCAATTGTTCTTTATTTTTGATCTCTGCCTGCTTGTTGTTGGTGTATAGGAATGCAAGTGTCTTCTCACATTTATTTTGTTCCCTGAGACTCTGCCAAAGTCCTTTATCAGTGCAAGCAGGTTTTTGACAGATTCTCTTGGATTCTCAAGGTATAGGATCATATCATGACCAAAGAGGGATAACTTGACTTCCTCTTTTCCTATTTGAATACCCTAGATTTCCTTCTCTTGTCTAATTGCCTGAGCTAGGACTTCCAACACAATGTTGAACAAGAGGGGTGAGAGCGGGCAGCCTTGTCTTGTTCTAACTTTCAAAGGAAATGTTTCCAGTTTCTGTCAATTTAGCAGTATGGTAGTTATGGGTTTATTGAAGATGGTACTTACTATTTTAGGTATGTTCCTTCTATATTTAGGTGTTTGAGGGTTTTTATCAAGAAGGATTGCTGAATTTTATCAAAGGGTTTTTTCTGTATCTAATGATAATTATGTGGTTCTTGTTTTCACATCTGTTGATGTATTTAATTACATTCATGGTCTTGCGAATGCTGAACAGTCCTGCATCCTGAGGATGAGGCCTACGTGGTCGGGTGGGTGATTTTTGAGATGTGTTTTTGAATCCGATTTGCTAGGAACTTGTTGAGAATTTTTGCATCTATGTTCATAAGGGATATTGGCCTGTAGTTCTTTCTTTGTTGGATCTGTACCCGGTTTGGGTATCAGTGTGATGTTAGCTTTGCAAAATGATTTGGGGAGAATTCCATCCATTTCAACTGCCTGGAATACTTTCAATAGGATTGGTATCAGCTCCTCCTTGTACATTATGTAGAATTCTGCTGGAAAGCCATCCGGTCCAGGTCTTTTTAGTTGTACATGGTTTTCTTATGACAGAGTCAATTTTCTGGGTTCTTATTGTCTATTTAGTGTCACGATGTCTTGTTTCCACCTGGATAGGTTGTCTGATATCAGAAAGTCCACCATTTCATTTGCATTATCAAAGTTGTTTCCATTAGGTATACATAGAAATCTCTGATAATCTTTCATATTTCTTCAGGGTCAGTTGTGATTCAATCTTTTATATTTCTGATTGTGTTTATTTGGACTTTTTCTCTCTTTTTCTTGGTTATTCTGGCTAGGGGCCCAACAATCTTGTTAATTCTTTCAAAGAACCAGCTTTTTTGTATTTTGATGCTTTCTTGGATAATTTTGTCTTCTGTGTCCCATATTTGGGTTCTTATTTTGGTGATTTGGATTCTTCCTTTAATGTTGAGGTTTTGGAAGTATTCTCTTTCCAGCTCCATTAGGTTAGGCTCTCCACTTGTGATCTTTCTGTTTTCTTGATTTGTATTCGTAGAGATATAAATTCCCTTCCTAGAACAGCTTTCATGAAATCCCAGAGGTTTTGGCAAGATATTTCTTCATTTTCATTAGTTTCCAGGAATATTTTAATTTCTGGTTTGATTTCAGTGTTGACCCTGTAGTGTTCAGCATCATGCTGTTTAGTGTCCATGTCATTGTGGGCTTTGAGGAAATGTTGTTGGTGTTGAGGTTTTTTTAAAATTTCACTGTGGTTTGAGAATGTGCATGGCAAGATTTCAACCTCATTAAAGTTGTTTATTCTTGATTTATGGCCAAGGGTGTGATCAATCTTGGAGTACATTCTGTATGGTGATGAGTAGAATGTATATTCTGTGGTTGTTGGGTAGAATGATCTGTATGTATCTATTAAGTTCATTTTGTCAAGTGTCAAGTTTAGGTCCTGGATCACTTTGCTAATTTTTTGCCTCAATGATCTTTTTAGGGCTATTAGTGAGGTATTCAAGTCTCCTGCTATAAAAGTGTTAGACGATATTTTTTATAGTTTACTTAGTAGTTGCGTTATAAATTCTGGTGCTCTTGTGTTAAGTGCATATATGCTTAGGATGGATATTTCTTGTCAATGAATTGAACATTCTATCATTATGTAGTGTACTTTTGCATCTTTTTTAATTCTTGACGGCTTAAAAGATGTTTTGTCTGATATTATGATCACAACTCCTGCCTTCTTTTGTGATCCATTCGCCTGGAAACTTGTTTTCCATCCTCTAACTTTGAATCTGTGTGCATCCCTCATAGTGAGATGAGTCTCCTGGATGCAGCAAATAATTGGGTCATGGTGGCCGGGCTCGGTGGCTCAGCCTGTAATCCTGCACTTTGGGAGGCCGAGGTGAGTGGATTGAGACATCATCTCTACAATAAATCAAAAAATTAGCTAGGCATGGTAGCGCATGCCTGTAATTCCGGCTACTTGGAAGGCTGAGATGGAAACATCGCTGGAGCCCAGCAGGTTGAGACTGCAGTGGCTGGGAGCGGCCCCTGCACTCCAGTCTCGGTGACAGAGTGAGATTTCAACTAAAAAAAATAATTAATTAGTTAATTAATTGGATCATAGTTTCTCATCCAATTTGCCATTCTGTGTCTTTTCAGTGGTGCATTTAGTCCATTCACATTCAGACTGATTATTAAAATGTGATTGTTTATTGTTGTCATTAGGTTCTTATAACATTTTTTCTTTGCTTATTTACTTCTGGCTTTGAGATTAATGTATGTTTGTGTTTTCAAGTTTCTTGTTGCACTGTATTCTCTGTTGATTCTGTGTTCTGCTGTTCTCTTGAGGTGTGTGTGGTCTTTCTTTCTTTTTTTAAATTTCTTCTGTGACCTTTTTAAGTGTCTCCTGTAGAGCTGCTCTGGAAGCTGCATAATCTCTTAGGATTAGATGTCTGGGAAGGATTTTAATTCTCTATCACTGATGGAGCTGAGCTTGACTGGATAGAAAATTCTTGATTGAAATTGTTTACCTTCCAGTACTTTGAATATAAGACTCCAGTTTCTTCTTGTTTGTAGTGTTTCTGCCAATAGGTCTGCTTCTATTCTGATTGGTTTTCCCTGATAGGTAGTCTGATCTTTCTCTCTTGTTGCCTTTAGGACTTTTTTCTTTTGTGCCTACTTTGTGTAGGTGAATTGCTATGTGTCTAGGGGGTGTTCTTCTCATTTGATGCCTTGTGGTGTTTCTCTGTATCTCTTGTGTTCGGCTGGTCACTTCTCTGTTGAGATGGGGAAAGTTTTCTTGGATTACCTCCTAGAATACTTGCTCCAAGTTGTTCTCCATTTCCCTTTATTCTTCTGGAATACCAATCAGGCATAGGTTTGGCCTCTTGATATAATTGCACATTTCTTGTATGCTTTGTTCTTTCTTTCTTAGTCTTCTTTCTATGTTTTTACAGGTTGGGTTCATTCTAAGTTTTGGTCTTCAAGTTCTGAGATTCTTTCTTCAGGTCGATTAATTCTGCTTTCCATGCTGGTCATCTTGCTATTTATTTCCTAGATGAAATTTTTTATTGCCGAAATCTCTGTTGCAAGTTTTCAGTGCTGCATCTTTTCTTTCTTTAGTCTTATTCACTCTTTCCATCCATTCATTAATCCCTGTCTTATTCTGGGACCAGTCTTTGGTGACTTCCATTGTTTGGGCACCAAGGTCTGATTTTACAGAAGTTTTGTCTTTGGTACTCTTGAAATTGCCTGAGATCTTCCTTTGGATTTTCCTTATTTGTGACAGATCTCTTGTTTTTCTCTTTATTTCTGTTATTCAGTGTCAGTGAGAGACGCTTTTCCTTCTGATGTTTGCTCACTCCACTAATCTTCTCTGATCTGGGCTCTGGATTTGTTCTTTTGAAATAAGAGAGTGGATGGGAAGCTTTGCTGTCTCTTGTAGTTGTTGAAATTTGAATAAAGTTGGGGATGGGGTGCTAGGATTTAGAAACTACTTGCAAATCACAATGTCCACTTATTATGGTATTGTTCCCTGAGACCCACTCCCCACCACCACTCTATATATGATGCAAAACAGAAACCAATGCAAAAAAACAACTGAACACAAACACACAGACATACACACACACCCCAAAACAAACTATAATAACAACAAAGTGAAACAAAACAAACAACAACAACAAACAGTAAGAAAACTAGACACACATACATGCCCAGCCTAAAGTTAATACAGAAAAAAAACAGAAAGACCGTAGTGGGGGGGAAGGAAATCAAATTGAACCCTCACATATTTATTGACACACATCTTAAACTATAAAAAATGAGAATAAAAAAACCCCAAAGAACAAAAGATCGAAAACAAACCAACAACAACAAAATTGAAAGATGAACACTCAGTCATTCACATACACACATAAACAGAAAATGACAAATAGAAGAACAGTAAAAGCAAATTAAAAAATTTGGGCGGAATGCAGATCAAACCTTCACATACACATTCATGCATAAAGAAAAATATTTTTAAAAATAGATGGACAAATAAAAGTCAAACATTTTTTAAAAATTAAAAAAAAATTGAAAACTATAAAACAACCTGCTATCTTGTGGCTTTGCAACTGTTCCTCTAATCAGGTCTCTCCTGCAGAGCCACCTCTTGTACTCTCTCCTCAGTGTCTAGAGCTGGGGAGGAAAAGAGGCATTGGACATGGGTGGGCTGCAGTCTTCCCCTCTCGTATGGTTAGGAAGATCTCCTCTGGTGGGGAGTTGCGGGACTGTCTCTTCCCCAGGTATGTACTCGCAGGGTGTGCTCCAACCAGGCTTATCCTGGAATGGAGTTCTCCTATTGTAACTGCCTTCCAGGTTCTTCCTGGGTTCGTCCATCTCAACGGTGGTCAGTTGTGTGAGTATGACATTTAGAGGATTGCTGGGGAGGAGCATCTCTCCACTGGTCTCTTTGGAGTCTTTCTTCATCCTTTTCTGGCCACATCCTTTGTGTCACTGCTGGATCAGGGTAGGGAGTGGGGAGCCTGGAACTCAGCACTAGTCAGGTCCATCTGAAGTTTGTGTTTTCAGGATGTTTCCTCTGGGTCATGATCAATCCCCGAGTAGTTGATCCTCTAGTCACAGAGATCGGGTTGTTGCTCCACGGTGAGGGAGTCAGAGCACTTTCCTGCCCCACCTTCAAGATGGTGGTGGGGGCCTCTCTTGTCCTCTTCTGTGGGACTTTGTCTCTGGAGTACCTCCACAGCCCCTGCTGCTAGTGCCCTGCCAGGTGCTAAAGTGGAGAGGAAAAGCCAGGAGCAGGCAGTCTTTTCCTGCTGTAATGGTGAGGGAGAGCCTGGGGCAATAGTTTCTCCCTGCTGCTTTAAAAAAAAATAATAATGGTGCTTATCTTCTGCAACTTGGGAAGAGCCAGGGATGAAGCAGAGAAGCTGCAGCACCAGCTGTTGTACCAGGGGCCTGGCCACTTATGAGCCCCCGCTTAGAAACTCTCCCAACATTTTATTCCCATGGATGATTTGTTGATTTAAAAAAAAAGAAAAGAAAAAGAAAATGGCACTTGGCTTCTGCATCTCATGGGTCGCTAGGGTGCAAGCCCAGCAGCTGTGACACCAGCCGCTGCACCAGGAGAATCCTGGTCGCTAGGTCCCTAGTCTCGCTCAGTCAGCCACTCGCATGCACACTCACTGCCAGCACATACACAAAATTTTCCATACACTCACTCACTTACATGGGGACGCGCATAGTCCCACTGACTTGACCACCATCTTCCTGACCGCAAGATTTCAAAGGAAGTGTCTTTCCATGCAGTTAAGCCTTCAGAACTCCCAGCTCTGGACAAGTTCTTTCATTTCTCTGAGTGATCTCCAATCTCTCTCCAAAACCAGAGAGAAAAAGGAGAGCCTCCTCCAGTAATCAGGGCCCTGGAGTCTCAGCTAGGATGTTAGATTCCTATAGGAAGGCATGTGAAGAATCTTGGGTTGCACTCTCCTTATGAGAATCTAATGCTTGATGAGTCCCTCTCACCCCTATCTATTGAAAATTGTCTTCCGAGCCTGGCTCGGTGGCTCAGCCTGTCATCCCAGCACTTTGGGAGGCCGAGGTGAGTGAATTGTCTGAACCTGCAGGTTTAAGACCCATCTGGGCAACTAGGCAAGACCCCATCTCTACAATAAATCAAAAAATTAGCCAGATGTGGTAACATATGCCTATAGTTTCAGCTTCTTGGAAGGCTGAGGCAGAAGGATCGCCGGAGCCAAGCAGGTCGAGGTTGCAGTAGCTGGGAGTGTGCTGCTGCACTCCAGTCTGGGCGACGGAGTGAGACTCCAACTTAAAAAAAAAAAAAGAAAGAAAAAAAGAAAATTGTCTTCCACAAAACTGGTCCCTGGTGCCAAAATGGTTGGAGACCACTGCTGTAACAGATCTTGGCAAAGTCAATTGAAAATCTTTTGAAAAAGATTTGCCATTAAGTGTATTTGTGATATGTGGAAGGAGATCAATATTTCAACATTAATGAGTTTGAGAAAAGTTAATTTCAATCTTTCTGGATGACTTTGAGGAGTTCCAGTATTCGATGAAGGAAATAATTGCAGATGTGGTAGAAAAAGAAAGAGAACTAGAATTAGAAGTAAAGCTTTAAGGTGTAACTGAATTATTTCAATTTTATGATAAAAGCTTCAATAGATGAGAAATTGCTTCTCATGAATAAGGAAAGAAAGTGGTTTTGTGAGATAGAATTTACTTTGGTAAAAATGCTGTCAACAGTGTTGAAATGTAAGAAAATAGAATATTATATAAATTTAATAAAACAACTACAGCGTTTGAGAGAATTGACTCCAATTTTGAAAGATGTTCTATGGTGGATAAAATGCTGTCAAGTAGTGTCACACACTACAAATACATCTTTCATGAAAGAGTCAATTGATGTGGCAAGCTTTCTTGTTTTACTTTTTTTTTTTTGAGTTGGAGTCTCACTACATCGCCCAGACTGGAGTGCAGTGGCCGCTTCCGGTCACCGCAGCCTCCACTTGCTGGGCTCTAGCGATCCTTTCGCCTCAGCCTTCCAAGTAGCTGGAACTACAGGCGCGCACTACCATGCCTGGCTAATTTTTTATTTATTGTAGAGATGAGGTCTCGCCAAGTTGCCCAGGTGGGTCTCGAAACCGCGGGCTCAGGCATTCCACTCACCTTAGCCTCCCAAGGCGCGGGATTACAGGCTGAGCCACCGAGCCCGGCTTCTTGTCTTATTTTTAGAAATTGTCATAGCAAGTTCAAACTTCAGCAACCACTACCCTGGTCAGTCAGCAGTCATCAACACTGAGGTAAGAACTTTCACCAACAAAAATATTACAATTCAATAAAGTCCCAGATGATCATTAAAATTTTTTATCAGTGAAGTATCTTTTTTTTTTTTTTTGAGTCGGAGTCTCACTCCATCATCCAGGTTGAAGTGCAGTGGCAAACAAACTCACGGCCACCCCAGCATTGACCTGCTGGCTCAGGCAATCCTTCTGCCTCAGCCTTCCAAGTAGCTGGAATTACAGGCATGTGCCACCACACCCAGCTAATGTTTTGATTTATCGTAGAGGTGAGGTCTTACCAAGTTGCCCGGGCTGGTCTCAGACCCATGGGCTCAGGCAATCCTCTCACCTCAGCCTCCCAAAGTGGCAGGATTATAGGCATGAACCACTGCACCCAGCATGAAGTATTTAAAATTATGTGCAGTGCTTTTTTAAAAAAGATATAATGAACATAATCCTATTGTACAGTGACTAGACTTCAGTATATAGTAAAAATAAATTTTTTATACCCTGGGAAACCAAAAATTTGTCTGGATCATTTTGTTGTGATATTCTTTATTGCAGTTGTCTGGAAAAAAATCAACAATATTTTTAAAGTATGTCTACATGTGACATAAATAAAAGAAACAAATCATAACTCTATAGGAGCAAAATTTTTAATATTCTATTGCCATTACAGTGGTAGAAATTCAAATTAGATTGCTATAATTTTTTTTTTTTTTTGAGTTGGAGTCTCACTCTGTCACCCAGACTGGAGTGCAGTGGCCGCTGCCGGCCACTGCAGCCTTGGCCTGCTGGGTTCTGGCGATCCTTCCACCTCAGCCTTCCAAGTAGCTGGAACTACAGGTGCGCGCTACCACACTCGGTTAATTTTTTGATTTTTTTATAGAGATGAGGTCTCACTGCCCAGGCGGATCTCGAACCCGCGGGCTCAGGCAATCCACTCACCTCAGCCTCCCAAAGGCGCGGGATTACAGGCTGAGCCACCGAGCCCGGCTAGATTGCTATAATTTTACAACATTAAATGTAATCTCAAAGGTAACTACCAAAAAAGTCTATAAATAAGAAAAAAAAAATTTCACTACCATAAAAGTCAAATGAACACAAAATCAGGCAGTTATGCTGTTATGGAGGAAATGAGGGATATGAAAGCTATAAGACATCAAAAAACAAATAGCAGTAGTAAGTAGTAAGGTAAGTGAATGACACTCTCAAATTAAAATACAGATATTGGCTAAACGGATACAAATTAATTCCAACTAGATTCTGTCTACAAGAAATTCACTTTGGAGTCAAAGACACAAATGGTTTGAAAGTGATAAAATGGAGAAAGCTGTTTCATGCTAATAGCAACTAAAAGAGAGTTAGTGTAGTTATACTAATCTCAGTCAATATAGTCTTCAAATTTAAAAAAATTATGAGACAAAGGAAGACATATATATTAATAAATATTTCAATACAGAAAGAAGATAAAATAATTGAAATGTGAGAAGCAAAAATTAGCAAGTTGACAGATTGTACCAATAAATAATTGTACAATAATAGTTAGAAAGTTTAATATTATATTTATGATAATGGGTAGCTCAACCCAACAGTAGAAAGGACATAGAGGACTTAACACATTTACTAAGTATGTCTAATAAATATAAAAAAAAATTCACAGTAACAACAGAGTACACCTTTTTTCCCAAGTACATATGAAACACTCTTCAGACTGGTATGCATGTTAGGCCACAAAACAAATTTCAATGAATTAAAAAGACAGGTAGCACATAATGAACCTTCTCCAAGTACTATGGGATAAAGTTAGAAATCAATAACAAAAATAAAACTATATAAATATGCAAAAATTAACACATTATTAAATATCAGTGAATAAAAGAATAAATCAAAGGAAACTTAGAAAATTCTTAGAAATGAATAAAAATGAAAACATAAAATACCAAAACGTGTGGGGTTTAGTGAAGCGCGTACTCACAGAAAAATGTATAGCTGTAAATGCCTTCATTGATTTTAAAAATGCAAAATGAATACTTTTAGCAATAGTAAATAACTATTAAAATAAGCATAAAACAAGCCCCAAGCGTAAAAATGAAAAAAAATAATGAAGATTAGGATTTTTATAAATTGACCACATTTATCAAAACACACAAATTTTAAAAACTGACTCAGGAAGACATAGAAAAAAGTCTCAACAGACCTGTAACAAAAGATGAAATTAGTAATCAAAATCCTCCTTGCAAGTAAAAGTTTTGAAGCAGATGACTTCAACAATAAATTCATGTAAAATATAATAAATAATTAACCCCAATATTTCTAAAACTTTAATTAATGCCAACTTTGCTAATACTTTTCAAAAACTTTAAAAAAGTACTAACATTTTTTCTGAATCATTCTATGAGGTCAGCATTACTTCAAAACCAAAGAGACATAACAACAAATGAAAGTTAAAAATAAATGTCTCTTATGATATCAAGTGATACTCTAATGATACTCATGGTATTATGAGTACAAGCACAAACATCTTTAACAAAGTATCAGAAATTCAAATCCAACAACATAATACAAATATTATTAACCATTACTGACTGTATTTGTGTCAAGATATTCAAGTGTGATTCAACATAAGAAAATCAAATCAATATATCACATTAATAGAAATTTTAAAAAAACAGTAAAAAGTTAAATTACATGTAAAAATCTGACACTGCTTTTTCACCAATACTCTCAGAAAAATCATGAAAGGGAAACTCTTACAATATAACAAAGGAAATCTATAAAAAATACACAAATAACATTATACTAGAAGAAAAATGAAATATTTCTCTTAAGGTCAGGAAAAAGACACAGTTGCCATTTTATAACTGCTGTTCAACATGGCACTGAAAGTTTTAGCCAGACTTAATAGACAAAGGGACAAAAAGCAACGCATGCAAATAAGAAAAAAAAAGTAAAACATAATCCTAACCCTAACCCTTACCCTAACCCTTACCCTAACCCTAACCCTTAACCCTAATCCTAACCTTAAACCTAACCTTAATCCTAACCCTAACCCTAACCCTAACCCCTCTCCCAAAATAGAGCTATTTAATAAATTCAGCAAAGTTGTACACAAAAAATTATTTTTGTTATTATACAACACAAATAAACAATCTGGAATGGAAATTAAGAAAGAAATTCTACTCACGATAGTCCCTAAAATAAATAAATAGGAGTAAATCTCACCAAAGAAGTGAAAGATTTGTATGCTGAAAACTATAAAATATTGATAAAAGAAATTAAATATAAATGAAAGACTTTCATGTTCATGGATAAGAAGTGTTAATATTATTAATATGTTGATACTATGCACAGAAATCGAAAAATTCAATACATCACCTGTCAAAATCTCCACAGCATTTTTGCAGAAATAGAAAAGCATTTCTCAAATACATATGGAATTCCAAAATGACCCTAATTACACAAAACAATCTTGAAAAAAAAGAACAGCTTTTTCCTAGTTCCAAATTTACTACAAATCTACAATAATTAAAAGAGTATGGTACTGGCATAAGGATAGACAGAGAGACCAGTTAAATAAAATAGAAAACCCGGAAATACACTCTCACATAATTTTTACTTTATTTTATACATGAATGTCAAGACCATTAATTGGCATGAGACAGTCTTTTTAAATAAATGATATTGAGAAAACTGAAAATACACATGCAGAAGAATTAAGTAGGACCTTTTCTCCATCATATAGAAAATTCACTCAAAATGGTCACAAAACTTAAATGTAAGAGCTAAAAATGATAAACTCTTAGAAGAAAATAGTGGAGAAAATTAGAATGTTAAATTTAGCAACCATTTTGTGGATATAACTTCAAAAACAAAGGCAATAATGACTAAAAATAAACTAATTCAACTTTAATTTGATTAAAAATTGTTTTTAGCAAAGTATTCTATCTAGAAAGCAAGAAGACAACTTACTGAGTGGAAAAATACTGATAAATTATGCATCTGATTTGGTATGAATATCAAAAATATATAAAGGAACCCTGGCACACAAGAACAAAAACCAAACAACACAAATTTAAAAATGAACAAAAAATTTGAAGAGACATTTATTACAAAAATACAAAAAGTTATTACACACATGAAAAGATGCTCATTAGCATTAGTTATTAGGAAGATACAAATTAAAATCACAATGAGGTATCACTTCTCACCAACTATGGTGGCTACAAAAACCAAAAAAACAAACAAGCAAACAGAAAGTAAGTGTTGGAGAGGATATGGAGAAATTGGAATCCTTTAGCACTGCTGCTGGGAGGGTAAAATGTTGCATCTAGTGTGAAAAGCAGTCTGGCAACTTCTCAAAAGTTTAAACATAGAAGTACCTTATGAATCAGCAGTTCCACTCTTAGGTATATATTGAAAAGAATTGAAAGCAGGAACTTGAGTAGATAATTGTACACTAATGTTTGTAGCATCATTATTTACAATAGCCAAATGATGATAGCAACCCAAGTGTCTATCTTGTGAAAGAATAAACAAATGTGACATATACATACAATGAAATATTATCTAGCTTTAAAGTAGGTGGAATTTTGATATATGTTACAACATGAATGGACCTTCCAATCATTGCAAATACTGTGTGACTTCATTTACATGAGGTAACTATAATAGGCAAATTTATAGAGACAGAAAAAAAAATTGAGGTTACTAGGGTCTCAGGGAAGGAGGATTTATTCTTTAATGGGTATAGGTTCATTTAGAGAATAACAGAACAATTTTGGGGGAATAAATAGCGGTGATTCACAGCACTGTGAATGTATTTAATGCCATTCAATTGTACACTTATGAATGGTTAAAATGATAAACATTACATATACTTTACTACAATAAAACAACAAAAGCAATACGTATTTATTATCCGGTCTCCAAGGGTTAGGAATACTAACCAAACTTACATGGACTTTCTGCTTCAAAGTTCCTCACAGGATTACAAGCGATGTGGTTTTCAGAACTGAGATCTGTTCCAAAGGTTCTGTGGAGAAAGGCCTGCTTCCTTCTGTATTTGCCTTGGTGATTGTGGGCTGGTTCAGTTCCTTCTGAGCTATTAAACTGAGAGACTTCTTCGCTGGTCCGTGGCTCATTCTGTTCCTTGCCACATGCACTTTCTCAACATGGCAGATTGCTTCATCAAAGCCAGACAAAAAAGATAGAAGTGATAATAAGACAGAAAGATAGAAGTGATAATATTTTCTAATCTTGTCAGTGAGTGACATATCATCACCTTTCTCATATTATCTTGGTTAACGTCATTAAGTACAGCCCATGTCAAAAGGGAGAGAATTATTCAAGGATGTAAACAGCAAGGAGGAAGAGGGCATTATGCTCCATCTTATAGGTCAATTTGCTACAATAACATTGTGTCAAATGATACCGCAACATCTGGATGTAAATCATTAATATCACACTTTGATAGTATTATATAATAATACCAAATATGATTATATAATACCAAACCAAATGCTTTTAAATAGTTGGCAGCATGTTGCCAAGGACTTGGATCATTGTCTTAAATAGTCATTTTTATTCTGGATTTTTCTGGAACTATAAAACAAAAACCACAAAGATAAATGTACTTACTTGGATACTTCCACTATTTGGTTTTGAAATATGGGAGCATTCTGCATGTCAGCTTAGATAAATGACATTTTTTGAAAAATGTTCAAACTATCTAGCCTTCTGTGAATCTGATTACTTTATTATTGAACATCAATACCTTTCTTCCAACAATTTGATATGCCATTAATTGTAACTGTAAATATGTGCTAGATCCTGGTAGAATTGTAATTGATGCCAAATGGTATCTAGCTATTGTCTAAATTGTATATCAATAGAGTTAATTCTGTCTTTGAAGAATGTACAAATAAATGTGAATGAGTATGAATGAATATACGTATATGTAATTCTTGTATACTGACCCAAAATAGACTGTTTCTTTCTTTCTTTCTTTCTTTCTTTTTTGAGTTGGAGTCTAACTCTGTTGCCCAGGCTGGAGTGCAGTGGCACTCTCACAGCCACCGCAGTTTTGACCTGCTGGGCTCAGGCGAACATTCCACCTGTCTTCCGAGACTGATTCTTTCTAAGAAAGACAATAACAAATCCTAAAACTCTGCCTACTTCTTAATAAAATAAAATATTACTCATCTTGCCTGGCCTCTCACCTCTGAGTAAATTTTCTGGTTTATTCATATTCTCATAAGAATAAGAACAGACTTGTCACAGCTGCCTATCAGAAATCTATTCAGGCTCTTGAGTCCATTCAGGACTAAACCTTGCTTCCAGTATAAGAATGATCAACTTATATTAAAATAGATACCAAGAGGATATAAAATTATAGGAATTCACTATATTCTGGTATGGGATTGGAATTGGGACTAAGAGGGGAACAGCAAGTATGATAAAATATGTCAATTTGCCAAATAAATGTTAACAGCGGCTTAAGGTTTAAAACAAACAACAGCAAAAAAACCCATAGAAAATCTTTCTGGATAAATCAGTGTCTTTGGGATAGTTCCTCAGTCAATTGAGCATTTAAAAATTACTTCAGAGTTTTGTTTTTTTTTTTCTCTTCCTAATCACCCCTGTAATGAGAGCCCTAATCATTACAGTTTTCTCAAGGTCACAGTGATGTTTTCTTTTTAACTGCTAGTCTGGTAAATAGAGAACTTTCAGGAGCCTCCACTTAATCGTTCCTAGTTTATAGTCTTCCTGTGATGGTTCCTAGGCCTAAAATGAGAATTCTGCCAGCTACTGGGTTTGTCTACTTCAACTATGCATTCATAAATAAAATGCTAATTGGTATGAAATAGTAATGATATTGGTGACCCAGTTAGTTCAAAGTCTTTGTTTGATAATCTTAAAACTTGGTAATTTGTCTATCCTTAGTGCATAGCCATCATGAAAATGGTTTTATGTTTCTTTATGGAAAGACTCGGAGAAAGATTTACAATATGTTATTGTAGGATGATTTCAGAATCCTGCTAGAAATGAGCTGGTCTTACTTTCCTTTAAGAATTACCAAGTCTATGAAGTGACTCGTGTCACTACAATATAGTTATTAGGAGCACAAACCTGGGGACCCGATTGTGATTGTTTAGCCTCTCTGCAATTCACAGTTTGGGTAAGCCTGGGCAGTAACCATTGCTGTAAAACAATTGCACATCAATAAAATTTGCTACTTGAACCCTTACCTCATAGATTTGTTGTGAGACTTAAACAGGTTAAGACCCACGTATATCTCTCAAATGGTGTCCTAAAGCAAGCCAGTTCCTGGAAGCACAGGACTCCTCTAAAAACTGACATGGATTTTAAAGAATCTCCAGGGACACTGTCAAACTTTAAACTGCCCTATGGTCCAGAACTTTTCCACCCGAACATTCTTTCTTTCACTTGGATTCAGATTTCCATTGAGGCGTGATGATGGTCCTTGATTTTCTACAACATCTGTACATGTTTTTCTCAACTATTTAGCCTAGTAGAATCATTGTATGTAATTCCGTCTTGATGTCTGCTTCTCAGGGTACACGTAGTAAAGCGCTTGTTATCATTTGAGTTAACTAGAAAGCTGATCCTGAGATGGAGAGTAGCATACATTAAACTTACTAGTGGATGCTCTTGAAATCTATATCTATGAGGAAAACAAAGAGAGGATAGCTGGGGAGAGGAGGAATTTGAGTTGCATGACAGTCTCAACAAAGTTCACAGCAGAACATATGAGGAGTTTCACATATGAGTTGGCTCTTTGGGTATGTCCTAGTTTTGGACTGGGTGACTGGACTTTATACTTTTGCATCTGTTAGTCATTGATTGCAGATTACTTTAAGAATGGGGTGTGACTTTAAGCAAAGCATCTCATTTTACCCAAGGACAATTCCCAGATACAGTTTAAAGGCTGAGGACTATTGCACGATTGCACGACTAGCATCTGGAAAAATAATTACTTCTGTCTTGAAAGTGGAATAAGACTGTATATTAAAGCATACTCTACAGTCATGAAAATGGAGTTAGAAGAAAATTGGGGCCAATGATGCAACCTATCAAAACCTCTGGTCACTCAATCAGGAATGTTGTTGCTTTCAAGTAAAATGTTGCCATTTAAGTATACATTCATAATTCTCAAATCCTGTTTATCAGCCCTTCTTTAATTGTTTTCTGTTGTTCTTCTTTGACTTCATGCTTAAAAATTAATCTTATACTCAGTGTCCAGATCTTGGTTTCTATTGCCATCGTCCAATAAAAAGAACCAGGGGAGAGCCACTTCTAAAATGATAGCGTAAGGACCTCTGAAGATGTATTCTGCCATAACGTCAATGTGAACTCAGGCATACATTTTTAAAAATTTTATTTTAGATATTTGTTTAACATATTTTCCAGAGCTCTAGATATAAAAATCTTGAAAGACTGTAAGAATAATTTATTTAAAAAATTGGCTAAATCTTAAAAGAACAATGAATTTCATGGCATTTTAAGGTGATTCCTCTCTTTCTTCCCCCCAAATTTCATGGCAGGCTTGAAATCCAACAGCCTCACAATCAGAGTGGCAGTGAAACCAACAATCTAGTAGACACTGACGGGGGCAAAACATATTTGAAGCCACCCTTCAAAAGCCCCAGTTGCCAATGTTTGTCATTTTATCTGTTTTGCAGTTATTTTGAGACCCTTATGTGACCTGCATTTTTTCTTGACAGAGGACTTGCTCACTTCATGCAGCCTTTCCATTGAGTGTTTATCAAAAATAATCAGCAACATGTGTTTAAATTGCCATTTCAAGAGGCAATGATAACTGCTGCGACAAACAAAAAAGCAACTGTACTTGAAAGGAAAAAACAGAATGAGATGTTCATAGAAGACTCTGTAAAGCTTGAGAATATTCCTGGGAATTTGGAGGGCAACATTCTCATTCAGGGCTGTGTGCCTGCCCAGGAAAGATCTGAGATGACCTGATTCTCTTAATTCTAGCTGACATTGAGGCTCTGTGAAAGCAGGAAGTGAAGACTAAGGTAGACTTGTAAGGGGTATATTAGAACATTGTAAACATGCTAACATACATATACAGAGTCCCTTGGGAAAAGCTGGGAGATTTATGGTTTCAGGGCACAGTAAGGAGGTCTCAGTTCACTAATTAAGTGACCACTATGCTAGCTAAGCCAGTACTTAGTACCAAAACCCGACAAAAGATACAGAAATTACATAATCAGTTCATGGAAGTTACTAAAACAATCAAACAGTAACAATAAAAAAAAGACATCATGGACAACAAACCCTTGAAAGGGAATCTAACTTTCAAAGTTGGTACATTATGTTGTTTAAAATGTACATTTTCAATAACACCAAAAAATACATGACAGACAAAGAAGCAAGGTAGCATGACCCATACAAGGCAGGGGGAGGGGGTTAGAAGCAGTTAATAGAGACAGTCCCTCAGCAATCCCAGGCACTGAACTCTTCAAACAATAACTTTAAATCAGCAAATTTAAATATTTTGATAGAATCCTGGAACAAAATGATGTCATTAGGAAAAAAACAATGAAATATCCAGAAAATATAAATTTTAGTTAATATCAACAATCAATATTGATTCACAATTGTGACAATATATCAAGGAAATATAGAATGCTAAAATTAAGGGAAACTGAATACTTTGAAATTTCAAAGTTTATATATATATGTTTCTGTTGGCAGTAATATTCCTTATAGTTAGTTCACCTGAAAATATCTTGATCTCTACTTAAAACTTGAATCAGGGTTATGCTGAGTATAAGGTAAGTGTTAGGAGCTATATTTATTTATTTTGTATAAATCTGCTTATTGTCTAATTCTTATTATTTTAAAGGTAATCTATGCTGATATCCAGTTGTTACAATGTTACTCATTGAAAATTTCCTTTCTTCCATTTGACTCATTTATAAAAGAAAAAAAATCAATGTATTGCATATGTATATTTTTTAACTTTTAATTTTGAAGATGTAGGGTACAATTTAGGGTTAGGTATGCAAATGTTTATTATGCAGGTACCCTTGTTGATGAGGTGTGCCCCTCTCCCTTGGCAGTTTCCCACTACTGCTAATCCTACCTCCTGTGATTCTGTTTCTAGAATTTTTATTTTGCCCTACAAGAGTTTTTATCATGAATTGGTATTCACTTAAAAACATCGTGTATTGAAATGTTCATATTATTTTCTTATTTATTCTGTCAATATTGCTAATAATTTTAATTGATTTTCAAACATTGAGTCAGTATTACATCTCATGCACTATGTTTTATTTATATGATACTGGTTTTACTTTGCCATTGATTTGTTAAAAGTTTTTGCATCTACAATCTTGAGTAAAATTTTTCTGCAGTTATTCTTTTTTATTGTCTGCTTTTGGAAGATGGCAATATTGCATTCAAACATGTATTCTCAAAGAGGCTCTTTATTTCTCTATTTTTTGAAAATTGCCTAAAAGTGATATTTCTTACATGCATTATGAAATTCAACTGTGATATAATCTGATCTTGGGTGTTTTACTATTGGGAGTTTTTATTAAAATACATTTTATAGACATAAATATTTAAAATTTCTAATTCTTTTTTGTAATTTGTTAAGAAATTTTCTAATTTATCTAAATTGTTGAAAATATTTGAGAACATTATTTATATTATTCTTTATACAATATTTCTCATTCCTGTAATTAGCAGCTTGTCTTCTATTTTTTGTATTGATTGATCTACATAAAGGACTATCAGTTGTATGAATTTTAAAAAATAAAACAATTTTGACTATATTGATTTTCTCTGTTGCTTGCCCATCTGTTTTACTTTATTTTAATACATTTTAAATTTTATTTTGGATCCAGTTTTTAAAATAATATTCTGAAACTTAGATCATTGATTTTTCTTTTATTTTTTTCCTTTTATAATACATTCTTAAAGTCACAGAATTTTCTCTAAGCAAAGCTTTATCTTCATGACAGATTTTTATCTGCTGATTTTACATTTTTCATTTAGTTATTCAGTTCATAATGACTCTGTCAAAAGTTTTTATTTGACTCATAATTTATTTTTATCTTGTCAAATTTTCATTTGATATTGGATTTCTGATGCTTGGTTTTCTATAAATGTAAGTTAAGCCAAGATGGCTGATAATTTTGTTCAAGTTTTTTCTTCACTAAATGATTTCTTATCTCTTTGTTTATCTGTTTCTGACAGAAGAGAATTGAAATCTTAATTGTTAAGATATATATTTGTCATTTGTGGCTTTATGCATTTTGAAGCTCTGTTATTTTATATTTGAGATGCACATTTAGATCATTATGCCTCCCCTTTATCATTATTGTACAATAATGTATTCTTATATACTTGATAATATATTCTTGCTCTGATGTCTAACATTAACTTAGCCACTCCAGCTTTCCTATTGGAGGACACTCCAGCCTTGTTGTGGTGCTCATTTAAATATTGCAGCTTTTTTTTGCTTATACTTTTTGCCTACTTTGGCTTTATATTTAAAATGAGTTTCTTATAAATGACATGCAGTTGGGGTTTGCATTTTACCCAATAGGACAATCTCTTCCCTAAAGTGTTTAGAACAATAATATGTCATGTAGTCATTATCATGGTTTGATTTGTATCAACCACCTTGTTTTTCATAATTTGTCTCAAGTTCTTTGTTCTGTGTTTCCTATTTAGCTGCGTTATTCTGGATTAAATGAGTAGCCTTTAGAATTCCATATCATATTCATTATTATCTTTTAAATGCACTAAAATTAAAATTGTCTTTTATAAAGAGCAGCTCTTGTTTAATTTTAATTGTGTTGTGTATATTATTATAATTATACATTTACTGCAGGATTTAAAAAGTCAAATATTTATAACTTTACACATGAAGTAAATTCACTAATTGCCTTTATTAAAGGCTAAAATTTTACATTGTAGTCATAATGCTATCTCATAAGGATTTATTGATCTCTCATAAAAAGCATTAAAACTACTAGTTTGAGATAACTCTACAATTTAATAGTTTCTTCCATTGTACTCTTTGTATTAAGACCAAATGGCTGTTAGAAATATGTTTCTTAGTCCTGAGAATAGATTGTAGAATACTAGATATTCCAAAATTCTTAGGGGTTTATTTACTTATTTATTTTATTTTTTCTCTTTTAATTTTTATTTTGAAATTGTGGGGTACCCTTATTGATGTGGTTAGGTATACAAATGTTCATTGTGCAGGCACACTTATTGATGAGGTGTGCCCCCCTTCCCCAGGCGGATATCGACTACTGTTAATCCTAGCTACCCACACCTCACCCCCCTCCCCACAGTTTCCCGCTACTTTCAATCCCTTTCCTACAGTAATACGGTGGTTGTTCAAGGTCCACTTATGAGTGAGAACATGTGGTACTCGACTCTTTGTTTCTGTGAGAGATCACTCAGTATTATAAGTTCTAATTTCATCCACATTGCTGTGAAGTTCATGATTGTGTTCTTCTTTATGGCTGAGTAATATTCCATTGTATATATGTACCACATTTTTTTAATCCAGTCCTCTTCTGATGGGCAGCACGATTGGTTCCATGCTCTTGCTATTGTGAACAATGCTGCTATAAACATACAGTGCAAGTATCTTTTTTACAGAGTGACCTGAGTTCTTCCAGGTATATTCCCAGTAGGGAGATTGTGGGATCATATGGAAGATTGATTTTTAGGAGTTTTAGGAATCACCACACTATTTTCCACAGAGGCTGTCCGGTTTGCACTCCCACCAACAATGTAGAAGTGTTCCCTTTTCACCACATCCTCTCCAGCATCTGTTATTTTTTGAGTTATTGATGATGGCCAATCTGACTGCAGTTAGGTGGTATCTCAGTGTAGTTTTAATTTGCATCTCCTTGATGACTAGAAAGGCTGAACATTTTTTCATGTATCTATTGGCTGCTCCTATGTGTTCTTTTGAGAAGTGTCTATTTATATCTTTAGCCCACTTTGTAATGGAGCTGTTTGTTTTCTTATCAGCACATTTGAGTTCCTTGTAGATCTTTGATGTTAGGCCTTTGTCAGACATGGAGCTGGCAAATATTTTTTCCCAGTCTGTGGGCTGTCTCCCTGCTCTCTTGATGGTTTCTTTGGCTTTGTAGAAGCTTGTCAGTTTAATGAGGTCCTACTTGTCTATCTTATCTCTTGTGGCCTGGGCACTTCAGGTTTTGATCAGGAATCAGTTGCCAGTTCCAACTTCCATTAGAGTGTCTCCTGCATTTTCTAAGGTTCTTACAGTTTGAGGTCTTACATTTAGGCCTGTGATCCATTTAGATTTAATTTTTATGTATGGGGATAAGTAGGGGTATTGTTTCACCTCTTCAGTAAATGGTGCTGGTAAAACAGGCTGACCACAGGCAGAAAAATTCTTAAGGGTTTTAACACAAAACTAAAGTGCTAGGATCATTTAGTTTGCCCTCTACTGTATTATCTCATATAACTTTTGCCTGAAGAAAAAGCCTCAGGATAATTATATCAAGCGGAAATTCCCTACAAGTTGCTGGGGTCCCTTTCCCAGAGCTTACAGCACTGGTGTCATGTGATAAATCAGCCCATGAATTCCAGTAGTAAGCCTCTGCTCCATACTCATTTGCAGATGCCTTCAGCCTGACCATGTCTGGAAGATCTTGTTTGTAAACATGGGCTGTTTCCATAATAAATACCATTAGGTATCTTGTGTTAATAGAAATTCTTAGGAAATGCCCTGATAGTCTGACATTAAGATAGGTTGAGTAGCTACTTCAGAGACTTTTTACTTTGATTTGTTAGGTATTTGTTGGAAACCTTTCTCCTACATTTGGGAATATGATAAGTTACCCTAAATACCAAAGTAATCATTTTTGTGCTTCCTATAAATACAAGCTCTGAGGGAAATGATAACTGAACTATCAGGACAGTGAAAAGGCAGAGAAGTATTTTATTATGGCTTACTTTAAAGATCACTTTGTCCTGCCCATAATAACAAGTTTAAATGATCCTGCCTGACGCTGCTATTAGCAGTTGCACTGTTATATTATGCATGGCATTTTGACTATTCATAGAAAAGAAAATGCACTGCATCCCATTAGTGGTTTCCTATGAGTGTAAGTTGACAAATTACTGGTGATATTTAGGTCGATGTGTTGCTCCTTTGCACATTTGCAATGCTCCTATCACATTCTTTATTAATATGGATGTAACGTGAGTTACTGAAGATCAATAGGATTTCTATCAATTTTAGTTTCTTTGTTTGTGATTAGAACCCTTGTGCAAATATGACAGTGTATGTACATGCTAGCCCACTTCTCCATGACGAGAAATGACCTTTGCCCTAGGCCTAATTCAAAACTGGCACACCAAAGTGTAAAATCAGATCTCTAAATCATTTAAAGTAAGTGTGGCTGTTTCTGAAATTGGAAATTGATGGCATTCTACAGCAGCTGGTAATTTTCCTGGTCCAGAGTCACCTGTGGACATTGAATAGAAAGATCAGCACATGATTGTTCTCCAAAATTGAGGAGTTGCTTTGTTTAAATTTTATTTTAAAGATGTGGGGTACAATTCAGGATTAGGTAGATAAGTGGTCATTGTACAGGTAAAGTTTGGGCCTCCCTTCAGTCCCCGCTTCACCTGGTTTGAGATCAGGTCCCTTTATTGATGTTATGCGCCCTCCCTCTTGGCGATGTCCTGCCGCTGCCAATCCCTTTCTCATAGTATGATAAATGTTCAGGGTCGCTTATGAGTGAGAACATGTGGTACTCAGTTCTTTGCTTCTGCGATAGCTCACTGAATAGGATAGACTTTAAATCTATCCAAGTTGTTGTGCAGTCCATAAGTTTGTCCTTCTTTATGGCTACATAAAATTCCATCATGTAAGCCGGGCTCGGTGGCTCAGCCTGTAATCCCGCGCCTTTGGGAGACTGAGGTGAGTGGATTGCCTGAGCCCGCGGGTTCGAGACCCGCCTGGGCAGCGAGACCTCATCTCTACAATAAATCAAAAAATCAGCCGGGTGTGGTAGCGCATGCCTGTAATTCCGGCTACTCGGAAGGCTGAGGCGGAAGGATCGCCGGAGCCCAGCAGGTCGAGGCTGCGGTGGCCGGGAGCGGCCACTACACTCCAGTCTGGGCGACAGAGTGAGACTCCAACTCAAAAAAAAAAAAAAAAAAAAAAAAATTCCATCATGTATATGTACCACTTTTTTTTTTTATCCAGTCCACTTTCCATGGGCAGCATTGGTTCCATGTTTTTTTCTATAGTATGTAGTTTCTGCATTTAACAATATAATCATGTGGTACTTATTTTTATATCTGTTGATGTATTTAATTACATTTATGGTCTTGTGAATGTTGAACCAGTCCTGCATCCTGGGGATGAAGCCTACTTGGTCATGGTAACTGATTATTGAGATGTGTTGTTGGATTTCAGGACCTGCTTTTATAGTAAATATTTCCAAATGAGGAAACTTTGTAGAATGAGACATTAAACACAGTTCCAAAATTCACAAGCTTATTCTTTTTAGTGTGTTTGGCTAGAAAATATTTTTGTGCTTCATGCTTTTTTAAGAAGTCTAGATGATTGATCTCTTAAGAAAGTTCAAAATCTTGAGATGGATGAAAACAGAATATATCTTACATTGTCACTGCGTCTGTCACAAATTAGATTGGGGACATCCCTTATCCCAAAATTTTATGAAGTTTAGTAATGAAAATGAATTATTAAAGGTTTTGCTTTCAGTTTTGACAGTGTGGATGCGATCAGACCATAAATGATAAATAAAATTTTTACAAAAGAAAGAAAAGGAAATGAAAATAAAACTCTCATAACATGTGTTCAAAGGCATTGCAGAATAGTCAGTACTCGAGAAAAGATTCAAGGACAAAATAAAGTGAATTGACTGTACATTTACAGAATTTCTCTTGGGACTTTTGGCCATCAGTAAACAGAAATTTAGATTTCTTTCTCACTGATTTGCCAATGCAGCTAGAACTTAAAAAAATAGTACTTCAAAGAAATTCAACCATAGTTTATTTCAAGATGTGAGCATGTTTAAGTACTTGAAAATTAATAAACTATCACCCCACTTAGATAAAGAAAAAAATTATATATAATCCATAAAATTTATTTAATGAAATTTGGCATCTATGTGGTTTGAGAAAACAGAATAAAAACAAGCCATAATAATTATTTTCATAGCCAGGACTGGTAGGCGTTCTCCTGAGTGTGTGTGTGTGTGTGTGTGTGTGTGTGTGTGGGTGTGTGTGTGTGTGTATTTGTGTAAATATATGAGGGGGAATCCCCTCGAAAATGAAATTATTGTTTGGTGGGTGCACCCCTTATAGTACACTTGGAGTTTGTGTACTACAAGTTGTCAACCAAAATTTTTATCTGGAAGTTTTGAGAAGTTTGTGTCAGATTTGTGGCAAAAGCATCCTGAGTTGTGGCAAACAGGCAATTGGTTCTTCCACCGTGATAATGCCTGACCATACCGCACTGAGTGTTCAGCAATTTTTGACCCAAAACAGCATGAAGCCTGTGTCCCACCCTCCTTATTCACCTGATCTCCTCATGAACAACGTTTTTTTTTGGTTTCCCCAGATGAAAAAAATCCTCAAAGGGAAACAGTTTGCTGACGTGGAAGAGATGAAACAAAAACTGCAGAAGTGCCAAGAGGCATCAGAACTGACAAGTTCAAAAACCGTTTGGAGCAGTGGAAAAGTGTCTTGATGGGTGTATTGCATTAAATGGAGAGAACTTTGAAGGTGGCTGAAATTTAAACATGAAAGAATAAATGCATAATTTTAATGAACAAATTCCAGGGTTTGGGGGGTCCCCCCTTGTATGTGTGTATATGCTGTTTAAATATAAATATTGATATGCTTACATATTAATATATGAAACAATGTACAACACAAGTGATTTGTTTTCTCACCAATGTTATGTTAAGGAAAATAATGTTGAACAAAAGGGCATTATTCAAGGACCTATCATATGTCGTTTTCCTGAAGTTGCTGTTTCCAAGAACCCATAGAAGACGTTAAATGATGACTTGCTGTGTGTACGTGTGTGTGTGTGTGTACAGTTGATGCTTGTGCAACACAGGTTTGAACTACACAGGTTAATTGCATGCAAATTCCATTGTGTTGAGCCACTGTCACTTAATGAATGGCAAATATGCATTCAAAATTTTTTCTTATTAATACTTTCTTTTCTCTAGCTTACTTTATTGTAAGAATTCAGTATTTATATGTAACATATATAATATGTGTTAAGTAACTGTGTTATCAGTAAGACCTTAGTAGTTAAGTTTTGAAAGTCAAAATTTATACACAGTTTTTTGACTGTAGGAGTGTGGAACACTCAAGCTCCCATGTTGTTCAAGGTCAACTGAACACATATATTTACATATGAGTTCAAGGTATATATACACACACATATTTATGTATATATATAATGACAGTAAGTGGGGTGGTATGCTCATTTAAAGGTAAAATGGGGAAATTTTCCCTATGATATCAGAAAATTAGAGATGCTGTTTGTTAACTCTAATTCTTGCAAACAGAAGTTACGAATATGAGAAAGAGCAAAGGAGAAATAAATCTCTCTCAACACAAGGCCTTATTATTTGTATAGAATATCCAAAATAAGAAATATGTGAACTATTAGAACAATGAATTAACTTAGCAGAATCTCTGGCTACAATGTCAATATGCAAAAATAAAATGCATTCTACATGTTAACAACAAACTATTAGAAAATACAATAGAAGAATACATTTATAATAGCCTTAAAATAACCAAATTAATAAATATTGGAAATTATTTATTAAAGATGTCTAAAATTTCACCTAGAAAAGTAAAATATTTTTGAGGAGCATTAAAGAAGATCTAAATAAATTGAGAGTATAGCATAGATTGAAATAATATTGTAAAAAATGTCTATTCTCTTAAAACTGGTCTTCAAAACCAATGCCATTTCAATGAAATGTCCCAGAGTATGTTTTTTTCTTAACTTCTCTGTTAGCCTGAGGAAATTGCCAAGACAATTCTAAAATTTAGATAGAAAAACAAAATATCAACAATAGTGAAGACATCTTTGTGAGGAACAACATAATTGAAGGTATCTATTATAGGGACTGATTTCTAACCAACAATAATTAAAACAACATAGCTGAAATAATGATTGAAAAAATAGACAGATGGAAAAGAATAATGAGTACAGATATAAACCTATTTAAATAGTCACCTCATTTATAAAAAGAATTGCTACTGTATTTATGCCAAATCAACTGAATATCATGCAGATGGAGAAAAAGTGAACCTTGACTCCTACCTTACACCATACATTAAAAAAACCAATTCCAAACGAATTGTAGGCCTACAAAAAAATAATAATACCTTTTTTCAGCATAAAAATTTCAAATAAAAGTCTTCACAACCATGGGATATACAGCCATTTCTTTAAAATAAAAGCATTAATAATAAATGGAGCAACTAATAAAGTAGACTTTATTACCATTTAGAATTTGAATTTATGAAATATGTTGCAACTAAGAGAGTGAAAAGCCAGAGAAGAGTGTATATGTAGGATATATATGTCGGAGAGAGGACTCCTGTGCATGAACACATGCAGATTGCAAGATACCAACAAGAAACTATGCATTAGAAAACTGAGAAAAATGACTAGAAAAAAATCACTTTTCATAGACAATATTAACATTTCAATGAGCAGTTAGTTGTAACCATAGCTATTTACCTTCAAATTATCTAAAGGAAAAGGTAAAAAAATGAAAAGACAAAGTATGCATGAGAATGTAGTGTTACTGAAATTCACATACATTGCTGGTAAGTTTGTAAATTGGCACAACCACTTTCAAAAAAGCAATTTCATTTTATTTTATTTTTTTTATAATCAATATTTTTTATTATGATATTGTGAGGTACAGTTAAGGGTTAGGTATGCAAATATTCTTCGTTCAGGCACTCTTGTTGATAAAAGGTATCTCCCCGTCCCCAGATAGATATTTACTACCGTTAATCCCATCTCCCTTCCCCTCCATACCCCATAGTTTCTCACCACTGTCAGTCATTTTCTTATAGTATTACGTTGGATGTTCAAGGTCCACTATATGAGTGAGATGTGTGATACTCAGATCTTGGTTTCTGTGAGAGGTCACTCAGTATTACAGACTCTAGTTCCATCCAGGTTGCTGCAAAATTCATGATTTTATTCTTTTTCTATGGCTGCGTAGTATTCCATCGTGTATATGTACAACCTTTTTTTAATCCAGTCCTCTTTTGATGGGCAACATGGTTGCTTCCAGGTTCTTGCTATTGTGAACAATGCTGCGATAAACAAACGTGTGCAGGTATCTTTTTTATAGAGTGATTTGAGTTCTTCAGGGTATATACCCAATAGAGAGATTGCAGGGTCATATGGGAGGTTGATATTTAGAGCTTTTAGGAATCGCCACACTGCTTTCCACAGAGGTTGCACTAGTTTACACTCCCACCAACAGTGTAGAAGTGTTCCCTCTTCACTACACCCTCTCCAGCAGCTGTTATTTTTTGAGTTGTTGACAATTGTCATTCTGACTGGAGTTAGGTGGTATCTCAGTGTGGTTTTGATTTGCATCTCCCTGGTGATTAGTGAAGTTGAACATTTCTACATGTGTTTGTTGGCTGCTCGGATGTCCTCTTTTGTGAAATGTCTGTTCATATCTTTTGCCCATTTGATAATGGGGTTGTTTGTTTTTTTTCTTTTCAGCACGTTTTAGTTCCTTGTAGATCCAGGATGTTAAGCCTTTGTCAGACCTGGTGTTGGCGAATATTTTTTCCCAGTCTGTAGGCTGTCTCCCTGCTCTCTTGATGGTTTCTATGGCCTTGCAGAAGCTTGCCAGTTTAATAAGGTCCCACTTGTCTATCTTCTCTCTTATGACCTGTGGGTTTCAGGTTTTGTTCAGGAATTGGATGCCAGTTCCGATTTCCATGAGGGTATGTCCTTCATATTCTAAGGTTCTTATGGTTTGAGGATTTACATTTAGGTCTCTGATCCATTTGGAGTTAACCTTTGTGCATGGGGATAGATAGGGATCCTGTTTCAATCCTCTGCATGTGGTCAGCCAGTTTTCCCAGCACCATTTACTGAATAGGTTCTCCTCTCCCTAGTGGTAGGTGGTGGAGGCCTTGTCGAAGATGAGTTGGTTGAGAAATTGAGGTTTTGCTTCTGGAATCTCAATTCTATTCCATTGATCTATATGCCTGTTCCTATACCAATACCAAGCTCTTTGATGATTGTAGCTTTATAGTAAAGTTTGAAGTCTGGTAATGTGATACCACCTGCTTTGTTTTTTTTTGCTGAGGATTGTTCTGGCTATTCTTGGACGTTTGTGTTTCCATATGAATTCCTGTGCTGTTTTTTCAAGGTCTGAGAAGAATGCTGCTGGTAATTTGATGAGTATTGTAATAAATCTGTAGATTCCCTTAGGTAGGATCGACATCTTCACAATGTTGATTCTTCCAATCCATGAGCATGGGATATTTTTCCACTTGTTTGTGTCATCTTTGATTTCTTTGAGCAGTGTTTTATAGTTTTCATTGTAAAGGTCTTTCATGTTTCTGGGTAGGAAGATGCCAAGGTATTTCATTTCTTTTGTGGCTATTGTGAATGGAATTGTGGTTTTTATTTGGGTTTCTGTTTATTTTTGGTGTAAATAAATGTGATTGTCTTTTGCACATTTATTTTATATCCTGAGACTTTGCCAAAGTCCTTTATCAGTGTAAAGAGGTTTTTGACAGATTCTCTTGGGTTTTCAAGGTACACAATCATGTCATCTGCAAAGAGAGATAACTTGACTTCCTCTTTTCCTATTTGGATACCCCTGATTGCCTTCTTTTCTCTGATTGCTCTAGCCAGGACTTCCAATACTATATTGAATAGGAGGGGTGAGAGTGGGCATCCTTGTCTTTTTCCAGTTTTCAGGGGAAATGGTTCCAATTTTTGTCCATTTAGGAGTATGCTGACTATGGGTTTCTCATGGATGGCTTTTACTATTTTGAGGTATGTCCCCCGTATACCTAGATGTTTGAGAGTTTTTATCAAGAAGGGGTGCTGGATTTTATCAAAAGCTTTTTCTGCAACTAATGATATAATCATGTGGTTTTTGTTTTGACATCTGTTGATGTATTTAATTACATTTGTGGTTTTACAAATGTTGAACCAGACTTGCATCCCAGGGATTAAGCCTAGTTGGTCATCATGGATGATTTTTGAGATGTGTTGTTGAATTAGGTTCACTAAGATCTTGTGGAGAATTTTAGCATCTATGTTCATCAAAGATATTGGCCTGTAGTTCTCTTTCTTTTTTGGGTCTTTACCTGGCTTGAGTACCAATGTCATTTTAGTTTTGTAAAATGATTTGGGGAGAGTTCCATCTTTCTCAATCACCTGGAATACCTTCAGTAGGATTGGTATGAGCTCCTCTTTAAATATCTTGTAGAATTCTGCTGGAAAGCCATCTGGTCCAGGGCTTTTTTTTGTAGGTAGTTTTCTTATTACATAGTCAATTTCCTTGACTGTTATTGGTCTAGTTAGGGTCTCTATTTCTTCTTGTTTCCACCTAGGCAGGTTGTGTGATGACAGAAAGTCCTCCATTTCCTTAAGGTTTTCAAGTTTGTTTCCATACAAGTGTATATAGTAGTCTATAATGATCTTTTGTATTTCTTCAGGGTCAGATGTGACTTCATCTTTTGTGTTTCTGATTGTGTTTATTTGGGCCTTTTCTCTCTTTTTCTTGGTCAATCTAGCTAGGGGACCATCAATCTTGTTTATCCTTTCGAAGAACCAGCTTTTTGTTTCATTGATTTTTTTGTATTATCTTTTTGTCTTCTATGTCCTGGATTTGGGCTTTTATTCTGGTGATCTGGATTCTTCTGTTGAAATTAGGGTTTTGGTGGTCTTGCTTTTCCAGCTTCCTTAGGTGGCTTGTTAGGCTGTTAATTTGTGATCCTTACATTTTCTTCACATGTATTTTTAGGGATATAAATTCCCCTCTTACTACAGCTTTCATGGCATCCCAGAGATTTTAGTAAGATGTTTCTTCATTTATATTTATTTCCAGGTACCTTTTAATCTCTGTTTTGATTTCATCATTGACCCAGGAGTTGTTTAGCATCATGCTGTTTAGTGTCCATGTCTTTGTGGGTTTGGGGGGACGCTTCTTGGTGTTAATGTTTATTTTTATTCCACTGTGGTCCAAGAAGGTGCATGGTAAAATTTCGGTCCTTTTAAATTTGCTTATGCTTGATTCATGGCCAAGTATGTGGTCGATCTTAGAGTACGTTCCATGTGGTGATGAGTAGAATGTGTATTCTGTGGTCTTTGGGTGGAGGGTTCTGTAGGTATCAGTTAGGTCTATTTGATCAAGAGTAACATTGAGGTTTTGGATCTCGTTGCTGATTTTTTGTCTTGATGATCTGTCTAGGGTTGTGAGTGGGGTATTAAAGTTCGCAGCTCTGATATATTGGAGTTGATATCTTTTTTTAGTTTAGCAGCTTTATCAAAGTTGGTGCTTCTATATTGGTTGCATATATGTTTAGGGTGGATATTTCTTGTTGATGGATTGAACTTTTTATCATTATGTAGTGGCCTTCTATATCTTTTTTAATTTTTGATAGCTTAAAGGGTATTTTGTCTGAGATTAAGATCATGACTCCTCCTTTCTTTTGTGTTCCATTCACCTGAAAATTTGTTTCCCATCCTTTTACTTTGAGTCTGTGAGTGTCCTTTCTAGTGAGGTGAGTCTCTTGAAGGCAATAGATTGTTGCCTGGTGATATTTTATCCATATTACCATTCTATGTTTTTTCAGTGGTGCATTTAGTCTGTTCACATTCAAGCTAATTATTGAAATGTGAGAGTTGATCCCTATCATAATGTTCTTACAGAGTTGTTGTTGTTCTTCCTGTTTGTGTTGTCTTTCTTTTGGTTTTAGAGTTGGATCATGTGTGTTGTTAATCTTTTGCCTGTACTCTTGTGAAGAACGTTGTTGTTCTTTTTTCCTTTTCTTCTGTGTTCAATACTTTCTTAATTGTTTCTTGTTGAGGTGGTCTGGTAGCAGCACAGGTTCTTAGGGATTGGGTATCTGGGAAAGATTTCAATTCTCCCTCTCTCATGTAGCTTAGCTTGGCTGGATAGGTTATTCTCAGTTGAAATTGTTTATCTTTTAGAACTTTGAGGATAGGGCTCCAAGCTCTCCTAGCCTGGAGGGTTTCTGTAGATAAATCTGCTGCTATTCGAATTGGTCTTCCCTGGTAGGTAGTCTGACCTTTTTCTCTTACTGCCTTTATGATTTTTTCTTTTATACTTATTTTGTTTAGGCAAATTATTATGTGTCTGGGAGTTGGTCTTCTCATTTGTTGTATTGCAGGGGTTCTCTGAATCTCTTATGTTTGAATTTTTGCATCACTGATGAGATGAGGGAAGTTTTCTTGAATGATTTCATGAAATGTTTGTTCTAGTGTGGCCTCTGTTTCTCTCTCTGCCTCAGGAAGTCCAATTACTCTTAGGTTCAGTCTCTTGAAATGATCATTCATCTCTTGAATGTTTAGTTCTGTCTTTTTGAGCTTCTTTTCTATTCTTTTGACAATTGGGGTTAGTTCTGTGTTTTGGTCTTTGATTTCTGAGATTCTTTCTTCTGCTTGGCTAATTCTGCTTTCCATGTTTATTAGTTTGTTATTTATTTCCATCACAGTATTCTTTACTGCTGTTATGTCTGACATCAGCTCCTTCCTATTTTCCTCTTGTCTGCCCTCAATTTTTTTTTTTTTTGAGTTGGAGTCTCACTCTGTCGCCCAGACTGGAGTGCAGTGGCCGCTTCTGGCCACCGCAGCCTCGACCTGCTGGGCTCCGGTGATCCTTCCACCTCAGCCTTCCGAGTGGCCAGAATTACAGGCATGCTCTATCACGCCCAGCTGATTTTTTGATTTATTGTAGAGATGAGGTCTCGCTGCCCAGGCAGGTCTCGAACCCGCGGGCTCAGGCAATCCACTCACCTCAGCTTCCCAAAGGTGCGGGATTACAGGCTGAGCCACCGAGCCCAGCTTGCCCTCAATTTTTTAAATTCTCTCTATTAATGTCTTAATGTCTGGTTTTGTTGCATGTGACCAGTCATTCTGGGGGCTCTTCATTGTTTGTGTTCCAGAGTCTGTTTTCTCAGTGTCTGACCCCCCAGGTGTCTGTGTGAGACCTACATTCTTCTTTCGGTTTTTCTTCATTTGTGCAGTTTTTCCCTCCCTACTTTTTCCTTCTCTCCAAGTCACCATCTTCTTTAACTCTGTTATTCAGGGTTAGAGGCATTGCTTTTACTTCTGGTTGCTCAATCTCCTATTCTTCTTTATGTATGCCCTTTTACTTCGTTCAATTCTGGAGTTGCACTGTAGGTTGGGGGTGGTCCTTTTCATAGTTTTGAGATTTACTTAAGGGAGGAGCTGCGATTCAGGATCTATTTGCAGTTCCTGGCATCCGCCAACAGGTGTATACATAATCTGAAACTCACTTCCCACTGCCTTGGAATCTGTCCATGCATTGGGGCTGTAGGTTTATTCCTGAAATAAAATGAGGTTAGCAGAGGGAAGAGAATGGAGCAGACAGTGGGGGAAGCGGAGGGTGGAGAGAGAGAGGAGTAAGGGGGGAAAGAGATGAGTGTACCAACATGGAGAGAGACCTAAACTGAAACAGATAAAAACAATAGGCCATGGCTACAGACTAACCAACTCCCATACAAGAAAAAACTAAAACAAACAATGATGCCAACCTACAAGCTAACCAACCACCTTATTGGTGTGCTGTTCCTCTATTCAAAGAAATGGTTTACAGAGAAGAGAAAAGAGAAGAAAAGGAAGAGAAAAAAAGGAACAAAGGAACAAAACAGTAGGAATAGAATCAAGTCATTAAACTAACAGAACCAATCGAGCACACTCTGAGAGTTTTAGCTTAAGTCCAATGTCCTTTCAGCTCTGATTTCTAGTTGTCTTCTCAAGCTGGTAAATTTGTTCACAGTTAAGGTCAGTTGCTCCTGGCCTGCTGTGAAGGACAGCTCAGATTACCACTCAGTGCACCACTCAAATCTGGCCTGTGTCTGTTTTTCAAGCTTGTTTGTCCCGTTTGGTGTTGTTACCTTGAATCGCCAGCAGGTGGTGATATCTCACAGTCCCAGAGGGGGTGGAGCCGGACTAGAGTTGGGCAGAGGCCAGAGATGGGAGCCTGCCTCAGGGCACATGGTAGGAGACCCATGGCCAGAAGGACGTCATGGTGGCAGCAGAGGTGTCAGTGATTCCAGCAGATCTTGCCTGCAGGGGCTTCAAGGACTGAAGTCGTGGATCGTCTCAGGCACGGGTGGCGTGATGCAGTATGGTCGCCATGGAGGCCGTTTTGGCACTGGCGGCTGCTGTGTCTGAGGCTGCAATGGCTGTCCAGACCACCGCGATGCCCTAGTGGTGGCGACGGCCGAGATCCGTGTGAAGAGCAGGCTGCTTACGTTGGGATCCGCAGCTCCCGGGGAGAGAGCCAGAGAACCTCTGCATTCTCCTTTGTGGAGTGTCTCATAGACCAGGCTGCCCCATCACCATCTTCACAAAAGCAATTTTAAATGTATGCATGTCCTATTATGCAACAATTCTACTTTAGAGCTATATACAAAATTTATATGTATGAATTTACATCAAAAGATATATATATATAATTGTGTAAAACAGCATTATTTGCAACAGCTCCAAATTAGAAATAACCCAAGAGCTATTAACAAAACAGACTGAGTAAATAAATTGTAATATATTAATATATAGCATTATTTAGTAATAAAATAGAATAAGTTACCACTTTGTGAAACAGTAGAGATGAATCTTACAGATCATTGCTGCATGCAACAATAGATGAATCTTAAAATTATTATCTTGAGTAAGAAAGACAGAATCAAGTATACATACTGAACGGTTTTATTTATATTGAAATATAAATGTTAAAAACAATACCAACTAATATCTTGATAGAACTCAAAATAATAATTATTTCAGGGAGTGAGGTCAAGGGCACAAGAAAAGTTTCTGGTTTTCATGTGAGCGATTCTTGCACAAGTGTGTTCCCACATGAAAATCAAGGAAGCTAGACACATATCATGCATATAGTTTTCAGTCTGTACATCATATTTCAATAAAAATATCTTAAATGAAATGTTGGTATAAAATTGTTTTGATGAAGTTGTTATTCAAATAATCACCACATTTCCATTAATAGGAAAAGTAAACTCATACGCAAGTATAGTTGCACTATTATGAGAAAAAATTGAAGAAAGAAGTGAAACAAGCATGTTTTTTTTGTTGTTTTTGTCTTCCAAATATTAATCTTCATTTATGGGAGGGAGTTGTTTAAATATGGATCCTAATAAATATGCTTGGTAAAAAGAGACATTTTTATTTGAATAATATGTTTCTGCTATCAAAACTGTACTTCTGCTTCAAAGCGTATTTCTTTTTTTTTTTTTTTTTTTTTTTTTTTTTTGAGTTGGAGTCTCACTCTGTTGCCCAGACTGGAGTGCAGTGGCCGCTCCCGGCCACCGCAGCCTCGACCTGCTGGGCTCCAGCGATCCTTCCGCTTCAGCCTTCCGAGTAGCCGGAATTACAGGCATGCGCTACCATGCCCGGCTGATTTTTTGATTTATTGTAGAGATGAGGTCTCGCTGCCCAGGCGGGTCTTGAACCCACGGGTTCAGGCAATCCACTCACCTCAGCCTCCCAAAGGCGAGGGATTACAGGCTGAGCCACCAAGCCCGGCTCAAAGCGTATTGCATGTGTTACATATTAAGTGTGGTTTCCCAGTCTTTCCAGAGTACTCTGTTTGGTTTCTATAATTTCTATTATTGTAATACATGAAAAACTTCAATTTTGCATCATACTCCATACCTATTTGTTCAAATGCCTTCTTCCTCATTGAATACCTGCTATGTGTAAGACAATAACAAGTACAAACATGAATAATGTGGAGTTTCTGTCCCGTGGATTTTCCCTTTAAAGGAAAAGTATACACATTCAAAAGGAACAAATGATGAATTTTATATAAAACAGAACTCTGTAATAACTACCACCATTGAGATGGGAGGCCAAATATATCATATGGAACATCCTGTAAGGGAAGACTTGAGACAAATCCAGAAGCGTAGTTAAATTATTCCTTTGTTAGTTCATTTAGTAAATTAATCAAGATTTACTAAGTGCTTCCACTTGCCCACTACTGAGATAGATGTCGGAAATGTACAAATAAGTAAGATTCTACCCCAGAGAAATTCAGAGTTTGATGATATAGATTCATATTTTGAAATATAGTCAGAACAGAGTAGAATGCGTATAAAAGAGTTATGTTTGAAGTGTTCTGAAAGCATAGAGAAAGAAGAAAGAGGTGCTGAGTGGTTAGTAGATGTGAAAACAACACGAAAAATGTATTTTTTTGCAAGTTTATCATATGTAGAGGACTTCACTAAGTGTTTTCCCTGCATGAGTTCTCTAATGTATTCCAAGACTAAACGTTTCCAGTAAGCATCCTTACTGGATTTAACAGATGAGGAAGCCAAGGGACAGAAGGCAAATTGGCTTGCCTAAGGACACACCATACTAACTCACAGATCCAGGATTGCAAGCTAAAATCATCTTATTTCAAAGCTCTGAAAATGCTATCTTAACCTTTGACATGTCCCTGTGACATGCCTGAAAGTGTGGCTTTTTCATCTTCGGGTATTAAAAGCAGTGAGTGAAAATATTTTACAAAACTCTATTGCATGTATTAGAGATGAGATTCAGAATTTTTCTTAACCCAGACCTACATTCATTACTAAGCATTCAACTACACTGTGTTATAATTTCCTCCTTTGGGAACTCATTAGAGGGAGAGAAACTCTGAGTAGATGTTAGATAGGAAAAAAATGTGTGGAGGGTAAGCCAGGTTCGGTGGCTCCGCCTGTAATCCCATGCTTTGGGAGGCTGAGGTGAGTGGATTGCCTGAGCCCACAGGTTCGATACCTGCCCGGGCAACTTGGCAAGACCTCATCTCTACAATAAATCAAAAAATTAGCCGGGTGTGGTAGCATGCACCTGTAGTTCCAGCTACTTGTAAGGCTGAGGCAGAAGGATCACTGGAGCCCCGCAGGTCGAGGCGTTGGCCGGGACTGTGCCACTGCATTCCAATCTAAATGACAGAGTGAGATTCCAACTCAAAAAAATAAATAAAATAAAATAAAATAAGTGTGGAGGGTATGGCGTGGTACATTCCCAGCCCAGGGGTATAGCCAGTGGAAAACACAAAGGACAAAAAGAAGGTGATTCATTCAGGAAATTTCAAGTATAGTGATTCTAGAAGCTCTAGTAAAAGGTGTATAAAGGGAGGAGATGACGAATGAGCCTGAGTAAGACTTCAACAGACATGGATATATGTGAACATTCTGTATACATTAGGTCGTGGCAGCAATGAGCAATGCTGTGATTTTTTTAAACTTAAAGCTGATACTATGTAGAAGCAGCATGGCAAATGACCAAGTAGTGTCTAGCACATAATATGAGCTTAATAATACTTACTGACCTGATTTTAGAACGATTTTGCTCAATATTTGCTGACTTACATAGTATAAAAAACTCAACATGTTTATTTCATTTTATATTTTCAGAAGCTTTGTATAATAAGCCAAAAATTATACATAGAAGGTCACTGATTTTTTTCAGAATTTGTGTTTCCTCTTTTGAATTTCATTGTTAATCTTTACGGTGAGTAGCTATAATTAGGCATGCAATTTAGACATGTAATCAAATATTAAATATTTACTTTCTCAGTGTATCTCTGTTTGATTTTTTTAGAATTTTGGGCTGGGCTCAGCGGCTCAGCCTGTAATCCCGTGCTTTGGGAGGCTAAGGTGAGTGGATTGCCAGAGTCCATGGGTTTGAAACCTGCCTGGACAACTTGGTGAGACCTCATCTCTACAAATTAGCTGGGCGTGGTAGCACATGCCTGTAGTTCCAGCTACTTGGAAGGCTAAGTTGAAGGATCGCTGGAGCCCAGCAGGTCAAAGCTACAGTGGCCGGAAGCGGCCACTGCACTCCAGTCTGGGTGACAGAGTGAGACTCCAACTCAAAAAAAAAAAAAAAAAAAGAATTTTGGATTCACATCTACAGTTATACAATTTAGGAGTCAAAGATTTACATTAGAAACCTTAATTTGTTTCATGTTTTATGCATCTTTTAAGTGTGACTAATTATAAGGGAGCATGACTATTCTGTTTTGGGAATCTACTGAAATTTAAAATTTGATGTTGGAAGAAGAACTGAAGCATATCTGATGGTACAGCACTTTCTGGACTCCAAGTGTGAGACACAGAGTGTCACAACCCGAGATGACAGGGACTTGTATTGCGGAAAAAGCCTTTCACTTTGATAAAATGTCTGTCACAAAGCATTCAACACTCTTCACATTGAATGTAGGCAACTGTCATTTTGATTTTTGCTCATGCATGAATTACAAAAGAGAAAACAAAATTGAACAAAAGATCATAATTTTATCTCTGAAGTGTATCAAAGAGAGTAAGACTCAAATAGCCCATATAACATAGGGTGATAGAAAAAAAAAATCTACAGGAATTTCCAAAGAGTAATTTTAGCCAATAATTTTAATGCACTTCCCAATAGAATTATTTAATCAAAAATAATGAAAATTAATGGTCACTGGGCAGCACTTCATTTCCAAATAACTTTAGAAAGTTAACACACTGTTATATGGATTTAACTCTAATGTGCTTCTGGGTCACTGGTGAGCCAGATCAAATATGGGTCTACCATGCTGATTAATTATGAGTCATGTGTCTACAATTACAAGGGTTGTGCTTAGGGTTTTCTTCAAAGACATTGCTATATAAACCAGCTGTCTATTAACAGCCTTTCTCCAAAATATGAGTTAATTCAGCAGTGGGAAAATGACTCGCTTAGTAAAGGGGAAAAAATGACAATATGAGTATGTGAAAGAATGCCTCAGTGTTTGAATATTTAAATAGATTTCTGCAGTAGAACATCTTATTAAAATAATTTTGTTTTGGTGTTAGAAACACTCCTGATGTTTCTAGCAGTTTCTTTTTATACTAAAAAAAATATATTTTAACTACTTCATCTTTCTCTGCTTATTTTTAAAGTCTTCTGCCCTGAACAATATTTTCTACCAAATCTGAATAACATCATCCAATACGAGCTTTTCACCTGAATACTTTGTGCTAACTCTTTTTCCTTGGAACCCTCCATCTCCCACTGACAACCACTTACCTACTTTCTGTTATTATAGTTTACTTTTTCTAGAATTTCATATAAATAAAGTTACACTGTAAATATATTTTTTGTCTTTTTCACTTTGCATGGTTACCTGTAAATAATCCATGCTGTTTGCCAGTAGCATATTCTCTTTTTTGGGGGGTTAGGGTGAGTTGGAGTCTCACTCTGTCGCCCAGGTTGGAGTGCAGTGGCATGCTCATGGCCACAACAGTGGGCTCAGACGATCCTTCTGCCTCAGTCTTCCAAGTAGGTGGAACTACATGCATGTGCCACCATGCCTTGCTAATTTTTTTTAACTTTTTTTAACTTTTTGTATAGATGAGGTCTCTTCAAGTTGCCCAGACTGGTCTCAAACCCCTGGACTCAGGTAATCCTTTCGCCTCAGCCTCCCAAAGTGCTGGGATTACAGGCTTGAGCCACCGTGCCTGGCCTCAGTTTATTCTTATTAATTTCTTCCTAGTCTTCCATTTTGTAACCATTCATACATATATATCATGTATATGTCACAATTTATTTATCCACCTATTTTGGTTGTTTCCAGGTTGGGGCTATTACAAAAGAAACTGCAACAAATAACTTATTTTGTGCACAAATCATTTTAAGAATATGTTTTCAATTTCCATGGAAAAACTTCTAGGGAAAATTCTATGGAAAAAACACACTTTTGCATCAGAAGGTAGATACATGTTTAACTTAAAAAAAAAAAAAAGACTGTAGAACACTGTGTTGAAAAGTGGTTGTGACATTTTACCTCACCACTAGCAGTGTACGAAAGTTCAGTTGTTTGATCTACTTCTCAGCACTTTCGTTTTGTTGTTATTTTGTTTTTTAGCTTTATTTTTAGATATGTAGTGCTAACAAGTTGTGGTATTGTGGTTTTAATTTACATTTCCCTGATGAGAATGGATGTTGAACACCATTTTATATACTTATTTTCCATCTTCATAACTACTATGATTAAGTGTCTGCCAAACGATAGACACATGATAGATAGATAGACAGGTAAGTAGATAGATGGATATAGATAGATGATAGTACATCAGCAGGAACAGATAAAATAAGCTCCCAAAAGCCATTATCTAACCAAAGAACAAGGAAAAGGGCAACTTAGTAACAGAAAGATCTTTTAGACACTAACTGCTCTGTTTTAGCCAAACACACACACACACACACACACACACACACACACACACACACACACGAAAGAAAAAGATAAGTGATCACATCTCCATTGCCACAGGCAAAGTCCAAATGGGAAGAGAAATCTACCCACTGGAGTGGTTTCAGGGAATGTCAAGCAGGGACCCTAGACTTTCAGCCCGTTGGTGGTAACAAGGCATTCTTTCTACTCATCACTAAGGTGGTGTCAAAGGAGTCATAGTAAGAGTCAGGACTATTATCAACCCCCAGTGGTAACAAGTCCACTCCAGGTTTAGTGTCAGTGAGGCCATGTGGGGAGCAGCCACCAGGTGCTGCTGCCCACCTCAGCCAAGTGGTATCAGTAAAAGCCTGGTCAAAAGAAGGAAGGCCCAAACCACTTAGAGAAGAACCTTAACTACCACCACCATCTGGCAATAACAGTGTGATTTCCCCACTCTCTCTTCTGCCTGACCCATACCAAAGGGGACCAGCCAAATCAGAAGGTTTAAATAAGATCAACAATGGCCTAGTACAAAATGCACCCAGATTTCAAACAAAAATTGCCCATCATACAATGTACCAGAAAATATCAACCTGATGAGAAAAGGCAATCATAGATGAAACACTGAGAGAACAGAGATGTTGAGACTGCCTTTCAAGGTTGTCAAAACATCTACGGTAAAACTTCTTGAATGAACCTTCATGAAAATGTTAAAGACAAAAACAGTCTCAGCAAAGTAATAGGAGATATGAAAAAGTAGGAGTGAATTAAAATCCCCAAACTAAAAAATGCAATAATTTTTAAAAAGTGCATTGGCTCAAAAAACAAAATGAAGTGCACAGAGGAAAGAATTAGTAAATTTACAGAAACAATTAAAATAAAAATTACCCAGTCTAAATGGTAGTCAGAAGGTAGAGTAAAAACATAAACACCGACCTAGGGACATTTTCAACTATAGCTATATATCTGGTATTTGTGTCATCAGAGTCCTGGGAAAGGAAAAGGGTGAGACTGATACATTTCTGTTATAAATAATGACCTAAGAACGTTTACTATTTAGCAAAAGACATAATCTTATGAACTCAAGCAGAGCATATTTAATAAATAAAATAAATATAATAATTGAATGTTATATTTTGCTTCGAATACCAAATTTGTTCTCCTGTGACCTTTCTTTACGTGGTTTTCCAACTTAATAAGTAATTCTGGAAAAGTGTAATAGAATATTTTATAATTATTTCTTTAGAATTTAAATAGTATGTTATAAGGGATATTGTATGGTTAGGCAGTTTTAATTTTCATTTCAAAATGTGACATAATTTTTGTAATCTGTGCTTCAAAGAAAATAACTAATTTGTATTCTCATTTAATTTGTAACAATTTAAAATGTTTATATCAATTTAAGAAATGTTTTAGAAATCTTTTAATTCTAAAAAATCGATTGGATGGGAGTCAGATTATGTTAGATCCTATTAGAGTGTTGTGATGTTGAGTCTTGTAGAACCATTTCAGTTTATGGCAAAAGGCATCTGACCACAAAGGAAAGGTTCAGATAACATGCTCTCAGTTTTTTTAATACATGCTCTCTCCTGGTAAATGCCTAATAGTCCCAAAGGTAAATAGTAAAGCACTTTCTTCTCTATTTTCAGAAAGCAAACATTTTAGATCTCTAATCTTGGAGAAATTGAGCAATGATTTAACCTTCAAACTAAATACTGTGTAGTATAGACATTTGAAAATACAGCTTCCATGTTATCAGGAGATTAGGTTGCACTTTTTGTAATGTTTGGATATGAATTGTGTTATGTATAAAGGTCAATGAAATAAGAAAACTTTGTAATGAAACTATTTGAAAGGAGGTTTTCTCCTAGATAAATTAACTGATTTTTTATCTTGCTTAGGCTTCATTCTTAATTCCAACAGATACTTAAGTGGGTGAATCTCATAGACAGTAAGTTAAGATTATTCATTAAATTCTGTTTGTTGGTTGGTTTGTTTGTTTTTAAACTAACCTGTCTCTCCAAACAACTGGTTTGGAGAGTAGATTTGATAAAATCCAAGGGAGATATTGAGCTCTCTATATTCCAGAAGTTAAACTTTAATTACATGAAACTTTGAGGCCAGAAACAATGTGACATTGAAACTTCTGTTTGATGAGTAAATTCTCATTTAAATATCTTCAGATGACTCAGCATTTTTTTTCTTCAGACAAATAAAAACCAAAACAGTTATAGGCATTCAAATATACAAAAGATAAGTATATTTGAGTCAAGTTTCTAAATCATTATAAATCTAAATTCTTTCAAAACTTGTGTTGAGACTGTGAAAATGTCTGTTTCATTTGTATTTATCAAGTATTCTAAATCTTAGTTTTCTCAATGCATATCTCAGTGATAGCCTGTGTCAATAAGTTATTATAAGTGGATGAATTACATTATATATCTCAGTAAAATTATCGAGTATCTGGAAGAGTCTAAATATATATGATTAAACCCAACTTACATTAAAGTATTTAGAATCATCAAACCTTGGCAGAGAGAAGATGTTGTGGGAAGCCTTCAAAGAAGGGTGTCTGTGAAACTTGCTTGGTGGAATATAGAGGAAAAATATTGTGTAGGAGGATGAAAATCTCTTTTGAAACTCCTAGTTGTTTTGTATATTCAGTAGGTTTCAGAGTGAATAAAGTAAGCTGGGAAGCACATAAGGGCAGTCTGTGTCTACTAAGCCTTGAATTCCAGAGCTATGTGACACAGACCCTACCATTTGTCATAGAAAAGCAAAGAAGAAAGTGTGTTTCAGGTCAAGGAAAGACAACCTCAGCTGCTACTGTAAGTAGAAATTCAGAAGAGTTACAGTTTGACAGTGAAGAAATATGTTCTGATGTCATACACCAACCCATAAATTGATGTTACTAAATGCTATTCTTCTTGAATTTAATGCATGAATATATTTTTAGGCAATTCCATGGGAAGAGTGCAAATTATCAGGCATATCAAACCTTGTATTTTAAGTTACAGTCTTGGGTCTTGGGTATCTGCTACAGGAGACACCAATGTTAGATCACAAAGGGACAACAGGATTAACTGTGTTTTATTTTCTAGCTGTAATATCTCAGGCATATTACTAAATACCTTTGAACCTCAGTTTCCCACATGGGATAAATATTACCATAATGTTTTCTATATATGGTTAAGAATTAACGATGATGCTATAAGAGAACACTAGCAAGAAGTTGGCACATCTAGGGAAGTTACTGGTAATATAATTCATTATAAATTAGTAATAATGTGCTTTTACTATAATTTGCTCAGGATAAATCCGTCTTTTTTGTCTTCTTTTACAGAGAAGCTAATCCATGTGCTTACCGAGTAACTCCTATCATTTTTGGTGTTTACACTGCTCACCTATTATATCTTGTGGTATAAATTCAAGATATTGAGTAATTTCCTACCATTTGTCTGTTTCCTACTTGGGTTTCTAGTTTTGAAATGTGTGTGAGTCTTGCTCAAAGCCTTCATACATGGCACTGATACTTTGGGTAAAGTTTGATCTCAATATTTGCTTTACTTACAAGTAGATCTCTTTTGCGTTTTTAGATAATATCCTCTAAAAATCTCTTTAACATATTATCCCTCCATACCACCATGCGTTCATGTTCTGCCTCGTGTCAAGCCTTTATCTCAACTCAGTGTGTAGTTTATTTCCTTATCCAATAGCGATTTCTGACTATTAGTTTGAGGGTGTTCTAAAGAAAGAGTTGTATGTGTAATCTTTGGCAAATTCTGACCTCGTAATAAATTCCCTACAAATCAATACAATCTTTATCTATATAGAAACCTTAATAATTTTTAATTTTATTTTAATATTATTAATTTTAATATTATTAACATTTTAATAAATATTATTTATTTTACAAATAGTATAGCAGAAATCCATCTGTAAACAGGATTTTTTTAGTGTACTAGAGAGAGTGGATGTTTGAATCCAAGAGGGTTAACCTGGGATTAGTGAACATCTCTTGTCAACAATTCTGCACCTTCTCTGTGCTTTCAGTGAGAGTGAGCTCTGTCTAATGGATGTGCTTGACAGTAGCAATCCATTATAAGTGCTTTAAAAGCAGACATAAGTAAAACAACCTAAACCACATCCATTGTTAATAATTGATGCTTATTCATCATTGGCAACTATTGATTATAAGCTTAAAAGGACATTCTTCGTGTATTGATTCCGGGTCTTTGCCTTACTACACAGACAACTGCAAGCAAGATGAACATAAGTATGCTACAATTATAAATTAAGTAGTCATGTAAGAAACAAGATTCAGTGTGAGTCCGTGGCCTTTTGTGGAATCAAAACAGATTGTCCTTGAAGAAATGTCATGAAGAAAAGTTCTCTAGTGATTTTTAAAAATAACATTTTAATGTGATTTATTTACTTGACTATTGTTACTAATAATGCAGAAATAATTTTGAACTGTTTTATTCTAGAGGGATTTTTGAATATGTGCATCCTACATTTTATGGTGAATTGAACTTAAATTTTATCATTTGTTTGAAAAACCAGTAATGCTGTTTGAAATGTGTTTAATCCATTTTCTTTGCTCATAACTCCAAATGTTTCATTCTATGACTTAAGAGGAGACTGTAACTATATTAATGAAAGAGTAGAAGTAATATAAGGGAGTTTCCATTTTTACCAAGGCCTTTTGATGTGAGAAAATACACAAATAATGAGATAAGTGAGCTATAAGGGAGAATAACCTAGAAAAAAACAACACTTCTGTGATATATGAACCCCTAATTTGAGGCATAATTTGAAGAATCTAATTACATTCTAATATTGGAGTTATCATTCATTAGCCTGAAACACTTGACTTGTCACAAAGCCTATTGTTCCCCGCACATAAAATAAGGGAAGATAAAAATGGTCTTAACTCTGCAACAGGATATTGAGGATAGTAAATGACAACACATGTGGAAGCAAATTAAAAAGTATGAAAATTAAAAAAACTGAAGGGTGGAGTGTAATTATTACTTTTCTAGACCCGAGATAAACCATGACAAACCATCACAGATACAAGAAAGTGGGCTAAAAGTCATTATAAAAGTGACTTTCATATCATGAGAGTACAGCCATTCATACTTTTGAATGCCAAACTGTTGAGATAAAGTCTTTGGAGGAATATGAGATGGAATATTGAAACCAAATTGTTTCATTGTCAGTATCTTATCCTGCTGGGAACACAAGCAAAAGACTAGCAAAATATTTGTAAGTTTATTCACCTTTACTAATTTCTCTGTGAGTATGTAAAATGTGTGTCATCTTTTTGATGTGAAAAATTTAGCACCATACTCTATGCTCATGTCAGCAAGTATGTATATGCATTGCATATGCATATGTTATGCGTTTGTATATTAAAATTATATAAATTTGTTTATAAAAAATTGTAAACTTATCTGTTGGGCTTATCTGTAGTACTCCTTACATAGAATTGTATGGTGAAAATAAGTAGAGTTTGAAATGAAAAAGATCTCTAGTCACAGTCTAGCTCTCCTTCTTACTAACGTTTAAATTTAAATATTATTTATTATCATTAATAAATTGAAACCTAACTTATTCATTGTTAAGAATTAAAATAAAAAGATAACAGTGAATATATTTACCATAATGCCTGTCATATAGTAGTTGCTCAATAGAGATGAGTATCCCTAGCAAGTCAACTAAGTGTATTTTCTTAAGATTCCCCATATGTAGTTATGATATGGCAAAAAATATTTAACAGACAAATTCCTACTATAGTTGATAACTGAAAACTTTTTTCCTTATTGATGTAGCACAATAACCATTTTAGAATGTTTTTAAATATAATAGAAGAAAATACAATTCTAACCGGCTTAATCTATACATGTATTTATTGGTTCAATGATTAGTGTTCAATGATAGCATGGGATTTTGGCCTGGTTTGATCAGGAATCTAGTTTTAAACTTTAAAATCAATTAATTAATTTTGTTTAGCTCTGCTCATCCCTCTTTGTCATTTTAGTTCAAATTATGCCCCTCAACATGGAACACTGGCTGCTGTTGTTTCATGTCATGTCTGTATTTCATATCATCCATGCAGAGTTTCTGTGTCTCAACAAATTGTGAGCTTTACACTGATTGGCCATCCCGAAGAACAGAGAAATTCCATCTTGTTGGCCAAAACTTGAACTGCCCAGACAAATCTCTGATCATGGAGAAGTCAGAAGCCAATATAGGAGCTGGGGATAGAATAAAACCCATCCAAACCATATGCCTGCTCTATAGTTTAAGGGATGGAGAGGTAATAATCTTAATGGTCAAGAAAAAAAAATACTGGCCTTATTTCTTAGCCGTAGTATAACAATACTGGAGGAGAACTTCCAGATGATCAGTGCAGCTTTCTTTTATTTATTTTTTGTTTTTATTTTATTTTAAAGATGCGGGGTACAACTCACGATTAGGTATATAAGTGGTCATCGTACAGGTAAAGTCTAGGCCTCCCTTGGTTCCCCACTTGGCCTGCTTTGAGATCAGGGACTCCTATGGATGTTGTGTCCTCCCCACTTCTCCCCTCAAGGCCTTTATTTTCAAAGTGAAGGAAGTTTGAATGACTTGACTTATTCAAGGTACATTTAAATTTTTTTAAGTAAAGTTCATTCTGGAGTTTATGCTTTGACTGCTAAGAATTCAAACAATAGCAGTGATTTCTTACTTACTGACTCTGGACCACAGGGTTAAAGAGGATGAAGCCACTCTAAGACACATAATTTATCTATCACGCATGACCTACATACTGAATAAATAAAATAGCAACTTATCACATATGAATTCTTATCATTAAAATATGTCCCCATTCTTGGAAACACTATGAGCTATTACACTACTCCAAGCAGTGTATCACTTCAGTTAAAATATTTTCAAAATGTTTATGGGACATTAAGCCCAGATTATCATTCTTTTCTCATATGCTTTTTAAAAGTAGTACAAGAATATATACATTCCATTTTTAAACAGAAATGATTATGTACTTGCATGTACTATGTAATGATTTTTAAACAGAAATGATTATGTACTTGCATGTACTAAATATTGGTTTGTACTTTTCAATTACAATGAAAAGTACAAACCAATATTTATGTGATCTAAATCTTCATGCAGCTAAAAAGAAAATGAAAATACATTTAAATATTTTTTAAAATCAGAAAGGCCAAAATGTGTTCTTAATCCAACTGAGAGTTAATTTAACTTTGAACACAAATCTTATTTTATCTAAGAAATATAGTGCTTTTAAAAATGAATGTTTAAAAGGGTGAAAACATGTTCAGCTTTTTTGGGGGGGAGGGAACACATGATGCTTTTGAAGATTGAAGAATTTGCTCTTTTCCCACTGTTAGAAAAGAGTAGGCTTAAATCTCCAATTACTTACTAATCCAGTGTAGTTGTGTACACCTTAAGAAATAGAGTACAGTTATACAAAGGATGGATTTCCCCAGAAATAAGGTGAGTTCAAACCTGGGAATGTTTGTTGAGTTTAACTATGGCAGAGAGACAAATGAGATGATGCCGCTTCAGTCTTCTCCCTGCCCCTACAATTTCTCTTTTGTACAACTTTCAATTCAAACAACTCATTTAAACCAACATGGTTTTTGTACACATATGGAGATGACCCTACATTCATGAAAAGAAAAACAGCTGATACACTGATGTAAGCAAATAAAAGAAATGGAGAAAGAACACTAGTAAAATTATAGTCCAGACTAGTTGTGCTTGATGTCTCGTTGCAATTATTTTCTTACTAGCAATATGTGAAATCCTTTTATTCACCTCTGTTGTTTTTTATTAAATTAAACTTAGGTCTGGCTGTTCTCAAACAGAAGAGCCTTAACTAATGTACATGCAACACAAAAAAGAAATCAGAAGTTTAAAATTGCTTGATATTGAAAGTATTTTAATAGCTTATAGGTATCCTATCATCTGCACAACAAATACAGGGTTTAGCATCCCTATCCTAAAAATCTGTAATCCAAAATGCTCCAAAGTCCAAACTCTTGAAGTTGACATGATGGTCAAAGAAAATACTTATCGGAGCACTTTAGATTTTAGATTTTTGAATTAGTGAAGCTTGACCAGTAAATATAATCAAATAATCTAAAACAAAACAAAAAAATTAAAATCTGAAACATTTCTGGCCCCAAGTATTTTGTATAATAAGTGTTTAACCTGAACCAGGACACATGCTTGATGAAAGTTTCTATTTTTTACTCTAGTATCAGCTAGTTATTGCTCTGCAACAAATCACCTAAAAACTTAATGACATAAAATAAGAATGGTTCATTTCGGAAATTGAGAAGTGTTTTTTAGAAAGAACTATACTCACTGTTTTCAGTTTTTTAGACCATAAAATTTTTTTTGCAACTACTCAACACTTCTATTGTGGTACTAAAGCAACCATAGGGACCCCCCTTGGGCCCTCTCCCACTCTGGGAGCTTTTCTGTCCTCTCAATAAATCCTGCCTTTAAAAAAAGTCACCAGAGACAATATATAAACAAAGGAATGTGCTGTGATTCAATAAAGCTTTATTGACAAAATCAGGCAGCAAAGTTAATTTGGCTGCAGGCCTTAGTGTGCCAACCCACGATTTATTTAATTCATTTTTGAAAATCAGTCTTTTTAAAAAATGAGACTTGGGTAAGCAGTTTCTCTACTCTTGGCTGGCCATTTTCAGTGAACTGCAGATTAGCTAGGGAAATTCTTAACTCTGCTTCTGGTAGTTGGGCTGATTGGCTGCTGTCTTGGACATCTTCTATGTGTTCTTTCATTAACCAGCAGGATTTCAAGGTTTTTTATGAAGGCAGGAATCCAAGACAGGGAATTGAAATGTGAAAAACCTTCAGTCCTAGGCTCAGAACTGGCACATCATCTCTTTTTCCACTTTGTATTTGCTAAATGAAATCAGAAGACCTCCTTAAATTCAAAGGGTATTTAAGTCTTTCTTGTCTTATTGGAAAGATGCACTGTAGGGTGTGGATACAAGAAGGAATGAATTTTCTGGTCATTTTTGCAATAAATGTATCACAAGTCTAATGGCTCTCATCACTACCAGAGTAAAGATAATACTTTTTATTTTATTGTTCTTCTTTGAAAATGCCATGGGAAATGCATGATTGACCAGAATTATACCTCATGCCTAATCTTGAACCTATCAGCTAAATCCAACGAATGATGTGCAGATAGTTTGAAGGCTGAACTGCTACCCCTCTTGGTGTTTAATATATGTTATCCATACTGTGGCTGGGCACAATATTCAAGCTTGAAATCCCAGCACTTTGGGAGGCCAAGGCAAGAGGATTGTGTGAGATCAGGAGTTCGAGACCAAGATGGGCAACATAGCAAGACCTCAGCTATATATAAAAAAAAAAAGTAGTTGGGTATGGAGGCACAAGCCTGTAATCCCAGCTAATAAGAAGGCTGAGGCAGAATGATCAACTGAGCCAGGAGGTCATTGTAACCCAGACTGTGTGACAGAGTAAGACCCTGACTCAAAAATATAATAACAATAATAGTAATAGTAATATATGTTATTCATATCTAATAATAAATTATTACAGCTCTCTCTTACTTTGTAAATATCAGCAGCCTTCTTAAAATATGGAAACCAAACTTAGTCGTTATCTACTAAATCTCTTATTTATTTTATACTCACTCCTCTCTCTGTTGCATTCTTAACATCCTTGATTTCTGCAACTCTATACTCTTTATTTATCTTTATTTATTTTTTAACAATTTCAAGTCTAATCTCAAATCTTTAATATTGCCATTTTTAGAGTGTGTTGGTCAGTCCACTGTTTTTTAAATTTTTTTCACTCTAAGCATGTACTAACCTTGGAAGGACTCATCCAAACTTCTAGTTTCAACTACTAGCTACATGTAAATACACAAAATCTTTTTTTCAACTAATTTCCAAATGTACACATTAAGTACCCAGTAAATTTATGTTGAATGCAGGAATAAATGATCAAATAAGATAATGTATACTAAAGTGTTCAGTAAATCTCAAGAGAAAAATCTCAAGACAAAAAAGAATAATTATTATACAACCAGTATGTAACACTCTGTGCTTCTGAAAGGTCTTAACCAAGGAGCACTATTGCTTTTGGGATTTATTGAAGGTGTTTCTTTCCAATTTAAGTGGCTAAGTCACTTTACATTCTTGTATAATCGGAAATACTCCTGTTAATAATTAAAGTCACTTAATTATAAGGTCATTTTTTTCAGTTGTGCTTTATCTAAATACTGACACTAGTTTTGTTTTTACTTTATTTTGGCAAAGATCAAGCAGTATTGACTGACAGTTTGCCATTAGGAGGGGATAAGGTGCCTATTACAATCCTGTATGAAATAAATTGGACACAGATGCTCTTTTCCAATTTTCCAGACTAGTAGAGGTTTAATATGCAGGCTAGGAAAATAAGGCAGCTTTGCCTGACATTCCCCCTTTGAAAGTGAGATGGTAGGAGGATATTTACCTTTGTATGTTCTCATAGGATTTTTATCCATTCTACTTCTCTGAATAAACTTTAGACAATACCTACCTGCATTTAGAAATGTATTTGTTTGTTGTTTGCTTGCTTTGGAATTCTGCCCTTTTATTATGTGCATGAAAAATCATTTTCAACAGTTTGTTTATTGAGTGGTTGGAGCAAATTCAGCCAAGTTCAAGATCATCAGTCGCTATTTCTAAGAGCAAGAATATTGAAAATGTGCTGCCTCTCTTTGCCAAATATAGAAAAAACAAAATGCTCCCAGTGAATAGCATTACATTACACTTTAGAAACATAATTTGGGGGCGTTATTTACACATAGATCATTTTAACCCACATTTACAACTTGGACTAATTTTAACTGAGCCATCATGCCATTTGTATCTATTGGTCAGAACGCTTTCTGGGCAAGCCGGATAACACCTAAAAATAATTTTAAAATTTCTTTTCATTGAAAATATGCTACATGGAAACAACTTACAGAAAAGATTGCTGAATGAAAGCATTTTATCATTCTGTTCATGGTAAGGAGGCGAATTTTGGGGCCACTCCATTGGAAGTATAGTCATACTTCATTTAGTGACAGGAATAACTTTTGAGATATGCGTTTAGGTGGTTTTGTTGTGCGAATCTCATAGAGTATTTATTTATTTATTTTATTTATTTATTTTTTTTGAGTTGGAGTCTCACTCTGTCGCCCAGACTGGAGTGCAGTGCCCGCTCCCGGCCACTGCAGCCTCGACCCGCTGGGCTCCGGTGATCCTTCCGCCTCAGTCTTCCGAGTAGCTGGAACTACAGGCGCGCGCTACCACGCCCAGCTGATTTTTTGATTTATTGTAGAGATAAGGTCTCGCTGCCCAGGTGGGTCTCGAACCCGTGGGCTCAGGCAATCCACTCACCTCAGCCTCCCAAAGGCTCGAGATTACAGGCTGAGCCACCGCTCATAGAGTATTTAAATAAGCCTATATGGTACAGTCTACTATACAAGGAGGGATTCCCCACAAAATATAATTTATTTATTAAAAATTGTGTATTTATTCTTACATGTTTAACCTTCAGTCACCCTTAAAGCTCTCTCCATTTAGTGGAATACACCAATTAAAAATGTTTTTTTCTACTGTTCAAAACAGTTTTGGACTTGTCAATTTTGATGCCTTTCAGTGCTTCTGCCAGTTTACCTCTTCCACATCGGTAAACCTTTTGAGGACTTTTATTTTTTTCATCCGGGGAAACAAAAAAATGTTGCTGGAGCATGATCTAGTGAATAGGGAGGGTGGGAAATGGAGATCGTGCCGTTTTGACATGATTTTGGGGCAGGTGCATTTGTCAATCACTCTTCATGAAATGGGCACATATGTTGAAAGAATCTCCAGAAATAAAATTCACTGAAGCTGAATGCAGCCTCTCACAACTAACACTAGCTGGTACACTGATGCCAATGGGTTCCTAGAACACTTACCTCGTTTGGAAGCCTGCAATACAAGGGTCCTGGCCTCCAAAAAATAATTCCGTTTTTCTTTGGGGCCCTGCTCATACACCTAGGTTATATGAAATAGCTTATTGCTTCTAAGCTACAAACCTGTACACCATCATACTGTACTAAGTACTGCAGGCTTTTGTAACACAATGGTATTTGTCTGTCTAAACATTAAAAAAAACAGTATAAAAGATAAATATGGAACTTATCATGAGCAGAACTTAAAGCATTTGCTCTAGGTGAGTCTGTGAGCCAGAGGTAAGTGAATGTGAAGGCCTAGGACATGGCTGTACACAACTGTAGACTTTACAGACACCATACACTTAGGCTGTGCTAAATTTATTTTTTAAAAGTCTTTCTTTGCCGGGCTCAGTGGCTCAGCCTGTAATCCTGCACCTTGGGAGGCTGAGGTGAGTGGAATGCCCGAGCCCTCGGGTTCGAGACCCACCTGGGCAACTTGGCAAGATCTCATCTCTACAATAAATAAAAAAAACTAGCCAGGCATGGTAGCATGTGCTTGTAGTTCCAGCTACTTGGAAGGCTGAGGCGGAAGGATCGCTGGAGCCCAGCGGGTCGAGGCTGCAGTGCCGGGAGCGGCCACTGCACTCTAGTCTGGGCGACAGAGTGAGACTCCAACTCAAAAATAAAAAAATAAAAATAAAAAGTCTTTCTTCAATATTACAGTAACTTCAGCATACTATACGTTTTTACCTGACAAACTTTGTAGTTTTTTTTTTTTTTTTTTCACTTTTGGACTCTTTTGTAATAGCACTTAGCTGAAAACACAAACACATACAGCTGCACAAAAATATTGTCTTTATGTTGTTATTCTATAAGATTTTTCTTTTAAATTTTTTTTATCTTTTACACTTGCTAAAAATAAGACACACACACACACACACACACAACACACACACACACACACACACTACCCTAGGCCTACTCAGGTTGAGGTTCATCAGTATCACTGTCTTCCATCTCCTTCTGGTGGGGCAAGACGTGGCAATGTCTTCTGGATACCTCCTGAAGGAAGTTCCCGAGGCTGTTTTATAGCTAATTTTTTTCTTGTTGTTGTTAAGTAGAAATACACTCTAAAATAACAACAAAATATAGTATAGAAAATACATAAACCAGTAACATAGCTGTTTATTGTCATTACCACGTATTATCTATCTATGTGTTGGTAACACATAGCTACTTTGAAATATAAAGACAATGTTCCTCACTGTAGACATCTTAATATGCTATGGAACATTGGGGCTTATTTGTTCAATCTAACTGCATGTTTGTTCTCAGTAACTAACTTCTCTTTATCTTCCCTCTCACCTACACATCTTTCCTAGCTTCAGATATCTATCATTCTGTTCTCTACCTCTATGAGATTATCTATTTTTAAAGTCCCCTTGTGAATGAGAGCATGCAGTATCTGTCTTTCTGTGCCTGACTTATTTCACTTAATGTAATTATCTCGAGTTCCATCCATGCTGCTGCAGATGACATGATTTCATTCTTTTTTATGGTCACGTATTGCTATATTTTTTTACAACTGGTGGTACAGTAGGTTTGTTTACACTGACATCACCACAGACACCTGAGTAACGTGTTGCCCTTTGATATTAGAATGACTACTTCATTAAGCAATCAAGATTTTTCAGCTCTATGATGATGTTATGGGACCAGCATTATATCTAGGGTTCATTGTTGACTGAAACATTGTAATGCAACACATTACTGTACAAGCAAAATGTTTCTATAATCTCTGGTACATTGTAAACAAAAGTTATGCTATTGGAAATGAGCATCTGGCTGGGCTCAGTGGGTCAGCCAGTAATCCCAGCACTTTGGAAGGCCGATGCGAGTGGATTGCCTGAGTCCACAGGTTCTAGACCAGCCAGAGCAACTTGGTGAGACCTCGTTTCTACAATAAATCAAAACATTAGCCGAGCATGGTAGCGTGCGCCTATAGTTCAGACTACTTGAAAGACTGAGGCAAAAGGATTGCCGGAGCCTAGCAGGTCGATGCTGGGGTGGGCCAAGAGCGTGCCAGTGCACTCCAGCCTGGGTAACAGTGTGAGTCTCCAACTCACAAAATAAGAAAATGCCTGCGCCTTTGGGAGGCTGAGGTGAGTGAATTGCCTGAGCCCGTGGGTTCAAGGCCCACCTGGACAGCAAGATCTCATCTCTACAATAAATAAAAAAATCAGCTGGGCATGGTAGTACATGCCTGTAATTCCGGCTACTTGGAAGGCAGTACCGGGAGCGGCCACTGCACTCCAGTCTGGACGACAGAGTGAGACTCCAACTCAAAAAAGAAAAAAAGAAAATGAGCATCTTAGAACAAATTATCAGGAAAGGCTAGATGAGAATTATACTTTAGTTCAACTTTTCTTTAAAACCAAATATTTGTTATTGACGTTAAGCTTAAATCAGAATCCCACAGATTATATTTCTCACATCGTGAAAAGATAATGAGGATAAACAATCATACATTGCCAATATTTCACAACATAGTTGAAAAAAAATTTTAGTTTGAATTTGGGGCTTATTGACTAATGACAGCTAATAGTATACAAAAAGAAGATGACCTTCTTTTACTATTCTCTTAATCAAAATTAATGTCCTAATTAATGTAGGAATTTTTCACAACATGTTGCAGATAGATAGAGTATAAACAGATCCTTTCTTTCTTGGCAAAGAAAAGCAGTAAAAATAATATGCTCCATGATTAAAAGAGTATGCTTTTAGATATCACTTATAAATTGGAAAATATAACCAGAAATTTGACATCATGGTTTTACTAAAAAGGAAGCATATTGGGTATTATCAGAAAATATAATAACATTAAACTATCAGCCCTCAAATGAGAAATCGTCTGTCCTGGAAGTATACAACGCAATTTAGTAATAAACTTCAGCACAACTGGAAGGTGGGCATCAATACTCTATCAAAACCATGTTGACATGTTGCATATATTAGCTCATCTAATCCTTATACTAAATTGACAACTGTTTACACTACTTTCCATAGGAGGAAATACAGATCTATAGAAATTAAGTAACTTTGTTATTATTAAACAGCTAGCATGTAAACTCAGACACCTTGATTACATTTTCTTGATACACTATGCTATGTGGTTCCTTCCTTTCTAGAAAATGGTACCTACCCTTCAGGACAAATGGTTTCTAGAATAATAGAGTTCTGACACTTGCTCTAAAAATAGAGAGCAAGCATTACCTAAGGAAATGCTTTCTTTAGTATCAGACTGAGGAGAATGTTCCAGAATACATGACTATGCCAAAAGGATTTTAATGAGGAAACTTCCAAAACTCTACCTGAAACTGGACATTTGACATTTTCATCCAGTTATTAGATAACCATCTCAAACTAAACCTGTCCAAAAGGAGTATCTTCACTTATTTGCTGCCCAATATTTTTCCTCACCCATGCTTTCTCTTCTTATTAATTCATTGCACTATTATATAGGTGCACCAAATAGCAGAAGAGTTGGAAAACAGAACAGGAAAGGTGCATCCAGCAAGACTGCTCTTGAGAAGAAGCATAAACCTTCAGGGGACAGCAGGCCATTTCTAGGAGTCTCCGGTTTGGACCACAAAAACCAACGCGCAGGTATTTCCCAAACCCCGAACACTCTCACTTTCTTCCCCAGATAAGCAACCCACAGCTGCTTTATTTAGCTCAAAAGATTAAGAAATCTGAAGTTGTATACATAACCCTGAATTGTACCCCACATCTTTAAAATAAAGAAAAGAAAGAAAGAAAGAAAGAAAGAAAGAAAGAAAGAAAGAAAGAAAGAAAGAAAGAAAGAAAGAAAGAAAGAAAGAAATCTGAAGTGTATATGCGTTTCCTCAGGCTTACATGCCACTGCATGTGATCTGGTGTCTTATAAATGAAAAGTCAATATATGTGTCTCCATCTTTTTCTACTGCAAATACACATATACAAGTGCCCATTGGTACAACATCACCATAATCACAGCTTGCACTTTTGTTAGGAAGGATGGGAATAAACAGTCCCACTGGTCTGTGGCAGTGATAAACAACTGTAGTGGATCCTGCTTTTTTGGTAGTGATAAAGTTCTTGTTTATCCCTCGATTTTGCTTTCAAAAAGAAATTCCTTCACATTCCAAGTTCAGTAGTGTGGTATGTTTTCCTCGTCCGTCATTTCCATGGACATGCTTTAGGTGAGTATTGGGAACAACCATTCTGTTGGAAACTGACTGTAACTGCAAAAGGGTTGTTTTAAGACTCAAATTTTCAAAGGCTTATCTTAGTCAATAACTTAATTGGTGACATAACTCCTTCAAAAATGTAATAGGCTTGTGATGTATTTATTTCTAGCCAGTCAGTTCTACCAGTCAATAACCATATCAAAAATCTTTTCCAGAGATATTTCCAGGGATATTCCTTAAACTGTTTTATGTCTGGATTTCTTAACTCCTTAAATTATTTTTCTCTTAACATAATGGATGGCTTGAGCCTGTCTGAATTAACAGGCTTAGATGACGAAGGCCATGTACCTAATTTGATCTTTGTCACAGGTATAGGTCTCAAAGGGCCTATGCTATCCAATGTCTTTTTCAATCACTTCTCTTAGTTTTTGAGGTCTAAAAGCAGCTGACAGTTTATATATTTGAGATCCTACATTTCTGGGATCTTCCAATTAGCAAGATTTGCTCAGTCTTTTTTGAGGCATATGTTTTCACTAATAACTAATGACACAGACAATTATAGCAAATATATACTTCAACATTCTGTTTCTCAATGTTTTTCCATTCTGCTTTAATCTCAGAAGGTAGCTGGTCACACTGAATTCCTTATACTTTACCAACAAAGAGATTTGTCTCCAACTTTCCAGCTCTGCTGTAAGTTTTGTTTTTACCTAGTAGTGAACACCTAAGCTGATATCACCTTTTTGGGGGGCTTTTAATTGTCATTTTTATTACAGCAACATCTACATTACTTACCAATATCTGTATTATGTATACAAAAATTAGCAACTGGGACCAAAAAAATACCAAAATTTTAGTAAGCTACCTCACTGTTAGAGTTCTTAGACTTAATTTGCCATTGTTATGTCCCAACACCCTGGCTTATTTACACTGTTGCTTTGTCCAGATACAGACTTTAAAATTATTGAATATTGTTATTTAAACAGATGAAGAATGAAGGCATTAGGCCAGTAATGTCAAGTCAATAGTAGAGATGCAAATTCAAGAATGTCCAGGACATGCATATATAATTACTCAGTTTAATTAAAGATTTTATATTATTTACAAAGTTTTCAGTTTGTGAATTAATTAGTAAGGAAACATAAAATATATACCGAAAGTGACTAAACATTGAAAAGGAAGAAATGTGCCCAAAAAAGGGTGAAAATAAACAAGCCAAAAACTGAAATGATAAAATTGTCAGTAAAATTGCAGGATAAATCAGTGTCCTGGATGACATTACTTTTGTAACATTTTTCTCATAACAAAGTTATAGTGTTCTTTAATACATAAACTACTTAGTAGGTGAGCCATTTACTTAAAGGATTATGTGCATTGATTAGCTTTCATCCTTTGCATGTGCGTATCAGTTTTCTCGAAACTTAAAATGACAGAAATGCATCTGACATTTCTTATACGTAGCTGCTAAGTATACCTCTAGCAACATTATATTATCTTAACAAGATATTGTATTCTATTTTAAGCTTTTAATGTATTCCACATTTTCCTTAAAAATTAGAAATAAACAAAAATGTCAAATAGTATGAAAATAAAAACATATGATGACATGAGGGCATATATTTTATGCTGAGTATTGTGTTAAGTCATTTAACCATTTTATCTAAAGCTGTCTTTGCCACCAGCATGCAAATTGGTTTTATTTTCCCAATTTTACAAGTATAGATGATCATACTTGTCCAAGTCAGCTAGCTAGTAAGAGAATGACTAAATTTTGAATCTGTGTATCTATCTCCAAAACCTATGTTCTTACCTTGAGCATATCAAACTACATTTTAGTAGGTAGGCATAAACAAATAAAAATTCTTTGTGATTAACAGCCAAACAACAGAAAAAAATTATATGAGCTTGCAGATTAAGAAGAGTATGTCTGAAATAAGTGGGTCAAAGATTGTTTGGCAAAAAAAAAAAAATATATACAGAGAAATGCTATTTGACTTAGATTTCCAAAGGCAGAACAAGTAAAATTCACTAAGCAGATATAAGTGAAGAGTGTAAGATCTCCGGGCAGAATTAAAAGCAACAGTACAGAGACATGAGTGCGGGAATAGTTTTTCTCATAGATAAGTGCTTTGGGTGAAAACTCTGTTTTCTAAAAATAGCCCCATCCCTCCACCCAAATAATGTGACTCCTATTTTATTTCTTTCTAGTTAATGTCTCCATTATATTTCACCCTTTCTGCTTTGCATCAATGTAATATCTTTACCTTTCAGTATAATGTGTTTTCTATATTTTTTCAAGGCAGTTAGCTGTATGTTAACCCTAATGTAAAAATCTCAACAATTAGATATGTGTGAGTATATCATATTTAGCCAAATGAGACATGGCCAATTAGAACCATTTAGGATAAATATTGGGTTGTTGTATGAGTTCGTAGCGTTTTTTCCACTTGCCCATGGGAGGCAAATGTCACACGATGGTTGAATGATCACGGTTCATCCCATTTGCCAGTGCTCGGGTTGACTGACATGGATCATCATGCATTAAAGCATCTAAATGATCTTCATCAATGTTCAATGGTCTTCCTGAATGTGGAGAATCACTCAGGTCAAAGTGGCTCTCTTTGAAACAACAAAACCGTTCTCTTGCCTTGCTTTCCCTGATGGCATTCCTCGTACATGGCACAAATGTTTTGAGCCGTCTCTGCTGTCTTTACTCAAACAGAAGAATATGTCGAAAATGTTTTTTTCCATTTCACACTCCATCTTCTTTAGAACACAAATAGCAAAATACAAGCCATATTCACAAACACAACATTGCCACACCAAATGACAAATGATAAACTCCCAATACCACAGTGTAGTCATGCCAAAAACAAATGCTCCAAACTTATGCATCAGCTGAATAAAAACTCCAAAATTTATTTCCACTTCAATCCAAACAACAAAAAATACAAATTAGTTTTATGGGTCATCTCTATACCTTTTAAAAGAATTAAAACAGAGGAGACGAAGTGTCTATGAATTGTTGAACACCCCTGTTGTTTACAGACATTTGTGTGTTGTTTCCTTCAGTGTAAAGTATCAATATCTCCAATCACTTGTTTTCCTCCTTCCAGGTTGTTGCCATAAAAAGATATCGTGAGACCCGCCTGGGCAACTTGGTGAGACCTCATCTCTACAATAAATCAAAAAAGTAGCTGGGTGTGATAGCGCGCACCTGTAGCCCCAGCTACTTGGAAGACTGAGGTGGAAGGATCGCCGGAGCCCAGCAGGTCGAGGCTGTGGTGGCCGGGAGCAGTCACTGCACTCCAGTCTGGGCAACAGAGTGAGACTCCAACTCAAATAAATAAACAAATAAATAAGATATCATTTATGCTTTCACTTAACAGTCTTTCTTTAAGCCAAATTGACATCAATATTTGTAATACTTAGGCTCTTCCAAAAATATGTGCATAACAGCTTTCTTGTTCTAGTTACATTGCTCAACTCATATAAAATAAATATGCAGCCCAGTAATAAATACCTAAAGGTTAGTTCAAAAGCAAAGTGAAAGTTGGAAAGCACTGAAAGATGATGTCAAAAACTCTTGGTCAAATTTTATGATTTTAAGACAATAATTCTCCATCTAATCTGGGTCTGTACTTCACCTTAATCTCACCGTGAGATCTCTTTCAGAGGTCTTTCAATGTGTATGATAAGAAACTAATTCTCCTAGAGTTGAGTAGTCTAAGAGAGGAAGAGGATAAATGATCCTTCATCTGTTCATGAGAAAAAAATTTGTTTTAATGTACGTAACTGTTTGTATGGATGAATAAATTATCTTAAAATTATTTTCGTTTTATATAATAAAACAAGATTTTGCAGCAAATAAAAATTGGAATAAAGTAAATCATATTTAAGATTATTTTCTTGTGATTGTTTTTTACTAGAGAACACTAAATCTCTTAGTTATTTTTACTCAAAGTTTGCACCATTTACATAACTTTTTATCACTCTATGGATAAGTAATGTCATCCAGGACAGATAGTAAGACTGAAAGTTCAACAATATAGTGTGAATTCTCATATAAACTAAACATGTGTAGTTAAAACTAAATTGGTTTAATATGGTGGAAACACATAATATTTCTTTAAGCATAATGAAGAACTTTTTTGTAATTCTCTTCAGTGAAGAGAATATACTGGGTATGCAGATTAATATTTTGACTTCATGAAAATTTAACTGTCAAAATAATCTTTGCAAGTACATTGGTTTAAACCTTAGAACCATCTCAAGTTTTGAAGGACTTGTCCCTAATATCAAATTTATTTTCTGTTCCATTTAATTAATACACTCAAAATTCATTGCTAATTGCATCACACATCAATGCATTTTGCATTTTTATTAAGTGATAGTTCTATGTAATTCTATGGATCATTTGACTAGACATCCATGGAACAGCTAAACCATACCCATTAACTCCACAAAGGACAAAAGTCATATTTGCTGTGGTATTGTTTGTAAAATTAACTTGCTGCCTTCCCAGAGACTGTTCATGTATGCTTTGCATTGTACCACACAGAATAACTGTGGATGATCTCATCACCATAAATTGTTTTTTTGATCTCAATTACTTATATAAATTATTTACTCATCTATTCCAATTCACTATGTTTACTGTGTCACAATGACTCATTTTACAACTTTAAAATTATAATAACTTCTTCTGAGACTTCAAAAAAATTGCTGACCTCACTTTAAAGCTTTGAGATATAGATAGAAAAAAATGATTATATTTAAAATATATTCAATGGCCATACATGAATATGATTATTGTAAATATATTTTACATTCAGTTATGTAAGTATTGTATAATGATGAATTATATAATTAACTATGAAATAGAACATTATATTACAATGATATGTGATATATGATCATATATAAATATGAATAATCATTTATTTGTTTATCTGTATAAAACTGTATGTAGATATTACATCTTCTTTGTCTTTAGCATCTATTATAAAAGGTTACCTCGTGTTTCTGGTCGTTTTGATTATTTGGGTTCTGATGTTGACGTTACAGTGCAAGTTGATAGGGAAGCTGAACAGAATTCACAACTGTTTTTGCCTAGAAGAAAATAATCCCCACAGTTTGTACGAAAATGAGTATATCCAGAATCTCAATACTATTTAGTAAGAAAATATAAATTTAAATAAAGAGAGGTGTACCTCATAACTTTTATTCCCCATAGAAGATGATTAAGTAAAAGAAGAGAGTTGTCAAGCATACTGAAGCATAATAAGTGATGCCATCATCTCCACTACAAAATATCTGGAAGTCTCTCTCAAACATATTTGCCAAACATTACAGTCAGATTGTTAGAGTATAAAAAAATAAAATGAAATGAAATGTGGAGATTACATTTTCTTGTGAACCTGTGACAGAATCAGGTTAAGCAAGTAGTATTTTATATTAAATGCAAAGCAGGGATTCTCATTTTCCAGCCTGTCTTGAGCTGATAATAGTTGCAAAACATATCACAAACACTATAATGGGAGGAACCAGACTTTACTGTTTTGAATTTCCTTTTTGCTCTGGCAACAGGGCTTAATATTTAATGTTATAAGATATCAACATGCATACCTTATCTTACCAAAAAATGTAGTTTATTAATCTCATTAAGAATAAATCACACCACATGTATCTCAGCACACACATTGAAATGCAAATTGAAATAGAATTTAGAGAACTCTAGGCTATTTTAGATTTGTATTCTCCATTGACTTTTTTTTCCCTGTAACATTCTTTTTTTTTTTTTTTTTTTGAGTTGGAGTCTCACTCTGTCGCCCAGACTGGAGTGCAGTGGCCACTCCCGGCCACCACAGCCTTGACCTGCTGGGCTTCAGCGATCCTTCCACCTCAGCCTTCCAAGTAGCCGGAATTACAGGCATGCGCTACCACGCCTGGCTGATTTTTTGATTTATTGTAGAGATGAGGTCTCGCTGCCCAGGCAGGTCTCGAACATGTGGGCTCAGGCAATCCACTCACCTCAACCTCCTAAAGGCGCGGGATTACAGGCTGAGCCACCAAGCCCGGCTAACATTCTTTTTTAAAAAATCAGGGTAGCAAAAATAAAGTATGGAAAATTTTTTTAAAACAAATGAGCTTGATGGCCCAGTGGTTAGAGCACTGATTTTGTAAAATAAAATTTTCAAAGGATCATTTATCTTTATCATTGTAACATAGGTCCTTGTGAGACTATAGTCTTTTTCCCCATCAGAGAGCAGCATTTTTGTATTGAAATACATCTCATTGTCTGTTTGTTGGCCTGTGACACCTCAGTGCTGGTGGAGGGATATAATTAGAGAACAAAACCATGGAGAAATCACTAATGTCTTTGCAACCGTCAGCAGTTTTTCACTTTTCCCACGAGAATGGGTTTGCTAATAGGTTTAAATCCGTTTCAGGCTGTAATCTTAGCAAGCATCAGTAAAAGGAAGAACTGCTATGTCACACCTGGGTTGTATGCTAGGAGGTGAACTACACAGTTAATAAGAATCATTTAAAGCACAGCCCATGTGCATAATTAGCTAGGCCTTATTTCCTTGATTAAAAATCTGCTCATCAAGAGTAATTGTTCAACTAAGTCTTCAGGGATATCTCTAAAACTACCTGTACTATTTGAACCGGTACCTATATTGACAGTTTGCAAAATGTTCTAGTTACTGGGCAAAAATATTGCAGCTGATTTTGCAAGCATTAAAGTGTGAAGATACTGATGTTTAGTGATAGTGAATGGCAGAGAATTACAGTGCGATTTAGATTAGCTTTAGCAGAGAAATGTATGCTGTATCCAAGAGAACAAAGGGTTTCTGCTGGATATGGAATCTATTTGGGAGATAAATTTGCTTATTTGAATAATGTAATGGTATTTACTGTAGGAAAGAGTCACTTACCAATATCAATAGTCTCTCTTTGTTACAAAATTTCGAGACTACTTCCCAGTGGTTTTGCATACATATGGGGTCAAGTGACCCAGTTTTATTTTATTTAATTTTTTTTGTTTGTGTGCACTTTTATTTTGTTTAATTTTTTGATTTTTAATTTTAAAGATGTGGAGTATAATTCAGGCTTAGGAATACAAATGTTCATTATGCAGGTACCCTTGTGGATGAGGCATGCCCTTCCCTGGAAGTTTCCCACTACTGCGAATCCCCTTCTTGGAGTATTATGATAGTTCTTCAGGGTCCATTTATAAGTGAGAACATGTGATACTCTATGTTTCTGTGATCAGTCACTCAATATTATAGACTATAAGTCCATTCAAATTGTTGTGAAGTCCATAATTTTGTCCTTCTTTATGACTGTAATATTCTCTTGTGAATACAGATGCTGGAAAGGATAAAGGGAAAAGGAAACACTTCTACACTGTTGGTAGAAGTGTAAACTAGTACAACTTCTGTGGAAAACAGTTTGGTGATTCTTAAAAGATCTAAATATCACCAGTCTGGGCAACTTGTCGAGACCTTCTCTCTACAATAAATTAAAAAAAAATTAGCCAGGCATGGTAGGGTATACCTGTAGTTCTGGCTACTTGGAAGGCTGAAGTGAAAGGATCGCCGGAGCCCAGCAGGTCAACACAGGGGTGACTGTGAGCATGCCACTACACTGGTGATGATGGAGTGAGACTCCAACTCAAAAATAAAAAATAAAATATCTGAATATCGATCTTCCACACTACCCCCAATTCTTCTACTGAGAATATACCCAGAAGAACTCAAATCACTCTATGAAAAAGATACCTGCACACATATGTTTATTGCAGCATTGTTCACAATAGCAAAAACATGGAACCAACCGTGCTGCCCATCAAAAGAGGACTGGATAAAAAATGTGGTACATATACATGATGGAATATTACATGACTGGCTTTTTAGCCAGTGAAAAGTAAACAGAAGAGGCTGGCCACTAAAGCTTCTCTCAATATTCTCCAAAAAATACCTCTGGTTAGTGTCTGGAGGGATACAGAATTTTCAGCGGAATATGTGAAAGGCTACAAAATGACCAAACCATTAGTGGAAATTAACCTGGATCCCAAATAATTTCATGGAGTGGAGATCCTCTCCAACCTTCACAATTACACTATGTGTGGAGTGAAAAATTAACCTGTTATTTATAAATGATAACTGTAAAACTTGGAAAATGAGAATACTGGAAAAAAAGTGTGTTATTGGCTAATATAGTTTGAAATTACGTCTGTATCTTGGGAGGTACTGATGTAATTGAGAATTTCCATTTCAACTTTTAAGAATGGGTGTTAAGATTTGAAGTTTTCTTTTGTTTCTTTTTCTTTTACACTCAGCTTTCCCTCACACGATGACCCCAAGATACAGCACATACCCATTAATCTAATTGCATACTTGCTTGAGAAATTTATGAGGCTGTTCCAAAGGCTGACCTTGGAATAACAGAGTATGGGAACGCCATGGTAGAACTCTCCTTTTTGAGCAGCCACAGCAAGACGATTTATCTACAACCTGCCACAATCAAGATGGCATCAGCCAGCTCTTTAGGTGAACAAAAATTCAAGATGACCATCAAAGTAAAACTGATACCATATGACACTTGCAGACATTCTGCATTTAATTCTTTCCTTTTTGATTCTCTTATTCTCAGCCTAACACTTTGAAATGGTTTCTTTAGGGCATGAGCCCTGGCCATTTCCTTAATTGCCGGTTTTTGGAATAAAATCACCTTCCTTTCACTACTTCTTGTTCTTGTTCATTTTGACTTAGAGGCAACAAGCCACCAAACTTGCTGTAGATCACACTGATGCTGGTAGTTTCTTTTCTTCTGCAGTTAGTGGAGATTTCCTATATAGGTGAGATTTCCTATATAGAACAAAGGCTCTCTTTTAGGGTGTGCTGTTCTCACTCCCACCATTGTCAGCTATAAAGCACTTATCACCCTATTTAAGTGTGAAGCAATTCAGCTGAATCATTCAGGTTCTCCATGCAGTTAAACAACTTAGAAAAAAAATCATGAAAATGTAAGCATTTTAGTATTTTCCTTAATTTTACCTTCAGGATTGTTTACTTTTTGGAGTTTATGTCCAGACTTTATAGTATTAGACAGTGGCAACATGTATGTTCTCAAAAAACAAAAATAGCTTTGTTTTCTTCACCCATTTCTCTTTTTATCCCTCTCATTCTCTTATTCAAGTATATCTCCTAGCATCAACATGAGAGGCATGGCAAACAAGGTGGTTTATGCATGTAATGTCAGCACTTTGGGAGCCCAAGGAGGGAAGATCACTTGAAGTCAAGAGTTTGAGACCAGCCTTGGCAGCATAGTGAGACCCTGTCTTATTAAAAAAGAAAAAAAAAAAATGAGAAGCTGAAGTTTATGTCTACTACCAGCTTCTGGGATATTAGAAGACACGAGTGTTAGCACACATTAAGGCAAGCCAATATGGCAACTTTGTGGTCTGTATCCAGCTAAAACTCCAGGAATATGTTATTGAATAGCATGGTTTCCCTATAAGGGTGTAAGCAGGAAGTTACAATGAAATTATTAGAACATATAATTTTTAATAATAGATTTTTTAAAAGTAAAATCTATTCATACAGGGGACAACCCAAAAATAACTGGGGTTATTTTTGGAGGGTGGGCCCTTGTATAACAGGCTTCTGTCTCAAGATAAGTGTTCTAGGAACCCATGAGCATCAGTATGACAGCTAGCATTGCTGTGAGAGGCTATGTTCACCTTCAGTTATTTTTTTTAGAGATTCTTTCAGTGTGTTTGCTTATTTTGTGGTGAGTGATTTACATAAACAACCTACCCACACCATGCTGAGTGTTTAGCAATTTTGACCAAAAATAGCATGACCCCTATCCCTCACTCTGCCTTGTCACCTGATCTCATCCCAGTGACTTTTTCTTCCCCCAGATGAAATAAGTCCTCAAAGGGAAATGTTTTGCCAGTGTGGATGAGGTGAAACAAAAAATGGCAGAAGCACTAAAAGGCATCAAAATTGACAAGTTCAAAAACTATTTTGAGCAGTGGATAAAACATCTCAATAGGTGTATTGCATCAAATGGAAAGTACTTGAAAGTGATTGAACTTATAAGTGTATAAATACACAATTTCAATTTTTTAATAAATAAGTTTCAACTTTTATAAATAAATATAAATTTAATTTTGGGGGTATTCCCCCTTCATATATAGCAATTTATGCCTTAGGAAGGGTTTGTTATACAAGCTAAGTTAGATGAGAGCATTGAGAAAGAAATATTAAACCATTTGTCAAAGTGCAATTAGAGTTAATATGCTTTTAAAGAAGTATTCTCTATTATAATTCTGCTTCTATATTCCTTCGGTTATAGTGAGTGGCTTTTATTTTTAAAATGTATTAAAATATATTTTTCTTGATTCTTCTTTTGTATTCTTAAGAAACAAGGGCAATGTTATATAGGAAGTCAGTGTGCTGCAATGAAAGGAAGTTTAACTAGAAGTCACAAAAACCTATTTAATATCTAATTATCTTTATGCTCTTGGATCATCTCTTACCTTCCTGGTGCCTTGGTGCGTTTACACTGGATAGTTCATAAAACCACTTCTAGCAACTTTTATGCTATGTAGGAAGTGAGAGAATGTGAATAGTCATATCGTTTCTCTACATTCTTTTGCTTTTATTTCAGATACCAATTATCATTTAACTTTTGCTTTCTTTTCCATCTTTTTTTTTTTGAGTTGGAGTCTCATTCTGTCGCCCAGACTGGAGTGCAATGGCATGCTCCTGACCACTGCAGCCTCGACTTGCTGGGCTCCGGCGATCCTTTCGCCTCAGCCTTCCAAGTAGCTGGAACTACAGGCACACGCTACCACGCCCAGCTAATTTTTTTGATTTATTGTGGAGATGGGGTCTCGCCAAGTTGCCTGGGCGGGTCTCGAATCCGCGGGCTCAGGCCATCCACTCACCTCAACCTCCCAAAGTGTGGGATTACAGACTGAGCCACCGAGCCTGGCTTCTTTTCCATCTTAAATATTCCAAATTTCCACCTAATTTTGACTTAGCCTAAATCTCTAAACTTTCTACCAAAGCAGAACACGACAAGTTTATCAGAACTAGAGGAGTGAAGTAAAAACATCATCAGCCTAATGTCTACATTCTTCATTCATTAGTTCAATGTAGTATTAACAAATTTTTAGCTTTCAATCTTACATTACCACAAAAACAAGTTTAAGCAACAGATTTTTTTTCAGTCATTCAATCTGATACTGGGGGGATAAATTTTAATACTTTAATCTTGCATAGAGAAGCATATTCTAATTTCACAAAAGCATGTTTGTAACAAGTTTGTTGAGAATCCTCTGACAAAATAATGTAAAGATTAGAGACAATTTAGAAGCAGCTAACATTTTAATAACATTTATAAGACTATTAGAACTAGAAATATACTTTCAAATGACATAAAAGTCAATGCAGATAAAAATGAAACAAACAAAACGAAGATTAGACATGCAAAAGATTAAACATGCCTGTTAAAACTTTGCTCATAGCGTAAGATCCTACACTGAACTAGCATTTACCTATTTTGCTTTCTCAAGTGACATCAAGTATCTCTAATGGGAGAAACATTTTATAACTTTATAGGACCTCTCTGACTTCATATTTATCTGACTTGCATTTCTATCTATGTTTGGATAGATTTTCTTAGAGGAAGTAAGTACCTATTCTTTAGAACCAAATTCCCTCCAGCACTATATGGTTTTTGCCCAGTCAGTTGGGATTAATTTGAAATATCTACAGGTAAGGCAATTATGTCTCATGAGTAAGCACTTGATAGAATGATCACAGCAAGTAACTCTTGCAACCCAATGACTTTAAAATGTTGTGTATAATGATTCAGAAGATAGACAGGTATGCATATTTACATGACAATATTTCATATTCACAAAATACATTTAATAAATAGAAAGGAGTATAAATTAAGGATGGGAATCAATGAAACAAATAAGTATATGTTTCACATTACTCAAACAAACATAAAAGATATTACCTTACCATGGTAGCAACAACATATTATGACAAACGTAGTGATTTAAAATAACACAAATTTATTATCTTACAGTTCTGTAGGTCAGAAGTCTAATATGGGTCTTCCCAGGCTAAAATGAATGTGTTTGAAGTCTCTGGTTATTTCTGCAGATTCTAGGGAAGAATCTGTTTATTTGTTTATTCAGTTTTGGCAGCATCCAGTTCTTGTAATTGTAGGGCTGACATCTCTGTTTTCTTGCAGGCTGTTGGTGGAGAGCCATTTCCTGCTTTCAGAGATGGTCATATTTCTTGGCTCCTGGTCCTGATTCTCGATTCTCATGTCTTCCTTCTCTGACTCACTCTTCTGCTTCCCAATCTTCCTTTAAGAGTCATGTGATTAAATTGGGTTCACTCAGATGATCCAATTTCCTCCAAACTCACCCCATGTCACAGAAAAAAATAAAATTAAAATAAAGATATTCCTATTTCCCTATCTAAAATTTGTTCTGTGTAGTTTGGGAATATTGTGAAAGCTTAAATATTCTTATTTACTGCCCATAATAACTTAATTATCTAAGAATTTAATATTTGGCAAAGATATTCTTCTGTAGTAAAAGTTATTTTCAGTGTGCTCAGGAAATGTCTTTTGACTGAGAACATTTCTCTTGCTTATAAAAAGAACGAAAAAGTGAATTCTTTTTTAAATAATTGAACTCACTTTTCAAAAGGAAATATATCTGGGGTATATTTTGATGACTGACTTTTGATACCAAAAGGCATAATTTTAGGGAAAAGATATAAATATCCATAAAGCTCTGAACTAATGCCCTTTAATAAGTCAGCTGTTGTAGATGTTTTATCCTAAGACTATAATTTTTAATTTGAAAAGTTCTATGCATGCAGTAATTTTACAAGGACTTGCCAATTTATTTCACTATATATTTTTTTATCTTTGCTCTTTAACTTTCTGCTGGCTGTAGTAGTTTATTTAATGTTACATTTCCTGAAATATTTTCATTTAAAAAGTAGGGCCTTGAGCTGCATACTGTGATGGAGAGGAATAATAAATACCCACTTTTAAATGTCATAGTTTCTACTAAACTATAAGAAAATGACTTTTATATGCTTATGATTCAATTTAAAAGTTTATCGGAAGTACTGGGACTATTTTACTTGTATTACATCAAAGAACAAATTAATGTAGACACGTCTGCAATGATCTGCCATCATTTATTGAATGAGAGGACATTTGATGTTACAGCATGCAGATAAAGGGAGTTTGGAAATGGGTCATAAGCTTTGACTGCTTAATATAGCCATCATGTCATTAAATAATTTATTTGCATTTTAGTGTATATATTTTGGTCCTTAATTTTGTAGCAGAAGTATTGAATCCCAGCAATTAGAAAGCATGGAAAAAAATAATTTCATGATAACTAAAGATGCAAAGAATAAAGCAGTCCCTGAATACAATAAGCATTAAAATTGAAAGAGATATTTGTCAGGATAATATTTCTAGAGACTAAAAAGGCAGAGCAGTTCTACAATTTTGTATCCCAAGCTGATACTAAAAATGGGTAACGACAAACCAACTAGACTTAAGAAACATCTGCAGAACACTCTACCCAGCAACAACAAAATATATATTCTTATTAAATGTGTGTGGAATGTTCTTCAGGATAGTTGTCATGTTAGGATATAAAACAAGCCTCAATAAATTTAGGAGCAATGAAATCATACAAAGTGTATTCTCTAACCACAATGAAGTGAAATTAACAACAAATACTTTAGAAAGTTCTATTCATGTGGAAATTGAATAATTCAGGGTTTTTTTCTTCATTTTATTTTATATTTTTATTTTTGTTCAGGATGTCACTCTGTCATCAAGCCTGGAGTACAGTGGCACGAACATGGATTCAGGGAATCCTTCTACCTTAGCTTCCAGAGTGGATAGGATAACAGGTGTGAACCAACATGCTGGGATAATTTTTAAATTTTTATGGAAACAAAGTTTCACTGTGCTGCCTAGATTGGTTTCAAACTTCTGGGCTCAAGTAATCCTCTTGCCTTGGCCTCCCAAAGTGCTGGGATTACAGAGATGAGTCACTGTACTTGGCCTAAAATGTCTCTTCTAAGAAAAATATTCATTAGATTTATGGACTCCCGGATAGCCCATGTGAATCTCATCTCAATGAGATGATATATATTGGAAGCTTTATTAATGTGAAGATGGTAGTTCTCCTCAAATTGGTCTACAGACTCAGCACAATCTTTATCAAAATCCCAGCAAGATTCTTTGTAGAAATTGAAAAAAGAAACTTATCTTAAAACCCAAATGAAAATTCAGGAGGCCCAAAATAGCAAAACATAGTCGTTGGAAATGAGAGCAAATTGGAGAACTCACACTTCATGATTTCAAAACTTACTGAAAAATCACAGTAATCAAGACAGTGTAGTACTGGCATCAAGATGGGTATATAGATCACTGGAATAGAATTCAAGAGTTCATCAATAAACTCTAATGGGTAATTGGGTTTTCACAATGGTGCTAAGATATTTCAATGGGGAGAAAACAATCTTTCAACAAATGGTTCTGGGACCACTGGATATCCTATAAAAAGTGTTGGATGCCACTTCATACTATATTTTAAAAATTAATGGATAAAAGACCTAAAACTGTAAAACTCTTAGAAGAAAACATAACCATGTTTCTTGGTACCTATGGATTAATTAATGGTTTATTAAATATGATACCAAAAGCACAAGTAATAAAAGAAAAATATTGTAGAATGAACATCTTCAAAAATTAAAAACAAATGGTTTTTCAAACAACACCAACAAGAAAGTGACAAGATAATTTAGGGGAAAAAATATTTGCAAGCCCTATGTCTGATAAATACTTTGTATCTACAATGTATTTTAATTATTGCAATTCAATTGTAAAAAGAGAAGCAATATAATGAAAAATTAACAGAGATGAATACACACTTCTCCAAAATAAACTATATAAAGATCTATAACCACATGAAAAGTGAAAAAATGCTGTCATCATTAGCCATCAGGGAAATGCAAGTCAAAGCCACAATGACATATCACTGTGCATCCACTTAAATAACTATTATAAAAAAGGCAGATAATAACAAGAGTTGACAAGAGTATTCACAACTTGGGACCCTCAAGCCACTATTAGTGTGAATGTGAAATGATGCAGCTGTTTTGGTAACACTGGCAGTTCCTAGAAATGATAAACCTATAGTTCTCATATGGATCAGCAATTCAACCCTTATAGATATAACCAAGAGAAATGAAAGCATATAGTCATACAAAAACTTGGGCACAAATATTCCTAGCAGCGTCATTCATAATGGTCAAAAAATGGAAACAACCTAAATGTCTATCAGCTGATGAAAATGAACATAAACGGGGATATATTCAAACAATGTAATATTATTCAGCAATAAAAGTCAGTGAGTACTGATCCATGCCACAACAGGGATGAATGTTAAAACTGCTGTCTTAGCCGGGCTCGGTGGCTCAGTCTGTAATCCCGCACCTTGGGAGGCTGAGGTGAGTGGATTGCCTGAGCCCGCGGGTTCGAGACCCGCCTGGGCAACTTGGTGAGACCTTATCTCTACGATAAATCAAAAAATTAACCGGCATGGTAGCGCGCGCCTGTAGTTCCAGCTACTTGGAAGGCTGAGGTGGAAGGATCGCTGGAGCCCAGCAGGTTGAGACTGCGGTGGCCGGAGCGGCCGCTGCACTCCAGTCTGGGCGACAGAGTGAGACTCCAACTCAAAAAAAAAAAAAAAAAAAAACCCCAAAAAACCTATCCTATGTAAAAAAGCCGGTTGCAAAGGACCACATATTGTATGATTATATTTATATAAACTGTCTACAATAAGCCAATGTATAATTACCCAAAAATGAAATTGGTGGTTATCTGGAGCTGGGAGGTAGGATGATGACAGAAAAGAGGTTTAAGGTTCCTGTTAAGATGGCAGAAATGTTCTAATATTCATTGTCTGATGGTTACACAACTCAATATTCTATAATCATAAATTGTACTCTTTAAATGAATGAATTTTGTAGCATGCAATTTATATTTCTAAAATTGTTATTAAAAATAAGTATCTGTAGTGTGGAAGACATAAACAAAAAAGTCTGTACAAATTTCATTTATAAACTCTGATTTTTTTATCGAGTAGACAAAAACATGTAACTTTCTATAAAATTTTCCAACAACTGATTTTTATTTCTTGTACAAAGTGACCTGTTTTTAAGATATTTTCTGTATCTCATGGCATTGTTATTTGGTGAACTATAAGAGGTGAGAGGAATTACATAGGAGGTCATATTTGTTAGTATGATGTATGTCTGATCTTTAGGCATACATATCCCTCAACCTTATTTAAATATAATTATATTTATGTTACTGAAAATACATATAATAATCTTATTACGTGAGAGTTATTACCCTGTTATTATGGAATATATCAAATATTAACCACTATTTTTTTTTTTTTATTTACGAGCTTGGGCCCTGGAGGCAAATACAGGGGCTTGGAGATCAGAATAGTACATGCCATCTGCTCAGTCTCAGAGACTGGTTAAGAAGAATTATGAGGAAAGAAGCAAGTATTAAATAAATTGTTTCATGAAAGTGCCTGAGAGGCAAAGATGAAGAGAGGATTAATTAGAAATTGAATTCTAATGAGGAAAATAGATATTAATAAATAATATAACAAAGAAAAATACATAACTGCAAGTTAAATAAGACATACATTAAAAAGAAACAGACAAAATATAGTAGAGGGCACTTATTTCAAATTCTAGGCATGGAGGATATTTTCCCTAAGGAAGTGATATTTGTGCTAAGATCTAAGGAATTGTCTAAGATACATTTTGACATATATTTTCATATGTCATGTAAACTATTAATTGCGGATTTATTATGTTGTCTTTTACAATTTATATATACATGCCTATTTTTTAATTCATTGAATTTGCTTTGTGTCTTTGTCTAAAAATCATATATCTCTAGTTGTGTTAGATTATTTCTGAGCCTCTAATTGTGTTCTATTTGTCCATATGTCTACCTTTTCTTCAATATGATCACTATTGCTTTACAGTGGGGCTTTATTTCAAGTAGTGAATGTTTTCCATTTTTTTCTTTTTCAAATTTTTTTTCAACATTAAAATTCTTTGACTTTCTATAAAATTTAGAAACATCTTTTAAGTTTTACAAAATAATTGCTGGGATTTTTATTGGAATTTCATTGAATTGATAAGTCAGCTTGAGGTGAGTTGATTTCTATACTGGTTTTTCAAAAGTTTTAATTGTTATGAATACATAATAGTTGTACATATTTATATGGTACATGCAATGTTTGATACAAACATAAGATGTATCATGTTCAAATCAGGCTAACTGGGGTACCCATCACCTCAAGCATTCATCATTTCTTCATGTTAGAAGCATTCTTGTTTCACTCTTAGATTTTTTTTTTTTTGAAATTCGCACTACATTATGGTTGACTATAGTCACTGTATTGCACTAGCCAACATTAAACTTTATTCCTTCTATTCTACCTGTATTTTTATATCAGAATTGACATTTTAACAATCTAGGAGTACAATATGACTGCACTTATTTAGGTCTTTGTTTTATAGTTTTTAGAACATATTATATTTTGTTAAATTTATACTGAAATAATTCTTGTTTTAAATGCTACTCTACTGCATATGTTATTCTTCTGTTTTGTTAACAAAAATATCAAACTCTGTAAAATATTTAAAGAGGTTTATTCTGAGCCAAATCTGAGTGACCTACACCCATGGCACAGTCCCAAGAGGTCCAGAGTACGCATATCCAAAATGGTTGAATTGCAGTTTGGTCTTATATCTTTTTAAAGAGACAGAAGTTACAGGCAAAACACAAATCATGTGAGGTTTACATTAGTTGGGCTTAGAAAGGTGGGACAGCTCCAAGCTCCAAGCAGGGCTTGCTGGTCATAGGTAGATTCAACATTTGGTAGAAAGAGTTATCACTGTCTAAATAATTTGAAATAGTAAAAGAAATACTGATTTAAAATAAGAGGGGAGTTGAGGAAGTCAATATTCTTAATATGTATATGAAGTCTCTGAGTAGCAGACTTCAGAGAGGATAGGTGGTAAATGTCTTAAAAGGTGTTCTCTATAGATGTCAACTTTCTGAAGAAACTGCTTTGCAGGGGCAGTTTTAAATATGTCAAAGGAACATATTTTGGAGCAAAGTATTTTATTTCCTTTAGGGCCTACTATCTGTCTTGTGATACTATACCAAAGTCAAGTTTGTTTTGTAGTTTTATGATCTCAATTTTAATATTAATGATAACCAGTTACAGGAGAGGGGATGTAACGAGTCACGTCTAACCTCTTTTTGCTGTCATGACCTGGGATTTAGTTGTTCGGCCTTCCCTTGGCCCACAGGGGATCCATTCAGTCTGTTGGGAGATCTTTGGATTTTATTTTGGGTTTACAGTTTCATAATGTTAATTACCACCTAATCATTACTAGTCTGTAGGAATGTGATTTAGTTGTGTACGTTGACTTTGCCTTTTGTGACTTGCTACATTTGTTACTTCTAGTAGTTTTTATAAAAAAGTACTTTTAAAAATGCTATGTAAAACTTTTTTCCCCAATCTGTATGAATTCTATTTAATTTTCCCATGAAACTAAACTTGATAGAAACCCAGTGAAATATTGATGAGGACTAGTAAAAGAACAAATCATACCTTTGTTCTTGCTTTTCAGGTAAAAATAATATTAGATTTTTGAAGTTAGATTTTTTTTGTAGAGTATCTTTATGAGAACAATATAGTTCCACTCTATTCTAGTCTGCTGAAAATATTTAGCATAAATGATTGCTATATTTTGTTAAATACTTTTATACATCTATTGAAATAAGTTTTTCTTCTTTTGTCTGCTGATATGTTAAATTATAATAGTGGATTTTTTTAATGTTGATCCAACCTTGAATTTTCTGTATAAATTCTACTTGGTCATGATGCACTATTCATGTTACATGCCGCTGAATTCTATTTGGTATTATTTTGTTAAAGATTTTACAAGTATGCTCATGAAAGGCATTGATCAGAAGTTTTTGTATATTGTCTTCTGATTTTAGAATCAGGGTGATATTGACTTCAGAATATGAATGGAGGGATGTTACCTCCTCTTCTGTATTCTGAAAAATCTTGTGAGTGATTAATATTATTTATTTATTAAATATTTGGTTAAGCCGGGCTCGGTGGCTCAGCCTGTAATCCCGCGCCTTTGGGAGTCTGAGGTGAGTGGATTGCCTGAGCCCGCCGGTTCGAGACCCGCCTGGGCAGCAAGACCTCATCCCTACAATAAATCAAAAAATCAGCTGGGCGTGGTAGCGCATGCCTGGAATTCCGGCTACTTGGAAGGCTGAGGCGGAAGGATTGTCAGAACCCAGCAGGTCGAGGCTGCGGTGGCCGGGAGCGGCCACTGCACTCCAGTCTGGGCGACAGAGTGAGACTCCAACTCAAAAAAAAAAAAAAAAAAAAAAAAAAAAAATATATATATATATATATATATATATTTGGTTAAATTTTCCTGTAATTTCATATGGTATGGTCTTGAGTAAGAAAGTCTTATTTAACAGATTACACAATGTATTTAACAGATATAAATTATTTGGGCATATACATATATATATATATATATATATATATATATATATTTAACAGTGAGACAAGACAGGCTGTTTTTTCCATGTATCTTTTTCATTTCTTTTAAGTTGCAAGAATTATAGGCATAGAACCACTTTAGTATTTTGAAATTATCATTTTAATATTTGTATTCTGTAATGATGATGCCTCATTTTATTTATTTATTTATTTATTTTTTAAAATTTTTTGAGTTGGAGTCTCACTCTGTCGCCCAGACTGGAGTGCAGTGGCCGCTTCCGGCCACCGCGGCCTCGACCTGCTGGGCTCCGGCGATCCTTCCGCCTCAGCCTTCCAAGTAGCCAGAACTACAGGCGCACGCTACCACGCCCGACTGATTTTTTAATTTATTGTAGAGATGAGGTCTCACTGCCCAGGCGGGTCTCGTACCTGCGGGCTCAGGCAATCCACTCACCTCAGCCTCCCAAAGGCGCGGGATTACAGGTTGAGCCACTGAGCCTGGCGCCTCGTTTATTTTTATTGAGCTTGTATATTTTGTTTTCCTTGATCACTCTAGCTATAGTTGTGTCAATTACATTGACCTTTTAATTTTTATTTGCTTCTTTATTTTTTATTTTAAAGATGTGGGGTATAATTCAGGCTTAGGTATACAAATGTTCATTATGCAAGTACCCTTGTTGATAAGCTGTATCCCCCTTCCCCAGGCAAATTCCCACTACTGCCCATCCCACTTTCCTGCTCCCCTCTTGACAATTTCCCGCTAATGCCAATCCTTTTCTTATGGTATTATGACAATCGTTCAAGGTCTGCTTACGAGTGAGAACATGTGATACTCAGTTCTTTGTTTCCGTGAAACATCACTCAGTTATTATAGACTCTAAGTCCATCCAGGTTGCTGTGAAGTTTATGATTTTGTCCTTCTTTATGGCTGCATAATATTCCATCATGTATATGTACCACTTTTTTTAATCCAACCTTCTTTTGATGGGCAGCATGGTTAGTTCTATCTTCTTGCTGTTGTGAACAATGCTGCCGTAAACATACATATGCAGGTATCTTTTTTATAGAGTGATTTGAATTCTTCCCGGTATACTACCAGTAGGGGGATTGCAGGGTCATATGGTTGATTTTTAGATCTTTTAGTAATCGTCACACTTGTTTCCACAGAGGCTGTTTTGGTTAACAGTCCCACCAACAGTGCAGAAGTGTTCCCTTTTCCCTGCATCCTCTCCAGCATCTGTTGTTTTCTGAGTTATAGATGATAGCCATCCTGACTGGAGTTAGGTGGTATCTCGTGTAGTTTTAATTTGCATTTCTTTGATGACTAGTACAGCTGAGCATTTTTTCATGTATCTGTTGGCTGCTTGTATGTCTTCTTTTGAGAACTATTTAGATCTTTTGCCCATTTTGTAATGGGGCTGTTTGGTTTTTTTCTTTTTGGCACACTGAGTTCCTTGTAGATCCTAGATGTTAGGCCTTTGTCAGACATACAGGTGGCAAATATTTTTTCCTAGTCTATGGGCTGTCTCCCCACTCTCTTGATGATTTCTTTGGCTTTGCAGAAGCTTGTTAGTTTGATGAGGTCCCACTTGTCTGTCTTATCTCTTATAGTATGAGCACTTGAGGTTTTCATCAGAAATTGGTTGCCAGTGCCAATTTCCATAAGGGAATCTCTTGCATTTTCTAAGGTTTTTATAGTGTGAAATTTTACATTTAGGTCTTTGATTCATTTAGAGTTGATTTTTTGTGTATGGTGATAGATAGGGATCTTGGTTTAATCTTTTGCATGTGGTCAGACAGTTTTCCCAGCACCATTTGCTGAACAGGTTCTCCTCTCCTCAGTCGTTGATGGTGGAGACTTTGTTGAAGATGAGTTGGTTGAGAAATTGAAGTTTTGCTTCTGGAATCTCTACCCTGTTCCACTGGTCTATATACCTCTTCTTGCAACAATACCAGGCTGTTTTGATTATTGTAGCTTCATGATAGAGTTTAAAGTCTGGCAGTGTGATACCTCCAGCTTTGTTTTTTGTTTTTGTTTTGTTTTTTTACTGAAGATTGTTTTGGTGATTTGTGGTCATTTATATTTCCATATGAATTTCTGAATTGTCATTTCCAGGTCTGAGAAGAATGCTGCTGGCAATTTAGTGGGTATTGTGTTAAATCTGTAGATTGTCTTGGGTAGGATGGACGTCTTAGCAATGTAGATTCTTCCAATCCATGAGCATGAAATATTTTTCCATTTATTTGTGTCATCTTTGATTTCTTTGAGCTGTGTTTTGTAGTTTTAATTGTAAAGGTCTTTCACGTCTCTGGTTTGGAACATATCAAGGTATTTGATGTTTTTTCTGGTTACTGTGAATGGGATTGTGCTTTTTATTTGGGTTTCTGTTTGTTTGTTGTTGGTGTATAGAAATGCTACTGTCTTTTGCACATAGATACCCTGAGACTTTGCCAAAGTCCTTTATCAGTGCAAGGAGGTTTTTGACAGATTCTCTTGGGTTTTTGAGGTATAGAATCATGTCATCTGCAAAGAGAGATAACCTGATTTCCTCTTTTTCCTTTTGGATACATCTGAACTCCATCTCTTGTCTGATTCCTCTAGCTGAGACTTCCAAAACTATGTTGAAAAGGAGGGGTGAGAGTGAGCATCCTTGTCTTATTCCGGTTTTCAGGGGAAATGGTTCCAATTTCTGTCTGTTTAGCAGTATGCTGGCTGTGGATTTCTCATAGATGGCTCTTACTATTTTGAGGTATATTCCATCTATGCCTAGATATTCAAGGGTTTTTAAGAAGGGGTGTCGAATTTTATCGAAAGCTATTTCCACATCTAATGATACTATCATGTGGTTTTTGTTTTTACATCTGTTGATATATTTAATTACATTTATGATCTTAAAATATTTAACCGGTCCTATTTCTGGGGATGAAAACTACTTTGCTGTGGTGGATGAATTTTGAGATGTGTTGCTGAATCTGATTTGCTAAGATCTTGTTGAGAATTTCAGCATTGATGTTCATCAAGGTTGTTGGCTTGTAGTGCTCTTTCTTTGTTGAATCTTTATCTACTTTGGGTATCAATGGGATGTTAGCTTTGTAAAATGATTTGGGAACAGTTCCATCTTTCTTGATTGCCTGAAATACTTTCAGTAGGATGGGTTTTAGTTCCTCCTTGTATGTTTTGTAGAATTCTGCAGGAAAGCCATCTGGTCTAGGGCTCCTTTTTGTAGGTAATTTTCTTATGACATAGTTAATTTCTTGAATTGTTAATGATCTGTTAAGGGTCTCAATTTCTTCTGGTTTTAGCTTGAGGGGGTTGTGTGATGTCAGTCCCCCATTTCCTTTAGGTTTTCAAGTTTGTTTCCATATAAGTGTAAAAAGTAGTCTCCGATAATCTTTTGTATCTCTTCGGGGTCAGTTGTGACTTGATCTTTGCATTTCTGATTATGTTTATTTGAACTTTTTCTCTCTTTTTCTTGGTCAGTCTACCTAGGGGGCCATCAATCTTGGTTATCCTTTCAAAGAACCAGTTTTTTGTTTCATTGATTTTCTGTATTATCTTGTTGTCTTCTATATTCCCAATTTGGGCTTTTATTTTGGTGATCTGGATTGTTGTGCTGAAGTTAGGGTTTTGGTGGTCTTGTTTTTCCAGCTCCCTTAGGTGATTTGTTAGACTGTTAACTTGTGATCTTTCCATTTTCTTCATGTGTGTTTGTAGAGATATGAATTCCCTCTTACTACTGTTCATACCATCCCAGAGGTTTTGGTAGGATGTTTCCCCATTTTCATTTGTTTCCAGATTCTTTTAGTCTGTTATGATTTCCATTTTGACCCAGGAGTTGTTTAGTATCATGCTGTCTGGTGTCTTTGTCTTTGTGGACTTTTAGGGAGCTTTGTTGTTGCTGATATTTATTTTTATTTCACTGCGGGATGAGAAGGTGAACGGCAGTATTTCAACCTTGTAAAGTTTGTTATGCTTAATTTATGGCTGAAGATGTGGTATATTGACCTTTTAAAAATATACAGATTTTGATGATTTTTATTTTTATTTTTTTCAGTTTTATTAATTTGTGCTCTTTTCTGTATTGTGATTTTCTTTGTGCTTTTAATTTTGTAAGTTGGAAATTTGAATTTTTAATGTACATGTCCATGTTTTTATATAAAATGTTAAAATAGATTCAATTTTATCTCATGACCCTTTAATCGATAGATTATTTTTTAAGTTAATTGTTTAATTTTCTAATATTTGGTGAGTTTCCAGATATCTATCTGTTACTTATGTTCCAAGAACATAAATTTGTATGATTTAAGTATTTTTAAGTGCATTTAGATTTGTTTTATGACTTTTGAATATTTCATAGCTCTTGAATGTTTCCTGTACCTTTGAAAAGAACGTAGATTCTGCTCTTGCAGTATAGAGCACACTGTAATCTTACCAATATTCTGTGAGCAATTACTGAGGATTTCCAACTACAATTGTAAGTTTGTCTATTTCTCTTTTCATTAATTTAAATTCTTGTTTCAGGTATTTTAAAATATGTTGTCAAATTTACAAAAATTATATTACTATGTCTTTTGGTGAATTGATCACATTATTTTATAATACTTCTTTTTATTTTGTGTAATTTTCCTTTTTCAGAAGTCCGTTTTTTCTGATATTAATATAGCCATGTCAACTTCCTCTAGATTGGTGTCTGAGTGATTGTTTTGTCATAATTTGAATTTTAACACATGTATTATTTAGACTTAAAGTTGGTTGATTATAAACAACATATAGGGAAGACTCCGTTTTTTAACCTAATCTCTCAATTACTGTCTTTTAGTTGGTATGTTTAGACTGTTAACATTTAATGTAATAATTACAATCTACTATATTTTTAGCTGTATTCTGTTCGTTCTACTTTTTTTCTCTCTGTACTACACTTAGTTTTGATTGAGTGCTATTAAGAAATCTTTTTTTCCCAGTGTCCACTTATTATTTATACTTCTTCTACAGTTTTATTACTAGTTTCCCTTTGCTGTACTATATGTATCTTCAGTTACTTGTTTCTTTATCGAGTAATAGTAAACTATTTAAAAAATACTACTCTATTATCTTGCACAGATTATCACAAGAAATCTGACATTTATTATTCATGTTCATTCGTATGTGCTGAATCTTTTTTTATGTCACCTTCATGGTTTTCTATTTATCTTTGATTTGGGGTAGTTAGAGCATTATGTGTCTAGAAGTGTGTGTGTGTGTGTGTGTGTGTGTGTGTGTGTGTGTGTGTGTGTCTGTGTGAATATATGTGTGAGTTTCATGTTTACTTGATGCCACTGAAATTCTCAAATCTGTATCTTCATATCTTTCATTGATTTTGAGAATTTTCAGCCACAATCTCTTCAAATGTTTCTTCTATCCAATCTCTCTCCTCCTTTTTGTATGTGCATATTAGACCATTTATATTGTTCCACAGTTCCGGGAAGTTCTCTCTCTCTCTCTCTCTCTTTCTCTCTCTCTCTCTCCCTTCCCTTGGTAATTACTTTGGCTAATATGTATTGACTTGTCCTCAAGATTACTTTCTTATTTCAATGTCTGTGATATGTTTATCAAAGGCATCCATATCATCTATCTATTTTGTTTTATTTCTAGCATTTCTACTTTCTTACAGCTTCCTTACTGTAAAATACCCCTACTGTTTATGTATGTTATTTATCTTCTCCACTGGGACTTTAAATATATCAGTAGCCATTATTTTAAATTTTCTGTTATGTTAAACACTTGAACCACGTTTAAGTCTGACTTTTTGACTTTTTTATTGTGTGGGTTTTTTCCCTTGTTTCTTTGTGAGTCTAGTTTTTGTTTTTGTTTTAATGAGACCCAGTATCTTGTACAAAACAGCATGTAAATGGTATTTCTGCTGGAAAATGGCTCATATTTTCTTTTCTTAGACTTTCTGTGTCTGAGTTAACTGGTCAGGAGTTGGATTGGCTTTGGACTTTTTGTTGCTATGTTTTCCCTCTGTGTATCTTAAGCTCTAAATTCCCATAATATTATCTTGAGCTTAAAGTAGGTCTGGTTTACTGGATTGTTTTTTCCTTTGTTGGTTTTGTCCTAAGCTTTGTTGGTTTGTTTGTTCCTTTGTCTGCCTGTGCTTCAGAAAAGTTTTTTTGTTTGTTTGTTTTGTTTTGTTTTGCTTGTTTTTTGCCCATCATATTTCCCATCTCCCAGCTGTAAGCACCATTACTTGTTACTCAGCTCTCTCTAGGCTGGTTAACTGCAATTTAGTAGGTGTTCTCTACAATTTTACTTTATCCTCCATGGGTACTGAGGTTGAACTTTCTCAATAATCCTGCCTTTCCCTAGTTGTAGATTTTTTAAAAATGATTTGGCCCCGTGCTGTCTTCCTGCTCTTCTGCCATGAGTAGAGAGTAATCATTTTCTGTTTTATTTTCTCAGATGCAATAGGTTTTCACCTCTGGCCTGAAGATGACAGAGGGTGCTATTTTCTACCAATGACTTTGCATATGACAGAGAAGGGAGAAATATCTAGTAAGCATTTTTGTCTTTGCTACCTTCTGTGGCTTTGCTCTTCTTCCTTAGTCCTGTAAGGTATTTTCTTATATTTTACCTTTCCCTTAATCTTTCTCTTGATCTTTCAAGTGTCTGTAAATACCCTTTGTCTCTGTGCTTCTATGCTCTTACATTAGCTTATATTTGGACTTTAACAATTTATTAAAACTTTTACCAGAATTTTTTTACTGACTCTTATGGTGTTGTGCATGAACCCCACATATGCGAATACTTACATCCTGATTCTCTGTGAATTTCTGTCTGCCCTTAAATTTCAGGTTCGTTGTTTGCCTTGTAAACTCATCTCTCTGATTGACTCAAATAATTGTGATATCACAGAGTGTCTGGGTTTTTGTTTTTGTTGATAGGATGAGAGAGTGATACTTTTTCCAGTTTTCCTTATTCTAGGTAAAAATGACAAGAGTTCAATGATGGGTTTTTTTAACATGTGTGCTCAAATTTTAATATTTTAAGACAACAGCTATCATGTTAGCATTTGGAAGGGTATGAATATGTGAGGTACAAAGTTAGAAGCAGATATACATGTCAAGACTCAATTTTTTCAGAAAATTTAGACATGAGATGACAACATTAAAGAAATGACAAAAAAGGGGGAAATGGACATATTTAAGGAATTTTTTGGAATTAAAATAGACAAAGACAGGGTTGGATATGCATATGAGATAAGGTGTTGATGACCAACGGATTTCTTTTTAAGCATAGTAGTGGTAAACCAGAGTAAGAGGAAGCACTAGTTACTGAAACAGATGAAAGAACCCTTACAGCACTGGAATTGTCACATAGCAGCCTATGCAGGTATTCAGTGTTTAGTTGTGCGTGCCATCATAATTCAGAGACCCAGAACTTCAACTCAGAGCTCTGCCATCATTAAGATTTCTGAATTCTCCATTTGTAGACAATGGATGAAATACTTTGACGTTGGATCAGATACTCCATGAGTATTGGATGAGATACTCGATGACAATTTTGATCAAGAAATGACATATAGCAGTCTGCATATGAATGTACAACTCTGATAAAAATGAATTAGTTAGTTGAAAGGTGATATCAGTGCAGACTAATACAACTTCTTTGGAAGACAGTGTGGTGATTTCTGAAGGAACTAGAAATTAACCTTCCATATGACCCAGCAATTCCCTTATTGGGAATATACTCAGAGGAACTTAAATCATTCTACCAAAAAAAGATACCTGCACACATATGTTTGTTGCAGCTCTATTCACAATAGCAAAAACATGGAACCAACCGTGTTGCCCATCGAAGCTGGACTGGATAAAAAAAATGTGGTATATATACACAATGGAATATTATGCAATCATAAAGAAGGATAAATATATGGACTTTGCAGCAAATTGGATGGATTTGGAGTCAATCATACTCAGTGATTTATCACAGAAACAAAGAACTGAGTTCCATATGTTCTCACTCATAAGGTGACCTTGAATAATTATAATGCTGTGGGAAGGTGATGGGTAGTAGCAGAAAACTGTCAAGGGAAGGAGGGATGGGACAGGCAGTTAGGGGAAGCTGCTAGGGGAGGGAGCGGCATGCCTCATCACAAGGGTATCTGCATGATCAATATTTGTATACCTAGCTCTGAATTGTGCCCCACATCTTTATAATAAATAAATAAATAAATTTTAAAAAGAAAGGTCATAACAATGTCTTAAAGAAGGAGCAAAAATAATGTATACTTATTTTAACATTTTACCCCTCAAGAACTACCTACCACCTAATTTCTTGTGTCTCTCTTTTCCATACTGTATTAAATATGGATGCTTCTTGGGAGTCTCCCACATATAGCAAAGTAAAAAATGTTGATTTCTTTCAATAAAAAGATCAAACTGAAAGTAATTTTAGTAATTTTGACTTTAGGACTTCACTTTAAGTTTATATCACTTTTCTGATTCAATTCGATTTGAGAAGCTTACTGTTCTATTTTATTTTCATATTTAATAATTTGCCTAGTTAAATGCTGCTTGCTGCATAATTTTAGTATGTACTGTAACCTGAGCTTGAAATTTTGCTTCATGTTAGGAAAAATAAAAATAGCGTACATTCTCAGGATATAAAAAGATTAAATCCTTTCCGTACTGTACTTTGTAAATGTTGTCAAGTTTTAATCATTGTAACTAAATACTAGTCTGAAATTTAAAAAATACTTCTTTGTCTCATCCTCAATACAGCTTCATGCATTTTCAAATATGTGCCAAGTAAGTGGTGGGAAGGTGAAGCAATTGAGCGATTCAATGTTATGCTCAATAAATCTCTATCATTATTCTTATTTTAAAATAAAACTACCTGTAATGAGAAATACACTTATATTTTAGCCCAGGAAAAAAAAAAAACTGAAAAAATAGCATGAATTCATGGGATAGAAACTATGTGCCAAGCTTTAAGCAAAACATTATTGATACAGAGATAAATGAATTAGAATTCTAATCCCTAAAAACCTAAAGCCTCAGTAGAAATGACAGAAGCAGAGTCTTTTTGTTATAAAGTGTGTTGCTTCTAATGAGTATACAGACTTTACCAAAGTATTTATATTTCTATCAGTGTAAAATTAGTTATATTTGTAAATACAAAATTAGTTCCCTCAATATAGTAACGAATTAGACATTTAAATTCTGTAGATGTAGAAATAGAACATAAATGAAAATCTACTGATCAGCATCCTGATTAGGCCTGTTTATACAAGTGCTTTTACCATTTTAATTGCCCTGACACTAGCCTGCTACTACTAATCAGCCATTCCATCAAAGAGTCACTCATTTACAAGTTGGCAATAGTGTTAATTAAATAAACAGCCATTTGTGATGCAATTAATTCTGTCCATTTGATCATGCTTGTGAACACTACCTCAATGTCCTAGATAAATATATGTAAATATATGTAACAGGATTTTTTTCAAGATGATGTAGGGAGGCTCTACTCCAAAGCGTGATATTTCCAGTGAAGGACAAAATTAGTTTTACCCTTTCTGATTGGTGGAAAAGATGAGAGAAAAAGACAAAATTTCAGGCTACAGCTCTAGTCAGACTTTCTGGCCACTATCAACCACTCTCCCGGTAATGACATTTTGGTTTAAAAATGGGTCCCGGTTTGCATCTAGGGAATGGAGATAAAATTCAGTTCTTTGAGAATAAAGGATCATAAGTACCAGGCAGATAAACTGGTCTCTCATTGACTGGGTCAGTCAGTAGTCAGGTAGTTATTCAGAACAGGTTGACATTACAGTTCAGCACAGAAAGGTGAAGCACTAACCAGTGTAGACTAATAGTCATTTGGAATGGTCATTCACAGTGTAGCTTTAAAAAATCTCTGCTTCAGTGTGTCATGGGTTAAAAAGAAGGGATTAGGGCAACCTTCTTTAGGGTCCCTTCCTGCTGGGGGAGTTTTTCTTTCTTCTTAATAAGCTCCTACTTTCTTAAAAAAAAAAAAAAAAGGGATTGAAAGTTAGGTTTAGGGTCAAAAACCAATTTCAGATTCAAGCCAAAAATAGGTGCCGAATAGAATAGAAAATAAATTTAGCAACTTAGAGCTCATCCTTTTAAAAAGTGTTTTCTTGTGGTTGTTAAGAATTTGCAAGCTTCTTGGGTTTGAGTGTGTGTGTGTGTGTGTGTTTGTGTGTGTATGTGTGCGTGCCTATGTGTGTACATGCAGAAACAATTTTTCTCTTCTAATAGTTATAGCACTCTTTTAAGTTGAATATCTTGTTTTAATAGATGAAAAATATCTGAGGCTTAAAAAGTTTAGTGACATTTCTTTTTAAACTACTTGCTATGAGAGGGTATACTCAGTTGTCTATTAGCATACATCTGTTGCTACACATTTCAATGTGTCTGATATTTTCTAGTAATTTCTTTTTTTTTCCTTTTAGAAGTTTTTACCTGGCATTGTGTCTGATTCAGGTAGCTTCCATATATATAATCAGTTAAATAATTTAAATCACATTCAACTAGTACATATTGTATGCCAGCTACTCTAATGCTCACTTGTGTTTTTTTTTTCCTCGTTAATGATAATTATGTATGAGTAGTAGGTACATCCTTTGCTCCTTCTACTTTCTGAAAGAAAAATAAAATGTCAGTAAAATAAGATATGTCTTTAACCGAAAATTGTCTACATGCAGAATCACCACATTTTGTTGTTTAGATTCAAATAGTATACTCTTTTTCAGAGCAGAATGCTTTGATTATTTTCATAAACACAAGATTCAGGTATCAATGTGATTTCCTTCCAAATATTTGTTCCCTTCTTCCAAATCTTGCATGTAGTGTGGACATTTAAGCACTTCACAAAATTTTACCTAAGATGTTTTAATGATGACATGAGCATTAAATCACCTATTTAACTTAATTGTTTATTTAATTATCTTTGATACTGATTAAAAATTGCTCAATTAACATATTTCTTGAGCGATTAACACTTTCTTGCCCTTTACCGCTATAATTTTTTCTTTAATATTTATATGACACGACTTGAAAAACCCATAGAAAGATTTTACAGCCAAAGCACTACAAAATCTCCTGATTTTTTTCTATAACCATACCTTTGTCTGAGATTGCTCATTTTTATAATTTCACAGAAATTAGTGGACATGAAAATTATCTCTGAGAACCAATGTGGAAGATTATACTGTTTAGGTATTCTTTCTCTGTTTTTACATTGAAACATGATTGTAAGAGCGACAAACAGTGGAAGCTTCTTTTTAAAATACTATCTTAAATATATGCTTATCAAATTATCTTTTCGTATGTGACTATTAATATGTGATCTTTATTTATATCGTATCCTTACCATGTACATGTCTATGTTTGGCACAAGTTTACAAGAATTGGTTACGGTTAAATCACCTATATCAATGAAATTGTTAAATGAAGTAAATAATTCTCAGTGAAAGATAATTTTTAAAAAAAATATGCTAGTTGTGGGAATTCACTATTTCTGTACAATAGCAAGGACAAGATATCTGACTTTTTGACTGTTTTTTCATTCACGTTTATCTGAATGTTTGTTTTTACCCTTGGCCAGCATAAGCCATCTCAAGGCAGGCTTGTTGACAACAGAAAATGTGTTTCTAATTTGAAGACTCTCACTTGAAAACCAAAAGTTTTTATTTGGAGTTGAAGTAATTTAATTACAACAGAGATGGCTTAAGATCTAAGTATATGTGGGAAGCAATTTGTTTTTATGTTAACATTTTAAGATGCATTATTTTAGTTGCAATTGACAGCAATTCGAACTAGATGGATCATCCACATGAGAATAATTCATTTAACAAACATTAAACATGTAATTGGAAAAAAAATACTTAAAAGACAAACCTCTCAGTTACAAAAATACAGTCGTGTCCAAAAAAAGAAAAACCTAGAAATAGGAAGTATGAGATCAAACATTCTCATCTCTTTTCCATCTTCATTGTCCGAAGTCTTCTCTGTTTATTAACCCCATTCTTAATAAAGTTTTTTTCTCTCTGGATGGTGAGAAATATGACTATTGACATTTCCCAAGTCCTACAATTCACAATTTTCATTAGAGGATCTCATAAACATAACAACTTTATATCTGCAGAAGAAAAAATGTACCAAGAGGTCAAAATAATGGGTCCTAATAATAAGGGGACTGACAGTATCATGCCAGTCATAACTGTATTTGTGTGTGTGTTTATGTGCGTGTATATACTTGTGTGAATATGTGTATGTATATATACATGCACACACACATATATTTGTTAAAATGGTTCCTTTTCCATTGGAACCAATAGCAGGGGTCTTAATATTATTCTTATTTCTTCTTATTCTATTCTTTAGTTGTCATATCAATAGCAGTATTTCTCTTTAAAGTTCAGTTTCTATGACCTGTTTTTTTTTAAGCAATTCAGCTCTTTTATTAACACATAATATCTTTCTCAATAAAATAAACCAAAACACAATCTTAAACTGTATCCTAATTTATTAAAATATATTTGTTAAGTCATTTTATTATAAGACAATTCAGTTGCTTCTTTGTTAGCTAAATCACTGACCATGTACTTATCTACATGCAGCTCTATGGAGAGACAACTTTATGTAAAGCTTTGATAGTTCACTTCAAAGTTAAATTTAATTGTTTGCCCTCCCAAATGTATTATCACTCAGTGCTTAAAATTTGAATTCCTCTAACATTGGTTGAAGCGGTTCATTTCATTGTTAGAGAAAGTTGGTAAAAATTAAAATAATGCCTAAAAAATCATTCATAAATATAAAATTATTCAGCATAATATTTTAATAAGAAAGGCAGAAAAGCAGAAATGTAAGTGGCAGACATCAAATGTTCTCAGAGTAAGGAGTCTGACGAAATGACAATGCTTAATAATTTGATACTAGCTGGGCTCGGTGTAATCCTGTGCTTTGGGAGTCTGAGGTGAGTAGATTGCCTAAACCCGCGGGTTCGAGACCCACCTGGGCAACTTGGCGAGACCTCATCTCTACAATAAATCGAAAAATTAGCCGGGTATGGTAGCGTGCACCTGTAGTTACAGTTACTTGGAAGGCCGAGGCAGAAGGATCGCTGGAGCCCAGCAGGTCGAGGCTGCAGTGACCGGGAGTGTGCCACTGCACTCTAGTTTGGGCAACAGAGTGAGACTCCAAATCAAAAAAAAAAAAAAAATTAAAAAAAAAAACTTGATGGAACATCTCAATTATTTTGTTGACTCCTGTATTGATTTTCTTTGAGGATAGGTCATCAACAAAATAATCAATTTAAAAGATAATTCCTTTCTGTAAAAAAAATTCTGTATCTTCTTTTTTTGTGCATTATGTTATGTTATTTTATCTTATTGCTTATTTTTCTATAGAGACAGAGTCTCACTATGCTGCCCAGGCTGGTCTCGAACTCCTAACGTCAAGCGATCCTCCTGCCTTAGTCTCCCAAAAGTCTGGGATTATAGGCATGAGCCACTGCACCCAGCTAGCAATTATGTATTTTGGATTACATGTAAAAATAAATCCAGCATCTTAATATATCTAATTAAATCTTCTGTTGCTTGAAGACTACACATTGGACGCAGTGGTCCCTTGTCCATGATGGGAACATGCCAAATTCTTCTTCTCTAAGGGTCTTTGAACATTACATTTTCTATGTTTGGTGTATTCAAGAGAAGCAAGCTTGTCCACTGATGGACAGACGACAACTCAGTTAGCAAAGGGTATGTGGATATGTTGCAAATCAGCAACCAGATCTGTTTTTCAGCCAGGATGTAAATCAACCACATCACTAAGCTCAGCTGTCTTTGTTTGTTTTCTCATTAGCAAAGCTTTTTTCCATAATGTGCTTTTTTGATTGATCTGTTCTCCAGTAGATATTGAATAACAGTACTCTGGACATTTTCCCTTCCCTTCCCTTTCTTTTCCATCTGACATATTTACACCTCTGCTGAAGCCAAGACCAGTTTTTGTGTATCTTTGGGTTCCTTCTCCTCCTACAATCTTAGTTTAAGAACGATCTCCTGGCCGGGCTCAGTAGCTCAGCCTGCAATCCCGCGCTTGGTGAGTGAATTGCCTGAGCCCCAGGGTTCGAGACCCACCTGGGCAACTTGGCGAGACCTCATCTCTACAATAAATAAATTAAAAAAAATTAGCCGGGCGTGGTAGCGCGCGCCTGTAGTTCCAGCTATGGAAGGCTGAGGCAGAAGGATCGCTGGAGCCCAGCTGGTCTAGGCTGCGTTGGCCGGAAGCGGCCGCTGCACTCCAGTCTGGGTGACAGAGTGAAACACCAACTCAAAAAAAAAAAAAAAAAAAAAAAAAAAAAAAAATCTCCCGAGAATTTGCTGACCACATAGCTAGAATATCGTTAGGCATGACCCTTTCTGAATTTTACATGTATAGATTTGCTTACTTGGTCTTTGCTAGTCTCCCCCAAGGCTGTGAGTTTATGAACCACATCATTTATGCACTATGCCTAGTGTCCAGCACATTGTATTTATTACCTAAATAAAAATACTTATGTATGTATTTGACTGAGTTACTCGATGTTTTCTGAGAAGAAACAATGCTCTCCCCTGAAGTGTTTTGCTTTAGCTCATCGACCTAGCAAATCTCTTGGGTGCTATTAGTAATTGCCTTTTGTTGTCTAGAGAACTTTTTAAAAAAAGCATAACTGATGCCATAAATGTATGTTTTGTCTCAAGCCATAATTTTAGACAACAGCACCTCTGACCTAATTTGGGTGAGATATTCCTCATGCCTGTGTTACTGCAGCTTGTTTATGCCTGTATTGTAGGAAATGCCACTGAACCCTGGGTTTATTCATTTGCAAGTTGTATTCTTTACTGGGTAGGGATTGCTTGTTTTAGTTTTGTGTCTCTACTTTCAAACACAAAGCACCGGGACTAGGTGGTATTCAAAAGACATTTTTTAACTGGCTATATAACTGTCTATCAACTATTGACAAAACCTCCCTCCTTGATAAAGATCTAGGCAAGTTCCTCTGAGTCATTTTTCAACCGGATCCCATCCTTAAGGCTTGTCCTCAAAAGCTCAGTTACAGCAAGACTTCTGTTAAGTCTTTTAGTAAGAATTCCCAACTCTCAATGTCTGATCTAACGTCTCACTATTCCCCCAGTCATCCCCTGGTGATATCTGATTACCTGGCATGTCTTCAGCAAGCATCCTTTTAGGTAACCCTGCAAAGAAGCCCCTACACTTAATGTTTTCTTGTAGTAATATTCTACCCACCAGTCCCTTCAAACTATTTCTTGGCGATACAATTCCACTTTTGCCTTGTTTTTCTAGGAATTGAGCTCAGTTCTATACTAAAGTTTCTTTTGCCCTCTATAATAATTTCTTTAATAAAATACATATTTCTCCACCTCAACTACTGTCTAGCTCTCATTTTCTTTGACACTGTATAATGTTAAGAGTATTTAAAAGTAACTCCTGGAAGATCTTTCTTGCCCATTATGTTTTTTTCCCATAACAATGAGAACTCTTTGAAAGCAAGAAATGAATTGTATTTTGTCTCTTTATTCTCAGGTACTACCATAGTATGGGCAATAGTTGAGCAAACTAAAACCTTCTATGTATTCCAAAATAAAGACCAAGTAATATTAAATGATGGTAGGGATCTCTGAAATGATTTAGTTATCAAATCCTTTCATTCAGAGAGGAAGGGATGCTCCATGTTATTGTTCAAGAGCACAAAGTCAATTAGCATCAGGAATATTATCAGAACTAGCTCGACTTTAGCCAGTTTATGAGTTTTGCCATCATCAAGTGTATTTTTAAATACATGTTTTAGCTACAACTGTTCTGTCCCGCAGGCAGCTACAACATGAACAAAAGAGAGAGACTGTTGATTATCTAAAAGGATTATGAGAGCCCTAAAACAGCATAAGAATTAAGGGCAAAAGCCTTCTTCATATTCTGATATCAGTGTGTTTCTTCCTTCCACTTGGACCATGAATGTGCTTAGTAGCTTGAATAGATATTATAGCAAGGAAAAAAAAGATTTTTACATTCTAAATTATTTTCTACCTTAAGAAAGCTGATATTTTATATTATGTTTGAATATTTTTCTTAATAAAAAAATCTCATTTAGACATTTAGCCAAACCTAATTTTTAACACTCCCCTACCTTCCAGGGGAAGAGGGATTATACAAACATAGTCCAACTGTGCCATTAATGTTCATGAGCCAAGATCCAAAAGTTTCTCATCTATACTATGGACTCTGACACTATGGTGAAGTAAACACACATAAGACTATCTCATTTCCACCAGTGTACGGAATTAGAATACTCATGGGCAAGGAAGAGTAAAACACTCCTATCTTGGGTTACATTGGTCCTATCTTGGTTGCCTTGTTACCTGTTTGTCAGGGAAGGACCTAATTGGTAATGGAGTAATAAGGAGATGTGACCAAGAAAAATCTAGCAAGAAATATATTTTTTTCTTTTTGGTCATTGAAATGGTATGGATTCCCTTACCTTACCGAGAGAATAGTAGGTATTACAAGGAAACACTATTATTATTTTAAGCTTTGTTGTTTCTAAATTCAGGTTTTCTTCTAAATGAAACTACTCATAGGCTCCCAAACATGCTGGTAAGTGTTAGCTTGTTTTGCTTAAACTGCTTCATACACTGGGGATGCACCCAAACCCTGCTCCCATCTGGTCCCCCGCTTAGGGTGAAACCCCTCACTGGAATGTAGAAATGATAGGAAATGACATGCTCTCAGTGGATGAGGATAAGCAATGTCTAACTATATCAGCATATAAGAAAAACAGAAATCAGGTAAGTCTAATAAAAATTTAAGTTATATTAACTAACACATATATTTTATAAAATTAGCACTAAAAATGTTTATGAATATTGTCAGTAGAATTAGAAATGAGATCATTTGGGGTCAATAAATGCATCAGAGATGAGTATATATTGTATTTGAATTTTTGTAATTTTCTAGGTCTTATTCTATTCCTTCAAAAAGCTATTTTTCTATTGTAACAGAAAATACTACAGTTAGGAGTCCTAAGACTTAAAGTAAGTATTTTCCTTTCAAGTTGTATGTCAATTCAAAGTAAGAAGATGATCATATTGTGAATGACTCACATTCAAAGCAATAGTCCTAAGGCTATGCTCCCAGTGATCTGTTCACTTCGTCAAAGCAGCTTTGTTAAGAAATTGCTTCTTTCATAGAAAAAACAATTGGAACAATTAATTAGTTTCAATTTTAATTAAAACATGATCTCATTTAGCTGATTAAATTACAACAGCTAGATAAATCCAGACAGCAACATTTAGCTAATTTAATTAGGTATGGTATTGCTTTTCTGTGTTACCATTCTGAATAACTAATACTTGGATTCTGGTGTTTTTCCTACATAAGATTTTCTCTGCACTTCCATTGAATAAGCATACGTTAACATCAGGTGCACTAAAACTGAATGACATCTTACATTTTTTGGAAGTTTTATTCTTGAAAAGATCTTAAGATACATGGCAAATAATTACATTTTTGTATATAATTTTTTTAAAAAAAACTTCAACAAACTGCTTGAGGTTACATTTCTCAAGAAATACATTCAAAATTTATTTTGAAATAATAAAGAGTGATTTTACTATATAGAAAGACTTTTTAATCTTCACTGTCTTTTCAAAACATATTTTATGAGGATCAGTTTTCAATTTTGTGGTTCAATTCTTGAATTTTCTTTTCTTTCTTTTTTTCCCCCTCTCTTTTGTTTCTCTCTAGTTTTATCCTAAGAGGATTGAGAGCCAAGTGGTTATAAGCCACTTTATAATTTGTGACTTCCTAAGCAAATTATAGTATATCTGTTAGAACCTTTAGATTCTGTTGTACAAACACTGGTAACTGGAATAAGGTTGAGATTGACATCCTTTCAAATATCAGCAAGTTCAGGGGTAGGCATCTTAGACCCAAGGTAGAAGTAGCTGTTAACATTATAAATAGCAGAAAAGACCAGCAAATGTAAGTCAATCTTATTGCAATACAGTTACAGTAGAGGAAAGACACTGAACTCAACTCCATAGGAAAAAAACAGCAAAAAATTTAAGAACTGGTGGGCTTGTGTGGGATGGTGTAAAGTTCTGGTCATGGTGTAAAGTTCCGGGTCATCTGTGCTTGCTAACTGACCGATTGACCAGACCCAAAGGAAGTTACATTTTCCCTTATCTTCACAACTGAAGGTAACTTTACAGCTTGCATCCAAGTGCTTACTGAATTTAGGCTCCTAATTGAGACCTGGAGATAGGAATGCTACCTCTCTTCCATGTTTACATTTTAAAGACATGTGCCTCAGGTTCTTTAGAAAGACGTTGCCTTGGTCATAAAACTGGCAAGAGGCTTTAAAGGAGATTTGTATACATTTTGTATACATTTCAATGGGGCAGATAGTTTGCAATTTCAAATTTCCTAAAGTGACAGCTTTTAAAAAAGGGATGTCAGGGGCCTAGAGGCAGGAAGAACCCTGTCTAAAGTTTAGACAATCTGAGCAAAAGATTAAAGCCCTTTTATTACAGTTTAAGGACATTTAGGCCTCAGGGTTCTTGGAATCCTTTCAGTTTTCTTTCCATGGCGGCCATTAATAAGGTCATTGCTAAAGCTCCAACCTTTGTTTCTGCATTGTGGATGAGAGGAAGAGAAAGTACAAAGGGGGATGGGAAGGCTCTGAGTAAACCTGCCTTTTGTTGTTGTTATTAAGGATTTGTTAAAGCCCAATTTGACTGGGCGTGGTGGCTCAAGCCTGTAATCCCAGAACTTTGGGAGGCCAAGGAGAGAGGACTGCCTGATCCCAGGTGTTGGAAACTAGCCTGGGCAACTTGGTGAGACCTCATCTCTACAATAAATAAAAAATTAGCCAGACGTGGTTCTGGCTACTTGGAAGTCTTCTTGGAAGGAAGTTCCGGCTACTTGGAAGGCTGAGGTGGAAGGCTGGGCAACAGAGTGAGACTCTGACTCAAAAAAAAAAAAAAAAAAAGCCCAACCCAACAAGATCAGGTAAATGAACTGGCCATCATTAACACTGATGACCATGTCTGTTTGCAAGAAAAGTTAGAAAAATCATTTGTTTGCTTGTTTTTAATTTGGGCATATATAATTAAAAATATTTATTACATTAAATATAAATTTAAATTAAATATCAAAACTGAGTATATTGTCACACAAAAATGTTGGTTTACAGGAATAAAAATATTTAATTTACTCAGAAAAATAATAATAAAATAGTTCGATTTTAGTCACTGAAGTCAAACTATGTGATGCTATCCCAAGTAACAATTAGAAATTGCATTTTTCTTCTCAGTGCAGTTTTTTTTATATGGTATTAAAACCTGAGTTAAGGACTACCTTGGGAGCTTGTTACTGCATGTTCTTTATGCTTTTGTTCTGTAGCTTTCCTGCTGTCTTCCCATCCTTGGCCTTTCATATTCAAAGGATTTTACTTCACACTTAAACATCATGAAATATGCTGTTGAAAGGCTTGCTTTTAAGTTGCATTTGTTTTTATGGGCCACAGATTTACTCCCTTTCTTCTGTTTTTAGATTCAGGGATTTTCAAGGATGCTTTGTGGACAGATGTGGGATTTGAGATTAAGAGTCAGGGAAACCATCTCTTTTTGTGTAGTGATGCATGTAATGAGGCTCCCTAGATTCGTCTCTGAACCAGCCTGCTTACTGCAAATTCAAACACTTTGAATTTGTAGATGAAGGAAATAAAAAATATTTTACCCCAAATTATATTTCTTGGACATATTCTAAAGTGGCCCTGCAAAGATATATTTTGTCTGGGACACTTACATATGTAAATCTGTACAGACTCTGCATTAATGAAGGCATCCCTTTCTTTATCCAGACCTGAAAAGATTAACTGAGAGTCTTAACACTGTTAGAGGTCTGAAAGAAAACATTTGCCATATATTCTTTCTGAGGGCTGCTACCTGTGAGAGTTCATCTATATAACAAGACCAACTTTGTTATCCAATTCACCTTCCCAAGGTAAGGGAGGAGGCCAAAGCTAAGAAAACATGGTCTGACCAGTGCTTAACAAAGCAGTGGTGACTGCTGTTTGAAGTTGAATGGCTTTTAAACCTTTGCGTTGTTGGGGGCAGGTCACTGAGGTGGTTGTTTGGTGGTCTGCTCCAAGTCATCCAAGGGGCAGAGCACAGGCACTGACATCAGTGATGGACAGCAGGCAGATGGGTGAGTTAGTCACTTGATTCCTGCCATGTTGATAGGGTCTGTGTCATGATGGTCACAAGGGCTGATTAGCTCAACTTGTTTACAAAACAAGCTGGAGAGGGAGTTGTAACACAATTATCAATAGCTACCTCTGAGAAACCAGTTCTGTCCTAGCCTTGGTGATTAGAGGATAAATTAAAGTGAACAGCTAGAAAAACATGACAGATTTAGGCAATGCTAATATGGCTGCTCATTTGGGCATATCAACTCCATCTTATGTCCTTTCACTTGTGTTCTGAATGCTCCAAGCTCCTGGGAAAGTTTGTTATACAAATTCCTATTCATAAGGGGCTTTTGCTATCTCCATCTTTGTTGCCTAGTTCATACTTTTATGAACCCTCCAATCCCAGGAGGGTCTACATGGTGTCACAGATTAACGGGTCTGTAACCAGTAGCTCTCCACAAATTTGTGGATTACTGGAGACAAATGTCATTCTTAACTGCCTGTGGCAACAAGAATCTTTGGCTATCTCATCCTGTTTCGGGAATGTGAGAGAATCTTTGGAACTGCTTTTTCTCTGAAGAAGCTATTATATTGAATCATTATTAGAATTAAGTATGCCATTGAAAAAAATGTTCTCTCTCAATAGCCAGAAGACGGGTCTTTTAAATCAGACTAAAATTCCTAAATTATAAAAAAAACTATTTTGGAGAGCGCTTATTCTAAAAAAAAATGATGGAAAATGAGGCAGGGTAGTTAGGATAGGTTAGGTATAGATAGATAAATTTCTTACAGAGAGTTTTTTTGCAAGGAAGCATTCAGAAAATCGTGCTGGAAGTCTGAACAACCCTTCAGGTTAGAATGTGAATTCAATGTGGACTCCCAGTTCACCCTATCCCCTCAACTTGTCAAAGAAAAACTTCATTAAAGTGGTTCCTGAAACTGGAGACAAAAGCCATAGAAGTGACAAGATCACCTTTTGGCTCATGAATTTGTGTCTTCAGAAGTCTGACAAGTCTCCTACAAAGATAAAATGTGTATTTTGGAAAAGACCACTCTCTAACCAGTGGAAATGGCAATCTCTCCACAGTGGTTACCTGTGTTCTGCCCTCTTTAGCATATCTATTGTGAAAATATATCAGGCCTTTTGTCAAAAACAAAAAACGCCTATTTTTCCAAAAGCCCCTGCCAAGGCAAAATCTACATGTATCCCCTACATGGAACCAACTGTGTTGCCCATCAAAGCTGGACTGGATAAAAAAAATGTGACACAAGTACACAATGGAATATTATGCAACCATAAAGAAAGACAAACATATGGACTTCATAGCAACTTGGATGGATTTGTAGTTGATCATACCCAGTGATCTATCACAGGAACAAAGAACAGAGTACCATGTGTTCTCACGCATAAGAGGACCTTGAACAATTATAATACTATAAGATTGGGATTGGCAGTAGTGGGAAACTGTCAGGGGAGGGGGTTGGGATTAGCAGTTGAGGGAAACTGCTAGGGAAGGGAGTGGCATACCTCATCAACAAGGGTACCTGCATAAGCAGCATTTGTATACCTAACTCAACTGATTTTCTATACACAATGGCCCAAAAGTCCCATATTCTCCCATAGAAAGAAGACAGGAAATTCAAAGCTGTCCATGAAAGGGAAAAGGATCAATAACAAAAGAATACTCCAAAAACTCAAGTCATGCAAATATCAAACAAAAGGCAGGATCAGGATTCGAACCCAGGCCACAGCAATGAGAATGCAGGATTTTAACGATTAGACAACAGAGCAGAATGATTTTTATTGTTAATCTCTCATGGGACGTCTTATAATATATTATAACTTTGAGGTCATGTTTTTGTTCTTTCATTTAGTCAAGAATATTTTAAAAGCTAGCCATAATGCTATTATGCGTCATTTCTGCTTTTAAATTTATTTATTTTATATTATTATTATTATATATGTGGGGTAGAAGTCAGGATTAGTTATACAAACAGGCTTTGTGTAGGTGAAATTTGGACCTCCAATTGGCCCTTACTTCCTCTGGTTTAAGACCAGGGACTTCAATTTTGTCTTAAATTTTGCCACTCCCTCCCCTAACAGTTTCCCTCAACTGCTAATCCCAACCCCCTCCCCTGACAGTTTCCCACTACTGCCAATCCCTTTCTTACAGTATTATAATTGTTCAAGGTCCTCTTATGAGTGAGAACATATGGTACTCTGTTCTTTGTTTCTGTGATAGATCACTGGGTATGATCGACTACAAATCCATCCAAGTTGTTATGAAGTCCATATGTTTGTCTTTCCTTATGGTTGCATAATATTCTATTGTGTACTTGTGTCACATTTTTTTATCCAGTCCAGCTTTGATGGGCAACACAGTTGGTTCCATGTTTTTGCTATTGTGAATAGAGCTGCATCAAACATACATGTGTAGGTATCTTTTTTTGTAGAAAACTTGGAGTTCCTCTGGGTATATTCCCAATAAGGGAATTGCTGGGTTGTATGGAAGGTCAATTTCTAGTTCTTTCAGAAATCGCTACACTATCTTCAAGAGAGGTTGCACTAGTTTGCATTCCCACCAGCAGTGTAAAAACGTTCCTTTGTTTGCGCATCCTCGTCAGCATCTGTTGTTGCTTGTTTTATTAATGATGGTCATTCTTACTGGGGTTAGGTGGTATCTCAATGGGGTTTTGATTTGCATTTCTCTGATGATGAGTGAGGCTGAGCACTTTTTCATGTGCCTATTGGCTGCCCGTATATTTTCTTTTGAGAAGTGTCTATTCATGTCTTTTGCCCTTTTTTTTTTTTTTTTTTTTGAGTTGGAGTCTCACTCAGTTGCCCAGACTGGAGTGCAGTGGCCACTCCCAGCCACCGTAGCCTCAACCTTCTGGGCTCCTGAGATCCTTCCACCTCAGCCTTCCAAGTAGCTGGAACTACAGGCGTGTGCTACCATGCCCGGCTGATTTTTTTGGATTTATTGTAGAGATGAGGTCTCGCCAAGTTGCCCAGGCAGGTCTCGAACCCGCCGGCTCAGGCAATCCATGCCCACTTTTTAATGGGGCTGTGTACTTTTATCCTTTTGGCACATTTGAGTTCCTTGTAGATGTCAGATGTTAGGCCTTTGTCAGATATACAACTGACAAATATTTTTTTTCCCCATTCTGTGGGCTGTCTCCCTGCTCTCTTGATGGTTTCTTTTTCTTTGCAGAAGCTCGTTAATTTGATGAGGTCTCATTTATTTCTTAAGGTATTAGTCTTCAGAGTTCTGAATAGGAATTGGTCGCCAGTTCTAATTTCCATAAAGGTGTCTCCTCCATTTTCTAAGATTCTTATAGTTTGAGGTTGTACATTTAGGTCTTTGATACATTTGCAGTTAATTTTTGTATATGGTGATAGGTAGGGGTCCTGTTTCAATCTTCTGCATGTGGAAAGCCAGTTTTCCCAGCACCATTTACTGAATAGGTTCTTCTCTTCCCAGTGGTAGTTGTTGGAGGCTTTGTCAAAGATGAGTTGGTTGAGGAATTAAGGCTTTGTTTCAGAAATCTCTATCCTGTTCCATTGGTCTATGAGCCTGTTTTTGTACCAATACCAGGCTGTTTTGATTACTGGTGCCTTATAGTAAAGTTTGAAGTCTGGAAGTGTGATACCTCCTGCTTTACTTCTTTTGCTAAGGATTCTTTTGACTATTCGTGGTCATATATGCTTCCATGTGAATTTCTGTATTGTCATTTCCAGGTCTGAGAGGAATGATGTTGGTAACTTAATGGATATTGCGTTGAATTTGTAGATTGCCTTTGGGAGAATGGACATTTTAATAATGTTGATTCTTCCTATCCATGAGCATGGAATATTTTTCCATTTGTTTGTGTCTTCTTGCATTTCTTTGAGAAGTGTCTTGTAGTTCTCATTGCAAAGGTCTTTCGCTTATCTGGTTAGGGATGTTGAGGTATTTCATTTTTTGGTGGCTATTGTGAATGGGGTTGTGCTTTTAATTTGGGCCTCTGCCTGCTTGTTGTTGGTGTATAGGAATGCAACTGTCTTTTGAATATTTATTTTGTATGCTGAGATTTTGCCAAAGTTCTTTATCATTGAAAGTGGGTTTCTGACAGATTCTCTTGAATTTTCAAGGTATAGGATCATATCATCAGCAAAGAGGAATAACTTGACTTTCTCTTTCCCTATTTGGATGCCCCTGACTTCCTTCTCTTGTCTAGTTGCCTGAGCTAGACTTCTGATGATATGTTGAACAAGAGAGGTGCAAATGGGGAGGTCTTGTCTTGTTCCACTTCAGGGGAAATATTTCCAGATTCTGTCCATTTAGCAGTATGTTAGCTGTGATTTATTGCAAATGGCACTTACTATTTTGAGGTATGTTCCTTGTATACCTAGGTGTTTGAGGGTTTTTATCAAGAGGGTATGCTGGATTTTATCAAAAGCTTTTTCTGTATCTGTGATATAATCATCTTGTTTTTACATCTGTTGATGTATTTAATTATATTTATGGTCTTGCGAATGTTGAACCAGCCCTGCATCCTGGGAATGAAGTCTACTTGGTCATGGTAGATGATTTTTTAGATGTGTTTTGGATCCGATTTGCTAGAATGTTGTTTAGGATTTTTGCATCTATGTTCTTAAGGGGTATTGGCCTGTAGATCTCTCTTTTTTTTTTTTTTTTGGATCTTCTCAGTTTGGGTATCAGTGGGATGTTATCTTTGCAAAATGATTTGGGGAGAATTCTATCCTTCCCAATTACCTGGAATACTTTCAATAGGATTGGTAACAGCTCCTCCCTGTGTGTTTTGGAGAATTCTGCTGGAAAGCCATCCAGGCCAGGGCTTTTTTTTTTTTTTGTAGGTAGTTTTCTTATGACAGAGTCAATTTCTTGCATTGTTATTGGTCTATTTAGTGTCTCGATGTCTGCTTGTTTCAACCTGGGAAGGTTGTGTGATGTCAGAAAGTCCTCCATTTCATTTAGGTTTTCAAGTTTATTTCCATATAGGTATACATAGTAATCTCTGATAATCTTTTGTTTTTCGGGACCATTTGTGATTTGATCTTTTGTATTTTCTCTCTTTTTCTTGGTCATTCTGGCTAGGGGTCAATCAATCTTGTTAATTCTTTAAAAGAACCAGCTTTTTGTTTTGTTTATGTTTTCTATGATATTTTTGTCTTCTATGTCCAATATTTTGGCTCATATTTTGGTGATTTGGAGTCTTCTGTGAAACTTGGGGTTTTGGTGGTCTTCTCTTTCCAGCTCCCTTAGGTGATTTGTTAGGGTCTCAACTTCTGATCTTTCCATTTTTTTTTTGATGTGTGCTCGTAGAGACATAAATTTCCTTCTTAGAACTGATTTTATGGTATCCCAGAGGTTTTGGTAAGGTGTTTCTTCACTTTCATTTGTTTCCAGGAATCTTTTAAATTTTTCTTTGATTTCAGTTTGACCCAGTAGTTGTACAACATTATGCTCTTTAGTTTCCATGTCTTTGTGAGCTTTGAGGAAATGTTTTTGGTGATGATATTTATTTTTATTCCACTGTGGTCTGTGAATATACATGACAAGATTTCAACCTTAAGGAAATTGTTTATGCTTGATTTATGACGAAGGATGTGATCAATCTTGGAGAATGATCCATGTGATGATGAGTAGAATGTATATTCTGAGGTTGTTGGGTGGAATAATCTGTAGGTATCTATTAAGTCCATTTGAGCAAGTGTCAAGTTTAGGTTCTGGATCTCCTTGTTGATTTTTTTCCTTGTTGATCTATTTAGGACTATCAGTGGGGTATTCAAGTCCCCTGCTACAATAGTGTTAGAGTCAATATCTTTTTTTAGTTTACTTAGTAGTTGCTTTATAAATGCTGGTGCTCCTGTGTTGGGTGCATTTATGTTTAGGATGGATATTTCTTGTTGATGGGTTGAACCTTTTATCATTATGTAGTGTCCTTTTGCATCTTTTTAAAATTTTAGATAGTTTAATGGTTGTTTTGTCTGATATTAAGATTGCAACTTCTGCCTTCTTTTATGATCCATTTGCCTGGAAACTCGTTTTCCATCCTTTCACTTTGAGTCTGTGTGCATCCCTTGTAGTGAGATGACTCTCCAGAATGCAGCAAATAATTGGGTCATAGTTTCCTATCCAGTTTGCCATTCTGTGTCTTTTCAGTGGTGCATTTAGTCCATTCACATTCAGGTTGATTATTTAAATGTGATTGTTTATGCCTGTCATGAGATTCTTTGTTTGCTTTTTGTTTGTTTGTTTTTTGTTTTGTTTTGTTTTTGGCATGGGGTTGTTGTATGTGTATGTTTTCAAATTTCTTGTTGCGCTGTATTCTCTGTTGATTCTGTACTCTGCTGTTCTCTTAGAAATTGTGTGATCATTCTTATTTTTCTTTACTCTGTGCTTAATACCTTTTTAAGTGCCTCTGTAGAGCTGATCTGGAAACTGCATAATCTCTTAGGGATTAGATGTCTGGGAATGACTTTAATTCTCTATCACTGATGAAGCTGAGCTTGGCTGAATAGGAAATTCTTGGTTTAAATTGTTTAACTATGAGGACTTTGAATAGAGGGCTCTAGTCCCTTCTTGCTTGTAGTGTTTCTGCTGATAAGTCTACTACTATTCTGATTGGTTTTCCCTCGTAGTCTGACCTTTCTCTCTTGCTCCCTTTAGGATTTTTTCTTTTGTGCTTACTTTGTGTAGGTGAATTACTATGTGTCTTGAGGTCGGTCTTCTCTTTTGATGTCTTGTGCAATTTCTCTGTATCTCTTGTGCTTGGTTGGTCACATCTCTGGTGAGATGGGGAAAGTTTTCTTGCATTACCTTCTGGAATACTTGCTCCAAGATGTTCTCCATTTCACTTTCTTCTTTTGGGTTGCCAATCAGACAAAAGAGGCACCCCACCACCATCTTGAAGGTGGGGCAGGAAACTGTTCTGACTTGTTCACCACAGAGCAATAGACCTGATCTCTGTGACTGATGGATCAACTACTCAGGGAGTGATTGTGACCTAGAGGGAATGTCCTGAAAGCACAAGCTTTGGAGGGCCCTGAGTGCTGAGTTCCAGACACCCTGCCCCCTACTCTGATCCAGCCATGACACAAAGGATGTGGCCAGAAAAATATGAGGAAGGACTCTAAAGAGATCCTAATCCTACTCATATATAGAAATGAGTAGCGCCCTGTAGTAATGATCATTCATTATAAACAACTGTAGTCAGCTGCCTCTCATGCTGTCACTCTTACCTTGTCATTACACATACCAAGGCCAAGTTATCTCACAATACAAAGTAATTTCCGGTATCTCCCCTCACCCCAAGAGCCAAAGAAATCAGGTAACACAATAGGAAAAAAGGTAGTTTTAGATCTGAGAGGAACTTGCTCATGACTCTTGAAACTCCACAAGGAAAGGTAATACTCCCTAAAAGGAGTGAGTGGCACCTTTTCTAATGACTCAGATGCTTACAGGCTTGAGCCACCATACCTGGCCAATCCTTCTTTCTTTCAGAATTGTCCACACATAAATGTTTTGTTATCCTCTTAACCAGGGTTTTTTTCATTCCATCTCACTAGCTTCTTCTCCTACTAACTATTATTTTCACATTAGCTTTGTTTTCTTTCTCTGCTAACCTCCAAATGCTGGAGCACAACAGAGCTGGACTGTAGGCTCCTCCTTGTTCTTCAACTACTCCTTGGGTAATTTCATCATATATTTTTAAATACCTCCTAGGTGATGATGATTCCCCAAAATTATATCATCAGCTCTGATCACTGAGCCTGTAGTTCAAGTATCCAAATGTCAATGAAACATCTCTATGTTCATAAAAAAATGGGTACTTCAAATTTAACATGCTTAAAACACAATTCTCAATTTTCTTCTAAATTTTTGCTCCTCTGGTCTTTCTTATCTCAGCAATTGCTACCTTCAACTACTCAAATTTTTAAGGAAAAAAAACCCTCCCCAAATAAATAGCAAAGTAACAACAGAAAAAATTTTGTATGAATATATTTCTCCATAATTTCTCTTCTATATCCCTCAAAATCTCAAACTCTCCTGCTCTCTTCCCTATCATACTTACCCTAATACCACATCTATATACTCCAATAACCTTCTAACTTATTTACTTATTTTCACTTTCTTTATTGTTAATTCTTTTCCACACATTAAACAAAATATTCTTTTAAAAATAAAAAAATTAAAACCCCACTTATGGCTATGACAGAGTAGTTAGAGTGAAATTAACTGTCTCGACAAGAGCAACTAAAACCTAGATTCTTTTTAAAAGCATAATGTTTCACTGTGTTGCAGAGACAAATTTTAGAGTTCATAGTTACCAAGGTGAGAGAATTTGAAGAACCAAGAACCCAGGAAAAGAAGGACTCAGAAGTGGGCAAAGTATTTTGCACACAACTTCTCTCTGAGACATTTTGCAACCCCTAGATGTACAAGTGTCTTACAGACCAAGAAGAAGGAAGCTTTTACATGGCTAACCATGAACATTTTGGAGAAATAAATAAGAGATTAAAGTCTGTGAAGTAGAAGTTCTCTGCTAAATACCTGAGGCTTCAATGACCAACCCCCAAAAGCTCCAATTTAGAATTAATGGTCTCAAAGGGGTCCAAGTGATGCGCCCAAAATTTTATGCCTGTCAAAAACAAGAAAATTAGATTCTATATTAGAAGAGATCATCTACATTTTACAAAAAAAGTTCTTGATTCAATGTAAACTTTCTAAACATGCCCCAGAAATAGGGATTAATTACCAAAAAACAATAATAAAAACTCAGAATAAGACTTATAAGTGATCTCAACACTAGATTTATCAGAAAATGATAACTATTATTAATACTTTCAACAAAATAGATAAAAAGATAAAGGCTGTCATAGGCGATCTTGAATCTTTGAAAAAAATTAAAAGGAATTCTTAGAACTGAAATATAATATATGAAGCAAAGAATTAGTAGGTGAGTTTGACAGTAGATATCTGTCTTATCTACTACTGTAGATTAGAAAACTGAAATATAGCCAGTGGAAAATATTATGATCAAGCAATATTCAAAGGATAAAAAATACAGAAAATAACACTAGAGAATTATTATATATATATATAATATATGATATATATATAATATATTATATGATATATATATGTCTAATTGGAGTCTTGGAAGAAGAAAAAAAGATAATCAAATAAAATCAGTAATGGAAGGGACATTGGCCATAATTTTCAAGATGAGGCAAAGACTTCAAACTGCAGATTCAAGAAGTTATATGAACCTCAAGCAGGGCATAAATACACAAAGTATTATATATATAATATATACATATATATGTGTGTGCTCATATATGCCCACTTCAGTGAAATAATTAAAAGTAAATGAACACTCTATCTAATGTGATTCCCTCTTTCATCTCATACTATTGTTTGCTTGTCTGTTTTCATAGAATGCTACTCCCCCAAATCACCTTTACTTATTTATTGTCACATTATCTTCTAGGTTAAAAGACAAACTCAGCCGGGCTCGGCGGCTCAGCCTGTAAACCTGCGCCTTTGGGAGGCTGAGATGAGTGGATTGCCTGAGCCCACGGGTTTGAGACCCGCCTGGGCAGCAAGACCTCATCTTTACAATAAATAAAAAATCAGCCGGGTGTGGTAGCGTGTGCCTGTAATTCCGGCTACTCGGAAGGCTGAGGCAGAAGGATCGCTGGAGCCCAGCAGGTCGAGGCTGCGGTGGCCAGGAGTGGCCACTGCACTCCAGTCAGGGCAACAGAGTGAGTCTCCAACTCAAAAGAAAAAAAAAATACAAACTCTAGGTGACAAAGCTATTAGTCTGTTTTGTTAACTGCTCAACCACTCCAAATAAATCAGGGCCTGACTGATAAAAAGCGTTCATTTAACATTTTTTTTTTTAGTGAATGAATATCGAATGAATACAATCTCTTTAAGAATTGCAGAAATGCTTATTCCTTTCATAATATGCTATTCTGAAAACTATTTTTACGTACATTAATTTGATTTCATAAGACAACAACTTAGGCAATATTACCTTCATTATACTAATGATGAGTTTAAGTTTTAGAAGAGTTGTGGTTTGCCCATCGTCACATAGCTTATACATACAAGACCAGAATTAGATCTCTATCCTATGCTGTGCAAGGTGGAGCTTTGTAACAAATAACAAAAAGTATTCATCTGTCTTAGTGACATGAAAATAAGCATTATTTGAGGAAACAAAAACACACCAAAAATCAAGGATGATTGCTACCTCCTTTATTTACGAGGTGCCATGTTGATTCAAGAGTCAAGGGTAAAGTGTATGTATGCCAGAATATGAGTGGGTCTCAAAAAAATCTGGAATTTATTCATTAAAAACTGTGTATTAATTCTTACATGTTCAAACTTTAGTCACCTTCAAAATACTCTCCATTTGCAATTCACTTATCACAGAACTTTTTCCATCTGGGGAAACAAAAAACTTACTCTGTGAGAGATTGGAATAGCGAGGAGGAGGCTTGCAGGTGTCATACTGTTTTTGGTTCAAAACTGCTGAACACTCAGCACAGTGTGGGTAGATATGTTGTCATGGTGGAAGAGTCAGTCATCTGCCACAACTTGGGATGTTTCTTCTGCAAATCATGACACAATCTTCTCAAAACATCCAGATAAAATCTTTGGTTGACCGGTTTATCCTGAGAATAAATTCCATGTATATTACAAGGGGCCTGCCCTCCAAAAGATAATTCTGTTTTTCTTTGGGTCTCCCTTATATAGTAACCTCCTGAGGAAAAACAAAGGGATTTAATGTCAGAAGTTAGTTATAAGCCATTATACTAACTTCACTCTTTTATCCTGGCCTCCATCTTTGAACAATTTCAACTGGTATGAATCAACCTAAACTAATCAGTCATGCTTCCTGATTTACTTGAACACAAATTTTTTCTCTCTCTTAAAAAGAACTTGAAACATTCCCATTGGATTTAATATGTCACTGCAAGAGTGAAAGTCAGGTTACTATCGTGGATAAAAATTAGGCCAGTAGTGTTTTCTAGTTATACTTTGTATAAGAATTATCAACTGTCTAAGAAGTCCTTTGTGGAATTATTATAAACTCCGCAGTTCTCATGAGACTTTGTATGCAACCTTTACTTGAAGAAATGATCTATTCCATAACTAATGGAGTTGCCTAGAATGACAGGTTAAACATCACAACTATTAGGGTAACATATGCTAGTCTGACCCCAGTGCAAAAGAACATTATTTCTGGAAACAATTTTTCTTCGTCGTAAAAATTAATTTTTTTTCATTAGACCCAAAGCCACTTTTAGTTATTAATATGCAATTGCAATTTCATGAGATTTGAAGTTTAGAATTAATTACCATTTTAATATTTGATCATGCCTTCATATTTTATATTATAAATATGTTATTGAATCCTTTCCTCTGGGTACAATATGTACGAGGAATTGCAAATAACATGCCACTTAAGTGGAAACATAACAAGTGTCATTGCTAAGATAGAAGTGCAAGAACAATGTTAAATTAGTACAATGTTTATAGAAATATTAGTCTGAGAGGTGTGAGTCATTTATTCTTTAACCAACAAGGGGGCTTAGGCTTAGACTTCATGCTGTCACCATCCTCCTCAGCATAATTGGAATGAGATTTAGAGGGCGATAAATGAGTGTCCAAAAAAAAAAATGCACATAATTGAGGAACAGAAACAGATTTCAGAAATACATGATTTAATTGATGTCCTGAGGACCTGGACCAGCTGGAGGCCTTACTTCATTATGCTACTTCTTCGCACCAGGGAGGAAAAGCATGAGAAGCTCTCTCTAGCTGTAAAAAAACACCCTCCATCTCCTCTCCTCGTTTTAACCATAGTCATGATTTCCCAGTTATATACTCAGAATTTGTTAATAATTATCTGCTTCTGAAAGAAGTGGGAATTCTTTGGAGAAGTGAGGAGATTTTACTGTGGGCATGTTGAATTGTATCTCAAATTAAAAAGCATTGACGTGTCTTCTGAAGTGAAATTTCAGCCACCATGGGTAGTCAATTCCCAAATTAACTGCAAGATTAGTTTATTTTTTTATGTGTGCTGATAGTCAAAGTAACATCATCTAGATTGACACATGGGATTGAAATGAGGACAGATGAGGAATCAGACAAGGGGTAGCTACTCTCATTTAATAACTGTGTAAAATCACTCGAGAAATCATTCACAAAAGAACTCACACACAATCAGTGTAGACCTAGGCAGAACACAAGCTGTTTTAGTGGATGATAAAACCAATCCAGGTTCAAATATTCCTTACAAATGTGTACTCAAATCTATTACCATGCCCCATAATAACTTCAGCGCTTCTGTGGTTTCTCAATTAACTAAGTAAGAGTGACTTGAATATTTTGGCTATATCCCTACAGACTTATCTGAAACATGAATTTCGTAACAATAATTGACTTGTTTGGAAAACAGTTATATCTGAAAGAAAAAAGAAAATGGTGCCAAATTAAAAGCATTGTGCTAAAATTTCATTATAAAATGAGATAACGGTGGGAACGGCAAGTGGGTCTTTATCCTTTATTCTATAAACTGCTCAGTGATAGCAATAAACCTATTCAATTATGGACCAACTAAATTTATTTCTGATTGTAATAAATTGTCTAAGTCTCCTTCCTTAAAGGAAAAAAAAAAGAAGGAAAGAGAGAAAAATTATGTCCATGCTCAGAATTTGAAATTGTCCTTCTTTGGTACCTCAAAATGTGATTTTCTTTGGAAATAATAGCGTGTTTGCATATATAATTTGTTAAGATGAGGTCATATGGATTATGGTGGTCCTTAAATCCAGTGATGGGTGTTTTTATAAAAAGAGAAGAGGGCACATATATACACAGAGGGAAAGTATTCTTTCTTTTTTTTTTTTTTTTTTAGTTGGAGTCTCACTCTGTCACCCAGACTGGAGTGCAGTGGCCGCTCCCGGCCACCACAGCCTCGGCCTGCTGGGCTCCGGCGATCCTTCTGCCTCAGCCTTCCGAGTGGCCGGAATTACAGGCATGCGCCACTAAGCCCTGCTGATTTTTTTATTTATTGTAGAGATGAGGTCTCGCTGCCGAGGCGGGTCTCGAACCCGCGGGCTCAGGCAATTCACTCACCTCAGCCTCCCAAAGGCGCAGTATTACAGGTTGAGCCACCGAGCCAGGCAGGGAAAGTATTCTATGTGATGATGTCGGAAGAGATTAGAGTGATTCGGCTACAGAAAAAGAAACCTTAAAAATTGCAGGCGACCAACTCAGAGCCTCCAGAAGGAGCCAACTCTGCTGAGATTTTGACTTTAAACGTCAAGCCTCCAGCACTGTGAGAGCATTAACTTCTATTTTTTTGAACCACCGATTTTGTAGTAATCTGTCATGGCAGTCCTAGAAAGGCTAATACACTTGTTAAAAAATAACAAGGTATGGCTGGGCATGGTGGTTCACACCTATAATTCTAGCATTTTGAGAAACCAAGGTGAGAGATTTGCCTGAGCCCATGAGTTCGAGACCAGCCTGGGCAACTTGGCGAGACCTCATCTCTACAATAAATAAATAAATAAATAAATAAATATTAGCCAGGCTCGGTGGCATGTGCCTGTAGTGCCAGCTACTTGGAAGGCTGAGGTGGAAGGATCACCTGAGCCCTGCAAGTCAAGGGTACGGTGGCTGTGAGCATGCTGCTGCACTCCAACCTGGGCAACAGAGTGAGACTCTGACTCAAAAAACAAACAAACACACAAAAAACAAGGCACATAATTCACAACAACAAAAACTGATTAAAGAAGCTGGACTTCCTATAAATGCTCTTGTGAAAAATGAAATTTGTCAATTCCTGATCAAAACCCCAAGTGCCTATGTCATAATTGATAAGATAGAAAAGTGGGACCTCATCAAACTGATGAGCTTCTGCAAAGCCACATATGTAAGGAGGCCTTTGACAGGACTTAAGAGAGAAGATAGACAAATGGGACCTTATTAAACTGACAAGCTTCTGCAAAGCCAAAGAAACCATCAAGAGAGCAGGGAGACAGCCTACAGACTGGGAAAAAGTATTTGCCAACTCTAGGTCTGACGGGCTTAACATCCTGGATCTACAAGGAACTGAAACGCACTGAAAAGAAGAAAACAAACAACCCCATTATAAAATGAGCAAAAGATATGAACAGACACTTCACAAAAGAAGACATTCGAGCAGCCAACAAACACATGTAGAAATACTCAACCTCACTAATCATCAGGAAGATGCAAATCAAAACCACATTGAGATACCACCTAACTCCAGTCAGAATGGCAATTATCAACAACTCAAAAAATAACAGCTGCTGGAGAGGGTGTGGTGAAAAGGGAACACTTCTATACTGTTGGTGGGAGTGTAAACTAGTGCAACCTCTGTGGAAAGCAGTGTGGCGATTCCTAAAAGCTCTAAAAGTTGACCTTCCATATGACCCTGCAATCCCCCTACTGGGAATATACCCTGAAGAACACAAATCACTCTATAAAAAAGATACCTGCACACATATGTTTATCGCTGCGTTGTTCACAATAGCAATAACCTGGAAGCAACCATGCTGCCCATCAAAAGAGGACTGGATTAAAAAAATGTGGTACATATACATGATGGAATACTATGCAGCCATAAAAAAGAACAAAATCATGAATTTCACAGCAACCTGGATGGAACTAGAGTCTATAATACTGAGCGACCTCTCACAGAAACAAAGATCCGAATATCACATGTTCTCACTCATATAATGGACCTTGAACATCCAATGTAATACTATAAGAAAATGACTGACGGTACTGGAAAGCTGTGGGGGGGGATGAGGTTAACAGTAGCAAATATCTGTCGGGGGATGGGAAAACACCTCTTATCAACAGGGCGCCTGAATGAAACATAATTGTACACCTAACCCTTAACTGTACCCCACAAAACCATAATAAAAAATACCGATTGATAAAAAAAATATGGTAGATATACACGATGGAATATTACACAGCCATAAGTAAGGACAAAATTGTGAACTTCACAGCAGCTTGGATGGACTTAGAGGATATAATACTGAGTGATCTATCACAAAGACAAAGAACTCAGTATCTCATGTTCTCACTCATAAGCAGACCTTGACCAACTATTGTAATACTATAAGAAAGGGATTCTCAGTAGTAGGAAACTGCTGGGGTGGGGGCACACCTCATCAACAAGAATACCTGCATAATGAACATTTGTATACCTAACCCTGAATTGTATCCCCCATATTTAAAATTAAAAAGTAAAAAAGAAAAATAAAATCTGCTCACATCATTGGTGTAAGCAGATTTACTTGGTGTATGTTAATCCTCCAAACAGTATTTTGGGACTTTATTTGGGACTTCAGACTGTTTCCCTCTCCCTAAAATAAAAAAAGGAAAAAGTTGTTGTTAGCAAAGCAGAATAATATTAATAATATTATACCAAAGATAATATGTTTATGTAATATTCACCTGAGCTGATTCTGTAAGCTGTTGTCATGGATTAGAGAAGTATTAGAGAACGATACAGGGTTTCTAAATCCTATTCTGTATAATAAATGGCAGTTGAGTAAAGATCTATAAACACTAAAAAAAATTTTGAGAAACTTTAAAGAAAATAAATGTAATATTTTTATGATTTAAAGAAAAAAAGAATCCCAAAACATACAAAAACAGATTATGGTGACTCAACTACACCAAAGATAAAAAATTTTGTATGAAAATGTGCACCATGTTTGGTTACATGGATGTATTGAAACATAAACATAAATAAATATTAAACTGTAATGTGTCACCAGTTCTTTGCAATGCATGTAATGCCAATTACAGATGACAGAACACAAATTCTGTTTTAGAGCCTCATTCATTCAAGTTAATTGCTTATGAAGCACCCCCAGGGAGTCACAAAAATGTGAGGTGAACCACATACCAATAGCATTTACTTGTTGTTAACTAACATTCTTAAAATGTAGAGTGTTGGAACTCAGCGATTGACACTCCAAATGATGGTGTGTTGGTATAATGAGCACTTGGAATGAAAGGAAACCAGAAAGCTTTAGAAGCTGCCTCAGAACCAAGGACTTTTAAACCTCTTATGTTTCTTGCTTGCAACCCCAAATACAGGAAGGAGATCTCTTTGGAATTTCTCTTGTCTGATTGAGGCAACTTCTTCAAGAGGAATGCAATTGTAAAATCCTCATCAAATAATCAGCAGAGATGAACCACTGGAGAAGGGAAAGACTAAAAATCATCACCATGCTCAGATAGAATGTGTGTGTGTGTGTGTGTGTGTGTGTGTGTGTGTGTGTGTGCGCGCGCGCGCATGTGTGTTGGAGTCCTACTCTGTTGTCCAGGCTGGAGTGCAGTGTCACAGATCATGCCTCACTGCAACCCCAACCTCCTGGACTCAGACTGTCTTTCCACCTCACCTTCCTGAGTAGGTGGGACTCACTATGCTGCCCAGGCTGGTTTCAAACACCCAGGTTCAAGTAATCCCCCTCTCAACCTTCCAAAGTGCTGGAATTACAGGCAAGATTCACTGCACCCCCCTCAACTTTTTACGTTTATCTATTCTTCTGAGAGGAGATCTAAGAGATTACCTGGGAGACTTTATCTGAATAATATGACAACTTCTGTTCATGGAGAATTTCTGCAGTGTGTCACTATCTCCTACAGAGCTCAGAGGCGCTTGTCCCAGGCTCTATTATTTGAGCTCATTCATTTACTCTAAAGATCATTGGCTACTGTGGAGCGCCTCCGCCCTAACATGGTGCCCGAAGCAGCCAGACCACAAGACAAAACAAGCCCTAATAAGGCAACTAAAGGATGTCAGCATACAATCCTCTCTTACGGGCCTATCGGTGCGTGCCGCGTTACCTTAATTGATTGGCAGAGATACTAGATTTAAGGTCACGAATAGGAGAAAGAGAAAGAAGAACGATGTAGTAACCTGGGATTAAAGCAGCTTGCAGAAGAATCGTGTGAGGGTCGTTATTGAAAGCGACAAGTGGTGGCCCGTACGGGGAACTCGAAGAAGCCGAAATCCTTGGATTCAGAACTGCAGCTGCTCAGGGCAGTCGACTGGTATATAGATCCCACAAGGGAGGGAAAAAACTAGAAAGGTCCTCGGTAAAGAGGCGATTTAAGAAGGTCCTCGGTAAAGAGGCGATTTAAGAAGGTCCTCGGTAAAGAGGCGATTTGGGAAGGTCCTCGGTAAAGAGGCGATTTAAGGAGGTCCTCGGTAAAGAGGCGATTTGGGAAGGTCCTCGGCAAAGAGGCGATTTGGGAAGGTCCTCGGCAAAGAGGCGATTTGGGAAGGTCCTCGGCAAAGAGGCGATTTGGGAAGGTCCTCGGTAAAGAGGCGATTTGGGAAGGTCCTCGGTAAAGAGGCGATCTAAAAGGGCCCTCGGTGTAGAGGTGATCCCCTTTTTGCTAACATGGGCACTACTTCCTCTCACCCGCTTTTTCAGGCTCTTAAAACTCTCCTAAGAACAAAAGGACTAAAATTAAGGGATAAAACCTTGACTGATTTTATCACACAGGTAGACGAGATTGCACCGTGGTTTGCCGTTTCGGGAATCTCACAGTGGGTAGTTGGGACAAAGTGGGGCAGGATATTGACCGCGCCCGAGAGCTAGGAGAGGTGGCAGGCGGGGTCCAGCCCTTTGGAGACTGGTTCGTGCCTGTTTGGAAGATCAAAAGTACGTGCAAACAGTCGAGCAAGGCCAAGCAGCGCTTGACCAAATAAAAGAGGAACGATCAACTTCCTCAAGAGGGAACAGCGAGGCAGCCTCTGACTCAGAACTGGAGTCAGATGAGGAACTTAGAGATCTCGTGACTCGAGTTGAAAAGTTAGAACTCAGTCGGGGCCGCGCCCGAGATAAGGGCGGATCCTCTGTCCCTGGGTCGGTAGGAGTTCCTCCCCCGTATAATCCTTCTGCGCCTCCCGGAAAAGGAGGCGCTTCTTTCAACAATGAAGTGTGGAGGGAGGTCCATGCCAGCGGCACATGGCAAACTTTTCCGGTGTTCGTGGACAATGCAGGGAACCGGTACCATGAACCATTAGATTTCAAAACAGTAAAAAACCTCGCGGAGGCCGTACGAACGTACGGGCTCACTGCTGCCTTCACGACAGCAATGGTGGAGGTACTAGACCGGTTCGCAATGACCCCCGGAGACTGGCAGAGATTAGTGAAGGCTTGCATGAACCCGGGACAATATTTAGATTGGAAGGCCTATTACATAGAATTGGCTAATGAGCAGGCAGCAAGAAACCGGGCGGCGGGTAACGGGGCTTGGGACATTGATATGCTGTTGGGGCAGGACCGTTTTGCTAACCAACAGATAGGATACCCCCAGGTTGTGTATGATCAAATTAATCACATGGCAATGCGAGCCTGGAAGGCCTTGCCTAGCCAAGGGGAGGTATCAGGTAATCTCACCAAAATTACTCAAGGTTCCACAGAGCCTTTTTCAGACTTTGTGGCCCGAATGATGCAGGCTGCAGGGCGGATTTTTGGGGACCCAGACACTGCCATGCCCTTAGTGAAGCAGCTGGTTTATGAACAGTGTACAAAGGAATGTAGGGCTGCCATAACACCATTCAAAGGAAAAGGGATGGAAGTGTGGATGAAAGTGTGCAGAGAGATTGGGGGGCCCCTGTCCAATACTGGATTGGCCGCGGCAGTCTTACAATTAACCAAGCGAGGTGGTACCAGACGAGCCACCAGTTCTGGAAACTGCTTCTTATGTGGTAAACCAGGACATTTAAAGAGGGTAATGCCCAGGCTGACAACCTTACGCGACTTCAACAGGCTTTCTTTGTAACCCCTGCCCAAAAGGCACAAGATTTTCATGCCCAGTTTCATGTTAACTCAAAAACACTACAGACCCGTTTCCAAATACCACGTCATGTGGCCAGAGATATTGTAAAATCTTGCGGATCATGTGTTACTTTCCACCACCCCCCTTCATGGGGGGTGAATCCAAAAGGCCTTCTCCCCTCACGGGTTTGGCAAATGGACGTCACTCATGTGGCAGAGTTCGGTAACCTCAAGTATGTCCATGTTTCCATAGATACCTGTTCCGGAATTTTGTTTGCTTCGGCCATGGCTGGAGAAAAGGCACATCATGTTATCTCCCATTGCTTGGAGGCGTGGGCCGCCTGGGGCATGCCTCAGCAAATCAAAACAGATAATGGCCCGCCTACACCTCCCGAACATTTCAACAGTTCTGTGCACAAATGAACGTGGACCTGCGCCATGGGCTCCCTTATAATCCCCAAGGTCAAGGGATAGTCGAGAGGGCTCATCGCACACTAAAAGAACTACTTCAAAAACAAAAAGGGGGAATAGGCATGGGTTACAAACCTAAACAAAGACTGTCATTAGCATTATTAACTTTAAATTTTCTTCAGCTGGACAACGAAAACAATTCTGCTGCGGACCGCCATCTAGGCGCAGTACCGCATAAAAGGGGCTATGTTAAATGGAAAGATGTTATCACGGGACAATGGAGAGGTCCCGACCCAGTATTAACGTGGGCGAGAGGATCTGTGTGTGTTTTTCCACAGGACAGCCCAGACCCGGTGTGGGTACCTGAGCGACTAACACGCACTACAAAGACCCCCGAGGAACGAACCCCGATTGCTGATGATGAGTCCGATGACGTGGCTTCTGCTGGGAACGCTGATGCTGAACCTCCCCATAAGTCGTGCTGAGCAACAATGGGGAATTTTAACAGTATTTCCTAGACACTTATTCGGCACGTACTTTCCCAGATTTTTAACTGGCACCAGCCCCTGATTTCAATTACACTCTTGCTGGGGCCCTAATGCTCTCTCTCCTTTTAGACAGAGGAGAGACTTTGGCATTACAGCCGCCATCATTGCAGCAATTGCAATGGCGGCCGCTGCAGCTGCTACAGCCGCTGTTGCCATGTGTACCACAGTACAGACCGCCACCACTTTAAACACCTTGGCTTCCACTGTTGCTGCCAAAGTAATATTAACAGTCACTTGTGTGGCGGCATTATGATCTTAAACCAAAGAGTTGACTTGGTACAAGAACAAGTAGATATTCTCTGGCGCATGGCGCAAATAGGGTGTGAATGGCACTATTGCTTTATGCGTAACCGGCATTCCATACCACAATATGACTATTGCTGCTAACCTCTCTCGAAAGCTTTCCCTCCATCTTTTAGGTAATTGGTCCCAAGAGTTTGACAACCTGACGGAGGCTCTACGTCGTGAAATCATCAGCGTCAACTCCACCAGAGTAGATTCAGTCGTCGCTCAAACCTTGGCCTCCTGGATCGCCCAGGCAGCATACCATCTTAAAGAGTGGGTGGGAATGGGTTCTATGACCTTTTTGTTATTCTCTTGTTGTGTCCTGTGCCTCTATTGTCTCTGCCGTATGCATCAACGCAATGCACGTGACCGTGCGCTACTAGCGCAGGCCTTTGCTGCCATAGAGGTGGATCAATCCCCTCAGGTCCAGGTTGCCGCGTTAGGGCAATAAAAACAGGGCAGGATGTGAGAATAGTACTGCACACGGGGGCCCAGGAGGAGTTATCCCGTGGAGGGCATGTCCAGCTGCATATGGGTTGACACCGCCTCTCCCATCCCCAGAAAATCGGTGTCGGACAGGTGGGCAGTCGGTCTGGCGATTACACACGCGAGATAGACTGTCTTACATGGTCCTTGTTATATGGGGGCTGTGACCACTACCCTCTCCTGCCAAAATAAATAAAAAAGGGGGAGCTGTGGAGCGCCTCCGCCCTAACATGGCACCCGAAGCAGCCAGACCACAAGACAAAACAAGCCCTAATAAGGCAACTAAAGGATGTCAGCATACAATCCTCTCTTACGGGCCTATCGGTGCGTGCCGCGTTACCTTAATTGATTGGCAGAGATACTAGATTTAAGGTCACGAATAGGAGAAAGAGAAAGAAGAACGATGTAGTAACCTGGGATTAAAGCAGCTTGCAGAAGAATCGTGTGAGGGTCGTTATTGAAAGCGACAGGCTACCCCTCTAAATTTCATTCCTTTCTTATGATTTCCCATATGCACATTCATACATTTGTATGTTGATTTTTTCTGTCAACCTGTCTATTATCAGTTTATTTCAGCAAACATTCAGAGGGTGGAATGTTGCCTGTATAAAAACTGATGTTTTTAATGTCTTTTGCATATTACAACTACTTGAGTATGTTATAAAAGCTATGAATCACTTTCTTAAAAAGTGCACATAATCTTACATACAAACACAAGCACTCATACACACATTTATATACATTTTGTATGCATCATTTAAATACTCTCATGCCTGTAAAACATTGAAAGTTTTCAAAAAAATTATTCTAAAATACTATAATGGTAATCAGACTTCACATTAAAATTTACTGAAATAATTTTTTCTAAAATGCACTCCCTTGCTTTGTAACTATGAAGAACATCCAAAAAATAAAAATAAGAAGGTATTATAAATATTGAAGTATTGAAATAATGTATACCCTTTATGATCAAATGCTTTTTTGTCTTTTTCAGCAGTTATCTGTAAAGCATCTATGCAGAAAAGTTCTAAGAAAGTTACATATATTTTTTAAATTGTCTTTTTTCATAGTACTTAGCATAAAAGAAACTTCTACAATCATAATTCTTTTCAACATTCTTTGTGAATTATTTAATACACTGATATGATTTCACAAAAATGTTATTTCCCCAAAATTCTGTGCATATAATGTCGAACAATAATATCCTAGTATTTGACTGTCACCTTTTCGGGCAGTGCTGTATTTAAGATATTTTTGTTTATTAAGAATAAAAACGCTCACACTGGATGGAAATCATTGAATGTGGTCTTTCTTTTGGAATGCTTGCTCCTTCTTTAGACTCATAATTGATAGTGAGTGCTCAAAAATGTATGTTAAATATAACTTAAATGAAGACCTCTGTCCCATATTATCTTAGCAAATCATTTCAAATTTCTACTTATTTCGTTTTCCACTATACTAGTGGAAAGGCTAAACACTTGCTTCTCAAGATTGACATATATTAACGTAATTTATGTGGCAACATTTAACAAATTGCCCAGCATATAAAAAGAACAGCAAATAGAAATATGAATTCTTCTTTTCTCTTGATTTTTTTCAGACTGTGAATGTGATCTATGCTGTGAATTATTAGGTATGATTGGTTTTTAGAAGGCCTGGTTAAAGAAAATGAAACATTGAATTTGATAAATGATAGGTGTATTGTTGACTTATTCTACTATATTGCAATTAAACTGATTTTAAAAGGTCAACTTAAACACTATTTTAGCATTGTATTGTCTCTACTTCCACAATTTGAAACTTAGTAGTTATTTATAAGGCAAATTTGCCAAACAGAAAATCTAAAAAGAAATTTAGAAATCATTGTAATTCTTCTCATCTTCTCTCGTCTCTTTATCTTTTTCCTCTTTCAACTGAAGGATGCATAAAGTCCTCTCTTCACACGATCCAATTTCATTTCCAAGTAATTATCAGTAATTGTCATTTCGTAACTATTGTCTAGAGGAGACTCTTTTCAAACTTTTTAATATACATTCAATTTTGTGAGGAGTAGAAGAGTAAACTTTCATTGGAGATGTACTCTGCCTGTGTGGTGGTTATCCCCCTTTTTTTTCAGATCCACTCCCAACAGCCCTTAGTTTTGACCTGTGTCCTAGGTATCTTTCTTATTCTCTGTCTTCTCAGTTCCTCCATTGGATGCATTAGCAGAAGTTACGAAGTTGGGAAGAAAATAAGATCAAGATATTTGTTATCTAGATTCCTTTTCTACGGGTTTCCAGCACAATGACTTTACTCTTCTAGTGTACACAACAGTTCCGTCAGCCTGTCCCACCCATACTGTTATATCTCTGGGGTCAGGGATTGCTCTTTCCCTTGTGTTTTCGAGCCTAGGGGAGCTAGCAGCTATTTGTGGGAACTAACCTTGAGATACTGTTCCTTCTTTCCATCCCTAAACCTTTATCTAAATGTTCTTCCGAATCCATTTTTCTTACTTATTTCTATAGTTTCTCTATGTAAAAATGCGGAGGCTTTCCGGCCAAGATACCTCACAGTTTGGAAATGCTTTATATCATGCATCGTGCCTTTATACCATGGGGCCTTGTGGGAAGGTCTCAGTTGGTTCTGGTTTTGTATATGAGAAGTTGTAGAGGTTGAAGAGAATGGAAAAAATAAATCATTGATAATTTATTGATTTCTGAACTTTAGCTCCTTAGGCTTATTAGGTGTTTCTTCTCTTTTGGAGCTCTCAGTTCTAAGGCCAATCTGGATCTCTCCTCTCAAGATATGCAGAGACTACTCAAGGAATGGTCACCTCAGTGGGAGTTCCCACTGTACATCACTCATTGTTGCTCTTACTATTATGCCTTGATAACCCAATGTGATGAAAAATAATTATATTTTATGTAGCAAAATATTTATGCAAAAAACACACCAGCAACATATACTTTAATTTCAATCTTGAGGAAAACAATTGTAATGTGACCTGTTTAGCAGGTAGAACAACATTAGCAAAGACACATATTGGATTTTGCTTCTACAAACTGGTAGGCTAGTATATTTGTGTAGAGGAAAGTGGGCAAAACAAGCATCAGAAATTGGAGACAAGTGCAAGAAAGTTAATTGGCAAGCATCCAACATGACCTTTCCTCATTCACCTTAGGGTACAAAATTTGGAAAGCTCAATGATTAGGTCAGCATTTCTTCCTCATTAATGAAAGGATAACCATTAAAATACCTCAAGCCAAGTCGAAACATATTTAAAAAGATTAGGATTTTGATACATTTCAAAACACACAAAAACACTGTGATAGAGAAGAAAAAGTAGATTGAGGTGTTTCCAGGCAAATTGTCGATACTCTGAGGGAGCAAAGACACACAAAATGATTTAAGGCTAAGTATTTTTGTATTGAGAAGAGCAAGAGTGGCAATGACAAGCTAATCATTTTCTGAATTATTCGTGGATTTTTTTTTTTTTTTTTGAGTTGGAGTCTCATTCTGTTGCCCAGACTGGAGTGCAGTGGCACGCTCCTGGCCACTGCAGCCTCGACCTGCTGGGCTCCAGCGATCCTTCCGCCTCGGTCTTCCAAGTAGCTGGAACTACAGGAGCGCCCTACCACGCCCGGCTAATTTTTTGATTTTTATGTAGAGATGAGGTCTCACTGAGTTGCCCAGGCTGGTCTTGAACCCGCGGGCACAGGCAATCCACTCACCTCAGTCTCCCAAAGCGCGGGATTACAGGTTGAGCCACAGAGCCCGGCTTCATGGAGCCCTTTCAAGTTGGTGTATATAAGCATTATACTCATCATTAACTAAGGACGGCACTGATATGGAGTTGTTAGGAATGACCTCAAAGGTAGAGTCATTTTCAATAACAACAACAACAACAATAACAACATCTGGAGTCAGTACTTGACACAGTTCATAATTCTGGTAAATTAGAGAGCTCAGTGAAGAATACTCAGAGTACCAGAGAAGACAGAATTTGGCACTAACAAAGATTCTGTACTCAATGTACATAGACACATATTCTGTCTTCATCACTTTTAGTATTAATTCTCGGTAAGTTCTTTTTTTGTTGTTGTTTTTGTTTTGTTTTGTTTGAGTTGGAGTCTCACTCTGTCACCCAGACTGGAGTACAGTGGCCGCTCCCGGCCACTGCAGCCTCGACCTGCTGGGCTCTGGCAATCCTTCTGCCTCAGCCTTCTAAGTAGCTGGAACTATGCGCAGCTGGCTAATTTTTGACTTATTGTAGAGATGAGGTCTCGCCAAGTTGCCCAGGCAGGTCTCAAACCCGCGGGCTCAGGCTTGGGTAAGTTCTTAAATCCCTTCCTACTCTTTACGTTCCATATAAATAAAATGAGGGCTATAGTGCCTAGATCATGGGGTATGTATGAAAGTAAAATGAGGTAACACGTGGAAAGAGCTTCATACATTATGAGGCATAAAGACAATAAGTTATTTATGTTTTGACTTTTATAGTATTGTGACACAATATAGATCAAGTAAAAATCAACACGTTGAATTTACTATCTTCAGTTTTTCCAATACTATTTACTCCAGTATCAGTCAACATCTGGTTTACAATTTTATGACACTCTTCTGTAGTGAATAATGTCATTAATTGCCTTTCAATTGCTAAATTCTATGACCCCCTTTTTAGATTACATTTTTACCAGCTTTGAGGAAGAATTTAATAATGCTTATATTTCTCTTCTTTTTGAAATCTCACGTGTCAAAATTAGCATTTTGTTTTTAATTCCACCATTATTCCTGCCCTTTCCAATGTTGGTAATTCTTTGATTCTGTCTTGGTTGTTTTTCTGCTTTTCACTTTATGTATTTATTCAGTTTGGACCCTTATAAAATTATAATATTTCAACCACACATTCTTTTACCACATTCAACTACATACATACCACATACTTCTATTTCTACTGAGCTTCATATTTCTGATAAGTCACTTAATGTCTTCCCACAGATGAGTCACAAGTAAAGGAGCTTGACATTGCTAAAAAGTAAGATGATCTTCCCAAACAAGTATCAGCAACTCAAATGCAAATTTGAATCCCTGAAGTAAAAATGATTAGAATCAAGTAAGTTGTCTTTTGTGAGCAAATAAATTTGAGATTGAATATGGAAAGAACTATAAAAGATAGAGAAAAAAGGTCTGGTATATTTTTCAGAAAGGTCAGATTTTAAGGTAGTTTTCACTGAGGAATTGATAGGAGAATTGAGTTATGCGTTTTATTATATAATGTACACACATATTTTACTTTTAAAAATTTATGATACACAGTGTACTTTCAACACACATTTACATGTATTCATAAATATTCATACATGTATATACATACATCTGTATTTTTGGATCTATCTATGTATAGATATATCTATAGATAGGCAGATCAGTAAAAAATGGTATCCCAGATATAGCAAATATTTATCATATTTTCTTCAAATAATTTCTTTGGAATTTAATTTACTTATTAATAATAATATTGTTGCAAATGTATTAGTATGTAATTTAACACAATTATTAGCAATATGTTGTCTTAGACCAGAAATTATTTGTTAAAGCAAAAATAGAAAACACAAACATTAAGAAGAAAAGTATGTGGTACTTATTTAACTGCAAATAGTAAATTTAATTGCATTTAAAGTATAAATTCAGATATTATGTGAGTCATATTTAACTTCTGAGAAACCTTTGTGAATTTACAAAATGCAGAAAAGATTTCAAAGGAAAATGCCCATATAAAAAACACAGCTATTAATTTTGTGCAGCTAATGATCAAATGCTAGTCAAATTTGATAAAATAAAATTTTTGGAAAAAGTAATGAAGGCTATTAAGAATTGGGGTTGTATATTTTATAATTATTTTGCCAATGACTATGATTTATTGTTTAAATAATTGATTAGTAATGTCAACAAGTCACAAAATGTTTGCCGTTCTATACATTTTGTGAGGTTAAACTGCACGAAAGATTCTGAGAATTTAAACACACATTTGAAATTTTGAAAATCATGATCAATTCAATACATAAGTTCTTGTTGAATTCACAACTCTGCATGTTGTAGAATGCTAATTTTTGCCAAAAAAGGCAAAAGCCCACAATTTACATTTGTGAATAGCTATGTACATATAATATATAGCTTTTTATAAGGTTCTTTGTAGACCTATTTCATGTATCCTTCCTGAAACAATTTTCCTCCATTTAAACTTAGAATTGTTTTAAGGAGAGAAAATATTCCATCTCTTCTTTCTGCTCCTCTGTTGAAGCTATTTACTCTTGCATATTTGAAGAAAGTACAAGTTAAAAAAACACCTGTGGCAGTGTGAACATTTATGCCTTTTCTTCAAGGAAGCTATAAAACTAGAAAATGTACACTATATTCTTTCTTTGTTTAAAAAATTCTATCTCATTGGTCCACTATTGGCACCTTTGAGAAAACAATTCACCCCACCTATAAAAGATGATGCTGTGAATCTCAAAGTAGTTAAGTGCAATGTTCCCTAAGTAATCTTGAATAAGGGAACAACTCTCTTCTCATTTTATCATGTGACTGGCCAGCATCCATGTGGAGATATGATGATTATGTTTGATCAGCATGGACAGTGCTGAAACTGTGTGTGGCTAATGAGTGTGATCCGTTAATGAGAGTGATCTGTAGGTAAAAAGTTCATTGATATGCCAGTGTTTTAAATTCCTGCAAATTATGAAAAGATGTACATGATCACTCAAACTATAGGCAAATGTAAAGATTTTAAACAATCATTGACCATAAAGCAAAAAAGAAATGGTGCTTACTTTTAAATTCTTTTTAGAACTCTCTAATTGATTTGAGATACTGAAGGACTTTTGATGGCAGAGGAGAAAATAATAGAATTCCAAAATTTTCAAGTAGGAGCCCTTTCGAATTATTAAAATGTAAGCCCTCAATCAACTCAGTTATACTAATGACAATAACATATTTTATTTGAATACTGTCTCATCGTAAATCACTTCATGTTGCAGTGCAGGGTAGCATTTATGGTCAGAAAAACATCATTCTATTGTACTGAAATATAAGTAAATACATATAAATAGATACTCGATAAGTATTACATGTTTGTGTGTGTGAATGTTTCTATGTTAGTATAATTACTGTCTACATGTAATTTTTTTTTCTGCCTAAAATTACTTAGAATGAATCACTCAGAAGCCTAGGCATCTTAATCAGTTAAATCAAAATAGCAAGCCTGAAGTGGTGGTACGTGACTGTAATCTTACCTATTCAGGAGAATGAGGCAAGAAGATGTATTGAACCCTGGAGTTCAAGACCAGCCTGGGCAACATAGCAAGATCTCATCCCAAACAAACAAAAACAAACAGAAAACAAAAAATGTTTGCTATCGTGCGCTCTATAATACCTTTTTGTGCTACTTAAAATGTTTATTTCAATACACTATTATAAAAGCTCTCATTATGGACACAAGTTACATACAAGCTTCTTAATTCAAAGGAAACTTGTATTCCCTGTACAGAGCTCTGCCAGGACAAAACACTGAAAGTTTCTTATCTTCAATCTCATCACTTCCGAATTTCCTTTTATAAATAATCAAATTCATTAGCACCGAAATATTTATTTGCTTTCTAAATGTTTAATTATCTTTCTAGGCTCTAAACTTTTTCCTGCTGCTCATTCTGCCTGGAAAACCCTACTCAACTTTCCTTTGTCCTCGTCTCTCCTAAATTGATCCATTAAAACTATTCTAGGATTCGAGCAAGGTGGCTCAGGCCTGCAATCCCTGCACTTTGGTAAGCGAAGGTGACAGGAGTGCCTGAGCCCAGCGATTTGAGACCAGCCTGTGTGACTTGGCAAGACCTCATCTCTACAATAAATCAAAAATTAGACAGGTATGGTGGTATATACCTGTGTTTCTAGCTACTTGGAAGACTGAGAAGGAAGGAAGAACTGAGCTTGGCAGGTTAAGGCTGCAGTGGCCTTGAGCGTTTCACTGTCCTCCAGCCTGGGTGACAGAATAAGACTCCCATTCAAAAACAACAATGACAAAAACAAAGATAAATTATCTTAGGGCACACACAAAAAGAAACTGTCATAAATCTAAAATACGTACAAGAGTTATATGAAGAAAACTACAAAATTTTCGTGAAAAATATAAAAGGAAAACTAAATAAATGAAATGGTTGAAACTCTTGAAGCCTCAACTTTGCAAATAAAGATATAAAAGATATGGAAAATCTGAATATTCCTATGTCTTTTAGGGAACTTTTAAAATTAGGTTTTAAAATCTCAACACTTAGGTTGTTTCCATATTTTGACTTTTATGAATAATGCTGCAGAACAAAGGATACAGTTTTGAGATTCTAATTTTATTTCTTTTGAACTATATACCCAGAAGTAGGATTGGTAGAATGTATGGTAGTTCTAGTTTTAAATTTTTGAGGAACTTCCATACTGTTTTTCATAACATCTGTACCCATTTACATTCCCAGCAGGAACATGAAGGAGTTCCTGTTTTTCCACGTCCTTGCCAGTACTTATCTCTTGTCTTTTTGATGATAGCCAAATTAATAGGTGTGAGGAGATACCTTATTATGGTTTTGATTTGTACTTCCCTGATGATTAATGATGATGAGCACTTTTTCATATTCTTCTTGGCCATTAGTGTGTCTCTTTGGAAAAATGTTTATTCAAGTCCTTCCCCCTATTTTATAAAAAGGTTATTTTTGTTATTGGAGTGTATGAGTTTTTTATATACTAATTTCTCATTAGATGTTTAGTTTGCAAATTTTGTCCCTCTTTCTATAGGTTTCTTTTTCATTTTGTTGATTGTTTTCTTTGTTCTAAAAAACTTTTTAGTTTGATCTAGTGCCATCTATTTTTTGCTTTTGTTGACTGTTAAATATTTTTAAATAGAAAATTCCAAGTCTAATATTATCGCTGTTCAAATATTTCTAAAATTTAAGGCAAGAGCATACATATATCCAAAAAAATTATTCGTATAAAAAATATATAATGAACTTCAACAAATCTAAAAAAAAAAAGGTATAAGTATTTTTAAAGGTATTTTGCACTCATAGATATCAAATTGACCAATAAGCATTGAAATGTTCAATAGCATTATTCATCTGAGAAATGTACATGAATATTATGGTTAGATTTCATTACCCTACCATTACTAAAAACAAAAATATGTACAGTATCGTGTGTTAATATTTGAACTGAAACTCTTAGACACTGTGAGTATAAATTAACACAAGAACTTTGAAAAACCTTTTGGCAATATCTACTGACATGGAATATTTTCATCTTGATGACTCAACAATTCTTCTAAGTCTCTAACTACCATAATTATGAATAAATTAGTTCCAAAAGACACATGACAAAAATATTGATTCCAACACTGTTTGTAACTGCTCCAAACCGAAATAAACCAATATATTTTAACTATGAATACCAATTATGATATATCAATTATGGTTTATTCAGTCAATGAAATACTATGCCACAATGAGGATGTACAACCTGTAGCTGTACACGTGAACAAAAACATAGCATTATATGAAAAAGACAGCTAAAACTGTGCATAACACATACTTCCATTTACATAGGCAAAATAATCCATTGTTAACAGTGTGGTTAATCTTTTAGGAAGATGGTGTCAAAAAGGGATTTCAAAGTTAGCTTCCAGAGTGCAGGTAACTTTTTTTTAAGTTTGGATAAAGATTTGTTAATTTTGTGAAAATTTATTAAATTGTACACTTATAATTTTTGGTCTTTTATGTGGATATAACACACTTTAATCAAGTGTGTATTTATTTAAAACATGTGCACACATGCACACATAATGCCTATTTTCATCAATAAATTACTCTACACTTCATAAACCAGCCTCTGTCATTCAACTTTCTAAGTTCTCCGTAAATTTTAAATGAGCAATTCTGAAAGTCAAGATGGAACACATGACATTTGGCAAAGAATAACTATCTTATTGATTAAAATAACACTTCTGGCAGGGAGCATTGGCTCAATTTTGTAATTCTAGCATTTTGGGAGGCCAAGATGAGAGGATTGCTTTAGCCTAAGATCCTGAGAACAGCCTAGGCAACACAGCAAGACCTCATCTCTACAAAAAGTTATCCAGGCATAGTGATACACACCCATAATCCCAACTGCTAGGAAGGCTAGGGCAGAAGGATTTCCTGAGCCCAGGAGGTGGAAGCTGTGGTGAGTCATGACTGAGTAACTGCACTTTAGACGGGTCAACAGGGTGAGACTCCAACTCAAAACAATTAAACAAATAAATAAAATGAGAAAACTTTAATAAATAGAAGAAAGTGTATTTTAGTTGAGTCCCATAATTTGTGAGGACAATCTTTCTTTTAACTCATATACAACCAACTTATGTGTAGTCAGTTATGTGCCATTATAAATTATAATACTATAAGAAAGTGTTTGGCAGTAATGGGAAATTGTTAGGGGAGGGGGTTGGGATTGGCAGTTGAGGGAAACTGCTAGGGGAGGGAGGGGCATGCCTCATCAACAAGGGTACCTGCATAATCAATGTTTGTATACCTAACCCTGAGTTGTACCCCACATCTTTATAATAAAAAATAATAAAACAAAAACTACAAAAAAAACCCTCATTTCAACTTAAAGCACAAAAAGGGTCAAAATATCTCATCACTTCCACAAAAATCTCTTTTTTGTTAAGATTGGAACCTTTTAAGTGAACAATTCTGAAGATATTTCTTGCCTTCAAGAGAGTCCATTCATGAAATCTATAAAAATAGATTTCAAGGAAGATGTTAATAAACAAAACATGTGACAGGAATAACATTTTGCCTTTCAATTCTCCATTTCATATATAGACTTTTTTTGTCATTGTTGCTGAAAAAATTCACAATATTGAATTATTTTAAGGATAATTTATTTCATTGCCTAGTTTTTTTTTTGTTTTTTTGTTTTTTTTGAGTTGGAGTCTCACTCTGTTGCCCAGACTGGAGTGCAGTGGCCGCTCTCAGCCACCGCAGCCTCAACCTGCTGGGCTCCGGTGATCCTTCCGCCTCAGCCTTCCGAGTAGCCAGAATTACAGGCACGCACTACCGTGCCCGGCTGATTTTTTTATTTATTGTAGCGATGAGGTCTCCCCTGCCCAGGCGGGTCTCGAACCCGCGGGTTCAGGCAATCCACCCACCTCAGCCTCCCAAAGGCGCGGTATTACAGACTGAGCCACCAAGCCCGGCTCATTGTCTAGTTTTTTAAAAGTAAATTTAAAATTATCTGAGAAATGACGAACCAAGTACATGATGAGTGCACTAATTTTGCTTTACTTTTTTTATTTTAAAGATGTAGGGCACAATTTAGGATTAGGTAGATAAGTGATCATTTTACAGGCAAAGTTTGGACTACCCTTTGGTCCCCACTTTGCTAAGTTTGAGATCAGGTACCCTTATTAATGAAGTGTGCTCCCCCATCCCTCCACTGGCGGTGTTCCACTACTGCCAAAATCTTACGTATAGTATTAAGATAAATGCACAGAGTCCACTTATGAATGAGAACATGTGGTACTTAGTTCTTTGTTTCTGTTAAAATCACTCAATATGATAGATTCTAAATCCATTCAAGTTGCTGTGAAGTTTGTAATTGTGTCCTTTATGGCTGTGTAATATTTCATCAAGTATATGTACCATCTTTTTTCTTAATCTACTGCAGTTTCGATGGGCAGCGTGGTTGGTTCCATGCTTTCGCTATAGTGAATAGTGCTGCAATAAACATGTATGTACAGTTATCTTTTTTATAGAAAGATTTGAGTTCCTCCAGGTATATTCCTAGAAGGGAGATTGCTGGGTCATATGGAAGGTCTATTTTTAGATCTTTTAGGAATTGCCATACTGTTTTTCATAGAGGTTATTTATTTTACATGCCCAACAACAGTGTAGAAGCATTCTTTTGCCCCTGCATCCTCTCCAACATCTGTTGTTTTTTGAGTTATTGATGATGGTCATCCTGATTGGAGTTAGGTAGCATTTCAGTGTGATTTTAATTTGTATTTCTTTGATGATGAGTGAAGTTGGACATTTTTTCATGTATCTGTTGGCTGCTTATACGCCTTCTCTTGAGAAGTGTTCATTCATATCTTTTGCTCACTTTTTAATAGTGCTGTCTGTTTGTTTGTTTTCCTTTCAGCACATTTGAGTTCCTTGCAGAACTCAAATGTTAGGTCTATGTCAGACAAACAGTTGACAAATATTTTTCCCATTCTGTGGACTGTCTCCTCACTCTCTTGATGGTTTCTTTTGCTTTGTAGAAACTTCAGTTTGATAAGGTCCCACTTGTCTATTTTATCTCTTATGGCATGGGCATCTGGGGTATTCATCAGAAATTGGTTGCCTATTCCAGTTTCCTTAAGGGTGTTTTTTGCTTTTCTAAGATTCCCGTAGTTTGGAGTTTTACATTTAGGTCTTTGATCCATTTAGAATTGCTTTTCTTTTTTTGTAAGGTGATAGATAGGGGTCCTGTTTCAATCATCTGCAAGTGGTCAGCCAGTTTTCCCAGCACCGTTTATTGAATAAATAACCCTTATCTCAGTGGCCATTGGTGGAGGCTCTCTTGAGGATGAGTTAGTTGAGAAATTGAGGTTGTGCTTCTAGAATCTTTATCCTGTTCCATTGGTTTATATGCCTGTTCTTGTACCAGGCTATTCTGATTATTGTAGTCTTATAATAAAGTTTAAAGTCTAGAAGTGTGATAAATTCTGCTTTGTTTCGTTTGCAAAGGATTTTTTTTTTTGGACTATTCATGGTCTTTTATGTTTCCATATGAATTTCTGTATTGCCATTTCCAGGTGTGAGAAGAATGATGTTGGTAATTTAATGAGTATTGTGTTGAATCTGTAGATTGCCTTTAGTAGGATGAATCTCTTAATATAGCGATTCTTCTGACCTATGAGCATGGAATATTTTTCCATTTGTTTGTGTCATGTTTGATCTCTATGAGCAATGTTGTGTTGTCTTCATTGCAAAGGTTTTTCATGTTTTTGATTACAATGATGCCAAGGTATTTCATCATTTTTATGGCTGTTGTGAATGGGATTATGCTTTTTATTTGGTTCTCTGCCTATTTGTTGTTGGTATATAAGAATGCAATTGTTTTTTGCATGTTGATTTTATACACTGAGAATTTGCAAAAGTCCTTTATCAGTGCAAGGAACTTTTTTTTATAATCAATATTTTTTATTATATATTGTGGGGTACAGTTAAGGGTTAGGTATACAAATACGTTTCATTCAGGCACCCTTGTTGATAAGAGGTGTTTCCCTGTCCCATCCCCAGACAGATATTTGCTACCGTTAATCCCATCTCCCTCCTCTCCCCATAATTTCCCACTACTGTCAGTCATTTTCTTATAGTATTACATTGGATGTTCAAGGTCCATTATATGAGTGAGAACATGTGATACTCGGTTCTTTGTTTCTGTGAGAGGTCACTCAGTATTATAGACTCTAGTTCCATCCACGTTGCTGCGAAATTCATGATTTTGTTTTTTTTTTATGGCTGCATAGTATTCCATCGTGTATATGTACCACATTTTTTTAATCCAGTCCTCTTTTGATGGACAGCATGGTTGCTTCCAGGTTCTTGCTATTGTGAACAATGCTGCGATAAACATACGTATGCAGGTATCTTTTTTATAGAGTGATTTGAGTTCTTCAGGATATATTCCCAGTAGGGGGATTGCAGGGTAATATGGGAGGTTGATATTTAGAGCTTTTGGGAATCGCCACACTGCTTTCCACAGAGGTTGCACTAGTTTACACTCCCACCAACAGTGTAGAAGTGTTTACTTTTTGCCACAACTTCTCCAGCAGCTGTTATTGTTTGAGTTGTTGATAATTGCCGTTCTGACTGGAGTTAGGTGCTATCTCAGTGTGGTTTTGATTTGCATCTCCCTGATGGTTAGTGAGGTTGAACATTTCTTCCTGTGTCTGTTGGCTGCTTGTGTCTTCCTTTGTGAAGTGTCTGTTCATATTTTTTGCCAATTTTATAATGGGGTTGTTTGTTTTTTCCTTTTCAGCACATTTGAGTTCCGTAGATTCAAGATGTTAAGCCTTTGTCAGACCCGGTGTTGGCAAATACTTTTTCCCAGTCTGTCGACTGTCTCCCTGCTCTTTTGATGGTTTCTTTGACTTTGCAGAAGCTTGTCGGTTTAATAAGGTCCCACTTGTCTGTCTTCTCTCTTATGAGCTGTGGGTTTCGGGTTTTGTTCAGGAATTGGATGCCAGTTCCGATTTCCATGAGGGTATGTCCTTCATATTCTAAGGTTCTTATGGTTTGAGGTTTTACATTTAGGTCTCTAATCCATCTGGAGTTAACCTTTGTGCATGGGGATAGGTAGGGGTCCTGTTTCAATCTGCATGTGGTCAGCCAGTTTTCCCAGCACCATTTACTAAATAGGTTCTCCTCTCCCCAGTGATAGGTGGTGGAGGCTTTGTTGAAGATGAGTTGGTGGAGAAATTGAGGTTTTGCTTCTGGAATCTCAATTCTATTCCATTGATCTATATGCCTGTTTTGATACCAATACCAAGCTGTTTTGATGATTGTAGCTTTATAGTAAAGTTTGAAGTCTGGTAATGTGATACCACCTGCTTTGTTTTTTTTTTGTTGTTTTTTTTTTTTTGCTGAGGATTGTTCTGGCTATTCTTGGACGTTTGTGTTTCCATATGAATTCCTGTGTTGTCTTTTCTAGGTCTGAGAAGAATGTTGCTGGTAATTTGATGGGTATTGCATTGAATTTGTAGATTGCCTTAGGTAAGATGGACATCTTCACAATATTGATTCTTCTAATCCATGAGCATGGGATATTTTTCCACTTGTTTGTGTCATCTTTGATTTCTTTGAGCAGTGTTTTGTAGTTTTCATTGTAAAGTTCTTTCATGTCTCTGGTTAGCAAGATGCCAAGGTATTTCATTTTTTTGTGACTATTGTGAATGGAATTGTGTTTTTTGGGGGATTTCTGTTTGTTTATTATTGGAGTAAAGAAATGGGATTGTCTTTTGCACATTTATTTTGTATCCTGAGACTTTACCAACGGGCCTTACCAGTGTAAGGAGGTTTCAGTGTAAGGACAGATTCTCTTGGGTTTTCAAGGTACATAATCATATCGTCTGCAAAGAAAGATAACTTAACTTCCTCTTTTCCTATTTGGATACCCCTGATTGCCTTCTCTTGTCTGATTGCTTGAGCCAAGACTTCCAATACTATGTTGAATAGGAGGGATTCGAGTGGGCATCCTTGTCTTGTTCCAGTTTTCAGGGGAAATGGTTCCAATTTTTGTCCGTTTAGGAGTATGCTGTCTGTGAGTTTCTCGTAGATGGTTTTTATTATTTTGAGGTATGTTCCCCGTATGCCTAGATGTTCAAGGGTTTTTAATCAAGAAGGGGTGCTGGATTTTATCAAAAACTTTTTCTGCATCTAATGATATAATCATGTGGTTTTTGCTTTGACATCTGTTGATATATTTAATTACATTTATGGTTTTACGAATGTTGAACCAGCCTTGCATCCCAGGAATGAAGCCTACTTGGTCATGATTGATGATTTTTGAGATATATTGTTGAATCTGGTTTGTTAGAATCTTGTTGAGAATTTTAGCATCTATGTTCATCAAAGATATTGGCCTGAAGTTCTCTTTCTTTGTTGGATCTTTACCTGGCTTGGGTATCAATGTGATGTTGGCTTCATAAAATGATATGGGGAGAGTTCCATCTTTTTCAGTTGCCTGGAATACCTTCAGTAGGATTGGTATCAGCTCCTCATTAAATGTCTTGTAGAATTCTGCTGGAAAGCCATCTGGACCAGGGCTTTTTTTTTGTAGGTAGTTTTCTTATTACATAGTCAATTTCCTTGATTGTTATTGGTCTATTTAGGGTCTCAATTTCTTCTTGTTCCAACCTAGGTAGGTTGTGTGATGTCAGAAAGTCCTCCATTTCCTTAAGGTTTTCAAGTTTGTTTCCATACAAGTGTGCGTAGTAGTCTCTAATGATCTTTTGTAATTCAACAGGGTGAAATGTGACTTCATCTTTTGTGTTTCTGATTGTGCTTATTTGGGTTTTTTCTCTTTTTTTCTTGGTCAGTCTAGCTAGGGGACCATTGGTCTTGTTTATCCTTTTGAAGAACCAGCTTTTTGTTTCATTGATTTTTTTGTATTATCTTTTTGTCTTCTATGCCCTGGATTTGGGCTTTTATTTTGGTGAACTAGATTCTTCTGCTGAAATTAGGGTTTTTGTGGTCTTCTTTTTCCAGCTTCCTTAGGTGACTTGTTAGATTGTTAATTTGTGTTCCTTCCATTTTCTTCATGTGTGTTTGTAGGGATATAAATTCCCCTCTTATTACAGCTTTTAAGGCATTCCAGAGATTTTGGTAAGATGTTTCTTCATTTTCATTTGTTTCCAGGTATCTTTTGAACTCTGTTTTGATTTCATCATTGCCCCAGGAGTTGTTTAGCATCATGCTGTTTAGTGTCCATGTCTTTGTGGGTTTTGGGGGAACCTTATTGGTGTTAATGTTTATTTTTATTTCACTATGGTCCGAGAAGGTGCATGGTAGAATTTCGTTCCTTTTAAATTTGCTTATGCTTGATTTATGACCAATTATGTGGTCAATCCTAGAATATGTTCCATGCGGTGATGAGTAGAATGTGTATTCTGTGGTCTTTGGATGTAGTGTTCTGTAGGTAACAATTAAGTCCATTTGGTCCAGAGTCACATTGAGGTTCTGGATCTCCTTGCTGATTTTTTGTCCTGATGATCTGCCTAGGGTTGTGAGTGGGGTATTAAAGTCCCCAGTTATGATGGTGTTAGAGTCAATATCTTTCTTTAGTTTTCCTAGAAGCTGCTTTATGAGAGTTGGCACACCTATGTTAGGTGCATATATATTTAGGATAGATATTTCTTGTTGATGGAGTGAACATTTTATCATTATGTAGTGGTCCTCTGTATCTTTTTTAATTTTTGATAGCTTAAATGGTATTTTCTCTGAAATTAGGATCATGACTCCTCCTTTCTTTTGTGTTTCATTTGCCTGAAAATTTGTTTCCCATCCTCTTACTTTGAGTCTGTGCATGTCCTTTCTAGTGAGATGGGTCTTTTGAAGGCAGTATATTGTTGTCTGATGATATTTTATCCATTTTGCCATTCTTTGTCTTTCAGTGGTGCGTTTAGTCCATTCACATTCAGGCTAATTATTGAAATGTGAGAGTTTATCCCTATCATAGAGTTCTTATAGAGTTGTTCTTCCACTTGTTTTTTTTGTCTTTCTTTTGCTTTTGGGGTTGGTTCATGTATATTTTATTCTTTTTCCTGTACTCTTGTGAAGCACATTTTTTTTTTTTTTCTCTTTCTTCTGTGTTTAGTACTTTCTTAAGTGTTTCACGTAGAGGTGGTTTGGTGGCAACATAAGTTCTTAGGGATTGGATATCTGGGAAAGATTTTAATTCTCCCTCTCTGATGAAACTTAGCTTGGCCAGGTAGGTTATTCTTGGTTGAAATTGTTTAACTTTTAGGACTTTGAAGATAGGGTTCCAAGCTCTCCTAGCCTGCAGGGTTTCTGCAGACAAATCTGCTGCTATTCTGATTGATCTTCCATGGTAGGTGATCTGGCCCTTTTCTCTTGCTGCTTTTAGGATTTTTTCTTTTATGCTTACTTTGTTTAGGTGAATTATTATGTGTCTAGGAGTTGGTCTTCTCATTTGTTGTCTTGCAGGGGTTCTCTGAATCTCTTATGTTTGAATTTTTGCATCACTGATTAGATAAGGGAAGTTTTCTTGAATGATCTCATGGAAAGTTTGTTCCAGTGTGGTCTCTGTCTCTCTTTCTGCCTCAGGAAGGCCAATTACTCTTAGGTTCAGTCTCTTGAAGTAATCCCTCATCTCTTGAATGTTTTATTCTGTCTTTTTGAGCTTGTTTTCTGTGTCTTTAAAAATTTGGGTTAGTTCTATATTTTTGTCCTTAAGCTCTGAGATTCTTTCTTCTGCTTGGGTAATTCTGCATTCCATGCTTATCAGTTTGCATTTATTTCATTCACGGTATTCTTTATTACTGTTATCTCAGATATCAGCTCCTTCCTAGTTTCTTCTTGTGTCTCCTAAATTCTTTTTAATCTCTCCATTAATGTCTTGGTATCTAGGTTTGTAGTTTGAGACCCTTCATTCTGGGGGCTCTTCATTGTTTGCATTCTGAAGTCAGTTTTCTCAATGTCTGCCCTGTCAGGGGTCTGGGAGAGACCTATACACTTCTTTTGGGTTTTTTTTATTTGTTTAGCTTTTTCTCTCTCTCCCCCTTCCCCTCCCCTTCTTTAATTCTGTTTTTTGAGGGAAGGTGGGATTGCTTTTGTTTTACTTCTGCAATATCCTGTTCTTCCTTATGAGGGTCTTCTGGCTTTGTTCAGTTTTGAGGCTGTGGTTCAGAATTTTTATGCTGATTCTAGCATCCATGAACGGGTGTATGAGCACACTGGAACCTATTTCCCTCTGCCTTACAATCTGTCCTTGCAGCAGTATGTAGTCTTGGTCCCTAGATTAAAAAGGAGGTATAAAAGAGGAAAATAATGGAAGGGGGTCAATAGGAAGTTAGAAAGAGAGAAGAGCAAGAAGGAAAACAGATATTCATAACAACTATCAGGTGAGAGAGAGACACAAGCCTGGAAAGAAGTGAAAAAGACACGTAGGAAAGATTCCCTAAAGAATACTGAAAGCTTCACAGAGACAGACCAATAAAATCATGAAAGAGTGTGTCAGAAGGCAAACAACAAAATTGACCAGAATAAACAGTCAAAATTATAAAATCATAAGTCAAAATAAGAGATCAGACTAAAGTCACTTCAGCTCTGATCTCTGGCCTCTCCCCTTTGTTTCTCATTGCAGGCAGCTAGATTTACTCACAGTTTGGGTTTGTTTGTTTTTTTAGTCTACTGCCTGGGGGTTGCTTTTGTCTGATTCAGCATAGGGGTGGGGCTTTGTCTCCTGTTTAGCCATGTTACCTTAGGAACTGAAGTGTGGTTTGCTGATAGGTAGGTTGGGCAATGGTAGTCTCTGCCTGGAGAATGGCCAAGGCAGTTTTTGCAGATCCGTTTCTCTCTGCTTGTCTGGGTCCCCAAGCTTGGGGTCACATGCTGAATGCCTCAGCCAGGGTGGGCCCAGAGCTCCAGAGCTCCAAAGCTCCAAAGGGCAGGTGGTGGGCAGCAAGAATGGCCCTGGGCCCCCCATAATGTACTTCAGCCAGGAATGGGACTGCTGTCTCTGAGGGGCAGGTACCCAGAGCCTCCCTGAGTGACTGGTGGCTTGGTGCTGGGTGCTGGGCTAGAGACAATGTATCCAGGGAGGGAGTTGAGACTCGAGACTCCCATGCACTTGGTGGAACAGCAGCAGCAGGGGGGCCGCAATATCCGGCCCTGCGTGGGACTGAAGGTCCCTGGTCCTTGGACCAGCGTGGCTGGTGGTGGGCTGGGGGATAGGGGAAGAAAAGTAAGAGTCTTTTGGGGAACTTACATTTGGAGAATCTCACAAGTCCACCTATGCCGTCGCCATCTTGAATCTTAGGAGTTGTAATCTAGCTGTACACTCTTCCTAACCTCCCCCTACAGAGAGGGGAGCAGAGCAGTGCCAAGCACTGAGAGCTTCACCCATGGAGAAGGCACAGCAGAGTCCCAGGAGCACAGTCCTGGGAGAAGTGTCCCAGGCAGTCCTGGTGCAGGACTCCCGGAGAGAATCACTATGCCTCTCCATGCCCGCAGGCACACACAGGGACACCGGGCAAGCCCACTTCCACAGAATAACAAAGCAAGGAGCAGAGCGAGCCGGGGGCTGCTGGGGCTGGAAGAAGTTCTCTCTGTTGCTGCAGGCTAGCTTCAGTGAACAGTGGAGCCCTCAGGCGGGTGGCGGAGTCAGTGGGTGAGGGTCGGTAGGTAACCAGATCGGTAGCCTCTGCCCAGGTGTCGTCCTTCTTCTTCCCCTTGTCTTTCAGGCTTGCATCTCATTGATGGTTCTGATGATTACCTGAGGGATTTCAGGGGTGCTAGGGGTTCTGGTGTGAGACTACCTACCCAGTGACCCCCACTCACTTTGTGGGTCATAAGGAACTTTTTAACAGATTCTTTTGATTTTTCAAGATATAGGATCACATTGTCACCAAAGAGCGATAGCTTAACTTCCTCTTTTTCTATTTGAAAACACTTGATTTCCTTTTCTTAACTGATTGTTCTAACTAGGACTTCGAACACTAAGTTGAACATAACAGGTGAGAGTGGGCAGCCTTATCTTGTTCTGGTTTTCAGGGGAAATGCTTTCAATTTCTGTTCATTTAGGAGTATGTTGGCTATGGGTTTAACATAGATGGCTCTTACTATATTGAAGTATGTTCCCTCTATGCCTAGGTATTCAAGGATTTTTATCAAGAAGGGATGCTAACTTTTTCAAAAGTTTTTTCTGTCTCTAATAATATAATCATGTGGTTCTTATTTTTACATTTATTTATGTATTTAATTATGTTTATGATTTTGTGCACATTGAACCAGCCCTGCATCTTGGTGATGAAACCTGCTTGATTATAGTGGATGATTTTGAGGTGTGCTGTAGGATCCAGTTTGCTAGAATCCTGTTGAGAATTTTTGAATCTATGTTCATCAAGGATATTGGCCTGTAGTTCTCTTTCTTTGTTGGATCTTTACCCAGTTTGGGTATCAATGTGATGTTAGCTTCATAAAATGACTTGGGGAGAGTTTGGTTTTGCTTGATTATCTGGAATATTTTCAATAAGATTGACCTCATCTCCTCCTTGTGTGTTTTGTGGAATTCTGCTCGAAAGCAATCTGGTCCACAGCTTTTTTTGGGTAGTAGTTTTCTTATGATGGAGTCAATTTCCTGGGTTGTTATTGGTCTCTTTGCGGTCGCCATTTTTTCTTGTCTCAACCTTGAGAGGTTGTGTGATATTAGAAAGTCCTCCATTTCATGTAGCTTTTCAAGTTTATTTCTACACAGGTGTGCATAGTAATCTCTGTTAATCATTTGTACTTCTTCGGGGTCAGTTGTGACTTGGTCTTTGTGTTTTTTTATTGTGTCTAGTTCAATGTTTTCTTGGTCAGTCTGGCTAGGGGTTCATCAATCTTCTTTATTCTTTCAAAGAATCAGCTTTATGTTTTGTTGATTTTTTTCTATAATAATTTTGTCTTCTATGTCCTATATTTGGGTTTTTACTTTGGCAATCTGGATTCTTCTGTTGAAGTTAGGGCTTTGGTGGTCCTGTTTTTTCAGCTTGCTTAGGTGATTTGTTAATCTATTAACTTGTGATATTTCTATTTTCTTACTCTTAGTGGGGTTTTTAAGTCCCCAGTTATGATATTGTTAGAGTCAATATCTTTTTAGTTTAGTTAGTGGCTGTTTTATAAAAGCTGGTGCTACCTTTTGTGTGCATATATGTTTAGGATGAATATTTCTTATTGATGGATTAAACTTTTTTAAATTATGTAGTGTACTTCTGTACTTTTAAATATTTTTAATAGCTTAATGGTTGTTGTATCTGATATTAAGAAAACAACTATTGCCTTCTGTTTTGTTCCATTCACCTGAAAATTTGTTTTCCATCCTCTAACTTCTAGTCCGTGAGAATTTTTGTATTGAGATGTGTTTCCTGGAGGTAGCAAGTTGTTGGGCTATATTTTTAATACAGTTTTTCATTCTATGTCTTTTCAGTGGTGCATTTAAGTCATTCACATTCTGACTGATTATTGAGAAATGAGAGTTGATCCCTATAGTAAGACTTGCATAAAGTTCTTTATTGTTGTTGTTGCTGTTGTTTTTGTTTATTTATTTGTTCATTGATTTTCTTTTGATTTTTGTTTGATTATGTGTGTGTTTTCAATTTTGCAGTTACAATGCATACTGTGTTGATTCTGTTTTTCTGCATTCTTGGGATGAGCTGGTCATTCTTGCTTTCTTTTTTCTGTGCTTTAAACTTTTTTAAAGTGTCTCTTGTAGAGCTGGTCTGGAAGCAGCATAAACTCTTAAGGTTTGTATATCTGGGAAGGATTTTAATTCTGCATCTTTGATGAAGCCTAGCTTGAGTGGGTAGGGCATTCTTGGTTGGAATTGTTTACCCTGGAGAACTTTGAAGATTGGATTCCAGTCTCTTCTAGCCTGCAGTGCTGCTGTGGAGAAGTCCGCTACTATACTAATTGCTCTTCCCAGATAGGTAGTCTGGCCTTTCTCTCTTGCTGCCTTTGGGATTATTTCTTTTATGCCTACTTTGTGTAAGCAAATTATTATGTGTCTAGGCGTTGGTCTTCTCTTTTGATGCCTTGTGGGGATCTCTGAATCTCTTGAGTTTGGATGGTCATGTCTTTGATGAGATGAGGGATGTTTTCTTGGATAACCTTATAGGATGTTTGATCCAAGGTAATCTCTGTCTTCCTTTCTGCCTTAGGAATACCAATCAAACATAAATACAGCCTCCCAATATAATTGCACATCTCTTAGAGGCTTTGTTCTGCCTTTTTAATCTTCCTTTCTATATTTTTAACAGTTTGGGTTAGTTCTGTATTTTGGTCTACAAGGTCTGAGATTCTTTCTTCTGTTTGATGAACTACTTTCTATATTTGTCAGTTTATTTGTTTCATTTACTTTGTTCTTTATTGCCATCATCTCATTTATGAACTCTCTCATTCTTCTTGTCTTTCTTCATTTCTGTTTATCCTCTCCATCAGTGTATTGATATCTGTATTTTTGGTTTGAGACCAGTCATTCTGGGGTTCTTTATTGTCTGAGTTCCAAAGTCTGTATTCTCAGGTGCTGTTTTTCCAGGGGTCTGGGTGTGTCCCTGTGTTCTTCCAATGATTCTTCTTCATTTATAATGGATTTCCCCCCTTCCTCCCCTTTAATTACATTACTCAGTGTTGGGGGGATAGTTTTCACTTCCGTTTTCTCAGTTGCCTATTCTTCCCTTGGTAGATCCCCTGGATTTGTTCAATTTTGAAGCCAGGCTGAGGGTTGATGACCGTGCTGTCTTTTTGCAGTTTGGAATTTGATTAAAGTGTAATGAGGGGAGTTATTGCTCTGAAGCTACCTGTAGATCACAGTATCTACTCTCTAGTGTGTTGAATCCCTGAAACCTGCTTCTAAGCACCTTACATTTTGTCCATGAAGTGGGAGCATAGGTATGCCCCCTGAAACCAAAATGAGATAAGAAAAAGGAAAAGGACTGTGAAAGAATGAAGGGAGATGAAAAGAAGAGGAAGTGAAAAAAAGAAGAAGAAAAACATGCAGGCAAGGAAATAGATAGATGAACAAATAAACAAACAAAAATAAACAAAACATCAAAGACATACTCTCCTCCAAACTTACTCATATGCAAAAGGGGAGGGGAGTGGGCAAATTAAATCAGAAGACATACCTAGAAAGGTATGTATAAAGAGAGTGGGCAAAAAAAAAAAAAGAGTTTTTTAAAAATGAGCTCTTTCTTGTGGCCATTTCTGGAACTTCAGCTTCCTTTCCTTTTTGTTCTGACATGTCCCCAGCACTGCCTTTTTTGGTCCACCATGGTCTGAGTAGACTCTTGTTTCTAGACCTTCCCTTCTGCTCTCAGTGCAGACCAATGAGGTTGCTCTCCATGTGGGTCAGATGTCCCATAGACTACTTGGGGAAGAGGGGTGAATCAGATCAGGACTCACCCTAACTCATCTGCTAGTAAGTCTCCTATTCTGATTGCATGCATCTGTGTTTGATCCAGTGTGGGTTTGGCGTGTCTGCCTCTCTGATATGATGCATTTGGAGTATCTTTCTGAACGAATGATGGTACATCCCAGAAGGGTGTGGAAATCTTGCCTCTGTCTCAGGATGGCTACTCAGAATTGGGTGAGCTGGACCAGGTCTCTACCCAGTTCCAGGACAGAAAATGGCATCTGCCTGCATCTTGTCCTCTGGCAAGGCTCAACTCCATTCCTTGCAGCTTTTTCTCAATGATCCCCACTGCTAGTGACTAGACTGTTGCTGCAGGTATTCTAGGTGCTGAGAGGAGGCCAATCTCTGCTGCCTTTCCTGAGAGATGCCCCAAGAATGGTGGATGTTCCTGTGCTTGTGGATGTCGAATTCAGAGCAATGGTAAATTGCAGTCTCTTCTGCAAAGGAGCCCCAGTTGCTTGATTCTATGTCTTCCCTCAGCGGAATAGTCATTCACCTACTTGCACATACATGCACACTCATGCAGATTCATCCTTATGTACACTCGCCCACGCATAGACTCACATATTCCAACAGGTTTTGTTGCCATCTTGCCATGGCCCTCCTCTGTCTCTTATTGCCTAAAAAGTGACACCAAAATCTAGTGACTCAAACAACAACATTTACCACACAGTTACATGGCTCAGGAATTCAGATGACACTTAACTAGGTCCTCTGGCACAGGATATCTCACAGGACTCCACCCAAGGTATGTAATATGTGGGTGGAACTAGGGCTGCAGTTATCTCCAGGCTGGACTGGGGATGAATTCTCTTCCAAGCACACTCATGTGACTGTTGGTGGCCTTTAGGGGACTTACTTCATAAGAATGAACAAAAGCGTAAAAGAATGCATGTAAGTCACAGTGTTTTATAATCCAATCTTGGAAGTGACACCTGATCATTTTAAAAATTATATTTGTTAGACACAGGAACTTGATACAGCCCACATTTAAGGCAAAGAAACTGCACTATGGTGTAAATACCGGGGGGGGGGGGGTAAATATTATTTGGAGCTAATTTAGAAGCTGACTACTGTTGTAGGACAACTAAAAAAAAATCTAAATAATTTACAAAATATTTGGCATTGACATGATTGTAAATTAACTAGAAATATAATCTTCTAAAACAAGTCTAAAGCATGAAAGAAAATGCAATTTCTACTTTCTAGAAGTGTAATAAACTGTTTACTAGAATTTTTACATTATTATTTATATGAAATTACTTAATTTTTTTCATTATCTAGTGGCAATTTTGTCATTTTCTTTATAGTAAATACTTTCTATTTTATTTTTCCACTTAATTCTTAAAATAAAGCCTTTATGATGTACAAGATTAATTCATATCATCCATTAGAAAACATAGTGCTTTATAAGCACAAACAATATTTTATTGAAATTGATATATATTTGACTTCTCTTTACCATTTATAGATTTTAATCTTGCATGAGAGTTTCTAAAGGAGAGTGAAAAGATTGTAGTAGTAGTAAGGAATAGTTTTTCTCAGGGTTAATTTATATAAATTGAATGTGAACATGTTTCAAATATTATAATAAAATCTGAAATACTTAGAGAGGCCAAGTGGTAGCTTTGAAGCTTCTTCTAATTTAAAAAAATCAGAAGTATAATTTTTGTGCATTTAACCAGTTTGTGGCCCAGTTTATATTGATTTTGTGAATATTAGATAATATTTAACATATTTTGTATAATTTAATCATGTACTAAAATAGCAATTATGGCGAAGAAAATTATGGAAAAAGAATTCACAAAAGCTGGAGAAGAATGACTTACAAGGTTATAAATCATCAGGCAAGTTCTCATTACATAGCAGTTTCACTAACATGAACTAATATATTTCAATGCATAAAACAAAGAAGGCAATTCAAGACAAATAACAAAACTTTCAGTTTTGTATCTTCGCTTTTATACACGTTTACTAACTTTAAAATCAAATTGAAAGAAGTCAAAATGAAACTTACAAAATGAAATGTTTCGTGTGTCCAACTCTTAACATGTACAAAGAAAAAGAAAATAGTCTAGAGGAATCAAAGACTTGTAATCATATTCTATTCGTAATGTAAAAGAGAGAATAATGAACCATAGCACCTTATACATTTCTGACTACTATTTTTATTTGTTTGGGTTTTTCTTTTTTTGTGTGAACATTTATCTGCAGAATAATTTTTCTTCTACGTCATTCACATAGATCAGTTTATAAAAATTAGTCACTTTTTTAATCTAACATTTTTAATTCTTGAAATTTTACTTTAAACAGTCACTGACAGTTGCTCAAATGCACACATAGAAACTAGATTTATGCAGGCATTTATAATATTATGGCTTGAGAAAACAGGTCCAATTTTTATCACTGGCAAATTATAAAAACATGCTGTACAATTCATAATCTGTAAAATACTAAGCCATTGTACAATTATGATAGTTTTCCTCTTTTATGTATAAATATTAACAATCAAAATATATAATCAAATACATAAATTGAACTGTAAATTTAGAGTTCAAAGGCAATAAAATGACTATTGTATTTGTTCATGTTAAAGAGAAAATCAAGCTATAGAATCACAGATACATATTTAGTTTTCAAAAGATATTAAAATACCAGGTAGTATTCTGTGTGCTAGATGTATAACAGTATGCAAAACAAATTTATTTCATGGAGATTACATTCTAGTATATTATTATGATGGCAAAAATGATATGCATGCAGATCGACATGTCCAGTATACATTTAGTCATAGTGCTACCAAAGTCATTGTCTTAAATGAGAAAGATTCCATGAGATGAAGTTATAAAAAAACATTTTTTTTTTTACAATGCTGTATTTTGCTGGTACTAGTTTGAATTGTTCCTTTTATGTTTCTGGACAATAATGTAGACAAATACCATAAATTTCCAATTCAGTTTCAGTTATTAGTAGTCTTTCAATGATTAATAAATTCATTTCAATTTAAAAATGTTCACTTCTTACTTAGGCCAAAATGAGGCTTAAGAAATTGCTATAAATCAAGGTTATGTTTTCAACCCTGACCCTTTACTTCCTTACTGTTTCATGATTTATTTTAGTCATTCTGTTACTCCTGATTCTTTCAGATTGAACACAGGAAGAGAGACAATGAGTATGAGACAGGTGGACAAAATCTTATTTGAAAACACTATTATAATCTGGAATAGATACTCTCAATATCACAGATGTGATCACTTATCAGATGCTCAAATCTCACAAGCCTCCCTTGGCAAGTAGCATCAAAAAAGAACCCTGAAAATCAAAGTACATACCAATAGCTTTGCATACTACTCCAGAACAAAATCTCTTTAAAAAACTTTACCCACCTACATTGTATTACTAAGATAATGTTAACAACCAATCTCTTTTTCAAGGTGGACCCAGCAGTCAGAAATGCCTGACCAAAGGCCTTTTTGACTCTGTGGTCCATTTATCCAATACATTGGCAATCATGGTGAGACTGAAATACACTCTTGTTTCAGTATTTATGGTGGAGGAGGTTAGTTCAACATATGTAGGTAAACAGACACCAGAGTTCAGACTAGCTGTAAAAGAGATCCCAAAGTACAACAAAGATGTTCTCAAATTTTTCATCTTTCACAGCAGTCTCCAACCAGGGAGAGGTTTCCTGGAAGATAATTTTTCCACAGACCAGGAGGGATGGTTTTTAGGATGAATCAAGCACATAGCATTTATTGAGCACTGTATTTCTGTTATTTTTACATTGTAATATACAATGAAATGATTATAGAACTCATTTAAAAAAAGGCATGAGCAGAAGTGGTAAATAAAATAATGGGCAGACCACATGTGAATGAAAATCAGTGTCAGATTCTGACTTAAACCTTGCCACCAGATAGATGCAGTTGTACCATTGAAGTACATCAACTCACTTGTCACTCACTGATAGGGTTTTGATATGAATCGGCAAGCAATAGATTTATGATGGTCTCTGTGCAGTCCCACTTCATTGTTAATGTTAATCTGTATTTGCAGCTGCTACCAGCACTAGCATCATCGCTTCAGCTCTACCCCAGATCATCAGGCATTAGATTCTCATAAGGATCACGTAACCTAGAGCCCTCACAAGCACGGTTCACAAAAGGGTTTGTGCTCCTGTGAGAATCTAATGCTGCCACGGATTTGAAAAGAAGCATAACTCAGGTGGTAATGCAAGTGATGGGAAGCGGCTGTAAATAGAGATGAATCTTCACTTGTGCCCCTGCCACTCACCTCCTGCTGTCCATCCCACTTTGTAACAGGGGTTGGGGACCCCTAATCTTTCAGAATGTAACCCTTTCTCCTAGTACTCAAATGGAAGCTCAAAGTCCTATCTAACAAAAATGAAGCTCTTTCATTAGAGTTTCTATTCAAAGTGTTTTTTTGGTTTTTGTTTTCTGTTCTATTGTTTTTGAGAATTCTGAGAGAAAGTTTGCATTGTCTAGAAATCTATCCCAGATACCCTTGCATACCTCAGGCAATCACTGTTAAAGTGACCCCTTCATCAACTTTTATTGGCATACATAACTTTCTCAAGCTTTCAGTCAATTTAGATGTAATGCTATCTGACATCTTAAACATTGCACAGGGAAAGTACAATAAGATATTCCTAAAATGAGACTTGATGTTGCCCTCCCAAAGCAGTTATCTAGGTCTTGGTTTTCCTTATTGTATCACCTGTCAGTCTTTCCCCCTGCTTGCCAATATGTGGAAGGGCTTCCATCACCCATCCCATCTTCTTCCAAGCAACTACCTATGTCTATTAACATCACACCTAAAGTCAAGTGTCCAATATTTTCCAGGACTCAAATAGGTAGGTAAAATAAGTTTTATATTTTATTCTCAAAGCTACCTTTCATTAAGTAATACATTTTGGGCTGTAGTTCAGAAAGACATTTTTTTGCATAATTATCTTGAACTCTTAGCTTCTTATTATCTTATTACCTTTCTTTCAGATTGTGAATTAACTTCACACAACCATTTGGCCCATTAAAATGTCTTCCTAGGCTGATCATTTAAAAAAATTGAGACTTGAAATATCATTTTATCCCTTTTTCTAGTCATCAAGGTTTCGACATTTATTGAGATTATCTCATTTTATGTATGAAGACTAAATATAAATGTCAATTTATGTTTTATACTATGGTTTTCCAACTGAACACACTTTGTCTCATAACTCTTTAAAAATAGACATTAACATATATGAATGCTGTAAGGCCTATAAAACTTCTTAAATATGCAACATTCATTCAAGACTTGATGTTTTTCTATCAAAAGCCAATCTCTCCACCTACACCTTTATCATTTTCCTTTTCTAATGTCTGTTATGCATCATCTAAGTTCCTTCTCTATTTGGTCATTTTTACCAGTGTGAAAACATGGAGTAACTAGTGTGGTTAAAGGTATAGTTTTAAGATCAATTTGCCTGAGTTTGATTCATGACTTTCCCACTTACTACTGTTTACTATATATTTAACCTATTTTTTTTGTAAATTTTGCCTGTCTTTTAATATATATTTATTTTTAACACATTATAATTATACATATTTATGGGTAAAGTGTCATGTTTTAATTACTTTACTTTGTAAACCTCAACGTTTTTACCCGAAACACTGAGCTAATTGTAGTTTAATATTTCAAATAATATTTTCATAGTTATTACATAGATTAAATGAGATACATGCAAAACAGTTTGTATAATGCCTAGAACATACCAAAGTTATAAAACATTAGCTGTTAGTGGGGCTCGGTGGCTCAGCCTGTAATCCCAGCGCTTTGGGAGGCTGAGGTGAGTGAATTGCCTGAGCCCGCAGATTCGAGACCCGCCCAGGCAACTTGGCGAGACCCCCTCTCTACAATAAATCAAAATAATTAGCTGGGCGTGGTAGTGCGTGCCTGTCGCTCTAGCAACTTGGAAGGCTGAGACGGAAGGATCGCCGGAGTCCAGCTGGTCGAGGTTGCAGTGGCCGGGAGCGGCCACTGCACTCCAGTCTGGGTTACAGAGTGAGACTCCAACTCAGAAACCCCCCCCAAAACATTAGCTGTTACTAATACTATTCTCAAACACTCCCAAATTTAAATTAAAATATCCCCAAATTTTTAAAAGTACTTAGTTAAATAACAGTCTGCAGGTTTTATCTTATTTCTCTTTTTCCCCTTCCAATCATAGAAACTTCCTCCATTTTTCCCACTACATGTCATTCTCTTCTTTAACTGTTACTAAGTCTTCCTAGTTGGCTTCTTTTGAAGGACTTCCAAAGATTTCTGGTGTCTAGTTTAGTCCTAGATGCTTTCTTTTTTCTACCCTGAGATTTTAATTGATAGCATTGTCTTTCAGTTTTTTCCTCATAGTTCTCAATTTATATGCTAAGTATAAACATTTAAATGTTCTGTCCTGACTAGTTCTCTGTATTGTGACTTGTAGCATGACTCAAATGGCCCTCATTTTAATAAGGTGAAGATTATATTCATTTCCAGTATGTAAGCCTTTTTTTGCTTCACTTTTTCCCCCCTCAAGAAATTGCACCAAAGCATATTATACAATAGGGGACCAAAAATGAATTTATTAAAAAATTGTGTATTTATTCTTACATGTTTAAACTTCAGTCACTTTCCAAGTTCTCTCCATAAAGTTTTTCAACTTGTTAATTTTGATGCCTTTTAGTGCTTCTGCCATTTGTTTGTTTGTTTGTGTCACTTTTTTCACATCCTCAAAACGTTTCCCTTTGAGGACTTTTTTCATCTGAGGAAACAAAAAAAAATTTGTTCAGATGAGTAGGGAGGTTGGGGCATAGGGGTCATGCTATTTTTGGTCAAAACTGCGGAACACTCAGCAGGATGTGAACAGGTGCACTTGTTAACCACCCATCACAAAATGGGCGAGCATTTTAGGAGAATCTCCAGAAAGATTCACTGAAGCTGAATGCAGCCTCTCACAACAATGCTAGTTGGTACACTGGTGTTGATGGGTTCCTGGAGCACTTACTTAGCAAGGAAAGCCTGTACTGCAAGGAGCCTCTCTTCCAAAAGATAGTTCTGGGTTTTTCTCGGGGACCCTCTCATGTTTTTCAAGTCAGGAAACCAACTGCTATCTTTTCATCATCTTTTTTCCATTTCAATTTAAATATTTTATCTACAAGTCCTGGTAATTCTATTTGTCAAATATTCTTAAATCCAACCATTTAATTAATTCTGAATATCCTCATAATAGAAGCAGCAACTCTATGTATGTTTGTCACTGTTTTGTTTTTTAATGGTCTCCTGTAATAGCATTTTAACTTGTTTTCATTCTCCACTCTCTATTTTTCATGTAGTTTTCAGTGTAATACTATGAAAAGATTTATCAAGTCCTGCAAATTCCTTGCATTAAATTTTGGTGTCCTACTAAAGCAGAGTATTTGGGTTTTTAAGTTTATATTTTCCTCATCTGAGACCTGTTAGGTACAAATCTTGCAGGGGCCCCCAAAATGTTAAGGCAAACCAGGGGGAGGGAGGGTCTGTGATCTGGTGCCACGCAAAGGATGCAAATAATTGCACAGAAATTAGATTGGAAAATATAGTTCATTTAGAAAGCAAATTAGAGATAGAGAGAGAGGAGTTTCACCTCCCCAAAGTAGGAGAGGAGACCAAGGCTTAGGAAAACAATCATGGCCATAGCCTACAGGGCCACCTGGCCAGTTCAGAGTTTAGCAAAGCAATGGGAAATGGCTGCTTGAGTTTGAATGCTTTTAAGTTCCCCTTTGATGGAGCCAGGTCTTTATGGTGATCGGGTGGTGTTCTAGTTCATGTCATCATGAAGGGGGACAGGTAAGCACCAGGTACTGAAGCCAGGTGAAGGACAACAGGCAGGTAGGTGGGCTAATCACATGACTGTTGCCATGGTGATAGAGTCTGTGTCAAGAAGAACTGATGAGGTTAACTTGTTTCTTAAGCAAATAATTGGAATAGCAAGGCTAATTAGTACAAAACAAGCTGGGGAGGAGTCGTAAAACAATTATCAATAGCTACCTCTGAGAAGCACGTTCTGTCCTTGGCTCAAGTTTAGAGGGAAAGTGAACTGCTAGAAAAACATGACAAAGCTAAGCAATGGATTTGGAGTCGATCATACTCAGTGAACTATCAGAAGCAAAGAACAGAGTACCTTACGTTCTCACTCATAAGCGGAACTTGAACAATTGTACTATAAGAAAGGGATTGGCAGTAGTGGGAAACTGTCAGGGGATGGGGGTGGGATTGGCAGTTGAGGGAAATTGCTTGGGGAGGCAGGGGCATACCTCATCAACAAGGGTACCTGCATAATCAACCTTTGTATACCTAACCCTGAATTGTACCCCACATCTTTATAATAAAAAAGGATTAATACCCCCCCAAAAGTCTGCTCTTTGGCTATGTTGACTCCATCTTATGTACTTCCAAGACCTAAGTGTCTTTCTTGTTTGAACAGCTTCCATTTGTAGGAAATACCATCATCTATGGCACCTCAAGGGCTTTACTCACCCTTGAGTTTCCCTGTTTCTGGAGTAGTTTCGCACTTTAAAAATTCTTTTCCTTTAATCTTCAGCTAAATATTTCTTTCATAGACAGTCTTTTTTTTTCTGATCACCACATCTAAACTGTTGCACTGCACCATTTTTCTTTCTCAACTTTCTGTATTTGTTTATATTACCTACAAAAATATTTATTTCATTTAGTTGCTCATTTTTTTCTATCTCTTTTGGGCTTTACATTTCATAAAAGCAGAAAGTATGCCTGGATTTTTCACAGGTGTCTAGAACCTAGGACAGTATCTAGTATCAGGAATTAACAAAATAAAGATTTGCTGAAATTGTTTATCTGTATATGTTCAATGACTATCCACCTATATTAATTTTTATATCTATCTATCAATCATCTATCTAAAGAAATATAAACCAAAATGTACACATTCTCTTTGAGTGGTAAGACGTTTAATTTTTCTATATTTTAAATGTCTAGATTTTCTAATTTTTCCTCAAACAAAAGATTATTATATAATCAATATTAAAATGAAAAATAAGATGCTTTATCTTTTTTATGTATCTTACTGCTAACAGATTGAGTCAAAACTTATTAAATTAAACAAAATATTACTTACAATATTTGTCTTATTATGCAAATGATGAGGTCTTTTTTTATTTCTTTTCTACTAATTTTTCCTTTTCTCTCCATAAACAGATTTAATTCCATATGTACTTATTCCTAAAATAAGCACGTCAATATTGTAACCACCCTCATAGTGTTTCATACTCTGTATTTATTAGTAAATTTTACATTTTTAAGTACACAGTATTTTTCTTGCTTTTTTTGGTAAATTCAATATTTTTCATATCGGCATGCAATACTTGCTTGATAAATGCTTGTGGAACATCGAATAGATGATATAAGCTCAGTCATTTCTAAATTATTGATCTGTTAATAAACCATGTTGAAATTTTATAGGCTAACATATATATTTATACACATTTTAACTATGCATTACTTTCCTAACTTTTTAATTTTTACTTTTACCAACTAATTACAAAGAAATGAACTGAAGAACAGCCAAATGGAAGACAAGCATAGGGCAATTAATTATATCTTAATTAATTTAAACTAATTTATTTTAATCATTTTGTGCTAATATTTGACTAGGAATTTGTGTTCACTATTCAAATTATAAGAACATTAGTTTCATAATTTTTCTTAACTTGATTATATATTATTGGCTAAATATATAAAATAAGATGAATATTTAAATATTGATTTTTGTAAACTGCAGGCTTGTTAAATTTGCTTCATAGTTTTAATAGTTTCTATGTATTCAGTAGATTCTTTAGGTAGAATTTTTATATACAAGATTGTGATTTTTGTGAATAAATACATATTTCCAAATTCCTTTCCAATATAGGTGTGCTTTTCTTTTCTTTTTCTGTATTGGCAATGCCTTCTATTTTCATTAAAATAATGAATAAAAGTGATTACATCTTTGTCTTGTTCTTGTTGCTGGGGGAAAATACTTATTATTAAGTATAAAACTGTAGGTTAATTACAGATATTCTTTATCAGACTGAGAACATTCTCTTCTATTGCTAGTTTGTTAAGGATTTCTATCATGAATAGATATTGAATGCTGATGTGTATTTTTTTCCCCATCTATTGGCAGATTGTATGTATTCTAGCATTTTGTTGTTGTCAAAATAATAATGGTTAAGTACATTGAATTGGGAATTTGTTCATCATTTTCATTTTCCTCAAATATTTTGTATTTGATTGTACTTTTTTGGTAAAAAGAATCTTAATAAAAAAATTATATTTTTCACCTAATATGGGTCTATTCAGATTTTTATACCTTCTTGAGTGAGTTTTGGTCATTTATGTTTTTCTCATAATTTTTAAAATTTTATTTAAGTTCTCAAATTTTTAACAAAAGAATTTTTATAATATTTATTATATTCTTTTTAGTTTATATAGAGTCTGTAGTAATGTGTCTTCTTTCCTTCATGATAATTGAAATTTCTAACTTTTAAATTTTTTTTCTTTTGCTCATTCTAGCTTAATGTTTATCTTCATTTTTCTTTTCAAAGAATAAAATTTCGTTTCATTTGCTTTATCTATATTTTCTGTTTCACATTTTAATATTTTCTGATCTGTTTTCTGTTATTTCTTTTCTTCTAATAATATGAGCTTGATTCTTTTATTTTAGTTTCTTAAAGTGGGACATTTGATTATTGATTTTATATATTTTTATTTCTGATAAAAATGCTTAAAGCTATTAATTTCCCTCTAAGCACTACTTTGTCTGCATTTTATGTATTTTTATGCTGTGTTTCCTTTGTTATTAAGTTTAACATGCTTTCTAATTTTTCTTGCCATCTTTTTTTAATCCATAAATTATTTGAGTCACATTATTTGACATCCTAATATTTGTTGATTTTTCAGTTTCTTTTAGTTGTTGAATTAACATTTCATTTTGTTTTCAGAAAATCTACTTCATATAATACTAACCTTTTAAAATTCATGAAAACTTATGGCCCTGCACATTGTCTAGACAGGAAAGTGTTCTTCGTGCACTTGAAATAAAAGCGCACAAAGCTTATTTTTCTATAAACTTTTAAGAAAAGATAATTAAAATATATTAACGTAATTTTTGAATTGTCTCTTTTTTCTTTCAAATTTGTTCTTTGCTTCTGTGCATTCTGGGACTCTGCTGTGTGCATCTGTATGTATAATCTAATTTCTTGCAGCTTTAATGACGTTTTTCATTATTAAAAGTCTTTCTTTACTCTAGCAATATTCCTTGTATTTCTTATTTTGTCTGATATTTCTATAGCTATTCCAATTTCTTGTAGTACTTACAGTTAATTCTTTGCCATCCTTTACTTTCAATCTGTTTTTTTAATCGTAATAATGTCTCTCATAAACAATATGCAGTTGAATTAAACTTTATATCCAATCCAAAAATCTCTGCCTTTCAATAGGCATATTTAGTCAATTGTTACATGTTTAATGATACACCAGAAATTATATCTGCAACTGTGCTATTTGTTTTCTATATATTTATATGTGTTTGTTCCTTCATTCTTATTTATTGTATTATTTGGTATGTAACATTCTATGTTAAACAAATATTTGCTTCTACAACATTTTAATTATTTTGTTACTTATTTAGCTATATCATTTATTTGTGGTTGGTTTAAGGATGAGAACATGCACTTCAATTTTAATAATCTGCTTTGAGTTAGTATCAGTTTAATTCTAGTAAAAGATAGGCACTTTGAAAAACTAGAACTCCATTTTCCCCCTTCTATTCTGATATATTTTTAACCATTATATCCATAAGTGTTAGTAAATGAAAAACACTGTTAAGATAATTATTTAAAAAAATCTTACAGATAATTTTTTTCTTTCAGTCTGAATTTACTTTGAATTTCGCTTTGAATATTTTATTTATGATCTTCTGCTGTACATTGTGAGTTAAAAATCTGCCCTTAATCTAATAATTATTCTCTGTGATAGTTTATTTTTGTCTTCCTGGTTTAAAATATTATTTTTGTTTGAGTTTTAAGCAGTTTTGCTATGTCTAGTTATAGTTATATTTATTACTATGAGATTATTGAGCTTGTTGGAACAGCATGTTGATGTATTTCATCAAATAAAAAAATTTTGTTATTTATAGAATATTTTGTTCATTTTTCTCCCTCCTAAGATTTTATTTACATTTATGTTGAAATGCTTGACATATTCCCCCAGGCTTATGGGACTCTCTTTTTCATCAATCTATTTTTCAGAATGACAAATATCTAGTGATTTTTCTTTAAATTCACTGATACTTTCTTCTACCATATTAAATTTGTAGAAGAATTGGTAAAATTGTCCACATTAAATTATTCATTGCTGTCATTGTTCTATTCAACTGTAGAATGATCACAGAATTATTCTGAACATGTTCTAATCATTTATTGAGATTCCTCATTTGTTGTCTTATTTTTAGTCTATGATTCGTAAATTTATTACATTTAATTACTTTAATGTTTTAATGCATATTTACGGTAGCTGCTTTGATGTTGTTGCAGTTAAATCTAATGTTTGCTCCTGAGTTTGCTCAAAGTTGGTTTCTATTGATTGTTTCTTTATTATTTTTCTGTGTAGGAGATAATATTTTCCCATTTCTTTGCATGTCTTGTAAGTTTTGGTTGCAAAACTACAGAGTTTTGTCCCACCAACACCCCTTTTAATAGTTATTCGAGTCTGCCACTGCTCATGACAAAAACTACTGAATTATCCCACCAGCTTCAAGATTATATACCTGCAATTTTCACTTGGATTGAAAAGCACTAGGCAAAAAAGACCACAAACACTTGCCAAAGTTACACTCCTTTCCAGGAATAAACATTTCTCAATTTACAGCCTTCCTGTGGATAATGTTTATCACCTGCAAGGGTTGTTTGTGACAATTTTATTCAGCTTTACACTATTTTCTGTATAGGTGAATATTTTAATGTTTCAAGTCACTATTGCCTAAAGCTTTTTTTCAAGATATAGTTTTCATAGATACCTTTTCCTAGAAAGAGGTGGGGGAAAGCTATATAAATACAATTTGATGCATGTTTTAATCCTTTACATATATATATATATAAATACATATTAATTGCATGACAATGTCACAACACTCAAAGCTGATGGAAATATGATACTTGAAACTATAATTATATACAACTTATCAATACTTTCATATTGATTATTGTTAATCTCTCCTATACATCAAATCATAAACTACTTTAGATTTGCTTATGAAAATGTGTTTTTTGCTGTCTTATATCAAGTATTGTAGACTTTTTATTGAGTTAGATTTGAAAATATGTCTTGTTTTGGCTTAATAAAATGTGAACATATACCTCATATACCATACTCAAACAAAAACTTTATAAACTTTAATAACCATAAGCTGAAGAGAAATGTTATATTTTTTTCTGTTAAGAAAATAGCATATCTCATATTAAAGAAACTTCTTCAAGCTAGGTATCTGGATAAAAGATACGTGAAAAGCAACATTAGCTAAAACATCAGCATAAGGTAATACGAGCTAGAAATGAACTTTGTTTACTGTGAGCTGTATTGTAATTCATTAGCACTGTGAATTGTTGATTTAATTGAGGATAACTCAGCAAAAGCTTAATAACAGAGAGATCTTCCTAGAAGTACTGCCCCACGTTTCTGCTTATATCTTAGAATGTAGTTTTAAGACCACTTCTAAATCTGAGGAGTGCTGGTAGATAATATATTTTAATAGGCCACATTCCTTATTCCAGTAGTAAGGAAGGGAAAACAAAGATTGAGTAGGCAACTACTAGTTTCTGTCATACCATTATGATGTTGAAGGTCACTCATTAATATATTAATTTCCTTTCCAACAAATATGTATTATATACTCTCTATATAGCTGGTGTATTTTAATTTATTTTAACTCTGAAATGCAAAAAAAAAAAAATTATGGCATTAATTTTGCTCACCTTACCTGCAGTCTAAAGCAAACCTCCTCATAGCTAAACACTGGTCTTAATTTTTTTCTCACTCTTTTTTGTTGAAGCTCCATTTTGATCACCCCCTTTTTTTGTTTCTCTTTAGGCTAATTTTATATTAACACTTGATAAAACATAGTTTCTAAAGTCAAGTGTACTAGTTTTTTTTTGAATTAATCATCTCCTAGGTTCTTATTTGATAGTCAAACAGAAACTCTCTTCTTCATATTTTGTTTATTTACATTTTTCCCTATCCCCCCAAAAAAGACAGAAATTGGTTTGAGATGACTTAATAAAGAATAACTTATCACAAGATATAATGAGTACTTTATTATTATCAGTGTGGCATTCTGAATATTCTGCTTATTTTTTAAAATGGCATTAAAAAAAAGAAATGACTTAGAAGGGGGAAAATATGAAATACTACTAATGATATCTTGCTGTACTTCTTTCTCCTTGATCGCCACCATCAACAACAACAGCAACAACAAACCAAACCACTTACAAAAAGTCAAATTCTAATTATGTTATACACAAAAATATCTTAATCCTGTGTACACTGAGTGGCTGCTTCACATATAGTGTAGGAGAGATATGGAAAAATCTTCAACTATGTAAACAGTTGGCATACTTGCACTTATCTCCACTGAGTGGAGCATAGTGTGAAAGACAAGATTCTTTTCCTGAAGGGGAGTTTTTTCAAATGTTGGAAACAGCTGGCATGACAGATTGTCCTTGTTTGTCCCAGTTTAGATTCTGTTGAACACTTCAGCACTGCGTCGGGTGTGCTATTTAGGCTACACATGACATTTCCAGTCCCTCTTAAAAGGTCATAATGACAGATGTCTCAGTGCAATGTTCTCTACTGGAAATACTTATACAATGATCAACACTTACGCATTTTTTACATACTGCTCTCTATTTTCGATAATTTGTAAGAATTTAGTTTTAGGAGACCCAGATTCCAGTGCTGACTTTTCTGACTCCTGGATATGACACACAACTTGTGGAATGATAAAGTAACATCAATGTCTACTTAAAAGAGTTGTTGTAGATTAAAATTAGAAAATACTTTGCAACTCTGAAGAGCCATATGAATACCAGTTATTTCTCATAGTTATCGTGTATGCTTATTTATTATATGAATGAGCACACATATCAATTTACCAGAAACTTAAAAAATAGATATCAGAATTGGTATCTAGCAGATACTTGATTTTCTCAAATGTCAGTTCTACAGTCATCTAAAACTAACCATTATGGAGAAATCCGCATTTCTTTGTATTATATGAAAACATTACCAACACCCTAATCACTATTGTACAAACTACATTTAAATAGATATTTAATGAGAAAGGAGATAGTTTAACATAACATGTCTAAGGGTATACAACTTCACAAATGCCTTTGAACGTGTTTCTGTTATCAAATCTAACTGCTAACTGGGAAAGCATAGGTAGTGGGGGTTGGGTACCAATCTTTTCCTTGGTTGGTCTTCTGCTTCCCTACTTCTTGTTTTCTTTGCTAGATCCCTCCTGCTTCTGCAAAATATTTTTAGCTTATTGCATAGAGCATATTAGTTCCACTCCAGCTCTTCCCTTCAAAATCATATGGGCTACCCCAATTTATATAGCATGGCTCTTTCAGTGATCAAAGGGTCAACCTTTCTATGGAGCAGTAGGTGATTTTAAATAACTGTTTCCATTTTAAAAGTGTAATACCAGAATAAAGACACTATCACATGGGGAAAATGTTGTCAGTGATTAACTTGTTCTGTCAATTACTGTAATGAATTCCATCCATAGTCTGATACAATTTGTTACGAATAATGTTTGATAAATAGAAATATTAGGATTACTTAGGTGTCTTTTCCTTAAAAGTGGTTTTGTTCTAACACTTTTCTATGGAGTTTAAACAATCATTAATTTGTTGTTTTCATTAATGTAACTGGAAAAATTTTTTCTTAAATTTTTTTGTACTCTCCATGTTTATTGTGTCCACCTCTGATCAATTTAAATGAAATATCATATTCATTTAAAAATTAATTTCAAGAAGGGCTCGGTGGCTCAGCCTGTAATCCCGCGCCTTTGGGAGGCTGAGGGGAGTGAATTGCCTGAGCCCGTGGGTTCAAGACCCATCTGGGCAGCGAGACCTCATCTCTACAATAAAAAAAAAAAAAAAAAAAAAAAACCAGCCGGGCGTGGTAGCGCATGCCTGTAATTCCGGTTACTCGGAAGGCTGAGGCGGAAGGATCGCTGGAACCCAGCAGGCGAGGCTGCGGTGGCCGAAAGTGGTCACTGCACTCCAGTCTGGGCAACTGAGTGAGACTCCAACTCAAAAAAAAAAATAATAATAATAATTTCATACTTTCATATAAGGTTGTTTACCTCTTTTATCTTTCGCATAATTTAAGGGTGTGCATAAATAATTATTTTTTCTTAATCAGTCTGACTCTAAATTATTCATAGTATTTTCGTACTTTAAATTTTGCAAGTTAAACAGAAAATGTTTGTGAGCTTGAGTATTCAAGGAACAGCTGAAGAAAAAAATTAAATGTCTGATTTCTGTCTCTTAGGTATATGTTCCAGAAATAATTATTAAGACACATATTTGTTTTCACAGTAGAACATGTTGTTTGTTAAGACATACTAATATATTTTGGTAAATGCATTCTTTTTATTTCATTTTTAAGAAGTTTTTATAGGGTTGTATTTATATCCCTAAAACTTTGGGCTTTTGTGCTTCAATTGAATATGTTAGCTGGATAAATAGTGATAAATATTTATATCCCAAGAAGATTGGAAATACTTGAAAGAAGATGTTCTTATTTAGTAGACAAATATGTTTTTAAAACACATTCTGTGAATTCAAACAATATGCAAATTTACCAAATATTTGTTCACAAGAAACTAGGATGATTCTAAAAATTTTTGGAAAATAATATTCTGGTGTTTATGTCAGTCTTGGAAGAAGATCGTGCCATTCAGACAAACGGACCCTAGAGAATCCTTCAGTATAGATAATATAAGAATGCATCAAGTCTTTTGTGTTATTTTTTTCCCTCTTCCTTCTCTTTGTTCCCTCTCTTCTCTTCCCTCTCCCCTCTCCCTTTTCCCCTCCCCCTATTCCTGTTTCTTCTTCTCTCTCCTCTATGGGCACTGTATATCTTTCTTCTTGAAAGGTCGTCCTATAGGTTGAAGATATTCTCTTCTACCCATTTTCAGACTTAGCCTTGGGACTCAGGCCTGGTGAACATAAGCCCATATAGTGTACACTATGGTTGACTACAAGTTTTAAATGTGTTGGTGTGGTTCAGTCTTCTCGCACCTGTCCTCTTCTATGAGAAAAGCTGACTTTAATTCAGTGCCAATATTGGGTCATAAAGTAAGCTAGAAGACCTGAATTGAAACAGAGCAAAGCAGCCATTGACCTGCAGACCTGTGAGTAAGAAATCATGTTGGGTTGTTGAAAAACACTGAAATTTAGGGATTATTTTTTGGCCACATAAAAAACTGATATAGCCTTTACAAAACTATGTCACAGAAGGAAATGAAAGCAAACACATAAATAACAATATTTGTGGCTATCTATCTTACTCCATGCCAGTCATTTTTTTATTCAATAAATATTTATCTCTCTTTGAGAAAACAACTGCTAGTTGTTACTAGGAATAACACAGTGAATATAGAAAACTCCAAACAAATCTCTCCACCTAAGAAATCTACTGTCTATCAGAGCATTGTGCATCGTTTTGAAAATTATTTTCTCTACGATATCTTAATGCTAAATATACTATTTTTATATCAGTAAGTAAATTAAAATTGTGTAACTATTTTATCCAACTTAATATTCATAAGTATGTTGAAAATTACTTTTCTGAATTTTATGTTATATGCTTACATTTGATGAAATAAATGGCAACATGTGATAAATATTGGAACTCTGTCAACCTTTTTATCTCTGTGTCTCTATTTTTTCCATACACAGCTGGGGGTATTTTCTCTCTCTGGAAGAATATACTCTGCAACATTTTCTATAAAATTCCTGATCATTGAGAGGAATAATTTTTGAAATTCCAGTATATTTTAAGATTCAACTTGAATTATCCTAGGGGTTGGTGATTTGCGCCATATTTTGTATCCAGGCATCATCCTTCTTTCCAAGAAGGATGTACAATAGGAATGAATTTCAACCTCTAAATTCAATATGTATGCAATATAATGTTTTCTTTCTTCCTCTTCTTTTTTCTCTCCTTCCTTTTTTTCATTCTTTTTTCTTATTTTATTCTTTTTAATAAGATTTAAATTTCAACACACATTTTTCTAAGTTGCAAAGAAAAATGAACTTTCTCTTTATGAACTGGACACTATTCAGTGTTAAGTCTTTGAAGAAATAGAACACAAGGGGCGGTGGTTGCAAATCTGATCATTGGCTCATCTATCAACACAGATCCCAGTGAGATGTACTGGAGCTCTCTGTCACCATGGCCTCTTCAGAATTTGTGATTCTCTTTTGTGCGTATGTGTTTTGAATGCTTAGGGGAGTGGAGAGACGGCAGTGCATTCTTTAGAAGATTTATGGTTGGGACATAGTGATCTTTGTTAAACTGTAAACACATCTGCTGGATTCAAACATGCAATGAAAAAGAAAAATTACTGACCAATATACCTGTACCAGACATGGCCAGACACCAACAATATAAACCCAGTAGAATTACTGGAAAATTGATAAAGTCTGGGAAAAAGTGAAAGTGAAGACTGTATGGATCTCAAATATACTGGAAAGTCTTCATCATCTTACAAGCTTTTTTCTCAACAATCCACACTGGAAAAAATTGAGAAAGTTGAAAAAAAAAATCCCCCATGTAGTGTAGAGGAAGAGAAGAAAAACAGAGAGATAAACAATTTTTTAAAATCTCTGGTGCCTTTCTCTTTTATTTTGTCTATAGAACAAAATCTTTACTTGTGAAACAAACGGACAGCAAACACATTGTAATTAGGAAAAAAGAGGCGTAAAGGGGAACTTCAAATGCCAGGAGAGTGTTAGTAATATATGCTGAGTTTAGAAATCATGTAAATTAGAAAAGAGTGAAATTCTATCTTTAAAGAGCTAAAAGAAAATAAAGTCAGAAATCTATGATCAAAGATAATATACTTCAAAAGCAAGAATGATATAAATACTTTTTTTTAAATTTTTTTGAGTTGGAGTCTCACTCTGTTGCCCAGGCTGGAGTTCAGTGGCCACTCCCATCCACTGCAGGCTCGACCTACTGGGCTCGGGCGATCCTTCTGCCTCAGCCTTCCGAGTAGCCAGAATTACAGGTGTGCGCTACCATGCCCAGCTAATTTTTCTTTTATTTATTGTAGAGATGAGGTCTCGCTTGCCCAAGCGGATCTCGAACCCATGGTCTCAGGCAATTCACTCACCTCAGCCTCCCAAAGGCGCGGGATTACAGGCTGAGCCACCGAGCCCGGCATAAATACTTTTTTTGTGAAAAAGATGAGGGTTACAATTCAGGGTTAGGTATACAAACGGTCATTATGCAGGGACCCTTGTTGATGACATATGCCCCTCCCTCCTCTAGCATTTACCCTCAACTGCCAATCCCACCCTCTGCCCCAACAGTTTCCCACTATTGTCAATTCCTTTCTTTAGTATTATAATTGTTCAAGTCCGCTTACAAGTTAGAACATATGGTACTCTGTTCTTTATTTCTGTGATAGATCACTGAATATGATCATCTCTAAATCCATCCAAGTTGCTGCAGAGTTCATGTTTGCCTCCTTTATGGCTGCTTAATATTCCGTTGTGTATATGTACATATTTTAAAAATCCAATCCAGCTTCAATGGGCAACATAGTTGGTTCCATGTTTTTGCTATCGTGAATGAAGCTGCAACAAACATAAGTGTGCAGGTATCTTTTTTGTAGAATGATTTGAGTGCCTCCAGGTATATTCCCAGTAGGGGAATTGCTGGGTCATATGGAAGGTCAATTTGTAGTACTTTCAGAAATCACCACACTGTCTTCCAAAGTGGTTGCACTAGTTAGCATTCCCACCAGCAGTGTAGAAATTTTCCTTTTTCTCCGCGTCCTCGCCAGCATCTGTTGTTGTTTGTTTTATTAATGATGGCCATTCTTACTGGGGTTAGGTGGTATCTCAATGTGGTTTTGATTTGCATTCCTCTGATTATGAGTGAGGCTGAGCACTTTTTCATGTGTCTGTTGACTGCCTGTATATCTTTTGAGAAGTGTCTATTCATGGCTTTTGCCAACTTTTTAATGGGGCTGTTTGTTTTTTTTCTTATCAGCGCATTTGAGTTCCTTGTAGATCCAGATGTTAGGCCTTTGTTAGATATACAGTTGGCAAATATTTTTTTTCCCATTCCGTGGGCTGTCTCCTTGCTCTCTTGATGGTTTCTTTTGCTTTGCATAAGCTCATTAGTTTGATGAGGTCCATTTGTCTCTCTTATTTCTTAGGGTATGGGCATTTAGGGTTCTGAATAAGAATTGGTTGCCAGTTCCAATTTCCATAGGGTGTCTCCTGCATTGTTTAAGATTCTTATAGTTTGAGGTTTTACGTTTAGGTCTTTGATCCATTTAGAGTTAATTTTTGTGTATGGTGATAGGTATGGGTGCTGTTTCAATCTTCTGCTTGTGATCAGCCAGTTTTCCCAGCACCATTTACTGAATAGGTTCTCCTCTTCTCAGTGGTTGCTATTGGAGGTTTTGTCAAACATGAGTTGGTGGAAGAATTGAGGCTTTGCTTCCAGAATCTCTACCCTGTTCTATTGGTTATGTGCCTGTTCTTGTATCAATACCAGGCTGTTTGATTACTGTAGCCTTATAGTAAAGTTTGAAGTCCAAAAGTGTGATATCTCCTGCTTTGGTTTTTTTTTTTTTTTTTTTTTGCTAAGGATGGTTTTGGCTATTCATGGTCATTTATGTTACCATATGGATCTCTGTATTGTCATTTCCAGGTCTGAGAAGAATGATATTTGTAACTTAATGGGTATTGCATTGAATCTGTAGATTGCCTTTGGTAGGATAGACATTTTGACAATGTTGATTTTTCCTATCCATGAGCATGAAATATTTTTCTATTTGTTTGTGTCTTGGATTCCTTTCGAGCAGTGTTTCGTAGTGCTCATTGTAAGGGTCTCTTTCACTTCTCTGGTTAGGAAGATGCCAAGGTAGTTAATTTTTTTTGGTGGCTATTGTGAATGAGATTGTGCTTTTAATTTGGGTCTCTGCACATTTGTTGTTAGTGTATAGGAATGCAACTGTCTCTTGCACACTTATTTTGTACCCTGAGATTTTGCCAAAGTCATTTATCAGTGCAAGCAGGTTTTTGACAGATTCTCTTGGATTTTCAAGGTATAGGATCATATCATCAGCAAAGAGGGATAACTTGACTTCCTCTTTTCCTATTTGAATACTCTGAATTTCCTTCTCTTGTCTATTTGCCCAAGCTAGGACTTGCAATACAATGTTGAACAAGAGAGATGGGAGTGGGCAGCCTTGTGTTATTCCAAATTTCAGGGGAAATGTTTCCTGTTTCTGTCCATTTAGCAATATGTTAGCTGTGGGTTTATCATAAATGGCACTTACTATTTTGAGGTATGTCCCTTGTATACATAAGTGTTTGAGGGTTTTTATCAAGATAGGATGCTACATTTTATCAAAAGCTTTTTCTGCATCTAGTGATATAATCATGTGGTTCTTGTTTTTACAGGTGTTGATGTATTTAATTATATTTATGGTCTTGTGAATGTTGAACACTCCTTCATCCTGGCGATGAAGGCTACATGGTCGTGGTGGATGATTTTTGAGATGTGTTTTAGGATACGATTTGCTTGAATTGTGTTGAGAAATTTTGCATCTATGTTCATAATGAATATGGCCTGTAGTTCTCTTTTTTGTTGGATCTTTACCCATTTTGGGTATCAGTGTGATGTTAGCTTCATAAAATTATTTGGGGAGAATTGCATCTTTCTCAGTTGCCTGGAATACTTTCAATAGGATTGGTATTGAAAACGTACAGCTCCTCCTTGTACGTTTTGCAGAATTCTTCTAGCAAACCATCCAGTCCAGGGCCTTTTTTTTTTTTTTTTTGTAGGTAGTTTTCTTATGACAGAGTCAATTTCCTGGGTTGTTATTGGTCTATTTAGGGTCTCAACGTCTTCTTGTTCAACCTGGGGAGGTTGTGTGATGTCAGAAAGTTCTCCATTTCATTTAGGTTATCAAATTTGTTTCCATATAGGTGTACATAGAAATCTCTGATAATCTTTCATATTTCTTTGGGGTCAGTTGTGATTTGATCTTTTCTATTTCTGTTGTGTTTATTTGGGCTTTTTCTCTCGTTTTCTTGATCATTCTGGTTAGGAGGCCCATCAATATTGTTAATTGTCTCAGAGTACCAGCCTTTTTTTGGTGGGGGGGCTGTTGTTTTCTATGATATTTTAGTCTTCTATGTCCTGTATTTGGGTTCTTATTTTGGTGATTTGGATTCTTCTGCAAAAATTGAGGTTTTGGTAATCTTCTCTTTCCAGTTCCCTTAGATGATTTGTTAGGCTCTCCACTTGCGATCTTTCTATTTTCTTGATGTGTGTTTATAGAGATATAAATTCCCCTCTTAGAACTGTTTTCATGGCTTCCCAGAGGTTTTGGTAAGATGCTTCTTCATTTTCATTTGTTTCCAGGAATCTTTTAATTTCCGCTTTGATTTTAGTGTTGACCCAGCCTTTTTTCAGCATCATGCTGTTTAGTGTCTATGTTTTTGTGGGCTTGATTTTTATTTTTATTCCACTGTGGTCTGAGAATGTGCATGGCAAGATTTCAAACTTATGGAATTTGTTTATGCTTGATTTATGGCTAAGGATGTGGTCAATGTTGGAGTACATTCTATGTGGTGATGAGTAGAATGTATATTCTGTGGTTACTGGGTGGAATAATCTGTAGGTATCTATTAAGTCCATTTGGGCGAGTGTCAAGATTAAGTTCTGGATCATCTTGTTGATTTTTTTTGCCTATATAATCTATCTAGGGCTGCTAGTGGGGTATTTAAGTCCCTTGCTATAATAGTGTTAGGTCAGTATCTTTTTTTAGTTTACTTATTAGCTGTTTTATAAATACTGGTGCTTCTATGTTGGGTGCATATATGTTTAGGATGGATATTTCTTATTGGTGGATTGAACATTTTATCATTATGTTGTATCTTTTTGCATCTTTTTTAATTTTTGAGAGCTTAAAGGTCGTTTTGTCTGAATTAAGATTGCAACTCCTGCTTTCTTTTGTGATCCATTTGCCAGGAAACTTTTTTTCCATCTTTAACTTTGAATCTGTGTGTGTGTCCCTTGTAGTGAGATGAGTCTCCTGGATGCAGCAAATAATTGGGTCATGGTTTCTTATCCAGTTTGCCATTCTGTGTCTTTTCAGTGGCGCATTTAATCCATTCACATTCAAGCTGATTATTGAAATGTGATTGTTTATCACTGTCATGAGATTCTTATAAAGTTTTTTCTTTGCTTGTTTTATTTTGACTTTGGAGTTAATGTTTGAATGTGTTTTCAAGTTTCTTTTTGTGCTGTATTCTCTGTTGATTCTGTGCTCTGCTGTTTTCTTGGGAAGTGTGTGGTCATTCTTTTTTTTCTTTCATCTGTGCTTAATACCTTTTTAAGTGTCTCCTGTAGAACTGGTTTGGAAGGTGTATAATCTCTTAGGGATTGGATGCCTGGGGAGGACTTTAATTCTTCATCACTGATAAAGCTGAGCTTGGTTAAAATTATTTATCTTTGAGGACTTTGAATATAGGGCTCCAGCTCCTTCTTGTTTGTAGCTTTTCTGCCAATAGGACTGCTGCTATTCTGATTGGTTTTCCCCAGTAGGTAGCCTGACCTTTCTCTCTTGCTTGCCTTTAGGAATTTTGCTTTTGTGCCTACTTTGTGTAGGCAAATTACTATGTGTCTAGGGGTTGATCTCTTTTCATGTCTTGTGGGGGTTCTTTGTATCTCTTGCTCTTGGCTGGTTACATCTCTGCTGAGAAAGAGAAATGTTTTTTGTGTCACCTCCTGGAATACTTGCTCCAAGTTGTTCTCCATTTCCCTTTCTTCTTCTGGGATACTAGTCAGCCATAGATTTGGCCTCTTGATATAATCACATATCTCTTGCAGACTTCGTTTTATCTTTCTGAGTCTTCTATGTTTTTTTACAGATCGGGTTAATTCCATGTTCTGGTCTTCAAGTTCTGAGACTCTTCCTTCAGCTAGGTTAATTCTGCTTTCCATGTTTGTCATCTTGTTATTTATTTCCTGGATGAAATTTTTTATAGCCAAAATCTGTTACTAGTTCTTTCAGTGTTGCATCTTATCTTTTAGTCTTATTCACTCTTTCCATCCATTCCCTAATCCCTGTCATATTCTGAGGCCAGTCATTGCTGACTTCCATTGTTTGAGCACCAAGGTCTGATTTTTCAGTTTTATCCTTGGTACACTTGAAATTGCCTGTGATCTTCCTTTGTTTTTTCTTCATTTGTGACAGATCTCTTGTTTTTCTCTTAGTTCTGTTATTCAGTGTCAGTGGGAGAGGCTTTTCCTTCTGATGTTTGCTCAGTTCTCTATTCTTCTCTGATCTGGGATCTGGATTTGTTCTATTCTGAAATAGGATAGTGGATGGTAAGCTTTGCTGGCTCTTGTAGTTTTTGAAATTCTAATAAATTAGGCGATGGGGCATTAGGATTCAGAAACTAATTGCAAATTACAATGTTCATTTATTGTGATATGTTTTCCCTGAGACCAACTCTCCACTACCACTCTATATGATGATGCAAAGCAGAAACCATTGCAAAAAAACAATTGAACACACACACAGACATATACAAACCCCAAAACAAACTGGCATAACAACAAAGCGAAACAAAACAAACAACCACAACAAAAACCCAAGAACACTAAACCCACACAAACATACCTAACACAAAGTGAATAGAGAAGAAAAACAGAAAGATGGAGGGTAAAAAAAGGAATTCAGATAGAATCCTCTCACATATATTGGCACACACCTTAAACTGTAAAAAATGAAAATAAAAAAACCCAGAAGAACAAAAGAGCAAAAACAAACCAACAACAACAACAAAATTGAAAGATGAGCACTCAATCATTCACACACACACACACACATAAACAGAATCTACAAATACAAGAAAGAAAAAGAAAAAAAATGGGGGGGATGTAGATCAAACACTCACATATATATTCATGCACAAAGGACGACTATATTAAAAAACAGATGAACTAGCCGGGCTCGGTGGCTCAGCCTGTAATCCCGCGCCTTTGGGAGGCTGAGGTGAGTGGATTGCCTGAGCCCGTGGGTTTGAGACCCGCCTGGGCAGTGAGACCTCATCTCTACAATAAATCAAAAACTCAGCCGGGGGTGGTAGTGCATGCCTGTAATTCCCGCTACTCGGAAGGCTGAGGAGGAAGGATCGCAGGAGCCCCGCAAGTCGAGGCTGCGGTGGCCGGAAGCGGCCACTACACTCCAGTCTGGACGACAGAGTGAGACTCCAACTCAAAAAAAAAAAAAAAATAGATGAACTAACAAACAAATAGACAAAACATTTTTAAAAATTTGAAAAAAACTGAAAAATTTTAAAAAAGAAAAAAAAACCCTGCCCTTTTGCAGCAGGCTCTATAATTGTTCCTCGGATCAGGTCTCTCCTATAGAGCCACCTCCTTCACTCTTTCTTCAGTGTTTGAAGCAGGGAAGGAGGTGGGGCAGTGGAGGTGGGTGGGGCTGCAGTCCTCCCCTTCCACTCTCCTACGGTCAGGGAGATCTGCTCCAAAGGAGATGTATGGGATTGTCTCTTCCCCAGGCTTGTACTCACGAGCATGCCCCATGCAGGTCCTGCCTGGAGTGGAGTTCTGTTATTGCAACTGACATCCAGGCTCTGCCTGGATTTGTCCCTATCAGTTGTGGTCCAGCTGTATGGGTTTGATGTTCAGAGGATTGCTGTGGAGGAGGGGGTTTGGATCATTCCCCAGACTCGCCATGGGTCTCTTTGGAGTTCGTCCTCATCCTTTTCTGGCCACACCCTCTGTCCCACAGCTGGAGCAGGGTAGGGAGTGGGGCGCCTGGAACTCAGCAGTTGTCAGGTCCCTCTGAAGTTCATGTTCTCAGGATATTCCCTCTGGGTCACAATCAATCCCTGAGTAGTTGATCCACAAGTCACAGAGCTCGGGTCTGTTGCTGCATGGTGAGCAAATCAGAGCACTTTCCTGCCCCACCTTCAAGGTGGGATGCCTCTCTTGTCCTCTTTCATGGAACTTTGCCTCTGGACTCCCTCCACATCCCTGCTGCCAATGCTATGCTAGGTGCTAAGTGGTGAGGCAAAGCCAGGAGCCAGCAGTCTCTCTCCTGCTGCAATGGTAAGGGAGAGCCTGGGGCGAGGGTTTCTCCCTGTCGCTTTTTTCCCAGAAAATCATCTGTCCATTAAAAAAAATAATAATAATGATGCTTGGCTTCTGTGACCTGGGAAGAGCCAAGGACAAAGCAGAGAAGATGCAACACCAGCTGTTGCACCAGGTGCCTGGCCACTTGCTCACGAGTCTCCACTTAAGACAGTCTCTCCAAGCATTTTCTTCCCAGGGAGGGTTTGTTGACTAAAAAAAAAAAAAAAAAAAAAGAAAAGAAAAGAAAAGAAAATGGCACTTGGCTTCTGCATCCTGGGAATCGCTAGGGTCCAAGCCCAGCAGCTGTGGCACCAGCCGCTGCACCAGGAGAGCCCTGGTCTCTAGCTCTGTAGCCCTCACTCAGTCAGTCACTCACACGTCCACTCACTCACCAGCATGTACACAAAATTTTACGTACACTCACTCACACAGGGACTTGCAGAGTCCCACTGACTCGGCCACCATCTCCCGGATCTCCTCAACATAAATACTTTTTTTCAGACAAGTAAAAACTGTGGGAAGAAATGTTAGAGAAAGTTTTTCAGAAAGAAGACATGATACCAGACAATTTTTGGATTCATGCAAAAAAATGATGTACACTGGAAATTAAATAAGTGATCATAAAATAATTCTTTATTGTTTAAAATCTTTGATTGCTTTAAAAGATAATTGAATCTCTAAGCAAAAAATATTAACAGTATGTTTTGTTTTTATAGCATATGTAAAAGTGACATGTATGTATAACAACAATAATGCAAATAAGAGGAAAGAATTTGGGAGTATTCTGTTGCAAGAACTTTGCAATACTTATAGAGCAATGCAAGGTCATTTGAAAATAGAATTTGATTAATTGAAGACATAAAATCTAAACCCTGGAGCAGCCAACCAAAAAAACAAAGTATTAAAATATATATACATAATAATAGAGAAAACAATATCAAATAATAAGCAAAGCTCAATTAAAACCAGCGAAGGCCAAATAATGCCCCCATGAAATTTTATGTTTTTTTCAGATTGGTTGGTGTGTTAATTACTGCTGGATAACATTTCCAGGCAGGTTTTTATTTTCTTCCACTCATGAATATTTTACTCATATAAATGAGCATATTAGCATCCTGTTGAATTCTTCAGGGACACCTTCTTTAGATCTCTAACCTCTTTGTGTTCCTCTCCACTCTCCAGTACTCTGTGTTTTGAAATCTAGCCTTGTTCTGTCCAAATTGCTAACTCCATCTCCTCACTCAGAAAGTTTCTCCATTGTTTAGAGCAGAATGGAAATTCTTTCAAGGCAATAAGCTTGGACAACCTTAATGCTTGTGATTTGTCTCTCATTTCCCAGAGATCATAATATTTGGTTACTTAATATCCAGTGTCTTGATATCTGTTGCTTCATATATTGTTTTTATACTTCTTGGTTGTTTTAGCTAGAAATGTATATTGACGTTAACAGCAATGAGCAATCAGAAATTAGAATGACAGAAACCCAAGAAGACATGTGCCTGGCAAAAAAAGCACAGGGAAAGATGCAAAGCATCATCAGTCATTACGGAAATGCAAGTTATAACCACAATAAGATGCCTCTAGACACATTAAAATCCCTAAAAGTAAAGACTGTTCAATCAAGTTTTGGCTGAGATGTGGAGGAAATAGAATACCCATGCATCATTGTCGGGAATCTAAAAATGTCCAGTCACTTCAGAAAACAGTCTTTGGCTTAAAGGGTGAGTTGTTGTTTTAATTGACCTTTTTGATGAAGGACTGAATAAATAAATTGTGGCATATGTTTGCAGTAGAATCATAATCTTCAGCTTTAATAAAAGGAAATTCTACTATTTGTTACAACATTGATGATCCTTGAGGATGTTATGCTAAATGAAATAAACTAGACACAGAAAGAAAAAGCTTTTATACATGGAATATTTTGTAAAAAGTTGAACGTATATATAAATAGAGAGTAGAAGGGTGATTACTAGAAGCATAGTGGAGGTGGGGGTGGGGAAAGGAAACGATGGGGAGTCGTAGATCAAAGGGTACCAAGTTGCAGTTATGTAGAATGAGTAAACCCAGAGATCTCAAGAACATCATAAGATCTCTAGTTAGTAATGGTTTGCTGTATTATGGAAATATTTTAAGAGAGTAAATATTAGGTACTCTTACCAAATCAATAAAAATAATTATGTGAGACATCTGAATACATATATCATATTACATATATAAATTTATTAATTGGCTTGATTATACTAATCATTTTACTATGCATATGTATATCAAAACATTGTGTTTTATACCTTATATGTATAAAGTTCAAAAAATAAACACCAACGTACACTAAAAAAATGGCCAAAGACCTTAATAGACACCTTAGCAAACACCAAAGATGATATATCCTTGATAAATAAGCATACAAAAAGATTTTCCACATCATGTATAGGAGAGAAATAAAAATTAAAACAATTATTTTAAATTAACAATGTTTTAAAGCTATTTTTAAAATACACCATAGCTACTCTTCGCTTAGAAAAGAAAGTCTTAGTGACAAGGTAGTGCTGACATCATGTCAGGAAATGGTAGAAAAGTATTAAATTTCTAGCTGGACTCGGTGGCTCAGCCTGTAATCCCACACTTTGGGAGGCTGAGGTGAGTGGATTGCCTGAACCCACGAGTTCGAGACTCGCCTGGGCAACTTGGCAAGACCTCATCTCTACAATAAATAAAAAAAATTAGCCGGGTGTGGTAGCACGTGCCTGTAGTTCCAGCTACTTGGAAGGCTGAGGCGGAAGGATTGCAGAGCCCAGCAGGTCGAGGCTGCGGTGGCCGGGAGCCTGCCACTGCACTCCAGTCTGGGCGACAGAGTGAGACTCCAACTCAAAAAAAAAAAAAAAGAAAAGAAAAGTATAAAATTCTAAGCGAATTGATCAGATTAAGAGTTAAGAGATGTCTAAGTTCAGTTGTGGTACTGTTATAGAATACCACAGACTAGGTAATTAATACACAATAGAAAGTCACTTCTCAGAATTCTGTAGACATAAAAGTCCACGATCAGGACACCATCACACTCGATGTCTGGTAAAGGCTACCTTTTCATGACTTAATCACCTTCTGAGGACTCCACTTCTTAATACTATTATATTGATAATTAAGTTTCAACACATGAATTTGAGAAACACATTCAGGTCACAATAAGGATCAAAATTCATATTACTCCTGGAGACTACAATGTACAAGTTGCCACAACTACTGAAAAAAATATCCAAATGTTACTGAACTTTAGACTTAATTTTGCTCAGTTATAACTAGCCTACATATTGTCAAGAAAATATTGAGAAATGTTGGGTCAATATCAATCAAATTTTAGAAATTTCTAGTAATGGTTTGTTGTATAATGGAAATAGTTTGAGAGAGTAAATATTAGGTACTCTTCAGTTTGTTTTATTATTGTTGTAGATTTTATTTATTCCCTGCTTTTATTCTGAGGTGTCCCACTATTGCAATTCAAAAAAGGAAATATGCTCACATTTTGAGCACCTTTATATTTGATTAATAAGGTATGAAATTTCTAAGAAGAATATGGTGTGTGTTGTGTGTATATGTTTGTACATGTTTTATGCTACTATTGTTGGAACTATCTTGTAATAGGTTTACAATGATCAAAAAATTTGATGTCATATAGTTCTGTGTTGGTATGTGCATCTTCTGAATCTATGTGGAAATAGAAGCACATTTTTATGGTTCAGGATTTCTATGACTTGTACTCAGAGCTCACCTCCTATAAACTTTCACCAGTAATATGGTAAACAAAGTTTCAGGTATAAAATTAATTTCATTGATTCTCATTTAAAATTATAAACCTAACACTGCTTAATATTAAGGTAAACTAACTTCATCTGTCATTAGGAACATACTGGTAAAGTCACATTTTTTATTCTTTCAGGGATGTAACTTTGGAGATTGAAAGATGGTGGCACACAGTGAGACTCAACACCCGTTAAGGTCAAGAGATTTAATGGGTCGAACGCGGTGGCTACAGGACCTGAGGGTCAGGCTGTAGTGCTGAAGCAAGGGCGCTCCAGCCTTTATGGCGGCTTAGGGCGACCTGTCAGTCGATTATTGGTCGGCTGGCAGAGCTCCATCCAGGTTGGTGGGTTTTTCGCGGGCGCGGGAAAGGGTGCGGAGGGATAATAGAGGAAGGCACTGTTTCAATCGTCATTTTAGTTTGCCGGGTCGTCGTTTCCAGGAAAGGGAGGGGATGTGGCTTTCCTTGTGGCTTGGCGGTGGCCCTTCAGAGATCTGTTGAACGTAGCAAATGTTCCAGTGTTGACTAAGATTAAATGCCAAATCATGAATCCTCTTGTAATAAACGTATTGAGTACTCTATGTTTAATATTATTAAAATCCACACTTGCCTATAGATTGTAGTTGATCTGGTATAAATAAATCAGATTATAATTTGCAATTACAAGAAACACTTACCACGTTAGGAGTCACTTAAAAGACGTTCTAAAAGTAAGAACATTTGCGAAGTGTACTGGCCCTGCGTTTTAAGGAATAGAATTGCCAACTTGTCACTTGACTCTGCACTAGAGAAGAAACTCTAAATTGCCACTGCAAGTACAGTGAGAGGTAAACCTGCATGCTAGCATGCAGCATTATTTACTGTGGTGAGAAAGGCCTTCATTAATTTAATGTCCACAGTGTGCTAAGTGCTGCAGAGTACAATAAAAGACAGGTTTCCTGTCAGTGTGGAGAATGAAAGTCATTCCTTTTGGGGCTACCATTGCTAAGGTAAATTCTATTAATCAAAGAAAAAAAAACATGCCTTGTCATGCATAAAGAAGAGTAGTTTCCTCGTTTATACTTCACTGATCTTTTCTTGCTATTTACTTATTCTTGAAGGACAGGGAATATACACTGACAGCTTTGGAAGTCCCACTTTGGCTATTAGTTCTTTAAGATTTAATGACAGCAAAAGCCACACAAACAAATACTAGTCTTATATTGTGCCATTTGGATTTTTTTTCAACTCTGGCATGGAGTTCTACACAAAAGCAGAAACTCTGCTGCCCACTTTGGTCCTACATTTCTGACAAAATCCAAGGTCCAGGTCTTATCTCAAAAGTCACTTCTGTTGTGGAGCCTTCCCAACACTCTTAAGAAGTGAGTTGCTGTGTTTTGCACTCCAAAAGAAAGTTTTTGTTTTGATTTTTGTCTACTAAGAGCACTTTACTGCCTTGGATTGTTATTTGTCGCTATTGTTTTGATCCAAAGTAAACTGTGAATTCCTTGGGTGATGTGACATTTCCTGTTTTCCAGTCACCACCAAAAAAAGAAAACAGAAAGACAGTGAAAATAATGTCAAAGTGGTGAGGAGGCAATACAACGATTTTGTGGTTTGGTGGCTCAGCCTGTAATCCCGCACCTTTGGGAGGCTGAGGTGAGTGGATTGCCTGAGCCCGCGGGCTCAAGACCAGCCTGGGCAGCGAGACCTCATCTCTACAATAAATCAAAAAATCACCCGGGCATGGTAGCGCATGCCTGTAATTCTGGCTACGTGGAAGGCTGAGGCGGAAGCATGGCCAGAGCCCAGCAGGTCAAGGCTGCGGTGGCCGGAAGCGGCCACTGCACTCCAGTCTGGGCGACGGAGTGAGACTCCAACTCAAAAATAACTAACTAACTAACTAACTAAATAAATAAATAAATAAATAAATAAATAAATAAAAAGAGAAAGCACAGAGAAAAACTTTGCTCTATAGTATCAACTTGTAAGTGTTTGGATCTAGTTACTACTCTGCATACTTTAGTGTTACTATTTATAGGCATTTTGAAAGAGTAAAGCTGTGGCCTTGTTCTATGGGATACGGTACCCACTGTAGCGCCTGAAAGACCATTGGCTATCAGTAATTAATATCCACATCACCAGTTCTATGCACCTCTCTCATCTTGTAGTTTTAATCACTGGGTAGTAGTGGATCCTTCATCAGGGAACAGAAGTGACTGTCTTCCAAGCAATATAGAAAACATCTGCATGCAAATCTGGGACAAAGCATTTTTCTCTCTGCTTTAATTTTATTTTCTATAAGAGTTTATGGTAAGTTATTACCACTGATAAACCTCAATCATTAACCATCACTGTTCTAAGACTGTATTTTTTTCCCACAAGTTTTTTCTGCTTTAGCTATCAGAACACTCAGAGTGGAAAGTCACCAAGAAGTATTATTCAGATATAGCATTAATTACTAATCTGAAGTTGCTGTTCACAAGACCAGGTGGTCTTAAGAAACCACTTTCTCTTTTACTAGCAATATTCTTTCTTGATTGCTGTCTCAGGTGCAATGCCACCTTCTGGACTTTAATCATAGAGAAGGAGCTTCAAAATGTATTGGGGATACCACCACAAAAATGTCTACCTGTGTGTGTGTGCATGCGCATGGGTATGTGCGTTTTCTTTCTTGGTATTTATATAAAAATGATAGATTCAGTGGCATTTAAAAGTCTCAGAGATTTTGGAGTTTTTTTTAGTTTTGTTCCATAATTCTTCATACATCGACTCCATATATTCTCCCTCTCTTAGTGGCGTTGTATTTTTATTTTATTTTATTTTATTTTTTGTGTTATAGAGTCTCACTCTGTCACCCAGATTGAAGTGTAGTGGCTGCTCCCGGCCACCGCAGCCTCGACCTGCTGGGCTCCAGTGATCCTTCCACCTCAGTCTTCCAAGTAGCTGGAACTACAGGCACATGCTATCACCACGCCTGGCTAATTTTTTGATTTTTATGTAGAGATGAGGTCCAACCAAGTTGCCCAGGCGGGTCTTGAACCTGTGGGCTCAGGCAATCCACTCACTTCGGTCTCCCATAGCGCGGGATTACAGGCTGAGCCACCGAGTCCGGCCTAGTGGCATTTTATTACACATACAGTGATGTGATATTAGAAGCAGTTGTTTAATGTATTCAAGTCTATGGCGAATTCATCATAAAAGTTAAAAATGGATAGATCTTTTGCTTCTCTGGAATCCTAAAATCACTGCTAGATAAATAATGTAATCTTCTTATCTTTGTTCAGAAATAGATTGATAAAAATTTCAAAAACTCTCTGGAACAAGTAAAACTCTAGGTTGGCTTTTCTTATAATAACTCTGCCTTATCATTAAGTGGCTGATACTTGGCATTCTTTCAGCTATGTGGAGTTGTACAGTGGTTAGAATTCTGACCAGACCCTAAGTACTAAAGCTATAAAACTGATATAGTGATGATCTTATAAATTCATTTGAAGTGTGGGGCATAAAATGCAAGAAAGAAAAAGTAACAGCACAATGCACTATAATTTTAGTCAATTAAACAAAGAAGTGGGATATGTTGATTTCAACACTTGCTTTATAAACAGGTAAGTAGTTTTCTTATAATCATAGATTTAAGAGGTAATATAGAGATACCCTACCGACTTCACGCTCTAATCATTATTCACAGAATGAAATACTTCACTTTGCTTTTGTTCTATGATGAAATTCTAATTATAAAATATCTTGTTTCCTCCTGTAAATACAAATATGCAAAGGTATTTGAAACATATTAGGACTTAGTTATTCAGAACGTAAAATGAATTTGTTGAATGAGACTCTAGTTCATTTTTATGTCTGGGTGAGATAAGTTGTCATAAAAGAATGGGAATTGTTATAAGAATGGACAAAAATTTCTCTCAAAATAACATTGAAACAGCACTGTCTACCATGCTTACCACTCCTTTGTGATGTGACAAATGAATTAATTTCTCTCAAAATAATATTGAAACACTTTCTAACCATGCTCACCACTTCTTTGTGAAGTGACAAATGTATTATAATGGTATTCTTTCTATTAAAGAATATTCAAGAACTTAACTATACTATTGATAAACTGGAGATTACATAATTATCTCCAAATGCCTGTCTTAATCACTAAATGGCAATATAACAATCATTCAACTTTTTTTCTCATTGATTATCTTGTACAAGTATGATTTATGTCGTACTTTTAATGTCAGGAAAGCATCTGTCACCACAAGCCAAGTTTCTTGTTCATATTTCTTTTCCTTCATTTAGTGTGGGCTTCAAAATACAAACTGATTTAAACACTCACTTAAATATAGTACTAATAGCAAGCTATTGATATTGTAGATTTAATCTTAATACATTCACACAACAGTGTATTTTTTAAATATTTCTTTTGTTTGGGACTATCTGTGCTATTCTATGTTCTATTTATGCAGATAATTTTCATTTGACTAAATTCCTACTAAAAAATAATGTTTTGCACTTGCCTTTGAAGGGATATATGGAGGAAGTTTTGAATATGTCTTTATTTTTTTTTATGTTTTGGTTAAAAAGTAAAATATTTTCATTCACTCTGAAAATAATAAAAATATTTATAATGCTTCTGCTTGTAATAGATTGCAAATTTTTAAAAACTTAAGCATGTATGCTTCTATCAAACATAAGTTCTGAATCTATGTTTACACCCTGTTTAAAATGCTTTTCAAAAATTATATATAAGATTGTTTTTCTCGAATTATTATTACTATCATGATCATTATCATTGTAAATATCAGCAAGTAGTATTTAACAATCAGGTCACAGATTATTTTAAGTAAGAATGAGAGAATTATTTAGTAATGTAGGAACATATATTGCAATAGTCAATTTATAATTTCATGAAAAGGTACATTGTATGAATTTTTTTGGTGACAGCATAAAAATTGTAATAATAAGTGAAAGAAGAAACAGAATTATAAAGGATATAAGGAAATTATAATATATAACTTCAATGTATTTCTTCTTTGTGTTACCCATCTAGAAACCCTGATATCTTCTGAGATGAAGTTTAGCCTACCTGAGATTACCTTGCATCATCCTCAAAATTGATGGGTCTTAGATGGGTTTTAACACTGAGTTTTTTTATCTAGTGTATATGGGTACCAATATATCCACGAACAACAGTCTTTTAAATTTTATTACCAGACATAATACTGTGCCAACAGCTTTATAGGTATTACATCACTAATGTAATGATTTCTTTTTTTTTTTTTTTTTGAGTTGGAGTCTCACTATGTCGCCCAGACTGGAGTGCAGTGGCCGCTGCCGGCCACCGCAGCCTCAACCTGCTGGGCTCCGGCGATCCTTCCGCCTCAGCCCTCCGAGTAGCCAGAATTACAGGTGCTTGCTACCACGCCCAGCTGATTTTTTGATTTATTGTAGAGATGAGGTCTCGCCTGCCCAGGCGGGTCTCGAACCTGCGGGCTCGGGCAATCCACTCACCTCAGCCTCCCAAAGGCACGGGATTACAGACTGAGCCACCGAGCCCGGCTGTAATGATTTCTTAACTACTGTGTATTCTGAAAAAAAGAAAACATACTGATTGTCTTTTATTTATTCTCATTTGAATAAATGTATTTTCATTTTAGTATTGTTCAAATTAGTAAAGACCTAGATATGTCCTCTCACGTAACTAGTACATGTTTCAGAAAAATGTTAGCTTAAATTTTTTCACTGGTAGATTGCATGTGGCTTAAAATTGTTATAACGTTCAGAAAACATTTTTCATATGACAAACTACTCATATGTTTATGACTTGTATTAGAGAAAAAACTGAAAACATAAAATTTTTTAATGTGCTGTTTAATTTCATTAAAATCAAGTTATCACCAATTGTAGTAAGTGATAGAAGCAGATATAAATTACTTAGATATGGTTTCTGTCGCAATGAAATCATTGTGAGCTTATACTTTAATATTTTAAAATAATCATTTATGTAAGTATTTTAATATTTTTTCTTAATAAACTACAGTATTTCCATGTATATCTATATTTTGAGATGGCTTTCTTTCACCCTAATTGTGATTGAAAAAGATCATTAGTTAAAGATTAGAAATATGGTCATTTAAATTGATATTAAATAGTACTTTAATAAATCTGGGTACTTGTAGCTTTTAAATTAATGTTTTATAAGCTCTCATCATATTTTATTATGCTGTCATTTAATAAGATCAACATTGTATATTAAACAAAATTTCTATAATTTGATTTTAGTTTTGAATATATTTAGAGCAGCAGACCAGCTAGGTTGAGTCCGAATCTGATTCACCCTCTTCCCCCAGCAGTTCACAGCATGTCTGACCCATGCTGAGACCAGCTGGATTGCCTGCGCAGAAAGCGGACAGGAGGGGCTGAATATCAGAGCCCATTCACCACCTCAGCGACAGCCAAAAGCAATGGTGGTGCTTGGAACCTGCCACTAAAAAAAGACTGGGCGCAGTGGCTCAACCTGTAATCCCAGCACTTTGGAAGGCCAAGGCGAGAGAATTGTCTGACCCTGGGGTTTCGAGACCAGCCTGGGTAACTTGGTGAGATCTCCTCTCTACAATAAAACAAACCGGGCGTGGTAGCGTGCGCCTATAGTTTCAGCTCCTTGGAAGGCTGAGGAGGAAGGATCGCTGGAGCCCAGCAGGTGGAGGCTGCGATGGCCGTGAACCTGTCATTGCACTCCAGCTTGGGCAGTAAAGTGAGATTCCAACTCAAAAAAAAAAAAAAAAGGAAAGGAACCAAAATTTCCACAAAAAGCCACAGAGGGAGCTCTTTTTTCTTTTTTCTGTTTTTGTTTATTTTTGTGTGTGTTTGTTTCTTTTTGTTATTTTACTGTTATTGTTTGTTTAAGTTTTTTTTTTAGTTTTTCTGTTTGCATGTGGGTATTTTTGAGGGCAAGTGCATAATCAAGTTTTTGTTTGTTTTTGTGCTTTTGGTTTTTATTTGTTTCTTTGTTTATTTGTTAGCTGGTGTGCCTGTATGTTTTTCTTCTTTTTCTTCTCTCCCTTCATCTTCCTTTTGATTTGCATTCCTTTTTCCATTATTTCCCTTTTTCTTATCTCAATTTGCTTTCAGGAGGCATACATATGCCCACCGCATGCACAGATTGTAAGGAAGAGGAAATGGGTTCCAAGGGGCCCACACAAATTCAGCAGATACTGTGATCTGCAGATAGCTTTTGAACCATAACTCCCCTCATCACACCATAATCAAATCACAAAACTGCAAAAAACACAACCCCCTATCCCCAGTCCAACTTAAAAATTGAACAAATCCAGAGAGTCTACATAAGGAAGAATAGGGAATTGAGCAAATGGAAGGCAAAGTTATCCCTCCCATCACTGAGCAATAGAATTAAAGAAGGGGGGAAAAGGAGAAGGAAAACCCTCACAAATGAAGAATAACCAAAGGAAGAACACAGGTCCCATTCAGATTCCTGGGAAGACACCCTGAGAATACAGACTTCAGAACTCAAACAATGAAAAGCCCCCAGAATGACTGGTCTCAAACCACAAACTCAGAAATCAAGATATTAACAGAGAGAAATCAAAGCAGAAATTAAAAGATTTCTAGAGACAAATGAAAATAGAGACACACCTTACTAAAACCTCTGGGGTGCCATGAACGCAGTACTAAGAAAAAACCAGCAAAACAAAAAGCTGGTTTGTTGAAAGGGGAAACAAAGACTGATAGAACCCCCTAGCCAAATTGACCAGGAAAAAGAGAGAAAAAGTCCAAACAAACACAATCAGAAATGCAAAAGATCAAATCACAATGGAGTCCCTAAGAAACACAAAAATTATCAGAGATTACTATGTACATCTGTTTGGAAACAAACTCAAAAGTCTAAATGAAATGAAGAACTTTCTGATATCACACAGCCTCCCAAGGTTGAAACAAGAAAATGAGACATTAAATAGATCAATACAACCCAGGAAATTGACTCCATCAAACAAACAAACAAACAAACAAAACTATCTACAAAAAAGTCCTGGAGCAGACAGCTTTCCAGCGGAGTTCTACAAAACATACAAGGAGGAGCTAATACCAATCCTATTAAAAAATATTCCAGACAATCAAGAAAGATGGAACTCTCCCCAAATCATTTGGTTAAGCTAACATCACATTGTTACCTAAGTCAGGTAAAGCTCCAACATAGAAAGAGAGCTACAGGCCAATATTCCTGATGAACATAGATGCAAAAAATCTCAACACGATTCTAGCAAATCAGAATCAACAACACATCTCAAAAATCATCCATCATGACCAAGTAGACTTCATCCCTGAGATGCAGACCTGGTTCAACATCCACAAGATCATAAATGTCCTTAAGTACATCCACTAACAACTATTGGAGAGAGAACCTATTCAGTAAATCGTGCTGGGAAAACTGGCTGACTACATGCTGAAGATTAAAACAAGACCCCTATCGATCACCATATACAAAAATCAGCTCTAAAGGGATCAAAGACCTAAATGTAAAACTTCAGACTATAAGAACCTTAGAAAATTGGGAGACATCCTTAAGAAAATTGGAATTGGGAGCCAATTCCTGATGAAAACCCCAAATACCCTTGCCATAAGATATAAGATTGACAAGTGGGACTTCATCAAACTGAAAAGCTTTTGCAAGCAAAAAGAGACATCGGGAGAGTGGGGAGATAGCCTATAGAATGTGAGAAAAAGTATATTTGCCACCTATATATCTGACAAAGGCCTAACATCTAGGAACTATAAAGAACTCAAACATGCTGAAAAGATAAAAAGCAAACAGCCTTATTAAAAAGTGGGCAAAATATATGAATAGACACTTCTCAGAAGAAGGCATATGAGCAGACAACAGACACATGAAAAAATTCTCAGTCTCACTAATCATCAGAGAAATGTAAATCAAAACTACATTGAGATGCTACCAGACTCCAGTCAGGATGGCCATTATTAATCATTCAAAAAATGACAGATGCTGAAGAGGACACAGGGAAAAGGGAACACTTCTGCACTGTTGATGGAAGTGTAAACGAGTATAACCTCTGTGGAAAACAATGTGGCAATTCCATAAATATCTAAGAACTGACTTTCCATATAACCCCATAATCCCCCTTCTGGGAATGCACCTGGAGGAACTCAAATCACTCTATAAAAAAGATACCTGCAGTTGCATGTTTGTTGCAACATTAACAAAAACATGGAACCAATGGCGCTGCCTATCAAAATGTACTGGATAAAGAAAATGTGGTACATATACACAATGGAATAGTATGCAGCCAAAGAGAAGGAAAAAATTATGAACTTTGCAACAACTGGGATGGACTTTGGGTCTATAATACTCAGTGGTCTATCGCAGACACAAAGAACTGAGTACTACATGCTCTCACTCATAAATGGACTCCGAATAATTGTCATAACACTATAATGGTTGGAGGTAGTGGGAAACTGCCAGAAGAAGGAGGGGGAGCACATTTCATCAATAAGTTTTCCTGATCTCAAATCAGGCAAAGTGGGAACCAAAATGAGGCCCAAACTTTACCTGTACGATGACCATTGGTATATCAAATCCTGAATTGTACCCCACATCCTTAAAAATTAAAAATAACATTAATAAATTAAATACAATAAACAAAATAATGAAATAATGCCTCCCTGCATATTGGACAATGTTGTTTTAAATCTTTTAAAAAAAGAATCGTATGTCAATAGTACTAATAAAAAAATTATTACCCCCCCAAAGCAAAAAATATTATAACTTCCTGGGATTACAAGAACCCTAAGAAGTCATTCACCTATAAAGAAATAAACAAACAAGCAAACAAACAAATAAATATATCTAATAAAATAATTATATTGAGCCAATGTGTTCAAGACCAGCCTGGGCAACTTGGCGAGATTTCATCTCCACAACAAATTTTTAAAAAGTTAGCTAGGTGTGGTGGCACATACCTGTGGTTCCAGCTACTTGGAAGGCAGAGGCAGAAGGATCACCTGAGCCCAGCAGGTCAAGGCTGTGGTGGGCATGAGCATGCCACTGCACTCCAGCCTAGACAACAGAGTGAGACTCTGACTCAAATAATAATAATAATAATAACAACAATAATAATTATTATTATATTAAGTTGAAAGAACTATTTAATTTTTCAGAAAGTAAATAAAAACAAATTAGAAAATTGAAGTAACTAGATTATAGTGTTTATTCTAATTGAAAAACCCTAAAAAGCTCTTTCTTTTATAATTATTTATTCATTATTCCCAAACTATGTGAATAACACAGCAGATACCAAATCAAAAAGGCACTGCATCCCTAGCAGATTGAAATATGAGGTCACTTATTTTTAATTTCTATCTTTGTAGTCTATAGAAGGGAAAGATAAGATTACTTCTATTGATAAGCACAGTACTCTTAGTGTCATATCACTGAACGTATTTTAGGCAAGAAAAGCACAGAAATGATAATATAGGTTTGATGAGAATCCTCACATTTCCCTGGTGAATCACGTGGGTTTAAATGACAGCTGCAATAATTGCACAGGCAAACAAATTTTGTAGAGACCATTGTATGTACACACTCTTGCTCCTTTTTCTTTCTACTATTTTTCTTTTAAAATTTTATTTAAAATTTATTATGATACCTAATCTCTTACTCTTGGAATCCTCACTGTGACTCTTTCTTCTTCAGATTGAAGCATTCTAGTTAGCAGTGCTCACGTTTAAATTCAGTCCCATGTGTATATTTATCCATTCTGGTTTAACTCACTTGCCAATCACATTGATGAACCTATTATCTGGACTTGCAAAGTCAGTGTGTGACCTAGTTGGAACATTTTTTTTTTCTGCTTTTGAACATTTTTTTAGGTCACCTATTCCCTGTCTACTTAGCCGATTTGGATCATTGTCCGGGACTCTGATTGACATCATTATCAGTTTTTGGAATGAGTAGAAATAAATTTAGTTACAGCAGCCCCATATAAACTAATTTTTATGAGTTCCTTTAGTCTAAATAGGAAAATATATTTCAAAATTTTGAACTTTCAACCAAGTATTAACAAACTATGAAGATGGTTCTTTAACTTGAAGTTAACTAAAAGGTAATCAGTGCTCAATTTATTGTCTTTTTTTAATATCAAGAAAAAGATATCTTTGATATGCTAAACAAGTTTGTGAAAATAAATTAGCAGCATTATTATAATTTAGCTATTGCTGTCCATTACCTCCAGATGAGGAATAAAAACATAATCTTATAATTAACCAATAACATCTTAACCACATTTATTTTCAGCAATATAGCAGACAATACTTTTTAGAATAAGTTAAAAAAAATTTAAAATAGCTAAAAACTCAGTACTGAATAGCACTGACAACATTCCAAATGCACAGTTAGGTTAATAAAGAAATATAAAAACTTAATGGCAATTTTCAGGTTTCTAAAGTAATTCTAAGTAATTCTAGAATTTTAGATTGGTTTAAAAAAAAAACCCAAAATAACAAACCTGAACATGCAAATATGCCTGCCCAGTGAGTATTACTCAATCTCTTTAATTAAGAGACTTGGGATAAAAGATATATGTTGGATACTTGCCAATGATGAATATAGTGATTCCTGCACAAATCTGACACCTTTAAAAGTTTACAAACTCAGTAAAAGATTTAGAAAATAGATTCCCTCCATTGAAGGCAGGCGGTCATGAAAATTTTTGTCTCTACTTGTAGGATTAAAAAGAAAGCATTTTCTGAAATGTTTTAAACTGACCTCCTTTTGGCATGGCTGGGGAGTTTATTTACACTAACTACCTAATCCAAGAACCCTCAATTGGGGAAGTTAAAGTAGACTGGTCCTTATCAGCTCACCAGGGTTCCTGGTAAAAGCATAATCAAGCATTCTCTCTGGAAGAACAAATAACACAACACTCACAAGTTTTCAAAAAAGAAAGCCCAGGCAAGTATATGTGGATTATGGAAAAGAGATAGAGACAGAGTTGACAGAGAATGAGGCTGAGACTGAGACCAAGGTTGAGATGGAGAGCAAGAACCAGAACAAGAGCAAGAGCTAGAGTGGAAGCAAGAGAAAGAGCAAGAAAGAGCCAGAGAAAACACAACTTTAGGCACTTCTTTCATGTCACTTAGTAGGATATTAGCATACCCAAAACAATAAAATAGACAATATCACTTTTTGTGGACTGTAAAATAAAATGAATAGGTAAGCATTTTAATAAATAAAAGTCAGCATAAAACAAGAAAGAACAGGGCTGGGCATGGTGTCATAAGGGCGGGAGGATTGCCTGAGCCCAGGGGTTTGAGACCAGTCTTGGCAACTTGGTGAGACCTCATCTCTACAATAAATCATAAAATTAGCTGGACATGGTGGCGCACGTCTCTAGTTCCAAGCTATTTGGAAGGTTGAGGGAGAAGGATCGCCTAAGCCCAGCAGGCAGATGCTGCAGTGGCCGTGAGCATGCCACACACTCTAGTCTGGGAGACAGAGTAAGAATCCAACTCTAACAAAACAAAACAAAACAAAACAAAACAACAACAACAAACAAGAAAGAACAAATCTAAAAATACAGACTAGAAAGGAAAAATAACTCACTAAAACTGAATAAATGAAAGCATTGTCATTAAAACTCAGTTTATATTCTGATTTCCAGTTTCAACTGTAAGAAGTTTTTGAAAATTACCACTTTATTCTAACAACAAGCACAGACCTGAAAAAACTGAGAAATCAACAAATTTTTTTAGATCCATGAAAGATGTAAGATCACACAGCAAATCACTGCTATCCAAACTGGAGAGACAGATAGACAGAAATAGAGAATCACAACATACTTCAGCAGAAACCTTCATTAGAAAGAGCGTCGGTGTATGAAAATTTGAACTGTAATTGATACATGGTTGGAGAGGACAAGTATGAAAGTTAAAAATTTCTAGGGAACCCAGCCATAGAGGGGACCCACACGTTTGTGATTTTTACCTTCAAGAGCTTGACCAACTCTTCATAATTATATCAGAAAAAATGCCCTTATGCTTTTGGCAGATGAAGGGAAATATGATTTATTTTGAAAAATGCTAGAGCATTCTGTTCTTAAAAAGTTGTGCCCTTAAACCAACCTAACCAGAAAACAAAGCTTAACTGACCTGAATGAAAGAAAAGATTCAACTCCAGCCAAGTCTAGTTATATTATCCCACTAAATGGGAAAAAAAAATTTTTTTGAGATGTATTTGTGAAGTTCATAATCCAAAGGTATATATAGGTACAGTAAAAGATTAAGACCTAATCATAGAACTATAATATGTTTCTCGTCCCCTCACACCTTACCACCATGTTACTAAAGGGGTATTTATAAACTTTCCTTCCACCAAGTCTGGCTATTTTTTTTAATGTAAAAAATATAATTAGGACAAAAACCACATTTTCAAGAGAGAACAAGCATCAGAATTAGACTTGGCAGAGATTTGGGAATTATCAGACAGTAAATTTAAAACAATTATGATTAATATGCTAAAAGCCCTAGTGGATAAAGTGGACAGCATGCAAGGGTAGACAGGCAATGTATGTAGATATATGGAATCCTAAGGAAGACGCAAAATTAAAATTTTAGAGATAAAAAAATTTCATCAGAAATTAAGAACACATCTATTGAACTCATTAAAAGACTGACATAGCAGAGGAAGAAAACCTCTCAGTCTGAGAATGTATCAGTAACAACAGTCCTCCCAAACTGAAAAGCAAGAAAGAACAAAAACAAACAAACAAGTAAACAAAAACAGAATATTTATTTGTAGGACAACTACAAAAGGCATATATTGCCCATGAAAGAAATACCAGAAGAAGGAAAAAATAAAAAGACCATTATTAAAACAATAATAACTGACAATGTCCCAAAATTAATATCAAACTCCAAATGACAAATCCATGGAGTTCAGAAAACATCAAGCAAGATTAATGCCAAAGATGCTGCATATAGGTATATCATTTTTAAACCTCAGAAAATCTAATATAAAGAAAAATTTCTGAATGAAGAGGAAAACCAACAGTTTAATTATGGAGAAGCAGACAAGAATTATCAATAATCTCTCCTCAGAAGAAGCAAGAAGAGAGAGAAGGATAATTATTAAGTGTTTAAATATTTTTATCTTTTTAAAGTAAGAAAAAATAAATCTCACCAACTTAGAATTCTGTAGCCCCTGAAATTAACCTTTAAAAGTGAAGTAATTTCTCCCATGCAAAAAACAAACAAACAAATCAAAGAAATATGTTACAATTAGGATTTCCTTTTAAGAAATGTTAAAAGAAGTTAATTAGAAAAAAAGAAAATAATATAAGGTAAAAATTCAGATCTATATAAAGAAAGCAAAAAGAAATAAATAATTAAATGTTAAATTAAACATGTATTTTTCTTATCTTAATTGATGCAGTAGATTAGATTTTATTCCAATAAGCATATAATAATGTATACATTATGTACACATATATATCTTATATGTTTATGTATGCTAATATGTAAGTGAAAAGAATGACAGCAATGGTATAAGTGATATGAGGAATACATTAAAATAATTTTATTATTGGAAAGTACTCATATAACCTGTGAAATGTTATCCTATCATTTGAAAATAGAAATAAATAAGTAGAAAAAATTATATTTCAAATTTCAGGTCAACAACTAAATAAATAAATAGATAGATAATTATAACTGATATGCATAGAAATGAAAACAATCATATAAAATATTTAACTGAGATATTGAAAGACAGATAAGAAAAAACAAAATAGAAAATAGTAACAAATATCATAGCTATTAATCCAATTATATCAATATATTTTGAATGTCAATGGTCTGACTTCAACAATTAAGAGCTTGTCAGTGATTTTTTTTTTAAAAAGGACTCAACTATATGCTGTCTGTAAAAAGTCACTTTAAATATAAAGATATTTTGAAGTAAATATATATGAGAACATTATCATGATGGTTGACTGAGGCACCTAGCACTCACCTCCTTCATACAGAAGAACAAAAGCAGTAAATAGATAACCACATGACAAAAAGAGCATCTGGGAGAGAATCTAGAATCTGGGGGAAGCGGGGGTAGGCAGGAACCTCTGAGACAGAAATTTGAAATGGAAGCATAGAAAGGGAAGTGAAGCAGCTGGCCAAATTAGCTCAAGGACAGAATGAATTCCCCATTGCAGGGAAAAGGTAAATGAGAACTCTTCAGCAGTCAAGCTTTACACCAAGGATGCAGGTAATTCTAGCTACCTTAGCCCTCACAGACACTGATTCTAGTAGAGGGAGCTCATTGGAGTCTATACAACTGCATTGTTCCAGATAAAAAATTGTGTTGATTCTCATCCACCCTCTAAAACACAAACAGCTACAACATGACACCATTTTGAGGATGGAGCCAACATTTGACTTGAAACAATAGCCCCTGAAGCTCCACATTACTAGGACCCCACTGACATTCCCGGACATCCACAAAAAATGTTGCATTGTCACAACACTAGGTGAACACAGCAGTGTAGTACTATTGCCAACATCTGAACCCATGCAGCACCTACTCTGAAAAATAATTGTCTAGCACACCAAGGAGGCTGCTTCTTCTAGGACATAAGAGGTAGCATGTGGTCTCTGGACATTGAGGGCCTACTGTTTATGGCCACCATCACTAATGGAGACTCATTCACCCTCTAGCAGCAGGGTCTCAGCATTCCCACATGGACTATCCAGGAGTCAGGGGTCATCTCATCTGGTCTACTGCCACAACCACAGGGGGCCTGAGGATTAACTCATTGGGACACACCCATATCCAGGAAAACCTACCCAAAACCTCCAAAAATCAACCACAATCTAAACCACTAAGGAACTTTTAGACACCAACAACATTGATGACAGTCAAAAACATCATATGATAATTACACATCAACATAGACTCAAAGCCAAAGCGCCCTTCTCATCAACATTGTAGATACATCTACAAGAAAACATTGTTTTCTCCTACAAAACCTACTCTACAAAATCGGTAGAAGAGTCTGTTGTACCAGATGAGCACATATCAATGTAAGGAAACAAGTAATATGAAGATAAGAAAACAATAAATCTTTAGTAGATCCCAAATAAAGAATAATCTATAAAATACCTAAAAAGGAACTCAAAACAGCTATCTTAAAGAACTCAGTGAGATACAAGATAACACAGACAAATAATTCAAAGAAATAAGAAAAAAATTAGTGATTGAAATGTGAAATTGAACAAAGAAATAGATACCATAAGAAAAAAGCAGAAATCTTGGAACTGAAAAATTCAATGAATGAAATAAAAGTACACTCAGCAATTTCAACTACAGACCACATCAAGTAGAAGAAATAATTTCTGAACTTAAAGACAAGTGTTTCAAAATAACCCATTTAGACAAATTAATGAATAAGAATAAAGAAAGCCTACATGATATATGAGACCTCATCAAGCAATCAAAGGTATGAATATTGGAAGCTCCAGAATGGTAAGACATGGAAAAAACCATAGATAACTTATTTAATGCAATAATAGCTGAAAATTTCTCAAGTCTCGGAGAAATGTAGACATTCAGATACAGGAAGCACAAATATTCCCAAATAGAGTGAACCAAAAAGTCCTCATCAAGGCATATTACAGTCAAATTGTCAAGTGTCAAAGACAAAGAAAGAATTATAATAACAGAAAGAAAAAAATCATTTCATAAAGAAAACACCTAGCAGGACTCAGTGGCTCAGCCTGTAATCCCGTGCCTTTGGGAGGCTGAGGTGAGTAAATTGCCTGAGCCTGCGGGTTCGAGACCCACCTGGGCAACTTGGCGAGACCTCATCTGTACAATAAATCAAAAATTAGCCAGGCGTGGTAGCGCGCGCCTGTAGTTCCAGCTACTTAGAAGGCTGAGACGGAAGGATCTCCAGAGCCCAGTAGGCCGAGGTTACGGTGGCCGGGAGCAGCCACTGCACTCCAGTCTGGGCAACTGAGTGAGACTCCAACTCAAAAGAAAAAAAAAGAAAACACCTACCTGTCAGACTAACAGCATATTACTATTCAGCAGACATTTTGCATATCAAAGGAGAATGAGATAATGTATTTAAAATGCTGAAAGAACAAAACTGTCAGATAAAAACATTATACTCAGAAAATCTGTCTTTCAAAAATAAAGGAGAACTAAAGTCTTTCCCAGACAAAGAAAAGGTAAGGAAATTCAACACTAGTAGACTGGCCCTACAAAAGATACTTATAGGATCTTACTTATGAAAGCAAAGCTGCAATATCTAAAATAATCAAAATTCACAATGCATACAATTTTTATATTAAACTAAAACTTTAATAATGTAAGTATAAAATCAAGATAGAAACATTTTATTTAAACTATACTTTGGACCAAATGAACCTAATAGACATCTACAGAATATTTCATCAAACAGCGGCAAAACACATTCTTCTCATAACACATACAATATTCTCCAGAATAGACCACATTATTCCAGAAAATGAGTCTTAACAAATGTAAAAAAATATGATATTATATCAAGTATCTTCGAGACCACAAGTAAATAAAATTAGACATCAATAGCACAATATTAGAACGTGTACAAATACATACAATTTAAATAATATGCTCCAGTAAAACCACAAGGCCAATGAAAAAATTAAGAAGAAAATGAAGTAATTTTTTGAAGCAAATAAGATTACAACATACTAAAACCAGTATAATACAACAGATGCATTACTAAGAAAATATTTGTGGCAGTATGCTTACATCAACAAAGTAAAAAATAAAAAGTTCAAATAATCTACGTAATGATGCATTTCTAAAACCTGGAAAAGCAGGAATAACCAAAAGCAAAATTAATAGAACAAATAATACAGATTAGAATAGAGGCTAAGAACATAGTACAAAAGATCAATGAAGCAAAAAGTTGAATTTTTAAAAGATATACAAGACTCAAAAACTGTTAGCTAGACTAAGGACAAAAACGAGAAAACCCAAATTTAAAAAAATCAGAAACAAAAAAGGAGGCATTGCAATTAATAAAACGAAAATTAAGCCGGGCTCGGTGGCTCAGCCTGTAATCCCGAGCCTTTGGGAGGCTGAGGTGAGTGGATTGCCTGAGCCTGCGGGTTCGAGACCCGCCTGGGCAGTGAAACCTCATCTCTACAATAAATCAAAAAATCAGCCGGGCGTGGTAGCGCATGCCTGTAATTCCGGCTACTTGGAAGGCTGAGGCGGAAGGATCGCCGGAGCCCAGCAGGTCGAGGCTGTGGTGGCCGGGAGCGGCCACCGCACTCCAGTCTAGGCAACAGAGTGAGACTCCAACTCAAAAAAAATAAAAAAAAATAAAACGAAAATTAAAAAGAATATTAGAGGTTATTATGAACAATTATATCCCCCAAAATTGGAAAACTTGGAGAAATCTAAATATAAATCTTTAAACACATATAGCCAACTATGATTGAATCAAGAAGACATAGAAAACGTGAACAAACCAATAATGACTACCAAGATTGAGTGAGTAGTAAAAAGTCTCTCAAGGGAGAAAGTCTATGACTAAATGGTGTTAATGCCAAATTCTATCAAAGATTAAAATAAAAACTATACTAATTCTTTTCAAACCTCCCCTCACAAAAAAAGAAGGAAAAGAAAAGAAACGTAAAGAGAAGTAAATAATTCCTAACATCTTATGAGGCTGGGTTCGGTGGCTTAGCCTGTAATCTCAGAGCTTTGGGAGTCTGAGGTGAGTGGATGCCTGAGCCCATGGGTTCGAGACCCACCTGGGCCACTTGGTGAGACATCATCTCTACAATAAATCAAAAATTAGCCAGGTGTGGTAGCGCGCACCTGTAGTTTCAACTACTTGGAAGGTTGAGGAGGAAGAATCACCAGAGCCCAGCAGGTCGAGGCTGCAGTGTCTGGGAACGGCCACTGCACTCCAGTCTGGGTGACAGAGTGAGACTCCAACTAAAAAAAAAAAAAAAAAAGAGGTGAAAACGCCAATATCAAAACTAAGCGAGGATACAACAAAACTACAGGACAAGATCACTGATGAACAAAGATACAAATATGTCAACAAAATATTAGAAACAAATCCAACAGCACATCTAAAATATAATACATCATGATCAAGTGGAATTTATTTCAAGTAAGACGCAAGGATAGTACAACATATGCAAATCAATAAGTGTGATGCATCACATTAACAAAATGAAGGATACAAATGTGATCATTTCAATGAATGTAGAAAAAGTTTTTGATACAATTTAACATTTCTTCATAATAAAAACTCTGAATAAGGCACAGAAAAAACATATTTGAATATAATAAAGGTCATATATGACAAGTTCATTGTTAACATCATACTGTGTATGAAAATGCTGAAAGTCTTTCCTCTAAGAGCTGCAACAAGACAAATATGCTACTTTCACCACTCCTATTAAACATAGTACTAAAAGTCCTAGTTAGTTCAATCAGGTAAGAGAAGGAAATAAAAGAAATCTAAAGTGCAAAAGAGGAAGTCAAATTATTCCTTTTTGTAGATGATATGATCTTATATTTTAAAAAACCTAAAGACTATCAAAAAAATTCTTAGATCTGACAAATTCAGAAAAGTTACAGGATAAAAAATTAACATATAAAGTCAGTAGTGTTTCTATACACCAATATGAACTAGTCAAAAATGGTTCAAGAAGAAAATCTCATTTACAACTATAAAAATAAAATAAAATACCTAGAAATAAATTTAACCAAGGAGATGAGACACCTCTAGAAGAAAAACTACAAACCACAGTGAAAGATATTGAAGAGGACACAAACAAATAGACAGATATCTCATGCTTATGAATCAGAAGAATTAATATTGTTTAAATGACCACACTACTAAAATCAATCTACAGATTCACTGCAATCCTTATAAAAATGCCAGTGGTATTATTCATAGAAAAGAAAAAAATACTAAAATTTGTATGGGTCCAAAAAAGAGATCGAGTAGTAAGGCAATCCTGAGCAAAAAGAACAAAACTGAAGACATTACATTACTTGACATCCAAATATATTACAAGCCTATACAACAAAACAGTATGGTACTGGCATACAAGCAGATACATAGATCAAAGGAACAGAATAGAGAACTCAGAAATAGACCACGTATCTATACTCAATTGATTTTCAACAAAGACACCAAAAACAAACATTGGGAAAAGAAGATGCTATAGAATTATTGGTGCTGGAAAAATTGGATATCTTCATGTAGAAGGATAAAGCTAGAACCCTATATTTCACTATATAAAAAAAATAACTCAAAATTGATCAAAGACTTAAAAGTAAGAACTAAACTATAAAACTATTAGAAGAAAAACATAGAGGAAACTCTCTAATGCATTGCTCTAGGGAAAGCTTTTATGACTAAGACCTCAAAAAACATAGGCAACAAAACAAAAATAGACAAATGGTACCATATTAAACTAAAAATCTTCTACACAGCAAAAAAATAAATAAAAATCAACAGCATGAGGAGGACATCTGTTGAATGAAATAAATATTTATGAACAATTCATTTGACAAAGGATAATTTCCCAGTATGTACAAGAAACTAAACAATTTATCAGCAAATCATCATCATCATCACATTACAAGAAGGAAAAAACTCTGAATAGACATTTCTCAAAGAAGACATACAAATAGCCACCAGGTATATTAAAAAAGTGCTCAACATCACTAATTATTGGGGACATGCAAATTAAAATCTAAAGAGATACCATGTACTGCCAGTTAAAATGCCTATTATCACAAAGACAATGAATAACATGCTGGTAAAGATGAAAAAAAAAAGGGAACTCATAAATTGTTGGTGGAAATGTACACTATGTAAAATCAACCTAAGTGTCTATCTAGAAATTAATAGATAATAGATAAAGAAAATGTGTCGTACTTATAATGAGACTCCTAAAAGTTTGCCAAAATGACATTAAAAGGTAAAAAAATAAAACTTTATTTCTCAACATAAGTTTTATTAAGGTCAGGACACTTTTGTAAGCATAATAAGAGGCATTTAGTCCATCACTATATATCTAAGAATTCTGGGAATTTAACCACGTTAATGCTGTTTTTTTTTTTTTTTTTTAATATTATTAACTAAAAAAAGAGGGTGGCCTTTCCATATCTTAAAGATTAGGAAACAAAAATAAGTCAAAGGGTACCAAGTCAGGACTGTAAAGTGCATACCCAACGATTTCTTGCCAAAATATGCATCAAAATTGCACTTGTTTGATGAGAGAAATGAGCACAAGTATTGTCATGGTAGAGAACACTCAGGTAATTTTTTTTTTTTTTCTTACGCTTTGGCTATCTTTTTCAAAACAGAAAATCAGCAAGTAAAATTCCTTGAGCAACTCAAAAACTTTGCCATAACTATTGCTCTTCACCAGTCCATTTTTGCCTTGAGTGGACCACTTCCACCTCTTGGTAGCCATTGCTTTGAATGTGCTTTGTCTTCAAGATCACACTGTTAAAACCATGCTTTGATCTCTTGTTACAATTTTTCAGGATCTTTGCCTCACTTTTTAAAAATTTTGATTGACGGCTCTGCTCTTTTCTGTAATTTATCTGGTTGACATCCATCAAGTGGAAAGTTTACTCAAATTTAATTTTTCAGTCGGAGTTTTGTAAGCTGAACCAATTGAAATGTATATGGTCTTGGCTAGTGTTTGTTCTGCAATTGTTGGTCCTCTTCATTTAGGGCACAAACAAAATTAATTTTTTTTTCATAAATTGATGTGGAAGGTCTGCCACTGTGAGTTTCAAATCATCTCATCTCTTTTTAAAATGAGTTATTCATTCATAAACTGCTGATTTTTTAGGGGGCTTGTCCTTACAAACTTTTTGTAAAGCATCAGTGATGTCACCATTCTTCCACTCAAGATTCATCTTAAATTTGATCTTTGTTCTTGGCTCAAGATTAGCAAAATTAACATTTTTTTGAAAAGGACTCTTTTCAAACTAATGTTTTATTCCTCTTAATGCCTCACACTAGATCCTGTTCAGACAGACATGATATGATGAGTTTGTAATAGTTTATTTTGGGGTAAAAAAGTTTTGAACTCCATGCATAGTTGTTGTTTTTTTTTCATAGTATGCATCTCCTAAATTTTCTATATTTTGAAGTACTCATATACAATGAAATACTATTAAACCATAATTAAAAATGAAATTCTGACATTTGCAACAACTGGGATAGAAATGTAGGTCATTATGTTAAGTGATTATGACAAATGCTGATTTTTGAAAAGATAAAATTATTAAGGCTATGGACAGTCCAGATAGAAAAAAATGAGAACTGATACAAATTACTAATATCAGAAATAAAGAGGAGACATCACTAAAGATTTCATGGACATTAAAATGATTATAAACAAATAATATGTACAACTTTCTGTCCCCAAATTCACAAACATAGATAAAACGCACCAATTCATTGTAAGATACATTCTGCTAAAATTCATACAAAAAGAATGGACATCTGAAATAGATCCTTATCTCTTGGAAAAATTAAATAAATAATAAATGACCTTTAAAAAAAAATCACCAGCCAGATGGGTTGTGAATTCTACCAAATTTTTAAGGAACAAATTATACCAATTCTCTACAATCTCTTACAGAAGCTAGTCATAGTGGAAATATACCCTAACTCATACCTTGAAACCAACTTGACTCTATACCCAAAGCAATCAAAGACATTATGTTAAAGTCATTACAAACCAACCCAATATTTCTGCTGAACATAGAAGCAAAAACAAACAAAAAGTCTCAACAGAATATTAGCAAATTAAGTCTTACAGTATATAAAAAATGTTTCAATTACACACCACTAAGTGAAGTTTATTCCAAGTATTCAAGGCTGGTTCAACATTCAATAGTTGATTAATGTCATCCATCACATCAGTAGCCTAAAGAAGAAAAAAACACATGGCTAAATCAATAGATGCAGAAAGTGCCTTTGACAAAGTATAATGGCCATTCATGAGAAAAACAAAACAAAAAATAAGAATGGAACTTCCTTAATTTGATAAAGATTATGTACAAAAATTTTAAAGATAATAAGGTCAAGAAACTAGAAATTTTCCCAATTAAATTAGGAGGAAGACAAGACTGTATCCTCATATTGCTGTTTTTCAATGTTATATTCGAAGTCATAGCTAATGAAAAATAAGAAAAAATAGAGAGTATGCAGATTGGGAAAGGAGTAATAAAACTACTTTGTCCACAGATGACATGATTATCTATTTAGAAAATTAGAAAGAATTGCCTTCCAAAACCAAACCCAAGCAAACCCAAAACACTTCCTGGAACTAATAAGTAATTATAGAAAGGTGGCTGGCTACAAGGTTGATATACAAAAATCAGCCATTTCCTATATAGCAGCAATGAACAAGAGAAATATAAAATTAAAAACACATACCATTTACATTATTATTAAAAATGGGTATAAATCTAACAATATACCAAATATGTAGGTCTAGTTGATGAAGACTGCAAATCTCAGATTAAATAATCAAAGACAATCTAAATAGATGAGAGCTATTTTATTGTTCATCTTCATGGATAGGTAGACTCAATGTAATCAAGATGTCTGTTGGTCCCAACTAATCTATAGACTCAACGTAATTTCAATCAAAACCACAAAAACATTTTATATAAAAAACTAATTATTAAGTTTATTTAAGAATGCAAAAGTCTTAGAAAAGCCAACATAACTTTGAGGAACAAAGACTGACATTACCTGTCTTCTAGACTTACTTTAAAGCTGCAATAATCAAGACTGTGGTATTGGTGAATGAATAGATAAATAACATAATGGAACAGCATAAAGGGCCTAGAAGTACACTCATACAATTATCGTCAACTTATCTTTGAAAAAGTAGCAAAGAAATATAATCTTTTCAACAAATTATGATTGCTTAATTGGAAATATACATGTAAAAAAGGTAGATCAAGACTGTACCCTTCAAAAAAGTTAACTCAAAATGAATAGCAGACTTAAGTATAAAAAGTGCAAAGTATGAAACTTCTAGAAGAAAACATAGGTGATTTCAGGTATGGTGATGACTTTTTAGATTCAACATGAAAAAACATGGTCTATAAAAAATGATAAACTAAATTTTATTAAAATAAAAAAATTGCTTTGAAAAAGAGACTGCCAATATATTAAAACAATAAAGCCAAAGACTGGGAGAAAATATTTGCAACAGACATATTTGATAAAGAACCAATACAATATAACCAATACATACCAAACATTCTCAAAACTCAACAATTATATACATATGCTTAACAGACTCCTCACCATAGAAGACATGCAGATGGCAAATAACCCTAAAAAAGATGTTCCACATCAAATGTCATCAGAGAAATGTAAATTGAAACAATAACAAGATACTATTACAAAAATTCAGAACACAAAGAATACCAAATGCTGGCAAGGACATGAAGTATCAGGAACTGTCATTCATCACTCTCGTTTGGTTTTTTTTTTTTTTTTTTTAATAAAACAGTGTAGTCTTTTCATACACTACTGTAATGGCACTCCTTAATATCTTCTAAGTGAGTTGAAAATTTATGTTCTAAAAAATATCTGCACACAGATGTTACAGCAGTTTTACTTTTAATTGCCAAAACTTGGGGGCGCCGGGCTCGGTGGCTCAGCCTGTAATCCCGCGCCTTTGGGAGGCTGAGGTGAGTGGATTGCCTGAGCCCGCGGGTTCTAGACCCGTCTGGGCAGCGAGACCTCATCTCTACAATAAATCAAAAAATCAGCCGGGCATGGTAGCGCGTGCCTGTAATTCCGGCTACTTGGAAGGCTGAGGCGAAAGGATCGCCGGAGCCCAGCAGGTCAAGGCTGCGGTGGCCGGGAGCGTCCACTGCACTCCAGTCTAGGCGACAGAGTGAGATTCCAACTTAAAAAAAAAAAAAAAAAAAAAAGACTTGGGGGCAATCAGGATGTTTTTCAGAAGGTAAGTGGATAAATAGATTGTGGTACATCCATACAATGAAATATTACTCAACGTTAAAAAATATGAACTAGCACTATAAACCAATATGAAATAAACCTTGATGCATATTGCTAAGTGAAAGAAACTAATCTAAAAAGGCTGCATACTATACAATTTCAATTGCATAACATTGTGTAAAAAGCAATCTATGATGAATAAACAGAGTACAGATGATTTTTAGGGCTATGCAAATTTTCCAGATGATAGTATAATGGCAAATACATGTGATTATACATTTCTTCAAACCCACAGAGTATATAACACCAATTAACACTAAAGTAAACTATTGACTTTGGACTATAATGACATGTCAGTGAAAGTTCAATGATTTGAAAAATGCACCAATTGGTTGGGATGTTCATAATGGTAGAGGATATATATGTAGGGGTGAAGTATATATGAAATATTTCTGTACCTACCTCTAAAGTTTCCTGTAAACTTAAAACTGATCTAAAAAATAAAGTTTAAAAAAAACAGTAGATAGATTAAACAGTATAGAAGGTGCTACTTAAAAGCAAAATAATAGAAAATACATCTCTAAAGAAATTCTGCAAAATAGGTAAAAATAGACAAAGATTAAAAATGTGATAGAATCATGGAGAAGAGCAATAGACCTTTTATCATGTATCTAACTGAAACTTTATTTAAATTTAGTTTCAGCTACATTTAATAATATCCACACATGTATGTGTGTACACATGCACGCACAGACAAAATTCACTAAATGATATGAGACTTGAGAAATTCATTCAGTCATGGAATCACAAACATGATCAGGATCCAAAAGAGACTCCTCAGTGCACAAAATATTTCTTGTTCTGGTCAAATCCTCTGCCATCACTAATTATTCTCTTCTGTGATAGCTTTGGTTTTTCAAGAATGTCATACAAATGAAATCACAAGGTTTGATAGTGTATGTAACCTTTTGATTTTGATTTATTTGAAGAAGTATGATACATTTGAGACTCAACCACACTGTAGCACATAACAATATTTTGGTCTTTTTATGGCTCATTATTGCACCATTTCATGAATGAACCAAAGCTTGTTTATTGATTCTCCCATATAATGTTTCAGTTGGTCCTACGCTTTGAAATTTTAAATTACACCACTACAGACATTTTTATACCGGTTATTTTGTTAGCATAAGATTTTACTTATCTGTGTAAATACCTAGGAATGGAGTTGCTGGGTTAATTAGTAAGAGTATGGTAAGCTTAGGAGCAATTGTGCAACGGTGTTTTCAGAGTGGTTGTATGATTTTGCATTCTCTTAAGCAGTGTATGAGAAGTTACAATTGCTCATAGTCTCAACATCATTTATAATTTTATCATTTTAAAATCACCACTTTATTAGGAGTGGTAGTGGTATTTCATGGTGTATTCATTTGCATTGTTTCAATGATGAATGATATTGAGCATTTTTATTATGAATATTTACCATCAGTGTATATTTATTAGTTTTGCACAGTTTTCAACATACACATCTTGTCATTTGTGTTTAATTTATAACCAAATATCTAGTTTTGGGGGCAATTTTATAAAGGAAACTTTAATTTCAGGTTTTGTTTGGTCATTGCTACTATACGGAAGACATAATCAATTTTTTATGTTGATCTTGTATTCTGTTTATTTGATCAGAGGGTTTGAAATCAGAGGGTGCAGTATTGTTTCAGGTACAGCAAAAAGTAGGTCAACGAAATAAAATTGTGCTTTCCAAAATATATTAGCACTGGAAATATGACAAAAGTTAAATTACTGATTGATGGATAAAGAATCGACTAGTCAATAAGTACTTTTACAAAATTTAGTTTACCAAAGAGAATTTAAAATTAAATTCCACACTAAAGTCAATACCAGGTTTATTAAAAATTTTAATGTAAAATATAACATTTAAACGTTTTAAAGGCTTTCAGAGAAAAATAGCTTTATGATCTCAAAAGTGTGAGAGTTTCTTAAGAACAAGAAAAGCACACGGCATCATTAAAAAAGCTAATAAATTGGGTTGCTTTATAGTTAAAATTATCTTTGCATTTAAAACTAAGAGAAAAAAATGCCATATACAGATTAAACATGTTTAAATGTGTGTAACCAACAGTCAATACCTAGAGTATATGAAAATATTCTAGAAATCGATAATAAAATAATGAATACACAATAAAAAGGGAAAATGTAGAATCAAGTAATATGCAGATATATTTCAATGAAATTATTCTCAATTAAAATACTAATCAGCAAAAGCTCAAAATTATTATGTTACCATTCCATTATGAGACCAAAAATAGTAAACACACACAAACAACTACAAGACAAAAACAAACAAAAAAACTTGACAATACCAAGTGTTTACATGGATGTAGAATACCAGAATTTCTAATTTACTAATATTAGAAATGTAAATTGTTACGACCACTTTGGAGGATTATTCAATGATGTTTAATACATTTGAATATGCTCAGGCCGTCACAATTCCACTACCAGAGGTTTACCCTATTAAAATTCATAGTTGAGTATGTATAAGAAGATATAAACAATAACATCAGTGTGGGATTAAAAGATAATGGAAGGAGGAAGAATAAGCATATATCTTTTAACATTTAATTTTTATTTATAATTGTGACATAATTGTTCTTATTTATAGGGTACAATGTGATGTTTCAATGTGTGTGTACAGAATATAATGATCCTTTATTCTCATTATAGTTTCCTCAGATATGACATTTGGGAAAGTCTTTACTGTTAAACTTTTTTATACCCTTTTCCATGTTTTCAAGCTAGAAGGTCGGAAATCTACCTTTTCTAACTATGGAGCACTGATTTCACTATTATGCTTTCCAAGCAGTCATAATAGGAAAATTGTAATATACTAAAGTTAATTGAAAATGAATAAAGAATTGTGGCAGGAATCCTGGTACTTTAATCAGAGGAAATTGAGTTATTCTAAGGCTGATACATTTTATTTTAATGTTCCCACTGGCATAATAGGAATTAAATAGCTCTAAGGTGTTAAAAGTATTAAAATGTTTAATAATGAGTTTAATATTTTTAGTAAATGTAGATTAATCACACTGAAAAATGTGCATACGTGACTTCTTTATTTTAACATGAACTTTTTTTGTAAATATGAGAAAAAGAAGAGTTTGATTTCTTTACATTATAAACATTCAGAGTGATATATTAATGACTAGAATCAACATCAACACATACATTATAATTTCCCAATTTTACTACCTACCAACATATATTGCAAGTGTACCTATTTCATTTCTTAATAAAATTAGGATCTATTGCAGCAGTATTTATGCTCATGCCAAAAATTGAACATGGTTTTTGTTCTTCACACAAAAAAAGGTAATTTTAAAAAATTATGTTATTTATTTACTTCTGAAGTCCTCTAATTTAAATTTGAACGCACTCAAAGAGAATAACTAGATGAGTAAATTTATCTCATATTTCTACTGAAAAATTGTTTCATATCCTTAGAATAGATGCATTTGGATACAATTTGCTATTGAGGAAAATAGAGTCAAAATTTGTAGTTGCAAATTAAGAATTCCTGTAACCTATAAATAAAATATGCAAGTTAAATTTTAGATATCCCCTTTGATTTAAAAAGTTAGTTTTTTAGTCTACCTTCAGTTGTCTGAAAACCAACTTAATTTTTAAAATGAAGTCAAAACTCTTGTCTCTGCTCAAAACTTTATAAAAAATCATTACATAGTATTTATTAAAATTTACGAATTAAAGAGTTCCTCTGACTTTAATCCAGACTACTACTTTTTGGTGTATGAACCACTGTTCAACTGACTTTTTCATTTACCAGATTTTTTTTTTTTTGAGTTGGAGTCTGTTGCCCAGACTGGAGAGCAGTGGCACACTCATGGTCACCTCAGTGTTAACCTGCTGGTCTCTGGCTATCCTTCCACCTCAGCCTTCCAAGTAGCCAGAACTGCAGGCACATGCTACCACATCCGGCTAGTTTGCTTGTTTGTTTGTTTGTTTGTTTGTTTGTTTATTTATTTATTGTAAAGACATGGTCTCACCAAGTTGTCTAGGCTGGACTTGAACCAGCAGTCTCAGGTCATCTACTTGCCTCGGCTTCCCAAAGTGCTGGGATTACAGGCTGAACCACTGAGCCTGGTCATGTTCAACTGATTTTAAGGAGGTCTCTGCATTTTATACCAAACAATATATTGATATTATCAATCAATTTTACTTTAATAGGCCTTGTTTTCCAAGGCAGCAAATTATGTAATATATTTTTAAACAAAATTTTTATTTAAAACATTTATTAACTTGAAATGGCTTTATCTACTCTGTGCTACAGCAAAAACCTACTTTCCCAATTATCATGTAAATGTTTTCTGTCTTTTTTCAATTATATCTTGCCATTTATCCAAACTTGAAGCTTGTTTCCCAAAGTCTAAATTGTCAGTATTTTACATACATGTGGTATATAAATTTGTGTGTGTGATTGTGTGAAATTTTTAATATGTAATGTATTTAATATGTATGTAACATTAAATCATTTTTCATAATTTTATTTCTGTAATTATTGTTTTTTAAAATATCAAATATAACCATGAGAGTAGAGAAATAATTTTGCTTTTGTTTTTGTTTTCATTACTGCCAGACTAATATTAGATCCAGGTCATTTATATAAAAGTTCAGTTAGAATATTTTTAAAATATATGCATAAAGTAGAATCATATCCACTAAAAATCATTTTATACCAACCAAAATAGATGAGAAAGCAAACAAAAAATTTCCTGCCTGAGAGTTGTACATTGTTCACTTTTTAGATACCTCTACTTTATGAAGTTGGATTTACTATGGTTATGTTAGAAGTTATTTAAAATTCACATCCAGTTTTTCACTGTCTTGAACCTTGTTTTCAGCTTAAAAGATAAATCCAAACTGGAGAAAAGATTAATCCAAACTAGAGAAAATCACATTCATTATTTACAAAATCCTCAAGATTGGGAATACATGAGTTGAGATTGCAAAACCTTTTAGATTTTTGTAGATCAAGGGCTCATTTCTGATTCCGTTGAAATGCAGATGGGAACTTGAAGACAGAAAACATGAAGATTCATCTAGAAGGAAAGCAAAGGAAATATTAAGTAATAAAATTTGCCTTTTTCTTCTACAATTAGTGGTCTAGATTGAGTTACTTTATGTCAATGGGATGGGATAGAAAGAATAATTATTTACCTTCCTTCCATCAAATCATAGCTGTACTCTAGCAAACAAGTAGTTCTGTTATTCACTCAGCCATGATCATGTTTTTCAAATATATTGACCAACTTGAAGACACTGAAAGTTTCTGCTGTTGTATTGACTTAATTATTTTAATAAATTGACTCATTAATTGTTTTCAAACTTTTAAAAATAAATTTATCAGATATATTATTATATATTATTTTGTCTTAAAAATCCTAGAAAGTAAAAACCACAGTGGAAGCCAAACAACTCCCAAAACCAGTATATAAAATGCAGGAACACAAATGAGGCAAACCAATTTTCACAAAATGAGCCAAGGTAATCTACCTTTACTGCAAGGTGGGGGATAGGGAGACCACATTAGAACTAATAGCACATAGCTATTATGTGGATGGGACTGGGATAATTTCATTTTTCTGTTAAGTAAAATAGAGACCACAGGATGCTGGAAGACTTGGAGCTCTGTAGGCCACAGATATTTGAATTAAATATGACTGCTGACATAATAAAAATACTTTATCAGTTTTATCACCCAGTATTTTTTTTTGAACATGTATTTGGTGTGAGTCATTTCCTGTGTCCCACGTAAGAATCCAAGCAAGTATATTACTGTAATAATAAAATAAATATGTCATTCAGATCTCTTACTGAAGTGGATAACTTAATTTTCTGATGACCATAGCTGTATTCCTTTGGGGGTCCATCACTAGATCTCATGAGCTGTTCTTAGTTAATGTCTGAGCAAAGCAGGAATAGTTGAGAGGAAGCAAGTATTTATGCATAGCAAGGTATGGGACTCTTCTGATAGACAAAGTTGACTCAATGATTTTCAATCTGCCTGGAAACACTTTCTTAGAGATGTTTGCAGTCTGATAGACTTCTTCCCGGTCTTTTTCACCTAACCCATCTTTTCCAGGGAGACAAATATAGGATCTGCTTTTGTGGTTTGAAGACTCTGCATTCTCTGTTTTTTTTTAATCGATATTTGATCCAATAAGTATCTTGTATATCAAATCCCATCATAGTATTTGCTTTCTTAAGTATCTACACCAACACAATGATTTTTCTAGAAATTACAATAATCTCAGTTAAGAAACTGGAATGTTGCGTACCCAGTATAAATCCACACTGGTAACCTGAGTCCAAACTGGTAACTCTGAACTTGATTTAATGGAAGCCCTCCTCTCCACCATCTCATGTCTGCTGTCAATAGAAGACTTTGTTGGCATGAAGGCTACGATTGGAATGTTCTCTTTCTCCTCATTGTACTTTTTCTCCTCCTTCCTCCCTCTCTCATTCTCTAATCCTGCTGGCCAGTCCAGGACATGTGAGAATGAACGAAATATAATAGATAAGGAGAAAGAGAGGATTTTTCATTGCAAGCTAGCTTTACACTTCCTAGGGCTGACGGTGGCTTAAATCTGATTCTCAGAAATCTTTCAAAAGTTTCGTACTCGTTCCTTCTGTTCTACAATTTCTTTGACCTAAGTGGATGTGATTTTTCACAGACCTTAGACTTATTGCATCACCTCAATTCCTTTATGCTGAAATTTCTCCACCTTTCAAGTCAGCTTTTTACAAACAAGTATAGATTCAGGGTATACATATGCAAATGTGTTACATGGATATATCACATTTATATAGTTTGGATGGTTGTCCTCTCTAAACCTCATACTGAAAAGTGATCTTCTATGTTGGAGGTGACCTAGTGAAATGTGTTTCAGTCATGGGGACGTATCCTTTGTGATTAGATTGGTAATGTTCTCAGTAATGAGTAAGCTCTCACTCTGTGAGTTCACATGAGAATTGGTTGATCAAAAAAGCCTGACACCTTCTTCTCTGTGTCTCTCTCTCCCTTCCTCTCTTACCATGTGACAAGCCATCTCATCCTCCCCTCTGCTATAGTTGTAAGCTTCCTGATGCCTCACCAGAAGTCTAGCAGATGCCACCAAAACAAATCTCTTGTCTTCATAAATTACCCAGATTCAGGTATTCCTTTATAGCAACACAAGATAGACTACCACATGCACAATGGTGAGGTTTGGGCTTCTAATGTAACCATAACCCAGATAGTGAACATTGTACCAAGCATCTAATTTTCAGCCTCTAGCCCTCTTCCACTCTCCCCTTTTTGGAGTCCCCAGTGACTATTAATGCCATCTTTATGTCAATATTTACATATTATGCAGCTTCCACTATTAAGTGAGAGTTTGTGGGGTTTTATTTTATTTCTGTTTCTAAGTTATTTCACTTAGGATAATGGCTTTCGGCTCTATCCATGTTTGTTGCTATAAAATGTACAATCTCACTATTTGTATGACTATATAGTATTCTATAATGTATATATACCACATTTCAAAAATGCATTCATCCATTGTTGGATAGGTGGACTCTGTGGTTTTGCTATTGTGAAAGTGCGGAGATAAACCTACGAGTGCAGGGGTCTTTTTTTGTGTGTGTATAGTAATTTATTTTCCTTTGGGCAGATACCCTGTAGTGGAAATGCTGGTTCAAATGGTAATTTTACTTTTAATTCTTTGAGAAATCTCCATATTGTTTTTCACAGAGGCTGTACTAATTTACATTCCCACTACCAGTGTATAAGCATCCCCTTTTCTCTGCATCTGTATTAACATCTGTTGTTTTTTGATTTTTACGAATAGCAATTCTGACTGGTATAAGATACTTTAATTAGCATTTTTATGATGATTAGTAATGTTGAACATTTTTTCATATGTTTTAAGGCCATTTGTCTGTCTCCTTCTGAGAAATGTCTGTTCATGTCCTTTGCCCATTTTATAATGTTTTTAAAAATTGTTCTCATGGTCTGGGTCTAGGCCCAACTGGTAATTTTCCATCCCAATTTGTGTCAGCAAAATGGTGGGGACTATCTAAGATGATGTCCCTATGGTTAACACAACAGAATAAACAGACAACTTACATAATGAGAGAAAATATTTGGAAATTATGCATCTGACAAAGAAATAATATCCAGAATTTACAAGGCACTCAAACCACTCAACAGAAAAAAACCAAATAACCCCATTAAAAAATTGGCAAAGAAACAAACAAAAAGTTGACAAAGAACATGAACAGACATATTTCAAAAGACGGCATGCAAGTGACCACCAAACATATAAATGCTGCTCAACTTCATTAATCATCTCCTTTTAGCTAGACTTTTAAATTATATTTTTAGCCAATGACTTACTCAATAACATTAAATGAGACATACTGTCTCTCACAGCTTTATTTTCCTTGTCTGTGATTATTGAGAGAATAATGACAATAATTATGAACCCATAAGATTTACATGAGTGAAGATACAATTAAGATAATTAGAGGCTGAGTGCAGTGGCTCCGCCTGTAATTCCAGTACTTTGGGAGGTCAAGGCAAGAGGATTGCCTGAGCCGGGGGATGTGAGACCAGCCTGGGCAACTTGGTGAAACATCGTCTCTACAATAAATCAAAAAATAAGCTGGGTGTAGCAGTGCTCACTTGTAGTTCCAGTTACATGGAAGGCTAAGGTGGAAAGATTGCCTGAGCCCAGCAGAGAAAGGCTGTGGTAGCTGTGAACATGCCACTGCACTCCAGTCTGGGTGACAGTGAGACTTCAATTAAAAAAAAAAGATAATTAGATAGTTATTAATTAAGATGAATAGAGGAAGGATATGGCTAATTTTTCTGAGATAAATAAATATGAGAAAAAAGCAAAAATAATTTTTTTCTTGCATTATTTCTCCTGAATTTAAGCAGTTAATTTTTTAAATCTTGGTTTAAGGGTATAAATGAATTTTTTGTAATACAAATATTTTGATATTTCTTCCTTTATTGGTCGAGTGATTTTTAAAATATATGCTGTTGGTCATTTTTATGAAAAATGCTCACTTTATCAAGAAGTCGTAATTTCTATCTATTGTATATAAAATGCATAACAATTACTCAGGAATATTGTTCTTAAACCCTGACACAATGATGAGAAAGTAGAAGCTATGCTTTTGGAGAAATGCACACTTTATGTAAAATTAACTTTGCCGACTTTGTCTTTTCAGAAACAGACTTCCAGGTATCAGAGGTATCTCATAGTGTCAATCAAACTTGCCTAGAATAAAGCGATTTACAAGGCCTAGAACATCATGCATTGGGCAAGGATTATAAAAATCATGAAACTCGTGATTACAAAAGTTATAACCGCTCAGAGGGAGAGCAGGTGAGGATTTGATCTTCCAGTAAATTGGGCAGTATGTACAGGGAAGCCAAGGATCTCCTGAAGCTACCCACTGGGAATGCCTAGGAGATAAGGGGAGGTGCACCCTCCATTAGCTCTAAGGAATGTCATTCAGGAAGGAGCAGGAGAATTAGAATCCTTATCACATCCTTCTCTAGGGGCTATGATAATGTGGGTGGACATTAGTGGCTCCCTGTGTCACAGGTTCTCCAAGACATCCACAGGTGGTCGATAAGGAAGTCATGGCAGTCACATGCAACATCTCCAAGGAGAAGGATTTAAGCCAGGGCTTTGGGAGGCTATGACGCCACACTCACCTAGAGTTTGGGCCCGTTCCCTGTCTATGGGGGGTGAACTTTTCTTAAATAAATCTTTTCTTTTTCACCTCTGTGTGTTGCAATTCTTAGCATTTACTCAGATCTCAGGGTTCCCAGCACGGCACCTCTGGCTTACCGGCTCCTGCGGTGCTGCGCTTCGCCTCTCCTCCCTATCCATCCACCTGCCCTCAACCTGTCCATACCCTAACACTCTCTTTTTCTAGAGCACTTAGTTGCTTAATAAACTCTTTCTTTCAGCCAGGCACGGTGACTCAGCCTGTAATCTCAGCACTTTGGGAGGCCGAGGTGAGAGGATTGCCTGAGCCCCAGCGCTTCAGACTAGCCTGGGCAACTGGATGAGATCTCGTCTCTACAATAAATCACAAAAATTCACCAGGCATGGTGGTGTACGTCTGTAGTTCCAGCTACTTGGAAGGCTGAGGCAGAAAGATCGCCTGAGCCCAGTAGGTTGAGGCCGTGGTGGCCGGGAGCATGCCACTGCACTCCAGCCTAGGCAACAAAGAGTGAGACTCCAACTCAAAAAAATTAAAAAATAAACTCCTTCTTTCACTCATCCTTTTGGTGTCTGCATTTCTTAATCGTCTCAATCACAGGACAAGAGCCCGAGGTTGCTGGTTTAAGCTGGCAGTGGCGTTCAAAACTCCTTCAACATTAGAAGGATTAAGGACAAAGAATCCTTTGTCCTCAGATTTATAGCACATGGGAGCTCCCTCATGAGATTTGGTGAATCAGTGAATAATTTACCTAGTGAGTTGACAAAGAGACATTTAAACACGTAAAATACAGTCAACTGCATTTTACACATCTCCTGTGAAATACTTCAGATTGTAGAGAAGTAGAAATATTGTCAGGTTTAATTGTTATCTAATCTTGAAGAATAGAATTATCATCGTTTCAAAGAAGTGGAAGCACTAGAGATGTCTATCATATAATCCAAGAGACTTAAAGGAAAATACAAATGAACTCAAGATTGTCTTGTTAGAAAAACTCAGAACTGGGGAGAGATATGAAAGTGTTGAAGGTTACAAGAGAAAATGATTCTCATGTATCTTTTCCATGATATTAGAATTCAAGAAAGCTATGAAGAAGAGTATGGTTTGCTTAAAGTAAAAATTAGTGTCTATTTTCCTCATGAATTCTGTTTTAGAAATGACCCTTAGCATTTTTTATAAAACCAGTGTTGCATGATTACTAGTTTTCTAAGTTTATCATTGATATGAGATTAATTCAGACTATACAGTGGCTACATTTCTATTTTCACTGAAACTATATAGTAAAAACAAATGCAGTGTTTTTATCTTCTGAGATGCTAGTTATAATCCTCAAAGAATAAATAATATTTTAGTAACATAGTCAAGTATTATATGCAATTTAACCTAAAACCTTCAAGGTTTCTTTGTAAAACTCATGTTCAAATAATCTTGTAAAATTCTTGTAAAGGCAGTGAAATCTGAAAGGCCATTGCTAATGACTAAATATTCAAGGGGGTTGTAATGTGTTACATTGTTGAGATCATCATAAACACATGCCAAGTGTTCATCTTTGAAGCAAACATCTTTAAGGGTCAAAACATGGTCAGATAATGGACTCTGTATAAGGACAAATCAATTAATAACTGTGCTAAGTATTTACAGATGACTAAAAGTATGGTGGTTAGTAGTAACCACAAATCTGTAAAAACAATATCTCAACTAGTTTTTTTTTTTTTTTTTTTGAGTTGGAGTCTCACTCTGTCACCCAGACTGGAGTGCAGTGGCTGCTCCCGGCCACTGCAGCCTTGACCTGCTGGGCTCCGGCGATCCTTCCGCCTCAGTCTTCCAAGTAGCCTGAATTACAGGCATGCACTACCACGCCCGGCTGATTTTTTGATTTATTGTAGAGATGAGATCTTGCTGCCCAGGCAGGTCTCGAACCCGCAGGCTCAGGCAATCCACTCACCTCAGCCTCCCAAAGGCGCGGGATTACAGGCTGAGCCACTGAGCCCGGCTTCAACTAGTTTTTAAAAGGAACATTGAAAGAGGTCAAAATAGACACGTGCCACTGTACTTCAGCCTGGGCAACAAGAGTGAGACTCCAACTCAAAAATTAAAAAAAAAAAGAAAAAAATGTAAACAATAAAACAGCTGATCATCCATTATAAGTTAGGAATTGTGCCAGATATATGTATAATTTTATCTAATTATCTTTAGTTATATTTCATTTGAGAACCATTTTAATGTTTGATGAATTAAAAAAAGCTGAGACTTAAAAAAAAAGTAGTATGTAAAGAGACTAGGAAGATAAATAATTAAAAGGACTTTTGCCATAAATGCCAATAAACATATAAAAGCAACTGGAATATTTTAAAGAGTAAAGTGATATAACTTTTGTCTTGGCAGGATTATTCTGACTGGTTGCTGAGAAGAGATTGAAGCATTAAAACTACTAAATCATTAATCCAGGTTAGAAATGATGATGTCTTGCATTAGGCAAATAGCAGTAGGTGTGGTAAGAAGGAACTGATGGTTTATTTTTCTAAACATAAGCAAAAGGATAGGCTGACACAACACATACAATTTGCAAGAAAAACTGTCATTGAGCATGTTACTAAGGATTTTACTTGGAGATAAAACTTTTCTTAGCTGACAAGAAGAAGGTTTTGTATAAAGAGTTTTAAGGATGAGGGCAAGCAGTAGTTCAGCTCAGGACATGTTGAGTTTATATTAAGTAGAAAATTGGATAAGTTTGGAAATATCTTGTTAGCAATTGGATAACTTAATCTTCTCAGAGCTCAGAGAAGAATTCTGACTGAAATAAACTTGAAATATGTAACAATATGCATGAAAATAGCAAAAATAAAGGCTTGTGACTGATTGAGTGCATGAAATAAGTGGCTATAAATATAGAAGAAAATAAGACAAGGGGAGAGCCCTGGGGAATCAATGTTAAGAAGTAAAAACTATCAAAGAAGGCTGAGGAGAAGGCATTAGCGTATGTGAATAATCAGCTGAGAATTATGTGTCCTGATAGTGAGGTGAATAAAATGCTTCAAAGAGAGGATAGTGATAACTCTACATACATAAAATGAAATGCTAAATTTTGTATCTAACTTTATCCAAAAATATTAAATATAACCATGTTCTCAGGTAATTGAAAATTTATTTGAAGAGTCAAAGGCAGCATTTAGGCTTTTACTCTGTTCTGCTTTTTCCTTTTTTAAAAAAAACTCATTTTGCTTTCAGGGGCATACATATGTCCCCACTGCATGGATGGGTTGTAAGAAGAAGGGAAGTGGATTCCAGGGGGCCTACAAACCTGTCAGCGGACACTGTGATCTACAGAAAGCTTCTGGATCACAGCTCCCCCATCACACCTTAATCAAACCTCAAAACTGCAAAAGGGACAGCCCCCCATTCCCAGTTCAGCTTAAAAACTGAACAAATCCAGAGGGACTATATAAGGAAGAACAAGTGATTGAGCAAATGGAAGTGAAAGCTACACCCACTGTCACTGAACAATGAAACTAAAGAAGAAGGGAAAAGGGGGAGGAAAACCACCACAAATGAAGAAGAACAAAAGGAGGACCACAGTCCCATCCAGACTCCTGGGAAGACAGTACCTGAGAATACAAACTTTGTAACACAAACTATGAATAGCCACCAGAATGACTGGTCTCAAATCACAAACCCAGATATCAATATATTAATAAAGAGAATGAATAGAAATAGGAAATACAAGAGAAAACAATGAAGGAACTGATAACTGAGATGATGGCAATAAAGAATACAGTAAATAAAATAAATAACAAACTGAAAAGCATGGAACACAGAATTAACCCAGGAAAAGAACATCAGAACTTGAGGACCAAAATATGGAACTAACCCAAACTGTTAAAACCATAGAAAAGAAGCATGAAAAGATGGAACAAAGCCTCCAAGAGATATGTGATTATATCAAGAGGCTGAACCTAAAATTAATTGGCATTTCTGAGGCAGATGGAGAGACAGACACCATCCTGGAACAAACACTCCCTAGAATTATCCAAGAAAATTTCCCTCATCTCATCAGAGATGTGACTATTCAAAAACAAGAGATTCAGAGAACCCTTGCAAGATATCAAATGAGAAGACCAACTTTTAGACATATAGTAATTCACTTAGAAAAAGTAGGTATAAATAAAAAAAAACCTAAATATAGCAAGAGATAAAGAACAGACAAGACCAGGCAAGAATAGCAAGAGATTTATTTACAGAAACACAACAGGCCAGAAGAGACAGGAGTCCAAACTTCTCAAAGATAACAATTTCAACCAAGAATTATCTACCCAGCTAAGCTAAGTTTTATCAGTGATAGAGAATTAAAATCCTTCCTAGACATTACCTCCAGATGAGCTTACAAGAAACACTTAAGAAAATCTTAAACACAGAAGAAAGAAAAAAAAAAAAAAGAATGACCACGCACTTCCCAGGATTGCAGGAAAAAGATTGAAAACACATACATAAATCAAAAAATCAAAAGATATCCAACAAACAAATGAGCAAAGAACAACATCAAACTCTATAAGAACTTCATGGCAGGAATAAACTCTCATATCTCAATAGTTTGCCTGTACATGAATGACTAAATGAACCATTGAGAAGACACAGAATGGCAAACTGGATTTAAAAACTGATGCAACAATATGCTATCTCTAGGGACTCATCTCACCAGAAGGGAAACTGACAGATACAGTCAGAGGATGGAAAACAAATTTTTCAAGCAAATAGAACACAAAAGAAAGCAGGAGGTGTGATCTTAATGACAGACAAAATATCCTTTAAGCTATCCAAAATTTTAAAAGATACAGAAAGTCATTACATAATGATAAAATGTTCAATCCTTCAGCAAGAAGTATCCATCCTAATAATATATGCTCCCAACATAGGAGCACTGATTTTATAAAGCAGCATCTAAGTAACCAAAAAAATACTGACTCTAACACTATCAGAGCTGGGGATTTAAATGTCCCACTAACAACCTTAGATAGATTATTGAGGCAAAAAAAAGTCAACAAGTAGACCTGGAACCACAACTTGATGCTTCACCAAACGGACTTAATAATAGATACCTACAGAACACTCCACCCAACAACCTTGGAATATACATTCCACTCATCACCATATGAACATACTCCAAGATTGACCACATCCTCAGACACAAATAAAACATAAACAAGTTCCACAAGATTAAAATACTGCCCTGTATCTTCTCAGACAACAGTGGAATGAAAATAGATATCAACACCAATAAAACTCCCTCAAAACCCACAACACATGGACATTAAACAGCATGATGCAGAACAACTCCTGGGTCAATACAGAAATTAAAGCAGAAATTAAAAGATTTCTGGAAAAAATGAAAATAGAGATACATCTTGACAAAACCTCGGGGGTGCCATGAAAACAGTACTGAGGGGGGAATTCATTTATTTATGGACACACTTCGAGGAAATGGAAAGAAAACAAGTTATCTGCAGAACAAATCACCCAAGGGAGCTGGAAAGACAAAACCACCAAAACCCTAACTTCAATAGAAGAATCCAGATCACAAATACAGAACACAGAAGACAAAAATACAGAAAAAGTCAACAAAACAAAAAGTTGGTTGTTTGAAGGGATAAATAGAATTTTAGATCCCTAGTCAGATTGACCAAGAAAAACAGAGAAAAAGCCCTGATAAACACAGTCAGAGATGCAAAAGACCAAATCACAATGGATACCAAAGAAATACAAAAACTTATCAGAGATTACTGTACATACCTGCATGGAAAGAAACTTGAAAACCAAAATGAAATGGAGAAACTTCTGACATCACACAACCTCCCAAGGTTGAAACAAGAAGAAATCAAGACATTAAACAGACCAATAACAACCCAGTAAGTCAACTCCATCATAAAGAAACTACCTAAAAAAAAAAAAATTAATTAATTAATTAATTTAAAAATGCCTGGACCAGATAACTTTTGAGTAGAGTTCTACAAAACATAGAAGGAGGAGGTGATACCAATTCTATCGAAAGTATTCCAGGCAATTGAGAAAGATGGAACTCTCCCCAATTCATTTTTTTAGCTAACATCAACTGATACCCAAACAGGGTAAAGATCCAACAAAGAAAGAGAACTACAGGCCGATATCCTTTATGAACATAGAGGCAAAAATACTCAGCAAGATTCTAGCAAATTGGATATAATGACACATTTCAAAAATCATCCATCATAATAAAGTAAACTTCATCCCCAAGATGCAGAACTGGTTCAACATCTGCAAGACCATAAATGTTGCTACATACATCAACAGATGCAAAAATAGAAATTACATGATTATATCATGTAATCATTAGATGCAGAAAAAGTTTTTAATAAAAATACAGCATTCGTTCTCAACAGAAACCCTTAAACACCTAGGCACAGAGGGAAACATACCTCAAGATAGTAAGAACCACCTATGATAAACTAACAGCCAATTGTGGACAGATATTGAAATCATTTTTCCTAAAAACCGGAATAAGATAAGGCTCCTCACTTTCACCCCTCTTGTTCAAAGTTCAAAGTAGTGTTGGAAGTTCTAGCTAGAAAGATCAGACAAGAGAAGGAAATCAGGGACATCCGAAAAGGAAAAGAGGAAGTCAAGTTACCCTTCTTTGCTGAAGGTATACCTTGAAAACCCAAGAGAATCTGTTAAAAACCTTCCTGCACTGATAAATGACTTTGGCAAAGGCTCAGGGTACAAAATCAATGTGCAAAAGATAGTCACATTCTTTTTTTTTTTTTTTTGAGTTGGAGTCTCACTCTGTCGCCTAGACTGGAGTGCAGTGGCCGCTCCCGGCCACCGCAGCCTCAATCTGCTGGGCTCCGGCGATCCTTCCATCTCAGCCTTCCAAGTAGCCGGAATTACAGGCATGCACTACCATGCCCAGCTGATTTTTTGATTTATTGTAGAGATGAGGTCTCGCTGCCCAGGCGGGTCTCAAACCCGCGGTCTCAGGCAATCCACTCACCTCAGCCTCCCAAAGGCGCGGGATTACAGGCTGAGCCACCGAGCCCGGCTGATAGTCACATTCTTATACATCAACAACAAACAGGCAGAGAATCCAATAAAAAGCACAATCCTATTCACAATATCAACAACAACAACAACAGCAACAGCAACAAAATGAACTACCTCAGCGTCTTCCGAACTTTACAGCAAAAACTACCAAAAAACCGCTCAAAGAAATCCAAGATGACACAAACAAATGGAAAACATTCCATGCTCATGGATTGGAAAAAATCACCATGGTTAAGATGTCCATCTTACCCAAGGCAATCTACAGATTCAATACAATATCCATTAAATTACCAGCAGCATTCTTAGCAGACCTGGAAACAACAATACAGAAATTCATATGGCAACATAAATGACCAAGAATAGCCAAAACAATCCTCAGCAAAAGAAACAAAGTAGAAATTACACTTCCAGACTTTAATCTTTATCATAAGGCTATAATTATCAAAACAGCCTGGAATTTGGTACAAGAATAGACATATTGAACAATAAAACAGAATAGAGATCCAAAAAGCACAAATTCAATTTCTTAACCAACTCATTGACAAAGTCTCTACTAACAACCGCTGGAGAGAGGAGAACTTATTTAGTAAGTGGTGCTAAGAAAATTGGCTGGCCATAGGCAGAGGAGTAAAACAAGATCCCTACCTATCACCATACACAAAAATGAGCACTAAATGGATCAAAGATCTAAATGTAAAACCTCAAACTATAAGAACCTTAGAAAATGCAGGAAACACCTTTATGGAAATTGGAACTGACAACCAATTCCAGATCAAAATCCCAAATGCTCATGCCATAAGAGATAAGATAGACAAATGGTACCTCGTTAAACTGATAAATATCTGCAAAATAAAAGAACCACTAAGTGAGCTGGGAGACAGTCCACAGCCTGGGAAAAAATATTTGTCAACCGTATATCTGACAAAGGCCTTACATCTAGAATCTCCAAGGAACTCAAATGTGACAAAAAGAAAAAAAACAAAACAAAACAAAAAAGAGGGCAAATATGTGAATAGACCTTTATCAAAAGAAAACATACAAGCTACCAGATACATGAAAAAATGCTCACCCTCACTAATCATTAAAGAAATGCAAATTAAATCCACACTGAGATACCACCTAACTCCAGTCAGGATGGCCATCATCAATAACTAAAAAAGCAACAGATACTGGAGAGGATGCAGGGAAAAGAGGACACTACTGCACTGTTAGTGGGAGTGTAAACTAGTACAAACTCTGTGGAAAATAGTGTCATGATTCTTAAAAGATGTAAAAATTGACCTTCCATATGACCCAGCATTCGCACTTCTAGGAATATACCCAGAGAAACTCAAATCATTCTACTAAAATATACCTGTGCAGACATGTTTATTGCAGCACTATTCACAGTAACAAAAACATGTTACCAACCATGCTGCCCATGTAGACTGGATAAAAAAATGTGGTACAAATACATGATGGAATATTACACAACCATAAAAGACAAAATTATGAACTTCGCAGTAACTTGGATGGATTTAGAGTCTATAATACTCAGTGATCTATCACAGAAACAAAGAACTGAATACCACATGTTCTCTCTCATAAGTGGATCCTGAACAATTATAATGCTATAAGAAAGGAAATGGCAGTGACAGGATGCTGCCCAGGAGAAGGATGGTGGGAGCACACTTCATTAATAAGGGTACCTGATCTCAAATCAGGTGAAATGGGGACCAAAGTCAGGCCCAAACACTACCTGTACAATGACCATTTGTATTCTTAATCCTGAATTTACCCCACATCTTTAAAATAAATAACTTTTTAAAAAGAAGTAAAAAAAAATAAGAGAAGAAATAACTTACCAACATCAGAAAAGTAAAAAGGATATTATTAAATACCACAAAAATAAATGAGGATATTGTAAGCAAATTTATGGAACTCTAGATGAAATGCATACATTTCAAAAATCATAAATTACGCTATCTAAAAGATAAATAAAAATCTGAATAGTTGTATAAATAACAAATAAGTGATATATATAATATACAATTTAAAATCTCACTAATTATAATTTAGGACCACAAAATTTCATTGATGAAATCTATTAAATATTTAAGGAAAAATGAAAGCCAATTTACATAAAGACTTCTGTATATATTTTAAGAAAAAACTCTAACTTTATGAAATCTAATCTTGATAATAAAAGGATAAGAATATTAAAAAAGAAAAGCCACAGACTAACCTTACTAATGGACAGAGAATTGAAAATGGTGAACAAAACCAAATTAAAGAATATTAAAAAATAGACGTTGCAATTAAGGTTGGTTTTCTTCTAGAAATTCAATAATGCTTTTGCATTTGGCTATTAACCAGGGCAATTCATGATATTGGCAGAATGATAAAATCTACATACACTATGGAATACTACTCAGCTATCAAAAAGAATGAAGCAATGTATTTTGCAGCATCTTAGATGGAATTGGAGAACATCATTCTAAGTGAACTAACACCGGAACAGAAAACCAAACACTGCGTGTTCTCACTTATGAGTGGGAGTTAAACTAAGGATATGCAAAGACAAAGAGAATGGTATACTGGACACTGAATACTCAGAAAGGGGAGTGTGAAGCAGGGGAGAAACAAAATTTTAAAAATTATCCTATGTGCACAGGTAGGGGTGTTGGGTAACCTTAAAGCCCAGATCAAAAACTATTTGTATTTCCCAAAGCTATTGAAAACAAAACAAAACATACTAGTTGGTGGAATGTTGAATGCCATCTCTTTATGATCAGAAAAAAGCAGCATGTTTCCAATCACTTCTATTAATGTACTGGAAGTATTAGGGAAACAAAAAAAGAAAAATTAAACATATAAATACTATAAAAGAAGAAGCAAAACTTTAAATTGTGTCAGAAACATAATTTTTATCTAGAATGTCTAAATAAATACACAAATTAAATAAAAGATTTTATGAGCTTGATAGGTGTAAGAACAAAATATAACAATAAACTGGTGAGTAGAAAACAATAATATACTGGTGAGTAAAAAATAATAATATATGAAAATAATTTAAATTATTCAAAATGACAAATATTTAGGAATAGATTTTTATGCCAATTATTAATACTTTTTTTTTTTTTTTTTTGAGTTGGAGTCTCACTGTCGCCCAGACTGGAGTGCAGTGGCCGCTCCCGGCCACTGCAGCCTCGATCTGCTGGGCTCCGGCGATCCTTCTGCCTCAGCCTTCCGAGTAGCTGGAATTACAGGTGTGCACTACCACGCCCGGCTAATTTTTTTTTTTTTTATTTTATTGCAGAGATGAGGTCTCGCCTGCCCAGGCGGGTCTCAAACCCGTGGGCTCAGGCAATCCACTCACCTCAGCCTCCCAAAGGCGCGGGTTTACAGGCTGAGCCACCAAGCCCGGCAATTATTAATACTTTTAAAAAAGAAAAACATAAAGTATTGTTCGGATCAAACTCAAAGAAATGGAGGAATATATTCTGTCCATTAGGGAAACCATACATATTGGTAGATTTATCTGAAGGCATTGACTCATGTGATTTTTGAGAACTGACAAGTCTGAAATTGGTAGGGTAGGTAGGCAGACTCGAAGCTCATACAGGAGGTGTTGCAACCTTGAAGCAGAATATCTTCCTCACTGGTAAAGCCCAGTTTTTTTATTTTAAGGTCTTGAGACTGATTGTTAGAGGCCAGTCAGCAATATTAAAGGTAGTCTCTTATTCAAAATGAACTGATTGTCAATGATAACCACATCTACAAAATACCTTCACAGCAACATCTAGGTTAGTGTTTTATTGAATTACTGGGGCTATAGCTTAGTCAAATTGACACATAAAAGTTACCATCACTTATGAGACACAGTAGGTATTATCATTCCCATTTATGTGTGAGAAAACTGGGTGTCATTGATCTTATATAAGATGCCAGTTTCACTACATTATTTGTGGCTGGGCTAGGATTTTTCCAGAAACTCAAGTTCAAACTCAGGCTCCCAAATTCAGTCTTAAGGAGCAAATTATAAAACCAGGCACACAAAAATATTTTAAAAACTAAATTTGAAATGAATTGGTATTTCTTGTGGTTTAAATTTGTCTTCTTCTTCCCACATATGTGAGATTGAGTAACAGAATTGGACGGAATTAGAAATCCACTTTGGAGAACTTATTCTTCTGGTCACAAAACAGGTATAAGAAATGATTCTAGATGGAAATGTCTTGTAAACACTGCATGCCCAACGAGTCTGTATTTCCTAAGATGAATTGAGATCACAGGTTCAGTGCTATTAACACTTATTTTCTTTTAAAGTGGGGAATATAAATATTTTATCTAAATATTCTTTGGTGGCTGGTTAATATTTAGTGCTTCATTGCATTTTAGACTGCTAAATGTCAAATCATTTGGAAACACAATGAGATAACAAAAATGTATTTTACTTTATTGGTAAAAGGGGTTGAAAGGCACGTGTTTTAATATTCTGTTCACAAAGTAAACAGGTCTTTCTGGATTCATTTCACCTTTTCAAATAAAATATTTCATCATCACATTGTAGTTAGTAAGGTCAATTGGTACATGCCTCTGTAAAATGTTTTATTCTTAACATTAAAGAAGATACTAGTAAAAGGTCTTGCTTGTCAAACTCATTCATATTCCAGTTGTCCAAATTATAAACATTCCACCTTAAAAGCCTTTATATTCCCTAACTGTTCAATTATATTACCTCTCTATCAGTCTGTCAATTTTATATTTCTCCAATCATGCATTTTTTATCCCCTCAGTCCATCTTTGGCAATCCTTCTCTAACATGACTTAAAAGTTAGAATCAAAACCAAAAACAGATGTTTTATTTATTTCAAATTCTTTAAATGGCAAAACGTATTACTTAAGCTGTGAATTATTTGAAAGGGTACTTAAATTTCTCTTGGAAGTGTTATAAAACACAGAGCTTAATTGATCAATTGTATGTGGTGTGGGCGAAATAAATCCTTAAAGTCATATAAAAAGAAATAAAATCTATTTGTTTTAAGTCTTCTTTTAAAACAGATTTTTTTAAGTGGTGTATTTCTCTACTATTTGCCATAAGATAAATGTTGCAAGAGAGAAATGGAGGATTAGGAAACAAATGCAGAGGGAAAAAGTCATATTTTATCCAGGAGAATCATTTCCTCTCAATCTATATCTGGATCCTTTCATAACCAGCTCTAGCTGTCATTGTGGAAAATCCATGAGATTAAATAAAAAAGAGGAAAGACATCAAAGAAAAATAAAGAAGGCTTGAAGTTTGATCAAAACGTATGTTAATTCTTTGCTGACATTTAAAAAATATAGACATTTTAAAGATTTATCAAACACATGCTGCTTTTCCCCTCTTTTTTTCTTGACTGCTGCATGTAACAACTGAGGAAAGTAGAAAAGAAGTTTATGAAGAAAAATAGGCAAATTCTTATATAAGAATATATTTTAAAAATAAGGAAAAAAATCTGATTTTAAATAAGAAAGTGATCCGAATGGGATTTTTTTTTAATTCCTAAAAGTAATTTTGGCTAAAATGAAAAATGTTTAGTAAAAACTACAATGATATTTTAAGTGAAGGTATATAATGTGTTATCACATCACACAAATCTAATCAGAAACCAACTTCTATGTATTTACCACTAAATATCTCTGAAATTCAGACTCTCTCCAAACACAGCACGTCTCATTTAAACACATCTTGTCACAATAATGGATTCTCTGGCCCTTACTTCCAATATGTTACCTGTCAGATATCTGCTTCACACTCCTTACCAGAGGACTTTTATAAAACACAAACTTTAATCTCAAGTTTGCTTGTTTAGGTGTTTGTTTTTTTTTTAATATCTATGGGATAATGTCCTACACAAACCCCTTAGCCTGGAGTACTGAGAAATATGCCATAATTGAGAGTTACCAGATGCAGTTGCATGTGAATGTATTCTTTTTTCTTTAGACATGCTTTTTTTGACATCAACTTTAGTCGTGCTTGAGACAGCACATTTAAAAATACTAGGTATTAGTCTGTCTGTCCATTGGGTCCTTACTAGCCTATCAGGTATCTGTCATTGAATGAATAGGTTGCTATTTTAGAAGACGTTGTACACAGATTTATTATATTTATTGTATTTTGTTAAATTCCCTCATCGTGTTAGTCTTCCTTAAATGACATACTCCATGGGGAAGCAAATATCGTGAAATTCTTTATACTTCAAAACTTGAAAATAAAAAAAATACATAATTCTGTTGAGGAAAAGAGAAGAGAGAGACAGACAGAGAGACAGAGACAGAGAAAGAGAGGGGGGGAGAGAGGATTGATATTGCTACTTTTTATTGTAAATGAAAAACCATTTAATATTTTGGAATTTCTTCATAGAAGATTTAAATTTATTTCGACAGGTAGACTAAAAACATGAAATAAGTTAGAAGCAAATACTCCCAGGTTTGGAATACATGTAAAAGTTCTTAATTGCCTGGTTATTGCATATCTCTTGTAATTGGACCAAAGCATACTGGAAAATAGCATGCACATTTAATTTAGATCGTCTAGGTTTGAACTTGCTGTTTCCAATTTCATGAGTTGTGTAACCTTGGTAAATACTTAACTTGAGTCTTTGTTCATCACCAGCCAGCACCCACCCTTTAAAAAGTGGCTTAGTGTAGATGGTTCATGAAATAATTTAGGAATATCAAAATGACATGAACTGAATGTGGTTTTAGTCTGAGTGGCATAACGGGATAGAAGTGTTAATGACAGTAGAGGCTTAATGGATCTTTGGTCCCATTTTCCCTCTTTCTCCTCTATCTATAAGTCCTTATTTTGCTATAATAAGATGACGTGCTCTTACAGATTCCTGCATTTGCAAAGATCATTTTCAGTGTGTGGTAAGGTAAGCACAGAAAACCAAATTACTTGTGAGCAAAGAAGGCCATGGTTGCAGGAGAGTTTAGAAGTACTCACAGGCAGAACATGTAAAGCTTTAGAATAAGGATAAAGACTTTGGCTATTAATGCAGGTAAGATGAAAGCAATTGTGAACATTTGCGCAGAGCATGAACTGAGGTGCATGTTGAAGCTACTGTCACTCCCAAGTGACAAAGGCAGAAAACTGGAGACCAGTAGGGAGGATATTGAAAGTGTCCAGGTAATGAACAGTAGAGAAATGATGGTGGCACAGGCCAGGGTAGTGGCATAGAGGTAGTGATAAATGACATGCATAATTTTATTATATATTGAAAGTAATATTTGTACATAACTGTTATATATTATAAATACATATATGCTTATATAACTATTACATGTTATATAATATATATTACATACTTAAATTAATATTAAATATTGTCACATAAAACTATGTGAAATTGTATGTGGATATTGTTGTGGCAGTATCTGTATCTATGCACTTACACAAGTTTTGTAAAAATAGTCAACTCCATTTTGCTGTCTTATTCATTAGGTAATATTAAAGAATATAATGAAGCTGGGCTTGGTGGCTCAGCCTGTAATCCCGCACCTTTGGAAGGCTGAGGTGAGTGGATTGCCTGAGCCCACGGGTTCGAGACCCGCCTGGGCAGTGAGACCTCATCTCTACAATAAATCAAAAAATCAGCCGGGCGTGGTAGCACATGCCTGTAATTCTGGCTACTTGGAAGGCTGAGGCGGAAGGATCGCCGGAGCCCAGCAGGTCGAGGCTGCGGTGGCCGTGTGCGGCCACTGCACTCTAGTCTGGGCAACAGAGTGAGACTCCAACTCAAAAAAAAAAGAATATAATGAAGTAATAATTATTTGGTTTAGACAACAGTAGAAGTTGATGATTGTACTTTCCTGCAAGTACTAGTAAAGGTATTAATTGCAATCCAATGCATGTGATCTACAATCGTTTATTAAAAAGTACATGAAAGTAAAGTGAAAAACAATAATAAATACACAATTATCAAGCATATGCAGAATTGGACCGGTGAAATTAATTAAAAAATTATGAATAACTATGGAAAGACATTTTCACTAATGCTGGATACATGTGAAAGAAAAATGAATGATTTATTTTTTCAAAACCTACTTTAAAAAGTATGATGCCCCTTGTTATTAAATGGTGGAAATCTTAGTAGTGATTCTTTTCTACCAGTTCATATATTGAAAGAAGGCACAATTTCCTTTAATATAATTAAGCATGGTTTGAAATAGAGTAATTAGTAATTTTATGCCATTATTAAATAAATATAAACATAGCTGTTTAAGTCAGAGGAATTTATTTCTTTTGTATCTAAGTACAGTAAGAAAACTAATGTTATTAAGATAATGGTTTCAAAAGAGCGAAGCATGGCTGGGCTCGGTGGCTCAGCCCATAATCCCGCGCTTTGGGAGGCCGAGGTGAGTAGATCGCCTGAGTCCCTAGGTTCGAGACCCGCCTGTACTACTTGGTGAGACCTCATCTCTACAATAAATCCCAAAATTAGGCGGGCATGGTAGCGCGCGCCTGTAATTCCGGCTTCTTGGAAGGCTGAGGCGGAAGGATGGCCAGAGCCCAGCAGGTCGAGGCTGCAGTGGCCAGGAGCGGCCACTGCACTACAGTCTGGGCGACAGAGTGAGACTCCAACTCAAAAAAAAAAAAAAAAAAAAGGGCTAAGCAATTCAATTCTTTTTAACTTTCCAGAAATCAATGGTTATTTCAAGTCTACAGTGTAAAATCTAAGTTGAGTATCAAACTGTTCACTTAATCAGCAAAAGACAGGAATTTAACAGATGAACCCTGGGATTTTAGATAACTTAATTCATTTTATCTCCATGGTAACTGCATTATGAAAGTTAGAAAATGATTTAAATGCAGTAACCCAAGTATTAACCCAAAATTCCAGAAAAAAATCCATCATCTAGCTCTAGCCAAAAGTGAAATTTCCCTTTCTTTCAGATTGACTCTTCCAATAAAGTTATATACCTCTTTAGTAGCCAATATAATTTCCATAATTCAGGACAGCCAACTAAATTGTCACTGTGTGAATCATCAACTGAAGACCAAGCTTTGACTTTGCTTTCACTGTTTTCTAGGAGTTGTGTAGTAAAAGGAAATAGTCACTAGTTTGGTAACAACAACCTTGTTGCTATCTCTACCAGACTCATTATATGACCTGTGTCAAATCACTATGTTCTGGGGAACATCAGTATTCTCATAATGACAGTAAGAAGAAAGGACTACATAATCTCCGTATTTACTTCTATGTCTGAGATCATGTGAATTAAATATTTTGTGTGTTGAATTTTTTTTTTACTTGCTACAATTACATTTTTAGTTAATTTTAATCTTTGTTTGAAGGATTTTGGGTCAAGTACCATATTATGAATTTAGATGACATTAAACTCAATTGTGCAATTAAATAGTTCTGTATCCATTTCTTCTTTTTCTGTTACTATCCTTAACGACTCTATCAATATTGCTCTGTAGATCATTTATACCTTAATGCTTCATATTGTTCCTGGAAATCAGAATTTTGTTCTGCCACATTTAGGATATCACAGTGAAATGTTGTGTTTCATGGAAACTCTTCCCAGTACAAAACTATGGCGTGATTAGATCCACGGATATAATCAGATATTATAATTCAATAAGATATCTGAAAAATAACTCAGGACTCATTGTTTTTTAGTAACAATAAACATATTGGAGTATCTTTTTGAAGACATGGACCTTATATTTGCTGCTCAACTGAAGAAGTAAGTATGATATAACTAATACTAATAATATTGGGAGTGAGAAAGTAATGGCTGCTATATAGTAATTACAATACCTTGCAATTTTTGAGTATGTATTAAAAACGAGAAATCGTTCTGTGATTACATATATTGCCTCATTTTATTGCCATAATCTCCTTATTAAATAAATATTATCATTGCCTTTATTTGAGGTATTTAAAAAAAACGGCACATAGAAGTAAAGTAACTTTCCAGGAGTTTACATATTTAATAAATACCTAAGTTGTAAACTGCTACCTGCAATTGCACCAAGGAAATACACGATTAATTACCAAGGCACGGAAAGAACACAAGGCATTGGGGGCAAATTCTTTGAAATGCTAAGGGCTTTTAAGTGGCTCTCAATTGATTTGTATATTCAGAAGCTTTATGACAAACTTTTGGAATACTTTTAAATCAATCACATTTTTTATGGACTAAATATCTGTGTCCTTTCCAAATTCATGTCATACATTTTGTATCTGTACCAAACAAATGAAAACTCTATTTTTGTCATGTGTCCATTTATTTCAAATAAAAGAACAGAATGGGATAGGTATAAACCAAGAACTAGTTATAAACCAAGAGTAGTATATGCTTCTGTAATCACCTGCTTTTCAGATCTGTGTCCTCTCTGGAAACATACCAGATTTGAATGCATAGGCTTATTTTCATAGTACTGGGAATTTGAATCTTAATTAGAATTTTATTTTTATTTTTTCCATGCTCATAGTAGAGTTTCCTACGTTGTAGGAAATTTGAAGGGAGAAGCACATGATACCACCACCAGAGTATATTGGTCTTACATTCAATGTCATAGCAACAAAAAGAACCAACTTAGAATCTGTTATCTGTAATCAGATGTATGTTACAATAGTAAACAAATATTTTCAGCTTACTCTTCAACAATGAATCTCTGATAATTAATAAAGAGCAATTTATAGTGTGTCCTTTTATTAATTTTCTTCTGAGATAAAATTGGATTTGTAGGCCGGGCTCGGTGGCTCAACCTGTAATCCCGCACTTTAGGAGGCCAAGGTGAGTGGATTGCCTGAGCCCGCAGGTTCGAGACCCACATGGGCAACTTAGTGAGACCTCATTTCTACAGTAAATCAAAAAAATTACCCGGGCGGGGTAGCGCACGCCTGTAGTTCCAGTTACTTGGAAGGCTGAAATGGAAGGATCACCAGAGCCCAGTAGGTCGAGGCTGTGGTGGCCGGGAGTGGCCACTGCACTCCAGTCTGGGTGACAGAGTGAGAATCCAACTAAAAAAAAAAAGGCTTTGTGGGAATATTTCTATGTTTTTCTGACCTGAATTCATCTACCACTCACTACTCCACTATTTTAGAAAAGAGCAAAGCAGGCTTTAATATATCTAAACAAAGCATTTTCATTTAAAAAAAAAAAAAAACATAACTCTCATCTTTTAATTAAATTTAAATTAAACTATAAATTCTAATTTAAATTTGTTTATCATAATAACTATCAAACTGACCACCAAGACTATCATAAAAAATACCATTGGTCATTTCAAAGTATTTTTTTTAATTCCAGATATTTTTTTAAAAATTCTCTAAGCTATGAGAAAAAGGTTTTGTGTAATTAGCATTATATATACTTGTGCATCTTATTTGAGAGTTCAAATGGGAAACAAAACTCTAAAAATAAACATTTTTACATGCATCCTACAGTTTTTTAACTGAATTTTACTATTACAACCCTAGAGAATTCGTAGTTATTTTTGTCTACTACTAAGTTGAACCTATTAAAAGAATAATCGGGTTTCAAGGTAAGAATTAAGACATTATAAACTGTTTTTGCCTACATATCAAATGTTTCTTATTATAGTATCTTTATTACATTCTGTTTAACATGCTTACAGAAACTAATGAAATATTATTAAATATTATTTTGTATTTAGATAAATTAATTTCACCAAAATCAATTTAGGTATTAGTTTAAACTTCATGTGTGAGAACTTAATTTTTTTTATTGGCCTACATTTGTGTCTTATATTTAATGAAGAAATAATACTAAAATGAAAAACTATTATCTGTATTTCATAGACCTAAAGTAAATATATATATCCACTTTTAGAAATGAATTCATGATTTTACATTATAATTTGTTCACAGAAACAAGAATACTTTTTTAAGTTTATAGTCAACTCTGAAGAAACTAGTGAAGATTAGAGATAGCACTAAAAACTGAAATCCAATATTACTAAATACCCTTCTTTTAATGTCTCCTGATAAATCCTTTGATCTACTCTTCAAAGGAACAACCCTGTTGTCTATTTTTAATTTAATACTTATATCATTCAAGGGGATAGTAAGTAAGCATGTTCCATTAAGAAATAAACCCAGAATTGTTTTAGGCATTTAAGTTTATATTAATTTAAAAATAGTATATTTTAAAATTTAAAGTTTTCTTTTCTTTCTTTCTTTCTCTTTTTTTTTTTTAAGCCAAGCACCCATACAAGCATACAGGATGAAGAGAAGAAAGGAGGACAGGCCAAGAGGAAGGAATTCTGCTCAATTAATAATACAAGTCTGGGTTCATCCCTCCATGGATTTTGTAGTCATCCAGAGAAATACATGGTTCTTAAAAATTATGTACCTCCAGGACAATCTTGTTTTGATGTTTGGGTTACAATCAGCTTCCTAAGGTTGCCGATAGTATCATCAGTGATTTAATGGGTACCTTCTTCACCAATCATGGCAAACAACCTCAATCATCCTGGCTGGAGCTCAAATCACATGGAACCTGCCAGCATCACAAGCTCCAGGTTTTTTTAAAGTGCAACAAAAATGTGGAAATAGAGAAGCCATATAATTGCTCTAGGAGCTATTATTATTAACTGGACAAATTAATATACTGTTAATAAATGTATTTAATCTACATTTATTATATATGAATTTATTGCTAATAAATTGACAATTTTTTTCCAACAACTAGATTGAATTGTCTGAGACACTATTTACATGGGGCCAAAAACTAGGTTGCAAGGGGAAAGGTGAGTAAAGAAGCTGTGGAATGGAGGAAGGTATCAGCACAGCACATCACTAGTACTGATCTGAGTTAGAGAAATGTTGCAAGTGAAAGAAAAGTTACTGACATTTTAATAATCAATAGTTTTGTAAGAGTTAGCTAAGATTTCTGTTTCTGGGAAAAAATTGATATCACACTACCTTCCTCCATCTCTCTCTTTCTTTTTCTGTCTTCCTTCTTCTTTTTCTTTCTTCCTTCCTTCCTTCCTTCCTTCCTTCCTTCCTTCCTTCCTTCCTTCCTTCTCCTTTCTTCTTTCTTTCTTTCTTTCTTTCTTTCTTTCTTTCTTTCTTTCTTTCTTTCTTTCTTTCTGTGTTTCTGTTTCTTCCCTTTCTTCATTTATTTCTTCTCTATTTTTACAAAAAGCATTCTGCTAAGAGTATTATCCTCTGAGGAAATGTTATTAATCTGTTTATCAAGAAGTAAGTTAAGAGCATACTTACAAAGACATTAGCCCAGGCCGGCTGCTTTTTCTTCCCTTTCCAGTAAGTGCCTCTTAGTATGGGAGAAAAGCAAATTACAGACCAAATAAATGATTTAACTCTTCTTCTTCATAGAAAGACACAAACTTTATTTTCCCATAGTAAGTGAAAGTTATTTGGAGGGAAGTGGGTAAATAAATTAATTTACATCTTCTGCATCATGGATAAAAAAGACCTTTTAAAAATAAGTATTTATATAAGTAAATATGCCTATTACATAATCTGATTTTGCTGCAGTCTTTGATCATTTGGACCTAAATCAAGATTGCTTCTTGAGGATGTATCTTCTGCTTGCTTCCATTGTCAGTGTCAGTGTTGTAGAAACAGCCAACTCAAGACTAATTTGAAGTCCACAGTAAAATTATCCTTTGTTTTTGCCAGTGATTGGTGGAGTAAATGGAACACCTTTATAGATCAGCAATTGTGTGAGGAAAGTGAAAATCTTGAATAATAGTTCTCTGTTCACCACAAATCTGTTAAATTTAATATTTTTTTTCAGTTGAGGGGATAAAACAAGAAGAGAAAGAAAAGAAGAGGAAAAAGAGGAGGAAAGAATCAAGTGATCCTCAGTAGTTTGGGGATTGACAAAAGTAAGACTGATACTTCTTTCTTCTCTGCTAACACACCAGAGTTCAGAATTCCAGAAATCAGGTGCAGGTATGAGATGTTTCTGGATCAGTGTTGGATCTGATCAATACAGTCCAATGGTCAACAATGAACTAATTCTAAACGACAGCTCAGCTAGTAAAGAATATTTCTGTTGTAGTCTTATTTTTTAATTGCTGGTAAATCTTAAAACAAGAACACACATACTCCCAGTCATTGCATTTGGAGTCAGGAGAGTTTATGGCTTTGTTTACAGCAACCAGTAGGGAGAAGTTCCATTATTTATATAGATGCAAAGAGAGACAGATAAGTTGGGGCAATGATTCAAATGTTGATATCTAAGTGATACTGCTTTAATTTATGAGAGCTGCTTAGTCAAGTCGTGATATGCATATCATAAGACAATAGAACATAGAGCTTAAGGGAAAATGCTTAACAGACAAAGTCTTGCCTTGGATCCTCAATTCTGATGTTGGTCTGTCACTCACCTTCTCTGTACTGTGAGTTGCTCATGTGTAGATGAGGATAATAATTTAAACAATGTGCAGTGGTAAGAAGAGTAAATGATCTATCTACAATGCTTAAGACAGTTTCTGGAATTTTGCACATCCTTCATAAATGTAAGTAATAACTATGTAGAGAATAGGATGGCAACACAATGATCTAGGCAGAAGGGATATTTCTTTTGGGGGGGTGGGGTCAAACTAACAGTCATGTGAGAATCCAGGAAGGGTTATAAAGAGCAAGTATGTGTCAGAAGCAATAACTAGGGTACAGTTAAATAAATAGAAAAACCCAGAGGTTACAAAATGAGCCAAGTAGTAGTTAATCCTTGTTATTTGAATGTTTCCTCCACAACTCATGTTGAGCTTTAATTGCTACTGTGATTATATTAAGAAGTGAGACCCTAAAGAGATTATTAGGACATAAAGGCATTGTACATGAATGGATTAATGCTGTTATTGTGGGAATGGGTTAGTTATTGCATGAATGATCTCCTAATAAAGAGATGATGTTTGATTTCTATTTTTATTTCTGTCTCACATGCTTGTTTGCCCTTCTGCTATGGAATGATACAACATGAAGACCCTCACCAAATGTCAGTGCTTTGCTCTTGAACTTCTCAGCCTCTAGAATCACAAGCCAAATAAAACTCTTTCAAACAAAAAGTGTGCATGTGTATATATACCCAGCCTGTGGTCTTCTCTTATAGTAACAAAAAATGAACTAAGATATTTGTGATTTTAAAATCTTAGCGTTCATAAATTTTTGTTATCCTTTTCTTTTGGAAATGCCCTGAAAATTTACAAAGAAAGAAAAATAAGTACTACTTAAAAAAATTATAGACATCGGTAACCTTGAACAAAACAAAAATGAAAGAGCTACCCAATCTGCTCAGAATGGAATGACTGAGCCAGGCTCGGTGGCTCAGCCTGTAATCCCGCGCCTTTGGGAGGCTGAGGTGAGTGGATTCGAGACCCGCCTGGGCAGGGAGACCTCATCACTACAATAAATCAAAAAATTTTCCGGGTGTGGGAAGGCTGAGGCAGAAGGATTGCCGGAGCCCAGCAGGTCGAGGCTGCGGTGGCTGGGAGCAGCCACTGCACTCCAGTTTGGGCGACAGAGTGAGACTCCAACTCAAAAAAAAAAAAAGAATGGAATGACTAAAGTCATATCACCTGCAGATAAAACTCATAGAAAAGCATATTTCTTTAAAATACAAATTTTGTTATCTGAGTAATCAAACAAATATTTCCTTATTTAAGTCACCTGGAACAGTGTTAAAAGTTTGGCATTGTGGACTTTCCTGGACCACACCTGTCATCACAAATTAGTGTGACAGACAATTTTGAGCCAAGAATGCAAAAAAAAAAAAATTATTTAATGGAAAAATTTTGTTTATGAGACAAATTGAGAAGAACCTCAATCCTTCAGGTGTAAATTTATAAATACTTGAAAGATTAATGATTTTTTTAAAGTAAATTTTGCAGTGAACAGACAACACCTTAACCAAATGATTAAACTTAGCAGCTCAAATAATGGGTCAAATGGACATTATGTTCTTGACAAAGCATTGCTCTTGAAGCAGTAAGAAGGCAACAATATTACTATTGTATAATTGTTAATTGAAGTTTAAATTTAAATCTGATGAAAAAAGGATCACACAAATCAAAATTTTCATCCAACAATCTGGAAGAAAACTGACCTAGAATCTTGAACAGTGTCAATATAATAAAAGAGTAAACATTCAGAGATCCTTCTGTGAGCTGAAACATATTAAAAAGACATGATAGCAAAATGCAACTCATGACTGATCACTGGATCCCAGTAAAAAAAAAAAGCTATAACAAAATCTCAAGAAAAATTGGAGAAAATGTAATATGGATGGAATAGTAGGTAATATTAGTATAGTCATATTAAATATCTTAGGTATGATAACAGTATTCAGGATATATATAGATAGATAGATATAGATATATCTATCTGTATATATATATATATATCTCCAAATATATAGATTTTTCACTTTTTTTTTCTTTTAGAAACAGCATCCCTCTCTGTAGCTCAGGCTGGAATGCAGTGGCATGATCATAGCTCACGGCAGCCTCGACTTTCTGGTCTCCCACCAGGGACTACAGATGAATGCTACCATGCCTAATTATTTATTTATTTGTTTATGTATGTGTGCATTTATAAGACAAGGTCTTGTTACACTGCCCAGGTTGGTCTTGAATTCCTGACCTCAAGTGACCTTCCTGTCTTGGTCTCCCAGAATGTGGAGATTACAGATGTGAGCCAGCATGTCATCTCTGGTTTTATTTTTTAAATGCTGTAGTAAATGTGAAATGTAATAATTTCTGTGACTTTTGTATGTTTCAGCAAAAAAAATCACACTCACACACACACACACACACACACACACACACACACACACACAAACCCAGCAATAATGTGTGCAGCTCTTTGCTTGTTCTGCTATGACAAAACACCTGAGACTGGATAATTTATAAACAACTGAGATCTCTTTCTGACAGTTCTGGAGGCTAGGGAGCTCAAGATCAAGGGGCCAATAGAATTGGTGTCTGGTGAGGGCCTGTTTTCTCTGGTTTCAAGGTGGCACCTGTTGTTACATCTTCTAGAAGGAATAAATGTTGTGATCTCACATTGCAGAAGGCAGAAGGAGGTAAAAGAAGATGAATACCATGTGAAGTCTCTTATAAAAGAGTGATTGGAATTATAAGCGTATTATTAATTCCATTCACAGGAGAGGGATCCTCATGACCTAATTACTTCCTAACTGGACACCTCATAATTCTATTGCATTGAAGATAAAGTTTTAACATAAATTTTGAAGGTACATAAATATTCAAGCCATAAATGAGGGTGTGTGTGTGTGTGTGTGTGTGTGTGTGTGTGTGTGTGTGTGTGTTGTATCATGGGTCTGTTTTATCTTGGTGTGTAGCATGATTTCCCTTTTCACCTAGTTTCATTTCAGTACATATTAGGATAGTTGATTCAACACCAAGTCTCTCCCATATGTGGCTGGAAATCTTTACTTGGTGCCAGTTAATTTGCCAGAAAAGTAGACAGATTTATGAGCCATCACAGGTTACTTGATACTTGAGTAACTATGTTAAACTCAAAGTTGGGTATGAGAAATTCTCTTTGAACAAAAATAAATTTGGACAGCAGAAACCTGTATGGATGATGGTTTGGCCAGGAGTGGTTAAAGAAATTGCACAAGAATCTTCAACCCAGTCATCAACATCTTTTAGGTGAAACATTTTAGTGAGTGCTTTGTCTGTAACAATTCATCATTTTCCAAAAGCCAATAAAAAGTTTTCCATAACCAAGAAATTATATTTGCTCATTTTATTTATTTTGTTGTTTTAATTATCAAATACAACTAGCTTTTACTGTGCTCGAGGTTATGTTTTAAGAACTTTACAAATGTCAGCTCATTTATTTTATCTCATTTTCATGACATTATGAGGTAGGTACAATTATTTCTCCATTTTATAGAAGAGAAATTTGAGGCACAGAGATGTCAGTTTTCTTGCCCAAGATTACACAGTAAAGTGACAACATAGAATTTCAATTTAGGTAATTTGGCACCAGATTACATATTATGAACAATGTTACCTCCCAACTCCCTAAATTTCTTGAAACTTTCAATAGCTTCTTACTGCTTACTTTCAAACTTTATCTTCCTTATCATGCTACTCAGTCTTTTAAAAGATGCTTTAACTACCACTTGTTTCATCTTTTTATAATTTCTTTCTTCCTATTCTATATCAGAATCATTCACATTTTCTTTTTCACTTTATATGTAAATTTTGTTGATTGCAATTCATTTAACCAATTGTTAATTTACACTGAATACTTTCTATATTTAATTGAAAGCGTCTCCATGTGTTCTTTTCTTTAGTTTTTATAAATTTCTGTCTTTCATATCTAACCTGTTTCTGATACATTACTTATCCTAACCCTCTCTCTTTTTTTCTTCATTAGCCTGAATTATCCTCATTATTCTGAATCATAGTCTTAATTTTGCCCTACTCTCATGTGTTGTTCAAGTTCAGCTTCTGTTTCCTGAACATAGTTTCCACATCAAGACTTTGTTCTTCCTATTTACCCAGGGTGACAAAATTTTTTTTTTTCATTAGAGGTACAGGAAATAAAATGAGAGGCTATAATAAAACTCCACTATTATTTGACAATAGGAACAAAAAGGGTGCTATATAGTAAATATTTATAATACAATTGCTAACCATTATCTGTAATCACTCCTAACAATAATGAATTAATCCCAGAAGTGTTTCTTATTTCTTATTATAAAGGGTTTTCTCATTATCACTCATCTATTGTTGGGTTTGAAAGCAAGGCACTGTTAAAAGTTTCAACTTTTGTGAAAGTTTTAGCTGCTACTAAAATTTGGGTTAACTCTTATAACACACAATTAAATACATTGTACATATCTAATATGTAGTGATATATTCCATAATATAAACCAACATTACTCAAAGTAATTATTTAAACTCAAATGTCCTTTTTAAAAGAGAAAACTCTATATTGTGAGAGTATTTGCAAAAGGAAATTAGATATGGTTAGATGGAAATTGTTAACACACATTTATTAATAATTTCTAACTATCTTCCATTAATAATATGCTAAATAAAATATGCTAATGTTTAGGCATTATCTTTTAAAAATTTGCATTTCAATTAAATATTATTTATGCCGTTGCCCTATCTATATTTTTTCAAAAAGCCCTTTGGTCGTTGCATATTTTTCATTTTTAAATTGTCCTCAGAGAACATATTTAAACATATTTAAGATCTATCCATTTACTTATCAAGGTAGGGTACTCTAGGTTTGGAGTTTTCTATTTCATTTTGATGGTCATGGTAGATAAGAAGCTTTTTATCATGTATATTCTGATCTTGGATAAGACTATAAAGAAATACTTTTTCAAATGTGTACCTTGTCATGTAGTAAAGTCATACACCTTAGTGATATCTGGTGTTAACAGGTGAAATAATGCACAATATTTAATAATTTTTAGCAAAAATACACATCATTCTCCCTTTGCCAGTTATCTTTCACACATACATGCACATACACAAATTAAATTTATGCTATATGTCTATTCACACATATCAGACTTTGACAAATTTTTTGATTTAAATTTTTCTTTCTATGAAAAATGAAGAAAATGACAACAACTATATAAATAATTTAAGCCTCTTTCAAAATGCATTAAAATTATAAATTTTCCAATCTATAATTTTTTTTAAATCTCATTTTTGTAAGAAAAATTACAAGTGCAAATATGCCTTGTAGCCTAATAGTTATGAACTGTATTTACCATAAATTTCAGTCAAATAGGAAAACGCAGTCCAATTAATGGAGTCAATTTGGCAGCATGCTGAAAGTATCAATAATATCAAATTTTAAAAGTTAAATGCTTAATCTTGCAGATTTGGAATGACTAACATGAGAGACTTTGCTCTCTCAAGTTTAAAAATGTATTTCTCTGCCAAATGTACTTTAGAAATTAGGACATAAACCTGAACAATCAAGTATTCTACTGAAAAAGAAGAAAAGAAAGAGGTAGTGATAATAGGTTCTGATTGCCCACTTCTATCTGGCATAAGAGAAGAACACAAAGCAGGACGATTCTGGAATCGCTAATGTGTTGCCCAGTAGATTGGGGCTATGGATCTTTTATTTCTCTCCAGCGATATTTTTTTAAAGCTGGTATAGAGAAGGAAGTATCTTTATGAAGAGAAAACTGATGTCCTATCTCCTAGCTAGATACTCACTGAGTGAACAACAGGAAATCGTGTCTACTTCAGTGCCCCAGAGAGGAAATTACAGAGAGATTTTTGGAAAAGTCACCATCTCCATCTGCTCAATAAAATTGCATGTCGTGTATGAACAAAAAGATCAGAAAATGTTGACAGTAGTGACCACTCGGAACTTTTTATGATGGCTGGATGAAGAAAAAGAGACATTGGAGAAGATTTTACTATCAGAAACTATTATGTCAAAAAATCATGTGTCTCTAGCGGGCTACTTGCATATCCAGAAAAGGAGTTTGGCTTTGGCCATCTTGATTGAGACCTAACCAAGGCAGTCCCTTGGAATAGAGTAAGCACAGTAGTAAGAATTTGTAGAGGGTGTCACTTTGGGCAGAGTGGAAGGAAGGGCAGACAGGAGGAGAAGAGATGATTCAGAGAGGTTAGCCAGGAACTGCATCACAGACTCAGAAAGTTGGACGGTTCAGAGGGTCCCACAAAGCCAAAAAATGACCCACAAATAACTGAAATTAGGGCATTTGAGATAAGGAAGTTTATGTCCTTGAAGAAATACAAAGAAATCTATTTGGTTAAAAAAAAAACAGGCAACTGACCCTTTTCAGCTCCTCTCAACTCCTATGCATGGAAACTCTGGTAACAGAAGATAAGGAGAAAACAAAATAATACGATGATCAAAAATACATACAGGACATTTATTTCCACTGATGTTTCTTGGTCTACTGCATAGCAATAAAAAGTTAAGGGTGAAAAAGAAACTACGGCTAGATATGAGAGGAGATATGCAATTTTCTTGGACTGTGAATTTTAGCACTAAAAATGAGTCATTATTAAATCAAAACAAGACTATAACTTAAAGTTAAAGGGGATTAAAAAGAAAAAAAAACTGTGTGGTCTTTACTTGCAATGTCATCGAAGACTGGGAAATGGAGATCTGGCAGAACATACTCAAAAGCATAAATATGTAAAGATGTTTCCAATATGAGCCCTGATTGAGTTCAGTTTGCCCAAAAAAGTTACACTAGACATTATAAAGGACTTATAGAGATATTTTCAGAAGGAAATAAATATTTCTGAAGTGATGCTTCTATTATATACATTCAGTGGTCCCTTCACACATCTTTATTGGTTGTGACACATTTACGGTTTAAGAGAAATAATCTGGGGATGGTTACACTTAAATGATTAATACTAGGAGCAGAATTGTATTTAAATTAGATGGTCTTTCCAATTGCATACAACAGACATTTTTAGGCTGTACACATTAATGTAACAGAAGTCTAGATTTAAAGATGAGTAAATGTTGAAATTATTTTGGCTGTGGCAATATGTCTTAATTATTTTTGGTAAAATTGCTTTAATTATGCTTATAACCATAAAAAACCACTATCATCTTAAATCAGAATATTTGGGGCTCTTCATATAGATATATAATTAATGAAATCAAATCTATTTTTAAGGTTGTGGGATTATATTAAGTATGTCCTAGAGCATAGCATTATAATCAGATTATTTGGAGAAAAGGTACAAACACATGCACCAACACAATTATATATATATGTGTGTATATTGTGTGTGTATATATATATACATATGTGCATATATAGTGTATTTGGCACCTGTAGGGGAGGAAAGGTGTGATACTTTTCCTTACCAATTATAAGAGTCACAGCTGACATGCCTGTAACAGAAGACAGATTAACAAGAAAAAAATTAAATATGTATTTAAAGTTTTATGTGATATAAGACCCTTCAGAAATAAAGACTCTAAGACTCAGGGGAAACTGTCTATTTTTATGGTTAGGTTCAGTGAAGAGTTGACACCCATGTAGAAATCAGATTGGACAAAAGGGAATGATCTAATGGTAATAAATGGAATGGGGAAACGATCTAATGGTAATAAACAGAAGGTCTGTCTATTCAGATTCTTTTTTGGTCTCTGTGTAGCATTCCTTCCTCTCATGCATTGGATTAGAAATTCCTCTGGAATAATGGTCTCATGACCTACTATCAAATAAGGTAGGTCAGAAATTTTTTTTATGGCCAGCTTTTACACAGAAAGGCAGGGAAAGGTTAGAGTAATATTTCTAGCGTCTATGACCTGCCTTGGTAAGAGGAAATCTAGTTTCTATGGCCTGCCTTGGGGAAGAAAGGAGAAGAAAAGACAGAAAGTCAGGAGAAGGTTAGAGAGAGACTTTGCATCAGAGGCTCTTCCAATGTTTTTCAGTTCAAAGTACTCAGCATGCCAAAGTATCATAGTTCAGGGTATCATTTTCTAGGCTTCAACACACCCATGAGTCAAAGACCCGACCCCACTGACTATTAACCGCTGCTGTATGTATGATCTCTGTGTGTATGAGTTCCACATGCATAAATATATGTGAGTATACACATATGTATTTATTTTTCATTATTTGCAAACATAATGGCATATGTAAGAGAAAGCTAATGCAGGCCATTCGTTTGCTGTTCATGAAACTTATTTTAGATAAAATCACATTATCATTAAGTTCATGGATAGGTTGGATCTTTTTTCTCATAAAAGAAAACAGGATAGAAATTGAATTCATTATCCTGCTGAATTCTGTCACTTTACAGAGCATGATTTCTTACTGGGCTTACGGAATCCATCATTCCTTTTTCCTTTATATAGGATGAATACACCACCGTGATATCCTGCTAAAGTCAGACTCATGGTATGGCAAATGTGCTGAAATGCCCATTTAGTCCAATATATTTTAATGCAGTAAATAAATTGTTGTAGTGGGTGAATAAATTGTTGTAGTGTGAGATCACTTGGCACAGTAGTCTGTATTAAAGGAAACATCACTTTAAACTAACTCTTTACCATCTGTTGTGTACTCTAATTTAAAAAGACCATAATTTACAATTGCAAAAGTAGGTAAGAAACAAATGATTGAAATGCGTATTTCTGTACTATATTCAGCTGAACATGCATCTGTTCTGTTTATCTCTGGAATATTAGATGTTAATTGGGAGACAATCTCCTATCTTCACATTTGAGGAAAAATTTAGGGAGAGCAGAAAATCAAGAATTACTCTCAAAGTGATTTTCTTTTACACAATTGTGATATGAATACAATCGGGTCTCAATAAAACATTGAATAATTATTATTTATAGAAATTACTATTGCATTTCATATAAAATACTAAACCTTGAAGAGATTGCAAAAATTACTGTTAAAGGTAGATCATTATTTTAATTATGGTGCATTTAGATGGAATGAAAGGAAATTTTTAATATTTAGTCATTTTTCCTACATAAAACCTGATTTCTTATGGTTCAATCTAATGAATATAAGAAAATTCAGGTAGCTTCATATTTTATAAATCACCAAAGGCTTTTTACATTAGACAATAAAACAAAAGGATTATTTGCATAATTTATTTCTGATAGTTCCATATTAATTTGTATTTTTACGTGTTGAACTGAGATCTGTAGAGTTCCACTGTACAATTATATAGAAAATACAATCTTTTATTTACAGCTCTAACACTACCATTAAAGAAAAAAATTATTCATGAAACTTGTTAAATGGTAAGGAAGACTAAGCAGAAACTACAGTGATAGTTGTAGAACCTCCGTAATGAGAATTTATAGTTGGGGAGAGAGATCTGAACTCAGTCTAGCCTCACTCAGGGGGAACAAAAGATGGGAAGACTTTTAAGCCCTGAAGCTCTAGAGAAAAAAAAGCACAGACCCTCTGTGTTTGCTAATTGGCTTTACCCAAAGGAAAATTTAACTTTCTCTTTGTGACAGAAGATAGTTTTAAAACTTGGGGCCAGGCACCAACCAAGTGGAAATTTACAGACAAGAAGCAGTTGGGCAACAGTGGTTACAAAATTACTAAATGTTGGCGAAAAAGGAGGATTCTGGCAAAACCAACTTAATAGGACTCTTGCTCAAGGCAGGCCAGGGTGGTCAGACATCACCTGGAGCATAATGACGAATGAGGTGATTAGATACCAAGGGCACTTGCATATTGAGGGCAGGCCATTTTGTCTAAACTGACTTAGCAAGATTCTTTCTTTTTTTATTTTTTTTGAGTTGGAGTCTCACTCTGTCGCCCACACTGGAGTGCAGTGGTCGCTCCTGGCCTCCGCAGCCTCGACCTGCTGGGCTCCGGTGATCCTTTCATGAGGAAGTCATGATCTTCTCCCTCTGGCTTTGTTTTCCCCTCCTCTTTTCCCCTTGGCGGGAGCTTTTGCCACAAGGCAGAGAGATCGGAACTCAGTCTGACCTCACAAAAAGAAACAAAAAAAGGGTAGAAAGCAGTTTAAGGTCTGGAATGTCAGAAGGAAAACACAGGTAGTCTGTGTTTGTTAATTGGCTTTACCCAAAGAAAAAAATCAACTTTCTCTTCGCTATTGGAGATAAACCCGAGGCCAGGTGCCACTTGTCTCCTATAATCCCAAGAAGACTGGGAGATAGAGTCTCTATCTTTGGTGACTACATTTCAAAGAAGTGATGTCAGTTCTTAAGAAAAATATCCCTGGGTTATGAAGTTGGCAAGAGGCTTTTTTAAAGATTTACATATCAAAGAGAAAGAAAAATAATTTACTACATTTTTTTTTAAAAGAAAAGACTCGCCTGGCTCGGTGGCTCAGGCTGTAATCCCGCGCCTTTGGGAGGCTGAGGTGAGTGGATTGCCTGAGCCCGCGGGTTCGAGACCCGCCTGGGCAGCGAGACCTCATCTCTACAATAAATCAAAAACTCAGCCGGGCGTGGTAGTGCATGCCTGTAATTCCGGCTACTCGGAAGGCTGAGGCGGAAGGATCGCCGGAGCCCAGCAGGTCGAGGCTGCGGTGGCCGGGGGCGGCCGCTGCACTCCAGTCTGGGCAACAGAGTGAGACTCCAACTCAAAAAAAAAAAAAAAAAAAAGACTCTAAGAAGAGGAACGTCAAAGGACTAGAGTCAAGAAGGAGCTCATCTAAAGTTCAGTCAAGTTGAGAGGAATGTTAAAGTTGTCTTCAACATTAGTTTAAAACATAAAATGAACTTATTCTCATGGCAACTGTATGAGCTGCTAAAAGTATACTAAAGCTACACGCCAAACATGAATTTTGCAGGCAGTACTGATTTGCTTTTTCCTTTACATATTTCTTCTTCTGAACAGAGAGAGGAAGAGAAAAATATGCTATTAAAACTACATTCCAATTTCCACTCCAATATGCAAAGAACTTGTAAGTCACCACTTCCACTCTCACAAGGAAAAAGTTGAGAAAAATGAAAAATCAACATTTTTTAGATCAGAGAATTGAGGTCATGGTATAAATCACCATACTAAAAACTGGAGAGAAAGGTAAATACAGAGAACGCAAAGCTATTTACTTGAAGCAGAAGCTGCAGGAGCCAGTACAATAGAAAACTTAGAAGAGTAACTTCAATAAACTATTGGAAGCTGAATATGGATTAGTTTGAAAGTGAAAAAAATCCCAGGACCTAGTGTAAAGTAAACCCATCCCCCAAAACTCTCTCCTCCACCTTGAGTTTTCCTTCCATTGTCCCAGGTTCTCATGGAGATCACAGAGAAAAAAAAAATCCCCTTGTACTTGGCCAGAGTGAGGAGAAAATAACCATTTTGACATACACGCAAAAAAAAAAAGTAATTCAGGAAAAAAAAATCCAGTGACCTAAATGACATACGCTTACCCAGTGCTCAAGCTCAGGACACCATACCCCAAAATCTGGCACCTTGGTGCCCTGAGTACTTTGAACTTAAGAACACTGGTAGGGCCACAGAGGCAAAAGTGCTCTCTGCCCTCTTTCCCTCCAGTGTCTTGCCCTTTTTCTCCCTGCAGTGAGTCATAAATACTAGAATTCCTCATTCCCAAAGCAAGCCACAACACTTAAAAAGCTCTCTCCCTTCTTCCTTGAAGATCCTCCTCATACCTGGGAAGAAGGAATGTAACACAGAGAGGCCAAGAAGAATCTGAATAGTTAGGTCCATTACTACATTTTCCCATCAGTTTATTACCATTCGATGATACCCTTTTATTCAATCATATGTCTACATGACTGCCCATTCATCAATGAACATAAGCATACAAAAAGAAAGTTTTCTCTGGGTCTCTGAGTCTTCACTAATGAAATTTCCCATGCCATGTAAATTTTTAATTAAATACAGCATTATGCTTTTATCCTTTTATCTGTCTTTGGTTATAAGAAAGTTGGCCATGACTCTTATGATGATTATGAAAAATATCACGCCTTTCTATACTAGCAAAGAAGAGGACTTCACCAGAGCCTTACATGACTTGGAGGAAGGGAAATTACCGAATATCCTATAGGCTTCATGTTTCACCTGAAGGGGGAAATTCTGAGAAGCACTTGTAAGAGTCATAGTCCAGTTCGCATGACCACTATAAAACTGAGACGCAAATATAGGGTTTCAAAATACAGTCTCTCCCAACACATACCCCATATTACCACTGCATTAACAGGATTTCCATGGCATTTACTCAACTTAGCTGAAAATTTATGTCCTCACACTAACCTACATAGGAATGCTTGTAAAAGCTTTAGTCAAAGTTACCCAAAACTGGAAACAACAGAGATGTCTTTTAATAAGTGAATGAATAAACAAACTCTGGTACATCTAGAGTTTGTTTAAAAAGGAATAAATAAAATGAAATACATAAAAAGGAATGCTCCATTAAGCCTTGAAAAGACATGGAAGCATGTTAAATATACGCGGCTATGTGAAAGAAGCCAAACTAAAAAGGCTACATAATATATGAATCCAACTAAATGGCATCATTAAAAAGGCAAAACTATACAGACAATGAAAAGATGAGTGTTGCCAGGTATTTTCCAAGAGAGAGGAAAGGGACAAATAGGTGGAACCCAGGAAATTCATGGGACCTTGAACTCTTCTGTATGAAACTGTAATGGATACAGGCAATATATATTTGCCATAACATATAGAACTATAGGACACAGTGAACCCTAATGTAAGCTATGAACTATATTTAATAATAATGTATCCATTTTGGCTCCCTAGTTGTAACAAGTACACCACACTAATACAAGATATTATACAATGGGGAAAACTCTGTAGGGGTGGGTGGTCAGAATATGGAATTCCATGTTCTATATGCTCTATGATTCTGTACGTCTAAAATTGCACTCATATATAAAGCCTATTAACTATAAACATATACATGTTTAAATGTGGCCATTTCTGTCTTGAGATTATTATAATTTATCTTTTATATGCATCACATTTTGTTTTGAAAATACCTGGGTGATTGCTTTTGACCATAAAATCTAAGGACTGTATGGCTTGACTTTCAAAGGAGCAATGGTACACAGCTATGGTTAAAATGTGATATATAAACAATGAATAGATATGGAATATAACAGGAATCAACCACAAGTGCATTGAGGGGGAAGGATAAAAATGTAAGTTGAATCTGTAAAATGGTAGAAGAAGATGAGGAGGGTTTGCGAGAAGCTGTGTAATGATCTGCAAAGGTACAAATAAATTTTTTAAAATCATAAAAACAGAGATGGTTAAATTATTTGCTCCATCAATTAAAAAAACTTCCTCCACTCTCTCAAATTGTCAGCAAAATCTGACCACAAAAATATAGCCAATATTTGAACTATACTTGGGAGTCATTTATCTATATTAGGCTGCATTTAATTTTACCCTGTTATGACAAATCAATTCCAATCCATTTAATACCTACACTAAAGAGAAACTATTTTGCTCTATAATGGTTATATGAATATTAAAATATCAAACATGACAATTAAAGATTTTAGATATTATAAGTGTAACATTTGTAAGTAATAGCTTCTTTTTTTAACATAAAGTGGCTTGCATTTTTAGACACTACCCACAGCTAACTTTTTGCACAATATGTGTGTTATTCAGTCCAATTTACTAACCATATTTCTGTATTTTATTATGGAGGAAAATGTAAATTTACTTTCAGGAAATGACGAGTGAAAAATCTCTTCCAGAACTTCATGACATATGCTGAAATTACTCCAGAGATAACTGCTTTAGAAATAAACAAATATAGGTGGTTTGTTTTCAATTTAAGTAAACTAGAATATATTGTTTCAATTGTCAACTTCAAGAGTTACACGTGGTTAATGCGTGTCATGTAGGAAAGGATTAAGGACATTGTTTATTGAATCAAATATTCAGAGTCATCTTTTCCCCCAAAAGGGTTTTTTTTTCTTATTCTTATCTGTCATTTTCACTATATATTTTATAAATATTTCAGGCCCCGTTGCATATAAAACCAAGTAAAAATGTAACTGTAGGCTTTAGGATTTAAAGATAATAATGACAACTGCATTTATTTTAAATGGAGTTTTTAATTAAAAGCTGACTTGTGAAGTATCCAATGCCAATTAGCAGATAAAACTTCCATAAAAGAACGATTGTAATAAATCTTGTAGTTTCCAAAAGAATTTGTTATTTTTATCTCTAAAAAGTGAAAATAAACCACTTTTCTATTTAAATAAATTACAAGCTGATATTTTTAGGATACAGGGAAAACTCTTTTCCCTGATAATCTTGAATTGTTAAAACTGTCTTGAGTTATACATAATATATGATATAATAATTATGTGTGTACCTATATGCATGTATGTACACATGTACATATGTGTGTTATAATCCCATTTTAATTAGAAGTGCATACTGTAGTGCTAAGAGCTTTATTACTATAGAACAGTTCCTGCATGTAATTTATCCTGTTGCTATCAGGGTGGGGGTTTTTCTTTTCCATCTTAGAGTCATTGGCTGATGCCCTGAAACAAGACAGATTAATAAGAAAAAATCATACAAATTTAGTTAACATAAGTTTTTTTGTGACACCGAGCCTTTATTAGGGAATGAAGACACAAAGAAGCAGTTAAATTTGAATGTAAAAAAGAAAAAGCAGATTTGATGAAGAATGAGAAGTTGTGGAGAAATGTGGTAAGGCAAAGGGCATGAGTATGTAAGCTGTTTGTTCAGGTTCCTTTTCATGCCCTTTCCTTTCAGGAGATAAGGATGCTATTTATCGTTTACAGGGCTAGGGAGGCCACCTCTTACATGCGAGTCTTATGGCCTGTTTCACAGGCAGATCAGAAAAGCTTTCTTAGGATTTTCAACCTGCTTCAAGGAAAGGTCAGAAAGACCTTCCTGCACTTGTCATTTCTCAGATTCCTTCCGCTTAAACGATTCAATATGCCAAGTTTCCATATTTTTGCATCCTAAACCTCATTGATATGTGAAGTGTAAATTATTTGCTCAGTCTTTCTCAAAATACATTATATTTTTCTTATTCCAGATCCAGCTGTGTATGAAACCAAGTAAGAAATAAAACGGCAGGCTTTAGAACTTTAAAAAAAAGACAGTTGCATTTATTTTATGTGGAGTATTCAATTTAGAGTAGAACCTTGTAAAATATCTTCAGTTCTGTCATTTCTCTTGTGAGTTTACCCTAAGTGACAAGAGAACACAGAAGTAAAGGTCATTGTGTCTGCATCAAAGTAAGAAATAGGGAAGTAGTGCAAAACAAGAATGAAGAAGTAGCCAGAACCTTCTAGATCCTACCACAGCTTAGCGATTTATATTTTCAAAATATAATTTTAAAATACACTAAGGCTGGGTACAATGACTCATGCCTGTAATCCCAGCACTTTGGGAGGTGAAGTTGAGAGGATTGCCTGAGTCTAGGGGTTCGAGATCAGCCTGCGCAACTTAGCAAGCCCTCTTCTCGCCAAAAAACAAACAAAAAAATTAGCAGGGAGTGGTAGCACACGCCTGTAGTTCCAGTTACTTGGAAGGCTGAGGTGGAAGGATTGCCTGAACCCATCAGGTCGGGTCTGTGGTAGTTGTGAGTGTGCTACTGCACTCCAGTCTGGGCAACAGAATAAGTCTGGCTCAAAAAACAACAACAACAACAAAACAATAACAACAACAAAACACACTAAAGGATTCTGGACTACTTGACACTTAGATTCTGAAGAATTTTCTAAGCAATGATATTTGATAGGATAATGAATATGAGGGCGTAGTGTACAGAAGACATACCCTGACCAGACAAAGTACTATTTGAGGGCATGGGGATAGTTGATGACACTCAAAAACACCACAGCCCCGACTTGCTGAGCTCAGGCAATCCTTCCACCTCAGACTTCCAAGAAATTAAGAAATTATACTCTTTAACTAAATTAGGTTTGGGTTTTTATTTTCATTTTGGTGGTAGAATTGCTACAGATACTTATATATCAATCCTTTTCTTTTTTAAAAATAATTAATTGCTATATGGCTTACAGTTTCAGTTGCCATGAAGCAGCATCTCTGTACTATTTATTCTGTGTCTATCTATGGTTTATAGCCATTTTTTCCCCAAAATAATTGCAATTTACACTGAGGGACTTTTACATTTACATTAGATGGAAAAACAAAGCTTGTAAAATAAAAGGAATCCAGAGTCAGACATCATAGATATCATATATTCATGAGATTATAATGAGTGCTTTAAACTTTGTAAGCTAGATAGTTTGATTTAAGAGAAAAAATAAGCAGTAACAGGCAGATTGACAGGTATTAGTCTTTTAAAAATTACCATCTACCATGTAAATTCTCATAGATCAAGAATGTTCCTGTTTTGTGTAGTTTACATTATTTTTTAAATTTCTTAAGATCAAAGGAGTATGTTTTGATATTGGATTTCATTTTAAAAAACAATGAGTTTGACAATACAGATCATAAATAGTATATTATGCTTTAAGACACCTGCTTACAAACCAATTCAGCACCAATCGAACAGAGAAGTAGGTCAGAGGGCAAGAAAGGATCTTAAAATGGTGTGGTATTGAAAAGTTTCCAATGACTTCCACCTGTTAGTATTTCTCCTTTGTGTAATTCCTTCTTCCTGAATGAATGACGATAAACCTAGTCAATCACTTCTATCAATAGAATGTAGCAAAAGTGATGAACTGCTACTACTTAGACTGGGTTATAGTCTGCGACTTTTGCCTTCTCTGTCATTGTTGCCTTTCTTGCTCTGAAAATAAGATAGTTGCTATGTTGTGAGCTGCACTTCACAGAGGCAAAGCACAGATTATTCTTGCTCACAGCCAGTAGGGACCCAAGGCCCGCATGCAGCCCAAAGGGTGATCTTAGAAGAGGATCCTCTTTATCAAGTCCTGTGATGACCACAGTTCTTGACTGCAGCCCAGGGACAGTAGCCGGCAATTCTACTCCTGGATTTCTGGCCCAAAGAAATTGTGACGTAATATACTTTTGCTGTTTTAAGTTGCTACATTTTGGATAATTTGTTACACAGCAATATATAACAGATACAACAGGAAAAAGCCAAACAGTTTATTTCAAAATATATTTTGAATGCTTATCTAAAAGTAGATGAAATTTAAACACGATCTTACCTGAGAAATACATATAACTTTTTAAGTGTAGCCAAATTTATACTGAAAAATATGACTGTCTTCTTGGCTTCCTCTTTATAGTATTCAGGCAAAAGTTAGAAATAGATATAGTTAGAGATACAGTTAGAGACAGAGATCAAGAAATATAGAGATATAGGTGTAGATATTGACCATGGTACTTGCCACTGCAGGTTAATGAAGATTGAAAATTAGGTCTGCTCATCATAATCAGTAAGGCACAAGGGTTATTGATGAAACACCTGCCATCTCAAATGTTGCTGGTCAGCGGTCAGAGAGAAAAAAAAAACAGCTCTGGAGGGTCTTACACTAGGAATTAAATATTTTGGTCTGTAAGTGGCACGTATCTGGTATCAACTCATCGATCAAAAGTAGAGAAGTAACTACTCAATCAAAAGGGGCACAACAATTGCGATCTTATCTTCAACCAGGAATGGATTATATTTGGAAGTATTTAACAGCAGTATTATTGGCTACTACACTCTAGAAAGTTGCCTGATACTTTCCCATTGTAAATGTCCGTCCTTCCTTCCTTCCTTCATTCCTTCCTTCCTTCCTCCTTCCTTCCCTTCCTCTCTCCTCCCTTCCCTCCCACTCTCCCTCCTTTCTTTCTTCCTTCCTTTCTTCCTTCTTCCTTCTGTACCTTCCTCCCTCCCTCCTTCCTCCCTCTTTCTTTTCTTTTCTCTCTCACTTTTTCTTTCTCTCCTTTTTTTAAAAATATACATCAAGAGAAATCTTCCAGGCTCCTCTTAGAATACTAAAATGTCCAACATTATTTAATATAATGAGTGAGTAATTTGGTTCTACCATGTCTTCCAACACACCATGTCTACCATGCCTTCCAGTGATTTTTCGTTTGTTTGTTTAAATTGCTCCCAAGATAGGAGGGGAGGGAGCTAGCCCATTGTTTTAGTCTTTATCCAACTTTATCAATGCAAGTTTCCCTAGAACTTATTAATTTTTGTGATTATTTTGTTTTATTTGTTGTTAATTATCTGAACGTATACTGCATTATTCCATCCTGATACTTAAGAAGTCTGTTTATTTTGTTCTTAATTAATTGATTTAACAAACAAGTACTGAGTCTTTCCATTTTGGCAGCATTTGTCTAAGGACAGGGAATGTAACCATGACAAATATTTCACACATACTTATGAAAGAGACAATAAACTAATGGAAAAGTAAAACACACGCTATGTTAAGTAGGGAGGAATCCTGTAAAGAAAATAAATAAGGAAAAGCATAGGTTGTGCTAAATATATTATTTTAAATATAAGTTTAGGAGGGCTTCTCCAACTTGCTGACATTAAGTAGAAACCTAAAAAATGAAGCAAAGGGTTCAGAGTATCAGAAGAAAAAGCATTTAAGGCTCAGGGAACAGAATGTGCAAAGACCCAGCGGTAGAAACACCCTCATTGTATTGTTGTATTATAAGGAAGTGGATTAGAAAAGAATGAGCCAGGGAGAAAATGGTAGTAATTAATATCTGACAGATAGCCAATGTCCTGTTTATGTAGGGCATTGTAATTCATTGTACTTACCTTTCTTTTTCCACTATATGGAAATTCTTTAGATAATAAAGAAAACCATCTATTTGACATGCTTACACTTATATTTTTAGAGTACCAAAATGATGAACATTGAGAATAGACAGTAGGGAGGTGATGGCAGCTTGAACACATGGATAGAAGCAATGAAAGTAGTATAAGGTTTATAGTCTCATTTCAAAAGTAGACTTATTTTGAAAGCTTGATTGTGCAGTGTGAGGGGTAGAAAGAGTCAAGAGAGACTTCAATATTTTTTTCCTAACTCACTGCAAAAAATATTGCAATTCACTGAAAAGAAGAGACTGAAAGAGTATGTCTGGATAAAAAGAGAGGGAGATAGGATTTCAGTATATTAAGTTTAAGAGGCCAATTAGACATGTAAGTGGAGATACTGAAACCAGTTGGAGTACAGATGAGAAGTACATTTGAGTACTTATAGGTATTTGGAAGTCTTCCGTGTATAAATGAGTGCTAGAGTCACAAGACTAAACATTGTTATAAAAGAGGTAATTGAATGTACTTAGAAAAGATAAGAGGTATAAAACTTGAGCACTAGGTAACTCCAACATTTAAAGACCCTAGATTTAACACAAACTAGTAAAAGTCACTGAAGAGGAATGATTGATGAAGTAAAAGTATCAGAGAATTGAAATGTCTCTTAGTCAAACAAACACACAAAAAATTATTCAAGTAACCAATTGTGTCATTTGCTGCTGACCAAGTAAGATGAAGACTGAGAATAGACAATTATATTTAACAATGTTGTGATCATTAATAACCTTGACAGGAACAATTTCAGTGAAGGAGTGAGTTGAGTCTGATTCAAATAGTTGATGCAAAAGTAGAAAGAGATAAATTGTAAGGACAGAAAAAGTGAGGTAGTAGTTAAAGGTATTGCATCTGAAAAAAGAGTTAAGGTGAGAAAAACTGTATGTTGATTTTCTGGACAGATTATTTCATAAGTTAACAAGGATAGTCTTTGTTGCATAAGTGAGCAATCCTTATAGAACATTAAGAGGAGGAAAGAAGGGAAATATCCACATAGATACACGGGGGAGTAGAGGCAGTATTGCACACAGAGAGTAGCAAGGTCAATGGCTGAAAGTCAAAAGATATTTGATATTTTATTTAAACATAGATGGAAAGGTAAAAAACACTTAGGTTCATTAGTCAATTGGGAAAATACAGAATTGTTTCTTGGCAGCACTTAGGACAACTTGAATAAGTGTATAAATGAACAATGAGGTCAGTCGGCATGTGTGTGAAGGTACTTTGGTTTAATTTTGGTCTCTGGTTTTGTTTGTCTCAATTCTGGTATGCTGTGCAGGTGCATAGTAAGATGAGGGTGGGATTAGTGGGGTTGAGATTTTCTGAGGGAAGTTTGATGAAAGTTAATGGTGGCAATGGAGTTGAAGACAAACTGAAGGGCGTTATTTGACAGTAGATTGTGAGAGTTCAAATTGAAAGGGAATGATGATGTGAATTGCAAAAAGGAAAAGCAATAATGGGAAGTTGGTAGAGTAAATGTACTTTTAGTTCAGGAGGTCAAATGATTTTTGAAGATAGGATATTAGTAGGGGTGAACAGTAGAATTGGGGATTGTTGGTTGGAGAGGAAAGAATGCTTGCAATGTTGTCGACAGAGCTATGGGTAAAGACACATCTGGTGTACCCAGTAAGTGGCTGAAGCAGAAGTGAGGTGACATTTACAGAGCAGAAGAAGTCAAGGTTCTGAGATGACGTTTTCAAAGGTGACAACCAAGACAATGAAGGGAACTTGGTATATAATTTCTGGCCTTGGCTAAGCTTGGTGACTCCTGCCTGTAATCCCAGCACCTTAGGAAGCTGAGGTGGAAGGATCGTTTGAGCCCAGGAGTTTGAGACCAGTCTGGGCAACAAAGTGAAACCTTATCTCTACAACACATAAAGATAAAAATAAAAATAAATTAGCCAAGTGTGGTGGCACACACCTGTAAACTCACTATTCATGGTCTGAGGCAGAAGGATCACCTAAACCTAAGAGGTCACGGCTGTGGTGAGCTGTGACTGTGCCACTGCACTCCAGCTTGCATGACAGAGTGAGATCCTGACTCAAATAAATAAATAAATAAATAAGTCTTTCTATACTAAAAAATTCTGGCCTTAATTGCAAGGTTTTGTTTGAAGGTACCATAGATGCATAATGACATTTACAAGTTCTAAAATAAATAGCATGGGCCTAGATGACAAAGTATATATACTTAAGCTCTTTTTAACTACCTTTTGCCATCTTCAAGTTTGGGTTACAAGCCGGGCACAGTGGCACACACCTGTCATCCCAGTTATGTGGGAGGATCCTTTGAGCCCAGAGTTCAAGACCAGCCTGGGCAACATAGCAAGACTCTATCTCTAAAACATACATAGATTTTTAAATATTGGGTAAAAATAATATGCAACTCAGAAGGTGAGAGTAATAAATAAAAAGATAACAGCATTGTCCAGCAATTATGAAGCTCTCAGTAAACACTGGTTATCATTTCTAACATCACTGTAATTTGTTTGAATGAGTTCAGTTTATATAGTAGACATTCTGAAAGAAAAAAGTTCTTCACAATAAGATGAAACTTATGATCATTTTTAAGTTTTCAATTTAAATATTTTTTCAACAGTCTTAATTTTGAACAGGTAATGATATTATAAACTCAAAAATATTATTTTCTTTTCTTTTTTTTTTTGAGTTGGAGTCTCACTCTGTCATCCACACTGGAGTGCAAGTGGCCACTCCCGGCCACCGCAGCCTCAACCTGCTGGGCTCCAGGGATCCTTCTGCCTCAGCCTTCCGAGTAGCCGTAATTACAGACATACACTACCATGCTCAGCTGATTTTTTGATTTATTGTATAGATGAGGTCTCGCTGAGTTGCCCAGGCGGGTCTCGAACCCGTGGGCTCAGGCAATTCACTCACCTCAGCCTCCCAAGTTGCTGGATTACAGACTGAGTCACCGAGCCCGGCTAAAAATATTATTTTCAATGACTAGTGTTGAACAATTTAATACTCTAGGTTTATAAATTTCTCTAGTACACTATTAGCAATTCTGGAGAAATCCTCAATAGTAAAAATGACAAAATTTAGATTCAGAAACCAAAAATAAAACAAACAAAAAAATGTTTCCAATGAGGAGGAACAGAAGACAAACTCAGTAACCAATTTATAAGGGCTTCTTTGGCATTTTAGTGATAAGGAATGACTAGCCAGGGACATACAAAGACGATTGAGACATGGTTTTTTATATTATTATGTATAATCATATATGAAAGTCCTGAGTTAGCAAATATATTGTACATTCCCTAGCATGGGCTTAAATTTTCAAAAATAAATATTCTGTTTTCCTCATATAAATCAAAGTCTCTTCAGTTACAGCAAAGGATTAGCACAAGAGTTAAAATGTTTCAGTATCCTAAATTGCATGTTATCAAACAAGGACTCTCAACTCCAAAAATCCATTGGAGCAACCTAATTGGGTAAACAAGAGGTTACATTTTAATATAGCACATCTAAATATATATCAAATTGATATATAACTTATCATCAGCATGAAATAAATTGTCTTCTATATTTGCCAATGGGTCCCAGAACTTAAGACCATGATTGACACCAAAAACATGTAGGATATACTATTGCCCTTTATATTAATTGAAAAGGTTGAGTTGTCCCTAAAAAACTTATTTTATCTTCCCAAAGGGGAAAAATTGTATTAATGAGAATTTCCATCATAGAGAATTCCAAGCCTCCAGCATATTTTATATTAAATCTCAAGACCATGAAAAGGAAGGATCTGATTAATTTTAATTATTGTGAGCAGCAAAAAGATATGGATGATTCCTAAGGCAAATGGTCTTCTAATCAAACTGGAATCATCACATTAAATCTAATACCCAGGAAACCAGAGAGCGTTCAACACAATATGAGGAACACGAATGTAATTTTTGACAGCACCTGCAGGTATGATTTAATAAAAAAGACAAATAAATCAAGTTCTAAAATTCTTTGAGCAGAAAAACACAACCTGAGTTAAGATATTTAAAGTTATTGGCAAATGGAAATATCAAAAGATTGAGTTTCTTTAAGCACTTAAGGAAAGTGGAAGCCTGAACATCTCTAAAAGTGTTGTACCTATTACTATCCAAGGTAGTTGATATGGACAACTATTGATATAAATAAATAAATATATATCTCTCAATATTTGTGTTGGTAATTTGAAAACTTTTTTTCCATACCTGTTAATAAATAGATCAGATGACATTATTGTTCTTATTCTTTTGGTACTAAAATCTAACTCTTTACCTGTGTAGCATTTTTGTTAAGATAAAATTCAAAGTTTAGCTCAACACAGTCTTGGTCAGAATGAACAGACAGATGTCATTTTCATCATAATGACATTGTCATTTATATGATTAACATCATTATTATATTGATCAGTAACCATAGAATCACCTAATCTCCTTCTCCCATATGATAATTAATTATTATGTCTTATTATTTTTGAGCCCAATGTACAGGTATTGCATAGGCTAAATGTTTTATTTTATATTATTTTGTTTTTATTAATCACAATAATTCTTATGCATATATTTAAAAGTTAAATAGTGCTGAAAGGCATATATAATATAATATAAAGGATTTCTTAAATCTCCTAGACTCACCGATAATCCTGTTCTTGGAGGTAACAATTATCAACCATTCTAGATGCTTCCTCTAGAATACAGTGTAGATTTCTAAATAATTTGCTTTTACATCTAATTCATCATTGACATTTGGGGCACATATTGTATCCTATTATGATCAATTCTGAATTAGCTCAAACACACTCCCATTCTACTATCACTTTTCCTCCCTCACCCCCTAGTAGATTTATATCAATATTTGGATAAGTCAGTGGTATTTACATTTTACAGTTAAAAATATTGTCATTGCTGAGTCAATTGACATACCACAAGTTGATAATTTCCTCTTTCCAATGTACTTAAAATGATTAGTATATATTTTTGCATACGTCAAATTAATTTTCTCCCAGAATAGTTGCCTTCTGTTTTTTTTGTTGTTGTTGTTGTTGTTTTTTTTGAGTTGGAGTCTCACTCTGTCGCCCAGACTGGAGTGCAGTGGCCGCTCCCAGCCACCGCAGCCTCGATCTGCTGGGTTCCGGCGATCCTTCTGCTCAGCCTTCCAAGTAGCTGAAACTACAGGCCCACGCTACCATGCCTGGCTGATTTTTTTGATTTATTGTAGAGATGAGGTCTCACTGCCCAGGCAGGTATCGAACCCGCGTGCTCAGGCAATCTACTCACCTCAGCCTCTCAAAGGCGTGGGATTACAGGCTGAGCCACTGAGCCCGGCTGCCTTCTGTTTTTTTTTCCAGTTTATATTCCAAATTGATCTGATTTATCATAAACCCTATTAACAGATCTTGTCCAAGAATGTTCTGACTTAGATTTCTGAAAATACATAAAAGAAAAAGAAAAAAAAAAACGTATTAACATAGACCAATTCTAAGCTTCTGTTCTGACTCAGAAATGTGTGCACATGCAAAGGAAGTTATGTTACCTCAAAATAAGTGCTCCAAACTCTCATTAACAGACATGTTTTAGCTGTAACCTCAGGGTCTATAAACTAAGACTGACTCTTTGCTTGTGAAACTGGAGTCTGTTAAATTTAACCGACAGTTACTGGTTGTAAACTTGTTTATCAGATATAGAACAGTACAGAATGAAATCAATTATTCTTCCAACAGAACTTAAGATGCCTACAAAATTATTAACCTTTTCCTCCCACCCGCTCTACCATGCATATGCTTTTCTTTCTATATGCTATCAATAAACTCCAATCAAAATCATAAGGATGTGATTGTTACTTCACTCCCCCCACACACCCTCTATATTGCATATGTCACTCTGTTTGTTTTTTTTTTAAATGTATGTGGGCCAAACTCAGTGCCTCAGCCTATAATCCCTAAACTTTGGGAGGCTGAGGTGAGTGGATTGCCTGAGCCCACGGGTTCGAGACTAGCCCCAGCAACTTGGCGAGACCTCATCTCTACAATAAATCAAAAATTAACCAGGCATCATAGTGTGTGATATTGTGATATTGATACATATTGTAGTTCTGGCTACTTGGAAGGCTGAGGCAGAAGGATCGCCGGAGCCCAGAAGGTCAACAATGCAATGACCATGAACATGCCACTGCACTCCAGCCTGGGCAACAGAGTGAGATACCAACTTAAAAAAAACATGCATACTTTACTTCATGTAATTAACCTTAAAGCTCAGGTTACAGGCCACTGTAATTCTGGCTTCCCAAGTGCATGTCCTCAAACCCTGTCTTAATAAATCTCATTGGATTGAGATTCCTGTCTCAGTCTCTCATTTGAGTTGACAGATTAACTTTTCCCAAAATAATTGGCCTTGGCCCACATTTTGCTAAAGCTTATTTCCCAAATATTTTCTTAAAAGGATTTATGATGTAGATATACTCTGAGATTTTGATGCTCACACTTGATTGACTGTTTAGCTGGGTATTGTATACTAGTTTCTAGCATACAATAATGATACCAAGAAGTCTGACAACAAACTGGACTCTATACTCTTGGAAGTTTTCTTTTAGAGATTTAGATTTCTTTTTCCATTATATTTTGCAATTTCACAGTGATGTGCCCCACTACAATATATTTTCATTTAATGTGCAGAAATATTTATAGAGTTTTGTTTTTTTTTTTAAATTAGGCTTCCCATTTTTAGAAAGTGTATGTTGGATTGTGGACCTTCTGGACTGATCTATATTATACAACTTTTTCATTTTTTTCTTTTATGTAGTAAATTTATTTGATTTGTTTTCCAACAGCAATACCAAATATGCACAACTAGGTCACCAAAGAACTAAGAAACAATGCATATGATAGGCCTGAGCACAAGAGACTCCTAAAAGCTCCAGTAGAAGTTCTCTGGAAAGTACAATGGGCCAATTTGAAAATAGAAGTGGAAACTGAGATAGGTTCTTGCCAATCACAATGCAGACATGAGTGCAAAAGGTCTCCAGGAGGGCCTCAGGGAACTGAATCAGATCATGTCCCATGAACTGTCAAAGTTAGCACATCAAAATCTCTCTCTAATAAGACTTTCTAAACAGTTAGAAGCCCACATTAAGCAGGACAGGAACTTGAAAAGCAAAACTAGATAAAGGTAGAGTCAGGGCAGCTCAAAATGTCAACTCAGAAAGTACAGTTCTTCATTATTTTTGACACTTTTCTGGGATACTAGAAAAGGTAGCATCAGTGTGGAAGCTTGAAAACCAATACTGATCTATCCTTACCAGTAAAAGTTTAAGAAAATTAAGTTCATGAAAAAATATATTCAAAAAGAATCATGGCTGAATTATAAAAAATATGGATTAGTTTAATGTCCTACTAAAAACAGCAGCACACAGTTTAAATGCCTACTCAATAGATAAAACTATAACATAATAGTCTAAACAAGCCAAAATAAATTAAGAAAATCATAGACAAAAGGAAAAAACCAACACACACAAAAACTAAAAGTATTAAAAAATTAATTATAGTCCCAGGAAAAACTAAAAAAAACCGTATTAATGCTAAACACAAGAAACATGAGAATATATATGCATAAAAGGTAATGTTTTAGAATAAATTAAATGTGAAAATAAAATCATTTAAAACATAATCAAGGGATTAAAAAATAATTTGTGGGCAAATGATAAGTAAAGAAGGCTGGGTGCAATGCCTCATGCCTGTAATCCCAGCACTTTGGGAGACCAAGGCAGAAGGGTTGCTTGAGCCTAGAAGTTGGAGACCAGCCTAGGTAACATAGAGAGAACTTGCCTCTATGAAAAATTAAAATTTAAATTAAAAAAAAAGCTAGCTGGGCATGGTGGTGTGAGCCCGTAGTATCACCTACAAGGGAGGCTTAGGGGGAAGGATCATCTGAGCTCAGGAGGCAGAGATTGAGGTGAGCTATGGTCATGCCACTGCACTCCAGCCAGGGTGACAGAGTGAGGTCCCAACTAAGAAAATAATAATAATTATAATAAGCAAAAAGGATCAAACATGTATATTATAGCAATCCCTAATAGAGAAAGCAGAAACAATAGTGCAGAAAATTAGTCTTAAATTTTAATTTTAAAACACTATCAATACATATGTGTATAAATATATACAGAGATAAATATATATATATATATATATATATATAGTACATATGCAAGAAAAAGAAGAGAGAGGAGGGAGGTATACAAATGATTATCAAGAAATAATAAAATCAGTGAAATAAAACAGAGATAAACAGGTAAAGTTTCTACAAAAAAATCAAAACAAAACAAAATCTTTGTTCATGGTAGACAAAATACCAAAATCAAATACAGTTGTTATGATTATGAGATAATCTTGAAAAATTTTTTTCCATGAGCTTTTCCTGAGGCATCTACCAGAAAGAAAACTTCAAATTCCCCAATCAATAGAGAAATATTAGTATAAATCCTGGTAGTGAGCATTTAATATATACCTTTATATATAGCACTGAGAAAAAAGGATCATCCTAAAAATAAAAGCATAGTATAAAAGGGCAATTTGCTCTAAAAATGTAGATACATCACAAGTCTCAGAAAATTGAAGAAGTTTGGTGCCTAGGATTTGTAAATCTGCAGGGTTCTACTCCCACTCTAAAAATCAGAAGACTCTGGGGTTAACTACAAACTCCTGAAACTTCTAAATCGTTGTAGAGCTCAGAGAGCAGAGACAGGAGGGCAATCAAGTAGCTTGAATGCCAAGGAAAAATGAACTTCCTAAAGAGAGCGTGTGAAGGAGTGTTGGTAATATGCAGACAGTTAAGCAGAAATTAGCTAAAAGTGTAATGAATTGCTAAAGGCTGAGTGCAAGCTAGAACAACATCATAGAGCCTCTGGAAATCCCAGACATGGTCTCTTTTCCTTGGACTTTCATTAGATTCTCATGAGAAAGACCGTGGATAAGAAAAGAGAATGCAGAGTGGCCCCCTCAGTAGTGCAGGCAAAGGCACCAAGCTCTGTCTCCATCCCTCCCCTAATCTTTCGTAGGAAGAGTCTTAAGCCACCAAGAAACAAGCACTCATGGACCATGGGTAAAGACTCACTGAAGCTGACAAAGCATAGCAGGAAAAAAATGCTATGTATCAGGAAGAAACAGGAAAGGATCTTGGTAAGGAAAATATACCCATCCCATTGGAAGTTTCCAATGATAGTAGAGGGACAAGGAAATTTCCCTGCATAAACCCATCAAGATAAATGACAGAGTATTGCTGTCCCAGAAACCGTGGGCAGGAATGTTGACTCACCACACAAAGTCTGGTAGGGCAACAGGAAATATCCCAAGAAATCTAGCAAGGATAAAACAAAATGCAATGACAGTGTGCCACTGGGAGGGGCAATGTTCTAAAGAGAGACCACTGCTTTGATTTCAGAATTGTAGAGGACTGCTGGTGATGGATGTATCACCAATACTGAAAACGAAAACAGAGCAAACAAAGAACTCTGACCTCTCACCCCTATGTTCCAACCTAAACATAAGGCAATGATTGTCTACCACTAGAGAAATTTGAAGCAACAACTCAATCCAAAGTCAGATCAACCACTAAATAGATTGACTAGAAACACCCAAGCACACCATACTAAAAGCTTGACAGAAGAGATATGAATCATTTCAGATGTAAATACTGTTATCAACTTATTGTCCTATATATGTTGTCTCAATTACAAAATGACAAGGTATTTAGTAATTCAATAAAAAATAGCAAACCATTGTCAAGAGACACAATATCCAAGTATCAATTTAGATAATATTTTGGATATAATAAGTGTATGTGTAAATATATACTTATTTTATGTATTAACTGTCTATCTCTGTGGCAGTCATAGGAAAAATTTTATTTGATCAAAAGAAAAACCAGGAACTATAAAGAAAAAAAAATGTATTTTTTAAAAATAAAAACTTTCATTGTAGCTAGAAAAAGGGGACAAAAGAAACAAACCAAAAAAAAACATTTCTGCTACCAGGGAAGAGGCAGAAATATGTGCTGCATTTAGAACTTCAGCCAGGGGAGTGCAGAAACACCACAAAGGTCATGAATCCCAGATACAGGTGACTGCCATAACTGACTTAAACACAGCAAGGGAGAGCATCCCAACATTCCACCACTAGGCTAACTGCATCCCGTAAAAGTAGGCTTCAAAACACAAAGTTTATCTGAGGAAAGACTCAAAGCTGAAAATGGAGCAAGCACTGCAAAAAGAGCCTCAGGAAACTAGTCTCAACCCTACACACAAGGTATCCCTAGAGAAATATGAAGCCTAGCCTGAAGTGGCAGCAAACTTCAAACCTAGCACCACTCTTGCTTATTCTAACTCAAGCACTATACTAACGTTCTAGCCGACAGAAAGGCAAGCCCGTTTCAAGGCATAACATCTATTTGCATGTCTCCTAAGATGTCATTTCTTAAAAATGTGTAAGTCACACAAAGAGGCAAGAACAAAACAACACATTCTTAAGGGACCCAGGCAAACATCAGAACCAGATTCTGACATAACACAAATACCAGGACTATCCTTCAGGGAATTTTAAAGGTATAGGATTAATATGCTAAAGTCTACAATAAAAGGGTGGTAAACATGCATAACAGATTGTAAGCTCAGCAGAGAGACAGATCTACAAGAAAAAAGTCGAGTGGAAAAGCTAGAAATAAGGAAGCAACAACACAGATTAAAAAAAAAAGTCTTGAATAGACCCATCAGTAGATTCCATGCTACTAGGAAAAGAACCAGTAAGCTTGAAGACAGGTCTATGAAAATTATCCAAACTAGAATACAAAGAGAACAAATGGTGCATAAACAAAACAAAGTAAATAAAACCAAAACCAAAGACCATCTGAAAGGTGTAGGACGATATTGACGTTTCTAACGTATACAAAAATTAATGTCCCAGAAGGAAAAAAGAGAGCATGTGGCCGAATAAATATTTGGAGAAATTGTGGCCGATGATTTTTCTTTTTGAGAATTCAATTTTTATAAAGTAGCTAAGCTTGAAGTAGAACAGAAGAAGAGATGGGGGCAAGAGAGGGAACAGTGAATTACAGTATTAATTTGCATCACAATTAAACGCAGAAGCCAGTTAGAGAAACATATTAGAAACTGTAGAAATTATTGCTTTTGAAACCACAACTTAATTATTTTACCAATAATATAAAATGATATGCATGCTTAGCAATAAAGTTTTTGAAAAACTGTAAAAGTGTAAAAAGACATCGCACTGGTAGTTTTAAATACTAATTAAAGAAAAAAATTGGCCATGTTTCCTGGCTTTGGTCACCTCTCCGACCTTGGGGAGGTGAATCTCCTCTTTCCTCTCTAATTTACTTTCTAAATAAGTTATATTTTCTAATCTAAAAAGTAGTTGTACATAATTTTTTAGGAAGATGAATAGACAAATCAATAGGACAAAATAATTTCTTAGAAAATCTCTAATATATGTAGAAAATTAGTACATAAATAAGAAAGCATCATGCATTAATGAAGAAAGAATGGATACTTCTGCAAGAGATGTTAGCAAAAGTTGCTATGTTTAAAAATAAATAAAATAGAGACTAACATTACAGTCTCCACTGAGGAAAATTGTGAACAGTCTAGTCTATGTTATCACCGTGGTCTTTAAAAAAATAGTCTAGTCTAAAGTAATGTATGTTAAAATTAAGGCAAAAATGTTGAAAAATAATTTTATTTAAAAATGTGAAAATATTTTCTTGAATAAATTCAAGAGAAAAAATGCAATTAAATGATACACACATAAGGAAAAGATAATTTTCAACTTTCTATGCAAAATAAAATGAGTCATAAATTATTAAAATAAAAAATGACTAAAGAAGTCTTATTATATATGTAACACATTTTTGGAAAGTTTCAAAACAGATAACCCACAGAAATATCCCAGTTAACATTATTAGTGATCAGAAAAAAATGTAGTATCTTTAATTTTCTGCCTTTTATATCAGCAGCTATTTAAAGTAGGAAAAAAGTACCATTCAACAACAATCAACACTGGCTCAAATTCAGTAAAATGAAGAAATAAATAATGGAAGAAGAAATGTAAATTGATTCATTTTTTTGTAAAGTCAGTTCTTTTAATTTTTATTTTCCACATTGATGGCATAACATGAACTTTTCACATTTCTTTTCTCAAAATCTAGTTTGAGGAAATAATCATTGATGAGTCTTTCTTTTTTTCTTTTTTTTTAATGATGTGAGGTATAGTACAGGAGTAGGTATACAAATGTTCATTGTGTGTGTATTCTTGTTGATGAGGTGTGCCCCTCCCTCCCTGACAGTTTCCCTCAACTACCAATCCTGTCCCCCTTTCCCTGGCAGTTTCTTACTACTGCCAATCCCTTTTTTATAGTATTATAATAATTGTTCAAGTTCCGCTTATGACTGAGAGCATAGGGTACTCTGTTCTTTGTTTCTGTTATAGATCACTGAGTCTGATCGACTCTAAATCCATCCAAGTTGCTGCGAAGTCCATATGTTTGTCCTTATTTATGGCTGCATAATATTCCATTGTGCATATGTACCACATTTTTTAAATCCAGTCCAGCATCGATGGGCAGCATGGTTGGTTCCATGTCTTTGCTACTGTGAATAGAGCTGCAACAAACATGCATGTGCTATCTTTTTGGTAGAATTACTTGAGTTCCTCCAGGTATATTCCCAATAGGGGGATTGCTGGGTCACATGGAAATCAATTTCTAGTTTTTTCAGAAATCGCCACACTGTCTTCCAAAGAGGTTGCACTAGTTTGCATTTCCACCAGCGGTGTAGAAGCATTCCTTTTTCTCTGCATCCTTGCCAGCCATCTGTTGTTGTTTTATTAATGGCCACTCTTACTGGGGTTAGGTGGTATCTCAATGTGGTTTTGATTTGCATTTCTCTGATAATTGGTGAGGCTGAGAACTTTTTCATGTGTCTGTTGGCTGTCCATATATCTTCTTATGAGAAGTATCTGTCCATGCCTTTTGCCCACTTTTAAATGGGGCTGTTTCTTTTTTCCTTTTGGCATGTTTGAGTTCCTTTTAGATCCTAGTTGTTAGGCCTCTGTCAGGTGTACAGTTGACCAATATTTTTTCTCAGTCTATGGGCTGTCTCCCTGTTCTTTTGAAGGTTTCTTTTGCTTTGCAGAAGTTTGTCAGTTTGATGAGGTTCGACTTGTCTATCTTATCTCTTATGGTATGGGCACTTGGGGTTTTGATCAGGAATTGGTTGCCAGTTCCAATTTCTATGAGATTGTCTCCTGCATTTTCTAAGATTCTTAGAGTTTGAGGTTGTAAGTTTAGGTCTTTGATCCATTTAGAGTTAATTTTTTTGTATGGTGGTAGGTAGGAGTCCTGTTTCAGTCTTCTTCATGTGATCAGCCTGTTTTCCCAGCACCATTTACTGAATAGCTTCTCCTCTCCTCCGTGGTTGCTATTGGGGGCTTTGTCAAAGATGAGTTGGTTGAGAAATTGAGACTTTACTTCCAGAATCTATATCCTGTTCCATTGTCCATATGCCTGTTCTTGTACCAATACCAGGCTGTTTTGATTATTGTAGACTTACAGAAAAGTTTGAAGTCTGAAAGTGTGATACCTCCTGCTTTTTTGCTAAGAATTGTTTTGGCTATTCATGGTCCTTTATGTTTTCATATGAATTTCTGTATTGTCATTTCCAGGTCTGAGAAGAATGATGTTGGTAATTTAATGGTATTGTGTGGAATCTGTAGATTACCTTTGGTAGGATGGATATCTTAAAAAATGTTGATTTTTCCTATCCATGAGCATGAAATATTTTTCTATTTGTTTGCATCTTCTTGGAGTTCTTTGAGCAGTGTTTTGTAGTTCTCACTGTAAATATCTTTCACTTCTCTGGTTAAGAAGATGCCTACGTTTTTCATTTTTTTGATGGCTATTGTGCTTTTCATTTGGTTTTCCACCTGCAACTATATTTTGCACATTTATTGTGCAACTATATTTTTCACATATATTTTGCAACTATATTTTGCACATTTATTGTGTACCCTGAGAATTTGCCAAAGTCATTTAGTAGTGCAAGCAGGGTTTTGACAGATTCTCTTAGAATCTCGAGGTATAGGATCATATTGTCAGCAAAGAGGAATAATGTGACTTCCTCTTTTCCTTTTTAGATACACTTGATCTCCTTCTCTTGTCTAATTGCTCTAGCTAGGACTTTCAAAATAATGTTGAACAAGAGAGGTGAGAATCAGCAGCCTTGTCTAATTACAGTTTTGGGGGGAAATGTTTCCAGTTTCTGTTCATTTAGCAATATGCTAGCTGTGGGTTTATCATAGATGGCACTTACTATTTTGAGGTATATTCCTTCTATACCTAAGTGTTTGAAGGTTTTTATCTAGAGAGGATGCTGGATTTTATCAAAAGGTTTTTCTGCATCTAATGATATAATCATGTGGTTCTTGTTTTTACATCTGTTGATGTATTTTATTACATTTATGGTCTTACAGATGTTGAACCAGCCCTGTATACTGGGGATAAAGACTACTTGGTCATGGTGGATGATTTTTGAGATATGTTTTCGAATCTTATTTGCTAGAATCTTTTTTTTTTTAAATTGAGTTGGAGTCTCACTGTCACCCAGACTGGAGTGTAGTGGCCGCTCCCGGTCACCGCAGCCTCGACCTGCTGGGGCTCCGGCGATCCTTTCGCCTCAGCCTTCCAAGTAGTAGGAACTACAGGTGAGCGCTACCACACCCGGCTAATTTTTTGATTTATTGTAGAGATGAGGTCTTGCCTGCCCAGGCAGGTCTCGAACCCGCGGGCTCAGGCAATCCACTCACCTCAGCCTCCCAACGGCGCGGGATTACAGGCTGAGCCACCGAACCTGGCTTGCTAGAATCTTGTTGAGAATTTTTGCATCTATGTTCATAAGAGATATTGGCCTGTAGTTCTCTTTTTTTGTTTATAAATACCTTGATTTACACATAGGAATGCATGATTTTACTATCTTGAACATCCTTCTTTTACAAAGCTCCATTTCCACTCCCTTCCTGCCTTTCCACTAGGTAGGTAGTTGAGTGTCTCCCTCTAACTTTCTTCTTGCCTCCAGTAAACCTCACTTTAATAGAAGGATCTTTCTTGACCACTTTTTGTAAAAAGCATGACCCCTTCCACAGTCATCAGTTATTCTCAGCCTTTTTGATAGTTCTGTTTTTCATTCATGTTCAGGAAGCTGATGTTTTGGATTACATATTAGTTTTATGCAAGTTTGGCTATCAAGACTGATTCTTTCTGAATCCAGACATCTCTAAGTATATTGAGAGAACTTCTACTTTCTTCAGATCATGCACAACTCAGAAACTATTTTCAAAGAGAAATAACTTCTAATAAATAGATTCAGATTCACACAGGCAAAGATATGAGAATTACAAAGAATTTTTGAGCAATACATAACACTGACAGCATATAGCCTATATATTTTGGGTAATATGCAACTCAAATATTTGTGTAAAATTTACAGTTTAAAGTAAGAATGTGAATTTTGTAAAGCATTCCTTCTACAAGGGCATTGTACTACTCTTGAGAAGAAAGTTATAGTTAATCACTAAAAAGTACTTTTTTCCAGTGTGAATCTTCTTTTAAATACGTTTACTTAATATATACAAATGTATTAGAAAAATGTACTTGAAATACTTTCTCTCTGAATTTTTGCTTTTCTCGTTATCAACCAATAAATAGACAGATTAAAACTTCCTTGAATAAATGATTGCATTCCCTAAGAAGAATAACCTGAAAACAAGTTATAGAACTGAAAAAGAATTGACTGAAATTGTGGAATTATCGTTTCTCTTTAGTACCTCTTCCAATGCCAGGAAACATCACACTCACTTTGTTTGCAACAGCGTGTTTCTCAGGACAATGCTGCAAATGATATAGGGTTGATTTGACACTTGATGTCAATATTGATTAACTTACACATTTTTCCATAATATCCAGATTCAGTGTTGGTTATTCCATGCTAACTCTGTGAGTTTGTACAATCCCTGCTTTTTGTCAATATAGCAAAATTATTGCATTGTGCAATTTGCAGTGATCGAGAGGGACGTTTATCTTTTGTAATAATTCATTACTGTTTTGACAGGAGTCATTATCTTTTATTCTTCAGGTCAAGAAGGTCGTCTCCATCTCTGTGAGAGTATCTAAGTACCAGACACTTGTTTTGAAACACAGAAAATTAAATTATCAACCAATTAAATTACCAGCTTAAAGAAGAAGATAGGCAAACTCAGGTTGGTGTTTTCCATCCAGTGCCTAAAATGCCCATGACCAAGCCCAGAGTAGAGTGTACAAAAGTATAATCATTTGGAATTATATATTGAACTCTCACATAACTTATTTCATACATTTTATAACCCCTATATTATGAAACACTGCAACAAGATTTAAATGGAAAAGAGCTTGCGTTTCAGATGTTACAGCAACATATTTGTGAAACCTTTGTGAATGAATCCCTGGCTGCTCATGTAGGGTTGAGTCCTTGCACTGGACCTGTGCCTTGAGTGAGACTGGGCATTATGTAAGCCACTGAAATGTCAGGGTTAGTAACTGCATCATATTCTAGCCTTTTACTGAAAAATAGGAGTATTTCAAGGGTAAATTGTCTGTCATTTACTCTTAAATGTGTATGAAAAGAAAAGTCAGTAGTGCAAGCAATCTTCCTCACAGAAAAATCAAGATTTTATAGTATACAAAAAATTTCTGCCAACCACTTCTGTTTGTAGTGTCTGAACAATATTCTTTACCCTCCTTCTGCAAAGAACTTTTTCTTTATTTCTCTGTCTAAAATACATCTTCATTTTGAAATCTACTTATTTTTGAAACTGTTTCAATAATGTCATTTATCTTCCTTTTCCACTGAAAAATTAAATCTATATTCAATTATACAAGATATTTTTCATTGTTTACTCATGTCATCACTTATTTCCCATTACTTATTGACTTCAAAATGAATATGGATTTTCTTATCTTAGGTCTACAGCAATGTCATCATCCTCAAATGAGTTTTAGAAAGCTGGTGGTTACTCTTTTTCCTTCATTCATAAACTGAAACTTTTAGACATCACATCTAATTAATTCACTTTAACTTTTCATTATTCAAAGTTTTCATCCTCTCTTTTTCTACATACTACCGATTTTTTTATGACCTGATACTATTTCTAAAAAGTTTAGAAAAACTGAGAATTTTTCTTTCTCTGTACTATTTCTATGGTATAAACTTGAAATTATAGTGCAGGGACTTAAGATAGCATCTCTTTTATAGTCATGTCATACAAGTCATAATACTATGCTTCTTCTTTTTGTGGACATCTTCATATCCTGAATATATAACTGTGTGATTTATTCATCTCTTTACATCCACATGTATTTTTATTATACAATTGTACATATGTATGTGGATAGATACATATCTATATAAATAGAGATATATGGATATAAATTATTAAATATCTCATTGTTTTCCTCTTTACCTTCTGCCCTAAAACTTGACACAGCACTGAATTTGTTGATATTCAATAGTGTTGGTACATTCGATTTTTATTTTTTAAATATACCAAAACTTTCTCATTAATTTAGGTTATAAATTAATAAGAATTATTCAAGTGAAATTTTATGGTCTCCTTTGCCATTTGGCATAATGGAATATTTATTTAACATGGCACATGGGGTGTTTCAAAATTTCCTTGATCAACTTCTTTGAATCCACTCATGACTATGTATCAATAATTGCTTTAGTGACTTTCCAAAAATATGAATCATAGCATGTCTTTATCTGACTCAAAATGTCCCAGAAGCTTCATTATTCTTGAAATAAAATTCAAAATCCTTATAATGGTTTTAGAAAGCCTTACATGATCTGATTCTTGCTAATTTTTATAATTTTCAACCATTATATATTCAACCTGGTACATTCCAGATGACTTATATGTGATTTCTTGATCTTTGTCAAACATGTTGATCTGATTTATGCTGTAGGATATTGTAATTATTGTTTCCTTTATATGAACCTTTGCTCAAGTGCCTCATGTCCTAACTAATTCATTTCTGTACATTATTTTTACCATTGCTTATGTGAAAAACATACATAATTGTCTATTTTAGAGAAAGGTCTTCTTTGTCACTTGTTCTAGTCCTCTTGGACTGCCAAAACAGAATACTACAAACTGGGTGGCTTAAACAAGATAAATTTATTTTTTACAGTTCTGGAATCTTGGGATGTCTAGGTCATGATGATGGTACAGTTGATTTCTGGTGATAGCTTTCTCTCTGGCTTATAGATAGTTACCTTTTCACATGTCTTCATGTGGCCTTTCCCTGGTGAATGAATGCTGTGAGAGAGTTAGCAAGCTGTCTGGTGCTTCTTCCTTAAAAACATCAACCTTATCAAATCAAGGTTCCTTCCTTATGACCTCATTTTACTCTAATTACTTCCTTGGAGTTCCCATCTCTGTATGCAGCCACACTGGGAGTTAGGGCTTCAATGTTTGAATTTTAGAGGACAGAAACATTAAATTAATAATGTTCCTAAAGTGGTATACCCCCTCATCTAAAGTCTGTACCCCTCGCTCCTCTGTGAGTATCTTTACTGAGTTCAAAACTATTTCAAATGATCTATGTATTTCACTTGTGTATAAGACTTTAATGGGGTAAGGCATTTTGTCATTTGTAAAAATGTATTTTCCTAGAATTTAGCACTTGACAAGTACTCATTATGTTAGTATAAATGAATGTTTCAGGGATAAATGAATGCATTACTGAATAATAATGGAGAATTTCAATACAATTTAGAAAACAATGTTAGACACAGAGTATGTTGGGGTTTTTTATTTTATTTATTTTATTTTATTTTTTTGAACTTGGGCACTTCTTAAGTTTTGTGCCTTTTCTCCTAACTAAAATTTTGATAAATAATATTTATATCTCTGATAGACTTCCAAAATGAAATGTAAGACTGAACATATGTCATATAGTTCATATTAAAATTTTTTTGTTTTTAAATATTTGGGTATTTCACTCAATCTTAACTTATGTATGAGCTCTTCTAGGACAAATTTAGTCATAGAAATATTCTCCAACCCCATTGCAAATACTTTGTGTTGCTCAAATTTTTATTTAAAAAACCTTCAGTTCTTTTAGTTGTGTTTATGCATAATTCTATTTCAAGGAGTCAACAATATCTTTTCCTTGATGATTATAAGATACAGACACATCACTATATAATTATGCAGCATACTTATAATGCAAATTCCCTTTGATGCAAGGCAACAGAGTGACATTATCTGAAAAGAGAGTTTGCAAAGCAACTTTTTTTGGAGGTAAGTAGAGACTAGAATAATAGTATTTTTAAAAAGCACACATTTTTTCAGACATTCCTGTTCATTCGCTTTGTTTTGTCTTAACACTAGTGTTGCTTTTGTTCTCATTGCTATGTGTCACCTATATGTCCCAAAATGATGTATTTCCTCCACCATTCTCTTCACCAAGCATAAACCAGTTTACCCAATACAAAATATGTCTCTCTGAGCCCTCCCCCCCGCCAAGGCTCTAAAATACCCATACAAGGAAGAGAAATTTGTTGGAAAAAGTCACTAGGATAGCATAATGACTTCTGATATGATTATGGATCTGTTAAACCATTTGACAGTTTCATCACTTAGTCCATTGATTGCAGGAAACAGCTTCTAGTACTTAAACAAAGCTACATTTTCAATGGATGTTGGAAATGATGTCAAGGAAAGCTACTCCTCTAAGCACCACATCTAAATTTCAATACCTCATTATTGACCAGCTGCTGGCTCATTCATTCAAATTATTGAATTGAACCATTCAAGTTGGGCGTAAAGTAGACAAATTCACTTAGTGATCATCGATAGGTTGACATTCCTATGAAACTTTAGAAACTTTCTGTACATTCTGTAATAATGTTTAGTTGATCCATTTAAAAGCTCATTATTTTAGTAAATATTAACTTACTTTGCTTTAAATTCTGCCTTCAAACATCATTTGTATTTTATGTTAGTTTAATTTTCTTCCTTCTGGTGTTGAAGAGTTTCACTTGTGTTCATATCTTGAACAATTAATCTTATAAAATCTCTTTTAACTTAACTATTGGTAGTGTAGATTCAGCTTTGCCTTAACCAACATTTGTTAAAAAGTATATAATTTAATCTTGGTACCAAAATTTCAGAGGACGGATAGGACTTTAGAAAAGATGATAAGTTATTCTCCATGTAGGATGTATGAGAAAAAGAAAGAAAATTTTGTGTTCTGCTTCTAACCAAAGGGTAAGTAAAGTGCTCTCCAATTCACCAATTATAAAAGACATAATCTTCTCCACTGAAATAGTGGATTTATGATCTAATCCGTACTAACACTAGTTTATAGTGCTATATTCACAGAGCTGCTATCACCATCATTTTCAAAAAAATTCTTCCAGTTTTTCATCACAAATTGTTGAGTTTGTTCCCAAAAGAATTAAGCTCAAAAAACCTTTATATTATTCATGAAAAAATTCTTATTTAGAAAAGTAATTAAGGCCAAAGAAAAATAATTGATCATGGTTTTTTTCATACTTTAGTTTTAACTTTTTTTAACATTCATGATCATAAGTGATGTCACCTTTATGCCAGTATATTTAAGAATTTTCTAGGAATAAGTTAAAGTTATAAAGTAAAAATATATTTATATAGTTAAAACATTCTTTTTTTTTTTTTTTTTGAGTTGGAGTCTCACTATGTCGCCCAGACTGGGAGTGCAATGGCCGCTCCTGGCCACTGCAGCCTCGACCTGCTGGGCTCCGGTGATCCTTCTGCCTCAGCCTTCCAAGTAGCTGGAACTACAGGCACTCACTACCACGCCCGGCTAGTTTTTGATATTTATTGTAGAGATGAGGTCTTGCCAAGTTGCCCACGGGTCTCAAACCCGTGAGCTCAGGCGATCCACTCATCTCGGCCTCCCAAAGTGCTGAGATTACAGGCTGAGCCACTGAGTCCGGCCTAGTTAAAACATTTTAATGGATTTTTAAAAAGAGAATTATATCAATAATTGAAATTAAGAATGGTACTTTTTAAAGTCCATTTGAATCAGTGAATTGTAATCTCTGTAAACATCATACTGTATGTATCTATAGTGATGAAAAGTGAGTGAGTAGTTTCTTGCAGAGTTGAAGGAAGGAAAAAAATAGAAGTGAGAATCACAGATTATGAAGGGGCATGAAGAAATTCGGCAATGTTGATTTCGGTGATGGCTTTGCTGGTATTTGGCAATTTAACTATTTACTTTTCTATGTTACTTTCTACCTCTTATCACCCATTCTAAGTTATTATATTAACTAAGGGTCAGATATTATTATTTGAACTATAGTCCACGAGACCATTTCGAGTTAAATTGTGTCTCTCAAAAGCATAAATTTTGATCCCTTAATACCTATTACTGTGACATTTTAGGAAATAGGGTATTAAGTTAAAATGAGTTTGGACTGGGTCTGAGTGGGTCTGAATCTAATTTGAGTGGCTACCTTTATTAAAAGAGGAGAAGAGAGAAAGAGACAAACACAAACATAGGGAGAATGCCATGTGACAGAGAAGGCAGAGGTTTTGAGTGATAATATCTGTAAAAAAGGAAATGCCAAGGATTTCTGACAACAACCAGATGTTAGAAGAGAGGAGTTGAACAGTCTTCTCAAGTCCCCAGAAGAAACCCAGTCTGCAGACATATTGTTTTAGACCTCTAGGCTCCAGAACTCTGAGATAATAAATTCTCGTTAGTTCAAGCCCCCACATTTGGAGTAATTTGCTATGGTAGCCCTGAGTAACGAATACAAGGCCAAATCCAGGACACTATCAGTTTTTTACATAACATCTTATTGTAATACAAACACGTTCTTAAATTTGTGTGTTGTCTGTGACTACTTCATGCAACAGTGGATGAGTTTAAAAGTTTCTACAGAGACCATATGGTCTGCAGTGCTTAAAATATTCATGATGTGGCTTTTTAGGGGAAAAAAATTCACTGTTCTCTATTTTAAAACACATAGAGTATTGCTCTATGTAGGCAAAGTTAAGCATACTTGTTAGTGAGTGTTCCTTATATATTGTACATATACTAATATACATTGTGTGTAAATAACATATATAGTGTGTATATACACATATATGTAGTCATATAAAAGTGTGTTTGTATATATAGATGTGTGTGTCATATATGTATACATATATACACATGAGGTCTGACAATTAGGTTTGCAAACCATCTTAGAAAAAGTGCTACTTACCTCATGATGGTCACCTTCTAAGTGACTCCTCTTGGGAAGATATGCACTGATGCCAGTGTCTAGTCCACCTGTCAAAGTAATTTTGGATCTCTTTTTCTGGAATGATCATCAGAGCTGTAGTCATGAAAATGTTGGAGTTTAAATCAGAGCAACAAATAAACATCAACTTTCTTGTTAAACCTGGCCAGAGTGGAGGACTAACATCAGCAACATGTTAGTCCACATCAATGGGAATAATGCCATGAATAAAATGGCAGTGTATAAATGGATTAAATATTTCGCTGAGACGACAGAAAATATCACTGATGAAGAGAGGTCAGGATGGCCAGTAACAAGCAAAACTGACAAAAGCATTGCAAAAACTCATCAAGTTGTGAGTCAAAATTGTCAGTGAACTGTGAGAAACATAGTAAACATTGATAGAAAAACAGGAAAGTCTTCACTGAAAATCTTGGATGAGAAAGTTGTGTGCAAAATGGTCCCAAAGGAGCTCTTGCATCAGTGCACCAGTTCACACAGCACTGTCTGTATGGGAGTTTTTAATCCGGCAAATAACTGTATTGAAGCACCCTCCCTACTTACCTGATCCCTAATGACTTTTTTATTGACCAGAGGGCAAATTAAATATTGAAAGGAAGATTTTTCGATGACATTCAGGACATCGCAGGTAACACAGTGACAGCTCTGTTGAACAGTCTAAAAAAAGAGTTCCAGAATAGCTTTGATGGGTGGAGTAGGCACTGATGTTGCTGAGTGGCTTCCCAAAGGGAGTACTTTGAAGGTGACCATAGTGATACACAGTAATGAGGTACGTAGCACTTTCTCTAGGATGAATTTGCAAACTTATTTGTCAGTCTTTGTATCTAGATATGTAACATTTCAATTTTTTACATAGATTTGAACTGAGAAAAAAGACATGTTTAAAGTATATTCCTATATAGTAAATACAATACTAATAATAATACCCTATTAGCATTTGAAAGCTTATCAGCCAGAAGTTAAATAATTTGCTTAATTCCTGAGGAGGTTCTGAGATAAATAAGTAGAATTTCTAAATATTACTGTGCCCTGAAAACATTCATATCAGATTTTTAAAAAATAAAGTAGTTTGTAGTACAATTGTTTGAATTTCTAAATAAAAATAACCAGTTATTTTTATGGCATTCTTTACTCATGGTCAAAAAAGAGCTGAAACCCTAGAGTTTCTTTTCAATTATATTGAGAGTCAGTAAAATTGGAGTTAGACTTGTAAACTTATGAATCTCAACTCCTTCTGATGTGATAGTTCCAGATAGAGAAAGTATTTTAGCTTAAAAACTAAAACTCTAGTCAGAGTTTTCTGAGATATATGTAATATATAGGTGTATAATAGTAAAGTAAATATGTTATATTATCCTGAAGTTCATCTTCATATGATTGAATTGGCCTTAACACTAATGAGCCATAGAATATCAAAGAAGAACACATTCTACATACATACATTTTATATCTTCTGCATATTTATTTTCTTTGAACACATCCAACTTTAAAAGTGCTTATATATATATATAAACAGTTATGTTACATATATGTTATATATATGTTTATATAAAAATGTTTATATATATAAACATTTAGACACACACACACACACACACACACACACACACACACACACACACATAAAGAATTCCTTCTTCCCAGGACAATTGCTGCTAAAATATGTCTCTAAAGGAACAGTACATACAGAAATAGTTCTTTGATATTATATTATGTTCCGTCCTTTGACTACTTTTTTTCTATCAATAAAGGAGAAAAAAACATTGTGTCCTGTGTTTGGTATAGCTTAAAGTGTATACATATGTGTGTGTAAGAAGAAATAAGGTAGTTAGAACAGTAAGAAAAAATAGGATAGAAGCTATATCTGTAAGAGAAGTTTTGGCCATTATTATATATTAAAATGGCTGTAATTTCTAAAATGCAAAAATATGTACATATTCTTACAAAATGCCTAATGGCAATTGAATTGCTTAATTTTTATTTGTGATAAATATTTTGCATAAATATAAGATAAATTATTGCAGAATGCTCTATAAAAGAATTCAAAATTCTTCTATGAAGTGAAAATTTTCTGGATGAATATATTTAAATGCAAAGAAAATACTTTATATAGTCCTAAATTTAACCCTCATAGAATGAGACATAGAAAACTCTATTAAAAACAAAAACTGTACAATTTCCAAGTTTAGTGCCTTGAGAGAGTTTCCAGGCCACATTCTCACTCCAGGGAGTGAGAATGCAAATAAAAACCAGTGGACTTGTGTAATCAGGCACAGTTGCTAATCCAGGTTGACTAAGAGGCTAGAATTTGTGCAAGTGTACAAGGGTATAGAGAAGAGAGAAGAAGAGTAGTGAAGGAGAGGGAGGGGAGGAAAAGGAAGGAGGGAGAAAGAAGGAGACAGAAGAAGGGGGGAGAAAGAAAGACTGTAGATCAATACCACTCTTCTCATGAATTTGGATACAAAGTTTAACAACAAAATAACAAAATATTGACAATTTAAACACAAAAATGTGTAAAAATAATGCATAGTGTGACCAAGTGAAATTTATTTCAGGTGGATGAACATGTAAAAATGTATCAATGCAATCTACTGTATTACAAGTAAAAAAGAAAAACCATATGAGCATATCAAATAAAAAAATCAAGTATATTAAAAAAATACTCATTTATGATAAAAACTCTTAGCAAGGCAAAAATAGCAAGAAATTACTTTATTTTATATATAAACATACAATTTGACTAAGGACATTTACAAAAAACCTATAGCTACATCATACTTGATTTAAAAAGGATGATTTTCTCTCACACATCAAAAGCAAGGCAGAGATTTTCATTCTCACCACTCTGTAGGTGAGGATCACAACATAGCAGATTCTAACTACTACAAAATGAATTTAAAAAAGAAGAAATAAAAGATATTTTTATTCCAATGGAATAAACAAATCTGTCTATGTTTGCAGATGACCTTTATTAATATAGAAAATCACTAGAAATCTACAAAAAAGAAAAAGAAACTGTTGGAACTACAAAGAGATTCAAAAAGGTCATTGAATATAAGATCAATACTTGAAAAAACAATTCAACTTCTAAGCTAAAAATAAATATGTGCAAACCAAAAGTAAAAGTACAGTATTATTAACAATTTGTGTCAAAGATAATGAAGTATTTAGGAATATATTTTATAAAAGATCTGCATGCTTAATATTATAAAATGCTGATAAAGAAATTGAAGACTATATAAATGAATGGAGAGATATACTATGTTCATGAATTGGAACATCATGATCTATATGCTTAATGCAATTCCTGTTAAAGTCTTAACAAGGATTTTTGTAGACATAGACAAGTTTATTTGACAATGTATACAAAAAGTCTTATTTATTTTTAATATCATTTTAGGAATATTAAAAAGTGAGTTGAAAAATTACAATTTGTAAAAGATTTAATTTGGAATCATCTTTACTGGGTTTATCTTGTAAGCTTTTACTTACAATGGAAACATACTTGAGATATGATGCACACAAAAACATACAAGCATATATATGTAATATATCTACATAAGTAGATATATATCTATAGTTACAGATATAGATTAATTATGTGTATGATAAATGCATATAAACTCAGAAAAAATACTTCAGAATGTAAAATATAAATACATGCATGCTTATCAGTTTTTTGTTGTTTATGTATAGAAGTATAATTTAAAAAATATTTTTCTTTTATCTTGAGACCATTATAAAATAATTTACAGGTTCTAGCAGTCAATTTGTGAATTTTATAGAATTCTTTAAGTTGAGAAACATCATTTGTGACTAAAGAGTTTCACATTTTTCTTTTTAATTTTTGCTCTTTATGCATTTGTTGAATTCCTTAGTTTATTTTAAATATTCTATTGACTTGTCTAGGGTTTTAACTACAATATTAGCTTTCTAAACATTTTAATTATGAATCCATTTGAATTTTATTAACATTTTTTCATTTTTTGCCTGCTTGCTCCATACATATCTTTCTGTGTGTGTCTTCTGATTTGACTTGCCTCATTTTCTCCCTCTTATTTTTGCTTATAGGTATATTTGAGAGAGGGTATATTCAATTTCTTTTGTTTGTTTGTTTATCTGTTCATTTGCTTGCCTATCTGTTTTCATTTTTCTCCTTCTTTCTCTGCATCTTCTTTTCTTCTCTCCTTTTTTCTCTGTTCTTTACCTTTCTCTTACCTAATTTTGGTTTCACAGACTGTATATATGCTTCCAGTGCATGGACATGCTCTAAGGTGGTGAGAAGTGGGTCCCAGGGGATGCACACACCAGTCAGTGGATACTGCAATATGAAAGTAGCTTCTGAACCAAAGCTACCCACATTAAACCTTAATCAAATATCGAAACTTCAAAAAGATAGCACAACCCCCCAACCCCAGTCTGGCTTCAAAGTTAAACAAATACAGAGGCTCTATCTGAGGAATAATAGAAGATTAAGCAAACAGAAGTGAAAGCTATCCCTCCATCACTGAGCAAATTAAAGATGGGAAAAAGGGGTGGGGAATCCATTACAAATGAAGATGAATCAATGGAAAAATACAGCCCCCCCCCACATGCACAACACTGGAAAGATAGCACCTGAGAATACAGACTTAGGTACTAAAACAGTGAAGAGCCACAGAATGACTAGTCTCAAACAACAAATCCAGATATCAAGATATTGATGGAGAGAATGATAGAAACAAAAAAACAAAACAAGAAAAAAGAATGAAAGAGTTGATAACTTAGATGACAGCAATAAAAAATATAGTAAATGAAATAAATAGAAAACTGACAAACATGAAAAGCAGAATTAACCAGTACAAGAAAGAATCTCAGAGCTTAAAGACCAAAATATGAAACTAACCCAAACTTAAAGACAGAAAGGAAGTTTAAAAAGGCCAAACAAAACCTCCAAGAGATGTGTGATTATATTAAGAGTCAAACTTATACCTGCTTGACATTCCTGAAGCAGAAAGGGAGACTGAGAATACCTAAGGACAATCATTTCATGAGGTTATCCAAGAGAACTTTTCGCATTTCATCAGAGATGAGACCACCCAAACACAGGAGATTCAGAAAACACCTGCAAGGCATCAAATGAGACAACCAATTCTTAGACACACAGCAATTTGCTTAAACAAAGTAGGAGTAAAATAAAAAAATCTTAAAGGTAGCAAGAGAGAAAGATCAGACCACCTACCAGGGAAGACTAATTAGAATAACCACTGACTTATCTACAGAAACGCTACTGGTTAGAAGACAGTGGAGTCCAATCTTCAAAGTTCTCAAGGATAAACAATTCCGACAAGAACTTCCTACCCAGCTATGCTAAGTTTCATCAGTGATGGAGAATTAAAATCTTTATTAAATATTCAATCCCTAAGAGTTTGTTTTCTCAAGACCAGTTCTACAAGATATGCTTAAGAAGGTATTAAGCACAGAAGAAAAAGAAAAGAAAGACCACACTATTTCCAAGAATGCAGGAAAAGAGAGAATTGATTCGCACGCATCTTGACTGCAAAACTGAAAACACACACATATATCAACACCCAAATCAAAAGAAAACCAACAAACAAATAAAGAAACAAACAACAACAACACAACTACAAAGGACTTTATAATAAAATCGTGACAGGGATAAATTTCACATCTCAATAATCAGCCTGAACATGAAAGGATTAAATGCACCACTGAAAAGACATAGAATGACAAGCTGCATTAATGAAAACACAACCCAGTCTGAGCAACACATCTCACCATAAAGGATTCTCACAGACTCAAAGTTAGAGGATTAAAAAAAAAAAAAAAAAACTTTCAGGCAAACAGAAACAAAAGAAGACAGGAGTCATGATCTTAATATCAGACAAAATCACCTTTAAGTTATAAATTTAAAAAGATAAAGAAGGACACTACAAAATGATAAAAGATTCAATCTGTCAACAAGAAATATTCATCCTAAACATATATGCACCTAACATAGGTGCACCAGCTTTTATAAAACAACTACTAAGTAAGTTAAAAAAGATATTGACTCTAACACTATCATAGCCAGGGCCTAAATGCTCTACTAACAACCCTGTATAGATCATTGAGGCAAAAAATCAACAAGGATATCTGGAACCTCAACTTTACTCTTGACCAAATGAACTTACTTGATACCTACAGAACACTCCACCCAACAACCACGGAATATACATTCTACTCATCACCACATGAATCTTACATCAAAATTGACCACATCCTTGGCCATAAATCAAGCATAAACAAATTCTATAAGATTGAAATACTGCCATCCACCTTCTCAGTCCACAGTGGAATAAAAATAGATGCAAACACCATTAAAATTCCCCCCAAACTCACAAATACTTGGACGCTAAACAGCATGATGCGGACTAACTCCTGGGTCAACACAGAAATCAAAACAGAAATTTTTAAAAAATCCTAGAAATAAATAAAAGTGAAGAAGCATCTTGCCAAAACCTCTGGGATTCCATGAAAATAGTACTAAGAGGGGAATTCATATCTATATGAATACACACCAAGAAAATAGAAAGATCACAAATAAACAGCCTATCAAATTGCCTAAAGGGAGTTGGAAAAGCAAGAGCACCAAAACTCTAACCTCAGTAGAAGAATCCAGATCACCAAAGAAAAAGTCCAAATATGGGACACAGAAGACAAAAATATTATAGAAAAAAAGTCAATAAAATAAAAAACCAGTTCTTCGAAAGGGTCAACTAGATTGATGTATCCCTAGCCGGATGGACCAAGGAAAAGAGATAAAAAGCCTAAATAAACACAATCAGAAAGGTAAAAGATGAAGCCACAACTGAACCCAAAGAAATACAAAAAATTATCAGAGATTATTATGCACACCTATATGGAAACTAGCTTGAAAACCTAAATGAAATGGAAGACTTTCTGATATCACACAACCACTCAAGGTTGAAACAAGAAGAAATTGAGACCCTAAATAGACCAATAACAACCCAGGAAATTGACTCTAGCACAAGAAAAATAACTACAAAAAAAAAAAAAAAAGCCGTGGATCAGATGGCTTTCCTATATAATTCTAGAAAACATATAAGGAGCAGTTGATACCAGTCTATTAAAAATATTCCAGGCAATCAAGAAAGACAGAACATTCTCCAAATAATTTTGTGAAGTTAACATCACATTGATACCCAAGCCAGGTAAAGATCCAACAAAGAAAGAGGACAAGAGGCCATATCCCTGATGAATACGGACACAAAAATTCTCAACAAGTTTCTAGCAAATCAGACCCAATAACACATCTAAAAAAAAGTATCCAGCATGACCAAGCAGGGATCATCTATGATGCAGGGCAGGTTCAAAATGTACAAGACCATAAACATAACTAAATACAACAACAGATGTGAAAATAAGAAACACATGAGTATATCATCAGATGTAGAAACAACTTTCAATAACATCCAGCAACTCTTCTTGATAAAAACTCTTGTACACCTAATAATAAAGGGAACGTACTTCAAAATAATAAAAGCCATCTAACATAAACCTACTGACAACATGTTGCTAAATGGACAAAAATTAAAAGTATTTTCCCTAAAAACCAGAACAAGACAAGGATCTTTACTCTCACCCCTCCTATTCAACATAGTGTTGGAAATCCTAGCTACATAAATCAGACACTGAAGAAAATCAGGGATATCCAAACAGGAAAAGAAGAAATGAAGTTATCCCTCTTTGCTGACGATATGATCCTATACTTTGAAAACCCAAGAGAATCTGTCAAAAACCTCCTAGCCCTGATAAAGGACCTTGGCAAAGTTTCAGGGCACAAAATCAATGTGCAAAATGAGTCACATTCTTAGACACCAACAACAAACAGGCAGAGAACCAAAGAAAATGCACAATCCCATTCAAAATAGACACACATACACACACACACACACACACACACACACACACACACACACACACACGAAAAAGAAAAGAAAAGGAAAAAGGAAACACCTTGGCATCTTTCTAACCTGAGAAGTGAAAGACCTTTACAATGAAAACTACAAAACATATCAAAAAAATCAAAGGAGACAAAAGCAGTTGGAAAAATATTCTATGTTCATGGGTTGGAAGAATCAACATTATTAAGATGTCCATCTCACCAAAGGCAATCTACAGATACAATGCAATATCCATTAAATTATCACCATCATTCTTCTCAGACCATATAGAAAAGACAATACAGAAATTCATATGGAAACATAATTAACCATGAATATCCAAAGCAATTCTTAGCAAAGGAAACAAAGAAAGAGGTACCACACTTCCAGACTTTAAATTTTACTATAAGGCTACAATAATCAGAACAGCGTGGTATTTAGGAATATAGACCAAATGGATAGAGATTCTGGAAGCAAAATCTCAATTTCTCACCCAACTAATCTTTGACAAAGCCTTCACCAACAACCAGTAGGGAGAGGAGAAACTATTCAGTAAATGGTGATGGAAAAACTGGCTGACTACATGCATAAGATTGGAACAGGACCCCTACCTATTACCATACGCAAATATCAACTCTAAGTGGATCAAAGATCTAAACGTAATACCTCAAAGTATAAGAATCTTAGAAAATGCAGGAGACACCCTTAAGGAAATTGGCAAGGCAACCAATTCCTTCTCAAATCCCCAAATGCTCATTCCATAAGAGATAAGATAGACAAGTGGGACCTCATCATACTGAAAAGCTTCTGCAAAGCAAAAGAAACATCCAAGAAAGCAAGGATATAGCAAGGATACAGAATGGGGAAAATGTTTGCTAAATGAATATCTGACAAAGACCTAACATCCAGGATCTACAAGGAGTTCAAACATGCCAAGAAAAAACAAACAAAAAAAGAAAACAAAAAAAGCCCTATTAAAAAATGGGCAAAAGATATGAATAGACAATTCTCAAAAGAAGACATGCAAGCAGCCAACAGATACATGAAAAAAAGTATCAGCCTCATTAATCAGCTTCGTTAATCATCAAATAAATGCAAATTAAAATCACACTGAGATACTACCTAACCAGTCAGGATGGCCATCATCAGTAACTCAAAAAACAACAGATGCTAGAGAGGATGTAGGGAAAACAGAATGCTTCTACACTGTTGGTGGAAGTGTAAACTAATACAACCTCTGTGGAAAACAGTGTGGCAGTTCCTAAAAGCTCTAAAAATCAACCTCCCATATGATCCGACAATTTCTCTTCTGGGAATATACCTGGAGGAACTCAAATCATTCTATAAAAAATATACCCATGGGCTCAGGCAATCCACTCACCTCAGCCTCCCAAGGCGCGGGATTACAGGCCGAGCCACCAAGCACGGCTCTTCTCTTGCTTCTAATCCAATCACATCTTTCCCAATATTAATTGGCACCGTACCAGAGATCTCTATTACTCAGCTAATTTCTATTGATGGCAGGTTTAATCTTCAGCAGTAGCTATAACTATATCAACTCTGTTGTGAAGGAGTCATGTTGCCTTTCCCATGTATGAATTCTCTCTCTCCCACAATGACTACTTCAGTGAAGAGTTCATTGTGTGAATGCTGGAGTGCTTGAAGAGAGGGGTAGGCTGACATTTGCACTGGAGTTTCTTCATTCATATTTTTTAGTATTTCTTCTTCAGTGGTCATTAATATGTGGCAGACACAACTGTATGATGAGAAAGGTCTTCACACTTTGTGCTTACTCCCATAGGTTCATCCACTTGCCTCTTATCCAGAATTTTTTTACTTCTGACTTTCCAATCTTGTTCCATAAAGTCCCCAATCAACAAGCTAAGTCATCTGCCAATGTCAATAGGTCCTGTCTACCCTTTCCTCAGGACACTTATGTTTCCATACAAAATGTTTCCAAACCTGAAGCTCTGCCCATGGGGAAAATTTTCCGAATCTAAGCATCAATTCTTTTTGTATTTTTTATTTTTTGCCTACTTTTATTTTTCAAACCTTTTAATGGACTAATTCTATGAATACATGTTGGCTTTTCTTCTATCTTTGGTTCATCATAGGAAAACTCCAAAGAGGCTACCAGTATGAGCTGAAAGATATCGGTGGAAAAGTAATGACACTGGGATGGAATTGGGGCACCTGCCTATTTAGCTTACTTGGATTCCCTGGATCTGATTAAGGCCACTATTAGATACGCAACCTTCATTTTAGAATGTATGGCTGATTGACCAGTCTAATCTTATGACTTGGTAGGTCTGACTATATTCATTTCATGATAAGTCATTCAAGCCACACAGTCACTAAGTATCCCGTGATGACACATTCTGTTTTACCAGGGTCCAGTAGCTCTCTAAATTTGCTTTTAAATGGCGTATAATTCTCCACTGTAGATGACATGGCCTTGTTTCAGAATATTAATGTCTGTGCTGCAATGCACAGTCTAAATAAAACAAATTAAAAAAACAGAAAACTAAATTTCTCCAATGGATCAATATAAATGAAATTTTTGCAATATATATGTTAAAATGTAGTTGAGTGAATGTTTTATGTCATACAGACTGTAATTATTCGATGCAAAAGCAAGTTCAAATTTAAGAAATATGGTCAACAAACTGATATTCTTTGTATAACCTCAAGCAATCGGTTATTCTTTAGCCAATTTTGGTAGAATAGGGGTATAAATCTTCTTTTTAGGAAAAAAGTTCACGAAAAATCATGGCGACCCTCAAATATTTGAATATTTGGAAAAATGCACTTTCGAATGTTCCAAGGATATATATTATTCATTTATTTATTTTAAAGATGTGAGGTGCAAGATAGAATTAGGTACATAAGCGATCTATGAGAAAGTAAAGTTAGGGCCTCCCACTGGTACTCACTTCACCTGATTTAGGTTCAGGCCTACTTAGTGAAGTTAGGTGACCCCCTCCCCCTCCCCTGGCAGTGTCCTGCTACCACTAATACCTTTCTTGTAGTACTGTGATAAATGTTCAGGGTCCACTCATGAGTGAGAACATGTGGTACTCAGTTCTTTATTTCTGTGCTAGATCACTATGATAGATTCTAAATTCATCCAAATTGCTGCAAAGTCCATAATTTTATCCTTCTTTATGACTGTGTAACATTCCATCATGCATATCTGTCATATTTTAAAAACACAGTCCACTTTCAATGGGCAGCATGGTTAATTCTAAGTTTTTGGTATTGTGAATAGTGGGTGCAAAATAAACACGTGTGCACAGGTGTTTTATGTGGAATGATTTGAGTTCCTCCAGGTATATTCCCAGAAGGGGGACTGCTGGGTCATATGGAAGGACAATTTCTAGATATTTTTAGAAATTGCCACACTACTTTTGGGCTCACATTCTCTACACTTAGCATTAACTACTATATTATCACTCTTTTATAGCTCCTCCTCTATTTTTTTATCAAGTTTTTGTTCCTACTGTTTCTAAAAGCATATCTAATTCTAAACAAAAGAAAATACCCTGGATGAATAAGGTGAATCATTTCATAAAATATAAGTACATTTTAGTGTCCTCCTAGAAGAAAAGAGACATTAGAACCAACTTTCAATATTTAGTCCTAGATAGGAATTCTGTTATTTAAATCACCTTGGGAAATACTTTTAAGACAAATCAAAATCATGCACTCATAAGCCAGATGCCAGCTAGAGTCTTTTTGTCCCTTAATATTTAAAATATTTATTTGTAACTTCCTGCAGAAGAACCCCTTTAAAGATTGTTGCACCTTTCCTGGGGTTAGCATTCACACGGTCATTGCTGGTTCTGAGCTGCTGCTTTGCTAAATTAATTCAAATTAGGAATCATTACATTTTACTTGTGTTATACCTGGTCATTCGTGGCTATACCTGAGTGAAATTCCAGGCTTTCTATTTAATCTGTCACAAGAAACTACTCACATAATATTAGTTTTTTTTAAATATTTTAAGAAAAATTGGAAAGTAAAGTGAGATATTCTAATTCCAGTCAGTTCTTCATTTGTTTTAGAGCCACGTATGAAACGTGAGTTGGGATCCATCACTCTTCACATTTTCTCCCTCACTTCTGAAGCTACAGAGATACTTGCGTATGTAGCTGTCTCTGACTTGGAAGAATTTTTTTAAAATTTTTTATTTTCCTATTGATCAATGAGTCTTTTTCCCCCCATGTAAAGTATGCAGCATTATTTTGTTTTATATAAATACATATAACTGTAGGGTCTAATCATAATGTCTCCCCATGACCTAAATTTAGAAACATCATCATAAGCTGGGCTCGGTGGCTCAGCCTGTAATCCCGTGCCTTTGGGAGGCTGAGGTGAGTGGATTGCCTGAGCCCGAGGGTTCAAGACCTGCCTGGGCAACTTGGCGAGACCTCATCTCTACAATAAATCAAAAATCAGCTGGGCGTGGTAGCGCGCACCTGTAATTCCGGGTACTCGGAAGGCTGAGGCGGAAGGATCGCCGGCACCTAGCAGGTTGAGGCTGCAGTGGCTGGGAGCGGCCACTGCACTCCAGTCTGGGCAACAGAGTGAGACTTCAACTCAAAAAAAGAAAGAAAGAAAGAAAGAAAGAAAGAAAGGAGGGAGGGAAGGAAGGAAGGAAGGAAGGAAGAAAGAGAGAAAGAAACATCATCATAAACAAGGATCTACTTTTTTCTTTCATAAAACCAAAACAAAACAAAAACACTCAATGTTGTCAAAATGGGCAGGATATAAAATACCTTTATCAAGGGTAATGAGGGTATATATCTCCTCAAATATTTATCATTTGTTTGTGATAAGAACATTTAAAATCTTCTCTTTTGGATATTTAGAAATACATTAGCCGGGCTCGGTGGCTCAGCCTGTAATCCCTCGCCTTTGGGAGGCTGAGGTGAGTGGATTGCCTGAACCCGCGGGTTCGAGACCCGCCTGGGCAGCGAGACCTCATCTCTACAATAAATCAAAAAAAAATCAGCTGGGCATGGTAGCGCGTGCCTGTAATTCCGGCTACTCAGAAGGCTGAGGCGGAAGGATCACCGGAGCCCAGCAGGTCGAGGCTGCGGTGGCCGGGAGCGGCCACTGCACTCCAGTCTGGGCGAAGGAGTGAGACTCCAACTCAAAAAAAAAAAAAAAAAAAGAAATACATTGCACATTATTAACTAGTAATCTTGCTGTACTATAGAACAACAGAACGTATTTCTCCTAACTAACTGCACTCCTTGACCAACCTCTCCTTTTTCTCCATCCACTCTCTCATATCCCCAGCCTCTGATAACCACCATTCTACTCTCTATGAGTTTGACTCTTTTAGATTCCAGGTGCTAGGTGCTGCCCTGAGCCTAGTCAGTAGAAATGTCCTCTTTGCTATTCTAGTCATTAGCTCCTGCTCAGCAGTATGAGATTTATTCTAATCTTAACATTCAGACCAAGTTTCCCTCTAAGAAAAAGAGCATCTATTAGAAAACCAAGGCTTAAGAAGCTGAAAAAAAAAAAAAAATTACAGAAAGAAGCCAAGGAATAAAGAAAACATGAGAGATGAACTTGGGAAGAAATCAGTACTATTGTTGTATGACTATAAAGCATATAAAGCTAAATTTCTTTCTGTATTAAAGTGTACTAAAGCTCATATACCATTGCATAGCATCATGATAGAATAATTTGAGTGACTCTGGATGAGTCAGGCGTTCCCAACACTGTCAGGATCCTCATGCACACCTACTGTCGTCTTCTGAAAATTTCAAAATGTGATTGATAAATGGAGTATTGGATCTATAAGAAAACAAAGACATGCATGCATTCCAGTCCTTTATTATGTAAATTAACAAGTTAAACACAAAAGGCTGATATGTATTTATCAGGACCATGCAAAAAAATTGACATAGCTAGAAATGGAATCCTCTTTTATTGCCACTGACCCCTGAGCTCATTCTAATACTTTTATGACTGAAGTGTAAAATCTTACAGTTACTCATAATAAAAAAGTATAAACAGGCTAGATGTGGTGGCTCAAGCCTGTCATCTAGGACTTTGGGAGGCCGAGGCGAGAGAATTGTCTGACCTCAGGGGTTTGAGAACAGCCTGGGCAACTTGGTGAGACCTCATTTATACAATAAATAAAAAATAAGCCAGGAGTGGTAGCAGAAGCCTGTCGTTCCAGCTACGTGGAAGACTGAAATGGAAGGGTTGCCTGAGCACAGCAGGTCGAGGATGCAGTGACCATGAGTGTGCCACTGCACTCCAGACTGGAGCGCAAAGAGAGACTCCGACTCAAAAAAAAAAAAAAAGCATAAGCATATATTATAAAATAAAAATTATATTTTATATTAAAATATAAAATATATTTCTTATAAGTAAATAAAAATAAATGACACTATAGAATACATATTTAATCATATTTATATGTAGCATATATTATATAATAAGTGTGCTTCTAGAACATCGCATGTGAAAGAAATATAAAGTCTTAAATTAAGTTTGAAGAAGCATTTTCAAGAATTTCTTTTTAAAACAAAGTATCTTTGAACAGAATGAGAAATTGGTCTTAATGCTTAGTTGTTCAAGGTATTTATGTCTATCTATCTGTATCTATATCTATATCTACGTATATTTTAGGATTCCCAAATAAAATAATTCTTCCTGATTAACACTGTCTTCATTTAGCAGAAATGTAATTTAAGGTGTTTCCTAAGGCAAACATTAAAAACAAAACTTTCAAAAAATCCATATTTGTATATTCTATCCCTGTGCCGCAGATATTTTCCAAGAAGCTATGCCAAATGAGCATGTACTTAAAGTCAAACAGATGTATAAAAATAAGTATTTTAGATGTTCTTTAAAACCAACGTCCTGACCTTGTGAAGATTTACTTCTTGCCAAATTAAAAAAATTAAGATAATAATATTTCCAAAATGTGTTTCTTTGAAAATAGGTTTATTTCAAAATAGGTTTCATTGAAAATAAGTTTATTAATAGCATTTGAGGTAGTTTTATTTAAAAAGTTTGGTATGCTCTCTTGCTAGACAAGTAATTTTCTAGCTATGTGAGGAATATACAAAAACAACTAACATGGATCAGGCAGATGGCAAATTTAATATAAATTTCAGTACTATTTATCTGTTAATAGTCAAAATATGGACATGAGAAAACAAAATTTTACTCTTTTTGTTTAAAATGTGCATAAAATTAAAACTTGAAAAGTAATTGGCTCCAACATATAAGTATTAAATTGACAGCATAAAAGATTGTTTTTATTTTCAGTTTAGACTTAATGTATGTGACTGATTCCTACATCCATTTCAAGAGAATGTCCTTTCTTATAAAAATCCATGAGGAATCTAAAAAAGCAAAATATTGAATGACCTTATATATACACGTAAAACCAATGAGAGTGTCAAAATTTCATTATCATTATATTAAAGTAAATTAACTAAATCATCTTGTAATTTTTAGCTGAATGTGTATATGATGACCTGCATTTTGTGAACTTCCTTTTCTTGAATTGATTCTCTCTGTCATCATTTTAATATAGACTATATAAATAAAATTGCAAATATTGCTTGGTTGAGCATTCGTATCTTATTCCCTTTGGAAAATATTTTATTTCAAACAAACATTTCATATTCTTGGCAAATTGGTCTTTCCTATCAAACAAAATGATATATTAGAAAATATAAAATATAACTTTTAAAAAGAAACTATTAATTTAGTGTGATTAAGAATGAATAAAAATAATGGCAGGTACACAAGTAAATTAAATTAATAAATTTGTTTGCTACTTTGTTTTTCTGATTCAGATTTCATTCTGTCAGGCAAGCTGGAGTGTAGCAGTAGAATCACAGCTAACCACGGCCTTGACCTGGGCCCAGGTAATCTCTCTGCCTTATCCTCCAGAGTAGAAGGGACTGCAGGTGTGTGCCACCACACCTAGCTAAATTTTTGACTTGTTTATAGAGACGAGGTATTCCTATTTGCCCAGATTGGTCTCAAATCCCTGGGTTCAAGCAATCCTCCAGCCTTGACCTCCCAAAGTGCCTGAATTACAGGTGTGATCTGCCACACGTGTCTAAATTTATTTACTATTTTATGTAAGGTAGTATATGTGGATTTGCATGTACTACAAGGAGGGGACCCCCCCGACAACCGGAATTTATTTATAAAAAATTGTGTATTTGCTCTTACATGTTTAAACTTTAGTCATCTTCAAAGTACACTCCTTTTGATGCAATACACCTATTGAAATGCTTTTTCCACTGCTCAAAACAGTTTTTGAACAAGTCAGTTTTAGTGCTTCTGCTGTTTTTTTGTTTTACCTCTTCTACATTGGCAAAATGTTTCCCTTTGAGGATTTTTTTTTTAATTGAAGGAAACAAAAAAAAATAATGTTACTCAGGGTGAGATCAGGTGAATAGAGAAGGTAGGGTCCAGGAGTTTTGGTAAAAAGCTACTGAACGCTCAGCGCTAAGTAGGTAAGTGTACTCATAAATCACCCATCATGAAATGGGCAAACGCCTTGAAAGACTCTCCCTTCTTCCCCCCTGCCCCCGCCAAATTCACAGAAACCGAATGCAGCCTCTCATAACAACTAGCCGGTACACGGATATGGATCGGTTCCTAGAACACTTACCTAGGGAGGGAGGCTGTACTACAAGGGCCCCACCCTCTAGAAGCTAATTCTGTTTTTTGGGGTCTTCCCTTTGTAAACCCTAAGAGAACAAAAACAAGTAAGCTTAATAGTATCGTAAGTTTTAAGAAATAAATGGAAAATGGAAGCAGTGCCTATATTTTAACAATGACTTTACATTTTTGAAAAAAAACAAAAAAGGAAAAATAGAGCATGATTTAAACTGGTAAGTATAATATTTCTAAGTATAACATTAAATTTTGTAATATTTTGAAGTTTAAGCAATGTTTCCACCTTGTCTTCTCATTAACTCTTTCCAACCAGCACTGTATAGAATGGAGGGAATTCTTGTCACCTTGCAAATTAGAGAAACACGTATATCTCTGCTCCTATACTAAAAACTTGCTAATGTGATAGTCACAAGAATAAAAATGTATAGACTTATAAAACAAAAAGAAAAGTAGAAAAAAAGAGACAAAGGTGAATAAAAATTATCAGTAAGTAGTAGAAATAAATAAAAGGAATTAGGATAGTTGAAAATCCCTAGTACCACTGAAGCCACACACTACCAGAGGGCCTCAGAGTTTGAAGACTACAGGTGATGATGAAGGCAAAATGAGGCAATTGACTAAGAACAGGAGAAATGGATAAGCTCCTTTATAAGAAGTAGTGAGAACCTCAGGTCCCCTCCCTGCATAAGAACCTCTCCTCATACAAAGATTTGTATATTTCCTATGAGTACCTTGGAATAACCAACCTCCTAAAGGTAAGACGAGTAAAAAGCTGGTGAAAGGTGGAATAGGGGAATGAGGGAATAAGTAAGTTTTCATCCCTCTAATCTTTTTGCATAACAAGCCTTCCAGAAGACCAAAATCCATTCGATTGTATATCCTCCTAGAAGGAAATGGTAGGATTCTTTGGAGAAAGACACACAGAAGACAACAACAACAAATAATATAGATTCTGATAACTGGGATCTCAACTGATCACTTAATAGTAAAGTATGCCAGAGGACTCACTTTTCTCATGCACATTGAGTCAAAGTCACAGAAACTGAAACCAAAAATCAGAGAAAGGGAGAGAGAGGCTTGATAACACTCAAACACAGTGTAAGAAACATAAGAATAAGAACATATAATATATCCTGAGAGAGATAAGAGAAGAAATCATAATCTTAAAAATGATTTGATGTTATGAAAATACTATCAATAAAAGCTTTTGAGAATTAAAAACATGGTCATAGGAATAAGAACATTTAACAGAAATGCTGGAAAATCAAATCAAAGCAAGTTGACTAAAAAGATTCATTTTGGTTGTTCAAAATCTGAATACTAAGAATTTCAGGTAGGCAAAATAATATGGAGGGCAAAAATTATCCAGTAAATAATAAAATAAACATATTTAGCATGGAAAGACACCTTTGTAATTCGAAAGAGCCCACTGAGTATCAAGCACTATAAATGACTGGATGGATGCAGAATGGAAACAACACTAAATCCCACCTTAAAGTTTCAAATCATGGGCAAACATTAAAGCCTAGAGGGAGGAAAAATAGATTACTTATTAAAGAACAGGAATGTAAATTGGAAAGGATCTGTTATTAACAACACTACTTACTAGAAGACAAGGTAAAGATTTCTTTAAAATTCTGAGCAAAAATTTTTACCTAAAAAAATCTATACAGAGCTCTTCTCTGGCAAAATAAAACTCTAGACAATGGTGTATGAAAGACAGAGGTCATTTAGAAACAGAAATTATTAAAGCAGATAGTTCCTCTTCTTGAGGAACTTTGAAGAATGTAATGCATGAAAATGATAGAATCAAGCAGAAATTAGCAAGAAATCTGGGAAACAGTTCAACACAGGACTGAGGCAAGGGAGAATCTCAGGAAGATAGCTGCCTAACAGGTCTAGGAGATACATAGTGCAGACTGGAGCTGGCAGAAGGATGTCTTCATGGGACTTTGTTATAACAGAGTGAGGGGAAAGCAATGGCTGAATATGGATGCATACCGTGATATGAAGAATATTATTAGAGGTTTATAATTTCATTAGAAAGGAAGACTTGGAGATAGTGGCCTAGAAGACAAAGGAGGTACAAATCAAGCTAATTATTAACTCCAGGAAGTATAGAAATGTTGTTGATTACAGAAAAAGCTATCATGGTTCACTATTTGAGTCAGGTACAAACAGCTCATAAATGAGTAGAATAAACACTGAAGCCTGATTGAATTAAATATATATATAAATACATATATATGTATATATATGTGTGTGTGTATATACCTACTATATGCTAAACACGAAATATTTTGTATATATGTGAAGAACAATTTACATACATTTTTACATAAGTGACCAGTTGATATTCAAACACACATTTATTGAATTCTAATTTTCTATGCTTTCCATTACACTTCATGTAGGAATGTACATTTTGTTCATTTTAATGGTGATGGGGAGATCCAAGCTCATACAATGTTTTAAAATGTACAAGCTCATGTAAAAGCTCATGTTAGGCCGGGCTTGATGACTTAGCCTGTAATTTCAGCACTTTGGGAGGCCAAAGCGAGTGGATTACCTGAGCCCACAGGTTTGAAACCAGCCCGGGGAACTTGGCGAGACCTCGTCTCTATACTAAATAAAAAATTAGCCAGTTGTGGTACCGGGTGCCTGTCATTCTGGCTACTTGGAAGGTAAGGCGGAAGGATAGCCTGAGCCCAGCAGGTTGACACTGGGGTGGCTGTGAGGATGCCACTGCTCTCCAGCCTGGGCAACGGAGTGAGACTCTGACTTAAAAAAAAAAAAGTTCAAGTTAAAAATCATTTAAAGAATGTTCAGAAGGTGTTTAGTTTACTATAAGCTCATTATAAGCCAAGGACAATAAAATATCCAGAAATTTCATATGTACTCCAAGGTTACCTAAATAAAATAACTTCTGGACTGAAAGGGAAAGCTTCTATGCTACACCAACCAACTCACATGCAAGGCATAGTGGTGATGATTCTCATAAACCTCGTTTCATATGTGCAAAAATCAGAACTGTCTGTTTTGATTTATATCTGGACTTCATGTTTGTCTCACATTTCTATTTCAACCTACTGCCAAAAACCTAATTTAGTCCGAGCCAGAAAAACTAAATCAAATTCAAGGATATTTTTCAATTGTGTTAGATTTAAATCTCTTCAGCCCACTTTCCTTTCTCCCTGGGGTTGTTCCTGAGTGTCTATCACAAAGTTCCATGACATGGAGGGAGGAGCTGTGAAATGTTTAGACTTAGATCAGTCTTATTCCACCCTCTGAGGCACATACTATTGTCGTTGGAGATTGCCTCCCCCTCGTATCTGCTGAGGACACATATCCTACTGACTTCTAATCTCAGACTCCAGTAAGTCATGTGCCACTGTGCCTCTCACAGTTGTGGGCCCACTCCACCACCTGCAGATCATAGACTCCTTCTTCTAACTCCTCTGCCCTGTTTGGATACATAAGAAAGGTGATATCTCAATACATTTTAAATCCCAAGAGAATTTAGATTCGTCTCATTCATAACTTCTTTGCTCCTGAGTATTTAGTCTCCTCTGTGAGTTTGTTGATTCCAGAATATCAGATGGCCTAGAACACATACCTACTTCTATTCCACTTACGACAAGGAACTGTCCCTGAAGGGACTCTTCTTTGAAAGCTCCAATTTTTTTTCTCCCTCTCTCTGGAGAGACATTGTCCAAAACAAACAGAAAACTCAAATCGAAAATGTGTTAGTCAGCAGTGGCAATATAATTTACCTTGTGAGGGAGATATATTCTCAGCCTTATCAAGTGTTCCTCTTCAGTGTTGATGAGTATATTAACCATTTTGGCATATTGGTGTCAGCCAAAGGCTGCTTTCAGGGTTTAAAAGAAGGAGAAAAAAGCAAGAACAAGCCAGGCTCGGTGGCTCAGCCTGTAATCCCGCTCCTTTGGGAGGCTGAGGTGAGTGGATTGCCTGAGCCCGCAGGTTCGAGACCCGCCTGGGCAGCAAGACCTCATCTCTACAATAAATCAAAAAATCAGCCGGGCGTGGTAGCGCATGCCTGTAATTCCGGCTACTCGGAAGGCTGAGGAGGAAGGATCACCGGAGCCCAGCAGGTCAAGGCTGCGGTGGCCAGGAGCGGCCACTGCACTCCAGTCTGGCGACGGAGTGATACTCTAACTCAAAAAAAAAAAAAAAAAAGTAAGAACAACTGGAGAAGAAAATGAGGAAGAAAATGAGACAGGAGAAACAAGGGTAGAAATAAGCTACTGAGAGAACAAAAATATGGCTTTGAGGACAACACAGGGCTAAATCAAAGACAAACTTTCACTCTTTTCTGGTCATTCTTGCCATAAATTAATAAATACTTTCCCTACTCTTTTAAATGTTCTTATTTTCGAATGAAAAGTAGAAAAATTCAAGTTCTGTGCTTCTTTTTAAATCTGATCTCTGTGGTGCTGAAGCTGAATTGTGTGCATCCTGTAAGTTAATCAATCCCCAATTCTGTTTAGAGCAAAGTACATTGAAAACTGCTCCATGTTTGTCTACAAAGAATGATTTGGAAATCTCTGTCCCAAACTATCTCCTTTGCAGTGACTCAACTCTCTCTTATAAAGAACATTGCATATATTGGCCATAAATATTATTATACTAGGGCTGGGAAGTTCCATACATTCCAAAAAATCTCTTTAAACTTTTGTAAATGTACACTGTACTATACAAGAAGCAGACTTCTAAAGAAAAGACATTTCTTTTTTTCTATTTGAGTATATAACAAAAACTAGAAGCATACATTCCTCAAAAATAAATGTAATCATGAGATATATCTGCTGTGGCTGCAATGAACACCTGAGACCTGCAACTGTAAAGTCATAAAAGTTATTGGTCTCTTCTTATAAGAATGTGAAAACTATAGCTTTCTTTGGATGAACTATCTTGTACTTACACGGCGGCTTCTAGGGCATTCTAATCCACTAGAAAACAATGTAAATCCTCAATTTTGTTTGTACATCTTTTTGGATGAATTTATTTTTACAATCCATAAGTAATTATTTAAAAGATCACCTTAACTGTATTATGCTAATGCTCAATTCATCTACTCATTTAAAAATGATGTTAAATTTAAATGTTATAATGGGTTCAAGGTATCAAAGAACATTTTCATGTATTTAAAATGACAGCATTCTTTCTGTAAGCATAGTAGTAATATTCTTACTTTGCAAGAGATAAGTGTTGATTTTTAAAACTCAATCACTTTTGTGCTCATCTCTGCTTTCTATTTTACTGTTGATACTTCTGATTACTTATACATATTAAAAGAGATCTTTAGTTTTATACCAGATTCTTGATTTATGCATACACAAAAACAGCATAGAGAAATTATTTGGGGGTAAGATATTTCAAAGGCAAAAGTAACAACTATGGCACAATTGCTATCTGGTTAATAATAGTGATTATATAAGACCATTCAAATTTTGGAGATGTCAAAATGTGGAACAGATACAATAATAAACATCATCATATGTGTCAAATTTTGGAGATGTCAAAATGTGAAAAAAAATACAATAATAAACACCATCATATGTGCCACCTTGCTTTAGGCATAGTATAATTCCCCAAAATGTTGATGTTCCTGTTACGTACCCACTTGATCACATCTCCCTGATAGTCATCCTAGAAAAATCACTTTTCTGAATTTTACAGAATAATTTTTCCAGATATTTACTCTAAACAACATATCATTTTATCTTATTTTAAAACTGGTATAACAACAGAGCTATGTTGTATGTATTTTTCCATAATCCTTTTTTGAACTTAGCATTATTTGATTTTTATTGCTGCTAGTGTATATATCTGTTCTCCATTTTCAATGTTGTGTAGTGTCCCACTGTATACAAATAATTTAATGGTTACGTTACCTTCTTCATGGACATTTGAGTTGTTTCTGGTGTTTTGATATTAAATAGGTTTTGACGTACTGTGTCTCGGGCTTCAGATTTCTCAGTGCCAATGATCTTCCGCTCCCTGGCCTCTGCTCTTTGTGGTTGCCTCCATATTGCTAGGCCTCCGCAGTCTTTTTTTTTTTTTTTTGAGTTGGAGTCTCACTCTGTCACCCAGACTGGAGTGCAGTGGCCACTCCCGGCCACCGCAGCCTCGACCTGCTGGGCTCCGGCGATCCTTCCACCTCAGCCTTCCAAGTAGCCGGAATTACAGGTATGCCCAGCTGATTTTTGATTTATTGTAGAGATGAGGTCTCGCTGCCCAGGCGGGTCTCAAACCCGCGGGCTCAGGAAATCCATTCACCTCAGCCTCCCAAAGGCACGGGATTACAGACTGAGCCACCGAGCCCGGCTGGCCTCCACCATCTTAAACCCAATGTCTCTGTCTCTTTCATGTAGTGAGACCACTGTTTTTGCAGTAAGACATACTTTGAATTCCTCAAGAAGACTAGAATTCTCTTGGGTCTCTTACTTACAAAACTTGAACTACTTAGAGATGGGTTTCTACTCAATTATTAAGGTATTCTAAGTTCCTGTACAGAGGGATGTGGCTGGTGTTTTTTAAAGTGGAGAACCTATGTCTGCTTCTTCCTGGGCTGCTCTGGATTTATTTAATTATGTTTGGTCCACTCTACTGATTTCAAGTTTGGCTAAGGGTTGGTGAAAATGATAATAATAATAATCTTCAGATTGCTGTGCTATCATTTTATACTATAGTTTCTGCTACTGCCTTTTGGCAGGCCCTGAAGTTTACATGGCTATAATTACACTAGTACATACACTTGGGTGAATACACTGGGCATTCCATGTACAGAGTGTATGTGAAGGCAAGTTGGGCTCTCTTGCTTCTTGCTGCATAACTAACTCTGACAGCTCCAAGATCACGTAGAAGCTTTGGTACTAACTTTATCTTCATCTCCTTTGTCATGAAGCTCCATGGCTCCTGGGCTTTTTGGGTTCTTTGCCACTAACCTAGGATGCCTGTTGTATCCCCTGCTGGTGCTCTTAAGAAAGAAAGGAGTATTTCCCAGTAGGTAAATACCTCTTTAGGCATAGTTTCTGTTTCTCAAGATCCTTGGATGACATCTTCACAAACTTCAAGGGAAATAGTCTGGTTAGCATTAAGGTACTTGAAGACACACATAGACATTTTCCTTGGTGATCTGACCACATCAAGTAGAGAATCAGAAGAGACTGCCTCGAGAGTACATAGCTCATGAGTGGCAGATATGGAATTCAAACCCAGACAAGCAATTTCTGAAATTTGTGCTTTGTAAAGCTCACTATACTCCATACTGATACTCTCTCATGACACCTGTCACTGTGACAGTTTTATTTTTGTGCCTTTTACATGGTAAGCGCTCAAGAAAGATTGGTTGAATAAACAAATAAACCTCTATATACATGTAAGTGAAGCAAAACTGCATGTGAGTATAGTGGCAGGTGGTATTCAAGGAAAGCAGGCATGGGTATAACACTGTAATGAGTTGTCAAATACAGAGGATATATGAGGCTCCCAGGATCTAGGCAGTCGGTCAAAGTAAGTGAGATCAGGCAGAATATCATGCTAGTAGAGCCCCAATATAGAGTTAAGAGTAAGTTTCATTTCCCAGGAGGTCTGTAAAGCCAATTGGAAGTTACAAGTAACATAAAGTCGCTGAAATTGTATGAAAACGCATACTTAGACACAATAAAAACTACCAAGGACTCAATTGTGAAACATGTTCATCAAGTCAGAGACAGATAAACAAGAATTTGTACTTGTTCCTGAGTTCCAGTATTCCTTGTATTCACCTGCCAAGAAAACATTTGTTCCAAAAACCTAAGGAGCCAGGGAACTAGAACTAAACATCAATAATTTGTTAATGCATCTTCTCAATATGACATTTCCTGATGAATTCTTAATCAAATTTAGTGCTTGTAGAATGGAACGTTCTGGTGATTTGACTTCCTTTTTCATTGCAAACATTTGCCTCCAACATTGTTGAACAATATCTCCAATTATTTCACAAAAATTCATTACAAATATCTTGTCTTAATATATTAGAACAATAGAATTTATTTTATTTTAAAAATTGCTAGCTAGGCTGAATCTGCATTAATTATGTAATTCATGTAATATTCAAATGATTCATTAATCATTCAAAGAGCAGTTATTTTGTAGCTTCTGGAAATAACATCATGAAAAATATAAGTGCTATTGCTATCCTCGTGTATATAGTAAGGGTGATAGAACAAGATAGGATGTTGGGGTAAAGTGTGAAAATTACTATAACAGGAACATATAGGGTGATCTAAAAATATATAAAGGAGCACATGACTCAGTCTACAGTAGTTATAAAAAAATTCCCAAAAGAAGTAAAATTTAAGTTATAAAATACAAAATGAGTAGGAATTTGTTAAACAGAAATGGGGAGAATGTTTATGACAGAGTCAGCAACATAAACCAAAGCTCAGAAACAACAATGGTCCTAATGAGTTGGAGAAACTAAATAAAGTTCATTATATTTTAATTTTTTATCATAAAATTTTTAATTTTTTCAAACTAGGAATGGGATCTTGATATGTTGTCTAGGTTGGTCTCAAATTCCTGACCTCAAGCAAACCACCTGCCTTGGCCTCCAAAAGTGCTGGGATTACAGGTGTGAGCCACCACACCCAGTTGAAAGTTCATTATAAATACTGTATTTGGGACAAGGAAAAAGGCAAGCCAAAAGGGAGAATGATGAGAGGTGAAGTTGTATAGATAAGAAAGAACAGATAAAGTTATTAATTCATCCCATACAAATTATATTGAGTATTATTCAACATCAAAAGATGCTACCAAACTTGTTTAAGCAAGTAAATGATATAACTATATTTGCACTTTATACAATTTATTCAGATTTCAGTATTGGAATTAAAAGAAGTAAACATTGTATGCTACATGCTTACCATGGAATATTATTCAACCCTAAAAAGGAAGGAAATGTTGTCATATTCTATAACATGGGTGACATTTGAAGAAATTATGCTAAGTGAAGTAAGACAGTCACTAACAACATGAATACAGTAAAATTCCATTTACACAAGTAAAATAATTGTTATCAGTGACTGGATAAGGGAAAAATAGGGAGCTGTTTAACAGTTTAAGTTTTGTGAGGTGAAAAAGTTCGGCAGATCTGTTGTACAATATTGTGTAACAGATCTGCAGATACTACTGGGCTATAAATGATTAATATGATAAAGTTTATGTTATGTGTTTTTTTTATTTTTTGAAAATTTACAATTCAGGGTTAGGTACATAAGTGGTCATCATACAGGTAGAGTTCGGTATGTTTATTGATGTTGTTATTATTATTATTATTATTATTTTTTTTACCACAATAGACTTTTGTAAAGGGAGAAACATTAAAGGCAGATACAACAATGATGATTTGCAAAAGTTCAGATGAGAAACCCGGTGACCTGACCTTGAGTAGAAGAAGTATACATGAAGAAAAGTCATTATATTTAATATATTTTTAAGAAGGTAAAATTCAATTTGATCCATATCATTCATTGCTCTGGGACAGAAAAAGACACAGAACTGATTTGTGAATAAAGAAAAACAATTTTACTACTGATATATTGAATTTGAAGCGCCCATCAGATGTTCATAAACTATTGAAAATATGTGTCTGGACTGCAGAAAAAAAGCTATAGTCATAAAAATAGATGTTGGGGTCACCAGCATTCAACAGTTACCAAGATTTTTTCTAAAACAACTTTGTCCATGGCAATAACTCACCATGAGAATGATTCCCAATCTGAAGACAAGAATAGGTTGGGGGGTGGAGGGGAGCAGTTATATTAGTTAAGGAAATAAAGAAGGTGCATGTCATTTAGAAATGCCTCTTAGTGAATTTGATATGAGCCTCTCCCTTTCCAGTGAAAGTTATATCCACTTGCCTCCATTTAAAGTAATTGAATGAGAGTAGTAAAAATTATGGTAACAGATAAGGTTGTTTAGCAAGATTTAGTTGAGTGAAAAAAAGAGCTAGGCACATCATGAGGCCCATCCAAATCTAGGAAATGGGTAGAGGAAAGGTGTTCTTTTTTTTTTAGTACAATTTTAAAGTCCCAATCCTATTCCCCAAATTTCCTCTATAGCAGTTTGTTTTACAACTGAGGTTAGGATGGCATAAAGATTTGGAGAAGAGAAAGACTGGGTGGGTGGTGAGGGGAGACTTAAAATTCTATAAACGATTTTTCCTTTTCTTACTTTTGTTTGCTTGTTTGTATTAAGCAAGTAAATGATACTATTCTTTCTTCCTTCCTCTTAAACTCATGGAATTTAAGCAAGGTGAGCATGATGGTGCCTTCATGGTATACTGAGGTGCTCCAGCAAACTCTAGGGGCACTATCAAAGAAAAATTTTACTTAATATGTTAAGCTGACAAGGAAGACTATTCAATACTATTGCAGCTCAGGGAGAAAGATTGAACTACAAAATCTATAAATTTGTTTTAATAGCAGAAAATTGAAAAAAAAATTACATTTAATTAATTTTTATGTATCTCATTTTATTATTATCAAGACATATAAGATATAGCATTTAGGTGTTTGATGAGAGGGGAAAAATTTAGAAAATATATTGGAGCCACTAGAGAGACAGGTTTAAGTAAAGGCAGTTCTGAAAGACTAAGTTGAGATTAGACGCCACTTTTCTAAGTTGTCTTGTTTCTCCCCAGCCAGTCTCAGCAACCACATTCACTATCTATTGCCCTGTAACAAATTACCCCAATATTTCAAAGCTTAAAACCTGTTATTCTACGTCAGAAATCTGTGAGCAGCTTGACTTATGGTTCTTGCTCAGGCTCTCTCATGAAATCATAGTTGAGTGATAGTTTCTGAAGACTTGATGAGAGCTGAGGCATTCACTTCCATGCTTTCTCATAGGACAGTTGCAGAGGCTTAGTGAGATTTCCCAAAAGGACCTTTCCACATGGCCTCCCACAACATGGCTTCCCCCACAGCAAATCCTCAGAGAAAGTGAGAGAGAAAGAGAGGCAAAGAGAATAGAAAGTTACAATGTCTTTTATCTCCTAATCTAAGAATTTACATTTCCTGACTTGTGCCATATTCTATTAATATTTTCACACAGATCAGTCCTGGTTTATTGTGAGAAAAGACTGCATACCAGGAGTCATGGGTCACTATGGCCAACTTGATGCTGGCTACTATAATAATCTACAGGCACGACAAGAAGATTCAGTCAAAATCCACACAGATGAGTGGTTTCACCAAGTGGATAAAATGGAAATATATTTAAAAAGTGAAATGAGAATTTTAGTGAGAGATTGAGTAAGTTGTTGGGATATGAACTCTGAGATATTAATGAAAGAAAGTGAAGTGAAGTGAAGTAGAGAAAAAGAGGTATACTGGAGTTGGATAATAGTGAAGTTGAATAACTAAAGCATAGGAGTCTGAATTTATTATCTCAAGTTCCAGAAAGAGGAGGAAGGTGCATTGGTGGTTAAAATAATGTGGGGAGGAGATTTTTGTGGATGGTTGAAAAGGAATTTTTAAGTCAGGATGACAATTGACATGGTGTGGAAAGGAAGACCATATGTTAAGTTTTAAAGTCTTTATTGTATTTTAAAAAAGTAACGGGTTTAAAACAAAAATGAGATTAAAGTACTTTTCGTTAAATAGAGTAAGTCTCAACATGTATTACTCCCCACTCATAAGTAAGTGAAACAGCCTGGAATCATCAACGTAGAGAAAGTGTAGGTCACAATTTGGGTGTTCATTGAATGCCGGACTTGAAAAGACTTCATGGAAAGTAATTGCCTCATCAGCAGGTCATTGCTCAAATAAGAACAAAAATGAGAAACCTTAGGGGAAATTGTTATCTGTGGAATGAGGTTTTCATAGAGCATGCTTTATTGGATGAGAAAAGATAAAAAAGGAGAAATGCTGCAGGAGAGGTACAAGGTAGTCTCCGGTGATGGTCTAAAGGCTCTCATACTGGGGAATGCCCAAAGGTTACAAGAAGGCAAGATGAAGTGGATGTAAGTGACTGTTAAATTTAAAAGAAAACTGATCGCAGCGTCCCACCTTCCCTTGGTGGCTGAGGGTAGGTTAAGCAGGCTGTGAGAGTCTCTCTGAGTTTCAGTCCCCTTGGGTATCCAGCTCTAGTCTTGGATAGAGTACTTGTCTTGCGAAGTTCAATTTAGCAGTAAATGTGGAAGCCTTAATATTTTGGAATTTAATATGAGGATACCATACCATGTTTTGTGGTAGAAGTGACCAGAATTTCTATTGCAGTGACCAAAGCCTGTGGTGTGTCACGATACTCTTAGATGTGAAAGTCCAAGTGAAATGGACATGAAGTTTAGTGGAACAACAAACTCTGCATGACAGAAGGTTGGGGTTGGAGGCACCAGCATAATATAGCAGTACCAAGGAATGATCTTTCGATTATTAAAGGTCAAAAATGTATCTATTCTATCACAAGCAAATTTGAAACAGCTGAAGAGTTTTTTGAACATCAAGGACATCTAGTAAGCTTCTTTTTTAAAATTTAATTTGCTACATTAGTAAACTTTTTGACAGTGGTAGTAGAAGTGGAAAAATGAAGTGAGAGGATTCACTAATTATGTTCATTTTTAAAGGATAATTTCGGTACTCTATCTCTATTACAATATTCACCTTATAATGAGGCATTTATTATTTTGACACATTTGTAATCTGTGAATTTCTTATAGCAGAAAATATGTTTAATTCATATTTATAGTTTCATTGCCTAATATAACACCTAGCTCCTCACCGATTGATGACATTATGCAAGGGATATCATTTCTATTGTAGTTTAAGAAACAGCAACAACAAAAATCTAGTTGAACCTGTGCTGTTACAATAGTCACTTTAAAAACTAGAGAAAAAAATACACTATAGACTTTGCTGACTCAGTATTTATTCACTGTATTTATATTTTTCTGTTTATGTGATTTTCTGTCAATTTAGCTTTATTATACTTTGAAGATTAGATTCTACCAAAGGAAATGGAAAACTGTTCCTACTTAATTAGAAAAGGACTCTTTGAATCCTGATTCCCACCTCAAAAATCACCTTCTAATAGATAGATAAAAACACACCCGAATCTCTTATTAATATCATTTTGCTATTATTGGTAATTACTTACAATACTTTTGCATTAGTAAAATAACTAAGTTCAAGTAAACCTGTATGCAAACAGTTGGCAATACCCTTAGCTTATATCTCGTCTATTATTTTTCCCTATTTCATCAATTTTTCTAGTGTTGCAAACTTAATGGTGATGTAAATTAAATGAAAATAGGTTGCAGATTGTTTTGGGACTTGCATTTTTCAATTCTTAATGGTCACAAAGCAAACACATACTTGTGAATTTCTCTTAATAAGGTTTTTTTTGATGCATTTTTATTTTTATCATTCCCACCACCCTCAATCCCCAGCTTGGAATTTCAATAGGAAAATAAAACCTATAAAACGAAAACAAAAATCAATCTTTTTTTATTTAGGAACAAATTAAATTCCTCTTCTAAAGTAATGATTTTTACCTTAAAGCCATGATAACTATCTTGTTGCTCTGTCAAGGTTTCTCACCTCCTTATCTTACAACAGTTAACCTTAATAATCCCCTTACTTTCAAACTCTTCCTGATTTATGGCTCTTTAAGCACTTCTGTTAAGCTTGATCTTTTACTTACACTTGGCCTCTAATGGAGTCAGTGTCACTTTGAAGATTGTAAATGGATTCTGCTGAAATAAAATTCTTCAGACACTCCTAGAACCAATGTTTCCTTCTGGTTTTTGGTTGCTGTTGTTTTTCCATTCTGGAAATTGATATCTGTGTGAAATGGATCTTCACCTTTTTTTGTAGACTACTAATCAAAATGAAAGAATGCCAAATTAGATTTTTTTTTTAAATTTGGTCTTCTAATATGTGATAATACATAGTGAACATATTCATAAATATATATATATTAAAAAAGGGTATGGCCCCATTATGCCAAACTTTAAAACTATGTGTTTCAAGGAGGAAGTCACATTTCAAGATCTCAAGGAATATTCTGTGCTCAGTCATTTTCTGTGTGACCAGGCCAACTATCTTTCTAATTTTTCATAGTATTTCCAGGCAGCAAATAATCATAGTATTACTTAAGTGCATGGCATTCATTGTAAAATATGTGTTTTTGTTGTTGTTGTTGTTTTTTACCGATAATAAACCCGAATTATCATATTTAAAAATGAGGAAAAACTTGTTTAGGTTAACTTTAAGCTTTGCATTATAATTATCATTGGTCTCATGTATTTATATCTATAATTTATATTTATAAATGATTACATATATGTATATGCACACACACACATACTCACATTAAATGACTCTCTTAATTGTCTTGTTTTCAAAGAGATGTCTTCTTCATTTTATTTCTATGGAAGTCTCTGAGCCAAATCAAAAGAAGTAAGGTTGTAATACTTTTTTTTCAGAGTTTTTTTGTTCGTTTGTTTGTTTTGCTTAAGAATAGATGAGCTGTGGATTAATGCCATTTCAGATCTTATAATATCAAAACCAAGAGCCATAGCACTTACTGTTACATATAATGAGTAAAATATATGCTAATAGTATTAGCCTTTTATAAAAGAATAAAAAATACACTCTCAGAAATGCCAAGTAATTTTCTCAGTATCATCATAAGCAGAAATTCTACCTCAGATGTATGACATGTTATATTTGTAAGTAATGCAAAAATAAAAGTGAATATGAAGATAAACATAAATTCTAGATATAGAGAGAATCTCAGAAGAAGGAAGAGTTTTCATCATCAAGCCTGAGAAGATTGTAACCTTGCTTTGAAATAATGAATAGAGAGAGAAAGAGAGAGAGAGAGAGAGAGAGAGAGAGAGAGAAAGCTTATCTTAGACTTAACATTTATACTCTATTAATGCCAAGAAAATATGCTTTTAACAGTCTGTGCACGGCTGCTAACTTTTGGTATAATGCACTTAAAAAAAAAACTGATTATGACTCCAGATTTATGAAAGTCATAGCAAAAGAGCTTACAACTGTTGTCCTAAAATGGGAAGATGGTAGGATAGGAGAGAAGTGCATGTGGAAAATGTTATAAATGATAACTTGTGTGCATGCTTATATAAGTACTGAGAAGGGACCTAACCTACTCTGTCTGATTTCATTAATGATTTAAAGAGGTCTATAAGTATCAGTGACATTTATTTTGATAGTATAAACTCAAAAAATTATGAGGCTATAAAATGGATTCCAAGAGAAAAGCTAGAAAATTAAAGAGTCAATGAAATGTATTTGAGAATTTATTTCCTGTGGAGGGCAAAGAACAAAGGCATGAGAGGGAAAGGTTACTAAGAACTCTCCTCCAAATTTTCTTATGGATTACAGGACTGTAGGGTACTCTTCAACAGAGCCTAGAGTAAAGAAATGAAATGTATTGGTAGAGAATAGAAAGATCAAATATTATTTTGTTTCATATTCTGTAGTGTTGCCTAGTCTAGAGAATAATCTTTTTGAAGTAAGCTCACAAGGCTCTCTTTAAGACATATAATTCTATCATAGTTTTCATCTCTGCTTTATGATTATATATCAAATAGGTCAAATGATCTCAGCATTTCAACTAGGAATAAAAGTAAAATTGACTTGTGACTCATTTTTCTTTTTGCAAGAGCACAAGAAAGAAGCTGCCATTAAAATTCAGCAGTGGCCTTTCTCATGTTTAATAGTGGAAACATTTCCCGAAACTTTGGAATTGTATTAAGTACTTTCTATGTGGCTATCAATTCTTATTTTTTTCTGAGTTATTCAGTAAAAGAGAAGTAACAAATAAGATGTAATATATCAACATCATTTTAATTAGTTTAATTTCAATTTAATCAACAATTATATTTATTCTAAGCTGAAGCCTTTTATGAATTATGAACATAGAAGTCTGGTGAACTTTTATGTAATTCTTCAGCATATGTATTAGTGTTTTAATAGTTAATTGTTACTTCTATGTAAGATATTTCTTCCATTGGTCAGTGAAAGGAGGTACCTATAGAAACCTAGAATATACTTAGCTTAATGTAGCCTTTTTGCCTCAGCATAGCCATTTTTGCTTGGACTCTACTGCTGATATGCTTTGAATCTAGCACATGTTAGACATAGATAGATAGATTTCCAATAGGCAAGTTTCAGGAGGCATTCAATATTTCACTTCAGGCCAATCAGCAGCCTACCCCACCCCCTGGGCAAATCTCCTTCAGAGGAAAGACAAGGATAGAGCCATAGAAACTATAATAAATCACCTTTCGGTCAAGGAGATTGTGGATTGTAAATATCTGACAAAGTCTCTTAGAAAAAAGCCCCTCCCTTGTCTCCTCCTATCTAGCCCACCACATGAGGGCATGAGGTGTGCCTGACAACCTCTGAACAATCCTCCTGGCCAAAATCCCCCTACCCCAAAGGCCCTTAAATATACCAAGTTCCTGGCCTTTCAAGGTCACACTTGCCTCTGAGTGTCGGCTCCCTTTACGATCTGTGAAAGGTGAATAATAAACCTTACGTTTGTACTTTCTTATTTGTTGCAATCTTCTATTATCCCCATAGCCTTGGCACCTACACTGGTACACCTCCCCTCAATGAGCCCTTTCAGTCAGTGAAATAGAATGATATTTTATAAATTTTCTCATGGTAGAGCATAGTGTTTAACAAGATAAATGTTGAAGTCAATTTCCTAGTCTCAGCACCATGATTTATTTACTGAGAGACCTTGCACAATTCACTTTATCTCTATACTCTTACATTCCCTCAATTTATGTTCAGGTATGATGATTAATACCTACCTCATAAAGATTTTGCTAGAATTAAGTGTTTAAATCTGTATAAAGTACTTAAAACAAAGGCTGGAATTAAATGCTCAAGAAGGTTTTTAACAATACCTTCATAATTCTATGCATTCAACTTTATATTACATGCATTGCTACACATCTAACTACATACTATAAACATTTATATATATCTAGTTAAATACTATAGAAATTTTGTGTATCTATACACTACCAATAGTCATCCTTTTACATAGTTAACTATATGATTCAAGAGAGATTAAGCGAAGTATTTCTTTCTTTTCTTTTTTTTTCTTTTAATTTTTATTTTGAAATTGTCAGGTACAATTCAGGGTTAGGTATACAAATGTTCATTGTGCAAGTACCCTTATTGATGAGGTGTGCCCCCCTCCCCAGGTAGATATTGACTACCATCAATCCCAGCTATCCCTCCCTACCTCCCTCCTCACAGTTTCCTGCTACTTTCAATCCCTTTCCTAGAGTAACATGGTAGTTGTTCAAGGTCCACTTACGAATGAGAACAAGTGATACTCATCTCTTTGTTTCTGTGAGAGATCACTCAGTATTATAAGCTCTAATTCCATCCACATTGCTGCAAAGTTCATGATTTTGTTCTTCTATATGGCTGCATAATATTCCATTGTGTATATGTACCACATTTTTTTTAATCTAGTCCTCTTTTGATGGGCAGTATGGTTGGTTCCATGTTCTTGCTATTGTGAGCAATACTGCAATAAACATACATGTGCAGGTATCTTTTCTGTACAGTGACCTGAGTTCTTCCAGGTATATTCCCATAGGGGGATTGCGGGATCTTATGGGAGGTCAATTGTTAGGAGATTTAGGAATTGCCATAGTGATTTCCACAGAGACTGTACTAATTTACATTCACACCAACAGTGTAGAAATGTTCCCTTTTACCACATCCTCTTCAGCATCTGTTATTTTTTGTTACTGATGATGGCCATTCTGACTAGAATTAGGTGGTATCTCAGTGTAGCTTTAATTTGCATCTCCTTGATGACTAGTGAGGCTGAACATTTTTTCATGTGTCTGTTGGGTGCTCATATGTCTTCTTTGAGAAGTGTCTATTCATATCTTTTGCCCACTTTGTAATGGGAATGCTTGTTTTTTTCTTATCAGCACGTTTGAGTTCCTTGTAGATCCTTGATATTAGGACTTTGTCAGACATGGAGTTGGCAAATATTTTTTTCCAGTCTGTGGGTTGTCTCCCTGCCCTCTTGATGGTTTCTTTGGCTTTGCAGAAGCTTGTCAGTTTAATGAGGACCCACTTGTCTAACATCTCTTATGGCCTGGGCACTTTGGGTTTTGACCAGGAATCAGTTGCCAGTTCCAACTTCCATAATAGTGTCTCCTGCATTTACTAAAGTTCGTACAGTTTGAGGTTTTGCATTTAGGTCTGTGATCCATTTAGAGTTAATTTTTGTGCATGGGGATAGGTAGGGATCCTGTTTCATGTGGTCAACCAGTTTTCCCAGCACCATTTACTGAATATGTTCTCCTCTCCCCAGTAGTGGGTGGTGGAGGCTTTGTCGAAGATGAGTTGGTTCAGAAATTGAGGTTTTACTTCTGGGATCTCAATTCTATTCCATTGGTCTATATGCCTGTTCTTGTACCAATACCAGGCTGTTTTGATTATGTAGCTTTATAGTATAAAGTCTGGGAGTGTGATACCTCCTGTTTTGTCTTTTCTGTTTTGTTTTGTTTTTTTTTTTTCTGAGGATTATTTTGGCTATTCTTGGTTGTTTATGTTTCCATATGAATTCCTGTATTGTTTTTTTCTAAGTCTGAGAAGAATGTTGTTGGTAATTTGATAGGTGTTGCATTAAATCTATAGATTGCCTTAGGTAACATGGACATCTTGCAATGTTGGTTCTTCTAATACATGAGCATGGAATATTTTTCCACTTGCTTGTGTCAGCTCTGATTTCTTTGAGCAGTGTTTTGTAGTTTTCATTGTAAAGGTCTTTTACATCTCTGGTTAGGAAGATGCCAAGGTATTTTTTTTTTTTTTTTTTTGTGGCTATCATAAATAAAATTGTGTTTCTTATTTGGGTTTCTGTTTGTTTATTATTGGTGTATAGAAACGAGATTGTCTTTTGTACATTTATTTTTTACCCTGAGACTTTTCCAAAGTCCTTTATCAGAGCCAGGAGGTTTTTGGCAGATTCTCTTGGGTTTTCAAGGTATACAATCATATCATCTGCAAAGAGAGATAACTTGACTTCCTCTTTTCCTATCTGGATACCCCTGATCACCTTCTCTTCTCTGATTTTCTAGCCAGGACTTCCAAAACTATGTTGAACAGGAGGGGTGAGAGTGGGCATCCTTGTCTTGTTCCAGTTTTCAGAGTAAATGGTTCCAATTTCTGTCTGTTTAGGAGTATGCCGGCTGTGGGTTTCTCATAGATGGCTTTCACTATTTTGAGGAATTTTCCACATATGCCTAGATGTTTGAGGGTTTTTATCAAGAAGGGGTGCTGGTTTTTTTCAAAAGCTTTTTCTGCATCTAATGATATAATTATGTGTTTTTTGTTTTTATATCTGTTGATGTATTTAATTACGTTTATGGTCTTACGAATGTTAAACCAGCCCTGTATCCAGGGGATGAAGCCTACTTGGTCGTGATGGATGATTTTTGAGATGTATTGTTGAATCTGGTTTGCTAGGATCTTGTTGAGAATTTTAGCATCTATATTCATCAAAGATATTGGCCTGTAGTTCTCTTTCTTTGTTGGGTCTTTACCTGGCTTGGGTATCAACGTGATGTTAGCTTCATAAAATGATTTGGGGAGAGTGCCATCTTTCGCAATCACCTGGAATTCTTTCAATAGAATTGGTTTCAGTTCCTCCTTATATGTTTTGTAGAATTCTGCTGGAAAGCCATCTGGTCCAGGGCTTTTTCTGTTGGTAGTTTTCTTACGACATAATCAATTTCCAGGATTGTTATTGGTCTATTTAGCATCTCAGTGTCTTCTTGTTTCAACCTAGGGAGGTTGTGTGATGTCAGAAAATCCTCCATTTCCTTTAGGTTTTTCAAGTTTGTTTCCATACAATTGTACATAGTAACTCTGATAATCTTTTGAATTTCTTCTAGGTCAGTTGTGACTTCATCTTTTGTGTCTGATTGAGTTTATTTGTGCTTTTTCTTTCTTTTTCGTGGTCAGTTTGGCTAGGGGACCATCTATCTTGTTCATCCTTTCAAAGAACCAGCTTTTCATTTTTTTATTTTTTGTACTATCTTTTTGTCTTGAATGTCCTGGATTTGGGTTTTTATTTTGGTGATCTGGATTCTTCTGCTAAAGTTAGTGTTTTGGTGGTCTTGCATTTCCAGCTTCCTTAGGTGACTTGTTAGGCTTTTAACTTGTGATCTTTCCATTTTCTTCATGTGTGTTTGTAAAGATATGAATTCCCTTCTTACTATTGATTTAAGGCATCCCATAGACTTTGGTAAGATGTTTCTTCATTTTAATTTGTTTCCAGGTACCTTTTAATCTCTGTTTTGATTTCATAATTGATCCAGGAGTTGCTTAGCATCATCCTGTTTAGTGTCCATGTCTTTGTGGATTTTGGAGGAACTTTGTTGGTGTTGACATTTATTTTTATTCCACTGTGGTCAGACAAGATGCATGGCAAAATTTCAGTCTTACAAAATTTGCTTATGTTTGATTTGTGGCCAATGATGTGGTCGATCATGGAGTATGTTCCATGCAGTGATGAGTAGAAAGTATATTCTGTGGTCGTTGGGTGGAGAGTTCTGTAGATATCAATTAGGCCCATTTGTTCAAGAGTCTTATTGAGGTTCCAGATCTCCTTGCTGTTTTTTTGTCTTGATGATATGTCCAGGGTTGTGAGTGGGCTATTAAAGTCACCAACAATGATAGTGTTAGAACCAATCTCTTTTTTAAGTTTCTATACAAGCTGCTTTATGAATTTTGGTGCTCCTTTGTTGGGTGCACATATATTTAGGATAGATATTTCTTGTTGATGGATTGAACTTTTTATCATTATATCTTTTTTGATTTTTGGTAGTTTAAAGGGTATTTGTCTGAGATTAAGATTGAAACTCCAGCTTTCTTTTGTGTTCTGTTCACCTGAAAATTTGTTTCCCATCCTCTTACTTTGAGTCTGTGAGTGTCCCTTCCGGTGAGATGAGTCTCTTGGAGACAATATATTGTTGCCTCATGATATTTTATCCATTTTGCCATTCTGTGCCTTTTCAGTGGTGCATTTAGTCCATTCACATTTAGGCTAATTATTGAAATGTGAGGGATTATTTTTGCCATGATGTTATTATAGAGTTGTTGTTGTACTTATTTGTTTGTTGTCTTTCTTTTGTTTTGGGGGTTGGTTCATGTGTGTTTTCAGTCTTTCTCCTGCACTCTTGTGAAGAACATTGTTGCTCTTTTTCCCTTTATTTTTGTATTTAATAATTCCTTAAGAGTTTCTTGTAGGGTTGGTCTGGAGGCAGCATAAGTTCTTAGGGATTGGATATCTGGGAAAGATTTTAATTCTCCCTCACTGATGAAGCTTAGCTTGGCTAGGTAGGTTTTTTTGGTTGAAATTGTTTATCTTTGAGAACTTTGAATATTGGACTCTAAGCTCTCCTAGCCTGAAGGGTTTCTGTAGACAAATATGCTGCTATTCTGATTGGTCTTCCCTGGTAGGTAGTCTGACCTTTTTCTCTTGCTACTTTTAGGATTTTTTCCTTTTATATCTACTTTGTTCAGGCAGATTATTATGTGCCTAGGAGTTGGTCTTCTCATTTGTTGTCTTGCTGGGGTTCTCTGAATTTCTTAGTTTGAATTTTCACATCATTAATGAGGTGATGGAAGTTTTCTTGAATAATTTCATGAAATATTTGTTCCAGGGTGGTCTCTGTCTCTCTTTCTGCCTCAGGAAAGTCAAGTACTCTTAGATTTGTTCTCTTGAAGTAATCACTCATCTCTTGAAAGTTTTGTTCTGTCTTTTTAAGCTTCTTTTCTATGTTTCTGACACTTTGGTTTAGTTCTATATTTTGGTCTTCAAGTTCTGAGATTCTATCTTCTGCTTGGCTATGTCTGCTTTCCATGCTAATTAGTTTGTTATCTATTTGAATCATAGTATTCTTTACTGCTGTTATCTCAGTTATCAACTCCTTCCTATTTTCCTCTTGTCTCACCTCAATTCTTTTTATTCTCTCTATTAATGTTTGGATGTCTGGGTTTGTTGTATGTAACCAGTCGTTCTTGCAGCTCTTCATTGTTTGCATTCCAAAGTCTGTTTTCTCAATATATGATCTCCCAGGGGTCTGTGTGGGACCTATAGTCTTCTTTTGATTTTTCTTCATTTGTGTAGATTTGTCTCCCCACTTTTTTCCTTTTTTCCTCCCTCCGTCTTCTTTAAGTCTGTTGATCAGGGGTGGCAGGGTTGCTTTTTGCTTCTGTTTGCTCAATCTCCTATTCTTCCTTATGAGAATCTTCTGGCTTTGTTTGATTTTGAGGCTGGACTGTAGGTTGAGGGTTATACCTTTTGCAGCTTTGAGATTTATTTGAGGGGGGAGCTGTGATTCAAAATTTTTTATCTGTAGATCCCAGTATCTACTGACAGGTGTATGGATATGTTGGGTCTTGCTTTCCACTGCCTTTTAATCTGTTTATGAAGTAGGGATGTTGGTTTGCTCCCTGGAAGTAAAATGATATAAGACAAGGGAAAGAAATGGAACAGGGAGAGAGGGAATCAGAAGGTGGAGACAGTAGAGTAAAAGGGAGAAGAAACAGAGGTACCCACTAATAGATGAAAATAGACCTGAAGACAGATAAGAGTGAGAGAAAACAAACATTCAAACTAACGGAAAAAAACAGTGACAACAACAAACAAACTAGGACATATAATCATACAGACACACAAGCTGACCAACCTCCTTAAGATGTACTGTTCCCTTATATAACCATGAGGTCTTAGCTCCCAAGTTGGGGGTTAGGCAGAGCTGGGTGGGTGAGTCACTGCAGGTCTCTCTCTGCCTGGTCACAGGGCTCCAGATGATCCCAGGTCCTACTGTCATGGGATCAAGCTGGGGGTGTTGGCAGAGTACCAGACCTCTGAGTGCTGTAGGTTGGCCTGTCACAAGCAACTTGGGCATCTTTTTCTTTCTTTGTTCTTAGGACTCAGGCTAGAGGATGCAGAGCTGGGTGGAACTTAGGGAACAATGCAGGTCTCTGCTTAGTCTCTAGTTCCAGGTCTTCTCTGGTCCTGCTGTGGTCAGGGATGAGTTGAAGGAGGTGGAGTGTAAGACTACTGGGCATTGCTGGTCAGCATTGTGGTCAGGGTGGCTAGAGGGCAGGGTGGTGTAGCCAACAAGAGAGCCTGGAGCTCCATGGAGAAGGAGCCTTGGGCCTCCCTGGGCAGTGGAGGCTTAGAGCCTGGTGGGGTGCTTCAATCAGGGAAGGAGTCCATACCTCTGAGGAGCAGCCGCATAGGGACTCCGCGGGCAGTGGCGGCTCCAGACCGGGTTGGGTGCTTCAACCAGGGCAGGGCCCTGGAGCCCTGAAGCACTGGGCGTGAGTGCCTGTGGCCTCCGCAGCACGGTGGCTCGAGGTGGGGCTGAGTGCTTCAGCCCAGGTGGGGGCCCAGAGCTATGAGGCACCGGCGTTGGGGGCCTGCATGGGCAGCAGCGGCCTTGGACCTGGTGGTGTGTCTCAGGCAGGGGTGGAGCCACAGGCTCCGAGGGGCAGGTGCCATGGGCTCCCTGGTCAAGAGCGGCTTGAGGTGGGGTTGTATGCCTCAGCCAGGGCGGGACCAGAGCTCTGAGGGGCAGGCGCCTGCAGCAGCTTTGAGCTGTGCCATGGGGGCTTCAGCCAGGGATGGAGCTGGTATCTCTGAGGGGTACGCACCTAGGGCCTCCCTGGGCCATGGCAGCTTGAGATGGAGCTGGTCGCCTCAGTCAGGCGGGGACCAGAGCTCGGAGGGGTGAGCACCGGAGGCGGCTTTGGGCTGGCGTGGGGCACTTCAGCCAGCGATGGAGCCGGTAACTCTGAGGGACAGGCATGGAGGACCTCCACGGCTGCAGCAGCCTGAGATGGCACTGGGCACCCCAGCCAGGGAGGGAGCTGGCAGCGACTGGGTGCCGAGCAGAGCAGTGTAGCCAGCAAAGGAACCTAGATCTCCACAAGGTGATATCCGGGGGCCTCCACAGGCAGCCGTGACTTGGGGCCGGGTGAGACAGTGCAGCCGAGGAGGTAGCTGGGAGCTCTATGTGACCAGGGGCCCAAGGGGCCTGGGGTGGAGCAGCGGTGGTGGTGGGGCTGCGGTAGCTGGGCAGTGCATGGGACCGAGGGTCTCCAGGCCTTGGGCCAGTGCAGCTGGCAGTAGGTGGGGGGTGGGGGTAGGGAAGTAAGAGTTGTTATGGGAACTCACTTTCGGAGAATCTCACAGTCCCACCTGTGCCGTCGCCATCTTATCGGAACTCTAAACGGAGAATTTCTAAATCTGTCCTTACTAGTGGAGAGAACAAGACTAGAAACATACCTAGCATATTTATGACTATGATAGATTTATATTGAAAGACTAATTTTATTATTAAATTCCATTTATAAGCCGGGCTTGGTGGCTCAGCCTGCAATCCCGCGCCTTTGGGAGGCTGAGGTGAGTGGATTGCCTGAGCTCGAGGGTTCGAGACCTGCCTGGGCAGCGAGACCTCATCTCTAAAATAAAATCACAAAATCAGCCGGGCGTGGTAGCGCATGCCTGTAATTCCGGCTACTCGGAAGGCTGAGGAGGAAGGACCGCCGGAGCCCAGCAGGTCGAGGCTGCGGTGGGCGGGAGCGGCCACTGCACTCCAGTCTGGGCGACAGAGTGAGACTCCAACTCAAAAAAAAAAAAAAATTCCATTTATAAAACCCATAAGAGATATCCACAGTGTATTCAAAATATGAGCATATTCAGTTATGGTCTTTTCCATTTTCCACTTGTTAATCACAACTGTGTATTTTTCCCCCTCAACTATAGAGAAACACAGCTTTTATGCAAACGTGAATTAAATAGAAGAGTTGAGAAGTTACTACATAGGAGATTTTTGTTTTTGAACAAACAGATGTTAGGTGAGTCTTCAATTTTAAATAGGTCAATGAAGGCTGACAATTTAAAAACAAATTAGTGAACTTCGTAGTGCATTGGATGGAGTTGGAGATGGTCACACTTAGTGACCTATCACAGAGACAAAAAATGAATACCACAAGTTCTCACTCATAAGTGGGACCTGAACATTAATCACATTAGCACAAGGAAGGTATTTGCAGTTGCTGGACACTGCTGGTGGGGTGTGGGGGCATGGAAATAAACACAAAATAAAAAATTTTAGTTGACAAAACAAATAATGATCTAAAACAGTAAAAAAAAAATAGATTTCTCTTGACCAGGAAAAATCTTAAGAGTGACAATAAATACAGTCTTTAGCATAAACAGGGTTTACAGATTTAAATATCTATGCTTATGGATGTACCTAATTAAATAGATAAATCAAGAAATAAATGTAATTTAGCAAATGTGCAATTTATGTAAATACATTTATTTGCAAAGATGTTTCAGTGTCTTATTTCTATATCTTAATATCAAAATAAAGTCACTGTTTAATATGCAAAAGTACTTTTTAGAAAAAGCATACAACATAATCCACTTATTTGAAAACAGTGTTTTTGAAATTATTGAGTTGCATTTTTGGGGGGTAAAGCAGAGGTTTTGATAAAGAGAAATGGTAAGACAAAATGGAAAATATGATCTAAAGTGGGAAAAGATTATTAAAAGAGAAGTAGAAATATCCTGATAATATTATATTTTCTTTAGAAAATTTATTAGAAATTTATCAGGTAGCATTTTCCAAGAATAAAACAGTTGAAATTTTCAAAAGTTCTTTACTAGAAGGAAATGTTTGATTTTTTTCCATTTAGACTTGATTCATATTATATTGTGAGAATGAGTATAATGACTTTAGATTGTGCTTTGTTGTTTTGTGTGTGTGTATTTTAATTTCAATAACACAGAAATAAAAAAAAGTGTCTACTCAGATTATTTAAATTTTCCAAAGATTTTTTTCTAATAAATCAATAATTGTGACCACATTTTGAATTTTAGTTGAATTGTTAGATGTTTTTTCCAAACACTTATTAAAGAGCAAGAGTTATATGGTTCTTACTTATCGTCCCATATTTGTTAGTGTTTTATTAACTGTAGTATAAAATAAAATATTTTATATATTAGAATGCATCTATATATAAATATGTAACATAATTTTGGTTATTTTTTCCTTTGAAGTGAAAAACTTTCTTGGTGTCTTTAGTTATCTTTATTCACTACCTTTATTGACTCTTTAACCAACAACAAATTGGCTTTTTCTTCTACATTTATCATTTAAAAAACTTATTTAGGTGATGCATATCAGAAATTGCTCTAAGTACCAAGGAGCGATAGGAACAAATATACACCAGACACATTCTTACAGAATTTTTATATTGACAGGCCAAGATAGATAATAAATAAATAAACAAGCAAAAAATGCCCAGAATGAACAATATGGTATATGGAATAATTAATGCTAAATTTTAAAGTTTGAGCAGGCCTCTCTGAAGTTGTGATATTTTAATTTTCTTCAGAGAGCCTAAAAACAACTGTATTATGTTAAATCTGCATATTTAAATAAATATGTGCTTTTTAAATAAAGTGCTTTTTAAAAACACCATTCAGGACATTACTTTTTAGGCCAAAATGGAGCTTGTTTGTGGGCCCCTCTAATCTATGGGCTACCCTTTCTTGTTTTCACACACTGCTCCAAACACTTTTTTCGAATGACATATTTATTTATTTATATTATATGAATCTATAACTCTTCCCTCTACCTACTTAATCTACACATTATGTTTGTCAAATAAATAAGATAAATATGACCCAGATACTTTATCTACAATATAATATACTCTTTCTCTGTATCTGCCTTCTGTTGATGTATTTTGGTTTGGTCTGTAAATGAATTAGTTAACTCAGAAGTTAATTCAAATCTGAAGTGCTCTGATACTCTGGTGTTGATTCTCTTGGCTTGTCACTAGTCAATGTTATATTGAACAAATAAACTTAGATTTAGTAATTTAACAGATATATTTGGAAAAGCATTAAACAGGCAAGTCACTCACGTCAGGATAGGTTTTTTTTTTTAATTGTAAACTTATACTAAACATTATACATTGTATAACATGATAACATAAACATTAAAATTCCTAAAGAAGTCAACCGAATTGGATCCTAACCTCTTACAATTTCATTTCCAAAAATAACTTTTATTTTTCTTAATGTTAATGATTATGGATGAATTATTTCAGACACTACTACTACTAACACTACTTCAACCTTTATCCTTAATATATAAGTATTCGAACCTAAAGTATAAGGTTTAAAAACTGGCATATAGAACAGTTAAATGAATCAGTTAAACACATATATCTTAAGTAATACACAATAATCAAACATTACATAAAATAATATGAAGATATAACCTCACTTTCAACTTCCTGATCTTAAAGCATCCTATCATGGTGTAGTAAAAACCCAAAACACAGGAAGTGGAATGAGAACATAATTAATAGACACTGAACACTACGTCCTATAGTTACAAAGATGCATACCTCTAATTTCCCTAATTTCCTCCAAGGCCTACGAGATTCCTGAATGTGACTGGAAACTCAGGTTTCCATTTGAATTTTTACTAGATGAAAACAAGGATTTAAAAACGACAATTACATCAACTGATCTCGGAGACCTGACACTTCTCGCACTCTGTAACAAAAAATGAAAAAGCCAGGAAGAGACTGGCAGAGTTTAGCAGGGAAGATGATGACCCCACAGCAAAGAGGCAGGAAGGACAAGATTGTGTTTGAGGTGAGCTTCACTGGGGGCACTCCAACCAAACTGTGTTGAGCACCTGGTCTAGACAGTCACTGAGATGCTAGTGATGAAATGAACAACTGCATGTGCCCTTGAGCAGATGTCCATATAAGAGTTCTTAAAGCATTCTTTGCTTTAGGTCCACTGGGATATTACAGACTGCATTCACCTGATATAGAGAAGGTCTTATGTTGTTGATGCTACTACTTACTTGAGCAGAATAAGAAGGAATATGCCATAAAATGTGTTGTAAGAATGAGAATAATAGATGATTTGTTAATACCAGAGAAACCCAGATAAAACATATATCTTTTTTTTTTTTTTACTAAACATGGCTAAACTTTTAAAAATCAAAATGAGAACTCAGTAATTGAGGCAAAGAGTATGTTTCTTCCTTCTCAAAACTGGCCTTAGGAGGAAATAAGGTAATTAGGCATGATCAAACATCATTCTTAATTCATTCCTCACCTTCTTCTGATATAATAGACTTGGGAAACATAGGTCAGGAAAAAAAAAAAGGTTTTCCTGCTGTCATGGATTGAAAGCAATAGTGAGAAATATTATAAAAAGCCAATATTGCCTTCCTTGAGAAATATTTTGTTTTAAAATGATATTTAGGTGGGAGAATCACTTGAGGTCAGAAGTTCAAGACCAACCTGGGCAACACAAAATGACATCAACTTTACAAATAACTGTTTTTAAATTAACCAGGCATGATGGTATTTGAAAGGGTAAGGCGGCAGGATCATATGAGCCCAGGAGTTTGAGTCTGAAGTCAGCTCTGGTCTCATCACTGCACTCCAGCCTGGAGACAGAAGGAGACCCGTTCTCAAAAAAAGAAAAAAAAAAAGAAAGATGATATCCAGAATTTAAGGATACATCTTGACTTATCCTGAGAAAAGTAAAGTAAGAAAACAAAGGGACTTTGTCTCTGAAAACTGACTCACACATTCTGAGTAAGGGAAATCTGATATTACAAAATTATATTTCTAGAGGATATATAAATGAGGACAGTTGCGTTTATTATCTCATTCTAAATGGAACTCTTTCATCCTTTTAAGTCCTATTTCAATTTACTCATGTGGCTGTATTGAAGAGGTTTAAAATAAATGATGTTTATTCTTCTGTGAAGAATGAAGAGAACATTTTTTTCCCAAAGAAACCACAGCCTTGCTTGGCAAATTGAAGTTTTCTGGGACACAGGCTATCCTAGTTCTCTCACCTCATGTCATGCAAAGGGGACAAAGCTCTTGGGTGGGAAAGCTTTACCTCAGGGGCAAGAACAGCTATAATGGGGGCAAAGATTGGTGTCTCTGTGGCTTACAGGAGAGTTAGCCAAACATCGCCCTCCTCAATAATCTGAAAACTAGAAGTCCAAGAGACAGAAAGATTATAGTTTATAGATGGTTCTGACTCTCCATGCTCTTCAAACTCCAGAAACACAGTAGAATAATCATCATTACAGCAAACAAGCTCAGGGTGGCAAAACCACATGCTACCAATTTTATCTCATAGTTGTGTGGCCTAGATAAATATATATGCTTTTGAGTTATGGTACCATGAATCTTTTACTTCAGTGAATTACATTTTCATTTCCTTACACTCTGTACAGGGATTATTTTTTTAGTTGAAATTAAGAACAAACATAGCAAGTAAAGAGGTTTATTTTTAGCCGGACTTGGTGGCTCAACCTGTAATTCCGCGCCTTTGGGAGGCTGAGGTGAGTGGATTGCCTGAGCCCGCGGGTTCGAGACCCGCTTGGGCAACTTGGCGAGACCTCATCTGTACAATAAATAAAAAAATTAGCCGGGCATGGTAGCGCACGCCTGTAGTTCCCGCTACTGGAAGGCTGAGGTGGAAGGATCACCGGAGCCCAGCAGGTCGAGGCTGTGGTGGCTGGGAGCAGCCACTGCAATCCAGTCTGGGTGACAGAGTGAGACTCCAACTAAAAAAAAAAATAAAAAAGAGGCATATTTTTATTAAGATATTACATTTTTTGTTTTGCTTGATTTGCATTTTACTTCTCCTCTCCCTTTGGTTAAAGAGGGAGATAGAAGGTAGATTTTACTGAAATTTAGGACTCTACCAAAACCCAAAATTTGGAATGGGATTTCTATATTGACCTAGGTAGTGATGAATTTGAAAAATAAACGAGTTATTTTTAAATGCAAGCCTTAAAATTCAATAATGACATGAACTACAAAATACCAAAGATAATAAATAGCTATTTCAAGCCTTAAGCAATTAGAAATATATACATATTTACATTATATAGTGTATGGATGAAATTACTTTAAAGAAAGTTAAAAGGAATTTAAGAAAAAGGACACTTAAAGCTTACCTTTAACTCTACCTATTGGGAATCCATGTCCTGTAGGATAAAAGTACCTGTCTTAAGTTGATTAGTGTGTGCTTTCATAATATCCTGTAATCCGATAGAAGATGTGTAGTGTAGTTTTGGAAAAAGTTCTAAAGTAGCAGCCACAAATACCAGTTACAGGTTGTACTACACTATTAATTAGTTTTCTAATGTTTGTCAAGAAAATTTATCTTCTCTAGGCTATATTTTTATAATATACAAAAGTAACAATGCTGGACTATATATTACATGAATTTGCTTTTAAGTCTGGCACTGTGTGATTCTGACATTACAGCACATATTTAAATGCATTTGCAGGAGGGCTAGTGGTTCATCTCTGTTAAACGTCTTGCAGAAAGGTATGGCTGAAAAAGATTTCAGAAAGTAATTTTAAAATCACCCTGGCCCATAGGAAGTTTTTCACTTTCACTGACCATTACGAAGAAGAGACTTTTTTTTTCCAGCTGGAACTCCGAGTCTCAGTTCTTTTCTTTTTTTTTTTTAATCAAGATGTGGGGTACAATTCAGGGTTAGATATACAAACATTGATTATGCAGGTATCCTTGTTGATGAGGTATGCCCCTCCCTCCCCTAGCAGTTTCCCTCAACTGCCGATTTCACCCCCTCCCATTACTGACAATTTCCCGTTACTGCCAAATGCTTTCTTGCAGTATTATAATTGTTCAAGGTCCGCTTATGGGTGAGAACATATGATACTCTGTTCTTTGTTTTTGTGATAGATCACTGAGTATGATCGACTCCAAATCCATCCAAGTTGCTGCAAAGTCCATATATTCGTCCTTCTTTATGACTGCATAATATTCCATTGTGTATATGTACCACAGAGACTTTTTTTTTTAAAGAATATATTCTGTAATGCTTCTTGCTAATATCTACGTGTCCTACACACAGTCCTTTTACTGGTTGAGAGAAAGCCTACATAGAATTTTTTATCCACAGAAATTAAGCATTTTTTAAGCGAGCAAGGCCAATAGAGAAGAGTTTTATCCTAAATGGTTCAAACTACATTTAATCTTCATCATGACAGAGTCCCAGAAAGATAGATCATTATCATGTGGGAAAAATAATTATGACACTTGGCATTATCTTTGTTAACAAATATAAAAGTGTTTTGCCTTTGCTAAAAAAAATGATATTTTTGCCAGTAATTTATATCATAGAAAACTCTTCTTATAAATGGGTTTAATACACATGTCTAGGACAATGGGGTAGATTTAAATAACCTATATTAGATTTATCTCAGTCAAGAATTATCAAGTAGTATCTATTAGTTTTTCTTAAAAATTTTATTTATGATGTGGATAATTTTAAAATAAATAATTCAGGCTATGTATGGTCACAAGTAAGATTGCCAAATTAAAAAACAAATTGGTTATTTTTCTGAAATTTCAAATAAACAAATAATCTTTTTTAATTTTATTTTATGAAATCTGGGAACCCAACCAAGTTCTTATCCTAAGATCTGTAATAAGAAATCATGAAAAATTTGGTAGTAACAGTAAGATACTATATCTATTAGCATGAAATCAAGAGAGTCTTGAAAGTTCCTCTGAAGAAGAAAGGTCTTGCATCATTGCTGCAAAATCTGGAGTAATGTTGGATTAATAGAGCAGAGAGGAAATTATTTTAAGTAAGAGGTACTCTAGCATGAAGAATGGTATAAATAAAGAAGATAGTATCATTTGTTGAGGGAAAGTGAGCACACTGGCTTGATAAGATATAAGTGGGAGGATGGAATTAGTAAGAAAAAAGTTAAAGCAAATTGTGGGATTTCAGATCATAACGGTTCTTATAATCTGCTCAAGGATTTTTTTTTTTTTTTTTTTTTTTTTTGGAGTTGGAGTCTCACTCTGTCACCCAGACTGGAGTGCAGTGGCAGGTTCTGGCCACCGCAACCTCGACCTGCTGGGCTCCGGCGATCTTTCCTCCTCAGCCTTCCAAGTAGCCGGAATTACAGGCATGCGCTACCACGCCCGGCTGATTTTGTGATTTATTGTAGAGATGAGGTCTCGCTGCCCAGGCGGGTCTCGAACCCGCGGGCTCAGGCAATCCACTCACCTCAGCCTCCCAAAGGCGCGGGATTACAGGCTGAGCCACCGAGCCTGGCTCTGCTGAAGGATTTTAAAAGAGATTCAAGAAACATAAAAAAGCCATTTAAGTTTCAAGAAAAGACATGATAAAAAGCAATCTTTTAGAAAGAGTATTGAATTCATTTTTAAGGATATTTTATATGTTTTTAAACAGCCTTTCTTTTAATAAGACAGCTAGAAATATTGTGTAAAATACAACAAATGTCATTTTCTTTGCATACTTAATATTGTAATGGTAGAATGAATATCCCCAAAGACAAATGATCAAGAGAGAAGAGAAGAACCAGAGCTATAAGTAAAAGCTGCTGTTTCAACAGCCTTTGGGCTATTGGGTGGTTTTGGTAATTAAGGGGTAATGAAAACAAGACAGGATCCTTGAACTCATACAAGGCATGGAGAGTGAACTGTAATCCATCCTAACTAAAAATTTCAAATTTTCAATCCCCCAGGAAAAGATTAAATTATAAAGAATAATTTGCCCTTTTACAAAGGGAGAAACAAGGAAAGTTGTCTGTGCTAGCCTTAAATATGAATTTTTAAAAAATAAAAAAGTTTTTTCTGGAGACTTTATAACTATGAGTCTGTTCTAGCCCTACTCTGGACTTTAAATTTATCCTCTTTATATAATCTTGGACTAAAAAAGCAAAGATATTAATGATTCTTTCTGTTCTGGTAATAACGCAGCGGTAATTGGTAGTGGTAAAACAAAATGTCTGCAGGAAAGCATATTTCCATCCAATCTACAAATTACATATATTCTCAAAACCAAACTAAACAAAAACAGAACCATGAAATATATGTTTAAAATACAGAAGTGCCATATTTGCCAGTTTGCTCTAAAGGACATATATACAATGGACATTGTATATATGTTCTTTTATCTAATAACTGAAGAATACACATTATTTACAATATACATAAATAGGTATGAAAAGCTACCCTCATCATAAAACAAACTTCTAAAAATGTTTAGTATTTCAATCAATACAGGTCTCAAACGTTCTTGAAAAATTAGGTAGAAATAAGAATTATTTGGGACTGATGAATTCAAAACAATTATGTAGAAATCAGAAACAAAAATTCAAAGCATTATTTAGAAATTCCAAAATATACCAAATAGCTCATCCATCAAAGAAAAATCATAATGGAATGTTAAAAATATGTGCCATTTAATAGGAGCAATATAAATATCAAAATGTATAAAATGCTAATTTAAAATGAAGGCATAATTATATTATTTTCCTATATACCTAATATTATAGATTCCAAGTGAAGGAAGCAAAAAAATAACAAAATTTAAAAATAGGGATAGACAACTTCTTAATTATATTTAGAGACTTTTAATGTAAATTATTTGTAATTGATAAAATTAAAAAAACAAAAAAATTAAGAATTTAATAAACTAGAGCAAACTAGTAATCAGTTTGACTAATTTGCACTTAGGGAACATTACAGCAAATAACTCAAAAATACTCATTATTTGTACACGTAGATAAAACATTAAATATCTATCAAACAAGTTTTATTCTGACCCAGCAAGCAAGTCTCAGGAATGTCAAATCAATATCACTATGAAATGCCTTTTTTTTACACATTGGATTGGCAAAAATTAAATTCCTCAATTCTTCTGAATTCTGAAGTGCTTCAGAGTATGTTGGACTAATAAAATTCCTCATATATCTCCAAGAGCAATGTAAAATTATATAACTGCTTTGGAAAACAAATTGCCATTTTTTGGTAAAGTGTAATATTCATTCATACCATAGCAATGCTATTTTACCCCTAGACATGCACAGGCACGCACATGTGCACACACACACACACTTTTAAGTGTTTTAAATGTTTTTGGCACATGTATTCCAAAAAAGTACAAAAATGATTTTATCAAAGCACTTATTGTGATAACAAAATACTGGAACTAATTTAAATGTTCATTGACAAGATAACTAAAATTAATTAAGAACAATTAAAATAATTAATAATAAATTAATTAATAACATAATAATGTAATAAAATATTATAAAGAGTCAAAATAAATTTACTTCAAGTACACAAATAAGAGCAATAAAAGTGGTACTCAGTAGCTTCTACGTTAACGTTTACTGAAAACATGAACATGATTTTAATAGAAATACAAAATAAAAATAAAACCTTTAATTAAAGCTTAAAAACAGTTTAAACAATGAAGTATTTCGACTTTATGTGTGTGTGGGTGTGTGTGTGTGTGTGTGTGTGCGTGCACATGCTGAAATGCTAAAAAATCAAAGTAAAATAAAGACAAAATTTAGAATAATTTAAGAAGAAAGAAGATATATTATGGAAGATGTATACACAGATGTGAATTCTTTTTATTTTGTACTAATTCTTGACTTAAGACTCAAAATTGGTTTTATTCACACGTAAATAAGTAGGTAAGTATGTAGATAAGGACATATATATACATTTGACAGATAGGCAGATAGACAAATAGAACTAAATATGTAATAAATATAAGAACAAAATAAAATGTAAAGGTCCAAATGGATAAATGTCAGCAATGTATCATACAGCATAGATTTTGATAAACATATTTTGGTTAAACAAATAAGTAATATAAATGAGTAAATTACAAGATTTGTTATAGGTTATTAACCATCTGAAAGTGAAATGAAAAATGCATTTGTATTAAAAACAAACACATGGAACTTGAAATCTCTAGTCATAGATAAATTTATAGTATATACTTTTTCACTGCCAAATTACATGTAAAAACATATTGAGATTATATACCTATTTTAAAAGCTAGAAAAATAATGTGAAAACAAAATAAAATAGATCAGGAACTATAAAATAAAAACATAGTTTGGTGAAATAGAAAGCAAAACAATTTTTAAAAATGTATTGAATTCAATTATTTGAAAACATCTAGAAGTAGATAAAAAATGACAGCTGATTAAGATTTAAAAACTTAAATATTACCCCTAGTGTCAAGATAGAAAAGATTTATAAAAGAAAAATAGTACATGAAACACCATAGCAACAAATGTTAAAAGCTTGAGAAATTGGCAGGTTTGTACCAGAATGGACCCAGAGATATTTGACTAGATCAATTATTATGAAAGAATTGGAAAAGTGATTAAAGTTCCATCTTTAAAAAAAATCTATTAGAGCAAGATATGTTTAGAGCTCTGTTAGAGCTACTTAAGTAAAGATAATTACAGGGTTAGTTAAAATATGCCAGGTCTCAGATGTGCATAAAAATCATCTAGATTCATTTTTAAACGCAGCATAACTTTAATTTCAAAACATATTAAAAGTTTCATGTACACTTGCTTCAAACTCATTTCACACAAGCTGGCCTTCTGCAAAACTCTGTGCAAGATGGATGAAGCATAGTGCTAAAGGCAACTATCTGGTAAAATGCTACCTTTGTGGGTTTTTTTTTTCAGATTTTGTCATATCATACACCAACCTAGCACTGACACCTCTGATTACCCAAGGGAAAGAAGCAGACATTCCCATTATCATAAATATTGGGGTGCTAGAATAAGATCATGCCTTTGCCTCTGACCATAACGTGACTTTGAATACTGTTTAAAGATTTTGATTCCTTTGTTTTACATGACTGTGAGCCAAATGCCTGAACCACAGCTCTGAATAACACATAGGAGTGAATTATACTTACCAACACTTCAGCCCAAGGGTTTGTTCTTACAGTTGGGGTTAGATCATTGCCCAGACTGCAATGGATAACCAGGAAACACTACCTGCTATCCCTCTTATCCCTTATCAATAAATACTGGTCTAGGAGGGTTGGGTTGTATTGTTACAATTCTATTACAAAATGAGACTATAGAAATTCACTTTTTAAAAAAATTGAGTTGGAGTCTCACTCTGTTGCTCAGGCTGGAGTGTAGTGGCATGATCATAGCTCAACACAGCCTCGATGTCCAGGGCTCAGAAGATCTTCCCGCCTCAGCCTCCCCAGCAAGTGAGATTACAGGCACATGTCACCAAGCTTAGCTTTTTTTTTCTTTGGTAGAGACAAGTCTTCACTAGGCAACGGCCTAGGCTGGTCTCAAACTCCTGGGGTCAAGTAATCCTAGGCCTCAGACCCCTAAAGTGCTGAGATTATAGGTGTGAGCCACCACCCAGCAGAAAAATTCACTTTGAATTTTTGGTTGAATTAGCAAATTAAAACAAAAATATATTGTTGGATAATAATTGTCCATAATTAATAATTTTCCATCATCATTTCTTTTTTATTCTCAGTGATTACAATGGTGTTTCAGTGTTCATTTAATCTATTATGTTAACAATTTTTAAAATTATGATTCCATAAGTAGATACCAGAAGGTATTTGAAGAATTTCATCCACAAAGCTCAAGAAAAACTGAAAAAGTAAGCAAGTCTAAGTAAAAAAGAAATGAAATAAAATTACAGTAAAGGCACTACTACTATTAAACAAATAAATTGTATATGACTTTTATTTGTAATGTGTTTAGAAGGAGTGCATTTTAATGAGTATAATAAAATGATTTAAAGAAATGAAGCAATTAGTATAAACATTGAAAGATGAAACAATCTCTTCTTTCAACAATCTTATTTCTGCCAGGCATGGTAGATCATGCCTGTAATCCCAACAGTTTGGGAGGCGGAGAAAGAGTATTACCTGAGCTCAAGGGTTTGAGACCAGACTGGGCAACATGGTGAAACATCGTTTCTAAAAAAAAAAAAAAATTGGCTAGGCGTGGTGGTGTGTGCCTGTGCTTCCAGTTACTTGGAAGACCACCTGAGCACAGCAGGTGGAGGCTGCAGTGACTGTGAGCATGACACTGCACTCCAACCTGGGCAACAGAGTGAGACTCCAACTGAAAAAAAAAAACCAAAAAACCCTCTTATATCAAATGATGTAATTATATACCTGGAATAAAGCAAAATATAGTAATAATAACTAAAAGACTTAAAATTAATAAGCAATTAATAGAAGGTTGATATATGCAAAACACATTCAACTTAAGAGTTATCTGGAAATTGAAATCAGAAAATTTTTATTTTCAGCATTTACGTATAATAAAGTCATTAGAAATAAATCTATAAGAATTATTCAAAACATACATACAAAAATATAAAATCAACCAAAGAAAGAAATATATATGATTAATTGAAATATATATTACACAACCCTGTATTTTGATGGAGATATTATCTAATTCTAAATCAATTTAATATAGTTCCAATTTAAATTTTAAATGAGAACAAGCTGAACAATTTACAAAATTATAATTTTTCACCATCCCATTAGAGAATATAATTGGCAAAACAAAAAAAAGAAAATTGAATTTCAAGGGCTTAACCCTTTAAGAAGAGATTACAATAATCAACCCATTTCACCTTTGCCAGGGCAAGGAGAAAGAGGTGGGCTTCTTAAAAAGGGATAAGAAAAGTGCAGTTCCATTTCAAGAAATTCTTGCAGGCCATTGTGGTTAGTCACAGTTTAGAATAACGGAAAGACCCAGATTGTATCTGCACCCATTTTCTGTTATTTTCTCTTTATTTTATTTTGTTTTCAAATTGTGATAAGAACACTTAACATGAGCTTTACCCTTTTAATGAATTTTTAAGTGCTCAAGTACTGTTACCTACAGACACAGTGTTAAACAGCAGGTCTCTAGAACTTGTTCATCATGTATAACTTAAATTTTATGCCTATTGAATAGCACTCACTTTCAAGGTTTTTTTGTTTGTTTTGTTTTGTTTTCCTACAGACCAGCACAGTGACTCTTGAGAAAGACTGGAGGTAGGGCAGGAGACAAGAGAGAGGTTCAAAAACTGCTGCTGTGGTCATGCAGATGGGGATTGGCTGCCACTGAGAAAGCACCTGGCCCATCTCTAGATCCTTCTCTCATACAAAGAAACAATTGACTGTGTAAAGAAAATATGGTCTATATACACTATGGACTACTGCACAGCCATACAAAAGAATGAAATCATGTTTTTCATGGATTGAGCTAGACATCATCATCCTAAGTGAACTGACTCAGAAACAGAAAAACAAACACTGTATGTTCTTACCCATGCTGTGTTTAACTTTGGGGGACATTAAATGGCCCCAAAGATGGAAATAATAGACACTGAGGACACCACTAATGAGGAAAGTGGGGAAGAGGGTCAGGGTTCAAAACTTGCCCATTGGACACAGTGCTCATTCTGGGAATGGGCCACCTGAGACCCAATCCCCACCACTACACAGAATGTCCATGTAACAAACATGCATGTACACCCCCTGAATCTGAAATAAAAATGGGGACAACATTCTTAAAGTGTTGGAGGTGAGTCAGAAGACTTCTACTGCCCAGGCTCAGATAGAGATTCACTTCCAAGAAGGGACAGAAGCAAACACTGGGTCTCTAGGTGTAGGAAACATTCCGGCCCCTAAACATAGGCTAAAATCCACCCCTTTTAAGGAAGAGATAGAAGGAAAAAGCATCTGAAAACCCTTGGGGCCCTGGGTGCTGCCAAGAAAAGGTGTGCTCTTTCTGGAGAGGAGCAGGAAAGTTTGCCATGCCCAAAAGTCCATAGATGTTACAGAAAGTGTGAAAACCTCAGATACATAAGCTTGACAAATGCTAACGTTGGAATAAAACTGAGAAATTCTTTGTGCCCACTCGTGAGCCTACCACTAAGTAATTAGCAAGAGCAGTCCACCTCTTGCAGGTAGCTGCAAAAGAACAGGGAGAATGTCTCTTTGATGCAGGTGGTTGGGGACAGCTAGATGCCTAGAATGGAACAGGAAGCAATCAGCACCTCAGACTCCACACAATACTCAAAATAGCAGCAGTCTACCAGTGAAATAAGTTGAAGTCTGTGTTGACCCAAAACTCTCAGGTTCCCAGTACAGTTATAAAACCCTGGATTTCTAGATTATGAAGATATGTAAATACTCCCAAGATGAGCATAGATTCTGCTTTAGTTAGCACTAAAGTTTTCCTTTCCTACTTTATTTTTGTTGGGAGGTTGGCACTAGCAATTTTTTCTTTTTTGGAAACTCAGGTTTGGGCCTACATAAATTATGAGTTGGAACTAGGACTCCTATATAAAGTTATGACTCTTAAAGACTCACAGCTTCTGTAAAAATAAAACATAAAATCTGAATACAGGCAAAGGAAGATAACCTCTCTCCAAAATTTTCTATGAGAATTGATAAGCAAAACCTGGTTCTCTTAAGACATTTTCATGGGGATTTACATTCCCTGTAAAGGCAAGGAAATAAAGCCCCTCAAAATGAAAGCTAATAAAATAAATTTGATTTCCCTGAATGCATAGTTTTTCATGGGTAGACGCAATTCAAATTGTTTTTGAAAAACATAATCTAAAATCAGGCCTTTCAAAATTTTAATAGATAAAAACTTGCTGACCTCAAGTTAATAATTTAATTTAAAGCACACAAAGAAAAAAGTAATCATGAAAGATCTTTAAGATACATAAAAATCTATCAACATGAATTCGATTTATAAGGACTTTAGATAATGGGTTCATCATATATAATATGAATATAATAAAATGGTTAGCATGCATACATAATCAAATCAAAGCATGAGTAATGAAAACCTATGCTATAAAATATCTGGCAGCTTTAGAAAGAAAAATTAGAACTTCTAAAAATAAAAAATATAACATTAAACTTAAAATCTTAATAGATGGAATAAACCATAGAATAAATATAGCTAAATAAATAAGAGTATGCTGTTTAATATATCTGAAGAAATTGTTGGGAAGGTGAACAGTTAAAAATTATTAAAAATAAAAATTAAAGGGACATAGAAAAGATTCCAGACTCACCTAAACAGACTTCAGAAGGAGAAAGTAAAAGAGTAAAGAAATAAATTAAAGATAATAACAGAATTTTCAGTCCAGGCTTGGTGGCTCAACCTGTAACCCCAGCACTTTGGGAGGCCGAGGTGAGTGGATTGCTTGAGCCAGCAGGTTTGAGACACACCCGGCAACTTGGGGAGACCTCATATCTACAATAAATCAAAAATTAGCTGGGCATGGTAGTGTGCCTCTGTAGTTCCAGTTACTTGGAAGACTGAGGTAGAAGTATTGCCAGAGCCCAGCAGGTTGAGGCTGCAGTGGCCAGGAACATGCCACTGCACTCCAGTCTGGGCGACAGAGTGAGATTCCAACTAAAAAAATAAAATAAAATAAAAAAATAGAATTTTCCAGAATTAATAAAAATTATCAATAAAATTTAGATAGTAAGCAACTATTAACCAAATTAAGAAAACAAATACAATCACACAAACAATGCTGGAACTATTGCATTTATACTCTAAAAATCTAATACCAGGAAAAAGTTTTAAAATAATTAGTACAGAAAGAAGAATCAGGTCCTTGATCCATTTTGGGTTGATTTTTGTATGTGGAGATAGGTAGGGGTTCAGTTTTATTCTTCTGCCTGTGGTTAGCCAGTTTTCCCAGCACCATTTGCTAAATAAGAATGCTAGAAGAAAATGTAGGAAATGCCCCTCTGCCCCTCTGGACATTGGAGTAGGCAGTGAATTTGTGACCAACTTCCCAAAAGCGAATGCTACAAAAACTAAAATAGACAGTTAGGAACTCATCAAGCTGAAAATCTTCTGCACAGAAAAGGAAGCCATCAAGAAAGTAAAAAGATAGCCCACAGAATGGAAAAATGTATTTGCGAATTATGTAACTGACAAAGGCCTAACATCCAGAATCCACAGGAAACTCAAAGTGAGAAAAAAAATTAAAAAGTGGGCAAAGGACATGAACAGACACTTCTCAAAAGATGACATACAAGCAGCCAACAAGCACATGAAAAAATTCTGAGCCTCACTATTCATCAGAGAAATGCAAATCAAAACTACAATGAGATACCACCTAAGAATGGCTATCATGAATAAGTCAAAAAACAACAGGTGCTGGCGGAGCTGTGGAGAAAAGGGAATGCTTCCACACTGTTGGTGGGAATGTAAGGTAGTTAAACCTCTATGATATGCAGTGTGGTGATTCCTAAAATAACTAAAAAATAATTTTCCATATGACCTAGTAATCTCTATCTTGGGAATATACCCAGAGGGATATAAATCACTCTTCTAAAAAGATACTTGTACACGCATGCTTCTTGCTGCACTATTCACAATAACAAAAACATGGAACCAACCCTACTGCCCATCGAAAGTGGACTTGATAAAGAAAATGTGGTACATGTACACAATGGAGTATTACGTACCATAAAGAAGAAAAAAAAAATATGGCCTTCTCAGCAACTTGGATGCAGTTGGAGACCATCCTACTAAGTGAACTATCACAGAAATAACTGAATATCGTATGTTCTCACTTGTAAGTGGGCCTTGATAACTAGTCACATTAGTACAAGGGTGGGATTGGCAGTTGCTGGGCAGTGATAGGGGAGGGAAGGAGGAAGACAGTTGGGAGTCACATGACAACACAAAAATTATCTACCTGGTTCAACTCCAGGGGGAGTGAAGGCTACCTAGAAGCCCAAACTTCACTGGCATGTGGTCTACCTATGTAGTAAATGCTTACTTGAACCCCACAACTCTATAATAAATAAGTAAATTTAAATAAAATGAAAAAGAAGATTGAGAAGACCTAAGAATCCATAATAACTAGCATAACACCAAATTTATCAATGCCAAAAATAGGTGCCTGAAAAAAATAGACTATTACTTTCACCGTGTTAAGAAAAAAATACCTTTCCCAAGAGTAATTTAATCAGAAAATCTGCCTTTCTAGCATGAAAGAAAAATAAAAACATTTCAGGCAAATACATTTTCTATGCATACGAAGGGGGCTCCAAAAACCTGTAATTATCTTTTGGAAGGCAGACTCCTTGTAGTATAGGCTTTCCCTGGTAGGTGTGTCCTAGGAACCCATTGATTTTTATCTGAGAATTTAGAGACAGTTGCGTCACGATTTGAGGAAGAAATGTCTCAAATTGTGACAAGCAGATGACTGGTTCTTCCATCATGACAACACACCTGCCCATACCACAATGAGTGTTCAACAGTTTTTGACCAAAACTGGCATGATCCCCGTGGCCTTCATATTTACCTCATCTCACTCTGAGCAACTTTTTTGTTTGTTTGTTTCCTTGGATAAAAAATGTCCTCAAAGGGACACATTTTGCTGGTGTGGAAAAGGTGAAAAACCAAACAGCAGATGCACTAAAAGTCATCAAAATTGACGAGTTCAAAAACTGTTTTGAGCATCTTGATCAGCGTATTGCATCAAATGGAGAAGACTTTGAAGGTGACTGAAGTTTAATCATGTAAGTATAAATATATAATATTTTATAAATAAATGTATGTTTTTGAGGGGTCCCCCTTATACACCCTCATCAAAGAAATCTCTAAACATACTTGAGAAAGGAGAAATATAATCACAGAAGGGATGAATGATCTGCAAGCAGGAGTGATCACCAATAAATTGATACATGTACTAAAATAAGATGAACATTGAATTCATAACACATGAATAGAATTTTCAAAATGTGAAAGTTAGAAAAAAATGGACAAAATATTGAACAATAAAAATAAATAAGATAGCTGGAAACTAATTGGCATTAAATTGATTCAAAATCCTCTCATTGTTTTGTAAGTAGAAGTATTTAATTAGTTTTTTACTTTGTCAGTGTATATGTCAAAATCTTAGGACTAAGGCAAAAAAGGTAAAGTAATTTTTACATATACCATATTTTAATATATACAGAAAAAGAAAAAAAGTACTTAATTTTAAAAAAGTGACAAGAAAAGAGGAAAAAGAAAGAACTAAGCAGCATAAATGGAAAGCAGCAAATAACAGCTTAGAAATAATCTTTATTAAACATGAATGTAACATATTGGCCATTTAAACTCAGAGATTTGAAAGTTAATCTTTGATTCAAAATAATTAAAAAATTTAACTCTTTAAATAATTTATGGCATAGCTTCATAATATATCAGATACATTGCAGAAGTGGCAAAGAGTGTTTTAGTATTATATAAAGAGATACAACTACGTCTCAGAAAAATATAAATTAGAAAAAGGAGTAGGTTGTTTTTAATTACAGAAAATTTGAAAAGAAATACAAATAATCAACTGCAGAAAAGGGACAAAAGATTTGCAAACATTGTTCCCAACATTTATAGAACATACATGCATACTAACCTTACATAGAATATTTATTAAAACTGACACCACACTAGAACTCGAAAGCATATCTTATTATTAAAAATTCTGTCATATAAAGCTCATATTCTCTAGATATAATACAAAGCAACAGCTCATGATAAAAAGGGATTGTGAAAACCTCAAAATCTAAAAATTAAAAACAAGGATGTCTTCACTTCTGGGCAAGATGGAATAAGAGAAACTAGATAGACAACCACAAATGTGGATAAAATATATGTCTGAAATTAGGACTTTCAAAATTGGATACCACACAGCACAGAACTGTAATTCCTTAGAGAACAAAAACAAATGAATTTCAGAAGAGCAGCAGTGCACTGCCTAGAGACTATTTTCAGGCCCTAGCATAGTGAAGGTAAGGACAACTACAGCCACGTGGCCCTGCTATATTATTTAGACAGAGACCAGTGTTCAGGGAATTTTAAATGGCTAGAATTTGAGAGGCACAAAGTTCCTCTTGAGTCTGTGGTTGAGTCCTGATATTTACATGCTTGAGAGGAAACTACTAGAACAAGAAAGAACACAACCTTACCTGTAATTAGTAGGGATAACAGTTTCAGGAACTCACAGGAATCTAGGAATGTTCTCATGAGCCAGGAGAGACATCATGATAAATGGCATTTGGGAGATAATTCTCAGAAAAGTATCACCCTTGTATTGGGTAAATGTTCTCTAGACTAATGAGGACCCTGGGCTCAACATAGCAAATCTCAAAATAAACCAGATTCTGTGTAATTTAACCATATGCCAGAACAGAATCCAGCACCTAAAATATAAAACTCACTATGGCCTGCATCCAATCAAGAATTATCATGCATGCGAAACACAGGAACATATAATCCACCATCAAAAGAAAAATTATCAAACCAGCAGACAAGGATTTTAAAGCACTTATCATGAACATCCTCCACAAAGACATAGAGATTACTGTGACAAGTAGAACTAGAAGATGATAATATAATGAGGGCACATGATTCAAGGTAGTTAAGATATGAGAGGTGGAAAGTTAACAAAGAGAAAGTTGCAAGAGATGCAATGCTCTCTAAAGATAGTCAAAATTTCAATAAAAATGAAAAAATCAAAAGAAAATTCAGGAAAGATGTTGAGGACATACATGGTACTGCTAATGATATACAGTGTGTGAGTTCCAGAGGACATAGTGAAAATAATTCACAAAACTTGCTATGGGTATGAGTCTAGGCAGAGAACTGGCAAGCAGAAGCTAAAAAGGATAACAGTTTGATTATTGATGGAATATCAATGAGGCATGGTTTTTTACTGAATGAGAAAACATACATAAGACATGGGAGAATTAGTCCTGAAAGTCTACTTGGAAAAGATGATTCAGAATTTTTTTTATTACAACCTCCCTCTCGGGATTGGTCTCCTAGCCAGTTTTTCCTGGTGACAAAGTTATATTTAAGCTCTCGTGGTAGGATGAGGAATTGAGATGAAAACGATGTGTGTGGGTTTTACCACTGGAGCAGGTAGACTTCTTCAGCTTCCTTATCCCTGGACACTGTGGCATCTGGAAGAAGGGCAGTGTTGAAGAATTATGTGGAAGTGTATGGAACTTTCTGAGTTCCTTCCTAGGGTATTTTTATTAAATTCAAATTAAATTTTTTTTTGTTTTTATATTAAAATACTTTGGATTTCAAGAAATATGTTTATTTTCCTCTTTTGGGCTTTGTGAGATGTTAGTACTCTTTTTTCAGTGTTTGGTCAAAATGTTTCTACCCAATAGCATAATATTGAGGGTAATCTTCATGTAAGCATGAAAATATTAATAATCAATAATCTCAATCCTAAAACGGGGACTCTATTTGCTCACGAACTGAAATTTAAAAGCTTCAGGAAGTCTTACGCTTATAACTAGTATAGATGCAATTCATTATCTTTATCAAAAGTATATTATTTCTTTTTTTCTTTATTGAAAAAATGTTAAAGGTGGGGTCTTGCTGTGACACTCAAGATGGAGTGCAGTGGCACAGTCTTGACTCAACTCAACTTCCGTCTCCTGCCTCAGACTCCCAAGTAGCTGAGACTACAAGTGTGAGCTACTGCAGTCCAGTTAAATTTTTTACTTTTTGTAGAGATGGAATCTTGGTTTGTTGCTATGCTGGTCTCAAACTCCTGGTCTCGAGTGATTTTCCTAAAGTGCTGGATGACAAGCGTGAGCCACTTTGTCCAGCCTTATGCATTGGTTTTATAATATTAATTGAACACCAACTATGTACCTATCACTTGACTAATAACCATCAGTTACAAAATTACATGGCATCGGTGATAAAGAGGAATCATGATAATAAATGACAAATTGCCTAGTAGTTCTAGGTTGACATTTCAGAGTGAGTGATAATTGAGCTTGAAAATTGAATTAGGTTTATAAGACAGACATGGAAAAAAGTATTTAACACAGTAAGAAACAGCTGTTAAAAGCAATTGAGACATAAGTGAGACTAGCACATACAGGGAAATGAAAGTCCACTGGCAAAGTCCATCATAACACAGAGTGCAAACTGGTGGTGAAAGAGACAGAAGGTGACGTTGAGAGGGGAAAAAGATAATATCCAGGGACTGAATATTATTGTGAAAAGTTTAGACTTGATTCTATTTCAGTGGAATCTAACAGAATAGTGTTAAGTGAGAAAAATAATCAGTATTCCATTTTAATTTAGTTTGATGTTAATTTTGAACCATAAGTGACTAGACTGCAGATATGTTGACGAGTAAAGTGATAGCATTATGTCAGGGCAAATAATGACATATTAAAGTGGGCAGAGATTGTACGATACAAATGAAGAAAAAGAAATTTTTAAAATTCTTTTTATTTTTTATTTTATTTTATTTTGAGTTGGGAGTCTCACTCTGTCACCCAGGTTAGAGTGCATTGGAATACTCACGGTCACCACAGTCTCGACCTGGTGGGCTCAGGCGATCCTTCCACCTCAGCTTTCCAAGTAGCTGGAACTACAGGTGCATGCCACTTTGCCTGGCTAATTTTTGTGATTTGTTGTAGAGATCAGGTTTCACTGAGTTTCCCAGGTTGGTCTCGAACTCCTGGGCTCAGACAATCTTCTCGCCTCTGCCCCCCAAAGTGCTGGGGTGACAGGCTGAGCCACCGCACCCGGCCAAGAAAAAGAAATTAAGATTTGATACGGGGCAGAGAAAATAATGGGTGATATCATAGGGATGAAAGCAAGGTAAAAAAATTACAACGGCCCCCACATTTCAGGCTGCTTTACATAAGGACTGTAATAGGGAGAAGCAGATTTGAAAGTGTGGTATATAAATAATTCATTTGTTTGTACTTAAGCAATATTTACTTTGTGTCCACTTCTTTTCTGGAACTGTGCATCCTATGGTGTTGCAGTGCAAGTCCTTGTAATGAAAACTTTTCCAGTATTGACAGGAGTACAGACAAAAATATAGTCAGTCAAATTACCCCATTGTATTAGTCAAATTTCTTAGTTGTAGGCACTATACACTAATTCTGTCACTTTTAATCTGAAAATAAATGTATCAAAAAATATGTTGGGTCATCCACAGAATTACCTGGAAAGCTAGAAATCCATATTTGGGGTAACAAAAGCTGAGGACAATGTCTAATAAATTAAACTAGTTCTGCTACGAGCCTACTGCTGCTACCCACCCCCATTTCTAGCAACTTGATATTGTGGTGATGTCTGCAGACTCCAGAGTATTGCTTTAGCTCCCTATTTCTTTATGGCATTGGGACTTGATTCGATGTCTGAGAATATTTCTTTGTTTGTTAGAATCTAGGACATGTGGCCTATACCCTACTAGAAGAAGAACCCAGCAAAATGAGAAGGTGTCATTCACAACTTCTACCGTGGTGACTGACTGTTTCATACCAGGATTCATTCACGATATGGGAATCCCTCCCTAATACAAAAAGAAATTTAAAAATAAATTATAAATGGCCAGAACTATATATATGTATATATAGTTGTAGACATTATACACTAATTCTGACACTTTTAATCTGAAAATAAATGTATCAAAAAATATGTTGGGTTGCCGGGCTCGGTGGCTCAGCCTGTAATCCTGCGCCTTTGGGAGGCTGAGGTGAGGGGATTGCCTGAGCCCGCGGGTTCGAGACCCGCCTGGGCAGCGAGACCTCATCTCTACAATAAATCAAAAAATCAGCCGGGCATGATAGCGCATGCCTGTAATTCCGGCTACTTGGAAGGCTGAGGTGGAAGGATCGCTGGAGCCCAGCAGGTCGAGGCTGCGGTGCCCGGGAGCAGCCACTGCACTCCAGTCTGGGCAACCGAGTGAGACTCCAACTCAAAAAAAAAAAAATGTTGGGTCATTCACAGAATTACCTGGAAAGCTAGAAATCCAGAAATTTATACATATGTAAATTTTGCATTGTTTTTATAGAAATATCTAATCTTTGCATATATATATACATATATAGCAAAAAAGTAGTAAGAAAACGTATTGACTACTACCCAATCTGTTTTTGCAGGGTCAGAAGGTATTTGTGGGAAAAAAAAAGCCTAAGTTGAGGTATGAAGGATAAATAAGAGTGGGGAAGAAAACCAAAACAGATGAAAGATTGAAAGAGTGGGAGGGGTGATTGAGTATCAGAACTGGAGGTGATGGTAAGTAATAGGTCCAAGGAAAATTGTATGTTTGCCTGTGTTTGTAAAATTGATTACCAGAGGACCAAGGGAGTGAAAATATCATCAAGAGGATTAGATATTTCTGTACAAACAATGCAAAATTAATAAATTGTTTTGGGCCGAAACAGGGAGATAATATTATTTTGAATTTTACTTTAAATTATAGATTCACGTGAAGTTGCAAAAATTATTTTAAAAATTCTACACAGAGAGGTCCTGTGTACTACTCACTCACTTACCTCCAATAATAACATACATATACACAATGGAACATTATACAGTCATAAAGGACAAAATTCTGGACTTTGCAGCAACTCGGATGGATTTAGAGTCTCTCATACTCAGTGATCTATCACAGAAACAAAGAACTGAGTACCACATGTTTTCACTCATACATGGACCCTGGGAATTTATCCTAATACTACATGAAAGAGATTTTTCAGTAGTGGATCACTGCTGGGGGCAGGAGAGGTACATAATATTAATAAGGGTACCTGATCCCCAAGGCAGGGAAAGTGAGGACCAATGGGAAGAAGGCCCAAACTGCACCTGTAAGATGACCATTTATGTACCTAGTCCTGAATTGTACCCCGCAACTTTAAATTAAAAAGCAAATCCTACAATATCAAATCAGGAAATTGACACTGGTGCAATTCACATAGCCCTTTCAGAGTTCACCAGGCTTCATGCATGTGTGTGTGTATGTTTCCATGCAATCTTACCACATGTGTAGTTTTGTGTGGTGACCGCTACAGGCAAGATACAGAACCACAAGTCTCCCTAGTGCTACCATTTTATACATACACCGACATCCTGTCCACCCGATCCATCTGAAAATACTGGCAACCACCAATCTGTCCTTTATATAAATTTGCTATTTCAAAATGTTATGTACATGGAAGCACACAGTATGTAACATTTTAAGATGGGACTTTTTTACTCAGTATGGTTTCTTTGAGATAAAAATTGCTGCCTCCATCACTTGCTCTTTCTTTATTTGTGTCGTTTAGTGTTCTATGGTATTCCAAAGTTTGTTTACTTACCCATTGAGTTATATTCAGTTGTTGGTTTTTATAAATGAAGCTGCTATAACCGTTTGTGTACAGGCTTTTGTGTGACGCAACTGACTTTTCATTTCTTTGGGATAAATATAAATTTTTGATCATGTGGCACCTGCATGGTTAGTTTTAAAAGAAACTGCCAAACTGTATTCCAGAATTGTTGTACCTTTTTACAGTCCCACCAACAGTGAAATCCAGCATCCGATATTGTCATTATGTTTATATCTTAGCCATTTTGATAAGTGTCTAATGATATCTCGAAGTAATTGTAATTAATACTTCTCTATTAACAAATAATGCATCTTTAAATATACTTGTTTTCCATGTGTATATAATTTTTGATCAAATGTTTGTTCATATATTTTTCCCACTTTCTAACTGGAATTTTTTCATTTTTTTAATGCTGAACTTTAAGAGTTCTTTATATATTCTAAATATTAGTCTGCTGACTGATGAATTGAAAGAGGTGGGAAAATAGTTTGCAATTAGTTTTTACAAGTCTGCAGCCCTTCTTTTCATCCACTTCATATAAACTTTCACAGAAAAATAAAGTTTTTAATTCTGGGGAGTTTCAGGTTGTCAGTTTTTCCTTTTACGGATCATGCTTTGAATGCCAAGTTTACAGACTCTTCACTCAGCTCTAGGTCCCAAATATTATCTTTCATTTTTGGTTCTAAACAAACAAAACATGGTTTTTTGTTTGGCATTTGTTTTCAAAACTATGTTTTTCATTTGTTTTCAAAACTATGTTGAAATATGTTTGGAAACACATTTTTCCAAACACAGTTTTATGTTTTACATTAAAGTCTGTGATACTTATGAATTTTTAAAATTAGATGTGAGATTTAGGCTGAGAATTTTTTTTTTTTTTTTGCCTGTCATTGTCTAATTGCTCCAGTATCATTGGTTGTAAAGGCTATCCTTCCTTCATTGAATTGCTTTTGTGCCTTTGTCAAAAATCAGTTGGACATATTTGTGTAGGGCATTCTGTTTCAATGATCAATGTATCTAATTTTATGCCAGTACTGCACATCTTAACTACTGTAACTATATAGTAAGAATGTTTCCTCCCACCTTACTTCTCTTTTATATTGTTTTAGTTATTCTAGGTCCTTTGACTTTCAATATAAATTTTAGAATAAACTTGTCTATCTCTACAAAAAGCCTTGCTGAGAATTTTTACAGGAATTATATTAAACCTATAGATCAACTTGGGAGAATTGATATTTTTAGTATATTGAGTTTTCCAATACATGAACATGAGATGTCTATTTGTTTATCTTCTTTGACTTTCATCAGTATTTTATAGTGTCTAGCACACTAATCCTGTATGTGTTTTGGTAGATTTACACTCAGTATTTCACTTTTTTGAAGTAATTGTAATTGGCATTGTCTGAGAGGTATGTTTTTACCCTTATGTTTTAGATAGAGTCTTTTTATGAAATGAAAAGAAGACAAGGGGAAAAAGTAAGGAATGGGCAAGACATTAGGTAGGAAAATCAATGATAAGAGTGTTACAATATTCTAGATGAGAGATTATTATAAACTGGGTTTCATTAGTAAAAAAGGCAGACGTAAATGAATTTTGGTGCATATTTAAATACATATGAGATATAGATAATTAAAATGATGTTTTGGATCACAGGAGAGACAACACAAGCGAAGATATTGTTTTGGCTTTCATTGACATTTAAAGAGTAGTTAAAACTCTGTATACAGTAGCCCTTCCTTATTCATGGTTTGGCTTTCCACAGTTTCAGTTATTCGTGGACAAATGCTACCCAAAAGTAGGTGAGCATAGTAAAATCAGATATTTTGATAGTGAGAGAAACCACATTCACATATCTTTTATTACAGTATACTGTTGTGATTGTTTGATTTTATTATAGATTATTGTTATTAATCCCTTTCTGTGCCTAATTTATAAGACAAACTCTATTATGGGGTATGTATGTATAGAAAAAAAATAGTATCAATAGGGTTGGGTGCTATCAGACATTCACCGAGGATCTTGGAACATATCTCTTGTGGATAAGAGGGGACTTTTGTGCTTTTGCCAGTAGAAAATATATAAAGTGGGGAGAGACAGGAACCGACAAAGGGATCACAGAAGGTATATGTAAAAAACCGCCTGTGAAATAAAAGTCGGCAAAAGAGATTAAGCAGAGAGGAACCAAGGGAGAATGAAGTCTCACAAGTCAAAGAAATGAATTTTAAGAAAACAAGTAGAAAGCAAAGCCAACTTTCTTAAAGGAGCCAGGTGAGATGAGCCACAAGATATAAAGTTTTCCTGAGTGATAGCCTTGATGTTTGCAGATTTCAGAAGTTAAGACTGTGGGACTAGTTCTTACCCTTCCCAGATACGTGATCTTGGGCAAGTTGCTTATTCTTTCTCTGTCTTACATTCTCCATGTGTAAAATAGAATAATAATTGCATATCTTATTTTTCTATAAAGATCAAAATTGAGTAACAGGTAAAATTCTCAGAATAATTCTACATGTACAGTGAACAGATTAAAAAATAGTCATTATTGAGATTTTTTTTTCTGACTGAGAACTACAGAAAATAAATCATTCTCTGAACAAGACACAGGCCAAATGACTCTATTACCTTGATAGGGATAAGACAGGGCCAAGACCCTCCATAACTGTAACAATAGCAAGTCCTTTATCAGACTAAAATGGGCAATTACTGCTTCTTTACTAGTAATAACTCGAGTCCCTCTTTATTTCCCTCAACAGCTAAATAATTAAATGTTAAAATATCAAGTATCCAAATTGACTTTAATTCTTAAGAGATATAATCCAGGCCTCCATTGTCTTAATTTATTCTATATCCATCCAGGACAATCTCAAGCCCTTTAGAAGTTGCTCTAACCTTGCCCTTTCTGAAATAATCTGACTTTTCCTTGGATAAAGCTATTCAAGTAGTAAGTTAAAGAAAACTGAAGTTGTTTGACTATAAGTATGTTTCTAAAGAATTTGCCTTGTGAACATCAATACTATTAAAATTACTATTATTATCATCATAATTATTCAACAATGTCTATACTTCATCTAACATCATGCTTGGCATCAAAAAGTGCTCAAACATATTGGATGAATAAATGAATTAAGGAACTGGCAATTAGAAACCCTTGGCTTCAAGTAGGGCAATTTTAGTAGTGGAAGGGTAAATCAAACTACAGTGGGCTGAATCGTGACAAGAGTAGAAAAAGAGGGTAAGATAATGAGGACTGCTGACCCTCAACTCCCAATCTGCTAGCTACACGCCTATCTTTACTATTCTATCCTATCTCAAAAACTTGGTTGTGCAAGGTACGAGTATAACAGAGAGTTGGCTTATTGAGGTATGCCCTATTGAGGTTTGTTAGACAAAGAACTTCCAAATAAAATGGTGCTAAAAGCTGTGTTTCTTCTGGGCTTATTAACCTCCTTTTTCAAATATTAGTTTTCTCTCATTAATACAAAACAATTTTATAATACTTATGATTGTTTGCGGGTACCAGATTTTAAGTCCTCTACCCTTTCACAATACTAAATTGATTTTTATCACATAATCAGAATATCAGATTGGTTGACATGCACATCAACTAAGTGTATGCTGATGGTAACTTTCTTTGAGGAAAATGTATGAGTATTAGTGTATGGGTTTTTTTTTGTTGTTTTTTTTTTTTGAGTTGGAGTCTCACTCTGTCGCCCAGGCTGGAGGGCAGTGGCACACTCCCGGCCACTGCAGCCTCAACTTGCTGGGCTCCAGCGATCCTTCTGCCTCAGGCTTGCAAGTAACTGGAACTACTGGCACACACTACCACGCCTGGCTAATTTTTTTTTTTTTTTATTTATTGTAGAGATGAGGTCTCGCCAAGTTGCCCAGGCGAGTCTCGAACCCGCAGGCTCAGGCAATTCACTCACCTTGACCTCCCAAAGCGCGGGATTACAGGCTGAGTGACCAAACCCGGCCGTGTATGATTTTATAATTTTGACTCAAGCTCATTGGATTTGGTCAGTAGATTTCTCTGGATCTTTACAGTGCTCCAAATAAGTATGCATTCTTTATAACTGATAGTTAAACAAGTTGAAAAAAATAGATCATGCAAATTTCAGGAACCAATCAAACTAAAAACAAGTGATCAAATTAATATTAATGTAAGCAAATTAATCATAATGCTTTTTGACATTGATTTCTTCCTACTTGTTTCTCTGTTTTATTATCTGTAAAAAATGTATATGAATCTTTATTTAATCGTGTTATGGAAATAATCAAAAGCAAGAGTCTGCATTAAACAGACTGTAGCTAGTAGTGCTCCTGTCAATTAGTAGGCTCTCAGTACATGTTAATGGCCTTTCATTTCCTGCCTATGAAGTGACCAAACTATGGTTATAGTATCAAATTTCAGCTCATTATGCCATGTTAAGATCACACATTAAATATTTAAGCCGGAACTTTCTCTACTGCCAAAGAATCTAGTGGATCTTCACAAGCATTAAGACAGGTTATTTAAAAGTCAATTCAGTATTTAAATAACAATTCATTGAATTAAAAAGAAGTTTGCTATAGTTTTCCTGAACTTCCAATGTTTGTTTTCTCCCTTAAAATTAGATGTTAGTTGATGACATATATGAGTACGTATACAATTTTAGAACGTATTACATCTTTTTGTATAGACAATAATTAAAATAAATGTAGCATATATTGGTAAGCTAAGCAAATATTTTCTTAAAACACTGGCCATCAAAAAGTCTAATTTATAGATTTTTGTGAAAAGTGATAGTTTGCATATTATTATTTTTCGATTACTAGTATGGTATTTTCAACTTGATTTGGGTATATATTTCACATTGTAAAATAGAAAACATTTTAAAGGACTTTTTAATTTGAATAAAAGCAACATAATAAAGTATTTTAGTCTTTAGCTTAAAGGCAGGTTATTCTGTTTGTTTAAATTGTTCAATCACTCTTTAGAACTATCCGGCATTCTGCCTGTTTCTTCTGCCTAAAACAAGCAGTCAATTTTAATTAACTTGGTGCACAGAAGTCTTTGGCATTTGTGAAAACTGGTCACATAGCCAATCCTCAAAACACCACTAATCAATTTGCCTAGAAAGAAGTAAACAGAAGGAAGATATTGCCTTGGAAGAGCTTCTGAGTGTTATTTTTAAATGGAACAGTTTGAAATCAAAAGCAAAATTTAAACACAATTTTCAGATAAAATGTAATACCTTGTGAAAAATTCTTGGTTTAATAATTACTTGAAAATTTGGGGAAGAGAAAGAATAATAAGTGATTTAAGACCTAATTTTATAATTACTTGTTTTGAGTGTCTGTATAAAGAATATCTTCTGGGTTTTAGTGCAATAGTTTTGAAGGAAAGTCAGTGAGATTTGGCAGTCTTCTTGGACTTGATTATATGAGGAATTGTAAAGATGGTAGAGTTATATATATATTTTTTAAAGAACAGCAATGTTTACTATTATTTTGTCTCTGAGCAAATACAAACCTCCTGATAGCCAAAATATTCAGCTTCATCTGTTGTAAAGCAAGATATTCATGACAAATAACTAGCTGTGCATGAATAAGTTTACGTTATTTTACTATTGTCCCCAAAATAAAAATTACATAATCTTTCAAATATTTTCAAAGAGAACATTTTAGAAAATATTCATGTTTCTGGATCTATCCTATGTATAGTACTTTAGTTTATTAGAGTTTTTTTTCCATTTTAAGTGGAAGATTTAATCTATTATAGTCTACTGCAATAAGAAATGAATACTCAGTGATTTATCACAGAAACAAAGAACTGAATGCCACATGTTCTCACTCATAAGCGGACCCTGAACATTTACCGTACTACTACAAAAAAGGGATTGGCAGTAGTTTCAAGACACTGCCAGGGCTGGGGGAGGACACATAACATCAATAAGAGTATCTGATCTCATATCGGGCAAAGTGGAGACCAAAGGGGGGCCCAAACTTTACATGTATTATGTCCACTTGCATACCTAATCCTGAATTGTACTCCACATCTTTGAAATAAAATATATTTTTAAAAAGGAATAAAAGAAGAAATCTTATGATTCTCAAACAGGTGTCATACTTCATACCATTTAAAAAATGAATAGAATAGTCAAAATTTCAACCTAAGCAATGTTTTACAAAAAAAAAAATAACTTTGACCTTACTATTGGTTGCACCTTGTTCTTCTACTTTTCTGTGACTGAAATACTCTGAAAACTAATAATTTTTTTGTAAAAATTGCTTTTTTAATAGTATATATCTTTTTATATAACATAAAATTTACCATCTTAAGCATTTTAATTGCACCATTCAGTGGTGCTAATTATAATTATAATGTAGAGGAAACATCAAACATCACCACTATCTACTTCCATAACTTATCTCATCTTGTAAAGCTGGAACTCTCTACCCATTAAGCAATAACTCCACATTCCCCACTGGCCTCAGCCCCTGGCAACCACCATTTTATTGTCTGCCTCTATGATTCTGACAGTTCTAAGTACCTCATATAAGTGGATTCATACAGTATTCATCCTTTTAAGGCTGGCTTATTTCACCTAGCAAAATATCCTCAAGGTTCATCCATGTACTGGTAAATTTCAGAATTTTCTTTCTTTAGAAGGCTAAATAATAATCCAGTTTATGTAGCAGACTGAATTTTGCTTAACGATTCCTTTGTAGTTGAATATTAACGGTGCTTTCATATTTTAACTATTATACACAATGCTGCTATGAACGTAAGCATACAAATACCACCTTGGTCAATTATTTTGGCAATATACCCAGAGTGAAATTACCAAATCGTGTGGTAAAACCACCATATTTTTCTGCACAGTAACAGTACCATGATACATTCCCACCTGTAGTGCACAAGTCTCTTTGCATTCTCTTAAACATTGGTGGTTTTATTTTTTATTATTTTATGTTTTTTGGATAGGAGCAATACTAATGGATGCATCCCATGGCAGATTTTGTGTGTCTTTCCCCAATAATTGGTGATGTTGATTTATTTTTTATCATGTGCTTTTGATCATTTGCATATTTTATTTAGGGAAATGTCTATTTATGGCCTTCACACATTTTTAATCAGGTGTTTTTTGTGTTGTTGATAGTGAGTTTTAGTTCTCTACATGTGTTGAATATTAATCTCTTATAGATATGTGATTTACAAATATTTTCTTCCATTGTGTGGGTTGCCTTTTCACTGTGCTCACAGTGTCTACGTGATGCACATTGTAAAAAAAATTCATGAAGTCTAATTTGTCTATTTTTCCTTTTGCTGTCTGTGGTTTTTGTGTAATATTCAAGAGAGCATTGTCAAATCCAATGTCCTGAAGATTTTGTCCTATGATTTCTTCATAAATGCTTGCAGTTTTATTTGCTACATTTAGGTCTTTACTCCATTTTAAGTTTACTTTTGTATATGATATTAGGTAAGGGTTCAGTTCATACTTTGGCCTGGACACTGAGATTCCAACCATCATTTGTTGAATAAACTGTCCTTTTCCTCACTGAATGGTCTTGACACCTGTGTCAAAATCCTTTGTCCATATGTGCAAGGGTTTGTTTCTGGGCTCTCTATCTATTCCATTATCTTATATGTCTGTCTTTATGTCAGTACCACACTGTTTGCATACCATAGCTTTGTGGTAAAACTTGATACTAGGAAATGTAACTTCTCCAACTTTCTTAATCTTTTTTAAGATTGGTTTTGCTTCTTGGGCTCCTTGAGATGCCATAGAAATTATATGATGGGTTTTTCTATTTTTACAAAAAAATTGAGATTTTGATAGGATTTAAATCATATTTGTAGATTGCTTCTGGTAGACATATAAACATATTGTGTTCTTCAACTTATGAGCATGTTTCCAATTTTTCTGAATTTCTTTTAGTACTGTTTTGTTTGTTTTCATTAGAAAAACCTTTCTATACAAACAAGGTAATTCTTGCCTTAAGTTAATTACTAAGTGTTTTATTCTTTTCAATGATATTTGAAATGGGATTGTTTGTTATTCCTTTTCAGATTGTTCATCATTACTTCATAGAATGCAACTGATTTTTTTGTTGACGTTGTATCTGCTACTTTCCTGAAATCACTTATTAGTTCTAACAGTTTTTTTTTTTAAATGAAATCTTTAAGGTTTTCTAAATATAAGATCATAGCATGTGTGAGCAGAGACAAGTTTACCTCTCCATTTCAAATTGTGTTGACTTTTTTTCTTTTTTTTTTTTTTTTTTTTTTGAGTTGGAGTCTTACTCTGTCGCCCAGGGAGTACAGTGGCCGCTTCCGGCCACCGCAGCCTTGACCTCCTGGGCTCCTGCGATCCTTCCTCCTCAGCCTTCTGAGTAGTCGAAATTACAGGCATGCGCTACCACGCCCGGCTTATTTTTTGATTTATTGTAGAGATGAGGTCTCGCTGCCCAGGCGGGTCTCGAAACCGCGGGCTCAGGCAATCCACTCACCTCAGGCTCCCAAAGGCGCGGGATTACAGGCTGAGTCACCGAGCCCGGCAACTTTTATTATTTTTCTTGCCTAGTTTCTCTGGTTAGAATTTCCATTATCATGCTGAACAGATCTTTATTTTGTATCTGATCTTAGAAGTTTTTAGGCTTTCGCTATTGATATGATTTGCACTGTAGGTTTTATATATATGTTTTACTATATTTAGAAATTCTGTTCATAGTGTGTTGAGTGCTTATGAAATACTGCTGAATATTGCCAAATGCTTTCCCTGAAAAATTGAGATGATAGTGTGTTTTTAAAATGTTTTTGTTAATGTGTCTTATTACATTAATCCTTTTTATATGTTCAACCACCCTTGCATTCCAAGATTAAATCCCACTTGGTTGTCTTGTATAATCGTTTAAACGTGCTGCTGAATTTAGTTTGCTAGTATTCTGTTGAGGACTTTTGCATTAATGTTTATAAAAAATATTGTTTTGTCATTTTCTTTTTTCTGTTGTGCCTCTTCTGGTGTTGGTATTAGGGTAATGCTGACCTCATAGAATAAATTAGTAAGCATTTCTTTCTCTTCAATAATTAGGAAAGTTTTGCTAAGGATTGGTGTTAGTTTTTCATTAAGTCTTTAATGGAATTTACTTATAAATCTATTAACTCCAGGACTTTATTTTCTTGGGAGATTTTTGGTCAGTAATTCAATCTCCATTTTGATTAATTTCTTTACCATCTCCTTCTAGCCACTGGTAAGCACCATTCTACTTTTCACTTTAATTAGTTTGACATTTTTTGATTTTGTATATAAGTGAGATTATATAATAATTTTCTTTTGTGCCTGGCTTTTTTAACTTAGCATTATGCCCTCCAAGTTTATTCATGTTGTTGAAAATAACAGATTTTATTTCTCTTTAAAAGCTAAATAATATTCTGTACCTTATTTGCTGTATTCATTTATTTAGACATTGACATTTAGTCTAATTTCATCTCTTGGCTATTATGACTATTACTGCAATGAATATGGGACTGCAGATAATCTTGGACATACTGCTTTTTATTTAATTTGAATTGTATACCCAGAGGTGGGATTGTTGGGTCATCTGATAGTTAAATTTTTAGTTTTTTTGAGGATTCTCCCTATTATATTCCATAACAGCTATAATAATTTCATTCTCACCAACAATATGCAATGGTTCCCTTTTCTTCACATTATCCCAACACATTATTTTTTATCTTTTTGTTAATAGCCATTGTAATATGAGTTAATATCTCATTTTCATTTTAATTTGCATTTCCCTATGACTAATGATATTGATCATCTTTTCACAAAACTGTTGGCTGTTTTTATATCTTCTTTTGAGAAATGCATTTTTATGTCCTTTACCTATTATTATTGCTTTTACTATAGAGTTATTTTACATATTTTTGTAAATATGTTACATATTTTAGACATTAACTTCTTATTAAATATATAGTATGCAAATATTTACTCCAGTTCTCTATGCTGTCTCCCATTTGGTATATTGTCAAATAATATTCTGTTAATTGTTCCCTTTAATGTGCAGCTGCTTATAAGTGTGATGCAATTCCATTTGTCTATTTTTGCTTTTGTTATCTGGGCTTTCGGGGTAAGATTTAAAAATTCATTGCCCAGATTAATGTTATAAAACTTTTCCCTTACATTTCCTTCTGGAAGTTTTACAGTTTCCTATCTTTACTCCATTTTAAGTTGACTTTTTTTACATAATGTTAGATAAAGGTCCAATGCAATTCTTCTGCAGGCATGTCCAGTTTTTCCAGCACCATTTATTGAAGAGACTGCTCTTTTCCTGTTTTGTGTGTTTGATGTTTTTCTTGAAAATCAATTGTCTATAAATGTGTCAGTTCGTCTCTGGGCTTTCTATTTTTTCTACTCCTTGCTGCATCTATTTTTATGCCATTAACACATTGTTTTGAATATAATAGCTTTATAATATATTTTAAAATCAAGGAATATGATGCCCCCCCTTTGTTCTTTTATCTCAAGATTGTTTTTACTATTTGAAGTCTTTTGTGGTGCCACAGGAATTTTTGGGTTGCCTTTTCTATTTCTTTAATGAATGTCACTGAAATTTTGATAAGAATTGAATTGAATTTGTCGATAACTGGGTAGTATGGACATTTTAACAATATTAATTTTTTCAATCCATGAAAGTGAAACATTTTTCAATTTGTTTGTATTATTTTCAATTTCTTTCTTCAGTGTTTTATAGCTTTTAGTATACATATTTTGCACTTCCTTAGTTAACTTTGCACCTAAGCATTTTGTTGTTGTTGATGTTGTTAAGGCATATGAGGTTGTTTTTGTGATTTCTTTTTTGGATAGTTTGTTATCAGGCCACAGAAATACTACTAATGTTTGTATGTGAATTTTGTATCCTACAACACAAACTGTGTGTGTGTGTGTGTGTGTGTGTGTGTGTGTGTGTGTGTGTGTGTGTAAGCTGTAGGGTCTTCTATATATAAGATTATGTAATCAGCAAAGACAATTTCACTTTTTTTCTTTTCTATTAAGGTGACTTTCTTTTCTCCCTTGCCTAATTGCTCTAAGACTTCCAATACTGTTTTGAAAAGAAGTAGCGAGAATAAAACTCCTTATCTTGTTCCCAATTTTAGAGGAAAATATTTCAACTTTTCACCGTTGAGCATAACATTAACAGTGGGCTCACATATATGACGTTTATTATGTAAAATTACATTTCTTATATACCTAATTTTTTAGAGTATTTATCTTAAAATAATTTTAAATTTTGTCTAATACGCTTTCTACATTTGGATGATTGTATTTTTTTATTCTTTATTTTGTTAAAGCAATGTATAATATTTATTGATTTACATATAATGAGCAATCCTTACACCTTAGGGATAAATCTCACTTAGTAATGGTAAATCTTTTAATGCATTGTAGAAATCAGCTTGCTAATATTTTATTGAGGATATTTGCATTTAATTTAATCAGGTATATTTCCCTGTAATTTAAAAAAAATGTGTATTGTCAGATATGCCCAGTCACAGACTTGTCTCCTGGGCTGGGGAAGACTTATGCAGAGCACTGAAGCCGAGCAGAGATGCTGGCTAGGTACTAGAGCCTGGCAAAACTGTGGATGAAACTTCATGCACAGTGATGCTCTTGGCTGTATTTTTTTTTCTTTTTGTCTGCTCTGGCATGTCTGGTGGCTTGCATGCAGAGCCATCTCCACGATGGACACTGGTTTCTATAAACTCTATTCCTTTTCATTGTTTCCTGACCCCAGGTGTTCACTACCTACTGACGCTATCAAGGTGAGTAAATGTTATGGTTTTAATGTTTCCCCCAAATTTCACATATTTAAAGCTTAATCTCCAACTTCATAAGCTGATATTAATAGTATTTGGAGGTGGGGCCTTTAAGAGGTAATTAGGACAAGATAAAGTCATCAAGGTTGAGTTCCATAATAAGGCGGTGACTTTATAAAGAGACAAAGAGAGACCTATACGCAGGCTCTTGTACTATCATCAGGTGATGCTCTCTGTCATGTTATGATGCAGAAAGAAGGCTCTTGCTGGATGTGGCTCCTCGATTTTGACCTTTCTAGTCTCCAGAAGTGTGAGTAATAAATGTTTTTTATAAATTATCTAGTCTATGGTATCCTGCTATAACTACAGAGGACAGACTAAGTCAGGCAAGATAGAAGTAGACCTCTTATAAAGTGTCCCAGAATGCTAGGAACGCTGAAAGCTTGCTTCCAGCTCTCCTTTCCCACTGTAGAAACTGTGAGCCCTGAAAAATCCTTTCTGTGTGGTGCCATGCCAGCTTGGGAGAGGGGAGGCATGGCCAAAAGGAAACTGTTTTACTCAGCACTGGAAGGCAGTTTTCTCAGTTTTGTGATTCAAAAGGCTATCTCAGCCTCACTCTTGAGTTCTAGTATATTCCTGAAGGTATTCTTGTTGTGGGTAGTTGCTTGTTTGATTTCTATGAAGGATACTGTGGCACCTTCTCCAGCGTCTTGTTAATGTCACTCTTCTTTCTTGTTTTTATTTTCTTGTTATTAAGTCAGTAATAATTCTTACTACATTCCTGGCTCTCCCAACACACACACACATGCACATGCATGCGCGTGCAAATTTGCAAGTTTTCTGTGAGAATTAGAAAGACAGAATAGATATAAGCATGCTCTGATGAGAGGGATGAAAGGGATTATAAGTATTTATGAATGGGGCTACTGGGGGGGAAGTAAAAATATTCAGGTGCAGAGCTGTGTAGGTGAAAAGATCAGGTCAGTTTAGAACACATTGTTTTTGCTGTGAGCAAAAACACCAGCATCATCTCATATGGGGAGCCTTTCTGTTCCTAGGATACACTGGTGCAACTCTCTTCTCTGAGCATAGCTAGTTCATTGTTCTAGACATGATGGTACTATTAGTTTATATGTCTTTCTTCTCCACTAGACTTTGTTACCAACTGTGGCTGGAGTATTATTTTATGTATCTTCACATCATCACATAATGTAGTACCTGCAAAGCTGCTCATAACACAGATTAACTGCCCAATCTATACTTGTTGGAAAACCTGCTAATTGAAAAAAAGAGAGATACCTAATGTAATCATATTATTAAGAATATCTCTCACATTGCAATTCCTGATTAGTGGATCATGAAACAGGGAAATCCAGTAACTTATTATTAATTGTTCTGCCTTGACCTTTATTTTCTCTCAACGAAAAGTTGATGTGTTGTCAAATTATTTAAATTTAGTTTAAAACTCTAACTTTGGGGTTATATTAAGCTCTAGGTTTATAGAAAACAGCAGTTTCTTGTGATACTTTCTTATTACTAATATTCTTTTTCATAATTTACTTTTTCTTTAGATGATTTTTGTATATTTTATTTATCATTATTCATTAATTGATGAAACATATGTAGCAGCTGGTATGTAACAATCACTGTATTAAGATCTGGAAATATAGAGATGAATAATAACACATAGATTTGTCCTTAAAACCCATAATCACGTGGAGAAGACAGGAAAAAAACAGAGACATAACAGTTTCCTAGTTCTCTCAATCGACCACTAAAAAAAGGGCCATAAAAACAATAGAAAGATGTTATCTGTGTTTTTTCTCTATTCAGCAATTATAGAAATGCTACTCCCCAGGAAAATGTTTTAGAGAAACTCCAAAGAGTTGCTCATGTGTGCTCTTGTATTCGGTTCTTTTTATAAAAGCATTTTTATATTTTAATTTTTTTATTTTTATTGATGCAGGGGGTACAAGTACAGTTTTATTACCTGAATATACTGTGTAGTGGTATAGTCTGGGTTTTTAGTGTAGCCATCACCTGAATAGTAATCATTGTATTTCCATCTTTGTAGCCATTTAGCTCTCACATATAAGTGAGAATATACAAAGTTTGGTTTTCTGTTTCTGAGTTAGTTTACTTAGGATGATATTAGCCAGCTCCATCCATGTTGCTGTAAAAGACATGGTTTTATTCTTTCTTATGGCTGAGCAGTATTCTATGGTATATATATATGACCCATTTTCTTTACCAATCAGTCAATGGTGGACACTTAGGCTGATGTCATGTTTGCTATTGTGAATTGAATAGCACTATGATAAATATATGAGTGCAGGTGTCTTTTTAATAAAAAATTTATTTTCCTTTGGTTAAATACCCAGTCGTGGAATTGTTGGATCCAAGGGTAGATTTATCTTTCGTTCTTTGACAAATAATCAGTTTTCCATAGAGGTTGTACTAATTTACATTTCCACCAACTGCATATAGGTCTATTCTTTTTCTCCACATCCTTGCCAACATCTGTAGTTTTGCTTTGTTTTTTTAAAATAATAACCAGGCCGGGCTGGGTGGCTCAGCCTGTAATCCCGCGCCTTTGGAAGGCTGAGGTAACTGGATTGCCTGAGTCCGCGGGTTTGAGACCCGCCTGGGCAGGCGAGACCTCATCTCTACAATAAATCAAAAAATTAGCCAGGCGTGGTAGCACGGGCCTGTAGTTCCCAGGTCGAGGCTGCGGTGGCCGGGAGCGGCCACTGCACTCCAGTCTGGGCGACAGAGTGAGACTCCAACTCAAAAAAAAAAAAAAAAATAGCCGGGCTCGGTGGCCCAGCCTGTAATCCCGCGCCTTTGGGAGGCTGAGGTGAGTGGATAGCCTGAGCCCATGGTTTAGAGACCCGCCTGGGCAGCAAGACCTCATCTCTATAATAAATCAAAAAATCAGCCGGGCGTGGTAGCGCATGCCTGTAATTACGCTACTTGGAAGGCTGAGGCGGAAGGATCGCGGAGCCCAGGAGGTCGAGGCTGCGGCGGCCGGGAGCGGCCACTGCACTCCAGTCTGGGCGACAGAGTGAGACTCCAACTCAAAAAACTAAGAAATAAAAATAAAATAAAATAAACAAAATAAAGTAAAATAATAACCATTCTGACTGGGTACGATTATATCTCATTGTGATTTTAATTATTATTTCTTTAATGTTTCATGTTGAGCATTTTACATGTTTCTTTGGCCATTTATATGTCTTATTTTGACAATGTCTATTCACGTCCTTTTTCCATTTTTAAATGGAGTTATTTGTGTCTTTTTGTTGAGTTGTTCTTTGTAGTTTCTGGATATCATCTCTTTGTCAGATGCATAGTTTGCAAATATGTTTCTCCCTTATTCTGTTAATTATTATTATAATTATATTTTGCTGTGCAAAGATTTTTAGCTTAATTAAGTTCCATTTATCTATTTTTTGTATCTTTTTGTTTTTGTTTATGATTTTATTTTGTTTTATTATAGAGATGTGGGGTACAAGTCAGGGTTAACTACAACAAGAAGGCTGCAGGAAGGAAAAGTTGGGCCTCCTACTGGTCCTTACTTCCCTTGGTTTGGGACCAGGTATCCTTTGTGTTGTTATGTGCTACTTCCCTCCTCCTCCCCTGGCAGTGTCCAGCGATTGTCAATCCCTCCCTTATGCTAATATGATTAATGTTCAGGTCCCGCTTACAAGTGAGATCATGCGGCATTGTGTTTTTTGTTTCTGTGATAGATCACTAAATATGATGGTCTCCAACTTCATCCAGTTTGCCATGAAGTCCATGATTTTGTTCTTCTTTACAGCTTTGAAATATTATATCCTGTATATGTACCACATTTTCTTAATTTTGTTCACTTTTGTTGGGCAGTAGAGCTAGTTCCATGTTTTTACTACTGTGAATAGTGCAGCTATAAACATGTGTGCAGGTTCAAAGCAAAGGAAGCATTTCTACATTGTTGGTGGGGGTACAAGCCAGCTCAACCCCTATGGAAAGTCGTGTGACTGGCAATTCCTAAAAGAACTAAAAATTGGCCATCCATAGGATCCAGCTGTTCCTGTCCTGGAAGTATTCCTGGAGGTACACACATTGCTCTATTTTTTGTTTCTATTGTTGCATTTTCTTTTGAAGACTGGATCATAAATTTTGCTTCAGCCAATGTCCAGAAGAGTTTTTTTCTAGGTTTACTTCTAAGGATTTTATAGCTTCAGATCTTACATTCAAGTCTTTAATCCAATTTGCATTAATGTATTTGTATGTGGTAAGAGACATGGGTCCAGTCTTACTCTTCTGCATAATGGCTGGCCAGTTTTATCAGCATCACTTATTGAACAGGTGCCATTTCTCCAGCGTATATTTTTGTTGATTTTATTGAACACCAGTTGGTTGTAGGTGTGTGGCTTTATTCTAGATTCTCTATCTGGTTCCCTTGATCTAGGTTTCTATTTTTAGGAGTTACAGTAGTATCACATTTATAATGGGACTACAGGCATGAGCCACCATACCAGCTAATTTTAGTTTTTTGTTTTTTGTTTTTTTTAAAGAGAGATGAAGTCTCACTATGTTGCTCAGGTTGGTCTCAAATGCTTGAGCTCAAGTGATTCTTCCACCTTGGCCTTCCAAATTGCTGGGATTACATATGTGAGCCATTGTGCCTGGCTAAATATTTAATTATAAATTTTTTATAAACTCTGGGATGACAGGGTTTTAATTTTCCTTTTAGGTCAGATACATGTATTGTATGACATTTCAATAAATAAGCCTTGTACATCTAAATGACATTTATTCTCTTCCCACTTGTTTTTCCTCTTATATCTGCTCTTAAAGGAGGGACAGAAGGATCTATTCCATAACTTATTATTTTATTCATTGCTATTTTCATCATTCTAAAAAGTTAAATGACTAAAGACAAAATGAACTTATACTGGTTACATTTGGGCTACTAGAAGATACAAATTAATTCTTTTTAGGATTAGCATGGAAAAAGTAATATGCAGTGATATACAACTTGTGTGAGAATCATTTCCATATGTTTCTTTTCTTGTGGGAAAAATATTATTTAGGTGAAAGTAGCTTGCCCATCTTAAGGAGGTCAATAATATTTTCACAGTGCTTCCCAAATTATAAATTTGACAGTACTATAACTCCTTTTTCTGACCCAAATTCTAAACTTTCTCCACCTCTGATCATTGACTATCAAGAACCAGGAAAGGTCAAAGATAAAATCGAGTTTATTACTCACAGAAATAACAATAACCAGAATCTCAGCACTTTTGCGTTTATTCTCTAAATTATTCTAAATCTCACTTCATGACACAGAAAGGACCACATGTCACCTATACACTATAAAGAATGTATTACACTCTAGGATGAAAACACTGTGCTTAAGAAGTCCAAATATTTTATAAAGATTAATAAACTGACTTGCTCTTTGATCCAGAAGGGAAACATTATCTTCATCACATTGCATGGTAAGTTACCTGCCCTTGACTCTGGAAGGAGACAATATCTCTACCTTCCAAGGCGGTTTGCTATATAAACATTCTTCAAGAGATGATGAAGGATACAGTGTCTTGCTCACAAGACATGCAGGAACACAAGACACCTATAAAGACTGACTCAGTGTTTTAATGTTGACTAATCCTTCAATTTCTTCAACAACAACAATTAAAATAATACATTTGTTTATTAGTACATTAAAAAATCCAATGAACAGCATGTTCTCTGGGGTCTGAGGTAAACCATAATTACAAAATTTTCTTACACTGAAGTAAAAAGCAACTTTTATGCACATTGTTAGCAGTTTGTTTTATATTCTTCCCTTCAACTTCTTATTCCTTCTGGAATTAAAAATAATGACATGTTTGTCTGCCTCTTTGAAAAAGTATACAGTTTATTTGCTTTATTTCCACTCATATTATGATCCAATACAAACTGTTTCATAATTATGCGGTAATTTTACCCTTGTCTCAAGTAATCTTTTGGTAGTTGATTCACATTTGTTTATACACTTCTGGCATCTTTTGCTAGATGTTTTTTTATAATGGCATATTGATTTTATTTCCAATCCACGACGCAACTGCAAACAAGCATCTACAATTCAAATATCTGTTTATTTTCTTGCTTTAAAACAAGCAGTATTTTCAGAAGATTGCATCATAAAAACTAACTAGAGCGAATAGCACAACCAGTTGTTGGAGGGATTGGACATAGCGTTCTTGTAAGGCTACAGAATGCCCATGATTATAACTAGAACAGATTGCTTACAGTAGCAGAATCTGCACAATGGCTCATTGGTAATAATGGGTTGGGGGCTGGGAGGAGGCAATGGCATTGTCCAAGGTTAGTATTTTCTCTTACATGCATGGTGGTTTTGAATAACTGGAAACAGCTGTAGAATAAAACCCCTGCCCTTGCTTATTATAAACCATTCACACTTTGGCATTAGGGATATAAATAGGCCCTCAAGGAAAGAATGGAATCCAATTCAACAATAGAAAGAGACCATCGGCCAAATGAAGGGGAAAAAAGTGCATGAAGCTATGTTATTCTCAAAATTAAACTGCCTCACCATTGAAAGTGAGGGAAAAACATCTGCTACTGATTTGTTTGGAATTTTTGTTTTTCAAGTCTAGCAGAAGGGAATAAACATAAAGACAGAAATTAATTATTCAAAATCATGTGAAAAGTATAATTATTTTCTCCAATATGCTGGAGGAAGTAACCGAGTTGTTTTCTAATCAGATTCATGGGTACCTAAATTCGAACTCCCCAGTTAATCCAATGGCAATTATTTAATATTATGTTTAATGGTATGTGCAAGATAGAGTCCAATGCAGTGAGGTCAATTTTATTATAAAATCATATGATAATTTGAAAATAATTTGGAAAGTTATTTATAAATGAAAGTAAAGTACTCAGTGATCTATCACAGAAACAAAGAACAGAGGACCATATGTTTTCACTCATAAGTGTACCTTGAACAATCATTATAATACTATAAGAAAGGGATTGACAGTAGTGGGAAACTGTCGGGGAGGGGGGAGGGTGATATTGGCAGTTGAGCGAAACTGCTAGGGGAGGGAGGGGCATACCTCATCAACAAGGGTATCTGCATGATCAGTTTGGTTTGTATGATCAATTAGGTTTGTATGATTGGTTAGCTTTGTATACCTAACCCTGAATTGTATCCCACAACTATATAATTAATAAAGAAAAGCAAAAAAAAAAAATTAGAAACATAAATAAATAAATAAAAGTAAAACATATTTCAAACTTAGTCCATAAACATTCAAATAATACGTGTGTGTGTGTGTGTGTGTGTGTGTGTGTGTGTGTGTGTGTGTGTGTGTTATGGGAAAGGCAGTTGACTTTATTTGAAGGCCTTACTTATTACACATATTCATTTCCTTCACATTAATGTGAATTACCATCTTCCTCTTAAAACTACATGCAGCTGGATAACACTTCAAGAACTTAAGATCATTGCTGAGCTATCTAGAAAACCCATAGGATCTATTTATATGGCAGATCAAGAAAACTCTTGGGAAATATGTGTTGTTTATAATATGCTCTGGTTTTCATGTAGTTCTTATTTAACGACTGTGGTAGACTCCACCACACAAGAGGCCACCAAAATACATAAAATAAAACTTCACTAAAGGGTCTCAAACCTTGGCAGCACAAAGAGGAAATATTTTTGGATCTATGTATTATGTGAAACTTTCTGACAACATCGGAGAAATCAGTCACTTGATCAATGGGCTCTGGGCACCAATGTGGCAGCATCAGCAAACACCGTATAAAGGATATTTTCCATGTTGAATCCACACACTGACTTCTACCCTTTTCTGTCCTACTCTGCCCTAGGGCACTGAATTCTACTGACCGAATTATGCATGTTCCCTTATATCATGCATGCAAACTCATAATGTTAGTTAATTTTTGGTTCATTTTGTGTAATCACCTTCTGATATTTATAGATGACAAATACTTGCTATAAGTTTAATGAAAATCTGGATATGAATCAAGACAATGTTATTTATACTTGTAAAAAGTGATGCATTTTGAGGTTTAAAAATAAATTAGCATCTATCAAGCAAAATACAATTTCAGGTGTTCTATTTGGGTGGGGTATGACATGTGAAAAAAATGTAAAAATAACAATAACTCTGATTGTTTTATGCTTCATGAAAATAGCTTATTATGTCATTCTAAAATAATAGCAAAAATGCAAATTACAAATACATATATATTTTTTCTTGCATCCAAAGTTCTATTTCAGAATAGAATTGCAAAAATAATACTACTCACTGTGTAAAGGAAATGAGAAACACAGAGGCCATTAAAGAGCTTGTGAATTTACACAGTGCATTAGCACTAAAGAAGAAAGCACTGATATGTCTTAACATTTCACAGTGTTTAATGGAAGTTTGATTTGCATGGCCATTCATCTCAGATGATAAATCCATGAGGTCATCATGTATCCTTCCTTGCCAAAGAGTTAGGATATGATTGTCATAGTAGTTTCTCACTTTGCTTATGAACTTTTCTTTTGTTTATTTCACAACAAAGGACTAGTTGATACTATACGCCCTAAGCACAGAATATACAATAGCACACAAGTTCTTGCCTGATGAAGCCATACCAACATTAGATCAGAACCATCGAAGTTGTTTGAGGGTGCAGGCTGCAAGTGTCTTATTTGGCACCTAGGAATACGAGGGTTAAATGAAGACGATAGAATTCTGTCTCTCCTTTTTTACCTCCCAAACCACATTCATATCCCCCTCCCACTTCTCCATCCCAAGATAAGAAACAGTGAAACGGTGCAGTGACAAAATATCTTTGTGAAATATATGTTATATAACTCTCATGTGAGTTTTAAGTCTTTTCAAGCTTTATTATGAAAACAATGTTGTTTTCAAAATTTTAAATATTAGTAAAAGAGAGTTTTTAGTAGCTTTTGAAAGTATATGATATCCGATTTATTAAAAAGAGCTCTGCATTCAAAAAGTCTACTTAACTTGTCAGATTGTACTTATATATTTTTTCTTTTAAAAATAGCTTTCTTGAGGTATGTTTGATATACAAAGAATGGTGTGTTTTAATGTGTACAATTTAATGAGTCAGAACATATGCAAGCAACTGGTATACTATCACCTCAGAGTAACAGACTCCCAAGTTCATCACCTCCCAAAGTTTCCTTGTGTTCCCTTTCTTTTTTTGTGACAAAAACACTTAACATGAAATATACCTCTTACAAATTTTGACAAAGACAATACATACTGTTAACTCAGGTCACAATGCTATGCAGAAGTTCCCTGAATGTATTCATCTAGCATAACTGAAACGATATCTATTGAACATCAACTCATTTCTTCTGCCCTCTCTGCCCTTGCCAACAATTACTGATACTCTGCTTCTAGAAGTTTGACTATCTTAAATGTCTCATATAAGCAGAACCATGCAATACTTTCTCTTCTGTTACTGACTTATTTCACTTAACATAATGTCCTCCAAGTTCATCCATATTGTTGTAAATGGTAGAATTTTCTTTTTTAAGGCTGAGTAATACTTCATTGTATTTTTCTGCTAGATTTTATTGATCCGTTCATCCATTGATGGACACTTGAATTATGTCCAAACTTGGTTATTGTGTATAATGCTGCAATGAACATGAGAGCCTCTATATCCCATCAAGATTATGATTCCAGTACTTTATGGATGTATATTCAGAATTGCTGGATTGTATTGTAGATGTATTTTTAAATTTTGAGGAACTTTAGGACTCTTTTCCATAGCTGCAATATCATTTTTCATCCCCATCTATTTTTCTTTTTCCTTCATATGATGGTAGCATTTCCTATCTGCGTATATGAGGTGACTGGATTACAAGATTTTTGATTTTTACATTTATATTTTTAATAAAACTTACTGACACTCTTAAACTTAATTAAATTGTATCTAATGCTGCCTCCATACTTTGAATCCCTGCATAGCAAAGCACAGCCTAACTTAGTGTGTAAACGAGCTGTAACTTAACTTGAGTATATTCTCAGAACAAATTGCTGAGTCTCAGTCAATGGCTACAACCATGCTTCAGCCAGTTATAGGTTGTCAACTGATCAAACCATGCTCACATCAGGCAAACGCCTCATCACACCATATTCAAATAAGGAGAATGCTCAGCTATAACAAATTAAGATGGTCCTGCACATCACTTCCTTCTTCTGTCTGTAAACACTGCCCATCCTCATTGCTAGAGAGCTCTCAGGCCTCCTTTGGTTCTGAGCACTCTTGATTCATGAATCGTTCTTTGGTCAGATAAACCCTGCTACATGTAATTTGTCTAAGTATGTATATGAAGTATACATGTGGAAGTTATCCATTTGCAAAAGATTTTCACTAAAATGACAGTTACAAGATGGAGCTCCGTGTCACATGTACTAATATGCCTTGCACAATTAATAATTCCAGTTCGATCGGCAGCGGGAGCGGAGAGCAGATCCCCAGAGTACCCTGAGCTGCCCACCGCCACCGCTGGCCTAGTTACCATCATCCCCTGCCTTCGCCATCCCCCCTCTCTGGGAAGAGTCACAGCTGCCAGTCACCATCACCATGACCATGAGTCAGAGGCCAAGACCCAGCAGCCACCTGCTGCCCCTGCCCTGCAACCACCGTCCCCCATCCCCCACTGTCCTCTTCTCCCCTCACCACCTCACCTCCCTCCCCCTTCCCCCCACCATTCCTGTCTCCTCCTCCTCCCCCTCCTTATCTCCTCCCCACCTACTGCCCCCTCCCCCCAGCTATCCTCTTTTCCCCCTCCCCCACCTACCCCTTCTCTCCACTACCCCTGCCAACTTCCCTTCCCCCACCATCCTCTCCTTCCTCCCCCTTGTCTCTGCCCCCATCAGTCCACTACAACCCACCACCCCACTTCTCCCCCATCTCCACTGCCATTCCCACCACCCTTCTTCCCATTCCCAATCCCTCATTTTATCCTTCTTTATGGCTGTGTAACATTCTATCGTGCATATGTTCCACATTTTTAAAATCTAGTTTTCTTTCAATGAGCAGTTCGGTTGTTTTCATGTTTTGGTACTGTGAATAATTCTGCAATAAGCATGCACATGCTGTTATCTTTTTCATAGAGCAATTTCAGTTCCTCTTGGTATATTCCCAGTAGGGGGATTGCAGGGTTTTATGGATGGTTGATTTTCAGATCTTTTAGGAATCACCACACTATTTTCCACAGAGGTTGTACTAGTTTACATTCCCACCAATAGTGGAGAAGTGTTCACCTTTTGCTGCATCCTCTCCAGCATCTGTTGTTTTTTGAGTTATTGATGATGGTTATCCTGACTGGAGTTAGGTGGTATCTCAGTGTGGTTTTAATTTGCATTTTTTTGGTGACTGGTTTTTTAGGCTGAGCATTTGCCAACTGTATATCTGACAAAGGCCTAACATCTAGGATCTACAAGGAACTCAAATGTACCGAAAGAACAAAACAAACAGCCCCGTTACAAAGTGGGTAACATATATGAATAGATACTTCTAAAAAAAAAAGATATGCCGGGCTCGGTGGCTCAGCCTGTAATCCCGCGCCTTTGGGAAGCTGAGGTGAGTGGATTGCCTGAGCCCGCGGATTCGAGACCCGCCTGGGCAGCGAGACCTCAGCTCTACAATAAATCAAAAAGTCAGCCGGGTGTGGTAGTGCATTGTTGGGAGCCAGCCTTGGAGGCCCGCCTGATTGACAAAGTCCAGGTGCGCTGAGAACCCCGGCCGCAAAGCGAGTCTGGGCAGCTGAGGCCCTTCTGTCTTCCGTCTTTGCTGTTTGGTACCGCCGAAGAATTCTGTGCAGTCATGGAAGAAGAAAATGGCATGTTTATGTGAAGTACTCACAGCTAACCTGAGAATGTCATGGTTCATTTTTCCATTTCCCACTATGCCACTTGGCCTTTTCTAACATATGCAAGGGTTAAACTCTGAAGCACATCAAGAATGCTTTCTTTCACTTGGTTATAAGTTACTAGATATTGCTTAAGTAATAAATGATATAAGTATATTCACTCATTTGATTTAGAATTATGTAGTTTAGTGTTTAGACATAAGGTTTTTTGGAAGCACAAGTTTATAGTAAGTTCATTATGAATTCATTATAAGTTCTAACACTTATCTCGGAGTTATGTAGGTGATTTATAACACTTTAATCATTAAGGTTTTTACTTAATTTAATAGTTAAAACTCTAGGTTAACATTTATAGAGTGGGTTTTCACTGAACTCATAATATACTAATCAGATACTTTTATGATAACTTAACTAAGACAGAAAGCAACCTTGGGGGCCTGGGAAACATTACTAAAAGCTTCTTTTGAGTTCTCTTTAGAAATAAGCACTGCAGGATAAGAGAAAAGTAATGAAGACACCTGGACAAGAAAGGCGATTACAAAGCTCTGAAGGTCATAAAGCCCCAGAAGGAAAATTACTGCTACATGAAGAACTTTACACTTGGAAACTTTTTGGAGACAGTTCAAGGACTGTAATTCGGGACTTTGGACTAAAACTGTCATCTTTGACCTTATGAATAAGACTCATTGTCTGAATGTTTATAGGGTTCTTGGCTTGTTTGTTGCTAAGACCACTAGATAGTGGTAAATTTTAGAGGATATGTACGTGAAGGAATTTTCTTTGTCTTGCCCCTTTACAAATGGTATAAAAGCTTTCCCTTAGCTAACATTAAATGTCATCTGTTCAAGAAGCAAGTGTCTGGGTATATTGTTTTCGTCCTTCGCCTATCTGTCTCTCCTTCAGGAAATCTCACAACCTGGCAAGGGGCTGAACCCCTTCAGCGCATGCCTGCAATTCCAGCTACTTGGAAGGCTGAGGTGGAAGGATCGCCAGAGCCTAGCAGGTCAAGGCTGCGGTGGCCAGGAGCAGCCACTGCACTCCAGTCTGGGTGACAGAGTGAGACTCCAACTCAAAAAAATAACATAAAATAAAAAATAAAAATAAAAAAAGATATATAACCAGTTACAGAAGTAGTATTAAAGTCAAAGTAGTCCTGTTTGCAAAAGTCACCTCACTTTCTTAGAGTGGATTGTCAGATTTATAGTTTGTAAATAATTTCTCCCATTCTGTAGGTTGCTTATTTGCTCTGTGGATTATTTATTTTGCTGTACAGAAACTTTTTAGTTTCAATAAATCCCATGTATTTAGGGTTTTAGCCATAAATTATTTTCCTAAGTTGATGTCCATAACAGATTTTCCAAGATTTACTTTTAGGATTTTTATGGTTTCAGGTCTGACATTTAAGCCTTTAATCCATCTCAAGTTAATTTTTGATATGGGGAGAGATGAGAATCAAGTTTCATTTATCTACATGTAGCTATCCAATTTTCCCAGCACCATTTGTGGAATAAGGTGTTTTTTCCCCAATGTTTGTTTTTGTCTGCTCTGTCAAAGATCAATTGAGTGTAGGTATTTGAGTTTATTTCTGGATGATCTAGTCCATTTCATTGATTCATGTGTCTGCTCTTATACCAGTACCCTGATGTTTTGCTGACTATAGCCACGGAGTATAATTTGAAGTTAGGTAATGTGATGCTTCCGGATTTGTTCTTTTTGCTATGATTACTTTGGCTATTCTGGCTCCTTTTTGGTTCCATATGAACTTTATGATTTTTTTTTCTAATTCTGTGAAAAATGACATTGGTAGTTTGATAGGGATTGATCTGAATATCTAGGTTACTTTAGGTAATATGGTCATTTAAACAATGTTGATTCTTCCAATTCATGAGCATGGGATGTTTCTCCATTTGTTTGTGTCCTCTACAATGTGTATCATCAGAGTTTTGCGGTTCTCCCTGTAGAGATCTTTTACCTCTTTGGTTAAATATATTCTTAGGTATTTGAGCTTTTTTTGGCACCTATTGTAAATGGAATTGAGTTCTTGATTTGAGTCTCAGCTTGGTTGCTATTAGTGTATGGCAGTGCTATGGATATGTGTGTATTTATTTTGTATCCTGAAACTTTACTGAATTCGTTTATCAAGTCCAGAAGTCTTTTGGAGGAATCTTTAGGAATAAGATTATATTGTCAGCATACAGATATTGTTTGATTTTTTTTCTTTTCCAATTTTTATATGCTTTATGCCTTTTTCTTGCCTGATTACTCTGGCTAGAACTTCCTTTAATGTGTTAAATAGGCATAGTGAAGGTGAGCATCCTTGCCTTTTTCTAGTTCTAAGAAGGAATACTACTTTTCTCTGGTTAGCTGTGGATTTGTCATAAATAGGTTTTGTAGTTAGAGGTATGTTCCCTCTATGCCTATTTTGTTGGAGATGTTTATCACGAAAGGAAGCCGTATTTTATTGAATACTTTCATGGTATCTGTTGAAATAATTGTATAGTTTTTGGTTTTAATTCTGCTTATGTTGTGAATCGTGTTTATTGACTTGCTTATGTTAAAACACCCTTGCATCCCTGGTCAAAAACCCATGGTGTATTATTATTATATTTTTAATGTGCTATTGAATTACATTTACTAATATTTTGTTGAGGATATTTGTGTCTGATCTATAGGTTTTTTATTTATTTATTTTTTTTTTCTTTTTTCTTTCTTGTTTTATCTTTCCTGGCTTTGGTATCAGTGATACTGGCCTTGTAGAGTGAGTTAGGGAGACTTCCCTCCTCCTCAATCTTGTGAAATTGCTTCAGTAAAATTAATTCTTCTTTGAAAGTCTGGAGAGATACAACTGTGAGTCTGTCAGGTCCTGGACTTCTTTTTTTAAAAAATTTTTTTATTATAAAGATGTGTGGTACATTTCAGGGTTAGGTATATAAACATTAATCATGCAGGTACCCTTGTTGATGAGGTATGCCCCACCCTCCCCTAGCAGTTTCCATCAACTGCCAATCCCCCTCCCAACCCCTGACAGTTTCCCACTACTGCCAATCGCTTTCTTATAGCATTGTAATTGTTCAAGGTCAGCTTATGAGTGAGAACATATGGAACTCAGTTCTTTGTTTCTGTGATAAATCACTGAGCATGATTGACTCCAAATCCATCCAAGTTGCTGCAAAGTCCATATATTTGTCCTTCTTTATGGCTGCATAATATTCCGTTGTATATATGTACCACTTTTTTTTAATCTAGTCCAGCTTCAATGGGCAACACGGTTGGTTCCATGTTTTTGCTACTGTGAATAGAGCTGCAACAAACATAAGTGTGCAGGTATCTTTTTTGTAGAATAATTTGATTTCCTTTGGGTATATTCCCAATAGGGGAATTGCTGGATCATATGGAAGGTCAATTTCTAGTTCTTTCAGAAATTGCCACACTGTCTTCCAAAGAGGTTATACAAGTCTGCATTCCCACAAGCAGTGTAGAAACATTCTTTTTACTCCACATCCTCACTAGCACCTATTGTTGTTTGTTTTATTAAGGATGGCAATTCACACTGGGGTTAGATGGTATCTCATTATGGTTTTGATTTGCATTTCTCTGCTGATTAGTGAGGCTGAGCACTTTTTCATGTGTCTGTTGGCTGCCCATATATCTTCTTTTGAGAAGTGTCTATTCATACCTTTTGCCCACTTTTTAAAGGAGCTGTTTGTTTTTTTCTTCTGGGCGCATTTGATTTCCTTGTAGATCTTAGATGTTAGGCCTGTGTCAGATATACAGTTGGCAAATATGTTTTTCCCATTCTGTAAGCTGTCTCCCTGCTCTCTTGATGGTTTATTTTGCTTTGTAGAAGCTCATTAATTTGATGAGGTCCCACTTGTCTATCTTATTACTTAAGGCATTGGCCTTCAAGGTTCTGAATAGGAATTGGTTCCCAGTTCCAATTTCCATAAGGGTATCTCCTGCGCTTTCTAAGATTATTATATTTTGAGGTTTTACATTTAGGTCTTTGATCCATTTAGAGTTAATTTTTGTGTATGGTGATAGGTAGGTGCCCTGGTTCAATCTTCTGCATGTGGTCAGCCAGATTTCCCAGCACTGTTTACTGAATAGGCTCTCTCCCCAGTGGATGTTGTTGGAGGCTTTGTCAAAGATGAGTTGGTTGAGGAACTGAGGCTTTGCTTCCAGAAACTCTATCCTGGTCCATTGGTCTATGTGCCTGCTCTTGTACCAATACCAGGCTGTTTTGATTACTGTAGCCTTATAGTAAAGTTTGAAGTCAGAAAGTATGATACTGCCAGCTTTGTTTCTTTTGCTAAGGGTTGTTTTGGCTATTTGTGGTCATTTATGTTTCCATTTGTATTTCAGTATTGTCATTTCCAGGTCTGGGAAGAATGATGTTGACAGATTGCCTTTGGTAAGATGGACATCTTAACAATGTTGATTCTTCCTATCCATGAGAATGGAATATTTTTCCATTTGTTTGTGTCTTCTTGGATTTCTTTGAGCAGTATTTTATAATTCTCATTGTAAAGATCTTTCACTTCTCTGGTTAGGAAGGTGTGGAGGTACCTTTTTTGGTAGCTATTGTGAATGGGGTTGTGCTTCTTTATTTGGGTCTCTGCCTGCTTGTTGTTGGTGTATAGGAATGCAACTGTCTTTTGCATGTTTATTTTGTACCCTGAGACTTTGCCAAAGTCCTTTATCAGTGCAAGTAGGTTTTTGACAGATTCTCCTGAATTTTCAAGGTATGGTATCATATCGTCAGCAAAAAGGGATAACTTGACTTCCTCTTTTCCTATTTGGATACCCCTGATTTCCTTCTCTTGTCTAATTGCCAGAGCCAGGACTTCCAACACAATATTGAACAAGAGGGGTGAGAGTGGGCAGCCTACACTTGTTCCAGTTTTCAGAGTAAATGTTACTAGTTTATGTCCATTTAGCAATATGTTAACTGTGGGTTTTTCATAGATGGCGCTTATTATTTTGAGATATGTCCCTTCTATACCTAGGTGTTTGAGAGTTTCTATCAAGAAGGGATGCTGGATTTTATCAAAAGCTTTTTCTGCATCTAATGAGATAATCATGTGTTTATTGTTTTTACATCTGTTGATGTATTTAATGACATTTATGGTCTTGCGAATGTTGAACCAGCCCTGCATCCTGGCGATGAAGCCTACTTGGTCATGATGGATGACTTTTGAAATGTGTTTTTGGATCTGATTTTCTAGAATCTTATTGAGGATTTTTGTCTCTATGTTCATAAGGGATATTGACCTGAGGTTCCCTTTCTTTGTTGGATCCTTACCTGGTTTGGGTATCATTGTAATGTTAGCTTTGTAAAATGATTTGGGGAAAATTCCATCTTTCTCAATTGCCTGGAATGCTTTCAGTGGGATTGGTATCAACTCCTCCTTCTACGTTTTGTAGAATTTTGCTGGAAAGTCATCTGGTCCACGACTTTTTTTTTTTTTTTTTTTTGTAGGTAGTTTTGGGTGATACAGTCAATTTCCTGGGTTGTTATTGGCCTATTTAGTGTCTCAATGTCTTCTTGCTTTAACATGGGGAGGTTGTGTGATGTCAGAAAGTCCTCCATTTCATCTAGATTATCAAGTTTGTTTCCATATAGGTGTACATAGTAATCTCTGATAATTTTTTGTGTTTCTTCGGAGTCAGTTGTGATTTGATCTTTTGTATTTCTGATTGTGTTTATTTGGGCTTTTTCTCTCTTTTTCTTGGTCATTCTGGCTAGGGGCCCATCAATCTTGTTAATTCTTTCAAAGAACTAGCTTTTTATTTTGCTAATGTTTTCTATGATATTTTTGTTTTCTATGTCCTATATTTGGGTTCTTATTTTTGTGATTTGGATTCTTCTGCTAAAGTTGGGGTTTTGGTGGTCTTCTCTTTCTAGCTCCCCTAGGTTATTTGTTAGGGTCTCCACTTGTGATCTTTCCATTTTCTTGATGTGTGCTCATAAAGACATAAATTCTCCTCTTAAAACTGATATCATGGCATCTCAGAGGTTTTAGTAAGATGTTTCTTCATTTTCATTTGTTTCCAGGAATCTTTCAAATTCTTCTTTGATTTCAGTGTTGACCCAGTCGTTGTTCAGCATCATGCAGTTTAGTGTCCATGTCTTTGTGGGCTTCGGGGAAATGTTGTTGGTTTTGATATTTATCTTTATTCCACTGTGGTCTGAGAATATGCATGACATTTCAACCTTATGGAATTTGTTTATGCTTGATTTATGGCCAAGGATATGATCGATCTTGGAGTATGTTCCATGTGTTGATGAGTAGAATGTATATTCTGTGGTTGCTGGGTGGAATAATCTCTAGGTTTCCACTGAGTCCATTTGGCAAGTGTCATGTTTAGGTTCTGGATTTCCTTGCTGTTTTTTTGCCTTGATGATCTATCTAAGGCTGTCAGTGGGGTATTTAAGTCCCCTGCTAAAATAGTGTTAGAGTCAATATCTTTTTTTTAGTTTATTTAGTAGTTGTTTTATAAATGCTGGTGCTCCTGTGTTAGGTGCATATATGTTTAGGATGAATATTTATTGTTGATGAACTGAACATTTTATCATTATGTAGTGTCCTTTTGCATTTTTTTATATTTTTGATATCTTAAAGGTTGTTTTGTCTGATATTAATATTGCAACTCCTGGCTTCTTTTGTGATCCATTTGCCTAGAAACTCGTTTTCCATCCTTTAACTTTGAGTCTGTGTGCATCCCTTGTAGTGAGATGAGTCTCCTGGACGCAACAAATAATAAAGTCATGGTTTCTTATCCAGTCCACCACTCTGTGTCTTTTCAGTGGTGCATTTAGTTCATTCACATTCAGGCTAACTATTTAAATGTGAGGGGTTATCCTTGTCATATTATTCTTATACAGTTGGTGTTGTTCCTGTTTATTTGTTGTCTTTCCTTTGATTTTTGGATTGATTCATGTGTGTTTTCCATCTTTTCCCTGTACTCTTGTGAAAAAACAGTGTCATTCCTTTCTCCTTTTCTTCTGTGTTTAATACTTTCCTAAATGTTTCTTGTAGAGGTGGTCTGGAGGCAGCATAAGTTCTTAGAGATTGGATATCTGGGAAATATTTTAATTCTCCCTCACTGATGAAGCTTAGCTTGGCTGGGTAGGTTATTCTTGTTTGAAATTGTTTATCTTTGAGAACTTTGAATATTGGCCTCCAAGCTCTCCTAGCCTAAAGGGTTTCTGTAGATAAATCTGCTGCTATTCTAATTGGTCTGCCCTCGTAGGTAGTCTGACCTTTTTCTCTTGCTGCCTGTAGGATTTTTTCTTTTATACCTACTTTGTTTAGGTGAATTATTATGTGTCTGGGAGTTGGTCTTCTCATTTGTTGTCTTTCAGGTTTCTTTGAATCTCTTGTGTTTGAATTTTTGCATCACTGAAGAGTTGGGGAAGTTTTCTTGAATAATTTCATGAAATGTTTGTTCCAGTGTGGTCTCTGTCTCACTTACTGCCTCAGGAAGTCCAACTACTCTTAGGTTAGTTCTTTTGAAGTAATCGTTTATCTCTTGAAGGTTTTGTTCTGTCTTTTTAAACTTCTTTTCTATGTTTTTGACATTATGGGTTAGTTCTGTATTTTGGTCTTCAAGTTCTGAGATTCTTTCTTCTGCTTGGCTAATTTTGCTTTCCATGCTTATTAGTTTGTTATTTATTTCAATCTAGTATTCTTTACTGCTATTATTTCAGTTATCAGCTCCTTCCTATTTCCCTCTGGTCTCTCCTCAATTCTTTTTACTCTCTATTAATGTCTTGATGTCTGGGTTTGTCATATGTGACCAATCATTCTGTGAGCTCTTCACTGTTTGTGTTTCAAAGTCTGTTTTCTTAGTGTCTGACCACCCAGGGGTCTGTGTGAGACCTATATTCTTCTTTTAGGTTTTCTTCATTTGTGTAGATTTTCCTCCCCACTTTTTTCTCCTCCCTCCACCCCATCTTCTTTAGTTCTGTTGTTCAATGGTGGAGGTGTTGCTTTTACTTGTTTTTGTTCAATCTCTTATTCTTCCTTATGTATACCCTCTGGCTTTGTTCAATTCTGGAGCTGGACTATAGGTTGGGGGCAATCCTTTTTGCAGTTTTGAGATTTAATTGAGTGGGAAGTTGTGATTAAAAATCTATCTGCAGATTCCAGTATCCACTGACAGGTGTATGGATAATTTGGAACACACATCCCACTGCCTTGCAATCTGTCCATGCAGCAGGGTTATAGGTTTACTCCCTGAAAGCAAAAGGAGTTAAGAAAAAGGGAAAAGAATGGAACAGGGTGTGGAGGGAAGAAGGAGGTGGAAAGAGAGAAGAGTAAGAGGGAAAACAGACAAACATATTGACTAACAAAGGAAAAGAGACACAAGACCGATACAAGTAAAAAGAAATACAACAGCAAGCAAAACAACAACCATACCAAAATTCTAAAACATACAACCATACAAACATACAAGCTAACTAACCTCCTTATTTGTGTGCTATTCGCCAATACAAAGATGAGGTCTAAAGAGAAAAAAAAGAATAGAATAGAGCCAGTAAACTAACAGAACAAAAGCAATCATGAAAACATTATTGATAACAGTAAGAAGAAAGAGAAAAAAAAGATGAATAAGACAGACAAAGAATAAAAGAAAAAAATTAAAACAGGGGAACCAAGCACACTCTGAAACTTTTCCTTTAAGTCCAATGTCCTTTCACCTCTGATTTCTAGCTCTCATTGCAGGCTGGTACATTTGTTCACAGTGAGGGTCAGTTGCCCCTGGCCTGCTGTGGAGGATGGTTCAGATCTGGTCTGCTTGCCAAATCTGCCACTCAGATTTGACCTGTCTATTTAGCATGGGGGAGGAACTTCTGTCCTTCCCATTTTGATGTTGTTACCTTGAATCCCAAGCTGGGAGGTGGGCTGAGCTGTTGGAGCTGGTCTCACCACTCCAGTTGCTCTCTTTTTCCACTGTAGTTGGAGACTGCCAGCAATGCAGGCCAGGCTGGGCAGAAGTTGGAGGCTGTCCAGGGTGGGAGGGAGTAGGCAATGGTAGTGGCAGTGGCAGCTGCCACTTCACAGTGCATGGGAGGAGTTCCACCAGCCTGGCTCCAGGTAAGGGGTAGGACGTGGCAATGGCAGTGGTGGTGGCAGTTTCAGTAGTGCATTGCTTGGCAGGGGCCTTCAAGATCTGGAGCCATGGATAGCCTCAGGCAGGGGTGGTGTGATGGCGGCCGTGGCAGCAGCAGTGGCTGCCATGGCTGAGGAGGCAGCTGATGCGGCAGCCGAGCTGTGTATGAAGAGCAGGTTGCCAAAAATGGGAGCCACAGCCCCCAGGGAGAGCAAGAGTCTTTATGTGTGTTCTCTTTCGCAGAAGGTCTCACAGACCAAACTGCCCCATCACCATCTTGCCCAAAGTCCCTGGGACTTCTAATTACGGTTTCAATCTCACTACTCATTGCTCTGTTCAGAGTTTCTATTTCTTCCTGAGTCAAGGTTGAGGTTGTATGTTTCCATTTTCTCTAGTCTGTCCAGTTTGTTTGCATAGAGGTGTTCATAACAGTCTCAGATGATCTTTTGAATTTTGTCATTATCAGTTGTTATGTCTGAATTTTCATTTCTGATTAAGCTCATCTGAATCTTCTCTCTTTGTTTCTTAAGTAATACTAGCTAGTGGACTATCAATTTTGTTTTTCTTTTCAAAGAACCATCTTTTTTGTTTCATTGTATTTGTATTTTTTATTTCAAGCTATTTTAGTTCTATTCTGATTCTTGTTATTTATCTTCTTCTGCTAATCTTGGATTTGGTTTATTCATATTTTACTAGTTCCTTGAGGTGCATTGTTATTTGTCAATATATGATCTTTCAGTTTTATTCATGTGGGGTTTAAATGCCATAAATTTTCCTCTGAGCACAGCATTGGCTATGTCCCAGATGTTTTGATAACTTGTGTCATTGTTGTCATTCATTTTGAGGACTTTCAAAATTTCCATCTTAATTTTATTGCTGATTCAAAAATAATTCAGAAGGAGATTATGTAACTTCCATGTTTTTATTTGGCTTTGTGAGTTCTTATTTGAATTAGTTTTTAGTTTTATTCCACTGTGGTCTGAGACAGTACTTGATATAATTTAAATTTTTTTGAATTAATTGAGATGGTTTGTGGCCTATCATATGGTCTGTCTTGGAGAATGTTCCATGTTTCAATAAGAAAAATGTAAATTCTGTAACTTTGGGATAGAATGTTCTGTAGATTTTTTTAGTTAGTGAGAACCACTTAAATTATTTAAGTTAACCTGGGCTCGGTGGCTCAGCCTGTAATCCCGTGCCTTTGGGAGGCTGAGGTGAGTGGATTGCCTGAGCCTGCAGGTTCGAGACCCGCCTGGGCAGCTTGGTGAGACCTCATCTCTACAATAAATCAAAAATTAGCCAGGCGTGGTAGTGTGTGCCTGTAGTTCCAGCTACTCGGAAGGCTGAGGTGGAAGGATTACCAGAGCCCAGCAGGTTGAGGCTGCGGTGGCTGGGAGTGGCCACTACACTCCAGTCTGTGTGACAGAGTGAGACTCCAGCTCAAAAAATAAATAAATAAATAAATAAATAAATAATTTAAGTTAAATACGTCTAAGTCCTACTTCTACTTTTGAAAAATAGAATGCTTTGTTACATTAAATAAGTTTTCACTTCTCTTTTCCAATATATATTTATGATAATAATACTCAATTAAATGATATATCAAAACAAAAAACTTGAAATTGAATAAGTAATCAAAAACCTCCTATAATGAAAAGCCTTGGACAAGGTGACTAAAATGATGGATTCTATTCAATAGTTAAATATAATTTAATACTAATTATTGTTAAAATCTTCCAAAAAATAAAAGAGTAGGGAATAGTTCTTGACTCATTCTATAAAGGCGACACTATTGAAATACCAAAGCCAAAGACATCACAAGATAATGAAAACTGCAAAAGAATATTCCTTATGAATCTAGATACAAAAATCTCCAACACGATGCTAAAAAAAGTCCAGTGATATATAAAAAAGACTATTCACCATGATCAAGTGATATATATTCCAGGAATGCAAGGGTGTTTCCACATTTGGAAATCAATCAATGTCATATACCACATTAATAGAATGGAGAAAAATCCCACACATCATCTTCTCCATCGATGCAGAAAGAGCATTTGACAAAATTTGACACCATTTAATGCTAAAAACACTCAGCAAACCAGGAATTCTCAGAAACTTTCTCAACAAGATGAAGGACATTTATGAAAGACTCAAATCTAATACCATACTGAATGGTGAGATTTGTTTTCTTTTCTTTTCTTTTTTCTTTCTTTCTTGCTTTTTTATTATTATTATTATTTTTTTTGAGTGGCTCACTCTGTGGCCCAGGCTAGAGTGCAGTGGCATGCTCATGGCCACTGCAGCCTCGACCTGCTGGACTCCGGCGATCCTTCTCCCTTAGCCTTCCAAGTAAACAGAACTACAGGCAGGCGCTACCACACCTGGCTAATTTTTTATTTATTGTAGAGGCAAGGTCTTGCCAAGTTGCCTGGGCTGGTCTTGAACACATGGGCTCAGACAATCCACTTGCCTCGACCTTCCAAAGTGCTGAGATTACAGTCTGAGCCACCAAACCCAGCAAGACTTGTTTTCTTTTAATAAAAACAACAACAAAAAAAACTTACTTGGAGGCATTCAGGGTGTCAAAAAAACAGCTGCAACTTTTTTTTTTTTTTTGCAATTACAGCGTGGTATTCAGTTAACAGAACAATTATTTTGTATAAGTTGTGTCAGAGAAAAATGAAAATGAAAAAACTACCATTTTCATACATAACTAATTTGCCCATATGATCCAGCAATCTTCCTACTGGGAATATACCTGGAGGAACTCAAATCATCCTACAAAAAATATTCTTGCACATGCATGTATATTGCAGCCCATTCACAATAGCAAAAACATGGAAACAACTGTGCTGCCCATTGATACTGAACTGTATAAAAAAAATGGTACATATACACAATGAACTATTACACAGCCATAAAGAAGGACAAACATATGGACGTCACAGCAACTTGGATGGATTTAGAGTCCATAATACTCAGTGATCTGTCACAGAAACAAAGAACAGAGTATGACATATTCTCACACATAGGCGGACCCTGAACATTTACCATAATACTGTAAGAAAGGGATTGGCAGTAGCGGGATACTGCCAATGTAAGGGACAGGGGTACACAACATCAATAAAGGTACCTGATCTCAAACCAAGCAAAGTGGTGACCAAAGGGAGACCCAAACTTTACCTGGATGATGTCCACTTGTATGCCTAATTATGAATTGGACCCCACATCTTTAAATTACAATACATTTTTTAAAAACCTAATTTGAGCTGTGCACCAACAAGTACCTGCTTTAAATTTTCATGGCAATTTACCACCCTCATACCATATCAGGTAAGGTTAGTGGCTACTGAAAATACCAGCAGCACAGGGCTATCTAAAGATACATTTGGTAGTGTGTTGACTGTACCCTCTGGCAACTTCTAGGCATTATTGCTAATCTTGAAAAAAATATATAGCATAAACATATTCAGAAATTTTTTTCAGTTTCTTATAATGAAAATTTATGTTACACATCAAAGACTGCATATACTCACTAATGATAAATATTTTATATTCCATGATATATGGAAGTATATTATATGTTTATCAGGATTAAAAGCACAGTTATATATTTTATTTTATTTGTAGATATATACATTTTTCATCATGGTTGTTAGAAATCCAAGAAACAAAGAAGTTTAAAGGGGCAGTGATTTCGTGACACTGTTTTTAAACAATTGCCATTTGGTTGGTTGTGTGATTATCAGGATCAGTTCTTTAACTTACTTAAAACCAGTCTTCCACAATCATTATAGTATGGCCAATAACTATCTCAGGTGTTCTGTTGAAATAGGGCAAATGAAATAATGAATAGCCTATAATTAAATAATAAGCTCTTAAGCAGTATTTGTTCTGATCCAAAAAGAGTTTATTTTTATTATATTCAACCCACTGTGTAGTTATTTAGTGGCTAAATACTGGTTCCAAGCCCTTTGCTCAGTACCTATCAAAAATTACAAAGGTAACTATTAGAAATTACAAAGGCACATAAAATATATTTTGATAATAAGTTTGCATTTCATTACAAATCTGATTTTCTTTCATGTGGGTTGTGCATTTTATGTATTCTTATGAAATGTTATTCACTTAAGTTCTATGTGTAATATTTACTTCTCTCCCATTTTTATAGTTTGACTTCCACTTCTGGCACAATTTCTGGTGTCATATATTTTGTCTGACATCAAAGTCTAGAGTATCTTCCATAACATGCACATGCTCCAAGCCCCTTCCAAACTGTCTGAGTATCACCTAGGCCAGAAGAGTGCCTCTGGCTGACCTTACAAAGGAAAGGTATGGCCCACCACGTAAAAATAGATGCTAGATATCTTCAGATATATTACTAATGCCTTCTGTTTTTCTAACAAAGAAACTTTTTCTCTTTCAGAATATTGCAGCAACCTCTTAACTGAATTTTATTTCTTATGGAACCACCATGCTAAAATTCATCCTTTTCACCATCATCCAAATTGCTCTATCTGATGACAATTTGATAATAGCATTTTACTGCCAAAATTTCTTTAATGGCTCTCCAAATCTTGCATAAATTCCAAGTCATTTGTCATGGCACTGAGACTTCAAAATCAGCACCTACAAATATCTAGGGATCATCTCAGCTCCTCTTTTCCATTGTCTGATCACCAGCCACATGGTGCAGATATCAGACAACCCCACAATTTTTAACATCATGGTCTTGCTCTACTCTATTTTAAAATTAGAAAATTATGTTCTTTCTGCTTGGATTATTCTTCCCAACCTTGTCTGCCTAGTGAGCACTCATTCAAATTGTGTTACATACACGGCAATTTCAATGTCTTTGAGAGGTTTTCTCTTCTTTTTGAAGAAAAAATAAGATCTTTTTTTCCCTTCCTTTCTACAGCACTTTGTAAATGTCTCTGTTGTCAATGTGCTATTGTAGTTAATTGATTACACATCTCTCTTATCAAGTAGACTTTTCTCTCATGGTTATTCTCTTACGTCTGATCTTCTCTGCCACTTTTGGTCTCTAGGGTCCGTTAGCTGTTCTTTTGCATTTCTATGGATATTTTTCTTTGACATGTGATGACATTGACACTGATGATACATCTGAAGGAAATTATTATTATATTGAGTATCTACAACCTGACAGGTCCTCAAAAAGCATGTTATGTGCATTCGTTAATTAATTTCTTAGGAATTTCTTACCTTTTTTTTAAACCTGGGGGGTTGCTTTAATTACAGCATTTTCACATATAAACCATAATGACAGTATTTATAAAGCATAGCTAACTTCTTTAAGACCACACAAATGGTAAAAATGGTTTTCTTCTCAATCAGGCAGAATGGCAAAACTGTCAAAACTAGACCTCCTAGCTTTGATCTTGAACTTTGCCATCTATTGGATGAATGTGTGATGTGGCATGTTATATGTTTTTTGCTGCCTCGGATTATTTATCTATAAAATGGAACAATATTAGCAAATACCTCAGAAATTTCTGTAAGTCTTCAAAAAAGTAACAGTTGAGGAAAGTATTTAGAGCTCCAATTGGAGTATAATAAGCACTATAAAATTGTATTATTTTTATTATTTCCCAGAATTCTCTGACTTGTTTTATGTACTTTTACTTCAAAACTCTCATCACTTCATACCTAGTTGCTGTTTGGCATTTCTTTCTGTATATACAATGACTCATTAATAATAAAAGCTAAGTATTTTATGATACCTAACATGAGCACGCAGGTAGAGAGGAACTCTGAGCCTATCAAATGTGTTATCATGATACATGATCGTGGATTAGAAAGTTATAAAAAAAGAGTAGATGAAAGAGTTTATACCAGGGGTTGGAAATATTTTTCTTTTGTGGGCCAGATAGCGAACATTTCAGGTTTTGCAGGTCATATAATATTTCTTGCAACTTCTAAACCCTGTTCCTGAAGTGCAGAAACAACTGTAGATAATCCATAAATGTAAGAGCATGGGAAAGTTTCACTTTGTATAGACAATAATAAATTATTAATTATTAGTCATTTAATAATAAATTAAGTTTCATGTAATTCTTATGTGAGAAAAAATGATTCATCTTTTTTCCAATTATACAAAAATGTACAAATAAAAATGAAAGCATTCTCAGCACATGAACTATACAAAAGCAGGTGTTAGGCCAGATTTGACGTGTAGACTACAGTTCGTTAATCTCAGATTTGGGCAGAGAAGCTCATTCTAGAAACTTTTCTGTATAGTTTTCCTCTCAAAGTTTGCTGTGTTAGTGACTTTTTAAACATTCCTCTAAGCTTCTTTGTTTAATGACCAATTATTTACTTGTTTTATCTTTCTATTTTTGCTGAGGATCTTTTCCACTGAGGCAGGGATAAGTAAGGTCTGATTTTGAAAAATCTGAGGAAGAAAGGAAGGAAGTAAAAAATAGTAGAAATAAAAGGACTGCATGCACCACACATGCACATCTCTGAAAATTGCAAAATATTTTCTTAACACATGCACATCGGTGAAGAAACCTGAAAACTCTGAACAGGAAGGAATTATTTCTGAGTGAACCGATTCAAGTGGGCATGCCGCGAATGCTTTCTTCATTTCTTCAGGTTGATCTAGTCATTTACCACTGTGTAGATGACTGTAAAATAGACAATGGTGTTTGAAACTTAAGATTCACGGAGCTTCTTGAGATCTATCTTCAGTTACTCCTAGCAAAAAATCACTCCCTGTGGAAAAGAGGCATTTGAGAGGTGAAACAAAAGAATATCCTTCTGACATCATGTGTTCCTTTGTGGTTGTCCTGACAAAGAGGAGAACAAAAGTAGAAAGTAAATATTAGAGAAAAGCAGAAACCTCAGACAGATTCAGTTTTTCATTTCCTCTCCTTATCTTGCGGTTCAGTTGCTTTGCAATCAATGAGAATCTTTAATGCAAGAGAGATCCACACATGGATAAGGGAAATGAGTCTGTTTCACAAAGACCTATATTTAATAAAAGATTAAGTAAAATTCCACTGTGTTGTTTTCTTTTAATATTTTATCTTTTTAAATTTCCCCTCTCACTATTACAACAAGTGATTTCGAGGGTAAACAGTCATTTAACAATAAGAGTTATCTGTGTAATTGTCATATAGTACTACAGTTTAATTTAGTTTTGTTATGACTTAGAATAGCCTGAAGATTTCAATAAGAACAAAAACTGTGGTACTCGTAAATATTAAACATTGTACAATTAAACAAGAAAAGTTTCATGACTGAACCAGGTAAGAAAGATAAAGTTATGGGAGGTGTTTTTATTTTTGCTCTATGAATGGCTCTATCCACAAGCTAACTTATCAGTTATAATAAAATGTTCTTGCAAAAAGCATTCTTTACGTCTTTGCACATCCCAGTTTTTTCTCACTTTGCTTTCCAGCTACTCAATTTCAGGTCTTTCACTGGTTAACAATTTAGGACCAGCACAGCATTTCTCCTTTTGAAAAGTGTGATAGAATTTAAATCTTAAGTGTGTGTGTGTGTGTGTGTGTGTGTGTGTGTGTGTGTGTACAGTGTATATATGTATAATGATAAATTTATGGAATATGGCAGATTCATAAGTATTGATTCTTATAATTATAGATGAAAAGTATATTTTATCAAAATATTGATTAAAAGTAAAGCTATCGTAAGAGTAATGATATTCCAATAGTCAACTGCAAAACCCTGAATATACTAATTTTAGAGCACGTGTATATTAGAAAAGACTTCAACATATCAAACTTTCTTGCTTATCACATCTCTGTAGCCTTTTCTCTATTGTGTAAAAGGAAATATATGTTTATACACACATAAAAACTGTGTTTTTGTATGTGCCTTACATTTCCCCATTGTTCATGTTACTTAATTACCTTTTATGAATTAGTCTCACTGTTTAGCAAGACATCATATACCACATTCTTAAATAGGCTGTAGACAGTTGCCAAATAAAAAATAATAATTATGAACAAACCAACCATTGTGATAGTTGTTCACTCTTCCAAAGGCTCCTTCTGGTGATATCGGTGCATCAAAAAGCTCAAAAGAGAGTAAACTTGACACTATAGGCTTTCAGTGATACAGGAGAAATTATATAGTATTCTTCTTCTTTTATGACTTAAGAAAGGCCTGTTTTTACCCTCCACAAATGATAGTAGCTTTTCACTGCTTATTCTATTAATATAAATTGGGCAGCCTTCTTCTTCTATGAACTACGCTATTCTTAGGACTATGAAGACTTTTGGAAAGATTTAAGGAAGCTTATGGTCTAGATGAGAAGATATAATTCGTGATTAAGAAATACCTTTCAACTGGGAGTGGTGGCTCAGCCTGTAATCCTAGCATTTTGGGAGGCTAAGGTGAGAGGATTACCTGAGTCCAGGGTTTTGAGACCAGCATGGGCAACTTGGTGAGACCTCGTCTACAATAAATCACAAAAACTAGTCAGGCGTGGTAGCATGCGTCTGTAGTTCCAGCTACTTGAAAGACTGAGGCAGAAGGACCGCCTAAGTCCAGCAGATAGAGGCTGTGGTGGCCATGAGTGTGCCACTGCACTCCAGCCTGGTAACAAAGAGTGAGACTTCAGCTCAAAAAAAAAAAAAAGATACCTTTCACATACTATTCAAATACATTATGTAGCTATATCTTTCCTTAAAGAATTGACTGGGCATGGTGGCTTATGCCTATAATCACAGCACTTTGGGAAGACAAGAAGGGAGGATAATTTGAGCCCATGAGTTCGAGAGCAGCCAGGCAACATACTGAGAACTTGTCTCTACAAAAAATAAAAGAAAATTAGCCAAACATGATATCGCATGAGTGTAGTCCCTGCTCCTTGGGAGGAAAAGACAGAAGGATCACCTGAGTCTAGGAGGTCGAAGCTGCAGTAAGCTGCAAGTGTGCCACTGTGCTTCAGCCTGGGTGACAGAGCGGGACTCCAACTCAAAATAAATACAAAAAAAAATAACTAAAAGAAATGGGACATAATTTTTTTATCCCTTTATTGTATGCTACTCTTAGGGCCTTTCTTTCAAAGACTATAGAATAGAAAGGAGAAAAAAATAAAGTTTACAGTGGAGACACCTGGTGAATATAATACTTCCCTTGCCATGAGATCATGGCTAAAGTCATCAGTGATAAGTTAGTTACAATGATAGTATGTACCCTTAATATAATATATTGAGAATGTCGCTTCCTCTCTGTCAGCTGCCTTCCCAAAACACATAACCCAAGTCTAGTCAGGAGGAAACATCAGGCAAATCCGAAGAGAGTAACATTCTGCATAAAAATAGAATACTTTTGAGAATACTTCTCAAAAATGTAAGAGAATAACATTCTGCAGAAAAGTAGAATATCTTGAGAATACTTCTCAAAAATTCAAGTCATCAAAAGCAAAAAACTCTTTAGAAATTGTCACAGCCAGGATAAACTCAAGGAGACACAATGACTCAATATAGTGCATTATCCTGGTTAGACTCCTGAAATGGAAAAAAAAAAAGTTGATAGGGAGATGCTAATGAAATATCTAGAAAGTATGGACTTTGGTTAAAGATAATATGTCTGTATTGGTCCCTTAATTTAACGAATGTACCATACTAATATTAGGGGAAGCAGGGTGTAAGAAAGAAAATTTTGCCATTTTCAATAACAGGGATAAATCTGAAGGACATTATATTAAGTGAAATAAGCCACATCAAGAAAGACAAATACCCATGAACTCACCCATGTATGAGTCAACCTCAAAGAAACAGAGAGTAGAATGTTTGTTGTTAGGGATTAAGGGGTGGGAAAAATGGGGAGATATTCTGGAGATCTAATGTATAGCATGGAGACTACAGTTAATAATACTGTATTGTGTTAGTATACTTGAAATTTGCAAACACATACAAACACACACAAACAACAATAAAAAGAGGTAACTGTGAGCAAGTGGATATGCTAATTAACTTGAGTGTAGTAATAGTTTTACAATTTACACATTCATCAAAATATCACATTTGTCACCTTAAATATACACAATTTTTATTTGTCAATTATGCCTCAATAAAGCTCAATAAAAATGTGGGCTAAAGACCATAATTCGTACATCACCAAAGAAGATACACAGATGGCAAATAGGCTTATGGAAGGATGTCCCACATTATATGTCAGGGCAATGGAAAGTAAGACAGTAACAAGATATCACTACACCCTTAAAATTACCAAAATCCAAAACACTAAGACCACCAAATGCAGGGGAAGATGTGAAGCAACAGGAATTGTCACTCATTGTTAGTGGGAATGACAATGATACTGACACCTTGAAAGACAATTTTGTAGCATCTAAGTTCAACCAAGTTGCTGCGAAGTTCATAATTTTTTCCTTCTTTGTGGCTGCATAATATTCCATCATGTATATGTACCACATTTTTGTTTATCCAGTCCTTTTTCCATGGGCAGCATGGTTGTTTCCATGTTTTTGTATCGTGAACAATGCCGCAATTAGAGACTATTAATACTGAGTGATCTATCATAGAAACAAAGAACCAAGTACTACATGTTCTCCTTCATAAGCAGAACTTGAACAACTATCAAAACACTATAAGAAAGGGATTGGCAGTAGTGGGAAACTGCTAGAGGATGGAGGACACATCTCATCAATAAGGGTACCTGCATAATGAACATTTATATATCTAACCCTGAATTGTACCCCACATATTTAAAATTAAAAGTTAAAAAAAGAAAGATAATTTAATATCCTCTTACAAAACTCATTATACTTGTACCATACAATTCAGCAGTCACATTTATTGATGTTTACCCAAAGGAGTTGAAAACATATGTCCACACAAAACCCTATACGTGGATGTTTATAGCAGCTTTACTCATTATTGTAAAAATGTAGAAGCAGCCAAGATGTTTTTTAGTAGGTGAATAGATAAATCAACTGTAGTACATTCAGACAATGAGATATTACTCAGTGTTAAAAAGAAATAACCTGCTGAGCCATAAAAAATATTGAAGAGACTTAAATGCATATTACTTAGTGAAAGGCGTCAATGTGGAAAGACCACGTAGTCTATAACTGTAACTGTGACATTTTTGAAAAGGCAAAAATTTAAAGACAGGGGTTGAGGGGAAAGAGGGCAGAATAGACAGAGTGCAGGGTAGTTTAGGGCAGTGAAAATATGATAATATAATATTGGATACATATCATTATACATTTATGCAAACCCATATAATAAAAATGTCAAGTGTAAGTTCATCAGTTATAAAAAGTAATAACAACTGTGCCAGGCTGGTAGGGTTGTTGATAAAACTGGGGGGTAGGCATTTGCAGGTATATGGAGTATCTCTCTACCTTCCTTTCAATTTTGCTGTGAACCTAATACTGCTCTGACAAAAATAAAACCTTAAACAAAAACACACACTCACATACACATAGCCTCGTATCCTACGGAACTTATAACACTGGTTGTGTGAACCCCGTGGCTACTTTCTGATGCTTATTTAATAGCTATGGAACATGTTTTTGTCTTAGATTTGTTTCTTTATATTCAGATAGCCAAGTTGTGTGGAAATACTAACTTTGACCCACCACTATTCATTGGCAGCCAATGAAAATATCTTAATATTTGTTCAAACCTAATCAGATTAGGAGGTCAATTTCAGCAAAATATATAACATTACAAACTCTTACACTTTTTAAAAATTCAAGATGGTATATTTTCTTTCCATATAAGAGTAAAGTAACATCTTTTACAGAACTTTAGAGTGTTAAACACAGAGACAATCACTTTTTTGTATTCGTAACCTTTCTCACTTAACTCCATCGTGGAAGTGTGCATGTCAAGCTAGGAATCTACTGTCCAAAGTTAGAGACTTTTAAAAACAATTATTATATTATAATTAAACTTATAGGACTAGAATATTTGGTTTTGAACCACACAAATTTAAATTACTGATCTTTAAAATACTTTTTCAAATATTAATGAGTTCTGTTTAAATAGACTCTAAAAAAAACTGAAAATGAGAGCAATCCTAACAAAGGTTTTTAATATTTTTTTGTTTGTTTGTAGTTGCAAGAAATGCGGCATTTTATATAATAGTATTTCCCAGGATTATTTAGGATATGCTCTGAAAAAGAGTGTGCTTCACCCTTGATGTCTATATCAACACTTTGAATTATAATTTATTGTTACTCATACCTTTTCGTGGAATGTTGTTTTTTTTGTCTTTCAAAAATATAGATTTATTTTCTGCCTCTGATACATAGGGTATAAAGGTTTAAAAAGTTAAGTAGATGGTTCTTTAACTAATAATTCATCACTATCTAGACTGAAGCGTTTTTCCATCTTCCACTTTTTTTTTAGTATTGCTTAATGCAACACATTTTCAGTATCTGAGATTTTGTTGTCTTTTACCCATTCCCTGAACTTGAGGAGACATTTTTAGTTTATCCCTGAAAATGATACAATTTATCCTTTTCAATCCAAGATGTTATGTGTCTTTGAAAGCCCTGGATACTGAACACTTCACATACTGAAAAATATCTTGTCTTACATTTACACAACTTCAAAGTTTATTTAGGTTTTTTTTAATAAAATAAATACATGATTAGCTTCCACATGACTTTGCATTTTCACTTTGAGGTAGGGTTTCAACCAAAACATCATATTCTATCTAAAAGAGTGACCACACAAAACTGAGGTTAAAGTCCAGAAATAACAAGTATCTTCTTTTATAGGGTTATAGAGTTAGTTGAAAGATGATTTACAAAATGTTGTTTTTTTTTCTTGCATTTCTGTCCTACTTCAGTTTATTTAGGCAATAAGAATTTTTGCCAATAGGAAGTACAAGCTAGTTCAGTCTCTATGGAAAGCAGTGTGGTTATTTCTAAAAGAACTAAAAATTGACCTTCCATTTAACCCAGCAATTCCTCTTCTGGGAATATACCCAGAGGAATGTAGATTGTTCTACAAAAAAGACACTTGCACATGCATGTTTATAGCCACATTGTTCACAATAGTAAAACCAGGGACCCAACCCCACTACCCATTGAAAGTAGACTGGATAAAGAAATACAGTATATATATCTTGTAGAGTATCATGTAGTCATAAAGAAGAACAAAATCATGGACTTCACAGTATATCAAATGGCGTTGGAGACTGTCACACTTAGTGATCTATCACAGAAACAATGAACTGAATGCCACATGTTATCACTCATCATGGGACCTGAGCATTATTCACATTAGCACCAGAGAGTGATTGGCAGTCTCTAGACACTGCCAGGGGAGGGGGAGCACATAATAACCAAAAGAGTGTCTGGTCCCAAACCAGGGGAAGTAAGAACCAGTTGGAGACCCAAACTTCACTTGCACGCAGTCTACTTGTGTAGTTAATCCTGACTTGTACCCCACATCTCTATAATAAAATAAATAATAAAAATAATAGTATTAAAAGAAAAAGGGTGACCGGGGCCAAACTGAGGGTAAAGTCAAGAAATAATAAACATCTTCTTATATGGGGTTAGAGGGTTAGTTGAAAGAAGATCTACAAAAAGGTGATTTTCTTGCATTTCTGTCCTAAAAACTTTAGCTTATTTAGGCAATTAGCATTTTAGCCCTTGGGGTACCTTACTAAAATGGGATGATTTTTGTTTTGTTTTTAAAAGAGACGATTTTTTTTCTCTCTCTCTCTTAGTTTCTACTTTCTCACTTTTAAAGTTACTCTACTTTCCTTTTGATAGCTGAAACTACCTATTCTCCACAGAGCCTACTAACTAGTTGGATGGTGGCAAACTCTTACTGCAAAACATCAGAGAGCAAATATTTTAGGTATTGTAAAACAGTCTTTGTCCCAACTACTCAGTTCTGTCACTGCAGTGTAGAAGCTGTTCTAGACAAAATATAAAGAATGAATGTAGTGTCACCAATACAAATTTATTTATGGACACTAAAACTTGAATTGTATATATATTATTCTTTTTAGTGTGCTTTTATCAGTCATTGAAAATGTAAAAACATAACCCCATTAAAAAGTGGGCAAAGGGCATGAAAAGACAATTTTCTCAGAGGAAGTCCTACAAGCAGCCGCAAACATATGAAAAAATGCTCAGCATCACTGATCATCAGAGAAATGCAAATCAAAACTACAGTGAGATATTATCTTGCATTAGTCAGGATGGCTGTTACTAAAAAGTCAAAAAACAAACGTTGTTGGTAAAGTTGTAGAGGGCATAAGTTAGCTTAATTCCTGTGGAAAGCAGTTTGGAGATTTCTCAAACTCCATTAACAAAAATAGAGATAACATTTGTGTGCAGGTATCTTTTTTTGTAGAATGATGTGAGTTCCTCTGGGTAAATTCCCAATAGGGGAGTTGCTGGGCCATATGGAAGGTCAATTTCTAGTTCTTTCAGAAATCGCCACACTCTCTTCCAAAGAGGTTGCACTAGTTTGCATTCCCACCAGCAGTGTAGAATTGTTCCTTTTTCTCCACATCCTCACCTGCATCTGTTTTTTGTTTTATAAATGATGGCCACTCTTACTGAGGTTTGGTGGTATCTCAGTGTTGTTGTGACGATGAGTGAGGCTGAGCACTTTTTCATGTGTCTGTTGTCTGTCCATATATCTTCTTTTGAGACGTGTCTATTCATGTCTTTTGCCCGCCTCTTAATGGGGTTCTTTGTTTTTTTCCTTTCGGTGCGTTTGCATTTCTTGTAGATCCTAGATGGTAGACTTTTGTCAGATATGCAGCTGGCAAATATTTTTTTCCCATTCCGTGGCCTGTCTCCCTGCTCTCTTGATGGTTTCTTTTGCATTAGACACAATCTCACTTCTGAAAATACACCCAAAGTAGCATAAATTGCTCAACCAGAAAGACACCAGCACTTATATGTTTATTGCAGTATTCACAATAGCAAAACATGGAATCAACCTAGATACCTATTGTTGGTGAACTGGATAAAGAATATGTGGTCCATACATACTATGTAATACTATGCAGCCATGAAAAAGAATGATGTCCTTGGCAGCAACATGGATGCAGTGGTAGACCATCATTCTAAGTGAATAATGAACTCCATCCAGAAACACAAAACTGAATGCCATATGTTCTCACTCATAAATGGGTACTGAACATTGGACACACACAGGCACAAGAATAGGAACAACAGGTTCTGGGTGCTGCTCAAGGAGGGAGGGAGGGAGGAGGGGTAAGGGATACAAAACCACGCATTGTATACCCTGCTCACCACTGGGGGTTGGGCTGTAGGGGCAGGAGAGACCCAAACCTCATCCTCAATAGGCCCATTTAACAAACCCTCACATTTACCCCGTGATTAGATAATAAAAATAAAAAATAAGTAATAAAAACTAAAATTAAAATAAAATGTACAAACATTCTTAGATGGTAGGCTTTACAAAAATAAGTTGTTGACAGGGTTTGCTTTAGAGCTGCCATTTACTTATCAAGGTTCCACTTTATTAACATGACTTTTCTATTCCACTATTTTTGTTAGCATATTTCTATTCCAGGAAACACTCAAAAGGAAGATAAGAGTTGAAACTAATTTTATTTTTATTCCAAAAACTTCTGGAATGAACTAAAGCCCATCAGCTCTTTAATAAACCTGTCAACTCTTCTAACAGTTCCTACTCTAAGATCCTAAGAATCTTTCAACTCCTAGCCTCACATTCCTCTTTGCTGCTGTGAGCCTTTTATTTATTCTTTAAAAAAATTTTTTTTTAATTTTGTCCCTATTCCCAGGGAAAGAGATTTCTTTTTTCTCTCCTTTCTAAAAAGAGGAGTTTCTTAAGAAAACTTACAATTGCAAGTTCTCCCTTTGCCTATTTAATATATGTACATTCTTTAAAAAGGCTAAATAAGATTCTTGCCAGCATTAAAAGGCAGTTATGTTTTCCTTAAGTGTCGGAAAGTCATCTATTTAAAAATGTAAACATCAAGGAAGACAGAGCTATTCTCCTTCCCCATGGGAGTATAGTTTAGGGACCTTGCCTCAAGCTTGTCTTTGGATAAAGGAAATTATCTAACAGAGATGCCCATACTGTTTATCAGGTAAACTTAGAATAAACTATGAAAGAATATACAGCAAACAGTGCTGTCAAGTTCTCTTACATGAAGACAAGTTATTGTTAAACTCAAAAGCATGTAGTCTGTGAATTGTATCTGTGCGGCTATATTTGAGATTTCATTCCTCTTTGCATTCACATTATCACATTGCCTGTGATGTACATCACAGTATGCCTGAATGCTGATTCTCTGATTCATATTGCTTCCTCTCTTTTATTTATGGAGATATCTTTCTGAGTTGGCCAGACATTGTATTTTTATATTTTCCCCTAATCCTAGCCTATCATATTATGATCTTTACCCAATCATAAGCTAACATTATGATCATGATTTAATAGACCCATTAAAAGGCTATCATTAAATCTTCACAGAATTCCATTAACTATCATTAGTCTTGTCATGCCTTCTCAGAGATGCTATTATGTCAGATTCTGTCTTGATGGTTTTCTTTTTTAATAAGGCAAACAAAACACTCAGATCCACGTATCAAGAGGTAGCTGTGATGATATTTAGAAAGCTTTATTTTGATGCATATTCCCTTTTTTGACAGTTTTATTGAAATATAATTAATGTACTATACAATTAATGATTTAAATTGTACAATTTGATTTGTTGTTGGTATTTTCAAAGAACTGTGCAAGAGTCTAATAATGTATTAGATATAAATTTAAATTTTCATCACCTCAAAAAAAAAAAACCCTGACTCATTAGTAGGCAGCCTTTGTTCATTTCCCTAAGCCTAGCAACCCTGAGCAACCACTGATCTACATTGAGAATCAATAGATTCTTACTCTGTACATTTCATATTAATGTACTGATATAATATGTAGCCTTTTGTGACTGTCTTCTTTCGCTCACCATATTTTTAAGATTCATCTCTCCTATAACATGGATCAGTATTTTAATCTTTTTATTGTGGAATAATATTTCATTGAAAAGGTATTCATACATAGACGTTTTGTTGTTCTACTTTTTGGTTATTATCAATAATGCTGCTGTAAATATTTATGTGCAATTTTTTATATTAATATGGTTAAAAATAATGTGAGCACAAACCTAGGAATGTCACTACTGGATCATATGGTAATGATACATTTAACTTTGTGAAAAACTGCCTAACTATTTTCCACAGCAGCTTAAAAGGTCCTTTGCATTTCCACATCTATTTTAAAGTCAACTTTTCAATTTCTGAAAAAAAACAAAATTGTCAGCTGGCATTTATAAGAATTTTCTGTATGGTGTGAAGGGGTATCCCATTGTAGTTTTTATTTGAATTTCCCTAATGACTAATCATGTGAAGTATTTCTTAATTTGTCTGCCGACCACTTGCATGCTTCTTTGGAAAAATATCTATTCATATATGCTATAAAGTTTTAATAGGGACACTTAATGTTTTTTTTAAGGACTTTTTAAGAGTTCGTAACATACTTTATACTAGACACTTATTAGATGTTATTTGAAGATATTTATTCCCCTTCGGTGCATTATCTTTTCACGCTTTGTGCTGCCTTAAGCACAAAATGTTTATATTTTAATAAAATCCAGTTTGTGATTTCTTTTGTTACTGTGGCTTTACTGTTTCATTTAGAAAACGACTGTTTGACTTAAGGTCATGATTTATTGCCGTTTTCTTCTAAAAGTTTTGTCGTCTTAGCTCTTACGGTTAAGGTTTATGATTCATTTTAAGCTTATTGCTATACATAATAAAAAGGAAAGAGTTCAACATTATTTTGTGTGTGGATATCGAGTTGTTCCAGCACATTTGTTAAAGAGATTATTCTTTTTTCCACAGAATTGTCTTGATAGCATTGTCTAATAATAGTGAGTAAATGTAAGAATCTTTTGCCAGACTCAATTCTATTGCATTGTTCTGTATGTTCACCCTTGTGCCAGTAGCAGTACACTGTTTTGGTCACTGTCACTTTTTACTAAATTTTGAAATCAGGAAATGGAAGTCCTCCTACTCTGCTTTTATTTCAAGAGTGTTTTTAATATTCTGGGTCTTTTGAATTTTCACATACATTTTAAGTTGAGCTTATCAATTTCTGCAACAAAAAAACAGCTTGGGTTTAAAAGAATTGTGTGAAATTTGTAGATTAATTTGGGGAGTATCATTATGCTACTAATGTGAAGTCCTTTGATCCATAAATATGGAATATAATTTATTTAGGTCTTCATTAATGTTTTTACAATCAACTTTTGAAATTTTCAGAGCATATGTTTTCCACTTCTCTTGAAAAATTTATTTCTAGGTAGTTTTTTTGGTTATTATAATCAAATTGCTTAATTTCATTATCAGATTTTTCATTGCTAGATTGTTCACTAAAATAAAATTGATTTTTGCATATTGATCACGTATTCTGCAAAGTTGCTCGACTCATGTATTAGGTCCAAAAGTTTCTTGTTGAAATTTTTAAGATTTTCAATACACATATTTATGTCATTTCCAACTAGATAGTTTTGCTTCCATTTTTCCAACCAGAATAGCTTTTATTTATTTTTCTTACCTAATTAGCCTGGCTAACATGTCCAGCATAATACTGAATAAAAAGCGACAAGAGCAAACATCCTTTAATGTTTTCGATCTTAGGAGAAACGTATTCAGTTATACACTGTTAAGCATTATGTGAACTCTTTTTTTTTTTTGTAGGTGCTTTTGATCAGGTTAAAGCAGTTTACTTCTTTTTTTAATGACTGTACCTTTTTCATGAAAAAAATACATGATTTTGTCCATTTTTTGCTTTGCCTTTTCTGGTAATAATCTGTTTTATTCTCTTGTATTAATTATATTGGTTGTGTTTTGGGATGTTAAAGCAATCTCCCATTTCCAAAATCCCATTTGTTTGAGCACAATTGTTGTTTCTGAAATCAATCCTACTTACTCATGATGCAAAATCCATTAGATATGTTGCTGGATTCAGTTTGCTAGTATTTTACTAAGCATTTTTGTCTCTTTATTCATGAGACATGTTTTTCTATGATTTCATTTCATTTCATGTTTTTGTCTGGTTTTGTTGTCAAGATGGTACTCACCTGATAGAATGAGTTAGCATGATGCCTTCTCCTGTATTTGGAAGAACTTGTGAAGGATATTTGTTAGTTATTCATCAAATGTTTGGTAGAATTCACCAAAGAAGATATTTGGATCTGGGCTTTTCTCTGAAGTAATCTTTAATGACTAATTTATTATTTAATAGGTTTATTAATACTTTGTGTTTCTTTTTTAGTCAGTATCATGTTGTTTGCATCTTTCTAGTAATTTTTCTATTTTTCCGAAGTTACATAATGTGTAAGCACACAGTTATTCATAGTAATTTCTCTCAATTCTTTTAGTTCTCTGAGGCTTATATTTATATCCCCTCTAACATTCTAAGCATTAGTAATTTAAATTTTTTTTCCCTATTAGTTTAGTTAAATGTTTTTCAATAATGTTGACCTTTTAAAGAACCATTTTTTGTTTTGCTGATTCTCTCAATTAGATTTCTATTATATATTTCATTTATTATCATTTGACTTTTATTAATTTAATTATTTTATTAGATTTTGATTCAGTTTGGTCTTTTTCTATTTTCTTAATATGCAAGTTAGGTGATTGATTTTTAATAAAGGTGCTTATAGAAAAAATTTTCCTCTGAAAATTTCTTTTGTCACATTCTGCAAGTTTGATATATTTTGTTTTAATATAATTTATATCAAATATAATTTTTCTTATGATTTCTTTTTTGATTCATTGACTTATTTAGGAGTACATTATTTAACTTCTACATATTTTAACTGTCTAAATTTATTACTTATAAATTTGTATATCATTGCAATCATTTTAAATTTATCAAGATTTATTTTATTGCCTAGGATTATCCATTCTAGAAAACGTTCAGTGTGTACTTGAGAAAAATGTGCACTGTGCAGATGTTAAGCAGAATGTTCTAAAGATTTGTGTTGTGTAGTTTTACAAAGTTGTTCAAATTCCATTTTTATTTCTCTCTCTAATATTTATCATATTGTCATATATTGAAATATCCAATTTTTATTTTTTATTTTTATTTTTTTGAGTTGGAGTCTCACTCTGTCACCCAGACTGGAGTGCAGTGGCCGCTCCCAGCCACCACAGCCTCGACTTGCTGGGCTCCGGCAATCCTTCTGTAGCCAGAATTACAGGCATGCACTACCACGCCCGGCTGATTTTTTTATTTATTGTAGAGATGAGGTCTCGCTGCCCAGGCGGGTCTCGAACCCGCGAGCTCAGGCAATCCACTCACCTCAGCCTCCCAAAGGTGCAGGATTACAGGCTGAGCCACCGAACCCGGCACAATTTTTATTTTTGAGTTGCATATTTCCCCCTTTAGTTTTGACAGTTTTTCCTCATGTATGTTGGAACTCTACGTTAAAGTGAATATACAAATAAAATTGGCATAACTTCGTGGTGGATTGACCCTATTATAATATGAAAAGTCCTATTTTATCTCTAATAATATTTTTTACATTGAAGTTTATTTTATCTTCTTTAGGCATTAATATTTCAACTCTCTTATAATTACTCTATGAATGGTATATTTTTATTATTTTGCTTTCAATATATTTGTATTGTTCAATCTAGCATGTATTGATCGCCTGGATCTTGTTTTTTTAAACTCTAAAATGACAATGTCTTTACTTTTTCTTTGATTAGTTAACACATTCACATTATTGTTGATATATTTGGATATTTATTTTCTTTACCATTTGTTTTCTATATTTTTGTTCCTCTGTTCTCACATTGCTCTTTTTATTTGCATTAATAGAATATGTTCTAATACAGAATTTTAATAACTTTAATACTTTTTATAATTTTTGAGGTATTTTATTTGTGAGTTTGGCCTAAGGATTACGATATTCATCTTAATCTCTCAGAATATGACTGGTATATAGTTTAACTTGTCCCTGTTAATTAACAGGAGTAATTTCTTTTATGAGTATTCTTTGGTCTAACTTCCCCAAACTGTTTTCTTTAAAGTCATTTACTTGGAGAGGGCCATAAAGCTATATGTTCTTATAATTTTCCTTTCCTCTCTGGCAAAACTTAGTTCCACTGCTCTAGAACTGGGAACAGACAGAATGAGGGAGTGACATCCCTACTCCACAACCAGGATGCGGGGTGGAAGTTGTAGCTCCTTGTTTTCTCAGTTTCCCTCTCCCATTGTGGAATTTCTGCCCTATATGTGAAGTGGTGTGAAGTCAACTGAGACCCAGTATTTTTGGCCCACAACACTAGCGATAGAGCTTTCCCCCCCGCTAAAAATCAGACTCAGGGAAAGGAAACGAGTTTCAGACATTGTTATGATTATCTAGGATAGCTCTTCAGCAATATGGGACCGAGGGGATGAGAATGTTTTTGTGATACTTCTCTCAGAAAGAAACTATCACCCTAGATTTAGATCTGGGGGAGAAGAAGCCCCATTTTCCCAGCCTTATCCAACTGGAGAAGAATTTCTAACACACCAAACTGAAAGATCAGAGAGAAGTTGTGGCTCAAATAGATTCTCAGCATTCTTATTAGGTTTTATAGATTTTCTTAAATATGTAATGCTCCATTTGATGTATGCTCTTAGGATAATGTCCAGAGTTTAGATGATTTTTTTAAACGATTTTTGTTGTTGTTGTTTGTGAATGTAAAAATAATGCTATTTCAGAAGTTAGGATAGTTTCTTTTGTACTGTGAATTATATGGGACCTCAAGTAAATAGAAGGAATCCACCAATAAAAAGAGAAATAAGATGATCTTCAGGTTTCACATAGAGTAAAGGGCAAGTCTGAATTGGATGTAGATCCTTTAAAGCTATTTAACATAACAAAATTTCTATTTTTACAACTATTTCTTATTCCTTGTATGTCTCTTAAATACACAGATAGCACTTGAAATTTTGTGTTCTGTATTTTTACACCAACTATGGTGTTAAAAATTTCAAGTGTAGTTTTTATATAATAATGCCACACTGGGCAAGAAAGACAACACTTTTGAGTCATAAGTTACATTTTAAAATTTGTCTTTGTAAGTAAAAGTACATAGCTGAGTTGTTGAAATGGGAAGTCTAGAAAAGCTAGTGAATCAACTTGTGACAATTATAGATGAGGGTTTTTTATTACGTTTCTATTTAGTATTTTATCCTCTGCCATCTTGAACTAGCTTTACAAAAATTGAGATATCAGTTACATTTATTGATAATTTGCACAATAAAGAAAATACTTGTATTTTAAGGAAATCAAATAAGCATAACAGAGATACTGACCAAAACACTTAAACGGAGGCTTAGAAACCAAATCAGTTTTGTTGATTTAAACTTAATCTTTAAAATCAGATGATTTGTTGCTTTAATATAACATAATTTATATTAATTTGTAAGGTCCTTAATACTTTAAATTGAAAACCCTAAGTTAAGTGTAGTCTATAAGTTACTTTGAGATATTGACATTTTATTTTAAATATTAAAACATGTAGCTTTACATTATTTTTGAGTATTGGAATCATCCCAAATCAATGGGCTCACTACTGTCTCATGCACCTATTTTTGCAGATTTCTTTCCTATCATTTTAACCAGATTGACTCTAAATAGGTGAGTATCTTTGAAATCTAATTAAAATGTATTTCATTTTATGTGCAACTTACTTTATAGTTCTTTAGTAAAAAAGACAATTAGATCAGATTCATATTTAGTTTTCTTTTTCAGTATGTAAACTATACCCTCACTTCTTTTTACAGCACTTACTTTGGCAATAATTAGCAAAAGCATTAATAATGATGTTCCACAGTGGGTAGATATGCGTAAACTTACCCCCAAAAGACTGAGGAAGTTAAGAGGTCAAAGTTAAGAGTTTATATATATATATAGTTTCTCAGAAAGAAACATGCAGTGGGCACTTACCAACAGAATTTATAGTCTTTGGTGGCCATGAGACAAGATGGTGAATCTCAGCACTATTATTCCCTAAACCCAGGACTTATATACATGGGGAAAAAAATGTGTAGGGCAGTAAAAATCAACCCCTCAAGGAAAGGCAAGAATACTATTTGAATCTGCCTAAAGGCAAGGTTTATGGTCAAGGTGGTTTTGAACTAATGGCAGGATTTATGGTAACAGTCGATAACGTTAGAAATCTTTGAGATATATCCAGAGCAAAGATTAAACAAAAATCAACATGACGGGTTAGCATTCAGGATGGAGTTGCTTTATCCTTCACAAATGACTTTGAGAAAGAAGCACGTAAATCCCAGGAAAATAGTAGGAGGCAAAAGAACTATGTTGTCATCCTTAGCATTGCAATACTGATTGAAAAGTTTAAATTAGAAAACGTTCTGTTAAGCAATAGAAAACCATGCCATTTTTTATATTTCAGACAAAATCAAAATATGAAAGTGCATTTTTATGTGTCACATTCATAAAATTATATTTAAAATATTAAATATTGCAATTCTTAAAATGTATTATAAAGATACTAGTTATGAGAAAGTTTATTTGCAACACACTATATTCTTCTACAAAGAGCCTGAGGCCAAGATTCTATCAAGATGCAGTTTTCTCTAAGAGAAATCAGTTTGTTTCTCTGGGTTTTACTCTACACTGGTAACTATTGGATTATATGAAATTAAGATACTGTTTGAAACACAGGTTGCTGCTAATTCACAAACCATTCATGATAAATTGATGATGAAAATTTTGCCTAAAAAGAATGTATTCAAAACTCTTAATGCTTACTATTTACAAGAGTGAGGCACAGAGTGTAAATGTGATATGCCCATGATTCTGCTATGGTTTCTGATAGAGCTATTTCTAGAAAACACACTTCCTTATTTGCAGTCCAATGTTCTTTATTATTTATTATCATTTTTTTGCACAATTTTGCCCACACTGTACATAGCTTTTGTGGGAACAATTAGAAAAAATAACTAGAAATACTTTCCTTTATATTTCATGACCAATTCAATGTCTCAAAATTCTAACACCCTGCATTCTGAACCATGTGGGCATTCATTTTATATTCATATTATTATAAAGCTCATTTGTACCTGTAAGTTCATGGCTATTGTTTAGCTCCCATATATCATCTCCCAGCCATATATTGGTATTTGTTTTGTCTGGACGATTTGAATTGTCTATTAAAAAACCTGAACTCAGTGAATAATTGTATAACCCTCTGTTTCCTTCTTTGTCTTGAAATGATTTTTAGCACGTTCTCATTTCTATTTAGACAAATACAAGATATTGGTATCTGCTTTTCTCAGATTACTTTATTTGTCATGGTTATTGTAGGATCTTTGTTTCTATATAGGATTTCAAATGCAATTTTCATAGCATTTGTACTAAAGAACTAAAGGAATGATTTAGATCATATCTTGCATAATATTCTGATGGACTGTAATACAAAATAAAGTAATAACTATGCTCAGTTAAAAACTGGTGGACATAAATTGGGAGCATCATTTAAAAAATTCTATTGATGGATAAGTTATACAGTAATGCTTTCTACTTTAGATTTTTGAAGATTCAAATAATTGCTTAAATGGTTTAAGTTGATTTTTAATTTATTTATTGTGCTCATTCTTTATTAAAATGTCTTTTTGTAAATCTGGTTTCTTTAAATCTGAGCTGGCACTAGAAAAGTTATAAGTTAATTAGCTATTTAGTTTACTTATCTAACACAAAAATTAATTTGAAAAAAGCCAAAATATTCCGGAAGTTATATATCTGAAGAACACAAAGAAGACTTTAATATTATATGTAGGCAGTGAGACCAATGGCACATATTTATCCATCTTTTAAAAACGTATTGAATATCTACAATGAAAAGTACTCTATGAACTGATTAAGAATGCACAAAGATGAATTACAGGAAATCACTACCTTGAGGAAATTGACTATATAGTATAAAAAATTATATGTATAAATGATTAATTTTATTGAGGTTTATTTTGGAGAACGAATGAGCAGGAATCTGAAAACTCTCATTATACAATTTAATAGCTATTATTAACTAAGCACTTATTAAATGCAAGGCTCTTTTCATGCATTAATTAGCATATTTTATCTGTAGGAAAACTTCTGGAGTAGTAGTTTTTCTGTCCTTGACTCTCACTTGAGAAAATGAAGGCAGAAAGGAAAGGAATCCGTTTTCCGTGAATCATAGGGTGATGGTGCTGTGTTTGAGATCTTCAGGACCCTTTACAACTATTTTTGTACTTGAATCTTGCAAATCTGGAAAATAGACATTTAAAAAATCTGCATTTATGAACAAATTAACAGTATATCAAAGTATCAGTGACGGACCATGATCTCTCAGTTACTCTTCCAGGTTTTGACTCCAAGTCTTCTGTTTATAGATACTGTGATATTATCTAGGTAGAAACAATCATACTCACTTTTGTATACCATGTTAGTCTGTTCAATTACTGTCACTTCCTTGAAATCTACAGCCATTCATTTTATAACCACTATACAATATCTTTGGTGTTTGTGCAATTCAAAATACCCTCTCTTTAAGCTGGGTAGAAGGAAGGAAGTATCTGGCAACTGGAGTCTAAGAAATTCCTGAGAAGTTATGATAGTGGATTTTACAGAAAATTCCCTAATTAATTCAGACTTAACTTCTTGACCAGATAGAATTGCTACAAAAGCATGAGTCCTTTTGTGTCTGTTGAAACTTCCAGAAAGTGGTGTGTAAAGGAGAAGTTAAGACTGGCATGCAATAACTAGAAGGCTTGAGGGCTTCATTGGGCGATATTTGAAAAATGTTTGAAAATGTTATCTGTGAAACCCTTTATTCACAATGACTTTTGAGAGAACACTTACCAATATGCAAAACATGTGAGGATCGAGTGCTTTGGTAAGCAGGTTTAGAGAGCTGCTATCTACCACTATCAAATATTTCATATTAAAATGCATATTATAATTGCTAGATAATATTTGATTAATTACTATTTTATCATTAAAGTTACAGTCAATTTTAATTCATAGAAGACTAATTATAAATGTATTCATTTTTGATGTTTAATGAATATCTATATGTTCACATTTCGACTTGGGTCTAAGTTTAGCATGATATTAATTGAGATACTCAAGATGGTTATGAATATTCTTAGCCAAATATTCATAATTGTCCTCTGAAATGTACTTACATAATTATTACATCCATATTGTTAATATTAAATATATATACATAAAAGAGTAGGATAGTTCTGAATTATAATTTCTTTTGTGTTTTACATGCAAGTTCTAATGCTTTGGAAAGAGGTAAATGCATGCATTGATTATTTACTATGTGCCAAGCATTAGTCAAGCATTTTATACATGCTGCATTTTTTCTGGAATATTTTGTAAAGCAAATGTTATTTATCTCATTGTTTACCTGATAAGGTTAAAACTCAGAAAAATCCAATCATAAAATCAGCAGCAGGCAATTTGGAATTTAGTCTATAGCTGCATTACTCTAGAAAATGCTTCTGTTTAGCTATACGCAACACGTGTTTTACTTTATAAAAATTTTTTGTAGAAATAGAATTTGTTATAGGATTATATTTCAGATTTAAACAACTAACATATGTTAGTGTGCTGTACAGGTAATATGAGTCCAACAAATGACACTTCCTCATTCATCTTCATCCTCTTTCTTCTGTTGTTTCTCTAACAACTATTTAAAAATACTAATGGCCAGTACCTAAATTAATATAATTTAAAATTATTTAATATATATCTAAAACCAAGATATAGTAAAAACTAAATGTATGATCATTATATATATCAAACTATACAATATACAAAGTCTGATCTCTGATATTTTCAGTATTAAAAATAATAGTATTCACAATAATAACTATATATGTCAGTTATTTTTTTATTTTTTATTTTATTTTGTCAATGTTAAAAAAATGTGAGATTGACCCTGTTTCCACTGTCAAGTAAGTTTTGGTGTTACAGAGTAAGTGTAAGACGTATTTTTGGACACATGAACTAAGAAACAGAAAAATAAACAAATTTTAGGATAGAAAAGAATATTTTACTTAACGAAATGTGATTACTGGTACCTTTTTATTTACTTCTCTGCTTTTTAATGTTAGATTCTCAAGCTACAATATTAACTCATATCACTAAGTAATAATGTAAAAAAAGTTTACTGGAATGCTTTCAGTTTTATAAGACAGTGCTTAGAGTTAATTTCGGAAGGGCTTTCTCTTCTATTAAGCAGTGTTATAGATGCTTTTATATAATTCTGCAGAAAAAAGATTTGCACAGTAACAAGATTTAAAACAAATAGCAGTGATAATTTTGGTTTGTCAGAATTTTTCTCAAGCCATTTCTGAAAATACACTTGTGGATTTATATTTTATTTTAATTGAGACAAAATAAGAAATGTCATGTGAGGTATTGACTGCTTTTAAATCTGTTGACAGGAAAATATATCTTATAGATAGTGGGTTTACTTTTTAAATGACTGTGTTTTAAGTAAAGCATTTAAAATATATTGAGCAAATGTTAACTATCTATTAGGAACTTAGTAAATGTGTATTTATAACATCTCATTTTAATTAAAATGTTTATAATTTTACTTGAGACAACAAAAATTTAATTGGTTTCTCTCAATATTTCGCTTGTGTTTCATTTTTCTATAATTGCAATAAGATACAGCTCTCATTCAATTAATCTACTCCTAGGGAAACATATATGACATATAGAAAACTAAACAAAGATAAAATTCTGAAACATACACTTCTGCCATTCTATTAAAAACATTTTTTCTGTATTTTAAAAGATACCACAAACTCAGCTATTGCAAACTGATTTCTGCATGTTTTGAAGGAAATATCATACAGCATAAAACTATAATTCCTTTGAATTACTTAAAACATAGAACTAATATAGTAAAAAAAATTTATTTTTAAAAAATTTTGTTTCTGAGAAAGATGATCATATTTTCTCAAAGTTATTTTCTTACTTTTTGCTGCTGAGTGCTGCCTTTGAGTAGAAAGGCTCTGAGGTAACTGATTTATTCTATGGTACCTTACACATCATGGGTAGGATAAAAATCACCAGTAAAAAAGTTAATATCAATAAACATTCCTGATATTAGGTTCCACATCTGATTTTAGATAATTTAATTTCAAATATATTTTTAAAAAATCAACAATGGGATATTTAAAATTATAAAACATTGATGAAGAAATTATACACAAATAATAAAAAATATACCATGTTCATAGATTAAAATAATAATTATTATAAAAATGCCTGTGCTACTCAAAGCAATATACTAGTTCAATGCAGTTCTTATAAAATCCCAATGACATTTATTAGAGAAATAGGAAAAAAAAAACCTCAAAATTTATGTGGGACCACCAAAGACCCTATCTTATTCTGTGGTGTTTTAAGCAAAAATGCCTGAGACTGACTAATTTATGAGCTCGTAACTTATTCATTGCATTTCTCAAGACTGGAAAGTTCAAGATTGAGATCCCAGCAGATTTAATGTCTGGTGAAGGCTCCTGTCTGTTTTCAATATGTCAGCTTGTTGTTGCAATCTCTCATGGCAGAAAGCAGAGGGCAAAAAAGGCTAAGGAACAAATCCTGCATCTTTACATGGCAGAGGAGATAAAAAGGTAAAAAGGGGCTTAGCTAGCTCCCTTGAGTCCTTTTACAAGGGTACTAATACCATTAATGAAGATGGAGCCCTCATGACTTAGTCACTTTTTAGAACGCTCCACACTCTTAATATCAACATATTGAGTCTTAGGTTCTAACAATTAAATTTTGAGGGAACAAATACAGAATTCCAAATAGCCAAAGCAATCTTGAAGCAGATGAAAAGAGCTAAAAGCATGCTACGCTCTGTAAAACATATTACAGCCGGGCTCGGTGGCTCAGCCTGTAATCCCACGCCTTTGGGAGGCTGAGGTGAGTGGATTGCCTGAGCCCACGGGTTCGAGACCCGCCCGGGCAGCGAGACCTCATCTCTACAATCAATCAAAAAATCAGCCGGGTGTGGTAGCACACACCTGTAGTTCCAGCTACTCGGAAAGCTGAGGCGGAAGGATCGCTGGAGCCCAGCAGGTCGAGGCTGCGGTGACTGGGAGTAGCCACTGCACTCCAGCCTGGGCGACAGAGTGAGACTCCAACTCAAAAAAAAAAAAAAAACATATTACAAAGCTACAGTAATCAGAACAGTATCATACTGGCATAAATTCAGAAACAATGAAACAGAATAAAGAGCCCAGAAATAGACCTATACATATATGGTCAAACTATTTTTGATAAAGGTGTCAAGAATGTGTACTATGTAAAAGACAGACTTCTGAACAAAATGTTGTTGAGAAAGCTAAATATTCAGAACAAAAGAAGAAAATAAACCTCCATCTAACATCCTACAAACAAATCAAAATGGGTTCAATACTTTAAAACAAGATCTGAAACTGTTAAACTCTTGGAAGAAAATGTAGGGAAAAAACTTCTTGACATTGATCTTGGAAATAATTTGTTGGATTTGACCCAAAAGCACATGCAACAAAACCCAGACAAGTGAGATAATATAAAACTACAAAAATTCTTCACAGCAAAGCAAACAATCCACAAAATGAAAAGGCAACTATGCAATGGATGAAATGTTTGCAAGCCTTCTATCTGACAAGATGTTAATTTCTAAAATATACAACAAGCCTCTCCAACTTAACACCAAAACAAACCCACAAAGAACCAAATTTTAAAAATGAAAAAAATAACATGAATAAATATTTCTTCAAAGAAGATACACAAATGGCCACCAAGTATATGAAAATTTGATCAACATCACTAATTATCACATAAATGCAAACTGAAACCATAATGAAATATCACCTTACATCTGGTAGAATGACTATTACATTTTAAAAAATAAATCTTGGTGAGAATGTGGAGAAAAGGGAATTCTTATATATTATTGGTGAAAATGTAAATTGATAGAGCCGTTATGAAAAGCAGTATAAAGATGCCTCAAAAGCTTAAAAAAAGAACGATCACATGATTCAGCAATCCTACTTAAAAAGGATTTCAAAGAGACATCTACAGTCCTGTATTTATTGTAGCATTATTCACAATAGCCAAGATATGGAGTCAACCTAAATGTCCTTTGACAGAATAACGGATAAAGAAAATGTGGCACGCATGTACATGAAGTATTTTTTAGCCTTAAAGAAAGAAAAAATATACATATAATACCATTTGTAAGCACATTAATAATCCTTGAGGACACTGTGCTAAGCAAAATGAGCCAGTGACAGAAGGACAAATATTTCATGATTCCACTTAACATGAAGTACTGAAAATAGTCGAATTCATAGATGCGGATAATAAAATGATAGTTTCCAGGAACAGAGATAGGGAGAGAAAAATGAAGATCTGTTTCTCAATGGATATAAAGTCTCAGTTCTAATCTAGGCATAGTGACTTACATCTATAATCCCAGGTCCGTGGAGGTTAAGGCTAGAGGATCATTTGAGACCAGGAGTTCAAGATTAACCTGCGCAATATAACCAGACCCTGTCTTGAAGAAACTTTTAAAAAATCTCAGTTATGCAAGATGAATATGTTCTAGAGATCTATTATACAATATAATACCTATAGTTAATTATACAGTATTGTGCACTTTGTAAGTTTTAATCACCTGCATATGTGCACACAAACACACACACATACACACACACACACACACACACACACACACACACACGAGAACACAAGGACATTTTTGGAGGTGATGGATATGTTTATTACCATTGTGATGATAATATCACAGATTTATGTCTATGTCTAAACTCATCAAAATGCATACATTAAATATGTATTTTGGATATCAATTATATTTCAATAAAACTTGAAAGTGGGAAAATGATTAACAATGAGGAATACCAAGAGACTCAAAAGCTTTTTGTAGCAGTCCCCAGGAACAGGGGGATGGCATATGTTGGAAGAAAGAGCAAAGGGGTCAATGATGCATTGACTCCTTTTTATATTTATAGCTATTTTTTTTTCAGATAACTTTTGAATGTTAAAGATGATTCTCAGCTGTTCTAAACTTGTAGATCTTTATAGACTGAACTGCAGGAAATAAAACTGTCTTCGCTGTGCTTCTCCTAGGATAATTAAAGTATCACCATCAAGGAGTCAAAGATGTAAAGGCACTATTTTGATAAAGTAATCCTTCTTTTTCTTTTTCCACAAAATGCTATACATATCATGAAATGCTGGGAAAGTCTCCACTTAATCTTTTTTTCTGTCTTTAACCTTTCTTCTCATGCTGTGCAAAACCAAAGCTTCTAACACAGGCATTTTACCCAGAAAGTAGTAGTATAACTGTGTTACTCTGAAGGGAAAAGCGTCTATACAAATATAGATAGTTATGCATAGGCAATAAAAATAAATGACAGTCACAGTCGAAGAGCAAATTGTCTCTCACTATACTCAGAGCTACTTCTTACATCCATGGTTATATTAACTCCTCATGAATAATACTATGCCCAAACTCTCATGGAAGTGGTGTTATGAGGTAAATGGCATAGTTCTTTTTTATTTCTCATCATGGGCAATATTTATCTTTTATAACTCATCAATTATCAAGCACACTTTCCTTATTAATGTACCTGAGTTCTCTCCACAAGGAGCTATCTCTTCACAGACGGTTATTTTAAAATATGGACTATCAGCTGCTTTTAATGCCAGCAGGTCCTGTGTCTTGGCCTGGTTGTAAGCTCCCACAAAGCTAATGCATTGCCAAGCTCTCTTTGAAGTCAGTAAAAGTGCCAGACTTGAAGTAGCTTAGGAAAGGTGCTGAGACAGATAATAAATCGAGGCAGGAGAATGGTTTCTGTTTTCCACATGTTTCACCTGGTTGGATAATCTCTCCTTTTCAGGCACTTGTTGAAAGCAGGAATGTTCTCTCTAAGTGAAATATTTCAGCCTTAGTATCAGTTTCAATAATAGATAGATAATTTAGGGGCATATGTCAGAGAGTAGCAGAAACAAGACTTGTCCTCTGTAGATTGAGCATATGAAAAATTGATTGTCACTAAGACAAACCCAGCTACCTAGAAAATATTCTGTACATTCTAACAGTGTTCATATAATTATTATTATTTCAGAGAAATATGTTTTTTAAAGGATTGTCTTATTGTAAGACCTCTGGCCTGAATATGTCTTTCCTTGAGTAAAGATACCTCAGATTTATGATACACTGTGATGTGTAACAGATTTGAGGACTTACAGGTATATCTTGAAAAATGTCCCAGGTAATAACCAAGATATGGAATCAACCTAAATGCCTGTCCATTGATGGGTGGATGAATAAAGAAAATGTAGTGTATATATACATATATGCAATAGAATGTTACTCAGCATTATTCAGATTTTAGTCAAAATATGCTTTTAGTACACTTCTAGACTTATATTTTGTTAGATTATTTTTATGTTTAACCACCCTTATATTTCTATTATACGATGCATTTTTAGTAACATATTCTTCATTTATAGTTAATATTTTCTGTATTCTAGTCTACTTTTTGGAATATAGCTTTTGGTTTTATTTCATATTTTAATAGTAGGTATTTTTATAACTTCAGACATTGTATGATAATATTTGGTTTGGGTGAGGCCAGGATTATAAAGGGCCTTGTTATGAATTGAGTTCTCTCTCCTCCCAAAAGATAGATTGAAGTCCTAACCCCCAGTACCTCAGATTGCAATCTTATTTGGAAATAGTCTTGTTACAGATGCAATTAGTTATTATGCTAATCCAAATATAAGTGGTGTTCTTAAAAGAAAATGACTGTGTAGACAGAGACACATGGGGAGAACACCATGTGATAACAGCAGAGAGTACAGTTGTACAGTTGCAAGCTTCGGAAAGCCAAAGAACACCAGCAAACCACCAGAAAAACAATCCTGGATTCTTTTACAAGTTTTAGATGGAGCATGGCTCTGCCCACACCTTCATCACAAATGTTTAACTCTAAATAACAAAGACAATGAATTCCTGTTTGTCTAAGTCACTTAGTAGTACTTTGTTATTGAAGCTCTAAAAATGACAATAGACTTTGATACCAAAAGTGAGCGCTGGTGTAACACACTACCTAAACATGTGTAAATGACTGTGGAATTGGCAGTCACTGGTAGAGGCAGAAGATATTGAGGTGTTTGATAGAAAACTCCTAGATTACCTGGAAGAGACTATGGCTAGAAATATAGAGGTTAAAAGAGATTTTAGTAAGGGGTCATATGGAAATGAGGGACATATTCAATATAGAGAACAGGAGGAAATTTGGGTGAATTGTGTTCTACAGTTTTTTTTTTGGAAAGTGGGAGTTTTAAGTACTGCATTTGGCTATTTAACTGAAATTTCCATGCAAACTATAGAAATTATGACCTTGTTTCCCATTGTTGCTTATAATAAAATTGAAGAAAAATTGCCAAACAAAAATAAGCCAGCACTTGTTGATTGGAAAATGATCATCCTACCCAGATAGTGTGATCTAGAAACATCCAAGCATATGAATGGATAACTGTTGGCTAAAAAACGTGTGTGATTCCGGGATCCAGTTAGCAGCCCCAGGCATGGAGATGTCATCATGCAGAAAAGATCTGCAGAGGACACTCTTGTCTACTGCTCAGACAGGAGGTAGACAAAGGATTTTGAGAACTTTTTGTCAGCAGAAACATCAACAGCCTCAACTGAAGGAAACATAAACAAGATGAAATGAAGGAAGAGTAAGTTCAAGAGGCAAGTCACCAGACTCAGAGAACTGAACCAATCACCTTCCTCAATTCCAGAAGGTGGGACTTCTGCCCAGGTTGACCTAGAGAACAGGAAACCGAGTCATTGAAAATTATTCTTAAGACTTAAAGTCTAATGAGATTTACCTTACTGAGTTGCAAACTTCCTTTGGACCAGTGACTCCTTTTTATTTTCCAGTTTCTTCCTTTTAAAATGAGAATTTTAGCCGGCTCGGTGGCTCGGTCTGTAATCCCATGCCTTTGGGAGGCTGAGGTGAGTGAATTGCCTGAGCCCGCGGGTTCGAGACCCACCTGGGCAGCGATACCTCATCTCTACAATAAATCAAAAAATTAACCGGGCGTGGTAGCACGCGCCTTGTAGTTCCAGCTACTTGGAAGGCTGAGGCGGAAGGATCACCAGAGCCCAGCAGGTCGAGGCTGTGGTGGCCAGGAGCAGCCACTGCACTCCAGTCTGGGCAAGAGAGTGAGACTCCAACTCAAAAAAATAAATAAATAAAATAAAATAAAATGAGAATTTTATTCTACGAAGTTTCCTTTCTTATATTTTGGAATCAGATAACATGTTTCTGATCTTACAGGTTCATATATGGAGGATTTTGCCCGAGAATGGACCACACCTCGAATCTCGATTAGAATTGATATAGATGACATATAAATGAGATTTTGAAATTTGAGCTGATGCTGAATGGGTGAAGACTTTTGGGGATGCTGAGATTGGACAGACGGATTTAGTATGTGAGAGGTACATGAATTTTGAGGTCAATGATGTGGACTATTATAAATTGGATTGAATTTACTTAATAATACATGTTCAAATCCCAACCCCCCAGTACCTCATAATTTAACATTATTTAGAAATAACGGTCATTGCAGATATAATTTCTATACATAAGACCACACTGACTTATTATGGGCTCTTTATCCTACATGGCTTATACAGAGATGATCATAAAAAGACACACATTGCCTGAGCCTGCGGATTCGAGACCCGCCTGAGCAGGCGAGACCTCATCTCTACAATAAATTAAAAAAAAAATTAGCTGGGTGTGGTAGCGTGCGCCTGTAGTTCCAGCTACTTGGAAGGATCGCCGGAGCCCCACAGGTCGAGGCTGTGGTGGCCGGGAGCGGCCACTGCACTCCAGTCTGGGCGACAGTGAGACTCCAACTCAAAAAAAAAAAAAAAGACATATGTGGGGTTGCCATGTCACTATGATGGTAGAGATTAAATTTATGCAGCTACAAGGCAAGGAAAGTCAAGGATTGTTAGAAAAATATTAGAAGCTAGGAAGAGGCAAGGAAAGATTTCCCTGAAAGTTGCAGAGGGAGCATGGTCATACTGACATCATGATTTTGAACTCTTAGCCACCATGATATGAGACAATAAAGTAAGACATCTAATACTGTTTGTAATACTTTGCTATGGCCATCCTAAGAAAGTAATACAGGAATTGGTTATATCTCTGGATAGTTTTTCATAAAGAAAGACTAGTCAGAATTAGACAAAAAATTTGTACACCCCTTTGGGATTTAATTTAATTCACTTCAATTGATTGAAATGCTTCATAATAAGTATTGAAAATTAATCAGCTTCTGACCATTAGTGTTACTTACCAGGGAAGCCATATGCTACAAGGAGACCTGCTTCAGATAACAATTTATTTGTGTTTTTGTCCTACCTTTAACGATGATAGGAGATGTGATTTCTCAGACATTGAAGGGATGATGGTGACCTAAAATATGTCATCACATTTCTATTAATATTGTGGATGAAGATATCATACTCTCCTGAAATTGTATTATGATTCATAGCTACAAGAATATTCAAATTTGAGTTTTGAAATTTGGCCCAAATAACATAAAAGTGACTAAATTGAAGGCTTAATTCTAAGATATTTTATTTTGTTAGAACATGATCCCTGTGATATTATTTTTTCCTTTTAGTTTATTTTTAGAAGTACATTATTTACAACCCATTTGATCACTTTGGAATGTTATCAGGATCTGCTCAGTTGTATATCAGTGGTAAATATTATATGCTTGATTTAAATGACCACTGTTTTTCTGGATTCAAAAGAGCTCACTTTTTGAATAGATCATTGTATACCTGTGTACTCTAAAAATATACTCATCTATGGATTCAGCAGCACTGGATACATTTGGGTATCCAAGAGTCTTTGTCTCAGGACTAAGATCAAGAGAGGCAAAGCTGGGTGTGTTGTCACAGGTGAAGTAGACAGAAAAGTGTTTTGGAGGTACTATAAACAAATACTGATTACAGTAGAAGAAATAACACATTTTATGCCAAACAAACTAAATCAATAGCCAGATTCTGACAATGAGAGTCATACCAAGCCATTGTGGCATTCAGGTCATTAAAAGCTATCTAAGTGCAATTGTGTCAATAGACTAAGTCTTTGTTGGTGTTCTTTGATATAGAACTTTCTTTGTTTGTTGGATGTTAACTAAATAGTCTGAAGATAAAAGCAGATTTAATCAGAGACTAGGCTGGCAAAGTCCAGCATCTGATACTGATAGTTTGTTGAATGTGGATATTCTTAGATGAAAAATCTTAGAATTCAGGCTTTAATTTAGTCATGTTTATGCTATTTGGGCCATATTTCAAAACTCAAATTTGAATTGACCTTATTCTTGTAGCTGCTAATCATGATACTATTTCAGGAGAGTATGATATCTCCACCCACAATATTAATAGAAATGTGATAACATATTTTATATTTTTATGTAAAGCTACCTATCACAAGTTATATTCTATGAAAATAGATTTTGAATCCTACAAAACATTAACTTTCCTAGCAACATAATGATGGGTTCATTGGAATGTGATTATCTTCACTTTCTTCTTTGTCCTTCTTGTTTTCAATAATCAGAGACTTGCCTGTGTTAAACCAAGTAACTGAATTGATCTGGTAATAACTGGCATTTGTTAACCTTGTTTGTCTGTAAGAATTCCTGGTGGCCGGGCTCAGTGACTCAGTCTGTAATCCCAGAACTTTGGGAGGCCGAAGTGAGTGGATTGCCTGAACCTGCGGGTTCGAGACCTGCCCGGGCAACTTAGTGAGACCTCATCTCTACAATAAATACATAAAAAAATTAGCAGGGCATTGTAGCGCACACCTGTAGTTCCAGCTACTTGGAAGGCTGAGGAGGAAGGATCGCTGGAGCCCAGCAGGTCAAGGCTGCGGTGGCCGGGAGCGTGCCACTGCACTCCAGTCTGGGCGGCAGAGTGAGATTCCAACTCAAAAAAAAAAAAAAGAATTCCTAGCATTTGGATAGTGATGTTATATTAACCACGATGTCATATAAATGTAAGCTAAGATTTGTTTATCTTAATCAAATATGACCGCAGAGGGTTGTGCTCATTATTCAGTTTTAAATTTTTGAGACCTAGTATATTGGCCTGTAATTTTCTCTTAAATTCTAATAATAGATGAGTATAGTATTTAACTGTAGTATTACAGTTACAGAATGTTTAACATCACTAATCATTGCAGAAATGCAAATGGAAATTCCAATAAAACGCCCCCTTATGCCCATGAGAATTGATGATATATTTTTTAAATGTTGACAAGAATGTGGAAAAACTGGAATTCTCATAAGCAGTGGTGTTGGTCTTTATATGTCTGACTTATTTCACCTAATAAAGTGATCTCCAATTCATCTATTTTACAGCAAATAACAGGGTTTCACTATTATTTATGGTCAAATAATATTCCATTATATGCATGCACTCACACACACATTCATACACACACACACACACACACACACACACACACACACACTAGAATAGTATTCTGTCTATAAAAAAGGAAATTATAGCATTGATTAACCTTGAGGATATTTTCTTAAGTGAAATAAGCCAGTCACATGCAAGAAATATTCTGTATGATTCCACTTATATAAGGTGCTTAGAGTTGTCAAAATCACAAAGATAGACAGCAGAACAGTCACTGTCAGGGGCTTGCAGGTGGGGAAGATGGAAAGAAAGTGTTAGCTTTATGAGATGAAATGAGTTCTGGAAATGGATGTTTGTGATAGTTGTACATTATGATGTTACTTAGTACTACTGAACTGTACATTTAAAATTGTTATGATAGTACAATTTGTTCTATGTATTTCACCAAAATGTTTTTTTAATGGAAAAATACCCTTAAGCAATGGAAAGGTAAGCTACAAACTTGGAGAAAGTGTTTGAAAACTATTTACCTGATTAAAAAAAAAAAACTTGTGTTCACAATACAGAATTCTTAAGAGTCAGTAATAAGAATACAACCTAAGTAAATGGTTAAATAGACATTTCACTAAGGAAGATTAACAAATGACTAATAAGTAAACAGAAAGATGGTTGATATTTTCAGTTAATTGGAAAGTGTAAATTAATACCACAAGAAGACACCACTATGTACATACTGGAATGATTATAACCCACAAGGCTGACAATACTAAGTGTTGGAGAGAATGTGGAGAAAGTAGAACTCACACTTTTTTTTTGCAGTAATGCAATATGGTATAGTTGCATTAGAAAACAGTTTAGTGGCCGGGTACTGTGGCTCAGGCCTGTCATCCCAGCACTTTGGGAGGCTGAGGCAAGCGGATTGCCTGAACCCACGTGTATGAGACCAGCCCGGGCAACTTGGCGAGGCTTTGCCTCTACAATAAATAAGAAATTAACCGAGTAGCATAGCACACGTCTGTCATTCCGGCTACTTGGAAGGCTGAGGCAGAAGGATCGTCAGAGTCCAGCAGGTCAATGTCGGGGTGACTGTGAGTGTGCCACTGCACTCCAGCCTAGGCGATGGAGTGAGACTCCAACTCAGAAAGAAAGAAAAAGAAAGAGAGAGAGAGAGAGAGAGAGAGAGAGAGAGAGAGAAAGAAAGAAAGAAAGAAAGAAAGAAAGAAAGAAAGAAAGAAAGAAAACAGTGTAGTGACTTCTTATACATTAAATATATATGTACCATTTGATTTTTCACATCTATGTAATCTACATAAAGTAAAAACATATGTTCACCTAGAATTCTGTACAAGAATGTTCACAAAAGTATTATTTATAACTGTCCCAAACTGAAAAGAAATTACATGTCAACTGGTGGATATATAACCAAAAACACTGCATAGGATAAAATGTTATTCAGTATAGAAGGGAGGAACTACTGGTAGATGCTAAAATGTAGATGACATTCACAATCTTGTGAAGTGAAATAATTCAGTTGCAAACAATGAATATTGTATAATTGGTATTCCATTTATATGGAATTTCTAAAAATGTCAAATGAGAATTATTATTTAAGTTTGCCTAGGGTTTGGGTAGAAGTTGGTACTGATAGCAAATTGGTATGAGAGAATTTTGTGGGTGATAGAAGCATTCTGAAACTTGTTTTTGATAATGTTGGCACAACTACATACATTTAGTAAAGTCATTAAACTATATACGTTCAAGAGGGAAATGTTATGACTGGTAAAACCTCAGTAAAACTGTTTTTTTTTAAATAATCACACAACTAGTGAGGGGTGAAGCCAGGAGTTTAAACCAGACAGTTAGTTCCTGAACCTGTCTTCTTAAGCACTACATTAGACTGACTGTCTCCAGTGTCTCTGGCATTTCTGAACATTAAAAAATTAATGCATAGTATTTGTACATATTTATGAAATGCATGTGCTATTTTATTATAGACATAGATGTGTCCTAGATGTGCATTAGAATATCCTCCACTTCAAAAATTTGTCTGTCTGTTAGGAACATTTCAATATCTCTCTTCTAGCTATGATGAAATATATACTACATTGTTATTGACAATAGATACCCAACTCAACTATTGACCATTAGAACTTATTTCTTCTACCAGCCTGTGTGTTTTACCCATTAACCAAACTGTCTTCATCCCATTTCTCCACACATCTCCTTTGCAGCCTCTAGTAACTATCCCTCAACTCTCTACTTTCACAAGATTAACGTTTTTAGCTCCTACATATAAATGAGAACATGTGATATTTGTCTTTATGTGTCTGGCTTTTTTCAGCAAATAAAGAGATCTCCAGTTCATCACTATTTTTTGATGACTGAATAGTATTCCATTGTGTATATATGTAGCATTTCTGTAGTCGTTTATCTGTTGATAAACATGAATTGATTCCCTATCTTTGCTATTGTGAAGACTGCTTCAATAAACATGGAGGTGCAGATATACCATTAATGTACTGATTCTTTTTTTTTTAAATGAGTATCGAGTGGTAGAATCAATGAATTGTATCCTAGTTCTATTTTTAGTTTTCTGAGAAATGTTTATACTGTCATACATTGTGACTGTATTAATTTACATTCCCGCTGGAATCGGTGGCTCAGCCTGTAATCCCGCACTTTGGGAGGCTGAGGTGAGTGGATTGCCTAAGCCTGCAGGTTCAAGACCTGCCTGGGCAACTTGGTGAGACCTCATCTCTACAATAAATCAAAAAAATAGCCGGGTGTGGCAGTGCGCACCTGTAGTTCCAGCCACTTGGAAGGCTGAGGTGAAAGGATCGCCGGAGCCCAGCAGGTTGAGGCTGTGGTGGCCGGGAGTGGCCACTGCACTCCAGTCTGGGTGACAGAGTGAGAGGCCAACTCAAAAAAAAAAAAAAATTGCATTCCCAACAACAGCATAATAGAGTTCAGTTCAAAAATGTGCAAAAATTCTCTATCTTTGCTGGCATCTGTCATTTTTTGTCTTTTAATAATAGTAATTCTAACTCGGAAAAGATCTCTCATTGTGGTTTTAATTTGTGCTTTCCTAATAGTTCATGATGTTGAATAATTTTTCATATGCTTATTAGATATTTGTATGCTTTGTTTTAAGAAATGTTTACTCAGATCCTTTGCCCACTTTGTAATGGGATTATTATTATTATTAGTGTTATTTTATGGTTATCTAAATTGTTTTTATGTTCTAATCATTAGTCCCTTGTTGAATGACTTGCTAATATCTTCTCCCATTCAACAGATTATCTCTTCACTTTGTTCATTGTTTTCTTTGCTGTGCAGAAGATTTTTAGCTTAGTGTAATCTCATTTGTCTACTTATGCTTTTGTTGCCTGTGCTTTTGGGGTTTTACCCATAAAATCTTTATCTGAGGCTGGGCTCGGCAACTAAGCCTGTATTCCCAGCACTTTGAGATGCCAAGGAGAGTGGATTGCTTGAGCCCATGGGTTCGTGACCTGCCAAGGCAACTTGGCAAGACCTCGTCTCTACAATAAATAAAAATTTAGCTGGGCATGGTAGTGTGCACGTTTAGTTCCAGCTACTTGGAACGCTGAGGCAGGAGGATTGCCTGAGACCAGCAGGTCGAGGCTGCGGTGGCTGAGAGCGTGCCACTGCACTCCTGTCTGGGCGACAGGGTAAGACTCCTACTCAAAAAAAAACCAAAAAACTTTACCTGGGCCAAAATCCTGTAGTGTTTCTTCTATATTTTTATCTGTTACTTTAATTGAGGGTGCAGGAAGCGACCAGAGGGGTGGCTCCCAAAATGGCGCCGACACACCAGACAACAAAGGCCCTCGGTCCCAGCCTCTGTATGCACCAATTTCAAACCTCCCTGCGCGTCAATTTTAAACTTCCCCTGTGCACCAATTTCAAACCTGCAAGCCTCCAATCAGTACCCAGCTTTGTTATGCATCCAATATGACCATAACACGGCATTGGCCCCACCCTACTCCCATGCAGCTCCTCCAATAGGAGCATAGCATGGCCCCTTCTGGCCCTTGCCGGGCTGATAAATACAGCCCTCTCCCCGCAACTCTCTCTCTCGGTCTCTCTTTCTCTCTCTCTGTCGCTCTCTCCCTCTCTGCAGCTCTCTCCTCGCCTCTCTCCAACTTCCTCTCTCTCTCTTACTCTCTCCACAGACCCTTTCCCTTTTTCCATGTAACCACCACTTGAATAAATCTCTTGATCCTGGCCGGGTGTGGAGTCATTACTGGCGCCGAACTTCTTTCATTGGTGCCGTGACTTGGATCAGGTGCTCTCCCGCCCTGGTGCGGGTCTAACCTGTAGGCAGGATTCCCGACCTGGCACCAGTGGCCACTCCAGCCCTCCTGGACCTTCGCCACCGTTTTGAATGCCTGACCTGCATCCACCAGTGACCATTGGATAGGTGAGTTCCCCAAACATGGAAGCCTGAAACTTGCCCGGGATCACCGGGGGGGACCTGGCCGTTGATCGTCTGGCAGCCCCTCCGGCCCCAGGGCAAGGGGGAATGCACCCCGCCTCAGCCTTCATGACCACAGCGGACCCTGAAGGCTTCCTTTTCTCCTTTTCTTTCGCCAAGCTACAGCTAAAGGTTCTTTCCTCCTCCTTATCTCTCTCACACCTTCCCACGGCCGCTGGGCTGCAGTGGGCCCCAGGGGTCCCACGTTTGCTATCCCGTAGCGGATCTCACCCAACTCCCTCCCCCCCTTAAGGAATCTCATGGCTGTCAGGCTGCAGCAGACCCCAGGGGTCCCACATCTGCTGGCCCACAGCGTATCTGTCGGGAAACAGGGAGCCTCAGAGGCTCCATGTTTGTTGCCCCACAGTAAGCCCTATTCGACTGGCAGGAATCTCAAACACGCTCCCACCCGCCGCTTGGTCAAGTGCTCTCTGTCTGTTTTCGAAAATCCTCATGCTAGGCTCCTTGACCCCCTCAGTTCTCCAGGAGGACCCTGGTTGTGCCGAACCCCTGTGACGACAGGCTTTGCCACAGCCACACTTTTCAGACACCCAATCCTGCAGGGGGCACCCTGTTTAGTCCACCTGTCTGATCATGGGAGGCTTGTCATCCCTGCCAGCCGATTCTCCTCTTAAATGCCTTTTAAACAATCTTACCACACTTTCTCTTTCTCCTGATATAAAACCCAAATGCCTGATTCATTTCTGCACCCAAGATTGGCCAACATATCCCTTAAACAATTAAAATCAGTGGCCCCCTCAGGGGTCCCTCAATCCTGATATTATTTGGGACTTATATAATTTTGTGAGCGTTCAGAATGGTGGGTAGAGATCCCCTATGTTCAGTCCTTTTCTCTCCTCTGTGAACATCCCCACCTCTGCCTCAACTGCAATCCCTCTAATCTCTACCCTCCACTCATGCTAGCATCTGCTGCCTCTTCTACAACTTCTCCTTCTACCCCTGTTCTACACACACTTCAGCCTCCTCTCCAAAACCCCCCTCCCCCACTACAGACACTGTAAGTCCCAGTTCCACTATCCCCTCCTCCATCTCAGATTTCAACCCTGCAGACGAGCCCCCCCCCTTACAGGCAGCCTCAACAGCCTCAGGCTCCCCCGTCTCCACCCTCTTCTACTCCGGCAGCTTGATCCCTATATCCTCCCCTTCCAATCGTTCTCCAGTGTAGCCCTCTGGTAACCCGAACCAAGGCCACACCCGGTCGTCCTAGCAGTTTACTAATATTGATTTAAACTCTATAAAGGGACACACTCTTTTGGCTATATATTTTATCTCCCAGTCAGCACCGGGTATTAGGCGCAAACTCCAAAAATTAGAAAAGGGCCCACAAACCCCTCAATTAGAGCTATTGGACACGGCCTCTAAAATCTTTAACAACCAAAAGGAGGAAAGAATACAGGACCACCAACATAAGCAGGAAGCACTTCAGCCTTTATCTACCACTTTAGCAGAAAAAGCCATCACTGATAATCTTCCACCCCAGATGGTCAATAGCAGAAGGGGTACACAGCCCCCTTCCCAGGTTTGTTTCTGATGCTGTCAAAATGGGCATATGGCCAAAGACTGTGAAGTCCTGCCTACCAGCAAGACCCTGTCCCAAATGCAAACAGCATGGACATTGGGCTCATGATTGCCTTGTTTGCCTAGCCGGAGGAGAGCACATGGCCCAGAGGCTTGCTCCAATTAAGGGACATCAGGCATCTTACACGATCTCAAAGGGGGATCTCTTGGGCTTGCTCCAGTCAGATTGACTCGCCCCTAACTTGGTAGCCCCAATGTCTTCGGAACAAACTATTAAACTGACCAAGCCTAGGGTGGAAATATCAGTAGCTGGCGGGGTTATATCATTTGTTATTAATACGGTGGCTACATGCTTAGCTCTACTTAAATTTCCTGGTCCACTCCTTCCTTCACCCCTTTTGGTTGTTGGGTACAGGGCATTATATCCAGGCCCCTCACTACGCCATTACTTCCATGTGTTCTGGGAAATAAAACATTTCACACTCTCTCCTTATTATGCCAACATGTCCAGCTCCATTATTAAAAGGGGACATTATGATGAAAATTAAGACTCATATTATTCTTTACCCTGAGCCATCACCACTGTGCTTTTTGGGTGCCTTTTGTATAGCTTTAAATTTCCTTAATAGTTTCACATTGGATCCTATCTAAGCCTTTCCACTGCATATAAACTTATTTCTTTGGTTAAAACTCTAAGGTTAGGAAAAATGTAAAGAAAGTTGTTGGTGTAAGGTATGTTTTTAGTAAGAAAGGATAAAGAAAAGATAAATAATTGTATAGGAAGGAATATTGTATGGTACATTTTTGTTCTATAATAGAATGGCTGGTTAAAGAAAGTATAGAACAAAAATAGAAGGTTTAAGCATGTCAAAAAATGGTATGAGCATGTCGAAAAATGATATAAGTATGTCGAACATGGGAAGTGAAAGTTTGTGAAAAGAAGTAAAAAAAATTCTGTAAACACTCGAGGCTACAAAAAAGGTTTAATTAGCCCTCCCCCCAACTGTCTTTGTTACAAAAGATCGAGGTTTTTTCTTTTCAAAATCATTGGACTATCATTTTGGCTAAATAAGTAACACTTACAATAACTACTGTGATTTTGTGTTACAATGTGCTTTTGAAAACTTTACTACTTTAACTCTTCAAGTTCTTAATTCAGTCTCTAGGGTGAGATAAGCAGCAAGCTACAACAACCACACCTACCCCACTCCCTTCTAAATTGCCTAAAGGCCAGGTAAATTAATTTCACTAACAACATTGCAAAATTGCTAACAAACTTTAAAATCTCCTTCCAGGCACAAGGATTACTATCCAACATAGGATGAGTGACAAAATAACCTGAACTTCACTCTCTAGCACATCAATTGTTATAAAAGTATATCAGCACTTAATTTTTCTTTTAGATATGCTCTCTTCCAGGTTTTCTGTCTACCTCCACAGCCTGCTCCAGGACAGCTAGTTACTACCATCCCCGTGCTCATTAGAAGACTGGCTGGAAAAAGTTGCTGTTCTACACTTACAAGGAACCTTCATGGAACTCTCACCTGCGGAAATCTACACCTTCAGCGCCTACCTTTGGGTCCTGCTCTGGCTGGTTCTGCACCCTTCCACCACCTTACCCCCACAATGCCCCTGACCAGCAGGAAGAAGCCAGAAAGAGTAACGATGCCCCTCCCCATAAAAAACAGAAAAGGTGGAAATGAAGGGTGCAGGAAGCGACCAGAGGGGCGGCTCCCAAAATGGCGATGACACACCAGACAACAAAGGCCCTTGGTCCTGGCCTCTGCAAGCACAATTCCCCGCCTGCGCCAATTTCAAACCTTCCCGCATGCGTCAATTTCAAACCTTCCTGTGTGAGTCAATTTCAAACTTCTCCTGCATGCCAATTTCAAACCTGCAAGCCTCCAATCAGTACACAACTTTGTTATGTGCCCAATAGGACCATAACACGGCATTGACCCCACCCTACTCCCATGCAACTCCTCCAATAGCAGCATAGCACAGCCCCATCCGGCCCCTGTCAGTCTGATAAATACAACCCTCTCCCCGCAACTCTATCAGTCTCTCTTTCTCTCTCTCTCGGTCATTCTCTCCCTCTCTGCAGCTCTCTCCCCACCTCTCTCCCACTTCCTCTCTCTCTCTTACTCTCTCCTCAGACCCTTTCCCTTTTTCCTTGTAACCACCACTTGAATAAATCTCTTGGTCCTGGCCGGGTGTGGAGTCATTACTGGCACCGAACTTCTTTCATTAATAATGTGTAGGGTCTTATGTTAAATCTTTAATGCATCTGGAGCTTATTAATTTTTTATTTTTTAAAAAGATTCAGCCGGGCTCGGTGGCTCAGCCTGTAATCCCGCACCTTTGGGAAGCTGAGGTGAGTGGATTGCCTGAGCCCGCGGGTTCGAGACCCGCCTGGACAGTGAGACCTCATCTCTACAATAAATCAAAAAAAATCAGCCGGGCGTGGTAGCGCATGCCTGTAATTCCAGCTACTCGGAAGGCTGAGGCGGAAGGATCGCCAGAGCCCAGCGGGTCGAGGCTGCGGTGGCCGGGAGCGGCCACTGCACTCCAGTCTGGGCAACAGAGGGAGACTCTGACGCAAAAAAAAAAAGATTCAGGAGGTACACATGTGTATTCGTTACATGGACATATTGTATAGTGGTGGGGATTGGGTCTCAGGAGGCCCATTTCTCAGACACTGAACTTTGTGCCCCATACGTAGTTTTTAAACCCTAACAACCCTCTCCCTCTCCTCTTATTGGTGTTCCCAGTGTTTATTATTTCCATACCTAGTAGTGAGATTGCTGGATCAAATGGTAGATCTACACCCCATTCTTTGAATATTATCCATGGTGCTTTCAATAGAGGGTTTATGAATTACACTCCCGCCAACAGTGAATAAGTGTGCCCTTTTCTCCACATCTTCACCAGCATATACTGTTTTTTTAATTTTTTTTTAATAACAGGCATTCTGACTGGTGTAAGGTTATATCTTATTGTGGTTTTAACTTGCATTTCCCCGATTTTGAGTGATGCTGAATTTTTTTTACAGTCTGTTGGTCACTTGTATATCTTCTTCTGAGAGATGTGTATTCCTGTCATTTGCCCACCTTTTAATGGGGTTAATTGCTTTTTTCTTGCTGAGTTGTATGAATTATTTGTATAGTAGATTCTGAATATCAGTCCTTTGTCAGATGAATCATTTGCTAATATCTTCTGTTCTGTAGACTGCCTGTTTGTACTGTTGATTATTTCTTTTTGCTGTGCAGAAGCTTTTTAATTTAAGTATCACGTGTTTATTTTTGTTTTATTTGATTTACTGTTAGGGTTTCAGCCATATATTCTTTGTCTAGGCTGATATTCGTAAGAGATTTTCCTAGGTTTTCTTCTAGGGTTTTTATGGTTTCAAGTCTGATGTTTAAGCCTTTAATCCATATTGGGTTAATTTTTGTATGTGGAAATAGATAGGGCTCGAGTTTCATTTTTCAGCATGTAACTCCAAATTTCCCAGCACCATTTGTTGAATAGGTGTCTTTCCCCCAGTGTATGATTTTGTCTGCTTTGTCAAAGATCAGTTGCTTGCATGTATTTGAGTTTACTTCTGGATAATCTATTCTGTTCCACTGGTCCATGTGTCTTGCTCTTGTACCATTACCATGCTGTTTTGGTTACTACAGCCTTGTAGTATAATTTAAAGTCAGGTAATGTGATGCCTCCAACTTTGCTCTTTTTGCTTAGAATTGATTTGGCTCTTCTGGCTCTTTTTTTGGTTCCATATACACTGCTAAATTTTTTTTTTCTAATTCTGTGGAAAATGGCATTGGTAGTTTATAGGGATTGCACTGAATCTGTAGATTACTTTGGGTAATATGGTTATTTTAATGATTCTTCCAATCCATGAGCATGGGAATTTTTTCCATTTGTTTGTGTCCTCTGCAATTACATTTCTCAGAGTTTTGTAGTTCTCCTTGCAGTGATCTTTCAGTGCAAATGATCTTGGTTAAATATATTTCTAGATATTTCAGCTTTTTGGCTGTGCTGATTTTATTATTTCAAATGGAAATGAGTTATTGATTTGATTTTCAGCTTGGTTGCTATTAGCATATAGCAGTGCTACTGATTTCTTTTCTTTTCTTTTTGAGTTGGAGTCTCACTCTGTCACCCAGACTGGAGTGCCGTGGCCGTTCCTGGCAACCACAGCCTCGACCTGCTGGGCTCCAGCGATCCTTCTGCCTCAGCCTTCCAAGTAGCCAGAATTACAGGCATGCGCTACCACACCCAGCTGATTTTTTGATTTATTGTAGAGATGAGGTCTCACTGCCCAGGTGGGTCTCAAACCCATGGATTCAGGCAATCCACTCACCTCAGCCTCCCAAAGGCACAGGATTACAGGCTGATCCACTGAGCCCGGCTGCTACTGATTTCTAGAGTTGATTTTGTATCCTGAAAATGTACTGAATTCGTTTATCAAGTTGAGGAGACTTATGGAGGAGTCATTTGGGTTCTCTAGGTATAAGATTGCATTGTTGGCATACAGAGATAGTTTGATTTTTTTCTTTTTCAATATGGATACTATTGAAGAGGGTTTTCTTCTCCAATGTATGTTTTTGGTGCCCTTTTTCAAAAATTAATTTGCTCTAATATGTGAATTTTTTTCTGGTATTCTCTATTTTGTTCCATTGGTCTATGTGTCTGTTTTTATATCAATATTATGATGTCTTGGTTAATATAGTCTTGCAATATATTTTGAGGTCAGATGATGTGATGCCTCCATCATTTTTTTTTTGTTAATATTGCTTTTGCTATTTAGGTTCTTTTTTGGTTTCAAACACATTTTAGTGTTGATTGTTTTTATTTCTGTGAAAATTGTCAGAATTATGGTATTTTATTTTTATTTTTATTTTTATTTTTTTTTTAGTTGAAGTCTCACTCTGTCACCCAGGCTGGAGTGCAGTGGCACACTCATGGCCACCGCAGTCTTGACCTGCTAGGCTCAGGTGATCCTTCCACCTCAGTCTTCCAAGTAACTAGAACTACAGGCATGCACCACCATGCCCGGCTAATTTTTTTTTTTTAATTGTAGATAAGGTCTCACCAAGTTGCCCTGGCTGGTCTCAAACCCATGGGTGCAAGTAATCCTCTCACATCAGCCTCCCAAAGTGCTGGGATTATAGGTATGAGCCACTGTGCCTGGACTTAGTAGTATGGTATTTTTATAGAAATTGCATCTAATTTGTAGATTGCTTTTGGTAATATAGTCATTTTAACAATCTGATTATTCTGATCTACATGCATGGGATATTTTCCTTTTGTTTGTGTTTCATTTAATTTATATTGTCAGCATTTTCTATTTTTTGTAGTGATATTTGTCTTTCTTGGTTAAATTCCTAGGTAATTTTTTTGTAACTGTTGTAAATGAGATTGCCTTCTTGATTTCTTCTTCAACTAGTTCATTATTGCTATATAGAGATGCTACTGAATTTGTATGTTGATTTTGTATTCTGTAACATTCCTTAACTTGTTTATCAGATCTAAGAGGGTTTTTATTTTGTTTTTTAGTAGAGTTTTTAGATTTTTTAAAAATATAAGATCCTGTCATATGCAAAGAGGGACAATATGATTTCCTATTTGCCAATTTGGATGCCTTTAATTTCTTTCTTTTGCCAAGTTGTGCTGGCCAAAATTTCTAGTAATATCTTGTATATTTCACTAATAGATTGAAGGGGAGTAGTGGGCATCTTTGTCTTCTTCCAGTTCATACAGAAAATAAATTTAACTTTTCCCCATACAGTATGACATTAGTTGTGGGTTTGTCATATATGGTCTTCATTGTGTTGAGCGATGTTTCTCCTATGCATAGTTGTTGAGAGTTTCTATACAGAAGAATGTTGAATTTTATCAAATGCTTTTTCTGTATCTATTTGGATGATCATATTGTTTTTGTTCATCATTCTGTTGATGTGATGGGTAATGTTTATTTTGCTTATGTTGAATCCTCCTTTCTTCCCTAGGAAAAATTCCACTTGTTTGTGGTATATTATATTTTTGATGTGTTGTTGGATTACTGTTAGTATTTTGTTAAGGTTGTGTGTGTGTGTGAGTGTGTGTGTGTGGGCATGTGGCTGGGTGGTATATTAGCCTGTAATTTTCTGTTTTTATTGAAAATTTAGCTCATTTTGGTATCTAGTCTCATAAAGTGGGTTAGAAAGAATTACTTCCTCTTTGATTTTGGGGGGAATCGTCTGAGAATAATTAGTGTTACTTCTTATTTATAATTTTGGTAGACTTTGACAGTAAAGTTATCAAATTCTGGGCTTTGTTGCTGTTGCTGTTGGGAGGCTCTTTATTATTGATTTAGTCTTAGTACTCATTATTAGTCTGTTCACACATTCCATTTCTTTCTGATTATTTTTTGTTGCCTGTGTGTGTCCAGTATTAATCTATTTCTTCTAGATTTTTCAATTTGTGAACCTATAGCTATTCTTTGGTATTGTTTATAATGTCTCATTTTTCATTTCTGATTTTGTTTATTTGGGTATTTTTCCTTTCTTTCTTGGTTAGTCTAGATATTGACCTATCTATTTATTTTTGTCTTTTCAAAAAATGAACTTTCATTTCATTGACCGTTTGCAGATTTTTTACCCTTAATTTGTTTAGTCTTGTTCTAAAATTATTTATTTCCATCTACCAATTTTAGGCTTGTTTTATTCTTACTTTTCTAGTTTCTTGAGATGTATAATTATTTTGTTTATTCAAACTATTTCTATGAATTTGATGTAGGTGCTTATTGCTACAATCTCCCTTTTTAACATTGATTTTGTTCCATACCATAGATTTTGGTATATATTGTGTCTACATTCATTTTTTTCACAATTTTTAAAAACTTCTTTATTCACCTAATACTTGTTCAGGAGCATGTTGTTTAATGTTCATGTATTTCTACTGTTTTTAAAGAACCTCTTATTATGGATTTCCAGTTTTATTCCATTGTGACCTGAGAAGATACTTGATATACTTTCTATTTTCATAAGTTTGTTTAGACTTATTTTGTGTCCTAACATGTGGTCTATTCTGGGGATTGTTTCATGTGCTGAGGCGAAGACTGTGCATTCTTTTAAAAAGAGTTTTAAGGTATGAGTGAGAATTTGGTAAATAATTGCATGTGGGTGAAGTTGGGGCTTCTAGCAGGCCTTAACTTCCCCTGGCAATGAACCACACAGCCATTATGTTGCCACTTGCTTCCTTTCTTCCATCCCCTCTCCCTCCTCTAACAGTGAGCAGCGACACAATCGTGCCAATGTGACTAGAGTTCAGGGCCCACTTTTGAGGGAGAACATGTGGCATTCAGTTCTTTGTTTCAACGATAAATCTCTTAGTATAATGGTCTCCAACTGTGTCCAAGTTGCAGCTAAGACCATGCTTTTGTTTTTCTTTATAGCTGCGTAATATTTCACTGAGTATATGTACCACATTTTCTTTATCCAGTCCACTTTTTTGTGGACTACAGGGTTTGTTCCATGCTTCACCTATTGTGAACAATCACTGGAAAAAGGAAACCATATTCAGCAAACAGTGCTGGCTAGACACATGAAGAATGAAACTGGACCCCTACCATTACCATATACAAAAATCAACAGAGATCAAAGATCTAAATATAAAACCTGAAACTATAAGAATCTTATAGTTTTTCACAATAGCAAGAACCTGGAATCACCCATGCTGTCCATCAAAAAAGGACTGGATTAAAAAAATGTGGTACATATACATGATGGAATACTATGCAGCCATAAAAAAGAACAAAATCATGAATTTTGCAGTAACCTGGATGGAACTAGAGTCTATAATATTGAGTGATCTCTCACAGAAACAATGATCTGAGTATCACATGTCCTCAATCATATAGTGGACCTTGAACATCCAACATAATACTACAAGAAAATGACTGACAGTGGTGGGAAACTATGAGGGTGGAAGGGGAAGGGAGATGGGATTAACAGTAGTAAACATCTGTCTGGGGATGGGGAGACACCTCTTATCAACAAAGGTGCCTGAACGGAGCATATTTGTATACCTAACCCTTAACTGTACCCCACAACATCATTTTAAAAAATTGATTAAAAAAAAAAAAGCTGGGCTCGGTGGCTCAGCCTGTAATCCCGCGCCTTTGGGAGGCTGAGTTGAGTGGATTGTCTGAGCCCACGGGTTCGAGGCCCACCTGGGCAGCGAGACCTCATCTTTACAATAAATCAAAAAATCAGCCGGGCATGGTAGCACATGCCTGTAATTCCGGCTACTGGGAAGGCTGAGGTGGAAGGATAGCCGGAGCCCAGCCGGTTGAGGTTGCGGTGGCCGGGAGTGGCCACTGCACTCCAGTCTGGGCGATGGAGTGAGACTCCAACTCAAAAAAAAAAAAAGAATCTTAAAAGAAAGCATAGGGATCACCCTTTTGGACATTGAAGTGCAAAATATACTCATGACTAAGTCCCCAAAAGCAATTGCTACAAAAGTTAAGATACACAGCCGGGGCATTATCAAACTGAAAAGCTTTTGCACAGCAAAGGTAGCCATCAGAGGGTAAAAAGACAATCCACAGACTGGGAAAAAAATATTTGCAAGTTATGCATCTGACCAAGGCCTAACTAACATCCGGGATCTATAAGAAAGTCCAATGAAATGAAAGGAAAAAAAAATAAAAGTAAGCAAAGAACGTAAACAGACATTTCTCAAAGGATAATTTATAAGCAGTCAACAAACACATGGAAAACATGTTCAGCTTCACTAATCTTCAGAAAAATGCAAATAAAAACCACAATGAGATGTCGTCTAAGTCTGGTAAAGATGGCTATTATTAATAAGTCAAAAAACAACAGCTGCCAGCATGGCTAAGGAGAAAAAGGGACTCTGCTACATTGTTTAGTGGAAATGTTAACTATGTTAACTAATCCAACCTCTATGGAAAACAGTGGAGACTTCTCAAAGAACTGAAAATTGAGCTCCCATACAGCAATCGTTCTTCTGGGAATATACCCAGAGAAATATAAATTGCTCTACCCAAAAGACACCAGTACACACATGTTTAAGAACGTGTATTCTTAAAGCTGTTGGATAAATTGTTCTGCAAATGTATATTAAGTCCATTTGCTCTAAAGTATAGCTTAAATCCAGTGCTTCTTTGTTAACTTTTTGTCTGGATGGCCTGTCCACTGTTGAGAGTGGGGTGTTGAAGTACTCAGCTATTATTGTTTTGAGTTCTAGCTCTCTTTTTAGTGCTAATGATGTTACGTTATATATCTGGATGCTATGGTGTTTAGCATATATGTTCACAATGATTAAATCCTGTTTCTGAATTGATCTCTTTAATGTTATAATACACCTTTATCTGTTTTTACCTTTTTTATCTTTCAGTTTGTTTAATCTTATACAAATATACCTACTTCTATTCATTTTATTTTTTGCTTGTGTGGAACATTTTTTAAATCCCTTTAAGTATAAACTTAAAGGGGCATCTTAAAAATAAGTGTCAAAAACATGGAACCAACAATGTTGCCCATCAAAGCAGGACTGGATAAAGAAAATGTGGTACATATACACAATGGAATATTATGCAGCCATAAAGAAGGACAAATACATGGACTTCACAGCAACTTGGGTGGATTTGGAGTCGATCATACTCCGTGATCTATCACAGAAACAAAGAACAGAGTACCATATGCTCTTACTCATCAGTGGACCTTGAACAATAATAACACTATAAGAAAGCATTTGGCAGTAATGGGAAATTATCAAGGGAGGGGGAGTGGGATAGGCAGTTGAGGGAAACTGCTCGGGGAGGGAGGGGCATATGTCATCAACAAGGGTACCTGCATAATCAATGCTTGTATACCTAACCCTAAATTGTACCCCACATCTATATAATAAAAAAATAGGTGTGTCTAAACCTATTGCTAAACTAGAGAAGTTTTCAGTATTACCTGGTTGAATAGGTTTTTTTAATGCCTTTGGTCTTTCTTTAAGTTACTGAAACACCTCCAACTCAATTAATTTGTTGCTTTGTGATGTCCCATACAGCACATAGGCTTTCTTCATTTTTAAAAATTGTTTTTAATGTTTGTGTCTGACTAGGTTATTTCAAAACACATCTTTAATCTCTGAAATTATTTATTTTGCTTGATCTAATTTATTGTTGAATCTCTCAGCTATTTTTTTTATTTTTTCCCCTTATATTTTTCATTTTTGGAACTTTTCAAGTGATATGTATCTCTTTGGTGAATATCTTATTTATATCCTCAATTATTTTTCTGATTCATTTGTACTGTTTTTCTGTGTTCTTCTATCTCATTGAGTTTCTTTAATATAAATATTTAAATTTTTTAGGTATTTTATAGATTGTTATTTCATCAAAATCTCTTGCTGGATATTTATTGTATTCCTTTCTAGATTTCAAAATTCTTTGACTTTTTAAATGTTGCTTATATCTTTATTTTTGTATCTGAATATCAGATGTAAATTTTCTTTTTAAAAAAATTTTAATACTTTGTGGGGTACAGTTTAGGGTTAGGTATATGAATGTTCAGTATGCAGTTACCCTTGTTGATGAGGTGCGCCCCCGCTCACCTGGCAGTTTCCCACTACTGCCAATTCCAACACGCCATTCCCTGGGAGTTTCTTACTACTGTCAATCCCTTTTTATAGTATTATGATAATTGTTCAAGGAACGCTTATGGGTGAGAACACACGGTACTCTGTTCTTTGTTTCTGTGATAGATCACTGAATATGATAGACTCTAAATCCATCCAAGTTACTGTGAAGTCCATATGTTTGTCCTTCTTTATGACTGCATAATATGCCATTGTGTATATGTAACAGATTTTTTTAATCCAGTTCAGTTTCGATGGGTAGCATTGTTGGTTCCAATTTTTTTTTTTTTTTTTTTTTGCTATTGTGAATAGTGCTGCAATAAACATGCGTGTACGGGTATCTTTTTTTGTAGAATGATTTGAGTTCATCCAGGTATATTCCCAATAGGGGACTTGCTGGGTCATATGGAAGGCCAATTTCTAGTTCTTTTTGAAATCGCCACACTGTTTTCCAAAGAGGTTACACTAGTTTGTATTCCCACCAGTAAAAGCATTTTTTCTTCTCATCCTCACCAGCATCTATTGTTGTCTGTTTGATTAATGATGGTCTTTCTTACTGGAGTTAGGTGGATTCCCAATGTGGTTTTGATTTGCATTTCTCTGATGATTTGTGAGTCTGAGCATTTTTCATGTGTCTGTTAGCTGCTCATATCTCTTCTTTTGAGAAGTGTCTATTCATGTCTTTTGCCCACTTTTTAATGGAGCTGTTTGTTTTTTGTTTCAGCATTGTTGAGTTCCTTGTAGATTCTGGATGTTAGGCCTTTGTGAGATATTCAGTTGGCAAAAATTTTTCCCATTCTGTGGGCTGTCTCCCTGCTCTCTTGATGGTTTCCTTTGCTTTGCAGAGCTTGTAAGTTTGATGAAGTCCCACTTGTCTTTCTTATCTCTAATGGCATGGGCACTTAGGGTTTTGACCAGGAATTGGTTGCCAGTTATAATTTCTATAACGGTGTCTCCTGCATTTTCTAAGGTTCTTATAGTTTGAGGTTTTACATTTAGGTCTTGGATCCAGTTAGAGTTGATTTTTGTGTATGTTGATAGGTAGGGGTCCTGTTTCTATCTTCTGCGTATGGTCAGCCAGGTTTCCCAGCACCATTTACTGAAAAGGTTCTCCTCTCCCCAGTGGTTGTTATTGGAGACTTTGTCAAAGTTGATTTGGTTGAGAAATTGAGGGTTTTTTTCTGGAATCTCAATTATATTCTATTGGCCTATCTTGCCTTTTCATGTACCAATACCAAGCTGTTTTGATGATTCTAGCTTTATAGTAAAGTTTGAAGTCTGGTAATGTGATACCTCCTGCTCTGTTTTTTTTGCTGAGGATTGTTCTGGCTATTCTTGGTCGTTTGTGTTTCCATATGAATCCCTGTATTGTTTTTTCTAGGTCTGAGAAGATTGTTGCTGGTAATTTGATGGGTATTGCATTAAATCTGTAGATTGCCTTAGGTAAGATGGACATCTTCACAATGCTGATTCTTCCAATCCATGAGCATGGGATATTTTTCCACTTGTTTGTGTCATCTTTGATTTCTTTGAGTAGTGTTTTGTAGTTTTCATTGTAAAGGTCTTTCACGTCTCTGGTTAGGAAGATGCCAAGGTATTTCATTTATTTGGTGGTTATTGTAAATGGGATTTTGCTTTTTATTTGGGTTTCTGTTTGTTTATTATTGGTGTAAAGAAAAGCGATTGTCTTTAGCACATTTATTTTATACCCTGAGACTTTGTCAAAGTCTTTTATCAGTGCATGGAGGCTTTTGACAGATTCTTTTGGGTTTTCAAGGTACACAATCATGTCATCTGCAAAGAGAGATAACTTGACTTCCTCTTTCCCTATTTGGATACCCCTGATCACTTTCTCTTCTCTGATTGCTCTAGCCAGACTTCCAATGCTATATTGAACAGGAGGAGAGAGAGTGGCCATCCTTGTCTTGTTCCAGTTTTCATGGGAAATGGTTCCAATTTTTGACTGTTTAGGAGTATGCTAGCTGTGGGTTTCTTGTAGATTGCTTTTACTATTTTGATGTATGTTAAATGTATGCCTAGATGTTTGAGGGTTTTTATCAAGAAGGGGTGCTTGATTTTATCAAAAGCTTTTTCTGCATCTAATGATATAACCATGTGGTTTTTCTTCTGACGTCTGTTGATATATTTAATTACATTTATTGTCTTGTGAATGTTGAACCAGCCCTGCATCCCAGGGATGAAGCTGCTTGGTCATGATGAATGATTTTTGAGATGTGTTGTTGAATCCAATTTGCTAGGATCTTGTTGAGAATTTTGGCATCTATGTTCATCAAAGATATTGGCCCATGGTTAGTTTTCTTTCTTTGTTGGGTCTTTACCTGGCTTGGGTATCAGGGTGATGTTAGCTTCATAAAATGATTTGGCGAGTGTTCCATCTTTCTCTATTGCCTGGAATACTTTCAGTAGGATTGGTATCAGCTCCTTCTTAAATGTCTTATAGAATTCTGCTGGAAAGCCATCTGGTCCAGGGCTTTTTTTTTTTTTTTTTTTTTTTTTTGGTAGGTGGTTTTCTTATTACATAGTCAATTTCCTTGATTGTTATTGATCTATTTAGGGTCTCAATTTCATCTTGTTTCAACCTAGGCAGGTTGTGTGATATCAGAAAGTCTTTCATTTCCTTAAGGTTTTCCAGTTTGTTTCCATACAAGTGTACATAGTTGTCTCTAATGATCTTTTGTATTTCTTCAGGGTCAGATGTGACTTCATCTTTTGGGTTTCTGATTGCATTTATTTGGACTTTTTCTCTTTTTTTTTCTTGTTCAGTCTACTAGGGGACTATCGATCTTGTTTATCCTTCGAAATAAGCAGCTTTTTGTTTTATTGATTTTTTGTATTATCATTTTGTCTTCTATGTCCTAGATTTGGGCTTATATTTTGGTGATCTGGATTCTTCCTCTGAAGTTAGGGTGTTGGTGGTCTTGCTTTTCCAGCTTCCTAAGGTGACTTGTTAGGCTGTTAATTTGTGATCCTTCCATTTTCTTCATGTGCATTTGTAGAGATGAATTCCCCTCATACTACAGTTTTCATGGCATCCTAGAAATTCTGGTAAGATGTCTCATCATTTTCATTTGTTTCCAGGTATATTTTAGTCTCTGTATAATTTCAACATTAACCCTGGAGTTGTTTAGCATCGTGCTGTTTAGTGTCCATGTCTTTGTGCATTTGGGGGAACCTTGACGGTGTTGATGTTTATTTTTATTCCATTGTGGTCCAAGAAGGTGCATGACAAAATTTCAATCTTTTGAAGTTTGTTTATACTTGATTCATGGCCAAGTATGTGGTCGAACTTAGAGTACGTTCCATGCAGTGACGAGTAGAATGTATATTCTGTGGCCGTTGGGTGGAGTGTTCTGTAGGTATCAATTAAGTCCATTTGGTCAGGAATCACATTGAGGTTCTGGATCTTGTTGCTGATTTTTTTGTCCTAATGATCTGTCTAGGATTGTGAGTGGGGTATTAAATTCCCCAGCTATGATAGTGTTAGAGTCAATATCTTTCTTGTGTTTTTCTAGATGCTGTTTTATGAAAGTTGATGCTCCTATGTTGGGTGCATATGTGATTGGGATAGATATTTCTTGTTGATGGAGTAAACCTTTTATCATTATGTAGTGGCCTTCTGTGTCTTTTTAAATTTTTGTTAGCTTAAATGGTATTTTGTCTGTTATTAGGATCATGACTCCTCCTTTCTTTTGTGTTCTGTTCTCCCGAAAATTTGTTTCCAATCCTCTTACTTTGAGTCTGTCTGTGTCCACTTTAATAAGATGGGTCTTTTGAAAGCAATATATTGTTGTCTGGTGATATTTTATCCATTTTGCCATTCTATGTATTTTAGGTGGTGCATTTAGTCCATTCACAATTGGCTAATTATTGAAATGTGAGTATTGGTCCCTATCATAAAGTTCTTATAGAGTTGTTGTTGTCACTCTTTGTGTCTTTCTTTTGATTTTGCAATTGGTTCGTGTGTGTTTTACTCTTTTTCCTGTGCTCTTGTGAAGAATGTTGTTCTTTTTTCCTTTTCTTTTGTGTTTAGTACTTTCTTAAGTGTTTCTTATAGAGGTGGTCTGGTGACAGCGTAAGTTTTTAGGGATTGGATATCTGGGAAAGATTTTAATTATCCCTCACTGATGAAGCTTAGTTTGGCTGGGTAGGTTATTCTTGATTGAAATTATTGATCTTTTAAAACTTTGAAGATAGGGCTCCAAACTCTCCTAGCCTGCAGGGTTTTTGTAGACAAATCTGCTGCTCTTCTAATTGGTGTTCCATGGTAGGTGATCTGGCCTTTTTCTCTTGCTGCCTTTAGGATTTTTTCTTTTATACCTACTTTGTTTAGGTGAATTAGTATGTGTCTGGGAGTTGGTCTTCTTATTTGTTGTCTTTCTTTTCTTTTCTTTTTTTTTGAGTTGGAGTCTCACTCTATCGCCCAGACTGGAGTGCAGTGGCTGCTCCTGGCCACCACAGCCTCGACCTGCCGGGCTCCAGCAATCCTTCCACCTCAGCCTTCCAAGTGGCCGGAACTACAGGTGTGTGCTACCATGCCCAGCTGATTTTTTGATTTATTGTAGAGATGAGGTCTCGCTGCCCAGGTGGGTCTCGAACCCGCGGGCTCAGGCAATCCACTCACCTCCCAAAGGCGCAGGATTACAGGCTGAGCCACCGAAACTGACTCATTTGTTGTCTTTCAGGAGTTCTCTGAATCTCTTGTGTTTGAATTTTCGCATCACTGATGAGATAAGGGAAGTCTTCTTCAATAATCTCCTGGAATGTTTGTTCCAAAGTGCCCTCTGTCTCTCTTTCTTTTTCAGAAAGTCCAATTACTCTTAAATTTGGTCTCTTCAAGTGATCACTCATCTCTTGAATGTTTTCTTCTGTCTTTTTAAACTTCTTTTCCATGTTTTTGACAGTTTGGGTTAGTTCTATATTTTGGTCTTCAATCTCTGAAATTCTTTCTTCTGCTTGGCTAATTCTGCTTTCCATGCTTATCAGTTTGTTATTTATTTCATTCACAGTATTCTTTATTACTGTTACCTCAGTTATCAACACCTTCCTAGTTTCTTCTTGTCTCTCCTCAATTCTTTTTAATCTCTCTGTTAATTTCTTGATATCTAGGTTTATAGTTAGAGGCCAGTCATTCTGGGTGCTTTACATTGTTTGCATTCCACAGTCAGTTTTCTCAGTGTCTGTCCTCCCATGGGTCTGGGAGAGACCCATATTCTTCTTTTGGTTTTTCTTCATTTGTGTAGATTTTTCTCTCTCTCCCCTTTCTCTCCCCTTCTTTAATTCTGTTTTTCAGGGAAGGTGGAGCTACTTTAACTTCTTTTGTTCAATTTCCTATTCTTCCTCATAAGGGTCCTATGGCTTTGCTCACTTTTGAGGCTGGGGTGTGGGCTGGGGGCTGTACTTTTTGCAGTTTTTGAGGTTTAATTGAGGGGGAAGCTGTGAGTCAGAATCTATCTGCAGATCCCAGTGTCCACCAAAATGTGTATGAGTACACTGGAGCCTATTTTCCACTGCCTTACAATCTGTCCATGCAGCAGGGTATAGGTTTGCTCCCTGGAACAAAAGGAGTTACAAAAAAGAAAATAATGGAAAAGGGGGGGTCAAGAGGAAGTTAGAGAGAGAGAAGTGTGAGAGGGAAAACAGAGATACATACCAATTCACTGATGAAAAAGAGACACAAGGCTAGAAAGGAGTGAAAAACAGACACATAAACAAAATTCCCTAAAGCACACAAAGACAGTCCAATAAAATCATCCCTTTTGATGTGTTTTTCCCCAATACAAACAGGTAGTGTAAAAACGCACACAAAAGTGAGCAAAAAAAACAGTCAAGCAATAAAATAAAAAATCAAAATTCAAAATAAGAAACCAGACTAGCTCTGGAATCTTTCCTGAGTGTCTAAAGTCTCTTCAGCTCTGATCTCTAGCCTCTCCCCTTTTCTTTCATTACAGGCAGACAGATTTACTCCCACCTGAGAGATCTGCGACAGGGCTGGGGTGCCTGTATCTGATTCAGCGTAGAGGAGGGGCTTTTGTCTCCTGTTTAGCGACATTACCTTACAAACCAAGGTGGAGGCTGCTCATAGGTGGGCAGGGCAATGCAAATCTCTGCCTGGAAAATGGCCGAGGTGGGTGCCTCCTATTTCGCAGATCTTTTCTCTCCACTGTCCTTTCTCTCCACTCATCTGGGTCCATGGGTGATCCACTATAATGGGCTGTGGTGGTGTGTTTCCAGCATCGGGCACTGGGGATCAGTGACATAGCTAGGTGCTGCATTTGGTGTACTGCCAGTGGTCTGGGGTGGAGGAGGGAGCTGGGGATTCCCCCTTCTGGAGCTGAGAGCTGAGATCGGCTGATCAGCACCTCATTAAGATATACTGTTCCCTTACACAACCCGGGGGTCCCAGCTTCAGTTGGAGGCTAGGCAGAGTGGGGTGGGGTAGTCTCTGTGGGTCTCTGCCTGGACACAGGGCTCCAGCTGCTCTCTGGGCCTGCTGCAGCCAGGGGTGAGTTGGGGGAAGTGGAGTGCAAAACTGCTGGGTGCCTCAGCCAGGGTGGGGATCGGAGCTCCAAAGGTCAGGTGGTGAGAATGACAGCAGCTTTGGGCACCCACACAGGGCACTTCAGGCAGGAATGTAGCTGGTATCTCTGAGGGGTGGTTGCCTAGAGCCTTCCTGGGTGATGGCAGCTAGAAATAGGGCTGGGTGGAGACCCTGGACCCAGGGTGGGGAGCTGGAACTCTGAGGAGTGAGCACCGGCTGTGACTTCGGGTGCTTCAGCCCTGGCAGAGGCACGGGCACTGGGGGCCTGCATGGGCAGCAGTGACCTTGGGCCTGGTGGGGTGCCCCAGGAGGGAATAGAGCCTGCAGTTCTGAGGGGTGGGCATGGAGGGCCTCCACAGGCTGCCACGGCCTGAGACTGGGTTGGGATCCCAGTCAGGGAGGGAGCTTGCAGCTGCTGAGTGCTGGGCAGATCAGTGTAGCCAGCAAGGCAACCCAGATTTCCGCAAGGTGGTATCCAAGGGCCTCTGCAGGTGGTGGGTGGCTTGGGGCCAGGTGAGATGGTGCAGCCAGGGAGGGAGCTGGGATATCCATGTGACAGGGCCTGGGGCCACCAGGGGTGGAGCAGCAGTGGTTGAGGGTCCACAATAGCCGGCATTGCATGGGTCTGAGGGTCTCCAGGCCTCAGACCAGTGGGGCTGGCGGTGGGCAGGGGCGTGGGGATAGGAAAGTAAGAATCTGGGGGGGTACTCACTTCCTGAGAATCTTACAGTCCCACCTATGCCATTGCCATCTTACCGGAACTCCCCCATGGTGTTTTCAAATACATTTACAATATGGAATGAGTAAATCAAGATTAGATGATGAAGCAGATCCATTACTTCACATATGTTTTTGTGTTTTATTTTTGAGTTGGAGTCTCATTCTGTTGCCCAGGCTGGAGTGCAGTGGCACACTCACGGTCACCCCAGGGTCGACCTGCTGGACTTAGGCAATCCTTCCACCTCAACCTTCCAAATAGCTGAAACTACAGGCACAGGCTACCACATCTGGCTAATTTTTTTTTAATTGTAGAGATGATGTCTCATCAAGTTGCTCAGGCTGTTCTAAAACCTGTAAGCTCAGGCAATCCCCCACCTCGGCCTCCAAAAGTGCTGAGATTACAGGCTTGAGTCACCATGCCCAGCCCTCATACTTTTTAATGATGAAAACATATAAGATCTGTGTTTTACACTTTATTTCTTTTATTTTTTAAGTTATCTAAAGATTTGAAGTTTAGCTTCTGAAATGTTCACTTCAATGTTATTGTTGTAGCTTCCTTTCATTTAGTGACCACTAGGAACAAGAATGCTGCTAAGTATTATAGAGATATTATATGCTTTAATTTTAATAATGGTATCATGAAGTGGATATTTCTATTCCATTTTAAAGATTACAAAATTTTATCTTAGACATTCTAATTGGCATTGTCGGATTTGCAGAACAGGCAAGTTCCAGAGCCCTGATTCGAATTCAGACATAATTCTCAGGTTTGTAAACTTACCATGATGCACTGCTTTTCCCTGGCACCTCTGTATTTCCACTGTATCACAGTTCCACCAGGTCTGAATGCTGATTCTATACTACAGTAGGTCATCTATGATCATGCATTTGGATGAGTAAATTTCCATAAAAATTTACCTTTTACAAACATGTTTTTCACTACAAATTTTGGACTTTCTATTTTAGTTTGATCCCCAGTCCTCTCTGTCACTCTTCTTATTGGCCTTTTCATAAACACTTATTTGATACATAGTCTTTTAATTCCCTCTTATATACCTTTTTAATTCCCAGAAAATCACCTTTATACATGAGATCCTTTGTCTTATCTTTTTCAGTACCCACATCACTTCATCCAAATTAGTCCTCACTGCTCTATTTCAAGTATTGTAACATGGAATAACACATAGATACCAAATGCATACACACGTGCTTCTAACGTCCCAACGTCTCTTCTGGGACTTTGCTCATCTACTCTATCATTCTTTTTACTGCTGCTAGATCCTTTCCTCCAGTCTTGAAACATGATCATGTCTTCCTTATCCTTAAAATCCCTCCTTTGTTTCCTGGGCCCTTTCACTATTCAATCTCTTCTATACAAACAAAACAAAATGAATCCTCCAGGCTTTCCATTGATTTATTCAAGTGTGCTAGAGTGATGAAAAATACAAATGCATTTAAGAACATACATCACTCTTCACACTTTCTTTCTAAAAGCCAGCTCTTTCCCTAGTCTTCCTCATTGTTAGAGAGCATCGTCTAACTCCTTCGTTGAGGCCAAAACTCCATGTGTCATTCCAGTTTGTGTTGCTCCAGTCTGTTTTCAATCCACTAGTATTTCTGTTGGTTTTAACTCTAAAATAAATTAGTAATCAAGTCATTTCTCGGCATTTTCCCTGTTTCCCTCTAAGACTGATGTACCATCTCTCACCTATTTCAACAGTCTTTGCTGTAGCTTTTTTTATTTACCTTGTTTTATTTACCTTGTTTCCACAAGAGGCACATTGTCCTTTCTAAAGTATAAATCAGAACATTCAATCTCCTGCTTAAACCTTTTAAATAGCAATGTAATACAACACAAATTCTCTGCTAAATTGTACAAAAATTATAATATAATGATTTATAGGCCCAATAATAGTATAATTGTACATTATCTCGCCTACATGTTGAAATTCAACCACTGCAATTTTCCCATTAAGTGGTCAGTGACCACTTTGTTTCTCTCACTAACTTTCAGTAATTCAAATTTGGTCATTGCACTTGCATTTCTTTGTTCCCTTAATTTCACCTCGGTTATTAACAAGGAGCTTCCATTCTTATCACTGGCATTTTATTGCAAATGTTAACTATTCAAAAAAGACTCTTGATGATGCTAGTAGGTAAATTTGTTTCCATTTGCCTACTTGCCACAACTTTCTATTACATTTCTATTTTTTTAAAATCAAACTTCTCAATATTTGAAATTCTAATTTCAACTTCACTTACATTATTTACATTTTGTTTATATTTTATTTATATTTATTTACAATTTTATTTACATTTACCTTACTAGAACATAATGCACATGAAGGAAGAAAGACATTATCATTTACACATTGGTGAAAAATCCAGAATCTAAAACAATACCAAATGCACAGTATCTTGTTATATCATATCTGTTGCATAAAATAAAAAATTAAATTTAATTGTAATTATTCATTTGTGCTTATCATGATAAAAATAAAGTTAGATAACTTCATAGTAAAAGGACCAATGTATTTACTACATTTTTAGATTTTGTAAAATGATAGTGAACAAGCTATTTTTATTTTGATAATTCTATGGTTTATTTAAAGTAAAATAGTACAATCATTCTTTGGTACCTGTGGGGGATTAGTTCCAGGATCTCTACAAATATCAAATTCTGTTGAAACTCAAGTTCCTTATATGAAATGATGTAGTATTTGCATATAACCTATGCATATCATCCTGAATACTTCAAATCATCTCTAGATTACTTATAATACCTCATGCAATGTAAATGCTATATAAATTACTATAATGTATTTTTTATTTTTAATTTTTTTGTAACTTTTTCAATCTGTGGCTGGTTGCATCAGGAATATGGCGTGATAGCTATAGTAAAAAAATGATTGAATTGTTAAGTGGTATTTCATATTCTAAATTATTTAGCCTATTAATTTGCTTAATAATGACAATAAAACAAACAATCTAACAATTTGTTGAGTCTTAAAAATAGCTGTTAAAGTATACCTTTCATCTTAACGATGTTTCTGTAATAGACTTGATTTGTTGTTGACCAGATTGCTCACCCCCAATATCACTAATTTAAATTGCAGTGATGACTCTCCCCCACCCCCAATTTATAATCTTTTTGAACCTCTCATCCATTTCCTTGATTTCTACTGAACTTCAAATGTATTTCTTTAAAATATAACCCTCCCTTAAACTCCAGGCAATTCTGTTTCCAAGGATCAAGTTATATCTTTACAATGACAACATTGAGGTGTTTTAACTTACACTCATAGGTATTATAATGTGGTTCTTCAGAGTCTTGCATTCGAGTTCCAGCTCCTCTAAGTTCAAGTTTTTTTACTCTGCAACATAAGGATTACAACATTACCCACATTTTAGGCAGCACTAACTCTAAAGATTCAAGGAACTGAAAAATGAAAATCATTAAGCAAATAATAAATGGCATATAACTATCTAATTACTGGCCATAAATGGTGGCATTGGAATTGCTATTATTAATTTACTACCTCATCATTAAATTTTATGAAAATACAAAAAATAAATGACTGGCATTTAAATAGTTGTCTTTGTTAATTAATATGTTCTTTATTGTGTCATTAAAGTGTAACTATGGGCATTTTGTGATGAATATTTCTTTCTATAATTCACCAATATTTAACACTCATAATGTACCAGACACTATTTAGGATATCAAGGGTTTACACTATTAACTATCCATATCTTATCTTAAAAAACTCAAATTATAAAATGGCACTTAGAGAATATTCATGTTTATTAGGGGATGTGTAATAGTTTTTATATAGCAGATGTATTCAAGGTAGTGGGTTTGAGTTCAAGATTGAGAAATCTTTCATAAATGTTTAATCCTATCCTTAGTTTTCTTATTTGTAAAATTAATGGTTTGATTATATTATCTCTAATAACCATTTAAAGTTTTAATATTATGTACCAGTAAATAGCCCATAAATTATAATGGTGTACTTATCTAAAACAAACAAGGAAGGTAAGATGCCATTTACATACATTTCTATTTATTCAAAATTGTGGGAAGATTTTTGTTTAGTTGTGTGTGTGTGTGTGAAATTTGTTAGTACAAAACTGTGGTGAAATGAATTATCTATCATGTCTTTTATTTTTATAATAGGTCACAACAATATCAATATTGACTGCAGTAGAAAGGTTGTACTGATGATCTCATCTCTTTTCCAGGCCAAAGAATCTAACTCTTGTGAATATTATAGCTTTACTATGCAGGATTATAATAAGATGTCAATCTGTGAATTTTGGCAGCACATGAAATCACTGTGGGGAATTTTTTAGATTAAAGAACAGCCTTTGTTTAATATCTTTATTCCCTCAACAGAGCAGTAGGACTAATTGGCAAGTTGGATTACTCACAAAAGCCAAACATTATTCAATATAATAGCAGAAGGTATTAGATAAATTATAACTTATATCTCTGAAATTTTCAAGTTGGTAGCCAAGAGAACTCTGGTAAATGTAATATTTTGATATCCATTCTCAAATACAATTCTAGTAGCTAAAACAAAGGCTTTGCTCTTTTGAATCAACTACTCTTTGCTTGCAAATTTGACAAAGCAAAAGGTTTACTGATTAGTTTAAAATATTTTCAAGATGCCAATTTTCAATCCTGGCAAAAGTACCTTTAAAAATAATAAATTAAATTAATGATTTAAACTATGGCTTCTTAAAAATGTTCACACTACTAGTTGGTTATTAGATGGTTTTAACAATTATTACCTTCTTATGTATATTTAAAATATTTTCAGTAATTAGATATGGAAAATATGTTTTAGTATGTACTGTTGATGGCTTTGTAACGATTATTTCTTTCTTTAAAATCAAAGAGATAAAGTTGCAAAGCCTATTTATTAGCTCTTTCTGATATATACTGTACAGATAATAGATAAGGAAATTCAAGCATGTTTTGTCATTTTTATGAATGCAATAAGACAAATTGGTATCCAGCATGATATTGACATTAGAGATGTAACTGCTATGTTTATCACTCATATTTCCTAGACACTTTGAAACCAGCTTCATAGATAAAGCCATTAATCAATTAGGCTTCATGAGTTTTAATTCTTAAGTGTTCATACTGGTTGCTAATATATACTCCTAGTGACAGGTTCATAGGCTAAAAAGACTGTGGATCAGAATGACATATTTATGTACAGGCATAATATTTCCTGAGATAGATTATCTCTGAAAGACATATCAATAGAATGTATCATCTTTTTTGTTGGATTAATTCCTTTTATTATCATAAAGTGTTTCTATTTGTCTGGATAAAAAAATCCTTGCTTTAAAATCGACATCATATGGTACTGTGGACATATACCAGTATTGCTTTGTTTTTTGATAATATTTGCATGAATATCACTTTCAATCATTCTGTGTAATTTTATAGTGTTGTCTTTGTAATCTACATAAAATGGAGGTAAACTTTTATCAGCTCTGACAATCTTAAAATTTTAATTGTTGCATTTAAAAAAATCACTATAATTTATAATATGTTTTTGTTTATATCTACGATCCTACTATTTGTTTCTATTTGCCTCATACTTTTTATGTCCTATTACCTTTTCTTCTGTCTTGATGACTTTCAGATCATGCAGTATTATCATTTTTTTCTCCTTCAATTGTAAATTGAAATGTAATTAAAAATGTAATTAAAAAATTACATTTTTAACCTGATTTTAGTAATCACACTAGAGATTTAAACATACATCCTTCACTAATTATGGGTTAAAATAAATAATCATTTTTCCAACTTCATCAGCTATAATAGAAATTTTGAACCAATAATCTATACGTATATCATATATATTTCCTTCTGCGTCTTGCATAATTGCATAAATTTAAATGTGCTACCTTGTGTGGTTATTCCACACAATAAGTTACATGTGTTATTTTGTACTGTCTCTCTACATATGTATATAATACATATTTACCACATAATTGCTCAATTTAAATAATTTCAAAGTTAATATAATGTTTTAAAGTCCAAAAAAATTACTACAACTGATACATAAGTAAACATGTAAAGGTAACATATTTTTGTTGTATAACACACGGTCATTGGATAGCATATGAGGATACATATTTGATAGGAGAGGATTAATAAACCAGAAAGAGAAAGGATAATTAAGGAAAGTATAGGTTGCCTAGGAAGGCTTGGAGAAATTTTTCTTTAAAGTGGGTGCCTTGGAGTTTAAAAATCAGTAGCTTGAATTAAAGCAATATACAATGTGCACAAATGTGCAAATTTAAAAGTTTTTCTATTATTACTTTATATTATCAAAGCATATATACATCTGAGAGTTTTTATTTTCCCTGGAAAATAGCATATAAACTTATCTTCTGAGAATAAGCGAATGTAGAAGAGCATTTTAAACATATTTACAGCCTTCTTTCTTCTCTAGACTTCCAGAACACTGAAACTTCCAGAGTTCACTTGGCCAAAACCTGACCAGCCCTAGAAAGTGCCTAAGCTTGAAAAATGAAATAAAAATAACAAAAATCTGATAAAAAATACATGAAATAGGAATTTTAATGCAGAAAAAAGGCAAAGGAGACCTTGAAGAACTTAAAGCATCCAGTATCAATTAAATGGCGTGCCAAGTGAGAATTACTGTCACCAGATGTTTTGGTGTGTATTATTGTGATCTTTCAGACATACTAATAACTTACTGAGTCTGTTTTGGAATTATTTTTAACCTAAAAATAACTTCTTAAGTCTGATCCAGAAGATGACTTGTATTTGGTTCATATTATTCATGTGCTAATGAAATTCCTCCCTTTCCTATGCCCTGTAGCCTAGATCAATATTTTCATATGAAGGCCATAAAGTATATAGAAGTGGAAAGTACAAAGAAATGTACTCTTCTGATCACATTTCTTCTGGACATAGAAATAATGATAATGCTGATAATAAAATTATTTTAATTATGATGGAAATATCTATGTAATATTTATTATTAGATAGGAGTATTATAAGTATTTTGCACATATTATGCCACATTTCTTTGAGATTATCCTATAATTTGGGTAGTTTTATAATAGAACTAGGATAATACTGGCTACTCTATTTTTACATGAATCACTTCTCATATTCATTTATAAGCAAGCAGATTTTTTTTTTAATAGCACACTGAAATGAAGAAACAACCAAAAATAATGCTTTTATTGGGCTGGTGAAGTTTGATGGCTGGCAGTAAAAGCAATAAGTTATTGTGCAATACAATTAAATTATGAAGAAAGAGTAATTTACAATTTTACAAAATATGAAAAGGTAAAGAATAAGGTCAGCTAAATATACAACAGAGTAGCTTATATCAGGAGAAAATAATCATCTTTTGATAAAAACAATATTATGCAGGAACTCTATAATTCTTTATATAAAATGCCCAGCAATCAGTAAAAAATTAGCAGACATGTTGTTAGATTTATATAAGGGTGTAATAAAAAACAAAAATAAAAATAGTCATAAGAAATACACTATTGATGTCGCAGAATGGAATTAGTAGACTCAGACTTTTAAATTATTGTGATTAATAAATTCAAGAAAACAGATATTATCTTGGAGAATTTTAACTGAGAACTATTTGATATAGAGTGAAATGAAAATTCTAATGCAAAAAAAGAAACCATAAAAATTAAAAATTATTTTTAGGTTGAATAATAGATGAGATAAAATGGAGGGAAATTGGATGGACTATAGATAAGTAGTTAGAAAATATCCAGACTGAAAAAAACATAGAGAGGAAAAAATTAAAAAATGGAAAATGCATATATCAAAATAAGATTGCACATATTTATATCAAACTTTAATTAATTCAGAATGTTCATTGTTTTATATAATATAATGACCAATGAATAAATGAATAACATTCATGAAAATGAAAAAAAACATAATTAGAGTTCTAACATACAGCATGGTAGCTATTGCTAAATTAGCAAAGAAAGTAAATATTCTCATCACATAAAAAGAAAAAAAAAAAGAAATATGGTAACCATGTGAGGTGATGGATATGCTAATTAACTTGATTGCCATGATTATTTCACAATGTAAACACATATTAAAACAAAGAGTTGTATACCTTAGCTATGCACATTTTATTTGTCAATTATACCTCAGTAAAGACAAAATAAGTATACTCTTCCCACAGTAGGCCTGGGGCATCTGACCTAAGCTGTGAGCACATCAGCCTTCACTGACAGTAGCCCTATCAGCCTGAGCTGAGAGCAAGAGAGAGAGTTGAAAGGACACTGGACTTACAGGAATGACCTCAGAGCACGTTTGGTTTCTTGTTTTGTTTTTTGTTTTTTTAATTTTTATTTTTTTTATGTTTGTTTGGCTCATTTTTGTTTTAGTTTTTTTTTTTATTTCTCTTCCTTTCAATTTTTAATAACGTTTTCATACTTGCTTTATTTCTGTTATTTTACTGATTTTTTCCATTTCTTTAGACTTCCTGTTTGTGTGTGGGAAGAGAATATCAATAGGGAGGTTTTCTTGGATTGTGTGTTTGTATGATTATCTGTATTTTTTTTTTTTACTCTTTTCTGTCTCTGTGTCTCTTTTCATTTGTTGGCAAGTCTGTCTGTTTTCCCTCTTACTCTTCTCTCTCTCCACCTTCCTCTTGTCCCCCTCCTTCCTTTTTCCATTCTTTTCCTTTTACTTACCTCATTTTGCTTCCAGGGAGCAAAACTATACATCCACTGCATGGACAGATTGTAAGGCAGTGGGAAATGGGCTCCAGGGTGCCCATATACCTGTCAGTGGATACTGGGATCTGCAGATAGATTTTGAATCACAGCTCCCCCCTCAATTAAATCTCAAAACTGCAAAAAGTAATCCCCCAGCCCACAGTCCAGCTTCAGAGTTGAACAAAGCCAGAAGATCCATATAAGAAAGTATAGGAGACTGAGCAAACAGAAGTAAAAGCAACCTCGCCATCCCTGAACAACAGAATTAAAGAAGAGAGGGAAAAAGTGGGGAGAGGAAAATCTACACAAATGAAGAAGAACCAAAAGAAGAATATAAGTCTCGTACAGACCCCTGCTAGGCTAGAAACTGAGAAAATAGATGACAGAACAGAAAAAATGAAGAGCCCCCAGAACGACTGATCTCAAACTACAAACCCAGCTATCAAGACATTAATAGAGAGAATAAATAGAATTGAGGAGAGACAAAAGGGAAATATGAAGGAGTTGATAACTGAGATAACAGTAGTAAAGAAAACTGAGAATGAAATAAATGACAAACTGATAAGCATGGAAAGCAGTCAGTCCAGCAGAAGAAAACAATCACAGAGCTTGAGAACCAAAATATAGAACTCACCCAAACTGTCAAAAACAAACAAACAAAAAAGAAGCTTTAAAAGACAGAACAAAACCTTCAAGGGATGAGTGATTATTTCAAGAGACCAAACCTAAGAGTACTTGAACTTCCTGAGGCAGAAAGAGAGACAGAGACCATCCTGGAATAAACATTCCATGAAGTTATTCAAGAAAACTTCCATCCTCTCATCACTGATGCATCCATCCAAACACAAGAGACTCAGAGATCCCCTACAAGACAACAAATGAGAAGAACAACTCCTAGACACATAGTAATTTGCCTAAACAAAGTAAGTATAAAAGAAAAAATCCTAAAGGCAGTAAGAGAAAAAGGTCAGACTACCTACCGGGGAAGACCAATTAGAATAGCAACAAATTTATCTACAGAAATACTTCAGGCTAGGAAAGCTTGGAGCCCAATCTTTAAAGTTCTCAAAGAAAACAATTTCAACCAAGAATAACCTACCCAGCTAAGCTAAGCTTCATCGGTGAGGGAGAATGAGAGTATTTTCCATTCACTCCCAAAGAACTTATGCTGTCTCTAGACCAGTTCTACAAGAAACACTTAAGAAAGTATTAAACACAGAAGAAAGGGAAAAAAGAATGACAACGTTCTTCACAAGAGTACAGGAAAAAGATTGAAAGCACACAGGAATCAACCAAAAAACTAAAAGAAAGACAACAAACAAACAGGAACAACAATAACTGTATAAGCACCACATGACAGGGGTAAACTCTCACATTTCAATAATTAGCCTGAATGTGAATGGCCTTAAAGCACCACAAAAAAGATATAGAATGGAAAAATGTATAAAATATCATGAAGCAACAATATACTGTCTCCAAGAGACTCATCTTACCAGAAAGGACACTTTATAGAGTCAAAGTAAGAGGATGAGAAGCAAAATTTCAGCAAACGGAAGACAAAAGAAAGCAGAAATTGTGATCTTAATATCAGACAAAATTCCCTTTGAGATCTCTAAAATTAAAGAAGATATATAAGATCACTATATAATGATAAGAGGTTCAATACATCAACAAGAAATATCCATTCTAAACATATGCACCCAACATAGGAGCACCAATTTTCATAAAGCAGCTTCTAGGAAAAGTTAAAAATGATATTGACTCTAACACCATAATAACTGGGGACTATAATACCCCACTCACAACCCTAGACCGATCATCAAGACAACAAATCAGCAAGGAGATCCTGAACCTCAACGTGACTCTTGACCAAATGAACTTAACTGATATCTACAGAACACTCCAACCAATGAACACAGAATATACATTCTACTCATTACCACATGGAACGTACTCTAAGATCAACCACATCCTAGGCCATAAATCAAGCATAAACAAAATTCATGAGACTGAATCATGCCATGCACCTTCTCAGACCACAGTGGAATAAAAATAAATATCAACACCAACAATATTCCCCCAAAACCCCAAAGACATGAACACTAAATGGCATGATGCTAAGCAACTCTTGGCTCAACATGGAAATCAAACAGAGATTAAAAGATACCTGGAAGCTAATGAAAATGAAGAAACATCTTACCAAACCTTCTGGGATGCCAAGAAATCAGTAGTAAGAGAGGAATTGCTATCTCTACAAATACATATGAAGAAAATGGAAAGATTGCATATTAAGCTTAAGAAGACACCTCAAGATGCTGGAAAAGCAAGACCATCAAAACCCCAATTTCAACAGAAGAATCCAGATCACCAAAATAAAAGCCCAAATCCAAGACATAGAAGTCAAAAAGATAATACAAAAAATCAGTGAAACAATAAACTGTTTTTTTGAAAGGATAAACAAGATTGATGGTTCCCTAGCTAGGCTGACCAAGAAAAAGAGAAAAAGCCCAAATAAACTCAAATAGAAAAACAAAAGATGAACTCACAATTGACCCCGAAGAAATACAAAAGATTGTCAGAAACTACTATGTACGCTAGTATGGAAACAAACTTGAAAACCTAAGGGAAATGAAGGACTTTCCGACATCACACAACCTCCCCAGGAACAAAGAAGAAATTGAGACCCTAAATAGATGCATAAAAATTGAGGAAATTGATTATGTCATCAGACAACTACTTACGAAAAAAAGTCCTGGGCCAGATGGCTTTCGAGTGGAATTCTACAATACATACAAGGAGGAACTGATACCAATCCTATTGAAAGTATCCCAGGCAATTGAGCAAGATGGAGCTCTCCCTAAATCATTTTAAGAAGCTAACTTCACACTGCTACCCAAGCCAGGTAAAGATTCAACAAAAAAAGAGAACTACAGGCCAATATCCTTGATGAACATAGATATAAAATTCTCAACAACATCCTAGCAAACTGGATTCAACAACATCTCAAAAATCATCTACCATGATCAAGTAGGCTTCATCCCTGGGATGCAAGGATGGTTCAACTTTCATAAGACCATAAGTGTAATTAAATACATCAACAGTCATAAAAACAAAAGCCACATGGATATATCATTAGATGCAGAAAAAGCTTTTGATAACATCCAGCACCACTTCTTGAAAAAACTCTTGAACATCTAGGCATAGATGGAACATATCTCAAAATAGTAAGAGTCATCTACAAGAAACCCACTGCCATGATACTGCTAAACAGACAGAAATTGGCACCATTTCCCCTGAAAACAGGAACAAAACAAGAATGCCCACTCCCACCCCTCCTGTTCAACATAGTTTTGGAAGTCCTAGCTAGAGCAATCAGAGAAGAGAAGGCAATCAGGTGTATCCAAATAGGAAAAGAGGAAATCAAATTATCCCTCTTTGCAGATGACATTATTCTGTACCTCGAAAACCCAAGAGAATCTGTCAAAAATCTTGCATTGATAAAAGACTTTGGCAAAGTTTCAGGGTATAAAGTAAATGTGCAAAAGACAATCACATTTCTATACATCAATAATAAACAAACAGAAACCCAAATAAAAAGCACAATTCTATTCACAATAGACACAAACAATAAATGAAATACCTTGGCATCTTCCTAACCAAAGACATGAAAGAACTTTACAATGAAACCTACAAATCACTCCTTAAAGAAATAAAAAATGATACAAACAAGTGGAAAAATATTCCATGCTCATGAACTGGAAGAATCAACATTGTTAAGATGCCCATTCTACCTAAAACAATCTACAGATTTAGTGCAATACCCATTAAATTACCAGCAACATTCTTCTCAGACTTAAAAACAATACAGGAATTCATATGGAAACATAAATGATCATGAATAGCCAAAGCAATCCTCAACCAAAACAACAAAGCAGGAGGTATCACACTCCAAGACTTAAACGTTATTATAAAGCTACAATAATCAAAACAGTTTGGTATTTGTACAAGAACAGGCATATAGACCAACAGAATAGAAATGAGATTCCAGAAGCAAAACCTCAATTTCTCAACCAACTCATCTTTGACAAAGGTTCCACCACCAACCACTGGGGAGAGGGGGACCTATTCAGTAAACGGTGCTGGGAAAACTGGCTGATACCATGCAGAAGATAGAAACAGGACCCCTACCTATCCCCATACACAAAAATCAACTCTAAATGAATCAGAGATTTAAACATAAAACCTCAAACCATAAGAACCTTAGAAAATGCAGGAGACACTCTTATGGAAATTGGAACAGGCAATCAATCTCTGATCAAAACCCCAAGTGCCCATGCCATAAGAGATAAGATAGACAAGTGGGACCTCATCAAACTTGACAAGCTTCTGCAAAGCCCAAGAAACAATTAAGAGAGCAGAAAGACAGCCCACAGACTGGGAAAAAATATTTGCCAACTCCATGTCTAACATCAAGGATCTACAAGGAACTCAAACATACTGAAAAGAAAAAAACAAACAGGCCCATTACAAAGTGGGCAAAAGATATGAATAGGCAGTTCTCGAAAGAAGACATACAAGCAGCCAACAGAAACATGAAAAAATGTTCAGCCTCACTGGTCATCAAAGAAGTGCAAATTAAAACTCCATTGGGCCGGACTTGGTGGTTCAACCTGTAATATCAGCACTTTGGGAGGCTGAGACAAGTGGATTGCCTGAGCCTGCAGGTTCGAGACCCACCCGGGGAACTTGACGAGACCTCGTCTCTAGACTACGTAAAAAATTAGCCAAGCATGGTAGCGTGTGCCTATAGTTCTGGCTACTTGGAAGCCTAAGGCAGAAGGATTGTTGGAGCCCAGCAGGTCGGGTCTGCAGCGGCCAGGAGCATGCCACAGCACTCCAGTCTGGGCAACAGAGTGAGACTCCAACTCAAAAATAAATAAAGTAAAATAAAAGTAAAGTAAAATAAAATAAAATCTCCACTGCGATTTCACCTAACTCCAGTCAGAATGGCCATTCATCACTAACTCAAAAAATAACAGATGCTGGAGAGGATGTGGCAAAAAGGGTACACTTCTACACTCTTGTTGGGAGTTCTACACTGTGGAAAACAGTGAGGTGACTCCTAAAAGTTCTAAAAATTGATATTCCGTATGACCCCGCAATCCCCCTTATGAGGAATATAGATGGAATAACTCAAATCACACTATCAAAAAGTTAACTGCACACATATGTTTATCGCAGCATTGTTCACAATAGCAAGAACATGGAACCAACCATGCTGCCCATCAAAAGAGGACTGAATAAAAAAAAAATGTTGCATATAGACACAATGGAATATTATGCAGTCATAAAAAAGAACAAAATCATGAACTTTGTAACAACCTGGATGGAATTAGAGTCTATAATACTGAGTGATCTTTCACAGAAACAAAGAACTGAGTGTCACATGGTCTCATTCATATGTGAACTTTGAACAACTATCATAATACTATAAGAAAAGGATTGACAGTAGTGTGAAACTGCATGGGGGGTGGGGAAGGTGTGGGGGCAGGGAGGTGGGATTGGCAGTAGTGGAAATCTGCCTGGGGAAGGGGGTCACACCTCATCAACAAGGGTACCTGCACAGTGAATATTTGTATACCTAACCCTAAATTGTAGCCCACAACTTTAAAATTAAAAAATTAAAAATTTTAAAATAAGAGATTTTATTTTATAAAACTACTAGCATATGCGTCTAATAAAATAGTCAGTAAAATATAGCTAAGATAAAAGCACAAGAAAAAATTAACAAACAACAGATATTTCCAACACATTCTTCTCTGTAACTATTGGGGCAACCAGAACATTAATAAGGATACATATTTGCAAAATATGATATTTGTAGACCTAAAAATTTAAGAAAACATGCAAAGTACTTCATCACACAATGGACAAAAATGCAGTTCTAGTCAATTGTACACAAAATGTCAAAATTTACCATACAGGACTTAAGCAAATTTCAACATAACTGAAGTTATTGAAATTATGAGTATATTATCAAACCACAGTGGAATTGTGCTAGAAATCAATAATAGAATGAAAAATTTGTTAAAGTTTTAAAACTGAACAATATACTCCTCAACAGCCAATGAGTCAAAAAAGAAATCACAATGAAAGTTCAAAAATACTTTGGAACAAATGAACATGAAAACACAGCACATCAATACAAAGAAGATACAGTAAAAACAGAGCTCAAAGGGAAATTATAGCAATAAACACAGATGTTAAAAAAAGAAAGATCTCAAATCCCCTGCTAAATTTACATCTTTTTTAAACATATTTTTATTTTAAAATTGTGGGTACAGTTAAGAGTTAGGTATACAAATATGCATTCTGCAGGTACCCTTGTTGATGAGGTGCGCCCCCCCATCCCCAGACAGATATCGACTACCATTAATCCCACTTCCCTTCCCTTCTCTGCACCCCCATAGTTTCCCACCACTGTCAATCCTTTTGTTATAGTATTACGATAGTTGTTCAAGGTCCACTTATGAGTGAGAACATGTGATACTCAGATCTTTGTTTCTGTGAGAGATCACTCAGTATTATAAACTCCAATTCCATTTCAGGTTGCTGCGAAATTCATGATTTTGTTCTTTTTTATGGCTGTGTAATATTCCATTATGTATGTGCCACCTTTTTTCATCCAGTCCTCTTTTGATGGACAGCACGGTTGGTTCCATGATCTTACTATTGTGAACAATGCTGTGATAAACATATGTGTGCAGGTATCTTTTTCCTAGAGTGATTTGAGTTCTTCAGTGTATATTCCTAGTAGGGGGATTGCAAACTCATATGGAAGGTCAATTTTTAGAACTTTTCGGTATTGTCACACTGATTTCCACAGAGTTTCGACTAGTTTCCACTCCCACCAACAGTGTAGAAGTGTTTCCTTTTCACCACATCCTCTCCAGCATCTGCTGTTTTTTGAGTTATTGACAATGGCCATTCTGACTGGAGTTAGGTGGTATCTCAGTGTAGTTTTAATTTGCATCTCCTTGATGATTATTGAGGTTGAACATTTCTTCATGTGTCTGTTGGCCGCTTGTATACCTAAGGTAATCTATAGATTTAGTGCAATACCCATCAAATTACCAGCAACATTCTTCTCAGACCTAGAAAAAACAATATAGGAATACATATGGAAACACAAATGACCAAGAATAGCCAGAACAATCCTCAGAAAAAAAAAAAGCAGGAGGTATCACATTACCAGATTTCAAACTTTACTATAAAGCTGCAATAATCAAAACAGCTTGGTATTGGTACAGGAATAGGCATATAGACCAATGGAATAGAATTGAGATTCCAGAAACAAAACCTCAATTACTCAACCAATTCATCTTCAACAAAGACTTCACCACCGACCACTGGGGAGAGGAGAACCTCTTCAGTAAATGGTGCTGGGAAAACTGGCTGACCACATGCAGAAGATTCAAACAAGACCCCGATCTATCCCCATACACAACAATTAACTCCAAGTGGATCAGAGACCTAAATGTAAAACCTCAAACCATAAGACCCTTAGAAATGCAGGACACACCCTCATGGAAATCGGAACTGGCATCCAATTCCTGAACAAAACCAGAAACGCACGGGCCATAAGAGATAAGATAGACAAGTGGGACCTCATTAAACTGACGAACTTCCGCAAAGCCAAAGAAACCATCAAGAGAGCAGGGAGACAGCCCACAGACTGTCGAAAAGTATTTGCCAACTCCATGTCTGACAAAGGCCCATTATCTTGAATCTACAAGGAACTCAAACATGCTGAAAAGAAAGAAACAAACAACCCGATTACAAAGTTGGCAAAAGATATGAACAGACACTTCTCAAAAGAAGACATTCGAGCAGCCAACAGACATATAAATTTACATCTTAAGAAACAAAAGAACACACCAAATCAACATGTTTTCTCAAAAAAGATATAAAAATAGCCAAAAAGTACAGGAAGATATTCTTAACATCATTACACATTTGAAAAATGTGAAACAAAACTCAAGTGAGATAGCATTTTATATCCACTAGGATGACAATAATGACACACACCTGTAGTTCCAGCTACTTGGATGGCTGAGGGGAAGGATCACCTGAACCCAGCAGGTCGAGGCTGTGGAGACTATGAGCATGCCACTGCACCCTAGCTGGGCGATGGAGTGAGACTCCAACTCAAAAAGCAACAACAACAACAACAACAAAAAGTAATGACAGAAAATAACAAGTGTTGGTAAGAATGTAAAAACACTGGAAGCTTCATGATTTTCTGGTGGGAATGTAGAATGGTTTATCCTCTATGGAAAAAAAGGGCTGATGTTTTCGAAAATAGTTAAACATAAAGTTAACTTATGACCCAGGACTGTTACTCCTGCATATACACCCAAATAATTGAAAGCAGTTGCTCAAACAAAAACATGTACATACATGCCATAGAAAAATTATTTACAATAGCTGAGAGGTAGAAGCAACTTAAATGCCTTTCAACAGTGAATGAATGGACAAATGTTGTATATATGTAGAACAGACTATGATTCAGTTTTTTAAATAATGAAGTACTGATACTCTTTGTATTGTGAATGAAGATGAAAATCTTATGCCAAGTGAAAGAAGACTGATTCAAAAGTCTACACAGAGACAGAAAGCAGATTGGTGGTTGCCAGGGTCTGGAAAGAAATGGAATATGGAGTAATTGCTTAATATGTTTGAAGTTTCCTTTGGGATGATAAAAAAAAAAAGTTTTGGAATTAGATAGAGACGGTGCTTGGCAATATTGTGATTGTATTAAATACCAATAGTTCATTTACTTGGAAGTGGTTAATTTTATGCTATATAAATTTACCAAAATAGAAAAAAGAAACCTATGAACTATACAGCAACTTGGATGGGCTTAGAGTCTATAATACTGAGTGATCTATGATAGAAACAAAAAACTGAGTACCATATGTTCTTACTCATAAGCAGACCTTGAATAGTTTTCATAATACTTTAAGAAAGAGTTAGGTGGTAGTGGGAAACAGTGGGGATGGGGTGGGGGTGGGAACACCACATCAACAAGGGTACCTGCATAATGAACATTCGTACACCTAACCCTGAGTTGTACCCCATATCTTCAAAAAACAAAAATTAAAAAGAGAAATCTCAAAACAAACCATCTGTAACTCAGGAAAACTGTCATATCAGTTTTGTCAGGTAGTAAAAGACTGCATTATGTTTAAAGCACTAATAATGAGAAAAGGCTAGATTAGTCAAAGAAAGAAAGAAAGAAAATATCTTAGGGACAAGAGCAAATCGCAGTATCTTTGATCCTCTACCTTAGGTGTTGGAGAGTTTTAAGTGTTCTCCTAAAAGGATGGAAACATCCCAAACTTGTATTACTGCATTGGCTACATGTAAAGTGAAGATGTTATGCCTTGCAGGGATGATGGTTCTATGAATATGTTATGTACTGAATTGTATCTACCCAACATATATATGTGTAAGTCCTAACTTCCAGTGTCTCAGAATGTGACTCTATTTGATGAGAGACCTTTAAAATGTAATTAACATGGTAAGTAACACTGAACGAGGTTATATGAGTGAGCCCTAACACAGCATGACCAGTGTCATTAATGTTTATGACTGCATTATTTGCAATTTATTGATTTGTACATAATTAATAGGAATATTCTGGGAGCACAGGACAATAAGATCTTCCTAGTTGAATCTATGTCATAAACAATGTGACTTCATATACACAGATTAATGCATTCTATATAATGAATTAGCATATATACATCATTGGCAAGATATCGTGTCTAGAATATTATGGCTTTTGTACATATACTCACCATATTCAGATAAATCAGGTAAGAAGTAAAATAAATCCAGCTTACCTCCTATTTTCAAAAGTCAGAGAAAATTTCTGAAATGAGGCTAGTGTGCAAAACTTTCACAGAAGGGATCTGTTACTTAAACTATTTTACTTCAAGAGGGAAAAATAGAGGAAATTTACATATGTAATTGAGATTATGTGCAATTATCAATAGTTTATTTTTAAACTGTTTGGTATTCAAGTCATCGCATGATCTACTTTTTCTATTTATAGTGAACACTATATCAACAACTGTGTCTAATAAATACCCATGAAGCAAAGTTAAAAAAAGACAGCAATCCTACTTTGAATTTAGAAGAATTTCATTTAAATTAATTTAAAGAAATAGTGTTTCATTGACTGCTAGTTTCACTAGTGGATAAAAGTATTAAATTCAAGAAGGTAACTGGAATTTTAAGGAAGAAAGATTATTTTATGGTCAAACTCATTTGCAGTTGTCTCTGTGAAGAATGATAGTGATTAAACCCCATAACACACAGTGATTCCTAAATTCCATAAAAGCTAGGAAAAAATGTTTTCTTCCATGTTTGCAGAATTTCTCAAATGACTTATTCACTCTAACGGATGGCCATTCTTTTAATATGGAAGGCAAAGGCGGCATTCTAATCTACTATATTTTCATGGTGTGTCTGGTAGAACTTGCTTAGAATTTATCCTGCCTTTAAAACAATGAAAGCCTTTTGGAATTGCTAACAATACTTGCTGCTGAGTGTAATTTAGACTTCCAAGGATTTTTTTATACATCCCTTTCAGTTAGCAAAGCTTGATAATATACTGCTGTTGGAAAAAATTATAAGTAAAGAAAACCATAAAGAAAGTTATGTAAATCTTTAGCACTTTCTTAGTATCAATATAAGGAAATTTGTGGCTGTGAGAGATGTAAATACCCTGCTGTTACAGTCCTTGACACAACTATCTGAGTGTCATCTCTGTTGAGAGGTAATTACTGGTGTACATATAAATATGCCTAAAATGTTGATCTCAAGAAGGGAAAAGAAAATGGCTTTTATTGGATACATGAAATTTTTAAATGATTAGCAATAGGAATTATTTCGTCAAATGCAAAATGTTGTACTAAGAGTAAACTAAACTGAAGTTCAATCAAAGAAAGCCATTTATAAACGACAGCAATACTTGATCACAACAAATTGGGCAATCATGACTATGCAGTCAAATCTTGACAGTATCTCTAATAATAAGATGTTAAAAACAACAAAAGCAGCAATAACACCAACAAACTAGCAAACAAAAATGCTGATGGGCCATAAATGTAATTTAAATATAAGAACATAAATGTCTGCTACATTAGTCTGTAAACTACTGTGAAAGTTATCATTTTAAATTTCAAAAAAGCCTTACAATCTCATTTGACACACTTTCATATATTCATATTTCATGTATATTGCATATACAGTAGTCCCCTTTTATTTGCAGTTTTGCGTTTCATGATTGCAGTTACTTGTGGTCTACTGTGGTCCGAAAATAATACAAGCAATAAAGATATCTTTGCAGAGAGACAGAAGGAGAGAGAGAGATCATAGCCACATAACTTTATTAGCCTATTTTCTTATAATTGTTTTATTTTATCATTAGTTCCTGCTAAGCTCTTACTGTGCCTGCTTTATCAACTGAACTTTATTTTAGACGTAAAGTATACAAAAATAGTGTATAGCGAGTTTGGTACTATCTGTGGTTTCAGGCATTCACTGGGAGTCTTGGGATATATCCCTCTCAGATAAGAAGGGAATACTGTATCTCAAGCATGAGATTTCTCAAGGGGTATTATTACCCTTAATCTCAAGTGTTTTGCATGAATTTATATTACTGCAACAAGCTTTCAGGTTTTTCCTCAAAAGAAAGTTGTTGCTTCATCAGGAAAGCCCAACTCAAATTAATAGATAAGTTGATAGTAGCAGTTTTTTTGTGTGTGCAAATAAGTTTATAAATAGTATTAAACTAAAGAAAATTACATGGATTACATGAAATCTAATTATATAATTTTTTAATTGAAAGGGCTCTTAGAGTTCATTTAAAAATGCAACCTAGTTTTACAGATGAGAAAGCTAAGAATAAAAATCAGGCATGCAGTACAATTGCTTATGTAATTTGTTTTACCTGTATACTTGTTATATTTTCTGAAGATCTGAATCAAATCTTATTTCCTCATTTATTCTTCTCTTACTATATTACCACACTATATATTTTGGTGTACTCTAGCTTTATGTATTAAAATTTGCCTAAAACTACATGGTTCTTAACTTCCCAACTCAAGTGGCGATAACAATCTGAACCAAACTGTAATTCCATATTATTGAATACAATGAATACATAAGGCACAGTATTAATTAATACAGTGTATCAAATTGATTTTAATCTGACATTTTTAAGCAATCAAATCCTTAAAAAATATAGAAGGCTATCTCCTGCAAAGACCCTGTGGCAGAGATAACTTGAGTAAGGGCATTGTTCAAGGCTTAAAATATTACCCAAAATTGCAAATAAAGGCAGGGATAAATGCCTAGGGAGAGAGAATATATGAGGTGTGAATTTTGGGAGTAAAGGTATGTCTGTTTAGTCAACCTACCAATAGATAAGATGATTTTAGGAGATACAGAGACCAACCAAGACACAGGCTCAAAAGCAATGATAGCATTAAGATCAAAATGCAATTTGCTTGTTTTACATAACTAGTTATAATTTCTCTTTGTACCTGACTTAGCTCTAGGATAACAACAGCATACTTATCATATTTACCAACACCCAGTGTTCTGGCTTTTAGGACAGAAAGCATTGGGCAGCATATGTTATTTTCTTATGTGTTCATATTATCTAAATTTTTAAGTAGAATACTTTTTTCTATATTGATAGTAAAAATTAATCTTTGATTTTCTCTCTCTGATCTCAAAATTATTCAGTTTCAGAATCTTCCACTCACTACTTGTTTGAATTTAATATAAGCTTGTGACAGAGTATTTCTTAATCTATTAAAGCTGTCCAAATGTTGTTTAGGAGTCAAGAAGACAGAAAGTATGAACATGCCTGTAAATTATAAAGCATTGTGATATTGTATAAGTTTCATATATAATATAATGACCCAACAATTAAAATCTCTAAGTATTATAATTGGTACATGTGTCAGTGAAGGAGAGAGAATATATGCAGATCAAAAAATGTGTGAAGAGTTTTTGTGGAAGTTAAACATTAACTTTTTTCTTGTCAAAAATAAGTTATGGAAGGGAAGATAGGAAGATGATTGGAAGAAATGTCAGTTTCATGGAACAAAAGTGAAAGTAATGATAGCAAAATTATTACTGGTGTAAATGGCACAAACACATGAATTTAAGTAGAAATCAATTATTTATTGTCCCCTTCCTTTTTTAAAACTTTAAACAAAGTTTTATTACACAAAGGTTGTCACATAATTGGTATTTCTCTACTTTGTACAGTTATTCTTACTCTCCACGGAAAGGCTGCTTCTGAACTTCTCATCTGGTGGTGGCAAGCACTAAAATCCTAATTTCACAGAACAGGAGTAAAAATGCCTCAGTGAGTTAAGTTGAAAGCAGTACATTGGTACATGGCTCTTGCACCCAGTATCAGGAATGTACAAATGTCTTTTTGTAAAATTACAAAATAAATTATCTCTAGGCATGGACATGACAGCAATAAACCATTATATATTGTCAACTGAAACCAGTAAATGGTAGTTATAGTGATCTTAATCAGTCAGCCTTTTCTTCAATCATTTCTTCAGTTGACGTCTCTGAAGTTATTGGGGAGGACACTGCCTTGAGCTTCCTGTCACAGTTCATTAATGCACTATTCTAGGAGTTAGAACATGCCACCACCCATCCCACCTCCCATCCCACCCATTGCGCCCATCCCAGGGTCCTTCTCTTCTTTAGGAATTTCTGTGACCACAATTTCTGCCCATAGTTAACAGAGAGGTCACCCCAGCAGCATCCAATAAAGTTGTTCTTACAACCTTTGTTGGGTCAATGATTCCTTCTTCTACCATATTCACAAAATCTCCAATCATAGCATCATAACCAATTTCTGAGGAACTCTGCATCATTTTCTCAACTATCAAAGAGCCTTCAACACCTGCATTCTTGGCAATGGTCATTGCAGGAATTTTGAGTGTTCTTTTCATAATTTCTATACCAATTTTTTTATCTTCATTTGCTGGAGCTAATGAGCCCAAGGCTGGAATGCACCGAAGCAGCACACCCCCCCACCCAGAACAATGCCTTCTTTCACAGTTGCTCGTGTAGCATTAAGGACATCTGTAACCCTGTCTTTCTTCTCATTCACTTCAACATCATTTGTCCCACCAACCTTTAGCACAGCTACTCATCTGAGAGTTTTGCCAGACGTTCATTCAGCTTTTCCTTCTCATATTCACTAGTTGTGACATCTAACGGCTCAATGATTTCTTGAATACATTTTTCAGTTTGAGCCTTGTCACCTTTTCCTTGCAAGAACACAGCATCATCTTTGGTTACAATGACCTCCCCAATGTTTCCTAAGTCATGAGGCTGAACATCTTCAAGATTTAAGGTCAGCCCCTCTTCACCAAACACTGCACCACCAGTAGCAATAGCCATATCTTTAAGCTGGTTCTTCCTATTATCACCAAAACCTGGAGCTTTGACTGCTACAACCTGAAGACCAACTTTTAACCTATTCAAAACGAGTGTACTGAGAGCTTCTCCATCAACATCTTCAGCAATTATGATCAAGGACGGTGAACATTGGCAATTTCAAGAGCAGGTACAATGGACTGGACACTAGAAATTTTCTTTTCACTCAATAGAACATAAGCATCCTGGAATTCACATTTCTGATCTTTTGATGTATTAATAAAATATGGAGAAATATAACCTCAATCAAACTTCATGCCTTCAATAATTTCTAATTCATCATTAAGCGTTTTTCCATCCTTTAATGTGATGACATCCTTTCTTCCAACCTTTTTCATAGCATCAGAAATGATGTTGCCAATTTCTTTATCTCCATTTGCGGAAATTGTAGCAACCTGAGCAATATCTTCAGGGGTTGTCACAGGTTTGGACTGCTTCTTAAGTTTCGCAATGACATCATCAACAGCTAACATTACACCTCTCCTGATTTCTACTAGATTAGCACCTTTGCTGTTCTTCTCAAAGCCTTCCTTGGCAATAGAGCATGCCAGCACAGTAGCAGTGGTGGTGCCATCCCCCGCCTCTTCATTTGTGTTATTGGCAACATCCTGAACAAGTTTAGCTCCAATGTTTTTATATTTATCCTTTAAATCAATAGACTTTGCAGCAGTCACAACCATCTTTTGTTACTTTGGGACTTCCCCAACTCTGTTCAATAATCATTGCTCTTCCCTTTTGCCCCATTGTAACTGCACCAGCGTCGGCTAAAAGCCACAACCCCATCAATAAATATTTCTATCAACAAATAAAGGTTCTATAAATAAATAAATGCTCAAGATATCACTTATCATTAGAGTAATATTAATCAAAACCATAATGAGATATCATCTTATTTACAGCATTAAGGCTCGGGCATCTGCACCAAATTTTGCATCTTTGGCAGGGCCTGAGTGAGATGGGGAGCCAGAGCTTGGGACACCGGTCTCATCTGGCGAAGGACTGCGGGTAATCTGAGCATTTCTGCGGACGCTGGGCGAGCGCGGCGGGTAGGGTGAACGAACGGAGCAAATGCCTATTGTCCCCCTTCTGATAACCTTCAGCAAGGAAAGGGTTGAAAAGAGGAAATGACCAGAAGGATATGGTATTTCACCCATCTCAAGAAACAGTGAGGTAGAGCATTGATCTTTCCCAGTATTATTCTGGGTAAATTTCCCAAAATCTGTGGGAACAACAAAAATTACTGCTACTTTCCTACAAGTTCCAATTAGCCACATTATTTCCAGTAATATAATTTATCATGTTAAAAATATAATGCACAAATAATGAAATACACAGATCTTAAATGTACAGCTCAGAATTTGGACAAATGCATATGCCAGTGTAAGCCACAACCCCATCAAGAAATATTTCTGTCAACAAATAAAGGTTCTATCAATAAATAAATGCTCAAGATATCACTTATCATTAGAGTAATACTAATCAAAACCATGATGAAATATCATCTTACTCTTGTTTGCATAGCTGTTAATTATAGACAAAAAATAAATGAGGGAAGGGATAAGAAGAAAAGGGAAGTATCATACACTGTTGATAGGAGTGCCAGTTAGTACAACCAATATGCCAGTGTAAGCCACACCCCCACAAGAAATATTTCTATCAACAAATAAAGGTTCTTGGTGATAATCCACAGGCATCTTTCTCCTTCTTTCACCCAAAGGAAACCATTTTTTCTGGCTCTTGTCAAAGTAGATTTGTGTGCATGTGTGTGTGCACACACATCTGGCTTCTTTCTCTGTACATAATGTCTTTGTGATTCATTCATGATGTTTATCTGTCTTTTGCATTGCAAAATAATATTCAATTTATTTTTTAAAAATCTATTTGTTTATCTTTACTTCTTGATAGATATTTGTGTTGCTGTTACCTTGTGTCTTTTATGGACAGAGATAGTATTGAATTTTTGGTTATGTTGGGGACTTATTTTTTTAATTTTTCATTTTTGAATAAATTCCCAAGAATGAATAACTGTATCCTAGAGGGTGTTTGTGTATCTAATTTGCAAAAACCTGCCTAACCTTTTTCCAAAGTGGTTTGCACATGTTAATGGCCAGTTGTTATGAGACTTCTGGATGCATCACATCCTCGCCCACATTTAGTGTTTTTAGCTATTTAAAACATGATTTTAGACATTCTACAGAGTATATGGTAAATCTCATTGTGCTTTTAATTTTCATTTCTCTGATGACAAATGATATTAAGCACTGTTTTATGCCATTATGCACATTGTATGTTTATCTTTGTAAAACATCTATTTACACTATTTGCTATATATAATCTGATAGAGGTACAGTAAATATTTTCTCTAAGGTGTGGCATATTTAATGGTGTTTTTAATGACAAGAAATGTTAAAATATGATATAGCTTAATTTGAAATTTTTGTTGTTTTATTTTATGATTAGTACTTTTTGTGCTCTTTCAACTGACATTTAAGTGCTGATCTACTTCTGAATTGTCTATTTAGTTTCATTATGTCTATTAAACTATTTTTTAAATTTTTGCACCAATATCACACTATCTAGTTATTCAGTCATACAGTAATTCTTGAAATAAGGCAGTGTGAAACCTCACTTATTGTGTTAGGCCCTTTTGCATTTCCATATAGACTTTTAATATCTAGAATATGCAAGGAACTCAAACAATTCAACAAGAAAACAATAAATAATTCCATTAAAAAGTGGACAAAGGACAAGAATAGTTATGGCTCAAAAACTCAATCAAGTGGCCTACAGACATGTTAAAAATGTTCAAGATAGCACTTATCATCAGGGTAATGCTAACCAAAACCACAATGCGATATCATCTTACTCTTGTTCACATAGCTGTTAATTATAGACAAAAAATAAATGTGGGACAGGATAAAAAGAAAAGGGAACTCTTATACATTGTTGATAGGATTGCCAGTTAGTGCAACCAATATAAAAATCTATGGAGATTTCTCAAAAACATTAAAAATAGAACTACCATGTAATTCAGAAAACCACTCCTCAGTATTCATCAAAAAGGAAAAAAAGAAACAACTTAGCATATCAAAGGGATAGCTATAATCTTATGTTCGCTGCACCACTATTCACAATATCAAAGATGTGGAATCAGCCTAAGTGTTCTTTAGCTAACAAATGGATAAAAAAAAGGTAGTATATACACACTATGGAATACCATTTCACCATTAAAAAATGCAAGTCTGTAATTTGCAGTAACATGGATGGAACTGGAGGTCATTATGTTCATTGAAATCAGCCAGGCACAGAAAACAAATATTGCATATTCTCACTCTTATGTTGGAACTTAAAAAAGTGGATCTCATAATTAGAGTAAAATGATTGATACTAGAGATTGGGAAGGGTGTGTAGGTGGGATGAGAGCTGAAGAGAGGTTGGTTAATGGGTAAAAATGCAGAGTTAGATAGAAATAATAAGTTCTAATGTTCTATTTCAGAGTAGGATAACTATAGTTAATAAGATATTACTGTATATTTAAAAATAGAAGAAAGAACTTTAAATATTCTCTCAAAATAAAAACAATAAATAATGATGTGGTGGATATTTTAAAGTTCTTTATTAATTATTATACATTCTATGCCTATAATAAAATATCACATGTACCCCACAAATATGTACAAATATTACACATTAGAAATTTAAATACACCTTACTAATTTCTATGTGAAAAGACTGTAAGGATTTTGGGTGGGATTTTGATGTATCTACAGATTATTTTGTGGGGAATTTATATCTTAGAAATACCTAGTCTTTCAATCAAAGAGTATAATATGGTTCTCCATTTCTTTGGTTTTTGTTCAGCAATGTAGTCTTTTTAATGTATAGGTCTTGAACATATTGTATTAAATGTATTTCTAATTATTTCAGTTCATGTGACACTATTGTTTATGAGAAAGTAATTGTAACTTTACTATCAGTTTGTTTATTTTATAGAGAAATAAAATTGATTTTTTGAATATTGACCTTCTCTAAATTGTCTTACTACCTATTACCTACTATGTCTTGTAGTTTTGAAGGAAATTCCTGAGCAGAGAATGTAATCATATCATATGCAAATTATGACAATTTTCCTTCTCTTTTTCAAACATTATTCATTTCACTTCTTTCCCTTCCCTTAGGAAAATGAATGTGGCATTAAGTAAAATGCTGAATAAAAGGTGTTCTTGTCTTCACAACTTAGGGAAAAAGCATTTAGTAGTCTACATTTATAGATAATATTTATAGTATCATTTATCACTGAAATAAATTACCACGCACCTAATTGCATAGAACTACACAAATTCATAATTTTTACAATTCTGCAGGTTGGAAGACTGACAGGGGTCTCACTGGATTAGGATCAGAGTAGTCAGGGCTTTAGTTCTTACATGAGTTTCCAGGGAGTATTCATACTCTTTCCTGCCTTTTCCAGGTTCTAGAGGCAACACGTTTCTTGACTCTTGGCTTCTTTAATTTCCCTATTTCCTTAGTTCTTCCTTTAAATCCTTTAAATCTTCAGTGCTTTTATTTGCATAATTTAATTCTTCAGCTTATTCATTATTTTGCATGCAGTTTCTGATCTTTTGAGATACTCATCTAATGACGTTCTGATTTTAGGTATTTTACTTTATTTTTATTTTAAAGATGTGGGGTACAATTAAGGGTTAGATACAATGTGGTCATCATATAGGGAAAGTCTGGGCCTTCCTTTGGTCCCCACTTCACTTGGTTTGAGATTGGGTACCCTTATTGATGCTCTGTGCCCCCCCCAATCCCACCCCTGGCAGTGTCCCTCTACTGCCAGTCACTTTCTTATAGTATTACGATAAATGTTCAGGATCCATTTATGAATGAGTACATGTAGAACTCGTATCTTTGTTTCTGTGATAGATCACTGAGTATTATAGACTCTACCTCCATCCAAGTTGCTGCGAAGTTCATAAATTTGGGCTGTGTAATATTCCATTGTGTATATGTACCACATTTTTTAATCCAGTCCATTTTGATGGGAAGTATGGTTGGTTCCACGTTTTTGCTATTGTGAGTAATGCTGCAGTAAATATGCATGCACAGGCATCTGTTTTATAGAGTGATTTGAATTCCTGGGTTTATTCCCAGAAGGGGGATTGCTGATTATATGGAAGGTTAATTTTTAGATCTTTTAGGAATTACCACACTGTTTCCACTAGTTTTAGATCTTTTAGGAATCACCACACTGTTTTCCACTACTAGTTTACACTCCTACCAACAGTGTAGAAGTATTCCCTTTTCTTTAATTTAGTCTGTCCATTTGATACTTTTTTATACTTTTCATTTCTCTGATATTATTTTCCTTTTCTTCACTCACAATATGCATTTTTCATTAAATAAATAGATTTATTTAGAATACATTTAATTAATTGTCTGCTAATTTTAGAATCTGTATCATCCTTCATTTTTTATCTCTGATCATTTTTCCCTGATCATATATTTTTTGCCTTTTTTTTAAAAAGACAATATATATTGGATTTATAATTTACATAGTAGATGCTTTTGTTAGGGTATAAGGATTCTCCAGGGAAACAAAACTACTAGGCTATATACATATATACATATTTATTATTATTATTATTATTTCTATAATAGTAATCTGTCATAAGTGATTTTTGATATTGCTATGGCAATTGTTTGGGCGTGTGATTAGTCATGATCATAAAAGATGACAAACTTAATTGATAAATGATGTATGTGTGCTGACTGTTCCACTGAGAGGATGCTTCTCCATATTTCCCTCTCTCCTCCTCTCTCTTCTTGGACCTCTCTTTTTCCTGAAACACAACAATATCACAGTCATATCAATTAATAGCCCTTCAGTGGCCTCCAAGTATTCAAGTGAAATGAAAAGTCATACATCTTTCACATTAAATAAAAAGCTAAAAATGATTAAGCTTAGTGAGGAAGGCATATCAAAAGTTGAGATGGAGTAATGCTAGGTTTCTTGTGCAAAAAAGGTTTGCCAAGTTGTGCATTAACAAGGAAATTGAAAGCACTACTCGAAAGAACACATAAATGATAAGAAATGATATTGCTAATAGAATGTTTTAATGATCTGGATGTATGCTCAAACCAACTGCAATATTCCCTCAAGTCAAAGCATAATCCAGAGAAAGGCTCTAACTCTCTTCAATTCTGTGAAGGCTAGGAGAGATGAGGAAGACACACACACACACACACACACACACACACACACACACACACACACACACACACGAAGCTAGCAGAAGTTAATACATGAGGCTTACAGAAAGAAATTGTCTCCATAACATAAAAGTGCAAGGTAAACCAACAAGTGCTGATGGTAAAGTCACATAAAATTAATCAGAAGATCTAGCTAAGATCATTAATGAAGGTAGCTATATTAAATAACAATTTGTCAATGAAAACAAGACAGTCTTCCATTGGAAGAAGACATGTAGGACTTTCCTAGGTAGAGAGTAGAAGTCAATAGCTGGCTTCAGAACTTGAAAGGTCAGGCTGACCTTTTCTTTAGAGGCTAATGCAGCTGGTTGCTTGAAGTTGAAACTCGTGCTCCTCTTTCATTCTCAAAATCTGAGGTCCTGTAGAATCATGCTAAATCTACTCTCCTCATGCTCTATAAATGGAATTGCAAAGTTTAGATAATAGCACATCTGTTTAGAACTTGATCTGGCTAGTGTTTGAAGCCCACATTTGAAAACTACTGCTCAGAAATAAGATTCCTTTAAAAATATCAGTTTATTAACGACGCACCTGGTCACCCAAGAGTTCTGATGGAGATGTACAACGATATGTTATGTTTATGCCTGCTAACACATTCATTCTTTACCCCATTAATCAAATAGTAATTTTGACCTTTAAGTCTTATTAAAAATAAATAAGTTGCATAAGGTTATAGCTGCCATATATAGTGATTACTCTGATGGATCCTCGCAGATCATATTGAAAACCTTCTGGAAAGAACTTGCTATTCTAAATGCCACAAAGAACATTTATGATTCGTGGGAGGAGGTCAAAATATCAACATTAACATAGATTTGGATGAAGTTGATTCCAATACTCAAGGATGACCTTGATGACCTTGTCATACCAGTAGCAAGAGAACTAGATTTAGAGGTGGAGTGGAAGTTGCAACTGAATTGCTCCAATCTCATAATAAAGCTCCAATAGATGAGGAATTGCTTGTTATGGGTGAACAAATAAAATGGTTTCTTGAGAGAGAATCTACTGGTATAGATGCTATGAACATTGTTGAAATGACAGCAAAGAACAGAATAAACTTCAATGACTAAAGCAGTGGTGAGGTTTTAGAGGATTGATTCCAATTTTGAGAGAAGTTCTGCAATGGGTAAAATGCTACATCAAAAAATATCACATGCTACAGGGGGATTATTTGTAAAAGGAAGAGTCAATTGATGTGGCAAACTTCACGGTTGTCTTATTTTAAGAAATTGCCGCAGCCACCCCTCAGCAACCACCCACCTGATCAGGCATTAGCCGTGAACATCATGGCAAGACCCTCCATTAGCAAAACAATGACACTTGCTGACAGCTCAGATATTTTCTAGCAATTTTGCAATACAGTTATTTTAAAATTAAAATAGGCATATTGTTCTTTTAGACATGATACTATTACATACACAGTTGATTTCAGTGTAGTATAAGCAAGATTTTTTTATATGCACTGGGAACCAAAAGATTTATATGACTCACTTCATTGTAATATTTGCCTCATTATGGTGGTCTGGTACAAAACCAAGGGGAAAAAGAAAGAAACCTAAAACAGCAGTGGAATCACATGATTTGGGCTTCAAATTTATATATGATTTTATAGTAGGATGTTTGATAATAGCTAAGCATTCAGCAGAAAATGGTTCTCCTCTTTTAATTAGAAAGGAATATTCTCAAGAATTCTGTTTTGTAGTCAGCTAAGATTATAAGTTTCACCAGTAATGCCTTTTCCTTAGGGATTTAGAATGACAAATAAGACTCTCGTGAAAAAAAAATTCTATTATATAGACTTTACTCATGTGATAATAGGGTTAAGATGATCTTATAATTAGTGTTAATCTTGATGCTCAAGTTTTGATATGCTGGAACTATAAAGCAACATTCTTTTAGAAATAAGTTTTTGGGTGGTTCTATCTTTTAATCTATTTCATGCCCTGGTCAGCCTAGGCTTAGGGATAGGAAATATATGAAAATATATGTATTAATTTTCTTGGGCCACTGTAACAGAGTACCACAGAGTAGATGCTTTATTTTATTTTTTAAATTTTTTATTTTAAAATTGTGGGGTACAGTTAAGGGTTAGGTTTACAAATATGCATGGTTCAGGCATCCTTGTTGATAAGGGGTGTCTCCCCGTCCCCAGACAGATATTCAAAGTAGATGTTTTAAATAGAAATAGATTGTCTCAATGTTCTGAAGTCGTGAGGTTCCTGATCAAGGTATCAGCATGGGTGCGATAATTTTTTCTGTGCCTCTTATCTCCCTTCTGGTGGTTTGCTGACAATCCTCAGAGCTCCTTGGCTTGTAGAAGCACCACCAATTTCTGCCTTCATATTCACATGGTGTTCTATCTGTATGTATATCTATTTCCAGATTTTTCTTTTTTATAAGAACACTGTCGTGTTGGACTAAGAGCCTACTTTGTCCCACTATCACTTCATCTTAACTAAGTATGTCTGCAGTGCCCTAATTTCCAAATAATATCAGATTCTGAGGTATTAAAAAAAAGAACTTCAATCTATGAAATTGGGGGTGCACAATTCACCACGTAACACTATCCACGATAGAGTTTTAAGTCAATAATACTGATTTAATCCTCCTAATAAAAATATTTCATTCTATGAAATAAATTCTGATCTATCTTTAGATATCACATGTTATAAATATATTTTAAGATTTCAATTTAATGTAAAATATTAGAAACTACTTAAACAACAGTCAATCCAGGATATCTGAAAGCATTTCAAAAGTGAATATAGCTTTCTTTCACAGATAACTTACTTCAATAGATAAAATAAAAAGAAAAGTTCTATAATTTAATCAGAGGTTATAATTTACTTGCTGTAGAAGATTAATTATGTTATACACACATTTTAAAATTTTTTACCAGTGCAAATGTTATAAAACCATTTTCCCAACAGTATATTTATACCGTGATACTTGAAAGCGTTATTATGTATCTAAGTTTTAACCCATATTTCTAGTTCTTTAAAAGTTATTTCATTTAAATGAAACAATTCATTTAAATTGTTTCAAGAGTAAAAATGTACCTCAGTTTTTTAAGAATCCAGTAAAATATCTTATGAGTTAAACTCCAAGTTTTTTTAGTCTTCAACTTATCTTTTAAGTACAATATAAATTTAAAATGGTCATCTTAGGTTGTAATTATTGAACTCTATTTATATTACATTTTAATTTGTTTCACACTTAGCTGTGACAACTGGCCAACACATTTTTTTGTGTCAATGATCTAATCTTACTTTTTCTCAGCATTTAAAAGGTGATGATCATATGAATATAAGTGAATTAATCTTGTCAGATCTTTTACACCACAGTCTGATAATACTAAAACAAAATTAATGCAGCATTGGTTTCTCTGCTACACTAAATTAAAATCCCCTATATTTTTATTTTTGTGGCAACAAGCGTTTTAGCATTGTGATGAGATTATACTTGCAAAATATATCTATTTTGTTGTTGTTTGTGCTTTGGTGTCATATTTAAGAATCAATACCAAATCCAAGCTTAAGATGAAGATTTACCCGTTTCCTTCTATAAGTTTTATAATTTTAGTCCTAACATTTAAATCATTGATTCATTTTGCATAAATTTTTAAGTATAGTATGAGATAGGTATCTAGCTTCATTCTTTTACAAGTAGATATCCAATTTCCCTAGCACATTTGTTGATGTCTACTCTTTCCCTCATTAATAGACTTGGCATATTTGTTGAAGATCAGTTTGCCAGGGATGTATATAGTTATTTCTGGACTTTGAGTTCCATTTCATTGACTTATGTCTACTTTTCTGCTAGTACCACACTGTTTTGATAACTGTTGCTTAGTGGTATTTTTTTGAAATTGGAAAGTATAAATAAAATTTTATTTTATTTTCAAAGACTGCATTAATTATTTCTGAGTAAATCCAAATGAATTTTAGAATCAGCTTGTCCATTTATGTAAAAAGAAGTTGGAATTTTAATAGGAATTTCATGTCTGTAGATTAATTTGAAGAATTTGCCAATTTAACAACATCAAGTGTTCTAGTCCATGAACAAAGGATTTTAAAAAATGTATTAAGGTCCTCTTTATTTTCTTCTAAGAATATTTTATTGGTTTTTTTGTGTACAAATCAAGCTTTAGTCATTTACTTCTGGTTGTATAGTCTTGTGATTATTTCCTCCTTATTCTTTATGGATCAATTGCTGAGCTAAGAACAACTCACCTTCAAGATACTGCTTCATCTGAACAGAGGTATCAAAATGGGAATGATCATAGCAAGCTAGAAAATTTCATCAGCACACAGCCAAAAACAATTACTTTTGTCTACTGCATTTCTTAGATGGAAAGAATGAATATTCAGTTATTCATTGTAAATCAGCCTATTCCATATTCGTAGAGGATTTGGCACTTATTTTTTAATTCTTACATTCATTGAAAAGAAAAATTGCTAGCTTAAATCTACCACCTCCCATAGCGTGGAACCATCTCAGCACAATGGCCATTTCTCTGTTGTGTATGTCTTTCTCTCTTGCTCTCCTTCCCTTATTCCTTATTATTCTCCCAATTAAATATTTAATTAACATTATTTCTTTAATCTATGTGCTCTCTCTATCATCCTAAGCCTAACAACTACTAGTAGTTTAATATCATTGGTGATTGAAAAGGTTTTCATTCTCTAGAAGGCTTGACTCGACAAAGTCCTTCCAAAATAGTCTGAAGAAAACAGAGATCATGATGCGTACCTAAGAGAAGATCTTCTCTCTAAGTTTTAGAACTACAATCTCAGCAAAACAGCTATTGCTGGGAGTCTCTTTTTCCACAATTTCCCATTGTTGGCCCTTTCTCACATTCAGGTCTCAACTCAGATTTCATATTTTCAGAGATCATTCCTGAGCACTAAAGATAAGGGTTCTAAAACAGGAGGGAGTCAGCCTGAGAGTGGAACTCAGAATAGGATTCCCCAGTCAGCACTGATTTGTGGAAGAACAGGCATGCATCATGTAAATGGAATCATGCAGTATGGAGACTTTTAGGGATTTTTGTTTGTGTGTTTTTAATTTTTCAGTTAGGTAAATGTATTTAAAATATATTCCATACAGTTGTGTGAATAAACAGTTTGTTCATCTGTATCGCTCATTACTATATACCATTGAATGAATGTATCATTCAATTGTGATTTACTTATTCAATTTATATGATTGATGTAATTACAACTATTGAACTATTTTTAGAAATATAATTTACTTTTTGAGAAAGCAGGATTTATTGAGAGGACAGAAAAGCTCCCAATGTGGGAGGGGACTGAGGGTGTTGTCCTAGAAAGATAATTTTGCTTGCAGTTCTTTCCTAGGCAATTACAGGCGGGCAGGCCCTAGTGATTGGGCTGCTAATCCAATCACTCAGTGCCTGAGCTCACCCGAAGTGAACAGCTTCTTTGACCCCCTCTAGAGCCTTCTCCACCACTCGTAGCCTACCCATGAACAAGGCAATGCACAAAGTGATGTGGACAATCAGGGAATCAGAGGGCCCCTGGGAGGAAGTAGAAGTCAATAGAATGCAGCATGTTAATAGAATGAAGGACAAAATACATGATCATCTCAACTGATGCAGAAAAGCATTAGACAAAAATCCAATAACTTCCATGATACAAGCCACTCAACAAACTAGAGACAGAAGGTCCTCAACTGGATAAAGGATATCTATAAAATCTATAGCTAGCAGTATAGTTAAGACTGAAAGCTTTCACTTTAAGATTAGGAAAAAGACAAGAATACTGGTTCTTACTTGTTATACTCAATATTGTACTGGAAAGTTCTATTTAAGGCAAGTACAACAAAAGGACATGTAAACTGGGAATAATTAAAACCATCTCTATTTGGAGATGACACAATTTTATATATATATATGGTTGTATATAATTTCATATATATATATATTTCATATACATGAAATTATACAAAGAATAAAAAAAGACCTAATAAATTTAGCAAAGTTTGGAATATAAGATCAAATTATGAAATCAATTATATATCTATATTCTTGCAGTGAACAATATAAAAATTAAATTATGAGCACAATTCCACTGAAAATAGAATAAAAATACATAATCAATTTAATATGTAAAGTTAATATCTCATATCATAAAAACAGTGTAAAGTTAAATCATGTAAAGTTAATATCATAAAAATGTAAAGAAAACTTACATTGATAAGATAATTATATTAGATAATTAATTAAATAATATTGAATATTTATGTTTAATGTAATATAATTTAAACACATTAGCAATATATTGGATTAAATTGATTTGGTAATTAATAATTGTATTATTACTTAGTGATAATTTTAAGTCATGCAAACTTTATTCAGGTTTCACCATTTTCCACTGAAATTCTTTTTGTTTCAGGATGTATCTTCCTTATTGTATTTTCTTTTGTTCTTACATTTTCTTCAATCTGTGACGGTTTTCTGTCTTGTATTTAATTATACTTTTAAAGAATGGTGTTAAGGAATTCTGTAGACTGTTCCTTAATTTGGGTTTGTCTAATATTTCCACATTATTAGAATAAGTTTAGGAATTTTGAGGGAAAATAGCACAGAAGAGAAGTCCTTTTTTTATCACTTCATATCAGGGGTGCCTGATATCAACATCAGTTATTAATCATGTTAAATTTGGTCTCTTGAGCCGGGCTCGGTGGCTCAGCCTGTAATCCCGCGCCTTTGGGAGGCTGAGGTGAGTGGATTGCCTGAGTCCGCGGGTTCGAGACCCGCCTGGGCAGTGAGACCTCATCTCTACAATAAATCAAAAAATCAGCCGGGAGTGGTAGCGCATGCCTGTAATTCCGGCTACTTGGAAGGCAGAGGCAGAAGGATCGCCTGCGGTGGCCGGAAGCGGCCACTGCACTCCAGTCTGGGCAACAGAGTGAGACTTCAACTCAAAAAAAAAAAATAAAAAAAATTTGGTCTCTTGGTTAAGGTAGTTTTCCAGTTTCCTCCAATGAAAAGTTACTATTTCACTATTTGTACTTTCTGCTTTGGAAATGTGTTATTAAATGCCTCTGTTCAAAGGAACAAAAATTAAAGTCCAATTTTTAAATAAATGAGTGTCATATATTTTTGTGGATATATATTAAAACAAGCACAGAGGATATGCTAACACATTTATAAAGACATGACCATGCATTTTTTGTTGCTATCAATAGCTAGCCTAAATTCATACTTTTAAAGATGTATTCTAACAGGTATCCTCACTTATTAATCACTTCTTTCTCTGATAATATGAAACTAGTTTCATATCCTTTACAATATTTTTTATTTATCAAATTCCAATATACAAGTAAGTTACGTTAAAAACTGCTAAATCATAGCCCTGTGAGGCACAAATGTACCAGCTACAGTTTACTTTTTTTCTTCAATCTTACAGTATTTTGACAAAACACCATTGTATAGGTCAACTACTTTCTTTCCCACCTCCTTCAGTGAAATCATATCATACATTTTAAATACATTCATTTGTTATAATCTCCATTTCACCCTGAGTTCCCTTGATAGTCTAGTTGATTTTTATTTTATTTTTAATTTTCCTACTGTCAAAGTCACACATTGTGATATACTGTTCTATATCCTTTAATGATTGCGTAGTTATAAATCAACCACCACAGGATACCCAGTTTTGACACCTACAATTTATTTTGTGTAGTCTGGTTTTTTTTTTTTTCTTTTTGAGTTGGAGTCTCACTCCGTTGCCCAGGCTGGAGTACAGTGGTATGTTCACAGCCACCCCAGTGTCCACCCGAGAGTCCACCTGCTGGGCTCTTGCGATTCTTCCACCTCAGCCCTCATTTTTATTTATTGTAGAGATGAGGTCTCACCAAGTTGCCCGGGCTGTTCTCGAAGCCATAGGCTCAGACAATCCTCTCACCTTGGCCTCACAAAGAGTTGAGACTGCAGGCTAAGCCATAGAGCCTGGCCCCTGTGTAGACTTTTTAAACCACACTCACCACACCACACCCCCCACCACAACTCTTTATGATTACCGATCTGATTTCCATCCTTGTAGTTGTGTCTTTTCTAGGACATCATATAAATGAAATCATGCAGCATGGAGCCTTTTAGGGCTGTTTTTTTTTTTTTTTAATTTTTCAGTTAAGTAAATGTATTCAAAATACATCCATATAGTTGTGTAATTAAACTGCTAGTCTGCATTGCTCATTAAAATTCCACTGAATGAACGTATTGCAATTTACTTATCCATTTATTTGTTCAAGAATATGTGGGATCTATGTTATTTGTATTTAGTTTAGAATGATTATTAATAAAGCTAATATAAACATTTAAATACAGAGTTTTTGTTTGTTTTAATTCATTTGCTCTTTGCGTATGTGAAAGATAAATTTTTCAGTCCATTGGTACATATTTTTTGAATCAATTTTGATTTGTTGCTGCCTTTTATACTTTTAAGCATGTGTATGCACACATTTTATAAGATTATTCAAAGTATTCTATTTTCTCTGCTTCTGTTGTTGATTTTTTTTCTTAAGTTTAAATTCCACTTGTTATTTGATGCTATGGAAGAATAATGGACCTTTGCATAATTATCTCACATACTGTGGACTTACTAAACTCACGTTTTAGTTACAGAAACTTTTGCAGATTATATTAGATTTTTATTTATGAATTATCCATAGTTGCTTTTCTGCTACTATGCCAGAGATGAACAGTTTGGCAGATTTTTTATGACCCTTAAAGTCTGATATGTTCTCTGGCTTTTCATAATTTTTAATATTTGTTCTATAGATTTTTAATTTAATTTTTCTGAAATACCATTGTCAATTGTAGTATTTAAGTACTGCTAGGCTCATAAAATTAGCTGAATCTAACCTTTGCTATTCAATTTATTTATTTGGTTTTGCTTTAGATTTAATTCCTCTTCTTTCTCTAGTTTATTAGGGTAGAAATTGAGGTAGCTGATTTTATTCTCGATTTTTAAAAATTATGAGCATTTAAAGCTACACTTTTACATTATGTCAGCTATATCTCACAATTGTGAAATGTTTAATTTTCAATTTTGTTTAGTTATAAATATTTCTAAAATTTCCATTTAGCCTTCCTTATTCACTCAAGATTCTCTAAGGGATTATTTCTGTATTTTCAAATATGTTTGCTGTTTGTCCAATTTTTTTTTTTTGCATTACTGATATTTAGTTTAATTCTGCTATAAATTGAGAACCTACCTGGAATCATTTCTATTCTTTTAAACTTGTTAAGATTTGATTAGTGGCACATTTTAGTGAATGCCCTTGTGTCCAAGTGAACAATATGTATTCTGTTGTTGTTGAGTTTTCTGTAATTTTCTACTAGGTCAAGTTGGTTAATAGTGTTGTTCAGGTCACTTATAACCTTGCTAATTTTTTTCCTACATATTCTATCAACTATTGAGGAAGGACTTTGGAATCCAACAACTATAAATGTGAATGTTTCTGTTTCTCTTTTACAGAACTATCAGTTTTTGCCTCACTTATTTGTGTGTGTGTGTGTGTCTATTGTTAAGTGCCTAGACATTTATGGTAGTTATATCTGCTTAGAGAATCTATCCCTTTATCATTATGCATTTTTTTCTGATTATGTTCCTTGTTCCTTTGTCTGAAATTTATATATCTATTCTGCCTTTGTTTTGTTTAGTATTTATAAAGCATATCTTTTTCATCGTTTCAATGTAAGGATGTCTTTACAGTAAAAATAAGTTACTTGGGAAGAACATACATATATAGCTTCAAGGAGTTTCCACCAGTGACCTAAAATGGCAGATTTTGTTATCCTTATCCCTACAGATTAAGACTTATTCCACAGGAAAAATAGGGCAAGTGGGTCTTGGCAGAATCTAAACAGTGGCTGCTTTTACCTTCTACAAGAATAGGTTTCCCAGTACAATTCTTGATCTTTTTTATTATAGCCTGTAACGTTTATGAAGCAAAAAGTCCGCAAGAAGCTGCAGTTCCTCTTATGCCTGTGACACTCAAATTCCTGTGATAGTATACATTCAGCTTACAAAAATATAGCTAGATCTTTTTTACCAGTTTATACACAGAGGGTGCCAAAAAATGTATACACATTTTTTTCTATTTTTTACACTTAATTTTATCATATTTTAAAGTTGTGGTGTACAACACAAGATTGAGTGCATAAGTGGCTTAGGAACAAGTGAAGTTTGGGGCCTCCAAAGGACCTCACTTCTCCTGGATTAGGATCAGGCACCTTTATTGATGTTATATACTCTCCCTCCCCCTGGCAGTGTCCCATTACTGTCAATCCCTTTTTTGTAGTATTAGTGTAGGTATTTAGGGCCCACTTATGAGTAAGAACATGTAGTACTTAGTTGTTTCTGTGATAGATCATTGAGTAGGATAGATGCCAAATCTATACAAGTTGCTATGAAGTCCATAGTTTTGTCCTTCCTTATAGTTGTGTAATATTCCATCGTGTATATATATCACATTTTTTTATTCAGTCCACTTTCAACAGCAGCATGGTTGGTTCCATGTTTTTGTTGTTGTGAATAGTGCTGCAATAAACATACATGTGCAAGTATCTTTTTTGTAGAATGATTTGACTTCCTCCAGCTATATTCATAGAAGGGCAATTGCTGCAAAGTATGGAAGGTCAATTTCTAGTTCTTTTAGAAGTCACCACACTGTTTTCCATGGAGGTTGAATAAGTTTGCACTCCTACCAACAGTGTAGAAGCATTCCCTTTTTTTCCGCATCCTCACCAACATCTGTTGTTTTTTTGTTTTATTAAGGTGATGGCCATTCTTACTGGAGTTATGTGGTATCTCAATGTGGCTTTTATTTTCATTTCTCTAATGATTAATGAAGCTGAGCATTTTTCATTTGTCTGTTGGCTACCCATATATCTTCTTTCAAGAAGTATCTACTCATGTCTTTTGCTCACTTTTTAATGGGACTGTTTGGTTTTTTTTTCCCCTTTGGCAGGTTTGAGTTACTCATAGATCCTGGATGTTAGGGCTTTGTCAGATATACAGTTGTCAAATATTTTTTTCCCAGGCTGTGGGCTGTCTCCCCACTCTCTTGATGGTTTCTTTTGCTTTGCAGAAGATTTTAAGCTTGATGAGGTCCCACTTGTCTATTTTATCTCTTATGACATGGGCATCTGGGGTTTTGATCAGAAACTGATTGCCTATTCCTAAGATGTGTCTACTGAATTTTCAAAGATTCTTACAGTTTGAGGTTTTGCATGTAGGTCTTTGATCCACTTGAAGTTGATTTTTGTGTATGCCAATGGACAGGAGTCCAGTTTATTCTTCTGCATGTGGTCAGTCAGTTTTCCCAGCACCATATACTGAATAAGTTTTCCTCTCCCCAGTGGCTGTTGGTATTCTGTGCCACTGTTCTATATTCCTGTTCTTGTACCAATACCAGGCAGTTTTTATTATTGTAGCCTTTTAATAAAGTTTAATGTCTGGGAGTATAATACCTCCTGCATTTGAATTTCTATATTGTTATTTCCAGGTCTGAGAAGAATGATGACAGTAATTTAATGGTTATTGCATTTAATCACTAGATAGCCTTGGGAGCATGGACATCTTAACAATATTAACTCTTCTAATCCATGAACATGGAATATTTTTCCATTTATTTGTCTTGGATTTCTTTGAGTATTGTTTTGTAATTCTCATTTGTAAATGTCTTTCATTTCTCTGGTTAGAAAGATGTCAAGGTATTTCACTCTTTTTTTGTGTGTGTGTGCTATTGTGAATGAGATTGTACTTTTTATTTGGTTCCCTGTCTGTTTTTTGTTGGTGTATAAAAATGTGACTGTCTGTTATACATTGATTTTATACCCTGAGACTTTGCCAAAAGACTTTGCCAAAATCCTTTATCAAAGCATGAAAGTTTTTGACAGATTCCCTTGGGTTTTCCAGATATAGGGTCATATCATCTGCACAGAGGGATAGCTTAACTTTCTCTTTTCCTGTTTGGTTACCTCTGATATCGTTCTCTTGTCTGACAGCTCTAGTTAGGACTTCCAAAACTATGTTGAATAGGAGGGGTGAGAGTGGACAGCCTTGTCTTATTCTGGTTTTAAGGGGAAACACTTCCAATTTCTGTTCATTTAGTAATATGTTGGCTGTGTGTTCATCATAAATGGCTTTTAATTTTGAGATATGTTCCCTCTATACTTAGGTATTCAAGGGTTTTTTTTTTTAATCAATAATGGATGCTGGATTTTGTCAAAATCTTTTTCTGCATCTAATAATATAATCACCTTGTCCTTATTTTAACACCTGATGATGTATTTAATTGAATTTATGGTCTTGTGGATGTGAAGTCAGACAGGCATCTTGGGGATGAAGCCTACTTGGTCATGATGGATAATTTTTGAGATATGTTGTATGTTCCATGGGATGATGAGGAGAATGTATATTCTGTAATTGTTGGGAGTAGTGCTCTATAAGTATCTATTAAGTCCATTTGGTCAAGCATCCAGTTAAGGTTCCATATCTCCTCATTGATTTTTTGCCTCAATGATTTATCTAGGGTTGTTAGTGGGGCATTTAAGTCCCCAGTTATGATAGTGTTAGAGTCAAAATCTTGTTTTAGTTTACTTTGTAGCTGCCTCATCAATCTAGGTGCTCCTGTGATGTGTGCATATATATTTAGGATGAATATTTCTTGTTGATATTGAACCTTTTATCATTGTCTGATGTCCTTCCATATCTTTCTTAATTTTTGATAGCTTGAAGATTGTTTTGTCTAATATTAAATCCATGACTCCTACCTTCTTTAGTTTTCCATTTGCCTGAAAGTTTGTTTTCCATCCTTTAACTTTGAGTCCCTGGGTGTCCCTTGCAGTGAGATGTGTTTCCTGGAAACTGCATATTGGGTTTTTTATTTTTTTAATCCTGTGTCTCTTCAGTGGCTCATTGAGTCCATTGACGTTCAGGCCAATTATTGAAATATGAGAGTTTATCTCTGTCATGAGGCTCTTATAAGACTGTTTTGATTTCTTTTAACTTCCAGGTTGATATATGTGTGTGTTTGCAATTTTGCAGTCATGAGGTGTGTTGCATTGATTCTATTTGTTCCTGTATTCATGGGAAGTAAATGGTTCTTTTTTTTTTTTTTTTTTTTGAGCATCTCCTGTAGAGCTGATCTGGAAGCAGTGTAATCTTTCAAGGATTGGGTGTCTGTGATCTGTGAAAGATTTTAATTCTCCATCACTGAAGAAGCTGAGCTTGACTAGGTAGGAAATTCTTGTTTGAAATTGTTCATCTTTGAGAACTTTGGAAAATTGAACTCCAGTCCCTTCTTGCTTGTAGTGTTTCTGCTAAGTCTGCAGCTATTCAGATTGGTCTTCCCAGGTAGGTAGTCTGACCTTTCTCTCCTGGTGCCTTTAGGATTTTTCTTTTATAGCTACTTTGTATAAGTAAATTACTATGTGTCTATGAGTTGGTCTTCTTACTTGATGTCTTTTGGAGGTTCTCTGAATCTCTTGTGCTTGGATTGTCACACCTCTGGTAAGACAGAGAAAATTTTATTGAATAACCTCCTGAAACGTGTTCCTAGGTATTCTCTGTTTCCCTTTTTTTGGGGATATTGATAAGACATAATTAGACTTCTTGATAAAGTTGCTTATCTCTTGGAAGCTTTGTTCTTTCTCCCTGATTTTTCTTTCTATATTTTTAACATATTGGGTTATTTCCATGTTTGGGTCCTCAAGCTCTGAAATTCTTTCTTCTCCTTGGTTGATTCTGCTTTCCATGCTTGTCATCTTTTTATTTCTTGGTTGAAATTTTTTTATTGTCAAAATCTCTGTTACAAGTTCTTTCATTGTTGCATCTTATCTTTCTTGAATCTTATTCTGTTTTTCCATTCCTTTCCAAATACCTATTGTATTCTAGGACCAGTTGTTGGTTATTTCCATTGTTTGGTCTCTGAGATCTGAATTTTTGGGTGTTGCCTCTTTGGTACACTGGGAATTACCTGTGTTTGTCTGTTGATTTTTTCTCATTTGTGATAAATCTCTTTATTTATCTCTTTAATTCCATTATTCCTTGGTAGTAAGTGGGGTTTTCACTTCTGTCGCTTGCTCAGCCCTTTATTCTGTCCTGATCAAAACCTCCAAATTTGTTACGTTTTTAAACAGGGCTGAGAATGGGAAACTTTGCTCTTTTTTGTAGTTTTGAGAGTCAAATAAGGTAGAGAGTGGGGAGTTAAGATTCAGCAGTTGGTTGCAAGTTGCGATGTTCACTGACTGGTTTATAGGCCTCCTGATACCCAGTCTCTACCACCACTCTATATGATGATGCAATGGGTACATGTGTGTACCATCTGAGTCCAACATAAAATAACAGTAATGAGGAGAACAGAGAAAAATAGAATGTAATAGATTGGACCAAAATAATAAAAAATAAAAAATAAAGCAAAAACAAGAGCAAGAAAAAAACAAAAACAAACACCAATAGAAAAGAAATAATAAAAAACAGGAAAACAACACACAAAAAAAATGAAAGAGAAAGAAGAAAAAAAGGGGGAAGGAATGCAAATCAAACCCTCATGCACACATTCACACACACTAAACCAAAACAAAACATAAAAAAAGATGGGGGATGCAAATAAAACCCTCACACATACATTTACATATACACACTAAACCAAAACAAAAGAAGAACAAAAAAGACTTAAAAGAGAATTTCTGGGCACTAATTACTCTCTTGTGGTAGGTTCTGAAATTATTATTCTCAGCTGCTAAGTTAAGCCTGCCTGCTATCTTCTGTGGAGCTGGAGGCTCATTCACAATCTCCCTGGTGTATGGCCTGGTGGGGGTAGGTGGGTTGTCTGTCCTCCCCTCCCTGCTCTCATAAGTCAGGGGAATTCCCTCCAGTGGGTAGGTGTGGGATTGCTTTCTCCCCAGTTGCTAGGAGCTGGTGCCCCAACCAGGCTTAACCCAGAGTAGAGTTTTCCCAGCATGGCTGCCATCCAGGCTCCACTTGGGTTAGTCTCTGCCAGAGACCAGCTCCAGCTGGGTTCAGGGTACCCCAAAGGTGGAGATGGTGTCGGTGATTGGGGGGAAGAAAGAGAGAAAGAGAGAGAGAAAAAGAAAGAGACTAGACTCTGGTCTAGTGCAGAAGCAATGTGTGTGTTATTGGGAATTACAATGGGTCTTTTATACACAAAATCAGATGTGGGAGGGGCACCCCCCCACCCACCAGAAACCTTAATCCATAAAAACTTAATCAATGATTGCCTTTAAACCCTTTTCATATGATAATCTTAAAACTCCATAGCAAAGGATAACCTAATCTGTGACTGAGATATTCTATAAACCTTTTTCATCCTAAGTTGATTGATTTATGCCATGTTAAACAATTCTATAGAAGCATAAGTATTTACTTTACAAATGAAAGTGGCCCATCCCAGAATGTTTGGAATGTGGCCCAGTCTAAAGTTCACAGTGGGCTACCTGCAAGTAACCCAGCCGCATTCTTTCAACAAAATGGCTGTCTTCTAAAACTATATTCTACAATTTACACCTTCAATAAATCCTAAGATCATGACCCAGAAGCCTGTGACCAATACTAAGGCTCTTAGATGTGACACGAGTTTGAATTATAAGTTGTGTGAAAGCCAAAACAGCAGTTTGTGGAAGAATGGGAGCAATGAGCTTCTAAAGTTAGCTTGTGCTCATCCCAGTCTCAGAGTTTTTATGTTTTGAGCTCACAGGAGCTTAATCTGGTTAGTGCTGAGTAGAAAGGGGGAGGAAATGGGGTTAATAGCTCTCGAACACATCCTAGTGGTCTCGGGGTCAATGGCCCTTCCTGATCCCTAACGCTCAGTGGGCCTCTGTAGCTGGCTCCCAACAAGTCCCTCTCAGTCATGCCCCACATGTGTGGGTGTGACTTTCAGAGAATTTCTGGGGAGGAGAGGGTTGGGTCAGCCCAGGACTCACTACTGATCTTTTGTGGAGGTCTGCCTTCTCTTTTTCTTGTTGTACACTTTGTCCCATGGTGGGATAAAGGTAGGGGTAGGGCACCTGAGACTCTGAATGCATTCTATTCCTTTAAAGTTTGTGCTTAAGGAATATTCCCTCTGGGTCACAATCAATCCCTGATAGTTAACCCACTGGTTACAGAGAGTGAGTCTGTTGTTCCATGACAAGCAAGCTAGAGCACTTACCTGCCCAGTTTTCTGGATGGCAGTAGGGTATCTCTTTCAACTTCTACAGTGGAACTCTGACTCTAGCTCCCTCACTGCGCTATCTACACAGCCCTCACATCCCAGTGTCCAGTCTGGTGATGCCTGCCAAGCAGTCTGGCAACAGTCATTGCTCCTAGCAGCTTCTACCAGGGGAAAGGTTTATTGTGACCTGGGAGGTACTGGGGTCCAAGAAGAGTAGCTGCTGACACTAGTCACTTCACCAGGAAAGACCTGGCTACTTGTTTATGAGTCCCCACTCAGACAGCCACTCACACAACCACTTACAAACAGACACACATGAAAATTCATTCGTACACTCACTCACACAGAGACTTGCACAATCCAACCAGTTCCACTGCCATCTATTTTCTCCCTCTCTACATACATTTTAATAAAGGAAAAAGACAATATTAAAATTCTAATAATATATTCTGATATCAAAAGATGAATACAAGCCATGTTGACTTATACAATTACAAGAGTTGCTCAAAGTAGTTACCATCTGTGTCCAGACACTTCTGATTACAGTGAATCATGGCAGGACTTGTTACTGTGTGAGGCCTCCTGTCTCTTCCCTTGCACACATCCCGCACAGTACCATGTATCTCAAATTTATCATGGATGTGTGCAGCTGTTGGCATGTTGAATGTTCTGTTGTATACTCACACCTCCATTGTCATTGTACTTCCACAATATTCTTGAATTTCAAATATCAATTCAAAATGGTCCTGCACTCCTCAAACAGCAACTTTGATTCTGCCATTTTCTTTGACTGTCTTGCCTGTAACCTGGTTACGCTAGCATTAATTTGACTAATGCCATCATTTGAATGAGTGTCTACTACACATTGCCACCATAATTTTATTCAATTTTACTTTGAAGGATAATATGTAGACAGCATCTCTTAAAATGTGCATAATTTGTGGTACCCCCAGTAGTTTCCAGTGGCATTCACCCTGGTTAACTAATGCTTGAATAGTTGATCTCTGCAGATAATTATTGTTCCCCAGATTCCAGGTTAATTCTTTGTCCTGTTTGTTAGACTTCCATAGCTACTGCAACAAACTGCCAAAAAAAAAAAAAAAATTAGTGGCTTAAACATGTGCATTGTATTGTGGTCTGCAGTCTGACATAATTTTTACTGGGCTAACCTGAACACACTTTCTTATTCTTCTTCAAAGAAGATTTTTTCTTCTCTGTAGGTTCTGAGTAGGATTTGTTTTCTCACTTTTTCCATGTTCTAGAGGATATTCACACCCTTCAACTCATGGCTCCTGTCCATCATCAAAGTTAGCAAAGATGAGCTGAGTCTTCATATCACATCATTCATCTGTTTCCATTTTCCACCATCAGTCAGGGACTTTTAGACTCATCCAAATAAGTCTGGAGAATATTCCATCTTAAGATCAACAGAGATGCAATCTCAATTCTGCTACATCCTTAATTACCATTTTAAATGTGATATAACATGTTAATAGTTTCTGAGATTTGTACATGAATGTCTTTAGAGAGACCATTATTCTGCTTACCACAGTTTGTCCTCTGGTTCCCAAAAATTCATATCTGTCCTATACACAAAATACCCCCTTTCCAAAGTCTCCAAAATCCTCACCCTATTAGACACTGTGGACTCAGGTTTCTAATGGACACAATAAAATCTATCATTGTGTTTTTTTCCAGCTTTTTTTTTTATTATATGCAAGAGTTACAGTAATGTTCTTTTCATTTTTATAGCTCTCCATTTAGAACCCTCAAACTATTTTTTATACAGAATTAAGACAGAAAATAAGGTATAATAACTAACAAGAAATTAGTATATGAACGAGTAATTGGTTTAAAATACAATTGAATAACCATAAATAACATACTGACTACATTTGTCTGTAATACTTTCATGTTATAACTGGGTATATTTTGAAATAAAGTATATCTGCTTCCTACATATCCAGTGAGTTTACTGACATAAGATCACTTTTTTAACTAAATCAATCTTACTAGATATGTGGGGACAAGATATTCAAAACTGTATATAAATATCAAACAACTAGATTTTGTTTGGTTTTGTTTCGTTTTGGTTTTGGTTTTGGTTTTTTTTTGAGTTGGAGTCTCACTCTGTCACCCAGACTGATGTGCAGTGGCCGCTCCTGGCCACTGCAGCCTTGACCTGCTGGCTCTGGCGATCCTTTCGCCTCAGCCTTCCAAGTAGCTGGAATTACAGGCATGCACTACCACGTCCCACTGATTTTTTGATTTATTGTAGAGATGAGGTCTCACTGTCCAGGCGGGTCTCGAACCTGCAGGCTCAGGCAATCCAATAACCTCAGCCTCCCAAAGGCGTGGGATTACAGGCTGAGCCACCAAGTCCGGCTACAACTAGATATTTTTAACATAGGTGTAACTAAATATCTCCGTTTATCAAAATGTTTATGCTTTATTTAGATGTTAAGCGTTATGATCATGTTGTCAGGTAATACATCCCATGCAGCATTTACATAATTATTTAGAAAATAATAGGTTACACAATAAGTCACCTTTATATTTGCCAGTCAACACACAGGTTGTTTACATCACATCACCAAATACTTAAAAATACATATCAAAGAAAGATATATTGTCTGCCACCATACTTCAAGAAAATTTACATATTAAGAGAGACAAGGAAGATGGCAATGGCATAGGTGGAATTGTGAGATTCTCTGAACATGAGTTCCCAAAAAGAATCAATTTCCTTCCCCCTGCCCACCGCCAACTGCACTGGTCCAAGACCTGGGGACCCTCAGTCCCATGCAGGGAGGATATTGTGGCCCCCGGCTGCTGCTGCTCCACTATACGTGGCCCCCACCCACCACACAGGAATCTTGACTCCATCACTGGCTACATCGTATCACCTGGTGTCAAGCCACCGGTCACCCAGGAAGACTGTAGGCGGCCACCCCTCAGAGATACCAGCTCCATTTCTGGCTTAAGTACCATGTAAGGGGCCCAAAGCCACTCTCACTGCTCACCAACTGCCCTTTGGAGCTCTGGGCCCTGGCTGATGCACCCAGCATATGACCCCATGCTTGTATAAGGGAACAGTGTATCTTAAGGAGATGCTGAGTGGCCACTCTCAGCTCCAGAGGAGGGAACTCCCAGCTTACTCCTCCACCCCAGCCTGCTGGTGGCACACCAGATCCAGTGCCCAGCTGTGAAGCTGATCCATGGCTGCCTTGCATGCCACCACAGCCCGTCATAGTGGATCGCCCAGGGACCCAGACGAGTGGAGAGAAAGGATCCACAAAAGAGGAGCTGCCCACCTTGGCCATTTTCCAGGCAGAGATTTGCATTGCTCCGCCCACCTACAAGCAGCCTCCACCTTGGTTCCTAAGGTAATGTAGCTAAACTGGAGAAAAATCCCCTCCCCTATGCTGAATCAGATGCAGGCAATTCAGTGTCACAGACCTCTCATGCAGCAAGCTAAAAGAACAAACCCAAGCTGCAAGTAAATCTAGCTGCCTGCAATGAAAGCAAAGGGGAGAGGCTAGAGATCAGAGCTGAAGAGAATTTAGACACTCAGCAAAGATTCCAGAGCTAGTCTGATTTCTTATTTTGACTTTTGATTATATCATTTTGACTGTTTGTTTTGCTCACTTTTGTTTGTTTTTGACTTAGACTATCTGTGTGTGTTGGGGAAAACTCATCAAAAGGCATGATTTTATTGGAATGTCTTTGTGTGGTTACTGGTATGCTTTAGGGAATTTTGCTTGTGTGTCTTTTCAATTCTCTCTGTCCTTGTATCTCTTTTTCACCTGTTAGTTGGTATGCATATCTGTTTTCCCTCTAAATCGCCTCTTTTTCTAATTTCCTACTGATGCCTCCCTTCCTCCATTATTTTCCTCATTCATACCTCCATTTGTTCCAGGGACTAAACCTACATCCTGCTGCACAGGCAGATTTTAAGGCAGTGGGAAATAGGATCGAGTGTGCCCATACACCTGTTGGTTGATGCTGGAATCAGCACATAGATTCTGAATCACAGCTTCCCCCTCAGTTAAACCTCAGAATTACAAAAAAATACAGCCCCCAGGCCACACTCCAGCCTCAAAAGTGAACAAAGGCAGAGGACCCTGAGGAAAAGAGGAGATTCCACAAGCAAAGCAAAAGCAACCCCACCTTCCCTGAAAAACAAAATTAAAGAAGGAGAGGGAAAGGGGGAGAGAGAGAAAAATCTACACAAATGAAGAAAAAACAAAAGAAGTATATGGGTCTCTCCCAGACCCCTGGGAGGGTAGACACTGAGAAAACTGACTTTGGAATCCAAACAATGAAGAGCCCCTAGAATGACGGGACTCAAACTACAAACATAGATATCAAGACATTAATGGAGAGATTAAAAAGAATGGAGGAGAGACAAGAAGAAATGAGGAAGGAGTTGATAACTGAGATTACAGTAATAAAGAATACTGTGAATAAAAAAAAAATCAAACTGATAAGCATGGAAAGCAGAATCAGCCAAGCAGAAGAAAGAATCTCACAGCTTGAGGACCAAAATATAGAACTAACCCAAACTGTTAAAAACAGAAAAAATTATGGGGTTGGTGGCTCAGCCTGTAGTCCCGCGCCTTTGGGAGGCTGAGGTGAGTGGATTGCCTGAGCCTGCAGGTTCAAGACCCGCCTGGGCAGCAAGACCTCATCTCTACAATAAATCAAAAAATCAGCTAGTCATGGTAGCTCATGCCAGTAATTCCAGCTACATAGAAGGCTGAGGCAGAAGGATCGCTGGAGCCCAGCAGTTCGAGGCTGTGGTGGCTGGGAGCAGCCACTGCACTCCAGTCTGGGTGACAGAGTGAGACTCCAACTCAAAAAAAAACCACAGGAAACATGCTTAAAAAGACAGAACAAAACCTTCAAAACATGAGCAATTACTTCAAGAGAAAGAAGTTAAGAATAGTTGGCCTTCCCGAAGTAGAAAGAGAAACAGAAACCACCCGGGAACAAACATTCCATGAGATCATTGAAGAACACTTCCTTCATCTAATCAGCGATGCAAAAATTAAAACACAAGAGATTCGGAGAACCCCTGAAAGACAACAAATGAGAAGACGAACTCCCAGACACATAATAATTCACCTAAACAAAGTAGGCATAAAAGAAACAATCCTAAAGGCAGCAAGAGAAAAAGGCCAGATCATCTACCATGGAAGAGCAATTAGAATAGCAGCAGATTTATCTACAGAAACCCTGCAGTCTAGGAGAACTTGGAGCCCTAGCTTCAAAGTCCTAAAAGATAAACAATTTCAACCAAGAATAACCTATCCAGCCAAGCTAGGCTTCATCAGAGAGGGAGAATTAAAATCTTTCCCAGATATCCAATCCCTAAGAACTTACGCTGCCACCAGATCACCTCTACATGAAACACTTAAGAAAGTACTAAACACAGAAGAAAAGGAAAAAAGAAAAACGTTCTTCACAAGAGTACAGGAAAAAGACTAAAATACACATGAACCAACCTCAAAACCAAAAGAAAGACAATAAACCAAAAGGAACAAAAACTCTATAAGAACTATATGATAGGGACCAATGCTCACATTTCAATAATTAGCCTGAATGTGAATGGACTAAATGCACAAGATATAGAATGGCAAAATGCATAAAATATCACCAGGTAATGATATAAAGCCTTCAAGAAACCCATCACACTAGAAAGGGCAAACACAGACTCAAAGAAAGAGGATGGGAAACAAATTTTCAGGCAAATGGAACACAAAAGAAAGGAGGAGTCGCGATCCTAATTTCAGACAAAATACCATTTAAGCTATCAAAAATTTAAAAAGATACAGAGGGTCTTTACATAATGATAAAAGGTTCACTCCATCAACAAGAAATATCTATCCTAAACATATATGCACCCAACATAGGTGTGCCAACTTTCATAAAACAGCTTCTGGAAAACTAAAGAAAGATATTGACTCTAACACCATCATAACTGGGGGCTTTAATACCCCTCTCACAACCCTAGACAGATCATCAGGACAAAAAATCAGCAATGAGATCCAGAACCTCAATGTGACTATTGACCAAATGAACATAATTGATACCTACAGAAGACTCCACCCAATGACCACAGAACATACATTCTACTCAGCACTACATGGAACATAGTCTAAGATCGACCACATACTTGACCATAAATCAAGCATAAGCAAATTTCAAAAGATTGGAATTTTGTCATGCACCTTCTCAGACCACAGTGGAATAAAAATAAACATCAAAACCAACAAGCTTCCTCTCAAACCCACAAAGACATGGACACTAAACAACATGATGCTAAAAAAACTCCTGGGACAACAATGAAATCGAAACAGAGACTAAAAGATATCTGGAAACAAATGAAAATGAAGAGACATCTTATGAAAATCTCTGGGACGCCATGAAAGCTGTAGTAAGAGTGGATTTCATATCCCTACAAACGCATATGAAGAAAATGGAAGGATCACAAATCAGCAGCCTAATAAGTCACCTTAGGAAGCTGGAAATGCAAGAACATCAAAACCCTAACTGCAGCAGAAGAATCCAGATAACCAAAATAAAAGCTCAAATCTGGGACATAGGAGACAAAAAGATAATACAAAAAAATCACTGAAATGAAAAGCTGGTTCTTTGAAAGGATAAACAAGATCAATGGTCCCTTATCTAGACTGACCAAGAAAAAAAGAGAAAAAGCCCAAATAAATACAATCAGAAACACAAAAGATGAAGTGACATCTCACCCTGAAGAAATACAAAAAATCATTAGAGACTACTATGTACACTAGTATGGAAACAAACTGGAAAACCTTAAGGAAATGGAAGACTTTCTGATACAACACAACCTGCCTAGATTGAAACAAGAAAAATCAAGACACTAAATAGACCAATAACAATCAAGAAAATTGACTATGTAATAAGAAAACTACCTACAAAAAAAGTCCTGGATCAGATGGCTTTCCAGCAGAATTCTATGACATTTAAGGAGAACCTGATACCAATTCTACTGAAAGTATTTCAGGTGATTGAGCAACATGGAAACCACCTCAAATCATTCTATGAAGCTAACATCACATTGATACCCAAATCAGGTAAAGACCCAACAAAGAAAGAGAACTACAGGACAATACTTTGATGAACATAGATGCCAAAATTCTCAACAAGATCCTAGCAAGCCGGGCTTGGTGGCTCAGCCTGTAATCCCACGCCTTTAGGAGGCTGAGGTGAGTGGATTGCCTGAGCCTGCAGGTTTGAGATCATCCTGGACAGCGAGACCTCATCTCTACAATAAATAAAAAAATCAGCCGGGCATGATAGCGCATGCCTGTAATTCCGGCTACTCGGAAGGCTGAGGTGGAAGGATCACCGGAGCCCAGCAGGTGAGGCTGCAGTGGCCGGGAGCAGTCACTGCACTCCAGTCTGGTCAACAGAGTGAGACTCCAAGTCAAAATAAATAAATAAATAAATAAATAAATATCCAAGCAAACTGGACTCAATAACATATCACAAAAATCATTCATCATGACCAAGTAGGCTTCATCCCTGAGACTCACGGCTGGTTCAACCTTTGCAAGACAATAAATATAATTAAATACATCAACAGATGTCAGAACAAAAACGACATTATTATATCATTAGATGCAGAAAAATGTTTGATAAAATCCAGCACACCTTCCTGATAAAAACCCTCCAACACCTAGGCATACAAGGAACATACCTCAAAATACTAAAAGCCATCTATGAGAAACCCACAACTAGCATACTCCTAAACAGACAAAAATTGGCACCGTTTCCTCTGAAAACTGGCACAAGACAAGGTTGCCCACTCTTTCCCTTCCTGTTCAATAGAGTATTGGAAGTCCTAGCTAGAGCAATCAGAAAAGAGAAGGCAATCAGGAGTATTCAAATAGGAAAAGAGGAAGTCAAGTCATCCCTCTTTGCTGACAATTATGATTGTGTACCTTGAAAAACAAGAGAATCTGTGAAAAGCCTTCCACTGAGAAGACTTTGGCAGAGTCTCAGGGTATAAAATAAATGTGCAATAGACAATCACATTTCTTTACACCAATAATAGACAAACAGAAACGCAAATAAAAAACACAATCCCATTCACAATAGCCACAGGAAAATGAAATACCTTGATATCTTCCTAACCAGAGATGTAAAAGACCTTTACAATGAAAACTACAAAACACTGCTCAAAGAAATCAAAGAAGACACAAACAAGTGGAAAAATATCCCATGCTCATGGATTGTAAGAATCAACATTATAAAGATGTCCATTCTACCTAAAGCAATCTACAGATTTAATGCAATACCCATCAAATTACCAGCAACATTCTTCTCAAAGCTAGAAAAAACAATACAGGAATTCATATGGAAACACAAACGACCAAGAATAGCCAGAACAGTCCTCAGGAAAAAAAAAAAAAAAAAAAGCAGGAGGTATCACACTAACAGACTTCAAACTTTTCTATAAACCTACAATAATCAAAACAGCTTGGAGTTCTGGTAAGATGGCAATGTCATAGGTGGATTTATGAGATTCTCCAAACGTGAGTTCCCAAAATACTCGTACTTTTCTTCCCCCACTCCCCTGCCCACCACAAGCCACAATAGTCTGAGGCCCGGGGACCTTCAGTCCCACACAGGGCTGGATATTGCAACTCCTGGCTGCTGCTGCTCCTATGTGACTCCTGCCCATGTGGGAGTCCTGTGTCTCGGCTCCCTCCCTGGCTATGTTGTCTCACCCAGCACCCAGCACCAAGCTGCCAGTCACCCAGGGAGGCTCTGGGCGCCCATCCCTCCGAGATACCTGTCCCATTTCTGGCTGAAGTAGCCTGTGAGGGACCCTGGGCCACTCTCGCCACCCACCACCTGCCCTTTGGAGATTTGGAGCTCTGGAGCTCTGGGCCCACCCTGGCTGAGACACTCAGCATGCGATCCCATGCTTGTGTATGGAACAGCATATGTTAAGGAGGTGCTGATCGGAGGCTCTTAGCTCCAGAGGAGGGAACTCCCGACCCCCTCCTCCACCCCAGCCTGCTAGTGGCACCCCAGACCCAGTGCCCAGCTATGCAGCTGATGCCCAGTGCCTCCCACTCCAGCACCATCCATCACAGTGGATAACACAGGGACACAGATGAGTGGAGAGAAAAGATCCATTAAAGTGAAGCTGCCACCTTGGGCATTCTCCAGGCAGAAATTTGCATTGCCCCACCCACCTCTCAGCAGCTTCCACCTCAGTTCCTAAGGTAACATCTCTAAACAGGAGACAAAGCCCCTCCCCTGCTGAATCAGACAAAGGCAACATCATAGACCTCCCAGGCCACAGGTATAAAGCAAAAAACAAACCTAAGCTGCCAGTAAATCTAGCTGCCTGCAAGGAAAACAAAGGGGAGAGGTTGGAGATCAGAGCTGAAGAGACTTTAGACACTCAGGAAAGATTCCAGAGCCAGTCTGATATCTTATTTTCACTTTTGATTTTATCATTGTGACTGTTTGTTTTGTCACTTTTGTTCGCTTTCTGACTTACACTATCTGTTTCATGATTTTATTGGTCTGTCTCTGTGTAGCTACCAGTATCCTTTAGGGAATTTTGCTCACATGTTTTTTCACTTCTCTCCGGCCTTGTGTCTCTTTTTACCTGTTAGTTGGTATGTATATCTGTTTTCCCTCTCACTCTCCTCTTTTTCTAACTTCCTATTGACCCCCCCTTCCTCCATTATTTTCCTCTTTACACCTCCTTTTGCTCCAGGGACCAAACCTACATACCACTGCACAGACAGAGAGTAAGGCAGTGGGAAATAGGTTCCAGTGTGCCCATACACCTGTTGGTAGATGCTGGAATCAGCATATAGATTCTGAATCACAGTTTCCCCCTCAATTAAACCTCAAAACTGCAAAAAGTGCAGCCCACAGCCCACACGGCACCTCAAAAATGAACAAAGCCAGAGGACCCTCATAAGGAACAGCAGGAAATTGCACAAGTGAAACAAAAGGAACCCTACCTTCCCTGAAAGTCAGATTTAAGAAGGGGAAGGAAAGGGGGAGAGAGAGAAATCTACACAAGTGAATAAAAACCAAAAGAAGAATATGGGTCTCACCCAGACCCCTGGGAAGGCAGACACTGAGCAAACTGACTTCAGAATGCAAACAATGAAGAGCCCTCAGAATGACTGGTCCCACACTGAAAAACCTAGATACCAAGACATTAATGGAGCAATTAAAAAGAATTGAGGAGAGACAAGAAGAAACTAGGAAGGAGCTAATATCTGAGATAACAGTAATAAAGAACACTGTGAATGAAATAAATATCAAACTGATAAGCATGGAAAGCAAAATTACCCAATCAGAAGAAAGAGTCTCAGAGCTTGAGGACCAAAATATAGAACTAACCCAAACTCTTAAAAACACAGAAAACAAGCTCAAAAAGACAGAAAAAAACCTTAAAGAGATGAGCGATTATTTCAAGAGACAGAACCTAAGAGTAATTGGCCTCCTGAGGCAGAAAGTGAGACAGAGACCACACTGGAACAAACTTTCCATGAGATCATTCAAGAAAACTTCCCTTATCTAATCAATGATGCAAAAATTCAAACACAAGACATTCAGAGAACCCCTGCAAGACAACAAATGAAAAGACCAACTCCTAGACACATAGTAATTCGCCTAAAAAGTAAGCACAAAAGAAAAAATCCTAAAGGCAGCAAGAAAAAAAGGCCAGATCACCTACCATGGAAGACAAATTAGAATAGCAGCAGATTTATTTACAGAAACCCTGCAGGCTAGGAGAGCTTGGAGCACTATCTTCAAAGTCCTAAAAGATAAACAATTGCAACCAAGAATAACCTACCCAGCCAAGTTAAGCTTCATCAGCGAGGGAGAATTAAAATCTTTCCCAGATATCCAATCCCTAAGAACTTATGCTGCCACCAAACCACCTCTACATGAAAACACTTAAGAACATACAAACACAGAAGAAAAGGAAAAAAAGAACAACGTTCTTCACAAGAGTACACGAAAAAGAATAAAATACACGTGAACTAACCTCAAAACCAAAAGAAAGACAAAAAGCCAAGTGGAAGAACAACTCTATAAGAACTCTGTGATAGGGATGAACTCTCACATTTCAATAACTAGCCTGAATGTGAATGGACTAAATGCACCACTGAAAAGACATAGAATGACAAAATGGATAAAATATCACCAGGCAACAATATACTGCCTTCAAGAGACCCATCTCACTAGAAAGGACATGCACAGACTCAAAGTAAGAGGATGGGAAACAAATTTTCAGGCGATTGGAACACCAAAGAAAGGAGGAGTCGTTATCCTAATTTCAGACAAAATACCATTTAAGCTACCAAAAATTTTAAAAGATACAGAGGGCCACTACATAATGATAAAAGGTTCACACCAATCAACAAGAAATATCTGTCCTAACGATATATGCACCCAACATAGGTGCGCCAACTTTCATAAGGCAACTTCTAGGAAAACCAAAGAAAGTTATTGACTCTAACACCATCATAACTGGGGACTTTAATACCCGACTCACAACCTCAGACAGATCATCAGGACAAAAAAATCAGCAATGAGATCCAGAACCTCAATATGACTCTTGACCAAATGGACTACAGAACACTCCATCCAAAGACCACAGAATACACATTCTACTCATCACTGCATGGAACGTATTCTGAGACTGACCACATAACTGGCCATAAATCAAGCATACCCAATTTTAAAAGGCCCGAAATTCTGCCATGCACCTTCTTGGATCACAGTGGAATAAAAATAAACATTAACACCAACAAGTTCCCCCCAAAACCCACAAAAACATGGACACTAAACAGCATGATGCTAAACAACTCCTGGGTCAATGATGAAATCAAAACAGAGATCAAAAGATACCTGGAAACAAATGAAAATGAAGAAATATCTTACCAAAATCTCTGGGATGCCATGAAAGCTGTAGTAAGAGGGGAATTTATATCCCTACAAATGCACATGAAGAAAATGGAAGGATCACAAATTAGCAGCTTAACAAGCCACCTAAGGAAGTTGGAAAAGCAAGACCACAAACACCCTAATTTCAACAGAAGAATCCAGATCACCAAAATAAAAGCCCAAATCCAGGACATAGAAGACAAAAAGATAATACAAAAAAATCAATGAAACAAAAAGCTGGTTCTTCAAAAGAATAAACAAGATCAATGGTCCCCTAGCTAGACTAACCAAGAAAAAGAGAGAAAAAGCCCAAAGAAACACAATCAGAAACACAAAAGATGAAGTCACATCTGACCCTGAAGAAATAAAAAAGATCATTAGAGACTACTATGTACACTTGTATAGAAACAAACTTGAAAACCTCAAGGAAATGGAGGACTTTCTGTCATCACACAACCTGCCTAGGTTGAAACATGAAGAAATTGAGACCCTAAATAAACCAATAACAATCAAGGAAATTGACTCCATAATAAGAAAACTACCTACAAAAAAAAGGCCTGGACCAGATGGCTTCCCAGCAGAATTCTACAAGACATTTAAGGAGGAGCTGTTTCAAATCCTACTGAAGGTAATCCAGGCAATTGAGAAAGATGGAACTCTCTCCAAATCATTTTACGAAGCTAACCTCACATCGATACCCTAACCAGGTAAAGACCCAACAAAGAAAGAGAACTACAGACCAATATCTTTGATGAACATAGATGCTAAAATTCTTAACAAGATCCTAGCAAACCGAATTCAACAACACATCTCAAAAATCATCCATCATGACCAAGTAGGTTTCATCCCAGGGATGCAAGGCTGGTTCAACATTCGTAAAACCATAAATGTAATTAAATGCATCAACAGATGTCAAAACAAAAATCACATGATTATATCACTAGATACTGAAAAAGGTTTTGATAAAATCCAGCACCCCCTTCTTGATTAAAATCCCTCAAACATCTAGGCATATGGGGAACATACCTCAAAATAGTAAAAGCCATCCATGAGAAAACCACAGCCAGCATTCTCCTAAATGGACAAAAATTGGAACCATTTCCCCTGAAAACTGGAACAAGACAAGGATGGCCACTCTCACCCCTCCTGTTCAATATAGTATTGGAAGTCCTGGCTACAGCAATCAGAGAAGAGAAGGCAATCAGGTGTATCCAATTCGGAGAAGAGGAAGTCAAGTTATCTCTCTTTGCAGGTGACATGATTGTGTATCTTGGAAACCCAAGAGACTCTGTCAAAAACCTCCTTACACTGATAAAGGCCTTTGGCAAAGCCTCAGGATATAAAATAAATGTGCAAAAGACAATTTCATTTCTTTATACCAATAATAAACAGAAACCCAAATAAAAGCAACAATTACATTCACAATAGCCACAAAAAAGTGAAATACCTTGATATCTTCCTAACTAGAGATGTGAAAGACCTTTACAATGAAAACTACAAAACTCTGCTCAAAGAAATGAAAAATGACACAAACAAGTGGAAAAATATCCCATACTCATGGGATGGAAGAATCAACATTGTGAAGATGTCCATTTTACCTAAGGCAATCTACAAATTCAATGCAATACCCATCAAATTGCCAGCAAAATTCTTCTCAGACCCAGAAAAAACAACACAGGTATTCATATGAAAACACAAACGACTAAGAATAGCCAGAAAAATCCTCAGCAAAAAAATAAAGCAGGCAGTATCACATTACCAGACTTAAAACTTTATTATAAAGCTACAGTCATCAAAACAGCTTGGTACTGGTATAGAAACAGGCATATAGATCAATGGTGAAAAGGAACACTTTTACACTATTGGTGGGAGTGTAAACTAGTGCAACCTCTGTGGAAAACAGTGTCGCAATTCCTAAATGCTCTAAATATCAACCTTCCATATGACCCTGCAATCCCCCTACTGGGAATATAACCTCAAGAACTCAAATCACTCTATGAAAAGTAAACCTGCACACGAGTGTTTATTGCAGCATTGTTCACAATAGCAAGAACCTGGAACCAACCATGCTGTCCATCAAAAGAGGACTGGATTAAAAAAATGCGGTACATATACATGATGGAATACTATGCAGCCATAAAAAAGAACAAAATCATGAATTTCGCAGCATCCTGGATGGAACTAGAGTCTATAATACTGAGTGACTTCTCACAGAAACAAAGATCTGAGTATCACATGTTCTCACTCATATAGTGGACCTTGATCATCCAATGTATTGCCATAAGAAAATGACTGACAGTGGTGGGAAACTATGGGATGGAGGAGGGGAAGAGAAATTTGATTAGTGGTAGAAAAAAATCTGTCTGGGCATGGGGACACAGCTCTTATCAGCAAGGGTGCCTGAACGAAGCGTATTTGTATACCTAACCCTTAACTGTACCCCACAATATCATAATAAAAAATCGATTATAAAAAAAAAAACAACAGCTTGGTATTGGTACAGGATCAGGCATAAAGAGCAATGGAATAGAATTGAGATTCCAGAAACAAAACTTCAATTTCTCAACCAACTCATCTTCGACAAAGCCTCCACCACCTATCACTGGGGAGAGGAGAGCCTATTTAGTAAATGGTGCTGGGAAAACTGACTGACCACATGCAGAAGACTCAAACAAGACCCCTATCTATCCCCATACACAAAAACTAACTCTAAATGAATCAGAGACCTAAATGTAAAACCTCAAACCATAAGAACCTTAGAAAATGCAGGGCACACCCTTATGGAAATTGAAACTGACATCCAATTCCTGAACAAAACCTGAAACCCATAGGCCATAAGAGATTAGACAAGTGGGACCTCATTAAACTGATAAGTTTCTGCAAAGCCAAATAAACCATCAAGAGATCAGGGAGACAGCCCAGAGATTGGGAAAAAGTATTTGCCAACTATAGGTCTGACAAAGGCCTAACATCTTGGATCTACAAGGAACTCAAAAGTACTGAAAAGAAAAAAACAAACAACCCCATTATAAAGTGGGCAAAAGATATGAACAGACACTTCTCCAAGGAAGACATCTGAGCAGCCAACAGATACATGAAGAAATGTTCGACCTCACTAATCATCAAGGAGGTGCACATCAAAACCACCCTGAGATACCACCTAACTCCTGTCAGAATGGCAATTATCAATAACTCAAAAAATAACAGTTGCTGGAGAGGGTGTGGTGAAAAGGGAACACTTCTACACTGTTGGTGGGAGTGCAAACTAGTACAATGTCTGTGGAAAACAGTGTTGCAATTCCTAAAAGCTCTAAATATCAACCTCCCATATTGTCGGGAGCCGCAAAATCACTAGTAAAAGTAAGGTAAAAGGGACCTGAAAACGGAAAAACGCCGACTTGGAGCAAGGCCCCAGTAAAATGTGGCCATGACCGAGGCAAAGCCCCATGGATCCTGTTGACGGACCTTCCCTAACTTTGAAGGATTGCGTGCATAGGCTTGAGAATGTTCCCTCTTTACTTGAGATAATAGATGTGCAAATGGATGATGGCATTTGACAGCAAAAATTATGCATAGGCATAATGGAGGTGAGATTGCAGCAAAAAGGGTGCCCCTTAGGGTGTGTAAGGATGTTTTTCAGTAAACAGCAGGAGGCCGAGAGGAACGAATTGGCCACTTCCTCATAAACAACAGACCCCAGCTGAGAGCTGGTGGAAAACAACTGTTTGAGATAAAAAATAGGTTAAGATATTTTAGGATTAAATAAGTAGTTTAATGAAGATATAACTTAGAATATCAATAATAAGATAGTAAGATAAGATAAACTAGTAAGATAAGAGATATATAATAGTTTAAGTGATAGTGAAGAAAATATAGAGACATAAGGATAGAAATAAGATTAACAGAAATAAATATATAGTAGTAAGTAAGTTAAATAAGACTTAGGGTTAAGGTTTAGCTTTATAGGGTAAGGATATTATAGGCCTAAAATAGTAAATAGTTATGAGGAAGTTAGGAAGAAAACCAGGATGTTCATAAATGTTTGACTTAAGAAAAACACCATCTGTGGTTGAAATTGTTAAAAGTCAACCTTATTGTGAGTGCAAAAAAGATGTACATGGGCATTTGGTTAGCAACATAAGATACATTTGTGGGTACAGGGCTGAGTGGAAAACCTATATAAACTTGTGAAAAAAAAATAAAAATTTGCATTCTTGAGCTCTCCCCAGGAAGAGGATTCCTGTCGTTTTCGTCTTTTCTTTTTCTCCGTTTCCCGATTCTCCTGTCTCAAGCCCTGACTCTCTCCTAGAGTTGGACTCCAGCACCATATGACCCTGCAATCCCCCTATTGTGAATATACCCTGAAGAACCAAAATCACTCTACAAAAAAAAATCTATAAACATACCTATCTATAAGCATCTATCTATAAACATACCTATAGATCTATCTACAAACATACCTGCACACGTATGTTTATCGCAGCATTGTTCACAATAGCAAGAACCTGGAACCAACCATGCTGTCCATCAAAGGGGACTGGATTTTAAAAAATGTGGTTCGTATACATGATGAAATACTACGCAGCCATAAAAAAGAACAAAGTCATGAATTTCGCAGGAACCTGAATGGAAGTAGATTCTATAATACTGAGTGATCTCTCACAGAAACAATGATCTGAGTATCACATTTCTCACTCATATAGTGGACCTTGAACATCTGTCATAATACTGTAAGAAAAAGATTGACAGTGGTGGGAAACTATGGGGGGGAGGGGAAGGGAAGTGGGATTAACAGTCAATATCTGTCTGGGGATGTGGAGATACCCCTTATCAACAAGGGTGCCTGAACGAAGCATATTTGTATACCTAACTCTTAAGTGTACTCCACAATATTAAAATAAAAAATATTGATTAAAAAATCTTTACATATCAAATATAGAATATATAAATACAAATTATATTAATCCAAAAAAAAGACGAAAAAGAAAGTTGCAGCTAAAGACAATTAAGCATTGTAATCATTATTCATGTGAATTGAGAGGAAATAGAAAAAAGTAGTATTTTTTTGGAGAACAGACAAAAAGCTCCCTTTACTAAGAATATATTCTAGAAAAAATGATATTCAATGTCTATAAAAGATTTTACATTTCTTACCTCATATGTCTATCCTTATGCTTGTTGTAGATGGAGCACATAAAGCCTGTGGAATGTACCCACACATTTGTAGCCAGGAACATACATTTAGTCATATATACCTAAGAAGGAAAATATATTATAGCTATCTATCAATGTAGAAAATTATATATAAAAAATCAAGAAAGAATATAGCCAAGACAGTCCTCAATCTTTTTATTTTTTTTAGATATACTAAAAACATCATCCTTTCTCAGTTTGCTCTCCATACCCAAACTGTAAGAACTATAAGGATCAGATTTCACATGGATAGAACAAGCAGTACTCTATGTGGATTGTTATTTATACTATATTGTTTTCTTTATAATTTACACTATGTGAAATGCCTTGTCAGTGTTAGCTACATGATGTCATAACATTATATTTTTCAACTTGACATCTCATTCAGTGTATGCTCAGAGAAAAATAAAGTTTCCTTCCAAGTGGTCAATACAGTAATTTCATAATCTATGAACTTTCTGTAGCATCTTTATAATGTAGAAGCTTGCTTTATTTTATTTAAAATGCTTAATTGCTTCCTGGATCAACTCAGAAGAAAAAAAATTATGCTGCATATACAGAAGGCCAAAAGAGGTCAGCAATTCATGCTTGCTTCTTTTTTGACTGATAGTAGGCATTTTATTTGATTAAGAACTGCAGCCTCTAAATTTCAACAAAAGTAGTTAAGAAATCCTGCAATTCTTATACATGGAGAGAAGACCTAAAAATACCTTGGAAATATCTTTTGGAGGGTGGGCCCTTGTAGTACAGGCCTCCCTTGCTAGGTAAGTGATCTAGGAACCCGTAAGCATCAGTGTACCCACTAGTGTTGTTATAGGAGGCTACCTTCGGCTTCAGTAAATTTTTTTTGGAGATTCTTTCAGTTCATTTGCCCATTTCATGATGGGTGATATACAGGCATACCTGCCCACACTGTGATGAGTGTTCTTTAGTTTTTGACCAAAAACAGCACGACTCTGATGCCTGACCCCGCTTATTCACCCAATCTTGCTCCAAGCAACTTTTTCTTTTGGTTTCCATGGTTGAAAATTTCCTCAAAGGGAAACGTTTTGCAGATGTGGAAGAGATGTAACAAAAACCAGCAGAAAAGTCATCAATATTGCTGAGTTCAAACACTGTTTTGAGCAGTGGAAAAAGCATCTCAATAAGTATATTGCTTTAGATGGAGAGTATTTTGAAGGTGATGAAAGTTTAAACATGTAAGAATATACAATTTTTTTTTGACAGTGAGTTCTGTCACCCAGACTGGAGTGCACCACAGCCTTGACCTGCTGGGCTCAAGTGATCCGTCTGCTTCAGTCTTCCAAGTAGCTGGAACTACAGGCATGAATCACCATGCCCAGCTACATTTTTTTGTTTATTTTAGAGATGAGGTCTCACCAAGTTGTCCAGACTGGTCTTAAACTGGTAAACTGAGGCAGTCTTCCCACCTCAGCCTCCCAAGGTGCTGGAATCAGAGGCATGAGCCACTGTGCGCAGCCACAATTTTTTGAATAAAATAAATTTCAGTTTTTTGTGGGTCCCCACTCATACAAAGGTCAACAAAAAGTCTTCGGTGGTTCAAATTACTCTTAAATTTCTTCAGAAGGAAGATTCTCTATGCCAGATATGTGCATCTTTAATGACAAATAGTACAACCCTTTAGAGAAAAGTAACAGCAGATGCTATCTATTATAATATGTTTCTGTTGATGCAGAAATTACTTTTTCTGTATTCATTTGATCATTTTTCTTGAATGTTTGTCAGTAAGCATGTTGCTAACACTTTGGAAGTCTCTCAGTTTTACGGAACATTAAAACAGCACAGAAAGTGAAAAACCTACTGTCCAATAACCATAGAACCTTCATATACATTTCAATTTCATACTGTGTAAGATTATATGATACTCTAGGGTTGAGGGTGCATGGGAGAAGTTTCATAAGGAAGGAACATTTGTTCTCTATAGAAACCTAAACGGACTCGTTAATCCTTTTCAAGTTTTGAGTTCTAAATATCAATTCTGAAATCTTCTTTAAGATAATTTACATATTAAAACATTTATGAAACTTTAAAAATTGCTACATGGCTACAATTTGGAATATTTTATCTTTTACAGGGTCAAACTCTATATTAATGTTCTGATGCTTTGCATTAAATATTTGGGCTATGCTGAAGTCCCTTATAGCGTGACAATCTTTAAATTACTGTGTTTAGCTTTTGTCTCCTATTACCCTTAGCAATGTTTATTACATTTCGTTAGGTACATTTTAGTGTATTAATTTTATTATCTTATGATAGTTTTTATTCAAAGTTTCTTATAAACTGTGACAAGGACAATATTTCAGATATGGTTCTGACTATCTGAGGATACTGTGCAAAGAACAAGGAACAACTGCATAGAAAAAGGCATTCATAGTTTGGAAGGAGAAGTTAAGAAGTGATACAAGATAGATATTGAGTTATTCCAGCAAATAACAGTTAGTTTGACATGACCAATACATAGTAAATATATACATCCTGATGGATAGATGGGTTTTGGGATATCATGAGGTTTCCTAAAATAATTTAAAAAATAGCTATAAAAACTTTCCATTATATATGTATTGGCTTGTTATCAAATCAGGAATATGTAAGGACTTTTTGATTTATAATTTTATCCCAATCAATCTAATCAGAGTTTAATGGTTATAAAATAAAAGTTAAATTGAATAGACATTATTGATGTGATTGTTCAGAAAAAAGTACCAATTTGCTTTACTCAATATAGTATTTGTGGATAAAAATATTCTCACTACTTAAGTTCTTGACTGGGATTATAGAAAGCAAGACACTTTAGAGGTACTCACAGCTTTAAAATGACATTTTTAGTTTTCTTTTTTTTATCAATATTTTTTATTTTAAAATTGTGGGGTACAGTTAAGGGTTAGGTATACAAATATGCATCATTCAGGCACCCTTGTTGATAAGGGGTGTCTCCCCATCCCAGACAGATATTGACTACCGTTAATCCCACCTCCCTTCCCCTCCCTCACCCCATAGTTTCCCACCACTGTCAACCCATTTCTTATAATATTACAATAGATGTTCAAGGCATTTTTAGTTTTCTTATATCAGTTTGAAAATTTCCTGACTTACATTTTTGCAAAACCCTGGGAAAATCTCCATCACTGATTTCTAGAAATTACAGGTAATTTATAAACAAAAAACTAGAATGTGTAAAAGTAATAATACTTAAGAATGTGATGATGCCCTTTATAATATGAAAGAACCAGCTGTAAATTTGAATATCTTTAGGAATTCCATTAATTAATGACAGGCAATTTACCATGCATCTCATAAACGTGATGATATGACAATAGCACAGGATTACAGTGACATAAAGTATTTCGTTATGGAAAAAAGGGAAGTGAATACTTAATAGGATATTCCAGGGTTTTAGTTGATTTAATAATTTACTAGGACAGTACCTAGTTAATTTATGTAAACTCACTCTCTTCTGATGTAATGATGTGCTTGGCAGAGGTAAGTTAGTTTAACAAGCTGACCTGTTTACATAGGATCTGTAAATATTGTATGTGATGAAGCATTTATTGGGTCTTTTGATTGCAGACTGAAATGAAGGGTTTCTCAGAGGAGCTTTCTGCCTTTTATAGCATTTGTCAGTTTAACCTTACTCAATGAAAGGTCCTTGACTTGAAATACCTTCCGAACTTGTTTTGAGCATTCTCCCTAAGCATCATTCTACATTCCTGTGCATAATACAGGAAATGTGTTAACCAGTAATGAAACTAGTGCATACATTTGTCACTAAAGTATCATGTTCTTTAGTTCTGAATAAATGATATTTAAAAAGTAGCATCAAAATATTCATCTTTAAATGATGAGGAAGATAAGCCTTTATCATATGAAAAGTAAATTAAAACTTTTAACTTTACATATAACTTGTATTTTTTCCATGCATGACACAGAATAAGGTAGGTTCATAAATAATCTTGTGGAAAGGATGTTACAACACTATCACCGAATTTTGAATTAATTCCACATTTTAAACGTTATGTGTATTATGAAAAATAAATACTAATTAGATACACTATTGCATTACCGCATCTCAGTGGCTATATTTCAGTGTTAAAGAGGTGAATACTATATTTGTGATTATGTGTTTCTCTATGTAAAGAATAATGTCTTGTAAAACCAATGGCATATCTTACTTTTCTAATCCCCAAAACAAACAAAAAAATAGTTTGCTTAAATCTTAGTAGTATAGCCTATAACCCTAAAATGAGACACATTTACTTTTTAACCAGCTGAAAATGTGTATTTTTCAGGGTACAAATAAGACAGAGAGAACATTTTTTGTCCCTATTTTCAAAATTGATTTTGAAAACACGTCTGAGGCATCTCAGATGTCTAAATGCTTTTTGGTATTTAAAATTCCATCTCAGTCCTTGTTTAGACATTATTGATTTTATATTACAAGTAGATGAAAGGTCTGCTTGGGGAATACTGCCATATAATTGCTGCAATGACCTAGACATCTAATACTACCCAGGGCAAAAGTCATTTGATCAAAATCAATGTAAAATATATATTTAACCTCCTGAAACTTCTAGGGTATGGTGAAGAGGAGGAAGCAAACACCACATATAAAGAATAATATTCAATAAGGTGACATCAGAAGTCAAAGCGATTACATCTTCACTAACTCTCAAATTCAAGTGACTCTACGTGACTCTGAATTCTGGAGTTGTGTAGCTTATCAAAATCAGAATAGACAAGTCAATAAATTCTGCAAAAACCCATACTGTTTTGAAATAAGGAATTTTGTATTCATTACAGAAATTTAGCTTTGCAAAACTGTCCAAATGCCATGTCCCTATTTTGCTTAAGCACAGAGTAGTGTAACTTGTGTAATAAATGTAGAATATTTAACATATATGTAACATATTCAGAGCAAGATGTAAACCTTCCCTGTCTCTTTTTTAGTTAGAGGATTTATATAGTTAGCATGCCATATTCACATGAAAATTTTTCTTAGCCTCCAGAATATTGGTCAGATTTGTGGGATACAAGTTCTGTTCTATCAAGTTCAGATTCTCATCTGATCCCAAGAACAGAAGAGTGTGATTGAACATTGTTGGTGAACATCATTTACTCACAGAGGTGGATTTATCATGGGCAAATGAAGATTACACTTCGAGTCTTCAGAGCAGGGTCCTTTCCTTGACCCTGGAAGTTTCCTTAACAATGTGTACATGGACTTCATATGTGTGTGAAATAGAAGATATTTATAATTTGTTGCAATTGCTTTCCTAATCCTACATAATGCAAATATTTTTCTTTATTGTTTTTAAAGAGGCGTCCAAAATTGTATTACCCTAAGATCCCACAAATACAACATTTTCTCCTTCTATAGAAAAAGACCATGAAAACATCCAAATTGAGTGTGTAAGCAAGGGAGCACCTGATGCCTGACTGTAATGCCAACAATGTGCATTTAGTCTAAAGAACATTATTCAGAGTGTCCATGTCCTGCATTACCCCTAATTGACCAAGTCCCAACTGAAAAAGGTCAGATGTATGAAAACAGTATTCTAGTGTTAGGTTTTCTAGCAAGAACACAATTTACCTTTTCAACTTGCAATAGTAAAATTTTATTTTAATAACTTGCCACATCCTTGCAAACAGAAAACCATTACTTCTGGCAGCCATAGCTTCAATCCCTAACATTTCTCCCACCCACCCATGCATGCAGTGATGCAAAACTTCTCGGTTGAGCATTGTCTATGAGAGAGAAATTGTGGGCAGAATGATCTCTAGTGCAATCTCTGGCATCACAAAGTTGTATACATGGTAAGAGCTAACTTGTAGTATGTTTTGTAATTCAAGCTATCAAAAATTTCTCATTTGAGTTGGAAGAAGGAGAACATAATTTAGAGACGCTTGGGTACATCCCAGTTGCTCACTTTCAGTCATACCATTCCGCTTTCTTCCTCTGCACATCACATTTGTCTGAGAACCTGAGGATTAATTCATTATTTAACTTATTGAAGCATTATTTATTGAGTACTTGTCTGGGCCAAACATTCTTCTAGAAATTGAGAAAGACAAATGCAGCCTCTGCTTAAAAAAAATAAATCTGGTAGTACTCTGGTACCACATAGCCACGATCACATCTTTTGAGAAGTGTAGAAGATCATCTCCTACTTTAGAAATGCACCAGGACTTTCTGCCTGACACACTCAGTCCAGTCCATCATCTAAGGAAAGGTATCTGGAGGATGGGGAGGCATCTTCCATGACAGAGTATTACTGCCAAGATCATTCTCATGAGAAAGACTACACGTGCATTTATAGTGCTGTCTTCTTGCTTGATGACATATGAAAGAATCACAATAAATCCCACTTGACTACTTTCTATATAAGTGCTTTTACAGTGTATTAACTCTTCAGTAATTTTTAGAATGATAGATAGATAGGAATGAATAAACAAATCTCTTTCTCTCTCTCTTTGTCTATCTCTCTGTTATGTCTGTCTACTCTCGTCTTTTATGACTATAAAATGACATTTTCAGCATAGAGTTACAGAAAGAACCCTGGACTTAAATTCAGCTTGTACTAGAGTTAAGTTCAAGGCCTGATCCATAAACTGTGTGATTATTTGCCCAAATTAGACATCTTATTTTTAAATCATTTTTAAAGTTTTAAAATATACTATTTTTTTTGTTTTTTAAAATACATATGTAGTAATTTTATGTATTTATAGGGTATATAGTGATATTTCAATTTTTTATGTTGTCTACAAGAAATGCACTGTATTATTTTTATAGGATATAAAGTAATGTTTCAATACATACAATATATGCTAATTAGGTTAATTAGCATAATCAACTCAAAAGTTAATTTTCTCTTTGTGTAGGAACATTCAACACCTCTCTTATAGCTATTTGAAAATACATAATATATATTATATTGAGGGGACCCAAAAAATTGAAATTATCTTTTGGAGGGGGATTTCTTGTAATACACTCAGAATTTTTTTCTTCTAGATCAAATGGTCAACCAAAGTTTTTATTTGAAAGTTCTGAGAAGGTTGAGGCACAATTTGTGGAAGAAATGTCATGAGTGGTGGCAAAACGATGACTACTTCTTCCACCATGAAAATGCCATTACCCACATGCAGCTGAGCATTCTGCAGCTTTTGACAAAAAAATGGCACAACTCCCATCCCATCCTCCCTTTCCCCCAAATCTTGGTTCAAGCAACATTTTTTGTTTTTTGTTTGATTCCCCAGATGAAAAAAGTCCTCAAAGGGAAACATTTTGCTTATGAGAAAGAGGTGAAACAACAGCAACAAAATGGCAAAATTAGTTAGAAAACTGTTTTGAGCAGTAGAAAAAGCATCTCAATAGGTTTATTGCACCAAACAGAGAGTACTTTAAAGGTGACTGAAGTGTAAACATGTTAAAATAAGCACACAATGCTTTAATAAAGAAATTCTGTTTTGGGGTCCTCTTTTTTGATTGTTAATTGTAGTAATCCTAGAATGCCACAGAACACTGGAAATTATTCTTTTATCTAGCTTAACTTTGTTAACAAATCTCTCCCCAACCTCCCTTTCTCCGTATCCATCTCAGACTCTTGTAGTCTCTGATCTACTTTTTTTACTTCTATGAAATCATTTTTTTTTTCACTTCCACAGATGCATGAGAACGTGCAGTGTTTAACTTTCTGCTTCTGGCTTATTTTGCTTAACATAACGTCCTTCGGCTCTATGCCTGTTACCATGGATTTCATTTCTTTTAATGGCTAAGTAGTATTTCATTAGGTATATATACATTTTCTTTATCTATTCATCTCTTGTTAGATACTTGCTATATCTTGGCTATTGTGAATAGTGTTGCAATAAACATGTGGGTGTAGAGACGTCTGATTTTCCATCTTTGAGATAAATGCCCAGAAATAATATTTCTGGATCCTATGGTAGTTCTATTTGTAGTTTTCTGAGAAAGCTTCCTATTGTTCTCCATAATAGCTGTACCTATATACATTCCCACCGTGAGTGTATAAGAGCCCCCTTTTATCTACATGCTTATCTGCATATGCGACTTCTTGACATTTGAACATCTTCTTTTGAGCAATGCCTGTTCAGGTAGTAAGTTCATTTTTATTTCTTTGTTTTCATTTATTTATTTTTTATATAGAGATAGGGTGTCACTCTGTCATACTGGCTGGAGTGCAGTGGTTTAATTATAGCTCACTGTGATCTCAAACTCCTGGGCTCAAGTGATCCTCCCACCTCAGGTTACCTAATATCTCAGGGTACAGGCATGCACCACCACACTCAGCTATTAAAAAAAAATCATAGAAACAGGGTCTTGCTATGTTACTAAGGTTGGTCTCAAACTTCTGACCTCAAGTAATTCTCCTTCTTTGTCTTACTGAGTCACTTGGGTTAGATATGTGAGTGGCTATACCTAGCCCTGTTCATTTTATATTTGAATTTTATGTTTGTTTGTTTTTGTTGTTGGTGTTGCTTGCTGTTGAGACATTTGAGTTCTTTCTATAGTCTGGATATTGATATACTAGGGAGATTGGTTTACAAACATTTTCTTCCAGTCTGTAAGTTGCCTTTTGTATATTTTGCTTTTGTTGCCCATGCTTTTGAGGTATTATTCATAAAATCTAAAATCTTTTTCCAGACCAATGTCCTGAAGTGTTCCCTATGTTTTCTTCTAATAGTTTTATAGTTCTAGGTTTTACATTTAGTTCTTTCTTTATTTTAATTTTAAAGATGTGGAGTATAATTCAGGATTGGGTATATAAGTGGTCATCGTAAACAGGTAAAGTTTGGGCCTCCCTTCGGTTCCCACTTTGCCTGGTTTGAGATCAGGGACCCTTACAGATGTTGTGGTCTTCCTCCCAATCCCACCTCAGCAGTATCCCACTACCGTCAATACCTTTCTTATAGTATTATGGCAAATGTTCACGGTCTACTTATGAGTGAGAACGTATGGTACTCTGTTCTTTGTTTCTTTGACAGATCACTGAGTATGATCGACTCCAAAACCATCCAAGTTGCTGTGAAGTCCATATAATTGTCCTTCTTTATGGCTGCATAATATTCCATTGTGTATATGTACCACATTTTCTTTATCCAGTCCAGCTTTGATGGGCAACATGGTTGGTTCCATGTTTTTGCTATTGTGAATAGAGCTGCAACAAACATACGTGTGCAGGTATCTTTTTTGCAGAATGATTTGAGTTCATCCAGGTATATTCCCAATAGGGGAATTGCTGGGTCATATGGAAGGTCAATGTCTAGTTCTTTCAGAAATCACCATACTGTTTTCCAAAGAGGTTGCACTAGTTTGCATTCCCACCATGTTCCTTTTTCTCTGCATCCTCACCAGCATCAGCTGTTGTTTGTTTTATTAATGATGGCCATTCTTACTGGGGTGATGTGGTGTGCCAATGTGGTTTTGATTTGCATTTCTCTGTTGATTAGTGAGGCTGAGCACTTTTTCATTTGTCTATTGGCTGCCCATTTATCTTCTTTGAGAAGTTTCTATTCCTGTCTTTTGCCCACTTTTTAATGGGGCTGTTGGGGTTGTTTTTTTTGTTGTTGTTTGTTTGTTTGTTTCCTTTTGGCGTGTCTGAGTTCCTTGTAGAGCCTAGATGTCAGGCCTTTGTCAAATGTACAGTTGGCAAATATTTTTTTTCCTAGTCTGTGGACTGTTTCACCACTGTCTTGGTTTCTTTTGCTTTGCAGGAGCTTTTCAGTTTGATGAGGTCCCACTCGTCTATCTTATCTCTTATAGCAATGGGCACTTGGGGTTTTGATCAGGAATTGTTTGCCAGTTCCAATTTCCGTAAGGGTGTCTCCTGTATTTTCTAGGACTCCTATAGTTTGAGGTTTTATGTTTAGATCTTTGATTCATATTGGGATTTAGTTATTTAATTCATTTTCAGATTATTTCTGTATAAGGTGAAACAAGAGAGTTTAACTATATTATTCTGCATATAGATGTATAATTTATATAGCATCATTTATTAAATAAACTGTTCTTTTTGCATTAAACACTTTTGATGCCTCTGTCTAAAATCAATTGGCTGTAGATAAATAGATTAATTTAAGGGCTCTCTTTTCTGTTCCATTGATTTGTGTATCTGTTTTATAGCAGTATCATGTAGGGTTGATTACTATAACTTTGTGTTATATTTTGAAGTCTGATGGTTTGATACCACCAACTTTGTTCTTTTACTGAGGATTGTTTTGGCTATTTGGGGTCCTTTGCAGTTCAATACAAATTTTAGAATTTTTTTCTATTTCAGTGAAAAAATGTCTTTTGTATGTTGATAGGGATTGCATTAAATCAGATTACCACTTTGGGTAGTATGGTCATTTTAATAATATGAATTATTTTGATCCATGAATATGAGATTTCTATTTTTTTTTTTGCTGTCTTCTTCAATTTCTTTCATAATTTTATAGTTATTTTGTAGAACTCTTTCTCCTTCTTGCTTACATTTATTTTGTAGGGTTTTTTGTGACTATTTTAAATGACATTTCTTTTTAGCTAGTTTGCTGTCTATGCATAGAATGATATTAATTTTTATATTTTCATTTTGTATCTTGCAACATTGGTGAATTTATGTATATTATTTAGGAAATTTTTTGGTAGCATCTTTAGATTTTCCCATACATAAAATTACACTGTCTGCAAATGGGAACATTTTGATTTTCCAAATTTGGATGTCACTAGTTATTTATCTTGCCTAATATCTCTAGATAGGACTTCCATTACTCTGTTGAATAAGAGTAGTTAGAGGGCCATCCTTATTTTGTTCCAATTTTTTAAAAAATGCTTTCGCTTTTCCCCATTTAGTGTAATTTTAGCTGTGGGTTTGTCATATTGTGACATTTAATGTGTTGAGGTACTTTACTACTATATCTAATTTAATGAGAGTATTTATCATGAAGGGATATTGAATTTGATCAAGTACTTTTCTTACATCTATTGAGATGCTCATATTATTTGTGTAGTTTATTCTTTGAATGTAAAGTATCACACTGATGTATGTGAATATGTTGAAACATTCTTGCATTCTGGGGATAAAATCCACTAAATCATGGTATATCATCTTTTTTATATGCTTTTGGATTTAGTTTGCTAGTATTTTGTTGAATTTTGCATCTTTATTCATTAGGAATACTAACTTGTAGTTTTTTTGTTTTGTTTTGTTTCTTATGTATGTGGTTAGTATCAGTCTTGTGCTGGTCTTGTAAAATGAATTTGGAAGAATTTCCTTACCTCAAATTTTTGTAATAATTTGGAAAGAATTGGAACTAGTTCTTCCATTAAATGTTTGATATAATCTAGCAGCGAAGTCATCCAATCCTGAACTTTTCTTTTTGAGAATCTTTTAAATACTGCTTCAATCTTGTCACTTATTATTGCTCCAATCAGTTCCTTCTATTTATTTTTGTCTCAAGCTTAGTAGGTTGTATGTGTCTGAAAATAGACCCGTTTATTCTAGGTATGAATATACTGGCATGCAGCTATTCATAATAGTCTTTAATGACCCATTGTGTTTCTGTGATGCCATTTCTGATGTTATTTATTGAAGTCTTCTAACTTTTTTCTTATTAGTGTAGATATGGTTTGTTAATTTTATTTATCTTTTCATAAAAACAACTTTTGTCATCTTTTCTAATTTATTTGTCTTATTTTTGCTGATTTCTACTCTGGTTCTTATTTTTTCTCTTCTACCAATTTTGAGTTTTGTTCTTGCTTTTCTAGTTCCTGAAGTTGCATTGTTTGCTTATCTGAAATATTTCTACCTTTTTGATATAAACATTTATTAGTCTAAATGTGTCTTTCAAAACTACTTTTGCTTTGGTTCATAGTTTTGGTATGCTATGTTTCCATACTTATTTATTTTATGAAACTTTAAAATTTTCTACCTCTTTCTTCACCCATTGATGTTACAGGTTCATGTTGTCTAATTTCTATATATTTGCATAATTTTGAATGTTTCTATTATTATAATTTTTAATTTTATTCTACTATGGTCAGATAAAGTATTTAATATAATATCAATGTAAAAAAATAAGACATGTTTTGTGTCTTAACATATGATTAGTTCTGTAGAATATTGCATGTTCTAATAAATAATGTATATTTCTGCAGCTGTTTAGTAAAATGTCCTGTAAATTGCTGTTTGGCATATTTGCTCTATGGTACAGTTTACACTTAACATTTTTGTGGATTTTCTGTGTAAATAATCTTTTCCAATACTGAGACTAGGGCTTTGAAGTCCCCAAATATCTTTGTTTTGAAGTCTATTTCTCCCTTTAAATCTAATATTAATGGCTGTAATTATCTGGTGCTCTGGTGTTGGTAAGCACCAGACAATTATAGAATTGTTATATCTTCTTGTCAAATTGATTTTTTTGTCATTATATAATTATCTTTTTAATCTTTTTTTGGGGGGTAGACTTAAAACTTGTTTTATTTGCTACTATTGCTCATATTTTGTGTTTGTTTGCATAGAATATATTTTCTATCTTTTCTCATCCCATTTCATGCAGTTTATGTGTGTGTTTATAGGTAAAATGAATTTCTGGTAGGCAGCATATAGTTGAGTCGTGTGTGTGTGTGTGTGTGTGTGTGTGTGTGTATTTAAATATTTAATTCCAACAGTCAATATCTTCCTTTTTTTGTAATTTATTTATTTATTATAAAATGTGAGATACATGTGAGGATTTACTACATACGCAGGCTGCATGCAGGTGAAGTTTGGGCTTCTAGGTGACCCTCACTCTCTCTGGTAGTGGGCCAGTTATACTTTGTATTGGTGCATGCCCCACAGGCTTCTCCCTCCATCTCTACCCTAGCATTGCCCAGAGACTGCTGATCCCACCCCTGTGCTAATGTAACTAGTGTTCAGGGCCCACTTATGAGTGAAAACATATGGCATTCAGCCTTTTTCAGGGTGGAGCATGGAACAGATGCGAATACTCCTCTCTCTCACTGAGTGATTTACATTGAGCAACAGAAAGGCCCTAGAACAGAAAGATGTGAGCTAGCTTCAAAACAACAAAACTAAAGAAAAAAGATAAAGAGGGAAGAGTTGCTTTTCACTAATGAGGAAAAAAATCCACAACAACAAAAACACAGGGAATCCCAAGTATTAAAAAGACAGCATCCCACAAATCAGCTATCAATACACAAACAGTAGAAGTCCCCTAGAATGACCTCCCCCAGAGGATAGTCACAGAAGTCAGAGATTGGATGCTAAAATGAATAAAGATAACCATGAGAAAGTAGATGTGAAACTCACTGAAGTCATGCTAGAAGTAAATGTGGAGTTGGTCAATTTCAGAAGCCCATTCTGAAATACTAGAAATGAAGAACTTCATCCTAGAATTTAAAAACACAATAACAAGCATAGGGAGCAAGATCAATCAAGCAGAAAAAGAATCTCAGAGCTTGCAGACCAAAATATGGTACTAACCCATTCTGTAAAAAACAAAGAAAAAAAGCTTAAAAAACTAATAAATAAGCAAAGACTCTGAGAGATGTGGGAATCTCTGAAGTAGAAGGAGAAACTGAGAACACCATGAAACAAGCATTCCATGACCTCATACAATAAAACTTTCCACATTTTGCTAGAGAAGTGACCATTCAAGTGCAAGAGATTCAGATAATTCCCACAAGGTATCATATGAAAAGATCATCACCAAAACACATATTAATCCACCTCCACAAAGTAAACATAAAAAAAATTCCTAAAGGCAGCAAGAGGGAAGGTCAGAACACTTACAAAGGAAAATCCATCAGAATTATTCCAGACTTATCTGCAGAAACTCTACAAGTTAGTAGGGATTGGAGTCCCATTTTTGATATTCTCAAAGATATTCAATTCCAGCCAAGAATTTCTTGTGTTGCCAAATTAAGCTGCATTAGTGACAGAAAATTAAAATCCTTCCAAGACATTCAATCGTTAAAAGAATATGTCCCCAGGTTGGTCTTCAAACCCTGGGCTCTGGCAATCCTCTTGCAAAAAGAAAAAAAATGAAGAATATGCCTCTTTTAGAGCAGCCCTTCAGAGCTGCTTAAGAAGGTGTTGAATATCAAAACAAAAAAACAACCATACCTATCACAAAAATACAGGCAAACACAGAGTTAACAGCATATACAGAGCATTCACAAAAATGAAAACACGCACATATACATAAAAAAATGGAGGAAATAAATTCCCTAAGAGCCCTATTACAGGGATAAACTTTTACATTTCAATAATTAATTTAAACACGAATGAACTCAATGCATCTCTGAAGAAGCGCAGTGTGGCAAACTAGATAAAAATGCATGATCCAACATTCTTCTGTCTCCAGGAAACTCATCTCACTGCAAAAGACACGCAGAGACTCAGAAGCTCAAAGTTAAAGGCTGGAAAATGAACTTTTAAGAAAATGGAAATCAGAAAAGAACAAGTAGCAATTCTGATATCATATAAAGCAGATTTCAAACCATCAAAAGTTTAAAAAGACACAGAAGGACACTACATGAGAATAAAAGGTCCAAGTATCACATGTTCTCACCCATAAATGAACCTTGAACAACTATCGGAATACTATAAGAAAGGGATTAACAATAGTGGGAATCTGCCAGGGGAGGGTGGGAGCGGGATTGGCAGTAGTGGGAAACTGCCATGGGAGGCGGAGGCACACCTCATCAACAATGAACATTTGTATACCTAACCCTGAATTGCACCCCACTACAAACAGCCCCATTACAAAGTGGGAAAAAGATATGAATACACACTTCTCAAAAGAAGACATATGAACAGCCAACAGATACATGAAAAAGTACTCAGCCTCAAAAAGGAAAAAGAAAAGAATAAAAGGTTCAATCCACCAGCAAGAAATAGTCATCTTAAACATATGCACCCAACATAGGAGCACCAGGTTTTATAAAACAGCTACTAAGTAAACTAAGTAAGGACATTGGCATTCATTCAATGTCCTCAATACTTCACTGAAAGTCCTAGACAGATCATGAGGGCAAAAAACACACAAGGAGATCCAGAACCTTAACTCAACAAATGGATTTAATAAACATCTACGGAACACTCCACTCAACTACAGAGTATACATTTTACTCATCAGCACATGGAACATACTCTAAGATAAATCACATTTTTAGACATGAATCAAGTGTGAACAAATTCCAAGAGATCTAAATAATATCATGCATCTTCTCAGATCACAGTGGAATAAAAATAAATATTTCCACTAAGACATGAAAAATAAACAACATGCTGTTGAATGACTTCTTGGTCAATACAGAAATAAAGGCATATAAAAAAAAGACAAATGAAAACAAAGACAAATTTTATCAGAATCTCTGAGATGCCATGAAAGCAGTGTTGAGAGGAAAATCCGTAGCACTGCACACACACATTGAGAAAATAGAAAGACTACAAGTAAACAGCCTAATGTCACACCTAAGGAAGCTGAAAAGGCAAGATCATCTAAACTCGAATTTTAGTAGAAAAATCCACATCACTAAGGTAAAGTCACAAGTGCAGGAAATAGAAGAAAAAAATCATAGAAAGGATCAACAAGACAAAAAGCTGGTTCTTTCAGAGGATAAATAAGATTGATGGTCACCTGTACAGAATGATTTTTTAAAAGGAGAAAGTTCAAATAAACACAATTAGAAACAAAAAAGGTAAAGTCACAACAGACCCTGAAGAAATTCAAAAGATTATCAGAGATTACTATGGATATCAGCATACAAATAAACTAGAAAATTGAAAGGTATTGAGGAATTTTCTGACATCACACAGTCTCCCAACATTGAAACAAAAAGAAAGTGAAACTCTAAACAGACCACTAACGATGCAGAAAATTGACTCTGTCATAAAAACAGCTCCCCGCCAAAAAAAGCCCTGAACCAGATGACTTCTAATGTGAATTGTACAAGACATACATGGAGGAGCTGATACCAATCTTACTAAAAGTATTTCAGGCAATCAAGAATGATGGAGTTATCCCTAAATCATTTTATGAAGCTAACATCATACTGATATCCAAACCTGCCAAATACCTAACAAGAAATGAAAATTGTTGGCCAATCTCCTTGATGAACATAGACACAAAAATTTCTCAACAAGATTCTAGCAACTGGGATCCAACAACACATCTCAAGAATCATCCACCATGACGAGGTGGGATTCATTCCTGGGATGCAGGACTGGTTCAATATTCACAAGACCATAAACATAATTCAGCACATTGACAGATATAAAACCAAGAACCACATGATTATCTCATTAGACACAGAAAAAACATTTGACAAAATTCAGCACTTTTCTTTATAAAAAACCCTCAAACACTTAGACATAAGAAAGAACATTCATCAAAACAGTAAGAACCATCTATCATAAAGCCCCAGTCAACATTTTGCTCAATGGGTAAAAATTGGAAGTACTCCCCCTAAGAACAGGAGCAAGACAAGGATGCCCACGCTCACCCCTCCTGTTCAAAATAGTGTTGGAAGTCCTAGCCAGAGCAATCAGGCAAGAGAAGGAAATCATGGGTATCCAAATAGGAAAAGAGAAAGTCAAACTATCACTCTTTGTGGACGATATGTTTCTATATCTTGAAGACCCTTGGGAGTCTAACAAAAGCCTCCTCACACTGATAATTGACTTTGGCAAAGTCTCTGGTTATTGATATAAAATTAATAGGCAACAGACAGTTGCACTTCTATACACCACCAACAAGCAGACAGAGTGACAAACAAAAAAGTACAATCCCATTCACAAAAGTCACACAAAAAATGAAATTCTTTGGCAATACAAGAAGGACTACAAAATACTGCTCAAGAAATCAAGACTGACACAAACAAATAAAAAATTGTTTCATGTTTATGGATTGGTATAGTCAATACTGTCAAGATGGCCATCCTACCCAATGCAATCTACATATTCAATGCAACATCCATCAAATTTCCACCATCATTTTTCACAGACCTAGAAAAGACAATACAGAAATTCATATGGAAACAAAAAAAGAGCACAAATAACCAAACAATTCCCCAGCAAAAGGAACAAAGCAGGAGGTATCACACTTTCAGACTTTAAACTCTATTACAAGGCTACAGTAACCAAGATGGCATGATATTGGTATAGGAGTAGGCACATAATCCAATGGAAGAGGATAAGAATTCCAGAAGCAAAAACATGGTCTCTCAACCAACTCATTTTCACCAAAGCCACCAATAACAATCATTGGGGAAAGGAGACCATATTTAGAAAACAGTGCTAGGGCTGAGAAATCTGGCTAACTTCATGCCATCTAAATCTCTTAATTGCCCATTGAATCCATATACATTAAAGGTTATTATTGATAGATGAGGACTTACTCCTGTCATTTTATTTATTATTTGTCAGTTGGGTTTCTTTATCTTTTGTTTCTCTTTTATTGTTTATTTTTGTAGTTTTGTGGTTTTCTGTAGTTATAAGTTTGATTACTTTCCCAATTACTTGTGGTTTTACGAATGGCGTTCTTATCTTTTGTTTACAGATGTAAGACTCCATTGAGCAGCTCTTATAAGACTGGTGTAGAAATCCTGAATTCTTAATTTTTGCATGTCTGGGGAAAAATAATTTATCCTATGTTTCTGAAGGGTAGGTAGTTTTGCTGGTTATAGCATTCATGGCTACCAGGTTTTTGTTTTGTTTTGTTGTCATTCAATACATTGAATATATTGTTCTATCCTCTCCTGGTCTGCAAAACTTCTGCTGATAAATCTGTTCTTAGTCACATGGAGATTATCTTCTATGCAACTTGGCTTTTCTGTCTAGCTGATTTTAGAATGTCTTTGGCTTTTGATCATTTGACTATAATGTGCCTCGGAGAGGACCTCTTTGGGCTGAATCTACTTGAGGACTTTAAATTTTATTGATCTTGATGACCATTCTTCCCCCAAGACTTGGATAGTTTTAGCTATCATTTTATTAATTATTTTCTTTAAGATGATTTTTATTATTTTATTAGTTTTTATTAAATATATTTTCTGCACCTCTTCCCATCTCTTCTCCTTCTTGAATTTCCATAATGCAAATATTTGTTCTTTAATGGTGTTTTGCAAATCCTGTAAGTTATCTTAATTTTGTGATTCTTTCTTGCTTGCTTTCTTAATTTCTTTCAATCTGCCTGTGCTATTTCAAAATATCCATCTTAATGTTCAAACATTCTTTCTTCTGCTTGATCTAGTCTATTGTTGAAGCTCTCAATAGTACTTTTATTTATTAAGTTCTTAAATTCTAAGATTTCTGTTTTATTTATAATTTCTATCTTTTTATTGAATTTATCATTCAAATCATACATTATTTCCCTGATTTCATTTAATTGTCTATCTGTATTCTCTTGTGCCTCGTTGAGTTTTAAAATTATTTTTTAAAATTTTTTCCTGATATGTATAATTTCCTCGATTGAAATATGTTACTAGAAAATTACAGTGTTCCTTTGGAGGTGTTATGTTTTCTTGCTTTGGCTTGTTTATTGTGTCTTTATGCTGATTTCTACCCGTCTGGTAGAAGAGTCACCACTTCCAATTTTATGTAGTGGGGTACAAAGGGAAAGATTTACTTTTATAAATGGGTCTTCGGGAGTCAGTTGGGTGGGTTGTATTGGCTTTGGTTCTTGGTGAATGCAGTAACAGTCTTTATGCTTTCTCCTCGGCCGCAATTTATGCTAGTAATGTGTGTGGGTGTCTCAGACAGTATCTCTGTGACCTGGACTACAAGAGTTTGTAGCAGCAGTAGCATGGTTTTGTCAGGGGTGAGCTTGCCGGGCTGTTTCACAGGCTGAGGGCACATGTATGCACACAGTGGGTTGGCCCACTTGAATTCTTGCTTGCTAGTATTGGGGCCAAAGGGTTATTACTGTGACAGGGGGAATGGGCATGGCTACCTGGACAGCCCTGGGGTGTGTCCACTAAGGATAGGCCCATCAGGCAGCTTCCCAAGCCCTGGAAGAGGGCATTCAACTGCTGGGCTGGTCCAGGAGCATATTTGTTGAGAGTGAGCCCACCAGGCTATTTTGCAGGCTCTGCATATGAGCATGTAGCAACTCTGATTACCTGTTGAACAGCTTACTCAGTTGTTCAACAATTTAGGAGCCTCTCTTTCTCTGGAAAAAGCACAAGTGGTTTCGCTGGCTCAAGGGCAGGTAGCTCTGATTGGGTCAGCCAGATGGTTTCTACGGCTGGAAGTGTGGGAAGTGAAAATTCGTTTTCCCACTGTGCAGGAACAGAGTCACAATTAATCCTGGCCCCAGGCAGCTCTGGGTAGCCATAGTTGTGACTTTGCAGTCACCCATGTGAGCTTGGTGGAAAAAAGGCAGAAGAGCCCCATGAATGGATAGATGCAAAGATTACTAGCCCTGGAGCAGGGCATACTTATGTAGTAGCTCTGTCTCAAGATGGCACAGTGCCATAGCAGCTTAAGTCACAGGGAGTGTGCAGTGGATGAAGAGTACACACTTTCTGTTCCTAAACCAGAGTAACACAGCTGCATAAACTTTTGGCAGTTCTCTAAACTGGACTCAGGGATTGTGAGAACAGTGAAATTCTCTTGTATTACAGACTGTAGGTGTCTGCAGGGACAATGGAGTTCTTCTGTTTACCTTTTCCCACAAAAGGAAATTCTTCCTGTCTTTACATTAATCCATGCAGGGAAGCCAGGGCAATAAAGACAGAATGCCTCCACTTTTCCCTCCTGGACTTTAAGTATCACAGGTGACTTTCTGTTCCCCATTGCACTCCAGTGCTCTCCCTTCCACACTCCAGTTGAATATTAACTGTTTATTTGTTGCATAGATCCTTTCTTGTGTGTGTGCGTGTGTGTGTGTGGTGGGGAGGGACAGAGAGAGGGACAAGTACCTAGTGCCTCTAGTCAGTCATCTTGCTGATGTCCCTCTTGAGTTTTCTTTTTTAATCAATGTTTTAAATATGCCCTGTATGACAGCACCTTGCCTGATTTAAATATGAAACTCAGAAAAGGGACTACACCTTTTTTTTTCTTTTTTTTTTTTTTTTTGTGTTGGATTCTCACTCTGTCGCCCAGACTGGAGTGCAGTGGCCGCTCCCGGCCACCGCAGCCTCGACCTGCTGGGCTCCTGCGATCCTTTTGCCTCAGCCTTCCGAGTAGCTGGAACTACAGGCGCGCACCATCACGCCCGGCTAATATTTTTTGATGTATTGTAGAGATGAGGTCTTGCCAAGTTGCCCAAGCGGGTCTCGAACCTGCGGGCTCAGGCAATCCACTCACCTCAGCCTCCCAAAGGCGCGGGATTACAGGCTGAGCCACCGAGCCCGGCAGGGACTACACTTTTTAAATAATAATTTTTATTTTCTTAATACTAGCAATGATGACATTTATTTAGTATTTACCCTATGTAGACACTCAATTAATTATTATATACACTTCATTTATTTAATTTTTCTGATGATCCTAACCAGTTGTTGAGACTTCAAGTTCCACAGACTGCTTGATTTTAAAATGGAGGTATTCTTCTCTAATGTTGGAAAAGCCACATAGCCTCTCTGAATGTCACTTTTCAAATCTAAATCACAGGTTGTTGTGAGAATTAGATGAATTAGTAGTAGTAAAGTACATAGATATTTCTTGGAGCACACAGTTTTCTTGTTAAATACATGATAGCTTTATTTCAAAATATACCCATTTTTATTATTATCATCTATATCTTAAGTTACTATGATAGATTCAGTATAGTTTATATTTTGTTCTCATGTAGAGTTTGTATTATTGTTCAGCAAATATCCACAAGGAATAAACCTCAGCCTCACCTACATAAGCCCAGAATGTGGACTTTCTTTCCTCCTCCGTGGAAAAAGTGTACTCCAGACACCACTGATTTTTTTTTATATGATGTAAACTGGCTAATTAAATATAGTTTGAAATGATCTCGTGCTAATTGCAACTTTAAGCCTCTAGCAATATTGTCTGATTGGCAATTGAGAGAAATTGCTAGGGGAGGAGGGGGACACACTTCATCAATAAGGGTACCTGCATAATGAATATGTGTATACCTAACCAGTAATTGTACCCCATATCTTTAAAATAAAAAATTTTAAAGTTAAAAAAAAATGTGTCTACTCACCCTTTTGGAAGTTTCTGATTTCCATCATGAGAAAGGCATCCCCTAGACAGTTAATACGCCTACATCTATGCCCTAGGAATGTGAGATGTGGGCTATATATGACTTCAGTATGCAGGAAGAAGCAGAGTTATTAAAGTCAACACAGATCTATTAGTGAGTGATAAACACTGTTTGTCAATGAGATTATGTGAGTGCATGACTTACTATGATGTTAAGACTGGCCAATGCACCCCCTTCCACCCATTAAACCCTTCCATGTACTAATTAGTTTTATTAAAAGATGCATCCAATAATATCATATTCCTTGTTTAGCAATTTTTAATGTCACGTCTTTACACTTAGAATGAAATTAAATTCTTTGCCATAGCTTATGTGGACTTTGTTTACCTCTCAGATATCATATTTTCCCACAACACAGATCATCTAGTTATCTTTTCTTTTGCTGGAATATGCCAAGTTCTTTTTCCGCTTAAGATCTTCTCAAATGTTCTGTTTTGTCTGAAATATATCTAGGCTTGGTCAAATTACATTTTTGATAATTCATACTGAATATTGATGAACTGATCATTTAATTACCCCACAGTAAATTTCTCACTAATGAAGAAGTAAATGATTGTATGTGCTTCACTCATACGACTTAGAATGACAGGTGTCAACTAGATTCACATATTTTACAAATACCTGTTGCTAAAAACTCATAACCTAAATATACACGTTAAAATATTTATTTAATTAAGTGGATACTTTCAACTTTTTCAATTATAAACTAAATCTACTTTAGATGGCATCTTGTATAAATATTTAATTATATATACATTTCAATTTTTGTTTTGTTTTGTTTTGTTTTGTTTAACAGACAGAGTCTCGTGGTGATACTCAGGCTGGAGTACAGTGGTGTGATCATAGGTCACTGCAGCTCAAATCCTGAGTTCAAGTAATTCTCCCACTTCAGTCTCTTGAGCAGCTGGAACTGAAGTTGCATACCACCATGCCTGGCTAACTTTTATTTATTTATTTTTGTAGAGACAGAGTCTTGCTGTGTTGCTCAGGTTGATCTCAAACTCCTGAACTCAAGCGATTCTCCCACCTTAGCCTCCCAAAATGCTGGAATTAAAGGCATGAGTCACTCTACTAAGCCTACAATTCAATTATTTACAGCTACTTTACACTTATACTAATGTAATATTTGATCCTAATTGCTACAAAATCCCTGTATCAATTGCTAGATAGCTCTATATTAAGCAGCAACATTAAAATATTAAGGGATTAAAACAACAAATACTTCCTACCATATGTCTATCATTGTTTGAGTTAGACTCTGTTCATATCATGTTTACTGCAGGACCAAGCTAAATGAATAGTCTCTTTCTAGAGCTTTGCTGACTGCAGTTGCAGAGAAAACCTAAAATGTGAAACATGAGCTGTCTTCTAAATCGAATGATTAGGATACAAGTCACTTTCACTCCTGTTTCATTGGGCAAAGCAAGTCATTTTTTGAAGTCTGAAGTCATTGAGACAAATACAAATAATCCTCCCTGAAGGAATGACCCTGAATGTGTAGTAACAATACATCATGACATGTTGCTGCCCCATCTCCCAGGGATTGTTTTTGTATCATTGTTAGGCTTGTTTTACTTTGCTTCTCTGACCTTTGCAGTTTGATTTTTTTTTTTTCTCTTCGGAAAGTCCATTTCCATTCATTATAAGATAATTATGAAATCTCAACTGACGCTGTGCGATTTTGAATAGAGCCTGATAATTATTAAGTAAAATATTTTCTAGAGGATTTTTGTAACAAAATGGTGTTTGAAATCTGAATATATACCTCAGGCATTGAAGGACTTAAATAAATGTAGCATTTTCCTTACTGAAATCATTTGAGGCAGATAAACATGCAATAGGTTTGGAAATTTTGTTATAGTTACTCTAAACATTAACGCTATTTTGAAATGTCTTAGATATAGCAGGGAGTTTTATGGTACAAAATTTCTTGGTCCTTCCTTGGACCCACTGTCCAATAATAACAACAATTTCTAAAATATTTTCTTTTCCGTGGTTGAATTACCATTTTTAATGCTTTGGAAAGTAAGAACTGGTTAGGCCCAATAAAAGAAAAACATTATACTAAATTATTATACTTGAATATCTTTCCTTTGCATAAAGATAAGTTTCAGTTAAAAAAGTCACACTTTAGTTCAGAATTTAAATATGGAACAAAAGTCAATATTAATGGATTATTTAATACATATAGTTTTAGCCGGGCTCGGTGGCTCAGCCTGTAATTCCAGCGCTTTGGGAGGCTGAGGTGAGTGGATTGCCTGAGCCCGTGGGTTCGAGACCCGCCTGGGCCACTTGGTGAGCCCTCAACTCTACAATAAATCAAAAATTAGCTGGGCGTGGTAGTACATGCCTGTAGTTCCAGCTGCTTGGAAGGCTGAGGCGGAAGGATAGCCTGAGAACAGCAGGTCGAGGCTGCAGTGGCAGGAGCATGCCACTGCTCTCCAGTCTGGGTGACAGAGTGAGACTCCAACTCAAAAAAATGCTTTGGAAAGTAAGAACTGGTTAGGCCCAACAAAAGAAAAACAGTATACTAAATTATTATATATATATTTGTATGCTATGGTAGATAGGTAATATACATATACAAACATATACCCCCACACATATATATTTATTATATCTAATCCTTAATAAAATTTTTTTCCCTCCCTCCCTCCCTCCCTCCCTCCCTCCCTCCCTCCCTTCCTTTCTTCCTTTCTTCTTCCTTTATTCCTTTCTTTCTTTCAAGTTGGGGGTCTCACTCTGTCTCCCAGACTGCAATTCAGTGGCACGATCACAGTTCACCATAGCCTCGACCTCTTGGACTCAAGTGATCCTTCTGCCTCAACCTCCTGAGGTCCTGAGGGACTACAGGTATGCACCACCATTACTGGTTAGCTTAAAAAACATTTTTTTTGTAGAGATAATGTTTTGCTGTGTTGCCTATGCTGCTCTTGAATTCCTGGGTTACGTCAATCCTCTCTCCTCAGTCTCCCAAAGTGCTGGGATTACAGATGTCAGCTACCATTCCTAGCCCTCAATTTAATTTTAACGTAGTTATTTTAATCATCATTTTACTAAAAAAGTCTAAAAAAGTAGAATGAGTTTGTGACACGACTAGTAAAGAATATCATGTTTATAAACTCAGACAGTATTGAATTGAGAGGTTACAATTTTCATTGGAATTATGCAACTTTACTTTCTTTTGTCAAGATCAAAAATGGCATCAATATGTACTTATAACATGAAAATAAGATGGTACTTTGGAAATGGTACTCAGTTCTTCATTTGTAATTGTTTTTTGAGCAGTTTCTTCATCAATTCTTTCCTCTAAAACAGATCAATTCCCATGTGCCTTTGCACAGTTACTTGATAAATCTATTAAGTAAATATTTAATAGAATTGTGCACATGGTTGAGACCTCAGAGTGTGTACTTTATCTCAAAAGCAATTATGTTAAATAATAATTTCTGAATATGTGTTTAGGTACTTGACACACATGTGAGTATGAAAAATTTGATTGAAAATTGGTTATACAAATTCTCAAGAATTCACAAAAACTAACATTATCTAGTTATTAAGAGTACTTTCAGACTTCACATTGATCTGGTTATACCTCACAGTTCTGTCATCTAGTAGATGCAACACTGGCAATTTCTATAACCTCTGAAATTTTATTTTCATTCTGCAAAATGAGGACAATAGAAGCACTTTCTTCAGATGTTCACACTGATAATTAAATAAGATAATGCTCTTAAAGTGCTCATAAAATGTTGAGCAAAATGTGTTCTTTCAATAAATGATAAAAAAATAGATATACACGTTCATCTTATATAGTGACAGTATACCATGCCAAAATCACAGTCTTTAGAAAAAATTCAATGAAAAAAAGAAAAGATGTTCAGTGCTGGAACTATAGCTTTAATAATATGAGGAACAATCTCTAAGTACCAACATTTTATGTTGATTGTTAAGTGACTGGTAGGACATTCGAAAGCACTTGGAAAAAGGGTGATGATGTTGTTACTTCCACAAAGAGCAAGAGTATTATAAATATTAATATGGAATTTGCATAAAGAAAAATGATAAATTATAATATTGATGATAAACATTCCCAGTTAGACATAGTATGAATTCCAAGAAAGCAAGTTCCATAAAGATAAGAGACGATAAATTCACTCATCCATAGTGGTAATATTGGCATGAATTGGTTTTTTTCTTTTAAAAGAACAAAAGTAAATTCAGGAAATTTCCCCAAGGTTTTCCAGATTTCTATGGTTATCAAGACATGATCACAGAATTCTGAAGCCAGGAAGTTGGTAGTTTAGGGAAAATTATTATTGTGTTGATTGAAGGAGATAGAACACTAACTGGCAAGGTTGAATCTTAGGTTATGTCACTAGTTAACCAATTAGCCTAAACCTAGTACTGATCAGTCTTGCGTCATGAATTAAAGGAATTCACATATCCTTCCCCACAACTGGGCTTTCTTGTCCTACAAGACTTAAGAAGGATAAACATGGATATTATCTAGACAGGTCCGCTGATCATTTCATCAATAGGATAAGAGACATGTTGGCCAGATTGCTGTCACATCTGGATTACATATTTGTTTTTCCTGGCTGACACTGTCTCTCAGTCTTCCAGTTCCCATCTTATTTCTTTTGGGTGGTAGATCATGCATTAGAGCTTTTCAATACAATTAAACATAGATTATTCTTGTCAGGAACACGATGATCACATCAGAGTACCACGTGAGGGAAAAATCAATGCTACCTCTGGGTGCTGAATGACTAACCTTGTTAGAACTGTTTAGGGTAGGGACAATTGAAAAAAGATAGTAGTTTTTATGGATCTTGATTAAGCTAAGTATAAGGTCCGTCAAGACTTCTGTTGGAGGAGAGTTGAGCTGACAAATTTGTATCTGGCACTGTAATGTCCTCTGAATAAGCAGAATATAGTGAGACCACCCCTTTGGACCCAATGTATGGTGCTTAATCCTCTTCTAATTTCCTTTCAGCAGCCTCATCTCTGTCCATCAGAAGTACGGCTACTCCTTGCTTCCCTCCTTTACTATGATTCTTTCATCATAAATAGGTGTTTTCTACTCATTCGTCTCTTACTACTAAGACTTAAGAAGATTGAATGGATTACTAACTCAGATAAGATTTATCTTACTTAGGAAGTCAGATATATTAGTACTAGGAAAATAAGTGTTTATAACATATATACACACTATATTATATACATAATGTATAGTTATTTATACTAGTTTGTTTGCATATGACTTCAGATTTTGTTAATTATCTTATAAAAACTGATTTATGAATCAAAATACACATTCCACTCAAGAGCATTATTAATGTAATTCTCACCTCTTTTTCTAATGAAACACAATTATAATTTTTTGTGTGGAAATTCCAAAACTAGAGCCACAAATTACTGAAGACACTATAGCAGAGCTCTCACAATCACCAGTTCTTTTCAGTTGAATTGTTTGATAAATTGTCATCAAAGTTCTATCTATATCTGAGGAGACCTTTCCCCAAAAAAGCAGATTTATTTTTTGGAAGGCAGCCCCCTTGTAGTACAGGTTTCCCTCACAAGTTGAGCATTCTAGGAGCCTATCAGTATCAATGTACCAGCGAGCATAGTTGTGAAAGGCTGTGTTCTGCGTCCATGAATTTTTTTTGGAGATTCTTCCAATGCATTTGCCCATTTCATGATGGGTGATTCAAGAGAACATTTGCCCACACAGTGTTGACTTGAATCACCCATCATGAAAGACTGTTCAGCAGTCTTTGACCCAAAACGGCACAACTCCCATGGCCCACCCTCCCTATTCTCCCTATCTCACCTGGAACGACTTTTTTTTGTTTCCCTGGATGAAAAAAAATCTTCAAAGGGAAATTTTTAGCCGATGTGGAAGAGACTAAACTAAAAGTGGCAGTAGCACTGAGTCAAAAAACTGATTCGACCAGTGGAGAAGGGTGTATTGCATCAAATGGAGAGTATTTTGAAAGTCACTGAAGTTTAAACAGGCTAGATTGTGGTGTTATCAAAATATTTACTGTTCCTTTCATATGCCCCTCTCTGTGGGAGAATTGTAGTTACCATATCATAGATACTTGGCTTAGACACAGTATTAGCTCTGCCTGTGAGTGTGTTGAAGGTGTCCTATGGAACTTTCAAGCATAAACCTTGAGTCGTTACAGGGTATTATGACGTCTGTTTTTTCTTAATCATGCAACTTGGCAATATCCAAGACATGTTCTAGTCTATCAGCCTAGTTTTGCACTGAAGTGGATACCACACAGACACTTCGTACAAGTAAATTTGTTATTGTAAAAGCCACCACGATTTGAACCTCAATGTTTATGTCACAGGTAACTTAGCCTAAGATATGTAAATTTTTTCTGAGATAACGTAAGAAAGATGTAATTTAGCTGCTTTTATGCAAGCACTATGGCAATAAGGATACAGAAAATACAATGATCCTGTGTTGATTCTAATGTCATATAGTATAGCAACAGAATTACTGTTAGACATAAAAGTAATAACTAGTCTTCAGAACTCTTGCCTTCCATACAATGCTATAGAAATGAGATTTGGTACATCGTTTTCAAGGGAGTGATCTTCAATATATTTCAAAAGAATTAACATTCTTTTAATCTTTCACACTGTAAACTAACATTGAAGAAAAAAATCATAAAACACACTAAACATATAAAGAGAAATGGTTATTTGTTATAAGTACAAAAGAAGATTGAACCAATCAAATGTTGAAAAGTAGAAGATTGGCAAAATAAATCATCATCCATGAAGCAAAGTATGATACAACAATTAAAATAATTTTGGAGGAATAATTAATGGTAGCAATGATTTAAATAAAGAGCAAAAGCAGAATTAATCTTAAATAATGAATGGCCGCAATTCTCTAAACTATAAACATGTACACAGGAACTGGAAGAAAATGAATCAACATTTTAATAGTAGCTATTAGTGCATAATATAAACTTTTAAAATTAACATATATGACTCAGACATGAAAAATGGTTGCACATTTTATTAAACATAAAAAGTACTAGCAAAGATGAGATATGACTCTATTTTTATATACATAACATTTCAAAATGTGACTTTATTAGGGAAAGCTCTTTTCCTGGTTTATCTATGCCCAATTTATCTTCATTTGTGTGTGAAGTGTTAGGTGCTATTGCATTACCCTCATCTTGACCTAATATTTTAATTACCTTTTTTTCTGGCTTAGAAATTGGATAGTGATGTTGTGAAATTAAGAAATTGTAAATCCTTAAACTTAGAATAAATGCAATTCTCTTAACTATATCCCCACTATCTCTTTTTCTATCTAATGTAGAGAGAGAGAGAACTCTTGGTAATTAAATATCATTAAATCATTAATTCTAACTGGGACTGCTGATAATTATGTCCCAATATGATTTCCTCTAAGATATCTCACCAGTCATTGATAAACAACTGAGGGGGAAAAAATCAGGGGATTAACAGTAATTATAGCAAAGTGGTTTGCTATTAAATTAATTGAATAAAATATAATTGGATTGTGCATGATCTTCAACAGCTACTAGAGTTTAAACTTTAATCAAATTGTCATAGTCCTCATTCAAAAATGAATGTTTGAGCACAAACTATTTCCAAACAACAAGAATAGCAGAATATTAATCAGGACAGGCTACACCAATAACCTCAAGTTGAAAGCTCTATCAGACTGATTACCAACCAATTTCCACACACTAAAATCATGGGGAAAAAAGTATTGAGCTCTAGTAATCATTTTCAGGCTTCTCAAATATTATGACTTTATAGGAACTCAATTACCATCGGCTAAGAAAACCCATTCTTAAAAAACTACCCAAATTGTATGTATTTAAAAAAAAAAAAAAACCTAAGGCCATGCTCGGTTGCTCATCCTGTAATCCCACGCTTTAGGAGGCCAAGGTGAGTGAATTACCTGAGCCCGCGGGTTCGAGATCTGCCTGGGCAACGTGGCGAGACCTTATTTCTACAATAAATCAAAAAAATTAGCTGGGCGTGGTAGCGTGAGCCTGTAGTTCCAGTTTCTTGGAAGGCTGAGGTGTTAGGATCGCCGGAGCCCAGCAGGTCGAGGCTGCGGTGGCTGGAAGCATGCAGTCTGGGTGACAGAGTGAGAGTCCAACTCAAAACACACACACACACACACACACAAAAACTAGGTTTTAAATTTTGCTGGGAAATTTTTGCAGCCAGAATTCCCCAGCTAAGACCTAAATAATATTTTATTTACTTGCTTCTATAGGCAATACAAAAGACATTTTAGACCGATAATAATTCATGCCCACCTGACTCTGTTCGGGTTTTAAAAAATTAATAAGTAAAAATTATATGTATATATGTATATTTACATGCATATATACATGCATGCACATAGGTAGGTTCATAATTATCTTCATAAATACAGGCACATGCATATTCGTATATCATCTAGGACATCTGTTAGGCAGTTTGAGCAGCTACTTGGAGGTTTTAGAGTAGATTACTAAAGATTTCTCTGAGGAAAAGAAAAACAGCCACTTTTTTGCTTTTGATATTCTAATTCTGTCCTGCATAAAGCAAGACAAATATAAAATTGTCTCACTCAAACACACACATTTTCAGTGAGAACTGGAGGTGAGAATTAGAGTTTTCTGATTTTTAAGTTTTCTTAGTATCATATATAAACTGTTCTCAGAGAAAATTCCAATTTTAACTTCTTTTCTTATTTTTCGGAAATGCTTGCTGAAGTGACCCTCAAGATGTATCATTTTAGATTAATATATATGAATTATATATAGTTACTTTTAATGTAAATTCAATGCTTTCTCCAGCTCTTTGTGTGCTGTATAGATTTGGATTATTTGCCCTTTATGTAAATTCTTAAATATGGATTTTTACAGTCTTAATCTTTTAGTAATAGTTTGCCCTGTTTGTATTTCAGGAATATTTAACTTTTGTTTTATTTTTTCTGATATTGTCTAAATTTTTTATTGATTTATCTTTAATAGGCACATAATTGTACATATTTAGGAGATGCATAAAGATGTTTCAGTCTATACATTGTATAGTGAGATCACAATAATCATCCTGAGCATTTACTTCTTTGCATTGAGAACATTCACTGTCCTCTCTTTTAACTATTTTTAAATATACAGTAAAATATATAGTCACCCTACAGTGCTATAGAATTCTAGAATGTATTCCTCCTATCTAGCTTTATTTCTGTATCCTTAAACAGCTCTTCCTATTCTCTTTTCCCCTACCCTTCCCAGCCTCTGGTAACCTCTGTTCTACTTTTTACTTCTTTGAAATCAACTTCTTCTTCTTCTCTTTTTTTTTTTTTTTTTTAGCATCTGCATATGAATGAGAACATACAGCATTTAACTTTTTGTTCTTGGCTTATTTCACAACTTTCATTTTAAAATGAGAACAAACAAAATTAAGCAACTACATTTATATTTCTTGAGTGTCATTTTATGCAATCTGTATTACCTTCTTTGCTTCATTCGCTTCTGTCAGTAATCCTATGAGAAAGTTATTTCCTTTTAAAAAGTGGATAACTGTAGTTCAAAAAATCTCAGTACTTTGTCTAAGGTCAGGCAGTCACTGGATGGAGGTATAACTGAAAGTCCTGATTATTGCACTATCCATAAAAGATATGAGGGTGCCCCAAGCCTAACATGGGTGTGGGAGGGGCTGGAGGGGGAAGACTAGAAATCTTCTTTTCTTTAATTAGTTCCCCACAGGCAGTTCCTCTACCTCAAAGTAAATCCATTGGATTGACCCTTACCACATTCTTTGATCCTAAACTTAATTTAGAAAGATTGACAGTCCTAGGTTTAAAATTAACATGTCACATAACTTAGGATACCTGGCAGTGGATTTAATGCCACTGGTTAAAAATAAAACTAACCCTAAAGGCAATTCCTGTAAATTCTAAAAAATAATGTGATTAATGCTCTCAAAGACACAGATTTGTAAGCACAATAACAGAAAACGTCATATGAAGTGTAATCATTTTGTGCAGGTTAAGAGAAAATGAAGTTTTCACTGGTAATTATTAAGGTCTTGCTAAACATTCAAGAAATAAGATTGTAAAGCAATTACATGATATTGTTGCCTTTAGGTAAATATAAATCACACCTATAAGCAGTTTTATTCTTTTATTTATTCAGTAGATTTTTATTGACCAAATGCTTTGGGCTAGATAATGAACAAAGCACTGGAAATTCAAAGGTGTCTATAACAGAATATCTAATTTGAGGATCTCATTATATAGGTGAAAATAAAGATGCATGCCGTCAAATTCTAATGATATTACATGATAAATTCTCTAATGATGTTAAAATCAGAGTCTTATGAAATTTGAGAGATAAAATTAATTAGACCTGAGGAATCAGAAAAGGTTTTACCAAGAAAATTAAATGATTATGGATAAATGAGTAGAAGTTTTTAAAGTAGACAATGATTGAGGATTTCTAGACATTGCTAGAAAATATATTTTTAGATACATTGTTATCACTTGGATAAGGTTTTTAAAGCTTTATGATTACTTTTAGATGATGATAATGATTTTGACAATAATAATTATAAGGATATCACACTATGAAACAATGAAGTTATAATCTATTAAACATAAGAATCAGTTGAATGTCTTTAATGTTAAAAAAGATTCATAATACTCAATGTTAGGTGAAAAATTAACTAGTTCTATTTGCATGTGCTTTAATGTCTTTGAATAAAAATATTTCTTTCACTGCAAAGAAATCAAGCTTCTACAGTGAACAGAAATCTCAAAAGAGATATACAAAAAAAGAAAGAAAATTCATATTAATTTTGAAAAGATACATCAAACTTGAGCGTTAATGAGATGATGGATGCTATTAATACAACGAGGCTACACTAATGACTGAATACCTACCCTAGTTTATATGCCTCCTAAGCTTAGTGGTATGTGTGAGGAAAGTTCAAATTTAAATACTGCAAACCATCAATTACGAGTTTGTTAAGAGTATTTTGAATAACAAAACAGATGTAGAAATTGAGGGTTCTATGTGGAAATTAACATGAGCCAGTTTATACTGACTTCTTTTTCCTTAGAAAGTGGCACATATAAAGGTCGAGAATAGATTTGTTTTGCATGAATTAAGTAACAATGATGAAAAAGTACAAATACTTTAGAATACTCATGAATAAGCCATTTTTATTTTTTATTTATTTTTTTGTGAGTTGGAGTCTCACTCTGTCACCCAGACTGGAGTGCAATGGCTGCTCCCAGTCACCGCAGCCTCAACCTGCTGGGCTTTGGTGATTCTTCTGCCTCAGCCTTCCAGTAGCTGGAACTACAGGTGCTCGCTACCACAACGGCTAATTTTTTTTTATTTATTGTAGAGATGAGGTCTCACCAAGTTGCCCGGGAGGGTCTCGAACCCACAGGCTCAGGCAATCCACTCACCTCAGCCTCCCAAGGCGCGGGATTACAGGCTGAGCCACCGAGCCCGGCTGAATAAGCCATTTTAAAATGAAACTGACAGATTATTACAATAAAAATAACAAAGATAAATTTGAGTCTATTTCTAAAAAAAAAAAGATAACACAAGGTAACAATTACTGAAGCTAACAAGTCAGAGTGTTTAATAAAAATAAGTAAATGCTTTGATTCTTTAACATTGCATGCACTCATTTCCATAATGCCAAATCCCATGGGATTGGGATAATCCCATAGGTATTACCCTTGTGCTATGTATGTCTGGTACTTCATATCCTAGGAAGACATATATTTTTGGTGAAGTGTTAATATCTATTCAAATCTGTTACCCACTTATTATTGGGTTAATCTCTTATTGATTGTTCACAGTTCTTTAGACACTGTGGATGCAAGACTTGTATAAGATATGCGACTTGCAAATATTTTCTTTCACTATATGAAAAAAATCTATATCGTTTATTTAAATCATATACACTATATAGTTTAACTTTTTATTCTCTTATCAATTCCTTTTGAAGTGCTGAAAATATTAAATTTGATGGGGCCCAATTTCCAATATTTTCTTGTCTATTAAGTTGATGCATACGTTTGTAGCATTTGTTTTTGGCATGGCAACACCAAGGTGTTTGACCTTTGTTTATTGTTTGACATTTGCCATTTGGAATTACAATGGTATGCTTGTGAATAAACCTTGCATTTTGCAGATTTGAAGAAAATTAGCTATTTGTGGGCTAAAGAAGATGGAGTGTCAAGTGGAAAAAATGAACACTTCCGATATATTCTTCTTTTTGAGATTAACAGAGGAGTAAAGGTAGCGGAGATAACTTGAAGCATTTGTGCTGTGTCCAGGGAGAATGCCATTGGAGAAAACACAGGAAGAAAACAGTTTTGTCATTTCCAAGAGGGTCACTTAAACTTGAGTAATTTTCCACATTCAGGAAGATTATCAGGCTTTGATGAAGAATTTTTAAATGCTTTAATCCACGATGAGCCATATCAGTCAACCCGAGAATTGGCAAATGTGATCAACTGTGAACCATTGTGCTATATTTGCATTCTAGGGACAAGCAAAAAATACTAAGAATGTATGCCTCAGACCAATAAATTGTACATCTGTTGCTAAATACGAGTACACACACACACACACACACACACACACACACACACACTCTTAACCCAATGTCATAAGTATTTTATATTATAGTTTTTCTGTAAGATTTTTTAATTGAATATTGCATTTAAGTTTATGGCAAAATTTGAGTCCATTTTTACATTTGATAAAGTATGGATAAAAATTCAGGGTTTTCTTAATATTCTTTTTCAATATGTGTTTGATGCTATACATTTTTCTCTGTGTACCACTTTAGTCATGCACAAATTTGTTATAATGTGTCTTTATTTTGATTCAATTCAAAATACTTTCTAGTATCTCTTTCATTTTCTTTGAGCTATGGGTTACTTTCTGTAATTTGGAATGTTTTCCAGATATAGTCCTGCTACTGGTTTGTAAATTAAATCCCTTGTGCTTGGAGACATATTTTTTTGTTACTTGAGACTTTTTAAATGTATTGCTTCATTTATTTAATGGACCAAAATATAGACTGTCTTAGTAAATAATCCCAAATCATGTGAATATACATTTTGTTATTGCATCGAGTGCTGTATAAATGTCATTTGGATCAATATGGTTTGTTCATGTATTGTTCAAGCTCATGTTCTTGCTGACTTTTGTTCTGCTTGTTCTATCATCCATTGGAAAATGAGTGTTCAAATACTCAATTATACTTGCGTATTTGTCTATTTCTCTTTAGAGTTTAATGAGTTTTACTTTCCTACATTTTAAAGCTATTAAGTGTAGAAATATTTAAGATTCAAACACGTAGAATCTTGATACTTGATAAACTATTTTATTAATACAAAATGATCCCCTTTATCTCATGTATGATACTCAGTTCAAAATACTTAGTTCATATGGGGTGTGTGTGTGTGTGTGTGTGTGTGTGTGTGTGTGTGTGTGTGTATGTGTGTGTGTATGCATATAACTTAGTCTATTTAGGCTGCTATTAAAAAAAATTATTCCTCACTGGAGATTGGGAAGTCCAAGGCCAAGGACCAGTAGATTCAGGGTCCCAGAGGTCCTCTTTCTTCTACACAGCACCTTCTTGCTGGTGTCCTTACTTGTGGGAGGGGCAGGGCAGCTCTCCGATGTGCTTTTAAAAGGGCATTAATGCCAGTCATGAGGGCTCCTCACTGATTACCCAATGCCTTCTTCAAAGGCACTACCTCCTCATCTTATTGCATTGGGATTAGGTCTCAACATACAAGTGTTGAGGGGACACAAACATTCAGACCATAGCAATATGTATGCATCCATACATTCTCTGAAATTTATTTCAATATTAATAAAGTCAGTCAAGCTTTCATTAAGTGTTTAAATTTGTATTCATTCTCTAGAAATGGCATCATAATATACAGTAAATTGGGTGATTAAAGCAGCAGAAATGTATCCTCTCATGGGAGGCTAGAAATGTGAAATTAAGGTATTGGAAGGACCATGCTTTCTCTGAAGCTTAGAGGGAGTGTTCTTCCCTGCCTATTTCAGCTTCTGGTAGGGACCTCTTGGCTTGTAGAGGCAACCTAACTCCAGCCTCTGCCTCTATCTGCAAACATTGGCATTCTTTTTTTTCTGTGTCACCTTTTTCTCCTTGTATCAGTCACATTAGATTAACAGCACTCTACAGCCTAATCTCATCTTAATTTAAATAATTACATCTGCAATAACCCTATTTTCAAATAAGTTCACATTCTGTGATATTAGACATTAGTACTTCAACATATCTTTATGAGAAACCCAATTCATCTCATAATTACATGGTACATTGTTTTCTAGTTTTTACCTCATGGTCTTTTTTATTTAAAGTGGATTTCTTGTAGGCAGTGTGTCTGCATGTATATAGCACACAATAAGAGACATATCATGGCTTTAAGATTAATGATAGTCATGAGACTCACTCTGTCTCACAGAACTGATAAATACTACTTGTCACTTAGCTGGTGCAACTCAGCTTAGGCATTTTTCAGGAGACAAGGTCATCTTAACATAGATACCACTCCCAGAAACCTTAAAGCAAAGCTTACCCTTACAAGAAATGCTTAAACTCCCCTGTGAAAGAAGAACCTGGTAACTGACTTGGACTGAATATGGGTTTAAAAAAGGGAAGAATCTGTAACGCTTATCCTGATTTATACCTCACATCTCTGTCACAAAATAAAGTTATAATTTAGAAAAAGAATAGTCTTTGGACAGATGACCTTCTTGTAAGTCAGTTAACTGATGCCTTGACTGTATTTGGCCTGTGCCACTAGTCTGCTCCCAGTATTTGCCTTATAAAGTGCTGACAAAATAAACGATTTGAGCATCAGATGATGTCAAAGATGCATTTCTGTTATGAATTGGCAATGTAATTTTCTAAAATTACGTTGAAATTTCTAAATGTTAACAACTCTTTACTCTGTATATATTATTAAACATCAGGTTAGAATTAGTCAAAGCATTAAATTACCTCCAGTAATATTTTTGACATATGATAAAAATGTCTTGCCTTATTGACCAAAATGTACAATAGCCCAATAATGACCCAAGACAATTCCAAGCCATATTAATTATTTGTTGTGAGTGAGCCATGCATAAAGTGTTCATTTAATTTGTATTACCAATTGTGATTTTAAAAATGTCTGTTTTTGCTAAAGTGTTGAATACTTGTTTCAGGACAGAGGGAATACTATTTTTATTTTAGTTTGACAAAGGTTCAGAGTATACTTAAATACACATTTAGGACATTTCTGAAGAATCTTAAAGGTGTTAGAATATTTCATTTATCTATAAACTTTACTGACTTCATACATGAGCCAACTGAGGTAAAGATGGTATTTTGAAATTTCTGTGTGACTACACTGGATAATGATGTGAAGAGAAACACAGGGTTTCTCTACCAGAATATCTAATGAAATGAGTCAAAGCAGATCCAACATCTCCTAAGAGCAATTAATAAAAGGAAGCAAACAAAAAAACTCTTGTTACATACAAAAATGGCCAAAAACAAGCTACACAAAATTATTCAGCAAAAACTAGTCAATAAAAGAGATAGTGTCATATGATAAAAGTCTAACAATAATGGCCAAGAAATGAAATAATGTAATAGAAAACTGTATGAGAGTTCTCATCCTTCCATCCCCCCCAAAAAAAACCTGAAACAAAGGTTTGAAATAATCACAATGGATATGGAGCAATAAGATCTAAAAATGCACAGAGAGCTTGGCCGTAGACATCACTGAGGCATCACCGAAGACTGGGCAGCTACTGTGGCTGCAGCTGCCGCAACCACTGCAGCCGGTGCTGAGGCAGCCATTCCGCATTACACCACCAGTGCCTGAGACGAGCTGCCGCTGCCACCACCACTGCTGAGGCAGCCATTCCACATTGCACCACCTGTGCCTAAGGTGAGCCGCTGCTGCTGCTGCAGCCACTGTCACCAACGTAGACATTCCACATCACCGGTCAGTGCCTGAGGCAAGCCACTGCTGCTGTTGCCGCCGCTGCTGCCGAGGCAGCCATTCCACATCACACTACCCGTGCCTGAGGCAATTCATGACTTCAGACCCTGAAGCCTCTGAGAGCAAGATCTACTGAGGTCACTGCCACTAGTGCCATCATGACGTCCTGCCAGGCCATGGGTCTCCTCCCGTGTGCCTTGAGGCAATGGCTCCCTCCCCTTAGGAGTGAGCAGCTGAGATAAAGACCATCTGGAGCGGTGAGATCACCTGCTGGCGATTCAAGGTAACAACACTGAAAGGGGAAAAATGGAAGCTTGACAGACACAGGCCAGATCTGAGTGGTGAACAGGGCCGTGGTGAACTGAGGAGTGATCTGATCTGCCCTTCACAACAGGCCAGGGGCAACTGACCCTAACTGTGAACAAACTTACCAGCCTGAAAAGACAGCTAGAAATCAGAGCAGAAAGGACATTCGACTTAAATGAAAAGTCTCAGAGTGTGCTTGATTGGTTCTGTTAGTCTACTGACTTGATTCTATTCCTTTTGTATGGGAGTTGGTTAGTTTGCAACCGTGGTCTATTGTTTTTAGATATTTCAATTTTGGTCTCTCCCCATTTGTTGGTACACTCATCTGTTTTCCCCCTTACTCCTCTCTCTCTCCACCCCCCTCTTCCACCACTGTCTGCTCCATTCTCCTCCCTCTGTTAACCTCATTTTATTTCAGGGAGTAAACCTATAAGCCCACTGCAAGGACAGATTCCAAGGCAGTGGGAAGTGGGTTTCAGATTATCCATACACCTGTAGGCAGATACCAGGACCTGCAGATAGATTTTGAATCACAGCTCCCCCCTTAAGTAAATCTCAAAACTGCAAAAAGAACCACCCCCAACTTACAGTGCAACCCCAGAATTGAACAAAGTAAGAGGACATACATAAAGAAGAATAGGAGATTGAACAAACAGAAGTAAAAGCAACCCCTCTACCCCTGAATAACAGAATTAAAGTGGAAAAATATCCCACGCTCATGGATTGGAAAAATCAAGATTGTGAAGATGTCCATCTTACCTAAGGCAATCTACAGATTCAATGTAATACCCATCAAATTACCAGCAACATTCTTCTCAGACCTAGAAAAAACAATACAGGAATTCATATGGAAACACAAATGACCAAGAATAGTCAGAACAATCCTCAGCAAAAAAAAAAAAAAAAAAAGCAAAGCAGGTGATATCACATTACCAGGCTTCAAACTTTATTATAAAGCTACAATAATCAAAACAGCCTGGTATTGGTACAAAAATAGGCATATAGACCAATGGAATAGAATTGAGATTCCAGAAGCTAAACCTCAATTTCTCAACCAACTCAACTTCAACAAAACCTCCACCAACTACCACTGGGGAGAGGAGAACCTATTCAGTAAATGGTGCCGGGAAAACTGACTGACCACATGCAGAGGACTCAAACAAGACCCCTATCTTTCCCTGTACACAAAAATTAACTCTAAATGGATCAGAGACCTAAATGTAAAACCTCAAACTGTAAGAACCTTAGAAAATACAGAACATACCCTTATGGAAATTGGAACTGGCATCCAATTCCTGAACAAAACCTGAAAACCACAGGCCATAAGAGATAAGATAGACAAGTGGGACCTCATTAAACTGACAAGCTTCTACAAAGCCAAAGAAACCATCAAGAGAGCAGGGAGACAGCCCACAGACTGGGAAAAGCATTTGCCAACTCCAGTTCTGACAAAGGCTTAACATCTTGAATCTACAAGGAACTCACATGTGCTGAGAAGAAAAAAACAAACAACCCCATTATAAAGTGGGCAAAAGATATGAACAGACACTTCTCAAAGGAAGACATCCGAGCAGCCAACAGACACATGAAGAAATGTTCAGCCTCACTAATCATCAAGGAGATGCAAATCAAAACCACACTGAGATACCACCTAACTCCAGTAAGAATGGCAATTATCAATAACTCAAAAAATAACAGTTGCTGGAGAAAGTGTGGTGAAAAGGGAACACTCCTACACTGTTGGTAGGAGTGCATACTAGCGCAACCTTTGTGGAAAACAGTGTGGCGATTCCTAAAAGCTCTAAATATCGACCTTCCATATGACCCCGCAATCCCCCTACTGGGAATATACCCTGAAGAACTCAAATCACTCAAAAAGATACCTGCACACCAATGTTTATCACACCATTGAACCAACCATGCTGTCCACCAAAAGAGGACGGGATTAAAAAAATGTGGTACATATACACGATGGAATACTATGCAGCCATAAAAAAGAACAAAATCATGAACTTCGCAGCAACCTGGATGGAACTAGAGTCAATAATATTGTAACCTCTCACAGAAACAAAGATCTGAGTATCACATGTTTTCACTCATATAGCGGACCTTGAACATCCATATAATAGTATAAGAAAAGGACTGACAGTGGTGGGAAACTATGCAGGGGGAGGGGAAGGGAGGTGGTATTAACAGTAGTCAATATCTGTCTGGGAATGTGGAGACACCCCTCATCCATAAGAGTGCCTGAACAAAACATATTTGTATACCTAATCCTTAACTGTACCCCACAATATCAAAATAAAAAATATTGATTAATAAAAAAATCTAAAAATCGAAGCATTTGAAGCAAAGGTGATTAATATAGCACACAAAAACAATATAGGTAAGATATGATTTTTGTTCCTCAAGTAAACAATTCAATCAGTGCATGATACAAAATAATAGAGATAGATTTCTAGAAAAAACTCTATTGATACACTGGTTGAACTGAATCTGTAGATCAAATAACATGTAATACACCAGGAGAAAATGATGAAAACCGGACTAGATCTAGCAAGGAGGAAATATTAATTTGGATGTTATAATGAGGTCAAATAGGAACCGAGTGCTTAATTCACCGACACTGATACCAAGAGTACAAGTTATAAAAAGGAGAGGTTTATTAGCCAAGAGCCGGCCAGTGACCACTTGCCTGCTGGACATACAAGTCCCACAGCAAGTCCCCCATTTGCTGTAGGGGCTTGCTTAAATGGGGCAAAATCACATTGGAACTTTCCAAGTGAGCCAAACCGCAACATCCTGGAGCCCTAGGTACTTTTCAAGGAATGCTAGCGGGGCTCACAGAAGTGAAAAAAAAGCTGTTAAACAGTTTAATTTAGTCAACAGGTGCTGTTGCCAGCTTCCAGGAAGGGAATTTTTAACTGTGCAAAGGTTGAGTACATGCTTAACTGTGCAAAGACTGAGTTCATGCTTAGCCTAATTTTGGACATTGTAGATGTCTTTTTAAACATCCTTCCACAGAGGAGTCTCTAGATAGTAACTATCATTCACAAATGTGGCCTAAATCTAGTGCAATGTTTGAGATATTTTCTAATAGAAATTAAATAGAATTTGTTCTGCTTAATACATATGTGTGTATGCACACACGTGTGTGTGTGTGTGTGTTTGCATGTGTGTGCATGAATGTATTATATTAATTTGGGAGTAAAAATGCAGAGACAAAGTCTTTGCTCTGTAAAATCTTTCATATTTAACAACAATAACAATTTAATTTCTGGAACTGAAGTAGTGGTGAAACAGAATAGATTATTTTTATAATTTGTCAATGTTTTCTTTTTGGTAAGACATTATTTTACTTTCTTTTAGTTCTTTCACCATGATTTCTCTTATGTTTTTGAATGTACGTAAATTAATTAAAGTTTTTTTTTTTTTTTTAGTATGCCCAGTGTCCAGGCTTCATGGATTTTTTTTTTCCCCAGTGTGTATGGGTCCTATTTTCCTGTTTATTTGAATGCCATGAATTTTTGTTGAACTCCAGGCACCTAAAATAATAAAATAGGGCAACTCTGGAAATCAGTTTCTTGATCTTCTTCACTGTTTATTGTTGTTCATTGTTGTAGTTGTTTGCTTATCTAGCAGTTTTTCTAGAGCAATTCTGTGAAGTCTGTATCTTACATGTGCATCCACGAAAAGTTTCAACTTACTGGAGTGGTCAGCTAATCATTACACAAAAATTTCCTTAAATATCTGGAACCAGTAAGTCTCTTACTCTTTATCAAGGAGTTCACTGAGTATGGTCTGAACTCGCTTGACACTCATCCAGGCAGCCTACAACTTTCCCTTAGTGTTCCTTTCATAATTTTCCAGAACCTCCTGATTGGTCAATCAGAGGTGAGAACTTAAGTCCTCTTAATGTCTTGAGCATGCACACAGCAGCACACAGCCCTAAGCACGCATATATAGCTTTCCAGATTTTCAGGATTTTGTTGATGTTTGTCAAAGTTCTTGAGGAAATCTCCTTCCACAGTTTTCTTTATGCATTTTGGATTTTAGTATGTTAGCCCTAAATCTTATCTTTCACTTCAGATACCTGTGATGCTAAAATAATTTTAAAACACCTTCCCGCCCCACACCCCTGAGAGTTGTTTAGCTCTGAGCAATTTTGAGTGGTATCAAATAGACAAATCTCTCAAGTTGGGGATGCCAGGGAGGTCAAGTAGAGATCCTTCCTTGAGGATGAGGTTAGTGCTGCTTCTTTTGGTATCAAAAATATGGACTGTTGTTTTTTGACTCAGTTACTGAACTGGAGAGTGGAAGATGGAGTGAACATTAGTTTCAATGTCACAAAGCTTACTGTTCTTTCCAAGATTCAGTTGTTTCTCTTAAATAAGCATTTACCAGGCTGATGCAACCCTTTGATTGATTTCTAGAGTTCTGAATATGTTGATTCTTGTTATTTTTTCCCAATTTTTAGTTGTTATTTATTCCCAATTTTTAGTTGTTATTTATTCCCAATTTTTAGTTATTTTTATGGAGAACTAAATTATCCTTACACCATAGTTTTCATTGACATTGTGATTCACTAATAGGTTTCTAGTCATAATGTGTTAATAATTCTCTTGGATTATTTTTTGAGACTGTTTAGGGTAAGCATTAAATGTAACACCTCATTTCAATTTTGAAGATATAAGCCTCAAGTAAATTTTGAAAACTAAACTCCAAAATAAATTGTCTAGAAATACCAGCCTAAAGTTGAAATTTAACTAGTAAATGTTTTAGTCTTAATATTTATAAAACCAATTCATGTATATAGTAGAGATTTTTATCTCAAATTAGCTCTGCATTGCATTATTTCCTTGCTGGTTATAATTGTCATGTTTGCTTTAACTGTGTGAAGTAAACTTATTTATTGCCTTCTGTAACTATCCTTGTATAGCCTACTGTTGTTTTCATATCTAATTCATCATTTATCTGCATTTTCTAGGGTTTACACAATGATGACATTTGCTTATGAAAGTAGTCTAATTAATTTTCCCTTTTTAAAGATAAAATACAGTTTTAAACAATCTTGTAATTTTTAGAGATATTTTACTTCACAAGGAATATACATTTATTGAAGAAGTATAACCAACTTACAAATGTTTTTGCTAATTCTCAAATGCTGGTAGCCATAATGTCACACATCATAAACTGTTTCTTCTTCTGGTTTCTATAATTTGAAACTTTAACAATATGTTTCAAGCAATGCAAACTCTTACTTCTATAAATATCTTCTACAGTTTTCTGCTTTTTTAGTAATTGTTGGTGGTAAAAAAACATTTCCTTATTCTACATTTGCTACTCAAGCATATATCAGTGACCAAGATATACACTGTGCAAGACATCTATGTGTTCCTTGTTTTTTTAAGATATTCTTTTTTTCCCATAGGAACATCATATTTAATGGCATAAGTACATCTCACATCTTAAAATATTTGTGTAACAGTTTATTAGGTTTTGCTTGAGGTTTTAAAGTTTCAGATACCAAAGTTCTTAGACATGATGTGGAAACTTCAAAGTAGGTCTTCAAGAATCAGTAGAATCTTCTGGAATGATTGGAACATTCTGTGTCTGTTCTGTTCAGTTTAACAGCTGCATGTAGCCACGAAGCACTTGAGACATGACTGAATTTTTAATTAATTAAAATTAATTTAATGTTGATTAATTTAAATTTGTATAGTGGAGGGCAGCAAAGGTTTAGGTGGCCTAAAAAAAATTTAGTTTTAATTCATTTACACATTTCAATGCTGTGTGTAATGACTGTATCTTTACTTTGTTCCTTGGTGTAAAGTGGAGCTTTACCTTTTTTATTTATATGTTTTTAAAGTTTTAAGGATATGGGGTACAATTCACGATTAGGTATACAAGTGGTCATTTTACAGGCAAAATTTGGGCCTCTCTTTGGTCCCTACTTCGCCTGGTTTGTGATCAGGTACCTTACTAATGTTAAGTGCCTCTCACTCCCTGGCAGTTTCTAACTACTGCCAATTTTAAAAGAGTTTCTTGTTGGTTATGAGCACATGCATTTTTCTAAAATATTTCCAAACACTTTTCTAAAGTAAATTATGTTTAATTCAAATGTTTATGAAATTATATAGGAGGATATTATTGTGCTTAACTTACTGGAAATTTGATATCTAATATTAAAATAAGATAATTATTGATAAGTTTTGTCATTTGGAGTCATCTAACCAAAGTTCTTTCAGTATGAGAATTCAGGAATGAAAATGAGCCTTATATACCAAACTTATTGTATGACAATTTAGACCTGAAATAATTCCTTTTTAATTAGGACTGGTCAGTCGTAAAGTAAACCTTATTAATCAGATGTGAGTACAGCACCTATTACATTTCATTTTGCTGTTTCCTGGAATGTCCAGATGTACGTATACTGACTACTGAAAATTCTAGAAGTCAGTCTTCAAGTTTTGACTTTTCCCAGGGGGACATCCTCAAAACCTTGTAGAGACTATCCACAACTTGAAAATTTAGTTGAAACACAATTGTGCTAAAATGGGTTTTATGACCATAACCCCAATCACATAGAACCAAGACTTCCTCTGTGACATCTGAAAGGTGCAGTGAGTATTCTGATAAGCACTGGTCTGTCTGGTTATCTTTAGAGCCTTACCCTGTTGAAGTGATTCTCAACTGAACATTATGTCTGTTGTAACTTTGATAAGCATTCTACTTTTGTTATTTATTAGTGGTATTTTTTTTGAAATGTCACATCTTGTGACTATTAAAGTACCATTGTAATTTGAAGTGAAAAAAAAAAATGTTTGTCTTAAAATGATGACATTTGGATCATCATGACTATCCCATTTAACTGATGCTCAGTTTTAGATAGCAACAGATTCTAAAGTGAAAAGAATAAATTACAGTTATGATGATAGTCATGTGATAAGAAGTAGGTCAGTGAGCTGAGAGAATAGTATATTACATAACACAAGAAAATAAGTGCCAAAACTCATACATAATTTGGAATCCATATTCAATATTTGTGGCTTAGATTTATTGTTAAGTTTTTGATGTGCCAGTAAATATTTTGATGCAATTTGAGTCAACAACTTGTATAATGGCGTAGCTAGAGATCCCCATTGTTTTGTTTGGTTTTGATAAATATAGTGAATTACCTGAAAAAAAGGTAGAAATTCAGCCAACAGCCTCACCATCTGCTTTATGGGCACTGAATTTTCTAATATTCTGTACTTTGAAGAAAATTCTATTTTGTTAGATTCGCTTTAAATTGTATCATGTTTAAAGAAATGAGTCCAAATTGTCACACTGAATGTCAGGTTGAGTTGTACACAGCTTGGTTTGGAAAATTTGAAATTTTATTTACAAATGCGAACAGCAGCATTATTTGTCAGCCACTAGTTATAGTTTTATTAAAAATATTTTTCTGGGGTCATACGACAATTTGAGGAGCATATTTACTGAACATAAGTATATACTTACAATATAGAAGGAAATGCATTTTTATCATGTATGTTTGTGCATATATACAATAAAAACCAAAAAACAACAAATCTCTTTAGCCACTAAGGATTATACTATCCCAAGGGATAATTATATCCCATAGGATAATTCATTAGTCTGTAATTAAATATTGTTTCATTTTATACTCATGTGGCACTATTTTTCAACGTAACCAGTTTTTATTGTTTTTTCAAACAGTAATCAAAACTTGTTCTGACTTTTTAGCACTTTTGTTAATAGAAATAATAGAAGTTGAGTTTGTTCAACATGCATTCAATAAGAAATGTTTTTGTGATGCTCATATTATGAATTTAAAATAAAAGAAAGAAAATAGAAGCATTAACTAAATAGAAGAATTATAAAAATACTGCTGCCTAAGCATGGTAATTTAAGCAGTGAAATCTTCCCCCCTAGTATTTTGCTGTACTCCAGGATTTTCCAGTTCAGTGGAATGAATCTAGTTCTGATTCCAGAAACATTAAGCCCTCTCATTAAACACATCTCTCCAACAGTGACTAGACTTCCTGGTATTATTTTATTTTCAGTCTTTTTTTTTAACTTTTAACCATTTTTAATAGATTTTATTTTTTAGGACAATTTTAAGTTCCTAGCAAAATGAAAATTGAGGGTTCTCATATATACCCTGCCCATCTCAGCTGCCTCCACTATTGACACTTCTTGACACGATGGAACATGTGTTACAATGAATGAACTTACACTGACACATAACTGTCATCACAAACCCTTAGTTTACACTTGGGTTCACTCTTATTTGTACAGTCTATGGGTATAGACAAATGCATAATGACACATATCCATCATGATAGTATCAAGCAGACTATTTGCACTTCCCCTCAAATTCTCTGTACTTTGTTAATCTATCCTTCATCTTTTATTCTGTATGATACTACAAAGATGGACAATGGGAGCAGCTGAGGTGGACAGGGTGTATATGGGGACTCTCAGTCTTCTGCTCACTTTTGCTAGGAACCTAAAATTTCTCTAAAAGATAATCTCTCAAGACATGAAATGACAAGGAAGAAAACCCAATGCACATTGCTAAGTAAAAAAGCTGGTCTGAGGGTCACATACTCTATGACACCAACCATATGACACTTGGGACAAGGCAAATTTATGGCGACAGTAAATTGATCAGTGATTGCTAGAGGTTTGGGGAGAGGAAGAAAGGAATTAACAGTTGGAGCACAGGGGATTTTTAGGGTAATGAAATTCTTCTGAATAATCCTCTAATGGTAGACATACATCATTATACATTTGTAGAAACCCTTAAGCTGTACAACACAAAAGTAAAATCTTAGTGCAAACTATAGGCATATGGGAACTCTCTATACTTACTACTCATTTTTCTGTAAACTCAAAACTGGTTAAAAAAGGTACATTAAATTTTCTAAAAAAGAAAGAAAGAAAGCATGGTGGGCAGGATTGTTAAGAGAATGAAAGGCTAAGGGATTTCTGATTGATTTGCCCAGGCTCAGGAAACTGTTAAATTGTTCTCAGTGCTGGCTGCCTCCTACATTTCACATGGAACTATAGCATGAAAATTTTTAATTTGTTCTTTGAGTAACCTTAATGCCACTAGGATTACCAAGAAGGTGGAAGGAGTACGGGGGGGCTAGTGTTTAGAAACTACCTATGGGGCACAACGTTCACTATCCGGGTAATGGGCCTTTTAAGACCCAATCCTCACCACTGCACAATATGTCCATGTGACGAATACGCATGTGCAGCCCCTGAATCTAAGATTAAAACAATAAAAATAAAAAGCTAAATTTACAGATGGGGCAGATTGTTCAGATTAGGCAGCTGAGAAAGAATTTTTAAAATAGAGAGAAAGTGATGGACAGGAACAGGATTAGTGGAATAATGGAAGACAAGGATTATCAATGCTGATGAGACTGGCCTGTTTTACAAGGACATTGGCAAATGAATCTGTATGACACAAATGGCATTTCAATGGACAAAAGTATGACCAGAGGCTCACTTTACAGAAACCTATTCCTTTACTTCCGTTTGGAGCAATAATTCGATATCTGCTAACTCAGTGTTTATGTCAACTTTATAGTATGTTTAACTACCACAAAGAAAAGTAATCACCTATAGTTACATTATGTAACAGGGTGTCAAAAAATGTATACATATTTTAAGAAATGTTATCTGTGTATTACTTTTTGAAGATTTTTCAGAAATTTCTGTATGCTAATGGTAACCACTTTGAGCACCTCTTGTAATTGCGGAAGACAAACACTATATATTGAGTATTGCAATTTTAATAGTTTTTTTTCCTGTTTTAAAATGTGTGTATATTTTTTGGCACCCCAGATCATGTTTATATTCATGTCTAGAGAAATTTTCCTCACAATTTTTTTGTTTTTATTTTTCGAGTATTGTTTAATATCACATGGCAGAAACATTTTATGTAATGGAATTAAATGAATTGCCCAGAAAATATGAAAATAAATAAATCAATGGGAAGTTTAGAGGTGCTGCAATTAGTGTAATTAGCTTTGCTTCACATTATGTTGAGATTCAGTCATTCTCCAAATTATCATGGAGGTAGATAAATGTTATTTAAAAAATCCTGCTTTTCTCCAAAGCAAAGAACAGCAAATGGCATCAAATGAATGTGAGATACACTTATATGTCTAAGTTAGCTTATACATTAACTATCTATTATAACATTTCCTTTTGAAAAAAGTGAGTGTTGAATTATATTTACCTGCTGAACTTTTCATCATTGAGTGGGAGTAAAAGCCAACATGATGTATTTATCAGCAAAGATGCCAGAGCCGAAGTAAAGAATCAATTACTTTTTAACACCTCTGTAAGAAGAGTTGAGGTAATTCTGTTTTTAAAAGGAGAAATTCCTTTTTAAAAATGTCAGTTGCCTTCTCTCCTCTTTAGATATGTCTCCATTTATTTTTGATTACATAGGGTATATAAGATTCTTATGTTATGTATACTTCAAAGAGATAAAAAGCATACCTAACATAACTTAGAAAGTATATCCCTTTAATGTGAAGAGCCTTTTAAAACTTAGGACATTCTAAGCTTGGTTTTGGTAGTTTTAAAGTATAGCATGACACAGTGCAATCACTTTTGAACCAGTAGGTGAAATGAAGAAAGTGTTCATATGTAGGAAGGAACTTCAGTGACATTTGAAATATAGAGAAGAATACAAGTTACTTTTCATTCTCTGTAATTTACACGTCATTAGTAAAAGAAGAAAGACATTAAAGACACAGAACAGAGGAACATGATTTGAAAAATAATCAAAGTTAGGAAGTTTAGGAAGTAGTAAAGAACATACAAGATAGAATATTACGCAGCCATAAGGAAGGACAAAATTATGAACTTCACAGCAACTTGGATGGCTTTAGAGGCTATAATATTGAGCGATCTATAGCAGAAATGAAGAACTGAGTATCACATGTTCTCACTCATAAGCGGTCCTTGAACAATTATGGTAATACTATAAGAAAAGGATTGGCAGTAGTGGGAAACTGCCAGCAGGGGACAGGGAAGCGGGATTGGCGGTAGTGGGAATCTGCCTGGGGAAGGGAGGACACACCTCATCAACAAGGGTACCTGTATAATGAACATTTGTATGCCTAATTCTAAATTGTACCCCACATCTTTAAAATAAAATATTTTTAGAAATTTAAAAAAAGAACAATTTGAAGAATTTATTGACTATTTGGATGCAGTAAAGAATGTACTTAAGAGAAAAGTAGCATATGCATGTTGAGAAAATATGAATAAATCAGATCAAAAAAATTTGTTTGATGAATCTAGCTTGATGAACCAGTTTCTGTATTCACATGTATAACAGCAATTAATTTAGTTTCCCTGTTCTTCACTGTTCCATCATCCTTTGATTTGGGAGGAGGTATCTTGTGATATATTATATTTTGGTGTTTAAAATTAGGGAATAAAAGTAATTGATGGCTAAGTTACTAGCTTATTTTGCTAGTGGACATTTCTTAAATTATTTTTCAGTTATTTACTTACCTTCTTTGGAATTATCTTTGTAAATGCAAGATACAGAAAGACAAATAAGAGAATGTCCATGGCTTCAAGTAGGAGCTAGTTCAATGAATAAATTTAAAAATGTCTGCTTGGTGTGTGTGTGTGTGTGTGTGTGTGTGTGTGTGTGTGTGTGTGTGTGTGTGTTTGTATGTATTAGGTTGAACTATATAAAGCTTCTATTTTGTAAATAAAAAATGGTTGCATATTGCCAACTTCACATAGCTTAATGTGACACTATGGTATATGTCATAATGGAAGAATAAGTTGGATACAGTGAAAACAAAAATGAAAAAAGAAAACAGATCTGGCTTTCAGGAGATGACACAAACTATGCCTTATATAGTAAATATTAACAGATGAAGGAGTGGGTGAGGACAGTTTTTAGAACAGCACAGGCAGCAACACCATTTGGTGTACCACTAGCTCTCCTTCAAAATTTTAAGCCTAAATTATTTATTTCACCATGACTGTCATGCAGGGCTATTCTTACAATGGCTGATTCCAAGGATATCAACATAGCATCTTAGATTGATTTTAAAAATCCAAAAATAAATCTCTGTGAGAGTGGTACTATATCTTCAACTTAAATGATGTGAAACTACATTGAAAAGTAAACTAAGCAAGATATTTTTAGGTTTGGTAGCATTGATTAAAAAGCAGTATGGTCTTTTGTTTGTGATTATTTCTGATAAAATATATTGAACTACTTATCAAAGAATTTGTAATTTAAGCAATTACTCCTAGTGACTGAGATAAGTGGACAATGACACCGGGTGTGCATGATGCATGGTAGACATTTACATATTTAACCCATCATGTTGCGTTGCATCTTTGTTTATTTTATGGGCATATAGTTTATTACTGCTTCACAGTGATAGCATGCAATCTCTATTTTTCCTCTTAGATTTTAAAATCTGATGATTTTAAAAATTAACTACTGATATTTTATTATTTAATACACTCAGCATAGAGATGGTGGTTAATCAGAATGACCCCTACCTATCACCATATAAAAATTAATTCTAAATGAATCAAAGACTTAAACACAAAACCTCAAACTGTAAAACTTCAGAACACCCTAGAAATTGGAAGGGCAATCAATTCCTGATCAAATCCCCAACGGCCCATGCCATAAAAATAAGATAGACAAGTTTGAACTCATCAAACTGACGTGTTTCTGCAAAGCCAAAGAAGCCATCAAGAGAGTAGGGAGACAGAATGGGAAAAAAAAATTTGCCAACTGTGTATCTGATAAAGACCTAACATCTAAGATCTACGAGGAACTCAAACATGCCAAAAGAAAAAAACAAACAGCCCCATTATAAAGTGGGCAAAAGTTATGAATAGACACTTCTCAAAAGAAGATATATGAGCAGTCAGCAGATACATGAAACAATGCTCAACCCCACCAGTCATCAAAAAAATGCAAATTAAAACCACACTGAGATACCACCTACCTATAGTCAGGATGGTCATCACCAATAACTCAAAAAACAACAAATGCTGGAGAGGATGTGGGGAAAAGGGAATACTTCTATACTGTTGGTGGGAATGTAAACCAGTACAACCTCTGTGGAAAACAGTTCGCTGATTCCTAAAAGACATAAAATTTGACCTTTCATATGACCCCACAATCCTCCTACTGAGAATATACCCAGAGGAACTCAATCACTCTATGAAAAAGATACCTGTACGTGCATGTTTATTGCAGCATTATTCACAATAGCAAAAACATGGACCAACCTTGCTGCCCATTGAAATAGGGTAAAAAATAAAATGTGGTGCATATACATGATGGACTATTGCACAGCCATAAAGATGGACAAAATTATGAACTTCACAGAAATTTGAATGGACTTAAAGTCTGTAATACTGAGTGATCTATTACAGAAACAAATAACTTAGTACCACATGTTCTCACTCGTAAGCAAAACTTGAACAATTATCATAATACTTTAAGAAAGGGATTGGCAGTAGTTGGAAGCTGTCAGAAAGGACTGGAATTGGCTGTAGTGGGAAACTGCCAGGGGAGGGGGACACACCTCATCAACACAGGTACCTGCATAGCGAACATTTGTATACCTAACCCTGAATTGTACCCCATAAAATAAAAAATTAAAATAAATAAAAAAATTAGTTCCTTTTACAAATATAAAAAAAAAATAATGTTCACCTTTGCTTTTTGGAGGATGGCTCTAATACCTGCTTTAAAGGACGATAATTCCAACATCAGAATCCTCTCAGGATTGGCGGCTGTTGGTTGTCTTTTTCACTGAGAATAATTCAGAATTCCCTAGTACTTTGTGCAGTGATCTTGAATTACATCTTAGACATTCTGAATACAATCATATGCCACCTAACAATGAAAATACTGATTTTGGATTGTATGTTACTTTCTATTTTACTTGATGTTTACTTTAATCAACTGTTATTTTTAATTAATGACTACTTTCTCTGTAGCTTTTCTTTGATAATGTTTATAAATGTTTGTGTTCTCTTTTCAATTGTTATTTTAAAAAATATTTACAACCTGGAAAAATTGAAGCAAAGCAAATGTAATGCTGTAAACTGTCTTTGCAAATTATTAATTAATTTGATAGAACTGCAAATCAAACCATAACATATGGACTGTGACTGAAGATATATGAATCTCTTTTTTAAGCATCCCATTCTAATAACCATTTTATTTTCTTTGAAATCTCTTTCTCATTCACTTCTCTTTATATATCTTCATTTAGTTCTATACTAACAAAATCTGTTTTTCTCTTCGTTTTTCTATTGATATACTCCACATTTGCCTAAGTTGTGCAATCATTATTAGTAGAAACAAATTCAGTTTTTTTAATTAAGTAAGCAAAACCTGAATTTTAGAGTATATTTTAAAAAAATGTTTTATAGGTTTGGAGTTTTGTATTCTTTCTTACTGAAACATCACACATAAGATGATAATGGCTACATTTTCTTGTCAGTTATTTTCAGACCACCTTATTGGAGTATAATTGATACACAAAAATATTTAAATATTCAATGTATACAGTTTGATAGATTTGGAGAGAAATATATGCATGTAAAACAGTCACCACAATCAATATCATAAACATATCTATTACTCCCAGAAGGTTTCTTTCACCATCTTGATTTACTTACTTTTGTGTGTACACAAACATTTATCATAAGATCCACCCATTTAGTGGAACTGTAAATATATAACACAGTATTGTAAACTGTAGGCATTATGCTATACAGTAGCTCTCTCGGTCTTATTTACCTAGTATAACTATATGTCTCTGTCCTTTGACCATTGCCTCCCCATTTCTCCCTGTCTCCAGACACTGACAATCTTCATTCTATTTTCTGCTTCTATAGGTGACTATTTTAGATCTCTCATATAAGTGAGTTCATAGAGTATTTGTCACTGTGTGTATGTCTTATATCATTTAGCATAATGCCCTTCTGTTTCTTTTTTTTTCAAATTGTCACAAATGATAGGATTTCCCACTTTTTAAAGGCTGAATAATATTCCATCATATGTATATGCCACATTTTCTTTAATCATTAATCCATCTAAGGACATTTTGGTTGCTTCTAGGACTTGGCTATCTTAAATAATACTGTGATGAGCATGAAAGTGTAGATAACTTTTAGATCCTGATTTCAATTTCTTTGTATATTTACCCAGAAGTAGGATTCTTTTTTTAATTGTATTTTTAATTTCAGGGGAATGCACCAACTTACATTCCTATCAATAGTGTGCCAGGATTCCCTTTTCTCCACATTTTCACCCACATTTGTTATATTTTATTTTTTGTAATAGCCACTATATCAGGTATGGGGTGATATTTTTTCTGGTTTTAATTTGCAGTACTCTGATAATTAGTGGTTTTGAGAAAATTTTCATATACCTACAAGCCATTGATATGTCTTCTTTTGAGATATGTCTATTTAGGTTTTTTCTAATTTTATAATCAGGTTACTTGATTTTCTGATATTGAGTTGGAGTAATTTACATATTTTGGATATTAATGTCATATTAAACATAGAGTTTTCAAGTATTTTTTCTCTTTCTGTGGATTGCCTTTTCCACTTGTTGATTTGTTGTTGTTGATGATGTTTCTGAGCAGAAGCTTTTTAGTTTGATATAATCCAACTTGTCTATTTTTGCATTTGAGGCCTGTGCTTTGGGTGTCATATCCAAGATATCACTGTCAAGGCTAATATGAAGAAAGATTTTCTCCTTTTTCCTCTAGGAGTTGTATATTTTCAGTTTGAAATTTTAAGTTGATTTTTGTGTATAGTGTAAGACAAAGATCCAGTTTCTCTCCCTCTCTCTCTCTCTCTCTCTCTCCCACCCCCTCTCTCCCTCTCTGTCCCTCACTCCTTCCCTCCCTCCTTACCTCTCTCTCTCTCTCTTTCCTACATGATATCCAGTGCTCTCAACATCATTTGTTGAAAAGACTATTCTTTCCACATTGTGTCTTCTTGGCATTCTTGTTGCAGATCAATTGACCGTATTTATGTTGAATTATATATGGGTTTTCAATTATACTTCATAGGTCTATATGTCTTTTCTTTTTTACACCATGCTATTTGATTACTATACCATGCTCATTTGATTACTATAAGTTTATAACATATTTTAAAATAAAAATTGTGGTACTTCTAGCTTTGTTCTTATTGCTCAAAATTACTTTGATCTTTTGTGCTTCCATAATATTTTTTTTATTTCTGTAAAAGCATCATTGGGATTTGATAAAGAGTGCACTGAATTGGCAGCTCACTTTGGGTAGTGCAGACATTTTGATAAAACTGACCTACAAGCTATAAAAGTTAAATTTTGTAGAGGTATCTGTTCTTATCTTTAATACTGGAGCAAATTTTCTTTTGAAAGTACTAAGTGGAGGTTGGGTAATAGCTTCCTACTTTGTTAATTTGCTTGTTTGTTTGACCACTTACTTCTTTGTGATTTTATTTCTGCAGATAGGTTTGTTGTAAAATAAAATGTATTCTTTAACACCAAAGTAAGTAAGTTACAGAGCTCTGCCATATAAGAAACAACAATTCCACTCTTGCAAGAACATTCAAATTACTGCACAGATTAAAAACTGCTGCACAGCTTTGATTCCTATCCTTATTTTACATACCTTTTTCTTTTCTTTTTTTTTTTTAGTTTTTAATTTTAAAGATGTGGGAATACAATTCAGGGTTAGGCATACAAATGTTCATTATGAAGGTACCCTTGTTGATGAAGTGTGCCTCCCCTCTTCCCTCTGGCAGTGTCCCCCTATTGCCAATCTCTTTTTTATAGTATTATGATAGTTGTTCAGGGTCCACTTATGAGTGAGAACATGTGAAACTCAGTTCTTTGTTTCTGTGATAGATCACTTCATATTTTCATATTATAGCCTCTAAGTCCATCCAAGTTGTTGCAAAGTTCATGATTTTGTCCTTCTTTATGGCTGCATAATATCCCATTGTATAAATGTACCACATTTTTTTATCCAGTAAATTGGCACAGACATTAAGGATACAGTGTTATGGACAGTAGCAGTATGAAATACTTTTCTGACCACCATCTGAAACTAAAAAAGAATTAGGAGTCTCAAATTTCTTTTGTATGATGACACTTTCTTTTGTCTGCAAATCCCATGCATGCTGTTCTTGCAGGGAGGTTTCACTGAGATCTTATATAGAAAGGATTGGGAACAGAGAAACAGCTTGGTTGTCAGTCATCTTTCAGATTTAACAAAATTTGAAAGTGAAAATTCTCTGAATGTCACATTATTAGACAAGACTACAGTTGAAACCAGAAGTATAGTATAAATCCCCCAAGGTCAATATGGCTATTTTAATGCCAACATGTACTAATAATACTTGACTTAAAACTGAAAAGTCCAGGACAAAAAAAAAAATGAAACTGACTCAAACTAGGAGACACATTACAGAAGACTTAGGATTGCATTATAATCAGGTATAAGAAAGTCTGTCTTTACATGAAGGGAATTTTTAAATGCTGCTCTGGGATTCAGTTATTTGTATTTGTATTACACTAAGTGTATTGCCTGCTTCTGGATTTATAGAAGGGTTGTAGGGCATGGGTGGAGACAGGGGGAAAAAAAGGAAGAGTTGTAATATTGCTTGAAAGGAAAAATTATAATTTTAGAATAAATTTTTATCACTAAGACATGCTGTAACTCAGGCATATGCATTTGAGGTGGTTGTTCAGAAGTTTTGTCAATGGAAATACAACAGATCAATGCTACTTTATACTCAATGAATAAAAACTTATGTTTTTTACTTTATTAGCACAATAGTCTAAAACATGTAATAAGCCACCAGACAAAATTCTACTGTGGACAATCAATGGACTAATGAAGTTGGATTATTTCTAATTTCAAGAAATGTTAGATAGCTTTGAAGACAGAATTATTGAATGTTATCGTGAATTATTGTGAAAGAGTTGGACTATGAGTATATTATAACTCTCTTGTGTATTATAGGAACTATATATTCCATACGATTGTAGCAGAAGTCCTTCTTAGAGTAAACACCATGACTACACTCTGGTGCTACATCTGCAGGAAGATACAACTAGGCAAGCATCCAACAAAGAGTTTCTGAAATAACTGTGTAAATACTCATGCAAATTTGAATTATATTAATGTTGCTTCTGTGAGATTCTAATAGATGCAAACTTCTTGAAAGGCTACTGGGGATAGTTGGATAGAGAGATAATTAATAGATAGACATATAATATTTAGCTGTTAGGAGAAGCAGTTTATTTTTTCCTCCATTATTGTTACAAAGAGCAAGGTTGGACATATATGACCTATAATACCCATGTAAAGCAAAACATGTTATAACATAAATTCTTAAGAACATCTATAGCAAAAGATCTCATTAAAAACTATGATGATATTAAAAACTCCATTAAAACTATAAAAAAAAGGATTGGGAGTAGCAAGAAATTGCCATTGGGGGAGGCAGGATTAGCAGTAGTAGGACTCTGCTGGGGGAGGGCAGGGATACCTCATCAACAAGGGTACCTGCATAGTGAGCATTTGTATGCCTAACACTGAATTGCACCCCACATCTTTAAAATAAAATAATTAAAAGTAAAAATACCAAAAAAACCCCACAACTCCATTAAGAGGTGGGGGAGACGGCAGCCGAGCCAGTCAGACTATGTGAGTCCCCATGTGAGTGAGTGAGTATATGGAAAATTTTGTGTATGTGCTGGTGAGCAAGTGGGTGTGTGAGTGGCTGACTGAGTGAGGGCTAGGGAGCTAGTGACCAGGGCTCTCCTGGTGCAATGACTGGGGCCACAGCATCTGAGCTTGGACCCTAAGTGATTCCTGGGATGCAGGAGCCGAGCGCCATTTTTCTCTTTCTTTTCTTTTTTTTTTTTTTTAATCAGCAAACCCTGCCTGGCAAGAAAACGCTGGAAGAGACTGGCTAAGTGGGGCTCGTGAGCAGGTGGCCAGGCCCCTGGTGCAACAGCAAGTGCTGCAGCTTCTCTACTTTGTCCCTGTCTCTTCCTGGGTCACAGAAGCAGAGCACCATTGTTTTTTAAAAATGGACAGAGATTTTCCTTTTGAAAATCAGCCAGGAGGCACTATTGGCCCAGGTGCTCCCACACCATTGAAGAAGGAGGGAGACTATTGAGGGCTTTGCCTCATCACTTCAGCACCTTGCAGGGCACTGGCAGGGGCTGCAGACAGAGTCCAGAGGCAAGTTCCTATGGAAGAGGACAAGAGAGGCACCCCACCACCATATTGAAGGTGGAGCAAGAAAGTGCTTCAATTTGCTCACCATGGACCAACAGATCCGATCTCTGCGACTAGTGGATCAACTACTCAGGCCTTGATCTTGGCCCAAATGGAATATCCTGAGAGCACAAATGTCAGATGAACCTGATTAGTAGTGAGTTCCAGGCACCCCACCCTCTACCCTGATCCAGCTGGGGGCACAAAGAGTGTAGCCAGAAAGGAGGAGGAAAAACTTCAAAGAGATCAGTGAGACAGCAAAACTTCCCATCCACCATCCTATTTCAAAATAGAACAAATCCAGAGCCCGGATCAGGGAAGAATAAAGGTCTAAGAAAATGTCAGAAGGGAAAGCCTTTCCCACTGACACTGAATAACAGAACTAAAGAGAAAAAGAGTTCTGTTACAAATGAGGAAAAGCCAAAGGAAGACCTCAGGCAATTTCAAGTATACGAAAGACAAAACTCCTGAAAAATCAGACCTTGGTGCCCAAATAATGGAAGTCACCAAAGACTGTCCCGAGAATACAACAGGGATTAAGGAATGGATGGAAAGAGTGAATAGATGCAACACTGAAAGAACTTGTAGCAGAAATTTTGGCAATAAAAAATTTCATCCAGGAAATAACAAGATGACAAGCATGGAAAGCAGAACTAATCTAGCTGAAGAAAGAATCTCAGAACTTGAAGACCAGAACATGGAACTAACCCAATCTGTAAAAATCATGGAAAGAAGACTCAGAAAGAAAGAACAAGGCCTAAAAGAGATGTGTGATTATACCAAGAGGCTGAACCTATACCTGATTGGTATCCCAGAAGAAGAAAGGGAAATAGAGTACAACTTGGAGCTAGTATTCCAGGAGGTAGTCCAAGAAAACTTTCCCTATCTCACCAGTGATGTGACCAGCTAAGCACAAGAGATACAGAGAATACCCAAAAGACATCAATGAGAAGATGAACCCCTAGACACATAGTAATTCTACACAAAGTAGGTACAGAAGAAAAAATTCTAAAGGCAGCAAGAGAGAAAGGTCAGACTACCTATCAGGGAAAACCAATCAGAATAACAGCAGACCTATTGACAGAAGCACTACAAACAAGAAGGAACTGGAGCCCTATATTCAAAGTCCTCAAAGATAAACAATTTAAACCAAGAATTTCCTATCCAACCAAGCTCAGTTTCATCAGTGATGGAGAATTAAAATCCTTCCCAGCCATCCAATCTCAAAGAGATTATGCAGCTTCCAGACCAGCTCTACAGGAGACACTTGAAAAACAGGTGAAACACAGAAGAAAGAAGAAAAAGATTGACCACATACTTTCCAAGAGAACAACAGAACACAGAATCATCAGAGAATATACTGCAACAAGAAACTTGAAAAAACACACATGTATTAACCTCAAAGCCAAAAGAAAACAAGCAAACAAAGGAAAAACTTTATAAGAACCTCATGAGAGCCGAGCTCGGTGGCTCAGCCTGTAATCCCATGCCTTGGGAGGCTGAGGTGAGTGGATTGCCTGAGCCAGCAGGTTCGAGACCCACCTGGACAATTTGGTAAGACCTCATCTCTACAATAAATTAAAAAATTAGCCGGGCATGGTAGCACGTGCCTGTAGTTCCAGCTACTTGGAAGACTGAGGCAGAAGGATCGCCGGAGCCCAGCAGGTTGAGGCTGCAGTGGCCAAGAGCGGCCACTGCACTCCAGTCTGGGTGACAGAGGGAGACTCCAACTCAAAAAAAAAAAAAAAAAAAACAGAAAAAAAAAACCTCATGAGAGGTTATGAAAAACAATCATATTTGAATAATCAGCCTGAATGTGAATAGATTAAATGCACCACTGAAAAGACACAGAATGGCAGACTGTATAAGAAACCATGACCCAGTTATTTGCTGCCTCCAGGAGACTCAGTAAATACCTACAGATTATTCCACCCAACAACCACAGAATATACATTCTACTAATCACGTCATGGAACATACTCCAAGATTGATCACATACCTGGCCATAAATCAAGCAGAAACAAGATTGAAGCCTCGCCATGCACATTCTCAGACCCCAGTGGATTCAAAATAAATATCAACACCAACATCATTTCCCCAAAGCCCACAAAGACATAGACTTAAATAACATGATACTAAACAACTACTGGGTCAACACTGAAATCAAAGCAGAAAATGAAAGATTCCTGGAAACAAATGAAGATGAAGAAACATGTTACCAAAACCTCTGGGATGCCCTGAAAGCAGTTTTGAGAGGGGAATTTATATCTCTACGAGCATACAACAAAAACATGGAAAGATCGGAGGTTGAGAGCCTAACAAATCACCCAAGGGAGCTGGAAAGAGAAAAACCACCAAAACCCCAACTCTAGTAGAAGAATCCAAATCACAGAAATAAGAGCCCAAATACAGAACATAGAAGACAAAAACATCACAGAAAACATCAACAAAACTTAAAGATGGTTCTTTGAAAGAATCAACAAGATTGATGGGCCCCTAGCCAGAATGACCAAGAAAAAGACAGAAAAAACCCAAATAAACACAATCAGAAATACAAAAGATCAAATCACAACTGAACCTGAAGAGATACAATAGATGATTAGAGATTACTATGTACACCTAAATGGAAACAAACTGGATAACCTAAATGAAATCGAGAACTTTCTAACATAACACAACCCCCCACACTGAAACAGGGGACATTGGAACACTAAATAGACCAATAATAACCCAGAAATTGACTCTGTCATAGGAAACTACCTACCAAAAATAGCCCTGGATTTGATGGCTTTCCAGCAGAATTCTACAAAACGTACAAGGAGGAGCTGATACCAATCCTACTGAAAGTATTCTAGGCAATTTAGAAAGATGAAAATCTCCCCAAATCATTTTATGGAACTAACATCACACTGATACCCAAACAGCGTAAAGATCCAACAAAAGAAAAAAAGGAGAGAACTACAGGCCAATGTCCCTTATGAACATAGATGCAAAAATCCTCAGCAAGATTCTAGCAAATCGAATCCAAAAACACATCTCAACAATCATACACCATGACCAAGTAGGCTTCATCCCCAGGATGCAGATCGGGTTCAACATTTGCAAGACCATAAATATAATCAAATACATCAACAGACGTAAACTCAAGAACCACATGATTTTCTCATTAGATGCAGAAAAAGCTTTTGATAAAATCCAGCATCCCTTCTTAATAAAAACCCTCAAACACCTAAGTATAGAAGGAACATATCTCAAAATAGTAAGCGCCATCTATGACAAACCCACAGTTAACATATTGCTAAATGGACATAAACTAGTAACATTTACCCTGAAAACTGGAACAAGTGTAGGCTGCCCACTCTCACCCCTCTTGTTCAATATTGTGTTGGAAGTCCTAGCTCAGGCAATTAGACAAGAGAAGGAAATTAGGGGGTATCCAAATAGGCAAAGAGGAAATCAAGTTATCCCTCTTTGCTGATGATATGATCCTATACCTTGAAAATCCAAGAGAGTCTGTCAAAAACCTGCTTGCACTGATAAAGGACTATGGCAAAGTCTCAGGGTATAACATAAACATGCAAAAGACAGTTGCATTCCTATACACCAACAACAAACAGGCAGAGACCCAAATTAAAAGCACAGTTCCTTTCACAATAGCCACAAAAAAATGAAATACCTCAGCATCTTCCTAACCAGAGAAGTGAAAGACCTTTACAATGAGAACTACAAAACACCGCTTAAAGAAATCCATTGGGCAAGTTGGTGAGACCTCATCTCTACAATAAATCAAAAATTAGCGGGGCATGGTAGTGTGCACCTGTAGTTCCAGCTACTGGAAGGCTGAGCTGGAAGGATCACCGGAGCCCAGCAGGTTGAGGCTGCAGTGGCCAAGAGCGGCCACTGCACTCCAGTCTGGGTGACTGAGTGAGACTCCAACTCAAAAAAAAAAAAAAAAATTCAAGAAGACACAAGCAAATGGAAAAAATATCCCATGCTCATGGATAGGAAGAATCAACATTGTTAAGATGTTCATCCTACCAAAGGTAATCTATAGATTCAACACAATACCCATTAAGCTACCAACATCATTCTTCTCAGACCTGGAAATGACAATACAGAGATTCATATGGAAACATAAACAACCATGAACAGCTAAAATAATCCTTAACAAAAGAAACAAAGCAGGAGGTATCACACTTCTTCGCTTCAAACTTTACTATAAGGTTACAATAATCAAAACAGCCTGGTATTGGTACAAGAACAGGCACATAGACCAATGGAACAGGATAGAGATTCCGGAACTAAAACCTCAATTCGTCAACCAACTCATCTTTGACAAAGCCTCCAACAACAACCATTGGGGAGAGGAGCACCTATTCAGTAAATGGTGCTGGGAAAACTGGCTGACCACATGCAGAAGATTGAAACATGAGCCCTACCTATCACCATACATGAAAGTTAACTCTAAATGGATCAAAGACCTAAGCGTAAAACTTCAAACAATAAAAATCATAGAAAATGCCGGATACACGCTTGTGGAAATTGGAACTGGCAATCAATTCCTATACAGAACCCTAAAGGCCAATACCTTAAGAAATAAGATAGACAAGTGGGACCTCATCAAACTAATGCGCTTCTGCAAACCAAACAAACCATCAATGGAGCAGGAAGAGAGCCCACAGAATGGGAAAAAATATTTGCCAACTATATATCTAACAAAGGCCTAACATCTGGGATCTACAAGGAACTCAAAAGCGCTGAAAGGAAAAAAAAAAACAAACAGCCCCTTTAAAAAGTGGGCAAAAGACATGAATAGACACTTGTCAGAAGAAGATAAACACGCAGCCAACAGACACATGAAAAAGTGCTCAGCCTCACTCAACAGAGAAATGCAAATCAAAACCACATTGAGATACCACCTAACCCCAGTCAGAATGGCCATTATTAATAAAATAAACAACAACAAATGCTGGCAAGCATGTGGAGAAAAAGGAATGCTTCTACACTGCTGGTGGGAATGCAAACTAGTGCAACCTCTTTGGAAGACTGTGTGGCAATTTCTGAAAGAACTAGAAATTGACCTTTCATATGACCCAGCAACTCCCCTATTGGGAATATACCCAGAGGAACTCAAATCATTCTACAAAAAAGATACCTGCACATGTATGTTTGTTGCAGCTCTAGTCACAATATCAAAAACATGGAACCAACCATGTTGCCCACCAAATCTGGACTGGATAAAGAAAATGTGGTAAATATACACAATGGAAAATTATGTAGCCATACAGAAGGACAAATATATGGACTTCGCAGCAACTTGGTTGGATTTGGAGTCGATCATACTCAGTAATCTATCACAGAAACAAGGAGCAGAGTAACATATGTTCCCACTCATAAGCGGACCTTGAACAATAATGACACTATAAGAAAGCATTTGGCAGTAATAGGAAACTGTCAGGGGAGTGGGGGTGGGATTGGCAGTTGAGGAAAACTGCTAGGGGAGGGAGGGGCATACCTCATCGACAAAGGTTCCTGTGTAATCAGTGTTTGTATACCTAATCCTGAATTGTATCCCACATCTTCGTAATAAAAAATTAAAAAAAGAATATCATCAAGGTAAAAAAAAAAACAAAAACTCCATTAAAGCGAGTACTCATTGTGCAAAAATAAATTTGTAATTATATTATTAAAGATGAAATTTAGCATACTTTCAAAATATAAACCCTGAGCACTAGTCACATTGGCACAAGGGAGGGAGCGGCAGTCACTGGGCACTGCCAGAGGAGGAAGAGGAGGACATGTAACACCACAAAAGGTACCTGGTCCTAAACTTGGGAAAATGAGCGTGAGTTGGAGGTCCAGAGTTCACCTGCATGCAGCCTACTTGTGTAGTTAGCCCTTGTGTGCACTCCACATCTCTATAATAAAATTTTTTAAAAATTCACCTTTAAATGTATTTATTAGTACTATTTGCTAATATGTATTGCATATTAATATAATAAGTGAAAAACACAAAGCCAATTATTTTTTTATTTTTTATTTTTTTATTTATCTAACTTGAGGGGAGGAGGCTAATTAAAATGTATTTTTCTTTATTTTTAATTTTCTTATTTTAAAGATGTGGGTTAAGTATACAAATGCTCATTATGCAGGTACCCTTGTTGGTAAAATATGCCCCCTCCCCTCGCAGATTCCCACTAGTGCCAATTCCATCCCCAATGACCACAGTGTCTTAAAAATCATTAGAGATAAAAGTTCCGTGAAGCTGCACAAAGCATTGATGTTAATGGGGAAAAAAACATGAATACCAACTTTTTCAATAAAGAGACTACAAGAAAAAAAGGGAAGGTGACATTGCCACTGCTAACCTCACAATCCGCCCATCCACATTTCTGAGCTATCATTTTTTATATGACATACAATATCATCATAACCACAAACAAACAAAAATAGGATTTACTAAAGAGTATGATGGCCTTTTCAGTGTTATAAATCAAATGAACTAGTAACAAATAACGCATTTTTCTGAGTTATGATGGATAACTCAATTTTACTAAATTTGATAAAATATGCTAGAATGTTTCTGTACTAGAATTTTTAGCTGTTTTGACACGATTGCAAGTTTTCATTGTCATTATGTATTTACCTTCTCCTGTATTGGTACAGTGTAGAATACAGTTTCAAAAATTATGTTTCAATGGTTATAAGATTTCAATATTAACATATAACATTTTCTATTAAAATAAAATTAGAACACCAATAAAATCTATCTTAAAACTCCAGCAATTCAGTAACAAAGCATTGATTTAAAGAAGAATTCATCTAAGAAATCACAAGAGCCAAATCAATGCATATTAAAATTTTTAAGACAGAACTCAAGTAGAACTTAGAAGGAAGTTTAAAACTTTAAATTTTATGTGCATGCTAATTTTGAATTTATTTGAATACAAATAGATTAGCATTCAATAGAAAGAATCAATAACAAAATGTGAATGATCATAATATGACCAGAAATAAATAACATTAAATCAAGAAAATAATGAATGAAATTGGAACTTTAAAAAAATTAAGGCCAGACACAGTGGCTCGAGTCTGTAATCCCAGCACTTCGGGAGGCTAAGGCGAGAGGATTACCTGAGCTCAGGTGTTAGAGACCAGCCTGGGCAACTTGGTGAGACCTTGTCTCTGCAATAAATCAAAAAATAAGCTAGGTGTGGTAGCATGCACCTGTAGTCCCAGCTACTTGGAAGGCTGAGGCAGAAGGACCACCTGAGCCCAGGAGGTCGAGGCTGCGGTGGAAGTGAGCGTGTCACTGCACTCCAGCCTGGGCAACAGAGTGAGACTTCGACTCAAAAAGAAAAAAAAAAATTAAGAAGTTAGACAACGTTTTAATAAGAATGAAAGGGAGATATTTACAAACAGAAATATTATGTAAAATAAATTTGAAAATCTTTATGAATTACATATATTGAATAAAATCAAAACTCTAAAGTAGGTATGAGAAAATATTAATTGTAGAAAAGCCTATCATGTAGAAAACTATTGCTAATCTATTAACTCCAAAAAGATCTCAGATCTAAATGAATTTCAGGTAAATGTTACCAAATTACCCAATTTTATGCATTTATACAAAAAACTATAATACAAAAAAACCAGACAAATTCAATATAATAAATAACTGTTCACAGATGCCAAACTTAGTAAGAATAGCACATGTACATAAAGAAAAAAATTGGAACAATTTCTCTTATAAAACTAGTTATGGAAAACCTAAGCAAACAGAAGCATAAATGCACTCAACGGTGCATTTCAGCAGACTTCATCCAGGAATAAAGAATGGTTGAACCCATCAGTATAATTTACCATAACATAAAATATAAAACTCTGCAAAATGCTTGAAATTATGTCTTTTTAGGATAAACATCTCAAATTAATCATAAATTTATGAGACCTTTCTTAACTTTTCATAACAGACTGATTCTCTAAAATAACAAGTCACAAGATAAAAGGCATCCTTAACGAAGATCTACTTTCTTCTGTAAAATTGAAATCAAAACAAGTTGTGTCACTATAACAGGGACTATTTGCGATTCTACACAGAATAGTAACTAGGAAAGTAAGATATCAGATATTGCAAAAGATAGGATAAATTCTCAATATTTGTATACCTAGTTCATCAAATGTTTATATCATAGAATCAATTTTCAATGTATTGACACTGTCAAAAAGTATATGTTGGTTTGCTATAAGCAAAATCAGAGTAGTAGATAATTTTAAAATGGGATAATACACCCAACACTGTGTACTGATAATGAGAAATTAAATCTTCATGTACCATTGATAGAGGTTTAAACTGTTGCAATTGCTGGAATAATCTAGTAGTTGTAGGTCAAATTAGACATGCTTGTGCCCTGTCTTCGGAAGTATATTTCTCTCTATGTCCCCCAGAGTAACTATTATAAAAGAGGAACTTGAAAAGCTACAAAATATACGTGAAACTTTTGCCCATAGCGTTACAGTGGTAAAAAGTTGGGATTCCTCTGAGTATCTGTCATTGGGAAGAGGTAGGCAAAAATGTGGAGGTTGCATACTGTGAAGTAGCCACAAGAAAATAATCAAACATGCATACACAAATGTGCAGTAATCTTAAAGCCAGTATTGAGTGAATAAAAATTTAAAAACCAAAGGTACACTGCAGCTTGATAATAGTTGAAAGAAAAACATACAAACAAGCAACATACATACTTAAGAAAGAAACTACTTTTTCCAAAAGCATATATCAAATGTATTACACTAAGTCCTTAGGTAAACCATTATGAAAATATGTAAACAACAAATAAAATAAAACATAAAATAAAATTCAAAGAGGTATGAGTACATATCTCGTGCCCTACATACTGAGAAATAAAAGTAACAGCCCTATGGTCATGAGACTATAACCAAAATAAATAGTATTTAATCAGATAAAAATAAACTATGTTTCACTATATACTAACCCTATTTTTGCACCTAATCCTTACAATAATACTATAAGATAATTTCCTTACCTTGTCTCCCAGGGTGTTAAACTTGTAGACACTTATCTATTGCAGTATACCAAGTGTAATCAAGATTTTAACACATAAGCGTAGCTGTGTTAGTTTAACAATATAAATAATGTAATGTGAATATAAATGAAATTTATAAGTTTTCTGATTTGTACTTGAAACAGCTCTATTTTTGGTATTTTTCTATTATATGTTGTTTGGATACTTGCAGGCAAATTTACCTTTAAACCAGTTGACTACAACTCTTCTGTTTCCACCATAAAATTTGATAAATAAAACTGTGTAGAAGAAACAGAAATATTTCCTCTTTGAGGGTAAACATATTCTCAATAATGTCATTTCAGAAAGAGGTTAATTTATTTGAGGTATGGGTTTGAGGCTATAGGCTAGAAAGAACTCTAATGACTCGTGATTGGCACCATCAATAACTTCTACTATGTTTTCTTTCACAGACTACCAAAAAGTTGCTTTGTATGGCATTTTTCTTCCAATTCCAGTTCCCTGCTTAGCAGAAATCAGTTGAGTTCCTAAAGCCCAGTACTAATCAGAGAAATTTCCCCATAGCATTCATTGGCTGGAGATTCAAAACTATATTTTCAAATATGATTTCTAGTGCCATATGAAAAAGTCCAACAATAAATCTAATTCCAAAATTTTCAAATTGATAGATATAGATATATGTAGATTTTTTTCATATATTTTAAGGTATTTTTTATAAAATAATAAAATATGATGTGTGAGAAGAATATCTACCATGGATATACCAAAATATGTGTTGATATAATTAATTTGAATATGCATGCTTTGAATGAATGTATACAGAAAATTGTGTATTTCTGTTTTTCAAATTTTTCTTATAATCTTTCAAGCACTGTCACATTATTCATTTAAATAGACTGCGTACTTTCAGACATGAAGTTATAAAAATGTCTATAGTAATAGGAATAGTAATAAATATATAGCAATGCAATATACTAAATACATAAATATACTCAAACATGTTACATATACTTAAAATTTAAATAAAATGTGATTTACATGTCTGTACTATTCAAATATGTAACACAAACTAAAACGTTTAAGATATCAAATTATATTTTAAAATACTTTATTGTGTGAGCTTTCACAAGGACATCAGTTTTTTCAATGCAGTAAGAGAAGCAGTGTTAGTTAAGTGGTTGCAATTATTTTTTAAGTAACTATTAATATTTATAAAATATATATACCTTCTTTATGAAATCACATCATAAATTAACTTTTTAATTCTACTTTACTTGACAAAACTGGATTAAAGCAGTAATATGCAGCTATTGTTTCTTATTTAGTGCCTGCCTAGTAAAATGTTTCATTTTTTTACAGCCTTGAACATCCTAGTTATTAACACTGAACATGGATAATGACTATTACTTATTAGCTCATAATTTGTGTCAAGCAATATGCCTAGTGAATTACTTGCAGTCTCTCATTTTTTCTTTGTAATATTCCTGACTCTTGTTATTATTTTTATCATCATCATCTAAATTTTATAAATCAGAGAACTGATGTATACAGAGTTTTTTTTTTTTAGAACACGCACAAAGTTAACAAAGCTGAAAAAGTGACTGAGTCAAGATTTGAATAAATTCTCTACTCCAAGTCTAAGCTCTTAGTCACATCGACTTCTATGCCTCATCTTACTTCTTTTGCCTAATGATTTGGACTGAATGTTTCTGTGCCCCCAAAATTTGTCTGTTGCAATTATAAACCTCAATGTGATGTTGTTAAGAAGCAGAGCCCATGGGAGGTAACTAAGTCATAAAGGTGGAGTCCTCATGAGTGGAATTAGTGTTCCCTTCTTATGAAAAGGACCCTAGAAATTTCTCTCACCTTCTTTCTTCCTGTAAGAACACAAGGAAACATAGGAGTCCTGCAACAGGCCCTCAGCAGAACCCAACCATGTTTCTAGTTTCTAGAACTGTGAGAAATAAATTTCTATTGCTTACAAGCCTCCTTGTTGATGGTACATTTTTACAGCAGCCCAAATCAACTAAGATATCAAAACAGAATTCTGATGTCACAATAGAGGCCACATCGTTCCTTTCAAATGTTAGAGGACATGGTATTTGTTAATAGATATCTATACCTATTAAGGGTGCCCTATCTTCACAAAAGCCAGTAATTTTAGCTTTCATATATTTTCAATTAGCTTACAATTCATATGCTTGTCAAATACCGTGAAGTTAAAGTAATTTTCTACACAGTTTTGTATTATTATTTTGTTTAACTAATTGTATTTATTTACCGACAGTTTTCAAATCATTGTTGTTGACTTATTACAAAACAAGGACAATGTTCTTGCTCACATAAATAAATTGTTAACATGATCATCATTTTATTCCCTAACTTCATGAAACCCACTTTGTTTTTGCGCCCACATGTGAATGAGAACATACATTATTTGTCTTTGTCTGGATTGTTTTGCTTACAGTAATGGCCTCCAGTTTTATCCATGTTGCTTCAAATGACAGAATTTCATTTGTTAAGGATGAATAATATTTTATTATGTGTGGATTCCATATTTTCTTTATCTATTTATCCATTGATGGGAGCTTTGATTGATTTCACATTTTGTCTATTGTAAAAAGCACTGCATTAAAGTTAGGAGAGCAAATACACCTTCAATACATTGCTTTTTTGGATTTGTTTTAGATATATATCATGTAAGGGAATTGCTAGATCATATGACAGTTTGATTTTTAATTTTTTAAAGCACTTCCATATTATTTTCCATAGTGGCTACGCTAATTTAAATTTCTACCACAAGTGTATGAGGGTTCCTCTTTCACCACATCCTTGCGAGCTTGTTACTGTTTGTATTCTTGATACATCCCATTCTACCTGATGTGAAGTGATATCTCATTGTGGTTTTGATTTGTATTTCTCTGATAATTAGCAATGTTAAACATTTTTTCATATACATGTTGGCCATTTGTGTGACTTCTTTTGAAAAAAGATATGCCCATTTTTATTTTATTTATTTTATTTATTTTATTTTTTTGAATTGGAGTCTTACTCCGTCACCCAGACTGGAGTGCAGTGGCCGCTCCCGGCCACCGCAGCCTTGACCTGCTGGGCTCTGGTGATCCTTCCGCCTCAGTCTTCCAAGTAGCCGGAATTACAGGCACATGCTACCACCCTGGCTGATATTTTTTTATTATTATTATTTATTGTAGAGATGAAGTCTTGCTGACCAGGTGGGTCTCGAATCTGCGGGCTCAGGCAATCCACTCACCTCAGCTTCCCAAAGGCGCAGGATTACAGGCTGAGCCACCAAACCCGGCTGATATGCTCATTTTAAAATCAGATCATCATTATTTAATTTTTGTTACTAAATTGTTAGTTATTAATCCTTTGTCAGATGATAAAGAATAGTTTGCAAATATTTTCTCCATTTCTGTAGGTTGTCCCCTCACTTTGTTGATTGTTCCCTGTGCTGTGCAGAAGCTTTTTACTTAGATGTAATTGCATTTGTCTTTTTTTTTTTGCATTAGTTGCTTGTGCTTTTGAGGTCTTGCAGAAAAAATTCTTCACCTAGGCCAATGTTTTGGAATATTTCTCCAACATCCATTATATCATTTTCTATATCCTTGCAGATCCTTAATTTAGCTCCCACTTGTAAGTTGGAACATGTGGGATTTAGCTTTCTGTTTTTGTGTTGGTTCACTAAAATTGATAATATCTGATTCCTTCCCAAGTTGCTGCAAAAGACATGATTTAATTCTTTTTGATGACTGAATAGTATTCCATATATATGTATGGAAAATATAAAAGTTATGTATATATAACTTCTTTTTTGGAGTTGGAGTCTCACTCTATCACCCAGGCTGGAATGTAGTGGCACACTGACAGCCACCCCAGCCTCGAACTGCTGGGCTCTGGCAACCTTTCTACCTCAGTCTTACAAGTAGCTGAAATGACAGGAGTGCACTACCATGCCCAGCTAGCTTTTTGATTTGTTGTAGAGACGAGGTCTCACCATGTTGCCCAGGCTGGTCTGGAACCCTCAGGCTCAGGCAATCCTCTCACTTTGGCTCCCCAAAGTGCTGGGATTATAGGCTTGAGCCACCATGCCTGGCCTATATATTGCATTTTGATTACCCACTAATCAGCTAATAAACATTTAGGTTGATTTCACTTCTTTGCAATTGTGAATTGGTCGGCAATAAACATAAGAGTGCAGGTATCCTTTTTTTAAATGACTACTACTGTTCCCTTGGGTAGATACCTAGCAGTGAGACTGCTGAATTTAATGACAGACCTACTTTTAGTTTTTGAGAACCATAGAGGTTGCACTAATTTGCATTCCCACCAACAGCATGCAAGTGCTTCCTTTTCACTACATCTGTTTCAGCATCTATTATTTTTCTGATTTTTTTTTAAATGACCATGTAAAATGACCATGTAAAATGGTGTAAGGTGGTATCTCACTGTGGTTTATTTTTTAACTTTTAATTTTAAAGATGTGGAGTACAATTCAGGGTTAGGTATACAAATGTTCATTAAGCAGTTATCCTTGTTGATGAGGTGCCCCCACAGCAGATTCCCACTACTGCCAATCCCACCCCCTCCCCAAGCAGTTTCCACTACTGTCAATCCTTTTCTTATAGTATTACGATAATTGTTCAACGTTCACTTATGAGTAAGAACATGTGATATTCAGTTCTTTTTTGTGTGATAGATCATTCAGTATTATAGGCTTTAAGTTCATCTAAGTTGCTGTGAAGTTCAACTTTTGCCCTTCTTTATGGCTGCATAATATTCCATCTTGTATATGTACCACATTTTTTTTTTTTTTTTTTGAGTTGGAGTCTCACTCTGTCGCCCAGACTGGAGTGCAGTGGCCGTTCCGGCCACCGCAGCCTCTACCTGCTGGGCTCCGGCGATCCCTCCGCCTCAGTCTTCCGAGTAGCTGGAACTACAGGCGCGCGCTACCACGCCGGCTGATTTTTTGATTTATTGTAGAGATGAGGTCTCACTGCCCAGGCAGGTCTCGAACCCGCGGGCTCAGGCAATCCATTCACCTCAGCCTCCCAAAGGCGCGGGATTACAGGCTGAGCCACCGAGCCCGGCTTGTACCACATTTTTAAATCGTCTTCTTTCCATAAGAAGTACAGTGGATTCCGTGTTTTTGCTATTGTGAATAATGCTGCAGTAAGCATGGGTGTGCAAGTGTCTTTTTCATAGAATGAATTGAGCTATGTAGGGGGATTGCGGAGTCATAGGGAAGGTCAATTTTTAGATCTTTTAGAAATCTCCTAACTGTTTTCCACAGAGGTTGTACTAGTTTACACTCCCACCAACAATGTAAAAGTGTTCCCTTTTCCCTGCATCCTCTCCAGCATCTGTTGTTTTTTGAGTTATTGATGGTGGCTGTTCTGACTGGAGTTATGTGGTTTCTCAGTGTGGTTTTGATTTGCATCTTTCATGACTAGTGAGGATGAGCATTTTTCATGTATCTGTTGGTTGCTCAATTTTTTTTAAATGGCCATTCTGACTGGTGTAAGTTACATCTCACTGTGGTTTTAATTTGCATTTTCCTAATAATTAGTGATGTTGAGAATTTTGTCACATGTTTGTTAACCATTTGTGTATCTTCTTTTAAATGTTCATGACATTTGCCAACATTTTAATGGGATTATTTGCTTTTTTCTTACAGATTTCTTTGAGTTCTTTGTAGATTCTATATAGTCCTTTGTCAGATACACAATTTGCAAATGTCTTTCTTCTCTTATGCTCTGGGTTCCTGTTTGCTTTGTTGATTATTTGTTTTGTTGAAGACACACATTTTAAAAATGGTATATATTAAAATATAACATATTTTACTATAGAGATAAAACAGTAGCTTCAAATGTGTGCAATAATTTAATAATAAATATGAAACAATAAAATGATGCGTTTATTATAATGTTATCCATAGAAACACCAATAGCAAAAGTCTAAAAAATTATAGTTTTGTCTCTTCAAAAATTTCATATAATTGAGATTATACAATAAAATCATTTTTTGTGTCTAACTTCTTTTATTTTGTATTGTTTTCAATTTTATCCATGTTGATATCTGAATAAGTATTGATTCTCTTTTATTACAGACTAGCATGTCATATATGGATATATATCTCAAAAAGTTTATTTTCTTTTTGATAGCTGTTAGAGTTTTTGCCAATTTAAGTTGTTATGAATAAAGACTCTACAATATATCTTTTACAAGTATCCTTTTTATATAACGTTTTTGTCTCTCTTAGGCAAATTCCTAAGATTGGAATTGCTGGCATAAGTAAGTTGAATATATATAACTTTATAAGACATTGTCAACCATTCTTTCACTTACTCCGGGTTTAATTTGTTCATTATTTTCTAGCGTCTTAATATTATTTTATACCTTTTTGTTTTTTAATATAAACATTCAAAGGTATAAATATTCCTCCAATAACTGCTTTTTCTGCATGTCACAAAACTTCATATCTTCTGCTTTTATTACCATTCAACTTGAAAATTATCTATTTTGCTTGTTATTACTTATGATTATTCTGACTCATGGGTTACTGAAAAGAATGCTGGTTAATTCAACATATTTAATTTTGGGTATTCATAACCCATTTCATAGTAGTCAGAGAACATGCACAGTATATTTTAATCATTTGGAACTAATTTAAACTTGCTTTATAGCCATTATCTCAAATAAAGTTTTATGTGATTCTAAGAAGAATGTGTTTTCTCAGTGTTTCTATGGTTGTATACACTATTCTTTCTCTCCTCGCCCATCCCTGGCCCCTTGCCATTACTCTGTGACCCCATGGTTTTCCCTCAGCTTAGGCAAAGCAAACTTTCTGGCTCACCAAAATGGGTTTTGGAATTGAGGGCTTGCTTGAATATACATAGCAATATACCTTGCAAACAGTAAAAACTTGATATAAGCACAAATCTTCACTATGGGCAGAATCATGTTTATTTGATAGTGGAAGAAGTGTTAGGTGTTCATTCAAGGGAGTATATATCAGGGGTGCCAAAAAATGTATACACATTTTAAAAAATGTTATCTATGTATTACTTTTAGTTTGCCATAATCAGAAGTGTCGGGACACTGATGATAACCACTTTGAGCCCCTCTTATAATTTCAGAAATCAAACATGACTTGTATTCACCTTTTGTTATCAGTATATATTAAGTATTAAAATATTGATACAGTTTTTTCCTATCTTAAAATGTATATACATTTTTTGGGCAGCCCCTGTAGGTATATTCTCAGATATTTTTAAACTTTTGCCAGTCATCTTGTTTTGTGGTCAGGCAAATTGGTCTTAAATAACAGACAGTAGAGAATACCCTTCCATATGGGAAACTTTGTTATGGAAATATCTATGGGATTTCAGAAATATTGAAGAGGATCATATGAAACATCACTTCTTCAAAAAAGGTTTATTTAGATTAATAGACTATTTGCCTAGATTAGTATGTTGGTTTTTAGATTGTGACACAAGACCTAAGATATCACTTATTCCCATTTCACACAATGAATAACTAATGCGACAATGATCTGTACCCAATATACACAGGAATGCGGCAAGCCCCTTGGGTCCTCCCCCCATTCCGAAGCTTTCTGTCCTCTCAATAAATCCTGTTTTCTAAAATAAATAAATAAATAAATAATAAACAAACAAGAAACAAATAGGAGTGAAATCCTTTGTCAATGATCATGGATAAAATTTCCCAAGCCAAGGGACATGTAAGTGGATCATATTGAACCTCTACCAGTTACCAGAGAAAGCTAAAAGTGAGAGTAAAATAAGAAGAAAATATTTTCTGTTCTAGGCTACACTTATTCTATAACAGATCTAATCTGGAGCATAAATTAAAAGTTTAGAACAATATATTTTTATTCTAATCAAGATAATTATTTCAAAATGGACTCAAAAACATATTACATAAGTATACCATATTCTCTATTACTTTCAGAGCAGTGACCTAATTAAAAAATAGAATGAATAAATTAAACACTCATATACAATAAGTGGTATAAAAGGTCTTAAAAATTGGCTTAGTTGGTGTGGTGGTCAGACTCTAATGTGCCAAATAATCATTGACTTCTAATGTTTACACCCCTTATTCAAGCCCCTTTTCTTGAACATAGATCAGGCCTACAAATGTGACTTGGTTTTAATTGACTAAAAAAATGGCAAAGGTAGTGGTATTTCACTTCTGTGACTGTGTTATGTTATATAAGATTCTGCCTTACAATCAGACTCTTTCTAGATACACTTTTTCCTTGCTGGCTTGATGAAATAAACAGTTTCATTGGGAAAAAGCCCACATGAGAAATATGAGCTGCTGCTAAAGACTGCAGGCAGCTTATAAGAAGGCAGGACGATTTTTGGCTGGTTTTCAGGCGGGAAAAGTAAACAAACAAAAAAAAGTTCTAAGTCCTATACCTATGGGAATGGAATTCTATTAAAACCTAAATAACCATGGAAGCCAATTTTTTTTTTTTTATTTTAGCCCAGGATCCAGACAAAACTACAGTCAACCAACACTTACAATGCTATGTCATAAGATCCTAAACACAAAAAAGCCAGATGGTTGTGCATGTACTCCAGAAACTATAAGATAATAAACGTGTGTTGTTTTACAAGTGTTGGCAAGGATATGGAGAAAACGGAACCCTGGGACACTGCAAGCAGGAAGTAAATTAATACAGTCATTATGGAAAATTGTGTGGCGGTTCCTCAAAAAATTAAAAATAGAGCTACCACATTATCTAGCAATCTCACTATGGAGTACCTATCCCAAAAATGAAATCAGTATGTTAAAGAGACATCTGCACTCCAGTGTTTACTTTGGCACTAATCACAATAGTCAAAATATGCAATTCATCTAGGTGTTCATCGGTGAATGCATGGTTAAAGAAAATGTTGTATATGTACACAGTAAGATACTGTTTAGCCATAAAAATGAATAAAATTCTGTCATTTGTGACAACATGGATCAACCTGGAGATTCTTATGTATATTTCGCAATAGCTAAAAGAGAACTTTCAGTGTTCTTAGCAAAAAGAAATGATGATAAGTGTTTAAGGTGATGAATATGCTAAATATCCTGATTTGATTATTGTACTCCATAAATATGTGCAATTATTATGTGTCAGTACAAAATAAAATAAAACATAAAATAGACAACTAATACAATTAATTAAACAGATATTTCCTAAAGTTGAATTTGAGAAAAATTAAGTTCAGAAACCACAGGTGCGTCATCCTTAATAACATGACTTGATGTACAATTATTATGATATTGGTTCAAGGTCAGCTTATGAGTGAGAACATATGGTGCTCTGTTCTTTGTTTCTGTGATAGGTCACTGAGTGTGATCAATTCTAAATCCATCCAAGTTGCTGCAAAGTCCATATGCTTGTCCTGGATTTATGGCTGCATAATATTCCATTGTGTAAATATACCACATTTTTTAAAACTCCAGTCCAGCTTCGATGGCAGCATGGTTGGTTCCATGTTTTTGCTATCATGAATAGAGCTGCAACAAACATGCGTGTGCAGGTATCTTTTGTAGAATGATTTGTGCTCCTCCGGGAATATTCCCAATAGGGGAATTGCTGGGTCATATGGAAGATCAATTTCTAGTTTGAGCTTCTGCAAAGTAAAAGAGACCATCAAGAGAACAGGGAGACAACCCACAGAATGGGAAAAAAATATTTACCAACTGTATATATGACAAAAGCCTAACATCTAGGATCTACAAGGAACTCAAACAAGAGGGGGAAAAAAGAGGGGAAAAAAACATTAAAAAGTAAGCAAAAGACATGAATAGACACTTCTCAAAAGAAGATATACGGGCAGGCAACAGACACATGAAAAAGTGCTCAGCCTCACTCATCATCAGAGAAATGCAAATCAAAACCACATTGAGGTACCACCTCACCCCAATAAGAATGGCCATCAAAAATAAAACAAACAACAACAGATGCTGGTCAAGATGTGGAGAAAAAGGAATGCTTCTACACTGCCGGTGGGAATGCAAACTAGTACAACCTCTTTGGATGACAATGTGGCGATTTATTTTGGATATTCTTATTCCAATATTAGTGATGTCTGTAAAGGTCAGAGGCTTCTCCTACTGGAGAATTAAGACATATAAGTGAATACATTTTTTAAAAACCTACAGTAAGCCTAAATTAGGTCAAAAAGACACTGGAGAGTGTGTTCTTTACTGTCTTTAATAGTCTGTATTCCATGGATAAAAGGAATGTATCTTCCCTATGACTCAATTGTTCCATGAAACCTAGAAGCAAGTGTTTGTAAAAACCTGCACAATAATCTTATAGTTATATCTACAAACCAAATGAAACCCAGAATTTACTGAATAATAGCCTGTAGTCATCAACCCATTAATTGAGAATGTTTGGTACATTGGAAGATATAGTTTCTATTTTGATGAAATGCAGGATAATACTGTAATTTGAATTGTATGCTGAGACCTTTGTAAAATCTCTCCATTACAGCTAAAAAAATGTAGCAAAGCGTTTAAAGTCCATTGGTATAATTAAGTGAAAACCAGACTTATGCAAATCAAAATGAGAATTATTTTAATAAGCCAAGTTGAAATTTCCAAATGATGTAATAAAAATGGAAACTCATAAGAGAAGTGACTTTCTAGCCAGGCGTGGTGGCATGCATCTGTAGTTCCAGCTACTTGGAAGGCTGAGGCAGAAGGATCTCCTAAGCCCAGTAGATCAAGGCTGCAGTGTCCTTGAGCATGCCACTACACTACAGCCTGGGTGACAAGAGTAAGATTCCAATTCAAAAAAAAGAAGAAGTGACTTTGGCTATAGATATTCAAATAAATGCCTCCATCCACACATATCAAAATGTTTAAGTAACTGTAAATTATGAACTAATTTAACTAGAAATAGGAAAAGAACCATAATAGATTTCTACATGATTTGTAGAGAAAACTCTTATCTCCAATGGAAATGGTTCAAATCTTTATGATCATCAAATGTTAGTAGGTCTATTGTTTTGCATAAGATTTTACAGAAAATACTGTAATGCAAATAATGAATAGTTATCCAACATATATGTGGCAAGAAGATGCTGGCAATGTCAAAGGGGGAACTGAAGAGAACGTGGTTCAAACACCTTTCCAGTGATCCATTTATTTCCTAATTACCCAGGAGCAACTCCTGAGGGGGAAAAAAACAAGTGACTTGCCCTAATCACCTTGAAGACATGTTTATAGTTGGCCATTCTGATAACAGACTGCGTACCCTCTGACATTTTCTAGAACAAGTGTTCATATAAAATGCAACAATTAATTTGTTGTCAAGTTTCCATTTTAGATATTGAATTCTTCAGGTATAGAATCTCCATTTAGTTCTTTTTACCCATTCTATATCTTTTCTGAGATTTCCAATCTTTCATTTACTATTCCTCTTTTAAGTCCATGAAAATATTGATCCTAAATCTTTAACTACACTTATCTTTAAATCCCCCCAATCTGTGTCATTTCCTAGTTCATTACTACTTTTTTTTCTATTGCTAAAGAGTCATATTCACCTGCTTCTTTGCATATCTAGTAATTTTAATTCTATGCAGAACAAGGTAGATACTACACGTTTATTTTGTTATCCACATTTAAATTGTATTCAGTTTAGTTATGGTAAACAGACAGACCAGCTTGATCCTGGTTTCAGAAATTGTTATGCAGGATACAGTGTATTTCATACTCAAAAAAAAGAGCAAGCCAGCTCCTAAAATATCTTTCTTGGATCACAGGAGCATGCCTATCTGTTTAATGAAGTATCTGCACTTTAACTAGTCACATTTCCTAATTCTCTTAACAATGTGACTTTTCCAGAATATGCATTCATCTTTCTGATTCTCCTACCCACTACCATTAGCTATATTTTTCTTGGCCTCAGAGTCTTGTACAGTGCATGCACAAGTTAGTAATCGGGCCAGGTCTTTAACCCTATACTACCCTCTGTATTGACTGATCTGTGCAACCCCTTCATTACGGTTTCCTGTCCCATAAATTCCAACCAATTCAGCAACTTTAAGCTCTTCTGCTGTGTACATATATCACACACACACACACACACACACACACACACACACACACACACACACACACGTTTTCTAAGGATGCATTTGTGTCTCTATGGGAATTCTCTGTACCATAATTTGGGTAGTGACCACGATAGAAAGTCAAGGCGGATGTGGAAGTCGCCTTTCCTTTCTCTGGAGCATCATAGCTCTATGCTGTCCAATTCCTGATAAATATTTGCTTTACGTTCTTCTTCGTTGGCATCTGAATTCATGTCTGCCTTCAATACATTCTTGTTTTTGCTTAACCCTCTCAAATTTGTCCCTTTAGTACTAACTTGAAAATTATGTATATGTTCCAATTATTAGTTAAAATCTTGGGTTTTATTACCCTAATTTCTCGAAATTACTTAAAAAAATTATTAATCCTAATTACTTCCATTTCATATGAAACATTTAACATAATTTTACACTTCTTTTTCTTTTTATCCATGACTTCATTTCAGAAGCAAAAATAGTGTTAATACATTTCCTACTTTGGAATTACTTTCAGGGATTTCCTTGGCATTTGTGTCATCCCAAAATTTCGACAAGACTTAGATAGTATTCTTAGTTTTGGCATCTGAATCATCAAGTAATTCTGTATAATATATGCATCATTGCTACCTTTTCTGTTACATGAGGTAAAATGTGGAAACACCTGTCTTTGGGTAATATCTGCTCTTGCTATTATCATCACCAACATCATCATCATTAAATAGCACATCATCATTAAATAGCATCATTAAATAATATCATCATTAAATAGCACAGAAATTGCCAGCCATCATCATTAAATAGCACAGAAATTGCCAAAAAAAATTCTTTTTTTGGGGGGGGAAGCAGGATTTACTAAGAGGACAGAAAAGCTCCCATCGGGGACCCAATGGGGTTGCCCGAAAAATTCTTAAGCTGAAAATTGTTTTAGAGTGTATTAAAGATGACAAATCTGACACATTAAAATGAGATTGTTTTCTCTCTCCATCTCTCTGTCTCTCTTGTGAAAAACATTTTTGACAATTAGTTGGCTACCCAAAGAACAGTAATGGTGTATAAGCAAGCTCTTCAATATATTTTTAATAATATTGTGATTCTAAGTACTAGAACTTTTTTTTAGATCTTTCGAGTTAAGCCCTTTAGAATATTTAGGAAGTATCAGTGTCACCATAAAATCACTGTCCAATGCAATTGCAGAGATAATTCTCAATACCTATACATCATTGTAGTCAATTAAATAGAAAGTAGGCCATCTATTCAAACAAGAAGCTCTGACTCACATAGCAGGCAACTATATATATTACCAGTGACTTTTACCATGCACTGAGAATGTTGTATGTTCATTACATAAAGAATTTTTCCTGACACAACTCTCTCAGAAAGGACTGTGGTTATGAGTATGAAAATGATTTAAAACTGGATTCCAGTTGGGATTATGTCAAATTCCCTTAATGAATGGAAATAATAATAGGGTTCAAAAATGTTAGAATGGAATGTCATGCCCTAGCCTTCTATAGTTCTCTCTCCATGGGTTGTTTCAAGTTCTTCCAAATAAACTTGGGCAAAGAATAAAAGAGATGCTTTGGATTTGTTATCAGGGATTCAAGAAAGACAAAGACAAAAAATATGTTGATACCTATCTATTTTTTCATTGCTATTCTATGTAGATTTTATTAACTGTCAGAGATGATTCACTAAGCTCTTTTGCTATAGACAGGATATAAGTTTGTGGACAGGATTAGAGCATTTGTGTCTCTAATGACCAAACCGAATCCCTTATATAAAATAAGTATGTGAACTCCATAAAAAGGTCTGGAGAAAATGGAAACAATTTAAAAGTCCGAGTCAGTGGTTGAATATATGTGCAGACTTAAAGTTATGAATGCATTTGCATTTTTAAGGGAGATTAAATCAATTCCCTTTATATATACCTGTCACAATTTGGGTTTGAGTTTTCTAAAATATGATGTGAGAAGTAGAGGCCATGTAGCCCTTGTAATACTAGTTGTTGTTCCCATCTTAGTGATGATATAATGAATCATGTTCATAATAAATCACAACAATGGCTTTCTCTGGTGAAATTCAGGTTCACACGTCCCTTCAGCATTTGATTCTATAATCAGGCTATATATTTATGGACAGAGAAGCCACTTATGAGACTGAGGTTGTAGTTTTCCATCTGACCTGAGAATAGGCCATAAACAAATACGGACACTAAGGAAAAGTGAGTTTTTGAATGTAAAAATTTATTCACAAAATCTTTCCCCAGATTGGAAAGCTAAAGTTTCCACAGACAATTTCCATGTCTCAGCATCTTCTTAGGTAAAACTACAGGACTGATTATGATTTCTTCAAATTCAACTGAAATATTCAATAATTTTATGAAAAATTTATTATACAAATTCTAAATCTTTCTTATGAAGACGTAAGCTTTTTCTAAAGTGTCTTATTCCCTAGAATAGACTATTAATAGAGATTTTTAAATCCTTCTTCCAAGAGATCTAAAAAGTCAGAATAAACACCTATCTTTTTTTTTTTTTTTGGTGTAGCTACCATGTTCCAGCTATGTTACATGTAAAAACTTCACCTAACATATCTAAGGTATATTTCCCCTATATAATTATCTACTTATGTGAAGAGATTTTCTTTAGGTGGTGTATCAGTTTTCTATTGCTTCCATAAGAAGGTACCAAAAATTGAAATGCTTAAATGATAAAAAGTTATTATCTAACAATTCTGCAGTAGGTCAAGAGTCTGACATGGGTCTCATTGGATTAAAAGCAAGGTTTTAGTTAGATGGCTGCATTCCTTCCTGGAGGCTCTAAGAGAAGATCTGTTTCCTAGCTCATTCAGATTTTTTGGCAGAATTCACTTCCTTGCTGTTCGAGAACTGAGGTTCCATTTTCTTTATGGCTATCAGTTGAAGACAATTCCTACTTCAACTTTCCACCATATTCCTTGGCGCCTGCCCTCTTTCTCCATCTTCAAAACTAGCAAAGGCTGGTGAAATCCCTCTCAAGCTTCAAATCTTGTCGGTCTCTCAGCTTGTCATATCATTCTAACTCTATTTCTGGCTCTAGAGGCAAGACTTTCGTCCATTTCAAGGTTCATGACTTAGGACAGACCCACTTAGAAAATATAGAAAAAAATTTCTATGTGAAGTCTTCAATGCATCACATTTGCTAAGTCCCTCTTTCCAAATAATGTCACTTATTCAGAGATTCCAGTTAATTAGAATAAAGACATTGTTTAAGGGCTGTTATTCTATCTACCACATATAGTTTTTCCAGGCTCTTTTAATTACAAAATCTATGATTGTACAATATTGTGTCCTTAATAATCATTACACTTTCTGAGATGACTAATTCTATAGTCCCCAAATTCATGACAGTTTTTTCCAACGATATTCAAGTAAAGTATTTTTCTTGTTCTAGAATATATTTGAATTACACATACACTTTTCTATGCCCATTTATCACCTATTGAACATGTTTTATTTGTATAGTAATATAAATATTCCAATATACATGTTTGTCACATTTTATACACAATAAATATTGTAGCTGTCTATTCTTTCAGCTGTGATGTAAGTTTGTCTTCTTTCACATCTAAAGGACCATTACTTACAAATAATATTAACTTGTTCAAGTGTTTTAGCCTCTCTAAGTCCCAGTTTTCTTCATCTATCAAATGAGGATAATAACACTGTTTATCCTACTGGGTTACTTTGGATTAATAATGAATAAAATTGAGTTAGTTAACAGAATTAGTTGAGTTAGCAAGGTATATAAGAAAAATTTATAGAAAAACCTAATAAATAATAAGAGCTAAATAATTTTTAATTGATTAGCTTATATTAAAGATAGACTAAAAATTTTATAAAATTTTTATATCCCATTGGGTAAAATAGATTTTTAAAATCATTTGTGACCTTTAGAGGTGATCCTTTATGCATAACTACATATAAAAATCAATTAAAAATCTGTTTCCTTGACTTCTATAGTGATAGGGCTTTGTGTCATGAATCATCATTCCTCCTTGATATAAACACACAACCTTTTAGTCTGTGAAATGCTAATGCCTAAGATTATGAAAAATCTCAATTTTCAGTAAGTTTGATTTTGTTTGGTTCTTATATTAGGGGAATGAATATGACACTGATTGTGTATATTTTATTTGATCTTGTTTTAGAAAAAAATTAAGACAATAAAAATACAAGAATAATTTCAAAATAAAATTAATTAAAATATGTGATAAAGAAGAAAGAATAAATGAAGATAGAAAACCTTTAGACATAGAAAAATATCAAAATTATATATTATAATCTAAGTTTTCCATAGCCAAAGTGAGATAATAATGCTATTAGCTTATACAATTTTCTAAACACATTTTAAAATGTAGCTATTACGTCTACTAAACTGTAAACCCAAAACCGCAGAGTTTTTTTTTTTTTTTTTGACTATTTTGTTCTTGATCCAGTCCTTTGCACTTTAAACAACTTCTGGAACATATTATGTGCTATATATATGTGTGTGTGTGTGTGTTAGACAAACATTTAGAAAGAAATTCCTTGTCTGAAAAATGTCTATGAGAAAAAGCAAATCTTAAGTTGATGTGTGTGGTTCAAGCCAAATATAGAGTGGAATATTTTATATGTGGAAAAGTATGTCAACTGTCTTCTCTCAAGAAATTCTCAATGAATGTTATTTATTCTATTCCAATTTCTGAAGACAATTGCATTGCAACTAAGGTTGATTTTCTTGGCTACATGTGTATAAAATTGTAACACTTTCACTGTCTTTCCCTCTCACCCTGGTCTTACTATGTTTTACTTCCAGATAATTTTAGTGGACAAAAGAGGAAATGTGGGTTGAATGCTAAAATTTAAGATTGTGTCAATTATACATGATATAATTATTACTAGCAGTTGAATTATATTTCCTTAGTTTAATAATTGGCTGTTGACTTCAATAATTTTTTAATCAGAAGTAGCATTAGTTCTTATTTAAAATGTATAAATTACCTTATATGTGGAGACACCATTTTCAGGCTTAATTTTTAAAATTAATTATTAATTCCTAATTGTTAATTATTTATCATAAATTCCTTTGAGACATGATAATGCAAGTTTTTTGTTTGCTTCTATAGGTCTTAAAATCTAGATTTGCAAGAATTAGGGAATAAAAATAGATGTGCTTAGGCAGAGAATGTGATGAGAGAACACTAGACTGTAATGTATCAATTATTCTTAGTAAATCATTAGATTTTATTTCTATTTATACCAGCTAAATTAAAGAAATAGAGGTGATAAGTGAGTCACACAAGCGCTTCTGTAGAAAATGGAAGGCATTTTCAATGCTGCAAGTGATTGAAGCTGGGTGGGTCATTAAGTTGTTTGATTAGTTAACCAAATGAGTTGCCCTCTATGAGTCCAACTCATGGGGGGGAAGGAATATAAGAAAAGCAAAAATAAAACCTTGCACTTGTCTGTTCAGTCTCCCAGTAACCAACTGCCACTTCTATTCATAAACCAATGCCTTCTCCAGGCACAAACTACACAGTAGCCTAGACTACATTTATAAGTCATACTGATTTGAATACTGCAATTTAATGCTTTCCAAGAGAAAAAGGTCTAAAATCTAGAAGAGATATGAAGCAGACATACTTGGAGTCTCTAGGTAGGCAGTGGTTAAGAAACAAACAAACTTTACTATCTCTGTTTTTCTTTTCTGAGAAACAAGAAGCCCCTGAGGAGTACAATGGGAGTAATTCTGTCTGTGATAGTTTACAATCATCCAGAAACCTAAGGTTTTACAATAAAAGATGACTCCCTAGCCTTCACTGATGAATGGCTATAATTTTCCTTTGGACATTCTGAATCGGCTACCCTGTCAGAACAGGGGGAAAAAAAGCTTTCTAACTCTGAATTGAAGGTGTAATTCTAAAATGTAAGACTTTAGTGTGCAACAATAACATTTTCTAGGAACCTTTGACATGCAAGAGTTGCAGAGAAATATAGCATGATATATATTCACAGAGAGCAGGCACTTAGATAAACTCAGCAATTTTATTATAAATGACAAAATGATCATGAGACAATGAAAAAAGTAATCTGAAATGCAATGGTATAGAATTTAGTAAAAAATGAACTTCAAGCTGGGCTCGGTGGCTCAGCCTGTAATCCCGTGCCTTTGGAAGGCTGAGGTGAGTGGATTGCCTGAGCCCACAGGTTCTAGACCCACCTGGGCTGCAAGACCTCATCTCTACAATAAATCAAAAAATCAGCTGGGCATGGTAGCGCATGCCTGTAATTCCAGCTACTTGGAAGGCTGAGGCAGAAGGATCGCCGGAGCCCAGCAGGTCGAGGCTGCAGTGGCCGGGAGCAGCCACTGCACTCCAGTCTGGGCGACAGAGTGAGACTCCAACTCAAAAAAAAAAAAAAAAATGAACTTCAAACAAAGCTATCATATGAAGCACAATCAGTCGAGGCTCCTTGAGTGCCCAGTGCTTTCTCAATATTGGAATAAGAAATATGGTAGCAAGGCTCATTCACCCACACACTTCTACACAGACAAAAATGTCATGCTGTCTATTTTATAAACCATACAGCATACAATAAATTTTTAAAAATTGTTAAATACTTAAGTGTGAAAGTACTTTTCTTACTATCAGATAAATTATATTTCATATTTGCACTTATAACTTATCTTTTTGATTATTAGTGTCTCTTCTCTGTGTCATGGCACTTATGGAAGGAGTCTATTCTCTCTATGTTCGGTATCCTCTGTTGATTTATCCAATTCTTTTGAAAGGTCTACAGATAATCTTTTTCTTTTAACTGCTGCAGCATGAACATTAGTAATTACATTGCTTTTAAGATACTGATCTTATTGATATATTAAAAATCAAAAGTTAGTAATTTCATCCAACCACTGCAGTCACCTTGAAATTTAGATGTTACTGCTGTACCATAGTGCATCAGTTTTGGGAGCTATTGAACATTCATTGTAGTGTCAGTTTTCGCATTTTGTGAGCAGGAAGAAACAAAATTAGCTTCATTTAAAAACATATTTTCAGGACACCAATTATACCAAATAAATGATAATGAATTGAAATGAATATGCAGGAAAATACCTGAGTCTGCAGATAAATTAGAGATTTAGAAGGGCTATTATATAAAAAGTATCAAGGCTTCTGTCTTTTCTGCCCATTGTAAGAAATTTGGCGCTAGTAATGACTCCACACCCAATCAGGACCAAGAGATTTATTAAAAGGGTTGTTACAGAGGGTTTCTGTAATGGGAAAAAAGAAAAGAGAGAAAGAGAGAGCAAGAGAGAGAGAGGAAGTGGGGAGAGGCAGGGAGAGAGTTGCAGAGAGGGAGAGAGCGACAGAGAGAGAGAGAGGAAGAGAGACAGAGAGAGAGAGAGTTGCCAGGCGAGGGCTGTATTTATCAGCCTGACAGGGACTGGAAGGGGCCGTGCTATGCTCCTATTAGAGGAGCTGCATGGAGTAGGGTGGGACCAATGCCGTGTTGTGGTCCTATTGAATGCATAGCAAGGCTGGCTACTGATTGGAGGCTTGCAAGTTTGAAACTGACGGCCCGGGAAGGTTTGAAATTGACACGGGAAGGTTTGAAATTGATGCGCGCGGGGAGGTTTGAAATTGGCGTGCACGGGGAATTGTGCTCACAGAGGCCCGACCGAGGGCCTTTGTTGTCCTGTGTGTCGGTGCCATTTTGGGAGCCGCCCCTCTGGTCACTTCCTGCACCTTTCATTCCCACCTTTTCTGTTTTATGGGGAGGGGCGTCATTACTCTTTCTGGCTACTTCCTGATGATTGGGGGTGTTGTGGGGGTAAGGTGGTAGAAGGGTGCAGAACCAGCCAGAGCAAGGCCCAAAGGTAGGTGCTGAAGGTGTAGATTTCCGCAGGTGAGAGGTCCAAGAAGGTTCCTTGTAAGTGTAGAACAGCGACTTGTTCTGGCCAGTCTTCTAATGAGCATGGGGATGGTAGTAACCAGCTGTCCTGGAGCAGACTGTTGAGGTAGACAGAAAACCTGGAAGAGAGCATATCTAAAAGAAAAATTAGATGAAAATTTGGTTGTTATAGTTCTGGATTTTCTACAGGAACAGGTTGGTAGCTATCGAGTAACAGGAGGTTAAGGCTTCTAATTGAAAAGCTCGAGACAGTAGTCTTCATGTAGGTAAGGAGATATTTGATGATGCATGGTCCTAGGGTTACAGCCAGTAGGAGGAGAATTACTGGGCCGGCTATTGCCAAGACTAGGGTAGTGAGCCAGGGGGGCCATGAGAGAAGGGTTTGATACCAGTTGCCATAGTCCTGGTTTTGCAATTCCCGGTGTTGTATATTGTCCCTTATTTGCACTAGAGTTTCTCTTATTATCCCTGATTTGTTGGCATAAAAGCAGCAGGCTTCCCCTAGAGTTATGCACAACCCTCCTTGTTTCAGGAAAAGGAGGTCTAAGCCTCGTCTATTCTGTAAAACTACCTCAGCAAGAGAGTCAAGCTGTTGCTCTAATTGAGACACGCTTGACTCTAATAGGCGTAAATCAGTGTCAATTTGTGTACTAAGCTGTTTAAGATTTTGGTCACCCAAAATTAAGGAGGCTGTGCCTATGGCTATAGTCCAGCAATGCCTAGTCCCATTAGTCAAGGAACTAACAGTTCTCGTTTTGAGCAGTTGATGTTAAAGAGTTTGAGGTGTTGTGTACCTTCCGTTCCTTCATAAATGTAGACCTGGGGTAGGATGTGGACTAGGATGCACAGTTCTGTTGTGTCTTTGAGATGCTGTAGGCTGATACAGGGGGTGATTCCTCGGGTACAGGAAAACCATGTGGTAGGGGGTGCCACGGCAAAACAGGGGATGATTTGATTATGGAATGTAGCGATGTTAATATGAGAGGTGTTGTTGCAGGATAATCAGAGGGGGGATGTAGTTATGGGAATGGTTGGGGAGAAGAGACACATTCCTCATCCCTGGAGGTCGTCTAGCGTCAGTATGGGATGAGTGCCCCAGGGACATAATTGCTCATTTTGTTTATCAGTAAGAGTAAGTATCTTTATGTTAGTTTCTGCATTGCCTACAGAGGAAACTGCTCTGACTCCCACGTAATATGGGGGCCGTGGGTTTAAGCATAGCCAGCAATCTTTTGCCAGAGAGGGGAGGGTTTTATTAAGTAACTGGTGTACCGCCGTTAGTAAGTGAAGGAAGTGATCAGGCAGTAAGGGAATAGGAGGGTCCTTTAAAGTGGGTGAAATGATTGTTACCCCCTTTGGGGTGAGAGGGGGAGAAGTTATGAGTTGAATTTTCGAGTCCGTGGGTATAGGTTTGGGTAGAATTATGCTGCACAATGGTCCCACGGGATTGGAGGTGCATGGAATAGGCCTTCGTTGGACTGTAAATAACATGCCTGGATTGGTTCCAGGTGTGTACAGTCGAAGGCCCCACGTTTTCCCAGTGTCCCATGTCTTTTGAAGGCTAAAAGCGTCCCACAGGGTGATAATAAGCCGTAGTGGATTGCAGGTTTTGGGTTGTGTACAGGGATAAATGGAGGGCAGTCTTACAATTGATATGAAAGGGTCAGAGTTGCCTTTCCACAGAGCTATGGTTTCGCATCCCCAGGCAGCACAGTGAAACTCCTGGGTTTTGTGGCAGTGTTTGTCTCCCGTGTCAGGACAGACATAGAACTTGACGTACTTGAGTTGAATTTTGTCTTCCAGACTGCCATAACTACATCCCCATCCCCTGGTGAATGAGCCTCCCCATCCCCCAGGGACAATGGACAGGCTGGGCCACAGTTCGCAAAGATCAAAGTTAAATATCGGCTGCCCATGTCCAAGGTAGGTGGAGACTACAGTCTGTGTAGTGGCATGTATTATTTTCCAGGAAAAGTTACCTGGCGCATAATAGGGGTGAGGTTGGTAGGTTTGGGTTAATGGAAGGATGAGGAATAAGAGGGTAGTGACTTTGGAGGCAAGACTGGGAACTACTTTAGTGTTTAGAGGAGGCATTTGATGAGAAGAAAGCCCGTGACTATTAGGAGATAGGCCACTAGGCCAACAGAATTTTTGCCGCAGACGGCCAGCTTGTGGGTGTCAAACAGGTGAGTAATATAGTAAGTAGGATGGCAGTCAGGCCAAGAAAGGAGAGGGGCCAAGGGTCACAGGTGTTCTGAGTTGTATCCAGGATGTTGGTTTGGATTTGGGTTGGGATGAGTGGTGAGCCGAGACAGGCGAAGCTTAAGTGGTTGGTCTGGAACGTTGGAGCAGGTATACCTGTAGGTGGGTGGACAACTATTATGGGTGAGACACGAGGAAGGAGGGGCAGCAGGTTTTAGGCGGGAGATGTGAATCCATGGGGTGACCTGACGACGGCCTGTGATAAGTTTTGCAGCCGTGGGAGTCGATAAAATTACCTGAAGAGGTTTGAACCACTTTGGGTTTAAAAGAGACTTTGTTTCTGGGTCAGAGAGATAGACCCACTGTCCAGGGAGGAGACGAGGTGGGATTTGACCACTGGGTGAGACAGGTAAGAGGAGGTTTTTGTATTCTCAAATGTGGGAACAAATGAAAGACAAGAGGGGGTAAAGCATATGTGTGGGTGTCAGAGGGGTTGAGGTAGGGACTCCTGGAGGCAGCGCCAGATGACTGTACATTACTTCAAAAGGTGAGAGTTGGGACGGTTTTTTTGGGAGAACTCATAAGCAGAAGAGGGCCAAAGGAAGGAGGCTGACCCAATTTTGATGTAGTTCGAGGGATAGTTTAGTGAGGATGTCTTTAAGGATCCGATTAGTTTGCTCTACCTTCCCAGATGACTGTGGGTGGTATGGAATGTGGAAATGCCAATCAATGTGAAGATCAGTTGTTAGAGACTGTACCACCCGTGAAGTGAATTCAGGCCCATTGTCAGATTGTAGGGACATGGGGACACCGAACCTAGGAATGATATGGCTAGCAAGGATAGACCCTACTGTTGCTGCTCATTTATTTGAGGTTGGAAACGCTTCTACCCACCCGGAAAAGGTGTCCACAAAGACAAGGAGGTATTTTAGGTTACCTACTGGGGGCATGACAGTGAAGTCAACCTGCCAGTCTGCTCCTGGGAGTTGTCCCCGAGCTTGATGGGTAGGAAAGTTTCCCGGTTTTAGAGGGGTATTGGGGTTGGAACATTGTGAGGTAATGCTTTTTATGAGTTCCTTATGTTGGGAAGTGAGAGTGTAAAAATTTGCTAGGAAAGACATCAGTGCAGAGGGATTGGTGTGAAACATTGAGCATAGGTATGGGATAAGGTCTGTAATGGAGGGGGAGGTTGAGGGTGGTGTATTAGTGGGGAGTGTGTGGTCTGGGTCAGGGCAAGCAACAGCAGCCAAGGCAGGAACAGATGTTGAAGCTGCTTGTCGGGCTGCATTGTCTGCCCTGGAGTTTCCCTGAGTAATGGGTGAGGAGTCCGGCTGGTGAGCCTTACAGTGAGAAATGCCAATGTTAGTGGGAAGTAAGGAGGCGGCAAGGAGATCAGAAATTAGGTTAGCATTAACCACTGCTGATCCCTTGGTGGTAAATAGTCCCCTTTCCTTCCAAATGGCCAAGTGGGAGATGAGAATATGGAAAACATATTTGGAGTCAGTATAAAGAGAAAGAGAGTGTCTAGCTGCTAGCTGAAATGCCTGAGTGGCAGCTATAAGTTCTGCCTATTGGTTAGTGGTGCCTGGCGGGAGAGACTTTGCTTCAATAACGTGTGTAAGAGAGGTGATGGTGTATCCTGCAACCCGGGACCCATTATGTAGGAAGGAGCTGCCATCAGTGAATCAGATATAGGAAGGGGAGGGCAAAGGACCTTCCTGGATGTGAACTGGGCAAGGAAGGAGAGCACAACAGCCTCTACGCAGTCATGGGTTAGTGGGGCTGTGGAAGAAGGGAGCAACGTGGCTGGGTTTAGGATATGGAGGGATCCTGTAAAAAGAAGACAAGGAGTGATAGAACTCAACCGGGAGGCAGCGTTTGAAGGTCTTTGTAGCTTAGGAGGTGCTGTAAATGGTGGGGGGAGGTTACGGTAATAGGGGCCTCAAAGGCGAGTTTGACGGCAACATGTGGACGACAGATAGTGCTTGCAAACATGGGGCCCAGCCCTGGACGGTGTGGTCTAGCTGTTTTGAGAGATAGGCCACTGGGGCAAACGTTTGTCCACAAAGTTGTCCCAGGACTCCCAAGGCCACCCCCTTGTTTTCGTGGACATATTGGATGAAAGGTCGGTGTACGTCTGGCAGATGAAGTGCAGGGGCCCACAGGAGGGCCTGCTGGAGGGCAACAAAGGGCTGTTTAACGGAAGAGGGTGTTAGGAGTGGCTCATTGGGGTCTCCCTTTATGAGCGTATAGAGTGGCTTCGCGAGTAAGGCAAAGTTGGGAATTAATGTATCCCGCTAGCCCCAAAAATGATTGAATTTCCTGCTTAGTTTTAGGTACATTTAGGGATATAATTAGGGCCTTCCGATCTGTTGTTATAGCCTTCTGTTGGTATGAGATGGCTACCCCTAGATATGTGACTTGTGTGACAGACAGTTGGACCTTTTGAGGGGATACCCGATATCTTCTCTCCGCTAGAAAGTTAAGGGTGAGCACAGTGTCTGTTTGAGAATCAGCTAAAGAAGGGCTACATAGGAGGAGGTCGTCTACGTATTGAATAAGAGTAGATTCGGTAAGTGAGAGAGACTTAAGAACTGCTGCTAAAGTTTGACCAAACAGGTGGCTCCGGTATCCAGGGAGAAAGTGGATGGGGTGCCCATCAACGGTTACAGTAACCCTGGGTTCCTGACGATTTGAGATTAGTGTCAGGCAGGAAGACCCTGGGTCCCATCAGTCTAAAGCCGCTGTCATGCCCAACAGATCCAGAGCGGGATGGAGGGTTGACCCCATCCCTCCTTGGGGACCGGGGCAGTCCACTGCCCAGTGTCCCGCCTGTCCACATCTAGGACATGGTTTTGGGGGTACTCCGGGGTTGGGGCAACCCTCGTGCCCAATGCCCTGGCTGCCCACACTTGAAGCAGGGTCCTGGTGGTTGTTGTTGATTTCGGACGCTGCCACCACCCTGGGTGATACCGGAGATGACGCTATTGCCATGGAGGGCCTGGGCCAGCATGTGATATTTGTGTTTTTTTGCCTTCTCTTCCTGGTTATGGAACACTTTAAAGGCTGCTGTGAGAACATCATGTTGGGTAGTGAAAGGGCCTCGGTTGAGTTTTTTAGTTTTGCCCTAATGTCTGGATAGCTTTGGGAGAAAAATATGTCATTAGGAGTTGCTGGCCATCAGACGTTTCAGGATCTATATTAGTAAATTGTTGGAGTGCCCTAGTGAGCCGGCTGAGGAAGTTGGAGGGGTTTTCCTCTTTGTCCTGAATGATTTCCTGGAGTTTTTCAAAGTTGACCGTCTTTTGTGCGGCCCTGCACAACCCGGAAAGGAGGCAAGTAGAAAAACGGTCCCTAGCTTCAATGCCAGCAGGAGAGTTGTAATCCCAGCCTGGATCTTGCTCTGGGACCACTGTCACCCCAAGAGGGTGAGCGGGAGTGGTTTGATGAATTTCATCTGCATATGTTCTAGCCTGTTCCCAAACCCTTCTACATTCCTCGGGAAGTAGGGTGCTGGAGAGGATAAGATAGATATCATGAAAGGTGAGGCTATAGGACTGGATAAGGTATTGGAGCTCTTTAATGTAGGTGGCAGGGTTAATTGTATAAGATCTGAGACGTTTTTCTATTTGTGAGAGGTCTGATATGGAAAAAGGGACATGTACCCGAACCACACCTTCCACACCCGCCACCTCGCGAAGGGGGGCTAGGAGGGTCGGCACGGCCTTGGATAGAGTTACAGGGGGGCTACATGGAGGAGTTGTTGGAAGGTGAGGGTATAAAGATCGAGCTGCCAGAGTGGAGGGGGGGCTGCCAAAGAGGTGGGGGAGGGGGGGGAGCCTGAGGCTTTTGAGGTTGCCTGTAAGGGGGGGGCTCGTCTGCAGGGTTGAAATCTGAGATGGAGGAGGGGGTAGCGGAACTGGGACTTACAGTGTCTGCAGTGGGGGGAGGGGAGTTTTGGAGAGGAGGCTGAAGTGTGCGTAGAACAGGGGGAGAAGGAGAAGTTGTAGAAGAGGTGACAGATGCTAGCATGAGTGGAGGGTAGAGATTAGAGGGATTGCAAGTGAGGCAGAGGTGGGGATGTTCACGGAGGAGGGAAAAGGACTGAACATAGGGAATCTCTATCCACCATTTTGAATGCTCACAAAAATTATATAAGTCCTGAATAATATCAGGATTGAGGGACTCCTGGGGGGCCACTGATTTTGGTTGTCTAAGGGGTATGTTGGCCAATCTTGTGTGCAAAAATGAATCAGGTGTATGGGTTTTATATCAGGAGAAAGAGAAAGTGTGGTGAGATTGTTTAAACGGCATTTAAGAGGAGAATTGGCTGGCAGGAATGATGAGCCTCCCATGATTAGACAGGTAGACTAATCAGGGAGTCCCCCGAAGAGTCGACTGTCCGAAAAGTGTGGTTGTGGCAAAGCCTGTTGTCACAGGGGTTTGGCACAACCAGGGTCCTCCTGGAGAACCGAAGGGGTCAAGGCACCTAGTGCTAGGAATTTTCGAAAACAGACAGAGAGCACTTGACTGGGTGGCAGGTGGGAGCAGGTTTGAGATTCCTGCCAGTCAAATAGGGCTTACTGTGGGGCAACAAACATGGAGCCTCAAAGGCTCCTTGTTACCCGACAGATGTAGGAGTCCTTTGAAATCCGCTGTGGGCCAGCAGACGTGGGACCCCTGGGGTTCGCTACGGCCTGACAGCCGTGGGATTCCTTCGGGGGGATGTTAGGCGAGATCCGCTACGGGCTGGCAGACGTGGAACACCTGGGGCCCGTGGCAGCCCGCGACCATGGGAAGGTGTGTGAGAGATAAAGAGGAGGAAAGAACTTTTAGCTGTGACTTGGTGAGAGAAAGGGAGAAAAGGAAGCCTTCAGGGTCCGCTGAGGCCGTGAAGGCCGAGGCGGGGTGCATTCCCCCTTGCCCTGGGGCCAGAGGGGCTGCCGGATGATTAATGGCCAGTTCCCCCCGGTGATCCCGGGCAAGTTTCAGGCTTCCGGGTCTGGGGAACTCACCTATCCAATGGTCGCTGGTGGATGCAAGTCAGGCGTTCAAAATGGTGGGGAAGGTCCGGGAGGGCTGGAGCGGCCACCAGCGCCGGGTCGGGGGTCCCGCCTACAGGGTTAGACCCCCACCAGGGCGGGAGAGCACCCGATCGGAGTCACAGCACCAATGTAAGAAGTTTGGCACCAGTAATGACTCCACACCCGGCCAGGACCAAGAGATTTATTAAAAGGGTTGTTACAGAGGGGATCTGTAATGGGAAGAAAAGAGAGAAAGAGAGAGTAAGAGAGAGAGAAAGGAAGTGGGAGAGAGGCAGGGAGAGAGCTGCAGAGAGGGAGAGAGTGACAGAGAGAGAGAGAGAAAGAGAGACGGAGAGAGAGAGTTGCCGGGAGAGGGCTGTATTTATCAGCCTGACAGGGACTGGAAGGGGCCGTGCTATGCTCCTATTAGAGGAGCTGCATGGGAGTAGGGTGAGGCCAATGCCGTGTTATGGTCCTATTGAATGCATAGCAAGGCTGGCTACTGATTGGAGGCTTGCAAGTTTGAAACTGACGCGCCCGGGAAGGTTTGAAGTTGACACGGGCAGGGAGGTTTGAAATTGGTGTGCGCAGGGGAATTGTGCTCGCAGAGGCCGGACCAAGGACCTTTGTTGTCCTGTGTGTCGGCGCCATTTTGGGAGCCGCCACTCTGGTCACTTCCTGCACCTTTCACCCAATGAATATTTTCAACTTTGATTTCATTAAGAAGTAATTTTGTATCCCAAATAAAAGTAGAATATGACTATGTCAATAGACAAGACACGATGGCTCAGCCTGTCATCCCGGCACTTTGGGTGACTGAGGCGAGCGGATTGCCTGAACTCTCGGGGTTTGAGACCCACCTGGGCAGCTTTACCAGGCCTCGTCTCTACAATTAATCAAAAATTAGCTGGGCATAGTAACACTCACCTGTAGTTCTGACTACTTGGAAGACTGAAGCAAAAGGATCCCCGGAACCCAGCAGGTTGATGCTGGGGTGGCCTTGAGTGTGCACTCCAACCTGGGCAACAGAGTGAGACTCCAGCTGAAAAACACAAAACAAACAAACAAAACAAAACAAAACAAAAAACAAACTACATGGTTCTCTAATAAAATAGGCAGACATTGAAGCTCATATAGACAGAGTTTATATTGGATACATAGAGCTTCAGCCATGGGGAAACTAGCTGGTCATAAAAAATTGAGAAATACTATTATAATTATAAAGATATTTACTTAGCTTGTGCTTATTTGGAGTGGCTTCATGAGCAAAGGGGCATTGGTGGAAGTGACATGTAAAGCAGATCATTCTTAAGATACTCTTTGATGTGCACTTACCCCATGACCACCCAAAGATGGCAAACAAGTAATTTTTAGAGTAACGAATAAACGAGGCAATAAGAAGTTTAAGATTTTGAAGAAGTTGACAATGTAACAATAATAGAGGGTACTTAAATTTAACTCTGAAAAAGGAATGATAAAATTAAGAATGAGAACTCTGCTAAGAAGAAAGCATAAACATAAAATCTTAAAATAGAGGAATCTCAATCAAGCATACAAAAATTACTTTCGTCATTTACAGTTTACACCTTTATTATTGTATTAAGAACTCTGTATTTGGTCTGAAAGTTAATTTTTCACCAATCATTTACTAAGAGGAAGCAGATATGGTAACAAAATCTTAACATTTATTATTAAAACAAAGGCATAAATTTTATAATTAAAGTAAATTTTAAGTAGTCAAATATAGTTTTATTAAACAAAATACATACATTACCAAATATCTTTAAATAAAATTCCCACTTAAAAATATTTAGTCTACACATTTACTGGTTGACCATTTGTATGTCTTTTTTGAGAAATGCCCATTCAAATCCATGAAGTCCCCCTTTATAATCAGGTTATTTTTATTTATTTATTTGCAATTAAAAACATATTTTCAAGACACCAATTACTGAATAAATGATAATGAGTTGAAATGTGTATGCAGGAAAATACCTGAGTATGCAGATAAATTAGATATTTGATAGGTCTATTATATAAAGAGTATCAAGGTTTCTGTCTTTTCTGCCCAGTGAATACTTTCAATTTAGATTTCATTAAAAAGTAATATTGTATCCCAAATATAAACAGAATATGACTATGCCAATAGACAAGACTCGGTGGCTCAGTCTGTCATCCCAGCACTTTTTATGTATACTTTGAATACTAACCCTTTATCAGATATATGGTTTTCAAATTTTTTATCTTATTGCATAGGTTGCCTTTTCATTTTGTTTATTGTTTCCTTCACTGTGCCGAAGCATTTTGGTTGACTGTAGTTCCTGCTTGTCTGTTTCTGCTTTCATTGCTTGCGTTTTAGGGTAAAAACCAAGGAATTATTGCCAAGACTAATATCACAAAGTTTTCTCCCTGTTTTCTTCTATGATATTTTTACTTTAGGTCTTACATTTAAGTCTTTAATCTACTGTGTGTGTGTGTGTGTGTGTGTGTGTGTGTGTGTGTGTGTGTGTGTTTTGAGTGTAATATAATAATACAGTTTTATTATTTTTCGTATGAAGTTTATCCATGTTATAACATATGATGGATTTTTTAAAAAAACCTTTGAGATAATATATGGTGTGCATATACCACATTTTTTAAATCTGCTCATCACATCTCAATGGGCATTTAGGTTGGTTCCATATCTTTCTATTGTGAATAATGCTGCAATGGACATAGAAGTGCAGATGTTTCTTTGAGACACTATTATTTCAGATATACACCCAAAGGTGAGTTTGGTGAGTTTGCGCGATTATATAGTGATTCTGTGTTTAATTTTTTGAGAAACTTCCATGCTGTTTTCCATAGCAGTTGCACCATTATACATTTTCATTGAGAGTTATACTTCATATTATATCCAAGACTTATCATACACACACACACACACACACACACACACACACACACACACACACACACATTAGCTATTTTGATGGCTGTGAGGTGATAGCTCCTTGTGATTTTCATTTGGGTTTCCATGATCATATGAAAAAGATGATATTGGACCCGGAGCACAGCAGACATTATGTTAAGTGACATGAGCCCATTACAGAAGAATAAATGCCACATGATTCTACTTATATGAGATATCCACAATAATTAAACTCATAGGTACAGAGAGTAGAATAGTGGTTTTCAGGGCCCGGGGAGAAATGGAAACTGCTGTCCTATATGGCCACAGTTAAAGACAAATAAGTTTCTGCAAATCTATTGCACGACATTGTGTCTATAAACAGCGTTGCCATAATGTGAGCATAAAACTTTGTCAAGAGGTTATATCTCATATTAGGAGTTCTACATACACACACACACACACACACACACACACACACACACACACAACTTTTGTAATTTGGTCTACCACAGGGCTGTACTGATCTGGCCTGAGTAGGCCATCTATTCACTCCAGTTCCCATTACAGGATGCAACCTGCAAGAAGTACAGAGTTTTATATATTGGTGCCTTGAATTTTCTCTCCTTTTCTTGAAATTTTCTTATTCTTATTCAGCTGCATGACTTCATTCAGCCTCAAAAACTACACTGAAACCTGGTAGTTCTTTTAGTGTGTGTGTGATAATGCTTTTATTTTGTTTGGTATTCTTCCCTTTTCATATGACATTTTCCTGCACTTGCTTCTATATATTAAAGAAAACATATATATTATTTCAAATGTCATATATAATATACATATATAAGGTGTAATGTTTGCTAGTATATTATAATTTCCATATATTATGCAATAAATTATATATTGTATATCATAGTTTACATATAATACGCTAGTCATATATTATATGTATTTATATATTTATAATATAATATTTCTGCAAGTCAAAACTCATCTATTTCCCAATTTTGTTTTGTTGTTCTTGTTGTTGTTTATTGAGTTGGAGTCTCACTCTGAGGCCCAGACTGGAGTGCAGTGGCCGCTCCTGGCCACCACAGCCTCGACCTGCTGGGCTCTGGCAATCCTTCCGCCTCAGCCTTCCAAGTAGCTGGAATTACAGACATGCGCTAGCATGCCCGGTTGATTTTTTTTTTTTTTTTTATTGTAGAGATGAGGTCTCACCAAGTTGCCCAGGTGGGTCTCGAACCCGCAGGCTCAGGCAATCCACTCACCTTAGCCTCCCAAAGCACTGGGATGACAGGCTGAGCCACCAAGCCCAGTTCCAATTTTGAATGACAGTTGCTTTCCTAATGGCAAGGTTAACATTATTTTTACTTTGTTTTTCTGAAATCAAATTAAATAATTTTTTATTGACTTGAATAGAACTCCTCCTTAATATTTAGATGAAATGTTACATAAACATTGTCAGAGAGTAAACACCAGAAGCAAAAAATCTCAAAGTAGACTGCAATAATTTGAGTGAAAACTTGTTCACATGAGAAAAGAAAGGTCAAAATATAACCAGACATATTCAATGTAGAGAAAAAAAGAACTCCATATATTATATTAAAACTAGTTTTCAGTGCTGCTCAGATATATTTGTTTTGGAACAAATTTAACATTAATAAGAGTAGAAGCAAATAACATGAAAAACTGCCAAATTACAATTATAATAATTATTTACTTACTATATATTAAAGTCCCTGAGACCTTTGCCTTAAGCCCAAATAATAAAATGTTTCTTTCCACTGAAAAATATACGTTCAAAACAAGAGGAAACTTTAACAGCATACTTCACTGGAAATAAAAAGTAAAGCTACAGGCCAACATGACGGGAAAGATAATTCATTCTATAAAGTACTGCTAAAATACCAAATATATCACATAGTAAGATCACCAAATATATCAGACAGTAGAATTATCTGTGATACTGAAAAACTCCAATTTACATCAACGAAGGCCTTGAAACAAAACCCCTGGAACTGACAACCCAGCACACCTAGTCCAATGGTTGAAGAGTGTCTCAATCCATTTTCTGTTACTATAAATGAATATCTGAGACTGAGTAATTTACAAAGAAAATATGTTTATTTCTTATAGTTTTATAGGCCATGAAGTCCAAGGTCAAGGTGTTGTATCTGGTGAGGGCTTTTTGGGTTTTGGGGACTTTTCAGAGTCCCAAGGCAGTACAGGGTATCATATAGTTAGAGGCTCAGCATGCTAGCTCAGATATCTACTCCATTTCTTATAAAGACACTAATTCTATTCTATTAATGTATTAACCCATTAATCCATAAATGTATTATTTCATTTATGACAACAGAGTCTTCATTACTCAACCATCTTAAAGACCCCACTGTTCAATACTGTCATATAGAGATGAAGTTTCAGAGGAGAGAAGCATTCAAGCCATAGAATAGAGGAGGAATATTTTTTCTTTCGCCATCATACTTATTAAATTGACCCCACAGGAAAAAATTCTCTCTCTCTGTCTCTTTCTGTCTTTAGTTCTCTCTCTCTTCACCTTTTATAATCAAAAGGAAATATTATGCACCAAGTACCAGAGAATATTTTGAAATTGTACTTTTTCTATTGCCTTAGATATGTGTAGCCACTATTTGCAGTAAACTTTTACAAAATGAATAACTTTATTTTAATAAGAAAATTATATTATTTCCTAAAAAGTATAGTACAACGCTTGAGGCTTAGACTTTATAGCTTACATGCAGTAAAAATAAAATGTTCCTGCAAAATAATTTAAGTTATAAGCCATTATGCAAATTTAAATAACCCAAAACTGTTACATCCAAATTATGTGACAACAGATGAGTTATGGGGAACCCTAGGGGAACTGCAGAGACTTAAATCTTCCCCTTATCATATCCTACCTGAGACACAAGAACTATGGTAAGCTACTGGGGAAAGCTGGAAGAAATTCATGATAGTACTGCAACTGGAACTTTTTAGATCATAGACATTGGCATAGGAAGCAATGATATATAAGTGGTAAAGAGACCAGAAGGAAGTAACAGACCTTTTCCAACATGGATATAGATTTAGAATGGAGCTATATGAGTAGATCATTAGGAAAACAATTTTTATTCTTTACAGTTAGGAATCGAAATTGGGGGAATTACTCAGATGATTTTGGTTAATTGTCCATGAGTTGGATTGGGCTGCCACTGCCATATTGTTCATGTTGCTTTATACTATTCCTATTAATGTTGGCAGGGTCAAAAGGGGTGAAAAGACTTCCTTTCTTCTTTCTGAAAATAGACATGTTGTCTCCCATAAGCCACAACCCCAAGGTCAGACTTTTTCAAGCTGAGTTTTATAAAACTAGAGAACAAGGGGAACTTGGGAACTCATCATCTTCTACTGCTTGCCAATTCACAGCTACCCATGAAACTTCAACAGGCAGACCCACCTGAATACTGAGATTTCACACTGGATTTCAATAGGTAAAGAATAATCACAATCCATTTATGAAAGGGGAAGACAAGAAACACAGAATGACTACTGCTTAAATAAAAAAATGCAGACTATACAGCCTGATATATCGATTTCACTTGCTCTGCAATGTATAAACCTATGAGCTTTGGGATATTGCTTGATATATCAATATTTCATCCTTTACCTACAAAATATAAATTTCTACATTTACTTGATGGAGTGTGACTTGAAAGTTAAATGAATTTGTTTATATATTGACACCTTAGAATATTAGTCCATGAAAAGTATATGTGTTCGCTACAGTGATGTGCTAGCAAAACATTTGAATCAGAGAGGTTTTTTTTTTAAGGGCCAAAGCTTCTAAATAGATATAACAAAATAGATTCAGAAGAGAAAAGTAGGATATCATCATGCTTCTCATGAGCAATACTGAATATATTTTTTTGAAAAATCAGAATTGAACTACTGAAAATAATGTTTTGAAATTTAAGATATATTACTGAATTATTGGGTAACATGACAGAATAGGACACCCCTCATTTTCCTTCCATCCACAGAGCCACCAAGTAAACCCCGACATATGAATCAGTTCTCTCCAGGAGAAGCCAGAATCCAGTTGAAAGTCTCATGTATACTTGATGATAGAGAAAAATATTCACAGAAAATGGGTAGAAAGGTGGAGATACACATGCGTTAATCCCACCCTGAACACAGGAATTTATACCCCATGCAGGAGAAAAACCCCAACTCCCAGCTTATCTCTGAGGAATAAGGGGCTTGTACCTCACTTACAGTGGCCAACTTTTATTTTAAATTTTTATTTTAAAGATTAGAGTACAATTCAGGGTTAGGTATACAAATGGTCATTGTACAGGTCAAGTTTGGGCCTCACTTTTTTCCCCACATCACCTGGTTTGAGATCAGGTACCCTTATTGATGAAGTGTGCCCCTCCACTCCCTTCCCTGGCTGTTTACCACTACTGCCAATCCCTTTCTTATAATATTATGATAATTTTTCATGCTCCACTTATGAGTGAGAACATGTGGTACTCAGTTCTTTGTTTCTGTGATAGGTCACTGAGTATTATAGACTCTAAATCTATCCAAGTTGCTGCAAAGTTCATAATTTTGTCCTTTTTATGACTGTAATATTCCATTGTGTATATGCACCACATTTTAAAAATCTAGCCTGCTTTCAATGGGCAGCACAGTTAGTTCCATGTTTTTGCAATTGTGAATAGTGTTACAATAAACATTCATGTGCAGGTATCTTTTTTGTAGAATGATTTGAATTCCTCAAGGTATATTCCCAAAAAGAGGATTGCTGGGTTGTATGGGAAATTGATTTTTAGATCTTTTAGGAATTGTCACACTGTTTTCCACTGAGGTTGTAATAGTTTACACTCCCACTAACAGTGTAGAAATGTTCCCTTTTACCCACATCCTCTCCAATATCTGTTGTTTTTTCAGTTATTGATGCTGGCCATCCTGATCAGAGTTAGGTAGTATCTTAGTGTAGTTTAAATTTGCATGTCTTTGATAATTACAGAGGCTGAGCATTTTTTCATGTATCTATTGGTTGCTTGTATGTCTTCTTTTGATCTGTGTCTATTCATATCCTTTGTGGCCAACATTTATAGTTCTTGCCAGGGAGCTTGGCTCTTAAATTGCTGTGCTTGAGAAATGGCAAGGAAAGGACATCAGAGAATTTCCCTCAAGCATAAAGAAGAAAGGGGAGTTTTAAACTGTGTAATCACTACATATAACAGTAGTCTCCAGGATCAGCTTGGCTTCCAAATTCCTCGTGGTAAACGTTGTCACCACATACTTTTCCAGAAACTTATGGCTCTGGCTTTTTAAAAGTCAGTTTCTAGGAGCTAAAATAGCAAATAAAAAATAAACATTTTCCAGCCTAAACAGGAAGGACAGAATTCCCTGTGCCTTCTTCCCTGGCTTGCTCCAGTGAGAATTTCAACCCTGCAATCACCCCATGGAAAGATGCTGAAGATCTCTGTCCATATAAATAAGGAAGGGGAGATCCGCTCTTTATCTTCTCCCTTGCCTTGGTCCTGAGATAAACTTCTGCAAACCTCTCTGTGCCTGCAAGAAACAGGAGAGTGGATACTTCTTTTGCTTTCTTCTTTGGCAGTCTCTGGCTATAAGTCTATATCAGCAGACTCTCTCAGGAAAACAGTGAACACCCCAAATTTTATAGCCTTTATTAAATGACTGGCTGCTAAAATATCTGTAACTGAGAGTTGATGGAGCTCTGTACCTTTGAGTCTCCTAGAACACAGAGGACAAAAAATGTAAACTTATGAACATTCGGCAGCTGTCTCCCCATATTTAAGTGAGCAATCTGATCAAGAGTACAGATCCACTTTTTGGTCTGTGACAAAACAATTGCGAAATAAGTTCTACTTCTCAGCATCTCTGCAAAGAAAGAAGAAACTGGACCACACATCTAATATTATACCCTCTCCAGCTGCATCCTTAAGGACTGGCTTCCATCATAGCATTCACAGGGCAATAGCACAATTTGACAGACTTTGATTTGCGGGAGAGGGGACACTAAGAGCAAAGACTTTAGGTTGAATAATCACACAAAAAAATGTAAAGTCACCTAGAATTTCCAGGGGAGGAACATCAGTCTCCTATAAGAACCAGTCTTACCATATGAAGAAAGGTAATTATTTTATCTAATACACAGAAACCAACACAAAGTGACAACAAAAATGAAAAAGCAGGGACATATATTCCAAATTAAGAAAAAAATCTCCCGAAGTCATCCATAATAAAATAGAGATATGTGACTTACCTGAGAGAAAATTCAAAAAGATAGTTCTGAAGATGTTCTCCGAGTCAAGTAGAGCAATTCAAGAAAAACTGAGAATTTCAACAAAAAGAAAATATAAAAAAGTATCAAACAGAAACTAATCAGCTGAAGAATATAATCTGAATTTAAACATTCATATTATAGAATTTTTTTATAGAATAGAAAGATTCAACAGCAGACTAGATGAAACAGAAAACATATGGTTAGCAAAATTAAAGACAGTTCATTGGAAATCATTCAGTCTGGGGAGGAAAAACAAGTAATAAAAAAGTGAAGACAGCCTAAGTGACTGTAAGACACCATCAAGGGGAGTAAGGTACACATTTTCAGAGTACCAGAAAAATAATAGAGAGAGAAAAATGGAAAGAAAATGTGTTTAAATAAATCACAGCAGAAAACTTCTCAAGTCTGGAGAAAGAATTAGAAATCCAGGTTTAGGAAGCTTAGTGAATACCCAATAGGATAAATCTAAAGAGATCCACTCCAATATACATTATAATAAGATTGTCAGAAGTTAATTACAAAGAGAGAATATGGAAAGCTTCAAGAGAAAAGAGACTTGTTATATACAAGAAAACTATAAGACTACATGAAGATTTTACAACAAAAACTCAGCTGCCCAAAGGGAATAAGACAGTATATTCAAAAAGCTGAAAGAAAAAAAAAAGTCCTATAAACCAAGAATACTACACCAAGCAATTCTGCTCTTCAATAATAAAGGTGAAATAGAAATTTTCTCAAACAGAAACTGAGTGAATGTATCATCACTAAAACTGTTTTACAAAAAATGCTAAAAGAATCCTTCAAGTGATGGAAAATATCATTATGCAACAACAACAATAAGTATAAAAATATAAAACTTACCAGAAAAGAAAGTAAGTTTATAGTCAAACTCAGGGTACTCCTATAGTGTAATGGTGTATAAAAATTAATCATCATATCAATAGCATAAAGTTAAAAGACAAAACTATTAAAAACAACTACAGCTATAAGGATATGTTAAAGCCTACAAACTACAAAATATTTTTTAAAAAGAATACAAAGCATACAAGTATAGAAAAAAATCATCACATCACAAAGGAAAGTAGGAAGAGAGCAACAAAAGATCTACAAATTAACCAGAAAATAATTAACAAAATGGCAATAGTAACTTCTTACTCATCTATAATCACTTTAAATATAAATAGATTAAGTTGTCCAGTCCAAAGATATTAAGTGATTAAATGAATAAGAAGTCAACATCCATCTATATGATGCCTATAAGAGAATATTTTACCTGTAAAAACACCCATAAATGGAAAGTAAAAGGATAGAAAAATATACTCTAGGAAATAAAAACCAAAGAGAGTAAGGGCAGCTATATTTAGACAAAGTTCAAAATCCAATAAAAAGATACAAAGAAAACCATTTACCCAATAATAATGAGATCAATTAATCAAGAAGCTATAGCAGTTGCAAGTATATATAAACTCAACACAGGAAAATCCAAACAGATAAAGCAAACATTAATAAATCTAAAGAGAGAAATAGACTGCAAAACAATAGTAGTAGGAAACTTTAGCACTCCATTTCATCACTGGACAGGTCACCAAGACAGAAAATCAATAAGAAGTTGGGCTAGAATTAAACTTCAGGCCAAATGGATCCTACAGATAGTTAAAGAACAATCCACCCAATAATGACAGAATACATATTCTTCCCAAGTACACACAAAACATTTTCCAGGATAGGTAATTCATTAAACTCAAAATAAGTCTTAAAATATTTAAGAAAATGGAAATCATGTCAAGTACATTTTCTGACTACAAGGGCATGAACATCAACAACGAAAGGAATCTTGAAAAATTCACAAATGTAAAAATTAAGCGAGTTTCTGAAAAACTCACAAATCAAAGCATAAATTAAAGAGGAAAATTTCAAAATACGTATCTTTACACATACAAAAATAAAAATACAACATACTAAAACTTGTTGAATGCAGAAAAACAGTTCTGAGAGAATATTTTATAGTGATAAATGCTTACATCAAAAAATAAGAAAGATCCCTCATAAACAAAATAAGCCCACACTTAGCAGAACAAATAAAATAACAATTATAAGAGCAACCATAAACAAAATAGAAATTAACACTATTAGAAATTATCAACAAAACTGAAATTTTTTGAAATGTAAACAAAATCTACAATATTTGTCAGATTAAGAAAGTAAAAATGAGAGAATATCAGATAAGCAAAGTTAGAAACAAAAAGGAGGGCATTACAATTGATGCCACAGAAATACAAAGGCTAGTAAGAGAATACTACAATCAACAAAACACCAACAGATTAAATAACCAGGAAGAAATTGATGAGTTCCTGGAAACATGCAACTTATCAAGGCTGAATCAGTAGAAAATAGCAAATATGAACAAAACCAATAATCAGTAAAGAGATTAAATCAGTAATAGAAAGTCTCTCAACAAAAAAAAGCACAGGACCTGATAACTTCACTGCTGAATTCTGCCAAACATTTGAAAAATATATAATACCAATTATTCTCTACCTCTTCTAAAAAACTGGAGAGGAAAAAAATAATTATATATTCATTTTACCAAACCAGCATTATCCTGAGACCAAAGTCAGTCATGGATAATACAAGAAAAGAAGAGTACATAACAGTATTCCTGATGAATATCAGTGCAAAAATTATCAATAAAGCATTAGCAAACTGAACTCAACAGCACATTAAAATGTATCCCAGGTATGTGAAGATGGTTCAACATATATAAGTCAATAAATGTGATAAACTATATTAGCAAAATAAAGGGCAATAATGGCATGCTCATCTATATAGATGCATACAGATGCAAAAACAGTATTTGTCCAAATTCAACATTCATAATAACAGTTCTACAAAATTGGTATAAAAGTAGTACATATAGATTAGATCTCAACACAATAAAGGCCAGATTAGACAAGCCTGCAGATAACATCATACTGAACAATGAAAAATAGAAAGCTCTTTCTATAATATCAGGAACAAGACAAGGACTCTGCCTTACTCACTTCTATTCAGCATAGTATTGGAAGTCCTAACCAGAGCAATTAGACAAGAAAAAGAAATAAAAAGTACCCACACAGAGAAGGCAAACATGAAATTTTCTTTGTTTGGAGATTATATGATTCCATATACAGAAAACTCTAAAGACTCAACCAAAAAGCTCTTAGAATTGATACGTAAATTTAGTAAAGTTGAAGATCACTAAATCACCATATAAAAATCAGAATCATGGTTGGGCACAGTGGGTCATGTCTACTCCTAGTAATTTGGGAGGCTGAGATGTGAGGATTACTTGGATGCAGGAGTCTGTGACCAACTTAAGCAACATAATGAAACCTTGTCTCCACAAAATAAAAAATAAAAAAATTAATCAAGCATGGTGATGTGCACCTGTAGTCCCAGCTACTTGGAAGGCTTTGGTGGGAGGACTGCTTGAACCCAAGAGTGTGAGGCTGTGATAAGCCATGATTGTGCCAGTGCACTCCAGCCTGGGCAACTGATTGAGACCCTGACCCAAAAGCAAAGAAACAAATGAATGAATTAAAATTTAGTATCATAACAATGTCTTATTTGAAAAAAATAATAAATCAATCTTATTTTCATGTCATCAACAAATACTGAAAACTAACCAAAGAAGTGAAAGATCTGTATGCAGAAAAGTAAAATACATTGACAAAGAAATTGAATACACAAATAATTGATATGATATGCCATGTTAATGGACCGGAAGAGTTAATATTGTTAAAATGTACATACTACAGAGTGGTCTATAGATTCGATGTAATCCCTAATCCCTTCCAACTTCTTATGTCATTTTTCACAGAAATAGAAATAAAAATCCTTGAATTTGTCTGGTCCCAGAAGAGACCCCAGATAGCTAAAGCAAACTTAAGCTAAAAGAACAAAGACATAGTTGGGCGTGGTGGCATGTGCCTGTCGTTCCAGCTATTTGGAAGACTGAGGCAGAAGGATCGCCTAAGCCCAGCAGGTCGAAGCATGTCACTGCACTCCAACCTGGGCGACAAGCGATAAGAGTGAGACTCCAACTCAAAAAAAAAAAAAAAAAAACCAACAAAGGCGAAGACATCATAATTCCTTGTTAAAAAATATATTACTAAACTGTAGTTATCAAAAAAAAGCATGGTACGGGCATAAATTCAGACAGATTGACTAATAGAACAATATTAAAAGCCTATAAGTAAACCCTAGTATTTATGATCAATTCATTTTTGACAAAGGTGCCAGGAATAAACAATGAGGAAAGAGAGTCTCTTCAATACATAATCTTAGGAAAACTGGATATCCACAAGCAAAGAGAGTCTCTTCAATACATAATCTTAGGAAAACTAGATATCCACAAGCAGAAGAATGAAACTGTACCTTTAATTACACCCTGCATGCACAAAACAAAAATAAAAACTCTAAATGAATAAAATACGTCATTTTGAAACTTGAAACTGTAAAACTATTAGAAGAAACATAGGATAAATGTTCCATGACATTGATCTGAACAATTATTTCTTGGATAGTTTCCTAAAAGAAAAAATAGACAAATGGCATTACATTGAACTGAAAAGTTTCTACAGAGCCAAGGAAACAATCAACAAAGTGAAAAGACAATCTTGGAGTTGGTGAAAATATTTCCAAACCATACAGCTCTTGAGAGACTAATATCCAAAATATATAGACATCTCAAACAACTCAATAGAAACAAAAAAAATTCTGATTAAAAAATTGTCAAATTTATCTCAAAAGAAAAATTAAAAATAGCCAGCAGATATATGCAAAAATCCCAACATATCTAATGATCAGAAAATGCAAACTAAAACCACAATGAGATATCACCTCGCACCTATAAAATTGGCTATACAGAAACAGAACTTGCTGAGAATGTGGAGAAATGTACAAATGTATACTGTTGGTGGGAATGTAAATTAGTTAAGCCATATCGGCGCAGTTGCTATGGAAAACAGTATGGAGTATCCTCAAACAACTAAAAACAGAATTTACCATATAACCTAGCAATTCAACTTCTGAGTCTAATATATTCAAAGAAATTGAAGTTATTGTGTCCAAGGAATATCTGTACTCTCAAATTCTTTTCAGCATGATTCATAATAGTCAAGATATGAAAGCAACGAAAGTATCAACAGATGAATAGATAACGAAATACTATTCTGCTTTAATAAAGAAGGATATTCTGGCACCCACAACAACATGTATGGAACTGCAGAGCATGATGCTAAGTAAAATAAGCCAGACACAGAAAGACAAATACTGCATGATCTCACTTATATATGGAATCAAAAGTCTCTCTCACAGAAACAGAAGTTATAAAAATGGTAACCAGAGTTTGGGGGAGCAGGGGAAAAATAAGAGAAGTGTTGATAACAAGGTACAAAGTTTTAGATAGACTGGAGGAACAATTTGTAGTAATCTATTTCAGTGCATGGTGATCACAGTTAATAATAATGTACCATATATTTCAAAATTGCTAAGGAAGTATATTGTTAATTTCCTGACTTCCAAAATGGTAAGTTGTTGAGGCAATGGATATGTTAACTTGATTGATTTTTTTCTACAATGTATACATAGCAAAACATTACATTATAGTCCATTAATATACACAATTATTATTTGTCAATTAAAAACAATTATTAAAGTACATTGCTTAGACGTGACATTATTCAAAAGAGGGTAAAATGCCGGGCTCGGTGGCTCAGCCTGTAATCCAGCACCTTTGGGAGGCTGAGGTGAGTGGATTGCCTGAGCCCATGGGTTCGAGACCTGCCTGGGCAACTTGGCGAGACCTCATCTCTACAATAAATCAAAAAATTAGCCAGACATGGTAGTGCATGTCTGTAGTTCCAGCTACTTGGAAGGCTGAGGCGGAAGGATCACTGGAGCCCAGCAAGTCAAGGCTGCGGTGGCCGGGAGCAGCCACTGCACTCCAGTCTGGACGACAGAGTGAGACTCCAACTCAAAAAAAAAAAAAAAAAGAAAAAAAAGAGGGTAAAATACATTTTTAGTCATACAAAATATACAGAAAATAAAGCATGCATATAATATTTCAGAGAATAATCTCAACAAAATGTGCTTTAAGAAAGAAATTCAATTAAAAAAAATTAAATTCTAGAAATAGTCAAAATAAGTTCTATAAGCAGCATGAAAAAAGTAATAGTACATTGTGAAAAAAATTATATCCTATGGAAATTGTGAAGAAATATAAACTTTAGTATATGTTGTGGAAATAGGTTACTGAAATACTTTCATAGACGCATATAGTAAACAAATAGGCAAAATACAGCCATAACAGCATCAACAAAGCCCAAATATCTTGGTGAGATCGAATCAGGAAGTTAACATATAGAGGAGTACATAGTCATATTTTAACTTTGATGTATCAATAAATACTCATAGATTTTTATTGATAAAGACAAAACACCATTGACTGATAGTTTCCAGGTACAACTTAATTTAATTCCCCATGTAGTTGTTGCCGAGGTCACTCTAAACTTGATCCAGTCCCAAGGGGCTAGGGATACCATTAATAGTTAACTTTGCTTGGAGAATCTCCAGTGGCCTTTTTGAGACATTCTCAGAACTTGGAATAAATCAGACTAGAGAAAGCACCATATCAAAGCATTTTTGGAATGTCAGCATTAAGTAACAGCACTCTCAAGTGACAGACTTAGATGATTCAACTGCAGAACTCCCAAATGTCGAATTCTGAAATGACATAATGTAATTACTAAACTTGAATAGGATGTACAACCCTAGATGATATACATCCCTAGATCAGTCAGAAATTCCTGGAATAAAGCCCCTGGTAGGGATAATGAGAAGATAATGCATGCATCTCCTATACATGTAATTGTCACGCATTCATGAATAGCAAGGTTTAAAAAAATGGGAAAATCATTTCTTATTACTGTTTACATTTTTAAGAAAGTCTTATTAAAAACACTCTGGCATAAAATGAGGGATTATTTCTGATTTCATCCTGAAGAGATGAGTTACTGAGACTGTGGCTATGCTCTTACGAATAGGAACTTTCAGGAAAATGGTAGGCATAGAAGTATAACAAGTTGACTCAATGCTGAATGCATTTATGGATAATACTATGCATATCTTCTTCTGACGATTATAAATTGAACTTTATAGATTTCCTGAGAAATAAACAGAAGAAGCAAGCAGAAACCAGGTCACAGCCTTGGTCAAAAATAGATTGATAATTTTATAACTTCTGTCCTCTATATCTTTCTCCATGGAGAATGTCTCAGTCAACCTTGTTCAGGTAAAGACATAAGAAAAAATCATGAGGATCCAACAGTCCGTGTTATTATTTTTTTTTTTTCCTTTTTTGTTCAGTCACAATAAATGTGCTTCTTTTATTATTTTTAGTTTTTTTAGTCTGGCATGTTTGACATTCCCATTCTAGTCAATGGGCATGGATGTGTTGGACATAACTAAGGCAGAGTGAATTTTAATTTCTCTACCTAGTGCAGAAGGCAGATGCAGTGGTTCATAAAACAGCTCTTTGCAAAACTAGGCAATGGGTAAAGTTCGATTTTATTATAGTTTTTTAAAAACCTTAGTCTTCCCTTCCTATCTCTTCTCACCTTCAGGGAGCCCATCAACTCATTTTATCCACAGCGAAAATTTTCCCTGTACTGTTCTCAGAGAGAATTACCTTAAAATTGCACAATTGTCGCCTCCAATGATCCAATTCCCTGAAGACCCAGTTTCTGTTACTTGCTCCAGGAAATAATCACATGAACCACGCTGAAACCATGGCTGACGCTACTTCATGGCTATGTAACTTCAGTTTGTGATAACTATTCAAATGGATGTGTATGGAGTCAGTACTCTAACAAGTAAATAGAGCATGCTTATTATTTTAAAACAAAATCAAAACGTGCATAGTATTTTATTTTGTTAAAAAAAGAAAAAAGCTGGGCTCGGTGGCTCAGCCTGTAATCCTGCACCTTTAGGAGCCTGAGGTGAGTGGATTGCCTGAGCCTGCGGGTTTGAGACCCGCCTGGGCAACTTGGCAAGACCTCATCTCTACAATAAAATAAAAAAATCAGCCAGGCGTGGTAGCGCGCGCCTGTAATTCCGGCTACTTGGAAGGCTGAGGCGGAAGGATCGCCGGAGCCCAGCAGGTCGAGCCTGCGGTGGTCGGGAGCGGTCACTGCACTCCAGTCTGGGCAACAGAGTGAGACTCCAACTCAAAAAAAAAAAGAAAAAAAAAGAAAAAAATCCCCATCTGCACTACTAATATTTGAAGCTATTCCCACTTTGACTTTTTTTTTTTTGCTCTTCTTATGACTATGCTCCCCTCAGTTTGTTTTTCAAATGTATCATTATTTATATAACACATAGCCTTGATGTTTTCCTAATGAAAGTGATTAAGAGAAATGATTGTCATAGTATAAACTGTGGAATAAATTGCTTCTTGAAACTTGGTTTTTAAAAATTAATCATATTTTCCTTCAGTATTTTATTTCAAGCATTATTAATATAGCTGAGACCATAGTGACTATATAATTTTGTGTCTTAATATAATGTAATTTTTTATTGAGAATAATCACACAAAGAAACAATATGTATTTGTGTGTAGATAACAGGTAATTATGAAATTAACACCTATGTAACCATAAACAAGCACATCACCTACTCACTTTCCCTAATCAAATCTCTTTCACTGTCTCTAGAGTTAACCAGCACCTGGACTTTTGCAAAGTTCTTTGCCTTGATTTCTAATAGCTTTCCCAAAATTTGAAAAACTTAGTTTTTGTCTATTTTAAATAGTAGGTAAATATCAAATTATGCTTTCTTTTGTGATTTGTTTTTTGTTTGATATTGTTTGCAATTTTATCTAGTGTTAGCATGTAACTATATTTTATAGTTTTATTTGCAGATTGGCATCCCATTATACAAATATACCACGATTTACTTATTCATTTGCATATTTCTAGGTAACAGTAACTCAAGGTCAATAGAAAGATCCAGGTTTAGAATGTCTAGAAGTAGGCAGCACCAAGGGAACAGCACACAAATAAATATCACTTCCCTGGCACACCTCTCATTCATATTTCTTCAACATGCTAAGCAATGACTGTGAGAAACTGTAAAAAAACAAAATGGATTACATACATTATTTTGTTCAGAAATTGAATGATTAAATTTCTCTCTCCCTCTCTTTGTTTTCTCCCTCTTCTGCCTACTCCTTTCTCCTGTGATCACTGCTCAGTCTCGTTCAGTGCACTGTTTATGGATGTAAACTCGAGGAGACATATTATCATCAGATTTGACAATCCATGGCTAACGTAACACCTTTTGATTCTGGGAATAGACATTGGGTGTTAATTGCAAGGTTAGCTTATATTGAAGGGGTCTTAGATGGTTTGAGTACATCTATCATTTTATTAATTTGTAATTGCACCAAGCATGTTATGATTAATTACGTCGCACGTGTTATATAATGGCTCAGATTAAACATTCTATGAGTGGTTTACATAATAAACTAGTCATTTAACTCTTCAACAATATATTCCAGCAACTTCTTGTATTTTCCAAAATATGTTTATTACAATTGTCTACAATTTAAAATAATAAGATGCTTTCCAGCAAGTAAAAACTTCTTGGGAAAGCCAGTTTGAATCTTGGTGAACATATTTATACTCAGATGTTAAATTGTTGAATGAGGCATGCTTGACAAGCTTCATTTGACGCATAATAGACCATACAGCAGTTGATCATTGTTTTAATTCAGTTCCTCTGAGAAGCAGACACCAGCATCGAATAAGAAGTGCAAGAGATTTACTGGGGGAAATCCTGTAAAGAAGCAACAGGAGACTATTGACGGTAGAAGCCTTTATGCTACATTGCATTTATGATAACCGTTTAAGAATTAAGCAAGAAGAGTATCAGATTACTACACATTTCTGAGGGAGTTATAGTCAGACTACTAGGGAAACTCATGAGCCAAAATGGCTCAGTAAAGAAGTTCTATGTCCTGCAAAATTAACCAGCATTGCCCTGCCATGCTCAATTACTGGTTAACAGCAGCCTAGGGAAGGTGTGGTCTTGTCGTGAACATTATGGCGGTTTCATAGCTGCCAGTCAACTATGCTCCCTGAAACTAGTTCTCTTGATGGAGATTGAATGACAAATTTTCATTACAGCCACAGTTTACCACTTGTCCCACACAGATGCTTCCAATCATTAGGGCACAGCTCAGAAAGTGAGGCTCAAGTGTACCATGTATCTGTTCTCAGTCATGATGGGGCGAGGTAGCACCAGGAGATATCCACATGGGCAGTAAGATTTCACACATGATCTTTGTTTTTTTTGTTTTTGTTTGTTTGTTTGTTTTTTGGCTTCCCTTATGTAAAGGTAGGCATATCTCCTTCTGCTGATCAGAGTAAATTATTCTTACTTAGTTGGTAACTCTTCTTGCCTGTTAGACCAAAAAAGAAAAGAAAAAAGAAAAAAATACAGCCCAGAACACTGGTAGTAGCTGTAACTTGTAGATCAATGGCAAACTTTGAATTTCAGGGTCAAATATTGAAATTTTCCAGTTGATTATTAAGAATATGGGGAGTTGTGGCCAAAACTCTTTTTAGCTACTTGGTTTCTACACCCACGGATTCTTCTTCTGGAAATATAGCTCAGTATAGACATCTCTGTTTTACTGTATATACTATGTCCTTGGAGGCACCCCATCTTTGCAGAATATTCTTTCCAAGTAGCAGCTTGACCTGTACTTCTACTGGAATGTTTAGCACTTTGTAATCTAGCAGCTTCTAGATGATGTGGTATATGATACAATCAGTAGATCACATGATTAGGACTTACTTCTTCACCTTCTCTGTGTAGTGCATCCCATAGTTAAATGCTTTTTTTATGTAGAATTCTATGCCTGTGAAGCAAGAATGTAATAAGATACTCAATAATGCTGCTGACTGAGGCGCTGTGTGCAGGAAAATAAACCCCATACCCAGGAGAGGTATTTAAACTGCTGGACCTTCTAGAGAAGAAGGGGTTAATGCAGTTTACTGGTCAATAATTGACCAGTTGATCCTGGAGGAAAGATTCTATATCAGGGGTCCATCACTGGTCTCTATACCTGGCAGGTTGAATACTAACAGTTATGTTCATCTCAGTAAATAGGAGTCAATGGTGTAGAGCCTACACATAACCTCCACCATTGTGACTACTTCATAAATGTGCCATTATGACTGATTTGATATAATCAATGAAGATAAGTGAATGCTAGCTGACCAAGTCATTTTTGTACATCTGTATTTTGAATGTCTAGTCTCTGATGGATGCTTCCTGGTGAACATTAACATGTGAACACAATATCTTCTTACTTCATGCCTACACCCGTATATATGCTCATTCACTTGTACCCTAACTTCCTTATGTCTGATGCTCCAGTCATTTTCCTTCCCGGCCTCCTGCTATTAACCACTATCCAGAAACCTATGTCTAGTGACTCCATCTAATTTTTGACTTGTATCCAAGCTGACTCAACAGCAAACCAGTCTCAGGGCATTTCTGCTTTTTCAGCCCGTCACATGTTACCCGTTATACAGAGGTACAAATAGGGGAAGGTAAAACCATGGTGAGTGTTATGGGCTTCTGGGTTACTGATAACCTATGTCTGTAGCCCACACATAACTTCTGGCTCTGTTTGTCCTCAACTCTGAATCTATAGACTGTTTCCTGGCCCTTCCAAGTAGATAGGTCTAAACTTTGTTTGTCCAAAAAAATCTTACTTAAACCAGAAAGTTTTGAATACATGGCCATTCAGTGTCCCCTGGTTAAGATAATTCTTGGTGCCTTAAGTGTTAAGCATGTGATTATTTACTGCAGACAGCCTTGCCCCAAATACAAGGGAACTGAAGTATAATTCTTCCACAGTAAAACTGAGTGGCTACTCCCATTGAATCCACATTTCAGCCTCCTCTACTTCTGTTATCTGCAGCACAGCAGGGTCTGCTGAATAGTATGTCCCAAGTTGTGGGACTGGTTGCACTGCAGTCTGGATGTGTTACAGAGATTTTCCTTACTCTAGCCCCTTCTTGCATATGGCCACCTTTGTTGTATGATACATTCCTAGCAGTAGACTCTGCTGTTTCCAGAATTTAAAGTCTCCAGGACACTATTAATTATTTCTTTGTGAGGAAGATATGAGGCACAGTGATGTATCTTTTGCTTTGCAGGGGAGATTCTAGAATTCTTCTCATCACTGAATTCCAAAACATTTGCTGAAGTCACTGGTACTCAAAATTCCATAGGGTTAATCTCTCATCTGCTGGAGTACATTCGCCTTACCAAGGCTTTCAGTACACTAGGCCATTTCTTGCTTACCTGAACTATTCAGCTTGATGCATTTGATTTATTAGATCAGTGTTATGGTTTTTGAAATTCCAAAGTGATCAATATCTCTTTAAACTACATTCTGAGAGAGTACAAGAGATAACATAACTTGGAAACAGAGCCTTATGTGAATATTGACGTTTCTTCCACATAATTGAAAACAGTTCTTTACCTTCTTTTTTATTTTATCAAAATATAAAATAGTACAGTTGCCATATCCGTGGCTGCCTACCACATGTCTGAGGACTTTCTGATCTGTTTTGGAAAAAAACACCATTCTTGGCAAAGTAGCTGTGACCAAAATTAATTAAAGTGTACAAAAATGTAAACACTATTGCAGTCGATGCTTGTTATCTGCAGTAGTTATGTTCTATAAAGTCGCAACAAACGCTGTGAATCCTGAACCATGGCTCCTAGGAGAAATAAAAGGTTAGGATCTGGAAAGTCTCTGGTCATGATATTTTCATCAGCTGATCAATACACATCTTGTTTCATGCATATTTCTGTTTAAAAACAACATATCTGATACATATTGTTTGATATGTTAGCATCGTGCTTGTGGTTAACATCATAATTACTCAGCCCTAGTTGGAGCTTGTCTAACACATACATCGCCTCATTGAGATATATCACAGTATTCTTACATTTAGAAACACAAGTGTTCCTATGTTTGGAAGCCATTTGAAACTGCAAAATCCTCAACAAAAATTCAAAAAGGAAATAAAAGTGACACGACACAGACTACAAAAAGAACATTTGTTTACAGTATGAGACCCAGAACAAGAAAACAGAGCATTATTTTGTTCAAGCTCAGCTAGTAACATGAGCAGCATAGTATCCATGAAGAATGAGGACTGATTGTATTTTCCTGAGCTATCAGTAGTCTCCATTTCAATAAGTACAATCCAGCTAGTTCTTTCTGATTCCAGACCAGAAAATTTAATACAGATACAATAGTGAGCATTGTCTCTGCATCCTCTAAGCCACTGGTAGCAGCATTAATCACAACCTGCACATTGGGTAAAACATTCCTTTTATTATCTTGATGAAGTGATTGCTCTGATTGGAAAACAGCCTTAAATGCAGGAATTGAAGAAGAAAAGATCTAAACTTCTCTCTTTTTCCTATAGCTCCATTTTTACATTTTACAGGAAAAAATAAAACACAATAAAATAAAAAATTCTATCTTACCCCTAGGAACTTCAAGTTGCACTAACCATTTCTGGCTATTACAATAATTATGGCCCCTGACTTCTGGCAATAAAAAACCTCCACTGTGCTTTGGGGTCTCATTATCTAGATAACTTTAATGAGCTCAGTTGTCAACACCTACCCTTAGTTTTGGTCTTTAGAGTAAAGCCACCACTGACCTTCTTAGTCATGCCAATGCTTCTTCCATCAGTATATTTCTGATGTCCTTAAAGAATAGTGTGACTTCTCTTTGCTCCTGTGGAATATAATCTTTTGCTGTCTCCCAGCCTCACATTTTTAATGCCAATGAACAATCGACAAACAAAATTAATAAATAAGAAAAGTAAGTTGTTTTAAAAAGTTGAATATCATTTATTTGTAATTAACATCAAGATAAAACAGTACTTATCTTACAAACACCTGAAATCATGCATTCCTTCTAAAGAATGTAAGGGAGAAAGTTGTTTGTATGAGATCGAAACAAAAAATATACCTGGGTTTACCAGGTTTACACTTGGATAAATGCAAATTTGCTTAGAAGCCAGGTTAAGCCAGGCTATGTTGCTCACAGCAAGCAGCATGAGAAATGCCTTGATCCTGTTCTTCGCCCTTGGAGAGACCATGGGCATTGAGGTTATGTGGCAAAGAAGACTGACTTCATGCTGGTGCCAAATGCTCAGTGGAAGACACTTTTGTGTCTCACAGCTCCCAGCACTGACATACCATTAACCAAACACCTGTTGTGATGTGGCTTAACCCAGAAAGAAGTCAGGGATTGATGCACAGAGTAAATAGTATCTTCTGCTGTCAGCTAAGAACTCATCGACAGAGCAAAGCCAGCTTTACATATAGATCTGAAGAACAGAAGACACAGCAATAAAGGAGTTGGGATGGGATTTTTATGAAGGAATGAAAGAAAGGATTGCTTTGTTCCAAATAACAATCTTATATTTTTCTTAGGATGCCTTTATCATCTACCGATAGAGACTGTTTACTGAGTAAGGAGAGTGTATCTCTGGGAATCTCCTGTTAAATTGCAAATATTTCTAAAAGAAGAAATATGTTATTCCATTAACAACTTCTAATGAAATAGATTAAGAAATTTTTTCCAAAGGATTTGTCTAGTTTTTAACAGGAGCAGTCATGCATTTTAGAATAGTAATGGGAAAGAAACAAATGGGTGTCAACCTTCTTCTTTAAACTTTACAACGTGATTTCTCAGTCGCTCACACCACAATAAAGTAGAGATACATGGAATATAAAACTATCCTTAATCTAGGCTTTGCTTGCCTGTGCACTTTTCTATCTCCTATTTTCTGTTTATATGTCATTTTTCACTATATCAAAATTGTAATTTTCCATTGCCTCGAAACATCCCCTTCCACTTTTACTACGTTATTCATTATTCAGTATGTAACTAAGGGGGGGTGCTTCTGTAAAGCTGTTTATCCTCACTTTTCCTCAGCTTTTTCCTCAGTCCTAATTGGATGGTTTTCCTATAATCTCCCATAATATGCAGTAAATTTCTCTCTTTGTAGTTGCCATGTTGATATTCAGATTACATATCTGGTTCTCCTGTCCAAATAGAAGGTAGAGGCAGTGTCATGTAGCCTTTATATACTGAACTCCAAAGACAGTGCCAGCACATAGTAGGTGCTCACTAAATGAGTGGATTGGTGATTAAATGACTCCAGATACAGGGTATCACTCATGATGAACAGACATCAGACAGTTCCACAATGAGGAGGTTCCTTAGATCGCAAAAGAAATGTAAAGTTTTAAATATTGCCTCCATCGATTTTTTGTTTTGTTTTGTTTTTTTCTGAGTTTCACTTTTGCAAAACAAAATTATTCACTCGGATGCACAGACTCTTTACCCACTAGAAGAACGAAGCTAGCTCTGGATATCTCTTAGAAATTACTTTTATAAATCATCAGAGAAAACATCCAGAAATAATAACTGTTTGGGGAATTTGCAACAAGCACTAATGCAAAAATAGAGTCAACTAAGTGAGCGACATCAATAATATATATATATATATATTTCAAATTTTAAACCCTTTAACTGCATTTAAATATTTAAAGCTTGGAATCTGGAGGAAATGCATCAACATTGATGTCTCTGGAGGGATCATTCCATCCAATACAACTAATGTCAATATTTACATGTTTTAAGTCATTTGTGAATGGCAGGCATTCTTTATCCCCAAATAGTTTGTCTTTGGTCCAGCCTAACAAATTCCTGTTGTTTACTTCATAATCAGCACACCAAAAGCCCTCTTAATTTATAATGCAATTTAACTTACCCCAAAATTGCTTATGTAAAATTCAGCTTCCATTTTGTTCATCCTTTGCTTTTTTAAACAATTGAGATAGAGCCTATTTTTTGAACGTCCACTTTATAGGAGATAATATACAAGAGCTAAATATACACTGTATCCAATCACCACCCCCAGTTAAACATGCTGTTTCTATTGAATAGATGAGAGAACTGATGCTTAGAGAGAGTAAAAGACTCACTCAAAAAGTAATTGTCAATATTTTAGGATATAAAGTTGTAGAAATAAACATTTTTAAATTGTTTAAGGCTATGCTAAAAATAAACTTTGAGTATTTGCAAGCACAAAATTACAAACAAAGCAAAAAAGAAGACCTGAAAGTAAAAACACACAACCCCAGTACAACAGCATGAGATAAGAATGCATGAAGGAAAAAATTTTAAATGTATATAAAAGTATTTTATTATATTAAGTATACTGTTTTCTATTGTTTATTCATTTGATTCCAGAATGTGCAAAACTATTACACTGACAATGTGTGTATAATATATGTGTGCATATGTATATAAAACACATAAGTATCAAGATTATATTCAAGATTACGAAGATGCAAGTAAAAATGTCTAGATAAATAGATTCCTGATAACATATTCCTATTCATTCAGATTAATTTTATATAATTATGTTTTAAATGATATGTCAGATTATTCATTTATGAACCTTGTTAAGAAGAATTTGATTATCAGATGTAAAGCAGAGAAGAAATGTGGAACAAGAGATAAAGTTGAGAAAGAGGATGACAAGAAAAGGAGAGGAAAGAGATAAACTGATTGTGAAGAAATTTTGTCATTTTAAAGTTAAAAATGTAGAGATATTTGGGACTACATATGAATAAGTCAGATTATTCTGCAAAGGCTAAAATAATATCTGGCCTCTTTTATTTTTTTCAGCTGGACCATTGAATAGGAGAGAAATGAACATAAACTGTAAAAGAACTACTGTTTACAAATTTTAATCTATAAGTGTTTCTGCACTTAAGCAAAATGCTTGGAAAGTCAACTTTTCAACCAATGACAATATTTTAAAATTATTATTTCACATACTAGCTTTAAAATTGTAAATAGATTTCCCTGACCCCACGATATGCTTTTGAATTTTGTGTAAAAGCAAAAAACATAAAATGATATATGGAAAACTAATACACCATTGCCAAGGCTTGTTAGCGAATACTTTAAAATCAAGGTACCTATCTATGCCAAGAAATAATTTGCACGTGAAAGATGAACACCATCTGTACTTTCTTATTTGACTTGTACTGATGCCAAAAAGGATTTTTATCTAAGATTCCTATATGGTATATACCATATTAAATAGCTAAAGCCGTCAAAATTAGAAATATTGCAACCCAGTGCACTGGTCTAGATATTTTAAAATCGTGATGTCAAGAAAAAAAAAAGGTCTTTAATAACATGATGTAACCCTCAAATAGAGTTGAATTCAGGAAATAGCTTTTGTATGTCTCCAGAGAATATTTTCCTTTTGTGAGCTCCCAAATTCTGCAAGAGTTTCTTGAAGAAAAAAAGAAAAGCAATACAAAGTATAAAATACGATACAAAAGATAGAACAATGAAAAAATCTCCTAAAGAATTTAAATTGGCAGGGCTCAGTGACTCAGCCTGTAATCCCAGCGCTTTGGTAGGCCAAGGTGAGTGGATTGCCTGAGCCCCTGGGTACAAGATCTGCCTGGGCAACTTGGTGAGACCTCATCTCTACAATAAATAAAAAAATAAATAAATTAGCTGGGTGTGGTAGCGCACGTCTGTAGTTCCAGCTACTTGGAAGGCTGAGGCGGAAAATTCGAGGTTGCAGTGGCTGGGAGCGGCCACTGCACTCCAGTGTGGATGACAGAGTGAGACTCCAACTCAAAAAAAAAAAAAATTTTAATTGAAAATTCAAGGTCATTAAAGTAAAATTGGGGTGATTTGAAATAAAGAAAAGATAAATGTGAGTAGGCAAAGTAGTAACTACCAGAACACACTCTTGCACCCAAAGTTTACTTATTCCAAAATACAACTTACAATTTGATTCCTTCGTTCTTAAAAGCCAGTACCTAATCCCACATCTTTAAAATAAATAAATAAATAAGTGGTCAGTTTAAGAATCTCACTCATTAAATGGCAGCCTGTAATAGAAATGCTAATGATAGTAATAACCTCACAGATCTTAAAATGTAATCCATTAAAGTTTTAGCTCAAATACTTCTGAGATGCCTTCTAAGATTCCTATCAAAGTAGATATTCTGCCCATTCTCAGTTTCTGCCTAGTTTGGTAGTTGATATGATTCATGCCACAGTACCTAACAGTCTCCAAAATTATCATAATTATTCATTTAACTAATTCTTTATCATCTCACCCCCAATACTAAATGCAAGCTTAATGAAAAACTAGGGCATTTAACTTCCAGTGTCTTGTAGAGTTAATAGTATAGGTCAAGCAGTTTCTTAAATAACTTATAGTTCAAATTGCTTTAGGTCTTACTGTATTATAGATGCAACTTAAACACGTACAGCTTTTTTTATTTCATCAGAGAGAATTTTTTAAAATGTGAAAATAGCCTCTTAAAGATACATTTTAGTTGTCAGTTAATATCTTTTATAATAGTCAACAGAAAGTTGAAATGAGATAAGGCACTCACTCATTATCGATATGAAGAATCTAGTGCCCACTTTATATCAGATATTGACCCACCGATTTTCACGCATACTTCTGATTAAAGTCTCAAAACATCTGTATGAGCTCATTATTTGATTACCATTCTACAGTAAGAATAACAGAATAATTTTAAAAATACAGGCAGTGCATCAATATCAGAAAGCAAGAGTCAGTATTTCTAATTGTAGGAAAGTCTTCTTTCTATCACTTCAAGGCATGTAAACAGGCATTTTGGCTGTCTCTGGGTTAAAACAGACATCAAGAACTTATCTCTATGAAGTTTATTCTATTATTATTCCATCAAACTGAATTAATTGGGAAGTCATTTATAAATATGTGAAATTCTCCATATATTTAAACATAAACCTTATGAGTCAACAAAGTTTTCAAATTGAAGATACAGGATAAATAAATATTTTAACAAGGGAATGCCTGAGACACGTAAATGGTAGCCTCAGTGACATCGAAGTGTTCTATTTTCTAAGAACCTTGCTCCATCCTACGTGCTCCAAAGTACTTGCCATGAGTCAACATGCAGGCTTAGTCTGACCGTCTGCACTTAATGTGTTTTAGATGCAAGAATGCATAAAGCAGTTTCTTAATTTAAATGTGTGTTAAGAAGACTACCAGAGCAAGAAGATTAAGAATAAAAGGACTTGTTCATTTTTTTTACGTGGTGGCATGCGTTTTTAAAATCTTGTACATTGCTGTAATGTATGATGGAATGAAGAAAGGCAAAGAGGTATACACAAATATGAACATCTACTTATCTGATCACTTTTATAATGCCCTTAATTTGTATTTTTGTCTCATTTTACTGTATTTTTAAAGTTTGAAATTTAAAACAACAACTCTAACAACTTTGAAAAGTTCATAGAAATTTATCTTTCTAGGGTGAAATATTTTAAATGTACAGGAAGTAAAGAGGTCATCAGGACACTTTACCAACCCACCAAGAAGATCACAAAAATTGGTGAAGGGAAAATCCCTACCTACCTGAGCATCTTAGGTTTTGACATCTTAGGTTTCATTCACATCCAGAGCTACTTATCTCTGGAAGAAAACACAATTCAACTAGTCAACAGGTATAGTTAGGAATTGATAGGGCACAGTTCTTTTCAGAAATGTTCACTTTTTCTCCCAGTCACTTTTTTCTTTTCATCTTCTTTTTTTTCCCCACAAAAATATGCCAGTCACAGTGTCTAACAAATTATGCTTTAACGTTTACCTACCAATAAAAAGGTAGGAAATTATAGGCACATCTTAGATGACTGTTGATTACTTTCAAGGTCACATATTGTAAATACCTGCCATATTGAAAGAAAACAAGAAAAAAAAAATAGGAACTGAATTGTCTGTCATGCTCTGGGAGACAGCCAGACCTTGACATTCTGATGTCCATCAAATGTAGCTCAGCTTAAATATATGTTTTTTAGTGTTTTATAAATATAAATAATTCTAGTTATTACAATTTGAGACACAGTCTCAAGAATGTTTCTCAAAGTTAAATGGCCTCACACTTGCAATAGCCTGAAAAGCAAACCAAACCCCAGCATTTACAAAATGTGCTGTGCTTTAGAATTAAATTTTTTTCTGTGACATAGCATAGACATAGGAAATGAAAAATACATATTTTATCAGCATATAAAATGCTATTTTCTGCTTTGTACATCATAAAATATAACTTATTTGTTTCAATAAAAATATTTTGTTTTATTTGCAATTTTACATGTCCATGTGTATTATGGGGAAAAATTGAGACTATATAGCTGTGTTACTCAAATGAATGTTCTTTTTTGTTAGCCAAGTGAATCAAATATAATTATTATATGATACATCATTCTATACAATGATTAATTATATGCTATTTAATTTTTAATAATTTGCATAGTAACTAAAAATGAAATAACTATCTTCCTTTTTGACAACACAAACAATAAATTACATACCCTTCCTGTTAACACTAACAAACTTAGAGTACATCTACCAGGGGACACTTGTCCTTAATCAAGGAAAAAGAAAGAGACTTCACAGCTGTAGCTCACAAAACAATGCCTCCTTGAGAAGGGAGGGAAGAAAAGAATTGGTCAATAAAATCGAATGGGATAAGTGTGGGTGTCACAATCCACAAAAGAAAAATGTTACATGGGTGCTCATGTCTTAGCTTAATCACGCTTCCTTATTACTGACTGATTTATTCCTTGATTTGCAAGTGCTCCATCCTTTCTACCAGCTTCATTGGCTCTTCCTTTGCCCACTTTGATTTCAAGGGAAAGATGTGTTTATGTGACTACCACCCTGACAGTTTCACCTAGCTCTTCTTAGATAAGTTTCCCTTTTGACAGCAAGTTGCAATGACCACGGTAATAATCTTTCTCCTTTTTTGCACTGCAGAAGATTCTCTCGTGTTTTGTTTCACAAAATATTAGTCCTGCCAAGTACTCTTTCAGTAGCTGAACAGTCCATTCTTCTTAAAATACCCCTTGTCCCCTGGCAGCCAGGAGAGTTTACTGGGACTCTCCTTCGCTTCTTCCCTGATGGCTTCTCCCCAGCTCTTGAACACAGGAGAATCTCAGGAGCCAGTCTTTTTCCTCCCTTCTCTCTCTATACTCATTTCTTGAATGGGGGTAAGGCTTACCTACCCAATGGCTTTAGAGTCTATATGCATGCCAGTAACACCCAAATTTATGTTTGTAGTGGAGGTTTCTCTAAAATCCCTAGACTCATATCCACTGCCAATGGGATTGTCTACATGGGTGATTTATAGACAATTTATACTTAGTATGTTCTAGATTGAACTCCATTCTTCTCTCAAATCTTTCCTGTTTATGTTGCTTATCTTTGTAAATGACACACCATCTTTCATTTGTTCGGAGAGAAAATCTCATAACTTCTATTTGGAAATGAAATACATCTTGGAAAACACTGCTGTAAAAACTGTTAATTTGTTAGAGTTGCCCTAAGCCCTCTTCTTTTCTTTACTTTTTAAGTACTCTTTCTCATTTTGTTCTTGCAAATTCTGCTCTTAAAATTCTTTCCTCCTTCCAAAATCAGTAGGTCACAAAACAGATATAATCTCTGTATAGAAGTATAAAATTAGTGTCAGAATATATGTGTATCTATCTGACACCTACGCACTTCTCTTGGCTAGCTCCTCCACGAAAAGTCATGATGATGCTATTAGATTGTCCCTGTTAGTCGTTTTACCTTTGGCTCATTCTGATGGTGCTACTTTATTGCAAGCAGTCCATTCTGAGCTCTGAGTAACACTTTAATTTGAATAAAATTGACAAATATATTTGGTCACTTGATCATAAAATTCAAGTCTCATCATGGCATTCTAAAGGAAGTAAAGTGGAATGCACTTATATTATTCTATTCTAAAGGAAGAAAACAAATGTATTTGTGATCTTGAATAAATTCCTCAAGCAGATAAAACTCTGCCTCATCTTATTTTATTTTATTTTATTTTTTTGAGTTGGAGTCTCACTCTGTCACCCAGACTGGAGTGCAGTGGCCGCTCCCTGCCACCACAGCCTCGACCTGCTGGGCTCCGGCGATCCTTCCGCCTCAGCCTTCCGAGTAGCCGGAATTACAGGCATGCGCTACCACGCCCAGCTGATTTTTTTATTTATTGTAGAGATGAGGTCTCGCTGCCCAGGCGGGTCTCGAACCCGCGGGCTCAGGCAATCCACTCACCTCAGCCTCCCAAAGGCGCGGGATTACAGGCTGAGCCACCGAGTCCGGCTATTTTATTGTCTCACACTGATCATTGAAGTAATTGAGGTTTTGATCACTTATCTACACATTTATATCTCTAAAATCAGATTATTTCTTCCTGAAATACAATTACCATTACTTTTCAGTTGTTGGAAACTTATTACATAGCCGATTACATATCAAAGTAGTCATTTAGTCAATAGTCTGTCTTAGGTTCCTCTACACACTGAGATTCACACTTTCAAAACATACAAAGAAATTGAAATAGTATAAAAAAGAAAGATTCTATGTACATGTGTAACAGAAACAAAACTCGCCATCACATTAATAATACATTTTACTACTAAGTTTGGGAAATAAATATTTCAATGTGTTTTAAATAAATGTTAGCATTATTTTTTAAATTACTATATAAAATTTAAATGTGAAATATGTTATTGGTAGGTTTCTTTAAATAAATTACAAACCCATTTATAAATTAGCCAATGACTTACAAGACTTATTGAGAAGCTGGGTCTGGTCAAATAATTGAATCCTACAGCATGAGTACCGAGTTAGCGCTCTATCACAGAAACAAAGAACCGAGTACCACATGGTCTAACTCATAAGTGGGACCTTAACATCTGCCAAAAAAAGCACAAGGAAGGGATTGGCAGACATGGGACACTGCTAGGAGAGGAAGGAAGAGGGGACACATAGCAACACAAAGGGTACCTGATCCTAACCTAGGGTAAGGAAGGACCAGTTGGCTACCCAAACTTCACCTGCACGTTTGTTATTTCTGTACTTAATCCTGACTTGTACCCCACATCTTTCTAATAAAATAAAGCAAAAAATAAATCACAAGATGATAACCTACAGCAATTTGTTAATTAAAATTAGTAAAGTTTCTCATATTCATTAGAAATCAGAATTAGAGGAAAGGAATGTAGCAAAGCAAATTTGACACCAGTGTAATATTTTTCTTCATTTGGTCTTTAAATTATAAATTAGAGTGTGATTGGGTTGAGCAACTTTTTGAGTTCCTTCCAGTTTGGTAATTCTTAGGTAAGACTTTTTTTTTTTTTTTTGACTCACCATAGTAGCAGAGGAGTATTCCCTTAAAGGTCTATTCATTCATGGATGTAACACTGAGCCTGAGAGGTCAGTGGTTCATAAAAGAGCCTCTGTCTGTTCTGGCAGGGTTCTGAATATTTGGCAAGATTTATTCAAAAATAGGTCCAGGATGGAAAAAGCAGAGGCAGAGCTGGCAAAGACATATAGGAATGCTTGCCTTCTCTGTTCCTGGCTCTAGCTGGTGCTATTTAGCAGTCATTTTATGAAAACATGAACACAAAGCTCAGTCATGCCTTTTTAAATGGAGAAAAACATCAAAGCTAAAAATAGGTCATCGTTTTATTGAGCTTCACTCATGCAGTCTTACCTGGTGTGCGTTTGTTGTCAACTGACAGACTCCCCCAAAGTAGATGGTGGAGTTTTCCTGGCTGATCCTTTCATGTGCTGATTTCACTCAGACTCTGATGTTTTATTTAATTCTAAGTGCTATAGACCAAAAATTTGCCTTGAAACAAGACAGGGAATTTCTATCCACTCTGACTGTAGAATACTTTACCCATATCCAGAAATAAAGAGGTAAAAATATGTTTCCTTTTTAAAAATTTCATATCTAACAATGTTGAATTTGTCTTCTTATACCTAATTGTGCTCTAACAAAATCAAATAGAAAGAACCTTAACAAAAACATCCCCTAAAACCTAGCTGCTCAATGAGTATTGTTCAAAGAAATTTGAATTTAATTTCATTGGAAAAAAATCTCGTTATGTTTTTAAGAATAATACCATATTTTTTGCTCCTCAAATAGATAATAATCTATCTTGCTTCTAATAACTAATATACTTTTGGAAGTAAGGATTGGCAAATGTATAGGCAATACTTCATATTATTTTATTTGTAATATATTTCAATATTTGTATCGATTATATTGTTACTAAAGATCAATACATATAAAAGTAAAATATTTAAAGGTGATTATGTTGCAAGTGCAATATTTTAAAATCTATTTCTAATCCAAAATATTTCTAAATGATTAACAACTTTTCTATTAATAGAGTAACAGACAAAAATGAAATATGTTACTCTTTCCAATCCCACAATCCTACCATGTTACAGTGACCAATAGTGAAAAAGTCTCTCACACACTTTTTTTTGTCCAAATAAACATACTTGAAAATAGATTTTAAATTTTTCTTTATAAAATAGTGACAACTAATCCTGTATAATTGAGAGGAATTATATTTATATTTTAAAACTTGTTCCTTTCCAGTGCTGACCTCTGTTTAATTTTTTATATGATTACAAAATAGTCAAAAGAATGGAATCCTAGTCTACTAAAAACAGATTTCTGCAATTTTCTGGATTCTACCAAATTTCTACTGACGGATTGTGAGAATTTATGTTCTAAATATGTCAGAAAACTAACCTCCCTTCGTTCACATTCTTGATAACACAGGCTATTGTCATATTTTTTCCCAATTCTCTGGGGTGAAAAAGTTATCCCATTGATATTTTAATTGGGCCTTCACTCTGACAATTTTTCTACTCATCATTTTGCCTGCTCACAATATATACTTCAGTATCTAATAGACATCTCAGTACTAAGTACCCAAACCTGAACTCCCAGTGTTTATCCCTGAAGTGTCAACTCCATCTTTCCTTTCCTATTCCCAAGACCAAACTCCTGCAACCACCTTTTTTCACTTCCCACATACTCTTTCAGCAAACACTGTCATCACCACACCTCCATCATTGCCACCACCTGATTCCCAGACACCACAGTCCCCTGCCTGGAATAGCAGGTGATTTCAAGAGTTTGGACTTAGGAATAGGAGAGGGAAAATGGAGCTGACACTTTGGGAATAAGCATCAGAATTTCAGGTTTGGGAATTTGCCTCTTAGCTGGTCTCCATAGCCGTTGCCCCCTGTACAATATTCACAAAGGTGAAATAACGTCATTCATTGTAAAAATAAAATAGCATAACAAAACTCTTCACATCTTTGTCTTAGTAAAAATGGAATCTTTGCTTTGATCTTTAACCCCTGACTAGATCTGATGTCCTTTTCATTCTCGAGCTCATTTCCTAACACTGCTCCCTGGTTTACTCAGACTCTCTGGCTTCCAGGAAGTTCTGGGGACACACTGTAGACTTCTCTGTTTTCAAGCCTTCTCACTAGTCTGCCAAATCCCCTCATCTTTGAATGTTCTTTCCTCAGTTATCCACATAGTTTATTTGTTCTGTTATTATTATTGTAGTTGTTATATTATTTTTTTCTTAAATATTACCTTCGAACCTAATCGATGTGATTATTCTTTCATTGTAAAACAACCTTCAATATCTCCCTGCTCTGCTTCATTTTTCTCCACAGTACCTACCAACATGTAACATAAGAGATCTGACAATTAAGTTTGTGAATTCACCTTTAAAAAAAATGCTACATACCTCATTACTGAATATCACTATGGTCACCTTTGAAGTCCTCCCCTTGGGAAACTATGCACCAATGTCAGTACATAATCCACACATCAAAGCACTGTTGGAACTCTTTTTCCAGAATGGCCATTAGAGCCCTTGCTGTATTACCCTTGATATCATGAATGTCCTCAAATATCTTTCTTTCAATATTTTATTTATCCTTGGATAAAGAAAAAAGTCATGGAGCGAGCTGATCAAGTAAGTAGGGAGGGTATTCCAATACAGTTATTGGTACAGTGCTGCCAAGTTCACATGGTGGCAAGTTTGTGAACTTAATTGTCCAGCCTCAACAAATAGCAAGGACAGCTCTGATGGCCATTCCAGAAAAAGAGTCTCAAAACTGCTTTGACGGGTAGAGTAGGCACTGGCGTCGATGCATAGCTTCCCAAGGGGAGGACTTCAAAGGTGACCATAGTGATATTCAGCAGTGAGGTATACAGCACTTTTTCTAGGATGACTTGCAGACATAATTGTCAGACTCCATATTATATATTTTGCTAACTTACCTATTTATTTACCTTTTACCCCAACATTTTCTCTTAAATTACATTTCATCCAGGGTTTGATTTTTTTTTTCTTTTTGAAGTGAATTTTCAGGAATCTATCACTTTGTGGCAAACTCATTTTCTGTTTATCAGATTTTATTATCTCTCATAATTTGAGAGTAAGATTCTATGATAAAAGTAAAAGTGTCATTCATTTCTGGCAACCTGTCTTATCACAAGGTAAAAGGGCAAACTATTCACTTATGCAAACTACACTAACTCCAAAGCTGAAGAAACATACCAAGCATTGTGCATTTTTCTTACTAGTAGGCTATAACAGCATTAAAAAATGTGTCCTACACTTTACGGAGAGGGCATCTCATGTGTCTCACAAATTTGGACTTCTAAAAAGCCTCACTGATGTGGTAAGCCGCTGTCTGTTTGTAGAGTTTATCTCTCACTCTCTGGCATGCGTGTACTACTTATTAAGACCTCAGTATTTCTGCCAATTTAACTTATTTGATTTCATGAACATATTATCATTCATTGATATGGTTGACTGTTTTGATGTTTAATAGAATATTTAGGCTGTCCAAGCACCTTAGAACTATGTTATAGCAGTAAACAGTATACATATTGATATATAGACTTGGGTCAAGACTGTTACATGCTGTAGTTATTATCAATTTGCTATAGGTAAGACATTACATTCAACATAGCAGTGGAAACTTGTGCTACTACTTGTTTGTGGTATAGTAGTTCCCCTTTATCTGTGGGGGAATGTGTTTCATCTCCCTGTGGATGATGCCTAAAACCACAGAGAGTACCAAATTTTGTATGTATTATGTTGTCATCCTATACATATTTACCTATGATAAAGTTTAACTTATGTTAGGCAAAGTAGGTTTACCCTTTGGAGTTATTATTAAGTAAAATAAGGGTTACTTGAACACAAGCACTGTAACGCCAAAACAATCAACCTGATAAATGAAACAGCTACTCAATGACTAATGGGCAGAAAGTCTATACAGTATAGATATATTGGACAAAGTGATGGTTTGCCTCCTGGACAAAATAGAGAGGAGTGACACAAAATATCATCATGCAACTTAGAACAATGTGCAATTCAAAACTTGTGAATGGTTTACTTCTGAAATTTTTTGTTTAATATTTTCGGGCCATGGTTGATCATGGGTCACTGAAACTGTGGAATGCAAGATCCATTAAAAAAAAAGGAGGAATACATTAGCTCACTATTCTTCTAACATGATCTATTTGTTTTCTGGCGGGGCCAGATGGTGACTTTTAGGACAGGAATCATCATCCCTGCATTTTTAAGCCATTGAATGATGGTAAGTTCTGCCATTTACCATCACCACTCCCTGTCCCCCTTCCTAGACATACATACAACATCCCAAGGCTGGCTTCATTATTTTGCCAAGAAGCAGAGGGAAGGGGAAGTAGTTTCAGGAGTTTTTTCTTATCCTTTCCCACTACAATGTCACTTAACTCAATGTTCATGGAATCAAGTGAAGGTTCTGCCAACTACCAAGTATGTTCATTCTAATTACACATTGTGCACTTGGGAAATGGCCACTTGATACCTAGTAGGTTAACTCTGAGTCAGACCCTGACAGACATTTGATGTGTTAAAATATCTACATGTTTTCTTCTCCCTAATAAAAGTCAACAGGGGCACCTTGAATCCTGAGAATCAATTCAAGCATCAAGTCCAATAATCATTTAAAAGTTCAGTTATTCTCTTCTCCCAATTGAAAGTTTCCTAAATGTATTAGTCAGAGTTTTACAAAAATGAATAAATAAATAAATAAATAAGCAAGATGGTGTGTGTATATGTAGAGAAACATATTTAAAGGAATCAGCTCATGTGATTAAGAAGGCTAGCAAATCCAAAATCTGCAAGGTAGGCTAGCATGCTAGTGACCTGGGAAAGAGCTAATGTTGCCATTCAAGTCCTAGGACTATCTGAAGGCAAAATTCCCTTTTTTTCAGAAAGTCAGTCTTTTTCTGTTGATATTCAACTGATTGGATAAAATCTACCCATATTATGGAAGGTAATCTGCTTTACTAAAAGACTATTGATTTAAACGTAAATTTCATCTAAAAATACCTGTATAGAAACATCTAGAATGATGTTTGAACAAACATCTGATTGTCATGTTCTAGCAAAGTTGACACATAAAATGCACCATCACAGCAAGGAAACAGATCTCAGCTGAGAATGACTGGAGATATTAGTATCAAATACATGTACTGTCAAATTGTAGAATACTTCCTTATTAGGACTTGCCTTCTCATTCAGTAAAGAGTTAATAATTTTATAACTGGCTCAGCTACCTGGTCAAATAATTTTCCTTAATTACATAAATTTAAACATAATAGCTGTACATATTATCTTGCTTCTAGAAGAACTTTAGACAATTAACCATCTCTTTGGCTGTCTACAGTTCTCACACATGGTTGTCACTCTGATTCTTGCTATTCATTACAATAACTGTACTCACCTTGATTTTGATGTTTAAACAATACCACCTAGGTTCTGTAACTTTGCATTCCTAGAGTCAGTAATCCCATTATAAAATCATGTCCTGCTATTAGACATGGCATACAGAGAAAAGCCACCACTGAGCTTGTGAATGATGGGAGTTTTTATCTCACCAAGACACCCCTTATTGTATAGGCAAATTAATTTTCTTTCAGAATCTTCTGCAGAACAATGGGTGGCTGATTTTCTGGTTTTTCTAGTTAACCTCTCTAACTACTACTTAACTTTCTGACTTTTTCTTCACTATTTAAACATTGTATAATTGAAATTTTTAATTATCTTAGTTCAAGTCATCATTTATCCAACTCATTAGAATCTATTAGTGTATTAGCACTACCTGTAGGGGGTTTTCCAGAGTTTTTACCAGGGAATTTTAAGTTGATCTTTTTTTCTTTTATCACTTTAGTAATATTTTTCCATTGTCTTCTGATTGCCATCATTTCAGTTGACAAGTTAGCTGTTAGTACTACATTTCCCCTAAACAGTCATCTTCTTTTAATTTGTACTGTTCCCAAGTTTCTTATTTATTCCTTCAGATTTTAATATTTTAGACCCTGTGTTATGTTATAAATGTACACATAAATTTTTCTTGCATCTCACGTATTTTTTCTAAATTTTGATTTCTGGAAGCAGGTATCTTCTTGTATTTTTTAATAATGTGTTATTTTTTCTAATTGTGTTTTAATTCTTTTAAGATTATAGATAAAATAGTTATTTTATAGACTCTATTTAAAATTACATTCTTCTAAGTCATTGGAATTCTGATTGTTCTATTTTTAATGTCTAAGCTGCTTACTTACAATGTCTACAATATCTGAAATTCCAGTTTCTTGTTTACTATGACTATCACTTCCCTTTGGACACCAACTCTTTCTGGATTTACTTGATTTTCACTTCACTCTGTTTTGATTTCTAAAGAGCTTTAGTTTACTGTTAATATAATTAAATATGTAAAAAATAAATATGTACACCATATCCAAAATCTTATCACATTTTGTGGGATTATTTTTTTAAAATTTTATATAGTCTTTTATAACTTCTGGGGTATTTAAGCAAATTTTTTTTATTAATTTATCACTAATTTTTAAAAATATTTTCACTTCAATATATGTAGTTCCGTTAATTTTCTTCTTTTTTTGGTTGGGACTTCATTTTATTTATTTATCTATGTATTTATGTATTTACTTATTTATTTTTAACTTTAAAATTTTTCATTTTAAAATTATGGGGTACAATTCAGGGTTAGGTATACAAATGTTCATTATGCAGGTAACCTTGTTGATGAGGTGCACCCCCTCCTTCCCCAAGCACGTTGCCACTGCCAATCCCATCTCCCCATCCCCCACCACCCTACAGTTTCCAATTACTGTCAATCCTTTTCTTATAGTATTATGATAGTTGTTCAAGGTCCACTTATGAGTGAGAACATGTGATACTCAATTCTTTGTTTCTGAGAAGATCACTCAGTATTATAGACTCTAAGTCCATCCAGGTTGCTGTGAAGTTCATGATTTTGTTCTTCTTTATGACTGTGTAACATTCTATTGTGTATATGTACCACATTTTTTTAAAGTCCAGTCCTCTTTTGATGGGTAACATGGTTGTTTCCATGTTCTTGCTATTGTGAACATTGCTGTGATAAATATACATATGCAGGTATCTTTTTTATAGAGTGATTTGAGTTCTTCCGGGTATATTCCCAGTAGGGAGATTGTGGGGTCATATGGAAAGTCAATTTTTAGAACTTTTAGGAATTGCCACACTGTTTTCCAAAGAGGCTGTACTAGTTTACACTCCCACCAACAATGTAGAAGTGTTCCCTTTTCACCACATCCTCTTCAGCATCTGTTATTTTTTGAGTTAGTGATGATGGCCATTCTGACTGGAGTTAGGTGGTATCTCAATGTAATTTTAATTTGCATTTCCTTGATGACTTGTGAAGATGAACATTTTTTCATGTATCTGTTGGCTGCTCGTACGTACGTCTTCTTTTGAGAACTGTCTATGCATATCTTTTGCCTATTTTGTAATGAGGCTGTTTGTTTTTTTTCTTTTTGGCACATTTGAGTTCCTTGTAGATCCTAGATGTTAGACCTTTGTCAGACATACAGTTGGCAAATATTTTTCCTCAGTCTGTGGGCTGTCTCCCTGCACTCTTGATGGTTTCTTGGCTTTGCAGAAGCTTGTCAGTTTGATGAGGTCCCACTTATTTATTTTATCTCTTATGGCATGGGCACTTGGGGTTTTGATCATGAATTGGTTGCCAGTTCCAATTTCCATAAGGGTGTCTCCTGCATTTTCTAAGGTTCTAATTGTTTGAGTTTTACATTTAGGTATCTAATCCATTTAAAGTTGATTTTTTGTGTATGGAGATAGGTAGGGGTCCTGTTTCAATCTTCTGCATGTGGTCAGCCAGTTTTCCCAGCACCATTTACTGAATAGGTTCTCCTCTCTGCAGTGGTTGGTGATGGAGGCTTTGTTGAAGATGAATTGGTTGAGAAATTGAGGTTTTGCTTCTGGAATCTCAATTCTATTCCACTGGTCTATATGCCTATTCTTGTACCAATACCAGGCTGTTTTGATTATTGTAGCTTTATAATAAAGTTTGAAATCTGGGAGTGTGATACCTCCTGCTTTGTTTGTTTGTTTGTTTTTCTGAGGATTGTTTTGGCTATTTTGCTTATTTATGTTTTCATATGAATTCCTGTATTGTTGTTTCTAGGTCTGAGAAGAATGTTACTGGTAATTTGATGGGTATTGCTTTAAATCTGTAGATTGCCTTAGGTAGAATGAACATCTTAACAATGTTGATTCTTCCAATCCACGAGCATGGGATATTTTTCCACTTGTTTTTGTCATCTTTGATTTCTTTGAGCAGTATTTTGTAGTTTTCTTGTAAAGGTCTTTCCCATCTCTGGTTAGGAATATGCCAAGGTATTTCTTTCTTTTTGTGTGTATGTGTGGCTATTATGAATGGTATTGTGCTTTTTATTTGGGTGTATATTCATTTATTATTGGTGTATAGAAATGTGATTATCTTTTGTACATTTGTTTTATACCCTGAGACTTGCCAAAGTCCTTTATCAGTACAAGGAGGTTTTTGACAGATTCTCTTGGGTTTTCAAGATATAAAATCATGTCATCTGCAAAGAGGGATAACTTTATTTACTCTTTTCCTATTTGGATACCCCGTTTGCCTTCTCTTCTTTGATTGCTCTAGCTAAGACTTCCAAAACTATGTTGAACAGGCAGGGTGTGAGTGGGCATCCCTGTCATTCCAGTTTTCCGGGAAAATGGTTCCAATTTCTGTCTGTTTAACAAACATTTTTCTTGCATCTCACGTATTTTCTCTAAATTTTAATTTCTGGAAGTGAATATATTCTTATATTTTTAATAATATCTTATTTGTTCTAATTGTGTTTTAATTCTTTTAAGATTATCGATAATATAGTTATTTTATAGACTCTAATAATTACATTCTTCTAAGTCATTGGAATTCTGATTGTTCTATTTTTAATGTCTAAACTGCTCACTTACAATGTCTACAATATCTGAAATTCCAATTATTTGTTTACTAGAACTATCACATCCCTTGGGACGACAACTCTTTCTTGATTTACTTGATTTTCACTTCACACTCTGTTTGATTTCTAAAGTGCTTTAGTTTACTGTTAATACAATTAAATATGTTAAAAATAAATGTTTATACCATATCCAAAATCTTATCATGTTTTGTGGGGATATTTTTTAAACATTTTTATATAGCCTTTTATAACTTCTGAGGGTATTTATGCAAATTATTTTTTATTAATTTATCACTAATTTTAAAAAATATTTCCACTTCAATATTGTAGTTCTATTAATTTTCTCAAAAACTATATATTTTTTATTTTTAGTGTACTTTCTTTTACTGCTTCTACCACATATGCTGACTACATTTTAAAAATGATCTTACTTCAAATATTGCAATAAATGCTATCTATATGTCTTTATTAACTGGAATTTTTGTCTTATAGGATTACCTAAAAGTGAGATTTCTGGATTACAGAAATAGATATCTACATTTTAAACAGTAAATAATTAAATACATATAATTGTATTTCCCTTCTCTTGGTTTCAGATTTATGACTCTATATCATAACCACTTCCTCCCAGAAAAAGTATATCAATATATTTAAAGACATAGATATAGAAAAACTTATTTTGTATATCAGAGCTTGCTAAATTAGACATGATGTTCTGAAAACAAACAACAACAAAATTGGGGGAAAAAATCCACTCTAGCAATATTAAATAGAGCAGAGACTTATAAAAGCTTGTATCTGTCAATGAATTTATAGGACACCAAATTTAGGACAATGAATTTATATGACACCAAAAGTATGATCAACAAAAGAAAGAATAAATAAATCAGACTTCATTCAACTAAAAAAAATACACATCAAATGATAACACAAAGGTGAAAAGACAATCTATAGAATGGAAGAGATAGTTACAAGTTATTTATCTGAAAATATTGCAATTCAGTGTCCAGAATACATGAAGAAAATTTATAATTCAATAACAAATGAATAATCCAATTTAAAAATGGGCAAAAGACATAGGTAAACATTTCTCCAAGAAACATATGCAAATGCCAACAATCATGTGAAAAGATTCTCAGCACCATCAGTCATTCAGAAATTAAAAACCAAAACACAAAATGAGATAACAGTTTACACTCACAATAAACATAAAAGACCACATGTTTTGTTACTGCATTTTTATAAAATATGTAAAATATTAAAATCCATAGAGAAAGAAAACAGATTGGCAGTTGCCTGGGCCTAGCGTCAGGAGGAAGGGGTACTGACTGCTTAAATGGTTATGAGAAACCAGTGAAAACAAAAGTTGGTGGTTTGACAGTATCTGCAGTATTAATTTCATCTAGGTGTACAGATCAGGAAAAAAGTAAATAGTATACAAATTACCAATATCAGTAATGGGAGAGGTGATATTACTACAAATTCTGCAGACATTAGTAAAACAATAAGAAAATGTTGAGGACAACTTTATGCTTATAAACACTACAACCTAGGTAAAATAAACAAATCTCCCAAAAGAAACAAACTGCCAGCAAACAAAAAACACTGCTTAGTTTAATATTTACGGGATAATTTATTTATACACATACTTTAAAAACTCCAAATATCAAGCAGTTTTTACAAAAAGAAACCTTAGGTACAGATGGCTTCACTATTGACTTCACTCAAAGATTTAAGAAAATAGTAATAGAAATTCTTTAAAAACTTTCAAGAAAATTTTTAAATATAGAATAATTTTTAACTTATTTTATGAGGCCAACATTACTGTGATAATGAAACCAGATGAAGACATAAGATAATATATGTGATGAATATAGACAATACAATTTTAAGCAAACTTTTATATAACTGAACCCAACTTTTAAAAAAAGTAATATGGCATGATCAAATGTGATTCATCTAAAAAAATGCAAGTTTGTCTTAATATTTAAAAATCAATCTATCTAATTCAACATATAAACAAATCACAAAAGGAAAAACATATGTTCATGTTAGTTTATCTAGAAAAGGCATGTGAAAAAATTAAGCATCCATTCCTGATAAAACCTATCAGCCAATCAAGAATAGAAGGGAATTTCTTCAATTGCTAAAGGGTATCTGTGAAAAAACCTATAGCTAACAAGACAAAAGAGTACACAATTCTATGACACTTATTTAAATATATTTCTCAGAACGTTACAATCTTCCATATTGACAGAAAGCCAATCAAAGACTGCCTGTGGATGGTGTGTTATAAGATTGCGAGAAAGGAAGAAAGTTTCTGAGAAAATTTTGGGATGATAAGTATGTTCATTATCTTGTGCTGGTATTTTCATGGGTATGTACACATGTCAATACTTACCAAATTTGGTGCTTTAAATATGTGGACTTTATGTAGATTATACCTCAGTAAAACTGCTAAAACTGGAACAAATTTTACGTTTGGTGCCTAACTGGCTTTGAACTTTGCATATTCATATGTAAAAAAAGATAATAAATTTATCTTTACAAAAGGGGTAATGACATATGTAACATGCTTGAGTATTGCTTGCCAAATGTGACCCAATCAGGCAAATTCTGCTTTAACATCTAGCATTTCTAAAGAATTCATTTGTTAGTAATAAAGCAGGTATCAAGTATGGTTTTATATGACACAGATAGCTCAATCTAGATAGAAGTAGATAGTTAATGGATGGATGACAAATAAATAATAGTACTGTCTTTGTCCATTTAGTATTGCTATAACAGAGTATCTGTGACTTGGTCATTATAAAGGAAAGGAATTTGGTTCACAATTCCGGTGGCTGGACAGTTCAAGATTAGGCAGCCACATCTGGTAAAAGCCTCATGCTGCTTCAAATGATGGTGAAAGAGGAGAAGCCACGGGCAAAGAGATCACACGGAGAAGAAAGGCAAAAGAGAAAAGCTGACTAAGCCAGACTTTTTAACAACCTGTTCATGAGGGAACTAATCCACCCCCTTAAGACTGAGACCTCACCCAACCCCTGAGGGTGGGCGTTGATCTAGTCATGAGGGATCCATCTCCAGGAACCAATACCTCCCACTATGCCCCAACTCCCAACAGGACCACCTTGAGGATCAAATTTCAACATGAGTTTTGGTGGCACAAACCACACCCAAACCATAGTAGAAAGCTGATTAACTGGTTGATGACGTAGAAGAGGAAAAATGCATTTTATAAATGCTCATGTTAGACTAACCTTGAAGTTTATATTTTCAGGCATTCACATAACCCAGGTTAAACCAAAATGCTTTTTCAAATTTTTCCACTATGCCAATAGGAAGAACCACCATCTGGATGAATTCTTAAGCACAGGGGAGTCTCATTTGCTACTGATAACCCACAAGAGAAATGAAAATGTGATTAAGCTAACCATGTACAACACTTCTGTTTTTATCTTGCTCCATATTACCTTTCCCTCAAAAAGAATATTTTAAAATGATGCTATTACTTTAATAGCTTCCATTTGCATTCTGAATTTTCATTGTGCCAGTTATCCGATTCCACTTATATGATGAAATTTGTGGGCCTCATGGCTATTTTAATGTGATGCCTTTTATACCGTAATTGAGAGAAGTCTCCAATGAATAAAATAAATGGTTTCAGAGGGTTCTTAAGCCCTCAGCAGACATCAGCTAAAATGTTAAGAGTGCCTCCAAATCCCACTGGTGCTATATTTTCTAACCATGAAAGAAATGTCATTATTGTAAATTCCCAGCTTTTGTCTGAAAATCTTGTACTAGATCCCTTGAGCGCCAGCTCAGTTAATTAATTCAATTTCCTCTCTAATCTCTAAAACATTTTCATATTTAAGACAATAAATGAGATACTTAAGGGGTTCAGTCATTGTTGGTCATTAATGTGTCAGGGAATTAGAAAAATTGCTCCTAGTTTTCAGTGACATGAATAATGTCTCTTTTTTTTTCTTCCAATGGCTCTGACCTGGACAAGGTTAAAAGCATAGTTTCTCTGCAACTGAATTTAAGAAAATCCTATTTTCCACTTGCTTTGCTTTTAACACACATATCGAATGCTCTTCCTTTTCTATGAGCAATAAATTTGATATGTAGCTTGATAGGTTATGCCAATTTAAAGATTAAATTAGTTAATAATAACTTTGAAATTAGTGATTAGTTTAGAAGAAGAATAATTGCATTTTCCTTGAACCAATACATAAGGTTAATGCAGTTGGGAGTGTGATGGCTCCAGCAGCTTTGACACTAATTGGCGATTGTGTTACATGTTAAGATAAGGAGTCAGCATGAACAAATTCTCATGAGGTTTGCAGGAAGACAAAGCTATTTGTTCACAAACCTGCTTTTGTCCATTTGAAAGGTTGGTTTAATTTCATAAAAGGTTGGTCTGTGACCTTCAGGATAGAATTTCATAGTATTTAATGCCTTTGACTTTGGATTATCCAATTTAAACAAAGTGCAGAAAACAATGTTTTCTGTAAAGCAAAATCAGCTATCTCTTCGTCAATATGAGTCCAATGGTTCTTCTAAAATTGACAATCTCTAAAGAAAAAAAATGAGATGAAAAGAAACTAGGCTTCTAATTGTTCATAATGTTTTGTGTTTGTATAGCTCTTACTTCAAAAATCTTATCATTTCGTGCATGTACACAGATGCATTCCTGTAAGAGTGATTCTGCAATGTTGAAGAAGGATCTAGAGATTTGTGGATAGGGTAGAAAAATTATACATCACACATTGTCCATAGGACAATAGAGACAGAAGATAAAAAAGAGAAAATTCCATAAATTCTACTGTAGGAACATACCTATTGCTGTCTTGTCTCTGGTTATCAATCAAATGCAGAAAAGTTTCAGTTTTATTAAAAAGGTTCCAGTTATATTTTTCCCATTCCTACTTTTTTAGAGGTTTAGTATTTTATACTATTAAAAGCTTAATGTTTTCCTCATCAAAATGTTAGAATTTGAAATTTTTATTTTAAACATATGCTCACCAATATTGGCTTCATAATAAATATTTTCACAATGAAGAATATGTTTGTGCAAAACAGGAGTATTGGTAGATATTACCAATATATTGTTTATTCTGATGCTAATTAGATCATTGGACTGTCTCATAGTACATTATGAATCGCAATTTTCCTAAAGTTGCATAAGATCGTTATATGTAGACCTCACCTAATTTGCTTTATCCTCATCTTTTTTTTTTGGGGGGGGGGGTTGGAGTCTCACTCTGTCTCCCAGACTGGAGTGCAGTGGCCGCTCCCGGCCACCGCAGCCTCGACCTGCTGGGCTCCGGCGATCCTTCCGCCTCAGCCTCCTGAGTAGCCGGAATTACAGGTGTGCGCTACCACGCCCAGCTAATTTTTTGATTTATTGTAGAGATGAGGTCTTGCTGCCCAAATGGGTCTCAACCCTCAGGCTCAGGCAATCCATTCACCTCAGCCTCCCAAAGGCGTATCCTCATCTTATATACTATCTTCTTTTAGGGCTTAAGCAGATATAATAATATTGCACATATTTTCCATTTTCTGACAGGTTTTTACATTTAAACTGTTATATATTTTTTGCCATTTCTTTCTTTTAGACATTAAAACTTAAGGTGGGTGATATCATGATTTTAGCATAAAAAACAAGATAATTATTTCCCGATAATCAAAAATCAATTAAATATAGTCATGTCACTTACTGATCTGGCTACTTTCTGAAAAATGTGTCACTATGTGATTTTATCATTGAGCAAACATCAGAGTGCACTTACACAAGCTACACGGTACAACCTACTACATATCTAAGCTATATAGTATATCCAATCGTTTCTAGGCTACAAACTTGTATAGCATGTTACAGCACTGAATAGTGTAGACCGTAGGCAATTGTAACACTAAGGTAAGTATTTGTGTATCTAAACAAATCTAAATATAGAAAAGATATAAATAAAGGCATAAAATATTAAAAAGTGACATGCCTTTAACAAGCAGCTATATTATCATCTTGAGATCACTGTTGTACAGCAGTTCTAAGTATCTTCATGTAGAACATGACTGTGTTTCTAAATTAAAATGTGTAATAAATCCATCAAGGAAGGCTGTTTTAAAAATGTGAATAATTTTTGCAAATAAAGTATAATATCCAGTTATTTTCTGGTCAAGATTCTTCTTAAGCACTTATAAGTAAATATTTATTTAAATGTTATTTACATAGTTATACCAAAGGATGAACACTGGAATCACAGTGTCAGAAAGCGTAACGTATTTTGTGTTGATTTACTCAAGACATAACACATATAACTAATAATATGCCTATCAAAGCTATGTTACCCAATCTGAGCAACCCATAGTTTTCACCTTAGTTTTGCTTTTTCTTCATGGCCTATTATATACTAAAAATGGCAAAAAAAGAAAAGAAAAGAAAAGAAAAATGAAACTTTCAAAGAGGCTAGCAACTTCTAAGTAATGTAAGAAGAAAGAAGTAGAAAAGATAAATACAGACTTAAGATGACAATGTTTACTAATGGCTTGGTTGATAGAAAAGATAATCAGAATTTATTTTAGCATGTTCTTCAATAATAAATTGTTAATCAAACTAGTTATAGCTCTTTAAATATTGAATTTATATATTTTAGTAATTCTTTATGTAATTCTTATTACATTTCAATTTCCGATTAATCCTTAATTCTGTTTGTTCAAAATATACAAATGGGTAAGTATATACATAAACAGTTTCACCATCACATTCCTTAAGTCTCTCACTATCACTGTTGAGGTGGCTTTACCAGTTGCCTAATAGAGCGTAGAGTAGATACACTTTATTCAACTCTTGCCCTGTTGACTTTTTTTCAACAGTTTTTTTTCAGGAGCTGGACATTCTGTTCAAAAGATAAATTGGTTTCTAATGATAATAGATCACATTAAAAGAAAATATAAATAGATTAAGTAGATCATGTACATTAAATTATAATAATTCACACTATTCCTAGAGAGGCAGAAAAATATTTCTTTCCCCCGTTTTTCAGATTTCTTATAACCATTAGTGTTGCTCATCACTTTTGTTTTTTTGTTGTTGCTCTTTGAATATATGAAAATAATGTTCTTTTAAAAAATTTTTTTATTATAAAGATGTGGAGTACAATTCAGGGTTAGGTATACAAACATTGATTATGCAGGTACCCTTGTTGATGAGGTATGCCCCTCTCTCCCCTAGCAGTTTCCCTCAACTGCCAATCCCACCCCCCGCCCCTGACAGAAAATAGTGTTCTTTTATCAGTGGGTTGACTTGCATTTTTTAAGCTGATAGGTATTTATGCCTAAATTTATTAATAATTTGAATTTTTTCTTTTATGACTCATTTAATTCTTTTCCTTTTCTCAGATACGTTAAATTTCTAGCATTCATGATGTTTAGAATTCTCCAGAGAAGCAACCAATAGGATATACATGGAGAAAGACACGTTTATTTAAGGAATTAGTTCACTTGACTAGTGGAGGCAGGCACATCTGAATCTGTAAGGTTAGGTAGGCTGGATATTGAGATAAAAGTTCATGCTGCAATCTTGAGTTTGAAATCTGTAAGGCTAGTTAGCTGGAAATTCAGGCAGGATTTCGATGTAGTCTTAAGGCAGAATTTATTCTCCAGATAACCTTAGTTTTTTTTCTTAAGGGCTTTAACTGATTGGATGAGACCCACCTACATTATGTAGGATAATCTACTTTACTTAAAGTAAATTGATTATAAATGTTAATCACATTTACGAAACATTTTCACGGTAATGTCTAGAATAGTGTTTGACCAAATGGAGAACCATAGCCTAGCCAAGCTGACACATTATGTTATATAATATATAAATTATATAATAATATATAACATATATGATTTATATGTACACATATGCTTCTAATTTATTCATTCTGACAGCTATAAATAGTCCATTTACTGAATCTTCCAGTTTATGCTTCAGCAATTGTTGTGCATATAGATTGTTTCTTGTTACTTGCTATTGTGAATAGTGCTTCTAAGCGTATTATTTTATGCATATTTTTTATTAGCATTGTCCAAAACACCACTAGGATGGCTAAATAGTAGAAAGGAGTGCTTACTAGCTATCCTGGTTTGCAAACCGGAAGAAGAAAGTCTTCAGCATGGATCAAAGATGCTCTCTCTTCAAAGAGGAGAAGTATAAGCTGGGTTTTATGCCTAACAGGGCCAAGATCATACATAGTCAGCAGGTTTAGGGGAAAAGCTATACATATTTATGAAGAGAGCCAAATGTATGTGAATTGGGTAAACATATATGTAACATGAATCACACATTCACTTTGGGGTGGGATTTTAGTACTAGAATGAGTGGGAATTTGGCTCAAGTCAAAGATGAACTATAGGGCACGAAGACAGTTTGTGTCCAGCCTCTATCAGCTGGTTAAAACTGTCCTAATGTCTGCAATTGCTTGTCAGAAAAGAGTTTGTAAGACAGGTCCACTGCCCAATCAGAGTTATAGTAGTCTTGGGTTTGAAATCAAAGTTGACAGCTCCTATTGATTTGGGATTTTAGCCATAAGAATTTAGAAATTTGCCATACCACCTTAACCCTGAATTCTTGACTTTCAGGAATCTTGGTTTACAATGGGCATTACGACTTTCTTGGCTAACTAACACACTAAAAATCAAGAGTATGGAATTTGGACTTGTTCGACAACATGTCAGGATCTGTTATGAAGCAACGTTGATGGACTTAGAGTCTAAAATACTGAGTGATCTATCACAGAAACAAAGAACTGAGTACCACATGTTCTCACTCATAAGCGAACTTTGAATTATCCAGTACTTTGGGAGGCTGAGGCAAGAGGATTGCCTGAACCCAGGGGTTCAAGATCAGCCTGGGCAATTTAGCAAGACATCGTCTCTACAATAAATCAAAAAAATTAGCCGGGCATGATGGCACATGCCTGTAGTTCCAACTACTTGGAAGGTTGAGGTAGAAGGATTGCCTGTGCCAGCAGGTCAAGGCTGCTGTGGCCATGAGCATCCCACTGCACTCCAGCCTGGGCAACAGAGTGAGACTCTGACTCAAAAAAAAAAAAAAGAAAGAAAGAAAAGTTATCATAATACTATAAGAAAGTTCTTGGCAATAGCGGGAAGCTACCAGGGGAGAGGAAGGAGCACACCTCATCAACAAGAGTACCTGCATAATGAACACTGGTATACCTAAACCTGAATTGTACCCCACATCTTTCAAATAATTGTTTTAAACAAAAGACAGTATGGTAAGGCACAGAGATAGATACTGATACATACAATAGAATGCAAAGCTCATCTATGTGTGGTACTTGAATAACATGTCAGCTAAGTTGAAACTATAAGGATTTTTCAATAATTGAAAGTGGAAAAAAATAATTATATATGTAGAAAAATGAAGTTAAAGCCTACTTTTTGAGGAAAAACATACTAATGAAAATAAAAAGATGAGTTACAACTGGACGTATATTCTCATGACACACAACTACAAAATATATTTAATAATATGTTTTCAAATACATTCCTCAGATTACTAAGAAAAGCACAAATAACCCAGAAGTTCCATAGAAAAAAATATATGATCAAGCATTTTGCAGAATGGGAAAACAATATGAAACAATGCTAAACACCATGTGATTCATAAAAATTAAATAACATAACCAAATCAGGCCAGGTGCAATGGCTCACACCTATAATCTCAGCACTGTGGGAAGCTGAGGTAGAAGGATTTTTTGAGCCCAGAAGTTGAAGACCAGCCTGAGCAACATAGCAAGACTTCATCTCTCAAAAAAAAATAAATAAATTACTGGGCATCTTGCCATACACCTGTATTCCAAGTTACGTGGGAGACAGGGACAGAAGGATCACTAGAGTCCAGGATGTCAAAGATTCAGTGAATCTTGATTATGCCAGTACACTCCAGCCTGAACACAGTGAGACTCCAAATCAAAAAAAGAAAAAAATACATACATAGAAATTTTATAACCATCAAATTACTCATTTGATAATGTGGTGTGCATTTCTCATCAATTTGTGAAAACTTGCTATATATTTGTGATGCTGTTCTTTACCTACTGTACAAGTTGTACATATTTTCCAGTGCATTATGCCTTTTCCTTTTTATTTTATCTTGTGCCATGAAAATATTTTAAATTTTATATTTAAATTTTATATTTTAGGTAGCCAATATGATTGAAGTGCTTAGTATTTTATTTAGCCAATATGTCTATATTTTTCCATCATTAAATGCTACACAAATAATAACTTAAATAATTTTTTTAAATTTTTAATTTTAAAGATGTAGGGTACAATTCAGGGTTAGGTATTATTCATTATAATAATGAAAATTAACTAAAAACCACCATGAAAATATCTTATTAAAATGTAAACGTTTGAGAACATATTCAATAAAAATTGGCAAAAACGTTTAAGATGACAACTTTCACTAGTATTACTTAATGCTGACTTTTTGTTCTTAATAAATGAAGACATACACAGAGTAGTAAACCAAGAAAAGTTAACTTCTTATTGAATTTTTGGAAAATATCACTTGACAGATAACATAATTAGTATTGTAAGACACTATTTTGATTAAAGCTGTGTTTTATCATTTGGACTTTATTATTCAAAAATTCTGTGATTCATTTTGATGGATCAGCCGGAATTTCCAGAGGTCTCCTAAATATCAGTAGATATGCCTGTTTTCTTTTAGCTAGAAATAAAATGTCCTTAAATTTTCATTACAGTGGTATTGAAACATGCATTGCCCTCCATAGAATTTCTGAATATTCCCAAGAGGTATATGTTCTTGTAATCATGCATGGCTCATAAATTCTGCTTCTTCTAAATTAGTTCAATTTTGCAATCATATGCCATTACATTTAGGCTATTCTTATTTTCTGTCACATTTGCCCAACTATAAAACTTTGCCCGTTTTTATTTTATTTTATTTTATTTATTTATTTATTTATTTTTGAGTTGGAATCTCACTCGGTCCCCCAGACTGGAGTGCAGTGGTCGCTCCCGGCCACCGCAGCCTCACCTGCTGGGCTCCGGCGAGTCTTCTGTCTCAGCCTTCTGAGTAGCCGGAATTACAGGCGTGTGCTACCACGCCTGGCTGATTTTTTTTTTTTGATTTATTGTAGAGATGAGGTCTTGCTGCCCAGGAGGGTCTCGAACCCGCGGACTCAGGCAATCCACTCACCTCAGCCTCCCAAAGGCGCGGAATTACAGGCTGAGCCACCGAGCCCGGCTGCCCTTTATTTTAACTGTTACACATACACAGACACACACACACACACACACACACACACACACACACACACACACACACACAAGCATGTAAACACAACCACATTTAAATCAACTGTGCATACAGTGTGCTCTAGTGAATGTTGGGAGACAAGGAAAGACGCAGAGATTTGTATTACCTCAATTTGAAATATTGCATTCTCTAATCATTTCCTCCTATCTTCCAACTCATTTCCTCTGAGAGTCCCACTCTTCTCCGAAAACAAATGTGAACCTTCTTCAGTTCTTTGATCCTATATGGTTTTCACTGTCCATGAGCTATTCCATATCCTTACATCTCTATTCATTCATCTTAAGTCACAAGGAAAATAATTATATTAATTCCCTTACAGAAAACCCTCAAATCCTTTCTGGATTCATTTTACTCACTGAATTAAATCACAATCCTTGCTAAACCTAAAAATCTACCCTTTCCACATATGTGTTTACACAGCTGAACACAGATGAGGAAAACATGTGGACTGTTTTTATATGAAATTCATGATCAATAACTTTAACTGGAGCTTTATGTTGTTGGCAGTCAGATTACACTTAATTTGGACATCCAAATTGCCACTTTTCTGGGTTAATTATTTCATACTTTCTTTTCTTTCATCAACATTCATTCCCTCCATTTCATTATCACATCAAACTGATGGCATTCTTATTTCACTGAAAAAAAAGTATCTCCCATCATGACATCTATGTACTTTGGGTCTTTTTATTCTTTTTGAAATCTGCATTCTCATAGTTAAGACAAATCACTTTACCAATACATCTCAATATTTCTCACTTATTAAAATAGTTTGCTCAAAAAAACTTATACTTTCTCCTGTGTTCTTTATGACTTCACTAGACTATTCCTATATACATACCTACATACTATAATTTTTCTACTCTAAAAATTTACAAACCCTTCTTAAAGAAGAGATGGAGTTATGCTTATATTCTTACTGTTATTGATTGTAAAAATGTTAACAAAATATAAAAACACTTCTTACAGAAATTGAACGCAATTGGTTAGATAAAATTACTGAAGAAAAGGAGGAAAAAAGAATAAAGAAAATTATTTTCTATATTAATCCAGGCTTTCTCCAGGAGAGCAGTTGCCAAACAGTCATAGAACAGAAAGCAGGAACAAAAGCAGGGTTTTCAAATCACAATTGTCTTTCTGGTTGTAGAAATCAAAGACTGATGATCATATCAGAGCTGCCTTAGTGAATTGAACTTTCTCTGAGGGGAAGATCCATAGAAAGGGGATTTGCAGAAAAATAGCCAGATAAATCTGTATAAGAATTTCCCTCAGTCCCTTGGCTAGCCTCTATGCTGTGTATGCACAGGGTGAAATTCTAAGAGGCTTAGCAGAGAATAGTCACTATAATTCTGAATTACCTACCAGAGATTTCAGAGGTTGTATAAGGCAAAAAAAATTGGTTCATGTGCATCTAAAGTAGAGATAATCTCTTCATGTGCACTTGAGGCATTTATGAATCTAGGTCGTATTCTCATCATAAGCATAGTTTTGACAATTTTGATGTATATTCTCTGACCACTATGGTTTTTAATTAGTGTTCAAAAAACAGAATATTTACTGGAAAATGAAAAAAAATTCCTCTACATAATTAATATTTTGAAGAAGAAATCTGAATGGAAATTAAATATTACCAAACAACAATGAAAATACAACATGTCAAAACTCATGAAATGTAGTTGAAGTGGTGCTAACAGTGATTTTTTAAAATCTTTAAATGAATATGTGAGCAAAGAAAAATTATTTAAAATTAAGAACCAAGCTTCTAACATGAGGATCTAGAAAAGAAATAAAAATTGTTTTCAAAACTTAAAGTTAGAGAACAGTAGCAACAACAATAAATAAAAAATGAATCAATAAGAAAGAGAAATCAATAAACCAAGTTTGTTCTTTAAAAATTTATTAAAATTGATAAATTAGGCTTCAATAAAATTAAGAATAACTATTCATCAAAAGGCATAATTAACGTCATTAAAATAAATACAAAGTAGAGGCCAGGAAAATATAGTAAAAGTGCATGCCAGGACCTCCAATAACCAAAGGTGTGAAAAGATGAATGCCCCAGATCAAGAAGAGAAAATGCATAAGTCCTTCCTCTGCTTTTTTGTTCTATAGGGTCTGTCAGTGGATTCGATGATACCTGTCCTCATTGGTGAAGATGACTCTTCTTGACACAGTCTATTGATTCAAATGCGAATCTCTTCAGAAACACCCTCACAGACACACCCAGAAATAACCTTTTACCAGATATCTGACTATTTCTTAATCCAGTGAAATGGACCCATAAGCCTAACCGTTACACTGTATATGAAGAGATAGGTACAGGAATACCCACAGCAGTTTTACTGATATTAATCCTAAATTGGAAGCAACCCCAAAATTCATCAGAATGGATAGCAAACTGGGTGAATAATTTGTGGTATAGTCATAAAAATGTGGTATCACACATTGTGGAGCTACACAATGAAAATGAATGAACCATTTCAGAATAGCATGTCTTAATTTATAGACATATTTTAGAGTTCAAAAAGTTACAAACTAAGGAATATATATTGTATCACTCCATTTTTGTTAAATTCACATTCAAGCAAAGCTAATAAATGGTGATAGAAATCAGAACTTTTGTTACTCTTGGACAGATTAATGACAGTTAAAGTTTACAAAGGAGGCTCTGTCTGTGTGCGTAATATGTTCATTTTTTGAGTAGTGGTTACATTGATGCACACATGTAAGAATAATTCAATCTATACACAAGATTTGTGACCATACTGTACATAATTTAAATTTCAATTACAATTTTTGATACCACTGCTTCTGTAATTAATGCCCTGATATGTTCTCTTCATAGCAAAGTTCTATGAAAGAGTTGGCAATATTTGTATCCAATTTCTTTCTTCCATTTTCTAGTAAATTTACCCCAATTAGGCTCTCATGTCCACTGCTTCTGCAAACTTTATTAAATTTAGCAATGACCTTCTCATTATTAAATTTGATATCAATTCTCAGTCTTAATTTTTTTTGTTGTTTGTTTGTTTTGAGTTGGAGTCTCACTCTGTCACCCAGACTGGAGTGCAGTGGCCGCTCCTGGCCACCGCAGCCTCGACCTGCTGGGCTCCGGCTATCCTTCCACCAGAATTACAGGCATGCGGTACCATGCCCAGCTGATTTTTTGATTTATTGTAGAGGTGAGGTCTCGCTGCCCAGGCGGGTCTCGAACCCACGGGCTCAGGCAATCCACTCACCTCAGCCTCCCAAAGGTGCAGGATTACAAGCTGAGCCACCGAGCCCGGATAGTCTTAATGTTTTTAACAACATTTCATATAGTTTATCACTCTCCTTCCTGTTCTTGACTTGGCTTCATTTGTATGCTTTCCTGTCTCTATTCCTTCTGTCTTCTTTACCAATTCTACACCTCCCCACTTGAATATTTGAGTATCCCAGATGCTGGACTTCTTTTTCACTAAAATAACTTCCCAGCTGATCATCAAACCCTGTGGCTTGATGACTCCTGATTTTACATCTGCAGTTTTGACCTCTCCCTTGAAATCTAGGCTCATATATCCAATTGCATACTCAACAATTTTTAGATGTCGTATAAAACTTTGTACTTCCCAAACTGAGTTAACCTCCAATCTGCTTCTTTCTTAGTTTTCTTCATCTTCGTTGACATAAAATTCATTATTTCTGTAGTTCAAGCCAACATTTTTGGAATGGCCTTTGACTCCTTTCTTTCTCTCATTTTCTTCCTTTGAAGCATGATGGATCCCTTTCAAAAATAGCGCATATATGGCAGTTTTTTACTACCTCTATTCCCACTGCTATGGTTCAAGTTACTATCATATAAATTATTGCAAAATTCTTCTAACTGCTCTTTCTACTTCCACCCTTTTAAAATCAGTCTATTCTCAACATAACACTGAGAGAGGCCTTGTTAAAATATGACTCTAATTACTACATACCTCTGCTCAAAACTTCTCAATAAGTTTCTGTTTCACTCGGAGTAAAAAGCAAGTCCTCATATTTTACTAGCCCTATGTAATCCCCTCCACTCATTAACTCTCTGATATCATGTCTTATTATCACTGGTTTTTTTTGTTGTTGTTCTAATACAGCCACACTGTTCTCATGATTTTTTTTTAACTTTAGGCACTTAACCAACTTGCAGCCTTTGTAATTACTCTTTCTTTTGCTGGAACGCTTTTCTCTCTTGACCATATCTACATATGGCTTGGCTTCTCAGCATGGCTTTCCACCAAAAGTTATACTTGCAAGCTTTTTTTTAGTAATGCACACTTATTATTCCACTTCCAATCTTTGTTTTTTAGTTTTCACATACCATTATCTAATGTGCTACATATTTTACTTATTGATTTGTCAGCTTTCTATTGTACTAGAATGCAAACTCTATAAAGACTAGAATTTTTATTGTTATCATCTTCCCAAAGTAGCCTCAGAATCTAAAACAGTGTATCACATATAGTAGGGTTCAATTAAAATTTTTAAATAAATAATTGATTAAATTTAAAATAAAATCCTAGGTATTCCTGTTCCTAATTTTTAAATGCCCGTATGTTATTTCTGTTCTTCAAATTATGGTATATTGCCATGTTCCTCAGATCCTTCATGAATTCCCTCCTGAGGTGTTTTAGAACTCTGACTTCTTTCTAACTCAACATATAGAACAATTCTGCTTATTCAATGCTCAAACTCACATCCAAGCCCACACTTTCTTATCCAAATCCATGAACTTTTTCAAGAGAAAAAAATATCCTTTTGTTCAATGATATCCACTTTCCTGTAAAGGCAGTTGCCCAGTTGTTGCATAGCCATGGTTTAATTCAGTTTCTAAATGTACATAAAAGTCTCCCGCCTCTCCCTGCCACCTGCTGTGGTACTGGCGTGTCTTCTCAACAGGATTTTTTTTTTGTTTCTAAAGTAACATATTCAAGAAAATATATTAAATAGTCTCTCTGTAGGTTTTGGGGTGGAAGGTATAATTGGGCAGTATGCAAAGGTATATATTTGTTATATGGAATATGTAAGACAGTAGTTATATTGGAGTCAGGAGATCATTTAGGAAATTAATTCACATTTACAGGTGTGAGGTGTAGAATATCTAGATTATCATTTAAGACAGGATCTAAAAGAAAAGGAGTGATATGTGCTTCTAAGAGAAAACTGAATTTAAACAACAACTGGTTTTTATAGACAAAAATATAGAGATTGAATTTAAGAAGAATCAAGATGGGAACATCAGGAAATAATAAAATAATTTTTGTTATTTTGAGATCTTGCCTTCTCTAGAGATATATTTGAACCTTTTAACCTTTTAAGTCATAAGCCATAAAGATAGCATGTTAATGCTGGATGCCATATCAAAGACATCTTTTCAGGCATATCTAGAGTACATTTTCATAAAACATCAATTTAAGCTCTGTCAGTTACATCTGCTCCTTAGAGATTTCATCAGTCACATTGTGTTAAATCACATGACTGTTCATGAAATGATTGATAGCATACAGACAGAACACATCCAAATATGGAGGTCTTATTAGTTTTTAAAATTATTCATGAGCATTTCACATAAGCTCCAAATATCAAGTATTTAGCATAATATTATTCCATACACATATTTTAATTTTGATGATTAAACAAAACTTTATTGGGGTTTTTGTAGGAAAGGCAATGCAGAGCAGGGTGAAGAGTTTAGGATTGGCTAGTTTGAATGATTTCTGTAGGCTCTAAACTAGGGGCAGTCCCTTCCTGCCTGGTACCTGGCCATGGTTTGATTGAGAAAGAGAAATATTGCCTTCTGGAGGATATGAACAAGATAGAGAAGGTATGCATTGGTTAGTTTGGATAACAAAGGCATGCTCTTGGCTGGACCAATCTCTAAGAATAGGCTTACCCTAATAGGGTCAGTCTCCCCTCAGCTAAAATTATTTTTTTAAGATGTCAAAACATACAATACAAAAAATAAAAAGTGTACACAATGCAAAACTCCAAACAAAATGTCATATGTAATGCAAAATAGACGACATCCACATTTTAAAATTTATCAATTACTTTTTATTTATACTTATTTTTATCAGTCATTTGGCAATTAATTACATACTAAGGTATGAACTTGCAGTATCAATGGGGGACTCTTTAAGAGTTTTATTCTTGCTTGGAAACGTATAATGAGTTGAGAATGATCCTCCCAAAAGAGACTATGAAAGTTGCATTATAAGATGTCAGGCCCTTTTGAGGCATTATAAACAGGCAGCCAGAGAAGGAAAGAACAAATGGGAGGTTTTAATGGTGAAACTTCATCATTAAAGTACCTACAAAAGAACTAATATCTGGGCATGTGGCAAACAGAAACTTCTAATAACAGAGCTAATAGCACTCTCCTTGTAATAAACCAGGCCCTTTTCCTTTAATTTTCCTTTTTCCCTTTGCTCAACAATAAAGGGGCCAGAAAACTGCAACTGTTGAGTGATAAAAAGAGAAAATAAGAAGAAAAACACTCCAATCTTCTATTCCTTAGTGCCTAACAACACTGAGTCAGGTCAGACGGTCAAAGGGAAGACATTGAAGTGAGAGGGTGAATTTTTTATTTGGATAATAATGAGTTAACTGCCTTCTTTTGATTTACTTCCTGTCTATAACCCTTCTTTTCTCTTTTGTTGTATTGTCCCAGATGAGGTTTTCAAATGTTACAGTCAAATAGAGCTTATCTCCTTGTTAAATGCAAATACCACCATAACGTGTTTGAGTTTTACTTTCCTATGACCTACACACTGAAAAATTAGTCTCTTCGATATGCCAACCATTTTTCAAAATTCTAATATATGAAACTTTGGAAGGTTTGAGTAAAGAAGAACTTTACACCCTAGGGAGATTGGTTCTGATGATCTGGCCATAATTATAGAATGAGGGTCACCATTCCCAGGATACAAATGTACATTGGGAACATTATTCATGACCTCATCCAGAGCTGAACCTGGTTCCCCATGTGCGACATATTATGACTACCCACTGACACACCATTCCTTTGTTTCTCTGCTACTTCAGATTTTTCTATTGTCAGAGCACCCGATAATCACAACAGAACATATCTTCAAGCTCTCTTGACACTTATGGTGAGCACTGGATGATTTTCCAGCAAGGATCCATATGTATTGAATCAGAGGGAAGAATCTAAGTATAGAAATTAGAAACAAGTAGTTACAGAAAGCATAAACCAATGCTTAATATGTCCAATATGCATCTTTTGCATACAATTTTTTAAAATTTAAGCAATATTTTAAAACCAGGATACTGTGCATAGGAAATCAAATTTGGAGATTATCGTGACATTATGCTCTTAATAGGATTACATCCCTATTGTCAAAAATCAAAAGGACCTGAGTGTAACTCCACACTCCATAGAAGGCTCTCTTGTTTGTCAGATTAATATTCTGTCATGATAAATGTTTATTTATTTATTTATTTTAGAGTTGTGGGGTACATGTGAGGATTTACTACATAAGTAAATTGTATGCAGTTGAGGTTGGGGCTTCTAGCAAACCTGCTCTCCCTCATATGTAGGCATTATAAGTCACGGGTCTCCAGAGAAACCAATAAGATATAATATAATTATAATATAACATCTGTATATAATATAATATATATCATGTCTATCTACTGAGAGAGAGGTTTTGTTTTTGTTTTTGTTTTTGTTTTTTGAGTCAGAGTCTCACTCTGTTGGCCATGCTGGACCTGCTGGGCTCAGGCAATAAGTCCACCTCAGTCTTCCAAGTAGCCAAAACTACAGGTGCGCACTACCATGCCTGGCTAATTTTTTTGATATATTGTAGAGATGAGGCCTCACCAAGTTGCTCAGGCTGGTCTCGAACCCCTGGGCTCAGGCAATCCTCTTGCCTCTGCCTCCTAAAGTGCTGAGCCACCATGCCCAGCCAAGAGATTTTTATTATAGGGAATTGACTTTTGCAGTAATGGAGGTTCGGAAGTCCCGAGATCTGCAGGCAGAAAACTAGCAAACTAGAGACTCAGGTGCTGTAAACTGAATATTTGTGTTATGAAAGTTGATTATACAAATTGAGTCATTCTTGTCATACCCAACTAAATCAAAGCCATAGGGCCACTGGGCAAAAAGCACTTGAGGTGCATGGCACCTTCTCCGATAATTGAATTTTCCAGAAGTCCAGATGTTAACATGTTGTGCTGTTGCCCTAGGACCAATTTTACTTAGTAGCTATGGAGATAACTTTCCTTGATTCTAAGACTAGTTTTACTTACTGCCATCACTCACCGTAGAGTTTCCCAGCTCCTCCAAGAATTTTCTAGTGCCAGTGAACTTTGTTTCAAAGCAATATATAGCATTTATCTTTATAATAAACCGCCCAATCTTTTCTTTGTTCATTGGGACACACTGAGGACCACCCCAACCTGTGTGTCTGTGTACCAAATTACAATTCTCTGATTCACAAATAAAACATTTATTTTAGCGATTCATGTAAAGTTACAATAGATCAATTTATTTTTATTTTAATTGATTCAAATTTTATTTTGACTTTAGCAGTATCTCTCTCTCTCTCTCTCTCTCTCACACACACACACACACACACACACACACACACACACACACACACACACACACACACACACACACACACACACACACACACACACACACACACACACACAATTAAAAGACAGGTATCTATGAATCAGGAAAGGGGTTCTAACCAGACACCAAATTTGCTGGAGACATGGTCTTGGATTTTTCAACCTTCATAACCGTGATAAAAAAAAATATTTCAGCCTCCATAACTGTGAGGAAAAAAAAAAACATAATTCACCCAGTCTATGGTGGTTTGTTATAGCAGCCTGAACAGACTAAGCAGGAGAACTGATGATGTAAGTTCTCATCTGAAAGTTGGCAGGATTAAGAATCAAGAGGAAATGATTTTCCAGACTGAATCTAAAGGCAGGAAAAGACAATTATTCTATCTCAAGTAGTCAGAGAGAGAAGAAAAAAGTCATGGGGGAGCTGGCGAAATAGCTAAGTTATTTCTTACTTAGCTATTTTGTTGTATCTAAATCTTTAATTGATTATATGAGGCCCTCCCTCATCAGGAAGGACAATCTATTCAGCCTACTAATTCACAAGATTAATATTATACAATAACATCATCACAAGACACAGCTCAGAATAATGTTCTATGAAATACCTGGGTTCTCTGTGGCCCAGTCTATTTGACACATAAATTAACCATCACAAGTCCATCACTTGTAGACATGATACCCATACACATTTCCTTAAACCATACATAATCTCAAAATAAAGACACTGACAAGGTCATAATTTCATCTAACATGATACAGCTCTCTTGTGTGCAACCACAAATGCACTAGTCCCTTTCCCAGAAGAGGAGGTAGTTTTTGAATGAAGTTTACACTTCTTCTTTATATCTCATAACTTAAATAGTATGATATAAAGTCAACAAACCTTATTTTACATAAGAAAATAAGAGAGGGAAGAAAAAATATATTTTATCTATCAATTCACACACAAACTCATAATGTAATAAAATCAGGAGGAAAGGCACTTCTCAGTTACAGTCCTCATTTCTCTAACTGGTTACATGGCTGTGCAAGTATTTATAATTTCTTTCTTCCATTATTTATTTCATATTATTTGCCTTTGGCAATGGCCTTAGCTGGTTGTAGTTCTTTACTTAGTGGTGTAACCTTCATTTCTAAAGGATTTGGGTCATTGGCAGTTGTTTTCATTTTGTGCTGCTATAATAGATTATCACAGATTGGGTGATTTTAAAAAAACAGACATTTATTTCTCACAGTTCTGGAAGATAGAAAGTTTAAGATCAAGTGCCAGCATCTGGCAAGGGCTTTCCTGATGTGTCCTCACATAACAGAAGGCAGAAGGTCAAGAAAGGTCAATCACACTCCCACAATCCTTCTTTATAGTGGCATTAATTTATTCATGAGGGCAGAGCCTTCATGATCTAAACACTTTCAAATACTTGCATTGAAGATTAAATTTCCAACCCAGGAATTTTGAGGAATGTATTCAGACTGCAGCAGTAGTCGGTACCTGGATTGGGTTATTGTAGTTTTCTGTTTATTTCAGTCACAAGGCAAAGTAATACCAAAAGACACCCTAAGGGAAGTCCAGTATGCCAGACATACTCTTTTTTACCTCCATTGTGGAATAGTAGTCTGATTTCCTCTTGGTATTCAGGCAAACAGAACACAGGGTTGCAAAAAGAGGAAGCAAACATTTTGTTTGTGGGTTCCTTACTGAATTTAATAGCAAGGAATGACATTCCCATTTCTACTCCTTGATTCCTGGCTACGAGAGAAAAAGCACCTGTAATGGATTGAAAGTGTGTATCCCTCCACACACTTTCCCATGTGGTAAAATCCTAACCCCAATGTAAGAGCATTAAATGGTGGGACCTTTGGAAGGTAATGAGGTAATGAAGATAGAACCCTCATAAATGGGATTAGTATTCTGATAAAAGAGAACCCAGTGAGCTTACTAGGTCACTTTTTACACCTTGTCCCATGAAATTGGGAGGATTCAATCTCATTATTAGCTAATATAATTATATCTGTGATATTTTGTAAATCTCTATTACGAGATCGCAACATGGACTCTCAGTACTCTCTTTACTCGTAGACATAGAATCATTAACACCTTTAAATGTAATCAGATGATATATCCAGTTCCAAAAATCCCAGAGCCAATTAAGAAAACTCTTCTTAAAATTTTTCTTCCTCTAAAACTAGTCTTGGTGCCCACATTTGTATAGGAGTGTCCCAGAGAAACAGAATCATTAGGATATATATATAAATGTTAGGATTTATCAGTAGGATATATATAAATGTTTCCATTTTGGAAGGCTGAATCCATTCATGAGGGCATAGTCTAAACAACTTCCAAAAATTCCAACCTTTAAATATATATGTATCTGTATATGTAGATATATACAGTTGGCCCTTGAGCATCAAATTGAACTGTGTGAGTCTGTTATGCGCAGATTTTCTGCTGCCTCTGACACTCCTGAGATAGCAAGAAAAACCATCCATTTCTGTTTCTTCCTCCTTTTCAACCTACTTAATGCAAAGACAATAAGAATGAAGACCATTATGAAGATTCACTTCTACTTAATAAATAGCAAATATGTTTTATCTTCGTTATGATTTTCTTAATATCATTTCTTGTGCTGCCTGATGGTATTATAAGAATACAGTGTATAACACACATAACATACAAAATATATGTTTCTGATGAACAGTAGGCTACAGCAGATTCAAAAATTATAGACAAATTTTTTATTGCATCAGTTGTGGAGGCTTCTAACCCTTGCACTGTGCAAGAGTCAACTTGAATAATATACCTGTATTATATATGTCAATATATAAGTATGAGTGAGTGGCCCATGCAATCGTGGAGATGAAGTCTCAGGATCGTTAGTTGGCAAGCTAGAAATCCAGAAGAGTGACGATGTGGTCCTAGTCCCAAAGGGGCTGGTTCAGTTGTCTTCCTTAGAGTACTGATAGAGCTCATCCAGAAGCACCCGCACAGACACATTCAGAATAATATTTGACTCAATGTCTGGGCATTTTGCAATGAAGTCAAGTTGACACATGAGATGAGTCATCACAATAAACCTAATCCAGGAGTCACAATCTCATAAACGTTCAGAGACCCAGTTGGTAAGAAATTCATTCATATAACAGTGACTCAAACCTGAAGGAGTATGTGGACTAATTGGGGGAATGAACAGGAAATTAATGCATCTAATTAGTAAATGTTTAAGTAAAAAACTTTTCAAACCCCTTTGACTTTGTTGTAACCTTAATGGCCAAATCTCTGAAGGTGTAACAAACCCATCCCAAGACTGCAATCATGTTGCCGCTATGGTTGCTTGATTGCTTGACAGGCAGTACTTGGCACTCTGATAAAAATATTGTAAATGTCATCCTTGAAGTTTTCAGGGCACAGAATAATCTTACTTAAAACAATATCTTCTGCAATGGTCACTTTCTGAACTTATACCCAACAGGATTTCCAAATCCTCTAACTAATTAGAATATGAACAGAAAGATTCCTATAAATATCCAATCATCCACAAAGAGCAGCGATGATCTTCTGCTCAGATCCTTTAAGAGTAAATGAAGGAAAAAAAGAAAAACAACAACAACAAAAAAACAACAAGTGGACACAGCCTATTTCACACTAAAAATATGAGGTTAGAATAGTTAACTTTATGTATTCAAACAAATGTATTTATCTAAAGAAAAACCTTTAACAGTTAAGAAAGGGTGTTCATGACAGTAAAATTAACCTTGCAGTTAAAAGTAATGGAATACAAGTTAAACCAAGTTTTCTATAAACCTGTCCAACCTAAAATTTTAATCTGAACATATATGTTTCATAGAAACAGTAAGTTTATTTTTTATTTTAAAAAGTTCAAATACTTTATTTTTGCATAAAATGCAATGAGGTATGTAATGAAGTATCAATTTTTTTTTTTTTTTTTTGAGTTGGAGTCTCACTCTGTCGCCCAGACTGGAGTGCAGTGGCTGCTCCCGGCCACCACAGCCTCAACCTGCTGGGCTCCAGTGATCCTTCCACCTCAGCCTTCCAAGTAGCTGGAATTACAGGCATGCGCTACCACACCCAGCTGATTTTTTTTTTATTTATTGTAGAGATGAGGTCTCGCTGCCCAGGCGGGTCTCGAACCCGTGGGCTCAGGCAATCCACTCACCTCAGCCTCCCAAAGGCGCGGGATTACAGGCTGAGCCACCGAGCCCGGCTAGTATCAAATATGTTAAGTATTTTATCATCAAAATTATTTTTATGAATTGGAAAGAAGTCAAAGATTTAAATATAGTAAATTAAATTATTTTAACTATTACATTTATTTTGTCTATGGAAAGTTTAAGAAGTATTTGGCTTATTTCCTTTATTATTATGACATTGAAAATCACATCTAATATCCAGATTATATTGAGAAACAATGGTGTAATAATATGATGTATTTTCAAAGTCTGACCACTTAATTTATTTAAAAGCATTTGTCTTGGTTGTTCTGAATAAGTTTTTTCCAAGTTCTGAGAGACATTGCCAAAAGTGTCTAGACTAATTAAAGTTTACTTTTGTCTTTTTTACATAGTTGTTTCTAATAGATTGTTTCTAACTTAAATATTCACCATGGGAAGCTTTTATTTTGTTTTAATCTAACATCACAAATCATTTCCATTTGAAATTGCACTAGAAAGATCATTAGAATAAGAATAAGTAATTTTATGCAAGCATAAATCACTAGTTATATGTGGAAATTCTTTCATTATAATGTTTCAACACGGAAAATACCTGGTAACTTTCAGTGTTTCTCAAAGTATTGAGGCTTACAGTTAAAGAAGATGAGATTTTTGAGTTATTTAAAAATAATAATAAAGTGTCCCATCCATTCCTGATTGCATTTAAAAAGTAGATGTGTAGAAAACTATAAGCCAAAACAAACTGAATTTCTAGCTTCTTGATTTATCAGCCCATAAGCCCATCTGTCGGGGTTGAGTATCTTTTACTTCATTGTTAGCTTATGTCAGTTTGAGCATCATGGTAGAGACATTAATATCCACCTAGTTTCATTAGTCTCTCCTTCTGAGCATATGGGAGGATTATTCTTGCTTGTTTTTAGTTATATAGGATCAATCAAATGACTGGTTCTGGCCAATGAAATGTGTAAAATGTGTGTTCTTTGAGGGTAAAATGTTTAATTGCTTATACAGAGCCCCAGAAGCCACATATCACTTACGGTGATTCAAGGTAACAGAGATTCTCTGTCCTAGATATTTGAGACATTATGTATTGATTTAAGATGGATGTATTATGTGAGTGCAAAATGATCTTTGTTGGGTTAAACCACTGGGATTTGGGAATAATGTGTTACTGCAGCATTATCTAGCCTAAGTTAATACATGTGTGTTTACATATATTAGCACCATTTAGCAATTAATAAACAGCATTTAATAAATAACACTAGAAGAAAGTACCTTTATAACCAATCATTAAGGGAAATTTTATCCTATTTTGCCCATGAAAATAAAAAATTCTATATGTATGTCTGTTTCTCTTTTGCTTCATATCTTCTGATTTTTGTTCATCTCTTCTGTTTTCTAAAATGAGTCCCATAACAATTACTAAGAAGCTAGCCTCTTTAGTCAACATTATTATATATTTACTTGTTGGTTTGAGTTTTTTGTTTTATGTTTGCTTGTTTGTTGTAGCAGATCAGGAAGGGAAATCATTGTTATTTTTTAGGTAAAAAGTTTTATTTACCAATTGGGTTGTAAACATACATGTGGACCCAGAGCTATAACATTTAAAATATTTTTCAAATGATGTGCCATTTTAATAGAGTCTCTATGCTGTAACTTCATATGGGTGGCTTTATCATGGCCAGTCTGGTGATCTAAAGCATTCAGACTCTGAATCTTACGTTTTTGAAAGAGTATTAGAATTTCCCTTCTTTTTAGGACTTTTCTTTATTCTGGGCTTCATTCACTCTGTCTTCTAATCTTGTTTCTTTTCTCTACATGAAACTTATAATCCAAAATTAGCCAAATGTTTCTGTTTCTTTTTTTTTTCAAATAGTGCTTTATATACTATTTTGCCCATTTTATTTATCTAATGGTAATATATTTGGTAAAATATGAAATTATTGAAATATTCATTTATTTATTTTTGAGTTGGGAACTCACGCTGTCATCAGGCTGGAGTGCTGTGGCATGATCACAGTTCACTACAGCCTAGACCTCCTGACACAAGAGGTGCACGCCATCACACCCAGTTTAATTTTTGGGGTTTTTTTTAAAGATGAGTTCTCACTGTTTTGTCCAGGTTGATCTTGAACTCATGGGCTCAAGTGATCCTCCCACCTCGGTCTCCCAAAGTGTTAGAATTATAGGTGTGAGTCACCATACCTGACCAGTTACTGATACTTTCAAAAAAATTGTGTCTTAACTGAGAATAAATTGTGCCATATTATATTATTTTTTCTAAAGAATTTTAGATATTAAAGAATTTAGATAAGGTAGAAACCCATCTAGTCAATAATAAAGAAAATAATGCAAATTGCTTCATCTCTTTGGTGACTCATGTTTATATTGCAATAACTTGCTGCAGCTACATAGGAAAATTGTTCCTTTGCTTGAATTCCAGAACTGTATACTTATTCAAGTAAAAAATGTCAACTACTTGAAATATTTTTGTTATCTAACTAAACATAAAAGAGAAGATAATGTTATGCATTTATAATGATTAAAGTAATATTTATTTGATATTTATTTGCATTTCTCCAAGAAGCACTTAAATTTGACACTTTATCATAAAACAAAGCAATATATATGTGCAAAGCAAGCTTTATGTTTGAGTCAAAGCAATAAATTTTGAAAGCTGTGTTAAGGTTTTTTATAAAAAGATATGGTTAGATGACATGGTTTTTATTTTTAAAAAATTAACTAAAGTGGCAGTAGAAGACAGTACATGGCAGTTAAGGAGTTCTTGCTGGAAGCAGGATTGCAGTTCAAACATCAAATTATCGATTAATTGTTTAAATCCTCTTTTTCATACTTTATACTTTAGGAAAGTTCTTTAACTCAGAATAAGTGGGCCAATTTGAACAACTCAGAAAGATTGTCAATATATTATTAAGTCAAGTTAAAATAAAGTTGTAACTAAAAACTGTGCCTTAATCTGAATTTGTGTGCTGGTTTCAAATGATCTATTAATGCAGCGTCCAATTATTTTAGAGATTTCAGAGAAAATTAAGAGATCATCTGAATACACTCTTTGCTGAAGCATTGAAGAAACTGAGGTTCAGAAAAGTAAAGTGAGGTGCTCATGTCATACAACTAATGATAGTTTTAGTCTTTCTTAACGTAAGTACTGCTTTTATTGTTTGCTTCTTTGTTTTTTAGTGTATTTGTCACCCACAGACTTTTTTTTCTTCAGTCTTGATACTATAATACTGTTTGGGAAACTGGTGTTTTAGTTCTAAGACAAGGCAAAACATGGACATACAATTATGCTTACTTTATACTCTAATGCAATTTTAATGCTATTTTAAATACTTTATAACTACTACTAGTTAAACTTTTTTTTTTTTACTAGAAGAAAATATAATGAAATTTTGACTCCTAGAAAACTGGTGTCAGGGTCCTGTGACCAAAACGTCTACTGACCAGAGGATTTAGAAAAGCCTTTCTGCCCAATCACTGTTTTCATACTGCCTTTTAAAATTTTGCTTTGTTTTGTTTTGTTTTGTTTTGGTTTGAGTCAGAGTCTCACTCTGTTGCCCAGGCTGGAGTGCAGTGGCATGCTCACGGCCACCCCAGTGTCAGCCTGCTAGTCGTTGGGGATTCTTATGCCTCAGCCTTCTAAGTAGCCGGAACTACAGGTGCACACTACCACACCCAGTTAATTTCTTGATTTATCGTAGAGACAAGGCTTTGCCAAGTTTCCTAGGCTGGTCTCAAACCCATGGCCTCAGGTAATCCTCTCACCTCAGCCTCCCAAAGTACTGGGATTACAGGCTTAAGCCACCTGTCTGCCAGCCTCTCTTTTTTTTAGAGATATGGTCTTGTTGTGTTGCCCAGACTGGATACTAGTGGTAGGATAATAGCTCACTGTAATCTCTAACTCCTGGGTTCAAGTGATCCCCCTGCCTCAGCCTTCTAAGCAGCTGGAACTACAGGAGCGTGCTATTGCCCACGGCTAATTTTTGATTTATTGTAGACAAGGTCTTGCCAAGTTGCCCGGGCTGGTCTCCAACCCACAGGCTCAAGCAAGCCACTAGCCTCGGCCTCCCAAAGTGCTAGGATTATAGACTGAGCCACCGAGACTGGCCCATGCTGCCTTTTAAAAAATGCACACTCTAGCGGGAGTTGGGCAACAGAGAACATGTATTTTAGTCTTTTTTCAATGTATTTTTTAAAAGGTTTTTCCTACAACTGCCTACAAATATTCAACTTTACAATGAAACTTGGTTGGCATGAGCTGGATAACAATTAAGAAAATCGCTTTAATACTATGCCAAGTATTGTTCTATTTTTACATTTTAGACTTTCATATTTGACTTAGTTCAAATAGGTAGATTTTGATTTAAACAGTTTGAAAATCACTAATTTCGGGCATTTATTTAGTCCTGACATGATATCGAAATTGAAGAGAAAACAGATCACTTGAATAGAACTTAGAATGCAATTAGAATTTCTTTTTTTTTAATACCAAGAGAGTGGGGAAATAGAGTGGGTGCTTTCAAGGAGAACAGAAGCAATGCAATGTATAGGCAAATATTGAATATACTAGAAATTACATTCAACAGTGGATATCATAAAACTTTCTTGTCAGCCTGTTTCTCATGGTATCAAAAATGCTAAATAAGGCTTGCAGAAATTGCCAATGGCTGACATTACTCCCAAATCTCTCCTATCGGTGCAAGGAATGTGCGTAAGGCGTATATTTTATTGAAAGACGGATTATAGTCATTTAATTGAGTCTATTATCCCGTGGATGTTAATTGGAGAAACTGCTGAGAAGTGCACAATGAGAAACAAAAGGAAAATGAGAGAGAAGGATACAGGGCTAGTTTTTAGAAAGTTTTTAATACGATGTGAAAGCTGTTAGCTCCATCGTGTCTGTGAGTAACTCAAAGGAGCCAGTCCATATTAAAGTCCTTCAGCTGGCATCGTCACCCAGTAGAAATAAAGATGGAGTTCTGTGTGTGACTAAGTTGCTTCCGGCCTATTTGTCCCACTCAGCGACATGTGGAGGTTGCATTTGCATGTACTTAGACTTATCACCATCTTCAAATTAAATTGAAAAAGGAAAATATAAAACATATTAAATTCAAATATTATTTTGCAATAGATGTTGGGAAAGGGTTTGGGTTGCACTGAATAGAATATGAGCGCCTACCTAGGAAAGTAAGTAAAACTTCATAAGGAACTTATAACCTCTTCTCTCATTTATTGCCCATATCTAAGTGATTCCAAAGTTCACTCAGTTCTCCTTATTCAGTGTCCATTCATGCTGCCACTCACCTCCAACCTCATTATCACTAGTGCTGATCAAATTTTCACTGCTGCAGTTCCTTATAAACTCTCGCCTTTAAACTTACCTCACTGTCTATAGGCTTCTCTCCAAATCATTCTCCATATTGCCCCTAGGGCATATATCTAACATGCCAAAATTTCTCATTAACATCCATGATAGATTCCTCATCATAAAGGAAGTGATTCTCACATCGTAGTGTCCATGGGATTTATCTCAGAGCCTTATACTCTGGCTCAAAATAAGAACTCACAACTATGTGTTATGTAAACAAAGTCACATTTGACTTTGTTTGACTCTGGTCTTAAAGAACAAATAAGTGTGATCTGGGTAGAAAAGACATTCTAGGCATAAGGAATATAATGCAAAATGAAAGACTGGAAAAGATAGAATTTTATAACGAATAGCCTACATCAAAGCTCTAAGGTATACATCAACCATGATCAACAAACTTCTAACTGTAATATATGTGTGCATATATGAAAGCATACATCTATGCACACATATATAAAACCATTTCTTGCTATATATAAATATATAATATAAATATAATGAGAAATTAAAAGAGATAGACTTAAGCTGTTTAACTCATGCAAGAATTCTAACTATACCTGTAAACATCTTGCAACTTGCCACATTTTTCAAGAGATGTGTAATTATCTGAATTACATTTTACTTTATTTTAAATTGATGACCTCAAAGGAATATTAACTGGGATGTTTTCTTTGATGTGCCTGACACCTGATTAGTGCTCCCTGTGCAAACTATAAAAGTGGGTCAGTTATAAGTTATGAAATAATTATTTTCAGATTTTGAACAATAGGCAGCACAGGATGGAGAGCCCTTGTAGAAGGGAAGCAAATGAAGCCAATAGGTTGGGAGTCAATCCTCCAAGGGTGTTTCACATTTCTGCACATCAGCAGAAATACTGACAGTTTTTCCCCAATCTTTCTTTTTGAGAACATTTGTATAGCAGCCTTAGAAGAGACAATGTCTTTCTCCTGGGAAAAGGATGGGCAGGGTTGCTTGCAAACCTCACATGAAAGATTGGGATTTGTTAGCCTCTGGGTGCTTTAGGTATAAAACAGACTCACATGTGTAGCAGCCATGCTGCCTTTCTGTGGAACTTGGGAAGCAATGGACATCCAAATGAATTCACAAGTTCATTAAGTCTGCTATACCATGTGATATAAAGCTTTTGTTTGTTTTTGTCTCTAATCTAGATTTCTAGTGTCTTATATCAGCCATTGTAAAACTGTGGCAAGCTAACTAGTTAGCAGGCAAGTAGGATAAATCTCAGACTCATCATAGTTTTTGACAAATCAAACAATTGCTTTGGCTTTCTGTCAAAGTCCAATCTAGACTGTGGTACAAGGGAGACAAGCTCACAGCATGGTGGTTTTATCAGGAGAGATACTAGAGTTTGGGGCTACTGAATCAGGTGAGGTTTGTGCAACAGAGAACCATGCAGAGAGGAAATATCTTGGAAAAAATATCAAGGAACCTCGAAGGCATTCTCTTAAATTTTCCATATATGCTAAGTTGCTTGTGGCCAGGGCAAGGCTCCAAAAGGCCAAAGAAAGAACAATTTACCATGAAAGCAACACCTCCCATAACAAGTAAGAATTGGAAAAATGCAAGAGGAACAGCTACTAAAGCTCGCATGGGGTTGTAAGAAATCGGAGTTTTAACTAATGAGCATAAAGAGTTTTCTCAAACATCCCATGTATTCCAAATATATGCCAGAAATAGTTAGCAGTGAGGTCAATCTAGATAGTCCTAGAGAAATGACTACTTTGGATGCTAACAAAGCTTAAAGTCAAACCAAAAGAGCTCATACTAATTTGAAAGTAAATTAGTGGAATACTCTGAGAAAAGAAACAATGTCATGAAACACAAAAACTATAGCATTCATAATGCCCATAAAAATTTATTAGATTATGGAAGAAGCAAAAAAGATGATGCATAATCAGGATAAAAGTCTGGCTAGAAATGTCAGCCATTTTAGAATTATCAAAGGGCTTTAAAACAACTAAGAAGAATATATTCAAGGATTTGAAGGAAAAGGTGAACATAATAAAGGAACTAGCAGGAATATAATAGAAAAATAGAAGATACAATAAACAATAGGAGAGATAAAATATAATCTCTTAAATGAAAAATTCACTGAATGTACTTAACAGTAGATTCGATATTTCAAATGAAAAGGTAAATAAACTCGAAGAAAGGGCAATCAAAATGATACAAATTAGACATAAAGAGAAAGAGGTTAAAAAAATAAACAACAACATGATCAAAGGTGAAATATCAAGATATCAAGCAGTATAATGTGCACATAATGTACAGAATAAGTAAACAGGGAGATTGGAACATTCAATATATGAAAAATTCATATTTAGCCATTCTTTTCATGAAACTATAAGTCCAAACATCCAAGCAGCTCAGTCAAAACCAAGCAGAATAAAGACAAAATAGTTCCAAAACACCTTCCATTCAAATTGTTGATACTCAATGATGTAAAGAAAACCTTAAAGGTAAGCTTTGAAAAATGGATATGTAGAATTTGTTACAGAAAACAATTTTAGTTTGAAATGGTGGTGGTGAATTTTAGTGTTTACTGGGCTAAGGAATACTCAGTTAACTAGTAAATAATTATTTCTGAATATGTCTATAAGAATGTTTCTTGAAAAGATTGGCAATGAAATCACCAGAATTCCAAGAAAGACCTGCCTTCACTCAACATGGTCACACACCATCTAATCTATATATATGGGGTACCAAAAAATGTATGCAGATTTTAAGTATGATGCTTGCTCAAAAGGTGACATTAATCAAACGAATTCTAGTGTCACCATGTGACAGGCAGAACAGTCAAAGAAAATGGCGAAAGCATGGTTGAGCGAACATCATACTAAATATTGCTACCATAATTTAATTCAACTTCAAAACATAATACATAGATAACATCTCTTAAAATGTGTATACCTTTTTTGGCACCCTCGTGTGTGTGTGTGTGTGTGTGTGTGTGTGTGTGTGTGTGTGTGTGTGTGTGTGTAACCTATCAGTTCTAGCTGAAGAACCTTGGCTTATACAAAATTATTGCAAACTAAAATATATTTTCATCAAATAGTTGTAGCTATGAAAATTAAATGCAGAAATGCTCATTTAGTAGTTTTTGCCATTTTGAGAGACTATGTTTCCAGTTGCTTTGTGGAAAACCAGTGAAGAAGACAGAAAAAAATCATTTAATTTTAGTAATAAACAAGGTAGAGTTCCCTTTCATGGGCATAATTTTTCTGCTGCTGACATCTCCTAGGACCTACATGTTCAGCTCTGTCCTCTTAAAGCTAATTATACATTTTATTCAACACCCCTGGGTTTCTTTTTTGTTCTAATATTAAAATTTTCAGTTATAAATAGTAACTATGATTATATAATTTTACAATTTGGGGCCTCAGTCACCGGATAAGGAACACTCCAGGCTGTTTCCTGTATCCCTGAATTCACCCAAATTAGAAAGTTATTTAATAAATCCGTGCATTGAGTTAGATGAAGAATGATTATTACAGGATGATGGGCAGCCAAGAAATACTGGTAATTCAGGATGCATCAAAATTCAAATTAAGCACACATCATAATGATCACCATAAGCTGTGCTTTAACTAAAATGAAGAATCAAGAATCAAGAGACACAGGAACATGTAATCATAGGGCCAAGGATGAGGCAACTAAATAAATTTCTTTATATCCATTATTTTAATGAACATCAACTGTAAGGTGAAAATGAATTGTGCTATGAGTGAAAATATTTCTACAACCAGAGAAAATAATTCAGCATTGCATTTAAAAGCTGAAATAATTGATATCCTGTGAATAGCAGTGCCACTCTTAGGTAAATATGCTCGAGATTATTGTACCTGTGAACAAGAGATGTGTACATAAATCCTCTTAACATCAACAACATTTTAAACATGAAAATAAGTAATATTTGTCCAGTGAAAACAAAGTGTAGATCCATCACTGTTGGCTGTGAACATAAAATTGAATCCTAAATAAGCCACAGAAGAATACATTAAAAATGGTTTAATTCATACAAAAATGTCAAATAAAACTAAGCCATGCAAGTTGGCTTATGTGCGATAATGAGATAATACACGTGAGGTAATATGAAAAATCAAACCAAAGGAATGATAAACACAAAGTAATGAAAATATTTTTTGAGGTTTATGGGAAGAATGTGATTGGAGAGTATATGAGAGACTTGAAATAGATGATTTCTCTCTTTAAGTTGAGAACATATTGAGTATATGTTTTTTGTTTTTGTTTTTATTTTTGTTCTTCGCTTGGATGCATTTTGACAGGCGGTGGAGGGTGGTGTTGGAGGGTGAGGTTTAAATAGTTAAATAAACTTAAGTTAACAATAGTGATTCTACTATTTATTTTCTTGTAACTTTCAGCAAATTATGCAAGTCCCTTGGGTCTCAGTTTTCTCACTTGGCTGTCCACAGGGAATGCATTCTGAAATTGTTGGGAAAATAAAATCATGACAGACAGAAATAGAGAAAGATATAGAAATTAAAATATGCACAAAGACACAACTCCTTGAGGGTAAAGAATTATTGGTAATTTTAAATAATTATTAGAAAGTTGTAATTGTAGGTATCTCTTTTAGAGATTACATTTTAACTTCTATGGAGTTAAAATGGAGTTTTTGTTTTAATTTAAATCCTTATCAAAATATACATTTTCTGGTAAATTGGCAGAGTATTTCCCATCAAAATATTTATCATAAAAACTCAACTAATCAACGGTATAATTAATTTTCTTTAGTATGTATTATATAGAATTTCAAATATACTGTCATAGGAATGTGTCTCATAATAGCCAAACAGATATCACACCTGCTATTCCAGCATTTTGAGCGACTGAGGCGGGAGGATTGCTTTAACCCAGGAGTCCAAGTAATCCAAGACCTCATCTCTACAAAAAAAAACACAAAGATTAGCCAGGCATGGTGGTACACACCTGTAGTCTCAGCTACTCGGGAGACTAGATTGGAAGGATTGCTTGAACCCAGGTGAGCCATGATTGTGTCACTGCACTCCAGTCTGAATGAGAGAGTGAGACCCTGTCTCAAAAAATTTTATAAATGAAAATATTACAGATATGTAAATGACAATAATAATAATTATTATTATTATTTTTGAGTGAAAGTCTTACTCTCTTGCCCAGGATGGAATGCAGTGGCATGCTTACGGCAACCTCAGTCTTGAACTGCCAGACTCAGGGGACCCTTTCACCTCAGCCTTCCAAATGGCTGGAACCACAGGTGCACGCCACCACACCTGGCTAACTTTTTGACTTATTGTAGAGACGAGGTCTCGCCAAGTTGCCCAGGCTGGGCTCAGGCAATCCTCTTCCCTCGGTCTTCCAAAGTGCTGGGATTACAGGCTTGAGCCACCACGTCTGGCCAAATTATTAATAATTTTAATGTATTAAGAGATATTTTAACTGACTCTCACTCACCCTGATAGAAGACCAGGTACCCTTTGTGTGGTCATGTGTCCCTCACCTTCATCTTGCTCCCTCCTTTCCTCCTCCCTCTTCCCTCCCCTAGCAGTGCCCAGAGACTGCTGATCCCTCTCTTTTGCTAATATAACTAGTATTCAGGTCACTTGTACTCAAATTTCTATAATTTTAAAAACAGAGAGACTGTAGTTTATTGTGGGCAATTATTGAAACATCTAAAAAAAAGATGTTTTATAAACAGGTATGATGATCTCAAATTTCAATACAAAGCAGTTTTTAAAAAAGATTAATATATTTAACAAATATCAACTTATTTAAAAATAGTCAGTTATTATGGGAATATTTTTTGTATAATCAGAAAAGTAGTGAATTCTGTAATAATCATTTATATACCCATTGCCATAATTAAAAATATATGTTCAATAATTTATTTTAATATATTTCAAAAATAAAATGTAACTTTTAAATGTGTGGTTATTTTTATATTTATCCTCATATCTCTATTTTGCCTAAGAAGCAACCACTATCATCAGTTTGGTGAATTACCATCGTGTGTGTGTGTGTGTGTGTGTGTGTGTGTGTGTGTGTGTGTGTGTATACACACATACACATATTTGTGTATGCATACATGCATATGTTTAGATATGTGCTCATATGAAATATATAACATGGTTCTGTGATATCTGGTAAATTATATGCTCATATCATGCTGCCAATATCTTTTTTAAGCTCTTTTTCCATTTAATATTATTTTTGAAAATTTATTATCAGAGATGCATCTGTTTTCATTGCTATGTAGTGTACCATGTTTTATTTAACAGTTTTATACTAAAATAAATTTAGGTGGTCTATAATTTTTCACAACTCCAAATAATGCTAAAACAAGCATCATTATACATATTTATTTGTAAACTTTTATGAGGCTTTATGTGAAATAAAATTAGGTCTACCTCCCAAAAGAAAATTATATTGCTATAAAGCAATATGATTTCCATACATGAATTCGTATGGAGACATAAACGACCACGAATAGCCAAAACAATTCACAGCAAAAAAAAAAAAAAAAAAAAATCAGGAGGTAGCACACTCCTGGATTTTAAACTTTATTATAAGGCTATAATAATCAAAACAGCCTGGTATTGGTACAAGAACAGGCATATAGACCAGTGGAATAGAATTGAGACTCCAGAAGCAAAACCTCAATTTCTCAACTAGCTCATCTTTAACAAAGCCTCCACCACCAACAACTGCGGAGAGGAGAACCTATTCAGTAAATGGTGCTGGGAAAACTGGTTGACCACTTGCAGAAGATTAAAACAGGACCTACCTATTCTCATACACAAAAATCAACTCTAAATGGATCAGAGAGCTAAACATAAAAACTCAAACTATAAGAACTTTAGAAAGTGCAGGATACACCCTCATGGAAATTGGAACTGGCAACCAATTCCTGATCAAAACCCCAAGTGTCCATGCCATAAGAGATAAGATAGACAAGTGGGACTTCATCAAACTGACAAGCTTTTGCAAAGCCAAAGAAACCAACAAAGGAGCAGAGAGACAGCTCACAGACTGGGAAAAAATATCTGTCAACTGCATGTCTGACAAAGGCCTAACATCTAGGATCTACAAGGAACTCAAACGTGCTGAAAAGAAAGAAGAAAAAAAGCCCCACTACAAAGTGGGCAAAAGATATGACTAGACAGTTCTCAAAAGAAGACGTATGAGCAGCCAACAGATACATGAAAAAATGTTCAGCCTCGCTAGTCATCAGAGAAATGCAAATTAAAACAACACTGAGATACCACCTAACTCCAGTCAGAATAGCCATCATCAATAACTCGAAAAATAATAGATGCTGGAGAGGATGTGGCGAAAAGGGAACACTTCTACACTGTTGGTGGGAGTGTAAACTAATACAGCCTCTGTGGAAAACAGTGTGGCAATTCCTAAAAGTTCTAAAAAATCGAACTTCCTTATGACCCTGCAATCCTCCTACTAAGAATATACCTGGAAGAACTCAGGTCACTCTATAAAAAAGATTACCTGCACACGTATGTTTATCGCAACCTTGCTCACAATAGCAAGGACATACAACCAACCGTGCTGCCCATCAAAAGAGGACTGGATTACAAAAATGTGGTACATATACACAATGGAATATCACGTAGCCATAAAGAGGAACAAAATCATGAACTTCGCAGAAGCCTGGATGGATTTAGAGTCTATAATACTGAGTGATCTTTCACAGAAACAAAAAACTGAGTACCACATGTTCTCACTCATAAGTGGACCTTGAACAACTATAATAATACTATAAGAAAAGGATTGACAGTAGTGGGAAACTGTGGGTGGTGGGGTGCAGGGAGGTGGGATTGGCAGTAGTGGGAATCTGCCAGGGGAGGGGGGCACACCTCATCAATCAAATATTCATGCATAATGAATATTTGTATACCTAACCCTGAATTGTACCCCACAATTTTATTTTATTTTTTAATTTTTTAATTTTTTGAGTTAGAGTCTCACTCTGTCACCCAGACTGGAGTGCAGTGGCACTCTCCCAGCTACCAAAGCCGCGACCTGCTGGACTCTGGTGATCCTTCGGCCTCAGCCTTCCAAGTAACTGGAACTACAGGCATGCGCTACCACGCCCAGCTAATTATTTTATTTATTGTAGAGATGAGGTCTTGCCAAGTTGCCCAGGAGGGTCTCGAACCCGCAGGCTCTGCACTCACCTCAGCCTCCCAAAGCGCGGGATTACAGGCTGAGCCACTGAACCCGGCTCCCCACAATTTTAAAATTAATTTTTTTTTTTTTTTTTGAGTTGGAGTCTCACACTGTCGCCCAGACTGGAGTGCAGTGGCCGCTCCCGGCCACTGCAACCTCGACCTGCTGGGCTCCGGTGATCCTTCCGCCTCAGCCTTCCAAGTAGCCGGAATTACAGGCATGCACTACCACGCCCGGCTGATTTTTTGATTTATTGTAGAGATGAGGTCTCACTGCCCAGGCGGGTTCGAACCCGCGGGCTCAGGCAATCTACTCACCTCAGCCTCCCAAGGAGCGGGATAAAAGTTAAAAATAAATAAAAATAAAAAAGACAATGAGTTAAGAAAAGAAAAGAAAATTGGGAAGGAAAAAGTGAGACTGTACTATTTATGTACATAGGATATATGTATGTGTACTTAAGATATAGGGAAACTAAAAAGGAGCTACTAGAGCCAATAAGTGAACTTACCTATATGCATGAAATGGTACAAATAATTGAAAAACAATTTTAAAAAATACTAATTTTACTAAAACAACCATTTTATATAGATAACTCAGTTTAGTTAATTAAATAGTTAAAAAATACCTTCACCTATAAAATTTTCAACTAGTGAAAATTTTAAACCACAGTTAAATTTTCATGTGCATACAATAAAACTGAAATGAAATAGTGGATTTCACCACAAACACTTATTTCTATATTTTGGCATAAATGGCACAAATAGTATCTAAGAAATTATAAACTTCTGATACTGGACATAAGTGACTTATGCTTAACTTAGTTATATAAGCTATATATGATTTTTCTTTCTGTTTATATGTTGCTTTTTTTGTTTTTAACATCGAAAGCTACAGAAAAACATATCAAGTATTCCACATGCAAAGTTTTTTGTTTTTTTTGTTTTTTTTTAATTAATGGTATAAGCAATAGTTGCCATTAAAGTTATAAGCACACTGAGCTGGACACAAAGCGGGTGAAATAACTTGATTTAGTCTAGTCCTCAAAATGATTATCATGTCTTAAATAAGCATAAAGTAAAACTATTTATGTATTTGGTGGAAACGATATTCCAAATAAAAAGAAAAATAATGAGCAAGTGGGCAAAGGTATAAAATTAGTATTATCTCAGTTCCTATAAATGGCCACTATCAGCTATTTATGTGGACATATATTTTAAGTATAAATTGTTTTTATATCAGAATCAAAAGTCTGTTTCACAGATCTAACTAATAAATCTATTTTAATACTTATCTAAAAACTAAAATTGTATTTCCCAGCCTGTGTTTGGGTGAAACTGTGAGTTTGCACATATTTATTTAGTGGTTCTTTTAGTCCATTGCCTTATTCAATTAGGATTGATGATATGGACAACAAAATAAATTATTAAATAATAATATTAGGCCCGATGCTCTTATGAAATGAAATAAAAAGTAATTGAAATACAGGTGCCAAATACATTGTTATTTAACCTTGAGTTCATTTATTTATTTTTTTCTTCACCAAATGAGATAGCCTGAGATTTTCATGCTATTCTCAAAAAACAAACAAACAAACAAAAAACCTGGAAAGCCAATAAGACACTAAAAAATGCTAAAATTAAAAAATAATTCACATTAAAATAATTAACTTGTTAAAACACAGTGTAATAAGGTTCCAATTTGGTCTATCACCTTTGCTCTATATAATAAAACTTAAGTCACTGAAAAGGATGGATCCATATGCTACTGTATTTGATATTATACCAATTTACTTTGAGAGCAAAAATAATAAAAACTTCCCTGCTGAAAATTCCTCCAGAACATTTCTTAAAATATAAAAGTATGATATCTATTGATGTATTTATCTAATCATGCTTTTTCTTCCAGTTAAATTTAAAAGTACTATAATTGGAGACCCCAATGAACATATTCTAAAGAAATTATGACATGAAGAATTACTGTGAAATTAATAGTGACCCATGTCACATTACTCTTAAAATTTAAAATATTAGGTGTTAAAGTTAAGTACTTCTATAGTAGAAATAATTTTATGTAGGTTAAAGTAGCATTTACTAAAAAATATTATAATTATCAATACTACTTCTTTTCTTTGGTCTTCTACTGAATTGTTATATAATATAAATTGAATCACATTATACTGGTTATCTATCATTTTCTCATTTACAGTACATAACCATAATGCAAGATTTAAAATATTAAATTATTTTGTGGAATTATGTAGTAAATATTTTAGTTAAAATTATCATACATTTTAGAAAAATTTAATAAAGTGCATACAAAATATTGGTCTAATATAGAATTTTATAATAATCTACTTCAGACCAGTAAAATAATGTAAGGTTAATAAATATTACTATTCTACATGCCTTTGCAGACCCATAGCACAGCTCTCAATTATTAGTGAGAACATGCATTATTGATGTTTTATTCCTACATTTCTTCACTTAGTATAATCATCTCCAATTCCATATAAGTTGCTGCAAAATGCAATATTTCATTCTTTTTTATAGATGAATAGTATTCCACCAGAAATTCAGGAGGATGGTAGGAATGGCATGAGGGATTGAAAAGTACTGATTGAACATGATTCAACAGGCTGCTGCCTTCAGGTAACTCATCTCTCCACAAAGGACACCAACAGACTCAAAGTTAAAGGCTGGAAAATGATCTTTCAGGCAAATGTAAAACAGAAGAGAACAGGAGTTGTTATTCTGATATCAACTCATCAAAAGTTAAAAAGCACATGGAAAGACACTACATACTGATAAAAGGCTCAATTCACCAGCAAGAAATATCTATCTCAAAAATATATGCACCCAATACAGAATCATAAGGTTTTATAAAACAACTACTAAGTAAACTAAGAGAGGATACTCACAGAATCATAATTGGAGACTTATATACCCCACTAACATCTCTAGACAGATAATTAAGGAAAAAATCAGCAAGGATATCTGAATCTTTAATTTGATGCCCAATCAAATCGATTTAATAGACATCTACAGAACATTCTGCACAACATCAACAGCGTATACAATCTACTAATCAGCACATGGGACATACTCTAAGATTGATCACATTTTCACACATAATCAAGTGTGAACAAATTTCAAAAGACTGAAATAACGCCATGCAATTCTCAGAACACTGTGGAATAAAAATAAATATTGCCATCAACAAGATTCCCCCAAACACATAAAGACATGAACTCTAAACAGCATGCTGCTGAAAGACTTCTGTGTCAACACAGAAATCAAGACAGAAATAAGAAGATTCCTTGAAACAAAAATGAAGATACATCTTAACAGAATATCTGGGATGCTATGAAAGCAGTGTTAAAAGCAAAATTCATAGCATTGCACACACATTAAGAAAATAAAAATCTCACAGTAAGCAGCATAATGTCACACCTAAGGGAGTTGGAAAGGCAAGATCATCCAAACCCTAATTTCAGTAGAAAAATCCATATCACCAAGATAAGGTCACAATTGCAGGATATAAAAGACAAAAATATCATAGAAAGGATCAGCAAAACAAAAACCTGGTTCTTTGAAAGGATAAATAAGATTGACATACTCCTGGCCAGATTGACTAAAACAAAAACAAAATAAAACAAAACAAAAAAACAGAGAGAGAGAGAAAGAGAGACAACATCCAAATAAACACAATTAGAAACAAAAAAGGTGAAGTCATAACTAACTCTGAAGAAATTCAAAAGATTATTAGAGATTATTATAAGCAACTATATGCAAGTAAACCAACAAATCTAAAGGAAACGGAAGATTTCCGGCATCACACAACCTCTCAAAGTTGAAACAAGAGGAAATTGAAACTCTAAACAGACTAATAGCAATCTAGGAAATCGACCCACCTACCACCAAAAAAAAAAAAAAACACCAAAAAAAGCCCTGTACCAAATGGCTTCCAGCTGAATTCTACAAGTTACACAAGAATACCATTCTTACTGAAAATATTCTGGGAAATTGAGAATGATGGAATTCTCTCCAACTCATTTTATGATGCTAACATCATACTGATACCCAAGCATGGCAAAGACCCAACAAGGAAAGAATTACAGGCCAATCTCCTTGATGAACACAGACACAAAAATTCTGAACAAGATTCTAGCTATTAGGCTTCAACAACATGTCTCAAAGATCATCCACAAAGACCATGTGGCTTCATTCCTGGGATGCAGGGCTGGTTCAAAATTTGCAAGACCATAAAATGTAATTCAGCATATTAACAGATGTAAAACCAAGAACCACTTGATTTCATTAGACACAGAGAAAAACATTTGACAAAATCCAACATCCCTTCTTCATAAAAACCCTTGAGCATCTAGGCATAGAAGGAACATTCCTCAAAACAATAATAACCATCTATGATAAACCTACAGCCAACATTTTACACAATGGGCAGAAGCTGGACGCATTACCCTAAGAATGGGAACATGACAAGGGTGCCCACTCTCAGCCTTCCTATTCAACATAGTACTGGAAGTACTGGAAGTCCAGAGCAATCAGACAAGAGAAGGCAACCGGGGTATCCAAATAGAAAAAGAGGAAGTTAAGTCAGCACCATCCCATTCACAATATCCACAGAAAAGAAAAGAAAATAAAAGAAAAGAAATACCTTGGAATCCACCTAACCAGAAAAGTGAAAGACCTTTACAATGAGAACTACAAAATGCTGCTCAAAGCAATCAAGGATCACACAAATGGAAAAACATCCCATCTTCTTGGATTGAGAGAATCAATATTGTCAATAAGTCCACTACCCAAGGCAATTTACAGATTCATTGCAATACCCATTAAATTACCAACATCGTTTTTCACAGACCTGGAAATTACAATACATGAAAGCACATGTAAACAAAAAAGCACAGATTGCCACGATAATCCTCAGCAAAAAGAACAAAGTGAGAGGTATCACACTTCCAGACTTTAAACTTTCTTACAAGTCTACAGTACTCAAAATGGCATTGTACTTGTACAGGAGTAGGTACATAGACCAGTGGATCAGGAAAGATTCTGGAAGTAAAAACACAATCTCTCAACCAACACATCTACAACAACGTCACAAGTAATGACCACTGGGGAAAGAAAAACTTATTTTGCAAATGGTGCTGAGAAAACTGGCTAACCATACACAGAAGAATAAACTGGACCCCTACCTATCACCATACACAAAAATCAAACCACAATGGATCAAATACCTAAATGTAATACTGAAAACTATAGGAATCATAGAAGAAAACATAGGAAACATCATTATGCACTTTGGAGCAGGCAAAGAATTCTTGACCAAGTCCTCCAAAGCAAATGCCATAGAAGCTAAGAGAGACAATTGGACCTTATCAAACTGAAAAGCTTTGGCACAGCAAAACAAACCATCAAGAGAGTTAAAGGACAACCCACAGAATGGGAAAAAGATATTTGGAAACTATTCATCTGACAAAGGCCTAATATACAGGATCTACAAGGAACTCAAGCAAAGTGAAGGGGCGGGGGAGGGGGGGACAGAGGGACCAAGGGGTGAAAGGGGTCAGGGCTTAGGCTGGTTGGGGGAGGCAATAGGAAAGAGGGCATGTCTGTGGACGTGGAGCTGCCTTAAGCATCAGGAAAATGGGATGGGGCGTCAGGGCTGGGACCTGGAGGGGCGAGCGCATGAGGGCGGGACTTCGAGAGTGGAGATTTGGTGCGGTGGGCGGGAGGGGCAGGCCTCACCCTCTGTACCCCTCCTGCGCTGTTGCCAGTCCAGACGTCCACCTGGTAGCGGACGTAGGTCATCATGGGAGCCCCGGGAGGCGGGAGCCAGCGCACTACCACGTGGCCACCCTCTTAAGCCTGCTGCACCAGCGGCCCCATGGGGGCACCTAGGAGCACTGTGGGCGGGGGGCGGGGTGTTGGCCAAGTGGGCGGAGACTGAGCCCTCCTTTCCTGGGGACTCCCCTGTCCCAGCGCACCTACCCACTTCATTGACGTGGATGGCACGGTGACAGCGCAGAGCACCCGAGGAAGCTGCCTTGGCGCGCGCAATTCCAGGGGGCAAAGTTGGATGTGCCGGCCATAGGCAGCGCGCACCAGAATCGCACCGCGCCCGGGCCGTGGGAGCCTAGTGCAGGCGACGCGGCTTCCAAGGCTCATCCCTGCGCGTTGCGGGACCCGGGAGGGAAGGAGGCAAGTTGGGAGGGAGAACGTGAGAGTTTGTGTGGCCCAGACCGGCGGGGGGAAGGGAGGGGGCTTTTGGATACTACTAGGAGGGGACGCCCTGCACCGACGTTGCGACGCCCGAGCCCCGACTTGGAGGGGCTGCTGCCCCACTCCTGATGTTCGGGGTCGCATCCTGCCGTGATCGCGGAGAGTTCTGGCCCCGACTGGCAGGGGACATGTCAGCTCCGGTCCGCAGGCAAGTTTCCCACCCGCGACCACGACAACGCCCGGAGGCGCAGTGGCGCCCCAAGCACCAGGGGACGTCCGCGGCAGCGGCCTCCGAGAGCTCTGCCCTCCTTCCGCCCCCACCCGGGGGTGCCCTGCGGGTCGCACTTACTCCAGCTGGTAGGAAAAGCTATAGTCGTCAGGGCCCACCCCCACACTCGCCACCTCCTCCTAGAAACACACCAGGTCCTCCAGCTGCTCAGTGAAGCACAGAAGTTCTTTGGGCGGCAGGCGCCAGCAAGGCCACTGGGGGAGTGGAGGGTGGGGGGAGACAAAGGTATGAGATCAGGGGACTAAGCCCTGTCCTCGGGCCACAGCGTTCTTCTCCTCCGCCCTCCCATCGCATTTGCGACCTGGTAAGATTGAGCCCGCGGGTTCGAGACCCGCCTGGGCAGGCGAGACCTCATCTCTACAATAAATCAAAAAATGAGCCGGGCCTCGTAGCGCGCGCCTGTAGTTCCAGCTACTTGGAAGGCTGAGGCGGAAGGATCGCCGGAGCCCAGCAGGTCGAGGCTGCGGTGGCCGGGAGCAGCCACTGCACTCCAGTCTGGGCGACAGAGTGAGACTTCAACTCAAAGAAAAAAAAAAACAAACCCGCCCCATACGAGAAAGGAAGGAAGGAAGGAAGGAAGGAGGGAGGGAGGGAGGGAAGGACGGAAGGAGGGAAGGAGGGAAGGAGGGAAGGAGGGAAGGAGGGGAAGGGAAGGGAAGGGAGGAAGGAAGGAAGGAAGGAAGGAGGGAGGGAAGGAAGGAAGGAAGGAAGGAAGGAAGGAAGGAAGGAAGGAAGGAAAGAAAGAAAGAAAGAAAGAAAGAAAGAAAGAAAGAAAGAAAGAAAGAAAGAAAGAAAGAAAGAAAGCCAAACAACTTCATTAAAAAGCGGCAAAAGAAAAGAACAGTCACTTGTCCAAAGATGACATACAAGCGGCCAAAAAACACATGAAAAAATGTGCCGCCTCACTAATCATCAGAGAAATGCAATCAAAACTCCAGTGAGATACCACCTAACTCCGGTAAGGATGGTCATCAGTAATAAGTCAAAAAACAACAAATGCAGAGACAAGGGAAAGTCTCTACACTTGCTAGAAATGCAAGCTAGTTAAACCCCTAGGGAAAACAGTGTGGCCATTCCTAAAATAACTAATGATTGATCTTCTATACAATCCAGCAATAGCTTTCCTGGGAATATACCTGCAGAAACATAAATCACTCTACCAAAAAGGCACTACACTAACACGTGTTTATTCCGCACTATTCACAATTGCAAATACATGGAACCAACCCTACTGTCCATGGAAAGTGGACTGGATAAAGAAAATATGGTGCATATACACAATGGAGTACTGCACAGCCATAAAGAAGAACAAAATTATGAACTTCGCAGCAACTTGGATAGAGTTGGAGACAATGATACTAAGTAAACTGTGACAGAAGCAAAGAACTGAATATCACACCTTCTCAATCATAAGTAGGCTATCATCACTAGGCTAGCACAAGAGTAAAGGACATGTGACAACACAAAAGGAACCTGGTCCACTACCAGGAGGAATAAGCGACAGTTAGAAGCACAAGCTTCACCTGCATGCAGACTACTAATGTAGTTAATCCTAACTTGTATCCCACAACTCTATAATATAGATAGCAAGATGATGATAGGTGGATGGATGGATGGATGGATGGATGGATAGATAGATAGATAGATAGATAGATAGATAGATAGATAGATAGATGGATAGGCAGACAACTGATGTAGTTAATCCTAACTTGTATCCCACAGCTCTATAATATAGATAGCAAGATGATGATAGGTGGATACATTGATGGATGGATGGATGGATGGATGGATGGATGGATGGATGGATGGATAGATAGATAGATAGATAGATAGGCAGACAGTCAGACAGATAGACAGAAGAAAAGTACCTATCAGGTACAATGTGGGTGATGGGTACACCTAAAACTCAGTCTTCTTCACCACTAGATCAAAAAAGTATGTAATCAGAAATCACTTGTATCTGTAAGATACTGAAGTTTACAAAAATAAATAAATAAAATACATACATACATATTACAAAGATTGTTCTAATGTTATAAGACCAGCCAATTCCTAAAGTTCCTAAAATATTCACATTTATTATATATTTTACATTTTCTAAGGCTATGGCAATAACTGTCCTGCAGGAAAAATATATGTAGGTTTCACCTACTGAAATGCACTGTTAGCTTTAGTACCCGGGAAATACTAATTTTTGTCTCTTTTTGTTCCACAGGTTTATTCATTATGCAAATTAATCTGTTTCTGAATGTAGGTATTTTGATGTCCCAAAAGTATATGTGTACGTTGTTATTCAGAATTTTCTGAGTATTCACAAATATTATACATTATAAAGACAACATGTTAATATACAATTTGGTTATTCCTACACATAAACCTAGCTTTCTATGTGCTGCAAATGTATTGATAGTATTAGTTTTAAATTATTTCCAGATCTCAGGGTTTATGTTAATTAGCCTACTCGAAGGGTTTTTTATTTCTAGGAAGAATTGCACAGCTGGAAAAATTACAATAAAGAAATGAGTAAAAAAACAAGAAAAGAAAGAAAGTTTTTCGGAGCTTATATTTAATCCTGCAATATTATTTTGATATCAAATAGAACTGATAGGAAGAAAACAAGAGTATCTTTAAGCTACCACCAGTTATACTCTAATTTCTTTTATTCTTCTAACTTATATAAAACACTAAACAGATTTATGTTCTAGCTTTTTACATCTTAAATGTCAGATTAATTATATCTGTTCCGTGTCCACATTATATTTCATTCTGATCTCTAAAAAAAAACCTTAAATCAGCAAAATAGCATAAATAAAATATATTAAAAAATGACTTTCATGGAGGAATTGGACTTTGAGTTTCAGTTGTTTATTAATGTATCCTTACTGGAAGACTAAACTGACCCTTAAGCTTCTCACCTATTACTTCCGTGAAGTTATGTAATTTAGGCATTAAAATAAAGAAAGCAGAAGACAGTGCTCAAAAACTTACATAATCCCTCTGTATCATACTAGAAAACAAAAATTAGTTCTATCCTGCTGATGAGTCAGAAGTTGATTTCCATGAATTTAGGACAACTAATACAATTGGATAATTCAATGTCCTGACAAAAATATTTTCAAGGGAAAGGGTTATATTTGAATGTCCCAACTCAGAGGGTCTAAAAGCAAATCTGTGCTACATGATATGAATATAGGTGGCTTTATGCTGATGATAGGCTAACGTAATAGCTGAACACAGAGCCACAAGCAACAAAAAGTAAATACACTTTTAACACCATGATGTTAGAGTTCACAAACAAGTTAGCATCTAAAACTGAGTCATCCACCAAATGCCTGATCGTGAGATTTCTAGAAGAAAAGATATTATTAGAGAACATATCATATGCCATAAGATTATTTCTTTCTAGTGTTAGGCCACAATTCAAGTCCACAATACAGTATGAGTTATAGAAAAGCCAAAAGCTAACTAACCAAATGAGAAAAACAAAAGTATATGTCATTATATGGAATGATATAAGTTCAGCAATAAGCAACATAGAAAACTATCAGAAAAACAGATATTTGGGGTCTCAGACGGTGTGAAGAAAAGTATGGTGGGAGGAGATACTTACCAATTTGAGATGCATTAGATACAGTTCTTAGAGCAATGAGGCATTTTCTGAGGATCATGTTCTTAACTAACATAGAAACTCTGGGTTCCGGGAATTGTTCTAAATACTTCCAGTGCATAATTCCATTCAATCATGTCAGCTTATGAAGTAGGCACTATTTTTGCCTCCATTGTACATAGGAAAACTGAGGGCCAGGTATAGTAAACAACTTATTCTAGTCATATGGCTAAAAGTGGAACTAGAGTTTAAATGCAGACAATTTGCACCTAGAGATTAGATTTGTCAGGGTTCAGAATACAATACCCCAATTATGACATATTGCCATATTGAGTATTAACTGCTGAAGGAAAGTGAGGAAGCAACAGAAAGAAAAAGATTATTTTACAATCTTCTTATTTCTGTGTAAGAGCTGGTTATAGGAGAATTATCTGACCTGTCTTCCCTGAAGGTAGTTCATAAGACTCTCATGTGACAGGTGTCATGCCCTATACCTAGAAGAGAGAAATGAAGATACAGAGACACCAAGAAGACCCTGAACAGACAGGCCTTGCTAAGTCCCCCTGTATGTTTCCATTAGATCATAACCTCTTTTCGGTCAATCATTCTTCGACACAAATGTCTGCTCTTTATCACCTTAGCATAAAATAGTTTTCCCTGGGTCCTTGGGTCTTCATTTAAGACAGCTCCTGTGTCATGTAAAACTTTGGCAAAATAAATATATGTTTTACTTTCATTAATCTTTTTTATAAGAGTGTCTTTTCTTGTAGGGGTGTCATTCATGAACCTTGAAATGGATAAGAAAATATGTTACTTTTTCCTCCCTGTAGAGTCTTGACCACTAAGCAATACTGCCTCTTCATGAACCCAGTATTTAGCTGAGTGAACACTGGGAAACAACATAGCCAGAAGAATTGTTTAAGATAAGGATGATGAAAATTTTAGCCATACATTTTAAAATAATTGTCAAATGGCACTCAAATAGGAGCAAGTCAAGGCAGGAAGCGATGGATAATCTAGGTAGGTCATGAGTTAAGGAGTCTGTTGGTAAATTGCATGTCTTTTAGGAAATTTATTTATAGGCAGAAAGACCCAAACACTGAGATAATTAGTTTCTTAAAATAGAAGTATAATTTAAAACACAGAATAAAATAAAGGATACAGGAACAGAAAACTTAAAAAGCAATTTTTACAGTATGATGACTTAAAAATGTTTTTCAATTACTCAGCAGTCCTATGCATTATGAGAAATATGAAGAGGAACAAAACATAACCTCTTCCTCTATGCACCCATAGTCCAGCCTGTAAAAGATTTATACGTGACATGATTTTAAACATTACTGATTATTGAGCTTACTAGTTATAAAAGTTCATAGAATATGGGTAATTTAGTTTGCTTTCAAAACGCATATATTGGGTAAATGCACCCTAAGAGAAGGACATGGATCTCCAAGGCTTTGAGAAGAAACAATATGAGCAACACGTGCCTAATAGCGCCCGCTCATTTTCAGGGTTTCCTTGTTATTACTCTCATTCCCAGATATCTATTGATCTTTTACTTTCAGTGATGAGGTCAGCACCACAATGTGTTTGGTTTTGGGACACAAAAACACGTGTATATGATTTAGTATTTTAAATTACAAGGTCAGTAAATGTCATGTGATTTTGACACTAATCATAAAACTATGGTGTAATGAAAGTTGCCAAATCACAACATAATTTCCTCATTAATGCCTATTAATGGTTCATTGAATGCTTATAGTAGAGAATGATTTTGAAAACCAAAAGTGATAAATGAATTCTCCCTCTTGAGGATGGAAAGGATATCATTCACCATGCTATTAGGCTAGTGTAAAACTAAATATTTCAGCAAAGTTTGGTGATAGTATGCAGTCCTCAAGTTGCTTTCAATATCCTCTACTGGTATTTTACCGTCTCTGCCAAAAGTTGAACTAATCTCTGTTATAAGAGTCATTCAGGACCAACTTTTTATTGAATATGCAGACTGAAGTATTTGACAACCATTGTCAATGATAAGTGGTGTCAACAATATTTATTGAGGACCTGATAGCTTCTAAAACTTAATTTTAAATAAATACTTCAAACAAATATTTGCATCATAAAAACTAGGCTTTATTTTTAAAAAATTTTTTTAGGATTGCTTTATATTTGCAGAAAAATTATGATGGTAGTAACAGATGGCTTCCATCTACTCCATTCCCATTTTCCCTATTATTAACATTATATCTTAGCATCACATTTTCTTATAATTAATGTACCAATACTAATACATTATTGTTTGTCAAAGTTCACATTTTAAACTTACTTAATATTTTACATGTTGTCCTTTTTTCTGTTCCAGGACCCGATCTAGAAATCTATGTTACATTAAATTATTATGTCTCCTTATAGGTTCCTTTAGGCTGTGACTGTTCACATAAATATTCCTTATTTTTCATGACTTTGACAGGTTGGATGATTAATCATCATAGATTTTGTCAGAAGACCCCTTATTGAAATTTTTGGATGTTGTCCTCATGATTGGACTGATATGGAAATTATGGAGGAGGATCACAGAGGTAACACACCATTTTTATCATATTGGTATTTAAGAGAACATACTATCAACATGATTTATGACTACTGGTTATTACTGTGATCACCTGGCTGAGGGAACATTTTTCACGTTTCTCCACTTTAAAGTTGCCTACAAACATAACCTCTTCCTATATGTAACTTATGGGTCTAGCCTGTTAAAACATTTATGCATAAAAGGATTTTTAATAATTACTTATGGTTGGGCTATCTAACCATGATACTCTACTGTAGATGAAACTCACTAAGCACAATCCACACTTAAGAATTAGGGAGTTGTGGTATGCCTTCTATAGGGTAGAGTGTCTGTATAAATTATTTGCAATTATTATACTGACAATTTGTCTCCTTCCTATCTTAGTAACATTTTCAAGAATATATATATACATATATATATATATGTAAATGACATAGATTAGAACTTACATAAAGACAGGAAAAATTTTCCATACTGATATATATATACGTATATATATGTATATATCAGTATGGAAAATTTTTCCTGTCTTTATGTAAGTTCTAATCTATGTCATTTTCTTGTTTCCTGAAGAACTTCTTTTAGTATTTTTTGCAAGGAAGATCCACTGTTGATGAATTCTGTCAGTTTTAGTTTGTCTAAAAAAGTTTTTGTTCTTTACTTTTGTCAGATAATTTTGTTAGCTATAGAATAATAAATTGGCAATTCAATACTTTAAATATTTTACTACAGTCTTTTTGCCCTTGCATTGTTCCTGCTTAGAAGGTCAATATAATTCTGGTCCTTATTCCTTTGTAGGTTAAGTAACTATTCTTCCGACTGGCTTCTTTAAATATTTTCTTTGGTATTCTGCAATGAATATAATATGCCTAAGTACAGAGTGTTCTCTGAACTTCCTGAATCTGTAGTTTTGTGTTTGTCGTTAATTTTTCAAAATTATTGGCCATTACTATTTCAAACCTTTCTCTTATTCTTTATTTACTTCTGGTTTAACAACATGCATTGAAATTGTCCCACCACCATTTTTAGATATTGGACTCCTTTTTTTTTTTATTTGAGTCAGAGTCTTACTCTGTCACCCAGGCTGGAGTGCAGTGGCATGCTTATGGCCAAATGCAGCCTCGACCTGCTGGGCTTAGGTGATCTTTACTCCTCAGCCTTCCAAGTAGATGGAAGTACAGGCACGTACCACCATGCCTAGCTAATTTTTGCATTTATTGTAGAGGCAAGGTCTCATCAAGTTACCCAGGCTGGTCTCAAATCCCTGGACTCAGGCAATCCTCTCTCCTCTGCTTCCCAAAGTGCTGGGATTGCAAGCTTCAGCCACCACACCTAGCTATATTCCACTTTTTAAATCTTTTCTCTTTGCATTTCAAAAACATAATAAAATAATTTAGAAATAATATCTCAAAAAATAAAAGTTGGCAGGAATAACGTATAGTGTATTTTTAAGAGTATTTAAAATAAAGTATCCAAATATGTGGTGAGACAAATTGTTATGATAATGGTGATAAAGCAACAACAATGATAATGAATTATTATTAAGATTTAGTGCAAAAGTATATGCTTTCAAAAGATAATAATATTCTTTTGGGGTAAAATTTGTTGGAAAACTTTTACCTTATACACTCATATCTTCATTTGACAAAATATCATTGTCATGTGGTATAGGGCAGATAATTTGCTCAGACATAGGATAAAAATATAAAGATCCATTCCCTGTGCCCAATGTTAAAAATTCAAATTTAATAAAGTGAGAGCTTGGAAACAAAATCATGCATTTATTGTATAACATGGAAGTAAGATTATAATGCTTGGAAATTCAGAGAGAATGTCACAGAAAAGTTCTTGAACAGGGAGTCAGAGTTTTGTCACATGTGCATGCATCAGAAGATACTATACTCATAAGACATGCGATTTGTTATGAACAAATGAGACAGAGCGGGATAATTATGAACTATAAGTTGTATAGAATCTGTGAACTATGGAATGCAACAAGTAGAGTTACAAAAGGGCAATCAGACACGTAAACAGATACCAAGTCATGTGGAGCTTTCTAGACAGTGTTTGAGGAGAGCCAACAGGAATGCTACTGAATACATTTTTGGAAACTACAGTGGCATTGTTTTATGATAGGACTAAAATTAGCTTATTAGAAGTAAACTTGAAGAAAAATAAGATAGCGTTATGGAAACCTAGACTTCCCAAGAAAGCCAGTTGTCAAATCAGAGGACCAGTAATTATGACACCTACCTTTCAAATAAAACATTGCAAGGTTTTAGCTAAGTCGGGGTATAACGATTGCCTGTGAAACATTTTATACTTATTCTTCCTTGCTCAAAAAAAAAAAAATTGTAGACAAAATTACCACTTTCCCTCAAGACCTCCACTCATTGGGAACCACTGATAATTTCCTGTTCTGTATCAGATATTCACCATACTGAAGCAGCCCTTAAGCTGTCAGCACTTTATGACATAACATGTGAAACAAGAAGCAGCATGCTTCTACATAGAATGATGCATAAACACCAGATGGTGACCATTAAGCTCACCAAGGTACAACTGATAACCTCAGTGAGGTTTTGGAGAAGCTGAACTATAAAGTAAAAATGCATGTGTATTAAACCACGTGATCATTAGCATCCTTGCAGGGGGTTGACTTAAAAAGGAGATTGGTTGAATTAATTTGTTCAGTCAAAATCATAATCCAGAAAACCTTATTTAGCTATTATCTTAACACTATAAATAAGAGGCAGTATTTTGAGGCGCATGCATCTTTTTAATCAAATACATGGATAAGAAAACAAAAAGAAGGATATCTTTCACAACCAGTTTTTTTTCAATGAAATTTATTTCTATATCTGTAATTTAATATAATAAACAAAAATCCTCCTGTTCTTAATGCTTAACCATTCATGTATATGAGTATGAAAATTCATTTTGATATTTTGGTGATAAAATGAAATGTATTCAATATTCAAAACAGATTTACTTGAACCATTTTCTTCCACACAGATGTTTTGATACCAAGTTGGAGGTATTTATTTTTATAGTACAGTGCAATATAATTTTATAGCTTTGCTCCTGAACATTCCATTAAATCATAAAATAATAATAATTCAATTAAATCATCAAAAAGTATATTGTGATCATTTAAGTTAGGTTTTAACAGTCTCATTACTATAATTAGTCTTAGATAACAAACATGATTGAGCCCTAGTAAGACGAGATTTAATAGGCTTATTTCCATAGTCGAAGTAACCCTATTTAACTTATTTTTTACTTTTAAAAACACAGTCATTTCATTATTACAGAATATATCTTTTGAATTACATATGAGATATAGAATTTCAGTGGAACTTAAGCACTGGTCCCAATTTATCCCTGAGCTTAAACCCAATGACTCCCCTACTTAATTTTAATTACTGATTCAGCATGTAATACACGTTTTGCCTCTAGCATTTTGAGACAATTCAGTTCTGTCCATCTTTGGGGTTTTAATCTTTAAAAAAAGAAAACTTTTTTCTTACATGAAAATTAAAAAAACAGGTTGCAACTTTGTAAAAACATGACATTTCAAATTTAATTTCTAAAATACAATATTGGTTCCCCCAAGTTCTGGTTGTATAGCATTTGTGTGTGTGAAACGTAGACTACTGGATTCAAGACAACACCCCACTAGTAGCTAGTTGGCCAAATTCAAAATCACCAAAGGTATTAGTGATGCTCTGCGATATGAAATGTTGAGTTACTACATCAAGAAGAGTAAAAAGGAATTCATAAAATGGCTTATTGAGAGTTCTTCATCTATACACATTAAATGAGAACTGTAGAAAGTAACCAAAGATATATGACAGTATTCTGTTAAAAAATGATACTGGGGGGGGACTTCTGGCAAGATGGCGATGGGGCAGCATGGTCTGTGAGACCCTCTGTGAAAGAGAACACTCATAAAGACCCTAGCTCTCTCCCCCAGGCTGTACCTCCCATCTTTGGCAGCCTGCTCTTCACAGGGAGCTCAGCCACTACTGCCACCACTGCTCAAATATTACAGTGGTCTGGGCCACTTGCCACAGCCATGGATGCTGCTGCTGTGGTCATTGCCCATCTATGCCTGAGATGACCCATGAATTTGGACCATGAAGCCCCCACAAGCAGGATCTTCTGGGATCGCTGGTGCCCAACTGCTGCTGCCGCTGCCACTGCCATGCCACACCCCTCACCTGGAGCCAGGCCTGTGGAAATTGTACTTAAAGGAAAAGTCTCAGCGTGTGCTTGGTTGGTTCTGTTAGTTTACTGACTTTAATCTATCCTTTTTCCCTTTTATTGTCTTTTTTCTTTTTTTCTTATTTCTCTGCAAACCCCATCTTTGTAAGAGGAATAGCACACCAATAAGGAGGTTGGCTAGCTTGTACATTAACATCATTGCATGTTTTAGTTTTTTATATGGTTATTGGTTAGTTTTCAATCATGGTTATTGTTTTTCTTTTTATTTGTTTCAGTATTTGTGTCTCTTTTCACTTGCCAGTCAGTACACTCATCTGCTTTCCTTCTCACCCTCTCTCTCTCTCTCTCTAGCTCCCTCTTCCCCCCACTGCCTGCTCCATTCTCTTCTCTCTGTTAACCTCATATTGCTTTCAGGGAATAAACCTACAACCCCACAGCATGGACAGATTCCAAGGCAGTGGGAAGTGGATTTCAGACTATCCATGCACCTGATGGCAGATACCTGGATCTGCAGAGAGATTTTGAATCACTGCTCCTCCCTTAATTAAATCTCAAAACTGCAAAAAGGACTGCCTTCATGCCCTCAACCTACAGTTCAGCTCCAGAACAGAACAAAGCAAGAGGAAATACATTAGGAAGAATAGATTGAACAAACAGAAGTAAAAGCAACTCCTCCACCCTTGAATAATGAAATTAAATAAGATGGGGAAGTAGAGGAAAGGAAAAGTAGGGAGGAAAAATCTGCACAAATGAAAAAAAAAAACAAAAGAAGAATATAGGGCTCACACAGACCCCTGGGAGGTCAGAAACTGAGAAAAACAGACTTCGGAACACAAACAATGAAGAGCCCCAGAATGACTGGTCACATGCAACAAACCCACACTTCAAGACATTAATAGAGAGAATTTAAAAAATTGAGGAGAGACAAGAGGAAAATAGAAAGGAGCTGATGACAGAAATAACAGCAGTAAAGAATACTGTGATGGAAATAAATAACAAACTAATAAACATGGAAAGCAGAATTAGCCAAGCAGAAGAAAGAACCTTGGAACTTGAAGACTAAAATACAGAACTAACCCAAACTGTCAAAAACATAGAAAAGAAGCTTAAAAAGACAGAACAAAACCTTCAAGAGATGAATGATTACTTCAAGAGATCCAATCTAAGAGTAATTGGCATTCCTAAGGCAGAGAGAGAGTCAGAGGCCACACTGGAACAAACATTTCATGAAATCATTCAAGAAAACTTCCCTCATCTCATCAGTGATGCAAAAATTCAAATGCAAGAGATTCAGAGAACCCCTGCAAGACAACAAATGAGAAGACCAACTCCCAGACACATAATTCACCTAAACAAAGTAACTATAAAAGAAAAATTCCTAAAGGCAGCAAGAGAAAAAGGCCAGACTACCTACCAGGGAAGACCAATTAGAATAGCAGTAGATTTATCTACAGAAACCCTCCAGGCTAGGAGAGCTTCGAGCCCTATCTTCAAAGTTCTAAAAGATAAACAATTTCAACCAAGAATAACCTACCCAGACAAACTAAGCTACATCAGTGAGGTAGAATTGAAATCTTTCCCAGATATCCAATCCCTAAAATCCTATGCTGCCACCAGATCATATCTACAAAAAATACTTAACAAAATACTGAACACAGAAGAAAAGGAAAAAAGAACAACAACATTCTTCACAAGAGTACAGGCAAAAGATTAAAAACACACATGAAAAAACTCCAAAACCAAAAAAAGACAACCAACAAACAGGAACAACAACTCTGTAAGAACTTCAGGACAGGGATCAACTCTTCCATTTCAATAATTAGCCTAAATGTTAATGAACTAAATGCACCAGTGAAAAGACATAGAATGACAAAATGGATAAAATATCACCAGGCAACAATTTATTGCCTTCAAGAGACTCACCTCACTAGAAAGCACATTTACAAACTCAAAGTAAGGGGATGGGAAAAAAACTTTCAGGTGAAAAGAACACAAAAGAAAGGAGGAGTCACAATCTTAATCTCAGACAAAATACCCTTTAAGCCATCAAAAATTTAAAAAGATACAGAAGACCACAACATAATGATAAAAAGTTCAATCCATTGACAAGAAATATCCATCTTAAACATATATGCACCCAACATAGGAGCACCAACTTTCATAAAGCAGCTTCTATGTAAACTCAAAAAAGATATCAACTCTAACACTATCATAGCTGGGGACTTCAATACCTAACTCACAACGCTAGCCAGATCATCAGGACAAAAATCAGCAATGAGATCTGGAACCTCAATGTGACTCTTGACCAAATGGACTTAATTGATATCTATAGAACATGACCACAGAATATACATTCTACTCATCACCTCATGGAACATACTCTAAGATCAACAATATAATTGACCATAAATCAAGCATAAGCAAATTTAAAGGATCGAAATTTTACCCTGCACCTTCTCAGACCACAGTGGAATAAAAATAAACATCAACACCAACAAGGTCCCCCCAAAACCCAAAAAGACATGAACACTAAACAGCATATGCTAAACAACTCCTGGGTCCATGATGAAATCAAAACAGAGATTAAAAGATATCTGGAAACAAATGAAAATGAAGAAACATCTTACCAAAATTGCTGGGACACCATGAAAGCTGTAATAAGCAGGGAATTTATATCTCTACAAACACATATGAAGAGAATGGAAGGATCACAAATTAGCAGCCTAGCAAGCCACCTAAGGAAGCTGGAAAAGCAAGACCACCAAAACCCTAATTTCAGCAGAAGAATCCAGACCACCAAAATAAAAGCCCATACCAGAACATAGAAGACAAAAAGACAATACAAAAAATCAATGAAACAAAAAGCTGGTTCTTCAAAAGGATAAACAAGATTGATGATCCCCTAGCTAGACTGACCAAGAAAAACACAGAAAAAGACCATATAAACACAATCAGAAACACAAAAGATGAAGTCACATCTGACCCTGAAGAAATACAAAAGATCATTAGAGACTACTATGTACACTATGGAAACAAACTTGAAAACCTTAAGGAAATGGAGGACTTTATGACATCACACAACCTGCCTAGGTTGAAACAAGAAGAAATTGAGACTCTAAATAGACCATAACAATCAAGGAAATTGACTATGTAATAACAAAACTACCTACAAAAAAAAAGCCCTGGACCAGATGGCTTTCCAGCAGAATTCTACAAGACATTTAAGGAGCAGCTGATACCAATCCTACTGAAGGCATTCCAGGAGATTGAGAAGGATGGAACTCTCCTCAAATCATTTTATGAAGCTAATATTACATTGATACCCAAACCAGGTAAAGACCCAACAAAGAAAGAGAACTACAGGTTAATATCATTGATGAGCATAGATGCTAAAATTCTCAACAAGATCCTAGCAAAACAGATTCAACAACATATCTCAAAAATCATCTATCATGACTAAGTAGGCTTCATCCTTGGGATGCAAGGATGGTTCAACATTCTTAAAACCATAAATGTGATTAAATACATCAGCAGATGTCGAAACAAAAAACACATGATTATATCATTAGATGCAAAAAAAGCTTTTGATAAAATACAGCACCACTTCTTGATAAAAACCCTCGAATATCTAGGTATACGTGAAACATACCTCAAAATTGTAAAAGCCATCTACGAGAAACTCACAGCCAACATACTCCTAAACAGACAAAAATTAGAACCATTTCCCCTAAAAACTGGAACAAGACAAGGATTCCCACTCTCACCTCTCCTGTTCAATATAGCATTGGAATTCCTGGCTAGAGAAATCAGAGAAGCGAAGGCAATCAGAGGTATCCAAATAGGAAAAGAGGAAGTCAAGTTATCTCTTTTTGCAGATGACATGATTGTATACCTTGAAATCCCAAGAGAATCTGTCAAAAATCTCCTTACACTGACAAAGAACTTGGGCAAAGTCTCAGGGTATAAAATAAATGTGCAAAAGACAATTGCATTTCTTAACACCAATAACAAAGAAAACCAAATAAAAAAGCACAATTCCATTCACAATAGCCACAAAAAAAAAAGAAATACCTTGGCATCTTCCTAACCAGAAACGTGAAAGACCTTTACAATGAAAACTACAAAACACTGCTCAAAGAAATCAAAGATGACATAAACAAGTGGAAAAATATCCCATGCTCATGGATTGGAAGAATCAACATTGTGAAGATGTCCATCCTACCTAAGAAAATCTACAGATTTAATGCAATACCCATCAAATTACCAACAACATTCTCCTCAGATCTAGAAAAAACAATACAGGAATTCATATGGAAACACAAACGACCAAGAATAGCCAGAACAATCCTCAGCAAAAAAAACAAAGCAGGAGGTATCACATTACTGGACTTCACACTTTACTATAAAACTACAATATTCAAAACAGCTTGGTACTGGTACATGAAAAGGCATATAGACCAATGGAATAGAATTGAGATTCCAGAAGCAAAATGTCAATTTCTCAACCAACTCATCTTTGACAAAGCCTCCACCACCTACCACTGGGGAGAGGAGAACCTATTCAGTAAATGGTGCTGGGAAAACTGACTGACCACATACAGAAGACTCACACAAGACCCCTATCTATCCCCATACACAAAAATTAACTCTAAATGGATCAGAGACCTAAATGTAAAACCTCAAACCATAAGAACCTTAGAAATGCAGGAAAACACCCTCATGGAAATTGGAACTGGCATCCAATTCCTGAACAAAACCCAAAATGCACGGGCTATAAGAGATAAGATAGACAAGTGGGACCTCATTAAACTGACAAGCTTCTGCAAAGCCTAAGAAACCATCAAGTGAGCAGGGTGATAGCCCACAGACTGGGAAAAAGTATTTGCCAACTCCAGGTCTGGCAAAGGCCTAGCATCTTGGTTCTACAAGGAACTCAAACATGCTGAAAAGAAAAAAAACAAACAACCCCATTATAAAGTGGGCAAAAATATGAACAGACACTTCTCAAAGGAAGACATCTGAATGGCCAACAGACACGTGAAGAAATGTTCAACCTCACTAATCATCAAGGAGATGCAAATTAAAACTACACTGAGATACCACCTAACTCCAGTCAGAATGGCAATGATCAATAACAAAAAATAGCAGATGCTGGAGAGGATGTGGTATAAAGGGAACACTACTACACTGTTGGTGGGAGTGTAAACTAGTGCAACCTCTGTGGAAAGCAGTGTGGCGATTACTAAAAACTCTAAATATCAACCTCCCATATGACCCTGCAATCCCCATACTGAGAATATACCCTCAAGAACTCAAATCACTCTATCAAAAAGATACCTGCACACGAATGTTTACCACAGCATTGTTCACAATAGCAAGAACCTGGAGCCAACCATGCTGTCCATCAAAAGAGGACTGGATTAAAAAAATGTGGTACATATACATGATGGAATACTATGCAGCCATAAAAAAGAACAAAATCATGAATTTCGCAGCAACCTGGATGGCACTGGAGTCTATAATACTGAGTGCTCTCTCACAGAAACAAAGATCTGAGTATCACATGTTTTTACTCATATAGTGGACCTTGAACATCTATCATCATATTATAAGAAAAGGACTGATAGTGGTTGGAAACTATGGGGGGTAGGGAAGGGAAGGAAGGTGGGACTAATGGTAGTCAATATCTGTCTGGGGATGGGAGACACCCTTTATCAACAAGGGTTCCTGAACGATGCACATTTGTGTACCTAACCCTTAACTGTACCCCACAATTTTATAATAAAAAATATGTTTAAAAAAAGTGTTACTGACTCAAATTCCAGCAGTAGATTTATGTCAAGGAATATACTGTGTACCCATACATACCAAACTAATCAGTTTGTGAATAAAAAATACAAAAGGTTTTTCCTACATTCTAAATAAAGATACCATGTGCTTTCTCAAATGCCTCCTCTTGGAACCAAGTGAAAACATGTTCCCCCCTTCCTAACACTATTCTAAGATGCCCTACCCAAATCTCCATCTTTATAAATGCTTCAGAGTTTGGCTAACAATAACTCTAATAAACATAGACACGGTCCAACAATTAAGTTCATGAACTCATCCGAGAAAGTGCTCCATACCTCATTGCTGAATATCACTCTGGTCACCTTTGAAATGCTCCCCTTGGGTAGCCACACACAGATGCCACCTCCTAGTCCACCCGTTAAAGCAATTCTGGAACTCTTATTCTGGAGTGGTCATCAGAGCTATTGTCGTATTATTCTTGATGTCCAGAATTGCATCACTGTCATTCTTTCAATATTTCCTTGTCTTCGGGTAAAGAAAAAAGTCACTGGGGGTCAGATCTGGTGAATAGGACGTGTGTTCCGATACAGTCATTTGAACAGTGCTGCCAGTGTAAGCTCAAGGTGGCAAGTTCTCAAACTTAATTGTTAGACCTCAACAAATAACAATGACAGCTCTGATGACCACCCCAGAAAAAGAGTTCCAAAATTGCTTTGATGGGTGGTCTATGCACTGACATCGATGCATAGCTTCCAAAGAGAGTACTTTGAAGGTGACTGTAGTGGTATTCAGCAATGAGGTGTGTTACACTTTTTCTAGGGTGGTTCACAAACCTAATTGTTGGACTGTATATGTATTGAGCTCTTACTATTTGTCAGGAATTGCTTTAAGTACTTTGCTTATATCATCAAATTTAATCTTAAGATATGTCTAAATAATGGTTAAGGATTCATTTATGGTGACTACTCTTGACAAGGCTAGGTACCTCTAGTTAGAGCCTTCTCACTCCCTGTGTTTTATTATACTCATGAGATTTTATTCTTATAACTGTTGTTATTCCTTTTACCCCTATATTTTAAATACACTGTGGGTAGACATAGTTTCTAGTCTAGTTATCATGTGTCCCCCACCGCATACATATTGCCTACCTCATAATAAAGATGCAAAAGTATTTACTGGACTATATAATAAATAAAAGTTTGATTTGAAGTCTGAAAAGTAGTAAATTCTTTTTTAAGAACTTACCATTAAAAATTACATGATATTAATGAATTCTGTGATTACCCTTTAAAATGCATGCAATTTGAGTCATGTTAAGAAATAAAAAAGGGAGCCAGGCTCGGTGGCTCAGTCTGTAATCCCGTGCCTTTGGGAGGCTGAGGTGAGTGAATTGCCTGAGCCCGCGGGTTTGAGACCCACCTGGCAAGTGAGACCTCATCTCTACAGTAAATCAAAAAATCAGCCAGGCGTGGTAGTACGTACCTGTAGTTCCAGCTACTTGGAAGGCTGAGGTGGAAGGATCGCCAGAGCCCAGCAGGTCGAGGCTGCGGTGGCCGGGAGTGGCCACTGCTCTCCAGTCTGGGTGACAGAGTGAGACTCCAACTCAAAAAAAAAAAAAAAAAAGAAATAAAAAAGGGAAAACAGATGACTGGTAAAATGCCTCAATTTCAATGGAGTATCTAAAGAATAAAAAAATTAGTGATTTTCTAGATTTGTTTTTTTGCCAGATGTCTGAAAATTGGCCATTTCCTCTAGTAGCATTCCACAAAGTTTATTTCTGCCTGCAAGTGAAACCAGCATGTCTTAAAACCCAAACCTAAAGTGACCTCTGATTTTGTCTCAAGTGGTGGCTCTGATCCCTAAAGTCTGTTATGTCAATCAACCTGTATTAACATGGGTTTTAACTCTGGAGTGTGCCATCTTGAATACTTTACCAGCTGCCTGGGCTTTGTGTCAAGTTTATTATCTCTACCCCATGCTGTTTCTCTTTCTCCTCTTCATTCTTGATCAGTTATATTCCCTGCAGTGACAGGGGAACAAAGCACTTGCTTTAATGGTTTTCCATTTCTGGTTTCTATTTTCTGCTTCCATCATTTCCAGCTGTTTCCTAATATTTTTTCCTGTGTGTATGAAAAAATAAAATAAAAACCTTGAGAAGTACACGGAATAGTTCAAGGGCAATCCTTATGAATTTAAGAAACCAGATGTTCAAGGAAACGCTTCTACAGAGAAGTATGTTAAACAGCCTTTCACATGTACAGGCTTGTATTTTTGGTTTTAGAAGATTGGAATTTGACACAGACTCAACAGTAAATGGACTTTGACTAATGTTCAACCAAGTAATTCTTCCACTATTATAAAACTATGCAAATTATAATTGTAATTTTATTATTAAATATCTGTCAATATGCAAGGCATCATATATGCTTTTTTAAATACATTGTAATCAACTTTTATTTCAGTTGTTTACGTAGATGCTATATACTGGTTAAGGATAATCTGAAGAAACTAACTCACAGACAAGACCTATCTAGGTAAAGCAAAGCGAAAGCAGAATTTTTAACATTGCATACTTGGATATGCTAAAAAATTAAATTTTATGGAAAATAGTCAATGTAACATCACATTAAGTAATAGACACTAAGCTAAAAAATTGTTTTGAGATTAAAATTGTATTTCTAAATAATTAATAATAATAATAATAATTCTAAATAATTAAAGGTGATAAAGTTATTTACATGGTTGATAATTAATTTAATTGCCTACATTTTAAAATGATAAGGTAAGTTTTATTGCTTAAATGCCCTGAATTAACTTTTTGATACTTGAGAAGATTTTTTTTCCTAATTTTCTAATGAGTAGTTGAATGTTTAAATAAGTCAGTTTCAGAATTTGATCCTGATAAGTCATATAATTATGTAAATATGTGTACATATTTTACAATTATAATTTTTAAATGTATAATATTAATATGTACACTTATAACAAATATATATCACCTATTATATTTTTCCACTGTTGTAAGCAGTTTACCCATATTTTCATTTGTCATTGTAATAAGCCTGTGTAATAGATAAAACACTATCACTTAATAGATGAGAAAACTAAGACGTAAAGAGTTTATGTAATTATATGTGGCTCAACTAGTAAGAGTGAAGCTAAGATTCAAACAAGGACTTGTAGCTCAAGAAAATATGCATATAATTATTAGTTTATAATACAGCTCTACATAAATGAGATGAATCAATCATTTGAGAGTTTTTAAAGCTTAGTTTGGATGCCTCAAAAAATATTAAGCATTTACTACTCATCAATAATGCACCTAATCACTCAAGAGTTCTGATGGAATTCTGAAATCAATATTGTATTCATGACTGAGAACACAGCATCCATTTTCCAGCTCATGAATCAATGAGTTATTTCAACTTTCAAGTCAAATTATTTAAGAAGTACATTTTAAAAGATAAAGCTACCATATATAGTGACTCCCCTGATGAACTTGTGCAAAGTCAATTAAAAACCTTCTGGAAAAAATTTACCATTTCAGATACTAAGAATACTAATGATTCACAGGAGGAGGTCAAAATATCACCATTAATAGGATTAAGATGGAAGTTGATTCCAACCCTCATGAATAACTTTGTGGAGTTCAAGACTTTAGTGAAGGAAGTAACCATAGATGTGGTGAAAATTGTAAAAGAACCAAAATTAGAAGTAGAGCCTGAAGATGTAATTGAAGTGCTACAATCTCACAATAGTACTTTAACAAATGAAGAGTTAATTTTTATGGATGAGCCAAGAAAGTGATTTCTTTTTTTTTTTTTTTTTTTGAGTTGGAGTCTCACTCTGTCGCCCAGACTGGAGTGCAGTGGCCGCTTCCGGCCACCGCAGCCTCGACCTGCTGGGCTCCGGCGATCCTTCCGCCTCAGCCCTCCAAGTAGCCGGAATTACAGGCATGTGCTACCATGCCCGGCTGATTTTTTGATTTATTGTAGAGATGAGGTCTCGCCTGCCCAGGCGGGTCTCGAACCCGCGGGCTCAGGCAATCCACTCACCTCAGCCTCCCAAAGGCGCGGGATTACAGGCTGAGCCACCGAGCCCGGCTAAAAGTGATTTCTTGAGATGAAATCTACTCCTGGTGAACATTGTTGAAATGAAAATGAAGGATCTAGAGTATTCCAAATACTTAGTGGATAAACAGTGGGGAGTTTGAGAGGATTGACTCCAATTTTGAGAGTGCTATTGTAGATAAAATGCTATTAAACAGCATCATATGCTACCGAGGAATTTCTTGTGAAAGGAAGTATCAGTTAATGCAGCAAACTTCATTATTGTTTTATTTTGAGGAATTGCCACAGCCACCCCAACTTTTAGCAATCACCATCCTGCTCAGTCAGCAGTCATCAACATTGAGGCAAGACCTACAAAAATATTATAACTCATAGAAGGCTCAGATAATTTTTGAGCATTTTTTAATAACTATTTGTTTTTGTAATTTAAGGTATGTACACTATCTTTTAGACACAATGCTATTATAGTGCAAATATAACTTTTGTATATATATATATATATATGTATATATATATATAAACAAAAAATGTGTGCAACTTGCATTATTGAAATATTCACTTCATTGCCATGGCCATGAGCCAAATCTGTAATCTCTGAGGCACACTTGTATTCATTTGGCACATATTTCATTATAGAAAGAAATGTATATATCCAACAAAATATAATGAAGTATGTAGACAGAAATTACATGGCAATTATTATTCCATGGATGCTAGGAGACACACCACTGACTTTTTTTTTTTTATCTTGTGAGACCCATAAAGGGCAGTCTGTGTTTAATAGCAACTTTTGACATTTATTACTTTGCTTCTAACATTTTTCTTCAATTTATGAAGCCATGAGTGCATCATCTCTTTTCTTAAATATCATGTTACCACTAATATTCTAACTTGCTCTTCTCTTCCCTACTTTAGATAATCAGGATTTTAATACAATGCCCTTGAATAATGAACAGAACGTTTGGATCTGCATAGCTAGTGTTTCTAATAATGGCAGAAGGCTTTCCTGTTTAGTGGGAGACAGGATCCCCGTTAAAAATTAAAATAAAAAAAACATAAGTTATTATGTACTTCTGTGTTCATGCATGTGTAGGTAAATTCATGTATCTAATTTTGTGGTGGGAAAACATATAAAGCCAATGTTTTCAATTTCAGGTAATTGCATAATAAGATGAAATAAATCTCTGATGTTTTTGAGTTTCCAACTATGCCATCCTTTCTTTTTATATATCAGATATTACATTTTATGAAATTTTAGCTAAATACTTTCATTTTTGCATAATATAGTATACCATATTTAACTCTTTAAATAAATATATTCTCTTGATTGAGTCTCTTTTTCATTCAGTTGTCATGTGTTTTGCAATATTCGCTCTGTTGCCTTTATGTTTTAGAGTGATTCCTGTATTTATTATTTAAGGCAAATACTCAGAATATTAGTACATAAAAGAAAAAATAAATTTTCTAAAATGAATGCAAACTCTTTAGGTAATTAAACTTAATAAAATTGTCTAAAACATTTACTCTCTCCCTTTTAAAAATAAATTGTGTGGTAGCGCACGCCTGCAATTCTGGCTACTCGGAAGGCTGAAGCGGAAGGATCGCCGGAGCCCAGCAGGTCGAGGCTACGATGGCCAGAAGTGGCCACTGCACTCCAGTCTGGGCGACAGAGTGAGACTCCAACTCAAAAAATAAATAAATAAATAAATTGTGTAAATTAAAGTATACAACATGATGTGGGATACATATAGATAGTAAAACTGTTACTATGGCAAAATAAATTAATATGTCTATCATCTCACATAGTTACTCACTTGTGTGTGCAGCAGGAGTGCTAAAATCTCGTTTAGCAAAGATCCTGAATACAATACAATATCATTAACTTTGGTCTTCACGTTGTACGTTAATTAGATTTGCAGGTTGGTTCATTCCATATATCTGCTACTTTGTATCCTTTGACCTGCATCTCCTCATTTCCTCTTCTCCCATCCCTTGTAACCACTCTTTTATTTTCTGTGTTTTTTTTCTTTCTTAGATTCCATACATAAGTGAAATCATGCATATTTTTCTTTTTGTTCCTGGCTTATCTCACTTTGCACAATGTCCTATAGTTTCATTTATGGGGTAGCCAAAGGTAGGATCTTTTCTCTTTTAAGGCTGAATACTATTTTTAATATTCTTATATATATTTACATGTATATGTGTGCATATATGTCACAGTTTTTCAATCCATTTATTCATTTTTTGACAATTGAGTTGTTTCCATATCTTTGCTATTATCAGTAATGCTACAATAAACATGGGAGTGTAGATGTCTTTACACAGTGTGATTTCATTTCCTTTGCATGTAGATCAAATAGAAGAATTGCTGGGTTATATGGTAGTTCCATTTTAAACGTACTTAGGAACTTTCATACTGTTTGTCTCTATATCCTGGCCAACATTTGTTATCTTTTGACTTTTTGATAACAGACATTCTAACAAGTATGAGGCAATATCTTACGAAGTTTTTTATTTGTCTTTCCTCGCAGATTAGTGTTGTTGAGCATCTTCTCATATATCTGTTGACAACTTTCATGTCTTTTTTGGAAAAATGTCTGTCCAGATCCTGAACCCATTTTTCAATTAGGTTGTTTTTTCTACTAGCAAATTCCATTAGTCCTTTGCATGTTTTTCTGTTAACCTCTATGAAATACACGGTTTGAAAATATTTCCTCTGATTCCACAGGTGGCCTTTTCACTCTGTTGACTGCTACTTTTACTATGCCAAACTTTTGAATTTGATGAGTCCCACTTGTCCATCTATCTGTGCTTTGGTTGCCTATGCTTTTGGTGCCATATCCAAAAAAAAAATCACTGCCAAGGTCAATGTCAATATTTTCTACTGTTTTCTTCTAAAAGTTTATATGTTCAGATCTTACATTTAGATCGTTAATTCATCTTCAGCTTATTTTTGTGTATGGAAAGGTAAGGGTCCAATTTATCTTTCATTTTGCCTTTCCTTTTTCCTCTCCTCTTTTCCTTCCTTTCTTTTCTTTCTTTTCTTCTTTTGTCAGAGTCTTGCTCTGTCACCCAGGCTGGAATGCAGTGGCACACACAATCAAGACCTTGTCCCACTGGGTTTAGGTGATCCTTTCACCTCAGGCCTTCCGAACAACTGGAACTACAGTCATGTGCCACCTTGCCCAGCTACTTTTTTATTTATTGTAGAGATACGGTCTTGCCAAGTTGCCCAGGCTGCTCTTGAACTCTTGGGCTCAGGCAGTTCTCTTACTTCCACCTCCCAAAAAGCTGGGATTACAGGCGTGAGCCACCTCAAAGGCATCTTTCTTTCTTTCTTCTTCTTCTTTTTTTTTTTTTTTTGCAGGTGGTTTCGAGTTTTTCAATACCATTTAAGGAAGAGGTAATCTTTTTCCTCATTATGCTCTATTGTTGTCTTTTTCAAAAATTGTTGATTATATGTATTTGGATTCATTTCTGGGCTCTGATTCTTTTCCATTGTTCTGTGGTGTATGTGTCTGCTTTTCTGCCGGTCCCATATTGTTTTAAATACTACAGGTTTTTAACATTAGTTTAATATAAGAAGTGTGATGTCTTCAATTTTGTTTTTCTGTCTCAGAATTGCTTTAACTATTTAAGAACATTCGTAGTTCCACAAAAGTTTTAGAATTTTTTTCTATTTTTGAGAACAATTTCATTAAGAATTCAGAGGGATTGCATTGACTGTGTGTATTGCTTTGGGTGACAGAAACATGTTAACACCATGAACATGGGGTATCTTTTCATATATTTATGTCTTCATAAATTTATTTCATCAATGTTTTATAGTTTTTAGCATATAGGGTCTTTCATATCCTTGATTAAATTCATTCTGAATTTTAATGCTATTATAAATGTAGTGGTTTTATTTCTTTTATTTCAGATAAGTTACAATTTGTGTATAGAAGTACTACTGATTTTTGTATATTGATTTTTTTAATTCTATAAATTTACTGAATTCATGTATTAGTTTTAATAACTTGTGTGAGTGTATGCTGAGACTTTGGGGATATATAGGTTATGTCATCTTCACTTAGAGATAATTTAACTTCTTTTTTGATTGGGATTCCTTTTATTTATTTATTTTTGTCTGACTACTCTGGCTAGTATTTCTAGTACAATGTTGAACAGAAGTTGCGAGTGTGAGCATCCTTGCTCCATATTAGATCTAAATAAAAGACCTCAGTTTTTGCCTATTATTTATGATATTAACTGTGGACTTTCCATAAATGGCCTTCATTACGTTGAGGAACTTTCCTTCTATACCTAAAATGTTGAGAATTTTTATCAAGAAAGTGTGTTGACTATTGTCACATGCTTTTTCTAGACAACTGAGATAATTGTTCTCTTACCTTTATTCTGTTGATATATCACATTGATTAATTATAATTATTATTATTTTAAAGATATGGGTACAATTCAGGATTAGGTGTATAAGTGGTTATCATACAGGTGAAGTTTGGGCCTCCTTTTGGTTTGAGATCAGGTAGGCTTATTGGTGTTATGTGACTCCCGCCCTCACCTGGCAGTGTCCCATTACTGCCAATCCCTTTCTTATAGTATTGTGGTTAATGTTCAGGGTCCACTTATGAATGAGAACATGTGATATTCAGTTCTTTGTTTCTGTGATAGATCACTGAGTATTATAGACTCTAAATCCATCCAAGTTGCTGTGAAGATCATAATTGTGTCCATCTTTATAGCTATATAATATTGTGCATATGTACCACATTTTTTAAATCTTGTCAACTTTCGATGGGCAGCACAGTTGTTTCCAGGTTTTTGCTATTGTGAATAATGCTGCAATAAAGGTGTGTATGTAGGTATCATTTTTATTGAATGATTTGTGTTCCTCCAGGTATATTCCCAGAAAGCAGATTGTATGGTCAATTTTTAGATATTTTAGGAATCACTAAACTGTTTTCTGCAGAGATTGTACGAGTTTACAGCTTCATCAACAGTGTAGAAGTGTTTCCTTTTCTTCTTCTTCACATCCTCTCCAGTATCTATTTTTGTTGTTGTTGTTGTTTGAGTTATTGGTGATGGCCACTCTGACTAGAGTTAGATGGTACTTCGGTGTGGTATTAAGTTGCATTTTTGGATGATTAGTGAGGCTGAGCATTTTTTCATGCATCTGTTGGTTGCTCATATGTACTCTTCTAAGAACGTCTATTCATATCTTTTGCCCAGTTTTCAATAGAGCTGTTTGTTTTTTGTTTTTGTTTTTTCCCCATTTGGCACATTTGAGTGCCTTGTAGATCCTGGATGTTAGGCCTTTGTCAGATATACAGTTGTCAAATATTTTTTTCCATTCTGAGTGCTGTCTCCCCACTCTCTTGATGGTTTCTTTTGCTTTGAAGCAGCTTTTCAGTTTAATGAGGATTCAATTATCTCTCATCTCTAATAGCATGGACATCTGGGGTTCTTATCAGGAACTGGTTGCCTATTCCAATTTCCATAAGAGTGTCACCTGCATTTTCTAAGGTTGTTATGCTTTGAAGTTTTATGTTTAGTTCTTTGATCCATTTAGGGTTGATTTTTGTGTATGGTAGTGGTCCTATTTCAATCTTCTGCATGTGGTCAGTCAGTTTTCCCAGCACCATTTACTGAATAGGTTCTCCTCTCCCCAGTGGTTGTTGATACAGGCTTTGTCAAAGATGAATTGGCTGAGAAATTTAGGTATTGCTTCTGGAATATAGATCCTGTTCCATTGGTCTGTATGCCTGTTTTTGTATCATTACCGGTCTGTTTTGATTATTGAAGCCTTATAGTAAAGCTTAAAGTCTGGAAGTATGATAGTGTTATCACCTGCTTTGTTTCTTTTGCTAAGGATTGCTTTGGCTATTCATGGTCTTTTATGTTTCCATATGAATTTCTGTATTGTCATTTCGAGGTCTGAGAAGAATGATGTTGGTACCTTAATGGGTATTGCATTGAATCTGTAGATTGCCTTTGATAGGATGGACATCTTCACAATGTTGATTCTTCCTATCCATGAACATGGAATATTTTTCCATTTGTTTGTGTCTTCTTGAATTTCTTTGACCAGTGTTTTGCAGTTTTCATTGTAATTTCTTTCCCTTTTCTGGTTAGGGAGATGCCAAGATACTTCTTTTTCTTTTTCTTTACCTTTATTTGTGACTATTGTAAATGGAATTGTGGTTTTCATTTGTTTTTCTTCCTGTTTGTTGTTGATGTATAAGAATGATACTGTCTTTTGCTCATTTATTTTGTACCCTGAGACTTCACCAAAATCCTTTATCAGTGCAAGGTTTTTGACAGAGTCTCTTGGGTCTTCAAGGTGTAGAATCATGTCACCAGCAAAGACGTGTAAACTAACTTCCTTTTTTTTTCTTTCTGGATATGCCTGATTTCCTTCTCTTGTCTGATTGCTCTAGCTAGGACTTCCTACACTATGTTGAACAGCAAGAATGAGAGTGGGCATCTTTATTTTGTTCTTGTTTTCAGGGGAAATGCTTCCAATTTCTGTTCATTTAGCAGTATGTTGGCTATGGTTTATGGTAGATGGCTCTTAACATTTTGAGGTGTGTCCTTTGTAAACCTCTTAGTTCTAGGGTTTTTAGCAAGAAAGGATACTGGATTTTACTGAAAGCTTTTTCTGCACCTAATGATATAATAATGGAGAAAATACTTAATCCTGAATTATACCCCACATCTTTAAAATAACATTTAAAAAAAAAGAAAGAAAGGATTGTGGATTTTATCAAAAGCTTTCTCTGCATCTAATGAGATAATTATGTGGTTCTTGTTTTTACATCTGTTTATGTATTTAATTACATTTGTGATTTTGCAGATGTTGAACCAGCCCTGCAGTCCAGGGATGAAGACTACATGGTCATGATGAATGATTTTTGAGATGTGTTGTTGGATCTGATTTATCAGAATCTTGTTGAGAATTTTCACATCTATGTTCATCAAAAAAATCAGCCTGTAGCTCTGTTTGTTGAGTCTTTACACAGTTTGGGTATCAATGTAATGTTAGCTTCATAAAATAATTTGGAGAGAGTTCTTTCTTTCTCAATTTCCTAGAATACTTTCAATAACACTGGTATCAGCTCCTCTTTGTATATTTTTTAGATTTCCGCTGGAAATCTGTCTTGTCCAGGGCTTTAGTTTGTGGTTAGTTTTCTTATAATGGAGTCAATTTCCTAGGTTGTTATTGGTCTATCTAAGGTCTCAATTCCTTCTTGTTTGAAACTTGGGTGGTTGTGTGATCCTCCATTTCATTTAGGTGTTTGAGTTTGTTTCCGTAAAGAAAACATAGTAGTCTCTGATAATCTTTTGTACTATTTCATGGTCAGTTGTAACTTGATCTTTTGCATCTTTTTATCCTTTTGAAGAAACAATTTTCAGTTTTCACTGAAATTATTCTATGATATTGTTGTCTTCTAGGTCTTGTGTTTGTGCTTTTTCTTTGGTGATCTGCATTCTTCTGCTGAAGATAGGGTTTTGGTGGTTGTCTTTCCAACTCTCTTAGGTGATTTGTTAGGCTGTTAACTTGTGATCTTTCTATTTTTTTGATGTTTGTTCATAGAGATATAAATTTCCCTGTGAGTACTGGTTTCATGGCATCCCGAAGGTTTTGGGAAATAAGATGTGTCCTTATTTCCTTTGTTCTAGGAATCTTTTAATATTTGTTTTGATTTCTGTGTTGACCCAGGAGTTGTTCAGCATCATACTGTTTAGTGTCCATGTCTTTGTGAGTTTTGAGGGAATATGTTGGTGTTGATATTTTTTTTTTCCACAGTGTTCTGAGAAAAAGTATGGCAGTATTTTGATCATATGAAATTTGTTTACAGTTGATTTATGACTGAGGATGTGGTCAATCTTAGAGTATGTTCCATGTGATGATGATTAGAATGTATATTCCATGGTTGTTAGGTGGTGTGTTCTGTAGGTATCTATTAAATCCATTTGGTCAAGTGTCAAATTGAAGTTCCGAATCTCCTTGTTGATTTTTTTGTCACGATGATCTATCTAGGGTTGTTAGTGGGATATTTAGGTTCCAAGTTATGATAGTGTTTTATTTTATTTTATCATTTTATTTGTTTATTTATTTTAGATTTTTAGTAGCTGCTTTCTAAAAGCTGGTGCTCCTGTGTTCGGTGCATACATGTTTAAAATAGATATTTCTTGTTGATGGATTGAATGTTTTATTATTATATGATTTTCTTCCATCTTTTTAAATTTTTGATAGCTTAAAGGTTGCATTGTCTCATATTAAAATTATGACTCCTGCTTTCTTTTGTCCTTTTGTTTACCTAAAAATTTATTTTCCATTCTTTAACTTTGAGTCTGTGCGTGCCTATTGTAGTGTGGTGTGTTTTCTGGAGGCAGCATATTGCAGGGTCATGTTTTTCTTATCCAGTTTGCCATTCTATGTCTTTTCAGTGGTGCATTTAGTCCATTTATGTTTAGGCTGATTATTGAGATGTGAGAGTTTATCCCAGTCATGAGGGTTTTATAGTTATTTATTGTTGTTGTTGTTTGTTTATTTGTTTGTTGGTTTTCTTTTGATTTTTGGTTTGGTATCTGTGTGTGTTTTCATATTTTCAGACACCATGCATGCTGTGTTGATTCTCTGTTTCTTGCATTCTTAGGAAGAACGTAGTTATTCTTTTTTTTTCTTTCTTCTGTGCTTAATATCTTCTTAAATATCTCTTATAGAGCTAGTTGGGAGCCAGCATAAACTCTTAGGAATTGAATGTCTGAGCAGGATTTTAACTCTCCATCACTGATGAAGCTTAGCTTAGTTGGGTAGGAAATTCTTGGCTGGAATTGTTTATCTTTGTGAACTTTGAAGATTGGACTCCAGTCTCTTCCAACCTGTACTGTTTCTGTAGATAAATGTGCTGCTATTCTAACTGGTCTTCCCAAGTAGGTAGTCAGACCTCTCACTCTCATGGCCTTTAGGATTTTTCTTTTATAACTACTTTCTGTAAGGAGAATTACTATGTGTCTAGGAGTTGGCACTTTAAAGGGATTCTCTGAATCTCTTGTGTTTGGAAGGCTGCATCTCTCATGAGATGCAGGAAATTTTCTTGAGTGACCTCATGCAATGTTTGTTCCAGAGTGGTCTCACTCTCCTTTTCTTTTTTGGGACACCAATCTGGCATAAGTTCATTCTCTTAATATAATTGCACAGTTCTTGAAAGTTTTGTTCTATCTTTTTAAAGTTTCCTTTCTTTTCTTTTGTTTTTGTTTTTGTTTTGTTTTTTAGTTGGATTCTCACTCTGTTGCCCAGGCTAGAGTGCAGTGGCACACTCGTGGTCACCCCAGCATCAATCTGCTGGGTCCTGGAAATTCTGCCTCAGGCTTCCAGGTAGCTGGAACTACAGGCATGTGCTACCACTGGTTAACTTTTTTATTTATTGTAGAGATAAGGTCTTGTCAAATTCCAAGGCTTGTCTCAAACCTGTGGCCTCAGCAATCCATTTGCCTCAGCCCCCCAAAGTGCTGGGATTACAGTCTGAGCCACCAAGCCTGTTTTTATCAGATTGGATTAGTCCATATTTTGGTTTTCAACTTCTGAGATTTTTTCTTCTGCTTGATTTATACTGCTTTCCATGCTTAACAGTTTGCTATTTATTTCATTTGCTATATTCTTTATAACCATCATCTCAGTTATCTAGTCTTTCATTTTTCTTCATCTTTCTTCATTTCTATTCATTCTCTCCATAAATACCTTGATATCTGTATTTGTGGTTTGAGACTAGTCATTCTGGGGGCTCATCATTGCTTGCATTCCAAAGTCTATTTTTAGGTGCTGTCTTTCCAGTGGTCTGAGGGGGCACTTGTGTTCTTCTGATGATTATTCCTCATTTGTGATGAATTCCCCTTCCTGTTTTTCTCTTTAATTCCATTGCTCAATAAGAGGGAGGTAGCTTTCACTTATGTTTGCTCAATCTCCTATTCTTCCTTGGTGAAGCCTCTGGATTTGTTCAATTTTGAAGCTGGGCTTGGGGTGGTGGGCTGTGCTGCCTTTTTACACTTTGAAATTTGATTAAAGTGTAATGAGGGGAGCTACAGTTCAGAAGTTACCTGTAGATGATAGTATCAACTTACTGCTGTGTGGGCCCTCTGGAACCCACTTCCCACCAGCTTACAGTATATCCATGTGGTGGAAGTGTATATATACACCATGAAACCAATACATGATAAAAGAAAGGAAAAGAACAGAGAAAGAAGAAGGGAGGAAAAAGGAAGGCAGAGAGAAAAAAGGAGAAGGAAAACAAACAGGCAAGCGAATTAGCAGATAAACAAACAAGCAAACAAAAGAAGATACATCCGCCTTCAAAAATACCCATATGCCAGAGAGAGAGAGAGAGAGAGAGAGAGAGAGAGAGAGAGAGAGAGGGAGAGAGAGAGAGAAGGTGGCAAATCAAGTCAGAAGACACATACCGAAAGATATGTATGGAAAATGCAGGCAAAACAATTAAAAGATTTAAAAAAAAAATAAAATAGACATCCTGCTTTGCTGTGGTTGTCTCTGGAACTTTGGGTTCCTTTTTTTAAAATAGTGTGTCCCAAGCACCCCCAGTTTTGGCTCACTGCAATAAGAAGTAATCTCTGGTCTCTAGATCCTCCCTTTTTCTCTCAGTGTGGACTGATGGGGCAGCTCTCAATGTGAGCCAGATGCCCCACAAACTTCTGGGGGAGTTGGGGTGAATCAGATCAGGACCTACCCCAAGTTGTCTGCTGCTAGCTCTCCCACTCTGAATGCACACATCTGTGTTTGGTCCAGTGTGGACATGGTACATCTTTCTCTCTGGTATCCTGCATTAAAGTGTCCTCTCTGGGTCAATGATGGTAGATCTCAGAAAGGTGTGGAGATCTCCCCTCAGTCTCAGGATTCCCACTGCTCAGAACTGGGCATGTTAAGGCAGGTCTCTAACTGGTTCCAGGACAGAGAAAAAAGCATTGGTGTACGTCTTCTCCTCCAGTGGGGTTCAGTTCTAGATTTCCTCCCACGCTTTCTCCATAGTACCGGCTGCCAGTGCCTGGCTTGTTGCCCCAGGTGGTAGTGCAGGCCAGGTGCTGAGAGGTAGCTGATTTCTGCTGCTTTTTCTCAAGAAATGCCCCAAGAATGGCATATGTTCCTGTCTACAGGGGGCACTGAATTCAGAGTAGTAGTATTAAATTGCAGCTGCTTCTGCAGGGGAGCCCTGGGTGTTTGTTCCCATGTCTTCTCTCAGTTGGACATTCAGTCACCCACTTGCACATACAAATGCATGCAGATGCTTCCTTATGCACATTCACCCATGCAGAGACTCACACTCTAGCCTGTTTCATCACCATCTTGCCACCTTTCTTCTATTTGTGTATGCTAAACAATCTTGTATATCACTGATAAATTCTACTTGGTCATGGATAAAATCTTTTGAATGTGTTGTTGAATTTGGTTTTGCTAATATTTTATTGAAGAAATTTTGCATCAATGGTCGTTGGAAATATTGGCCTGAAAATTTATTTCCTTGTGTAAACTTTGGCTTAAGTGTCAGAGTGATGTGGGCCTCATTAAATGTATTTTTAAAGTTTTGCTCTAACTTGATTTTTTGAAAGCAGTTAAGAAATAGTAATATTAATTATTATTTGAATATTTGGTAGAATTCAATTGTGAAGACATCTGGTCTTGGGTTTCTCTATGTCGAAATGGTTTTAATTACTACTTTAATCTCTTATTTGTTATTGGTTTGTTTCTGCTTCTATTTCTTTCTGATTCAGTCTTGGTAAGTTAAAAAATATCTTGAGACAAACAACAGTGGAAACACAACATACTAAAACCTATGGTATGAAATGAGACATTTTTAAGATAAATTGTATGGCAATAAGTTACTATAGCAAAAAATAAGAAAGATTCCCAAATAAAAACCCTAACATTACTCCTCAAGGAACTCTATTAAAAAGAAACAAAACACTAAACTCAAAGTTATTAAACAGGAGACAATAAAGATTAGAGCTTAAATATATTATATGAAGACTAGAAAAACTTTAGAAAAAATGAACTGAGCTTTTCTAATAAAAACAAAATTGACAAACCCTTAGCTAGATTAAGAAAAAAAGCAAGAAAATTTATATAAATAAAATCAAAGGTGAACTGAAGAAATTATACTAGATGCCTCAGAAATAAAAATAATAATTATGTGCCAATGAATTGGTAAATCAAGAGAAAATAAAGACCTTTTGTCCTCTTTTTTAATTCAAAAAAATAAGCTTTTCATTGTATGAGGCAATATTGATATTTTATAAATTTTTTTTTTGAGTTGGAGTCTCACTCGGTCGCCCAGACTGGAGTGCAGTGGCCTCTCCCGGCCACCACAACCTCGACCTGCTGGGCTCCGCGATCCTTCCGCCTCAGCCTTCCGAGTAGCCGGAATTACAGGCGCGCACTACCACGCCCGGCTAATTTTTTGATTTATTGTAGAGATGAGGTCTCGCTGCCCAGGCGGGTCTCAAACCCGCGGGCTCAGGCAATCCACTCACCTCAGCCTCCCAAAGGAGCAGGATTACAGGCTGAGCCACCGAGCCTGGCTTAAATTTTTATTATGTAATTTAATACTTTAAAATATCACCTTGATTTATTATTTATCACATTGAATTTAACAAGTCATTATTTGATGCCATAATTACATAACCAAATTTGACAGAGATTTCTGCAATGATTCTTTTGGCACATGTTTGCCTTTTATAATTTAATATAAGGCATAACAGTGAGATTCCAGAAAGATAACAGCAGATTCACAGGTAGATAATTTCTTAGTAAACACATGGTTTTAACTGCAAGTTATCTGGAAGAGATGAAAAACTAATTTCCACATGCTTTAGATTTCAAGAAACACCCCCCATTCTTGTTTCTATTTGTGTTTTTTTAATTTTTCACTGTGGGACATTGCACTTTGTTTCATCTTTTGAATATGCCAGTGGTATAGTTTTTTCTCATGTTGCCACTAATTTACATTGTATCTTTTAGATTCCTGTATCTGTACAGTAAAAAAAAATGCACAAAGTGACATAATCTGCACAGCTACCCACTGCCCATATAAAGGCAATACTTTTCTATTATAACAAAGAGCAAATTCATCTAATTCAACATTCTACCTAGTATGCCTAAATATATATACATAAAGCAAAAGACCGACTCCAATGTTTTGTCAAGCAAAATATCCATGTACTCTTAAAATAATAATTTAATAATCATAATAGCCATGATTACTATTTGTGTAATGTGTTTGGCCACTCTTCAAATATTCTGACTATGTTAACTTATTTAATTCTCACATATAAACATACGAGGTCCAAATTAAAAATCAAAATATTCATTTACTCTTAAGATAGTTAAAATTGTAATAGCTATGTTACTCTTTGCTTACTATCTTGACTACAATCTAAGCATTTTGAATATGTTAACTTGTTTGAGTCTCACATGCAAACATATGAAGCTTAAATTACAACTGTTCCTATTTTGCATATGAGAAAAATTAAGACACTGACAGGTGAGTTAATTTGCTCCTAGTCATATAGTGTTTTTAAAATTACAAGCTAGGTTGTCTAGGTCCAAAGTTTGATGGTCTAAATGCTAAATGATATGCTATGATGTATTTCCAGAAGTGAACAAATGCTAAGGTGGGGCAACATGGAAGTTTGCTTTCCAAATTTCAAACTAATTACCCAGGGGATAGGGGTGCAATGGTGGAGGATATGGGGAGGATATGGTTATGTGGAAGGCAGAAACATTGTTTTTCCAATCTGCAAAATTAAAAACTTGATTTCCCACAAAAGTAGAAAAATAAATATGCCTTATTACATGATGTGTGATTCCAGATGCATTATTTTTTTTTCTTTCCAGTCATTAATATATAACATTAATTTTTAATCAGAAAATATATATGAAGGTAATTTTATAATTACACATCTAAACGAGACTCCCACAACTATTTCAACTATCAATTTAATCTCATGTATTTTTTTTTTCTGGCTATAGGATACTAGGACATATTTATGTCAGATAATATTTTTTCTTTCATAATAAGGAAACCTTAATCTAACTACTGAATCAGCTTTATGTACAGTATTTTTGTTGTTGTTAAACAAAATCTTAGGACTGCACTGACTTTATAAAGAAAAAAGATTAAACTTAGAACTGAATAACTTGTTATTTTCTTTCTTTCAGTTCAAAACATTCATATCTATTAATGGCCAGTAAACGTCAAAACCATCCTCTTTGTAGTTTGGTCTTCATCCAGAAAATCTTCTTAGCCTAACAGTCACAGTCATTCTGCTTTCTGTCATATGACTGCTTTCTTTGGGCACAGTGGGGATCATTGCATCTCTTAATCCACATCATGCTGTGAGACTGCTTCCCACCACACCTGAACAGATTGATGTGTTTCAGGAATGTTCACTAGGTTTTCAGAATGTTCCCTATGTTTTCAGGGAAATACTAGCCTTCAAAAAAATAGACAAATAAGCCGCGCTTGGTGGCTCAGCCTGTAATCCCGCGCCTTTGGGAGGCTGAGGTGAGTGGATTGCCTGAGCCCGCGGGTTCGAGACCCGCCTGGGCAGCGAGACCTCATCTCTACAATAAATCAAAAAATCAGCCGGACGTGGTAGCGCATGCCTGTAATTCCGGCTACTCGGAAGCCTGAGGTGGAAGGATCGCCAGAGCCCAGCAGGTCGAGGCTGCGGTGGCCGGGAGCGGCCACTGCACTCCAGTCTGGGCAACCGAGTGAGACTCCAACTCAAAAAAAAAAAAAAAAATAGACAAATAAACTACTTACTGATTTTTTTTATTTTGAAGGAAATAGATTGAGGTATCTTGGCACAGTGTTTGCATTACATGAGGTTGCCTTAATTTGAAATTAATTTAACTCAATTGAGGTGGTAGAGTGTAATTGACATGGCAAGATTTATTTTGCCATAGCTGAGATTCACATGTTAATTTTATTTTGAATAATTCAACATTTTATATTCTCAATATTATTTGAGGTTTTAGTATTACTATAGAGTTAAAGAAGTTTAGATTGAGATAAAGTAATTGATTTCTCAAATCATTTAAAAATCCTGTCATCAATTTTACAAAATTTAACTGAGCACCAGCTATGGACTAGGCAATTTTCTAAGTATGGGAAAATGTTTCACTAACTTAGCAATTGTCTTTACCGTAAATAGATTTTATTCTAAGTGGAAAAAATACATTAATAAATGATTTTATTTTTTCTAGAGTTCCTATGTTTGTTGACTTCATTTCCAAAAATGTTATGATTTTCATTTGTTTAGTTTTCAAAATTATTAAACAAATGTACTCAAGTAAGTAAGGTCCACAGAAAAATTTAATGGTGAAAACTATTTTCTGCAGAATTAATGTAATTATAGATAGCCAAACATTCATTTTAATGTCAGTAAGTTATATTCTTGCATTTTAGATATTTGATTTACTAGTTTATTTCAATAAGACATACTTTCAGTCTATACAATTGTATCAGAAAATACTGACTTCTCTATAACTCTAATAATATTGTTTTATGCCATGATTCACTTCACATCCTAGCTTACATATTTTAATTATTGGCTTCAAAACAAGTCTTTTTTCAGTATTTCACAAAGAGAATAATTTCAAAAGATTGAAGTTATTTTGAAACTGGGCAAATGTAGTGTAGCTTCTGAATGTTCTTCTTACACATGGCTTGTAGAAACTTCAATAATTATTTAAATGACATTCTTCTCATCTGACTTGGTATAGTGAAAATTAAACTGAAATTTAGGACACTTAAGGTAAAACAATTATAAGATTTATGTTATACTGGAGTTGGGTTTTGCTCTGTTTCCTAAGGTCATTAAAGTAAGTGATGGCTAAAATCCTTTCACCACTCAAACTCTTCAAGTTACTCTTGTGAAGTCACTCTAAATCTGAGAATGAGAATTTTACATATGAACATATAAACTGCCTAACCCTGAAATCTGCAAAATAAACAACCTTAAGCTAAAGTTTAAAACAGCTTCTTCAAGAGATGGACACAAGCAGAAATCACGACATTTGAAAGGAAGACCTGCTTGAGTAATTACTAAAGAAACCAGAGAAAACAGAGAGCAGAACTACAAATGAATTACTCTTCAACTTTGGTCTTAAGGAATGCCATCCAAACTTCAGAAATCTCAGAAAGACGCTTTGCCTTTGGGCAACCTCTTTGGGTCCCCTCCCACCGTGGGAGATTTTCTGTCCTCTCAACAAATCCTGCTTTAAAAAAAAAAAAGATGGTTGCCTTCTTTTTCAGCAAAAACATTTACCAGTTAAAATCTTATCTTGATTCTGAGCTACATCTATTATTTCAGGGTCTTTTTTCCTCATTTCTTTCTGACGTCCACTTTCTCACAACCATAGGACTGCAAACCTGGTTATTGAAGTAGTATTTTCAACTGGGATGTGTTCAAGAGAAAGTTGTTTTGTGCTTATAATTTAAGGTATCTATTATAAAGTTGTCTTTATGATCATTGTACTCATAAGCATGATCTGATAGGTTAAAAGCAACACTAACAATATCACAATAATATGACAAATGATATAGAAATTCAAAGTCAAATCTATGAGAATTAGATGAAAAAGCTTGGTTTATTATTGTCTACGGAATAAAAAGATTTGGTTGTTCTAACAGCCACTGTGAAGAAGTGAATGATGCTTCCTCAAAAAACTAAAAATAGAACTACTCTGTGATTCAGCAATCCCACTGCTGGGTGCATACCCAAAATAAAATATATCAGTCTATCAAAGAGACAGCTGCTTTTTGATGTTTATTGCAGCACTATTTACAATAACCAAAATAAGGAATCAAACTAAGTGTCCGTGAAGTGATCAATGGATAAGAAAATGTGGAGCCGGGCTCTGTGGCTCAGCCTGTAATCCCGCGCCTTTGGGAGGCTGAGGTGAGTGGATTGCCTGAGCCCGCAGGTTCGAGACTCGCCTGGGCAGCAAGACCTCATGTCTACAATAAATAAAAAAATCAGCTGGGCATGGTATCGCATGCTTGTAATTACAGCTACTTGGAAGGCTGAGGCAGAAGGATCGCTGGAGCCCTGCAGGTCGAGGCTGCGGTGGCCAGGAGCGGTCACTGCACTCCAGTCTGGGTGACAGAGTGAGACTCCAACTCAAAAAAAAAAAGAAAATATGGCACATACACACAATGGAATAGTATTCATCCATAAAAAGAATTAAATCCTGTCATTTGCAACAACATGAATGGGTCTAGAGGACATTATGTTAAGTGAAATAAGCCAGACACAAAAAGACAAATTTTGCGTGTTCTCACACATATGTGAGAGCTAAAATTTTTAAGAATTGACTTCTTGAAGATAGTATCATTATGATTACCAGAGGCTGGAAAAGTAGTGGAGAGGAAAAATAAATAAGGGATGACTAATGGGTATAAAATGTAGTTCAGCAAAATGAATACTATCTAGTGTTAGGTAGTATTATGGAGTAACTATAGTTAACAATAATTTATTGTATATTTTAAAATAACAAAGAGTGGAATTGAAATGTTGCCAACACAAAGAAGTGATAAATGCTTTAGGTAATGGGTACCCCAATTACCCTGACTTGATAATCACACATGGCATGCTTGTATCAAAATGTCACATGTACTCTTAATAATAGGTACAATTACTAATTAACCATAATAATTAATAAAAAGATATTTGGAGAAAAAAGACGCTAAGTAGTGCAAAATAATTCTATTGGAGCATAGTCTTTCATAATAAAATATTTGAGTTTTATCAGAAAAAAGTGCAAAAGACTTTGGAATAGTCTAAAAAGATTATTTGCTGTCTTCCATTGAAAAACTAGGTGTTTTCTAGGATACCTAAAAACTATTTGGGTTATATTTGCCTTTAATGCCTTCAATCTGCTTTACAACTCTGTAACTTGTGAAAACTGAAGTTAATGCAAATGAGTTATATCTTCAGAAAATCAAATTAGTTGTGTTCGGTATACTAGCTATTGCCCTGTGTCCAAATCTTTTTGTACATGTATATTTATTTCAATATTCCCTTTCTGCAGTTATATGTGTGATATTTTAACTTCCTTTGACCAGTTTTAATACTCTATGGATCCTCTCATAAATTAATAAATAAAATAGCATATTTTACTGTGTTTATTGTACATTGCTGAGTCATGATTTTATCATTTTACCATTTTTGTCTTTACCAGTATTCTAAGTATTTGTACTTACAAAAATTAGATTAGTTAATATAACTTTTTTTTGGTTTATCTTTGTCTTTAAATTTTTTTTAAACTTGAGGTATTAGAAAGTTACTGATCACTTGATGACATGTAGCATAAAGAATTTCCTTGCTACATACAGTTTCCACTCTTATGCACATATTTCATATTTCAGGTATGGCACATATGAATTGCATACATTCTCTATGAGACTTTAATAAAAAAGATCTCCCATGACCCTCAATTAATATACAATTGTAATTAGACATCTCTTATTTTATCTACAAATCTTAAAATCAAATCTAAAGATAATTTAGCTAGTTCTGCTTGTAATTTTAAAGATGAAACATTTTGGGGAGAATAGATTTTCAAAAGATATTACATGATTCTCTTTATCTTTTGACTGGAAATACAGTCTTCCATTATTTATACTCATCCTATTGCTAATGCAGTGACTTTTAGTTATGATGTGACATGCCTAAATATAAATTCTCTGGTTTTATGCCTGAAACTAATATAACTATACTTACTTGGAAGGTTGCTCCCAATTCCTATAGGTGCTCATGTTCAAAATAAATGTGCAAGGCAAGGCATCACAAAATAAAAGAATTCAAATTGGCTTTATTAGCTTCAGTCTATCCATCAACACATAAATGAGGCAAATTCCCTGTTAAATTATTGATAACCTGCTTCAGCCTCTACTAATTCTTTTCGATGGAGAAGTAAACATCCATGTAGAAGACTATAAAAATAGTTAATTGAGTTGGAACTACTGACCTTGTAGCTACTTTCCCTATAGCTACTTTCCTTACATAAGTTTAAATTATGCACAATTTGTAATTCTGAGTTTTATTGTATTCCCTCAAGTTATAAATAGCCATCAAAATACGTTTTTAACAAATTATGTGTATTAGGTATCTTTTTGTTATTTTAGTTTGTTCTTCTGTATTTGCATGTGAAAACAATGCATGATAGCTTTAAAATATCCATAATTACTTCATAAAATATTTTAGTAATTTTGGAACTTTAATTCACTAGTAGCAGATAGGCAGTTTTGTATTCTAATGATAGGAAGGATTTATTTGAACAAAATTATTCCTTGCAGTGGAGTAAAATTAAAATTGCATTTCTATTATTTGTTCTATACACAAGAGCAATCTCTAAGCTTAAAAAATAACAAGAAATAGCAAAAAAAGTATCACTGTTTTATGTTGGCAGAAAGCATAGAGATTAGTTTATTTGCTACTTATAGCTTAGAAAAAGTACTACACATGTGAATGCCTATGGTTATGTTGTGCTTTGGGAAGAGATATTTTAAGAGGATTTAGAGTTAATGATATGGCCATGTGGCAGAGTATGAATGTCCTAATATGAAAATGTAACAATTATACTTTTTCTTCATTTTTCTGCACTGGTAAAATCAAGTGCAAATATTTCCCTATGCTCCTCAGAGATTTTGAAAATTAAGTTTCCCACAATCTCTAAAAAGTGGTTCTGAGTTTTCAGTTGTATGTAATAAATTTACCTCTTGACTTGTTGGAATTGTGGTCTGTTCAAGAAGTGAGGCAGCTGAAATCCAAGGTTAGCCTGATAAATGCTTTTACCAAAAAACCACTACCAGAAAAATATGAAATCAGAAGTGTACAGATCCTTTGAAAGAAAGAAGAAATTGTGACTGACTGCAAAATAAGCTGTGAAATTGTCACTGATTGTATCACTTTCATGGATACATGATCTATGTCTGAGGTCTAAACCAGTTCAGTCATCCAATGGTATATGCAAAGGACATTCACCATTCATCAACTTCCACCTCCAATTTGCTGGCAGGAATAAATCTTACCTATGCCACAAACCTTTTCTGTTAACAATTATATATAAAGAACTACTTATACTATTACTTGGTATGTCCCTAAGCCCTCCTTTCATCTCCCTGCTCAAAAAGATAGTCCCAAAATACCACCTGAATAAGTGGAGAAGGAGCTTAGGAAGATATTTGAACAATTTTGAAATTTTTTGAACTAAAAGAGTTTTTGATGTTATCCAGTTATACACAGAATACATAAAATATATCTGAATAGACATAGTTTTGGCTAATTTGCGTCTCCTGTTTCACAATATCTGAAGAAACACTCTATAAAGACTAAAGATAATAAAATAAAATATACACAAACACATTATACTTACATTTGCTTGGTATTTTGCTCCAGCTATTGGAGGACTGTGTAGGACAGGACCCCTTTTCTCTTTTCACTTCATTCTTACAACGACACATAAATAAAGAAAATAATCCAGCAGTTCTTTCCAAGTGAAAGACATTTCAGCTATTTCATTTCTTCTTACTTATTTCTTTGCAAGAGAAGAGTAACTAAGGAAGACATGACATTAATTAGGCTACACAATTAGTTACTTTGTCTCTAAGCTGGAAACATGTCCTTAGTAAAAGAACTTTACTGAGAGACAATCAAAGTACAAATAACTGCATACATTTAATGTTCTCGATTTGATTATTTTGGACATAGACAAGCACCTACAATAACCACGATTGAGGTATTAGAAATATTTGACATCACTCGTTTTCTTGTATCCCGCTAGTTTTTATTTGTTTCTTTTGGTGGTAAGAACAGTTAACATGAAATCTATTCTCTTAAATTCCAAAGTAGACAATGTCGCATTGTTGATATAGGTACTATATAGGTACTATGTCACACAGCAGATTTCTAGAAATTATTCATCCTGCATAACTGAAACTTTATACCCATTGAACAATAGCCTCTGCATTCCCCTCATCCTCCCATTCTTAATAGAGTCTCTGGTTCTATGAACCACACAAGAAAAACACACAAAAAATCCTGTCATTTGTGACAACATGAGTGAACCTGGAGAACATTATGCTAAGAAAAACCAGCTAATATGTCTTTTGTATGGGTTGTTCAAAGAGTGTGTTCTCTGCTTCCTGCCACAATATAGCAAATATACCATTTTTGATATTTTTATTTAGATATAGTTGACAAATGAAAATTGTACATATTAAAATATACAATATGATGTTTTTATATATGTATGCATTATGAAAGTATTGCCACAATCAAGCTAATTAACATATCTATGCCCTTACATGCTTACATTTTTTATTGGGGCAGGTGGAAATACTTAAGATCTTCTGTCTAGCCGGGTGTGGTGGCGCATGCCTGTAGTTGTAGCTACTTGAAAGGCTGAGGTGGAAAGATATCCTAAGTCCATCAGGTCAAGGTTATGGGGCCATGAGCATGCCATTGCACTCCAGCTTGGACGACAGCGTGAGACTCCAACTCAAAAAAGAAAAAGATCAATTGTCTGAGTAAATTTCACTGCTACAATGCATTGTTGTTAACAATAGCCTCCATGCTGTACATTAGGTCTGCAGAATTTATTGATATTATAGAAGAAAGTTTACACCCTTTGAGTAGCATCCTGTCATTTGTTTTACCCTTTGTCTCCATGTCAAAGGAGTATCCTTGGAGAGGGGATAACCACCCTCTAGTCTCTATTTCTGAGTTCAACTTTTTAAAATAGCTCATATGTAAGTGAGACTGTGAAGTTTTTCTTTCTATGCCTGGTTTATTTTACTTAGCATAATGTCCTTTTAAGTCCATCCATATTGTCACAAGTGTCAGAATTTCTTCTGTTGTAAGACTGAATAATATTTCACTGCATAAGCCACTTTTTATGTATTTATTTATCCATCATTCAATACTTGGGCTTTTTCCATATCTTAGTTATTGTGAATAATGTTGCAATGAACAGATGTACAGATATCTCTTTAAGATATTGATTGTATTTCCTTTGGATATATACCCAAGACTGGGATGATTGGATCAAATGGTATTTTTATTCTTTAATTATTTAGTACTGTTTTCCATAATAGCTATTCCAGGTTACATTCTCACCAACAGTGAGTTCCCTTTCATCCACATTCTTTAAATCGTTTGCTTTTTTTTTTTTACTTTTTGATAATAACATTCTGACAGATGTGAGGTACTATCTCATTGTAGTTTACATTTGCATTTCCCTGATAATTAGTGATTTAGAACACCTTGTCATATATTTGTTGTCCATTTGTATATTTTATTCGGAGAAATGATTATCCATGTCTTTTACCCATTTGTTTGTTTGTTTGTTTACTTATTTATTTTGCTTTTGCATTGTTTAAGTTCTTTAAAAAATTTGCTATTAACCCCTGATTGGATATATGATTTATAAATATTTTCTCCCATTCCATAGGTTGCCTTTTCTCTCTGTTAATTCTTTCCTCTGCTGTACAAAACCTTTTTAGATTTACGTAGTCCCACCTTTCTTTTCTTTTCTTTTTTTTTTTGAGTTGGAGTCTTACTCTGTCGCCCAGACTGGAGTGCAGTGGCCGCTCCCAGCCAACGCAGCCTCGACCTGCTGGGCTCCAACGATCCTTCCACCTCAGCCTTCCAAGTAGCTGGTACTACAGGCACGCGCTACTAGGCCCAGTTAATATATATATATATATATATTTTTTTTATTGTAGAGATGAGGTCTCACCAAGTTGCCCGGGCGAATCTCAAAACCGCGGGCTCAGGCAATTCATTCACCTCAGCCTCCCAAGGCGTGGGATTACAGGCTGAGCCATCGAGCCCGGCTAGTCCCACTTTTCTATTTATGCTTTGGTTGCCTGTGCTTTTGTTCCAATAATTGTCCAGAACAATTATTGCCAAGGCCAATATCAACAGTTTTAAAATATATGTATTTTTATAGGAAAACATATAGTTTTCAGGTATCCTTTTTACACCTTTAATTCATCTTGAGTTGATTTTTATGTTATGTAAAGTAAGAATTCAATTTCTTTTTTTTTTTTTTTTTTTTTTTTTGCATGTTGACATCTAGTTTTCCTAGCATCATTCATTGAAGAGACTGTCCTTTATCAATTGTGTATTCTTGGTCCCTTTGTCATAGATAAATTGATCATGTGTGCATGGGTTTATTTGAGGGCTTTCTATTTTGTTTCATGAATGTATGTATTTGTTTTTATGTCAGTACCATATTGGTTTTATTGTTAGTGCTTTACAATATAATTTTAAATCATAACGTGTGATGTCTCCTACTTTGTTCTCCTGGCTAAACATTGTGTTGGCTATTGGGTCTTTTTCTGGTGTTCCACCAAAATTTTAGAATTTTTTTCTATCACTGTGAAAAATGCCGTCATAATTTTGATAGGGATTGCACTTAATCTGTATATTGCTTTGGATAATATGAGTGGTTTGACAATATTGGTTCTTCTAATTCATGAATATAGGATATCCTATCATTTACTTGGGTGTTCTTCAATTTCTTTTATCAATGTGTTATTGTTTTCAGTGTATAGATTTTTTTCACCTGGTTAAAGTTAACTCCAAGTATTTTATTTGTGATTTAAGAAAAATATTTTTGTTTTGTTGTAGTATATAGAAACATAACTGACACAACTGATTTTTATGGGGATTTTGCATTCTGCAAGCTTCTGAATTTGTTTACTTATTTATTTATTTGGAGTTGGAGTCTCACTCTGTCACCCAGGCTGGAGTACAGTGGCACACTCACAGTCACCCCAGTGTCGACCTGCTGAGCTCAGGCGATCCTTCCGCCTCAGCCTTCCAAATAGCTGGAACTACAGTTATGTTCTACCATGTGCATTAATTTTTTGATTTTATTGTTGAGAGGAGGACTCGCCAGGTTGTCCAGGTTGTTCTCGAATCCATGGGCTCAGGCAATTCCCTCACCTCAGCCTCCCAAAGTGCTGGGATTATAGGCTTGATTCACCAGTCTGTTTATTTGCTTTTTAGTAGCATCTTTAGCATTCTTTTAAATATAAAATCATGTCACCTGCAAACAAACAAAAAAAATGCTTTCATTCATTCTGCCAGGACTACTAGCACTATATTGAATTGAAGTGCAGAGAGTGGGCATCCTTGTCATGTTCCTAATCATAGATGAAAAGCTTTTCACTTTTCATTGTTGCACATCATGTTAATTGTTGGCTTTGAACATATAGCCTTGACTATGGTGAAATACATTCCTTCTATACATTGTTAAAAGTTTTTTTTATTATTAAGGAATATTGACTTTTGACAAATATTTTCTCTGCATCTGTTGAAATTGTCATATAATTTTATCCTTGAGTCAGTTAATACGATGTATTATATTTACTAAGGAGCATGTGTTGTCATTCACAAATATCAAGGATAAATTCCACTGATTTTTAGAGGATATAAATCTGTTTATCTTTTAACCTTTTTAATTTTCAGTTTTCTTAGTTTCAAAAAATGGAAACCAACTAACAAAACTCTTCATTTAAATAGATAATAAATTAAATAAATAAAATATACTGATTATCTCAGGAAAGAAGAAAAAGAAGTTAGTGAAAGTCTGGAGAATAAGGCTTAGAGGCTTTTCCAAACAGAATGAATGCCCCAAATTGGAAAAAAAAACCACTATGGCCATTGCATTCGGCACAAAAAATTGCAACCTACACTCCAACACTGGCACCACTGAACAGTGCTTCCTGTGAAAATTAATCAAAATCAGACTCAAGACTGAATTTTTTTATGCATATCCTGATTCCACGTGTAACTAATTTCCACTTCAATATTTTAAGAGATGCTTTTGACTAGCACAGCTTTGGAGGCTTGTAAATAAACTACCTGTTTTTTAGATTCCATGATGGGAAGGGTACTTTGGTAATAGTTGTTTTATGGTTTAAATCCTAGATAGTCTGAATAAAAGGCAAAGGTTTTATTGCACACCATAACTATTTGTACTTTTTCCACATGAGTAAATAAAACTTTCCTGATTTCTCAGTGTTCCTATCTAACAGGTCTAACATCCTGAGATAGATATGCATACGATATAAAGACTGCTTTCTTTCACTTTTAAAACATATTTTGCCTTTCACATACCATGAAGATTATATTTGTAGCTATTTATTTGGCTTACTGCTCTGACCCAAAAGAATAATATAACTTCTCTTATCTCAACAAAGCTCTGAATGGTTAACAGGGTCTAGGCTACTAGATTAATCTCCTAAAGTGTCTGTCATACTGGAGGTATAATGCCTGTGGTATTAACATTTCAAAAAAGATAGCCCTAAATTGTACCTCACATCTTTATAATAAAATAAATTTTTAAAAAGATGAAATCCAGAGGTTAGAGATATCTCTAAGTCATAGAAGCTAGAGACATCAGTGCTTATTTTAATGTTGATAAGATATACTTACATTCTATAAGTTCCAATGAGAACCCAGGATAGTTTTCACCCCATCCTAAAAGGTGAGAAGAAGTGACTGTTTCTGTTCTGTGTATGAAGAGATCTTAAAATTGTTCATGAAAAATTTGTATTAGAAAAATACTCATCGATTCGATTTTAAAAATATTTTGCACTAAAATAAACTCATACTAACTTGCTATAACGTGTCTGAATAGAATCTAGTTTGAAGCACTAAGATGAATAAGACATAGGTTTGAAAAGATCCCCTATAAATGCAATATTAATTCTGCTAAAGTTGAATCAAGAGCAAACATCAAATTTATGGTGAAGTTTAGGTGGAACAATGGTGCAATTATCGATGCTTTATGAAAGGTTTATGGAGACAATGCCACAAGAAGATGGGCCATTTAAAATGGGTAACTCATTTTTAAAAGAAGATAAGACAATGTGGAAGATGAAGCCCTCAAAAGTAGACAACCTACACCCACTGACCAGAAAAAAAAATGCATCCCGTTTTTGTCCTAATTGAAGAGGACCGATGTCTGACAGCAGAAGTAATTGCCAACACCATAGACATCTTAATTGGTTTAACTTGCACTGTTCTGACTGAAAGTTGAGCAAACTTTCCATTTGATGGAGATGATAAAATCATTGCACCCAGATCAGCCACACACAAAAGCAAAGCTTCTAATGGAAATTTTAAACAAGTGGAATTCACATTCTGAAGCATTTTCTTTGAGAATTGCAACAGAAGATAAAACATGCCTTTACCAGTGTGATCCTGAAGGCAAAATACAATCAAAACTGGGGTTTTGGGTTTTGTTTTTGGGTTTTGTACAGAAATCGGATGTATTTGCCAACTCTAGGTCTGACAAAGGCTTAACATCCTGGATCTACAAGGAACTGAAACATACTGAAAAGAAGAAAACAAACAACCCCATTATAAAATGGGCAAAAGATATGAACAGACACTTCACAAAAGAAGACATCCGAGCAGCCAACAAACACATGAAGAAATGCTCAACCTCACTAATCATCAGGGAGATGCAAATCAAAACCACACTGAGATACCACCTAACTCCAGTCAGAATGGCAATTATCAACAACTCAAAAAATAACAGCTGCTGGAGAGGCTGTGGTGAAAAGGGAACACTTCTACACTGTTGGTGGGAGTGTAAGCTAGTGTAACCTCTGTGGAAAGCAGTGTGGCGATTCCTGAAAGCTTTAAAAATTGACCTTCCATATGACACTGCAATCCCCCTACTGGGAATATACCCTGAAGAACACAAATCACTCTATAAAAAAGATACCTGCACACGTATGTTTATCACAGCGTTGTTCACAATAGCAAGAACCTGGAAACAACCATGCTGCCCAACAAAAGAGGACTGGATTAAAAAAATGTGGTACATATACACGATGGAATACTACGCAGCCATGAAAAAGAACAAAATCATGAATTTCGCAGCAACCTGGATGGAACTAGAGTCTATAATACTGAGTGACCTCTCACAGAAACAAAGATCAGAATATCACATGTTCTCACTCATATAATGGACTTTGAACATCCAATGTAATACTATAAGAAAATGACTGATGGTACTGGGAAATTATGGGGGGGAGGGGGACGGGATTAACAGTAGCTAATATCTATCTGGGACTGGGAAAACACCTCTTATCAATAGGGTGCCTGAATGAAACGTAATTGTACACCTAACCCTTAACTGTACCCCACAAAACGATAATAAAAAATACTGATTAATTATATAAAAAAAAAACAAAACAAAACAAACAAACAAAAAAACTGGGTTTTTCAAGAGATGGTAATGGTCCAGTCAAAGCAAAAGCAGATGATCAAGAGCAAAGTTCATGACAATAGGCTTTAAAGTGCTCAAGAAGTTTAGCTTTTTGGCTTCCTGTAGGGCAAAGGAGCGATAACAGCTACTTATTAAAAGACTGTTTTAAAGAAAGTTAGTGAAAGCATTAGCAGAAAACACCCAGTAATGCTTCAATAGAAAGTTTTTCTCACCACGGCAATGGTCCTGCCCCTTCCTCTCATTCAACAAGGGCAATTTTGCAACAGTTTTAAAGAAAAATCATTAGGCATCCACTTGACAGTCCTGATTTGGTTCTTTTAAAAAATTTCCTTTTGTTTTCTAAATTTTTTTTTCCACTTAATACTGTAAAGAGACCAGATTGACATGGTTAAATTTCCAGGACCTTTAGTTTTTAGGGGTGGATTAAATGGCTGATAGCATTGCTTACAAAAGTGTCTTGAACACACAAAGAGAAATAAGCCTGTATTCGGAAAGATCAGTTCTTTTGTTTTTCCTTACACCATGGAGTACTAGTAATACCCCACTCACTTTTCTTATTGGTTCTGGCAATACTATCAAGCAGACACTTAGAAAATACTGTGGATACTCTATGTCTATACTTCCTTACTCCACTTGGTAGCAGCAAAATTATTTCTCTGTAATAATTTGAAAAAAAATTTCTAGTTCAGAGTGTAATCTTTTTTAAAGAAGTAGTATATTGAGCCCTTCCATAAATTCCGTTTGTGTGATGATTGATGCTTATTATTCATGAGTCCATTAAGTAACATTCAGGAAGCTTGGAATAGTAATTGACTGATATTAACAAGATGCATCATAAAATTCACCCAATTACTGAGAGCCTCCTCAAAGTGGAGACTTTGTACATTCACATGGGGCATAAATATTCTCCATTCTAGACCCATTTCAACAGGTCTATCCATTTATCCTTGAAAATTGTTATCATCAGTCAAAAATGTTGTTCACTTCAAGTACCTGGTGATTATCAACAGCTGAATTATTCGCTGCATCATAAAAGTCAAAGGACAGGGCAGCTTGAATTACAGGTTAGGATCATCTAAAGGGTGATATATTGACTTTAGTTCAAACTTAAAGTCTTGAATCAACTGGAGCAGAACATCCAATTGAGGTATATGTTGCTTTCGAAATTAAGGAACCTCAATAAGTCTTGTGATTGTTCTTGGTACCATGTGGATGGATGGTATAGAAACTTGTCTTTCACTACGACGAGTATGCATCATCATTTTAAGTATATTTAACCTTCAGGTCTTCAATCAATTGTCTAGTTCCTGTATTTTTGTGAAATTAGTTTCCCATTTGCCAGCAGATTTTTTTTCAAGTCAACTTGGTGTTATTGATATTTTTTGTTCTATAGATTCTTTCAGCATGATGTCCTATAAGAAGGTGAGAAAATCTAAGACAATGGAAAACAAATTGTGACACAGAACAAGACAGATAATGTTACCTTACGTCAAGATGTTTCGATGTATTCTTTTCCTGAAAGTTGTAACAATTAGATGTTCCTTATTAATTGAAAAGAAGAAAAAGGAAGAATTTACCAGATCTGTAATTGTATACCAGGTGCACTGAGCTGTGGGGACTAGCCTTAGTACAGAGAATATATACGGAAAAGTAATTGTAGCAGAAATAACTAGTAGATTAAGATTTTTATTGTATAAAATTGAAGTGTATAACATGATGTTTTGATATACATATAGTGAAGTGATTATTGCAGTTAAGCAAATAACATATCCATGATCTCACATAGATGCGTGTGTGTGTTAAGAGTCTCCAAAAATCTAGTCTTAGCAAATTTCCATTATGCAATGCAATATCATTAGCTACAGTCAACCCTTCAAATCAGTGAGTTTTGTAAACTTGGGTTCAGAATCTATGGATTTAATCTAGCGTTGATCAAAAATATTTGTAAGCCGGGCTCGGTGGCTCAGCCTGTAATCCCGCGCCTTTGGGAGGCTGAGGTGAGTGGATTGCCTGAGCCCGCGGGTTCGAGACCCGCCTGGGCAGCGAGACCTCATCTCCACAATAAATCAAAAAAATCAGCTGGGCGTGGTAGTGCATGCCTGTAATTCCGGCTACTCGGAAGGCTGAGGCGGAAGGATCGCTGGAGCCCAGCAGGTCGAGGCTGCGGTGGCCAGGAGCGGCCACTGCACTCCAGTCTGGGCGACAGAGTGAGACTCCAACTCAAAAAAAAAAAAAATTTTGAAAACAAAAGTGCATCCAGATTGAACACACGCAGATTTTATTTTTCTTGTCATTACTTTCTGAGCAATGCAGTATAACAACTATTTACACAGCATTTACAATGTATTAAGTATTGTAAGTAACCTAGACATGATTTAAAGTATATGGAGGATATGTGTAGATTGTATACAAATATTACACCACTTTATATAAGGGACTTTCATATACATGGGTTTGGTATCCTTGGGAGAACCTGGAACCAATCCCCATAGTATTCAAGGTTAGCATGAATGGTCTGCATACTGTACATTAGATCTGTATACTTATTTATCCTATATAATTGTAGATTTATAACCCTTGACCCACATCTTTCTATCTACTGCATGCTTCCCACACCTGTAACCAACAGTCTACTCTATGTTTCAAAGTAGTTGTTTTTTAATTTTTGTGTGGGGGGAAGGGTGAGGGATTTTACCTATAAATGACAGCATGCAGAATTTGTCTTCCTGTGGCTAACTTATTTCACTTAATGTCCTCTAGACTCATTCATGTTGTCACAAATGGCATGAAGCTTATGATCGCCAACATCTTTTTGTCTTCTTCACCTGCCAAAGAGTTGAAATACTATCACTGCAATTTCAGGTCTTAGATGTAGATACTAATCCCTTTGATTTCTTATGGGTTTTTATTTCTTTTAACTTACTCTTTTGAACAGAAGCTATTCTGGAGGCTTCTATCTGGCCATTCTTATCATAGCAGTTTATATTTTATGAGCAAATGTCAAGGTAGTGTTTTTTGTACTTGATAATTAATAAATACATAGATGGATTTTTGCACTCCATACCCAGAAAGTTTGAAAGTAATTATGGATTACATCAAGGTTTATACTCACACCTTTTGAGGCAGATTAAAATTTCATTAATCACCTCAATCTATAGCACTCACTATGATTGTCAAACCATAGTTCTCCAGGGATGCATATTAGTTCATATCTGTCCCACAAACCATGGGGAGAGTTCAATTTTCCTTTTCCAAGTACAGTTGTCTGCCATAGATTTCCCTTTGAAATCACTAAGAAAAAGATTCGCATAATGAACTTGTCTTATTATTTTGAGGTCCCATCTAAAAGTATATGGGCTTCACTGTATTCAAACTATACAGGAAGAAAGGTGTGATATCTTTTGTTGCCCATCATAAACTTCATGGTCAACACTTCTATAATAGTAATTATTAAAAAAAGGTTGACAAGAAGAAAAAAATACCAAATTTATTTAATCAAAGTTTTACGTGATGTAGGAACCTTCAGAAATGAAGATCTTTAAAGACCCAGGGAAAACTATCTATTTTTATGCTTAGGCTCAATTAAGTATAAGCATCCATTTAGAAATGTGATTGGACAGAAAATATGATCTAGTAGACTGAGGAGGTAAAAAACAGCCAGACCTGTCTGTTCAGATTCTTCTTGGTTTCTTTGTATAGCATTCCTTGGGTACAGGGCAGGCCCCCCCTATAAAAAAAGTCTTCAAGGCAGGAGGGAGAAGTGAGAGAGTCACAATTCTAGGTGTTCTGACTTGCTTTGGGGAAGAGTAGTTCTAGTTCCTATGACCTTCCTTGAGGAAGAGGAATAATGGTTTTTATGATTCACTTTGGGGGGGGAAAGAAGGCCAAGAGATAGAAGGGAAAAAGTTCAGTGAAAGACTTTGCTTCTGAGGTCTTTCAATCTCTTCTGGTTTAAAGTACTCAGCATGCCAAACCATCATACTTTGGGATATTGTTTTCTTAGCTCCAATGGAAAATGATTAGCCCTTTAAACTGATACATTGAAACAGTGGATAAGAGACTGTAATTCTTTACTGCAATCTACACTTGCTCGGATCAGGCTTATTTTTTTAAAATTTAGATATTGCTCTTTTCAGTGAAAAACTTAATAGTAGCTAAATGGGATGTCTAACTGGATCAGACTTAGGACCAAAACCTTCTGTGGGTAAGACTGCTTTAATGAACAAAAAAACAAATTTCTCATTATTAAATCTATTCTCACTTTTCATTCAGCAATGGAATGCCATTACTTGGGCTATGACAGCATATTCATAGAATTAGTAAGATAAAGTATTCATCAACAGCTTCCCCGGCCCATCAATATCAGCCACTCCTTTTCAATGATGTAGCTTCCACCTTCACCAATGGGTGTCTCATTGTTTTGTTAGAAGATAGGATTTATGGATCCTCTTGCAACAATATTTTAAGTGCACTTGGAAATATCACTAAAACTTTCTTACCTAAGTTTTCGAATCCCACCCTCTGCATTCATTCAAAAAAAAAAAAGGCTGCTTGAATGATTTTATTTTTTATCTACTCTAGACTTAGGTTTTCATAAATCAACCAAGTGGAACAAATACCAGTGCTCCCAGCTTCTCCTACTAGCGCATTGAATTTAGTTTATCAAATAGAAATCTCATGCTGACAAATTCAGGTTTTTCTCTAAAATTGTACATGTCCATATATATATATACATATATATGTATATTGAGTTGGAATCTCACTCCATCTCCCAGGCTGGAGTGCGGTGGAATACTCACGGCCACCCAGTAACAATCTGCTGAACTCCAGTGATCCTTCCACCTCAGCCTTCCAAGTAGCCAGAACTACAAGTGTGCACTACCACGCCCAACTAATTTTTTATTTATTTTAGAGATGAGGTCTCATCAGGTTGCCCAAGTGGGTCTCGAACTCACAGGCTCAGGCAATCCACTAGCCTTGACTTCCCAAAGTGCTAGAATGACAAGCTGAGTCACTGAATCCAGCCCATTCCCATATTTAGTTGAGCATCTTTGATATCTGCTGCCGCAGGCTTTCTCATAATTTTCATTTCTATACACTTTAACAAAATTCATTTTGCCTTTTGTCTTTCCATGGTTAACATTATAATCATCCCTTCCTTTTCTCCCACCTAACACAAGTGTAACTTTAGTTAAATGAAGATGACAATGGACAAGGATGTTGGGTTTTGGGTAGGAAGAAAATTGATCTACCTTTTCAAAATATTAGCCCTTTTAAATTGGGAAAAGAAAATCTTATCAAATAAGAAAAGAATAACTGCTTCAGCTGCCAACTAAGATTCAATAAAGTTTGAAAGTTCAGGATTTAAGTTATCAAAACATCCACATTCTATTCCTTATGCTTCTATTTTTTTGCTAATAAATGTGAATATTTTATATTTGTGACCTGGAGCAAAATTTAAGTGTCTTTGAAATACAGCAATGTAGATGAACAAAATCTGAGTTTGAATTTAGGATGTCTAAGAACTGTGGTTTCAGGGGGGAAAATGTACAGTACAATGACACAAAGCTTGATTGCCAGGAAAATGACTTTAGTCAGGACTGAATACTTGTATTTGTATTTTTTTTTTTTTTTAGCTTTCTACAATTGCCAGGAAAGGCAAAGCCCTCCAATACTTGCCCTTTTCATTAGATGTATATACTGCATGTTCACACCACCAGAGCAATTACTGAGTGCTGGCAACCACTGCTGCCTCTAGAAAAAGAGGTGCCTACCAAGAAAATGATTAATTTGGTACCATATGTTTACTTTTGTAAAATTAGGAGTCATTTAAATTCTGGAGTGCTATGTGTGATTACCAAGACCTGGGTCATGTGTTCAAACTACAATGTGAAAAAGAAAAATTAACACTCTGGAATTTAAATTCTGTAGTTAACACTCTTCTTAGGATGTAACATCTTCTAAACAAAGAGAATATGTTCAGATACAGGAAGGCTAAAAAAAAATGAACAAGTAGTTGCTATACTTGTATATTTTTTGAAAAAAATATTTCAGAAGATTATTTTCCAATAAACACATATTTGATCTAAGAAAAATATAGAAGAAAAATTATTACTATCAGAAATAAAATAGGAATCTTCACTGCTAATGCCATAGACATTAGGGTAATACAGGATATTCTGAACAACATTATGCACACAAATCATTTGATGACTTAGATGAAATAAATTGAAGCTTTGAAAGACTCAATTAACCAAAATCCAAACAAAGAGAATTAGATCATCCAAATAGGCTTACATATATTTTTTTAAATGAATCAGTAATTATTAATCTTCCACTATACAAAGCACCAGGCTCAACTGCATTCACTGGTAAATTCTACCAAACATTTAATGAAGAAAGAATGCAAGTTCTTTTCAACCTCTTCCAGAAAATAGGAGAAGAGAGCATACTTCCTACATCATCCCATGAGCCTAGCATTGCCCTAATAGTCCATATAAATACATTATAAAGAAGAAAAATTATAGACAAAACCATTATTCTTCATATGCATAGATATAAAAGTCCTCAACAGAATATTAGCAAATAAAATCCAACATTTGATTAAAAAGAATTCTATAACTCAACCAAATGGGATTAATTCTAGGTATACAGTTCTGTTTGTTTCAACATTCAAACTGCAATCCATCATAACAGTCTAAAGAAGAAAAAAATATGATTATATCAGCAGATACAGAAAAAGCATTTAACAAAAGTCCACATTCACTCATTATAAAAAATATTCTCGACAACATAGGAATAGAAGGGATCTTTCTTAGCTTGATTGAGATCATCAATGAAAAAAATTCTACTGTGAGGATCATACTTAAAATTGTGTGAAACTAGATCATTTCTTTATAAGATTGAAGGTAAAGCAAGGATGTCTGCTGTCACTTCTACAGTTAACATTGTAGTGGAAGTCTTAACATATGCAGTAAGACAGAAAGGAAAAGAAAAGAAAGGAAAGGAAGGGAAGAGGAGAGAAGGAGAGGAAAGATGAAAGGAGAGGAGAGGAGAGGAGAGGAGAAGAAAGTATACATATTAAGAAGGGAGAAATGCCACTGTCTTTGTTTGCAGATGTCATGATTGTCCATCTAAAAAATCTCAGAAAACCAACAACAAGAAATCTTTTTGGAACTTAGAATCAATAACAATTATAGCAAGTTTGCATGATTCAAGATTAATATACAAAAGTCAATTACTTTCCTATATAACAGCAATGCGCAATTGCAATTCAAAATTAAAAGCATCATTTACATTAACACCAAATATATTACATTTATAGGTAACAAAATAGTTATAAAATCTGTATGAAGAAAATTACAAAACTCTTAAAGAAATCCAAGAAAATCCAAATAAGTTGAAAGATAGTTGATATTTTATGTTCATGAACAGGAAGCCTCAATATTGCTAAGCCAGTTCTTCCCAATTTGATATACAGAGTCAATGTAATGCCATTCAAAATCCCTGGAATTAGCTTTGTGTATATATGTAAACTGATTCTAAAGTTTATAGGGAAATGCAAAAGACCTAGCATAGCCAACACAATATTAAAGAAGAATGAATGAAGCTAGAGAACCTATATTACCCAACATCAAGACCTACTCTAAAGCTACAGCAATCAAGACAATGTGATGCTGGTTTAAGAATAAACAAATCATTCAATGGAATGTGGTGGAAAGACCAAAATTAGACCAACTCAAATGTCAATCTTTCACAAATAAGCAAAAGCATTCTAGACAGAAAGAATGTTTTTTATAGCACAAAAAGACAGAAAGAATGTTCTTTATAACACATGATGCCGGAAAAACTGCACAGCCTACTTTTTAATGAATATATATGTATATAAATGTATATACACTAACCTTATATTTTACACAGAAATTAACTCAAAGCGGAATATAGGCCTAATGTAAAATGCAAATCTATAATAGTTCTAGACAATAATACTGGAGAAAATCTAGATGACTTTGGGTTTGGCAACGAGTTTTTAGATGAAACACCATGATCTATGATCAATGAAAAATATATTGTAAGCGGACTTCATTAAAATTTTTAAAAGTCTCTGCTTAAGATATTAACAGAATAAAAAGACAAGGAGATAATGTTTCAGAAATGAATATCTGAAAAAAACCCTTAAAACTCAACATTAAATAAATAATCCAATTAAAAATTGGCAAAAAGTAATCTGACAAACACTTTACCAAAGAATGGCAAATAAACATATAAAGCTACTTAAGCGTATCATTGGGAATTTTTAAATTAAAACAACATTGGCAATATAACTAAACACCTATTAGAATAGCCAAAATCCAAAACCCTTGCAACACCAAATTCTGAGTAGAATGTGGACCAAAAGGAACCCTCATTCATTGCTAGTGGGAATACAAAATAATACCACCACTTTGAAAGACGATACCACTCATATTATTACCAACCAATACAGCAATTACATTCTTAGGTATTTATCCAAATAAGTTGAAAATTTATGCCTACACAAAATTTGGGGCATTAACGTATATAGTGGTTTTATTTATAATGAACAAAACTTGAAAGTAAACAGATGTACTTCAATAGATGAATGGAGAAACAATCTGTGGTACATCTATACAAAAAATATCATTTAGCAATACAAAGAAATTAGCTACAAAACAATGAAGATGTGGAGAAACCCTAAATGCATATTGCCAAGTGAAATAAACTGATCTGGAAAGGCTACATACTGAATCCAACTGTATTAGATGTTGAAAAAGGAAAAACTATAGAGACAGAAAAAAAAAATCAGTGTTTACTAAAGGCTTGCAAAGTGGGGAAGTTTGGAGAGACATAAATAAATGGTCCTTGGGGAATTTTTTAGGGCAGGGAAACTATTTGGCAAGAGACTGTAATGGTGTATACACAGAAATATGCATTTGGCAAAACCATTATAGCTATAAAATGCAAAGAATAAACCCTAAACCATGGACTTTAGTAAAATAATGTATTAATACTGATCCATCAATCATAACAAACATCACTGCAAGATGTTAATAATAATAAGGAAAGCTTTGCGGATGAAAACAGAGAATATATGGAATGCTATATTGTTCTGTTCAATGTGTCTGTAAACCAAAAATCATTCTAAGAAATAGAGTCTGTTAATTTAGAAAAAAGATCCTGTATGCAACAGACTGGATATGGAAGTTGAAATATGATTTGCAAATTCAAGTTTTCTTATAGACGGGTGCCTAGATCAAGAATGATAGGGAAGCGTTAGGAAGATTCATTTTCTTCTCTGTCCAATTTAGAATTTTCAAAATAAGTCCTGTATTTATGAAATATTATTAACTTTCCTAGATCAGAAATAAAAATGTATATTCTACTTTGATACTCTAATGATTACTGTGCAATGTTTAGTATTTAGGAAAGAGACAAATTTAGTTTTTAGCATCCTCAAACATCTAACAGGCTCAAGGTATATCTTGTCCAGAAATCATTTTCGAATACACTAATATTTATGTATATGTATATATACATGTATATAGGCGTGTGTTTGTAATTATTTAAGCATATATTAGAAATAATAAGGGAATACTAAATACACTTATAAAATTTAAATAAAACTAGCAAAGACAACAAAACAGAACCATCTAATATACTAAATTAGAGAAAAAACTAAAACATCACATACAATCTACAAACAATATGATAGATATCAATTTAAATATATTAATAACCACCTTAAATGCTAATGGTTCAAATATATACTAATTAAATGACAAAGCTCATCAGAGTGTATTTTTTATAAAGAAACCAAGGCCCAATTATATTATCTAAAGAAATTCACTTTAAATATAAAAATCCAGATATGTTACAAGTAAAGGGAAGGAGGAAGACACACTCTACTTAAGAGCACTGGATTAGTTATGCTAATTTTAGCTAAAGCCAAGTTCAGAAAAGGGAAAAGTGTTAGGGATAAAGAGAATCATTCAATAATAATAAAGAAGTCAAAGCGTCAAAAGATATAGCAATCTAAATGTGTATATACCTGAAAACAGAAAGTCAAAATGCATGAGGCAAAAAACAGTAGACTTGAAAGGAGAAACTTCAACACTCCTCTCTCTTTAATTTATGGGTTCAACAGGCATATATTCAGTAAGGATACAGTTGAACTGAACAGTACCTTTAATCAACTTGGTCTAGTGGACAGTTATACAGTGTATTTTGTATGAAGTCACCAAAATACACGTTCTTCTCAAGCCCTATCATCAGTTCATCCATTGAAATAGACCATATTCTGGGCCATTAAACACATTTTCATTAATTTAAAGGAAGAGAAATCATACAAAGTTTGTTCTCGAGCCACAAAACACTAGTTAAAGATTAAAATAAAAAACAATAATATAACAATATCTGGATAATTCTCAGTTGCTTGGACATCAAATAACACAATTTTAAACATCAAAAAATTGAAAGCAGAAGTCTCAAAAGAATTTTTGAAATACTTTGAGTGTCTTAGATATTTTGATATTAACCCTTCATCAGATGTATAGTTTGCAATCCTTTTCTTTCCTTCCATAGGTTATTGTTTTATTCTGTTGATTATTTTTTTCTGTGCAGAAGCATTTTTGTTGATGTAATCCCATTTGTATATTTTTGCTTAGTTATCTCTACTTTGGGGTCATATTTTTAAAATCATTGCCCAGACCAATGTCAAAAATCTTTTCCCTGTTTTCTTCTGAGTTTAATAATTTTATGTCTTACAATTGTCTTTAATGCATTCTGAGTTGATTTTTGTAAATGGTGTTTCATTCTTCTAAATAGAATATCCAGTTTTTTCCAACCCTATTTGTTGGAAAGACTATTCTTTTCCCGTTATATGTTCTTGGCATCATTGCCTAAGAGCAATTGAATGTAAGTGCATAGATTTGTTTCTGGGCTTTCTATCCTGTTCTTCGTCTTTTTATGCTATTGTCATGCTGTTTTGATGACTACAACTTTGTAGTGTATTTTGAAATCATTGTTTATTGCAATATTATTCACATTAAACATGAAAAAACATAGAAACAATCCAAATCCTACCTAAGGACAAAGCCAAATGATTAAGTGTCACATGAATAGTAATAAATCATGTTGGTAGTATATACCCTTGTTATATGATGAAAATGGCCATTTATCTCTATGGTCTTCTTTCCAAAAACCCATTACCTCAATTGAATAATAAGTAAAAACATCAGAAATATCTCAGTTAAGAGGAATTTTACAAAATACTCGACTCACACTTTTCAAGACTGTCAGTGTTTTTGAAAACAAGTTGTCACAGTCAGAAAAAGTCTAAGGATACATGATGGCTAAATGTAATATAGAATCTTAGATGGAATCCTGAAAGAGAAGAAAGACATTAGATAAAAACTTAGGCAATATTAACACATAAGAGATCCCAAAGTGGATCTAACATACTGTATAATAGTTTCAGGGCACACAGTTTAATCTCTGGACTTCTCAGTAGGGATGACTGTCCAGAGTATGAGATTCCAGTTCCTAGGATTATTGGCTCATGTTCTGTTCACTCTACTAGAATTTTCTTTAGGGTAATGAAAGAAAAATTAGCTTTAAATAGTAGGAAATAAAAATCACATATTCTAATATATTTTGGTTGCAAAAAACCTGAAATGTAAAGTAAACTGGTTTACTAAAAAGAAAATTAACAAATACAAGTCACTAAAAATTGCTGTTGAAACTAGCTTTATATTATGGTTTGATCTACAGGCTCATGATATGAGGGCTCAAGTTTCATATCTCTGCTGTTGCTTCTGCAGTCTTCTGTTACTCAGGCTGTCTTCTCTAGTGGTAGAAAATATGGCTTTAGACTTTTTTTCCAGAACTGAGAGACTCATGCATAAGCATTTCCAGAAAAACTCTTCAAGTTCATCTTAATAGGTGGACTTTGTTCGCCTAGCCACCCTGGACCTATTACTATGACCATGCGGATATGATAATCCTATTGGGTTTTAGACACTCAGAACACAACCCCAGATACATGTTAAGAACAATCCCAAATATAGTAGGGGATAAGAATGGGGTTGGCAGATACCCAAGTGTAATGTTAGTTAGGAAGAAAGAGATATGGAATGAATGTTGGGGAGTGAAAAATTATGCATACAAAACATTATAATTTAAACATGTACATATATTTTACTTATATAATAGTCACAATTCAACTGGCATATTGTGTCAAAGCACACCAGCCAGAAAGCTCTTGATTAGATCTTTCCCAAGAATAAAATTCTAAAATTCTATAATGCATATTCATCTGATAACATAGGATTTTTTTTTTTAATTTTTAATTTTAAAGATGTGGGATACAATTCAGAGTTAGGTATACAGATGCTCATTATGCAGGCACCCTTGTTGATGAGGTGTGCCCTCCCCATCCCCTGGCAGTTTCCCACTTCTGCCAATCCAACCCCCCCACTCCACCCGGCAGTTTCTCACCACTACCAGTTTTTCTCATAGTATTATGATAATTGTTCAAGGTCCACTTATGAGCAAGAATATTTGATACTCAGTTCTTTGTTTCTGTGATGGATCACTCAATATTATAGACTCTAAGTCCATTCAAGTTTCTGCGAAGTTCATAATTTTGTCCTTCTTTATGGCTGCATAATATTCCATTTTGTATATGTACCACATTTTTATCGAGTCCTCTTTTGATAGGCAGCACAGTTGGTTCCATGTTTTTCCTATTGTGAATAATGCAATTAACATGTGTGTGCAGGTTCTTTTTCATACAGTGATTTGAGTTGATCCAGGTGTATTTCCAGCAGGGGAATTGCGGGGTCTTATAGAAGGTCAATTTTTAGATATTTTAGGAATTGACAGACTGTTTTCCATAGAGGTTGTACTAGTTTATAATACTCCCACATACAGTGAAGAAGTGTTCCCTTTTTCCCATTTTGTTTTTTTTTTTTTTTTTTTTTTTTTTTGAGTTGGAGTCTCACTCTGTCGCCCAGACTGGAGTGCAGTGGCCGCTTCCGGCCACCGCAGCCTCTCCTGCTGGGCTCCGGCGATCCTTCCGCCTCCGCCTTCCGAGTAGCCGGAATTACAGGCATGCGCTACCATGCCCGGCTGATTTTTTGATTTATTGTAGAGATGAGGTCTCGCTGCCCAGGCGGGTCTCGAACCCGCGGGCTCAGGCAATCCACTCACCTCAGCCTCCCAAAGGCGCGGGATTACAGGCTGAGCCACCGAGCCCGGCTTCCTTTTTCCCATTTTGTAAAATCAATAGATTAGATAGATCAACGGATAGAGATAGATGATAGATGAAAGCTAACAGATAGATAGATAGATAGATAGATAGATAGATAGATAGATAGATAGATGATAGAGATTCATTAATGGTAGGTATATAAAACAACTTTTAGAAGAATCTAAAAAGAATAGAGAAGCTTTACCACATAGATAGGGGATTATATTAACAATGCTTCCTAGTCCTTCACATCTTTTGACACCTGTAAAAAGTATGCACAGCAAAATGAACTAAATAGACAAGACTGTTCTCTATGAGAACGGCCTGGTTTGGAACCACTGTCTACCCACAGGTCACCCACAATGCCAAAGTTAAGAAGAATTAACATTTCAGTCACCTCTGCAACCCAGTCACCGTGCTTCTGACATATCGTGCCAAAGCACACTGACCAGAAAGTTCCTGACTAGATTTTTTCCAAGATTCAAATTCTAAAATTCTCTAATTCACATTCATCTGATGGTCTATGGAAAGAGGACACTCTTTCCTCATTTTGAAAAGTCAAGACCATGAAAAAGAATTATATTCTTTTCCAAAATATGCTTTAAAGACAACAGAAAATAGGATATAAGAAGTTTAAGGGATATTTAACCAAATATGGCATATTTATTTTGTTTTAATCCTGAACTGGAGTGGTTTCTATGAAAGTTTCCAGTGAACCTGGATTTCAATTTTATGACCCATTTTTAAAATTAACAGACTGTTCTCTTCAAGGATAATATGAGAAAAAGTCTAGAATTTATGAAATATAGTAACAGAAGGAAACCTAACTCACAAGTCTAAAGAATTCAACATGTCAAAAACTTAGAGAAAGTTTGAAGTCACTCACCACTCAGAGATTTAAAAAACTCTATTTTTTATTTTGTTATATATATATATATATGTTACGCTTCTGCTGAGACATTGTTGGCAATGATAATGATGCCTTTTGTCAAGTATCAGAAAAATAAAACATTAGAAAAATAAATCTCCTATACCAACTCAAAAATAGGCCTGGTTGTGGGAGAAATACATTATAGCGACAGGGTGATGATCTAATGGGTGAAACTGAATTGACAAAATCTCATCTCAAAGCATTCACTAAAAGGATGAAATGGACCTACTAGTCTGTGGGGTCCATCCATGTGGACTTCCTATCATTGTCCTGAAGGATGAGACAAGGAATAACTGCAACACAGCACATTTCTTCTGGCTATTGAATATTCATACATAAGACGTTTACAGAAAATATCAAAAGACATAAAAAATATAGCTCTCTCTCTCTCTCTCTCTCTCTCTCTATATATATATATATATATATATATATATATTTTTTTTTTTTTTTTTTAATTTATTTACAGAGGTTTAGTCTGAGCCAAATATGAGTGGCGATGGCCTGGGATACAGTTTTCTTTTTCTTTTCTTTTTTTTTCCTTCTATTGTTTCCTTTTTAATTTTAAAGATGTGGTGTAAAATCCAGGGTTAGGTATAAAAATGTTCATTTAATTTAAAAGAACATCAATTTGAACTATGCAAACGGCAAATTTCATAATCGTATCTCTGATTTTTTCCATACTTTTTAAGTCAATTTCTTCAGAAAGGAAAAATCCTAGAAGTGAACAAAACTAATTCAACAAGATTTTCTTGTACAAATTCGGAGGATATTAGACGGTACCCAAATCTAGGCCCTAAGCTTCTGCTGCCCAGGTCTAGAAAGATGAATATAGGGTGTATATTCTTTATAGACTTTAGGATCAAACTGCCTCATTTAAATTCTTGCTCTATCATTTGCTACCTGTTTGACATTGGACAAAATATGTGGTTTCTCTATGATTCAATCTATTCATCTATAAAATGGAGATAATGCCAGCACCTATCACCAGTGGACATCCAGCCAGCGAGCTGGTATGTTCTCACCAGTCACTTATAGAGTGATCTATGCTTCATATAGATGTCATTACCTGACCTCCTGTCAGTTGGAAATATTTTGAGTGTCACCTAAGCCTTTATCAAAGCGTTTTTGTCTTTAATAAATGAATTAATTTATATAAAGCAACTGCTTCAATTTCTGGCCCTTAATGATTTTTCAAAAAATATATAATCTGCTATTATAAATCTCAAGAAATTTAGTTTCCTCTTGGATGTTAGCAGACAAAAGAATCCTTGGCTCCTATGTTGTCAAGATACTTGAGCTACAGATATTTTATATATAAAATTTTGTATGGAGTATACTGTTTGCTTGAGAAATGCTGTGGCTTAAAGAAATGGCAGCAGTCACTATGGACAAGGAAAAAGAAAAGCTCTCAGCTTGAACACCCTAAAGGTGTCAGTTGAGTTTGTATTTAGCTGAAGAATTCTCCAATCTTTAATGTCTTCATGACCTTAGTGGTAAGAGCACAACTAGGTATAAGTGGGCTTTAACTATATGTTGGGAGATCCTAACTTCTGATAATTCAGTACATTTTGACTTGTTTACTATGATTTGTCAGAGAAGGTACATTATAACATACCAGAAATAATTCTTTTTAAAAATTGTATTTTAATATGACACTTATAGATCCAGGTCTCAATTATATGAACATGTCAATTAGTGGAAAAATTCAACTTTCTTATTTTTTCCTCTAAATTAGGCATAGTTATAAATTATGTTAATTCTGGTATGTTTTGAGAATTTTGCCTGGGTTTTCACATAAAAAAGAAGGCAATAGAATATATTATATTGAGAAAAAAAGTATATTACAGATCACCAGATAAATGGCATGTCTCATTCTGTGTTTATAATTTACTAAAAATACGTGGGAAATATTATCATTGTTTTTGTTATTAAGAATATCATGGCAACCCTGGTTTTGAGTTCCCTCTTGTTGGATTAAGCTATGTCCTGAGGGGTTCAGCTCTCCCACACTTCACTAAATAATCTCATTCTCTCCCCCTTAGAGAGCAAAGATTAATCATTCAGAAACTTAATGAGCTGGAAAAACAAATACCAGTAGAAGAAAGGTGTCTGAAAACTTTAAATAAAATAAATTCGTTTCCATTTGAAAAGTAAATTAGTTTATTTACAAATCCATTTTCTTTTTTTACCCCATTTGTACTTCTCTGCGTTTTTATCATCTTCACCAAACCCTCTCTCCCTCCAAAGGTAGTCAACTTTAACTATTTTTCACTTTTCTTCATTTTCTGTTTCAAATGGATCTTCCCATCGCCAAATATTTTTGCTTTTTACATTTTTATCATTAAATATTTACTAAGGACATTGCTACCAAGCTACTACAATAAAATTTTGAGAAGGCAACCAGGCTCGGTGGCTCAACCTGTAATCCCGTGCTTTGGGAGGCTGAGGTGAGTGGATTGCCTGAGGCCGCAGGTTCGAGACCCGCCTGGGCAACTTGGCGAGACCTCATCTCTACAATAAATCAAAACATTAGCCGGGTGTGGTAGCATGTGCCTGTAGTTACAGCTACTTGGAAGGCTGAGGTGAAAGGATCGCTGGAGCCCAGCAGGTCGAGGCTGTGGTGGCCGGGAGCAGCCACTGTACTCCAGTCTGGGTGACAGAATGAGACTCCAACTCAAAAAAAATTTTTTTTTTTGGAAAGCCATAAAGATATTAAGATGGGAACATAAAAATCAAGGTTAAAGGGGTGTTTCTGTAAGAACCCACTAGAAAAATATGAATTTTCTCTTAAAAGAAAATATTTTCACGTTGTTTTATTAATGATGCTTATTGATATGTGGTATTTTTAATTTTTTGTCTAAATCTTAAAATATTTTAAAATATATTATTTTATTTAAAATGTAAAATTATTATGGAATTTTATTTAGGAATGCATTTGTAAGCATAGAAAATGTAAGAAGACTTCAACAATAGTATCCTAATTTACAAAAAAGCTTGCTGTACTTGGACTAAAATCTGCGTGTCCTTCTCTAATCAATGCTTGAAATTATGAATGTTTAATTTATAATTAATATGATTTCTATGTATTACCATAAGGCAATAAGTTTATGGAGCTAAGTATAAAAAAAGCGTGCACACATACACAAATAGTGAATTCATATTTATTGAAATATATGGTTTTGTTTTTCCTAGAACATGCTTCCTCATACCACGATTTCTCTACTCTTTCTAGCTACTTCCTCTCTGATTGCAGCTTAAATATGACTTCTCCACAAGTCTTCTTTGACCTCTTGAATCTGAAGTATCAATTAAAGAATTGTGTACCTATAACATTTTACCAACCCTATCATTGCCATAATTCCTATATGCCCTGACACACAAATAGAGACACTGAATTTTCTTGTCAATACATGGTTTTAAGTTGTCAGAAAATTCAGTTTTCTTACATCTTAAACATTTCTGAAAATTTACCTGCGAATGTGTAGGGTACCATAGGCCATAATTTGAGGGGAAAAATAATTTACCTGCATCAGGCTTTTAAAATAAATTATATGTAGCCTTGCATCTCACAATAAAAGCTTGGATGTTAATTTCTAGAGTTTGTGAAACTTTGAGGAAATATAAGCAAGAATAGGACATAATCCCTTTTTTAGATGGAGGGACTTCTCTGACAGTGCTATGGAGAACAAATTTGGGATTGGGAAGAAGGTGACAATACCAGAAGTATGGTGACCAGTGGTTGAGAGATGAGGAGGTCCTAAATAAGGACAATTGGAGTGAGACAGGAGGAAAAGTGGCAAAGGAACAAATTTAGCAGATTATAATTCTGGGGAATTGATAATAGCATGTGAGGAGTGAGAGATAAAAAACAAAAGTTAAGGCTGACAACTTCTTCAATTATACTGACTAAATAATTCTTACACATTATGGATTGTAGTTTTTGTATGTGTGAATGTGTGGCAGTGAGCGAGTGAGTTTTAGGAAAAATATTTTTTCACTTACTTATATAATAAAACCTATAGAATTTTTCCAGATCTCTTTATACTTTTGACTCATTTAAAATGATTTTTATCCTCCAATTGTAATCCTTTCTATTTGCCTGAGAAACACTGGATTCAGAGATTAAATAAATTTGCTGACTAAAGAGAAGATTAGGAAATATACAGAATATGAGGCTATTGATATTTTTAAAAAATAATTGTCATTATTTTGAGTTCTTAAATTTAACTTCTATTGGAAAATATAGCGACCGTTATATAGACTTGTCCATTATGTCTATATACAAATTGTCTAATAGATCAAAAAATTAAAGTTAAATAAAAATGAATTCTGAGGATTAAATGATCATGTCTATAAGAAATAGAAAATATATTTATTTTAAATAAGAAGTACTTTGAAAAAGTAGAAGTATTTGAGACACAAAAGATGAAATAAATGATAAAAATTTGTCTCAATGAATTATGTTGCCATCCTTTTCACTTTTGTAAACATAAATGTCTCTTCTCTCAAATTTTAAACATCGTTATAAAAACCATATAAACAAATTTTGATATTCTATGTTTCTTTAATACAGAAATTCTCCCTCAAGATTGTCCAAAGCAATCCATCATCATGTCAAGGCACAATGACTGATATACATAGAGAGAGAAAAGTCAACTGCCATGGCAAGCGTTATCATTGCATTTCTAATGACACAAGTCCACAAAATTTATATTAAATCAAGTAGTAATAGCCTTCAGAAGTTAATATGCTTCAGTGAAAATCCTAGTGAACAAATAGAGCAGTGTTCGTTTGATGTCAAGACCCTTCCAACTCCAGCGCCTTAGAACCCATTGTTTTCTGCCACTTCCCCCCAACTCTCGCCAAAATCCTTTCTTTGATTATGTTTTCATAGCTGAGCATCATTCACTACTCAACTTGAAAGTTACTTCTTTGGAGTTTTCCTAATCACATTATCTAAAGATTGTCCCACAGCTATGCCACGTCCAGGGTTTTATCTTAATAAGTTCTTCATTTTCTTCTTGGTGTTCTTCACTTCTGAAATTATCAACTATATTCATTTGTTCAAGAGTTTAATTTCTGTCTCTCTCCACTGGAAAGTCGCCCATGGAGGACAGAAATATTCTCTGGCATAATTATAATTGTGATTTCAGGGCTCCCAACAGGGCCTCGCTTGTGAAAGAAGCTCAAAAAATAGTAACAAAAAGAAGCTAATGAATGAAATTTATTATTATAGGATAGTCTTTCCTAGTTGCATGAATCTTTCCTAGTTGCATTAATCAGGTCTCATTATCAGCGTGACTTTTTGGCATTACCATTGCACACTGTATGTTATAAATGTCACCCCTAGAAGCCAAACTATACCCAAGGGTAATTTTTTTAGAAATTTGATGTTTTCCTTACCTCTTGATCTTTGGCTTTTTACAAGTTTTCAACTAATATGTCAATTTTTCTTACTCTTTGACTTGACATGTTTCTTGCTAGCTTCTGGTACTGAATACTGTAAAGTGGCTCTTGAAAATCTAATAAGTATGTGATATTTGCTACATACTTGTTTTGTTTTGAGTTGGAGTCTCACTCTGTCGCCCAGACTGGAGTGCAGTGGCCGCTCTCGGTCACTGCAGCCTCGACCTACTGGGCCCTGGCGATCCTTCCGCCTCAGCCTTCCAAGGAGCTGGAACTACAGGCGTGTGCTACCACGTCCGGCTAATTTTTTGATTTATTGTAGAGATGAGGTCTCGCCAAGTTGCCCAGGCGGGTCTCAAACCCCGGGGGCTCAGGCAATCCATTCACCTTAGCCTCCCAAAGCACGGGATTACAGGCTGAGCCACCGAGCCTGGCTCATACTTATTTTTAATACCAGATATAAAAGCATTTAAAATGCCCAGAAGCCAGTAGGGGACAACTTCTTTTTTTTCAAATTTATCATAAATAAATGAACTATGTTCCCGCCTCTCAGAACTGTCACTGGAAACTTGAATATTCTATCTGTGTAAATCTGATTAGCGTTATGGTTAAAGGGTGAGGCAAAGTCATTTGTGTTAAACTGTTCCTCTCTGGTAGTTTCTATGCCATTATAATTTCTTGCTGTTTGTATGTATGTAAGTGTGTATTTGTGTACAAAAAGATGCCAGATAGGATCCAAAAATTTTTACAGGTACCTAAATGTGATAATCTTGCTTCTACTATGGAAACACAATCCTATATTTAAAGTATTTAAAGAAGCCGGGCTCGGTGGCTCAGCCTGTAATCCCGCGCCTTTGGGAGGCTGAGGTGAGTGGATTACCTGAGCCCGCGGGTTCGAGACCCGCCTGGGCAGTGAGACCTCATCTCTACAATAAATCAAAAAATCCGCCAGGCGTGGTAGCGCATGCCTGTAACTCTTGATATTCGGAAGGCTGAGGCAGAAGGATCGCTGGAGCCCATCAGGTCGAGGCTGTGGTGACCGGGAGCGGCCACTGCACTCCAGTCTGGGCGACAGAGTGAGACTCCGACTCAAAAAAAAAAAAAAGCATTTAAAGAATGAGAAAAAATAAAGTATTATGAAGATAATCTATTTTTCCTGATAATAAAAGTCAGATGTTTTCTGTTCCCAAATATACATCATTGCTTTCATTTCCATTAAGCTGTTTTCTGTGTTAAAATTACATTCAAATAAAAAATAGTTAGATAGTCAATGTTTTAAAATGTATTTGCAAGGGACAGTGAAGGCTTTTGTCTTGGATAATTTGTAGGATTATATAAATAGCAAGATATTCCTAATTTTATTTCCATCTCATATTCCACAAAACTGTAAGTGAAACTTTGTGTTTGTTTTAGTTCAATAGCCTTATTCTGAGCCTTTATAGATATTTTTCTCCCCTTTCAAATCTTTTGACTCTGTTTTCCTTCTTTATGGTGCCTAATTTTGAAGTTACCTAGGTTGTGCTCATTAAGATGGAAATATTCATTTTTTAACTTGTGAAATGACTAACAACATTTTGTTCTCCTATTTTATTATATACTTTTTTTGGAAGTATTTTTAGAGTTTCATACATTTTGATAAATATTACAAATAATAGTCATGTAATTATCTAATTATTTGGTGCTTTCTATTTGTGCATTTGTTGTTTTTTGTCTCCCCAAACCTTGAATATTCAGCAAATACCTTCGGATTAACCTTCCAAGATTAAACAAAGTGGAAAAAATAACCCTCCAAAATCAAGATGCTCAGTTAAATCTGAATTTCAGATAAATAATAAATGCACTTTAGTACAATTATGACCCATGAAATATTCAACATACTTATAATTTTTCATTAAAAAATAATTCTTTATCTAAATCTAAAATTTAACTTAATGTCCTGAATTTTTCTAGGCAATCTTCATTGATATAGAAGTCAGCCAAGGCTCCTCAATCTCCAATATATCACTCCAACCTTGCGTGATCCCCAAAATCTCAGAATGATAGGTTATGCCATATAGCTTAGGTATGAAGTAGACTGTACCATCTAAGTTTGTGTAAGTAACTCTATGATGTCACAATGATGATATTGGCTAACAACACATTACTCAGAAAGTACCCTTGTTGTTAAGCAAAATATGCATATACTTATATTGACATGTGAGACAAATACTTTCATTTGTGTCCCCAAAGACAGAAGATACATACAAAAATTTTAATAACAACACTATAATCCAAACTCAATGCTCATAAACTTTAGAATGGATACAGTGGTCCCCACTTACCCATGGAAAATATGTTCCAAGACCTCCAGTGAATACCTGAAACCATGGACTGTACCAAACCCTATATATACCATGTTTTTTTCTATGTAAACATGCATATAATAAAGTTTAATTTATAAATCAAGCATAGTAAAAGATCAACAACATAACTGATATTAAAATGAAGAATTATAACACCTGATTGTAACCAAATTTGCATGATTGTTGTCTCTCTCTCTGTCTCAAAATGCCGTAAATATTTTCAGACCATGGTTGACCACAGGTAACTGAAACTGAGGAAAGCAAAACCACAGATAAGGTGAGGCAACTACTGTATATAAATTGTGGTTTGTTAATATATGAAATATTATATAACAACAACAAAGAACAGCTTATTGCTGCAGACAATAAGAATGAAATCTACACACATAACATTAAAAAAAATCCATACTCAGATAGGTACTTCCTGTGCTAGTACATTTTTTTTTTACAAAGTTAGAAAACAAATATAATGAAATAAGTCAGGATGGCAGTTATTTCTGGAGGATGAAGTGCCTGGAAAGAAGCGTGAGGAGGCTCTGAGCGCTGATAATGTTTGATATTGGGATTAGAGTGCTAGCTATGCTCATATGTCTGAGTTAAAAACATTTGTCAGGTTCTATACTCATGAACCAGACACTTTCTGTATGTAAGTTAAAAATGTTTTAAAAAGAATCTTTAAAATAAATGCACACAAATTATAAATACATTAAAAATGTGAGCAAAACAAATTCTTGACTCAGTAAAGTTAAATATGGCATCAAAATGTTGTACAATATCAGATTTCATGTTGTTGAAAAATAATATTAAAGACATACAACACTTGGCCTATGTAATAACAAAAGAAATGGAAGAGGCCATATACATTTCTGCCATTCAGTTATGTTGTTTATGAGATTTCTGACATGCCAAAGCATGTAGGTTTTTGACTATGCCTACAGGAAATGGCTTCTTAGAAGCTTATTCTCAGTGCCATGCCACGATTCAAAGATACCGATAAAGTATCAAGTCTTTATCTTAGGTCATAAAATAAAAAAGTCTATTTAACCAAAAGTTTTTCTTCATCTCTATTTTCCACAATTCATTTATTTTATTGTGACGTACTTATCAAGAGAAAAAGTCTACTTATGTTCATCAATAAATATAAAACAGATGTATGTAAGTTCACACCTTTGCAATAATAGTTGAGATCCCAGTACAAAAAAAAGGAAACTAAGACAGGAATACATAATGTTAGCATGCATTATCTTCTCCCATAAAGAACATGCTGAACTTCCTGTATTTTTACAACAGTTACTGATCACGAAGTTACAACATTTGAAATGGATACATCATTAGAAATTGTGAGCCTGACTCGGTGGCTCAGCCTATAATCCCACGCCTTTGGGAGGCTAAAGTGAGTGGATTGCCTGAGTCCGCAGGTTCGAGACCTGCCTGGGCAACTTGGCGAGACCTCATCTCTACAATAAATCAAAAATTAGCCAGCCGTGGTAGCGCACGCCTGTAGATCAAACTACTAGGAAGGCTGAGGCGGAAAGATCGCCGGAGCCCAGCAGGTCGAGGTTGCGGTGGCCAGGAGCAGCCACTGCACTCCAGTCTGGGCGACAGAGTGAGACTCCAACTCAAAAAAAAAAAAAAAAGAAAAAGAAATTGTGCCATGTTCTTCTTTCATGAAAAGTTGAATAGTGAAAGGGAAATCTCAGAAAAGGGATTTTTATGCCCATTTTATCATCTCCCAGTATCTGATTTCTGAATGTCATGTACAGTTCTAAAAAGTGTAAGAAAATAATCAGAAAAAATATGTTAATATTTGTTTTTATTATAAGCATTTCAATTTTAGGGTCACAACTCCATTAAAATAACTAGAATCTTAAAAGTTGTTTTTTTAAATAGCAACATAATAAATATGCAATTTGATTATATTCTACTCCTACTCCATGAATAAGAATAAAGATACATAAAAATAATCTGAAAATATCTTTATCATCAATACATATTATTAAAATGAATGGATTTTTAAAAGAATGTCTAACAGCTAAAAGTATGTTGCATACCTTTAAAAAATGGTGTTAGTAGAATATGACTTGTCTCCCAAGTTGAGATATTAAATTACTTTATCTTTAGTTGTTTTCATGGAATTGTAACTGAAGGGTATTAAGAAAATTATATCTGTGTGCAGTTCTGAGATTACAAAGAAATTATTTCAATTACAATCTACAGAATAAAACTTCTGAGGTTAATGTATGACTACCACACTACATTTGTAAAAAGGCAAATCTGAACAAAATTGAAGTCACTAAAGAAATATTTATTTATCGGTTATATAGTTAGTGTTGTTTAAGCTAAAGGCTAGTAGAGTTTCAGATTAAAATAATTCACTTAAGTATTGTGAGTCAACTATGTAATATAAAAGTAAAAACGTTTGTCCACATTTTATTGATTAAATGTGAACAAGAAGAGCTGAGAAAAAAATCCATAATTATTTGAGGTGTGTGATAACCTTCAAAGTTGGGAAGAGACAAAATTTCTAAAGGTAGGTCTCATTGTTTGGTAGTTTCATGCATTTGGTAGTGTCCATTTGAATTTTTCTCTTTTTCATTTTGATAATACCTTTCATAATAGTCCATATGAAGATGAAGGCATGAGTGGTTTTAATTGTGGGAAAATGAAGGAGGAAAAAATGGATTTAACCTACAAATGGTAGGAAAAAAGTCTAAATGACATCATGGCATGTCAATAATTTAAAAATGCTGTAATTTGCATGTAGAGAAGCAGTATTATAACTAACTCAACTTATATAACTATAGACATGTGAAGGCTTCAGATACACCTCTGGATTAATACCATACTCTTGTGGCAGGTGGTAACCAAATTTCAGTGAAACATCAACTGAAATTGTGAATGTGATAATAGTAATTTTGGTACTTTAGTTATCTTTAATATATATTATTAAAATACATTGAACTTTAAGATTGCCTAACAAATACAAATGGTTCCATTCCACTAGGTAATTAGGTCTTGGTTTGTAGAATTTGGTTTGTGGAATTTGTCATTACAGACTTCCTGCTATTAGACAACATCCTAATTTCTTCACTTCCCATAATAGCAGACTTTGTGCTGAAGGTTCATGAAAATAGAAGATATTTCCATGGTGACACAAACAGAATTGCCTTTCTTAAAATATCTTCTTCTAACCTGCCCTGGAAATTTCTCAGTCAGCATTTAGGTGGGCTATAGTCCAGGATGCTAGACACCAGGTTTTCTCACTGGCTCACTCTGTTTTGCTCTCTTTTGATGTTTTTCGCTCCCTCTCTTTCTTGCTCTTTTCTAACTTCCTTCTTTTTCCTCCTTTTGCTGTTCATTCTCTCAACATTAACATTTTTTGTTAATTGGAGATATTCAGAAGTGTTTGCTGTCTCTGTTTCTTTACTTCCTTTGAGTACATGTTGCTGGTGGTATTAGGTTATCTCGTTTTCCATACCTACACTCATTCCAAAGAGGGTAACTGGCTGCATTTTTTTTAAGGGAAATTTTTGCACACTAATTTACAAAGCCAGGAATGGCTCATTCCTTTTATGAATCACCTTGGGAGGTTTGATACTTTTAATTAAGTTAACTAAAAATTCATCAAGAAAAAATATGGAAGCAAATTTTAAGAATACTGGTTAACTGAATAGTTCCTAACAGTTCATGGGTCAACGAAATTTGGTTTATAAATCTGATGAAAGATATGGACATGCAATATGAACTCTATATTACAAACCTTCTATCTATGTAAATGCTATATCAGATCTCTTCAAACTCTGATGCTCTGAGTTTATGAGTTACACAAATTTCACATAGGTTAAATTTCTTTGTGACAAAACCATTAGGCTAATAAAGTGAAAATGCAAACAAAATTTAGATTTAAAAAGTAGCCTCTAGTCACTAAGAAATATCTTTTTATGTTTATAGACTTTGTTTTCTATATCAATTTAATGTTTATATAAAAATTTAGAAGATAAAACATATTTCTTACATACCCACACTCTCACATACAGTTCGCCCTGTTAATAGCATCTTACTTTGATATGCCACATTTGTTATAATCAATTAACCAATATGGATAATGTATATATGTGTATACATATATATACATACAATTGGCTGTATATTTTTTCCCTTTCATTAAAGTTCATAGTTTATTCAAATTTCCTTTTTTAGCTTCCTAATCCCATCCAGAATATGGTAACACATTTAATTGTTATACCTCCTTTGGTTCCTGATGACTGTCATAATTTCTCAGACTCATTGTTTTTGATGACCTTGGCAGTTCTCAGGAGAACTGAGTCATATGTTATGCAAAACCTTCTCATGGGATTTGTCTGATGTTTTTCTCATTATTAGATTGGGACTATGGGTTTAGGGGGGTAAGATAGCAGAGGTAACGTGCCATTTTTTCCACAACATGTATACAGTACATACTATTGACATGATTTATGAATGTTGATATTGACCTCAATAACTGCCTGACACAGCAGTTGTCCATTTTCCCTACTGTAGCTGTTCTCTCCCTCAATCCAGCTTGTACTCTTTGGTCACTATGCACAGCCCACAACCTAGGGTGTGGGCAATCTATAGTCCCACTCAAGGTAAAGTGTCTGCATAATTTCTTCAGAATCTTTTGCACTGGAGATTTATCTCTTCTCCTTTTATTAATGTATTCAATCATTTATATCAGAATGAACTAATGGTATTTATTTTATACGAGGGATATATTACAGTGTTTATTTTCTTACACAAATTATTCTAGTTTGGTCCATTGGGAGCTCTTTCAGTTGTCTTCTGTATTACTTTGTCATAACCCCATCAATATGATAGCTTTTTGCTAAATTGATTTTAATCAAAGTAAGAAATACTTTTCTATGATTATAGAATCTGGATCTTGCTCTTGTTTAAACACACGTATACTTACAAGCAAAAAAAAAAAGAACGGAAAGAAAGAGAGAAGCAAAAGGAGATATTTTCATCAAAATATATAGGTTTATTTTTTATCTAAAAATTAAAAAGGAGCTCTTATAACTTTAAAACTTGTATTCAGGTAGCCAGAAATAGAAACAGTGCCATACTAGGGGATATGAAACCAACTGAAATTCCATTACTGTGATACATGAGATAATTGTTGAATTGATAGATTTTATATGTCTATGTATGAAAGAGTACCCATAGAGATGGAATGAGAGGAGTGACCGATTTTAAACTTACAAATAGTTTTGTCATACATCATCTCTAAGCTTCAGAATCAAAAAGTTCAGAATCATTACTTCTGCACTTACAGGTTTTGGTTTACTTTAAAAGTTTGACATTATAGGCCGGACTTGGTGACTTAGCCTGCAATCCCAGCGCTTTGGGAGGACGAGGTGAGTGGATTGCCTGAGGCCGCAGGTTCGAGACCCGCCTGGGCAACTTGGTGAGACCTCATCTCTACAATAAATCAAAAAAAATTAGCGGCCATTACACTCCAGTCTGGGTAACAGAGTGAGACTCCAACTCAAAAAATAAAAATAAAAAAATAACAAAAAATAACAAAAATAAAAAATAAAAGTTTGACATAAAATAATGAAACTTAATACAGCAGTTGTGTTCTACTTGTACCTAGCCCAGGTCATAATAGACTCATGTAGTGTTACTGCTGCTGTAGTTAAATACAATGGTTAATTTCATTTCTCTTTACATAGAAAGCGATATTGGGGGTAAATATTTTTACTCATTTTTGTCATCTCTACTTTTCAATCATCTCTATGGGATATTTATTTAATCTACTGGCTTTAATAAAAGACTTAAAATGTTGTCTTCCAAATAATTAAGAAGAATACAGATCATTTCATCAATAACTGTTAGCAGCAAATGCCAAGCAAAATGCTCATCTGGATATAAAATATTCTCCCATTCTTCTAAATTATATTTCTAGGCATTAGTTGTTATCGATCAAATATTTGTAGAGTGTGGCCAAGTACTCAGTGTATAATTGAGATAATATCCATTGCTTCAAACAAGCAGTATACATGGCTACTCTTCTGAAAGAAACACATATTTTGTGTACTATAGGAACTTTATACATATTCTGTTGGCTTTATATGTCTATCTTTGTCAATAAAAAGAATAATCTCATGCCTAAAAAAGATGAACAATTAACAACCCATTAGTTTAGTTTTGTTTCCTTCTGCTTTATTTCTCCCCTTTCAAAGTCATAATAATCCCCTAAATTAAGTAATAATTGCTATGCTATTCAGATATCATCACTAAGTGTTCAGGAGTTCCAAAAGTGATAAATTCCAAGAATTTTCTCTATTTTCCCCATAAATCGCCGTGTCCAGAGAAGTCCACTATTTTGACTTTCTATAATTTAGGAACTCAGGATTTGGAGTCAGATAAACCAGGCTTGAGCACTTACATTGTAATCTTTTCTAAGTAATTTTATTTAACCTTTCAACACTCCAGTTTCTTTGTCTGGTAAATGGCCCCATTAGGAGTTTTATAAGGATTGAATGTTGTCATTTGTGCAATGCTAGAAAACCTTCATTGTAAAACTCTATGGGAAGTCAGCAATGTTCAGAAAGTGGGTGATAAATGGTACTTATTGTTCTTATCATCAGCATCATTATTATTCAAAACACCTTGCTCAGCTACTCACAGCCATACTTAACATACAATTCCCCAGAAAAAGCATTTTTCATATTCTCTTCATCCTATATGATCACCTTATACTACAGAGAAAATAAGAGGGTTGTTATTAAATTTCTAAGCTGTTTCAGAATCTCAATATCAGAGGCTGAGGTGAAGAAATGATAAGTTTCCAAAGACCCTTAAATATGTAGATGACTTTCAAACATATCTAACCTGGTTTATTGCAGTTTTAGAGAATTTGAGTACAGTTCAGCACATAGAATCTGATAGACAAAAGTAGGCCAGGGAAGCTCTGCATAATTTTCTGTACATGCGCCATTCCCCAAAAGCATTATACAGAGAAGTGTTCATGAAAGATGCTATTTCATTTGCTCATATCTAAAATAGTAACTTTCTCTCTGAAGCTTAATGCCCAAACTAAACAGCCCAACCAACAAATGCCAGACCTATCATGATATATGGATACTTGCTAGGTGGTATACTAGGTTTGTGGATCTAAAAGTTTAAAAAAATGAAGAAAAAAAATAGTTACAAACAGAAGGAGAAAACTTAGATCAAATATTCAAACATTTTAAAAATCTACATTCAGTTAGATGTGGATGAAACCCTACAAATCATTTTGTAGGGCAAGATAAGTAGTAGTTTAGAATTCAGCATATCTGTTAGACTTCCCGTGCTGAACCCATTCCCATTTATTGATATATTTTATCAGCGTCTATAAAAGGAATTTAGTAATCAGTTTTTTAGAGACATATATAAATTAAAATTTGAAGAAAAAATTATTAAACTCAACCAAACTTTTGGAGGACAGTGGCATGAAGAAACAGCCTGGGTAGGAATTTTGAAAGAGAAAATGAGAAGATATGATGTAATCATCAGAAGTCAATTCCAAAAGAATACCCAAATACCTTCCTAAATGGAGTAGGGCTCTGGAGTGGGGTGCTTTACATCTGTCCTGAAAGAGCTGACCATATTAACAAGTGTGAAATCAGTTAGGTAATAGCAGACTTAAAAGGTCAAGCACTTGGCAGACAAGGATCAAAAGATTAGAGCTAAGGAGAAACACAAGGGGCAGTTACTTCAGTATCAAGACAGAGAAGGTCATGTTGCTTGAAGAGAAATAATTCCAGTTGCTGTGGGTTGAATAAATTGGATAGGAGAGAGATTGAAGACCGGTCTCTACCTTGAAGGCTGTCTCAGTAGCCCTGGCACAAGGTAAATGAATTCTAGATAAAGACTCTGGCAGTGAATAATGAGTGGACCTCAGCGACTTCCCATCCCAAAGGGCAAATGACAATATAGTGATGAACTGAATGACAAAGTCAAAGGAAAGAGTGAGAATTCAAGCATGATTTTGCTCCTACAGCTCTCAAACCAGTGAAAACATGCTGATATAAGAAAGTTTCTTAGAAAAGAATACGGAATGGAAAACTCTATTTTAGTCCAGAGGCATATCTATCAGACTCTGGTAAACACAGAGGGAGAGAATGTGAGAAGTAAAGTACCTTTTCAGGTATTTGAGCTTCTGGAGATATGGATAGATTAGCAAAAACTTGCAAAAAAAAAAATAACTTGCAAAAAGTTAGATATTTTAGGGATATTCTACACACAAACCCATCTTCATCTTATGATCTTTTTTTTTTTTTTTTTGAGTTGGAGTCTCACTCGATCACCCAGACTGGAGTGCAGTGGCCGCTCCTGGCCACTGCAGCCTCGACCAGCTGGGCTCCGGCGATCCTTCTACCTCAGCTTTCCAAGTAGCTGGGATTACAGGCACGCATTACTACCCCCGGCTGATACTTTTTATTTATTGTAGAGATGAGGTCTCGCCAAGTTGCCCAGGCTGGTCTCGAACCCACGGGCTTTGGCAATCCACTCACCTCAGCCTCCCAAAGTGCGGGATTACAGGCTGAGCTACTGAGCCCGGCCATCTTATGATCATTAAACTAATTTATTTTTCACTCTGATGAGCAACTCAGTGATTGATATATAAAACTACTCACTCATATTTAATTAAGACCAGCATAATCTTTGTCTTCAGTGTCAAATATTGAACAGATCACTAAGTAATTAGATGGAACAGGATATGTGAGTTAAAGTGTGTGTGTTAAAAAGGAAAGAATGAATCAGAAAATTGACTTTTAAGATTTGGTAAAATTCTTGTAATTATCAACTTGCATTTTTTTTTTCTGCTAAGCAAGTCTGCCTATTAACTAACATAGTTATTATTTTTCCTTTTTGTCCTAAAGTGAGTTAAGCAAGTTAGGTGAACTAAAACCCGAGTTAACTTTTTTTTCAGGATCAATACTCTTTTTCTGAAACGTATTATACGCTATTTCACAACTTGAAAAGTTTTCCTTTTTTGACGTATTTAATTTTTAAATGTTTATAGGAACTCATATTCTTAAAAATTGTGAGGATAAATTAATATAAAAATGACATTATTGAGATGTGAGGATTTTGAGAGACAAGAAAATGTATATATTGTGCTTTGCCTTCTCTGCGTATTTTTTTATTTTCCCTCTAATGTACCAAAGTTGTTCCAAAAGGACAGTGAGACAATTATTTTGAGGGAATTGGAAGAGGAGGCTTTGTGAAAGAATGTTCATTCCTTTCAATCCATTAATAATTTTTGTAAATCAGCATAGGACCAAATCTCACAAATTAAATTCCATTTGATATGCTAAGTAAAATATTATGATGTTCTCTTTTCAAATGTTTTGATAAGCTATGACATAATCCTACTACACAAAAGAATTGCATCTCTTTGAAATTTTTACCAATATTTTCTGGAAAAGAGAAAAAAAATCTTCCTTAGTAATTAATTTTGTTATAGGTTTATTTACAAGTTACATGAGATAATAACTAGTTATACCAAAATCTAGGTCTTACTCTCATCCGACTATGTCGTATAGCTCAACAAATGATCTCTTTTAAATAAAGCTAGTTACAACATAAAACTACCTGAAACTTGTGTCTTAATTTAAGAGAGGTGAAAATTTAAAAAAAAAAAAGATAAATATCTCAACATATTGGTTTGGTTTAAGTGCCCTTTTAACATATAGCTAGCTGTATTCCCTAGGAACTAAATTTCCAGCAAACAGTCTCCTTTCTACTACTTCAGTTCTCAATGGATTTTTGTATTCAATTATCTCTCCTTGTTTTTTCTACTCTAAGTATGGTAATTCCTTTTCAATATTATTACTGTTTTTGTAACCCTGACTACATCTCTGCCAAGTAGGCTCTTTCATTATTGAACTTGGCTGGATCCTGATTAAAACAGGGGCTGGTCCCAGGTGTATCCTCAAGAAGTAGACCCTGAACAGGATTTTACATATACATATTTGAGATACATATAGAAAATTTCCTTGCCAGGGAAATATTTAGTATTAGTAATATATGACATTACAATATCATTTTGACTTCATAAATTATGATTTTTCTAATACAAATCTTAGACATATTTTTATAGCCTTTCTCTCCCACCCCCCCACAAAAAAAATTATCGATAGATGCCTTATGACTCAAAGCATAAATCTTAATCAATCAACCCATCATGAAGCAAATAGTAAACAGTATTATTTTGGAACTGTCCTATTTTCAATTTTGATGAACCAAAAATGCATAAGATAGAAGCCATCCAAAAAGACAGATTTTTACATTTTAAAACTAGATAAAGTTAAAAGATAGACAATTGTTAAATGAAAATAATAATATTCTACACTGCTGAGTGTGTGCATGTATGTGTGTGTGTGTGTTTCTCTTTATGATTCTTATGGCTAGAGCTATCTTTGTCAGGTTGCATGTGCACATGATTTATTTATTCTTTTCTAAAAAATAGTTTAAATCGATAGTATTCTTAATGATTAGACATGTAGTTAAATAGGAATAGGTAAAAGAGCAGAGCTGAAAGGCAAGGTTTGTAGGTGAGATAAGGAGGGCTAAGCTGCTCTGGGAGATAAGATGGCAGCAGATGAATGTGTGTTAGGAGAAGAAAGATGGGCCATGACAGCTGAACAGGAAAGACGAACAAGGTTTTAATCAAGAGTGATACTCAGGGACCTTTCACAGAAACAAAGAACTGAGTAATACATGTTTTCACTCATAAGTGAACCCTGAACAATTATCATAATACTATAAGGAAGGGATTGGCAGTAGTGAGAAACTGTGGGGGGTGGGGGAGTAGGAGGGGGCACGCTTCATCAGTAAGGGTACTTGATCTCAAACCAGGTGATATGGGGACTAATGTGAGGTCCAAACTTTACCTGTGCAATGACCATTTGTTTACCTAACCTTGAATTGTTCCCCACATCTTTATTTGGGGAATAATTTTTTTAAATTTTTTTAAAAATGAAATATCAGGAGACATCTATTTCCCTTTGATCAAACATCATGCTCAGATTTATGTGTTCATGATAAGAAGGAAAAGGTAGGTCAAAAGTAAAGTAGTATAAAAATAAAATAAAAGTGATGTTAAATAAAATAAAAGTGATGTTAAAAATAAATTATCAAGCTAAAGACAGATCTTAAAACATAAAGGCTTATATTTATATATTTGTGATTGTTATTGTATTCAGAGTCACACTTAAAATCTCAATAGAAGCATAAGTACAGAAAGAAAATTTTCAAAGAAAAACATTAAATGCAATTGAAGTGTATATACTCAATGTACACATATAAACATATAAGGGCATATGTACATAAAAATGCTTCCCACTATATATATGATGGTAAGTAAGTTAAGCACTTCTGGTGAATCAACTAAATATAAGTAGCAGTTGCTTTAAAAGACTCTGACTCTAAGTTCTAGGATCATTTACAATTCTATGTTCCATGAGAATATTTGAGTTGTAAATTATTTATAATCCTATCATCATATTAAAATAACCTCAATAAAACTGTTTTCTTGTTCTTGTGTTACATTTAATCTCAGCATATCTTCAAACCTTAAAATATTGTGCCCTCTTTCAAAAGTACTGAAAAGCTTTGGACATCTTTACTGAAGTTCTGCCAGGACACCAAGGAGGAGATGACATAGCACATCGCACAGGATAACTTCTTTAAAAATATTATTAAACATTTCTCCTTCTCACCCAAGTTCCATTCATCATGGCAACCACTTAAATCGCTCTTCCATTTTTCTGCCTTTCTCACTCAACCTTACTCATTGGCTTGCCCTTTCTTTCATATCTACTTGTTCCTTTTATGCTTTTTCCTCCATTTCTCTTTCATCTATTCTCACATACAGAAACATAACCTTTCCCAGCTACTCAAATTCTGTTTATTCACTATGTTGTCCAGTAAAATACAACCACAGTAATTGAGCAGGAAAAAAAAATCCTGTTTATAAAATGTTAATCTAGTTTTCTATTGCTATCTAATAAACTACCCTAAAATTTATTAGATTAAAACAATAATCAATTATAGATTTTATATGTTGATATTTCAGATGGAGTTTGGGTGAGTCTTTGGTTTCATGTGATATCAGTTGGAGGTTCCTCAGTGGTATTTAACTTGATGTTGGTCTAGTGTGAAAGATCTAGGAAACCTTTGTTTACATATATGTGGTTCCTCAAGAACAATGGCTAGAAGACTTGGCTGAGCTCTGATTCTCCTCCTCTTAGGGCCTCTATTTGATTTGTTTAGCTGAGAAGCTAACTCCTAGCATGGCAATTCTGAAATTTAAGGTTAAGTCTTTCTAGACATTCAGGAAGACGCTGCAAGTCCTCTTATGACCTTCCTTACTCTATTGTTCAAGCAAGCCTTAAAGCCAGCATAATTTAAGGCAAAAAGAATTGAATTTCATCTTTCAGTGGAAGTAATAGCAAATGAAATCCTTAAATTACCACAGAAGGTAAGAAAAGCGGTAAAGAAATACTCTTTAGTGTGTTGCTTTCCTCTTACATGACAAAATGTCTAAACTAACTGTAGAGTCATTAATCCAGGAAGATTACACAGTATGCCTCACAGGTCATGGTGAATGCATTTATGAGACCAGAAAGGGAATAGAATGTTACATTCCAATATGAATCAAATTATTTGTACATTCTTAAAGTGAAGCAAAAGGATAGATCAGAATAAATAGCATTATCAAAGGTTGAAAATAATAAAGACAATAAAAATATCAAGTTTCTTCCCTTAGATGAGTGCACAGTCCAATAGAAGTGTAATGTGAGCCTATGTGATATGCAATTTCTAGTAGCCACAATAAAGTTAGGGAAAAAAACACAGATGAAACTAACTTAGCCAATGTATTTTATTTAGCTTAATATATCTAAGAATGTTATCTATTCAATATATAATCAATATAAACCAGTTAAAAATAAAATATTTTGCTGTTTTTTTTCATATAAAGTCTTTGAAATCCAGAGTATATTTCACACCTACAATGTATCCGAATTCAGACTCACCATTTTAAAGAACTCATTGACCATACACAGTTAGTGATTGGTGAGAAGTTCTTGACTTCTTGCTGCTCAAAGTTGTCCCTAATGCAGCAAATTTGACATCTCCTACAATCTTGTTAGAAATGTAGAATACTGGACTCTACCCCCAACCAATGGAATCAAAATCCACATTTTAATATGATGTCCAGGTGATACCAAAGTTTGAGAAGTATATACCATTGCTCAAGCTGACTCCTCTTCCTGGATCTTGTACCAGGGTCAGGATCATTTCCCTTCATTATGAGTATGCTCAGGTTGCCATGACAAAAATACCACAGACTATGTGGCTCAAACAATAGAATTTCTTTTTTCTCACTTTCTGGAGGCTTGAAGTCTAAGATCAAGGTATCTGCAGATCTCTCTTTGGCCTGCAGATGGCCACCTTCTCAGGGTGTCCTCACATGGCCTTTCCTATCAACGCAAATGCACCTTCTGTGTCTTTTCCTCTTTATAAGAACACCAGTCATATTGGATTAAGGTCCCACTCTAAGGATCTCATTTTAACTTAATCCCTTTTAAAGAAACCATTTCCAAAGAAAGCCGCATTCTGAAGTTGTGGGGAACACTTCAACATGGGAATTTGGGGGAACACAATTTAGTCTATAACATCCTCGTAGTCACCTACTCATTTCTGAGTGACACACAAAAGTGTCACTTGTTTCCTCTTCTGATTCTGCCCAGGCTGAGTGATGTGCCTTTCCCATAAAACCAAGCTTATGTCACCACCTGGACATTCTCCCTTGCTTTATAATCTTCTGCTACAAGACAACTTCCTTTATCAAACTATGCAAACTGAGGCAAGATCTTATTTACAGCAATATCCTCAAAACTTAGTACTGTGCCTGGCATGTGAAATAGCAATAGCACAAACATAAGTTGAGCAAATATATACATGAAACAATTGATGAAAACTAGTACATTAGTTCAATACAAAAAAAATTATTTTTATCATCTGATATTATCTCTTACTTCCTTGAGGTGCTAGAGTGAGTCAAGCCATTAGAAGAAAACCTCACCTTCTCACCTATATATATAGTTAAATGAAAATTACAATATTCTACACTACTGAGTGCGTGTGTGTGTGTGTGTGTGTGTGTGTGTGTGTGTGTGTGTGTGTGTGTTTCTGTTTATGTTTCCTATGGCTAGAGCTACATTTGTCAGGCTACATGTGTACATGATTTATTTATTCTTTTTTAAAAAAATAGTATAAAACTATAGCACTCTTAATGATATATATACATATATAATATATATATATATTCAATAATATATACATATTCAAATCTGATTCCTATATCCCTTGGTGAAAATCTTCTTGCAATGTATTTTCCAGGAGCTCTCTGAGTTTCTTTTATCTGACTGTATAAATCTCTGGCAAGACCAGAAAGGTTTTCCTTAATTATATTCTGAAAGAGTATTTCAAAACTTTTTATTTTTTCTTCTTCTCCCTCTGAAATACTTATGACATTTAGGTTTGGATGTTTGACATAATTCTATATTTCACAAAGTCTCTGCTTATTTTTCAGTTCTTTTTTTTTTCTTTATTTTTACGCGAGTGGGTTAATTAAAAAGCCTATCATCAAACTCTAAAATTCTTTCTTCTGCTTAGTTTAATCTATTATTAAAGCTTTCAACTATATTTTGTAATTCCTTCAATTAATATTTCACTTCCAGAAGTTGTTTGTTTGTTTAATATTTATCTTTTTAGTAAATTTTTAATTAATATCTTAAATTGTTTTTCCTGTTACTTTTTGTTGGTTTTCATTTTTCTCTTGGATTTAATAGAGCTTTCTTATAATCTATGTTTTGAGTCCTTTATCTAGCATTTCAGAGTTTTTATTTTGGTCAGGTGCACCTTTGTGGGTGTCATAATACCCTGCTTTTCTCATTCTGCCAGAATCTTTATGCTAATTCCTTTTCCTCCAAAGAAGCTCTCACTTCTTGCCTTTAAATTTCTTCTTATTTGAATGAGACTTTTTCCTTAAGAGAGTAAGTATAATGTATGTTGAGTAGACATTCGTTTTTGCTTCTGGGTTTCTTTCAAGGGGTCAAGGTTCTGTCTGAGTCCTTTGGTTATAGACAGCCTTCGTGTGGCAGTTTCCTCAAATTCTGGTTGGAGTAGCAGTGTACTGGGCATGTGGGTAGGAACTCAGCCTCCTGCAGAGACAGGGAGTCAGTGGTCTCAAGAAACATCCAGTTTTTAAGCACCGTGCCCTTAAGTCTGCAGCAGATTTTGTATTGGGTTGTTCAGTTCAACCTCCATTTGAGTAAGTGGCATTTGCAGGTAAGAGTCAGTTATGATGGTTACAGTAAAGTATATATTGGATCTACATTTACCTGGAGGAAAAGCTCTCTAGTGCCTCAGGCCATGGACTGGTCTATGAAACACATAGTGGCCTGTTCTCCCCTCTCAGCCTCAGAAGGGCGTGAAACTGGGTCGAGCTGTACCTGGTTAGCCTGCCCTCAGGTGCACCCCTATGGTGGGTGCAGGCACCAGCCATGAGGTGGGTGAAGGAGTTGCTACCTTCTGTATAATTTTCTTTGTCATAAGTAGTCCTAGTGTGGTGGTTTTCTCTAACTCTGGTTGTAGTAGCAATGTGCTGACTGGGTGAGTTAACTTGGGTCCTTCTCAATAGCTGGAATATTGTGGGAGATAGACATAGCCAAGAGCATACTGACCTTGTCTTCCTGAACACTGTGCCATCATTCCAGCAGATCTGGCACTTGACTGTGCGGTTGACCTCTCAGCCAGTAAGTGGTGCTTACAGGAGACAGCCAGCTGTGGTGGTGGCTGTGGGATTTAAGGTTTACCTTTGTTAATCAGGAGAATCTCTCAGATGTCCCAGGTGATGGGTGGGTTCATGGAACCCCCAGGGGTCCCTGTTTTGTGTTCTGCCACCAAGGTGGTAGGAGCAGCAAAGCTAGGTGATGTTAAGTCAGAGACGTCAAGTTCAGGCTCTCCAGTGGTGGGTGCAAGCAGGGACCCTGGTAGGTCAGGGGGCAGTTCCCTGGCCACTGGGGCAATGTGCCAGAGAGGAACAAAATCCCCTCTGCCACTCATAAGAACCCACATGGGGAAAGAGAGGTGGCCCAGGCTCCACGGCCCAGTAGGCAACAATGAAAGCCACCCAGCTCCCATGCCTCAGATCCTTTGTACTCATTTGCAAAATTGCCCTGGCCTGCAAGATGTCCTTCCTAGGAATGAAAACCTTGGCTCCCAGGACACACGTCTGCTGGTCCAGGCCCACGAAGTGGGGATACTCAATTTGTGCAGCTGTGGCAAGATCCCATTCCCAGCTCATCTCTCAGTCCTGGTCGTGGGGGTTCAAGATTGGATTGCACATGTCAGTTGAGAGCCTCTCCCAAGCTGTGACCGCTGCCTGAGTGGGTTGGCAGATTTCCACAAGGTCCTCTGTGAAATACAATTGAAAATGGCTTTCTTCTATGGGCACCTGGGTCTGGGAGTGCACGCAGAGCACTCTTTTCGGTGCCACTACCTTTCACAGATTAGTTCTTCCCACCAAGTCAGATACAGCACTGAGTGTGATCAAGGAGCCCCCCTATGTCCCCAGCCAGAATTCTCCATTGTCCATGGTCTGAAGACGTGCAGTTGTCTGCTGCACCCACAGCACAGGCTGCTACCTGCTATTCCTTTCGAAGTATCTAATGATTCTTCCACGAATTCTGTTGAGTTTCCATGTTCCTTCTTGGATAAAAGTTCCCATTGTGAATCTCCACACTATTTTGCTATTTCCAAGTGGGTGAAATGCTCTAACCAAACCTCCAATCCACCATCTTGAGTGGGAATGGAGGCATAATCTTATATCATATAACACCATCTATTCTACTCAGTTGCTATATCAAAAACCTAGGCTTCATTTTTTTTTTTTTGAGTTGGAGTCTCACTCTGTTGCCCAGAATGCCGCTCCCATTCATATCTTTAATTGTTTTTCTTTTTGTTGTTCATTTTTCTCTTGTATTTCATAGAACCTCCTTATAATCCCTATGTTGAGCGCTTTATCTAGTGTTTCAGAGATTATCATGAATAGACCTGATTTAGTCTGATGCCCTTGGAAAGACGGACACTCTCTTCCTGAACAAGAAAAAGCAAGCAACTATGCTGTGAAGTGCAGCTGAGAGGGGTCACCTCTGAAAGTCAGGTCTCAAGCCTACAACTGTAAGGAACATAATTCTGCCCACAACCTGAATGAGCTTGTGAGAAGGGTCCTAGCTATAGCCTCATAGCCTGGCCGAGATTCTGACTGCACCTTGTGAGGCTCTGACCAAAGAAATCAGCTAAACAAAACCTGAAATCCTAACCCAAGGAAGGTGTGAAACAATAAATGCATGCTGCTTTACCTAAGTTATTTAACTCTTTTGTTTAAAGTATTTTCTTCAGCATGGTTCAAAGGCATTCCATGAAGAAGGCCTTGCCCCTCTCTCCAGTCTTTTCTCTTCTAGCTTCTTTCTCGCTGCATTGGAGCCAGTTATTTAAGGCTTCTTTCAAATTTCCATACAAGTCAGACTCTCTCTTACCTTCAAGTTTTTACATTTATCTCATCAACTCTACCGTGTACTGCTACAACTCCGATCAAAGCCACCATCCACTTTTCCCCTCATTCCTGTAATAACCTCCTCACTGATCTCCCTGCCCTCGCCCCTTTCTCTTTCACCACAGCCTATGCCTGACAGAGCAGTTAGACTAAAGCTATTAAAACATAAGTCAGGCAAAGATTCCACTCTGTTCATAACTTCACAAAGTCTCCTGGTTTCCTTTGATCTTTTACTCTGGTTAAAACCAAAGTCTTCAAAATGGCTTCAGAAGCCATGTGCCATCTGACCCCTGTGGTCCCTCTCATCTCATTCTCATCTGCTTTTCCACTCCGCTCACTTGGCTCCAGTCCGAGTCACTTTTTTGTGCTTCCTTTTACATTCAGCCTCTTCCACCGGAGAGTTCCGTGGTACTTTTTGCCTGACATGCTCTTCCCCCAGAGAAACACATGCCTTACAATCCCTCTTATCTCTGATGCCTTATCCGTGTGTCTTTCTTTGACCATGGCATTTAAAACAGCAACCTCCCTGGAACGCTTCTTAAACCCTTCTCTATTATTATCTTTTCTCTGTAGCATGGAACAGGGTCTTTTATTCCATAGGTGTATGGTTGTGTTTTGTGTACATCTTCCGAGTATATACTCCTGTGAGAACGTGGGTTTTTGTACCCTTGGTTGCTAGGTCCATGGAGCCTAGAACAGTGACTCGCACACAGTAGAAAGCAAATAAATACAAGTAGAAAATCGGTTGTAAAAAATTTTTTTGTCTTTTACATAGCCCTCTCATTCTTAGAATAGATTATGTTCCTCCAGAAAACACTTTCATAGGACTTTGAATGTCCAATTAGAATAATACTTATAAAGCCAGGCTCAGTGGCTCAGCCTATAATCCCGCGCCTTGGGAGGTTGAGGTGAGTGAATTGCCTGAGTCCGCGGGTTCGAAACCCGCCTGGGCAACTTGGTGAGACCTCATCTCTACAATAAAAAACAAAAACAAAAAATTAGCCGGGCATGGTAGCGTGCGCCTGTAGTTCCAGCTACATGGAAGGCTGAGACGGAAGGATCACCGGAGCCCAGCAGGTCGAGGCTGCGGTGGCCAGGAGTGGCCACCGCACTCCAGTCTGGGTGACAGAGAGAGACTCCAACTCAAAAAAAAAAAAAAGAATAATACTTATATTTAACTATTGCTATTACAAATTTATTGTTAGTCTCAATTGCTGAATGTGCATTTGTAAATATAGGGAAGCTCTATTATTCATTATTTTATCCCTTGTGACTAATACATCATCAGTAACAGTACATGCTATAAGAGTGTTTGTTGAGCAGTAAGGCATCTAGCACACAGAATAAAAAAGCAAACCAAGTAAGTATCTCTTCTTTTCTTTTTTTTAAATATCTTTACTCTGTTTTTCCTGGCAGATTGTCAAGCATATAACTAATACTTAATGCATATTCATTGATTGATTTGAGGATTTATTTTTTTGAATTGTTCTTGTGCTTTCTTTTCTTTTCTTTCTTCTTTTTTTTTGGAACATGTGGGGTACAACTCAGGGTTAGGTATACAAATGCTCAATGTTCATTAAGCAGGTACCCTTGTTGATGAGGTGAGCCCCCCCCTCCCCCGGCAGTTTTTCATAATCCCTTTTTTCTAGTATTATGACAGTTGTTCGAGGAAGGTTTTTTTTTTTTTTAAGTACAATTATCTACATAAGGTAAGGAGTTTGAAATATTATGTTTTATAAAACTAACACTTTTTAATATATTTCTCCCTGACAAGAAAATAGGAAGTAACTGTCTCGTGTACAACAATAACACTAGGGAGTTGGAAACTGAACACTAGAGGAAATGGCTAAATTAACCATGAAGTCAGGTGGTAGAGACATATACTCCTACCAGGTGTGAGATAGGTCGACATGTCCACAATTAAAAAACCTCTTCTATCCAATTGTCTCCTATGAAATATAGAGTGTCCTTAACAACAAAGATTAAATGCTTAATTAATACAAAATTTACAATCAACATAAAAATTAAAACTTAATGAATAAATTATGGCTTTGGGAGTATTTCTGTAAAAATAAATGCTGTCCAAGAAAAATATCAATCACAGGTTATTTTGAGATTTAAAGTGAGTGTGTATACACACACACAGACACACACACACATACACACCCACATATATATATACATAAACACATACAAAGCATATGTATATAAGTATATGCTTATGTATACATAAATATTATTTTACATACCTATACAAAACAAATGTGTGAAATGGATTTTTCAACTACAAATGATAATTTTAGTAACATGCGCTCTTCTTTCAAAATGGTTTTTAACTAACTTTTATTTTGCTTTTAAATATATTTGTTAACTAAATAGGCAAATAGCTGTTTTTCACTCAAAGGTTTCAGTAGCAATAGTCACAACATTTAAAGCAAATATGATACCTTCACTTGTAGATACTTTGCCACACATGCTGCCCTCATTTGTAAAGCACTGAAGTATAGGCTTCCTGGACATGGCTCAGTCCTTCCATTGCTGACCTCTGTCATAAATCTTTGCATTAAAATCTACGTTTCCGTGAAAGAGACTCTATGCTGTTTAAATTCTTACTGTGGATCTATGCAGTTCCTCTCAATAGTATATAACCCCTAAAATAATTTAGATTAACCATTTAACTTTTTGTGAATAATTCCATAAATCATTGAAATAATGAAATCCCTCCATTGAAATAATGAAATCCGTCCACTCTCAAGTGGATGCAAGAGGATTGCCTGAGTTCAGGGGTTCGAGACCATCTTGGGCATCTTGGTGAGACCTCATCTCTACACTATATCAAAAAATTAGCTGGGTGTAGTGACACATGCCTTTGAAATCTGTCCAAAGACTGGCATAAAAAAGATAGATTCTTGCTACCCTTTTTATTCCAATCTTTGTATCCAACTGAGAAAAAAAAAATGACCTTAATGAGTTCATGAATAAAAGCAATATATAACTTTAAAAAAAGTATTTTAAATATTTTAGTTTTCTGAACAGAAGCAATGTATAGATACTTATGCTTAGTGGACACATTGTAGTCTTACAAACTTGCCCATAATATATCATGAACTCATATTTAACTGGACCCTATTTTCCAACATTCTTTAATAGCTTCATTTTGTGGAACAAAATTTATTTATTCCAATGCTGTCAGTTTTATAATATTTCTTGATGTGTCACTTAAAGACATCCATCCAACATAATGACAGACTATGAAAAAAGTAGGCATGAGACTAAATGGCCACAATAGGATAGAGATGTGGGATATTGTCCTTCCTAATTCCTTAACCATAGTTAAAATTTCATTTTCTGACTGGGTGTAGTGGTTCAAGCCTGTAATCCCAGCACTTTGGGAGGTGGAGGCAAGAGGATTGTCTGAGCTTAGGGGATCGAGACCATCGTGGGCAACTTGGTGAGACCTTCTCTCTACAATATATCAAAAAAATTAGCTGGATGTAGTGGCACATGCCTGTGGTTCCAGCTACCTGGATGGCTGAGGCAGAAGGATTGCCTGAATCCAGCAGGTCAAGGCTGCAGTTGCCATAAGTGTGTCACTGCATTCCAGTCTGGGCAACAAAGTGAGATTCTGACTCAAAAAAAAAAGCCTCACAAAACCAAACTTAATTATATATATAATATATTTTTTTTCCCCCTCTGTCATGAGGCTCTAAAATGAAAGGATCATAAGCAAACCTATAGATATTTAATTTAATATCTCCTTCCACACTAGTGACAGACATCTAAGGAGGACAGAAAAGTAAGATTATTGTTTTGGATAATGAGATCAGACTTCTTTTAATGGGAAACTTACTTGTGTGTTTTTTTTTCCTTATGCCTACCCAATTATGTTGTTCTTTCTGCAATTTATGAGAACCTGAGCTTCCTGCTTAATAAATAATTGAGTTCTTATTTAGCAGATAATGTACAATAATCTTGAACCCCATCAAGTGAGGTGGGCAAATTATCAGTGTGATGACACTGATGACAAATTCATCAAAGGTTGCAGAGATGACAGGTCAAGGCTGTGCAGTGTTAATATCTCAACATCACAACTGTGTTCCTATAGGTATTGTTGTGTTAAGTCAAATGAAGACATCATCAGGAATGAAACTGTACAGCAAGGTAAGCATCCTCAGTCTTCCACATTCTATAATAAAAAGTTTTCATTCATATGACTCAGATAACTGATTTATATTTGACTTTGAAATGGCTTGAGGCCCTAGGTCAAAAGTACAGTTTCCATTAATGTTAGATACTTTATAGGCCTCATTATTAATGTTTAATCCTTGCCTAAAATTACGATATTGGCTTATTACCTGAAATTGTGATTTATAAATGATAGCAGTGTAAAAGTGTCACTAATTCATAATTTTAGAAAGTATAGCTCATAGAAATTTTCTCTGATATGTTTTATGAAAGGGGAAAAACTCAATGCCTTTAATTAATAACACGTCTTGGAAAACCATCTTTCTAGAAGAGAACTGAACATACTTAAGGATAGCCAATAATAGCCTGACATACCCTTTTATTTCCAAAGAAATCATTTGCTATTAATAATGGTAAGCAGAGTTTCGGGACATTTTATGGGCGCATCATTCCTTTAACTTGTCAGTTGGTTTTATGTTGTAGAGAGGAGGGTGATGGGGTGAACCAAGCTTGCAGGCATATATAACATTACAGAAGGTGAAGAATCTATGATGCTTCATCAAACAAGCCATTTCATTTTGTCATTGAGTCATAGCAAAGTCATTGCTATCTGAGGAATTACTGCAAAGTTATCATTTGCCATTTTAGGTTTCATAAAACTATTTTACACATAAAGGCTAATATCAGCCGGGCTCGGTGGCTCAGCCTGTAATCCCACTCCTTTGGGAGGCTGAGGTGAGTGGATTGCCTGAGCCCGCGGGTTCGAGACCCGCCTGGGCAGTGAGACCTCATCTCTACAATAAATCAAGAAATCAGCTGGGCGTGGTAGCGCATGCCTAGAATTCCGGCTACTTGGAAGGCTGAGGTGGAAGGATTGCCGGAGCCCAGCAGGTCGAGGCTGCGGTGGCCGAGAGTGGCCACTGCACTCCAGTCTGGGCAACAGAGTGAGACTCCAACTCAAAAAATAAAAATAAAAAATAAAAAAATGCGAATATCAGTTTATATAATCACATTATTCAAGAAACATTGAGATACAAATATTTAAAATATATTTGTTTCAGTGTAAAAAGTATAAAATGTGTACATAAATTTGAATTATGTCTGTAAAATGAGAAATAAGATGGTCAATTTTTTTGTTATTTGACATCACTGCTGGTTAGTAAAAACTATTGTAGATACACTGAACGTGTACTCTGCCCCCCAACTCCAGTCCCACCTAAGCCACGACTTCCCAGTTGTAGTCAAAATTTCTACTTTAGGAACATATAAGAACAAAGAATCAGTATATAGAAAATATTGGACATAGATTTTAGAATATTTGCATAATTCTCTCCACACCTGAATAAACATGAAGCAGCAAGAGATGATTTCACCAAGATTTTATTAGTTTTAATAGTATATGAAGACCAGGCTTGGTGGCTCAGTCTGTAATCCCAGTACTTTGGGAGGCCGAGGCAAGTGGATGGCCTGAGTTTGCGGGTTCAAGACCCACTCAGGCAACTTGGTGAGCCCTCATCTCTACAATAAATCAAAAAAATAGCTGGGTGTGGTAGCATGCACCTGTAGTTCCAGCTACTTGAAAGGCTGAGGTGGAAGGATCGTCGGAGCTCAGCAGGTCGAGGCTGCCATTGCACTCCAGTCTGGGCGACAGAGTGAGACTCCAACTCAAAAAAAAAATAGTATATGAAAATATATCATATTTACTAAAACAATAAGAAATGTATCATATCATATATATTTATGAATATTGTAAGTAAATGTATTGCCTAAAGTGTTCATTCATTTCAAACAATGTACTGAAGAAAGATTGTTCACTTCAGTGGAAAGGACTATGAACAAGATCATTTTCACTGAGCTACCTTACTCTAACAAATAATAACCAAAAAATTCCATTCATGTGACATTTTAATCAAATATGTTGCAGATACTGAGGAAGAAATAATATAGGATAGTGACACAGAAAGTGAGTGAGGGAATGATATTATACCCATAGGATTATATTCATGGAAGTCTTTTCCAGTGCAACATTTTGCAGAAACCTACATGATGAGAACGGAATAAACCCAGAAAACACTAAGGTAAAAGCATTTCAGGCAGGTAGAAGAGTAAACAGCAGTTTTCTGTTGCCACTTTTGCCTTGTGCTGGGAGATTCCAAGATTTTATCCTATATTTACAGCATCTCAATACTAAGAAGTCTTCAGCACCTCCCTGAACACTGAATACCTGGTCTTATAGACTTTTTGAACTTCACAAGTGATGAATTTCTATGATGTTGATAGCATGCCATAAATATTCAAGTTCTAGTAGCACTTAAATAAACAAAATCGCTCTACCTCAGTTGCAAAGTTAAACAACAAAAGAAAATACAGATGTTTGATCATTGAGAATTATTTTGCCTTGAAAAAGCTTCAGCAGTGAGTAGGCAATGAAACATTTGAAATTTTCTGCTTCTTCTAATTTTAATTCTGCCTTTATGTAATATCAGATCTTGTGATTAATATTATATCTCAAGAAAAAGAAAACTAAGAAAAATCATAATGGGGGCATACATAATGGGGGCATAAAATATGAATGCACATCATGTGGAATCTTTGAATTGACCCATATTATATTATTTAGCATGGCAACAGCAGAATGAGAAATTCTGACTCTGAAGAAGTACCAGATAAGGGTTTAATCTGGGTTTAAGTTCAAAGTCTAACACATGCTCTTTTTCAATTATATGTCCTAAAATGTCTCCAAACTTCCTAAAAAGAAGTAAATGAGAAATTCAATGGACACAACATATGTGATTGGAAAGTAGGGGCAAGAAGGAGAGGTTGTGTGGGAATGTCTCTCTTACAGTATGCAAGGTTCCCAGATTTCCATCCATGTAAATGCCATCAAAACTACCCAGCCACTGTGGCAAACAAAATAAATAAATAAATAAAACCTTTCCACAAATTTCCAACTATCCATTGGACACTGTGCTCCCAATAATACTCTCCTGTGTTATATTATCTTGTGGTCCAATAAAAAAGTGTCCGTAGGTCACGTATTATGTTCAATACATAATGTATTAAACAGTAAAAAATTTTTTTGGAAATTTTTTAGACTCATATGTTTTAATGTGAACTGCAAATTTCATAAGAATGAGGGTGGAGCATACTGTTTATTAAATTTTCAACACTGATTTGACCAAAACCATGTTTCTTTCAGGAATTGTTTATGAGAAGTGGACCAAATAATCTTTAAAATTCACACAATATCACATTATGTAGTCTATAGTTGAAAATTTCATTTATTTTGATTTCAGGAGATTTGCTTTAAAAGAACAAAAAACCTACAAAAAAGAAAGCTCTTATAAAAATAACATATACAGAAAGAGTCAAATAATCTACTGATAATATGAAAGTTTCTTAGATTCAGAAAAAAAGATGACATAATACATCAGGTTCTATGTTAAACATTTTATGTATTCCCTTTTGTTAACTATAATAACCCTGTGAGTAAACAAATTATCTTTACTCTTCTACTGGAAAAAAACGGAGACAGACAGATGATTTGTTCTGCTAGGGTATATGCTAAGTTTCTGTGTAAGAAAGATCCAAAGTGCTTGAACAAGATGAAAGCTTATTTCTCCTTTATTTCACAGGCAAAGCATAGGTGGGTGTACAAGGGTCAGTAGAGGGCTCAGATTCACGAACTCCTTTAGGGAATCACAGTTCCTTTCCATCATATTTATCTGCCATCCCCTAGTGTTTCTTTATTTGCATGGCTGGAGCTAGCTTACCAATACCATATTTGCATGCAGCCTCAGAAAAGAGAAAATAATGAGAGGAGCACAAGCCTTAAAGAAAATGGCATAAACGTTTCTTTATATGTAACCTATTTATAAGAGAATCTGAAAAAAGTAGCCTCCAGCTTGTTCCCTGCTAAAATCTCATTAGGCAGGGAAGACGGTCTATTACTAGAGTGAGAGTGGATACTGGTAGGAGGATTTTTCTGTCTCTGCCCAAGAAAGAAAGAGGGGTGTGATATTATGAAATACATATTTTGGTTTTTGTCCACAGTTCCTTGCTCTTAGCTCTTATAGCCCTTGTAATTTCCTAGACTAGAGCAGCAGGAGACATTTTTGTTCTCATGTTTGTTATCTCCCCTAGTTTCTGAAAAAGTACTCCTGACTTCTTTGTAGACAGGGGTGCTGGGAGAATCTCTTATTCTAATATTTGGTCTTTGATCATGTTTCCTGCCATATAATTTCTAGATCCCTTAGAATTAACTGGATGATGGGATTTTTTTTGTTGTTCTAATGAGATAATTCTTGGTGAGTTGCTGAGTAGGATCTAGTCACTAGAAAGACCAAGCCATGATCCTGAGTTTAGAGCTCTCAGCCCCACTCATCATTCTTTGGAGTGGAGAACTGGAAATGGAGTAATTAACTGATGATGTCTGAAGTCCTAGTCAGAGCAATCAGGCAAGAGAACGAAATAAAGGGTATCAAATTGGAAAAGAAGAAATCAAACTATCTCTGTATGCCAATGATATCATCTTATATCTAGAGCATCCTAAAGACGCTGCCAAAAGACTCCTAGACTTGACAGATGAATTCAGCAGTCCCATGATACAAAATCAACACAACAAATCAGTAGCATTGCTGTACACCAATAATGATCAAGCTGAGAATCAAATCAATAACTCAATTTAATTTCAAATAGCTGCTAAAAAACTGAAATACTTAGGAAAATGCTTAACCAAGAAGATGAAAGATCTCTACAAACAAAATTACAAAACACAAATGAAAAAAATTATAGAGGACCCAAACAAATGGAAAAACATCCCATGCTCATGGATTAAAATAATCAACTTTGTTAAAATGACCATATTGTCCAGAGTAATCTACAGATTCAATGCAATCCCTACCAAACTACCAATGTCATTTTTCACAGCATTAGAAAAGAAAAAAAAACAAACAAACAAACTAAACTTCACATGGAACAAAAAAGAGCCAGACAACCAAAGCAATACTAAGCAGAAAGAACAAAGCTGGAGGAGACATTGTATTACCATACCTCAAATTATAATACAAAGCTATAGTAACCAAAACAGCATGGTACTAGTAAAAGAGCAGACATACACCAGTGGAACAAAATAGAGATTCCAGAAATAAACCAAAATACCTACAACCAATTGGTCTTTGACCAAGCCAGTAAAAATATACACTGGGAAAGAACCACCTTAATCAACAAATGGTGCTGAGAAAATCGGATAGCTACATACAGAAAAGTGAAACTTGATCCCCACTTTTCACAATAAGCAAAAATTAACTCAAGATGGATCAAAGATTTAAATATAAGACCCCAAACCATAAAAATTCTCAAAGAAAACCTATGAAAAATTCATCTGCACATTGACCAAGGAAAAGAAATTATGGCTAAGACCCCAGGAGCAAATGTAATAAAAACAAAAATAAATAAGTGGGACTTAATTAAACTAAAAAGCTTCTACACAGCAAAAGAAATAATCAATAGAGTAAATAAGTACTTTACAGAATGGGAGAAGATATTTGCAGTCTATACATCTGACAAAGAACTAATATTCAGCATCTACAAATAAACAAATCAGCAAGAAAAAAGCAAATAACCCTATTAAAAATGGACAGATGACATGAACAGATGTCTCTTAAAAGAAAATATAAAAATGATCAACAAACATATGAAAAAATGCTCAACATCACCCATGATCATGGAAATGTAAGTCAAAAACCACAGTGAAGTATCACCTTACACCAGTCAGAATGACCATCATTAAAAAGTCAAAAAACCATAAATCCTGGTGCAGATGCAGTGAAAATGGAACACTTATACACGGTTGGAGTGCAAATTAGTACAACCTCTATGGAAGTTGGTATGGAGATTTCACAAGGAGTTAAAAGTAGACCTTCCATTTTATCCAGCAATCCCACTACTGGGTACCTACCCAAAGGATCAAAGGTTATTATACAAACACAACAGCAACAACAACAAAGGCTGCTCTCGTTTGCTTATTGCAGCACAACTCACAATTGCAAAGATGTGAAATCAACTTAAATGCCCATCAACAGATCAGTGGTTAATTAAAATAAGACACGCACACACACACACACGGAGAGAGACAGAGAGAGAGAGAGAGAGAGAGAGAGAGAGAGAGAGAGAGAGAGAGATCATGGAATACAATACAGCCATAAAATGAATGGAGTAATGTCTTTTGAAACAACTTGGATGAAATTGGAGGATATCATCCTAAGTGAACTAACATAGAAGCAGACAGCTAAATACTGTATTTGCACTTATAAATGGGAGCTAAACTAAGGATCTTTAAAGACATATGGAACGGTATAAAGGACACCAGTGACTTAGAAGTGGGAGGCTGGCAAGGGAGGAGGGATAAAAAAAATCACCTAATGGGTACAATGTGCACAGGCTGGGGTGGCGAGTACAGTTAAAGCCCAGACTTCTTCACCACTATATGATGCATCCTTGTAACCAAAATCTATATACCCCTAAAGATACTGAAACAAATAAATGAAAATAATTTGTCATGTCTGCATGACGAAGCCTCCATAGAAATTCCAGAACTCTGGGGTTTGATGAGCTTCCAGGTTGGCAAACCCATCTATGTGCCAAGAGGGTAAGTATCCTAACCCCACCCTACAGAAACTCCTGCAATGAGGACTTTTCCAAACTGTGCCCTATGTATTTCTTCATCTGTATCCTTTACTACACATTTTATTAATAAATCAATAAATGTAAGCAAAGTATTTCCCTGAGATCTTAGAGTTGCTTTAGTAAATTAACTGAACCCAAAGAGGGGGTTAAGGGAATCCTAATTTAAGTAGATCAGATAGAAGCACAGGTTTCATCTCGTGCTTGTGACTGGCATCTGAAGTAGGTTGTGTAGTAGGTGGAAGTCATGCCAGAATTGAACTGGATTACACAACACCTAGCTCGTGTCCACTAGAGAATTGTCTGGTGGGTGGAGGAATAATCTCTACACATCTGGGGCTGCCGAGGTTTCCTGTGTTGATTTTGTAAGAGAAGAAAAATCATATTTTCCCTCTATCTCTTTAGAGGAAGGGAGAGAGAAAGGAAAGAAGGAAGAGAGAGGAGAAAGGGAAAGAGGGAAGAAGACAGGGAGACAAAGAGAGAGACAGAGAGATGGAGACAAAGATGAAACCAAGACCTATTTATACTGAAACACAATGTCCTCCAATATGCAAATCAAACCACACAACAATGATATCAAAGAATTGTAAGGAACTAACTATATGCCACACACTGTTCTAAGTATCTTGCATGCATACATCAGTCCATTTAATGGTGTGGGTAGTATTATTACTACCTTACAGACAACAGAATTAAAGCAGAAGTTCAGTGACTTTACCTAAGGTGCACGTAGCAGACATTGCGCCTAGAGTTCTACAATAGGCCATTTGGTTCTGAACTCTGGACTTTTCGGTGCCCTGCTCTGCTGTTTCTCCATGCATATTGCTCCCTGAATAGAAGGCATTTTTTTAATGTCATTTTTCTCTATGTGCTTGACTATACCGGGATTCAAATTAGCATGGTTTTGTTAGAAAACATATAGAAGTGAGGATTTGTCTTTGATAGATATCTTTTTTCTTTATATATTCAATATATAGATATATCTATAGTAGAAAAAATAAAAAATGAGGCTTATCTTATCTAGATTTGCATGGCACCACACCACATTAAACTCTAGTAGCTACCATAGCATGATACTTCAGCATAATTTGTCCTCAAGATTCAGTGCAATTTGGATCCGCTTAGAAAAATCACCATTTGTAGCACATCTGTTATGATGATTTCTGCTTATCAACAGTATAAACATATCTAGGTCCTCAGATATTTTTTGCTTCCAACAGATATTTTCTGCAAGACTCTAACTGGAACATAAATGCATAATAGTTTGAGAAATCTTGCAAAACCCTGAATATTTGACATCGTGCCAGGAGTCCTTATGTGATTCTATCTTGGTGATCACTAATTCTGAAAGTATCCTGTTCCTATTTCGAAGTGGAAGGCACTCACAAATGATGTTCTAAGCGGAGACAAATAGCATTGCCCTCAATAAGGAGAGTAGCAATAAGAGGTACCCTGGCACCATGTGTGTATCACACCAGAAATATTGGTGGGGCTCCATATATTGTTCATATCTGGCAGTCCATCAGGGAGATCCCAACCACTCAAGGAAGAAGGGGATGGCGGTCCTGAAGCATTTCAACACTGGTTTTCAGCCAGGAAGAAGCAAATGGAGATGATGAGCCAATGACTTGCTCCAGTGTTCTCATGCACTGTGACTTTGTTTCTTTTCTTTTTCTTTTTTTTTTCAAGTTTGTGTTTGTACTTTTTTTTAATTTTGAAGTTGTGAGGGTACAATTCAGGGTTAGGTAAGCAAATGTTCATATGCAGGTGACCTTATTGATGAGGTGTGCCTCCTCTCTCCTGGCAGTTTCCCACTACTGCCAATTCCTTTCTTATAGTATTACAATAGTTGTTCAAGCTTCGCTTATGAGTGAGAACATGTGATACTCAGTTCTTTGTTTCTGTGATATATTATTCAGTATGACATACTCAAAGTCCATTCAAATTGCTGCAAAGCTCATAATTATGTCCTTCTTTATGACTGTGCAATATTCCATCACATATATGTACCACATTTTTTTTCTCACAGTTCTGGAGGCTAGAACTCTAAGATCATGGTGTCAGCAGTTTGGGTTTCTTCTGAGACCTCTCTCTCCTTGGCTTGCAAATGGCAGTTTTCTTCCTGTGCCTTCACATGGCATCAATCTGTGCATGGACATTTCTGGTGTTTCTCTATTTATTAATCTCCTCTTTTTATAAGAACACATGGCGCTCTGCTAATTTACTCAGGGACGCCTTTCTAGAAGAACCAATTTAATGCCAAGCATATGGATACTGAAGTATACAGTCTCTGATTTTTTAAATAATTTCTCCATGTCCATGCCCCATTCCAGAGCATGAATTAGTTAGTTAAATAAGTCATTTAATACACACTACTAACAAAACCATTGGTGATTCTTCATTCCTTAATGAGTATCAGAAAATAAAGAGTAAGGTTTGAATTTCCAAGCCTAGATGTGACTTTTTAAAGCTTTATTAAGCCATTATAAGATCTCTAAATTATCCAGACCCCATGCATATAGGAGAATTTTTCAGCTAGATATCTTTTAGTTGTAGCTGCCTTTATTTTGCCTGTTATTTGCACTCATAATAACTTCATATTGTTTCATAATAAAATGCTAAACTTGTCTTACATTCAACAGTGTTTAAAAAATACAATTTCTTTCACAAATCTGGGGCAAAAATAAATCCTTGAAGTCTCTAACAGGATACAAATGTTTTCTCTTGTTTAAGTGAGATACCATCCCCAAAGGGACAACTGTAAACAGATACATGTTATGAGTTTTTTTTTTTTCTCACACTTACAAGTAATTGATTTCCTTGAAACAGGCGTTTGAGGTTTTTTTTATATCTCTTGAAACTTGGTATTTTTTTCTAATGTTTGACCTGAAGAGCTTGAGCAAATTAATGCCACATAAGTTTCAGTGATTTCTCTTTTTTTTTTTTAATTTAATTTGATCAAATCTGTAAATCTGCCCCAGGAAACATTATATAATAAACTCTAGTCTTTGCTCTCCTCATTCTCCTCCACTCCACCATCTTCTCCTTTCCTCTTCCTTAACCCAATCAATATTAATTGATCCACATTCTTCTCAGGAACCAAATATCCTTTTACAAGGACTTTTAGTGCTTTCTTCAAGAATATCATTTACAACCAAGGTTAATTTAGCATTAGACTGATTTTCAGGCCAGTATACTTAGGAGTTTCTGTGTCTTTGAAAAATTCTTGGAGTCCATGACAAAGGTAATTAATTTTCAAAACTGACGACAAAAAGGATGGGAAAACTTGGTCAAAGACCATTGAAAAATGAAGTGTTTAGTCACTCAAGAAAGAATGTTGGAAGATCACTAAGATATATTAAGACCCAGTTAATAATAGCCTCAGAGAAATAGAACCATAACTGAGATATATATATATATATATATATATATATATATATCAGACAGAAATCATTTAAATATCTACCAGAAAAAAATAGAAAATTTCACAGCATCAGGTTCCTAATCAATGGTAAGTAGCAAGTAAAACAAAGATAAATTTTGCTGTACAGTTAAATAATCTTTGCATCGATTTGTTAGGAAATTCTTAGAATGATAATGAATAGATCACAGGGATATGGTTTTTTCTTTATTTCCTCATTTTGGGTACTTTTTCTTGACATATTCTTCCTTTAATGTGAATAGGCCACATCTCCTATATGAAGCTTTATTAATATAAATAACAGCAGAGTCTTTTAAATATGATTTATCTTCATTAGAGATTAAGAAAAGTTAAACTTCTAGATTAAATTAAATTTAACTTGTTAAGAAATATGCATTGATAATGCAGAAAATAGATATCAGTCTCCCAGAATCAGCAGGTTAATAGTCACTCAAGGTTTTCTAAGCTGATTGTGATTTCATATAGTGTTATATTTAAATAAATGGTTTTTAACATTTAATTAGACACACTTAAAATTGTTTTCAGACATGCTGTATGAAGAAATTCAAATATTATAAAATATGCTTTTAAAATAGGTTCTAATATTTGTTCATTAAACAAGATTATACAATTGTTAAGTTTCCTTAGGAAAAAAATATTTATTGAAAATTTACTATGTGCAAGGTAGTAAGAAAGGATGAAAACAAAAGAAATACTCTTTGTACTACGAAGTTTATTATCTGGATGATATATGAACATGTTTAGTTATGATATATTTAAGATTGAGTAGTATTCGAAGGGAGTTAGAAAGAAAGATCATACTAGAGTATGTACAAGAGGGAAAAGTCTTATAGGAAGCAGGGACTAGTCTAATTTGGATCAATAATGAGCAGTGAGATTCAGCAGGTTGCGATAAAGCAATAAATAGAGATAAGCTGTTGGGAGATCAGCAGCAAAGCATGGAAAACCAATAGGAAAATGTCCAACAGTTCCAGATATTTGACTTGAGGATATGACATATTTGCAAAGGAAACCAAGATGAATTATGTATGAAAAGCTAAGAGTAGGGCAGTTTTCCCTTCATCTTATAACTTCTGTTTCTATAGAACACAAGATTAACATGTTTAACTACACAAAGAGAAGAATATAGACCTTTGATCAGTTCTCTGCAAAGTACAGATGCATGAGATTTTCTCAATTATTTCTTTTCTTTTTTTATTCTACTCTTTAGGTCATTTGAGATGACCTGTGCTTAAGCTGTTTTACAGTATAACTTATCAGATATCTTAGTAGTCTGCTAGGAATACTAGTCATTATAAGGCATCAAGGTTGAAAGTCAGTACAGTAGGCATGATGTTACAGACTCAAGTCCAAAAGTTTATGTAGTAGGCACTTAAGTTAAAAGACAGACTTTGGACAAATTAAATTTAGCAGAGTTTATTTGAGCAAATAAACAATTAATATATTGAGCAGTATCCTGAACCAGGAAAGTTTCAGATAGCAATACGGGCAGACAGTATTTACAGACAAAAAAACCAAAGTGACATGCGGTATTTACAGACAAAAAACCAAAAAACAAAAAACAAAGTGACATGCAGACGTATTCTACTAGTTAAACCTAGAAGTTTGCCTTATTGGTACCTTTCAGAGCTATTTGCCATCTGTGATTGGCTCAAAGTTGGCTACCATGCTTGGCTGAGAATTGGTTACTTGTTACAAAAAAACTTTCAGTTAAATTGCAGTTTGATTTCATATTAAGTTACATGTCACTAGAGGCAACTTTGGGCCAAATTTAATTTAACACTTAGGAGTCACTGATAATTTTCTCAAAAAAAGCATGACATAATCAAATAGTACTTTAAAGTAATTTTTCTGGCCACCACAGAATGGATTGGAATAAAGAGAGAAAGAGATGAGTAGGTGGAACAAAGTTCTTCAAGGTAAAGAAATGAAAAAAGAAGAACTGTGTTCGATTTAAAGAGAAATAACTTGACATAGAAAAAATAAGAACATGAAGTTGATATTAAATTACAATTGTACTTCTTTATAAGTTGCTCATTTATTCTGATCTAAAACAACCACAATGTAACCCTTTGTCTATTATTCTGCTAAAATGTGCACCATTTTTTCCCACTATGAATTGACTTAACAATATGCCGCAGAGTGCCCAGAAGCAACATTATTTAAATTATTAATAATCAAGATAGTAAAATAGAATTGTGATGAAGGAACAAGTACTTAAATTTAAAATGAACACAGCAGAGAATACATTCCTTCCTGTTTAATACATTTGCAGATATGTAACTCTTATGGTCCGAGTAACACTCGGCTACTCACCCTTGATACTAATAAATCAAGGGGTAGGGAACTGGTAGAAAGAAGTTTATTTCTGAGTTTGAATCCAGGGATAAGAGCTTTATAAGTCCAGAGTTGTTGGTACCTATACATTAGCCATGTGACCAGCAGAACATTGTATAGAACTTGAGTTTCTGCCGCATTTATCAATAATGACATTTTTTGGTCCAGACTTTTTGGTGCCGGATATTAGAGTTATCTCATAACTTTTATCAGTAGCGCCTGGCAGAAGCATTAATTAAGCTTGCCATAGAGTAAAAGGAGTTTGCAAGGCCTAAGACATCATGCATCACGCAAAAGTTATACAAATCACAAAACTTATAATTATGCTGATACAAAAGTTATACAAAGCACAAGACTCAGGGATTACATGGATACTTTATTATTCAAACTTATGACCACTCAGAAAAAGGGAGTAAATGGGGATTTGCATCTTTAACTTGATTGGGCATAGACTACAGGAAAATCAAGGATCCCCTGAAGCTACTTACTGGGAGTGCATAGGAGATGAGGTGACTCTTGAGAATGTGCTCAGGAATAGATCTCTTAGTTTATTGGGCATAGTCTGCAGAGAAGTTAAGGATCCTTTGAAGTTTCTTCCTGGGAGTGCATAGGAGATAAAGGGAAGCGCACCTTTTATTAGGTCCCGGGAATATTGTTCAGGAATGTATATGAATGTTTGAGTACTTGCCATGCCCTTATCTAGGGGCTGTGATAATATGGACAGACATTAGCAGGTCTCTGTATCAAAACAGAGAAATGTTATTAGAGAGCAATATCCTCATTTAACTATGTGACAAATCATGAACCATAAGTAGCACATATTCTGGACTCATTAAATATTTACAAGCAGCAATGAATGACCAGTGATTGTACAAATAATCTATGACTTTAATTTTGTCCATATTTAAATAAGAGACTCACTATGCTATATAAAAATATATAAGTGAAATAATGTTTGCTGCTTTAATTTGATGAGATTATTAAAAACATTCCAAAATGTATCATATTGATTGCAGAGATATTTATCCCTCCCTCTTGCAGTTAATATGGCTGTAGTAAGCCAGGCGTGGTGGTTCATGCCTGCAATCCCAGCACCTTGGGAGGCAGAGGAAAGAGGATTGCCTGAATCTGGGAGTTCAAGACCAGCCTGGGTAACTTGGCAAGACCTCGTTTCTACAATAAAATAAAATAAATTGGTTGAGGCAGAAGAATACTGAGACTAGCAGGTCGAGCTACAGTGACCGTGAGCATGCACACTGCACTCCGTGGGCCACAGAGTGAGACACACATACACACACACACACACACACACACACACACACACACATACAAAGACTGTAGTATTTTAATAATTTGCATATCAATAGTATATTAGAAACTATCATGACTTCAGGTGATTAAAATTCTAATTTAAAGTACCTAGCAGTAAGGTCTAATATTAATAGTAACATTTCTAAACTTATGGCAGTGGAATTCAACTGGGGACAAACTCCCTAACTTCTGACTGAGGAACATTTGAAATGTGAGAGACATTTAGAGTGTCATAATGGTGGGACAGTGGGAATGCTTCTAGTGGGCAGAAGCCAGTGATACTGATAAACATCTTACAATGCAAAAACCAACACTCTCACCCCAACAAAGAATTGTCTGGCCAAAAATATGAATAGTGCCAATGGTAAGAAATCCAGATTACAGTATTGGTTAAAAATGTAAGCTGTAAAAACTAAATTTACTTAACTTGATGCATTTATATGGCTATATCTTGATGGATGGCAAACAGATTGTAAAGATTAAATAGAATTCTCTATGCACCAGAATTTGCCTTAATTCATTTGGCAGTCTTGTGTGTGTGCGTGTGCGCGCGCGCACGCGCGTCTGTGTGTGTGTGTGTGTGTGTGTGTGTGTATACATAAGTATATGATGACTGATAATGTTCATTCTGTGTTTTATGTGAAAGCTAAAATCCAGCAGAAACACTCTTACTCATTCTCTGCAAGTATATATAAATACTTTTCAAAATGTCATTATTTTAAAATGTGAATCTCCCTATAATTACCATCTAGTGGAATTTTATTAATCAGTCTTATTATAAAAATAAAATCAGTATTGAAGGACGCACATAATATAAAATTATAACAGAAAGAGTGCAGCTTTGTAAGATGGCTAAAAACCCATTTTTTCCATCACTTTAGAATTATAATAAGGCAGAACACAGAATTCTGAAACTTTTAAGTCAGAATTGCGTTCGTGTTTCTAGATCCATCACTAATTTTCTCTGCCTTAAAGAAAATCTCAGATCTGGCATTCAGTTTTATCTCTATTCATTCATTTTTAAAACTTTACACCTATACATTTCCTGTATTTTAAGAGAGAGTTATAGGAAAGTATTAAAAAATTTTAGTTACTGTCACCAGGCCACTCATAGGCAATAATAGTCAATAAAATGAGTGAAATTTGATAGATCTTTAGCTAACAGAGATGTGTTACATTATTATAGTGTTGATCATACAAAACATTGTGGTTTTTGTTGGAATTTTCAAGAAACTTTAAAAAATATGCATTCATCCATCTTTGGGTGATGATCATAAAAGATAATGATATCTGATGATCAGATAACAGAGCAAATGTTTTTAGGATAGAACTCAATTTAAAAGGATACCAGTTCTTGTGATATTCTGTAGAATGAAGTAGAAAGCAAAGTAATAAACTACTGAACGTAGTTTGGAAAAAACACCTGGGGACAATAAACTAGCTTGAGAATAGAAGACTAGTAGCAAAGTTCTGTGACATAAGCTTCCAAAGTTTAGCACTGATTAAAAGCTACCAGGAGTGTCCTTTCCAACTTGGGACAGTACAATTAATGAGAGACCAGTGAATGTACAAAGGCTTTGGGGAACAATGACAGAGCTAAAATATAAAACCTAATATACAGATAAAAATATTAGTATGACTCAAAGGGAAGAGGGAAGAGTGCAATAAAATGTAACAATGATGTGGATAAAAACTTATTTTTACACAATGCTGTGGGAATGTGAATTGATCAGCCATCTGGGAAGATAGTCTGGAAGCACCAATTAAAATTTAAAAAGCAAATCTCATAGCTTGCTGTTGACTGAGCCCTAATAGTGATAGTTCCAAAATAAATTTAATTAATTAACTAAAATCAATAAAAAGTAAAATAATTGCATTCTCAAAAGTTGTAATTTAGCCTGCATATAGACATATTGTTCAAGGGAGTGCTCTTAGAGAAGGTGATTTTTTACTATTTCTCTGTTTATGAACCTCAGCAATTCATTTTCATCTCACTATAATGTTGTCAGTTGGACTAATCATAGTAAATTAATATCATTTTTCTCAGATGCCTTGGCATACCCTTTATGAGAATTATAAATGTTTCCGTTATTTAAAACTAAGACCAAAAAACCCACTAAAAATAGAGTTATCTCCAGCAATTATTTAGATAGGTACTCAGGTAATAATATTTCTGTGGGTATTACAAATATTTTCTAATACTACTAGGATTTGTTTAATTAATTTTTCAGAAAACCATGAATAAAATTGCTAACCATGTAACAATAGTAGAGTAAACCATTTGTATAGACAAAAAAGAATCATTCAACAAATCAGTTCTCTAAATATTTATTGAGCTACAATGTGCAAGGTATTAATTTAAGGACTAAGTTTCAGTTATAAAAATCCATATCTCTATAGAGTTAACAAAAAAAAAGAAAAATGTAAATATTATATATGTGTATGTGTGTATCCATATATCTTTATATTTTAGATCATAAAAAGGTATATAAAGAAAAGAAATAAAGGAAAGAATACTGGCAAGTTAGGGGCATTGTTGGTCAATATTAAATGGGAGACTTCTTTAATTTGATGATTTAGGATACATTTCAGGATTAGGTACAAAAGTGGTCAACATACAGGTGAAGTTGGGGCCTCCCACTGGTTCTCATTTTGCCTGGTTTAGAATCATGTACCAGGATTTGCAAAAACATGGACATTTCAGCAGAGACCCAAAGAAGGTTGTGTTAGATTTAAAAATACTTTTCCTCTCCCCGTAAGCTATCCATGTCTTAAATCCTGGAAGCCATGAATGCTACCTTATATGGTAAAAAGAAAAGAGGGAAGAGAAAGAAGGAAGGAGGGAGGAAGGGAAAGAAGGCCTCTATAGAGGTGATTAAATGAAGGATCTTGAGATGGCAAGCTTATACTGAACTGTCCAGTTGGGCTTTAAAAGTCAAATGCAATCATGGATGTTTTTAGAGAAGCAGAAGAGATTTTATTCACAAACAGAAGAGAAGAAAGCATTATCACCACAGAAGCAAAGACTGGATAGGGCAGCCACAAACCAAAGAATGGCAACATCCCCCAGAAGATGGAAAAGGTAAGGAGTGAATTCTCCCCAGAGAATCCAGAAGAAATGCAGTTCTGTCAACACTTTGATTTTGGACCAGTGATACTGGTTTCAGATTTCTGGTCTCTAGATTTGTGAGAAATTAAGTGTTTTATGGTTAAGTCACTAAGTGTGTGGTAATTTGTCAGAGCAGACATGGAGAACCACAGGGGTGAGGATGTAAGTTATGCAGAATTCAAGCAGAGACAATTTGGAGGGAAAATATAAGGAGTCACCTTGGAAGTGTTAAGCTTGAGAAGTTTACTAGGCATCCAAGTAAGGTGTGAAGGAGACAGGAGTACAGGGGGGAGTTCTGTATTGTCTAAATAAATTTGGAAATTACTAGCATGTAGATTGTAATTAACCCATGAGAACAAATTATTGACATGCAAATTGTAATTAACCTGTCAGAACAGTATTTGAGGATGAGGAGGAAGGTAACTTGCCTGAGTTCTCAGCTCCTCCAGCATTAAAGATTAAGGATATGAGAAAGAACCAGGAAAGAAGCCTAGGAAAGAATGGTCTTCAGGGGAAGAGAAAAATCAGGTTAGTGAGAGACCCTGGGAGTCTCTCATGCAGAAAATGCTTCAAGTAGGATCACATGGTCACCTGTATCAAAGCTAAGGACAACTGTGGAATGGCTTTGCTTTTAGCCACAAGATGATCACTGATAAACTTTTTATGATATTTCAGTGAAAATGTGGAAGCTAATATCTTATTAGACTGGATTCAAAATAAAATGAGAGGAAAAAAATTTGTTGGCAATAAATATTGCCAACAAATCTGAATCCTGTCATTTAAAGTTATATGAAATTCCCCTTTTAGTGACTGAATGTAATCTAATCTACAAATGGAGTTCCAGTAAGGTGGTGACGGCATAGGTGGATTTGCGAGATTCTCCGAATGTGTGTTACCAAAAAGACTCTTACTTTTCTTCCCCCTCCCCATTGCCCACTGTCAGCCACACTAGTCTGAGACCCGGGGACCTTCGGTCCCACACAGGGCTGGATATTGCGACCCCTGGCTGCTGCTGCTCCACTGTACATGACTCCCACATGCGCAGGAGTTCCAGGGCTCAGCTCCCTCATTGGCTACATCGTCTCACCCAGCACCCACCATCAAGCCGCCAGTCACCCAGGGAGTCTCTGGGTGCCAGCCCCTAAGAGATACCGGTCTCATTTCTGGCTGAAGTACTCTGTTAGGGACCCAGGACCACTCTTGCTGCCCACTGCCTACTGTTTGGAGCTTTGGAGCTCTGGAGCTCTGGGTCCACCCTGGCTGAGGCATGCAGAGTGCGACCCCATGCTTGTGTAAGGGAACAGTATATTTTAAGAAGTGCTGATCGGAAGCTCTCAGCTCCAGAGAAGGGAACTCCCAACCCCCTCCTCCATGCCCAGTTGTGCAGCTCATCCCCGGTGCCTCCCACCACCACAGTCCATCATAGTGGATGGCCTAGTGACCCAGACAAGCGGAGAGAGAAGATCCGCAAAAGTGAAGTTGCCACCTCGGCCATTCTCCAGGCAGAGATTCTCATTGCCCTGCCCACCTATCAGCAGCCTGTACCTCAGTTCCCAAGGTAATGTCACTAAACAAGAGACAAAGCCCCTCCCCTACCTGAATCAGACAAAGGCAACAAAGCGTTGCAGATCTCCCAGGTAGCAGGCTAAAAAAACCAACCCAAGCTGCGAGTAAATCTAGCTGCCTGCATTGAAAACAAAGGGGAGAGGCTGGAGATCAGAACTGAAGAGACATTAGACACTCAGGAAAGATTCTAAAGCTAGTCTGAACTCTTATTTTGACTTTTGATTTTAACATTTTGACTGTTTGTGCTGCTCACTTTTGTTTGCTTTTTGACTTACACTATTTGTTTCACGATTTCATTGGTCTGTCTCTGTGTAGCTACCAGTATTCTTTAGAGAATTTTGCTCATGTATTTTTTTCACTTCTTTCCGGCCTTGTGTCTCTTTTTGACCTGTTAGTTGGTATGTATATCTGTTTTCCCTCTCACTCTCCTCTCTTTGTAACTTCCTATTGACCCCCCTTCCTCCATTATATTCCTTTTTTGTAACTTCTTTTGATCCAGGGACCAAACCTACATACCGCTGCACAGAGAAATTGCAAGACAGTGGGAAATAGGTTCCAGTGTGCTCATACACCTGTTGGTGGATGCTGGAATCAGCATATAGATTCTGAATCACAGCTTCCCCCTCAATAAACCTCAAAACTGCAAAAAATACAGCCCGCAACCTACACTCTAACCTCAAAAGTGAACAAAGCCAGAGGACCCTCATAAGGAAGAACAGGAGATTGCACAAGCGAAAAAAGCAACCCCACCTTCCCTGAAAAACAGAATTAAAGAAGGGGAGGGAAAGGTGGAGAGAGAGAAAAATCTACACAAATGAACAAAAACCAAAAGAAGAATATGGGTCTCTCCCAGACCCCTGGGGGGACAGACACTGAGAAACTGACTTCGAATGCAAACAATGAAGAGCCCTCAGAATGACTGGTCCAAAACTACAAACTTAGATATCAAGACATTAATGGAGAGATTAAAAAGAATTGAGGAGAGACAAGAAAAAGCTAGGAAGGAGATGATATCTGAGATAACAGCAATAAAGAATACAAAATATACAACTAACCCAAACTCTTAAAAACACAGAAAACAAGATCAAAAAGAGAACAAAAGCCTTCAAGAGATGAGTGATTACATCAAGAGACCTAACCTAAGAGTAATCTGCCTTCCTGAGGCAGAAAGAGAGACAGAGACCACACTTTAACAAACTTTCCATGAGATCATTCAAGAAAACTTCCCTTATCTAATCAGTGACGCAAAAATTCAAACACAAGAGATTCAGAGAACCCCTGCAAGACAACAAATGAGAAGACCAACTCCTAGACACATAATAATTCACCTAAACAAAGTAGGCATAAAAGAAAAAATCCTAAAGGCAGTAAGACAACAACGCCAGATCACCTACCATGGAAGACCAGTTAGAATAGCAGCAGATTTATCTACAGAAACCCTGCAGGCTAGGAGAGCTTGGAGCCCTACTTCAAAGTCCTAAAAGATAAACAATTGCAACCAAGAATAACCTACCCAGCCAAGTTAGGCTTCATCAGCAAGGGAGAATTAAAATCTTTCCTAGATATCCAATCCCTAAGAACTTACACTGCCACTAAACCACCTTTACATGAAACACTTAAGAAAGTACTAAACACGGAAGAAAAAGAAAAAAGAACAATGTTCTTTACAAGAGTACAGGAAAAAGAATAAAATACACATGAACCAACCCCCAAACCAAAAGAAATACAAAAAACCAAGTGGAAGAACAACAACTCTATAAGAACTCTATGATAGGGATGAACTCTCACATTTCAATAATTAGCCAAAATGTGAATAGACTAAATGCACCAATGAAAAGACATAGAATGGAAAAATGGATAAAATATCACCAGGCAACAATATACTGCCTTCAAGAGACCCATCTCACTAGAAAGGACATGCACAGACTCAAAGTAAGAGGATGGGAAACAAATTTTCAGGCTAATGGAACACAAAAGAAAGGAGTTGCAATCCTAATTTCAGACAAAACACCATTTAAGCTTTCAAAAATTAAAAAAGATACAGAGGGCCACTACATAATGATAAAAGTTTCACTCCATCAACAAGAAATCCTATCCTAAATGTATATGCACCCAATATAGGTGCGCCAACTTTCATAAAGCAACTTCTAGGGAAACTAAAGAAAGACATTGACTCTAACACCATCATAACTGAGGACTTTAATACCCCACTCACAACCCTAGACAGATCATCAGAACAGAAAATCACCAATGAGATTTGGAACCCCAATGTGACTCTTGACCAAATGAATTTAATTGATACCTAGAGAACACTCCATCCAAAGACCACAGAATACACATTCTACTCATCACCTCATGGAACATATTCTAAGATTGACTACATACTTGGCCATAAATCAAGCATAAGCAAATTTAAAAGGACAAAAATTTTACCATGCACCTTCGCAGACCACAGTGGAATAAAAATAAACATTAACACCAACAAGGTCCCCTCAAAGTCGACAAAGACTTGCACACTAAACAGCATGATGTTAAACAACATGATGCTAAACAACTCTTGGGTCAATGATGAAATCAAAACAGAGATCAAAAGATACCTGGAAACAAATGAAGATGAAGAAACATCTTACCAAAACCTCTGGGACGCCATGAAAGCTGTAGTAAGAGGGGAATTTATATCCCTACAAACACACATGAAGAAAACGGAGGGATCACAAATTAACAGCCTAACAAGTCACCTAAGGAAGCTGGAAAAGCAAGACCACAAAAGTCCTAATTTCAGCAGAAGAATTCAGATCACTGAAATAAAAGCCCAAATTCAAGACATAGAAGACAAAAATATAAAACAAAAAATCAATTAAAATAAAGCTTGTTCTTTGAAAGGATAAACAAGATGGTCCCCTACCTAGACTGACCAAGAAAAAGAGAGAAAAAACCTAAATAAGTACAATCAGAAACACAAAAGATGAAGTCACATCTGACCCTGAAGAAATACAAAAGATCATTAGAGACTACTATGTTCACTTGTATGAAAACAAACTTGAAAACCTTAAGGAAATGGAGGACTTTTTGTCATCACACAACCTGTCTAAGTTGAAACAAGAAGAAATTGAGACCCTAAAGAGACCAATAACAATCAAGGAAATTGACTACGTAATAAGAAAACTACCTACAAAAAAAAAAAAAAAAAAGCCCTGGACCAGATGACTTTCCAGCAGAATTCTACAAGACATTTAAGGAGGAGCTGATTACAATCCTACTGAAGGTATTGCAGGCGATTGAGAAAGATGGAACTATCCCCAAAACATTTTATGAAGCTAATATCACATTGATATCCAAGCCAGGTAAAGACCCAACAAAGAAAGAGAACTATAGGCCAATAACTTTGATGAACATAGATGCTAAAATTCTCAACAAGATCCTAGTGAACCGGACTCAACAACACATCTCAAAAATCATCCATCATGACCAAGTAGGCTTCATACATGGGATACAAGGCTGGGTCAACATTCGTAAAACCATAAATGTAATTAAATACATCAACAGATGTCAAAACAAAAACCACATGATTACATTATTAGATGCAGAAAAAGCTTTTGATAAAATCCAGCACCCCTTCTTGATAAAAACCCTCGAACATCTGGGCATACGGGGAACATACCTCAAAATAGTAAAAGCTAGCTACAAGAAACCCACAGCCAACATACTCGTAAGCAGACAAAAATTGGAACCATTTCCCCTGAAAACTGGAACAAGGATGCCCACTCTCACCCCTCCTGTTCAATATAGTATTGGAAGTCCTGGCTAGAGAGATTAGAGAAGAGAAGGCAATCAGGGGTATCCAAATAGGAAAAGAGGAAGTCAAGTTATCTCTCTTTGCAGATGACATGATTGTGTACCTTGAAAATCCAAGAGAAAATGTCAAAAACCTCCTTGCACTGATAAAGGCCTTTGACAAAGTCTCAGGATATAGAATAAATGTGCAAAAGACAATCACATTTCTTTACACCAATAATAAACAAACAGAAACCCAAATAAAAAGCACAATTCCATTCACCACAGCCACAAAAAAATGAAATACATTGGCTTCTTCCTAACCAGAGGCATGAAAATAAAGCTTGTTCAATGAAAACTACAAAACACTGCTCAAAGAAATCAAAGATGACACAAACAAGTGGAAAATATCCCATGCTCATGGATTGGAAAAATCAACATTGTGAAGATGTCCCTCTTACCTAAGGCAATCTACAGATTCAATGCAATACCCATTAAATTACCAGCAACATTCTTCTCAGACCTAGAAAAAACAACCCAGGAATTCATATGGAAACACAAACAACCAAGAATAGCCAGAACAATCCTCAGCAAAAAAAAAAGCAGGTGGTATCACATTACCAGATTTCAAACTTTACTATAAAGCTACAATCATCAAAACAGTTTGGTATTGGTATAGGAACAGGCATATAGACCAATGGAATAGAATTGAGATTCCAGAAGCAAAACCTCAATTTCTCAACCAACTCATCTTCGACAAAGCCTCCACCACCTACCACTGGGGAGAGGATAACCTAATCAGTAAATGGTGCTGGGAAAACTGGCTGACCACATGCAGAAGATTGAAGCAGGACGCCTATCTATCCCCATACACAAAAATTAGCTCCAAATGGAACAGAGATGTAAATGCAAAACCTCAAACCAAAAAATCAGCCATGCGTGGTAGCGCATGCCTATAATTCTGGCTACTTGGAAGGCTGAGGCAGAAGGATCGCTGGAACCCATCAGGTCAAGGCTGTGGTGGTCGGGAGCGGCCACTGCACTCCAGTCTGGGCGACAGAGTGAGACTCCAAGTCAAAAAACAAAACAAAAAAAACCTCAAACCATAAGAACCTTAGAAAATGAAGGACATACCCTCATGGAAATTAGAACTGGCATCCAATTCCTGAACAAAATCTGAAACCCACAGCCCATAAGAGAGAAGATAGACAAATGGGACCTCATTAAACTGACAAGCTTCTGCAAAGTCAAAGAAACCATCAAGAGAGCAGGGAGACAGCCCACAGACTGGGAAAAAGTATTTGCCAACTCCAGGTCCGACAAAGGCTTAACATCTTGGATCTACAAGGAACTCAAACATGCTGAATAGCAAAAAACAAATAACCCCATTATAAAATGGGCAAAAGATGTGAACAGACACTTCACAAAAGAAGACATCCGAGCAGCCAACAAACACATGAAAAATGCTCAACCTCACTAATCATCAGGGAGATGCAAATCAAAACCACACTGAGATACCACCTAACTCCAGTCAGAATGACAATTATCAATTACTCAAAAAATAACAGTTGCTAGAGAGGGTGTGGCGGAAAGGGAGCACTTCTACACAGTTGGTGGTAGTGCAAACTAGTGCAATCTCTGTGGAAAACAGTGTAGCGATTCCTAAAACCTCTAAATATCGACCTCCCACATGACCTCGCAATCCCCCTACTGGGAATATACCCTGAAGAACTCAAATCACTCTTTAAAAAGATACCTGCACACGTATGTTTATTGCAGCGTTGTTCACAATAGCAAGAACCTGGAAGCAATCATGCTGTCCTTCAAAAGAGTACTGGATTCAAAAAAATGTGGTACATATACACGATGGAATACTATGCAGCCATAATAAAGAACAAAACCTGAATTTCACTGCAACCTGGATGGAACTAGAGTCTATAATACTGAGTGGCCTCTCCCAGAAACAAAGATCTGAGTATCACATGTTCTCACTCATATAGTGGACTTTGATCATCCAACGTATTACTATAAGAAAATGACTGACAATGGTGGGAAACTATGGGGGGGAGGGAGGGGATGGGAGAGGGGATTAATGGTAGTACACATCTGTCTGGAGATGGGGAGACACCTCTTATCAACAAGGGTGCCTGAACGAAACATATTTGTATATCTAACCCTTAACTGTACCCCAGAATATCATAATAAAAAATATTTTTTATAAAAGAAAATGAGGCTAGCAGTTACCACATAGGGCAATATCATGTACAAATCAAATTACTCATACAAATATTTGTCCAGAATGCTTTTAACCAAAATGAGACACGGTGAAAGAAAACATATCATGTATTAGGCATAGAGTTTTCTTCATTTCTCACGTAGAGACACTAGACTGTAGTCACTTGGGATGGAGACAGTGAAACAATTCTTAGTGATGCCACAGTATGAATAGCGTAGGTTATCTTCATAGGAGAATGTGTGGATTTATACACAAAATGTATATACTATAAACGCTTGTATTATCAGTCTATCTTGATGGTTTCTTCTCTATTTTCTTAACATCAGATTTGTAATAAATATTTAGGTAAAAGTCAAAAAGTTATTAACTCAGTGAGAAGAGATAACATATCTACTTTTTTCACAACAGACTTACTGTGCAGAATGGCAGCTGTGAATGTGGTACATTTTCAATACACACTTAATGCATGAAAGGTTTTCAACGAAAGGCAGTTTTCACTTACCTTTGAGCTTCCCTTATTCACTAAGATGACCTTAAATATCAGATTCTCAGATATCCCACCTTGAAAGTGGTCGTGATTTTACTCACCTCTCAAGACTACGGTGAGTATCAGGAGACAACAATGAGAAAGCAATCAACCATTGAAAAATTATCCAAATATATTATTATGAAAAGAGCAGAAAAAGCAGCTATAGCCCCAGGGGGCCCCTTCATACATAGCCAAGACTGTCATTACTCCGCCTGGTTCCTTCAACCTGCTTACAATTTCCCCTTCAAACATGTTGAAACCTTCGATAGCTCTATATTTCCCCATTACTCCCCAGAACTGACCTCATTCATTTTGCCTTTGTGGGTTTATTTCACCTTAAATTGTTGTACCATTTCAGTCTTAAGGATTTTAGGCAAAGTCATATTCCTAGGTACCATCCTGTATTTGAGGCTCCGCAAACTTTAGACTTCAGTATATTATTGAGTAATACATTTGTGTACCATTACCTCTGCCATCCTGTGTTCATATGTTTATTGTTACTTTCATGATTTTTAAAAGTCTGCTATCTCAATTAGTTGCTTGCCTTTTCTCTATGCACTTGTTACATAGCAATATTTTTATTGCCACCATACCTCCTAAACTCTTAAGTGATTTGAAATGATAGTTACATATATAGCATCCAGCACAATTTTGCTCCTATATAGCATCCAGCACAATTTTGCTCCTAGTAAACTTTTTTTTTTGGAGTTGAAGTATCACTCCATCGTCCAGGCTGGAGTGCAGTGGCACACTCACGGCCACCCCAGCGCAGACCTGCTGGGTTCAGGTGATCCTTCCGCCTCAACCTTCCAAGTGACCAGAACTACAGGCACATGCTACCACACCTGGCTAGTTTTTATATTAATTGTAGATATTAGGTCTCGTCAAGTTGCCCAGACTGTTCTCAAACCATGGGCTCAGGCAATCCCCTCAACTCAGTCTCCCAAAATGCTGGGATGACAGGTTTGAGCCACCGTGCTTGACCTCTTAGTAAACATTTAATGAATGTTGGTGGAAAAAACAAATACGTGCATATATGTATTTGTCCTCACAACATCCTTTTATAGTTGGTAAGGTTATTGTTATTGACATTTTGTAAATGATTCACAGAGGCACTAATTGAGTTCCAGAGTAAAGTAATAGTAAAATTCCTATTCAAGAACCCCAGCCCAATTCAACACACTGAGTCAGATGGAATGATGATGACCTCTGGAGATATAAATATATATGTCTAAAAATCTGAATGGCTGTGAGCCACTACTTTCTCTATGCCTAATGGAAATTGTCTCATTTGTAAAGAAAATTTAAGTCGAGTCCATGCATTACAGTTATTAGTGATTTTTAAGATACAGTAATACTATGTCCCAAGGGTGACACCTATTCTGAAGCTGCCTTATTATTACTTTACTTATGACAAAAGTTAGCAATGAAGAACAAGTTGCTGTGCACAATGTCTCATTCCTTGATAGCTGAGGATATTAATTCATGAGCTGCAGGCAACTACATTGATCTGTCTAGCCATCCAGAAATAAAATGTCATGTACAGCAACTACGTCTTCATTACTATTCCAGCCGAGTTTTTTCTCCTCCCTTGAGAATTTCTTTTCTCACATTGAGAATAAAAATGCACCCACTCTTTTCCGAAAAAAGGATGGCAAATACAACCACAGGTTTGGAGGTACTCAGTCTCATTAGTGTCCTGTTTGATGAGGACTGCAGTATGCTGCAAGTAATAAAAAATATACTGTGGGTGTGAGCTCCTAGGAAACAAAGCTCTTTTCATCTCCTCCTGCATTCAATTAACGTCTTTTCATATTGACCCCAAAGAGACCAAGGCTAGGACTGGACAGATGCCCAGTCATGCATGTGGTGAAAAATATGGATGAAAGGGCAAAACACACAAGACTTCTCCACAAATCTTTTTGAGCAAAAGTCTTTGATAATGGACTAGTGGATTAACTTGCCCCCTGGATTTCCTGCCCAAATGATACCCATTTCCACAGACAGCCTTAGTATCCTTGAATATAGCATGATACATACAAACACACACATAATGGGCCTTTATTTTGGCCACGGATATTCTGGCACACCTGCCACATATGAAATGTTGGGCTGAGAAATTAAATTCAGTTCCATTCCAATAGAAAGCTAATCATCCCTAGTGGGATGCTTTAAAAGATAAATGAGATAATATGTGTGAAATACCTCAAGAGCCTCAGTTGACAGCTACTAGACAAATTCAAATTATTGAATAATAACAATAATTAAAACAAATACAGCCTTCTTTGGAAAAAATAGATATTTTTAGGACACAAGAAACTTTCACATGATTATTATTGTCATGATAATGTTCTTAGTTTTAGAGGAGGTATATAGAATCATTTCAGCATAAAGGGCTATAACAGCTGCAACTTACTTTAAAATGATAAAGAAAAATATTATAGGTAAATAAAGCAAATATAGGGAAATGTCGATAATTACTGAATCTGGCAGTTCACTGCATTGTTTTTTAAAATTCTGTGTATTTGAAAATGTGCATAATAAAAGTTGGGGGAAAACAACAACAACAGCAAAATGTTGTACTGAGCAATGCAAAGGAGAAAAAGATGAGCTAGAGTGACATAATCCTGATCACTAAGAAAATCTCCAGTGAAGTGGGAAGATAAGAAAAAATGACAGTTAATGCATATATGCAAATTGTACATGGGCATAAATAAAGATGTGAATAGGGAATTTGTGCAATTGTTGAATATCCATCCCCACTGTGCTTACACACTTTGACATAAAGCTTCCGAACAAAAAGTTATTGAATTTCTGGGCATGGTGAATTAACATTGTAAATAAGTTGAAAAAATTATCAAGTATTATGACATCTTTTGCTTCAACAGCAAATTTTCAAAATAATGTTGTTTAAAGTCAGACAAATCTGAGATCCAGTCATCCCTGTGTTTTACCACTTTGAGCAAGTCCATGCCTCCTGTAAAGGCAGGTACTTCAGATAGAAGTTGATAAAAATTTAAATCTCCTCTATTTTAAAGGTTTTTGTAAGACTTAAATAAACTAGTGTATATAAAATATGTTATCTGAAAATTATAGTCAGTATATATACTATTTGACATCATTATTAACAAATTAAATTTTGGGATCAGACAGAATAAGATATAAATTCTGACTTTGACATCTTTTCAAATTTTTAACATGTTCATCATGTAATTTAACCTCTCTGAGTCTCAGATCCTTCATCTATAAAGTGGAGTCATATCACCCAATAGCTCTTTCATTCATGTGCTTCAAAGTTGGTGTTTGCTTTTTATTATAAAATGTTTCACATTCATATAACTACTCTTTCAAATCTCTGCATCCACTAGCAGAATATATGTTCCTGTTTTCAGGTAGTACTATGTCTTGTTGAGGAACAGAGAGACAGAGTCCATCACATTGTAAATGATTAATATACGTGTACTGGATCAATGGCTGAATTAATGGCATTGATCTCATAATGTTACTGTCTATGGAATTTCACTTTAAAACAATCATAAAGAGTACTTACAATATTTTCTCTATTGTAGGTTCAAATCAAATTTGAAGCACACAAGACACAATGATTTCAATCTAGGAAGATTTATTTAATTTTAAAAAACGCAAAACTTGTTTTGTCTTTTCAGTATTTAAAGATGACCTAGAAAATAGATAGAAACAGAATCAAAGAAACTTTTGACACAGGCACATCCAGATACTGGGTTCAAGGATACAAGTGGGTTATAAACACTGGCAAATCTATACTTATTGGGCCAGTTAAAGGAATTGAGGTTTAGGCCTGTACAAAATCATGAATTAAAAAACAGATAATAATGTGGTCAAGCTGCAAAATATTTTATTTATTCTCTTTACAATCTTTTATTGAGCAACTCCTCTGTGTCAGGCAAAATTCTAGAAAAAAGAGATTAAAATGTTGAGTTAATTTTTGACCTGTACATGTAAAAGTAATTCATCTAATACCTTTTGTTTGTTGTTGTTTAAATCAAAATTCAAAAAGAAGTTGAGCAGGACAGACATGGTCATTGCTGTGATGGAAATGTAGATAACATAAACGAATATAAATAAGTAGAAAGAAAAAAGAACAAACAATATAGGCTGCAATAACTGCATGAACGAAACAAAGAAAGGTTAGAAGAATGAAGATTTGGAGTAATAGCAACTCTACATTGGATACAGTGACCAGCTCTTTCTGAAGTGGTGACATTTGAAGGGAATTCCAAAAGTTGAGACGGGATACCGCTTATAAGAAAGAGAAGAGCATTTGAGAAAGAAGGAATAACATAAAAAGTTTTAATATCTTCAAATATTGGCATGTTTGAAGACCTGAAAAAAGATCCATCTTTTAAAAATAGCAAATTGGGTGACTGATGAAGAATGCCATGGGTTTGGAGAGTTAATTCATTTTGGGTTTTCTATGTACTAGACACTGGGTTTGAAGTATGAGCAATACAGCTTTCATGGATCTCATATTCTGGTTAAGATGGTTAGCACTTAACTAACAAACAGACAATTATATGCTATATATAGCATTAAAACCACTTGGTTTTATAGTTAGTAACTGGGTAGACATTTCAAGTTAATATGAAACATGTTCTGAAAAAGTAACACTTAATAACATGATGACAAGAAGAAGTCAACGCATCAGTAGAAGTAGAATAGCTATTAACTTATTAAGATGGGGATGACTTTAGGTTTTTTCAAACATAGAATGAAGACAAGTGTGACTGGATTCATGAAAATCGGAGTAAGAGACAATATTGAATAAGAAAGTAGGGCCTAGATCATGTAGGTCTTTCTTTGAAAACCAGAAAAAGGAGGTTGAATTTCACATCCTAAGAGAAGAGTTGAATACAAGAAAATTGTCAAGTAAGTTAAAAATAAAGATTTGGCAGCATTAAGTCTGAGATCTTGGCAAGGAGGTAGAGTTATAGGAGCAGAAGTCCTGTTAGGATGACGTGAGTGTGACAAACAATGTGATGAAGAGAACACAAGATTCATAGGTAAAATTTGTAAGAAAAGTTGATGTGGAGGAGAGCTGAAAATCTGAAAGTGACTTGAAAAGAACATGGGATTATTTATGTAATTTCTCTTTCCAAAAATAATCAGCTTCTCCATTGCAAATATGAAGAAGCTGTTTATTCTTCTGGGTTTGATTTTGTCAGGATAGTAGGATGAAGAGAGAATGGGAAAAGGAATTGAATACATTCAAGTGAAAAGAATAATAATAATAACAAAAATGCATCATGGACTTCTGACTGGACAGATGAAAATCAACCAGAAAGTAGCTCTGGCCAATGGGAATTAGATAGTTTTGAAGGATTAAAAGCTTTGATGTTATGACATAGATTATTGGAATACATGAGTTCAGAGGATGTAGTATTGTGTCCAGGCAGCAAGGTTTTAAAATTGTTCATTAGATTCTGTTTTTTTCTGGAGGCAATATCCAAGATATAACTATATAAGTAAATAAAAAAGGGAAATTTTTAGAAAGGTCACTAAAATAGAGAAAGGGGAGAAGCTGGAAGCTAAGATATTCATCTGAAGAGTGACATCATCAAGACTGATACCATTAAGGGCTAGGATGTTATTAATGAGGAAGGATGATTAGAAGGGGAATACTTCACAACAATGAGTTGGAATTTTGTTTATGCACACTGTGACATTAAAATTTGGTTGTATTTATCAAGCTCTCTAAGTTTGAGCCCATTTATTAAAAGCTGATAGCAAACATTAGCTAATATTTATTGCACTAAGAAACTGATTAGAAGCTGCAAGTAAATCTGTGAGAACTAAAAATATCATACATAATTATTTAATTGTTCTATAATGTTTATGCATGTAATAGTTGTATTGAATAGGAAAATTGTTCAAAGCACTCTTGCCCTTCCCCTTAGCTGCTGAAAAAGCTTAATTGATAACGATTAGCTAAACTAATAAACTCAAATTATTTTTATTAAGCAAATTCCAAGAGATCTATTTTGGTGACTTCAAACTTAGTTTTTCTCAGTTTGAAAGAACTATGTGTCTCTTAGTGGAGAGGTGACCATAAGATACTCTTAGAGAAGGGAATAAATGGTAACTACTAGGCTATAATTGCGGCTTCATCTAGTGACATTCTAGCCTAGTTTAGAACCAGACCTATTAAGTGGCAGGAATTTGACCTGTTTGTGAATATCATTCATCATGAAACTTCTCTTACTCCAAAGACAGAGTTGAAGAGTTTATTGCCATATTCCCAAAAGGATATTAAGTGAAGTCTTTCCTTTACTCCCATCACATAGTAAGCACTAAGTTACTGGGATTCCAGAGGAACATACAGAAAAAAATCTCCCTACTGAAGGAGAAATAGTGAGAAAAATGCCTTTGAAGTCAAACTGAAGTCCAAGTATCAATCCCTTTATGTGCTGTATTACCTTCAGTTATTTACTTATGCTACTAAGTCTTAGTTTTCTCCTCAGTTCAATAGTAATAATAATATTATTCTATAATCTTGCACACAGGGATGGAAAGTGAATTAAAAGTAAGTATTAGATTCAGAGAACTAAGTACATGAGCCAGCATATTATAAAAGTTTAGTGAGTGGTAGCTAGTGTCTTTATGATAATTACAAAACTTCCTCATGAGATGAATACCGTTATGCAAATCCTCCTAATTAGTATCCTCTACTAGAAGATTGAAGAAAGAGGCTAACCCAAGAGTTTATAATCTGGTTTAAGAAGCAGAACTCGTCTATACAGCACTGTATTGAGAGGGTCCCTGAAAAGTCCTTTTTCTTTTGAGTTGGGATTTTACTCTGTCACCCAAACTGGAGTGCAATGGTATGATCACAGCTCACCCTGTCCTCGACCTCCTGGATCCAGGTGATCCTTCTGCTTCAGCCTTCCAAGTAGCTAGGACTAAGAATGCACTACAACTCCTGGCATTATTATTATTATTATTATTATTATTATTATTATTATTATTTCTTTTTGTAGAGACAAGATCTCACTAAGTTGCTTAGGTTGGTCTCGAGCTCCTGGGCTCAAGCAATTCTCTGCCTAGGCCTCTCAAACACTGGGATTGCAGGCTGAGCCACTGCACCTGACCGAAATATGCTTTTTTTCAAATAAAAATGGGTCTGGAGGCTGAGGTAGGAGAATCTTTTCAGCCCGGGAAGTCAAGGCTGCAATGAGCTGTGATTGTGCCACTGCATTTTAGCCTGGGTGACAGAGTGACACTCCTACTCAAGAAAATAAAAATAAAGCATATGTCTTTAAAATAATATAAGAATTGCTCTGCCTTATTAAAATTACAGGTCTGAACATTTCCTAAAGTGGTTGATACAGAATGACAATTGAAACTGGGATTATTTTTTTATCTATAGAAAGAAAGAGATCTTTAACCTATGTCCTAATTCTATCCTTTGACAACTCTTTTTCGGCTGTTAGGTGATAAGCTTGCCAACTTTTACAAGACAGAAGTAAAGTGTCATTTAGACAAGAATATATAGGCAAGGTTTTTTTGCATTTACCAAGTAACATATAGAAACAAATACAAAATTTGCAGAGCCCGGCTTAAACAATTTTAGTGTTTTGTTCATTGTATTCAGACCAAATTTTGTTTAAAAATTATTACATATTTAAAAATAAAAGTATATCTAAGAATACTTTGTAGTATTATAATACTGCAATACACAATATAGCTGACCTAAATAACCCAACACAAACAAGAAAACCTCTCTATAGGAGTTTACTGAGTTACAGTTGGTTACACACACACACACACACACACACACACACACACACACACAAAGAAGGAAAAAAAAACAAAGAACGGAGGGAGGGAAGGAAGAGAGAAAGGGAGATAAAATGGAAAAAAGTGAAAAAAAAGAAAGAGCGAAGTAAATATAGCTCAATAATGAATGTGATCCAGCTTCCTGTTTGATCATCTGAACACAGAGAAGTTGCTGGGGTTGTATTTTTTTCAGAATATGATTCTGAAATGCTGGAAATAGATATTATATAGCAGGTAGTAATTTGAGGTATTTTGAAAAAGTTGATCATTAAGGGTATTAAATAAAATATATGGGAATCCATTGTTTTGGACTGAGCTAATACACTAGGTTCCAACAGACCAGACCAAACTAGAATAGAGTCACTCATCCTGGGTGTCATGTAATCAAACTGAACTTAGAAATAGGCCTGCTTTTCCAAAAACAGGAGATTCATAGCAACCAATCATAAGCTACCCAGTCAACCTGAGCTAGCATAAGAATGTCTCCTCTGGTTGGAGGCTGCAGTGAGCCCTGATTGTGTCACTGCACTCTAGCCAAGGGGACCAAGAAAGCCTCTGACACTCTCTCTCTCTCTCTCTCTCTCTCTCTCTCTCTCTCTCTCTCTCTCTCTCTCCTCCATCTCTCTCTCTCTCTCTCTCTATATATATATACACATATATATGTATATATATACATATATATATAATACACATACATACAAATATATATATATATATATATTTGAAAGGAGACCCTCCAAAAAATGGTGTTTATTTAGACAAAATTGTGTATTCATTCTTACATGTTTAAACTTCAATCACCTTCAAAGTACTCTCTATTGAATGCATTACGCCCATCGAGACGCTTTCTCCACTGCTCAAAACACTGAACTCATCAATTTTGATATTTGTTTTGGTGCTTCTGCCATTTTTTTCCCCACCTCTTCCACATCGGTAAAACATTTACTTTTGAGGACTTTTTCATATGGGGAAATAAAAATAAAATCGGTCAGGGCCAGATTGAATATGGAAGATGGAGCAAGAGGGTAATGCCATTTTGGGTCAAAACCTGCTGCAAACTCAGCAGGGTGTAGGCAGGTGAGCTCATAAGTCACCCATCATGAAATGGGCAAATGCATTAAAAGAATACTCAAAGAAATTTCGTTGAAGCGGAACGCAGCCTCTCACTACCATGCTAGTAGGCACACTGATGCTAATGGGTTCCCAGAAAACCTACTTGGTGGGGGAAGCCTGTATTACCAGCGCTTTGTTCTTCAAAAATAATTCCATTGGGGGGGTTCCATATACACACACACACATCCTCTACTTTAACACATACAAGAAAAATAACACAGAAGTGACCAATGTACATTTGTTCCTTGTTTCAGCTTTCTCCGTTATTTTTCTTTCTTTTTTTTTGAGTTGGAGTCTCACTCTGTAGCCCAGACTGGAGTACAGTGGCCGTTCCCGGCCACAGCAGCCTCGACCTGCTGGGTTCCAGCCTTCCAAATAGCTGGAACTACAGGCACGCGCTACCACGCCCGGCTAATTTTTGATTTATTGTAGAGATGAGGTCTCGCCAAGAACCGGCGGGCTCAGGCAATCCACTCACCCCAGCCTCACAAAGGCGTGGGATTACAGGCTGAGCCACCGAGCCCGGCTCTCCATTATTTTTCTATCTAAAAGGCCATCACACCTCTGTTCAGCTCAGCAAAGCAGCTCTTTTGTAGATGGGATGATGCCCAATTCACAAATTGTGAATAAAAGCCAATTAGGTCTTTAAACCCAATTTGTTAAAATTTTATTTGTAGACAAGGAAAATAAAAAGAAACCAGCATTAAAAAGTAATAATAACATATCGTATATTTCCAAATTTTTAAGAGCATGAATTTTGAACGCTCTCATCATAAAAATAGTATGTGTAGTAATGAATATGTTGATCGGTTTGATTTGATTATTCCACAGTATGCATAAATCTTAACACATCACAGTTTATTCCATAAGTATATACAATTATTAGCTTTCCATTAAAAAGAAAGAAGAAAGTAAAGTGAATTGAATTTTCCCTGAAATCGTGGCATATGTAAAATATTTTTTAATTAAAAATTTCTTGTGGGTCATTTAAAAGGAGACTTATCTCTCAAAAGAATATAAATTACATGATAAGTAAGAAAAGTTTTACAGTTAGCTTTGCATGCAATATATAATTTTAGGTTAATTCCCTTCCAAACTGCACCTTGACATTTTATATGCTAAGCTTTAGTAGACTTTTTTTTAAAGCATGGTTGTTTTAGCTTTCTTTTGGAAAACATCATATGCTTGCTTCTTACCTGTGACAAAAACCAAATAAATTACATGTATAAAGGCTTAAATTCTGCATCCTAGCCAGCAAGAGTTGCCTGAAGTCAGAATGAACATATTAACCCATATAAATGAAAATGGCTTGAGTTAGATAAGAGATTAGTCACTCCTTTATGCACAGAATTAAAAATAATTAGAGTCAAATGTTGGTTATGCTCATGCAATTGCTAACATGGGAAGTGGGAGCCTTATCTCTGTGCAAGTAATTGCCCATCTTCTGGTGGTGTGGATTCACAATTGTAGACAACCTTGTCATTCTAATTTGTCTGCCAATGCACATCTTGTAACTGGATAACAGCCACTTTTGATTGATGTGAGTTTTTCAGTTCCAATGACAATAATGTTTCTCACTGAAAATAAATTAGCATTTTGGACGTGTGTGTGTGTGTGTGTGTGTGTGTGTGTGTGTGTGTGTGTGTCTATAAAATGATAGTCTTTACATTTTCTTGGGATTGTCTACTAAATGTCTCCTGGCAAGGCCACACCATTGTCTTTTGAACAGTTGTTCCCAACCTTTTTGGCACCAGAGATTGGTTTCATGGAAGACAATTTTTCCGCAGACTTGGGTGAGGATAGTTTTGAAATGATTCAAGTGCATTACATTTATTGTGCGTTTATCATTATTATTACATTGTAATATATAATGAACTGATTATATAACTTACCATAATGCAGAATCAGTGGGAGCACTGAGCTTGTTTTCATGCAATTAGATGGTTCAATCTGGAGTGATGGGAGACAGTGGCGTCCGAAGTGTATCGCTTATGTCCAGTCTACTCTATAATCTTGTTTTTGGTTGTTGTCACTGCAGAAAACCTTGCTTCACAAAGATGGGATGTTGGAAATGGAAGCAAGCTTTTTGGCAGTCTCAGGATATTCTGCCTTGACTTTAATCCAGAACGTATGGAGATTTGAAATTATCTCAAGCATACTTTTAAGGCCACTATCATTTGCCATCTTAAGCAGTTGATCCTCTTCTGCCACAAAGTTGATTCACTTGACTTATACTCAAGTGGGTCACGGATCAATTTCCTCCCCGCTCAAACTCTTTTGAAATCAGAGATAGGTGATCATGCACCAGCTGGGAGAAAGCCCTGGCTCAGTCTTTTTCAAAAAATCTTTGCTAATGTTTGAAACATATCAAAATTCCCAATGTTCACTTGTTGCCCCATAATTCTAGTTTGGCCTTCAGTGCAGCCATTTTTTCAGCCAATTTGAACATAATTATTCTCCCCTGACGTAACAGATTGGCTTTATTCAGCAGATTGGATATGTCACATAAATGGCAAGTTTTGAGACCCATTCTGTGTTTCTGAAATGTGCTGCCAGTGGTGACTGTTTTTCAAAGGGAAATCCCTGAAGCGACTCTTGTAACTCAAAACTCAGGCCAGTGTTCTACCTTTAGAAAGCCATCTCACTTCTCTGTATAAGAGAAGACATGTGTGCTGTGTATCCATCTCCCCACAGAGCAGCATCCACAGATGTGAGTTAAGGGCATGTACTTTAACATGATAATTTTAATCACATCCTGCAAAACATTGTTAAGTTCAGGTGACCTATTTTGGCTCTCCAGGATTTCTCTATGGATGACACAGTGCAGAGACTCACATTCATAAGTGACCTCTATGACCTGAGAAGTGAAACAAGAAAGCCATCCAGTCATGGCAGTTGCTCCATCTGTGCTTATTCCAACACACAATGACCAATTCAGTTTTCCTAATATATGATCATTCAGAGACTTGAATAGTTCTGCAACCGCAATGTTTCTTGGCCACAAAAAGTGCACATAGGTTGGGCACGGTAGCTCAAGCCTGTCATCTCAGCACTTTGGGAGGCCAAAGCAAGAGGATTGCCTGAGCCCACAGGTTCAAGACCAGCCTGAGAAACATACTGAGACTTTGTCTCTACAATAAAATAAAAAAAATTAGCCAGCTGTGGTAGCATGCGCCTGTGGCTACTGGATGGCTGAAGCGGAAGGATCACTGGAGCCCAGCAGGTCGATGCCAGGGTGGCCATGAGTGTGCCACTGCACTCAGCCTGGGCGACAGAGTGAGAGTTCAACTCAAAAAAAAAGTGCACATAACATATCCCCATGTACATCCTCCTAAAATATATGTCACAAAGAACAAGCATTGTTGCCTTGTTGTCCACATAGATAGACTCATTAACCTGGATTACATACTACAGTGACTCATTAAATCTCTCTAACAAGTGTGCCTCGATATCCTCTGCTATTTCTTCAATCTGTCTAATTATAGGGCTAGCCAAAAGAGGAACACGTGCCATCTTTTTGAACCGCAGCCTCTCCTAAGTTCATGACAAATGTCTTTAGTAGCAGGCAGGATCAACTCTTCACCAACAGTAAACGGCTTCTTAGCTTTAGCAATGTGATTAGCCGCTAAGAACATGCTCTCAGTGCAGACACATTAGATGAAGGAGTGGTCTTCAATAATTGCTTCTGTTCTTTGTGTTCATGTTTTATTTTTCTTTTGAAGCACTCCAAAGGCTTGTCTTTTAATGTGGGGTGCTTGGTCTCCATGTGCTAAAGCAGTTATGAAGGTTTTATGGCTTTCTTGAGTAGCCAGACACCACATATTACACAAAGAGGGCTTGGAGAATGTAAATCACCTGTTGCAATGAACCCATAATTTAAGTAGGAGTCTTGGTATTTTCTTTTAAATGCAGCTTTCTTTTTGTTGACAGTCTTAGAGTCTTCTGCTGGCTCATCATTTGGTCTTTCTCTCCTTTCAAAGAAGCTTTCCAGTGACATTTGCTTTACTCATTTTGGCTAGGGTTAGCTACAATTGAGACAAGTGTACAGTGCAAGAAAGAGGCATTGATAGAAGTGATAAATAAAATAATGGGCAGGTCACACACAGACTAAAATAAGTGTCGAATTCTGACTTAAAACCTATCAGCAAATGCAGCTATATAACTGAAGTACATCAACTCACTTGCCACTATAGAGTCTGCCACCAGATGCAGCCTGTCACTTGTCACTTACTGATAGGATTTTTTTCTTTCTTTTTTTTTCCTAGAGATAAGTCAGAACATCAACTGATAGTGTTTTGATATGCGTCTGCAAGCAATTGATTTATTATGGTCTTTGTGCAGTCAAACCTCCCTGCTCACGTTAATCTGTATTTGCAGCCTCTCCCCAGCGCTAGCATAACCGCCTCAGCTCCACTTCAGATAATCAGCCATTAGATTTGTTTAAGGAGCCACAACCTAGATCCCTCGTATGCACAGTTCACAATAGGGCTTGTGCTCCTGTAAGAATCTAATGCCCCACTGATCTGACAGGAGGTGGAGCTCGGTCAGTAATGAAAGCGATGGCAAGTAGCTGTAAGCACCGATGAAACTTCAGTGGCTCACTGCTCACCTCCTGTTGTACGACCAGGACCCTAACAGGCCATGGACTGGTACCAGACCTCTGCTTGTGAAAACTTATTTTCCTGTTAAACTATGCTTAATCATGGTCACTAAAATGACTAAACTATAACAAGGGACCACTACAAGCCCTTTTGAACCTGTCAAATTCCATCAAGAATAAGATGAGAATGTTTCTTATTATCACAAAATGAGACATAAACTAATTTTGTGATATTTTGTTCAGGGGTTACTACAAATAGGTTAATTATCTCCAAATGTCAGAATTATTACATAGATCATAGATTTTAATTTCTAAGACAAGTACATCAATAATTAATGTGGAATAGGAAATTACTCCTGGCATAAGCATATACACTAAGCAAAATGTTATTCAGTTTCACGAACGTCCATGTTTTGGCATGTAACACCATTCAAGGATCTGTAACTACATCCAGTTTGTTGTAAGTCCTGCTCTGACATGTCCATTCAATATCCTTTTGTATGCAGTATCACTGGTGAGTAGCCATCTTCACCAGGGCTGAGACCTGAGTAATATGAATGAAACACTATGGTCACCAAATTAAGAGGTTACCAAACTCAAATAACCAAGACAAATATTTTGATGAAATGCTTTAGTAATAAAATTAATGTAAAAGACTCCTGATGAACAAACTATTAAATAGATCCATGATCAGTATGACTAATTTGTCCTTGTGTCTTAGTTTTGAGCATGGCTCAACCTCAAAATTACTTACTGCATTATTCCAAACTCTGGTTAACATACATTTCATCAACAGTGTTAAATGTCTCAAAGAATTGTCACAAATCTGTATCATTCTTCTGGATTCAAGTTCTTAGTAAAAAATATATCATCCACAGAGCCCAGGACAAATGTATATGTCTTAGTTGTCAGGGGCTAGATAGAGCCACTTCCTGTCAAAAACTATATAATGGAGGATTTCACTGAAATAGCAAAAGTGTTCAGTTACCGATTAGCAATAACACGATCAATGTCTACTACATTCATTATTATCTAGAGCCTTGGAACAATATTAATGTTAAAGTCCAAGAAAGCTAGTTGTTCAAATAGAAAAACAAAAATACAGAAACAAAGAAAAAAGAAGTATTACAAGAACAAGAATAGCCTTCAAACAGGTCGTGTAGATCTTTTAACTTGGAGAAAAGGCCAAAAATCTTAGCTATCATAGCCAAAATAATTTAAAATAATAGGAAAGCAAAAGTATTTTTGAAAAAATAATGGACTTTTTTGGGTATCAAAAATTAGAATCATTAATGTAGTACTCAAAAAAACTTTTGCTTATGTGGGTGTGGAAAAGTACAATACATTTCTTGCCTCATCACAAGGGTCACAACTGAAACCCCTTCAACAAAAGACAGGTTAACCATAGAAAGCATTACACATTTATGTAATCCAAGTTTTACATGGCATGGGAAGCTTCCTAAATGAAGACCCAAATACTCAGGGGAAACTGTCTATGTTTGTAGTTAGGTATAGTGAACAATAAACAACCACGTAGAAATGTGATCAGACAAAAGAGGATGATATAATGGTAATAAATTGAGGGGGGTACCCAGTAAGTCCTGTCCAGATTCTACTGGGCATCTCTGTGTAATATTTCTCCTGGATATGGGGAAGGTATGGGGCAGAATCTCTGGAATAAGAGCATTAAAGAAAGAAAAAAGAGACAGAGTGACTTTTCTGGGTTTTCGGCCTTGTTTTGAGGGAGAAAGAAGGGCAGGAGACAGGAGAACAGGGGAAGGCCAGAAAAACCTTATTTCTGAGGCCTAATTTCCGTTAGTTCAAAGTACTCAGCATGTCAAGGTGCCTGTCATACTTTGGGATATTGTGTTCTGAGACCCAGCACTTAGTAGGCAATGAAAAAAATGTGACTTTTTTCAACTATTGTAGATATACTCCACTAAACAGGCCATTCAAGAACATATGCACATATAAACAGACAATTAAAAAGCAACCCCTTGATAGTGCACACAGATGTCAGAAAATCTTGTCCCACACAGCAAATATCTGAGACAAAATTGCCCTGGAAAATCATTTCAGGGCTGTGACTATTGACGAAAGGAAATCAACATTTTGAGAAGTATTTATTCACGAAAAATTTCTTTTAAAAAGAATAAAAGCTGAGTCTGCAGCCTTCCTGCCTGGGCTGTTGCCATTGTTCCTTAACTCAATTGTTGCAGAAGTTTCATGGTTTTGCAAAGAAAGCCAGCAGTGTGGCTGCCAGAGGGACAGACTTGATTGGATGTGGAAGGTAATTAAAAAACAAAAAAAAATGAGCCGGGCTCGGTAGCTCAGCCTGTAATTCCACGCCTTTGGGAGGCTGAAGTGACTGGATTGCCTGAGCCCGCGGGTTTGAGACCCCCCTGGGCAGCGAGACCCCATCTCTACAATAAATAAAAAAATCAGCCGGGCATGGTAGCGTATGCCTGCAATTTTGGCTACACGGAAGGCCGAGGCGGAAGGATCGCCAGAGCACAGCAGGCGAGGCTGCGGTGGCCAGGAGCGGCCACTGCACTCCAGTCTGGGCGACTGAGTGAGACTCCGACTCAAAAAAAAAATGACTAGTAGCATTGCTAGTAAAAATGCCAGAAAATGATGGAGAAAAACCTGCAGCTCTGTTTTCCTAAAGTTGTTGCCCATTTTGGGGTGAAGAGTGAAATCAACCAAAAGTGTAACGGGGAGATCTGGAAAAGAGACAGCCCAAGAAAGTCTCGCCATATAAGCTGTCCACACATCTCTGATGAGGAAATTGCATTTATGCACATGGAGACCTGAGAGGGTCCGGTGGAAAGTAAAAGTCAAGGCACACTTGGGTCCTGTGCAAACTGTGAATGACTTCTAGGTCCACAGATAGAGTCATCAGGAGAGGATGGAAGCTTTGCAGGCTCAGGTAGCTTGAACACAACCTGTACCCAGTCACTGGCTGCGCATTAAACTATGAAAGCATAGAACTCTTTTTAGGTTGCTAGTCTAAAAAAATAAAAATGAACACATCAGTGGCTACCACAGAGAAATAAGATTCCTGCAATTAGCACAAAGCAAGTTAGAATTGTATTCCAGAATTGCTACAACTAACCCAATCCAAAATATCCAGATCTTGAGCCAAAAAAATGCAATAAAGGCATACAAATAGTCATCAAACAAACAAACAAAAACACAGGAATTTATAATTCATAGTTAGAGGAAAGAGTAATCGGTACAAATGGATTCTAAATCCAGATATTGGACTCAGCAAACAAGAAATTCAAAGCAGCTATTAGTAACATATGTAAAGAACTAGATCAACATTTTAAACAATTAAAAGAAAATTTAATGATACAATATATAAAGAATCTCAGCAAGCAAAACTTTAAAAAATAGAAACTCCAGAGATAATAAGTTCACCAAATGAAAAATCCACTCGATAAGCTCAAAAGCAGACTTGAGATGGCAGAAGAAAGAATCATCCGGTTGTAGACAGAACAATAGAAATCATCTTCTTTGAAGAACATAGAGAAAGTAAAAGATTAAAAAATAATAATAAACAGAGCCTCAGAGATCTATAGGACAACATCAAGCAATGCCAGTAAGCAGAGAAATTTACTAAAAATTACTAAGCTCTACATTTATAATAATAGATTTCATTGTGTGTAAACTTTACCACCACAAAGGTATTCTTTTTTGTCTCTATTTTTATTGTCTCTATCACTAATAGCATTTAGACTATTAATTTAATTTTCCATGTTTATTGCCTGTTTTATACTAAAAATACGTAGAAAGAGTGTTGAAAAGATAAACATAAAGTTTATGGAATTGGTGGGGTATGAGGCAAATATTAGTCAGGATGGCATTGGGCGGCACAATTTCTTCACCAGAAAGATTGAATAAAAGTTTCTTGCCCGTAATATAAACCTGAATTTTCTATTTCTGTAACTCTCTTTGTACTGCCGAATATCTATAGAGATTCCACAACTGAACTTTGCATAAAATTGCTCTTAAGAATAAAAATTTTTTTAAGCAATTTTTTGTTCAAATGAGCATCAAAATCAAGTCCCCAAACCGCTGTTAGTTGTCTAGTTTCAACCACCAGCATTTTCGTTTTGCTCATTGTAACATCCTTTAAACTGATATCTGAGATATCTTCACTTGGTCTACTCTTCTATATTTGCTTTAAGGATAAAAAAACTGATCATCTTACTTCTTGATTTTAAACCCTTGAATGACTCCCCATCAACTTTCAGAAAAAGACAAAATCCTTTTCATGTTCTATAGGGCCCTGCCCAACTTTCCAGCCAACGCCACATTATTCCTACTCTTGTTCAAACTCTGCTCGCTGAAACCTTTTTCCAGTTCTTGGAATTATGCTACAGGGCCGTTGCACCATTCTTTCTCTACTCAGCACACTGTATTCTACCTCTTTCTTTCAGCTAGTGCCTACTCATAACTCAGATTTCACCACAAATGTCACAGTTTGTAAATACAAAATACATTTGCTTCATGAGCTATGATGGCTGACTAAACACAATTTTAAGAAGACTGCAACTGTATTTTAATAGTGCTTATTACTGGCTTAGTATTTCAATTATGTCAGGCTTCTAAGTCAACAGTGCTTTGATTCTCTTGGTTTCTCTCTCATCATAACAAGGCTTTTGCAACTCAGCATTACATCATTTTACAACTCCAAGGGTAAGGGTTCGACAGACAGGATTCAGCAAATGACTACACTAAAAGCAAGCGAGTCAGTAAAGATCATTTCTAGCAAAGAAGAATATGCGTCATCATCTATCTGGGTATCTTGCCACCCAGAAAAATTCATGTTTTTTAATAAACAGACTATTAAAAAGCAACCCCTTGATAGTGCATAAAGATGTCAGAAAATCTTGTCCCACACAGAAAATATTTGAGACAAAATTGCCCCGGAAAATCATTTCTCTCACTCAGGAAAGATGGGGGACACAGTTAGCCAGCAGATAACCATTTCTGGTATCATTTATCAGCATTGATCTGTTTTCATAGTAATTTAGTTTCGGTGTGCCTTCCCCATGAGACTCAGAGGCTGGGATGGGTTGCTATTATTTCCCCCACTATATGTAACAAAGTGAATCACAAATGTTCTCCTAAATGTAGTCATTGTGAAGATTCAGATTTCATGCAAGAATGCTAATGGACATTAAATATATATATATATATATATATGCTCACGTCAATTGTTGCTTGCTGAGTGTGTCCTCCTGGGGAACAGCTGGCAATGTTGGGAGACATTTTTAATGATTACACTGGAGGGAGAGCTGCTGCTAGCTTCTAGTGGTTAGAGAGCAGGAATGCTGACAAACAAACTGCAAAGCATGGGGAGCCCCTATGAAAGGAATTGCCCCCATGCAATTGGACATAACATCTGATCTGTGCCAAGGTTGGGAATCCCTGACTTAAACTCATAGCACTTAATTTGTGCTGTTTTGGAAAAAATTTGAAAAAAAACTTCAGCAACCACTTTAAATTTTTTTTTTAATTTTAAAATTGTAGGGTACCATTCAGGGTTAGGTATACAAGTATTCATTGTGCAGTTACTGTTGTTGATGAGGTGTGCCCTCTTCCCCAGGCAGATTCTCACTATTGTCAATCCCACCTCTCCTCCTCCCAACACCCCCCAGTTTCCTGTTACTGTCAATTCTTTTCTTATAGTATTACAATAGTTGTTCAAGGTCCACTTATGAGCGAGAACATGTGATACTCGGTTCTTTATTTCTGTGAAATATCACTCAGTATGATAGACCCTAATCCATCCAGGTTGCTGCGAAGTTCAAGATTCTGTTCTTCTTTATGGCTACGTAATATTCCATTGTATATATGTACCACATTTTTTAAAAACCAGTCCTCTTTTGATGGGCAGCACGGTTGGTTCCATGTTCTTGCTATTGTGAGCAATGCTGCAATAAACATATGTGTGCAGGTTTGTTCAACCACTTTTATGTCGTTTACATGCCGTTCCTCTTCTCACCTTGTTCTGGCCTAAATAAAATAAAATATAAAATAAAACATATGTTGTGTGCCAAGGGTCACAATATATACTACAATGATGCTCCTGATTGAGGATGGAAAGTTCAGAAGTGTCTCCAATACAGATCACACAGGTTTTTATACAACATATCACTCTTCAGGCCAGAATCCCGAAATCATTATGTCATCAGAACCACCTTGCCTTTGGAGGCTCTAGGAGAATTTTTCTTTGCTTAGTCCAGCTTCTGATGGTGACAACATTCCTTGCCTTGGCTTATGGCCAAATGACTCCAGTCTCTGCTTCTGTCTTCATCCTACCTTCTCTTCAATGTGTCTGTTCTCTGCATGTCTCTCTTTTCTTTTTAAGTATGTGGGGTACAATTTAGGATTAAGTAGATAAGTGGTCATCAAATAGGTAAAGTTCAGGCTCTTCTAAGGATACTTTTTGGATTTAGGGCCCACCCTGATAAGGCAGAATGACTTTATTTCAAGATCTTTAACTTAATTAGACCTACACATATTCTCTTTCTATTTAAGGTCACATTTCACAGATTCCAAATATATTTTGGAGAGTTATTTTTCACTTTACCACACTGATCATTTAAGATTTTGTTTTTGCCAGGTGTGGTGGCTCAAGCCTGTAGTCACAGCACTTTGGGAGGCTGAGGTGAGAGGATTGCCTGAACCGTCGGGTTCGAGACCAGCCTGGGCAACTTCACGACACCTCATCTCTACAATGAAAACTAAAAACTTAGCCGGGCATGGTAGCACGCGTGTGTAGTTCCGGCTACTTGAAAAGCTGAGGCGGAAGGTTCACCTGAACCCACCAGGTCGAAGTTGGGGTGGCCGTGAGTGTGTCACTGCACTCCAGCCTGGGTGACAGAGTGAGACTCCAACCCCCCCAAAAAAGATTTTGTTTTCATTGTAAATACAAGTTTTTACTGGTATTGTAAATACTTCAGTCACTTTATCTTAGCAAAAGTAATTTTGAATTATAATATGGCTCATATTTATAGGTCTCTACTGTCGGTTGTATTGCTATAGAGATATTTTCCCCTCTGTTATTTGGTTGTCAAAAATCTTGTTCATTTACTGTTAATATCAGTTGGATTATTCATTTATATGAACAATATTACACAGTATATAGATATTCAATCTAGGTCACTCTTTTCCAGTGCTAAAACCTACTGCCTAGACATTCCCACCAGGGCTCATGGACTATCCCATAAATGTTCTCTGAGGTTATAATCTCTTTTATGCTAAAAATTTAAATATTTTTGGAAAATAGTTCCAAATATGTTTCCTTAGGGACTTTTATATCATCTGAAAGAATACAGTGATTGAAGTCATGATTAGATGTCTTAATTGCCCAGAAAGAAAGAAAATAAATAATTCCTTACAGTCTAAAATATATGAAACAACGGAATGCTGTCTGTCTAGTTAATTAATTAATTAATTAATCTATGTATTTATTAGAAGACAGAATATAAATACAAGAAAATACCAAGGAAACATTTTACGTAAATAAAAACCAGTACATATTTGTACTTTAAAAAAAAAACTAAGCTTCGATTTTGTAAACTTGAATAAAACATAAAAATAAATACGCAGCCATACACATAATCCTTGGACTACTGCAAGTATTTCAGGAATGAGAAAAGGGAAAGGTTAATTTGAGTTGCATATACAAGACAGCACTTAAAACGGCAAAATAAAAAAAAAAGTGTGTTCTGGTTTGTTAGCTTTCAAGCAGATATTTTTAAACAAAAGGGTACATTTTTAAAGAACTGCGAGGGAGTTCTGTGCAAAAATTCTGTTCATGTATAACAGGATTTGTGCTAATACCTCCTACACACTACTTTTTAAACATACCCCTCTCTACTTTATAGATTGTTGTCTTGGGAGAAACTGTGACTTGGAAAGAAGTGGATATTTATAGAAAAAAAATCTTGTTATCAACAACAAACCTTAATAAAGTTGATAATTTAAAAAATATAGATAAACATTATAAATTTATACATGTCTAGATATTCATATACATCTCATAGTTTACTTTAAAAAATAAACAAAAAAACTAAAAGCAAATGAAGATCTCGGTCTTTATGAGATGTCAAAAGAATAGATTCACAGTGTGATTTTCTGGTTACAGCTCTTGTTTTTTCTATACCCCCTTATGATATTCTATTGGAATTAAGTCTGATATACGACACATAAGAATACGGTTATGATAAGTTGAATACCAGTCTGTGGTCAAGAAAAAGAAACTATTTACCTTAGTATATGCAGAGGCACTTCTTTTTACAAAAGAATAATGATGTCAGGAATGACAGGATTTTTGTTCAAGAGCCTCTGGTCAAAAGCAAAGGATATGTGATAGCTAAATCTGAGAAGGCCGGAAGGGAATGAAGGTAAACAAGAGGAAATGATTATTTGATTATGGCAGAAAGACTGGAGCACACAAAGCCATGCAGATTAGCAAACCAAAGGTGCCAGCATTCTTTCTGAGAACAAATAGGCATTAACTGGGTACCCTCAATTCACAATGCCTACTAATTGCCAGTGATAAAAATAAGGCTCCTACTTCTGATCCCAAAGCCTTCCCCTAAGTTTCTGTGAATACCCTTTGTGCATTTACCCCTTGTAGTTCCCGTATGATAAATCACTCCTGAGAAGTGACAAAGCTGTTTTGTCTGTTCCTATATTTAAAATTAGGCAGATCTAATCGAAACAAGGAACAAATGCCTTAGAAAACTTTGGTCAGTGTAAAGACTTATTTACATTTTAACTTGTTGATCAGTCATTAAAAATTATTCACCCATCGAGAGAATTTTTTGAAAAAAATCAAAGCTCTTTGATTAAACACCTGTTAAAATGCTAATATATGCTATAATCAATGCTTAATATTATAGAAAACAAATATAACTGATAGGCTTCATGGAATTTGAAGATAACTAACTTAGGAAAGGAATTAAAGTTTGACATGGAGTGTTCTGTTTTGTTTAGGATTCTGTGCTTATTACTTTTTAATATTAACCAAAAAGTATAATTTATCTAAGTTAATTAATATACTTGCTTTTGGCAATAAAACCTGGAGTTAAGTTAAACAAAACTAACAAAAATGACAATTTTTAAAGCCTAAATACATCCTCTGATACTCATGTTTTGCAGTTGGCTCCAGTAAGTTAGTGTTTTGCAATTACAGATCAGGGTCTTGTAAGGTCAGTGAACTCTATACTTCATTTAGGGATGCCTCTTTAGCCTAAGAATTGCTTTGAGCTGAAAGAGAAAATGAAGCACATGCAGGAAAGGTCTCTTTCCTCTCTCTACTTGCCTAAAAGCAAGACACAGATTAGCAGAGACAAAAGGTATTTCCCCCTCATTCACTAAGTAGGACAAAGGTTAACCATTGAAGACAACTTTAAGTCTTTATCAGCCTAGAGACCACACCAGTAGAATCTAACAATAAAAACTTTACTGAATACCCTACATCTACCATTGCCTTGTCTTCCTCCAGTTTGCCACCCCCAGAGACTCAAAGTCCTTTTCTTCTGTTCTTGTTTTTGTCATTTGTCACTATCAGCTCAAATTTAAAACCACCTCTTTGAGAATGACGCATTCCCTGGTATCTCCCATGTACACTATATTAAATACGCCTGCTAGTAAACTTCCATATGTTTTTCTCTTGTTAATCTTCCTTTTGTTGCAAGAGTCCATTGCAACAAATAATTTACTAGGCTTGAAGGGAAAAAAAATGTCTTTCCTCTCCTATAGAGAAAATTATACTTTTCTATTTTATTCCCTCGGAACTCAGATATCCCTTTTTTGCCTTTGATGACTGCCTTACAATATCTTACTGGTTTCTTTTCCCAAATTGCCACATAGTTGTAGAATGCTGGCACATCCAGCCTCACTAACATTATCCACTGATAAGACAAAGCTGAACTTATCGCTTGCAAGGGTCAAAGAAAATACCACCTCTGCAAAGCTTTGGCAGTGTCTGGGAGGGAGAAAGGCAATGTTACAACCTGACTGCGTTTCTCTGCCCCCTGCCCAGAAAACCTAAAACTGTCACAGCCATGCAGTGGAAAAAATAGCTTATCACAAAGCAGCTGAGTAAAGAAGTAGGGGGAAATTACTAAAATCCACCTCCCTGAAAATTTAGAGAATGAGGTTTTTAAAGGGAACTCGGTGGGCTGGGCGATAGAGGCTGTTGGCTGGTTGATGATGTCATAGGGGTTGTCAAGACTATTTTCTTGTTACATAGACTATTTCTGGGACAGCCTCACAGACCAGTTGGGCTGACTTCCTTGCGTTCTGGGCCTGAGTGAGGCTTCAGGTCCATCAGAGTCTGAAAAATATCTCAGATACTCTTAGGTTTTACCATAGGTGCTACCTATAAAGCAAGTCCTATGAGGAGAGTGGGTGGACTTGATAAGGCTTTCAATTCTAATCAATAATGGGATTAGTGAAGACTGCAAAATGAGGATTTTCAAGTCAGAGATTCAAAAGATTTCAAGGTGTGACCTATCTGTTCATGCTTTCTATTGAATAATAGACGGATCATTCTGCAAGTTCCTGGAATAAAAGATGAAGCCATTTCTTGTGCTAGAACCTCCTGGAAAACTGAAGTAAAGCAAGCAAAGACAGTGGAATAACAAAGTCAGACAATTCTCAGTATCCATGCTGAGGGGTGTGTGTGTGTGTGTGTGTGTGTGTGTGTGTGTGTGTGTGTATGAAAGAGAGAGAGAGAGAGAGGGGGGGTGGTGTAGTTGCAAATCTTACAGTTATCAACACATGCATGCATATTATAATTATAAGCATCATGATTATATGTATATACAGTTATAATAGCATATTTTATATAATCTGAGAAAAATCCAAAAAAAAAAATTACTGGAGAGAGAAATTAGCATGAATGACAACCCAGATTGTTACCTACCAATTAGCTTTACTAAATTAGATGAACTTTTTTTTGCTTTTCTAACTTATTAAATTCAATGGTTAAAGCAAGAATATATTTAGTAAATTTATTCCTTTGCTTTAAACACATATTTTTAAAGATGTAGTACTCAGTAAGGGCCAGATTGTGGACATAAATTATTTCATTTAGTCCTCACAAGAGCCTTATTATCTCCATTGTATACTTAAGGAAACTGAGGCATTGAGGTTTAAAGTTAAAAGTAAGTAAATGAAGGAGTCAGGATTCTAACCCAGGAGTGTGCTGTCAAAATAATAATGCACCGTTGCAACTCACAATGCAATTCCCCAACTCACCAGATATATTGACCTCATTTATAGACTTCTTGAGGTGAAAATTTTCATAAGTGCTTACTGTAACTGAGAAGAACGCCCTCATTGTCCAAACTTGAGTCAGGTTTCTCTGAACCTTCTTGACTAGGCCTTGTCTTTAGCCTTACTGCCCTTGGCCTGCTAAACTCAGTTCAACAAGAATCCTGCCAAACCAGTTTAGCAAACATTCTCCTACTTTTGTTACCTATGCAAGTTTCTCTCAGTGGCTTTTATTCCATCATCTCTCAACTTTCCTGTTGGCTATAAATCCTCAGCTGCCCTTTTGTTTATAGAATTGAGTTCAGTCTCTCTCTCTTATTGCAATTATCTTGAATAAAGTCTCCCTTCTCTGTTTAACTCCATCTATAGTAATTCTGCCTTGACAGTTCTGATGGCATGACTCAGGATAGAATTTATCACTAGACCTCTAGAATTAACCGAGGATCCCAGGCACACACCTTTGAAATCTGACTCATAGATCCATTGGTGAGTTTGGCTCCTGACCCAGTGCCCCAACAGACCTCTCTGTCTCTTGAAGCTCTCTAAGGATTCATTTTGATTCTTAATGTTCTGAGTAAACTCTTAAGGCTGAGTTGGAGTTCCAGGATTCTTTGTTTGAAAGTTACTATTGGTTTAGAAGATGGAAGATTCTCACTGAGATGTGATCCGGTCAAGCGTTGGTTTTTTGGTGTAGTACCGTTTCTTTGGTACAATACACTTGGAATAGTGATCTTTGTAGGAATTTCGTTCTAATTCTTTGTCTTTGCAAAGATTTTATTTGTAGAGATTTTTGTTCAGATTTTTGTTGCTGCTACTTTGGCTCTTTATTTCCTCATGGAAAACTTTCGCTCTTCTGATTTTTCTCCTCTTAACACTTCGGCTGACTCTATGCTCCACCACTAGCTCTGGTTGTTTCCTTTTTTGGGCATGTTTTTACCAAGGATAATTTGAACTGCAGCATTCCCTGGGAAACTTTCTCCCCAGACTGGCTTATCTAAGACCTCTCTTTTCTCATCTCCTACATTACTCCTTCCTCCGCTTACCCCCCTCAATCTCACCTTCAGTAACCTGAAATCTTTTAATACTGTAACGAAGAATTCTCATTTTAGCTTTTGAGAAGCAGTGGTGTTATGGCTTTTTTTCTCTGTCTACACTTTAAATATTTTTTTACTCTTTCTAATCTAATTGTGTACTTGCTTGAGAAATTCCAGAGGCTAAACTTGGCATAAAAGAGTATGGAGACCCCATGGCAGAAGTTTCCATGGTTCAAAGGTCACCTTGAGGCAATTAACTTACAATCTGACCACAATCGGAATGGCTTTGGCCAGTTCTCCAGGTGGACAATTCAAGATACACATCGAAGCAAAATTGGCTTCCTGTGTCGCTCCCAGATACTTATTTTATTCCTTCCCTTTAAAATCTCCTATCTTCACCCTAAAATTTTGAAGTGGCTTTAATGAGGCTTGAGCCTGGCCATTTCCTCATATACTGGCTTTTGGAATAAAATCATTTTCCTTCCACCCTGTCTTGTGCTTGCTTAATTTCAGTGTACAGCTGACTAGCAGCTGAGCTTGCTATCGGCAACATGTTCCTCTTCAAAATCTCTGCCTTCTCCATTCTTTTATTCACCCCTGCCATGCTTTCTCCTTCCCACTCCAGTCCCTCAACTCCCTATAGACACTCAAGCTTTTAGCCCCTTGCTTCCTCTGGTGCTCTTGGGGCTTGGGGACCCCAAAAGCAAACATCCGAAAATGTAAGAAAATAGAATCTTTTTTCCACAAAGATGGGTTTTGGAGATACCCTGATAACTACTTGTTGTAACTTCTGTCTCTCATTCTGCATTTTGTCTCTTGCCTACATAGGATGACATGGGGGAAAAAATAGAAGCCTCCTCCACAAATATTGAGAGCAAGATTTAGCCCTTATATTGACCAGATAACCTTAACTTGTACTATGTGCCAAAAACACAATTTGGATAAACATATGAAATGAGACTGAGTCTTTTATGTAAACCAATAAGTTTTATGTTACTGTGTCTATAGCTGATTTATGGCTACAATTTTAGAATGAAAGCTGCAAGATCTCTATTTTTGTCTGTATGCTTACAAATGTATAAGTGATATTTTATAAAATCTGATAAAGGAGCTATATTCTTATTTGTTTAGAGATAAATAAGGTCTTATATAAATAAAATAGTCCTAAACCTCTCAGAAACTAAAACTAAACTTCTAATACTTCAAATATGGAAAAAAAGCATTTTATAAAAACAAATTCAATTTTTTTATAAACTCACATTAATATAATTTGGGTAAATCTTTGGACTAACACTAATTTAATACTGCTGGCTTAATAAAAATAGTTATGTAGTTTGAGTTATTAGCATTAAGTGTAATTAAAGTATGTGTTTTTATCTACTGGGGTTTACTAGTCAAATGAACTTATATCTATTAGATGTGTGAAACATACAAATTTGATTTTAGTCAAATCGAATCATTATTCAATTATACGCAAAGTTTGAAAAATGTGTTGGAAGTGTTTTTGCTCAGGAAAAGGAGAGCAATTTTGTCCTAAAATAAAATGACTGGTTATTCCATAACAAGGAGGAAGAAAGTGTAGGTAAAAAACCTGAATGAACATAGAAAGTTTGTGAAAAAATAATCTTATGTTTTATGGTCAAAATTGCCTAATTTTGGATGATTGAAAATATTTTTTTTCCTTTCCTTTCAAATTAGTTTTAGTATCTGTAGAATATGGATACAAAACCAGAGTTTTGTTTTCTCACCTTTGAAAGAGCTAAAGTTTGCTTCCTTTCCAATCATGTTACCTTCTATATTGATGTTACCATCTTATATTCTCACTTTGGCTAAATAGAGAGTCAAGTATTATTTCTCAGTAACTCATTATTTTCTTTAGTTGAGTGTTCAAAGCTTTTCACATTTTGGGCAATTTTTGATACACTGCCTTTCCAAAGTCAAATCTTAAATAGCATCCTGATCTCAAACTGGCTTGAAAATCTCAGAGACTTTGTTTCTTCACCTTGTAACAACAGAGATGTTAAAAACAATTAGCCTTATTTGACATAATGAATTGTAAGAACAGTGTCATCAAATAAAGACATCTAACCTTTCTTATGTCATATTTGTACAGGTTCAATGCTAATATAAACATTACATCAAGTGTCTAGAAATTGCATCAAGTGTCTAGAAATCTGTCAATGGACCTACCTGTCTCTGATAAGTTCTGGTGCCGCTTTGCCTCCCAGATTTGTTGGGATAAGGGAACCTCACAGGGGGCAGATTAATTAGAGAAAAAGCATAAAAAATCATTTGATAAAAGTTTTACTTCCCATATGACCCAGCAATTGCACAGATTTTTTTTTTTTTTTTTTTGAGTTGGAGTCTCACTCTGTCGCCCAGACTGGAGTGCAGTGGCCGCTCCCGGCCACCGCAGCCTCGACCTGCTGGGCTCCAGCAATCCTTCCGCCTCAGCCTTCTGAGTAGCCAGAATTACAGGCACGCGCTACCACGCCCGGCTGTTTTTTTTTTTTGATTTATTGTAGAGATGAGGTCTCGCCTGCCCAGGCGGGTCTCGAACCCACGGGCTCAGGCCATCCACTCACCTCAGCCTCCCAAAGGCGCGGGATTACAGGCTGAGCCACCGAGCCCGGCGCACAGATTTTAATAAGGGAATCAATCCACCCCATTTGGAATACCGACAATCATACTGAAGCATTTTCATATGGGAAGTCAATTTCTAGTTCTTTCAGAAATCACCACACTGTTTTCCAGAGAGGTTGCGCTAGTTTGCATTCCCATCAGCAGTTTGACCTTCCATATGGCCCAGCAACCCCCCTTTGGAAATACACCCAGAGGAACTCAAATCATCTACCAAAAAGATACCCACACACATGTTTGTTGCCGCTCAACAACAAAAACGTGGAACCAATCATGCTGCCCATCACAATAGCAAAAACATGGAACCAACCATGCTGCCCATCAAAGTTGGACTGGATTTTTAAAATGTGGCACGTATACATCATGGAGTATTATGAAGCCATAAAGAAGTACAAACATATGAACTTTGCAGCAACTTGGATGGACTTAGAGTCTGTCATACTCAGTGATCTATCACAGAAACAAAGGACAGAGTACCACATGTTCTCACTCATAAGTGGACCTTGAACAATTTTCATAATACTATAAGAAAGGGACTGGCAGTAGTGGGAAACTGCTATGTGTGTGTGGGGGGGGTTGAGATTGGCAGTTGAGTGAAACTGTCAAAGGGGTGGCACACCTCATCAACAAGGGTACCTGCGTAATGAAAATTTGTATACCTAACCCTGAATTGTCCCCCACATCTTTAAAATAAAATAAAATTTTAAAAAAGTTTTACTGACATGGGAAACTTCAGAATGAAGACCCAACCCCTTAATGAGGTGCAGAAGCTCAAACACCATGTAGGAGGTTGCAGAAAGATTCAGAAACTTAAATCCTAGCAAAACAGGTTACAGGAGTGGAAAGAAAAAAAATTCTGTGGTGGGGCAATCCATGATGACTAGAGAGAATGTCATGGGCCTGAAGAATATACAATGACTGGCGACAATGTTTATAGAGCTTACAGAGCAGACAATGGTTTGTGACAAAAGTCTGTCTAGGTTTGTTGATAGACCTGACTATTCCTGTGATTTGGGTTCACTTACCTGCAACTCAGGAAAAGGACAAGAGATAATTATTTTTTTCTTTTGTAGGTCTCAATATTAGACAGATAAGGGACCTTCAGAGAACTCTACATTTGGGGAGAGACAGTGTGAGGATAGGGGAATAGATCAGGGAGACCTTGAGTTCCTTTTTCAGTTCAGTGAGAACTCTAGCAACATAGAAGTAAAATGTTACTAGTCATGATGCCAGTTATTTTTTTAAATGATGTATTCCAAACAAACAATCAAATTCTCTTTTCAACTTGATTATTTTTACAGTGAGCTCTAATCACATCTTTAATCAAGGCTTAAGGCTTTTGACATTCACTGATTGATAGTTTTTATTTTTCACATCGATGCTTCCCTGACAACTCTTGCAATCGACTACAGGCCTAAGTGTTCATCTCCAACAAAGAAGGCTGTCTCAGAGACCTATGAAAAGGAATGTGCCAGGTACCTGAGGGCACAGGGTTCTGATGAAATTGTTTACATAAGTTTGAGACCATACCACTGACTGAATTAGGAGTTCCAGAGCTCTAGTGGAGAAACAGATGGTCTCATGAAACATAACTCAAGATCAATCAGAGCAAGAATTAATTACATAGGACTGAATGCCCTAATAAAGGATAAAAATGGTGTTTGTTTAGAATATTATAGATGCAATATTTTTCTATTTTCTGGATGTAAGGAACTTTTCTTTCTCTTCTCTTAAGCTATCTATAGCTTTAGTAGATTATCTTTTATTTTTAAAATGAGGTATTTACCTTTTTTTCCTGCCTGATCTCTACAGAATTTAAAAACTCTTACCGAATATTCTTATTTTTATGAAAATATGGTCATTTACATAAGATTAACACACATCTGTCTTTCTTGTAATAACAGATATTTGGAAAAAATATTATCTAATCAAGACTTTGACATAAATGTCACATTTGAGAACAATGTATGGAATCAGATATTACCAAAAAGTTTTAAGGAACTAAGATTGACTTTATGGAGCCAATACTCACAAAGTCATCTTGGAAAAAATAGTCTAGTATCTGACTTGTGGTGTTCACAGACTTATTGGGTAAGACAGATCACTCCCTGACATACTCAAGAATCTTAGAATACTTGGGAAACCTTGAAAAGATAGAAATTCACTCCAATCTATAGGTATTAAAGTCTGGTGGTAAGCTTTTGGGTTGTCTTTCTAGGCTCAAATGACTTAAAAGCCAAGTCTAACGTCTCTTAAGAAAACTTTCAGTATAGCAAACTTAAAGGGTCTATCTGGTCAATTGTCTTTCTTTCTTTCTTTCTTTCTTTTTTTTGAGTTAGAGTCTCTCTCTGTCACCCGACCTCCTGGGCTCCGGCGATCCTTCCGCCTCAGCCTTCCAAGTAGCCGGAATTACAGGCATGCGCTACCACGCCCAGCTGATTTTTTTATTTATTGTAGAGATGAGGTCTCGCTGCCCAGGCGGGTCTCGAACCCGCGGGCTCAGGCAATTCATTCACCTCAGCCTCCCAAAGGCGTGGGATTACAGGCTGAGCCACCGAGCCCGGCTTGGTCAATTGTCTTTCAAAATGAATTCAGTTGAATACTTAGGCCAAAAAAATGACACTAGACTTATTTCATAAATAAGAATGATCTTATGCAGATTATCTTTGATCACAAGCCTTTGGTAGCCACCATTCCACTCTCTGCTTCTATGATTTCAACTTTTTAAATTATGCATATAAATAAGATCACACAGCATTTGTCTTTTTTGTCTGGCTTATTTCACTTAGCATAATGTCTTCCAATTTCATCCACATTGTCACAAATGACAGAATTCCCTTCTATTTTAACACTGAATAGTATTTCATTGTATCCACATGCCACATTTTCTTTATCTATTCATCTGTTGATTGACACTTAGGTTGATTTCATATCTTAGTTATTGTAAATAATACGGCAATGAGCATGGGGGTACAGATATCTCTTCAAGATACTGATTTCATTTTTTAGAGACATATCCAGTAGTGGAATTGTTGGATCATATGGTATTTCTATTTTTAATTTTTGAGACATATTTACACTGTTTTCTCTAATGGTTGCACTAATTTACATTCCCACCAAGAGTGTATAAGGGCTCCTTTTTCTCTACATTCTTTCCAACACTTGTTGTTTTGCAACTTTTTGATGACAGCTATTCTAACAGATATGAAGTGATACTTCATTATAATTTTAATATGCCTTTCCCTGTTGATTAGTGGTAGTAAGATTTTTTATAGCCGGGCTCGGTGGCTCAGCCTGTAATCCCGCGCCTTTGGGAGGCTGAGGTGAGTGGATTGCCTGAACCCGCGGGTTCGAGACCCGCCTGGGCAGCGAGACCTCATCTCTACAATAAATCAAAAAATCAGCCGGGTGTGGTAGCACGCGCCTGTAATTCTGGCTACTCGGAAGGCTGAGGAGGAAGGATCGCCGGAGCCCAGCAGGTCGAGGCTGCGGTGGCCCAGAGCGTCCACTGCACTCCAGTCTGGGCGACAGAGTGAGACTCCAACTCAAAAAAAAAAAATATTTTTTATAAACCTGCTGACCATCTGTGTGTCTTCTTTGAAAAATGTCTATTCAGGGTTTTTGCCCTTTTGTTTTTTTTGTTTGTTTGTTTGTTTGTTTGTTTGAGTTGGAGTCTCACTCGGTCACCCAGTCTGGAGTGCAGTGGCCGCTCCCGGCCACCGCAGCCTCCCCTGCTGGGCTCCGGTGATCCTCCCGCCTCAGCCTTCTGAGTAGCCGGAATTACAGGCACGTGCTAGCACGCCCGGCTGATTTTTTGATTTTTACTGTGGAGATGAGGTCTCGCTGCCCAGGCGGGTCTCGAACCCGCGGGCTCAGGCAATCCACTCACCTCAGCCTCCCAAAGGCGCGGGATTACAGGCTGAGCGCCCTTTTGTTTTAATTGTATTGTTTGTTTTCTTGTTATTGAGCTTTTCAAATTCCTTATATATTGTATATATAATACACCTTATCAGCTGTATGGTTTGCAAATGTTTCCTCGATCTCAATAATTGTTTCCCAATCAATTGCATGCTATTGATTGCAGCATATTCAATAAGTGATGGTGGGAAAACTGAATATCCACAGGCAGAAGAATGTAATTAAACCCTTATTTCACAACAAATATAAAAATCAACTCAAAATGAATCAAATAATTGACATAGGACCTGAAACTGTAAAACTACTAAAAAACAGCCTAGGGTAAAATCTCCATGACATTGTTTGGGCAATGTTTTTTTTTACTATGACCTTAAAATACAGGCAACAAAAGTAAAAGTTGGCAAGTGGGATTATATCAAACTAAAAAGTTTCAGCACAGCAAAGAAAAAAACGCCAACAGAGTGAATAGCTAATTTATGACATTAATTTTACCATTTGCTTTTGTTATTTCAGGGTCATGTTACGTTTCTTTGTTTTCTTGTTTTGTAATTACTCTGGCAAGTTCACTTGCCCCAACTGTTTGCTCTTTAATTTTATCCCTATAAACTAACATCCAATGAACTACTTCATGATTATGTTTTTGTGTGCTTGCATGTACATCTTTTTTATACAGTGAATCATTATTATATAAAATGTATGTATATTGTACATAATTGCATAAAATATAGAGGAGAATGTTGGATACATTTGGGAGATGTGGTCTCTAAGTTTTGACTGGTTTTTAGTAGGTTATATTCCCAAAAAACTCTACAACTTTTCATTTCTTTCGCATTTTGTGAAAATAAATTTTTACCTACCTTTATATTAACCTGAAACTTTATCACTGAAGCAATAACGACAACAAACTGGAATCACCTAAGTGGTGGCTTAAAATTAAACCTAACTTTTGCCCGTTTACATTTTGTGGGCTACTAATAAAAATGACTTTAAAAAAAAGATTGGTTTTAATAGTCCCATTTTCTATTGAGGGGAATATTAGTTGAGTTTCAGTTTATGATTCTAACCCCTTTAACCATCCCATTTCAGTGGAAATGCATCTACTGTACATGATCTTTTATTTCTCTCTTTCTGATGATTGAAGCTTATTAGAATCAATACTCAAGTCAATCCGTTATGCTTTTTCAATAGCTTCAAATCTACTACTGATTATTGGAAAAGCTGTTTTCTTTTTATGCAATAAACAGATCAAAAATCCTTGAACTCTTTGTTGTGACTGGGGAGAAAATTTTTTTTTTAGCCCCCAAAGTTTCTCCAGGTACAAGAGTTACCTTCTCCCGACCCTAAGGACCAGGGATAATGTAGTCCATGAATTCTGCCCCTTTCTCTGTTGTCCAAGGATTCTCTCAACCATTTGTTTCACTTCCCTGAGGGAAGCTGTAAACATTACTATGCTTCCACCAGTCCATTCTCTACTCAATAAATTGTACTCCCCTTCTCTGCGATTTATTTGGTTTTTAATTAAAGCTGCTCATCCAACAAAAATTAAAATTGCACATTAAAAATTTGCAAAGTATAAACTAATAGAGATCTTTCAAAATCTACTTAAATACTTATTATAAACCATGTAGAGTTCATGAAATACACATTACCAGGGAAAAGAGAAAGGGAATCCGCCCTTGTACCAGTAATATCACTAACTCTCAGTAAGAATAAGTCATTAATTTGGTCCTAAATGGTGAATCCTTCTTTTGAAGTTTGAGGCAATTCTAAACTTTACAATAGCTAGCCAATCAATTATCTAATGTCAATAAATCACATATCTGTAAATCATATACATTTATGAACATATATTCTTCTGTATGTAAGTTAAACTGTGCATTATTTTAGACTGAGGTCTCCAACTCTCCCATTTTTGTATGAATTATTCAAGCCTTCTCTTCTGTTATTCTATAACCTCTCACTCCAACAGCGAAAATGTGATTTTCAGCATATGAATTCATTTACTTAATTATTCAATTTCATTACACATGGGTAGTGCTACCAGAGGTCACACAGACTTTCTCTGATATTGTCTTCTAGACATGTTGACGTTTTGCGGTTTACATTGAAATCTAAAAAACGTTTTGAGTTAATATTTGAGTAAGTTATAAAATATGTGTTTAGGGTTCTTTTTAAAAATGTTTTTCATATGGACATTCAATCCCTTCAACACTGTTTGTTGAAAAGGAAAGGGTATACTTTCTCCATTTAATAGTTTTTGCATTTTTGTTAGAAATGAGTTGACTGTGTCTCAGTGGATATATTTCTAGGTTCGATATATTTCTAGGTTCCCTATTTCTTTCTTTCTTTTTTTTTTTTTTTTTTTGAGTTGGTGTCTCACTCTGTCGCCAGACTGGAGTGCAGCGGCCGCTCCCGGCCACTGCGGCCTCGACCTGCTGGGCTCTTGCAATCCTTCCGCCTCAGCCTTCCAGAAGCTGGAACTACAGGCACGCGCTACCACACCCGGCTAATTTTTTGATTTATTGTTGAGATGAGGCCTCGCCACGTTGCCAGGATGGGTCTCGAACCCACGGGCTCAGGCAATCCACTCACCTCAGCCTCCCAAGGCATGGGATTATAGGCTGAGCCACCGAGCTCTGCCCCCTATTTCTTCACATTGATCTATGTGTCTATGCTTTTGCCATGTCTACACTGTCTTCAATACTGTATCATTAGTAAGACTTGAAATCAGGAAGTGTGCATTTTCAATTTTGTTCAAAATTGTGATGGCTATTTTAGGTTTTACCTTTCTATAAAATTTTCTTTTAATAATTAAAACGATATAATTAATATCCACAAAATAGCTTGCTGAGAATTTTATTTGGATTGCATCATATCTATGGATAAATTTGGGAAGAATTTACATCACAATGATATTGAATCTTCCAATTCATGAAAATGAAGTGTTTATCCATTTATTTGCATCTCTCGTACTTTTATCAGTTTTTTTCTTGGTTTTTAGCTTTTTTACATATAAATTATGCAATTTTCTTTTAACTATATACCTAAGTATTTTAGAAAGGGTGGTAGTTATTGGCTATGGTATTGCTGTTTTAATTTATAATTTCAGTAATACCATTTTTTTCCAGCTAGTATGTAGGAAAGCACTTCATATTTTTATGTTGACCTTGTATACTGAAACCTTTTTTCAGTTGTTCATTTGTTGTAGAATTTTTTTTTTGGGGGGGGGTTGGTAGAGACAGTCATGTCAACTGAAAATAAATTCTCTTCAATTTCTTCCTTTAATAAGTATGCCTTTTATTTCTTTGTATTGCCTTATTGTTACAACTTAAAATTAGAGGAAAACATTGCACAGGAGTGGTAAGAAAATAAATCATTTATTGTTGATTTTAGACTAAAAGCATCCAGTTTCACACCATTAAGTGCAGTGTTAGTCATAGTATTTTGTAGATAATCTTTATCAAGTTGAGAGCATTTTCTTCTGTATTAGCTTCCTAGGGCTATTCTAATAAACTCCCACAAACTGAGTGGCTTAAAACAACAGAAGCTTATTCTCTCACAGTTCTGGAAGCTAAAAGTTCAAAAGGTGTCATGCTCCCTCTGAAAGTTCTAGGAAAAAATATTTCCTTTCTTCTTGCTAGCTTCTAGTGTTTCTCACCAGTGTGGTTCAACACTGTATCTTACAGGTGACATAGAGATACCCTTGTTGGGGGCACACCACTATGTAATGACCCAAAAAGGGAATGAGGGAAAAGGTACCAACCACTAAAGACTGCTGACTAAAAACTGCAAGAGCTGGTTACTGGAGATGTTAGCTGTGCTGCTGGAACAGGTGAGTCACATACACTTCCGGAGATGAAGGTGGGAGAAGTTGCCTACATTGCAGGAGCTTGGCAATGAGGAAATGCCTCTGTGCTGTAGGAGTCTGGTGCTGGTCAGACACAAATACTGCAGCAGCTGGGTGCTGGAGAAGTCACACATATTGCAGAAACTGGGTGCTGGAGAAGATAAGAGAGCACACCAGAACCAAGGAGGATAACTCTCTTGCTTACACAGTGTCGCTTCTGTGTCCTTTATGAAGGAAGCTTAACATTGTGCAAACTAGTAGATTAGATAGGTAGGTAGGTAGGTAGACAGACAGACAGATAGAAGATATAGATAGATTATAGATAGAACATAGATAGATGATAGATAGATAGATATTTGCTGAATTTTCTAGGAGCAGGCAGTGAAGGTGAATTTGCAGAAGGTAGGATAATATTTTTAATTAGTGTCATTTACCTTGACAGTCTGTGCACTTATCTGGTAACACTGAAGGGTTTTTATTCTGTATTTGAAATGAATGTATTTTGCAACAGCCTCATAACAAAATATAATAGAAAGCACTAAAGTTGGCCCAAAAAAACCTTTCAGTCTTTCTTTTTTGTTGTTATTTTTGTTCTCTCTTTTCTTTTTTCTTTTCATATTTTATCTTTTCCTCTCTCAAAATAAGTGGGCAAAATATTCATAGTATACAGCTTCACAATCCTTTTTCATTCTGTTTCTGTCCTCCAATGTGATAATTGATATTTAGGTCTTGTCATTATAGTTTATTCTATGCTGTCAGGATTAAAATACTATAATAATAAAGTAGTTGTATAATTTTTTTAACTGTTTGCCAAAATTGTATAGCCTGGATCTGTTAAATATATAGCATTTGAAATGTAGAACTTATTTAAAGTAGAAACTAATAATTGCACACAATAATCTGTTCACCACCTCTGTGGCAAATCAGACTTACCACCTCTGTTGAAAAATGTAGACATTTAGTAGGTCAAGTGGGGAGCATAAAATGCATTTTTCTTATGCAGCTTTAATAGTATTTTATTTTTATTCTTTTCTTTTATCTATAGACTTGGATTTTTTTCCTATAGTGGTAGCAATCCTTCATACAGATATTTCAAAGAACAAGAGTTCAACTAACATCTTAGTAGACTCTAAATTCAACAATTCCACATTAAAATAGAAACTTTGAATGTGGAAAATGGAAAATAATGATGCTAAACAAGATTCTGTTTGTTTCCAGCTACCATCTATTAAAATAATTGTGTTTATATACAAATAATAGAATCACAGAATATTAGTTCTGGAAGGAGGCATTTATGTCATTTAATATAATCATACTTTGTTATGGCTAAAGAAACTGAAACTCAGGGTACTTGCTGAAAGTGAAAAAGTCTGGGATTTGGATAGGGGAATTGAGCACTTCTACTCATCTCTGCTTGTTCTGACATCCGACTAAGGTAAAAAAGGCATTTGTAAGGTAAAAAAACTAACTATCCATGACTTAAGAGAATGTCACTTTGTTTTGGATTACATGAAGTTTATATGAATATTCATTCATACAGTCTCCTTCCATCTTGCGGCCCAGTCATCCCCGAGAGTCTAGAAGTCATTTGTTTCGTCTTGTGCTCCTGACAAGCAGATAGAGTAAGAAAACATATGGAAGTCAAATTTATCTGACAACAGTAAATGCTCTATAAACATTAGTTCTTACTCTATCATATTTGATTAGACATGACTTTGTATGTTATATATGTGTACATATATGCACATATATTCTATCTATTTATGAATCTATTTACCTATCATCCCAGTGGTTAACATTTAAGTAATGTTATTTACTTTTATTGAAAGGGTAAGTTTTGATTTAAACATAGCTGTGTCCAAGAAAAATAGAAAGCAATACAATCTTTTTTTTTTTTTTTTTTGAGTTGTAGTCTCATTCTGTCGCCCAGGCTGGAGGGCAGTGGCACGCTCACAGCGACCACAGCCTCGAACTGCTGGGCTCAGGCGATTCTTCCTCCTCAGCCTTCCAAGTAGCTGGAATTACAAGCATGTGCCACCATGCCTGACTAATTTTTTTTTATTTTATTGTAGCGATAAGGTCTCGCCAAGTTGCCCAGGCTGGTCTTGAAACCGTGGGATCAGGCAATCCTCTCACCTCAGCCTCCCAAAGTGCTGGAATTATAGGCATGAGCCACTGCACTAGGTTGAAAGCAATACAAATCTTTAAAAAAATACGCTCATAGGTGCTCACATGCATAAAACAAAACAAGAGTATGCCTCTACTATAAATTTCTACTGTTAGGTTGCTGGAGCATCCAATTTTTCACTATTTGAGGAGCTGGTGAAAGACGTAATATGAAAACTGACATAGAAATAAAACCTCAAGATACTATCACAACTAGCTTGTATACCTACCCTGGTTCCTCATATACCATTTATCACTTATTTACCTTTTGTCTTTACATCTTTAAACAGAAATGGGATGGATTTCTCTCTAACATGGTAACAATAAAATGCCAAGATAATTTTAATTTAAAATGATAAAATGTATTATAATAAAATCACAATAAGGCCAAAAGGGACCAAAATGGACAAATACATAAAACTGCACAAAATATATCCAAAGACACCACTAGGTATAACCTTAGGTTTATTAGTTAAGATTTACTTATTATTCTCATTTTAAAGGTGAAGGAGAAGATATTCAGAGAAGCAGAGACCTCTCTCTGGTTCCAGTAGTAATTAAGCAGTGAAATGAGAAGACAGACGTAAATTATTTTAATCTAAATTCCATGTACTAAGCCGGGCTCGGTGGCTCAGCCTGTAATCCCGCGCCTTTGGGAGGCTGAGGTGAGTGGATTGCCTGAGCCCGCGGGTTCGAGACCCGCCTGGGCAGGGAGACCTCATCTCTACAATAAATCAAAAAATCAGCCGGGCGTGGTAGCACATGCCTGTAATTCCGGCTACTTGGAAGGCTGAGGCGGAAGGATCGCCGGAGCCCAGCAGGTCGAGGCTGCGGTGGCCGGAAGCGGCCACTGCACTCCAGTCTGGGCGACAGAGTGAGACTCCAACTCAAAAAAAATAAATAAATAAATAAATAAATAAATTCCATGTACTTAGATTTTTTTGTAATGCTATAAGCTTGGCCTTTTAAAATCCACTTTATTGTATAAATTGGACATCAAACAAATAATTTCATCTTACTTTTATTTTTCAGAGAAAGAACATGAATCCCAAAGATGTAAGATACTGTGGACAAACCTTAAAGAACTTTCTTAACATAAGGTATTCAGTAAATTAACCAACTCATTCCTAAACGTGATGCTAACCCAAACCTAAACTCAAACCTTGACCATTATTTTAGTCCTTAGCCGAAATAGAATTCTTAATCAAAAATTCTTAGAAATGCTTTCTTAAAAGAGACAGTATTTTTTGTTGTTTTGAAAAGAAATTTAATTTAGGAGACAGTGATAAAATATCTTCTCAGAAAAAATAATTGCATTTCTAATTAAAAATTAAAAATTTGAATCAACAAAAAGAACTTTTAACACAAGATAAAGGATGGCATAAAATATATATTTTGTAATAAAATACTCAGATATTAGATATTAGAAAGGAATTACACTTTACCCAGATTTTAAGCAAGTAGCAAAAAAAATTAGTAAAAAAAAAATCAGTACTTAGTAATTTAACAAATAATATATTGAAATCATATTACCTAAAAGTAGTATTAATCTACTTATCTCTTTGTGAAAACTTGAATTTGGGAGGAAAGTATCTTGATATCTAAAAAAATTTGCATTACAAATTTAGGTCCTAGCAACACATTCAGAATCTGAGGAAAGCATTACTTTTAAAACTAAAAAAAAAAAAAATCTGCACAGATTTTGAAGTTATTTCTCTATAGCTCTCATTTTTAACCAACTTAATATACTTGAGTTTTACTGAAGTGCCAGAAGAAAGTAACCCATAACATTGTTATTCAATAACAAACAATTGGAGTCTCAGTCCAAAACTTTATTAATAGTAACTTGATCTTGATCAAAGTTGTTCTGTCATTTTATAATTTTATAATTACTCCAACCACTAAAGTCAATTGATTACTTTTTTATGGAACAAGCCTCATTTTTGCAACTGGGAATAAGAGAGATTTTTAAATACTTACCAATATTTCTTACAATGATATGGAACAACATCTAAGTACTAATATCACTCTTGTCAATAATTTTAATTCTTGCACTATTTTAATGCAACAGACTATGACAAAAAGGAAACCAGTTGCACAAACCTATCTGGGTTCTTTTTCTTGGTCATATGTAATTCAAATCTAACTGTAGCTACAAAAATTGAAAATACTATATTTAGTTATTAAAGGTTTAGAATGAAATACCACTTCTATCACCTTGGTTTATTTTCTAATACTTAGCTTGGTTGAAAATAATAAAGAGACTCTTCTATTCCCTTAGTCCATCTAAAGGGAATCCCTGTGTGCCAAAACCAAACAGCACTCGATGAAACCATGCAGAGAAAGTGGATGGATTATGGCTGAGTCAGCAGACTCCCCTCCCTGCTGTAGGAACTCTGTTCTAGTAATCTGCCTCCCAACTTCTTGATCTAATCATGGCTCTCAGGCACTAAATTCATCTCCTGCGATTTTAAAGATGGAGCCCACATGTATAATTGATAGTTTAACAACAAATGCAGGCCTCACAAACAGGTTCATCAGATGAAGAAGCGCTCCTGAGATTCAGTCAACAAGCAGTTTATTGCAAACAGATGCCTCTACTTGTTGATGGGTTTCTGAAAACTCAGGAACCATTTAAGATTCTGGAATTTACAGCCAAAATTTAATCTATTTAAATTATGAGACAAGAAATCAGAAGACAGAGGGATAAAATTTCTCTGAGTTACTCAGGGAATGTAAAGAGTTATATTCAGAAGACAATTAGGGATATAATTAAACATAGTATTATAAAAACTTGCAAGCTTTAGATATGTGGATTTTTTTTTAACTAAATGACAAACAGCTTATAAAATGGAAAATGCCCAAATCATAATCTTAGGAACGTTTGCAGTCATCTCAACTAATGACAAAAGATGAATCTAGAAATACATATAGAAATACATCTAGGAAGCTAATACGTGAAGGCATACATATTATTTCTTTAGTAAAGTTTCGTTAAAATCTTATTTATTTAAGTAAAATTGATCTTCAGGGCCAGATAAATTGATATTTAGGGTCGGAAGTAACTATAAATAATTTCCAGCCTTTCTGCTTTCTCAGAATTTTTCACTCTTATCACTGTATTTTTTTTAAGTTTCTGTAACATATTAATGAATAATGAATCATACATAAGCACTTCTAGTAGATTTCATAAAATTTGTCATTGAACTCATTCATATAGATAGCAAGATACAGAACTGAGATGTCCACTGTGACGTATTCTCCATCTTGCAAAAAAGAAGAACTGTGGGTTGTTTTTGTTTTTGCATTTCTATATTTTAGAGTTGTGGGGTATATGTGAGGATTTGCTACATAATTAAGTTGCACGGAAGCGAGGTTTGAACTTCTCTCAGGCCCTCTCTCCCTGTGAAAATGGACCTGGTACCCAGTATTTACTTGCATGCCCCTTATCCCTCCTTCCCTTTCCCTGCTTTTACAGTGTCCAGCATCTGTTTTTCCCATCTTTGTGTTCATGTGTCAGTATAAGTGAGAACATGGGGTATTGAGTTTTTTTGTTTGTTTTTTTCTGTGGTAGCTCACTTAGTATGAAGATGATCTCTAGCTGCATCTATGCAGTTGCAAAGTCCATGATTTTGTTCTCCCTTATAGCTGTGTAATATTTCATCATGTATAAGTACCACATTTTCTTTATCCAGTTTACTTTTGATGGGCATCTGGGTGGGTTCCATGTTTTTGTTATTGTGAATGGTGCTACAGTAAACATACAGTGCAGGTATCTTTTTGGTAGCATGATTTATATTCCTCTGGGTACATTCCCAGAAGTGAGATTGCTGGATCATGTGATAGCTCGATTTCTACTTCTTCAGAAAATGCCACACTACTTTTCACAAATGTTGAACGAGTTTAGATTCCCAATAGAGTAGAAGCATTCCCTTTTCTTCACAGCCATGCCAACACTAGTTGTTTTTTCACTTTTTAGTGATTGCTATCCTTACCCGTGGTAGATGACATCTCATTGCAGTTTTGATTTGCATTTCTCTGATGATTAGTGAGGCCAACTATTTTTTCATATGTGTGTTGGCTTTTTGAATGTCTTCCTTTGAGAAATGTCTATTCATGTCCTTTGCTCACTTTTTAATGGGGTTATTTTTTTTTCTTGTCAATTCATTTTAGTTCTTTGTAGATCCTGGATGTTAGGCCTTCGTCGCACGCATAGCTTGCAAATATTTCTTCTTATTCCATGGGTTGTCTCTTTACTCTCTTGATGGTTTCTTTTGCTGTGTAAAACTTTTTAGCTTGATAAGGTCCAACCTGGCAATCTTAACTTTTCTGCATTGGCTTTTGAGGACTAGCCATAAATTCATTGCCTAGGCTCATGCCCAGAAGGGTGTTCCCTAAGTTTTCCTCTAAAATTGTTATACATGAATTTTTCACATGTAAATCTTTGATCTATTTTGAATTAATTTGTTTATATGGTGACAAGTAGGGCTTTGGTTTCATTCTTCTGCACATGGTTAGCCAGTTCCAGCGCCATTTGCCAAATAAGGTTTCCTTTCCCCAGTGTTTAATTTGATCAGCGTTGTTGGAGATAAGTTGGTTGACGGTCTATGGTTTTATTTCCATATTGTCCTGTTCCATTGGTCCACATGCCTATTTTTGTATCAGTATCCTTCTGTCTTGGTTACTGTAGCCTTATAAAGTTTAAAGTCTGGGAGTGTTGTGATGGCTCTAGCTTTGTCGTTCTACTGATTGCTTTAGCTATTTGGGCTCCTTTTTGCTTCCATGTGAATTTCTGTATTGTGTTTTCTAGGTCTGTGAAAAATGAAGCTGGTAATTTTGTAGGAATTGTGTTGAATGTGTAGAATGCCTTGGGTAGAATGGACATATTGTTGATACTGATCCTTCCAATCCATGAGCATGGGATGTTTTTCCATTTGTTTGTGTGAACCTTGATTTCTAAGAGCAGCATTTTGTACTTCTCATTGTAAAGGTCTTTCACCTCTTTGGTTAGGTGAATGCTGAGCTTTTTGTGTGTGTGGCTATTGTGAATGGGATTGTGTTTTTTAATTTGATTGTCACCCTGCTTGTTGTTGGTTAATAGAGATGCAACTGTCTTTTTGTGCATTGATTTTGTGTCCTCAGACTTTACAGAAATCATTTGCCAGTGCAAGGGAATTTTTGACAGACTCTCTAGGACTTTTTAGGTATAAAATCATATCATCTGTAAAGAAAGATAACTTAACTTCCTCTTTTCCTATTTGGATATCCCTGATTTCTTTCTCCTGCCTGATTATTCTGGTTAGGACTTCTAGGACTATGTTGGATATTCTTATATAGTTCCAGTTCTTTGAGGGAATGCTTCCAACGTCTTCCTAATAAGTAATATGTTGGCTGCAGGTACATCATAAACATAAATATCTTATGATTTGGAGGAATGTTCCTTTGAGCCTTAGGTGTTTGAGGATTTTTATCAAGAAAGGATGTTGGATTTTATCAAATGCTTTTTCTGAATCTAATGAGATAATCATGTTGTTCTTGGTTTTACATCTGTTTATGTGGGGGATTATGTTTATTGATTTATGTTTGTTGAACTAGCCTTGCATACCAAGAATGAAGCCCACCTTGTCGTATTGGATGATCCTTGAAATATGCTGTTGGCATGATTTGCTAGAGTCTTGTTGAAAATTTTTGCATCTATGTTGATCAGAGAAATAGGCCTAAAGTTTGATTTTCTTGTCAGGTCTTTGTCATTTTGGAGCATCAGGGTAATATCAGTTTTATAAAATTAGCTAGGGAGAATGCCTTCCTTCTCAATTGTCTCGAATACTTTTTTTTATTTTTATTTATTTTTATTTTTCTTGAGTTGAAGTCTCACTCTGTCCCCCAGACTGGAATGCAGTGGCCGCTCCCGGCCACCACAGCCTCAACCTGCTGGGCTCCAGTGATCCTTCCACCTCAGCCTTCCGAGTAGCCGGAATTACAGGCATGCACTACCACACCCAGCTGTTTTTTTTATTTATTGTCTTGAACCCGCGGGCTCTGGCAATTCACTCACCTCAGCCTCCCAAAGGTGCAGGATTACAGGCTGAGCCACCGAGCTTGGCTCGAATACTTTTAATAGGATTGGTATAAGCTTCCTTGTATGTGTTGTAGGCTGAAACAATCTGACTAGGGCTTTCTTTGGTGATTCTTATAACTGATTCAATTGCCTGTATTGTTATTGTTATGTTTAGCATTTCAATTTATTCCTGTTTCATTCTTGGGGAATTATGTGATACTACGTTTCTCCATTTCCTCCAGATTTTCTAGCTTATTTGCATACAGATGTTCATAGTAATCTCTGAACCTACGAATTTTTTTCAGGGTCATTTATGCCATCACCTTTTCCATATATAATTGTGTTTATTCAGACTTTCTCTCTCTCTTCTCTCTCTCTCTCTCCCCCCACCCACCCCCTTCAGTCAATCTGGCCATGGGTCTGTCATTCTTATTTATCCTTTCAAATATCAGCTTTTTGTTTTGTTGATCCTTTCTATATTTTTTGTACTCTCTTTCATTCAATTGTAACTTTAAAATTTCACTTTTTCTGCAAAATCTAGGACTGGATTGCTCTTAATTTTCCAGCTTCCTTAGGTGTGATTTATGCTCTTTAATTGAGATCCCTCTATTTTTTCAATCTGTGAGTGCAATGTTATATACTTTCCTGTCAGCACCATTTTCATGATATCCCAGAGGCTTTGGTGTGTTGTGTATTTGTTTTCATTGGTTTCCAGGAATCTTTTTTATTTCTGCCTTAATTTCTGCGTTAACCTAAAAGTCATTCAGAAGCATACTATTTAATTTCCATGAATTTGTTTGTTGGGGGGGGATTCCTACTAGTAATATTTATTTTTATTCCACTGTTGTCTAAGAAGATACTTGATATAATTTTAACCTTTTGAAATTTGTTCACGCTTGATTTGTGCTGAAAATATGATTGATCTTAAATTATGTTCCACGTGCAGATAAAAAAAAATTATATTCTGTGGTTTTAGGATGGATTGTTCTGTAGATGTCTATTAGAGCTAAGTGATTGAATATTAAGAGTTTGGATTTCCTTGCTAGTTTTTTGCTGCAAAGATTTGCAAGGATTTTAGTGGGGTACTAAGTCTCTGACTATAGTAGGCTGTCTCTTAATTTAATTTAGACAATGTTTTATCAATCTAGGTCCTCCAGGGTTGGGTGGATATATTTTCAAGATGGATATTTCCTGCTAGTGGATTAAACTTTTGCCATTAAGTAGTGTCTCTCAGTGTCCTTTTTAAATTTTGTTGGTTTAAAGTCTGTTTTGTCTCATATAATAACAACCCCTGCTTTTTTTGTTTTTCTTTTTCCTGGAAGATCTTTCTCTATTCCTTTACCTTGAGCCTTTGGATGTCCTTTACAGTAATATGGGTTTCCTGAAAGCAGCAGAATGTTGGAATATGTTTCTTTATCTACTCTATGGCTTTTAAGGGGCACATTCAGTCTATTCACTCTGTGCTTGTCTATGCTTTTGCAATGAGTGGAACTATTCTTTTGTTTCTGTGCTTAGTCCTTTCTTATTTATTTTTCTTTTAAAGATGTAGGAAACAATTCAGGGTTATGTACATAAGTGGTCATTGTACAACTGAAGTTTTGGCCTCCATTGCTCCTCACTTCACCTGGTTTTGGATTCGGTACCCTTATTAGTGTTATGTGCCCCACCATTCCCTCCCTTCCCTGGCAGTGACTCGCTACTGCCAATCCCTTTTATGTGATATTACAATAAATGTTCAGGGTCCACTTATGAGTGAGAACATGTGGTACTCAATTCTTTGTTACTGTGATAGATTACTGAGTATGATTCCCTCACAATCCGTTCAAGTTGCTGCAAAGTCCATAATTTTGGCCTTCTTTATAGCTACATAATAGTCTATCATGTATATGTTCCACATTTTTTTTTAATCCAGTTCACTTTCATGGGGCAGTACACTTGATACCATATTTTTGCTATTAAGAATAGTACTGCAATAAACATGCATGCACAAGTACCCTTTTTGTACAATGATTTGAATTCCTACGGGTTTATTCCCAGAAGTAGAATTGCTGGGTCATATGGGAGTTCAATTTTTAGATCTTTTATAAATCACCACACTGTTTTCCACAGAGGTTGTACTAATTTACACTACCTTGTAGTGTAGAGGCATTTCCTTTCTCTGCATCCTCTCCAGCATCTGTTGTTTTTTGAGTTATTATTGATGGCCATCCTGACTGGAGTTAGTTGATATCTCAGTGTGGTTTTGATTTGCATTTCTTTGATGATTAATGAGATTGAGAATTTTTCTTATGCATCTGTTGGTTGCTCATCTGTCTTCTCTTGAGAAGTGTCTATTCATATCTTTCACCCACTTTTTAACAGGGCAGTTTTTTGTTTTGTTTTTTTTTTACTTTCAGCAACATCCACAAGACCATAAATGTAACTAGATACATCAACAAATATAAAAATAAGAACCACATGAAAATATAATTGGATGCAGAAAAACTATTTGATAAAATCCAGCATCCTTTCTTGATAAAAATCCTCAAACACCTAGGCATAGAAGGAACATATCTCAAAATAGTAAGAGCTATCTATGATAAACCCACAGACCATCATAATGCTAAATGGACAGAAATTGGAAGCAGTTTCTTCTGAAAACTGGAGCAAGACAAGGCTGCCCACTCTTACCTGTCCTGTTCAACATAGTGTCTTAGCCAGAGCAATCAGACGAGAGAAGGAAATCAAGGGTATCCAAAGAAAAGAGGAAGTTAAGTTATCTCTCTTTGCTGATGATATAATCCTATACCTTGAAAACCCAAGATAATCTGTCAAAACCTCCCTTGCACTGAATAAGGACTTTGGCAAAGTCTTTGGGCACAAAATAAATGTGCAAAAGACTATGATATTTTTATACACCAACAAAAAACAGGCCAAGAACCAAATAAAGGCACAATTCCATTCACAATAACCACACACACAAAAAGAAATACCTTGGCATCTTCCTAACCAGATAAGTGAAAGACCTTTACAATGAAAACTGCAAAACACTGCTCAAATAAATCAAAGAAGACACAAACAGATGAAAAAATATTCCATGCTCATGGATTGGAAGAATCAACATTGTTAAGGTGTTCCTCCTACCCAAGGTAATATACAGATTCAATGCAATACCCATTGAATTACCAACATCATTCTTTGCAGACTTGGAAACAACAATACAGAAATTCATTTGGAAGCATAAATGACCACAAATAGGCAAAATAATCCTCAGCAAAATAAACAAAGCAAGATATATCACATTTCCAGACTTTAAACTTTATTATAAGGCTGCAATAATCAAAACAGCCTATTATTGGTAAGAGAATAGGCACATAGACCAATGGCACAGGATAGAGATTCTGGAAGCCAAACCTAAATTTCTCAACCAACTCCACTTCAACAAAGCCCCCACCAACAACTACCAGGGAGAGGACAACCTATTTGGTAAATGGTGCTGGGAAAATTGGCTGATCACATGCAGAAGACTGAAACAAGATCCTGCCTATCACCATACACAAAAATCAGCTCTAAATGAACCAAAGATCTAAATGTAAAATCTCAAACTATAAGAACCTTAGAAAATGCAGGAGACACCCCTATGGAGATTGGAACTGGCAACCAGTTCCTGATAAAAACTCCAAGTGCCCATGCCGTTAGAGATAAGATAGACAAGTGGGACCTCATCAACCTGACAAGTTTCTGCAAAGAAAAAAACCATCAAGAGAGCGGGAGACAGCCAACAGAAGGGGAACAAATATTTTCCAACTGTATATCTGACAAAGGTCTAACATCCAGGATCTACAAGAAACTCAAATGTGCCAAAAGGAAAATAAAAATAAAAATAAAACATTCTTAAGCATCTCCCGAAGAGCTGATATGGAGGTGGCATATTCTCTTAGGGACAGAATGTCTGGAGAGTATTTTAATTATCCTTCAATAATGAAGCATAGCTTGGCAGGATAGGAAATTCTTGGGTGGAATTTCTTTCTTTTAAGAACATTAAAGATGGGACCCAAGTCCCTTCTGGCTTGTAAAATTTCTGCTGAGATGTCTGCTATAATTCTGATGTATCTTTCCCAATAGGTGGTCTATCTCTTCTCTCTAGCTGCCTTTTGGAATTTTTCTTTCATGCTTACCTTGTGGAGATGGATTACTATGTGTTGTGGGGATGGTCTTCTCACGTATCACCTTGCAGGAGTTATCTGGATCCCTTGCAAACTACATGGTTACCTATCTGGTAAGATGGAGACATTTTATTGAATGATTTCTTGGAAGGCTTGCTCCAGGGTGTTCACAGTTTCCCCTTCTGTCTGAGGAATGCCAGGCAGTCATAGATTAGGTCTCTTTACAGAATTCCAAATCCCAAATTTCGTAGACTTTGTTCATTCTTTTTGAGTCTTTTTCCCTTGTTTTTGTTGGACTGGTTTAGTTCAATAGTTTGATCCTCAAGCTCTGAGTTTCTTTCCTCTGTCTAGTCAATTCTACTGCTCAAGCTGGTCATTGTGTTTTGAAATTCCAGGGAAGACTTATTCTTTTCCAGGAGTTCAAATTGAACCGTTCTTATATTGGTCAGTTCCATTTTTATTTCCTGCATTTTTCCTCACTTTTTTTGCTTCCCATAGTCTGAATTCTGTGTCTTTCATCAGGGACAGGTTGTTCTGCATGGATTCTATTGCTTGGCATCTGGGAGATTCTTTTTTTTTTTTGGTCAATGATTCATTAAGGCTATGGGGATTGCTGCTTTTGTCTTCACTGGTTCTTCCTCATCTTTGAAGACAGATTCTTCTCTTTTTATTTTATTTTTTAGTTAGATAAGGTTGCTATTGTTGATGGCCTTTTGTGAGATATACTTCTAATTTTTAATTTTTTTTTAATCCAGCAGTGTACTCTCCTCCTTCCCCTGGGGATTGTATTCTGTGAGGTCCTGACCACTATGGTCCTGCACCTCTTCTGGGTCTAGCTGCCTTGTGAGGTTGTCACCATTTGACTGATGCTGAAAGGTGTCTGCAAGGTGTTCCATGATGACAATACACAGACGTTGAATTCTGAGGGAAGATGGTCACTGATATCTCTGGAGGATCCCCTGGAGAAGTTCTCTGATGCCTCAGTCTGTGGACTAGTCTGTGAGATGTATGGTGACATGTGCTTTATTCTTATCTCCTTCTCAGAAGCTGTGTTATTGTCTCAGATGTACCAGGGAGGACCCCAAAAAACCAGAATTATTTGTTGGAGGGAAGGTCCTTTGTAATAAAGGTTTCTTCCTCTAGGTAATTGTTCTAGGAACCCACAGGCATCAGTGTATCAGCTTGCATTGTTGTGAGAGGCTGTGTTTGGATTCAGTGACTTTTTTTTTCTTTCCTTTCTTTCTTTCTTTTTTTTTCCACATGAAATAAGTTCCCAAAGGGAAACATTTTGCTGATGTGAAAGAAATGAAACAAAAAACAGCAGAAGCACTAAAAGGCATCAAGACTGACAAACTTAAAAATTGTTTTGAGCAATGGAAAAAGCATCTCAATAGGAATATTGCATCAAACGGAGAGTACTTTGAAAGTGACAGACGTTTAAGCATGTAAGAACAAGTACACAGTTTTTTATAAATATCTTCTGTTTTGGGGGGACTCCCCCCTTATGATTGGTTGTTACAGTTGGCCTCCAGCCAAGAGGTAGCTCTTGGAGGAAACAGCTCGCTGTGACAGTGGCTGTGGGCTTTTATGTTTGGCCTCTGTTTCCCCAGGGATGTGCACAGATGACCTACGTGACTGGTGGAGTTGCGGAAACTCCCAAAGATCCTCAGTCCCTGGGATTTCAAGGGGACTGATGGGGGATTAAGTAGGCTGGGGAGTACTGAGTCAGACTAGGCCACTCTCTGGCTCCCCTCTGTGGGCACCATTGGCTACTCTAGTGGAAACCAGTTGCCCTGGATGCTGTGGTCATGTTGCAGGGATGGCCAAGCCTTTTCTGACGTACAAAAGAGTTCACACAGGGAGAAAGGTATTGCCAGGACCACAGGCTCCCCCTCTCTCACTTCCACCAACTCCGGCTCCCCTTCCCTTGTCTGAGGCTGTCTTTGCTCAGAACTCAGTTTCTTTCTGCAGTGTTTTTTTCTACAGGCTGGAACTGACTGGTTTGCCTTCTGATCCCCAGAAGTGAGAACTGTGGCAGCACTGCTGGAATGGCAGAGTCATCTGTTGCCCAGAAGCATTCATTTGGGGAGAGAGAGGTTGCCAGGAGGTCCTCCCAACTCCCCTTTTCCTGCTAGAGGCTGATATTCAGAATTTAAAAGTTTTTTCAGCAACAGGATCTCTGTTGCAGCTTGCCCCAAACCCAGAGGTTCCTTCAGTGACAGAGGCTGCCTTTGGAGTGAGTGAAGGTGGCAGAGCTGGGGTATTTTGCTGGCCAGGAGCTGGTCACCAAATGCTGCCTGCAGGGAATGAGTTCTATAGGATGGTGTGGCCATAGGCAGTCAGAGCTTGAATGGGTTCTGACCTCCTAAGGCTCCCATGTGGGCTCTGGCAACAGACAGCTGTGCCATATCTGAGCCATTTCCTGTGTGAGATTGGAGTCCCACGAGGCTTGGTGGCCCTCCTATTCCGTCAGTAGCAAGCATAGTGTCCTAATTTCCTGCACTCATCATTTTGCACACTCAGTGGTTTTGTTTAGGATGCAAGCCAGGCAGGAAGGGGACTTCCTGGGTCCAGAGCCTGTTGCCCCTTCTCTCCTCGTCACTCTTTGTGTGTTCCAGTGGTTCTCATTGGGTTGTGGTATGCATCCTCCATCTCAATCTGCTCCAAATGCTGGGAGTCTCCGACTGCGGGAGTCTTCCATGGCTGGGATACTCTTCCTTGATCTGCTCTGTGAGAGAAGCGCCAGTTGGCTACCTCTGGGTGGCCTTCTTGAGTCTCTGGAATGTTTTCCAGTTTTTCAGGTGTCCCAGAATCTCCCCCCAACTCCAAATACCTGCGGGTCGCAGGGTGACAGACTCTGTGGCAAAACCATCTGAGCCTCACAGAGCCAAAGACACAGAGTAGTGAAGAAGAACCCAAGATTTGTCTGGGGCAAGAGACAAAGGCCTATTGTTGTAGTCTAAGAAAAAGATTGTACTGCTGTGGTATTCTAGAATGCATTTATTACTTCCCAAATGTATAATATAATGTTAATTTGTAATAGAAATAAAAGATAAAAGGAGATATTCTGGGCAATTAGCAATTGTTTGGTTGCTGAAATTATCAGGAAACTTAAATTTAAAAAAAATTTTTTTTTAAGAAATGGTGTCTTGCTATGTTGCCCAAACAATTTTCTTGCTTCAGCCTCCCTAGACTCAAGGAATCCTCCTGCCTCCGCCTGCCAAGTAGCTAGGACTACAGGTGAAGCCACCACACTTGACTAAGAAATATATTTGTAATACCTCCACCGTTGACCTTTCTAAATCTCTTTTATAATTTAATTCCAGGGTTATACAAACATATACTGGGCTTGTTTCCTAAAAAATCAGAAAAAGGCCAGGCTCCATGACTCAGTCTGTCATCCCAGCATTTTGGGAGGCTGAGGCGAGTGGATTGTCTGTGCCCATGGGTTCAAGACCAGTTAGGGCAAATTGGCGAGACCTCATCTCTACAATCAAAAATCAAAAACTAACCAGGTGTGCAAGCCTGTATTCTGGCTACTTGGAAGGCAGAAGGATCGCAGGAACCCAGAAAGTTGAGGCTATGGTGACCATGTGTGTGTCACTGCACTCCAGTCTGGGCAACAAGAGTGAGATTCCAACTCAAAAAAGAGAGAGAGAGAGAGAAAAAAGTGAGAGAAACTGAGATTAACTACAAGAGCAGTGGTCTTCACCCTTTAGGAAATTAGAAATCACATGACAATGGTCAGTTGTGCCAAATGCAAAAATGCAAGTATATGGTGATTTCTCAGAGTCTAACTGATGACGTTGGAGATTGGTTATAACATTTCTCTTACAAGGTAACAGCAGCATCCTTTAGGGACATCCATGCACTGCCCGACAGAATGTATCATCTGCAAAACAGAGGTCAAAGACTACTCAGCTGCAAAGTCATCAACTGTGGAAGACAAAGTGAGTTTCTGAAACAGGCTTGATTAAATTTGGCCAAGGGCATCCTCTTCGTTTCTTACCCTCCAGCTTCTATTACTTGGCAGGGTCTTAGTACCCTGGTTTCTTCCACTTGGCTCAATGCCATAAGTGGATTCACAGTGTGAGAGACTAATCGTGAATGTGAATAAGGAATTTCTAGGGCAGAAAAGTCTTCATTCCATGCATGACCATATGCAGGTACCAATGTGCGGATGGAGTAAAAGTTGCCATAATTCTAAAAATGTTCACTAGAGATTAAACCACTTAAGAAATCAACTCCTTCTTACCTATTTTTCTTCCTATTTAACATTGAAATTTATCCTTACTTTCTGAGTATCTTATGCTACACCATTCTTTGATTCGAAGAAATGGTAGAAATAAGGGAAGGGTAGTATACGAACAAAAACCAGCAGTGCAATGAAATTGCCAATACCTGAAGACGTTTTGGGATATCTTGAAATTTACTTTTGGGATCTCCTAGAACAAATTATTCCACACATAGCGATTTTTGGCACATGAAGATCTGGTGATGAGACCAGCTAAAAATTGAAGTAGAAATCAATGAATATAAATGGAGATACCTTTTCAAAAGAAGATGGTTTGGCTATTAAAAAAATAGGGAATTGTTGAAATAATTTTTAAGATTGATTCAATTTATATTCAGCTATAAAAATTACGAAAAGTAAAATTCACTACTTTTTTAGTAAACTGTCATGCATCTTGTCAAATAAATACTACCATCAAGAAAATTATTCTTAATATATTTTCGTGTTGTTATGTGCCTAGTTATAATTTTGACTGCATTCTTTAAAAAGATAATGTCTTAATTCATAATTGTTGGTGTTTTTTTCCAAGTGTAAAATCCAATAACTGAAAAAAAATTTTCAACTGTTTATTTTTCCACATTGTTTATTTCTTTGTTTGACTACCTCGTCCTTTTAGATCACTTTGAATTCCCTTTGTGGGCTTTTATTCTGACATCAATTACAGAAAAATAAGGAATCTCCTGTATTTCATTCTTATTTTTAAAAAAATCTAGCCATGTATGGATTTAATTACATTTGATGCATATTTGCTTATATTTATTTAGTGGGAGCCTGGGAGAATTATTTATTTGTATCTATCCTTCTGAATCATTTGGGGATATTGCTAAAATGGAGAATCTTTTCAGCAAGTGTTTAGGTATAAAACTCTAGACCAGTCTGATTTACACACAAGACAAATCTGAATTGTTATTAGTAGCTAAGCATCAGTAATGCTTGTGTGTTCCTCAGATGACTCCAAAGATACCCAGAGTGTAACCCACTGCATACAAATTCCCCAGGGCAAGACCATGTCTTTGTTAATTTTTTGACATTCTCACGGCCCCAATAAAATATTTTGATGAAATTAATGGGTTTTTGTCAGACCAGGAATGTCATTTCCTGTGCTCCAAAATGTGGTTTGTTATAACATGAATTATAAATGGTTAACTGAATTTTGGGACTTAGATTCTGAAATGTCTTCCTCAGTTATGTTCAAAGGCAGATGCCGTTATGGAAGCATAAACTCCAGTAACCATGAATAAAGCATGCTGACCTTGAGTTAGAGCTGACAATGCCCTTTTCTTTATGAAAATAATAGCTTTTGTCACTCACCTTATGAGATGAAATTTAAAAAAAAACCAAGAATTCTGCAAATATAAAATACTTTTTTACATAAGAACAAAACTACCACCTCATCAATATTGTTCACAGAACAAAGTATATATTCACAGAAAATAGAAACTAAAATCCACAGAACTATATACATACAAGGACTCAGAGCTAGGTGTCTTTGTTCTTAACTTATATGTGTTCCCCATTATTTAGAATACTTTCAGCCTATACAAGTCACATGTGGTTCTTTGCTTTCTCTCTCTCTGTAAACTTTATGACTAAGGGAAATAAAATATCAATTTTAGTTTAAGTTGATGTAAAATACAAACATTTCAAATGTTAAAAAAAAAACAAAAAACTTATGGGCAACCCCTTCAGGTCCCCTCCCACTGTGGGAGCTTTTCTGTCCTCTCAATAAATCCTGCTTTCAAAAACAAAATCACTTATAAAAGCAGCATTGATTTTAATTCAGTTAAGTATTCTTGAGATAAAATCCTCAGGATAAAACTAGTTAACTCTAAATTGTCAGTGGGTCTATGTGGTATACAAATTAATTCATATTGTCTTTATGTTGCACAGCTAGCTCTTTGTACATACAGATATTACAGACTTATGGCAATTTGTAAAAAAATATCTTCTGTAATTTCTCCCACAAGTTTCCCCTCTTTAAAAATTGGAAAGGTACTAATACAGTAATACCCAGGGCTGCCACACTGATGTGATTCATGCTTTGCAATCATATAATGTTGTATCTAGTCAACTGAATTTTAAGCAACTGAATGCTAGTCAGAAAATTTTATCCCACTTAGGAATAAGTTCACAGTGACAGAATATATTTCCCTTGTGAGTCCAAACATTGTCAGTGAGGAAAGGCTTTTAGTTGCTCCTGGTCTGGGCTCAAATCTCTAAAGAAAAAGGCACTTACTAAAACTATTATCTGAGTCCCTTAAAATATATGGCTCTGACTACCAGCGCTTTCTCTATTTTTCACTTCAAATATGAACAAATAAGAGCTATTCCTCTCCCAGAAAAATCTAGGAATGTTTCTTCACGTGGGAAAAACCAAAAGAGAAAGAAAATCAAGGATCTCTCAATTTTCATTGGGAAAGGAAGATATTTTTTCTAGGCAGATTTTTAAATATTATTCGTACTTACAAGAGTCACACAAAAACAAGCCAAATTTTTCTTTCCATGTTGTTAATTTCATAAATAAGTCACGAAATCTGATGGAGGTCAAAGAATGAATACCATTTCATTTGTGTTTCTTTAAAGATGAAGACTTTTCCAGTGGTTTATAGAAGAAAAGTGATCTTCCATTGAGTAAACCCAAAACGCCTTGAACAAAAATGGGTATTTTTGAATAAACTTCTTAAGGCTACAAATTAATCATTTTGCTCTGTTTCTTTGAGAAGCTCAGGAGAGTTTTGTGATTTTTCTAGCTGGCGAGTAATTTATTTATTGCTGACAGCTAGGCCCTGAACCAGCAACCAGCACAAATAACAATATGGAATGGCACACAATAAAGATTACCAGAATGTTTTGTCTTTCCTCATGATGTGTGGGGTCCACTAGTTAAAAAATAATTTAAATTAATGTTTTATATCAAATTATATTTCCAAGAACTCTGAGCCTTCAGAGTGTTTCTAAAGATTCTTATATTATTTGAATTTAAAAAAAGAAAACATAACTTAGATTAGTTACTTCCATCCGAACCTGTGATAACTGGTAGGAGGTAAAGGACTTTTGGAAGACTGAAAAATACCAAGAATATTGACACAGGGTACAGTTCAAGTTGACCCTAAATAATGTCTATATAAATAGAGCTAATGGTATTAGAATGAAAAGAAACACAAGCATGCAATTACATTACTCTTTACTGACTAGGCCAAACCCAGCCACAGATTGAGCAATTCGCTACCTTTGCACTTCTGTGATCAATTTCTAATATGAAGCTCACCTCTTGTATAACAAGATCAAAGCTTGCTTCCAGGATGACCCTGAAGTCATCTGGGAAGGAAGCCTTAAATCAAGATATCTAATATTTGGAGATATCAGGCAAAAGAACATTTTTGATACAAATAAATGACTTCAAAATAAAAGTACATTATTTGGAATTAGTAACTTTTAAAAAATTTATGTTGTTTGTTGACATAGTCATAAGTTTTTTAAAAAATATTGAGTGTAACGACCTTTATTTTTTCAAAGAATGTCATTGAAAAGAAATCTATTCTACTTTTTTCCTCATTAATTTTGTCATAACATATATAATTTATTTCATAAACTGTATAAATTTTTATGGAAATTCGAGTATGGAAACTAAGTTACTTCCCAATGATAACGATAGCCAACTTTATTTGTATCTGATACTGCTAAAATTTTCTCCATAGGACATTTTAAATTTAGATTCATGAGTTTGAAAACAAGTAGGCAGAAAATACTTGAGATTAAGTTCTGCTTTCATATGCACATAGGCAGTTAAACAAATCTAATTTTATTTCCAATTTTTCATTTGTACATTGTATATCCTTAAAATTACCCAAAATCAATAACCTTTTTTCCCTACTTCTGTATAATGTATATAATGTGTATAATACTTCACTTCATGACTTTTTATTTCAATTTTGATCATTACATTGAATAATGTATATAAAGAACTTAATTTAGGGCCTAAATTATGCATAGAGAGTTAGAAAGCCTTACTACAAGAGTAATGTTACTATGGGAGCTATAGCTGCTACTACTGTTATTATTAGTTCTGATAGCAATGGCTAATATTGAATAATTACTTGCTTTGTGCCTGGATTACATACATGCATCATCGCATATTCAGAATACTCTGATGTGGATACATTGCCTGAGGAGCCTGAAGTTTAAAGATATGACAAAAATTTCCAAGGACCAACCCAAATGTGTAGCCACTGCTTAAGCATTATCCAAACATTCACACCCTGTACACCCTCCCAAAATACCCCTGCCTTTTTTCTAGGATTCCTTTATTATAAACAATTCTTGCAGATATTATTAGATTAAATGTTAGCATGTAACTGCCTTTGTCCTTGTAATTAAAAAACATTTGCCTTGCAACTATTACTTTCAGAAAAGTTATATTCGGACTAGGACTCCTAACACGTCCACTTAGAATAAATGAGAAAGAATGTCAGAAAATGAGAATTAATAGGGGGTTTTCTACTTGTTATTTGATCTATGCCTCTTTTGAAGATGCTGATTCAAGTCAATTTTTTAAATTGTTATTCATTATTAATGAATAGACAACCTGTAACCCAGAAAGTTTCTGCTTTGCTTTATCTAAATCACTCATATTGACAATATTCAGAGCTTTGATTTCATCTCACCATATAATTGTCCACATGTAACAAAATGTGAGCACCCATTATACACTGTGTGGTGCTCTAAGTGCACCTGTCTCATTATCTGCAGAAAATAACTATATCCTGAGATGAAGGAGGTTAAAAGAAACTTTTGACTTCTAAAACTTGTCAGACAAAGGAGTCCAGTCTTCTTTTTCCTAAAAAGACATTCTTAGAATAAGGACTGTCTACGTAGATTTTAGTAGGTTTAAAAAATAAAATTTCTCAAGCATGAAATCAAGACCCGACACATTGTATGTCGATATTACCTCAAGAATAACAAATATATTTCCTTTTGGAGTCTGAACAGTAGTTTGGAGTTATGCATGATAATCATGTAGTATTTTTGGTCAACACAATGAATGGTGTCATTAAGCCATTGCCATTCTAATTGGATTATAAACAAAGCAAATATAAAGGTATATAAAGAAATAAAAAACCTGACAGTCTTTTTTAAAATTCAGAATTAAAATCCTTAAAAATTGCGGGGTCGTATGGGAGGTTGATATTTAAAGCTTTTAGGAATCGCCACACTGCTTTCCACAGAGGTTGCACTAGTTTACACTCCCACCAACAGTGTAGAAGTGTTCCCTTTTCTCCACACCCTCTCCAGCAGCTGTTATTCTTTGAGTTGTTGATAATTGCCATTCTGACTGGAGTTAGGTGGTATCTCAGTGTGGTTTTGATTTGCATCTCCCTGATGATTAGTGAGGTTGAGCATTTCTTCATATGTCTGTTGACTGCTCGGATGTCTTCCTTTGTGAAGTGTCTGTTCATGTCTTCTGCCCATTTTTTAATGGGGTTGTTTGTTTTTTTTCTTTTCAGCACGTTTGAATTCCTTGTATATCAAAGATGTTAAGCCTTTGTCTGACCTGGTGTTGGCAAATACTTTTTCCCAGTCTGTAGGCTGTCTCCCTGCTCTCTTGATGGTTTCTTTGGCTTTGCAGAAGCTTGTCAGTTTAAGAAGGTCCTACTTGTCTATCCACTCTCTTATGGTCTGTGGGTTTTGGGTATATCTGGAAGAACACAAATCACTGTATAAAAAAGACACCTGCACACGTATGTTTATTGCAGCATTGTTCACAATAGCAAGAACCTGGAAGCAACCATGCTGCCCATCAAAAGAGAACTAGATTAAAAAAATGTGGTACATATACACGATGGAATACTATGCAGCCATAAAAAAGTAAAAAAAAATCATGAGTTTTCAGCAACCTGGATGGAACTAGAGTCTATAATACTGAGTGACCTCTCACAAAAACAAAGGTCTGAGTATCACATATTCTCACTCATATAATGGACCTTGAACATCCAACCTAATACTATAAGAAAATGACTGACAGTAGTGGGAAACTATGGGTGGGGGGAGGGAGATGGGATTAGCGAGCAAATATCTGTCTGGGGATGGGGAAGCACCTCTTATCAATAGGGTGCCTGAATGAAACGTATCTGTATACCTAACCCTTAACTGTAGCCTACAACATCATAATAAAAAATATTGATTATAAAAAATAAATAAATAAAATCCTTAAAAATATTTTAGAAAGTTGTCACCATTCATCTAATCCAAGACCCGGTTTTGTTGAGCTAGATATTTAATAAGAAATGTCTGAGGTAACTTTTTAATGAGAAGCCTTCAATTTTGACATTAAAGGGACCCTTATTTTCTAGTAGGATATGTGTAGTTGACTATTTGGTATATACAGAAAACATAAAGAAAAAATAAAAGTGTTTGTTATTTTTGACATATAAAAACACAGTAAATATTTTGGTTACATACCATTCTTTTCCCCATATGCATGTAAATTCATATTTTATTTTATGTAATATGAATTATGTTCTCTCTTATGTGCACATATATGCCATATTTTGCATTTGATAAAATGTCTTTCAACTACTATGTCACAAATATTATTTATCATATTATTAAATATTCTTCTAAGATGTATTTGGTGGCCATATGCAGCCCAATTGTATACTTAAAGTCTTTATAAACTTACCCCTTATTTTTGAGCATGTAGCTATTTCTTTCTCACAAACACACTATTTAAAATGCTGAAATAAGCATTACTGAACTTTTATTTTCAAGTGCATTTTAAACAATTTTTCTTAGAGTGCATTTCTAGAAGTGGCTTTACAAGACCAATAAATATGTATATATTGATTTTTTAAAATTTAGAGACAAATTATTCTATAAAATATGTATAATTTTAAATTCAAATGTTTTGTTTCTAAATGCTTGGCTCTAGGAAGCTTCTCAAAGATGCAAAAAATTGGACAAGATAATATTCCCATGTCTTTGTTATACTAAGTGTATTTTGATATATGAATAATATATATGTATATTTCGCTTTCTTCTCTCCATCTTTTCCTCTACATATCACTTTTTTTCTAGTTCTTTATACTTTTACCTTCACAATGGTTTGGATTTTTTTGAATTTTTCCAATATTTACGAGAATTTAGAGGACATAACAATGACTAATGCCTTTCTTCAAATTGCTTCTTGCTTGGTATCCTAAAATGGATATAGATATAGATACGTACAAATACATTATAGGTAGAAAATGATCAGTGACTTAGAAGAGGATGTATCCTTCCACTTATCTATCCTAAGAGCACTGTTTTATTTTTAATAATGGGTGCAGGATAGAGTGACAGTTTTAGTGAAAATCTCATCAAATATCCAGCTTTTGTGCAGAGTGATACTAGCTTCCTGGCAATTAGCTCCCAACAAAACTTAGTCAGGTTTTCTTTGGTGAACACATTATCTTTCTTATTCCTCACCTTGGCAGTCATCTTTAGTTATCTTGACATTTCTACAAGAACACCATGGTTTCAATCAGAAACTCATAATTAATTAAAGTCCATGACAAAGGGTCACTGATTCAGGCCTATTTCATACCGAGAATGCTATTGAATATTATAATTCTCTGTGGAGTTAATAAAGAATGGAGAAACTATTTTTGAACACTGCACATTCAGGAAATTCATGGTATAAAAACTAAGATAGCTTATCCCAACATTTCACAATTAAATAATAATCATACTATTAAGTAATAATCATATTACTTAGAATATTCCAATTAAATATTTGGATCATTTCAAATGTGTATTTGAGTTAGTTATTTTCTAGGTAAACAAAAAGATTTAGCTATTTAAGTGGTTTGCACTCAATCATTCCCAATGTCTACCATACTTGGAAGTAGTTCAGGCACCAAGGGCAAAAGAATTAACACTGTTTTAAGGGTACCATATGCAATTATTTTGTCAAACTTTTAAGGTAAATATTATTTCTTATTTTCAACAGCGGAGAATTGAACTTCAATCATAGTTCATATAGTTATTTAATGTGAGAAAATGTGATCAAAGCCAGTCACATGACTAAAGTCAGTGTCAATATGAGAAGAAACAATACAAGGACTTGAAACAGGGAAACTTAGATCACTGAGGAACAACAAAGTAAAATTTTAGTGTAATCACTATTTTGTTGAATTCAGTGTTAATATATTTATAGAACTCCTTATTTGGAGGCTTCTACACTTTACCAAAATGCGTTTTTAATCTGTTACAAGTCACAGAAATATCCATTAAAACTGACTGATTACAAAATATGTGTATGACTAGAACTACAGAACCATCAAACTATTTTGGACATTCTTGACTCATGTATTTTTTTATTCATACTTATTACACATTCTTAGTACTCTAAAAAACCCTGTGAAAACTGATGAAACAGATATCACTGTGCTCATGAATGTTCAAGAGATGTTAAACAAAGATTTAAAAACTTTTTAAATAAAATTGTGATAAAATTCTAATTTTAAAAGTTACATTAATGGTTAAGCAGCCAAAAAGGAAATATAATTAACAGCTATTAAACATACTTTTAATAGCCAGAAGAATTCTAGAAATATACAATACATAAATCAATATAGTCTTATAGACTTCTTCCCAAACTGATATTCAGTTTGATATTCAATAGGGTTTTTTGTTTTAATTTCCTAAAACTATAGGAATATTTTGACAATGAAGGCATTTATTTTACAGTATAACTGCACAGTTTTCAACATTTCTCTTAACATATGCCTAATAAATATTGGGGCATGCAATTTAATTTGCCATAATTTCTCAAAAAAAAAAGAGAAAGTCTTGGCTGCTAGTATGGTATTTCTGATTATTTTTATTTCAGAATAAAGCCAGAATAACAGAAGTTTCCTGGAAGAATCATTGGTCATTGACTTGATCTCATTTTCAGGGCCAATGCATCTGGCAGTCATGAACCATAGTGCCAAGCTGCATATTTCTCAACGTCAAGGACTGGGAAATATACCAGGAGGACTCAATCAAAGAATGTTCAGAGGAGAGGAATAGATTATGATTGAGTATAGAAGCCACAAGTCCAAGCTATAGCAGCAAAAAAATAAATAAAATAAATAAATAAATAAAAATAAAAAGTCATCTCCATGCATTGAGCTCAGGGTTTTAAAGAAAAAAGGACCAGAAATTGGACTATGTAAAAAATGACTGAAAACTAAACAGTAAAAGAAACTCAAACCATCACTATGGAAATTACATGACTTCATGTTTAAAAATGCTTTGTCACATGGCAAACATTACAAGTGATTTAAACAAAATAATATTTAAGGCTCAGGCCATATCTAATAAAAATTATATAAATAGTTCCAGGGGTGAAAATTGACCTTATTAGTGATTTGATTTGCCTCACAGGGGTAAACAGTTCAGTTTAAAGACATCGTGCAGGATTAAACATCTGAATCTATTTTACAGAAATATATTTTCCTGTCCATATGTTAGCACAAGGTCTCATTAATCATAAACTTTGTCCGTATCCCCACTGTTGTTAACAACTGGTTTCATCTTCGGTTTTTTTATTTTTTATTTTTATTTTTTATTTTTTATCTTTTTATATTTTTTATTTTTTATTTTTTTGAGTTGGAGTCTCACTCTGTCGCCCAGACTGGAGTGCAGTGGCCGCTCCCGGCCACCGCAGCCTCGATCTGCTGGGCTCCGGCGATCCTTCCACCTCAGCCTTCCCAGTAGCCGGAATTACAGGCATGCGCTACCATGCCCGGCTGATTTTTTTGATTTATTGTAGAGATGAGGTCTCGCTGCCCAGGCGGGTCTTGAACCCGCGGGCTCAGGCAATCCACTCACCTCAGCCTCCCAAAGGCGCGGGATTACAGGCTGAGCCACTGAGCCCGGCTTATCTTCGGTTTTTATCAGTTATCAGATTCCTGACTGGTTACATTGAGCTGATAATCTACTTTATCATAATTATTTCTACGATGTTATTTCTGTTCTTTTGATTTGGTCTACCTTGTTCCTAATCTATTGCTTACCCCGTTCTGTCTCTTGAAATTCAATCTAATAATTTTCCAGATCCTGATTCTTGTTTTGCCACCAACATTTTAAGCACTTAGTTCTGTTTCTTCACTGTTTCTTTGACTGTTGACTACTATCGACTACTTAGATTTTGGCTCATTTTATTTTTTTTTCTTCTTCATTCATAATTTGTCTGTAAATACCAACTTATCGTCCAACTATATTATGCTCTTATAATTGGTGTATAACTGTGAATGCATTATTCTAGTATTTCTTAGTGCTATTTCATACACACTGGGAGAGACAAAAATGTATCGATTTTAATTATCTATGTATTACCTTTAAGATTTGAATTAAATAACACTAGCAATGTGTCATACAATGTTCTCTCAACTGGGTTCCCCCCATTTTCTTTGACTGTCCTGCACGTTGCATGGCATGACTAGCATTCATTTGATTAACGCCATGCTTTGAGCAAATGTCACACTTAAAATGTATATACGTTTTTTGGCACCCCTGTGTTTTAAAGTGATTATGGGAATAAATGCTTTCTGATGCTAAAAAGAGGAGGAGTGAGAAGGGAAAGAAACACAAATACATGCAGAAACAAGTAAGAAACTTCAAACCAGTAAGAAAAAAAGTAAAATGTTTTATGAGAGATAATTTTTCTAAAACGTCATCTTTTATGCTTTTTAAAATGCAATTTAAAAAGCAGAAAAGGAGTAACTTAACAGTAGTAATAGTTTAGTAAGATTCTTTAAAGTACTAGGGAAAAATAAGTTGAAATTAGTAGAATATAAGCAGCCACTTACTTCAAAAAGCAGATTCAAAATAAAGAGTGTCATCACAATTTTACTATTGTGACTATTTCTCTAGTTGTGTGCATCAAGGGAAGCTAAACGATACTGAATTTACATTGTACAGCCATCCTATTGATTAATAAGAGAACTGAGATATACTGTTATAGGTCAATAGACAACAGAAACCACGTTCTCTCTCTCCTTTGTTTGTTTACTATAAAATATTTTGTTCTGGATAGAAACTGTCCACCTAGATAAAACTTTCTTAGAACTGAGCCATATCTATTACTTTTTAAATAGAAACTATGTATTTCACACACTTAATCTTGGAATCTATCCACACTAATTTGCATTATTCACAAAAGAAAAGAGAACCACAAGATCCACTTCACAATAGGTCAAATCCATGGCATATGATAGAAAAAATACAGATCTGTTGGGTGCAACAGAAATGACAGAAAATCAATTTCTGAAACTTTTGCATGAAAAATAAACAAATGAAAAAATCATTAAGGCCAAATCTTAAGGTTTAAAGAGAGAAATAAGATACAATTTAACAACCCTACAGAAAATGAAAGCATGTAATAAAGACATGTTCAAAAATCACATCATAACTATAATATCCTATGTGCTTGAAAATAAAATAGCACATTACATACACCAAGGAAATATTATAGACATGTGAAAGAAAATATTAATCAGAATTTTCAAAACTCAGAGATAAAATGAGGAAACCTAGGGGATGATTAGAAATAAAACAAAATAATTTTATAAATGAAAACTGAACTAGAAGACACAAAAGAGTGAATAAATACAACAAAAGGCCAATGTCTTAAGAGAAATAGAAGACAAAAAGGAGCTAGCTAGATAGATATAGATATATAAATCAAGAAGACAGAGACAAAAATAATTCAAGAGAAAGTAAAATCATTGAATATAGACAAGGCACAGATATTAGAATGTCCTAAAGAAGGGATCCAAAGCAAGGACTGTGCTAATAATCAAAATTATAATTTAAAAAATTTTCTGAAATACTAAAGATTTGAAACTACCATATTGAAAGAGCACACTTTATATCTGAAAATAAAAATTTAGAATTAACAGGATATATTCTAGCAAAATTCCTGGATGCTAAAAGAGAAGAAAAAAATGCTTTGCATTTCTAAACAAAAAAAAGTAGATTCTATATAAAGAAAAAGGTTTGACCCAATGGCCAACACATAGCAATAAGCATTTGTGACTCGCAGATTTTGACCAAAGTGTAATTTCTCACTAAATGAAACCAGGATTTCTCGGAGAAACGATTCTCATAGGTACAAGATAAGTCTGGAACTCTGGCATGCTAGACAGCAATGAGCTAGGTCTCTGGGTTTTGTTTCCAATTAGAACCCTGCCTCAGAACCATTTGGATCTAGCCTTTCTTTAGAAATATGTATTGTCACTTTTAACCCGGTATCAAAAGCTGTGGATAGTCTTCACATTTCTAAACATTCAACCCCTATATTGCCACATTTTAGTATATTTCTTTACTTTTTGGTGCTTTGTTTATTTGTTTTGTTTTCGTTGTTGTTTTGTTTTGAGTCATGGAATCAGTTTGCTGCTCAGGCTGAAGTACAGTGGCACCATCACGACTCATCACAGCCTGGAACACCTGGGCTCAAGATATTCTTTGCCTCAGCCTTCAGAGTCGCTGGGACTACAGGTGCATGCCACCTCACCTGGCTAGTGTTTTGTTTGTTTGTTTTGATTTTTTTGTAGAGACAAGGTCTGGCTATGTAGCCTAGGCTGATCTTGAACTCCTGGGCTCAAGCAATCCTCCAATCTCAGCCTCCCATAGTGCTGTGATCACAGACATGAGCCACTGCACTCAGCTTGCTTTTCTTTTCTTATGTATGCATATATCTTCTAAATATACTTACCATTTTGTAACATTCAGATCATGCAAATATTATGTTAGTCTTGGATATTCCTTGAGTGTAAATATTTAATGGTCTAAATGAATCATATTGCATGAATGCATTTTTAAACCAATCTTCTATACTCATTGCAAATTGTCTTATTATAAGTCATGCTTAGAAGTGTCTAGGAAGAGTCTTTTGATTGTCTACATAAAGGATTCTACTATGTACTTCAAAGGGATCATGTTATTTTCAAACACTTGTTATACGATATAGCTATTGCTACTTGAGTTGCCTATTGAACCAAGTGGCTAAAATTGAAGATAATGTTAGAGATAATATGTTTTAAAATATTCTCCAAAGAGGCAATGTTACCCTAAGAATCTGATCATGAACATGTGCAATTTTAAACTGCATCTGCCAATATTTTAATAAGATTGGAAAAAAAAAGGGGGGGGATGGAGGTTGGAAAGAGAAAAAGAAAGAGAGTGAGTAAAGGGAGAGAGAAAGAATTTCTACAAATAAAATTTTAAAATATAGATGAAAGAGATAAACGGGAGAAGACAGAAAAAGCTAGAGGCCAGAAAGTGGAAGTAGGTGCTAGTTCCATAGGGGAATAATAATTCCTGACTTTGGTGTCACCCATTCCTTGCAGTCATGTGAAGCTAATCAGACTTATACTCCAAGAAACAAATAGTGGACACCCATTTCATAATAATCATGAGAAAAGAGATTGTAGTTTTATTATCAAGTAAAGACCCATAAATAAGAAGTGGTGCTCTTGCCCAAAAACAACTACACTAGCTAGATAGAAGGAAATTTTTCCCAATCCTGGAAAATGCTAATTCTATAATCTACTGATAACTTTATGAAAAAATATTTAGCATAGCAATTCTTGTACATTTTAGTCTTAGGATGACTTTAAAATATTTTTAAAATCTTAAGAACCATAAAAATATGTTGTTCTTGTGAGCTATACCTATCGATATTTATCAAACTAGAAATTAAAACTGAGTAATTAAAAATATTCGCTTTTAAAATTATTAAAGCAATCTTTTAAATTTTTGTCTTGATTTCATTGTTTACCGAAAATTGTTCAGGAGCAAGTTGTTTAATTTCCATGAATTTGTGTGTTTTTGAGGATTCATCTTGTTATTGATATCTAGTTTTCAAAAAAGAGCTTGGTATGATTTCAATCTTTTGGAATTTATTCAGGGTTTATTTATGATCAAGGATGTGGTCAATCTTGTAGTACGATACATGTGCAAATGATAAGAATGTATATTCCATAGAAACCAAAAGTAGTAACTTTAGTAAACTCAAATCTGAGGAAAACAAAATAATAAAACTATTACATGCTAGAATAAATGAATTTTAAATATGAAAATTTCAAGTAAAATTTTAGTGAACAGAAAGGCATTGTTTTTCATATTTTCAAATTTCTAATGACTAACCTAATAGAAGACAGTTGATTTCTCATATCTGCTTCTACATTTAATTTGTAACAAAATATTGCTTTGGTTGAGGCAAATAAAGAAAATTCATCATCACATAGATAACTAAATATGTGATATTTGTGGATATGTGATAATTCATTCCACAGCAAAAGTCAAGCAATGGTAGTTTCTTAAAGTTTCGTTGCAATGTGAAATCTAAAACAACTAGTGCACAAATTTTACTATGTAAAATCTATTGATCTTCCACTTTGCACATGTCTTTTATTCATGCATCATTTTTATAACATGGAGCATTGATTATTTGAGACATATTGGTTCATTGAACCATGCAGATCTTCTAATATTTGACAAATTACATTATACAATAAGAAAAAGTCATATTTTTAATACCACATCTGATCTCATCAGTAAAGTAGTTCAATATTTGACATTTTAATGCTTTCATGCCCTCATTGACAAGTTTTCCAGAAATCTTATTTTTACTTGAAGGTTCAAATTTTATCACTAAAAAAAATCCAACTGTTTTCATTTAAGTTACTGACTCTTTGTTCATTGTTGAAAGAAATGTGTGCCAAATACTCATGTCTGGATACCTATATTAGTTAACTTTGGAGACATAGGCTAGACTATAATTTTTAAGTTGCTACCTTATGTTCCTTTCCTTTTCTTAGTCTCTAAAGAGTCTTCCCCCATTCTTTATTGAACATATGAAGTTTAACATATGAGTTTTAATTTGGAACTTGGCAGGCATTATCCTTCTGCAGTAAGGAAAACTGAAAACACACGGAGAGCATAGCAAAGTAATCTTATCACTAAGTAAACTAAAAATAAATATTTAATCCACTCCTTATTTTTTTTAAAAAAGGAACATTTCCAAATGCATAGAACAGGGTTTCCAAATGTTGAAAGGGAAATGTCAAAATATTTTAATATGTGGGAGATCAAAAGCTGGTTTTGAGAGCTGAGGAATAGAGATCTGGAACCATAGAGATAAATCAGTAATATATAATGTTCAAAGATAATGCAAAAAGACTGTGCTGATCTACAAAGTACGTTGTACGTAATAATTTTACATTTCAGACACTATTTTTTAACTATACGAAGGTCAAATTCAACTTAATGAGCAATAACATATCCTAAATTTTGATAGTATCAAAATAAGAAGTTCAAAAATCACTTTTCTGAATAGATTAATGAATTTTTTAATTAAACTTTTGAACTTGAAATAATTGTAGATTAACACGTAGTTGTAAGAAATAATACAGATAGATCCCTTGTACCCTTTGCCCAATTTGTCTCAATGATAATAACTTTTCAAAACCACAGTAATGTCACAGTCAGGATATTGACATTGATAAAAACTACTAATCTTCCTTAGATTTCCCAAGTTTTATTTATATTAATTTGTGTGTCTCTGTGTATATTTACTTCTTGACAATTGTGTCACATACATAGATTTGCATATCTTTACCACTATGATCAAGATACAGGAGAGTTTCTTACCATAAAGATCTCTTCTGTTACCCCTTCATACCTCGACCAAAACACACATCGCCATCCTGGTTTTTTACCCAAGAACAATGGTAAATTTTATGTGCCAGCTTGGCTAAGTCATAGTGTTCATGGTCAAACATTATTCTGTATGTTTCTGCGAAGGTGTTTTGAATGATATCGGTACTTAAATTGACCAATTTTGAGTAAGACATATTGCCTTCCATATTGTAGGTGGGGCTCATCCAGTTGGCTGAGGGCCCAAATAGAATTACAGGCTGAACCCCCTCACGTGAGAGAGAATTTCTTGCCAGCAGACAGTCATTGGACTTGAAGACTTGAACTAAAGCATCGACTCTTCTCTGGTCTTCAGCCTGCCATCCTAATTTTGTCAAAAATCAATTTTACATATTTAGGTGCACCTACATTTGATTTCTCTCTTCTGTTTCACTGATCTATGTATCTAACATCTTACCTAGTCCACACTGCTCTATTACTATAATTTTTTTTAGTAAGCATTACTATGAGATAGAATGATTCCTATCGATTATTTTTCGTAATTTTTAAAAAATATTCTGGAACGTGGGCCTTTCCACTAAAAATAGAATAAGATTGCTTATGACTACAAAAACCTTGCTGACATTTGTAGAAATCAGTCAATTGAGGACAACTGAAACTTACAATGTTAATTATTTCAATCCATATATACCATGTATTTTTCTTTTTAAGTAATTTCATTATTGTTTTATAATATTTACTATACAAATCTTGGACATATTAAGATTATAACTATCTCATTTTGTTTGGAGTACTTGTAAATGATATAATTTTTAATTTCATTTTCTAGCATATAAAGATTTGATTTGTGTGTGTGTGTGTGTGTGTGTGTGTGTTTGCTCTTTTATCCTGTGTACTTACTAATCTCATTTTTTAGTTCTGGGAGTATTATTTAATACTTTTTTAAAGAACTTTCTAGGTTAGCAATCATGTCAGTGAAGATAAATATTTTATGTCTTTGTTTCTTTCCAATTGATGTAATTTTTTCTTTTCTATTAACTTTTTATAGTATCTAGTACATTTAGTACTATAACATACAGGAGTAGCAAGAGCATACATACATCTTTGCCTTAGGATGGATCTTAGAAGAAAATGATTATATTTTTCAATAGTAATTATAACATTAGTTGTACTTTTTAAAGATAACCCTTAGCAAATTGAGATAGATCCCCTTTATTCCTAGTGTACTGAAAGTTTTTTTTTTAAACGTAAATGGGTATTAGACTTTGTCAAAAGTTTTTTCTTTGTCAATTGACATGACTATATAATTTTTCTTCTTTAGCTTGCTGATGTGATAGATTACATTAAATGATTTTGGAATGTTAGACCCACCTTGCATATTCAGAGTAAATAACACTTTGTAATGGCATAATTATTTTTATACATTGTTGGGTTGATTTGCTGATATTTTGTTAAGAATTTTGGTAAGTGTATCTTATATGATAAAAACTTACTGTAGTTGTATTAATTTCCTATAGCTGCAGTAACAGATTATCACAAACTGGATGGCTTGAAATAATAGAAATTTATTTTTTCACTGTTCTGGAGACAAGAAGTTCAAAATAGAGTTTTTGATAAAGCCATATTCTCTCCAAAGGCTCTAGGGGAATGCTATGAAATAAATTGTGCCCCCTGAATATTCATATGCTAAAGAACTAACACAACTTAAAGATATTTAAAGATGTGGCTCTTGGGTGATAATTAGATTTAGATGAGATCATGGGTTCTGGGTCCCTGTCAACTTTTTAACTTTAGTCCAGGAATATCCATTCCAGATTTCTGACCTGGTCCAGAACTGTAAAATAATACATTTATCTTACTTTAAGCCACTATATTTGTGACATGTTACAGCAGCAATAGAAAATTAATACAATCATTTAAGAATTCATAAGGAAGAGGACCAACTATTATATTTACCCATTCCAGTGTTTATTGTTTCTTCCTGAAGGTTCAGATTTTCTTTTATTATCATTTTATTTCTGTTGAGATGATACTCTTTAACCATTATGGTGACAAATTCTTAGTCTTTCTTCATCTCAGAATGTTTTCATATTTAAAGCTTAGTATTATCTTACATAAAATTTGCAGTTTAACAATTTTATTCTAGCATTTGGAAAATATTCCATTTTCTTCTGGTTTTCATAGTTTCAGTTAAAAGATAGATGTTCACTTATAGATATTACATTACCTCTCTCTGGTTTTATTTACTTAATTAATTAATTATAGGTAGAGTCTCACTCTGTCACCCAGGCTGGGGTACAGGGACACAATCATAGCTCACTGCAACCTTGAATTCCTGAGCTCAAGCCATCCTCCTGCCTCAGCCTCCTGAGTTGCTAGGATTACAGACATAAGCCATCATGCTTAGCCTGCTTTCCAAATGCGTTCTTAGATTTAAGAAATTTAATATGATATGCCTTGTCATAAATTTGTATTTATCCTATTTAAGGTTCACCAATATTCCTAAATGTATTGGTTTATATCTTTTGCCAATTCTTTTAGCCATTATATCTTGGAATACTTTTTTAGATTCACATTCTATATATTTTTTTATTTTTATAAGATTCCAATGATATATACCTTGGATATTTTTATTGTCCCATAGGCCTTTGAGACACTATCTTCTTAATCAGTTTATTTTGTCTGATATTCAAATAAGGTAGATTTTATTCATGCATTATCAGATTGACTAATTTTATTTTCTGTCATCTCCACTGTACTATTGGGCCCTTTTAGTAGATATTTAATTTTGGTTATTTTATTTTTTAGTTATATAGCTTTTATTGAATCTTTTAAAATTTCTATTTCTTTGCTAAGATCTTTCCCTTTATTTCAAGAGTATTTGTAATTTCTTGTGGAAGCAATTTTATGATGGCTACCATAAAAGTGTTGGCAGATAGTTCCAACAGTCAATTCAGCTTGCTATTGGCATGATTTCATTGTTGTTGTTGTTTTTCTCATTTATGATATGACTTGTCTATGACTTGCTGTGATAAGTGGTATTCTATTATGTTTTGGGAATTTTAGATATTATTTTGGGAGAGTATTAATTCTATTTCTCTTTTAGCAAGTGGTTGTCCTGTTTAATATTTGTGTTGTAATTTAAACAACTATAAATGTTTGTTTTATGTTACAGTACTATGCATAATGTTTAAAGAGTACTAAAGATTTCTCATATTGTTAAATTAATTTAGTTCACATTGAAACATTATGAAAAAGGAAAGCATTTTGCAGAAAAGAAAACTGAGGCACCTATTTTGTTACATGCCAAGTTTATATGATGACTAATCATAGAATCAGGTAGTATTAAACCAAGGCACAGTCCATCTACTGCATTGTTTAGCCTAGTGTTTCCAATATTTTGGACACAAGATCATGTCAAAAAGTTGCTAAAGTATTACCTATTTCTCAGTCAAGTTTCAGTAGCATTTGAATTTATTGTTGTTGCTTGCTGGTTTAATTTTATTTTTTCTCTTTTAATTTTTTAATTTCTATTTATTTATTTATTTATTTTTATTTTTATTATTTTTTTTTTTTTAGTTGGAGTTTCACTCTGTCACCCAGACTGGAGTGCAGTGGCACGCTCCCAGCCACTGCAGCCTCAACCTGCTGGGCTCTGGAAATCCTTCCACCTCAGCCTTCCAGGTAGCTGGAACTACAGGCACGCGCTACCACACCCGGTTAGTTTTTTATTTATTGTAGAGACGAGGTTTCGTCAAGTTGCCTGGCGATTCATGAACCCGTGGGCTCAGGCAATCCACTCGCCTCAGCCTCCCAAAGTACTGGGATTACAGGCTGAGCCACCGAGCCCAGTCTTAATTTTTTTTATTTTAAGGTGTGGGGTACAATTCAAGGTTAGTTTTACAAATGTTCATTATGCAGGTACCCTTGTTGATGAGGTGTACTCCCTCTCCCCTGGCAGATTCCCACTACTGCCAATCCCTCCTCCCTCCCCCAGCAGCTTCCAGCTACTGCCAATCCTTTTCTTATAGTATTATGATAATTGTTTAAGGTTCACTTATGAATGAGAACATGTGATACTCAGTTCTTTGTTTTTGTGTTACACCACTCAGCATTATAGACTCTAAGTCTATTCAGGTTGCTGTGAAGTTCATGATTTTATCCTTCTTTGTGGCTGCATAATATTCCATCATGTATATGTACCACATTTTTTTAATCCAGTCCTCTTTTGATAAGTAGCACGTTGGTCCCATGTTGTTGCTACTGTGACAAACACTGCGATAAACATACGTGTGCAGATGTCTTTTTTGTAGAATAATTTGAGTTCTTTCAGATATATTCCCAGTAGGGGGATTGCTGGGTCATATGGAAAGTTGATTTTTAATCTTTTAGGAATCACCACACTGTTTCCACAGAGGCTGTACTAGTTTACACTCCCACCAAAAGTTTAGAAGTGTTCTCTTTTTGCCGCATCTTCTCCTCATCGGTTGTTTTTTGAGTTATTGATGATGGCCATCCTGACTGGGGCACAGCAGATTGATGACAGGGTGGCCGTGAGCATGCCACTGCACTCCAGCCTGGGCGACAGACTCTTACTAGGCTGGAGTGCAGTGGCATGCTCACGGCCACCACAACATCGACCTGCTGGGCTCAGACAATCCTTCCACCTCAGCCTTCCAAGTAGCCAGAACTATAGGCACACACTACCATGCCCCTACTAATTTTTTTTATGTATTGTAGAAGTGAGGTCTTGCGAAGTTTCTCCGGCTGTTCTTGAACCTCTGGGGTCAGGCAATCCCTCACCTTAGTCTCCCAAAGTGCTGGGATTACAGGCTTGAGCCACCACCGTGTTCGGCCTGGTTTATTTTTTAAAAACTGGCAATAGAATGGTCTGACATCAGTGTGTAAAAGTTTTGATTTTTTAATTAGAGATCTTGATATTATTTTGAAAGCAAAGTAGTACCAGATGTAAAAGTGAATTAATCTGAATTTTTTAAATGTACATACTGATCAAATTGATAGAAATTGATGTCAAATTTAATTATAATGTACATCATTTGTTACAATAACACAGGTTAATTTTTCTAAAATATTCCAAAGTGTAAATAAATGTGTTTAATTTAAGAGAAGAAACTGTTTTTTTAAAAAAATCAGAACATTTTTGAATTTTTGAAATACTAAGAAATAATTATAATTATTTGCAGAAGCTTTCTGTCTTCAGAGTTGCATTTATATGTTGAAGAAGAAATAGATATTTTATCTTCTGAGAAAGCTGCTGTTAACACAGATTATTGAATTCCATTCTAGAAAGATCCTCTAAATATTAGCTCTCAGTGTATTAAATCTGAGTCTCTAATGAGGTCTCAGGTGACTACACCAATTCTTGTGCAGTCCTTATAGAATTCGTTTTTTCTAATTTTACCTCTTTAGCACTTTTTTATGTTACTACTTCCTAGAAGTTGACTTGATGTGGAGAGACACTATATTCTTTCTCAATAGGCCACCGAACCATCAGTGCCAAAGGACATTAAAATTAAAGTCAAATGGAACATTGGCAGGTTGAGTTATAATTGCCTAGTAAGTGAATGGTGTCCTAGAACCATTAGTCTTTAATTCTCTAAGTTGGAAGTAAGAAAAGAGGATCCTCCCACAACCTTCTTTTCAGCAAACCCCACCTGCTAACACCACGTGAAAGCCATCTAAATGCCACCTAACCCAAAACACCAACAAGCAAATAACAGTGACAGCATGCCATATAATTTAACTTAGCTGTCCTTAGTGAATCTGCATACAATATCACAAACACCTCACACATCTCAATCAGTCAGTGTTTACCAACATTTATAAAGCATCAGGCATCCTTCTGGGTTCCAAATATAGATTTTCTAAGGCATGTCAAAAGTTAAAGCAGCAGAAAAACATTTTTTAACAACTGACTTCACTTATCAAACAGCAGAACCCGAAAAAGGTCTCTGGCACCTGAAATCATTTAATGTTTTTATGGCAGTGATAAAAATCACTTCAGATGTTGCTGCAGCAACAGCTTTGAAAGCAATAGAGTTCCGATGTGGAGAAGATCCATCAAAAATAAATCAAACCTCGTTTCTCTGGTGCCAAAGGAAGTGTGTGTAACGGAAAGTTGTTCAGACCAAAGCCACTTGCAGGCTTTGGCTTGGTACAGGGTCCTCTTGCCTAAGTATTCACCAATCAGTCACTGCCCCTCTCATTGCTTCTTCATGATATGGTCAGGAGAGTCATAGACTGTAGATTACAGAGGGTTAAGTGCTTTAAGGCTCTGGAAGCCTTTCCTAGCATACTACTTTGTCACCATGTCATACACACATACTCATACACACACAAAGAGGCAGAGGATACCCAAAAATAGAGAGAGGGAAAGAGAGACAGCAAATAGTTTCATAGAATTTATAAATAAGCTATTTACTATGTTTATTTAACATCTGCTAATTTCTGGTCTCTCCAATGCAAGTGATCTTATTTAATTTTCACAAGGTCATAGGTGTGATGCTGAGAAAGTGTTATCTCAATCTCATTTTGCAGTCTGGTACCAAAGCTCGTAGAAGTTTTGTGTTTTACAAAATTTACAAAAAAAAAAAAAAAAAAACAAATGATGGAACTAGTTTGATATTCAGAATCTTCAATGTTGTCATCTGTATTGTTTCCATTCAACTTTTCTACCTTTAAAGCAAAGTTGTTTACAAAAAATTCCTGGGTTTTGTATCTTTTAATACATATAGTTCCTATTTAAAATTAATTTTCTTCTCTGAAAAGTGAACGTTGACTTATTCATTTTTTAGTTACAGTGTAATTTCAAAATGTGCAAATAGAAAATTACATAAACTTTGTTATAACTTGAGACCTCATCTCTACCATAAATCAAAAAATGAGCCGGGTGTGGTAGAGCGCGCCTGTAGTTCCAGCTACTCGGAAGGCTGGGGTGGAAGGATCGCCGGAGCCCAGCAGGTCGAGGCTGCGGTGGCCGGGAGCGGCCACTGCGCTCCAGTCTGGGCGACAGTGAGACTCCAACTCAAAAAAAAAAAAAAAAGAAAAATGCAAAGTAAGTAGGAATATCTGTATAGAGGAATACAAATTTTTTCAATAGTTTTGGGAGGTATGAATAGTTTGGGTTATATGCATTATATAGCAGTGAAGAGGTCTGGCTTTTAAGTGTACCTGCCACCCCTACCTGTGCACATTGGGAAAATACAAAAGTAAAATGGAGTTTAAATTAATGTAACTTAGTGCTTACTTTTAATAATCATTGCTCCTTAGTGCAGATATGCAGCTGATTACTAATAGCACAAGTTCACTTGCGTTCCACGTTCACTAATAGCCCATGTTCCACTTGGGTTACATGTTTGACTATGTGATGCCTCCATTTTTCACCTTTCATCTCTCTTGGAAACACATGCAGCCAGTGTTTTTATGTTATGCTGTGTTATACTATCTTCTGGCCTTTAGTTAATGTGTGTGGATTTGCCTCTTTTCCTGCCATATCAGCCCCTGATAAATGAAGTAATTCTACTTGGTTCCAATATGATCCTGAATACAGATAATTTTGCAGTATCTATTTACACCATAGTCACCCAGACTATTCAACGCTTTTTAATATATTTTTGTAATCAAGACTAAAGTAAAAATTTGATAGTAGAAAACACATCTTAAGGATTCCCAGATCTCAGAAAATAAATCAAAAGCCAACATTTGTCCACAGACTCCAGTTTAAGAAAATACTGCAATAAGGGAATGAGAAATTTAACATGAGTGATTTTTTGATAACTGATTCATACTTATTCTATTAAAATATTTATTTTACGATTGAATTGGAATCATTAACATTAGCAATCTCGTTGATGATCTAGATCTATGACTGTGAACATCACGCCCAGCTATTTATGTCCTATTATATATGTACCTCTAGGTTATTCATGATCTTTCTTCAATGTAACTTTCTTCCATCAACTTTCACTAGTCCTCCAATTTAGAATATCTTCCAGGCAGTGATTCTCAATGCTGGCTTCACATTCCAATATCCTAGAGAGCTTTAAAAAGCAACCATATTTTGGCCCCATCCTCAGAGATCTTGACTTAGCTGGTCACAAGTGGGAACTGTGCATACGTTCCTTTAAACAGTTCCCTGGAAATTGTAATGCAACAGCCAGAATTAAGAATAACTGTTTTAGTTCATCAGAAAAAAACTTTGGTTTAAACATAAAATATGTCATAGGAATTTTAAATCTCTGTCTTTTCTCATTTTTTTAATTATTTTCTGATTTGCCCATATTCATTCTTAGGGGCTAACTCGCATATTCTGTGATATCCAGGTCAGATATCAAATGCCCTGTGACATCTTCCTAAAACAATGTAAGTTATGTTGATTACTCTCTTTACCTTTCTCGTGGTACTTAAAACTAAGCGAATAATAAAGCACATATTATGATACTGATGTCCTCTGTGTATATTTCTCTAAATCCAGTAAGCCCATGACTATAAATTTGTGTTCTATAAAGATCTACAATGCCAAAAGCATGTATTACACATTAGTCAGAGATTTTTTGAATAAATGAAGAAAGTAGGGAAGAAATGCAACAGCTAATGAATTAATCTTAAAAATATTATATTCTTTTAATTTAGTGTTGTTCTACCTGGGTGTACCTGGGGGTACTGAACAGGCAGTAATCACTCTCTCACTACCTCTGAGCACTCTTATTGTATTATCTCCTCATTGGTCAACTTTACACAGACTCTGACTATATTCTTTAATATTTTTAAAATATTACATACTAGCTGACCAAATTCTTTAAGCTAGCAAATAATTCTACTTTATTGTACTGAATCTCTTTTGATGTAAAACTGTCTTTGGTGGTAATATTTTTACGTATTATGTATGTTCTAACTTATCTACATTTTCTTTTGCATTCTATATTTCTGAGATTACTAGAATCCCAGACAGCAGATAAGAGGTTAAATGTGTCACTGTCTCCTCAAAATACCCCTGTCACTAAAGGAAGAAAAAAGCCTTCATACAGAGTTCAGTGTCTAATGCTCAGCCTTATGAAGAAAACAACATAATAAGTTCACTCAATGTCACCTCATGATTGAGGTCTTTATACCCCTCTGTTTAAAATGGCACTCATTTTCTACTCTGGTACTCCTTGGCCACATTTCCTGTTTTATTTTTCTCTACCGTTCTCATTATCACCCATATTAGTTTTCTAGGTCTACCCTAACTAGGTACTACAAACTGGTTGGCTTTAAACAACATCCACTTATTCTCCTCACAGTTCTGGAGGCTAGAATTGTAAAAATCAAGATGTCAGCAGGTCCGTGCTCCTACGGAAGAATCTAGGGAAAAATTATTCCTTGCTTCTTCCAGTTTCTGGGGGCTCATGGCAAGCCTGGGTGTTCCTCAACTTGTAGATGCATCACTCCAGCTCTCTCGTCATCTTTCCATCCCCCTCTTCCCTGTGTCTTCATGTGTCCCTTCCTTATTTATTTATTTATTTATATTTTTTAAAAGCAGGATTTATTAAATGGACAGAAAAGCTCCCACAGTGGAAGGAGACCCAAAGGGGTTGCCTCCTTTCTTATTTATAAGGGCACAAGTCTTTGGCTTTAGCCCCACTCTAATCCAGCATTACCTCATTTTTGCTTAATTACATCTATCAAGTGCATATTGTCAAATAAGGTCACATTCTTGGGTTTCCAATGGACAAGAATTTGCGGGGGAGAGACAGTATTTAAACTATGACACCGCCTAATCAACAGAGTTTGTTATATATTTATTTACTAATTGACCACCTTACCAGACTAGAATACACTTATGAGGACAGAGACTGCTTTTTTTCTTCTTTGCTCATTGTCATGTTCCCAGAGCTGACAACGGTATTCAGTACATTGCTGCTGTTTCAAAATATACAAAACATTTTAATACTAGAGCCTAAACATTATTTGGAAATTGCATTCCATTTGTGAACCAGTATCGTAAATTATAAATCACAACTGATACCCATAAGACCAAGTATGTCAGGATAAAACGTTAAATTATCGACACTTGTCTGATCACACTGTACTGGTCCACAATCACAGATAATTATCTTAGTTGTTAGATACACTTATCTACAAAATCTTGACCATAACTTTTATTATACCTATTCTTTCTTCCTTTATTTGTGGCACTCTTTTTATCTTTTCTTTTTATTCTAAAAATAACTCTCATTTATTATTATTTCCTGGGATATATAAGGGGCAAGACTAAGCTACAAAATAAAAGTGAAGTTGTACATCATCCATAAAATAGGCCATGTAAATTTCTATATTTCTGAGTTGCAGAGGGCAACGGTAAGATATGGATTATTGTGTTTCCCCTCACTAGTCATCTGAAAAACCAATTCAAAATATAAAAAAATTTCCACACTCATCTTTATGATTCTGATTTTAATCAATGTGGCTATCAATATCGTGCAGAATTTGAAGTGATACATAAATATTCCCATAGGATAATTGAGAAAAGAGATTTTGAAAACATAGATATTTTAAGTCAAATATTTAACATGAATAAATGATTTTAAGTTTAAATAAAGTGGAATTGTTCCATACTTTAACGTTTTCTTCTCCTATTACCAAACTATAGTTTTGAACATCCAATTCATAACAATTTTTACCATCAATAAGAAAGGTTTTAAACTGGATATTTGAGAGGATTCAAAATTTCCTCAAATAACTAACAGAAAATTTAATATTTTAAAAGTTGATAATAATGTACTTTAAACACTTTGCTAAATTATTTTTAAAAATAGATTATGAAAGTGTTTCATATGACATCAATTCTAAACTATGCTAAAGACCACAATAAAAATCTCAAAAATTTACTTGCCAGGAGGAAGTATTTTAAGTTTTGTAGAGAACACAAATAGACCAATTATCCATATGTGTGAATATGGGAAAAAATATCAGTGAAACATTCGCCACCAGACTCTGGCAACAAGTACATTTTATTAGTTACCTACTATTGTATAACAAGTTATCTCAATTGTTATCAATTTAAAAATTGTATTATCACACAAAGTTTCTGAGAATCAGGAATATGGGAATAGCTTAGTTGGGTGGTTCTGGCTCAGAATTTTTCACAAAGTTGCAATGAAGCTGTGAGGGGGGAGAGAGTGTGTGAGAGAGAGAGAGAGAGAGAGAGAGAGAGAAACAGTGAACATCAAGGTGTCTTATATAACCGAATTTCAGATGCAACATACCATTTCTTCTGCTATATTCTATTGATCACATAGACTCACCCTGGTTTGATATGTGGCTGGAAAAATACAAACTGTAAATACCATGAGGTGCCATGAGGTGGGACTCTTTGGGGACATCTTGGAGGCCGGCCACCACAGGCATTTTAATCTACATTTTGGGCAGAACAATTATTAAGCAGTACTATCCTGCATATTCGGGGATGTTTACCATTTCTATCCACTCCATCTCTTTGTCCTACCCCATGAAACTAAATGACAGTCATTGTAAAAAGAAGAAATTCCCTCTGACATTTTCAAAATCTTTCCATTGAAAAGCAGTATCTGAAATAGGGGCATCTCTTATTTTCAGGGGCTGCTTGTTAAAAATGAGTCTCTCTGAACTTATTAAAATGCAAGAGAAGTTTATGTGAATTAGTCAGCAGATCCTTATTTAGAGGGGAGTCAACCAGCTAGAGCTCCCCATGTCAAGGTGCATCAGAGTCTTCATAAAGGTGATTCACTGTGACAGCAGGAATGTCTAACGATATGCACTGAATTTTTAATAGAATATTCTATACATGAAGGGGTGTAAGATATACTCCTTTATAGCAATGTCTGTGTCTACTTTCCCATTGTTCTTCATCAAACATTTGTGTGGAGACCCTCGATTCCACCTACTGTAACAAAGAAGTGATTATTAAATCAATAAGCCTTTAGCCTGTTCAAATTCTATTTGAAAATGTCTTTAACACTGCAGTGTCTACAGACCTCAAATTACTCTTCATTTTTAAAACAAATAAAAGATCAGAGATTAAATTTGTTTTCCCTTGTCAGAATAAAACAAAAAATCAATTATTTCAGATACAAGTAACATACTCCTATCCCTTATCATATGCTTGCTTGTCAAATGCCAAAGAGCACACTTTTTCATTCATTCATTCATTTGTTCATTTATCCAGAATTGAATAAATGTATTGTGCACACTAACTACCTAAGAATGAATAGTATGTTAAATGTCATACTAAGTATAGTATGTTAATGTCAGCTGGGTTACAGAGATGAATCTCATCTGGATCCTGCCCCCAAGTGGTCTACATTCTCATATATAATGTTCATAATGAGTAATGATTACAAGAGAATTCTTTATTTTGCTAATCAAAGGCTAACTCAAGAAAAATTTTTATAAAAATTAATCCCAGATACTAAAGTGTTATGAAAGTCCAGATAGTCGCACAACATGAATATGCTTAGAGCTTTAAATGTTCAGGAATTTGAAACGAAGAAACAAATTATTCATTAATATTGGTTGCATAAGACGTACTCTACAAAAGTAAACATTGTCTTGTTCTCAGCAGTTGTTCTTTATGGGATTAGGTTAACTTAAAAATATGTTATTCAAAATGGATAATTTCATACGCCAACACAGTGGAGTGTTAGAACCAGCATATAGTGGCTTACAAGATGTAACTGCTAAAGGTTTCAGAATTTTAGAGGTTGGTTGACATTGCATTTGTAGCTTGAAATCAATTCTGATGGGAATATTTATATCACAAAATTTGACATATACTACAAACCAGGAATTTTTAAAATTCCCCTCAGAAGCTGGTTGTTAAACATTTACCAGCACACTGCTGCCACAAGGCTTCTAGTCTTAAATTTGTTACCAAATAATATAGGATTATGCTAGTATTATACTCAGTATGACGTCACTTTCTTGAGTTTTATGGCAGGGCTCTAATTCTGGCTAACCAAAAGGATAGTAATTTTTAGTTTAGGAGAACAAAGAATCCCAACATCACCCAGGTAATATATTTAGGGTATATTAAACTTTAGAAAATTAATCTGAGTTTTCAACAAAGAAAATTATCAATAAAAGTATCTCTTTCATCCTTTTTGTGTCTGATGAATACTTTATTTCAGATTCATGGAAGGCTAAAAAAAACACACAAATTTCATGAATATTTGTATAGATCAAATTTTACCACTTCTCTTAGGTAGAGAGCAAGGGTTATTATTACCACTGCAATTTGGGGTCAAAATATTAGAGAACAAGGAATTATTGTCATAAAGCATGAAGTTTTACTATTGTCTTATTAAAATTACAAGTTACTGGGCCCTTGACAGAACCTATATGCCTTATATCAGGCAGTTGCAAAATGTAAGTTTATGAATGTACATCTATTCAAAACTACTTTCATTTCTCTGGGCAATCAATATCACTATTTTATTTATCTGAATGGAAAATAAAGCATGAAAAGAAAATGTTTCCCAAAAACTGTATTACTATGATTTTAAGACTTTGATTATTAAAACACATGGGTCAGAAAATCTCAGATCACGCTTCCTACAGTGAAAATAGCTCTGACAGGCTACATATATATAAAGAGGCATACTAGAGTATATATGCAGTGCCAAAATGCTCCATCTGTGCACAGGGGCAGAGTTACTGTTGCTGGGGGAGATATAACTTTCTAATGTACTTATTTTCATGTCTTTCAAAATTTCACTATACTGAAGACTTTTGTTCTTACAGTTAATATATTTTAATATTGGAAATTTCAAATGTGGTGTAGAAATACTCAATCTAATAAGCTTTTCAATAAAATTATTAACACCGACACTCAAAACTAGATGACCACAGACAAAATAGATAAGTAGGAAACCAAGATATTGAACGTATAACCCACTTCCCACTCCTAAAGCATTTATTGCATTATTTTACATAAACTAGAGTACATATAAAATGTGAATTTGTATCCAAAACCTAGTTAAAAATTTTAGTCTCCATTTCGAATAATGGTAAGTACTTCAGTGTATCATTATCATTGCAAATGTACTTTATTCTTAAAAGAATGACCTAAATAATATAGAGAAGTAATTTCTGCCAATTATAGAGCTGACATTTAGATGCAATATTATTTTCTTATGAAATTATTATATCCATCAAACCCACCATGTTATTACAGTGCATTGAAATATTTCTTCATGTGGTTGTCACTTCCCCCATTAGGTTTTAGGCGCGTCTAAATAAAGTGCTTTTTGTAGTTTCTGTTTTTATATTCAACAGCTCACAGTCCCTGATATGTTATATGATATGCATTTTGATGAAATGTTCAAAATAAGTAATATAATTTGGGATTTGTAAATTTTGTAAAGTGTTGAATTCAGTATTTATAATCTTTTATTTTTGTACTGTAATTATCCATCTTTCTCAGTGGCAGTCTTCTGAGATATGTCAGTGTCCCTTTCTGAATAAGAGGACGAGGTCTGTAGGACTTCCCATAGGCAGCATGAGTTAGTAGTGCGGGGTGGGAGAAATATATTAGAGTACAGTGTCCTTTTTTTGGTCCTTTGTGTACCAATAGTATTCATTATTTCCTCAGAGAAACCTTCAGAATTGGCAATAGGGAGATAGAGAAAAACAAGTTAAAGAGGGAGAAAAGGGAAATAATGCAATATATATATATATGTATATATATATAAGCATATGTATTACATATATACATGCATAAATATATGTGATATATAGATTATATATTGTATATATAATATAGATTAATCTATATTATATATAAATATTGTATATGATATGTCACATATAATACATAAATGTTACATATATGATAAATGTTACATATGAACAATAAGGAAGTATAAAAGGGAAGGTGAGAAAGAAAAACAGCAGATGCTAAAGGTCTGTAAACTCACTGGCCTTAATGCCTGCTCTTTAATTATTATGACTTATTCCAGAGAAATGTTCCATTTATTTCCATCTGGAAATGTGTGATGAGTATGGACAAAGATAATTGCAGAAGAGTCCCAAAATATCTGGATTCAATCTAACAGAGAGTGTGTACCCTACATTGTCATTTAACAGCACATGCCTTTAATTGGATGAGTGTGAATGCTATCTGTAGATTTGGAAGTCAGAAAAGCAAAGTAACTGAGATATGTCTTTTATTGAATATAATGAAACAGTGAAGAAGAAAATGAGTTTCAAAAATCTTTAGAAATTTCCTACCTTATTAGCTTCTATTGTCAGGCAATCACTTCAGTTGCACACATGTATATACACAATTCCACATAAATAAACTGAGCAATGAGTAGAATTATAGAAGTCATCAAATTAACATAATATTCCTAGTTTGTAATTTACATCATATTTCAGCATAATCTTATTACTATTTACTTTCTTCCACCATAGTAAAAATCTCTGGTGGTCTCTTTGCCCTTTCTTTTTAATATGTTGATCAGAACAAGTCCCATTTTTTATATTTGGTCTTCAGACAAAATAAGGTTTCCTTTTTAATTAGTTGTATGACCTTAGATCTAGGTTCTCACAGTTAAATGGTGACTTCAGAAAGACTACATGGTGTGGATGAAAAGAATGTCCTGCTCATTTGGGACATTGGTGAAGTGCATGGATTCTGAAATCAGACAGCTTAGGATTCCAAGTGTTGTCACGTGGATAACTAGTCAAATTATTTAACCTGTCTGCTTTCAGTTTTCTCTCTGTACATTGGGAATTATTATTTATCTCTTATGGTTGAAAAGGTTAAAGTATTTAGACCTCACATGAAATAATAACTCAAAAGTATTGCTTTCATCTTTATTAGTGTTATCTAGTACAGAAGTATCAAATTATTGTTGAGAATATTAAAGACAAGCAAAAGTAAGTAATTTCTGTGAGATCATAGAATTTATTAGTGGTACAAGAACTACGAATTTAAAAATATATTATGCATAATTGGGAAAAATAGAGAAGAGGAAGGAGAAAAATTAGAAAGATGTGCAATCTTTTTGGTGGTGGTGGTGGTGGTGGTGGTGGTGGTGGTTTCTTATAAGCACAATTTAATCACATAACTTGAAAATACTTTGTATATACAGATAGTATTCTTGATCTGGGTGCATAAAGTAATATTAATGCTTTAAAAAATAAAGGAATGATTCAATATTTATTTTTTCAAGTTTAAAACTGGGTAGCCGGGCATGGTGGCATGGGTCTGTAGTTTCAGCTACTTGGAAGGTTGAGGCGGAAGGATTGCCTAAGCCCAGCAGGTCGAGGCTGCAGTGACCGTGAGTTTGCCACTGCACTCAAGCCTGGGCAACAGAGACTCCAACTCAAAAAAAAAATTTTTTTTTTAAAGCTGAAGCTTGAATGTAAAGATTGTTTTCAAAACAAAGAATTAAGTACCACATATTTCTCATTCATAAGCAGACCCCGAATAATTATCGTAATATAAGAAAGGGATTGGCAGTAGTGGGAAACTGCCAGAAGGGAGGGGTACACTTCATCAATAAGGTTCTTGATCTCAAACTAGTGACATGGAGACCAAAGTGAGGCCCAAACTTTACCTGTACAATGCCCATTTGTATGAATTGTATCCCACATGTTTAAAATCTAAATAAATAAATAGAACAAGGATGTAAAGAAACTGTTTTTTATTCTCTGGAATGAAAAATGGAATCATATTATGTGTAGTCCTTTCTTTTTTATCTTGCTTCTCTAACAAATATTTTAAGATTAAAAAAAAGAAAGAAAATAGACTTTTTCATGGACGTGGATGATATACCAAGGGTGCCATAAAAAAATTACACATTGTAGGAGATGTTATCTATGTATTACTTTTCAAAGATGAATTGAATCATGGTAGTATGATGTTGTATGATGTTTACTCAAAAGACGGCATTAATCAAGTGTATGCTAGTGTCACTATGTGATAGGCAGGACAGTCAAAAAAAAAAAATGGTGGAAGCACGGTTGTCTGTCCAGGAGTGTACGTCCATTTTGAAGTGATATTTGAAATTCAAAAATGTTATGGAAGTACAAAGACAATGAAGACATGATTATGGAACAGAACCTCCAACATGCTTAATTTCTGATAAGTTTGAGATGCGTGGTACTGTGTGCGATGTGCACAAAGGAAGATCTGAAAGGCTTCACACAGCAACAAGTCGTGCAGCAGTCTGCAGTCATCAGAAGCATCTAGACGCTGATGGTAACCACTTTGAGCACCTCTTGTATTTGCAGAAGTCAAATGCGACTGGTATTCATCTTTTGTTATCATTATACACTGAGTTTTACAATTTTAATACAGTTTTTTTCTTTATTAAAATATGTATACATTTTTGGCACCCTCTGCATAAATATAAATATTTGAGCATATATAATGCTAAATTAGACAACAGTGGCCTCTTTGTGTTGATTAAAATCATCTAAAAATGTTTCTCAAAATCCCTACGAAAATTGTGACTTTGGGAAGATCTATTTCCAAAATTAAAGTCATATTTAATAATGCACTGTTTAAATCCGCATCAGTAATGTTCATTTAGAAAAAAATAGATAATAGCCAAGTAGATAAAATCACTACTGTAAAGACAGCTAGAACCTTGTTCTGTTATATTCTAGTTATATATATGTTGATTGCATGCTAGTTAAAGCATTTAATGACTCTAAATATAGCAGACATTCCAAGGTCAGTTCCCAATGGACAGAAGACTATCCTTAGTGTCTGCTTCAAAGTCACTGCTCCTTTATTTATGTAAAAATTCCAGAGCATTTGATAGGAATTTTCTAAAACAGAGAACACACATACACATATGTTTACATGTATATCTTGATCTCATATACATATCCATATGGATTTTGTATTTGTGTGTATATATACATATTTTTGTGTGCATATGTATACACACATATGCATATACACATGTGGAAAGTCAGATCCCCAGATGGCCTTGGCTGACCCACTTCTTCCCCCTCACACTTTCAGTTCTTGAAATATACCAAGAATGCAACATCCTGAGATAAGGAGAAAATATCTAGAACTACATGTCTATGTTTCCATCCTCTCAGAATGAGATATTCTGCAACACTTGAACTCAGTCATCCAAGAAACACCCAAGGCAGAGGAACTCAAGGTGGAGTGCTTTAACAGCTCCTCAGCAGTGGTGTGCCACAGAGCATGTGCAGACAAGATTCCATCATCCCTGGACACCCTGGGAGACTGGCTCACTACGGATCCTAGGAGTGGTGGTCTGAATGATAGTCTCCCTCCTAAGATCTATATGTTAATACCTAATCCCTAATGCCATAGTATAAGAGGTGGGGACTTTGAAAGAAGATTTGGTAGAAATTTTCTAAAACAGAGAAATATGCAGGAACACGTGTAGAAAGGATTAGTGCCCTTATAAAAAAGACCATAGAGAGAGTTTGTTCACCCCTTCCACCATATAAGACCACAGATAAAAGGCAACATCTTTGAAACAGGGAATGAGCCCTTGCCAGACTCTGAATCTTCTGCTGCTTTGATCTTGGACTTCCTAGCATCTAGAACTGTGAACAAAACTTTTTAAGTTACATGGCTGAGATATTTTGTTGTAGTAGCCTGTATGGACTAAGACATTAGGCTTCTGTTCACTGCTTTCTGTGAGTAGCAAATCTGCTTTGCTTTACTTTGTGTGTGAGTCTTCTGTCTCACTGGACTCATGCAAGTTCTGAAAGCACCAGACTCCTTTCACCCGTGGCTATCCCCATGTTTTTGGCACTGCTGGGTGCCAAAGCCCCTGACAGACTGAAGAACCTTTGTAACATGTATACCCAATCTCTTAAGAAAGATAAAAGTGGGAAATCTTTGTTTTTTAATTTAGATTTATCTTTTTACAAAGATTTGCTTATGTTTGGTAAAGCTTCAAACAGTCAAAGACTTCAATTTTCTATGTCAGCAAATAGGAACAGATATCTGGACAATTCAAAGGGTATTTAGATTTTTTTCTAGTGGGTTTATTTGTATAATTACATATTTGTTTATGTTACTATTAATTGGAATTGTCAATTTCTGAATGAATATTTTATAGGAGGCAAGAAACAGCTGGAAGGGCATGAATTAAAACTTCACCACTTTTAACTCTCCACATAGATGGTCCAAAGTCAGCAACACTTATTTACTTTCTGTTGTGTATAGGCTTCTTTTGTAGCCAAATACCTCCAGTGTTTGGAAGAGAAGTTGTTGCTTTACTCATTCAACACAAACTTATTTAAATATTTCAGTCCTTGGCTTGAGGGACACACAAATGAATAACTTAAGCAAGTGCTATATAAAAAAAAAAAAAAAAACAGTGTTTACAATTCAGATATTGGAGTGGTTGAAAACATGCTTTATATAGTCAATTTTGAGCTAAAGCTTAAAAAATAGATTGTTTCCCAACATAAAAAGAAGGAAATCATATACGCAAGTACTTACAATAATCAAGGAACGGCTTCAGTCAGCAAAGTCTGAGAAGTGTGGAAAGATTGAGGAACAGGCTAGTAATAGAGAAGCTTAGCTGGGAAATGTGGCTGGATCAATTGGAAGGAATCCTATATGCCTCCCTAAATTATCTGCTGGCATTAAAAAAAACAGTATTTAACAAATCCTAAGCAGTATTTTAATTCTACAACAAATTTATGTCTTCGTGAGAGTTAGTAAATTCCCTAGTTGCAGTCCTCAGTTCAGCTCTAGATGTCTGGTTTATACTGTTCTTCAACTTGGTACAGCAATTTTAAGGTGGTACTTGTAGTGTGATTGTTGTTCTCATTTAGGATACAGAGGAAGGAGAATAGACAAAAGAGGAGAGGATTGTAAATGAGCATTGAAAACAGTGAGAGTAATGGGAAATCAGACTCTCATCCCCACAGAGAGTTTTGCTGGGTCCATGCACTCTTCTGCCTAAGCTGTAGGTTACCTTTATAAGGACAGTGTTCTACCCTATATTTTCTCCAGTTTCATGAGATAAGAGCAACCATGACTTCATCTTTGGTCTATACACAGTTTACTTGACACCAAACCATTTTCCAAGATTTGTGGGTGAGCCAGCTGCCGAGCACCTGTGGAATCTGAGATCCATGGGAAGTTACAGTCAGGCATATCACTTTTTGTGAGAGGGATAAAGTCACTTGTCTAATGGGAAAGTAAGGTTAAATAAAACCCATGCTGCTAGGAAAGCAGAATTCCTCCTCTCAAGTAGCTCGCCACTACGTGAAGTCAGAGTGAGATTCCAAGGTCACTTTCAATCTACCTGCTACATTACAGAGCATTCCCTGAAGCTCAGCACTTGTGAAATACAATCAGTTTCATCTGGGGAATCATCTTGGCCATATATGAAACAGGAAAGAGAAAGTGATTATTTGTACCCTATTCTTTCCTGGGATTCAGACATGGGGTCAGTGAGGATATATCTAATCAGTAGAGATTATTTTATACCTCCTCAGGGGAAGAGGCACTGTATTGTCTGTGTTTTAGGACAATAAGTGATAAGCTGCAACCATCTACCTCTATAGAAGATGGCCAGTCTGCTCCTAATTTGACCTCTTGACTCAGCCTCATGAACCTGTAGGTTCTGTTGTGCCCTCCTGAATAAAGCCCCCAAAAAAGGATATTTCATGGATTACCTGTGGGTGGTTGGGTTGAGTTAATTAATGAACTGTAGGAGCATGCGCACATGTGTGTGTTTGTTTTTATTAAATCAGGTATATATGAAATCCCATAATGTCTAACAAAAAACCAAAATCACCATCTCCTAATACTTTCTTGGTCAGAGAAATTGTAAGAGGGTTGTCTGTTGTTATTGTTGTTGTTGTTTTTTCATACAGCTGAGGAAGGCCTAATGTGAGACATTCAGGAAAGGTTAAATAAGGGCTTCTGGTTTGCAATAAATTATATTATTTGTATTATATCATTATATTTAATTATATAAATATATCATTATATTTACTATATTTAATTATACTAATTAAAATTATGTTTTTATATTATTTGTATATATTATCATAAGAATAATAAGGCTGGTTAATCTGAAGACAGAAGACATGCCTTCCACACTGATGAAATGGACTTGCAAATAATGGCTACATTCAAAATGCAGCATTCCTACAACAACTACAGTCTGCTCTAACAGGAAAATTCTTCTTTTTTCAAGTAGAGTGTTTCAGGGAGATTAATATACCAAATTTCTAGGAACTATGTCAGCATTTTCAACTATGAAAAACTGATACATTAATGTAAAAACACAGATGGACCTGAGAGAATATCCAGACAGAATTTCCAGGATATGACAGATAAAAATAGGTACTAAAGGAAAAAAAATAGAACAATTATCTGGGAAAAGATATATTAGATGAATACCTGACAGGTAATGAGTAAAGCTTATATTCTCCTGAGTAGGGGTCCATAATTTTCCTCACAGATCAGTGCACCCTGGTCACCAATATCCACAGGTACTGAGCGGTTATACTTCCCAAAATTCATAATGCAATTGATACACCAATCCCAGGTCACTGGTCACCAAAGTCTGTTTATTTCCTCATGGACATAGGTGTTTCCACCTTACAAATGTGAAAGGAATGAAGAAAGAGTCTCTTCCCTGAAAGGCAAAGCCAAAAAACAAATGCCCAACGGAGTTCATTGGCCTCTCTATACAAATAGTGAAAATGTAGAAGGATTAAATTTTTTATAGTTTATCTGCTGGTCCTTTACTTGTCCATTTTTTTTCAATTAAGACTATTCACAACCCATATCATATGAGTCACTGTAGAATGTAACTACCAGAACCCGCCTTGATTGATAACCTTCTCTATTCTGAAATAGATCAGGTGTCTTGTTTTTATTTGCCTCCACAGCTAATTTGAAACCTATTTGAAGGCATATAAAAAGTTTTTTTGCTTTTTTTACTTCTATAATACATGAAATAGAGTTGAATACTTGGTAAATGCATGTGCACACACACACACACACACACACACACACACACAAGGTACTTGCTGAATAACTGATTACTGAATGAGATAATAAACTTCTGCAATGTTCCAAAGTGCATGCCATTCCCAAGGCAGTCAATTTAGAGAAAATAACTATTTTTTTTAATTTATTTTATTTTAAAATTAGAAATGTTCGTAACTTACTGGGACTTAAAGAGTTCTTCACAATTCGGAAAATACACCCAACATAGTAATCTGTAGATAATTCTTTATTATTTTATATTTTGAAGAGAAAAGGTGCAGCTAAGGAAAAAATATAATATCACACATGGCTGCTGAAACAATTTCATAATGAATTTGACTAATGAATGACTCACAAACTACTGATAATCATCTCCATGCCCAGAGGAAGAGCTAATTCATTGTAGTGCCCTCTTAGCAAACATTTAGTTTCTTTAAACGACCCCTATAGAAGGTTTTACAAAATTCTTGAATAAAAGTTTTTAGAAATTACTGGAAATGATTTTTCCTTTTACTAATATCCACTGCTTTATAAATCATATTATTTTAATGCTGTGGTACATCCTTTCCAGGGAATAAGTAAAGAAGAACAGCTTTAGTTTGTTCTAACATGCCTCTGTTCATTACCTCATGCACCTCTCTAAGCCTCATTAAATTAAAAGGATGAAATGCTTCATTATATTTATACATTGTATACAAAAGTAAAATTAGGTTGAATATTGACTGGATACCCGTTTAATTTGTTTTTCTGTTGACATCCCCTTTTGAATAAATTTAATTGATGTGCCACTCACAAATAGGACATACATTTTAATATACAGTTTGGTGAATTAGCAGGTGTCTTCAATTAAATCTAATAATTATAAAAGCAGTATTCTAAATTATCTAAGTTCAAAAATACTTTTTGGCCTAAATATTTGAGCTATATATTTAAATGTGTAACTATTTACCAAAGTAAATAAAAGTCAGGCATCATGCACCATATTGAAAACTCACAGGTGAAAAATAGTTATTTATTTTGTATAGTGTCACTTAATCTAATTTTTTATTAAGAATAAATTTTATTAATTTCTGAATTCTGAACATGAACCAATACAAACAAGCACTAATGTTAAAGAGACATTAAGTAAAATAAGTCCATTTTTAAAAAATAGAAATTGAAAAGAAAACAGAAAAAAGACATTCTGTGAAATGTGGATAGCATTAAATAATTATAATTCTTGATTAGACATTATTATCAAGAATTTCTCTAGAATGCCTGACATCACTCCAGACCAATATAATTAAACCTAAAAATACCTGAGTATGGGGTTTGTTCATCAGTATTTTAGAAAAGTTCTCCAAATTAATTTTCCCCATATTAATATATATTTCCACATTAATTTTTAAAATATGTAATTAAATGTAGTTAAAAATATATTCCCATATTAATTTTTAAAAATATGTAATTGTGGCAAAGCACACTTTTGATCTTAACCATTTTTAAGTGTATAGCGAATTGGTGTTAAGAATATTCACAGTCTGGCTTGGTGGCTCATCCTGTAATCCCGCGCCTTTGAGAGGCTGAGGTGAGTGGATTTCCTGAGCCCGTGGGTTCGAGACCTGCCTGGGCAGCGAGACCTCATCTCTACAATAAATCAAAAAATCAGCCGGGCGTGGTAGTGCATGCCTGTAATTCCAGCTCCTTGGAAGGCTGAGGTGGAAGGATCGCCGGAGCCCAGCAGGTCGAGGCTGCGGTGGCCGGAGCGGCCACAGAGTGAGCGACAGAGTGAGACTCCAACTCAAAAAAAAAAAAAAAAAAAAGAATATTCACATTGTAGAATCTCCAGTACTATTTTTATCTTGAAAATATGAAACTCCAAACTCATTAAACTATCCATTTTTTCATCCTCCCAGCCCCAGGCAGTCATCATTCCATTTTATGTTTCTATAAATTTGACAACTTTCTAGATACCACATATAACTGGCATTATACGAGAGGAGGCAGGTACCCCCAAAAACCTCGAATTTATTTTTTAAAAATTGTGTATTTATCCTTACATGTTTAAACTTCAGTCACCTTCAAAGTACTCTCCTTTTGATGCAATACATATATTGAGATGCTTTTTCCACTGCTCAAAACAGTTTTTTAACCTGTCAATTTTGGTGCCTTTTAGTGCACCCCTTACATATCAGCAAAATGTTTTCCTTGAGGACTTTTTTCATCCAGGAAAGAAAAAAAAAGTTGCTTCAGGCAAGACTGGGTGGATAGGGAGGGTAGGGCATGAAACTCAAAAACCGGAGGAAAAGTTCACTCATATATCACCTATCATGAAATGGGCAAACGTGTTGAAAGAATCTCCAAAAACAAAATTCACTGAGGCCAAATGCAGCCTCTCACAACAATGTTAGCTGGTACACTGATGCCCATGGGTTCCTAGAACTCTTACCTAGTGGGGGAAGCCTGTACTACACAAGGCCTGCCCTCCAAAAAATAATTCTGGGTTTTTTGGGGGAAGTCCTCCTTGTACATTATCTGTCCTTTTGTTCCTGGCTTATCTGACTCAGCATAGTGTAATGAAAGGCCATCTGTATTGCAGTATGTATCAGAATTACCTTCATTTTCAAAGCCGAATAGTCCTTTATTGTATGTATACAACAGATTTTGTTTATTCATTCATTTCTCAATAGATAATTACATTGTTTCCACCTTTTAGTTATTGAGAATAATGTTATAAACGTGAGTGTACAAATTTCTCTTTGAGATCTTGCTTTTAATTATTTTGAATATACACCTAGAAGTAGAATGTCTGTATCATATAGTTTTTCTGTTTAATTCTTAAATAAACCATTAAGAATTATGTTTTCCATAAATGCTGTATTATTTTATATTTCCACCATTGTATCAGAATTCCAATTTCTCCACATGCTTGCCAACATTTATTTTCTGTTTTTTAAAAATGTTTATAATGGGTGTAAAGTAGTACGACATTGAGGTTCTGATTTGTGTTTCCTTAATTATTAGTGATGTTTAGCATTTGTTTTTGAGTGTATTGGCCATTGCATATATTATCTGAAGACATGCTTATTCACATTATGTGCCCATTTTTGAATCAAGTTGTTTGGGGTCTTATGTCTGCTTTTGAGTTTTAGGATTCTCTTTATGTTCTCGATACTAACACTTATCAGATATATTATCTGCAAATATTTCTTCTAATATGTATGTTGCTTTTTTAGCCTGTTGATAGAGTCTTTTGATGCACATTTTTACAATTTTTCATATCCAAAAAAGGTTTCCAAATCCAATATCATGAAGATTTTGCCCTATGTTTTCTCTAAGAGTCTTTAAATTTTAGAACTTACATATAAGTCTGAACTATTCTGAGTTAATTTTATGTATGGTGTTAAGTAAGGATCCAGCTTCATTTTTCCACATGTGAATATCCAATTTTCTTAGCAGCATTTGTTGAAAACACAGTACTTTCCAAATTGAATAGTCATGACATCCTTCTCAAAAATTATTGGACCATATGTGAGGATTTTTTAGGTGGCTTTTTTCTATTCTGTTAGTCTTTATGCCAGTGCCACATTTGAGTTAATTACTGTGGCTTTTTAGTAACTTTTGAAATCCTTGAAATGTAAATCCTCCAAATGTGTTCTTCTTTTCCAAGATTGTTTTGGTATTCAGTCTATTCAGTCTTTTGAAATCCATATGAATTTTAGGTTGGATTTTTTTTATTTCTGCAAAAACATTTCATTGGGATTTTGTCATAGATTGCATAGAATTTGTAGATTACTTTAGATAGTACTGACATCTTGAGTACTAACTTATTCTATAAGGCCAGCATTGTCATGATACCAAAGTCATACAAAAACTCTCCAAGAAAAGAAATCAGATCCATAAACACTAAAGCAAAAATCCTCAACAAAATACTACAAAACAGAAATCAGCAGCATACTGAAAGAATTACACACCCTAACCCAGTGGGATTTAGTTCTGGAATGCAAAGATTGTTCAAACTATGAAAATAAATCAATGTAGTGCACCCCATTAGCAGAATAAATGAGCACACAATCATCAGTTGATTTTTAAAAAGTGTTTTACAAATACTTGGTCAAAGCCCAGTTATCAAAACACATTTTAATAATAAAAACATTCCACAAAGTAGAAAAAGAAGGAAACTGCCTTAACCTAACAAAAGTCATAGATTAAAAAAAAAAACTCACAGATAACACCATACTCAATGGTGAAATACAGAAAGCTTTTCCTCTAAGATCAGAAACAAGACAAAGATGCCTGCTTTTACCACTTCTACTCCACATAGCATAGAATATCCTAGCCAGGAAAATTAGGCACAAAAAAGAAAGAGAATAAAAGTCATATGAGTAAAAACGTAAGAAGTAAATCATCTCTGTTTTTAGATAACATCATCTTAGATGTAGAAAATCCCAAAGATCTACACACACATACACATATACACCCTTATAAGAACTAACAAATTTAGTGAGATAACAGATACAAAATCAACATGCAAAAATCAGGGAGTTCAGGAGACTTCCAAAACCTCAGGTTTAATCATTTTATAGAAGGAGTCACAGAACTTACTGATGGTTATTTTACATACAGATGCAGTTTATTGAAAGGAAAGGGTACAAATTAAAATCTACTGAAGGGAGACATGTATAGGGCAAAGTCCAGGAAAGTTCCACATGTGGAGTTCCCAGAGTAGGGACATTACATTCCTGACATCAGTGTGTGACAATATGCATAAAAGATTTCCAACCAGGAAAGTTCACTGGAGTCTTAGTTTCCAGAGTTTTTGCTGGGACTTAAATATATAAACCTGGTTGGCAGAACTCATGACTGCCTTCAGTTCCCAAACCATCTGGAAGTTAAGCGGATACCATGTGACCTAAAGCCACACTGCAAATCACATTGTTATTATCTGGCTGCCATGAGGCTCCAGATAAAGGAGGACACTTTTCTCATGGCTTAGACATTGCCACCAGGAAGCCAAGCACAGAGGTCATAACTCTTTAGCTAAGGTTAAATTATTTATTACATAAAGAACATGATAATACAGCTTTGTTTTTAGCTCTCAAAGGATATTATTTTTTGTTAGAGCACAATATTATGATGTACCCCAAAATAAGTTGGATGGTAAAGCAGAATTACCCTACATACCCAATCAAAACTTGTAAACTTGTGTTTTGAAAATTTAAGAGCACATTTTTTTAAACTTAATACTACCTTACACTGCAGAGAAGGTAGTGATTGAAGTAAGATTCTATTAGTCAATATTATATAGGTAATATGTCTATGAACCTCGAATAGAAGATAAAGGAAATCTTTGTAGTGGGTGTTAATATTAATATAATCTAGCTATTTTTTAAACAACCGCTAAAGAGACAAACTACTACAAACTATTTGTGACATCTGTTTCAATATTTAACAATACAAAAATGATATTCTCAGTATTTAAGTATTGTAGCTTCCTGTAAGTTATATTCTTCTAATTCAAATCTTAAGGAGAGACTCTAAAAACTTCTATGATGGAATTCTATATAATGTTTACTGATATTATCATATATTCCTTAAACTCTTTCAAATCAATTAAAAAATGTTCCAGTCTTTTATATTTTTATATTTAACATAAATAATTTAGAGTAAACTTGTAGCTTGAGAAGTCTACCATATCATTGTTTTGTAAAACAAATACTTTATGCAGCAAAAAAGAGGTTTTGATCTGAAGAAGTGAAAAAAAATTACTATATGTCTTTTGTCTAATCATTGAGAAATACTTTCTGCAGAAAAAAAAAGGTTTGGATCTGAAGAAATGAAAAAAGAAAAAAAGAATCACTATTATGTCTTTTGTCTAATCATTGACATTTGGATTTAAATTGTTAATTTCCTAGAAAAATGTCTAAGTAATATAGGAGGTAATCTATAATAAGTAATATGGATAAAGTTAGATTATATTTGAGAACTTTCTCTTATGTTGCTCTAAGAAACTAAATTCACTTTTAAATTCAATTTTCATAACAGATGACTTATTATTTTGTGTTACTCTTGGGGAAACCATGGTACTCTCATTTTCCCAACACATTGCTCTATCCTAATGTTATTATTTTGGGTCAACCTGAACTGCAGACAGTATTTATGATTGTGCAGGCCCATGTGTACTCTACCATGCATCATTAGAAAAAAATATTTTAATGTTCTTATACAGTTACAGGGTGACTATATTTAAGGAGAGGCCCATGTAGATCACACTCCCATGTTAGATATTTTGTGAATCTAATTAATTTGGGAATCTATCAGCTATACCCTAAATTAATTATGTAGTCAGGGAGGTACTTATATCACCACACAGAAGCATGGGTATCATTATATGATCAGTCTTAAATTTACAAACTTGTCTGGACACATATTTAAGGCTGATTTTTCTAGCCATGACCAACCCTTTAGAAAAAGTTAAGATTTAGGTTATCTACAGAGAAATTATAAGAGGTTTTAGATAAATAATTCATAGGCATATGAGTGAGAATGCTTCCCAATCAGTCTTTAGGTAGTATTTCTATAGTGCACATGGATAAAGCACGTTCTGAAGCAAATTAGACATAGTCAGGCAGAAGGAATCATGTTAGTCACCTCCAAACATATAAGGGGTGCATCTCTCATTAATTTGTGTTCCAAAGAAGAAAGGGGAAGACAAGGAAGAGGTCTTATTTCTTGTTCATTCTTAAGGATATTTCAGCTGTATCCGGAGTAATTTGTTATATAATGAATCAGAGTGTGAACTAGAGCTAAATAGTTTAAACTTAAAATCCATTCATCATTTTTAACTCTGCAATATTGTTACACGCCTTAGTCTGTTCAGGCTGCTATAACAAAATACTGAGTAGCTTGTAAACAACAGATATTTATTTCTCAAAGTTTTGGAGAATGGGAAATTCAAGATTAAGGCAGATTTTATTTCTGGTAGTCCCTATCTTTTCAATGTAACCTCACAGGGGCACAAGGGACATCCCAGATCTCTGTAGCCTCTTCTAAAAGTGCATAGATCAACCTTTCCTATGTGTCTCTTCATCTATATCCTTTGGGCATCCTTTATAATAAACCAGTATACTAATAAGGGCCCCAAAGCTAGAAGAAGACATATCACCATAGACAAGATATCAGGAGAAAAGGGTAAGCCAGAAAACAATGGGCAAAATCAACACAATCACTTTTTAATTAACCACACTAAATAAATTATAAAGATAGCATCAATATTTGGATCTGATCCATTTAAAACATCTGGAAAGTTTATGTGTGGTGGAATGCCAAGTTGGCTGACAACATATTACATGATTGTTGCTCTCAAAAAAGAAATCTATATGGAGGAGCAGAGCTAGGGCTTTAAGGATCGACCTGAAAACCCAAGCCGAGGGCTTTCAGATGCTGACCAGGGGACATGAAGCAGTTCCAAGCTTCAGACACCCCTAGAAGTGGCCCAGACACGAGATCAAGAGCGAACCTTTGGAGATGGAAGGGTGAGTGAAAATGGAAAGTTTTCTTATCTGTATACCTCATGTAAAACCCCTGCTGCCTCATGGGAATCAAACAGGCAGAAGAATCACAAAGCTTGAAGATCGAAGTATGGAACTAACCTAGTCCAACACAAACATGAAGATGTAGAAAAAATGAGCAAAGTCTACAAGAGATTTGGATTATGTTAAAAAAAAAAAACCATTTGGTTGATTGGCATCCCTGAGAGAGGTCAAACTGAAAACACACTGAAACAAGCCTTACAAGAGTTCTTCCAAGAAAATTTCCCTATCTTGCTGGAAAGCTGACACAAAAGAGTCAGAAAATTCTTGCGAGGACACTGAAGGGCATTACACAATGATAAAAGGCTCACCCCACCTTTAAAATGAAAAATACAGAACGCTGTTCAAAGAAAACAAGGACAACACAAACAAATGAAAAACCATTCCATATTTCAGGACTGGAAGAATCAATATTGCCAGGATGTCTGTTCTACCCAAGGCAATCTACAGATTCTACACAATTCTTTTTTTTTTGAGTTGAATTCTCACTCGGTCGCCCAGACTGCAGTGCAGTGGCCGCTCCCGGCCACCGCAGCCTCGCCTGCTGGGCTCCAGCTATCCTTCCGCCTCAGTCTTCTGAGTAGCCGGAATTACAGGCACGCGCTACCACGCCCGGCTGATTTTTTGATTTATTGTAAAGATGAGGTCTCGTTGCCCAGGCGGGTCTCAAACCCACGGGCTCAGGCAATCCACTCACCTCAGCCTCCCAAAGGTACAGGATTATAGGCTGAGCCACCGAGCCCAGCTCTACACAATTCTTATTAAACCATCAGCATCATTTTCACAGACCTAGAAAAGGCAATACAAAAAATTCACGTGGAAGCAAAAAAGAGCACACATAGCTAAAGCAATTCTCAGCAACAGGGACAAATCTGGAGGCATCATACTTCCAGACTTCAAATTTCACCACAAGGCTACAGCAACCAAGACAGCATGGTATTCCTGGTACAGGAATAGACACATACACCAATAGAACAGGACAGAAAAACCACAGACAATCAACCAACTCATCATCAACAAAGCAACAAAAACAACATTTAGGAGAGGAAAACAAATTTAGCAAATGATGCTGGGAAAACTGTCTAACACATGCAGAAGGATCAAACTGGATCCCTCCCTATCACCACATACAAAAATTAACTCAACATGCATCAAAGACTTAAATGTAGAACTTCAAACTATAAAAATCTTAGAGGAAAACTTAGGGAACATCCTCTTGGGTATATCCTAGGCAAGATCCTCAAAAGCAAATGCATTAAACTCTAAAATTAACTAGTGGGAACTTTTCAAGCTAAAAAGTTTTTGCACACCAAAAGAAACCATCAAGAGAGTAAAGAGAATCCATGGAATAGGAAAAAACATTTGCAAGCTATGTATCTGATAGAGAGGCCTAACATCCAAAATCTATAGGGAACTCAAATGAAACCATAGGAAACACCAACCCATTAAAAAGTGGGAAAAGGGCCTGAACAAACACTTCTCAAAGGAAGGCATCCAAACAGCCAATGAACATATGAAAAAAGGCCCAACCTCACAAATCATCAGAGAAATGAGAATCAAAACTATCTATTTTTAAAGATAAGTAAGCTATCTTTAAAAATAGAAAAACAACAGGTTTTGGTGAAGGTGCAAAGAAAGGAAGTGCTTTTACACTGTTGGAGGAAATGTCAGCTAGTTAAATATTTGTGAAAAGCAATGTGATGTTTTTTCAAATAACTAAATATTGAGCTATTATATGACCCAGCAATTCCATTTCTGGGAAAATACCCAGAGGAACATGAATTACTCTACCAAAAAGTCATCTACACACATATGTTTACAGTAGTAAAAACCCAGACCCAATCCAGATGCCAATGAAAAGTGGACTGGATAAAGAAAATGTGGTACATATACATAGCGGAATATTACACAGCCACAAGGAAGAACAAAGTCATGTTTTCTGCAGCAACATGGATGCAAGTGAAGAACACCGTTCCAAGTGAGTGATCAAAGAAACAAAAAGCTGAATATTCATGTTCTCAACAATAAGCAGTCCATAAACACTGGCCACATGAGCACAAAGGTAGGAACAGGAGACACTGGGCACTGCAAAAGGAGAGAGGGAAGGAGGTGGAATGAGGGGCACACAGCTACCCATTGGGTATCATGTCCACTACTAGCAGAAGAGAGGGTTTGCTAGAAGTCCAAACCTTACCTCTATGCAATTTACTTATGTAGCAATTCCTCACATGTACCCCAAACTTTGAATAAATAAATAAGTCACAAATTCCTAACATGGGAGCCCTGGTCTCATGATTTCAACACCTCTCCGACCTCACCTCTTAATGCCATCACTTTAGGGTTTACTTTCAACACATAAATTAGAGGGGAGAGGCATAAACGTTTAGCTTAACAGATCTGGGTCTCAGTTCACTCATCTATAAAATCTTAATTATCATAGTAACCTCCCTCATAAAGAGTAGAGACAAATATTAAGTCAGTTAAAACATCCAATACTATTAGAACAATGTCTAAAAAAAGAGTAACATGGAAAATGTTCAATGATTCTTGGCTGTTATTACTGTTGCTGCTTGGTCTCATCTCTGTGTGGTTTCAGTCTAATTAGTGTTTCCTAAATAATATAAGATAACAAAACTCAAAGATATGGTCACATTTATTTACTACTAGGCTTGACAAGAGAGGACAAGCATACCTTGATTTGTTGCACTTCACTTTATTGAGTTTATTGAGCTTTGCAGATATTGACTTTATTGCAAATTGAAGGTTTGTGGCTGCCCTATCTGGAGCAAGTCTATCAGCACCATTGTTCCAATAACATGTGCTCACTTTGTGTCTCTGGGTCACATTTTGGTAATTCTTGCAATATCTTAAATGTATTAATGTCATATTCATTGTAATATGAATGTATTTATTAATATTATATTCATTATTATGATCTGTGATTAGTAATCTTTGATGTTAGTATTGCAATTATTTCGGGGCACCATGAAACATGCTCATGTTCTGTAGGACTGAAAACTTAATTGATCAATATTATGTGTGTTCTCACTGCTCTACAATCAGCATTTCTTCGTTTCTTTTCTCCTTGAACCTTTCTATTTCATGAAGTGCAAGGATATTAAAACCAAGCCAAACTGGGCTCGGTGGCTCAGCCTGTAATCCCGTGCCTTGGGAGGCTAAGGTGAGTGAATTGTCGGAGCCCTCGGGTTCGAGACCCACCTGGGCAACTTGGCGAGACCTCATCTCTACAATAAAAATAAAAAATCAGCCAGGCGTGGTAGCACGTGCCTGTAGTTCCAGCTACTTGGAAGGCTGAGGCGGAAGGATCGCCGGAGCCCAGCAGGTCAAGACTGCGGTGGCCAGGAGCGGCCACTGCACTCCAGTCTGGGCGACAGAGTGAGACTCCAATTCAAAAAAAAAAACAGGCCAATTATTAGCCCTATAATAGCCTTGAGTGTTCAAGTGAAAGAGTCACACAACTCCCTCTTTAAATCAAAAGCTAGAAATGATTAAGCTTGGTGAGGAAGGCACATCAAAAGCTGAGACAGCTTGAAAAGTAGGCCTCTTGCATCAAACAATTAGCCAAATGGTGAATGCAGACAAAATGTTTCTTAGGGAAACTAAAAGTGCTACTCCAGGAAACATACTAATGATTTTTTAAAAAGTGAAACAACTTTATTGCTGATGTAGAGAAAGTTTTAGTGGTTGGAAAGAAGATCAAACCAGTCACAATATTCCCTTAAGCCAAAATCTAATTCAGAGCAAGGCCCTAACTCTCTTCAATTTTATGAATGGTAAGAAAGATGAGAAATCTGCAGACGCTAGCAGAGGTTGCTTCATAAGGTTTAATGAAAGATACCATTTCTATGACATAAAAGTCAAGGTGAAGCCACAGGCGCTGACGTAGAAACTGTTGCAAGTTATCTAGAAGATCTAGCTAAGCTAATTGAAGAAGAAGGTTACACCAAACAAGAGATTTTCAATGTAGATAAAACAGTTGTCGAAAGAATATTCTGGAACTTTCATAGCTAGAGAAAGTCAGTGGTTGGCTTCAATAGCTTCAGAAGGCAGACTGAGTTTCTTGTAAGAGGATAATGCAATTGGTGACTTGAAGTTGAAGCCAATGCTCATTATCCATTCTAGAAATCTTAGGACTCTAAAGGATTGTACTAAGTCTACTCTGCTTGTGCCTTATAAATAGAAGAACAATGTCTGAATGACATTATATCTGCTTACCACATGGTTTACTAAATATTTTAAGCCTTCTGTTGGTACCCACTTTTAAAAAAATAGATTCCTTTAGAAAAAGCAGTGCCCTGACAATGCACCTGGTTGCTCAAGATAGAAATATATGAGATTAATGTTGGTTTCATGTATGCTAACACAAGATCCATTCTGCAACCCATGAATCAGAGTAATTTCAACTTTCAAGTCTCATTTTTTAAAAAATACATTGTGTAAGAAAAACTGTATTGTCATAGATAGTGATTCCTCTGATGGATCTGGGTAAAGTCAATTAAAAACCCTCTAGAAAGAATTCACCATTTGAGATGTCTGTAAGAACATTAATGATTCATGGGAGAAGGTCAAAACATTAACATTAAGAGTAGTTTGCAAGAAATTGACTTCAGCCCTCTTGGATAACTTTGAGGGGTTCAAGACTTCAGTGGAGAATGTAATTGTAGATGTAGAAATAACAAGAGAATTAGTCTAGAAGTAGAGTCTAAACATGAGACAGACTTATTGTAATCTCATAATAAAACTTTACTGAATGAGGAGTTGCTTTTTATGTGTGAGAAAAGAAAGTGGCTTCTTGGCATGACATCTACTTCTATCAAAGAAGCAGTGAACGTTGTTGACTTGACAACAAGGAAGTTAAGATATTACATAAGCTTAGTTGACAAAGCAGCAGCAGGGTTTGAGAGGATTACTGGCAGACAGCGTCTCATGTTACAGAGAAGTTTCTCACGAGGAGTCAATCACTGAGGCAAACTTTATTGTTGTCTCATTTTAAGAAATTGCCACAACCATCCCAACCTTCAGCTTCCATCATCCTAATCAGTCAGTAACCATCAACATCCAGGCAAGATCTTATAACAGCAAAAAGATAATGACTCACTGAGGGCTCAGAAAATAGCAAATTTTAGCAATAAAATACTTTGTAATTAAGGTATGGCTTTAGGCACAAAACAAAATTTTTATATTCACTGGTAAACCATAAAATATGTGTGACTAGCTTTATGGCAATATGCATTTTATTACCATGGTCTGGAATTGTCTGCAATATCACTGAGATATATTGAAGTACCATATTATACAGACTGAACATCTTTTCAGTGGTGCAAAAGACTGGCTTATTCTTAAAATCTTTCATTTCTAGTTTATTTCTTATTCCCACCCTTTGTTTTGGAACTAAATTAAAAATAGTTTTATTAATTCTAAGTTAACATTGAAATCAATAAGCAAGCAAATACATTTAAAAAACAGCAATTACTTGCTCTTTCAGTTTTTATATGATATAGGTACTATTATTTCACCTTAGTTTTATTTATTAAGATTACATTATAATAATTCCAGTAAATTTAGACCTTTATTATCTAATATTAATGGTAAAATTGGCATGCATTATATTGCCAATAACTCTGTAAATTGCTATTTTTATTTACAATTTTAAAAATTCAGGCCTAGGGAGGCTAGAATTTTTTCCCAACTTTATACAACTAGAAATGGTGGAGTCAAGCTAGGGGTCTCTTTCCCAGTGTAGCAAGCAAATTTACAAAATTCTAGTTTAAGATGTTTAAACTATAGTGGCTGCAGTTTTTTATATACAGATAGAAAATATATGCCAACTCATTACTGTATGCTACTCAAAATAAAAGAAATGTCAGATATTATATTGAAACTATACATCATCTTTCTACTCTGAGACTGTCATGCTGTGAGAAGCCTGGAACTAACCCACCTACAGGGACTTCATGGAGGCATCTTGATTCTACAGAGAGAGAGAGAAAGAGAGAGAGTGATCCATTTAGTTTCTGGGGAGCTTTAGTTCTCAGTTGCCCTAGCTTTAGTTGACATCTGATCACAAGCATAAGAAAAACCCAAGATAGAATCACCCAATCAAAATTTTCCTATATTCCTGACCCACAAAAATAATGAGAGATAAGCGAGTGGATTCCCTGAGCCCATGGGTTCCAGACCAGCCGGGCAACTTGGTGAGACCCTGTCTCTACAATAAATCAAAAATTAACCAGACGTGCTACCACGCCCAAACACTCATGTAGTTCATGCTACTTGGAAGACTGAGGTGAAAGATCACTGGAACCCAGCAGGCCACTGCACTCCAACCTGAGCGAAAGAGTGAGACTCCAGAAAAAAAAAATATTGTTGTTGTTTTGAGCTACCAAGTTTGGTGGTGATTTGTCACAAAGCAACAAGTAATTGAAATGCCATGTTTGCCTGGAAATGATATGATTTGTGACCTATTGCTGCTATAACAAATTACCATAAACAGGGAGGCTTAAAAACAACAGAAATGCACTTCTCACAGTTCTGGAGGCTAGAAGTCCAAGATCAAGATGCCAGCAAGACTGGGTTATGAAATGAAAGTCCTCTTATGGGTTGTAGAATCCAGACTTCTTCTCATGTGTCTTCTCAGGGCAAAACAGCGGCAAGAAATTACTCTGGGATCTCTATTATGAGGACACTAATCCTATTCATGAGGTTTCACTTGCATGTTCTATTTACCTCCCAATTGCCCAGCTCCTAACACTGTTCCATTGAGGCTTAAAATTTCAACATATGAATTTTTGTGGGGGGGTATTTATGTAGTCATCATATCCACCAAGAGATTTTGTTGTGCCATTTTTCCAGAAGAGAGGGCCTGATGTGGGACCTGGGAATCTCACACAGAATGGCAATAAATACCTGAATGTAAGACTCACTATAAAGTCTAGTTTCATCTAAGGCTAGTAAAATTTGAGTTTAGGTTCATACAATCTTCTAGGTTGGCACTGTAAACAAAGCTGAGGAAGGTTGATAATTTATAATTATTAGTTTTTTTAATGAAAAATATCTTGTTGATAGGTATCATAGACATATGAACCATAGTGATCACCAGAGACTTTGTTAAGAACAACTGTGGATACTAAAAATTATTGCTCACTGATGAAATAAGAGATGTATGGATAGATTAACATATCATATAGTATTATCATTGCCTCATGGATAAGGAATAATGATATCATACTTCCAATTGTTTACATCCATCTCAATAACACCCTAGGTTGGATTCTGAAGAGTTCTGGTCAGAGATGATTATTAAATTATGTTCTATTAAACCCCAAATGGAAAAATAAATAATTATATCTTACTCTCAGAAGTTTCTAGTGACCCTTTTATTTAAAAAAGTGATTGAGAGGTTTTATTGAAGGGTAGAAATTGAACATATTCTCAAACCCACAGAACATGATTTTTCTTGTATCTAATTAATATGTTACCTATCAAATAGGCATGAAGAGTAAGAGCTATTGTTATCTTCCATATGGTTATCTAAAATGTAATCACCAGAAAACAATGAAATCAAGTCTCAACACATATTAACCAGAAGAAAAAGCAGCTTTAGTGGCAAAACTAAACTGAAAATTTTCTGACTGAATTTTGATAAATCTTTGCACACTATAAATATGTGCTTGGATGAGTGGTTTAGCTTCATTCAAACGGGATGGAACAAAGAAAATATATGAAAGAGGTTCAATTTTACTTTAAAAATTCTTATTGGCTAGAAGTAAAAATGAAAGTATAATTACATTATCACTCTGTTTCAGCTTTGGATGTTAAACCCAGCCAATGGGAAATAATGTACAAAGCCTCTAAAACTCACTGATCTGATGGCATAAAGATAAGGCAACAATTGGTTGACTGAATGTCCCTTTTCAAAAGTGCTATTTTGCCATTATGTAAACTAAATTTGATTTAATACATTAATCAGCTATGCATTTCATTTTTAAAAGGTTGTATGAATTTTATAACATCTTATAACATAGAAGCATGGTTTAGTGAGAGCTTTAGAGTTAATTAAAGAGCCATAAAATTGTGTAGCGTTATTGCTACCAAAATGGGAGAAATTGGAAAAGCTGATAATCTCACAGGCAGCAACAATAACAATGATAGCAGCCTCATTATCTAATCATGCAAATACTTCACTGTATTTACACTTGGTTTCTTTCTCCTGTCAATCAGTTCTTTGCTCACTATTGTTTCCCTTTTCTTCTTTTCTCTCAAGAGTAAATAGTAGTTTTCATTTTTTTCATGAAAACAATTTGGGAAGGGAGGCATGGCTTAGACTCCTATCTTAGTATCTTCTCTCCTATCTCAAAATATTTATTTAAGCATTTTTTAAACAAAAGCTATTTTATTTATAAGAGGATTTCTGATTCTTCCTTACATTGTGTCATTGACCTTTTTTTTTTTTTTTTACCAACTTGGGGAATAGATGTTTTTACGCTATTTATTAGAAGAGGAAATAAAATAAAATAGTGTGGAGTCATTTTTTCCATGATTTCACAGTTGATTAAAACATACAATTAAAACTACTTAAAGAATTTCAAATAGTTCCCATTATCCAGAATTCTTTCTTTTCATTTATATTCTTTATTTTAAAATACAGTTTCTTTAATAAAAAGAACACAAAGATGAAATTCATCCTTGATATAAAAATAATAACTACCATTTATCAAATACTTAGTGTATATCAAATACTCTGTAAAGCACTTTGCATCATTTAATTTTGGCAACAACTGTTTAAGATATATATTATAATTATTCCCCTTTTGACAAATGCATTTATCCTCTATTTAGAAAAGTCAGAGTCTTACAGAGATGAAATTGAGATTGTGCCCCAATACATTGCCAAGCTAGTGTTATAGCTGAACTACAAGAAAGGAGAATTGTCAGCACACCTAGTTCGTGTTATGAGTCCTTTAATAGCACACAGTGAAGAGTAGGCTCATGCCAAGAAGGCTCTGGACCCCAAGTGAAATAAGCAGGAAGCTTCTAAAGGTAAAAACCACAAGTGGGCTACATAGCAGGGGTGTGAGGGAGCAAGGAACTAAAAACAAAAGGGAGCAAAATATGGGAATAAAATATGGGGATGTGGCAGGGAGAGTTTTGCAAGGAACAATCTCTTGGAGCAACATCTGATTTCAGCTAACAAAGCATGCAATTACACAAAACTTGCATCTAGGGAATTTTCATACAGTCAGGGGAAACAGTCCAGGGGGAATAAGGATGTGGGTCTGGGTAATGGGAACACTACAACAATTACAAATACACACTGGGAGGTCATTTTTAGGTCAGGCAAGCAGTTAACATGGAGGATTTTAACAAAATGCAGTTACGTATGTCAAACAAGCTGTTATAACCATTTTAGATACTTCATTAGATATTTTATTCCCCCCTTTTAGTAGTATGTGAATCAATTTGTTGACTCATCGGTCATGGGTATGATATTGTATTAGGTTTTTGCATGCATAAGTTTTATAGAATTGATTCATTGCTTTACACAGTTAATAATCCAGTTTAATATACAAGACTCTATAAGCAAACTGAGGAAGAGGAGGAGAAGTGGACCAGCCAAATTTGTGATGAGAGTTGTTAACCAGGGGTTTCAGTAGTTAGTTTTTTTTTCTAGGATGGCATCTCGCAACCAAGGCAAAAGAGGAGGAGATCTTTCAAACATGATTTTATGTGGGATAAACCCAGCCTCATATGGGGTGCATAAGGCCCGAAGAACAGCTAAAGGCAAAGGCTTACCCATTTCTTACTGGTCTCTATTATTAATTTGGTTAAAGTAGATTTTAGGGTCTGGTTCATATGGTTTACCTGTCCAGAGCTTTGTGGTCGGTAAGCACAATGTAATTTCCAATTAATGTTTAGTGCTTTACTAAACAGTTGTATTATGAATGAGGTAAAGGCAGGACCATTATCAGAGTCTATAGAGAGGGTAGCCCAAACCTAGAAATAATTTCCTTTAACCTTGCAACCGTAAGTGCGATTTTATTTTAGGTGGCAAAGGCTTTTACCCATCCAGAAAAAGTATTAATAAACATCAGTTGATAGTCATACTCCGCAAGGGGAGGTTTTATATCAGTGAATTTTATTTTCCTTTTATTTTTTTTTCAGGATTTAATTCTCAGGCCCTGATGCCGTCTGGAGGTCTGGGCCCTTGCTTTGCATTGACTTGGGTACAGGCAGGGCACATGGTGGCTGCCATTGCAGCTATGCTTTTCAAGTCAGTAATATGATAAAAAACGATTTAACAGCTCAGTCTTTTTGGTACTTCCCAAGTGAGTAGTAGAATGTAGTTGTTTTACCAAGGAGTGACTGAGGGCTTTAGGTAAAATAATTTTAGAGTCCTTGATTTACCATCCAGTGAAGTTTTATAAGCTCCCACTAGGTCCACCTTTCCTCCTCCTCTTGAGTATAGGTAGACAGTTTGGGAGAGAAAAAACTGGAAAAGTTTTAGTTAGCAAGATAGTCAGGAGCTCAACTGGAAGTTATGTTGCCTCTCAATCTGCCTTGTCTGGCAGGTGATTTTGAGTTGCTTTTGGAGTATCTGATTTTTGGTGTCCCCTGCAATGAATGCAGCTACCTCTTTAGGGAGCCATATAGCCTTTAGAAAGGCTAAGATTTTTTCCTTGTTTTTTATAGTCTTACCTGTCATGGTAAGAAGACCCATTCCTTATAGATTACTGCATGCACATGGAGTGTAGCAAAGGCATACTGGCTGTCGGTGAAGATATTTACCTGCTTTCCTGTTCCCCAGCACGGGGCCTGAGTTAAAGCAACTAACTCAGTTTTTTGAGTTGAGGTACCTTGAAGCAATGCCTGTGACTGGATTACATTGTGAGCTGTGGTTACAGCTGCACCAGCCTTGTGGAATCCCTTTATTACGAGGCTGCTACCATCCATGAACAGGTCAGCATTAGCCTGGCTTAAGGGAGTGTCCCAAAGATCGGGCTGGCTGGCCTGAGAGATGTCCAACATGTCTTCACAGTCATGAACTGGCATTTCTGGATTATCATCGGGCAGTAGGGTGACCAGATTGAGGCACTGGGTAGGAGAGAAAGTTAGTCTAGGTTGGTCAAGTAGGAAGCTTTGATACTGGGTGATGCATGAGCTTGATATCCAATGGCCAGATGCTCCCCGGAGCAGAGTTTCAACAGTATGGGGAACAGTTAAAGCCAAGTTTTGGCTGAAAGTTAATTTTTCTGCTGCTTCCTTAACTAGTATGCCCATGGCAACAATGGCCTGGAGACAAGAGGGCCAGCCAGAGGTCACTGGGTTCAGTCTTTTTGGCAAGTAAACCACTGGTCTCCAGGGTCCTAAGATCTGAGTGAAGACCCCTTTTGCAATTCCTCATTGTTCATGAATGAACAAGTAGAAGGACTTGGTAACATCTGGGAGGGCTAAAGCCAGGGCTTGGGTAAGAGTCGTTTTTAACTGCTGGAACACCTGTTCCTCAGCAGCAGTCCATTTTAGGGGCTGATCTCCTGCAGTAGCCATATACAAGGGCTTGGTAATTTTAGCAAATCCTGGGATCCACAGCTAGCAATACCCTGCCACCCCCAAGAAATCCCATAGCTGTTTTTTTGTGGTTGGTGTAGGAATTTGAAGAATGACTTCTTTCCAGACCGAGGACACGGCTTGCTTACCATTTTTTTAGCTGGTATACCAGTTAGGAAACTTGGGTAGAGCTGAGTTGTGCCTTTTCACTGACACACGGTAACCCAAATATTGGAGGAGCTGTAACAGAGCCTTAGTACCTTCTAAACAAGTATCCAAGTCTGCAGCCATAAGCAAGGGAGTATTTATATACTGCAGTAAAGTACATTTAGGGTATAAGGCACAGAACCCTAACAAATCCTGTTGAAAGTCTTCCCCAAGAAGGGTCCGGGAGTTCTTGAAACCCCGTGGTAACTGGGTCCAAGTTAGCTAACTGGTGTCCCCTGAGTCAGGATCTGTCCATTCAAAAGCAAAGATGGGTTGACTGACAGGGGAAAAAGGGATAGAAAAGAAGACATCTTTTAAATTCAGCACAGTATACACCTGATGTTGAGGGGGAAGCAGGCTGAGTAATCTGTATGGGTTAGGAACAAGAGGATGGATGGCTTTTACCTGCTTATTGACCTCCCTTAAGTCTTGAACTGGTCGGTAGTCAAAAGTTCCTGATTTTTGAACTGGTAAGGGAGTGTTCCATGCAAAGTCACATGGTTTTAGAATATTAGCTGTTAATAGTCCTTGGATGTGAAAAGCAATTTCTTTCCAGGCCTGTAAACTGATGGGGTATTGACAAACACAAATAGGGGTAGCCAATGCCAGAAGACTTACCATGACCAGAAGATGATGTTTTGCCAATCCCAGGAGGTTGGTTTCTGCCCAGAATGAAGGAAACGCCTGTTGTAACTGTAGAAGTAAACTCGATGAGGCATTTTCAGTAGGGGATTTAGAAGAAGATAAAAGACAATCTTCAGAAAGCAGAACAGTTAAGAGCATCTGATAGGCAGTAGGAACATACATTTCAGTTTTGTCAGGTGAAAACACAATGGTGGTTCTTAACTTTTGAAGAAAGTCCTGGCCCATAAGAGGGAATAGGCAGTTCAAAGCTATGAGAAATGAATGGGTGACCCATTTCTGTCCCAAACTGACAGTCCAGTTAGAAGTGAGTTTGCAACTAGTAATTGCCCCCATTGCCCCCTGGACCAAGATCTGTTTTTTAGACATAGATTCCAATGGTGACTTTAGGACTGAGTGCTCTGCCCCAGTGTCCACGAAAAGTTGAACTGGGTGGCCCCCAATAGCAGCAGTTACCATGATCTCTTGGGAGCCTAAGGAAAAACTGGCCTCTTCAGTTCAAGTTATTTTCAGCCTCTTCAGCAGAGGTCAGGATCAGAATTGACTTAGGGTCCTCTTGCTGTGGGCAGCTAAGACAATCTTTGATCCAATGTCCTAGTTCCTTACAATAGGCACACTGGTTCTTTGCCAGCCAAATAAGTCCAGTTTTCTGATGCTTCTGGTCCTTCTGGTTATCTGACTTTTGACTAGGGGGCTTGGAATCAGTTTCCAGGGCTCAGAGGGCCATTACCAGGATTTTGGCTTGTCTTCTTGCCGCTCTGTAGGATGCCTGTACTGCCTGTCTCTGTTTCTCAGAATCTCAGTTATTAAAAACCTTTTGGGCTACTTCAAGCAGCTGAGAAATATTCATTCCTGCAAAGCCCTCAAGTTTTTGTAACTTTTTCCAGATGTCTGGAGCTGCCTGAGCCACAAATGCTAAATTGATAGCTTGAGCATTCTCAGGAGCCAAGGGATTAAAAGGGATATAGGTCTGAAATACATCTTGGAGGTGCTCAAGGAACACCCCTGGAGATTCTTCAGATCCTTGAAGAATTCCAGTGGTTTTAGAAAGATTGATAGGTTTCTGGGCTGCTCCCTTCAAACTTGCTAATAGAGTTCAGTGATACTTTTTTTTAATGTTTTAGATCCTGCCAAAGTGTTAGGGTCCCAATCCAGGCAACAGGAGGGAAAAATCTCCTCTAACATTTCCTGACTTTTCTCCTCTGTACCAGCTGCTGAAGTCAGGACAGACTTTTTAGCCTCAGCTCTAATGCATTCTGGCTTCTTAGAAGTAAATAGAGTTAAAAGGAGCTATTGGCAATTATTCCAGGTGGGATGATAAGTGTGCATGATTGATTTTTTCAGAGAGGTTAAAACCTATGGTTTCTCTGAGAACAGTGGATTTTGGCAAGATTTCATTTTCTTGAGACACAGGTAAAACAAATCCTCCTTGAAGAGTGAGTTAGGGGGTCTTTGTATATAGCACCCTGTTGTTTTTAACTTAGAAGTTCTGTCTCCATATTGTATGACTTATGGGAAGGGTCCTGAGTTTCAAAAGAGCATATCTTTAACCAAGGGGGTGGGTTTTGGACCAAACTTAACCACTGGTCAATATAGGAAACTGGTTCAGGTGACCAGGAGTCACAGTGACAATCTTCCAAACTGACTTAGTAACATGAACATTCAAAGACCCGGTAGAGGGCCAACCAACATTAAATGCAGGCCAATCTATTTTACAGAGGGTCCAGAGTCTGCCTTTTGAAAGGCAGACACTGTAGTCCTCCACAAATCCAACAGAGAAATTTTTCAACATACTTTCCAGAAGACTGACAGGTCATGAATTCTGTGAACCCATAACAAACAATGAACAAACAACAAGCAAACAGTTAAAACACACAGTTAAAACATAATGACAGACAGGGCACATCTGGACCACGTCAGAAGAGTTACAGATCCCTGAAACAACCTCAGGGCAGAAAACCAGAGGACTCTATTCATTCATGTTGACCTAATGAATAGTGTCCAAATGACAACCTCATCAGGCCATGACTCCCTTAAACAGAATTGTGGCCACAAACAGAACAATACAGATTCTTACCTCCTAGATGAATGCAGACAGACTCATGTTCTTTTTGAGGCAATAAGCTGCCAGCAGTCATTCCACCTCTCTCCAAGCCAGATGAGAGGTCAAGGGGCCCTGATATGACTCAGGAGTTTCTCCCCTACAACCTCTCCACCAAGCTGGGGAGAGTCAGAGTGAAGCTGCCACTCAAGCTGGCAATTATTTCGCTGGGGCCTCCAAATGTCATAGCTGAACTGCAATAAAGGAGAATCATCAACACACCGAGTTTGAATTATGAGTCCTTTAATAGCACATGGTCAAGAGTAGGCTCATGCCAAGAAAGCTCTCAACCCTGGGTGAAACAAGCAAGAAGCTTATAAAGGCAAAAACAGCAAGTGGGCTACATAGTAGGGGGGTGAAAGAACAAGGAACTAAAAACAAAAGGGAACAAAATATAGGAATAAAATATAGAGATGTGGCAGGGGAATTTTGCAAGGAACAATCTCTTGGCGAAACATCTGATTTCCACTAACAAAGCATACAGTTACGTGGAAATTGTTGCAAGGGAATTTTCAAATGGTTGGGGGAACCATCCAGGTGGGACAAGGATGTGGATCTGTGGTCATGGGAACATTGCAACAATTACATGTACACACTGGGGGTATCATTTTTAGGTCAGACAAGCAGTTAACATGGAAGATTTTAACAAAATAAAGTTACTTATGTCAAGCAAGCTTATATAACCATTTTAGATATTTAATTAGATATTTTACTAGGATAGTTTAAACTGCCTGTCTGCATTCAAACTTGTAATCTTAACCATTGCATCAAGTTGCCGCAGTTTGATCTTTGTTGGCAGACCCAGAGATCAGGGTTGGTTTACAAATTCCTGACTAGTAAGAAACCTTTTAAATTTACTTTGAATTTTACTCACTAACATAGGCTTGCAATAGATATTTATTTCATAAAGAATAAATGAATATTTTGAATAAATGTTTCAAGCATTTAAATGGTCCCATATACTTAAACCATGGTATTGCATAAACGAATATGTTTTCCTTTTACAGTTTGAAAACTTAAAAGAAAGCAGCAGGACTGAGGGCCACCTAGAAGCTTAAAATTCACTTGCATACAGCCTACTTAGTAGTAAATTCTCACTTGTACCCCACAACTATATAATAAATATGCTGTAAAAGAATAAAATAAAAATAAATAAAAAATTATTATACCTCACATTTTGATTTTATGTGTTTCCCCCTTACCCAGGGGCTACAAACTATGGAAAACAGCCCTTTCTGAAATTCTGAATCAGAGGAAGCAAAAGCAATCACTAACCTTTATAAAAAGGAACATTAAATTCTTGATAAAATGTATAAATTACTCCATCCTGGCCAACTAACATGCATCTCTATTTATTTGTAAAATATCATGGCACTACTTAAATGGAGTATAGAAATATGTGTTGAATATTTTACATATTTACCAAATTTGATATTTTCTACAACCAAGTGAAGCAGGCAGGAACCACATGATTTTTCTTTACCTTTTACATAGAGAAATTGAAGGTTATCAATTATTAGTGATCTGCTTATCTACACTTCATATGTAACATCCCTCTTTGTTTTTTCTCCTCTTCTTCCTTCTCCTTACACTCCTCCTTCTTCATTTATTAAAAAATAGACCAATAATGTATATTATAATCACTTTAGACAACACTGATAACTGAGGACATTTCCATATGAAATATGACTTCCTCTTATCTTTTTATTGAACCATAGGCAGTGTTTTCTATCTTCTCAAATTTGTTAAGATTTGTTTTGTGTACTAACATATCATCCATTCTGAAGAATGTTTTTTATGAGCTTGAGAATGTGTATTCTGCTGCTGCTGAGTGAAATGTTCTATATATGGCTGTTAGGTCCATTTGGTCTAATGTTTTGTTCAAGTCCACAATTTCCTTATTGACTTATGTCTGGATGATCTGTCCATTATTGAAAGTGGAGTATGGAAGTCCCCTACTATTATTGTATTGCATTTTATCTCATCTTTCAGATCTATTAACATTTGCTTTATATGTTTAGGTACTCCAATGTTGGTTGCATATATATTTAAAATTGTTCTATCTTATTAATGACTTGACCTCTTTAGCATAATATGACATTTCATCTCTTTTAACAGCTTCTCTGTTTCTTGTTTTTTGTTTTTTTTTTTTTTTTTTTTTGCTAAAAGTCTATTATGTCTAAATACAGCATCTCCTGCTATTTTTCAGTTACAATTTGCCTGGAGTATATGTTTCAATCCCCTCACTGTCAGTCTATGTGTGTTCTGAAGGTTAAATGGCTCTCTTGTAGCCAGCATATTAAATCCATTCAGACAATCTTTGTCTTTTGATTGGATAATATTCTCCATTTACATTTAAAGTAATCATTGGTAGATAAGAACTTGCTTGGAGCATTTTGTTAATTTTTTACAGAATGTTTTGTAGTTATTTTGTTCCTGTCTTCAAATCTTGCTCTTTTTCTTTGTGATTTGTTGCATTTTTGTAGTACTGTGCTTTGACTCCTTTCTCTTTATCTTTTATGTATCTACCAGTAGTTTTATTTTTGTGGTCATCATAAAGCTTGCATAAAAACATATTATATTATAATTATAATGTACTAATTTAAGCTAAAATTGCCTTAACTTCCATTATGTACAAAGACTCTATAAATTTATTTATCCCTTCACCACATATTATGCTATTTTGTCATACTATACATCTGATTATTTTGTGCATCTATTAACCAAATATTTATAGGTATAGTTTTTAATGCATTTGTCTTTTATTTGTTAGAGGTAAGAATGATTGACATAACAACTTTATAGTATTAAGGTATTCTGAATTTGACTACATATTTACCTTAACTAGTGAGTTTTATACTTTGAATATATTTTCATATTGTTATGTGTTCTTTTGTTCCAATTTGGAAGACCTTCCTTAGCATTTCTTATCAGCAGTGTAAAGATGAAGTTCACTTAGTGTCTTCTGTGTTTTCACAGTACTTGGCATAAAATAGCTACTTCATATAGTATATTAGTTAAAGAAAAGAATAAATTGTGCCTACTTGAAAAGAATCTCTAATATTATTATATTATTACATAGTAATAAAACTGTGCATACTAGTGTTTATGTTCACTTATCTCTCTTTTGAAAATTCAGTCATACTGAAGTGTGTGTGTGTGTGTGTGTGTGTGTGTGTCTGTCTGTCTGTCTGTCATTTATATAAACCACTTCTAGAAATGTTACCGGAAGTTCATGTTATTCTCTCTGTGTGTGAGTGAGATGCACCACTGTCGCAGTGTAGCATGAGTTTTAAACAGTTCAGACCAAAGTAGTAAACTAGAGGAGGTTCATGTGTCCTTCTTTGATTGAGCTTTGCATCATTCAGGGTTGCTTTAAACTGCCTCATATACTCTTTTCTCAGTTCTTTTCTGCCAGTTTTGCAGCAATATAAATTTTCTGATGACAAAATCTGTTAGATGCTATAAAAACGAAACAAAGCAATGGTACTGAGGTTGGGTGAAATGAATATCTTTCTTTGAAACTGAGCACATGTAGTGACTTCTAATAATTCACCGTGGACAGCATGTGCTCAGTTATGCTGAAATGGTTCAGGAAGCTTAGATTTTTTTTTTTTGAGTTGGAGTCTCACTCGGTCGCCCAGACTAGAGTACAGTGGCCGCTCCTGGCCACCACAGCCTCGCCTGCTGGGCTCCAGTGATCCTTCCGCCTCAGTCTTCCAGTAGCCGGAATTACAGGCACGCACCACCACGCCCGGCTGATTTTTTGATTTATTGTAGAGATGAGGTCTCGCTACCCAGGCGGGTCTCGAACCCACGGGCTCAGGCAATCCACTCACCTCAGCCTCCCAAAGGCACGGGATTACAGGCTGAGCCACCAAGCCCGGCTAGGAAGCTTAGATTTAATGTCTCTTAGTTCTAACTGTTGAAGTTTAATCACCCAAGCTCACTTTATTAAATACTTTTTAAAAATTTGTGGAGGCAACTTTCAGTAATAAGGTTTATGATCATAACATAAAATTATACATTTAGATATCAAAATACTGACCTTTGATTTGGCTTTAAATGATATACTGGTGATTTTATAATTGAACTCTAAATAAGACAAATGAAATGGTCTGGTTTATGGTACCCCAAAAGTGTTTAGGTCCTATACACATTTATCTGCTACAAGCTGCTTCAGACAATAAGTTTCAAGTAGCACAGCTGAACTTCTTCTCTCAAGATCTACCATATTCCTGATGCATTCTCTTTCAAGAATTAGCAGAGACACTCAAAATATTTGTGGTTGTATATATCCCAAATGCACTATATTTTATATGTGATCACATTTCTCTTCAATACAAACTAACTAATAGAATCGAAAGAACCATGGTCCATTATATATATGCAGGAGTAGTCCCCTCTTATCTGCATATATGTATGTATATGTACATACACACACGCACACACACTATGTTTTTTCCTATACATGCATACCTAAGATTAAGTTGAATTTATAAATTAGGTACAGTAAGAGATTAGCAATAACTAATAATAAAATAGATCAATTATAACAATAAGCCAGTATCACTACTCTTGTGCTTTTGAGTCATTATTAAGTAAAATTATGGGGAACTAAGACCCAAGCACTAAGGTACCACAACAGTTGATCTGATAACTCAGATGACTATTAAGCCATCTAATTGTTAGGCAGCATAAGTAGTGTGAATATGCTCGACAAAGGGAGAATTTACGTGCAGGATGGGATGAGATGTTAACATGCTATTCAGAATGGTGAACAATTTAAAACTTATGACTTGTTTATATGTGTAATTTTTCATTTAATATTTTTAGACCATGGTTGACCATAGTTAACTGGAACAGCAGAAAGTGAAGCTGTGAATAAGCGGGGTTTACCATGAAGTACTCAAAATGTACATATTTAGGAAAAGTTTTTCGTTTAAACTAAAGTATATTCAATATGTTGGCAATTAAAATGGCTAATAGGACAAATTGTATCATTTTCTGTTCAATCTGTCTCTATGTTAGGATTTTTTTTATCTGAAATATGCTGACACCAAATCTTAACAGAACTAAAAAATTCCTCTGGCATTTTCTTAATTCAACTAAATTTTTGTTTCCTTTGTAAAAATTGTATCGACCTTGCCTTGAAGTGCAGAGCTTGGATTTGCCTGATGTACCATGGTGAATTTATCACCAGCAAAAATATAATTCAATTGCTATTTTTTTATTTGGGCATCAAATTAAATTAGTGTTAATTTTAGAAAGCCACACTCTGTTGAATTAAGACAAGGTGTTATTATGCAATTCAGATTACACTGATGGGCAATGAGCAATTTAAAATTCAGTAAGAAGTGGAGATGTAAAATGGTTGACCTCCTGAATTAAGCATCCTAGCATTGCTGGGTTTTAGGAGAGGACCATTACTGGAGGTTGCAATAAAATAATTTTTTAAAGGGCATCTATGTTTAATAGAACAATGCCAAGCACAGGCACGCTTAATTTTATTGAACTTTACTTTGTTTCATTTAGCATATATTGTGTTTTTTACAAATTGATTTGTGGCAACTCTGCATTGAAAAAGTCTATTGGTGCCATTTTTCCAACAGCATGTTCTCACTTTGGGTCTCTGTGTCAGCATTTTTTAGCAATAAAGTATTTTTAAATTAAACTGCTTACATTGTTTTTAGACGTAATGCTATCCCACGCTTAATAGACTACAATATAGTATAAAAGTAACTTTTATATGCACTGGGAAACCAAAATATTTGTGTAGCTTGCTTTATTGTGGTACTTGCTTTCTTGCAGTTGTCTGGAACAGAATCCAAAATAGTTCTGAGCTATGCCTGAGAGGGTCTAAGAGAAGAGAAGGTCTAAGCAGCATCAAAAATATCCCCTTAGCTACACAGACCAAGAGTTCTTGTTGGTGTTTAGTTTTCTAGATGGAACACAGTCCTACCAGCCAAGGTTCTACACTTCTAAGATTTAGAAAGTTTAAAACCTGTTGTTATGTTTTCCACCTAGCTAACCTTATGTTAATTTACTTTTTAAAAATTGCTGTGCTCTTACTTTGTTTATCATTCCAAATAACTATTAGTAGAAATCAAAATTACATTATAAAAATGTTTCAAGAATATGTGAAATTATTGTCCATTTTTATTTGTAAAACTGTAACTTAATATCTGCTGAAGTTCTGTTTTTGGGAGACTCTTAAATCAAATTACATGCTATTTAAACTTTTAAAGATGCTGAAATTCTTCCTGAATATATATATATTTTTGAATTATTGTTATACATATACATTTTAGATATTTTATTTTTAGATATTTTATTTTAAGTATTATCTAACAAAAATATCTTTACAAAAGTTGTTTGTAATAACATGGCATGTAAAACTTCTTTTCTGTAAAGAATAATTGAATAATATCTTAGGATCAGCAATACTTTTAATATAGTTCTCCGTGACATAGTTGAAGTCAACTAGGTATAAAACTTTTAGTGCTAATTTTGTATATTATTGCAAAATATTGAAAATATGCTACTACATTTTAAGGCTTATGCTTTTTTAAAAAAAATAAATAAATGTATCATGGGAATATGGCCATGAAGATCGTGTCTATTCCCACCCTTCAATGATAAGGCAGCAAACTCCAGTTTCAACTAGAGTGTGGAGGAAAATAACAGAGAGAAGCAAGCTAGAGAAAAGGATTTGGAAATTTGTACATTTTCTCAGTAGAACCCCTAACTGATCAATGTTCGAGCCTATCAGAATTAACAGTGTGAAGAGTTTGAAAAGTGATCTACAGTGTGGAATACTGACCAGGTTTTAGATTGGATTCTGGATAGCATGCAAGCTGAATAGACCAGAATAGCACAGCAAAGACTTTGAAAACTAAATTGACATTTAGCCATAACATGTAATAGTAGGTTTTTAAAAAACTTAAACAGATTTATTTTCATCTCAAATAGAAACATAAATGGAACAAGAGTCTCATAATACCTAAAATTTTCAGCATATAATTGATAATTATTTATTATACCAAGAACCAGAGAAATATTAACTCAGATGAAAAATAACAATTACCTTATGGGAAAACTAGGGTGACACAGGTGTTAGAATTTTTTGACAGTTGCATGAATTTTAATGCAGCTGTCAAAAAAAATGCTCCCAATAACAATTTTTTTTCATGTTTGAAGAGTTAAATAGGAAATCTTAACAAAGAAATAGAAGGTGTAAAAAATAAACAAATGAAAATTTTAGAACTGAAAAATATGATAATTGAAATAGAACATTGAAAGGGCTTAATATTATAGTGTAGATGACCGAAAAATAAATTACCAGTGGACCTAAACATAAATCAATATAAATGATACAACTTGAATAAAAGAGAGAAAAATATATTTTTTTGAGAAAATATATTTTTTAAAATAAGTTTAAAAATGCAGACTCAGGAATCTGTGGGATACAAAAAAAGAATTGATCTCTCATGCAATTTGATGTCCTTGAAGAAGAGACAATGTGGATCTGAAAACGAATTTTAAAAAAACATAGAAACTGAAAGTTCTCCAAATTTATAAAAGACAGAAGCAGGATAAATCTGAAGGAATACATGCTACACAGCACCATCATAAAATTTCTGAAAACTAAATAGAAAAAAGAATTACTGAAAGCAGCCAGAGAAAAACAATGTATTATTGATGGAAAAAATAAAAATATAACTAGAATGACAACAGATATCTGGTCAGAAATTATAGAGTACAGAAAAAAAGAGGCATGATATTTTTAGGTATTGAAAGAAAAGAAATATGTAGCCAAAACTCAGTATCCAGTGAAAATATCCTTCAGTAATAAACATAAACACATTATCAAATTAAAAAAGCTAAAGAAATTTTCATTAGCATACATGACTTAAGTAAATCAGCAAATAAAATTCTTTAAAAAGCATAAAAAGAGAAAATTTTAAAAACTAGAAATTAAGAAAGAGCAAGAAAAAGGGGGATAAACTCGTGAGTAAATACAGTAGACTATTCTTCTCCCTTTGAGTTTTTAAAAACATATTTCACCATTGAAAGTAAAAATTATGTCCTTATTTAATGTTCTCAGTGTTTATCAAATAAATACCTAACGAGAGTATATTATAAAGGAGAGAATGTAAAAGAATCTGAATGGTAATAAGATTTTTATATTCCATTTAAAGTAGTAAAAATTTTGATACTGAAAGACTAGAATAAGCAATGTATTTGTACTGAAATCCCTAAAGAATCCAATAAAACCAAAAAATTACTCAAAATCAAGATAAAATTCTTTAAAAAGTTAAACATAATTTATATAAAGGTAGATGAGAGAAAAAAAAGAAAAAAGAGGATACAAACAGAAAACAAATAAAATGGGAGGTTTAACTTCCAATATATTGATAATTTCATTAAAAACAATTGTCTAAATATACCAAATAACAGAAAGATTGAAAGATTTTTATAAAATAGTACATGGTCCAATTATATTCTGTTTAAAAGTAAATTTTAAAAGTAAATATATAGATAAGTTACAAGTGAAGGAAAGGGAAATAGATACCATTCAAACATTAATAAAAATACATCTGAAGTGGCAATATTATGATCAAATAAACAAGTCTTTGGTGCAAAGGAAATTAGAATTGCCAGAAACTTAGAGGGAAGTTAGATAATGATAAAAATATCAATTCTTCAATTTATGAAGACATCCAAATTCTAAATGCGCATGAACTTTACAACAGGGACAAACATTAGCAGCATTTTGAAAGAAGAAATAGATAAATGCATAATTTTAGTTAGAAACTTCAACACTTGAATTAACTTTCCGTTGCTGTTATAACAAATTACTACAAATTTAGCAGTCTGAAACAATATAAAGTTATTGTTTTATAGGTCTGGTGGTCAGAAGTCCTAAATAGGTTGACATAGTTGTGTTACATTAGAACATTCCAGTGGAGAATTCAGTTCCTTCTCTTTTCCAGCATATAGGAGCCACCTGATTTCTTTAGCTTGTGGTAGTCTCTTCCCTGCATAACTCCAACCTCTGCTTCCATCATGATTTCTCTTTTTTCTGATGCTTATCCTGCTTCCTTCCACTGATAAGGTTTATTGAGATTACATTGGGACTAGCCAGATAATCCAAAATAATCTCCTGATCTGAAGATCCTAAATCACATTTGCAAAGACACTTTGCCATGTAAAGTCATAGATCTACAGATTCTTAAGGTTAGGACATGGATATCTTTGAAATGTCATAGTCAACCTATCACAAAATGTATCTATCAGTTGAAGAAAACATTAAACTAAAAACTGTCAAGAATATAGAACAACTAAACAATGCATTCAATTAACAGAATTTATTGAATGTTTATAGAATATCCTGCACAATAACAGTATATATATATATTCTTTACAAACTCACAAAGAATGTTTGCCAAGATTGTCCATATCCCAGGTCATAAAACAAACATTAATGTATTTCATAGAATTGAAATCATATGAAGCATGTGTATGCCCTAATAATAATATAGTCAAACTATAAAATTAGTAACTGAAAGATAGTAGGAAAATCTCCAAATGCATAAAAATTGAAATCACATTCATAATTTAAACAAGTTAAAGAGGACATATCAAATAAAATTAAAATATATATTTAGCTAAATGAAAATAAAGCATAATAATATCTGCCAGATGCAACTTAAGCAGTGTTTTAGGAGAAATCTTCAGCTGTAAATGCTTTTATTGAAAAATAAAACATTCTCAAAATAATAATCTTAATTTCTACCATAAAAACTGCAAAAAGAAGAGCAAAATAAACCAAAAACAAGCAAAAGCAGAAGGAAAAGAAACATTAATTAAGCAGAACTCAATAAAATTGAAAAGAGAAAAACAGCAAAGAAAAATTAATTAAACAAAATAAATATTTTTGAGAAGGCCACTATAATCACAAAACCTCTAGAAAAATAGAAAAAAAAAAAAGACACAAATAACCAATATCTGAAATGAAAGTCATGATATCCTATAGGACCCACAGTAATTCAAAAGATACTAAGGACATATAAAGAACACATATTCATGTATTTTGCATATTTAGATGAAATAAAGCCATCAGTTAAAAAGGACACACTACCAAAAGATACCAGTAATAACAAACATTGCACTACAGGGGAAAATGAAAAACTTTGCAATGGGGGAAATGAAAAACTTTGTCCTGGTTAAATTTATATTCTTATGATACAAATTTATTTTATTCCTTCTCTCACATTATGCACAGAAAATAATTCCAGACAGATTATAGATGTAAAAGATAAACAATGCATGTTTTGATTAAAAATATAAGAGATTACATGCTATGAAAAAAAAAAAACAATTAACAGGAAACAACTGGCTCTCCACATGCAGAAGATTAAAACAAGATCCCTATCTGTCATACACAAAAATCAACTCTAAATCAATCAAAAACCTAAATATAAACCTCAAACTATAAGAACCTTAGACAAGGCAGGAGTAACCCTTATGGAAACTGGAACTGGCAACCACTTCCTGTTCAAAACCCCAAGTGCCCATGCCTTAAGAGATAAGACAGACAAGTAGGACCTCATCAAACTGACAAGCTTCTACAAAACCAAAGCAACCATCAAGAGAGCAGGGAGACAGCCCAGACTAGGAAAAAATATTTATTTGCCAACTCTATGTCTGGCAAGGGCCTAACATTTAGGATCTACAAGGAACTCAAACGTGCTGAAAAGAAAACTGTAAGAACCTTAGAAAATGCAGGAAACACTCTTATGGAAGTTGGAACTGGCAACCAATTCCTGATCAAAACCTGAAGCACCCAAGCCATAAGAGATAAGATAGACAAGTGGGACCTCATTAAACTGACAAGCTTCTTCAAAGCCAAAGAAACCATCAAGAGAGCAGAGAGACAGCCCACAGAATGGGAAAAAATATTTGCCAACTGTATATCTGACAAAGGCCTAACATATAGGATCTACAAGGAACTCAAACATGCTGAAAGGAAAAAAACAAATAGTCCCTTTAAAAAGTGGGCAAAAGACATGAATAAACACTTTCAAAAGAAGATATATGGGCAGCCATCAGACACATGAGAAAGTGTTCAGCCTCACTCATCATTAGAGAAATGCAAATCAAAACCACTTTGAGATACCACCTAACCCCAATAAGAATGACCATCAATAAAACAAACAACAACATGCTGGTGAGGTTACGGAGAAAAAGAAACACTTCTACACTGCTGGTGGGGATGCAGACTAGTACAACCTCTTTGGAAGATACTGTGGCAATTTCTGAAGGAACTAGAAATTGATTTTCCATATGATCCAGCAATTCCCATATTGGGAATATACCCGGAGGAACTCAAATCATTCTACAAAAAAGATACCTGCACACGTATGTTTGTAGCAGCTCTATGCACAATAGCAAAAACATGGAACCAACCATGTTGCCCATCTAAGTTGGACTGGATTAAAAAAAAAATGTGGTACATATACACAATGGAATATTATGCAGCCATAAAAAGGACAAATATATGGACTTTGCAGTAAATTGGATGGATTTGGAGTCAATCACACTCAGTGATTTATCACAGAAACAAAGAACTGAGTTATATATGTTCTCACTCATAAGGTTACCTTGAACAATTATAATGCTGTAAGAATGCGATTGGCAGTAGCGGAAAACTGTCAGGGGGAGGGAGGTGGGACTGGTAGTTGGTGGAAACTGCTAGGGAGGGAAGAGCATACCTCATCAACAAGGGTACCTGCATGATCAATGTTTTTATACATAACCCTGAATTGTACCCCACATCTTTATAATAAATAAATAAATTTAAAAAAAGAAAAAAACAAACAGCCCCATTACAAAATGGGCAAAAGATATGAATAGACAGTTCTCAAAAGAAGACATACAGGCAGCCAATAGATACATGAAAACTTTCACAGCCTCACTAGTCAATGAAGAAATGCAAATTAAAACTACATTGAGATAGCACCTAACTCCAGTCAGGATGACTATCATCAATAACTCAAAAAACAACAGGTGCTGGAGAGGATGCTACATAAAGGGAACACTTCTACACTGTTGGTAGGAGTGTAAACTAGTACAGCCTCTGTGGAAAACAGTGTGACAATTCTTGAAAGATCTAAAATTCAGCATTCCATACTACCTCCCAATCCCCCTACTGGGAATATGCCCAGAAGAACTCAAATCACTCTATCAAAAAGATACCTGCACACATATGTTTATCACAGTATTGTTCACAGGAGGAAGAACATGGAACTAGCTGTGCTGCCCATCAAAAGAGGACTTGATTTTTAAAATGTGGTGTGCATATATATATACACACACACACACACACACACACACACACACACACACACACACACACACACACGATGGAGTATTATGCAGCCATAAAGAACAACAAAATCATCAACTTCACAGCAATCTGGATGGACTTAGAGTCAATAATACTGAGTGATCTTTCACAGAAACAAAGAACTGAATATCACATGTTCTCACTAATTAGTGGACCTTTAACAATTATGTAATACCATAAAAGAATGATTGGCAGTAGTGGGAAACTTCCGGGAGGGGTGCAGGGAAGCGGGATTGGCAGTAGTGGGAATCTGTCTGGGGAAGGGGTGGCACACCTCATTAACAGCGGTACCTGCATGATGAACATTTGTATACCTAACCCTGAATTATACCCCACATCTTTAAAATAAAAAATTAAAAGATAAAAATAAATACATAAAAAGTCAAACATCCATAGTAAAAGCAACTCTTTTAAAAAGGACACAATATACAGTAGTATAGTAAACAGAAAATTATAACCAAGGCTATTGTGAAAATATGAACTTCTATTATCAAGAGACACCATAAAGGAGGTAAAAATTAACCAACAGGATTAGATAACTTTCTTATGATACCTATATCCAATAAATGACTTGCATCTTGAATGATAAAGATAATAAATGTTAGTAAGTAAAAAATCTAGTAGAAAAATTGGCATAACCCTTGAAAAAAATTACTTCAAAGACAGATTTACAGGTGATTACTAAATATATTAAAAGTGTTCAATTTTATTATTCATCAAGAAAAGGTTAGATAAAACAATTACTAGATACCACCATACACCTTTTGAATTTGTTCAGATAACAAAGAAGTTTGCAGATTTTTATGAAGAGCAACTGATATTCTCAGAGACTGTGAAGAGATTGTAATTTGGTAAAATTATTATCTAAAATTCCTAGGCATTAAATATTAATGCTAAAGAGACGCATCACTTATAACACAGAAATTTTAGCTGTAGGTACATATTCAACAGAAATATTATATGTTCACCTGAGCTTTTTATTAGAAAGTTCACAGCAGCCCCCACACTTCTATAGCCCTCTTTTTAATAGTCAAAACTGGAAACAAATGAAATATTCATGAATTGCATGGGTAAATATAATATTTGTGCAATGATTACTAAATAGTGTTGATAGGAATCAATTGCAAGAGCATGCAATGTTGAGTAAAAGAATCCAAACATAAATATTATTTAATCTATGTTTCAATTTATGTAAATTACCCAAACAAGTACCACCAATCTGTGTTGTTAGAAGGAAGGATAACGGTCATTCTTGAATAGAGGCAGGGCATAGTTTACTGTTTGAAGGGAATTGTAATGTGTACTTTCAAGCGAATGGAGTAATGTTTTCTCTTCATATGGCAGCTGTTGCAGGTATGTGTTCAATTCTTATATATTCATCATTAATTTGTATAGATTTGATATGTACATTTTCCTGTATGCATATAATATCTCATTAATTCCTAATGTGCTTTCAAAACAAAATAACATATGTACACCTCATTGTAAAAGTTGGTGTCATATGTATGTTTAATAATAAGAGAAAATATAAAAATGAATTTATTTTTAATGTGATATTGTTTTTAAATCTTGTGTATGCAAAACCTTGTAAAATTTTTAAATTACATTTTCTTATTCTTATGGTAGAATCCAGCATATTGCATGGCACAAATTAGCATTCAGTTAAGAAGTCTCTGAGTAAAAAATATTAAAATGAGTTTGTTACAAAGATATGTAAAGACATTTCTTAGATCTCATCTCAAGTTGCTGTACACTTTCTATATATTTATCTTTTACACATTTATTACATTGTATTAATTACCACATTTAATATCTCCTTGAAAGGTGATTTCAAAAATTTGAGAAAATGATTTCACACTTTGCATTTCTTTAGCAATCCCTCAAGTGTTTGAAAATTTGTAAAGTAGGAGAAATGTATCTAAGTGATATTCAATTAAATTAAAGGAATAATCCTATAGCTCACATATAAGCTAATTTGAAATTGGCAGAAGAAGATACAAGTTAAGATGAAGAGAGGACAAAATGTAAAAAATGCAAAAAAAAAAACCCAAAATACCTTCAAAATACATTTTTATGTAAGTCTCTATTTTTCTTTAAAATTTGAAATTTAGTGAAAATTTTCTAATTAGTTAATCTGAGAATTATAATAATTTTTTAATTGAGGCAAAACAGAATTTTATTTTACTTTGGAATCAAATTAAATTGGAACTCACTTCCAACTTTTTTCTATTTGCAATTTGTTTCACTATTAATTTATGGCATTTAACCTGAATTGAGTTCTTAGCAATTTTTTGTAACTTGTGTGTGTGTGTGTGTGTGTGTGTGTGTGTGTGTGTGTGTGAGATATAACTAGTTAGCTACATTTCTAGATTAATTCAACAAATACTTATGGTGTTTTTATGTGTGATGCACTAGGCTATTTTCTGGGAAACAAAACAAGCAAAATATTTTTGTCATCTGAAAAAAGAAATGGTTTTATAAAGAAAAGAGAAGCAAAATTAATAAATATGTGAATATTCACAACTTTTTGTGACCACATGCTCCTACTTACCATTCTTATGCAAGCAACGAGTTTTGTTGTTTGTTTTTTAAATAAAGGTAGACCACTCCCCCCAATAAAAACAAGAAATAAAACAATCTATTGCAATATATTTATTCATATATTAACATCATTTAAAATATGACAGCATACAGTAATTAGTTGATATATAGTTTACATGCTAAAGTATGATTTGCACAAAGCAAAGATCACATTCTATTATTCTGGTGCCCTGGGCATAGCAGAATATGGTCCATAACAAATGCTCAGTAAATGTTTGCTACATTCATTTGCAAGTGAACACACTATTAACAGCATGAAAACACAAAAGAAGCAAGTGTCAAGGATAGAGGGAGGGAATATGATAATGAGCTTTTGATATTTGTTTTTAAAATACTTATTAAACACCTTGAACAATTATCATAATACTATAAGAAAGGTATTGGCAGTAATGGGAAACTGCGGGGGGGGGGATGGGCTTGGCAGTTGAGGGAAACTGCTAGGGAAGGGAGGGGCACACCTCCTCAACAAGGGTGCCTGCATAATGAGTATTTGTATACCTAACTCTGAATTGTACCCCACATCTTTAAAGTAAAAAAATTAAGAAATTTAAAATATTATTTAAAAAGAGAAATACTTATTAACACCTAAATAGCATTTAGGAAAGAGAAATACAATAGTCAATAAAGCTGAAAATAATAAAAAAATAAAAAACAATGTATGATATGAGTCATTAGAGAAATTTAATTGATATAAAAATGGACAATGTGTGAGTCAATTCATTTGTGGTAAAAAGGATATAATTCCAGTAATTTCTTTGTACTTTAATTATCTTTCAGTACTCAAAACTGTAAAATCTTCTCAAAATTTTTGATTAATTCTTGTTGAAGAACTAGAGATGATTTGGAATTAGTACAGTAAAGTTGGCTATGGATTAACATTATTTGAAAACTGCAAGGAAAATTTTAGGACATTCCCATCTACTTGATACAGAAATATATTTTCTAAAATTATTTATGTTTATAAATTTTTCTTGAAATTATATGGAGATATATATATATGTATGTATGTATGTATATACACAAAGCTATGTATCTCCTATCTTTCCTCCTTTTAAACTGAAATTGCTTTTTACTACAAAGTGCACTTCAATCATAATGGGGAGAGAACGAATAGATGGAGAGATGGATTATCACCTATCAGATATAATATGCCTGGGTGGGGGTGGTGTTTACACTAAAGCCCAAACCAAAAACTATTCATACCCCCTAAAGCTATTGAAATAAAGAATAAAATGCAAAGAAAGTATAAATCTACATAAACATTTATAAAGAGATTTAATCAAAATGCTACAAGGTAGTAAAATTGTGTTAAATACAATAAAAATGGTATAAAATATTTACATGAACCAGACAGGTTCAGTGAAATAAATGACAGTTATTAAATATATTCCAGTTAAAAATGAAGCTAAAACATTTGTTATATAGTCATCCACATAGGAAATCCTCTTTAAGAATCATTCTCACAAAATCAACCAGATAAGTAATTTGAACACCTTAACTATCATAACTTCAAAAATATGTTTTAGTCACATTAAAATTTTTACAAATGACCATCCACTTCTAATCATATATAAACTATACAAAGACTCCCATTTAATTAACCTAATTTACAGGTGAGGAAACTAAGGTATAATAAGTATAATATATTTCTTGAATTCCCCCAGTTAGTTTTGTTTCTGATTTCTCCATGATATTATCCTAACTAGAGATTATCTTATGTTGAAATCTATAAAATCTACTTATGATTTAAATTTTCACATTGTTTTTGCTTTTCTTAATCAATATCTCTCATCTAGAAATTCTTCATTTCTGTATATTTTGTTCCTCAATGTGATTTTTCTTTGAAAGATGGGAATACAGAATAATGAGACAGCTACTTGCCCAGAATCCAACTCTCTTGAATTTTAACAAGATATATATTTAATATATAATATATATTATATAATAATATATAATTTTAACAAGATATATATTTAACAAGATATATATATATATCTTTTAAAACATTTTTCTTATTAAAATTAAAGCAACATAGACCTAATTAAGACTACTATCTTCCTTATTTTTTTTTCTGTTCTTTTTGTCTAAAAGGAGTGGCCGTATGATGCCTGCGTTTAGTATTTCAGATAAAACTATCATTTTAGGCCAGACATGGTGGCTCATGCCTGTTATCCCTGCACTTGTGGAGGCCGAAGCCAGAGAATTGCTGGAGCCCAGGAGTCTGAAACCAGCCTGAGCAACATAGCGAGACTTCATCTAAAAAAAAAAATTAAAAGAAATGGGCTTTATGTGGTGGCACGTGCCTGTGGTTCCAGTTCCTCAGAAGGCTGAGGCAGAAGGATCACTTGAGCCCAGGATATCGAGACTGTGGTGAGCTGTGATTATGCCACTGTACTCCAACCTGGATGACAGAATGAGATCCCGAATTAAAAAGAATATTATCATATATGCAATATATTTTTATGTATTTACTAAATATGCATGAATCTATAAGTGTATTTTTACACACTGCTTTATTTAAATACTTCCATAATCTTAGTGCTATCCTGCAGGTTTCTTCTTTGAAATTCAGTTTTCTGTTTTTGAAATGTATCCTCTTTTGTATATGGAGCTTTCATTTGTTCATTTATGGCAATGCCACAATGTATCTACTCTTCTGTTGAAAGTATTTTTACTTCTTTCTAATTTTTGTACTTTTACAAGTAAAAGTACAAACAGTTTTGCAGTGAATGTCCTTATTATGCTCCTTTGTGCACGTGATCAAAATTTATTCTGCATCATCAGTCTTAGTCCTATATGTTTAAAGACACATACAGTTTTCCAAGGATAGTCTTAAAGCAACCATTTTCCATATAACCACTGTCTGTAAGTGCTCTTTCCTGAAACTGATCCACCGAAAAAAAAAAAGTGAAAAGCTATATTGTCAGTGTTTCTTTTTTCAACTCCCTACTCAAACACACTATTCTCCAGTTTACAGAGTAAAATATTTTTGTTATTAATTTACTACGAATTTTAAAATTGGCTGAATGTTGACATTTTTAATGCATATATTTTTTTCTACATCTAATGTGTGTTTGGATATGTTCATTTGTGTACAGATATCTAGTCTTCTTGACTCTTTTGAAAATGTATGTCTTCTAATATGTTTACTAAATTTTTCTCATTTTCCTCAATTATGTTATTTCCTCTTTCTATACTTATATTCTTGTTTTTCTTTGATGTTTATTTCTGCTTTATATTTGTCAGAAAATTATCTGAGGTTTTAAAGGATAAAAGGAAGTTAATGCTTTTTTGGTTGCTATACTTACATCCTCTGCAGATTTTATACTGAATGTGCTATTTTGCAATTCTTTAGAGGCAGACACACTTTCCAAGAGTTAAGGCTTGAACATTTAGAAGTGCTTCTTGCTAAAGGAACAAACAAAGAAAGACTGCCTAATCCCCAAAGAGCCCTCTGTTGCTCTCTTAAGAACTCTTTACCTCCTTTGGGTTTACAGATTCTTCTTTCATCTTATCACACCACCTTTGGGACACCAACCACCAAATGTTCACAATAGAAATATAATATCTGTGTAAGGTTTAGGTAAGTAAATTATAATAGATCATTTGACTAGCGGCATGCTATGTTAAACATAATTAATGCAGCACTTTCTTCTTCATAGGTTGATTAAATAAATAAATAAAGATAAGCTCATATGTCCGATTACAATTAACCATGTTTCTTCTGTAGGTTTAACAGAATAGTTCAACTAGTTGAAAACAGTAACAGTCACACCATTGGAGCCATGGTCTATGCCATTGGACCGTAGAGAGGATTAACTCATTTATTTCACCTTCTTCAACTATCTGTAAGACAAATGAGAGAAGGAGTTAATAAAGAAGTTCAAATATTAATAACAAAACAGATTCCCCACTGTGGTTCATTTTAAAGACTGTAATGATTGGATCAGCAATAAGACCTATGAAACCTCAGTGAAATGAAATAATATAAATTGAAAAGATTTCCAATAACTAGACATATTTCTATTAAATAGATAATAATGGAAAATTCTTAACCCTGTAGAAAAATGTATTAAGAATTTTATGTTTCCATTTAACCCTGGTTTGGGCAATGTAATGGGAAAATCTAACTTTTGATAAGTGAAGCCATCTGAAATAAATAATTGTGATAATGTAGAATCCCACTATTACAGGTAATATATAAATGAAAAATTGTACAGATTTTTAATAAGATGCTGTTCTCTTATATATTTTATGGGAAAAATATTTTGTTATGTTGACTAGTAATAAATGTCTTACTTTGATGGTTTCTATTCTGGATTTATTCTTTTATAGCAAAGATTGATACCCTTTGGACAAGACGTAAAGTATCTAGTATCCCTATGTTCCAATTAGATTATAATTCTTATCTATGTAGAGCCAGTTGAGTCAATACCAAGAATTAGCTAGTTTCTTCTGTGACATTTTAATGTCACTCATGTAGCAATTCCACACATATATTTAAATTTATTTACTTGCTCTCTCTTCTTCTGTATTATATTATCAGTGCTGTATTCAAATTACCTTTCAAGCAAACTTACCTATTTGTTTCTAGTCTTTAAAAATTCCCTTTGAGGCATGAACAGACAGACTCTTCTCACAGGAAGACATTCAAGCATCTAACAAACATATGAAAAAATGCTCAAGCCTCACTAATAACCAGAGAAAAGCAAATCAAACTTACAATGAGATATCATCTAACACCTGTTAGGATGGCTATCATTAAAAAGTCACAAAACACCAGAGGTTGGCGAGCAAAGGAATTGCTTCTACACTGTTGGTGGGACTCAAAGCTAGTTCAACCTTTGTGGAAAACAGTGTGGCATTTTCTCAAAAAGCTAAAAATTTACTACCATACTATTCAATAATCCTGCTTCTGGGAATATAGCCAGCAGAACATAAATCACTCTACCAAAAAGACAACTGCACACGTGTGTTCACTGCAGCATTATTGACAATAGCAAAAACATAAAACTAACCCAGATGCCCACTGAAAGTGGACTGGGTAAAGAGAATGTGGTACATACACATCAAGAAATATTACACAGCCATAAAGAACAAAATCATGCCAGGCTCGGTGGCTCAGCCTGTAATCCTGCACCTTGGGAGGCTGAGGTGAGTGGATTGCCTGAGCCCACAGGTTCGAGACCCGCCTGGGCAACTTGGTGAGACCTCATCTCTACAATAGATCAAAAAATTAGCTGGGTGTGGTAGCGCACGCCTGTAATTCCAGCTACTTGGAAGGCCGAGGTGGAAGGATCGTCGGAGCCCAGCAGATTGAAGCTGCGGTGGCCAGGAGCAGCTACTGCACTCCAGTCTGGGTGACAGAGTGAGACCCATTATAGTGCAAGAGCAGCCATGGACAATACCTAAATGAATGAGTATAGCTGTGTTCCAATAAAACTTTATTTAGAGACCCTGAAGTTTGAAGTTTATATTTCATGTCATGAACTTTTACTTATTTTCAAATGTCTAAAAATGTAAAAACTGTTCTTAACCTATGGGCCATAACAAAAAGAGGTGGCAGGTCAGACATAACCTACAGGCTAGTTTTACTGACTTTGATCTAGAGTCTACAATTAAACCACTGTTGTGTTTGCTTTATCACAAGTCAATCTACAGATCGATCAGTCTAGCAGTTTATTCACTCTTTGGTGCATTTCAAATTAAGTGCAAACAGTAAGTACACTTTACACTAAATACTTCATTGTACCTTTCATTACCAAAGGGTCAATATTTTTTTAGGTAAGCTTCACACATAGTAAAATGAAAAAAAAAATCGAGTGTACAATTTGAAGTGTTTTGACAATTCACATACTAATGTAACCTAAATCCTTATCAGTATACAGAATATCGCCACTACCACAGAAAGTTTCCAACTCAGTTTCCATCTACATCCCATTCTTAATTATTTACTCCAAAGGTTAACTTTGTCTGCTCTAGAAATGCAAGTAAACGGAGTCATATAGCATACTGTTCTGGCTTTATTTTCCTCTGTATTTATACTTTCCTAGGGTTTATTTTTCACTTATTCGTGTATTTTTATTTTAAAGTTTTGGAGTACATGTGAGAATTCACTACATATGTAAATTGTGTGCATGTGAGATGTGGGAGCTTCTAGTTAGCTCTCTCCTTCCTTGGCAGTAGTTCTAGTACCCAGTGTATGGTTGTGTGCCTTCTTTTGCCTTCTCTCTTCCTCCCTCCTGTTACAGTGACCCGTGTCTGTCATTCCCACTTTCGTGCTCATGTATCTAGTGATCATGGTCTGTTTATGTGTGAGAGCATGCAGTATTCTGTTTTTTGTTTCTGTGATAGTTCACTTAGAATGATGGGCTCGAACAGGGAACCAACCCAGATGCCCATCAAAGGTGAAGTGAATAAAGAAAATGTGGTGCAATTACATGAGAGTATTATGCAGTCATAAAGAAGAATAAAATCATGGCTTCCCAGCCACAGAGATACAGCTGGAGATCATCATACTAAGTGAAGTATCACAGAAACAAAGAACTGACCACCGCATGTTCTCACTCACAAGTGGGCCCTGATTACTGGTTAAACAAGCACAAGGGTGGGATCGGCAGACACTGGACACTGCTAGGGGAGAGAGGGAAAGAGGAGGGAGGGGACACATAGCAACACTGCTGGGTACCTGGTCCACTATCAGGGAAAGAGAGGGCCAGCTAGAAGCTTAGACTTTACCTGCATGCAACATACTTATGTAGTAACTCCTCACTTGTATTCCACAACTCTAAAACAAAACAAAACAAAAAAAGGATGATCTCCAGATGCACACATGTTGCTGTAAAGACATGATTTTGTTCTTTTTTTTTTTTTTTTGAGTTGGAGTCAAAGGTCACCAATGAGCTTCAATCCAAATAAGATTGCCTCAAGATATATTACAATCAAAGTGTCAGAAATCAAGGACAAGAAGATTCTGAAAGTAGCAAAGTAAAAGAAGCAATGACAAGGAGTTCCAATGAGTCTAGCGACAAATTTCTCAGCAGAAGCCAATAAGTGGCTCAGCCTGTAATCCTGCACCTTTGGGAGGCTGAGGTGAGTGGATTGCCTGAGCCCGCAGGTTCAAGACCCACCTGGGCAACTTGACGAGACCGCATCTCTACAATAAATCAAAAATCAGCCGGGCGTGGTAGCGCATGCCTGTGATTCCAGTCACTCGGAAGGCTGAGGCGGAAGGATCGCTGGAGCCCAGTGGGTCAAGGCTGCGGTGGCCGGGAGCGGCCACTGTACTCCAGTCTGGGTGACAGAGTGAAACTCCAACTCAAAAAAAAAAAAAAGGAAAAAGAAATGCTACACCCAGCAAAGATATCTTTCAGAAATGAATAAGAAATAAAGATTTTTCCAGACAAACAAAGGCTGAGGGAGTTCATCACCACTATATCTGTCTTACCAGAAATACCAAAGGGAGTTCTTCAAGCTGACAAAAATAACACTGATGTGTAACACAAAAATATTCAAAAGTATAGAGCATGCTGGTAAAAGTAAGTATACAGTAAACTTCAGAATATTCTAATACTGTAATGATGGCATGTGAGCCACTTATATCTTTAGTATGAAAGTTGACACACAAAACTATTAAAAGTAGTAATATTTTAAAATTGGATTATTTGTCCTTTTATTGATGAGGAATAAAAGTTTTAAAAAATATTTTCTAATATTAGACCCTTATTGGAAGGGTATATGATTTGTAAAATATTTTCTTCCATTCTGTGGGTTGTAGTTCTCACCTTCTTGGCAGTGTCCTTTTGAAACACAAAAGTTTTTAATTTTGATGAAGCATAATTTATCTATATTTTTCTCTTGTACCTTGTGATTTTTTTGTGTCATAGTTCAGAAATTATTGCCTAACCCAAGGTCAGGAGGATATCCTCCTATATTTTCTTCTAAGTGTTTTATAGTTTAGTTCTTGCATTAGGTCTATGGTCTTTTTGAGTTAATTTTTCTTTGTGTGGTATGTAGTAGGAGTCCAACTTCATTCTTTTGCCTGTTGCATCCAGTTGTTCTAGCACCATTTGTTGAAAACAAAAAGATCGCATCTGAAAGCACTTATAAAAGTTCATAATAGGCAAATTTGTAGAGACAGAAAGCATATTAATGTTTACCAGGGGCTGGAGAAGAGGGCAATGAAGAGTGACTGCCAATAGGTACAAGGTTTCTTTTTGGAGTAGTGAGAATTTTTTGAATTAGATAGTAGAGATGGTGGCAACTTTGTGAACATACTAAAAGACACTGCTTTGTATACTTTAAATAGGTGATGTTTATGGTATTTGAATTATATTTCAATTTTTAAAGATTACATATTATGTGATTTTATTTCTATAATCTTCTTGAAGTAACAAAATTATAATGGTGAAGAACGGATTAAGGGTTGACAAGGGTTACGGTTGAAGGAGGGTGTGTCTATAAAAATTCTTGTGGTGATGGAACAGTTCTGTTACACATATCTATTCAAGTTATAGAAATTCATAGCACTATGAGAGAGAGAGAGAGTGTTAAAGCTTCTAAAATCCATGTACGGTCTGCATTTGAATAGTAGAGTTCTACCCATGTCAATTTCCCAGTTTTGATAAAGTACTATGGCTATGTAAGATGTTATCACAGAGAGAATTTTTTGCAAAAGAGTTATAAAGGGAAACTGGGTAAATGGTACATGGAAATTCTGTACTATTTTTGCAACTTCTTTGAGTCAAATTATTTTAAAATAAAAACATATACAAATAAAAAATAGTAATAACTACAATAATGTATTAAAGACTAGATAATATGAAAAGATGCCTATTTGACATTAGAAATTCTAAATGTATGAAGTTTGGAGTAGAGTAAAAGTGTGAAGATATTTATTTTTGACCAAAGTTAAGTTATTATCAGTTTAAAGTAACTTGTTATAACTATAAAATTTTTTGTAGTCTCATAGTAACTACAAAGAAAAAAATCATTTACTCAAAAGAAAAGAAAGCCAGAGGAAGAAACAAAAAATATACACTACAATTAGAAAACAACCAAAAAAATAACAAAATAGCGGTAGTAAGTTCTTCCCTATTATGAATAATTACATTGAATGCAAATGAATAATATTTTTCAATCAAAAGACAGAATGGCTAAAAGTATGTTTAAAAGCTCAGCTATATGCTCCCTACAAGAGATACCCTTTGCTTCATTCATTTTCAGCTAGACTGAACGTGAAGATATGGAATAAAAATATTCCATATAATAGAAAGCAAAATAGATCATGCGTGACTATAAGTATTCATGTCAGATAAAATGGACTTGTCAAAAATTGTAAAAGGAGACAAAAAGATAATTATATAAAGATAAAAGTGTTAATCCAGGAAAAGGACATATCAATTATAAATATATATGCACCTAACTTTGAAGAACATGAATATATAAAGCAAATATTAATATATCTGAAAGGAGAGATAGACAACAATACGGTAATAGTAGGGACATTCAACACCCTACTTTCAGCAATGGGCAAATCATTAAGACAGAAAATCAATTTTTGAAAACTGTATTTGAAATTAATATAGCTCTAGACCAAATGGACCTAACAAACATATATGGAAGATTTCATCCAACAGCTGCAGAATGCACATCACTCTCAAGCACACACAAAAAATTCTACAGGATAGATTGTATCTTAATTATTGTCTTAATTATATCTTATAAGCAAGGCTTTTACTCAGCTTTTGCAATTCCAGATTCATGATGTCTTCTAGGTAGCTTTTAAAAAACCTGATTGCAGAACTTAGAACTGATAGAACCTCCCTTCTTGTCCCTAGTGGACCACTATAGAATCCGCCTACAATATTGCTCTGATGTTTTTCAACATCTATTGCAAAACATCCAACATACAGAAAAGTTGAAACAATCTTACAGTGAACATTTACTTGTATATTCGCTATCTATAGCAAGGGTCGGCAAATATTTTCTGAAAAGTATCAGGCAGCTAGTATTTTAGCCTTCAAGGACTGTATGGTGTATATTGCAGCTATGGTTCTCTATTCTTTGAGAGCATGTCACCCATTTTGAATGGATCCCAGTCCTTGGTGGTCTTGCTCAAGGCTTGCTGTCTCCTTCCTACCTGGAGAAGTATTGGCAGATGACAGCGACCTTTTGCATTTTAATTTTTTTTTTTTGAGTTGGAGTCTCACTCTGTCACCCAGACTGGAGTGCAGTGGCCGCTCCCAGCCACCGCAGCCTCGAACCACTGGGCTCCATCGATCCTTCCACCTCAGCCTTCCAAATAGCTGAAATTACAGGCACTGTGCTACCACGCCCAGCTGATTTTTAGTTTATTGTAGAGATGAGGTCTCGTCAAGTTGCCCAGGCGCATCTCGAACCCGTGGGCTCAGGCAATCCAACCACCTCAGCCTCCCAAAGGCGTGGGATTACAGGCTGAGCCACTTATTGGCTTCTGCTGAGAAGTTTGTCGCTAGATTCATTGGAACTCCTTGCCATTGCTTTTTTTTTATTTTGCTACTGTCAGAATCTTCTTGTCCTTGATTTCTGACACTTTGATTGTAATATATCTTGAGACAATCTTATTTGGATTAAAGCTCATTGGTGACCTTTGACCTTTCTGTACTTGGATATTCATATGATACTCCATGTTTTCCTTTTTTCCTTCTTCTTCTTAAGCTTCTGTGACTCAAAAATGTGATATTTTGATGTTATTTCATAGATTCTATACATTTTATTTTTATTTTTTATTTTTATTTGTGGTCTTCTTTGTATATTTTTTTAATAAACTGAATTCACAAAGTCTTTTGCCTGATAAATGCTGCTGCTCTCTGTTGCATTTTTTATTTCTTCCTTGTATTTTTCACCTCCAGTTTTTCTGTTTTTATCATTACTATTATTATTACTTTTATATGCCTGATAAATTTCTCACTCTGGTCTCTTATTGTTTTCTTCAGTTCATTAAAATGTTTCTTTGTATTTTCTTGAATTTTACTCAACTTCTTTTAAATGGATATTTTTAATCATTTGTCAGGAAGTTCCTACATCTCCATTTTTTCTGAGTTAGCCACTAACACTTTATTTTGTCCATTTGGTGATGTTATGCTTCCCTGATTATTCTTGATCCATATGGTTATGCATTTGAAGAAGCAGTTACTTCTTATAGTCTTTAGACTGGCTTTATTTGAGAATATTCTTCAACAGCAAGCTTGCCCAAAGATTCAGTCTGGAACTACTGAGGCTTTTGTGGTACTTAAGACAGCCCTAAACCTAGGACCACTGCAGAAGGCTTGGCACCGGGCTGGAATCCTATGGTCACTCAGGATGATATGGAGCTGTTTTGTGCCCAAAGTTCATTTTCACTGAGGGTGGTGCAATGCTGGGGCATATCTGAAGCCCACAGCTGTTGAGGCCTGCCTGCAACTAAAAATTATCTGGAAACTTAAACCACTGTATTCAACCAGTGGTGATGCATACGGGAGATTGAGCCCACCTCACAGAAGCTGTGGTTTCCCGCCTTGTACTAGAGCTTGTCCAGATGCTCAGTCCATGGGTACTGTCCTAAAGTCAGGAGACAAATGTGTCTGCCCAGTGCTGAGTTTTATTTTAGCAGGTCTGGTGTTAGGGTCCAAGGAAAAGTCATAAGCTCACTCCCTTCTGCTTCTCCCAATCTTATGGTATCTCTTTGTGCTTTGTGGTGCTTGGCATCAGGAGAGGCATGATGCTAGTGATATAATATTGTCCTTCCTACCCTCTTCAAATTATCTTTTTTTAAAAATTATTTCACTATATAAGGTACTATGATCTCTCTACCTCAGTTTTTGCAGCTCTTAAAGGTATTTTTGAGCATGACAAACTATTCAAATTGATGCATCTGTAGACAGACAATCATTGGAGAGTCCCAGTCTACTATTTTGTTCCATCTTCTTTTTTAAAAAAATACTTATATCTATTTGCTTGAATTTCTTGGACTTATGTGCTTAATCTAAGCATACAAGTTCTATACATTTCTTATAAATTCTGCTTCACCTCCATTCCACATGTCTTAATATGTTGTACTTTTGATGCCATTAGTTAAGATTGTTTTCAATTTACACTCTACCCCTTATACGTTTCCAAAAATGTATATTTTACTGTTTTTATTATTGCTTCCTAATGGTTTTATGGTCCATGAAAGTGGTTGTAGGTATAGATTCTTTGAAATGTCTTGAAACTTTGTGAGTAAAATAAATATAACCACTTAAAACGTTTCAGAATGCAGTTACATAAAAAGTCCATAGGTTTGGTAGTGACAAGTGTGTGTGTGGATATCTGCTTACATATAAAATCAAGTTTTTGTTTTGTTCATTTTCTGTGGTGCCCTGTTCACAATTTCACAGAGGAAGACTAGCTCTAGCATGCCACCACACATGGTACGATTTTTACTTTTTACTCGTTAGGAGTTATTGTCTTCTCATGCCGCTTTTCATTCAGAGTACCGTTAATGTGAGGCCATAACTTCCTATTAAGTGCTAGGTGTTTCTTTGCCATCTCCTTCCCTTGAGTTTTATGTTTTGTGGAGTTATATTTTAGCTACAGAGATAGATAAATTGATAGAGTTTGTTTGGTTTTAGTCATCAGCTTATATTAAATGTTTGGTCATTGTGGTGACAGGGAAGTTATGCATAAGTTTTCATTGTCATTCATATTTCCAGTGCTGAATGCCTGTTGTTTTGCTTTCTTTTGTTGGCTTCTGCTTTTAATATATTACTATATTGATAAACCTCATTCTTAGCATGAATCAATAGATCATTGTTAGAATACAAGAATTTGCATTTCTAAAAATTACATTTGATGGTTCTATTGATAATTCAACTTCAGGGACCACTGGCTCAACATTTAGATATTTGTTTTTTATATTTTTTATCTTCCCTTTTAGCAAATTATATAATTTATCCTAGATCCTAGTTACCTGAAAACTTGTTTAAGTAAAAACAATTAAAATAATATTATACATGGCTCCTTCATTTCCTTAGCTATATTTATTTATTTCATGAATAACTCATCATTGAATATATATTAATACCTTCTATGCACCAGGAGCTACTATTCATACTAATGTAATCATAACTGATCTTTCAAAAGGTAATATAGCATAGTGATTTGGTGTGTGGGCACTGGAAACAAAGTGTTTTAATTCAGCACCCAGCTCTGTCACTCACTAACAGTGTAATATTGAGAAAGTTGTCTAATAACTTTGTGTCAATTTACTTCTTTGTGAATTTGATACAAGGTGCCATTTTCCACATGGTGATTTATTTTGTTCTTGCCATTTGCAATGATGTCTGGCTCGTGAGTGCTCAATGAGTGCTTACTATTGTGTTATTGAGCACTTATAATTTACTTACCAGCCACTGTTTTAAGCAATTTATGCACTAATTTATTTAATATTCAGTATGCTTATTTGATATATGTAACGTGAGATACTATCCTGCAAAATAATTGGAAATAGTCTTGATTTTAGCACAAGTAAACTTTTGAGACTATGGAATGTATGCTACTAATCTACTAATTTTTTTAGTTTTACTACTGAGCACTGTAGCCTGAACACTGTAGACCTTTACTAGAAATCTTGAATGAATGAACTCACAGTGTACCAAGAATGCATGGAAAGCAGAGATATTTATTTTGGTTTGAGTTGGGGGAAAAATTCAAAAAAGGGTTACATCTAAATAAAGATACTAAAGACAATTAAGACTATGCTCTAAGCATCTGAAGGGTAAGAAGATGGGAGAGAAATTTGTGCAGTAAGAATCCGCAAAGTATTTATAACCTGAATAGCATGAGGAATTTAGAAAAAAAAAATTTAATACATTAACAGCATATAGTATTTATGGGGAAGAACAGAACCCAAATAGCGGCCAGCTTATGATGGGTCATGTAAGCCAAACTAAAGTGCTTGACATTATGCTCTAAGACAGGGGTAAGTAAACTTTATTTAAACACCAGATAGTAGACTGGACTCTGTGACTCAGCCTGTTATCCCAGCACTTTGGGAGGTCAAGGCGAGTGGATTGCCTGAGCCCATGGGTTTAAGACCAGCCCAGGCAACTTGGCAAAACTTCATCTCTACAATAAATAAATAAATACAAATTAGCCAGGCTTGGTAGTGCATGCCTGTAGTTCCGGTAACTTGGAAAACTGAGGGGGAAGGATTGCCTGAACCCAGCAGGTCGATGCTGGGGTGGCAGTGAGTGTGCCACTGCACTGCTGCCTGGGCAACAGAGTAAGACTCCAACTCAAAAAATAAAAATAAAAAAATAAAGATCAGTGGGGAAATAGTCTTTGCTGAACATGTAATCTTTGTTGCATTATACAGCACTGCTGGTGTACTAAAAGGAGCTGACTCTTGCTTTAGAAGTTAGGGAAACATAAAATTATGTGTTGATAAATAATCTTGATGGATTAAACTATTTAAATGCTTAATTTGTACCAAACACTGTGCTTTTGTGCATGATGCCTCATCCTTACTATGTTACTCAATTGTGTCAGTTCATTAGATCTGTACATTTATTATCCTAATATTTCAGGTGAAAAAAAAAAAACATGCTTAGAGGGATTAAGTCATTCACTCAGCTCTTTTATGTTACAATAGATCAGTTATGTTAAAAGATTTGGAAAAATAAATGGGAAGCATCATATTATAAGGTCCATGGATTCAAGGAGTTTTTAAGCCAGTGAGGGAGGAAAACAATATCATACAAGATGACTTCATGTTAACTAGAACAATGTCTTATCGGCCAAAATAATATAATAAAGCTATGTATGTGTTTCTTTTCTATCTTTAGAGAGCTCACTGCACTTATAAATGCACAATAACATGTTATTAAGTTGATTGACCAAACATACTCAATTTTGAAAGTAGAATTTAGGTTTTATAAATAAAATAGTTTACCATCATTTTATATGATAGGTTTTCTGTTTATAAATATTAACACATATATGCAGGGCAGAACATTTTAAAACATCAAAAATGTATAATTGAATGTTAAACCATATATAATCACATCATATGACTCTATTATATTGATTAATTGATTTTTATTATTTTAGACTTTATGGTCTTTTTTAATGAAAGTTAAACTGTATGTTTCTAATAATTATGTTTAAAGTAATATTTCCAAACTATTTTTTGTTTCTATTTTTAAAAAAAGTTTAACATTGCTATCCTAGGTGAACTGGTATATAGCTATTTGATAAAAACCAAAGTACTTATTAAAATATAATATCCTGGTATCTCCTGACTGTTGCTCCCAGATTAGAGGCCACCTTCTCTATTTGAAGATCCCCTTGATGACATGATATCAAAAAGCAATCAGACAAAACACAGCCCACAAAAATACAAAAAAGTACTAATAAATCTTGGAGTCTAGAAAAAAATTATGATGTATCTTCATTAAAGTTTTATATATTAGCAATAAAATGTGGCATGACAAGAATATGGCTTTGTTCATAAAACCAACTTCAGTGTAGGTTCTTGTTATGGCTTAAGAAAGATATATGAACACTTTGAAGAAAATTACAGGAATAAATCTTTTTGGCTGCCCTAAAAGCATTGCAGATAGTTAAAAACAGAAACATATGAGGAAGAAAAAGGTATGAATTGCCTTGGGTTACTTAATCCTCTGGTAACAAGTTCTGTGAAATTCACTGATATAATATTAGTGTCATTAACATTTACCTTTATTAAATACAGTAATGTGACTGACATCCTATACAACATAGTCCAAGGCTGAAAAATGTTGAAAAACTAAGAAAAGAATTTAAATATTAGGAGGTATTCCTATTGCAGTGACCAATAGAATGTCTAAAATAATGCCATATGTATCAAACAATTTTTTCTATAGAGCAAGTCCAAGTAACATGACATTGTTGATTCCAGAAAATTGTTTCCTTTGCTATGACTTCCATGATCCTTGCTCCTCTCAATCTCTGAAAAATGGAATTGCTGAAATTTGATTTTATACTATTTTCTTAGGTTTGTGAGTGAAAACAAAAAACAGAAACAATACCTACTTCAATTCTGTATAGTTAAATTATTTGAACTAGTCATTGACTGACTTTTTGCATCTAACCTTATTTTTATCTCAAATGTGAGCTTTGCCTACTAATTTCATCCTTTAGTGAGTTCTAAACATCCACTTGGTTTTTCCTCATCCTCTTGCTCACACTCATTTTGAATCTGGCTTGTTGAGGGTTAACTTACATGTGAAACTCTTAACCTAAATCAGTAAATTCTGATACTAACTATTCCTAAAGCTCTAATCCTCCATTTGAAAAAAAAAAAATTATGAAATTGACCTTCCATATCTCCCAGCAATTCCCCTATTGAGAATATACCTGGAGGAACTTAAATTATTCTATGAAAAAGATACCTACACATGTATGTTTGTTGCAGCTCGATTCACAATAGCAAAAACATGGACCCAACCATGTTGCCCATTGAAGCTGAACTGGATTTAAAAAATGTGGTACATATACACAATGGAATATTATGCAGCCATAAAAAAGGACAAATATATGGGCTTTGCAGCAAATTGAATGGACTTGGAGTCTATTATGTTCAGTGATTTATCACAGAAACAAAGAACTGAGTTCCATATGTTCTCACTCATAAGGTGAGCTTGAAAAATTATATTGCTATAAGAAAATGATTGACAGCAGTGGAAAACTGTCAGGGAAGGGGGGATGGGACTGGCAGTTGAGGGAAACTGCTAGGGGAAGGAGGGGCATACTTCATCAACAAGGTACCTGCATGATCAATGTTTGTATACCTAACCCTGAATTGTACCCCACATCTTTATAATAAATAAATAAATTTTTACAATAAAAAAAATGCTTGCTTGGGAAAAAAAGAGAAAAAATGATGCAAGAATACAAAGACTGTAAGGATTGGTGATTTTATTTTATTATTATTATTATTTTTGAAAACAGGATTTATTGAGAGGACAGAAAAGCTTCCACAGTGGAAGGGGACCCAAAGGGATTGTCCAAGACTGCTGATTTCAGATTAATGGTGGAGTGTTAAATCTTCAATCTCCAATTTTATTACAGGTATTGCCGGCCATGACTCAAGGCAGACACAGTCCTTCCAGTATACAATAACAGATGGTAATAATGATTGTTAAATAATTAAAATTAAATGAATCTCTTTTATCTCAAAATATTTTTTAGAACTTATGAGAATTATATTTGTCTTTAAAACATGACATTTTAAAATAGGAATAGATTTAGTGGGCATAATGGGTCTAACTGATGGCATCTTAACATGACACAGGCAAAAACTGATCCATACTATATGATTTATTAAGGTGAATATACCCCATAACTTCCACTGTTTAATTTATAAGAATATTTTAAGCAGAAGTATCAGATTAAAAGCTAAAAAGATGTTATCATGGACAGGTCAGACAAACTTTATTAAGAAATAAAAATAATAGATTTTAAGATATTAAACAAAAATACTATATCTTATAGCTTTTAGAAGCCATTCAAAATTGCTTGATATACTAGATTAGTCATAAAAACTACTCTCCAGACATATATCTCTAGGTAAATTGTCATTTGCTTTTATCATATATATAAATATATTTTGCAAGAGGTGTTTTACGTGAAATAATCTTAAATGCACTCCTCTTTATGTACATAAAGGTAAAATGAGTTCACTATTATTTATCTTGTCTATGTGTTTCCAGTAAAGTTTTTTAAAAAAAATAAATGGGGAATAAAATATATTCAAGGGAAAGAATAAAAATATATGACATATTTTGTATTAATGTCACCCTTTCAAAGGATTTGCATTATACAGAACTTTCCCAATGTGCCATAAAGTTTGTTCCAAATACACATCTGTGCACATAGATACATTAATTTTTAATCCAAGACAAACAAAAACTAACCTTTACATGGTTATGTTGTTGCCAATTGTTTTTCTATAACTACTTGCTGACTTCTTCCAAGAAAGATGAATTGGAGCTTTACCTCTCTAATTGTCTGACAGGAGATGAGGCAACCTTTGCAATTTCTTAGTTCTAGCTAAAGACACATATTTCTTTGAAGGAGATAGGAGTTTTTCATAAATACAATTTTTTGCAAGCTTGTAGCAATACCAGTCATCTGTCCATATAACTTATTTTCAGTAAAAGGAATAAATTTTATGCCATCAAGTTGATGTAACTTCTAACTTAGATTTAAATAATTCCTTTGTGTAATGCTTTGGAAAGCATCTGCTTTGATAGTCATTAGCTGTATATCTGGTCAAAAACACTCTCCACATGTTAGTTGCTGGAAAGGAAGTTTGCAAAACTATAACCCATGACTCAATGGATATTAGTAAAGTGTTTCAGTTATCCATTGCCATTAAACATGTCCGTATGGGTTTTTCAGTACAGCTTTTGAAATGTAACAAATTAATATCTTTACTTCATCTTAATTTGTGGACAGATGGTATGAATAGGACTGAGTGATGTTTTGGGCTATCCCTCAGCTTGTCAAGACTTATTTACAGCATAAGAGCCATTCTCCAATGGCTGATTATCTGCTTCATTTAGTAGGAAGGAAATTAACCTCTGGTTTCCATGCTGATGACTCAGCAGGTAATGTACTACTAATGAAAAAAGAAGAAAGTCCCAAAAAGACACTACCCTTCAAATCTAACAAGACCCATTAAAGACCTAAATTACTTCATTGGACCCAAGAGATAAAAGCAATTATTTCAGTCCACTAGTTGGAATAATAAAATTTGGGGAAAAATGAAATTCCTGGCATAATTTGCTGACACAATCAAATTTCCTGGTATAATCAAATAAATGGTGGTATTTAAGTGATATTTTTCACATAATTCTATAAATATGCATACCTTGTAATGTACATACTTTAAAAAAGAAGATTCAGTTCAGTACAGCACATATTTTAACTTCATGTGTTAGATGTCACTTAATTCTTAATAGAAAGTAAGTCCTATTGAAAACATTATTAGCTAAGAAGCATGATATGAAATATAAAAGATATGATTTCTTGTAGACACAAATTCATGTAAATTCACACATCAAATTATTTTGTAGTTTGAGTTACTTTAATAAGAAGCTTTTTTGATTTGTTAACATATCTTAATGCCAACAGGCAAAACATAATTTTATAAGAAATACACTTGAACAGATACTTTAATTTTATCTCTTTGGACAAAAAACTATTTGGAAACATTAAAATAAAAGCTATTTGTAATATAAGCATTTTATAGATACTACCACAAACAGTCCTGAAACAACTGAATATTAATATGCAAAAAGTTAATCTAGACAACAGACCTTTCATTTTTCATAAAATTTTGCTCAAAATGGATCCCAGACCTCCATGAAAATGTCAAAACTTCTAGAAGATAACATAGGACAAATAATTGTGACCTTGAGTTTGGTGATACGATTTTAGATATTATACCCAAAGCATAATTCATGAAAGACACAAATGGAAAAGTGGAACGCTTAATTTAAATTTAAATTTTAAATTTAAATTTAAAAACTTCAGCTCTGAAAATTTTTTTTTAAACTGTCAATAAAATGAAAAGACCAGCAACATACTGGGAGAAAATACTCGCAAAGCATCTATCTGATAAAGTACATTCATCAAAAGTACGTAAATAATTTCTAACACTCAACAACAATCAAACAACCCATTTAAAAATGAATAAAAAAATCTGAACAGAAAACTCACTAAAGAAAATATAAAAATGGCATATAAACATATGCAAAGATGCTCAATATCATATGTCAGCAGGGAATTTCAAATAGAACAGTGAGATACCAATACGCACCTATTAGGACTGATGAAACCTAAAACACTGACAACACTGAATGCCGGTAAGGATGCAGAGCTGGCTACAGATACTCTCATTCATTGTTTTTGGAAAATGGAAGATAGTATAGTCATTTTGAAAGATGGCTTGGCAGTTTCTTACAGAGCTACACATAGTTGTACCATATAATTCAATAATCAGAGTCCTGAGTATTTACCAAACATGAGTTGAAAACCTGTGACCTCATAAAAACTTGAACCTTAAATGCTTATGACAACTTTATTCAAAATCACAAATTTGTAAGCAATCCAGATATTTTTCAAAAGGTGAATGGATTAACAAACTGCAGTGTTTATATAGACAATGGATGGAGTGTTATTCAGTAATAAAAAGACATGAACTCAACTCAAACACGACATGGAGGAAACCCAAATGCATATTGCTAAGTGAAAACAGCCAATCTGAAAAGCTGACATACTGTAGGATTCCAACTATATCAAATTCTGGAAAAAAGCAAAGCCATGAAGACAATAAAAAAGATCAGGGACTACTAGAGATTAGAGGGAGGGAAGGGATTAATTAGCAGGACACAGGGGATGCTTATGGCAGTGAAACTATATGTATGATATTGTAATGGTAGATGCATGTCATTATACATTTGCCAGAACCCATTGAATGTACAACACAAACAGTGAAGCCTAAACTATGGTCTTGAGTTAAAAATAATGTATTGATATTCTTTCATTAATGTAGCAAATGCAGCCCAATTGATTTAAGATGTTAGTAGTAGGGAAACCTTGAGACAGAGGGGAGGGAATATATGGAAGCTTTCTGGACTTTCTGAAAACCTGAAACTGATGTTAAAAATAATGTTAATTAGCCTGGCATGGTGGCTCACTCCTGCAATTCCAGCATACTGGAAGACCAAGGTGGGAAGATCACTTGAGGCCAGGAGTTCAAAACCAGCCTTGGCAACATAGCAAGGCATAATCTCTATGTACATTTTTTTAAAGTAAGCTGAGCATGATGGTGTGTGTCTGTAGTCCTAGATACTTGGAAGACTGAGGCAGGAGTCTCACTTGAGACCAGGAGTTGGAGGATGCAGTGATGCAGTGTGGTCAGATTGTGCCACTGCACTGCAGTCTGGGTAACAGCATAAGACCCTGTCCATAAGATAGAGGAGTTCTGGTAAGATGGCAATGACATAGGTGGAATTGTGAGATTCTCCAAAAGTGAGTTCCCAAAAGACTCTTACTTTCCTTCCCCCACCCCCTGCCCACAACCTGTCACACCAGTCTGAGACCCAGAGACACTCAGTCCCATGCAAGGCCGGCTATTGTGGCACCCCCTTTCCCAGCTGCTACTGCTCCATCATAAGTGGCCCCAGGACCCAGCTGCACAGAGATCCCAGCTCCCTCCCTTGCTACAATATCTCACCCAACCCCAAGCCACTGCCTGTGGAGGTCCTTGGATACCACCTTGTGGAGATCTGGGTTCCCTTGCTGGCTACACTGATCCACTCAGCACCCAGCCACTGCCACGTCCCTCCCTGACTAGGCTCCCAGCCCAGCAGTGTGGTGCTCACTCCTCAGAGATCCAACTCCCCACCCAGGGTTCTGGTACCCCACCCGGCCCTATTTCAAGCTGCAATCACCAAGGGAGGCTCTAGGCGTCCACCCCTCAGAGATACCAGCTCCGCTTCTGACTGAAGTGACCTGTGTGGAGCCCAAAGCCACTGTCACCACTTATCACCTGCCTTTCAGAGCTCCAGTCCTGCTCTCTCTCTGGCTGAGGCACCCAGTGTGGGACCCCACAGTTGTGTAAGGGAACAGTATATCTTAAGGAGGTGCTGACCAGCAGCTCTCAGCTCTCCATAAGAGGGAATTCCCAGCTCCCTCCTCCACCCCAGGCCATTGGTGGCACACCAGATCCAGCACCCACTGATCCCCAGTGCCTGACACGCCACCACACGCCATCATAGTGAATCACCCATGGACCTGGACAAGCAGAGAGAAAGGACAGGGGGAGAGAAAAGATATGCAAAAGAGGAGCTGCCCACCTCAACCATTTTCCAGGCAGAGATTTGCATTGTCCCACCCACATATCAATAGCCTCCACCTTGGTTTCTAAGGTAACATCACTAAACAGGAGACAAAAGTCCCTCCTCTACACTGAATCAGATACAGAAAACTCAGTCATTGCAAACCTCTCAGGTAGCAAGCCAAGGGAACAAACCCAAGCTGGGAGTAAACCTATCTGCCTGCAATGAAAGCAAAAGGGAGAGGCTAGAGATCAGAGGTGAAGAGACCTTAGACAGGAAAGATTCCAGAACTAGTCTGGTTTCTTATTTTGACTTTTGATTTTATTGTTTTAACCGTTGTTTTGCTCACTTTTGTTTGCTTTTTGATTTAGACTACCTGTTTGTGCCAGGGAGAAACATCAAATTATGATTTTATTTTACTGTCTTTGTATGATTACCAGTATCCATACTGGTATGCATAGGAAATTTTGTTTGGGTGTCTGTTTTTCACTCTTTTCTAGCCTTGTGTCTCTTTTTCACCTGTTAGCTGGTATGTATATCTGTTTTCCCTCTCACTCTTCTCTCTTACTAACTTCCTCTTGACCCCCTCTTCCATTATTTTCCTTTTCTGTACCTCTTTTGTTCCAGGGAGCAAACCTACACCCCGCTGCATAGACACATTGTAAGGCAGTGGAAATAGGTTCCAATGTGCCCATACACCTGTTGGTGGATACTGGGATCAGAGATAGATTCGGAATCATATCTCCCCCCTCAAGTAAACCTCAAAACTGCAAAAAGTACAGCCCCAGATCACAACCCAGCCTCAAAAGTGAACAAAGTCAGAGGACCCTGATAAGGAAGAACAGGAGATTGAACAAAAGAAGTAAAAGCAATGCCAACTGCCCTGAAAAACATAATTAGAGAAGGGGAGAGAAAGGGGGAGAGAGAGAGAAATATACACAAATGAAGAAAAACCAAAAGAAGAATATGGGTCTCTCCCAGACCCCTGGGAGGGCAGACACTGAGAAAACTGATTTTGGAATGCAAAAAATGAAGACCCCCCAGAATGACTGGTCTCAAACTACAAACCTAGATATCAAGACATTAATGGAGAGATTAAAAGAATTGAAGAGAGACAAGAAGAAACTAGAAAGGAGTTGATGACTGAGATAACAGTAATAAAGAATACTGTGAATGAAATAAATAACAAACTGATAAGCATGGAAAGCAGAATTAGCCAAGAAGAAAGAATCTCACAGCTTGAGGACCAAAATATAGAATTAACCCAAACTGTCAAAAACGTAGAAAAGAAGTTTAAAAAGACAGAATAAAACCTTCAAGAGATGAGTAATTACTTCAAGAGACCAAATTTAAGAGTAATTGAAACAGAAGGGAAACAGAGGCCACCTTGGGACAAACATTCCATGAGATTATTGAAGAAAACTTCCCTCATCTAATCAGTGACATGAAAATTCCAACACAAGAGATTCAGAGAACCCCTCCAAGACAACAAATGAGAAGACTGACTGCTAGACACATAATAATCCGCCTAAACAAAGTAGGCATAGAAGAAAAAATCCTAAAGGCAACAAGAGAAAAAGGCCAGATCACCTACCATAGAAGACCAATTAGAATAGCAGCACATTTATCTACAGAAACCCTGCAGGATAGGAGAGCATGGAGTCATATTTTCAAAGTTCTAAAAGATGAACAATTTCAACCAAGAATAACCTACCCAGCAAAGCTAAGCTTCATCAGTGAGGGAAAATTAAAATCTTTCCCAGGTATCCAATCCCTAAGAACTTATGCTGCCACCTCACCACCTCTACAAGAACACTTGAGAAACTACTAAACACAGAAGAAATGGAAAAAAGAACAACAACGTTATTCACAAGAGTACCCCCAAACCAAAAGAAAGATAACAAAGAGGAAAAACAACAACAACCCTATAAGAACTTTATGATAGGGACCAACTCTCACATTTCAATAATTAGCCTGAATGTGAATGGACTAAATGCACCACTGAAAAGACATAGAATGGCAAAGTGGATAAAATATCACCAGGCAACAATATATTGCCTTCAAGAGACCCATCTCACTAGAAAGAACATGCACAGATTCAAAGAAAGAGGATGGGAAACAAATTTTCAGATGAACAGAACACAAAAGGAGGAGTCACGATGCTAATTTCAGACAAAATACAATTTCAGCTATCAAAAATTAAGAAAGATACAGAAGGCCACTACCTAATGATAAAAGGTTCACTCCATCAACAAGAAAAATCAATTCTAAACATATATGCACCCAACATAGGAGCATAAGCTTTCATAAAGAAGCTTCTAGGAAAACTAAAAACAAGATATTGAAGATATTGACTCTAACATACCATAGCTGGGGACTTTAATACCCCACTCACCACCCTAGACAGATAATCAGGACAAAAAATCAGCAACAAGATCTGGAACCTCAATGTGACTCTTGACCAAATAGACTTAATTGATACCTACAGAACACTCCATCCAATAACTATGGAATATACATTATACTCAGCACTGCATGGAACATACTCTAAGATCGACCACATACTTGGCCATAAATCAAGCATAAACAAATTTCAAAAGATCAAAATTTTATCATGCACCTTCTCGGACCACAGTGGAATAAAAAAAATATAAACACCAACAAGTTTCCCCCCAAACCCATAAAGACATGGACACTAAATAGCACGATGCTAAACTACTCCTGGGTCAATGATGAAATCAAAACAGAGATTAAAATATACCTGAAAACAAATGAAAATGAAGAGACATCTTACCAAAATCTCTGGGATGCCATGAAAGCTGTAGTAAGAGGGGAATTCATATCTCTACAAACACACATGAAGAAAATGGAAGGATCACAGATGAACAACCTAACAAGTCACCTTAGGAAGCTGGAAAAGCAAGACCTCCAAAACCCTAACTGGAGCAGAAGAATTCAGATCACCAAAATAAAAGCACAAATCCAGGACTTAGAAGACAAAAAGGTAATACAAAAAAAATCAATGAAACAAAAAGCTGTTTTCTGAAAGGATAAACAAGATCAAAGTTCCCCTAGTTAGACTGACCAAGAAATAAAAGAGAAAAAAACCCATATAACTACAATCAGAATCATAAAAGATAAAGTCACTACTGACCCTGAAGAAATACAAAAGATCATTAGAGACTACTATGTACACTTGTATGGAAAGAAACTTGAAAACCTTAAAGAAATGGAAGACTTTCTGATATCACACAACGTGCCTAGGTTGAAACAAGAAGAAATCAAGACCCTAAATAGACCAATAACAATCAAGGAAATTGACTATGTAATAAGAAAACTACCTACCAAAAAAAGCCCTGGACCAGATGGTTTTCCAGCAGAATTCTATAAGACATTTAAGGAGGAGCTGATACCAATCCTATGGAAAGCATTCCAGGCAATTGAGAAAGATAAAACCCTCACCAAATCATTTTATGAAGCTAACATCACATTGATACCCAAGTCAGGTAAAGACCCAACAAAGAAAGAGAGCTACAGGCCAATATCCTTGATGAACATAGATGCCAAAATTCTCAACAATATCCTAGCAAACCAGATTCATCAATACTTCTCAAAAATCATCCATCATAAACAAGTAGGCTTCATCCCTGGGATACCAGGCTGGTTCAACATTCAAAAGACAATAAATATAATTAAATACATCAATAGACATCAGAACAAAAACCACATGATTTTAACATTAGATGAAGAAAAAGCTTTTGATAAAATCCAGAACCCCTTCCTGATAAAAACCCTCAAACATCTAGGCATACATGGAACATACCTCAAAATAGTAAAAGCCATCTACGAGAAACCACAGTTAGCATAATTATAAACAGACAAAAATTGGAACCATTTCCCCTGAAAACTGGGACAAGACAAGAATACCCACTTTCTCTCCTCCTGCTAAATATAGTATTGGAAGTCCTGACTACAGCAATCAGAAAAGAGAAGGTGATCAGAAAAGTGGAAGTCAAGTTATCTCTCTTTGCAGATGACATGATTGTGTGCCTTGAAAACTCAAGTGAACCTGTCAAAAGCCTCCTTGAACTGATAAAGGACTTTGGCAAAGTCTCAGGGTATAAAATAAATGTGCAAAAGACAATCGCATTTCTTTTTTTTTTTTTTTTTTGAGTTGGAGTCTCACTCTTTCTCCCAGACTGGAGTGTAGTGGCCGCTCCCGGCCACTGCAGCCTCGCCTGCTGGGCTCCAGCAATCCTTCCACCTCAGCCTTCCAAGTAGCTGGAATTACAGGCATGTGCTACCATGCCCGGCTGATATTTTGATTTATTGTAGAGATGAGGTCTCGCTGCCCAGGCAGGTCTCGAACCCGCGGGCTCAGGCAATCCACTCACCACAGCTTCCCAAAGGCGCGGAATTATAGGCTGAGCCACCGAGCCTGGCTGACAATCGCATTTCTTTACACCAATAATAAACTTTACACCAATAATAAACAGAAACCCAAATAAAAAGTACAAAAAAATGAAATACCTTGGCATCTTCCTAACCAGAGATATGAAAGACCTTTGCAATGAAAAGTACAAAACACTGCTCAAAGAAATCAAAGATGACACAAGCAAGTGGAAAAATATCCCGTGTTCATGGATTGGAAGAATCAACATTGTGAAGATGTCCATCTTACCTAAGGCTATCTACAGATTTAATGCAATACCCATCAAATTACCAGCAACATTCTTCTGAGACCTAGAAAAAACAATACAGGAATTCATATGGAAACAAAAACAACCAAGAATAGCCAGAACAATCCAAAGCAAAAAGAAAAAAAGCAGGAAGTATCACATTATCAGACTTTAAACTTTACTATAAAGCTACAATAATCAAAACAACTTAGTATTGGTACAGGAACAGGCATATAGACCAACGGAATAGAATTGAGATTCCAGAAGCAAAACCTCAATTTCTCAACCTACTCATCTTTGACAAAGCCTCCACCACCCACCACTGGGGAGAGGAGAACCTATTCATTAAATGGTGCTGGGAAAACTAGCTGACCACATGCAGAAGATTCAAACAAGATCCCTGTCTATCGACATACACAAAAATTAACTCCAAATGGATCAGAGACCTAAATGTAAAACCTCAAACCATAAGAATCTTAGAAAATGCAGTACACACCCTTAGGGAAATTGAAACTGGCATCCAATTCCTGCACAAAACTTGAAACACATGGGCCATAAGAGATAAGACAGACAAGTGGGACCTCATTAAACTGACAAGCTTCTGCAAAGCCAAAGAAACCATCAAGAGAGCAGGGAGACAGCCCACAGAATGGGAAAAATATTTGCCAACTCCATGTCTGACAAAGGCCTACCCTCTTAGATCTACAAGGAACTCAAATGTGCTGGGGGGAAAAAAAACCACTTTATAAAGTGGGCAAAAGATATGAACAGACACTTCACAAAGGAAGATATTCGAGCAGCCAACAAACACATGAAGAAATGTTCAACCTCACTAATCATCAAGGAGATGTAAATTAAATCTGCACTGAGATACCACCTAACTCCAGTCAGAATGGCCATTGTCAATAACTCAAAAATAACAGATGGTGGGGAGAATGTGGTGAAATGGGCACACTTCTACATTGTTAGTGGGAGTGTAAACTAGTGCAACCTCTGTGGAAAGCAGTGGCGATTCCTAAAAGGTCTAAATCTCGACCTCCCATATGACCCTGCAATCCCCCTACTGGGAATATACCCTGAAGAACTCAAATCACTCTATAAAAAAGATACCTGCACATGTATGTTTATCACAGCATTGTTCACAAGAACCTGGAAACAACTATGTTGTCCATCAAAAGAGGACTGGATTTAAAAATGTGGAATACATACATGATGGAATACTTTGCAGCCATAAAAAAGAAAAAATCATGAATTTCGCAGCAACCTGAATGGAACTAGAGTGTATAATACTGAGTGGTCTCTCACAGAAACAAAGATCTGAATTTTCTCACTCATATAGTGGACCTTGAACATCTATCATAATATCATAAGAAATTGTCTTTGGTAGGATGGACATCTTAACAGTGTTGATTCTTCCTATTCATGGACTATTTTTCCATTTGTTTTGTCTTCTTGAATTTACTTGAGCAGTGTTTTATGATTCTCATTGTAAAGATCTTTCACTTCCTCCAGTTAGGAAGATGCCGAGGTATTTCATTTTGTGTGTGTGTGTGTGTGTGGTGTGTGTGTGTGTGTGTGTGTGTGTGTGTGTGTCTATTGTGAATGGGATTGTACTTTTTATTTGGTTCTCTGACTGCTTGTTGTTGGTGTATAAGAAAGCAACTGTCTTTTGCACATTTATTTTGTACTCTGAGACTTTGCCAAAGGCCTTTATCAGTGCAAGCAGGTTTTTGACAGATGCTCTTGCATTTTCATGGTATAGGGTCATATCATCAGCAAAGAGGGATAACTTGACTTCCTCTTTTCCCATTTGATACCCCTGATTTTCTTCTCTTGTCTAATTTCTCTCACTAGGACTTCTAACACAATGTTGAACAAGAGAGGTGAGACCTTGTCTTGTTCTGGTTTGCAGAGGAAATGCTTCCAGTTTCTGTCCATTTAGTAATATGCTAGCTGTGAGTTTATTGTAGATGACACTTAACTATTTTGAAGTATGCTCCTTCCATACCTAGGTGTTTGAGAATTTTTTTCAAGAAGGGATGCTGTATTTTATCTTTCACATGGTTCTTGTTTTTACATCTGTCAATGTATTTAATTACATTTATAGTCTTGAAGATGTTGAACCAGCCCTGCATCCTACATGGTCAGGGTGGATGATTTTTGAGATGTGTTGTTGGATCCAATTTGCTAGGATCTTGTTGAGGAGTTTTGCATCTATGTTCATAAGGGATATTGCCCTGTAGTTCTCTCTTTTTTTGTTGGATCTTTACCCAGTTTGGTTATCAGTGTGATATTAGCTTCATTAAATGATTTGGGGAGAATTCTATCTATCTCAATTGCCCAGTATACTTTCAATAGAATTAGTATCAGTTCCTTCTTGTACATTTTATAGAATTCTGCTGGAAAGCCTTCCGGTCCAGGGCTTTTTTTTTTTTTTTTTAATAGGTAGTTTTTGTATGACAGAGTCAATTTCCTGGGTTATTTGTCTATTTAGTGTCTCAGTGTCTTCTTTTTTTTTTCTTCCTTTTCTGTTTAAATCAATATTTTTTATTTTGATATTCTGGGGTACAGTTAAGAGTTAGATATACAAATATGCTCCATTCAGGCTCTCTTATTGATAATGGGTGTCTCACCATCCCCAGACAGATATTGACCACTGTTAATCCCACCTCCTTTCCCCTCTCTCCCCTCCTCCATAGTTTCCCACCACTGTCGATCCTTTTCTTATAGTATTATGGTAGATGTTCAAGGTCCACTATATGAGTGAGAACATGTGATACTAAGATCTTTGTTTCTCTGAGAGGTCACTCAGTATTACAGTCTCAAGTTCCATACAGGTTACTGTAAAATTCATGATTTTGTTCTTTTTTGTGGCTGCATAGTATTTCATCATGTATATGTACCACATTTTTTTAATCCAGTCCTCTTTTGATGGAAAGCATGGTTGATTCCAGGTTCTTGCTATTGTGAACAAGGCTGAGATAAACATACGTGTGCAGGTATCTTTTTGATAGAGTGATTTGAGTTCTTCAGGGTATATTCCCAGTATGGGGATTGCAAGGTCATGTGGAGGTTGATATTTAAAGTTTTTAGGAATCGTTACACTGTTTTCCACAGAGGTTGCACTAGTTTGCACTACCACCAACAGTGTAGAAGTGTTCCATTTTCACCACACCCTCTCCAGCAACTGTTATTTTTTGAGTTATTGATAATGGCCATTCTGACTGGAGTTAGGTGGTATCTCAGTGTGGTTTTGATATGCATTGCCTTGATGATTATTGAGATTGAATATTTCTTCATGTGTCTGTTGGCTGCTTGGATGTCTTCCTTTAAGAAGTGTCTGTTCATATCTTTTGCCCACTTTATAATGGGTTTGTTTGTTTTTTTCTTTTCAGCACATTGAGTTCCTTGTAGATCCAAGAAGTTAAGCCTTTGTCAGACCTGGAGTTGGCAAATACTTTTTCATAGTCTGTGGGCTGGCTCCCTGCTATCTTGATGGTTTCTTTGGCTTTGCAGAAGCTTGTCAGTTTAATGAGGTCCCACTTGTCTATCTTATCTCTTATGGCCTGTGGGTTTCAGGCTTTGTTCAGGAATTGGATGCCAGTTCCAATTTCCATAAGGGTGAGTCCTGCATTTTCTAAGTTTCTTATGGTTTGCGGTTTTATATTTAGGTCTCTGATTCATACAGAGTTAATATTTGTGTATGGGGATAGACAGGGGTCTTGTTTGAGTCTTCTGGATGTGGTCAGCCAGTTTTCCTAGCACGATTTATTGATTAAGTTCTCCTCTCCCCAGTGGTGGGTGGTGGAGACTTTGTCGAAAATGAGTAGGATGAAAAATTGAGGTTTTGCTTCTGGAATCTCTTCTATTCCGTTGGTCTATATGCCTGCTCCTGTACCAATACCAAGCTGTTTTGATTATTGTAGCTCTATAGTAAAGTTTGAAGTCTGGTAGCGTGATACCTCCTGCTTTGTTTTGTTGTTGTTGTTGTTTTGCTGAGGATTGTTCTGGCTATTCTTGGTTGTTTTTGTTTCCATATGAATTCCTGTACAGTTTTTTCTAGGTCTCACAAAATGTTGCTGGTAATTTGATGTGTATTGCATTAAATCTGTAGATTGCCTTAGGTAAGATGGACATCTTTACAATGCTGATTCTTCCAATCCATGAGCATGGGATATTTTTCCACTTGTTTGTGTCATCCTTGATTTTTTTGAGTAGTGTTTTGTAGTTTTCATTGTAAAGGTCTTTCACATCTCTGAAAATGCCAAAGTATTTCATTTTTTTGTGTGTGGCTATTGTGAATGGGATTGTGTTTTTTATTTGGGTTTATGTTTGTTTATTATTGGTGTAAAGGAAAGAGATTGACTTTTGCACATTTATTTTATACCCTGAGACTTTGTCAAAGTCCTTTATCAGTGCAAGGAGGCTTTTGACAGATTCTATTGGGTTTTCAAGATACACAATCATGTCATCAGCAAAGAGGAATAACTTGGCTTCCTCTTTTCCTCTTTACATACCCTTGATTGCCTTCTCTTTTCTGATTGCTCTAGCTAGGACTTCCAATACTATATTGAACAGGAGGGGAGAGAGTGGGCATCCTTGTCTTGTTCCAGTTTTCAGGGGAAATGGTTCCAATTTTTGTTGGTTAAGAAGTATGTTAGCTGTGGGTTTCTCGTAGATGTCCTTTACTGTTTTAAGATATGTTCCATGTATGCCTAAGTGTTTGAGGGTTTTTATCAGGAAGGGGTTCTGGATTTTATCAAAAGCATTTTCTGCATCTAATGATATAATCATGTGGTTTCTGTTCTGATGTCTGTTGATGTATTTAATTACATTTATTGTCTTTTGAATGTTGAACCAGCCTGGCGTCCCAGGGATGAAGCCTACTTGGTCATAAAGGATGATTTTTGAGATGTGTTGTTGAATCCAGTTTGCTAGGATCTTGTTGAGAATATGGACATCTATGTTCATCAAAGATATTGGCCTGTAATTCTCTTTCTTTGTTGGGTCTTTACCTGGCTTGGGTATCAATGTGATGTTAGCATCATAGAATGATTTGGGGAGGGTTCCATCTTTCTCAATTGTCTGGAATACTTTCCGTAGGATTGGTATCAGTTCCTCCTTAAATGTCTTATAGAATTCTGCTGGAAAGCCATCTGGTCCTGGGCTTTATTTTGTAGGTAGTTTTCTTATTACATAGTCAATATCCTTGATTGTTATTGTCTATTTAGGTTCTCAGTTTCTTCTTGTTTCAACCTGGCAGGTTGTATGATATCAGAAAGTCTTCCATTTCCTTAACGTTTTCAAGTTTCTTTCCATACAAGTGTACATAGTAGTCTCTAATTATCTTTGTATTTCTTCGGGGTCAGTAGTGACTTCATCTTTTCTGTTTCTGATTGTATTTATGGGCGTTTTCTCTTTTTTTCTTGGTCAGTCTAGTTAAGGGACCATCGATCTTGTTTATTCTTTCAATAAACCATCTTTTTGTTCCATTGATTTTTTTAATTATCTTTTTGTCTTCTATGTCCCAGATTTGGGCTTTTATTTTGTTGATCTGGATTCTTCTGCTCCAGTTAGGGTTTTGGAGGTCTTACTATTCTAGCTTCCTAAGGTGACTGTTAGGCTGTTGATTTGTGATACTTCCATTTTCTTCATGTGCATTTGTAGGGATATGAATTCCCCTGTTACTACAGCTTTCATGGCATCCCAGAGATTTTGGTAAAATATCTCTTCATTTTCATTTGTGTCCAGGCATATTTTAATCTCTGTTTTGATTTCATTGTTGACCCAGGAATTGTTTTGCATCATACTGTTTAGTGTCCATGCCTTTGTGTGTTTGGGGGCAAGATTGTTGGTGTTGATGTTTATTCTTATTCCACTGTGCTCTGAGAAGGTGCATGATTAAATTTTGATCTTTTGAAATTTGTTTATTCTTGATTTATGGCCAAGTATGTGGTCTATCTTAGAGTACATTCCATGCAGTGCTGAGTATAATGTATATTCTATGGTCATTGGGTGGAGTGTTCTATAGGTATCAATTAAGTCCATTTGGTCAAGAGTCACATTGAGGTTCCAGATCTCATTGCTGATTTTTTGTCCTGATGATCTGTCTAGGATTGTGAGTGGGGTATTAAAGTCCCTAGTTGTGATGGTGTTAGAGTCAGTATATTTCTTTAGCTTTTCTAGAAGCTGCTTTATGAAAGTTGGCATTCCTATGTTGGGTGCATATATGTTTAGGATAGATATTTCTTGTTGATGGAGTGAACATTTTGCATCTATTATGTAGTGACCTTCTGTATCTTTTTTAATTTTTGATAGCTTAAATGTTATTTTGTCTGAAATTAAGATTGTGACTCCTCCTTTCCTTTTTGTTCCATTTGCCTGAAAATTTGTTTCCCATCCTCTTACTTTGAGTCTGTGTGTCCTTTCTAGTGACATAGGTCTTTTGAAGACAGTATATTGTTGCCTGTGATACTTTATCCATCTTTCCATTCTATGTCTTTTTAGTGGTGCATTTACTCCATTCACATTCAGGTTAATTATTGAAATGTGAGAGTTGGTTCCTATCATAGAGTTCTTATAGAGTTGTTGTTGTTCCACTTGATTTGTTGTCTTTCTTTGGTTTGGGGGTGGGTTCATGTGTATTTTATTCTTTTTCCTGTACTCTTGTGAAGAACATTGTTCTTTTTTCTTTTTCTTCTGTGTTTAGCAGTTTCTTAAGTGTTTCCTATAGAGGTGGTCTGGTGGCAGTGTAAGTTCTTAGGGATTGGATATCTGGGAAAGATTTTAATTCTCCCTTGCTGATGAAGCTTAGCTTGGCTGGGGAGGTTTTGAAATTGTTTATCTTTAGGACTTTGAAGATAGAACTCCAAGCTTTCCTAGCCTGCAGGGCTTCTGTAGATAAATGTGCTGCTATTCTAATTAGTCTTCCATGGTAGGTGATCCAGCCTTTTTTCTTGCTGCCTTTAGGATTTTTTCTTGTATACCTACTTTGTTTAGGTGAATTATTATCTGTCTGGGAGTTGGTCTTCTCATTTGTTGTCTTGCAGGGGTTCTCTGAATCTCTTGAGTTGGAATTTTCATGTCCCTGATGAGATGAGGGAAATTTTCTTCAATAATCTCATGGAAGGTTTGTTCCAAATTGGCCTCTGTTTCCCTTTCTGTTTCAGGAAGTCCAATTACTCTTAAATTTGGTCTCTTGAAGCAATTGCTCATCTGTCGAAGGTTTTGTTCTGTCTTGTTAAGCTTCTTTTCTATGTTTTTGACAGTTGGGGTTAGTTCTATATTTTGGTCCTCAAGCTGTGAGATTCTTTCTTCTTCTTGGCTAATTCTGCTTTCCATGCTTATCAGTTTGTTATTTATTTCATTCACAGTATTCTTTATTATTGTTATCTCAGTTATCAACTCCTTCCTAGTTTCTTCTTGTCTCTCTTCAATTCTTTATAATCTCTCCATTAATGTCTTGATATCTAGGTTTGTAGTTTGAGACCAGTCATTCTGGGGGCTCTTCATTGTTTGCATTCCGAAGTCAGTTTTCTCAGTGTCTGCCCTCCTAGGGGTCTGGGAGAGACCCATATTCTTCTTTTGGTTTTTCTTCATTTGTGTAAGTTTTTCTCTCTCTCCCTTTCCCGCCCCTTCTTTCATTCTGTTTTTCAGGGAAGATGGGTTTATTTTTCTTCACTTTTGAAATCTCCTGTTCTTTCTTATGAGGGTCCTCTGGCTTTGTTCACTTTTGAGGCTGGAGTGTGGGCTGTGGGCTGTACTTTTTGCAGTTTTGAGGTTTAATTGAGGGCAAGCTGTGATTCCGAATCTATCTGCTGATTCCAGCATCCACCAACAGGTGTATGGGCACAATGGAACCTATTTCCCACTGCCTTACAATCTGTCTGTGTAGCGGGATGTAGGTTTGTTCCCTGGAACAAAAGGAGGTACAAAGAGGAAAATAATGGAGGAAGGGGGAATCAATAGGAAGTTAGAAAGAGAGAAGAGTGAGAGGGAAAGGAGACATACATACCAACTAACAGATGAAAAAGAGACACAAGGCCAGAGAGAAGTGAAAAAGACACATAAGTAAAATTCCCTAAAGCATACTGGTAACCACACAAAGACAGTCCAATAAAATCATGTCTTTTGATGTGTTTTCCCCAAAACAAACAGATACTCTAAGTCAAAAAGCAAGCAACAGTAAGCAAAACAAACAGTCAAAATTATAAAATCAAAAGTCAAAATAAGAAACCAGACTAGCTCTGGAATCTTTCCTGAATGTCTAAAGTCTCTTCGGCTCTGATCTCCAGCCTCAACCCTTTGCTTTCATTGCAGACAGCTAGATTTACTTGCAGCTTGGGTTTGTTCTTTTAGCCTGCTGCCTGAGAGGTCTGCGATGTTCTGTTGCCTGCATCTGATTCCGCATAGGGCAGGGGATTTGTCTCCTGTTTAGCGATGTTAACTTAGGAACTGAGGTGGAGTCTGCTCATAGGTGAGCGGGGCAATGCAAATCTCTGCCTGGACAATGGCAGAGGTGGGCAACTCCTCTCTCACAGATCCTTTCTTTCCACTCATCTGGGTCCCTGGGCGATCCAATATGATGGGCTGTGGTGGCATCTGAGGCACCGGGGATCAGCAACACAGCTGGGTGCTGGATCCAGTGTGCCACCAGCAGGCTAGGGTGGAGGAGGAGGTTGGGAGTTCCCTCCTTTTGAGCTGAGGGCCGCCAATCAGCACCTCCTTAAGATATGCTGTTCCCATATACAAGCATGGGGTCATATCTGGGTGCCTCAGCCAGGGTGGGCCCAGAGCTCCAGAGCTCCAAAGGGGCTGTTGGTGAGCAGTGAGAGTGACTTTAGGCCCCTCACAGGGTACTTCAGCCAGAAATGGAGCTGGTATCTCTGAGGGGCGAGCACCTAGAGTCTTCCTGGGTGACCGGTGGCTTGGTGCTGGGTGCTAGGTGAGATGATGTAGCCAGGGAGGGAGCTGAGATTCACATGCAGTGGGCAGGGGCCACGTGTAGTGGAGCTGCAGCAACTGGGGGCTGCAATATCTGGCCTGAGTGGGACCAAGGTTCCCTGGGTCTCAGACTGGTGTGGTTGGTGGTGGGCAGAGGGGTGGGGCAAGGAAAGTAAGAGTCTTTTTGGGAACTCACACTTGGAGAATCTCACAATTCCACCTATGCCGTCACCACCTTACCGGAACGTCCATGTTTTATTTTTAATAGATTAAATTAGCAATAAGTAAAATTGAATTTGAGCAGAATGACTTTCAACCTAGAGCAAAATATGACAAATATTAGAAGGCTTTTTAAAAAAATCATAATCACAGGGATTGTCACAATTTATATGAAAAAAAAGAGAAGCCATGTTTAGTAAATTCTGCTCAATTTCATCCAGTTCTTCAGGTTAAAGACAAAATGGACATTGATTTTCAACTACATGTAAGTACTCATGTGAGAGAGACAAACCATGTGACTTGTTATATGAATTCCTTCATTTTTCACTCAAATGCAAACATCTCACATGTTACACAAGCTAGTAAAAGACGCTGAAAGTTGCCAACCAATTACAGAGTGGCCTGGTATTCTAGATAGACATACGAGCCTAACGTTCAACAGGAATGGGACAAAAAAGAACCATACATTTTAATGTATTGCTGAGTTCTAAGGACATGAAGGAAATCATCAAAGTCAGTCCTCCATCAAAGGGTCTGAAAATGCAAAGTGAGCTAGGGATTGATAAGCATTTCCAAAAAAGTAGGGATGATTATGGAAAAATGCTTGCTGAATGCTGTAAAAAAGGTTAAACTGTTCTCAGAATGTGGTATCCTGATCCCTGAACAAGCACAAATTCCAATCCTCTTGGGGGAATGAAACAGCAGGATATCAGTTACATATACCAAATATGAGCTCATAGTCTAATATAACTAAAATTTTCACATATTCATTTTTGTGCACTTTAGATATTCTAATAATAATGTAGGAAATACAAAATAATGGAGTATAAAATATTTGCATGATTTTTCAATTTTTATTGGCAAATATTTATACCTATTTATGTGCTATTTTGTTACATGAACAGAATATGTAATGATCAAGTCAGGTTATTTCGGATCTTCATTGCCTTATTATTTTTTGTGTTGAGAACATCTCAAGTCTTCCCTACCAGCTATTTTGAAGCTCATGATACATCAGTGATAACTATGGTCACCCCACACTGCAAATATTAGAACGAATTTCTTGCGTGTATGTTTATACATTCTCTTTACCTTCTCCTACACACTCCCCAGCCTCTGGTAACTCGTATTCTCTCTCTCTCTCTCTCTCTCTCTCTCTCTCTCTCTCTCTCTCTCTCTCTCTCTTCTCGTTGAGATTAACTATTTCATTTCCTACATATAAGTGACAACATGCAATATTTGTCTTTCTGTGCCTGGCATACTACACTTAACATACTGACATCCAGCTCCATCCACAATGCTGCAAATAACAGAATTTTTTTGTTACATGGTCAAATAGTACTCCATTGTGTATATGCACCACATTTGTAAAGATCTATTCATCCACTGATGGACATTTTGGTTAATTCTATATCTTTGCTATTGTGAATAATGCTGTAATAAATATGAAGGTGGAGTATCCCTTTGAAATTCAGATTTCCTTTTCTTTGGAATAAATACCAATAATGGAATTGCTGAATCCTATGGAAATTCTATTTTTAGTGACTTTTCTTAGAAATTTTCTATGTGCTAGTTATACTGACTTACATTTCCATCAACAGTGTATAAGGGTTCTCTTTTCTCAGCACCCTGGCCAGTATCTGTAAATTTTTTGTCATTTTGGTAATAACCATTCTAACTGGAGTAAGTTATCTCATTGTGGTTTTGACTTGGATTTTCCTAATTATTACTGGTTACATATTTTTGGAAATATCTGTTGTCCACGTGTATGGTTTCTTTTGAGAAATTTCTCTTCAATTTCTTTGCTCATTTTTTCCTGCGATTTTTCTGCTATTGTGGTGCTTTAGTTCCTTGCACGTTCTGGATATTAGTACCTTTTTGGATAAAAATATTTTCTCCCATTTGACATGCTGTCTCTTCACTCTGTTGATCATTTCCTTTGCAGTTTAGAAGATTTTTAGCTTAATATAACCCCATTTGTCTATTATTGTTGTCTGTGCTTTTGAGGTCTTAGCCATAAAATTTTGGCCTAGAGCAATGTCTTTCAATGTTTTCCCTATGTTTTCTTTTAGTAGTTTTACAGTTTTGGGTCTTACTCTTTAAGTCTTTTGACATTTAGTAAGTGATAGGGGTCTAGTTTCATTCTTCTGCATACAGATATCCTGTTTTCACAGCACCACTTATTGAAGATAGTGTCCTTTCCTTAATGTATGTTCTTGGCACTTTTGTGAAAAATCAATTGGCTGTAAATAGGTAGATGTATTTCACTTTCTATTCTGTTCCATTGTCTGCATGCCTATATGTATACCAATATCATGCTGTTTTGTTACAATACCCTTGTAATACATTTTGAAGTCAGATAGTGTGATGTCTCCAGCTTTGTTCTTTATACTCAACATTATTTTTGCTATTTAGGTTCTTTTTTGGCTCTAAATAAATTTTAAAATTTTTGAATTCTTTGAAATAAAAACAAATTCATTATTTTGATAGGGATTGAATCAAATCTGTTGATTTCTTTGGGTAGTGACACAATTTTAACAATATTAATTCTAATCAATGAGTGTGGATATCTGTTCATTCATTTGTGTATTCTTTAATTTATTTCATCTGTGTTTTGCCATTTGTCTTACAGAAGTCTTTCACCTCCTTGGGTAAATTTATTTCTAGGTATTTTACAATTTTCTATCTATTTTAAGTGATATTGCCTTCCTGATCTCTTTTTTAGCTAGGTCATTATTGGTATATAGCAATGTTACTGATTACCATACATAGATTTAATGAATTTGCTTATCAGAATTAAAAGTATCCCCCTTTGGAATCTTTAGGGTGTTTTTTTTTTAATGCATATATGCCATCTGAAAAGAGGGACAATTTGAATTCCTCTTTTCCAATTTGAACACATTTGATTTCTTCTCCTGCCTGATTGCTCTGGCTAGAATCTCCAGTACTATGGTGATAGTGGGCATCTTTTAGTGGTGATAGTGAGCATCTTTTGTTTTTTCATTCGTAGGGGGAAAAAAGTTTTATTTTTCCCCCATTCCATTTTGATGTTAGCAGTGGGTTTGCCGTGTATGGCCTTTATTGTGTTGGAGTATTTTCCTTCTATGCCTACTTTGCTGAGTGTTTTTATCATAAAGGGATGTTGAATTTTATTAAATGTTTTTCTGCATCTATTGAGATGATCATATAGTTTTGTCTTTCATTCTTTTATGTGTTATATCACATTTACTGATTTGTGTACATTGAACTATCTTTGTAGTTATAGAATAAACCCCACTCAATCATATTATCTTTTTGATGTCCATTGGATTCAGCTTGATAGTATTTTGTTGAAGAATTTGGCATTTATGCTCATTAAGATTTTGAGCCAGTAGTTTTTGTTGTTGCTGTTTTTTGTTTTTTGTTTGCTTTGTATTTTTTTCTGATTTTGGTTTGAGTTTATTGATATCACTGTAGAATGAATTAAGGAGAATTCCTTCCTTTCAATTTCTGGAGTACTTTGAGGAGAATTTACGTTAGTTCTTTGTTTTAATTTTGGTTGAATTCAGCAGTGAAGCTGTCCTGTCCTAGGCTTTCTTTGTCTGGGAGGTCACTTATTATTGATTCAACATCATTACTCTTTTTCAGACCCTTTTATGTTCTACTAATTCAATCATGGAAGATTGTAGATGTCCAGAAATTTATATATTTTCTCTAGGTTTTCCAGTTTGTCAGTGTATAGTTTTTCATAATAGTCTCTGATGCTCTTTTCAAATGAGCATTTTTTGTGGTAGCACTTGTCAGATCTTTTTTCTTTATATGGGTCTACTCCTTTTTGTTTCACAAGCAACTTATCAATTTTGATATCTTTTCAAAACCCCAACTTTTTGTTTTGGTGTGTGTGTGTGTGTGTGTGTGTGTTAGTTCTGCTCTGATCTTTATTATTTCTTTCTGTAGAGTAATTTAGGCTTTGTTCTTGCTTGATGCAAGCTGTTTGATGTGCATAATTGGGTTGATTTGAAATATTTCCACTTTTTTTGATGTAGTCATTTCTTGCTACAAACTTTCCTTTTATCTCTAATTTTGCTGTATCCCATAGGTTTTGATATGTTGTGTTTTTGTTTTCTTTTTTTTAATAAGACTCTAACCAAAATTGATTTTGTTCAGTTGAAACAACGTCTTTTTTTATTATAAAGATGTGGGGTAAATTCAGGGGTTAGGTATACAAATGTTGATTATGCAGGTACCCTTGTTGATGAGGTGTGTCCTGCCCTCCCCTAGTAGTTTCCCTCAACTGCCACTCCCACCCCCATCCCCTGACAGTTTCCCACTACTGCCAATCCCTTTCTTATCATATTATAATTGTTCAACTTCCACTTATGAATGAGAACATATGGTACTTTCTTTCTTTCTGTGATAGACCACTGAATCTAATCAAATCTAAATCCACCCAGCTTGTTGCAAAGTCCATATGTTTGTTCTTCTTTATGACTTCATAATATTCCATTGTGTGTATATGTACCACATTTTTTTAATCCAGTCCAGCTTTGATGAGGTAGCATGGTTGGTTCCATGTTTTTGCTATTGTGAATAGAGCTGCAACAAACATATGTGCACAGTTGTCTCTTTTGTAGAATGATTTGAGTTTCTCTAGGTATATTCCCAATAGGGGAATTACTGGGTCATATGGAAGGTCAATTTCTAGTTCTTTCAGAAATCACCACTGTTGGGAGCCAACATCTATAACTACATGTATGAAGGCCTATAAGGGCCCCTCTGGAGAATTGTCTCTGACACAAGGAGATCAGTACAGCTACAATATTGGCATATGAATAAAGACCAATGCATATACATAATAATAAAGTTTATACAGTAATATACCAAATTCAACTGTGATTAAAAGAAATTCACAGCAGAAATCATTTTCCATTTCTCCCTCTTTTCTTAAACTGTTTCTTTCTTCTCAAAGGTATTTCTTAGCTGTTATTTCCTGGTAAACTGGTTAGTCAGCCTTTGTTCTTGCTAGAAAGTTTTCCTTTAGGTTAAAGTTAAACATTATAATTGTGATAATAGTTTTGTTATGTTGCCTTAGGTCAAGCAGAACGTTCTTGGTTTCTGCACGTACTGAAACATTCAGCCCCCCGGTTATTGTCATGGCAACGGTGCAGCTCATTGTCCCAAAGTAGTGTGACAGGTTCCCAGACGCAGGTAGCTTTCACATAACAGGAAATAAGATTTAGATGTTTAAATAGAATTACAGATTTATTAAGTTTTATAAAATATAGAAGTAAGTTTATAGTTTGGATATTAAGGCTAGTGATAAGGTTTATTAGAAGTTCAATTAAGATAATACATGGTGTTAAGAGTTAGGTAATGAAGTATATAAGGAAGTAAAGTTTAGACACAAGAAATTCATAAAAGTAGTGTTAAGATTTTAGTTTAAGGATAAGTTTTTAGGTAATTAGTATAGGATTTTAGGACATTGCATATTATAAATCAGTAGGTTATAAGTATAATAAAAATAAGTTCATAGATATGGTGTAAGGTTAAGTAATACTTAATGTGGTGTTTGATTATAACTTAGAAAGTTACAATAATAAGAATATAGGCGTAAGTTAATAGGATAAATATAAATTGAGTAAGGATAAAAGATTAAAATAAAGTTAAGGTAATAATAAGTTGATAGTTTTAATTGTTAAGAATCATTAGAGATTATTAGTTTTAGATTTAATGTTAATCAGAGTTTAGCTCATTGGATTGATTAGAATTTAGAATTAATCTAGAAGTTTAGAACATAAAGCATAACATGAATGAGTTGTGGGAAACATCTTGTGAAACTATTGATTAATTTGTGTACCTGTTACATTGTGGGCAGCACGTCATGCATCATGGAATTGTAATTGTGTGCATGAAATTTGAAAGTCTTGTGACAATCTTGTAAGGAGGTGTACGCCCCCAGCAAGTGATTGTTACACTGCTGGAGGGTATGAAAAATGGTATATAAGTTGGAAGGAGTTTGAATAAAGTTGGCTTCAGTCCTGATCAGACTGTTCCCAGAAGAAATCGCCTCCGAGTGGTCTCTTCTTGACATCTGGAGCATCCGTTGCGGTCCTAACCCTTCCCTCTGTTGGGGCTGGTCCCCGACACACCACACTGTCTTTCAAAGAGGTTGCACTAGTTTGCATTCCCACCAGCTGTGTAGAAGCATTCCCTTTTCTCTGCATCCTCACCAGCATCTTTTTGTTGTTTGTTTTGTTAATGATGGCCATTCTTACTGGGATTAGGTGGTATCTCAATGTGGTTTTGATTTGCATTTCTCTGATGATCAGTGAGGATGAGCACTTTTTCATGTGTCTGTTGGTTACCTGTATATCTTCTTTTGAGAAGTGTCTATTCATGTCTTTTGCCCACTTTTTAATGGGGCTATTTGTTTTTTCCTTTTGGTGCATTTGAGTTCCTTGTAGATCCTAGATGTTAGATCTTTGTCAGATATACAGTTGGAAAATATTTTTTTTTCCATTCTGTAGGCTGTCTCCCTGCTCTCTTGATGGTTTCTTTTGCTTTGCAGAAGCTTGCTAGTTTGATGAAGCCCCACTTGTCTATCTTATTTCTTAAGGTATGAGCATTTAGGGTTCTGAATGGAATTGGTTGCTAGTTCCAACTTTCATAAGGGTATCTCCTGCATTTTCTAAGATTCTTATAGTTTGAGGTTTTACATTTAGGTCTTTGATCCATTTAAAGTTAATTTTTGTATATGGTAATAGGCAGGGATCCTGTTTCAATCTTCTGCATGTGGTCAGCCAGTTTTCCCAGCACCATTTACTGAATAAGTTCTCCTCTCCCCAGTGGCTGTTGTGGGATGCTTTGTCAAAGATGAGTTTGTTGAGAAATTGAGGCTTTGCTTCTGGAATCCCTAACCTGTTCCATTGGTCTATGTGTCTGTTCTTGTACCATTACCAGGCTGCTTTGATTACTGTAGCCTTATAGTAAAGTTTGAAGCCCACAAGTGTGATACCTCCTGCTTTGTTTCTCTTACTAAGAATTATTTTGACTATTTGTTTATGTTTCCATATGAATTGGTTTATGTTTCCATATGAATTTTTGTATTGTCATTTTAAGGTCTGAGAAGAATGATGTTGGTAACTTAATAGTTATTGTGCTGAATCTGTAGGATGGACATTTAACAATGTTGATTCTTCCTAACCATGAGCATGGAATATTTTTCCATTTTTGATGTCTTCTTGGATTTCTATGAGCAGTGTTTTATAGTTCTCATTGGGAAGGTCTTTCACTTCTCTGGTTAGGAAGATGCCAAGGCATTTCTTTTTCTCTTTTTTCTTTTTCTTTTTGCAGCTATTGTGAATGGGATTGTGCTTTTAATTTGGGTCTCTGCCTGCTTGTTGGTGGTGTATAGTAATTCAACTGTCTTTTGCACATTTATTTTGTACCTGAGACTTTGCCAACAACTTTTATTAGTGCCAGCAGGTTTTTGACAGATTCTCTTGGATTTCAAGGTATAGGATCATATCATCAGCAAAGAGAGATAACTTGACTTCCTTTTTTCCTATTTAAATACCTCTGATTTTCTTCTCTTGTCAACTTCCAACACAATGTTGAACAAGAAGGGTGAGAGTGGGCAACGCTGTTTTTTTTCCAGTTTTCAGGGGAAATGTTTCCAGTTTCTGTCTATTTAGTAATATGTTAGCTGTGGGTTTATCGTAAATGGCACCTACCATTTTGAGGTATGTTCCTTCTATACCTAGGTGTTTGAGAGTTTTTATCAAGAAGGGATGCTGGGTTTTATCAAAAGCTTTTCTGCATCTAATGATGTAATCACGTGGTTCTTGTTTTTACATCTGTTGATGTTTTTAATTATATTTGTGTTATTGCAAATGTTGTACCAGACCTGCATCCTGGGGATGAAGCCTACTTGGTCATGGTGGATGATTTTTGAAATGTGCTTTTGGATTCAACTTGCTAGAATCTTCTTGAGGATTTTTGCATCTATGTTCACAAGGCATATGTGATGTTAGCTTCATAAAATGGTTTGAGGAAAATTCCATCTTTCTCAATTACCTGAAATTCTTTCAGTAGGATTGGTATCAGTTCCTCCTTGCATGTTGTGCTTCCATTTTCATTGATTTTTTAAAAAAATTTCATCTTAATTTCTTCATTGACCCAGTGGTCATTCAGAAGCATATTGTTTAATTTCCAAGTATTTGAATAGTTTCCAGAGTTTCTCTTGAAATTGATTTCTAATATTATTTTATTATGGTCTGAGAAGATACTTCATATAATTTTGACTTTTAAAAAATTTGTTGAGACTTGTTACTGGCTTAATATATGGTCTATCCTGGAGAATGTTCCATGTGCTGATGGAAAGATTTTATTTTCTGTAGTTTTTGGATAAAATGTTCTGTAAATGTTAAGTTCATTTCACCTAAAGCCCAGATTAAATCTGATGTCTCTTTAAGGAGTTTTTGTCTTGGTGATCTGTTAAATCCTAGGACAGAGTGTCGAAGTCCCTCACTATTACTATATTAGAGCCTGGATCTAGTAACATATGCTTTATTAATCTAGGTATTTCAATGCTGACTGCATATACATTTATAATTGTTATTTTCTCTTAAAGGATTGATTCCTTTATCATTGTACAGTGACTTCCTTTGCATTTTTTTGGTTTTACTCTTTTTGACTTGAGATCTGTTTTATCTGATATATAAATATAGCTTCTCCTACTTACTTTTGGTTTTCATTTCCATGAAATACCTTTATTCTTTTCTTTGAGTCTATATATGTCTTTACAGGTAAAATGTGTTTCTTGTAGGCAGCATATAATTGGATCATGTTTCTTTATCCATTCAACTAGTTTATGTCTTTTAAGTGGAGAATTTGATCAATTTGCATTCAAGATTTTTATTGATATACAAATTTTTGTTCCATCATATTAAATATTTTCTGAGCTATTTTTGCATATTCTTTTTTAAAAATCTTTTTATCTTTTTGTTTACCATTGAAATTTTGTGGTTTTCTGTAGCAATAACATTTGAATATTTTCTCTTCTTCAATTGTGTGTATGTTATACCAGTGAGTTTTATACTTTCATGTGTTTTCATGGTAGTAAATATCATACAAATGCCTCCAGGCATAGGACTTCCTTAAGCATTTCTTTGAAGGTCAGTCTAGTGGGAATAAATTTCCTCAGCATTTGCTTCTCTGAAATTTTATTTATCCTTCATTTATGAAAAATAATTTTTCCAGCTATATTATTCCTGTCAGACAGACTAATTTTCTCTCAATATTCTGAATATACTACTCATTCTCTTCTGGCCCTAAATTTCTTGTAGAAAAATCTGATCAAAATTACCTTATTTGCATCTAGATGTTTTTTCACTTGTTTTTAAATTTTCTTTCTTTTTTTTTTTTTTTTACTTTTGAAAGTTTGACTGTAATGTGACCTGGAGAATACCTATTTTGGGGAAGTATCTATGTGAGAAACTGAATGTTTGTATCTTTTGCTAGACTTGGGAAATTTTCTGAAATTATTTTATAAAATAGGTTAACCATGCCTTTGGTCTTTTCTTCACCTTTTAGAACATTTAAATTTTGAACATTTTGGAGCTTTACAGTGACCCATATATCATATGGGCTTTCTTCATTCATTTTTATTCTTTATTTTTCTGTTTTTAAATTTTCTATAAGTGTGATTGCATTATTTCAAAAAAATCTATCTTCTAGCTCTGAAATTCTTTCTTCTGTTTGACCTAGTTTATTGTTAAAGCTTTTGATTGTATTTTTAAATCTTATTCATTGTAGTCTTTGATTCCAATTATTTTGTTTGGTTTTTTAAAAATAGTATCTATCTCTTTGACAAATTTATCATTCATATCCTGAATTATGTTTCAGATTTCTTTGTACTGTTTGTGTTCTGTTGTATCTCACTGAGCTTCTTTATTATTGTTATTTTGAATTTTTTGGAGGCATTTACATTTTTTTCATTAAAATTTGCTGCTGAAGTATTACTTTTTCTTTGGAGATGTCACATTTTCTTGATTTTTAAAATATTTATTTTATCCTTACATTTTTATATCTTTGTGTTTGGTATAACAGTCACTTCTTCCAATTTTCTGATTGAGTTTCATAGACAGGAAATAGATGGACTATTTCCTGAAGGTGTATCTATGGTGTTGTTAGTTAGGGTACCTTAGCTTTGATTCTGGGTACATCCAATAATGTAGTCTTTTTATGATTTATTTAGCTGTAAGCAACAGTGTCAGTAGTATCTGTAATTTTTTTCAGTGTCTTAGGATGTGATTGTTAGAGGAGCTGTCTTGAAGCTTTGCTGGGGACAGAGTTGCCATGCAGGTTAGTTCTTGTGCTAAAGTGGTGGCAGCAATGAGCTGAGTATACCTCTTTGGTCCCTGGAGTGACATATGTGGACACTGGTGTTACAGAGTCTAAGTGAGTCAATTCTTGGACTTTCAGGAAGCTTGCTCAGGTGCCAATACTGGTAGCCATGAACCAGGGGAATGGGTGGGTTCTTAGACCCCTGAGTAGTGGATGTGGTGTGGATGATGGCAATATCAGTGGTGGGACAACCTAAAGGCTTCCAAGAATCACCTGGTCATGTTAGTGATGGCTACAATTGCTTTATCAGGACAGTATCCAGGCTCCTAGGTGGTATGTGTGGGTGGGTGATGGCAGAGATGGGTAGTGGCAGGCTGGATACACTTATCCTCAAGCCCCCGAGTGGTATGCACAAATGCCAGTGGTGGTGGATGGGGCAAAGAAATCCCTAGGCCCCTTACGTGACATATTTAGGTACTGGGAATGCTGGTACCAGGCTGTGTAGACCTGTCCTCAGGTCCCTCGTTGCTGCAGTACGTGCAGGCTCCAGTGGGCATGACAATGAGGCAATCCCCAGACCCAAAGATGGCATGCTTGAATGGTGGCAGCAGCAGTGTTTGTGGGTAGGAAGAGCTCATCCTCGGAGCACATGTGAGTGCAGAGAAGTCCTGCTAGTGAAAAAGAAGGGTTTCTGTTAGTGGCAGCAGCCCTAGGTAGTCATCATTCAGGTTCTCGGGATCAAATGCTTCAGTACCTTTCCACCCACTCCTCACGGTGGTAGCAGTGGTGAATGGAGAATCTGTCCTCAGGCATGTACAAGTACACAAGACCCCTGCTGCTGGAGGGAGCAGGGTTGGTGGAGCGATAGTAGCCCAGACAGGAGTGTCTCAGATTCTGAGGAGCACATATTTTGACCCCTTTTGTCCAGGGGAGGTGGCCTCCTCAGTGTACTGCTAGGCCTTGGAGTGTAAGCAGTGGCATGGGTGAGAAGATTGGAGACTCTGCCACCTGCTGAGTTTAACTGCATTGAGCTACTGTAGTTCTTTAGATGGACATGACAGAGTGTCAGTGAGGCTCCAGGTATGTAGAGATACAGGGGCTGTTTGGTCCTAGGGCAGGATGCAATCTAGTGGGGGCTAGACTCTCAAAATGGTGCCATGCTGCAGCAGTTTGAGTCTCAGGTGCTGTCTGGAACACACTGTGAGCAACCTCTTTGAAATGTCACAGAGACTCTGGGCAGCATCCTATGCTTGTCTCAGTGCCAGTGAGGTTCAAGGAGTTCTCCTATGACTAGCATTCCAGAAGTCTATGTTGAGAATGTGGACCACTGGGGATCTCTCTGTTACCCTTTTCCTACCCGAGGGATCCTCTCTAGGTTGCCAGCCAATCACTGCCTCACTTAACTCTCTTGTTGTGACTCAGGTTTTTCCTGTCACTTTTCTGCTGAATCTCAGTGTTTTCTCTTTGATATTCTACCTGAGGTGTGATTATCTACTCATTATTTGAGTTCTTGTTGGTGGAAGGAAATGCTGGATGCTTCTAATCAATTATGTTGAAGTTGCCTGAGTTTAGATTTTTTTTTTCTTTTTTTGAGTCAGGGTCTCGCTCTGTCTTTCAGGCTGAAGTGCTGTAGAATGATCATGATTAACCACAGCCTTGACTTCCTGAACTCAAATGATCCTTCCACCTCAGTTTCCTGTAGCAGCTGGAACTACAAATGCATGCCACCATGCCTGACTGATTTTTGTTTTAATGTAGAGATGAAATCTTGTATTTTGCCCAGACTGGTCTCCACCTCCTGGGCTCAAGCAATCCTTTGACCTCAACCTCCCAAAGTGCTGGGATAACAGGCGTGAGGCACTGCACCTGGTGGACTATTTTTTGAAAATACATAAAATCACAAAAATAAGCATGCTAGTTACAATTTTTAAAAGTCTTAGAAGTGAAAAGGGTGTGTATGTTAGAAATAATTGTCACTAAAATTAGTGAATTAGAAAATGCATTTGAAAAATTTAACTTTAATGTATGATGATTTAATTAAACTGAATGGCAAGCTCTCTCTCTTTGGAAACAGAGTATCTGGTTTATGTAGCAGCTAAGTATAACTGGAAAAGAGAGGAGAAATGAGTTCTGGTGGTATAGCAGGCATTGGATAACAAAAATTGCTAAAAAAAATACTGTCAGAAGGACCTCTTTCTGAATGCAACATTCAGCAAGTGGATCTGAGAATAACTGCAGAAAGTAAAAGAAATTGGGTTACTCTAATGTGGGGTGAGTGTGGGAAAGGCAACAAGGGCACAACAAAAGCCCCAATGACTTCAGAAGAATCCAACAGAACACATTTCCAGAAAGACTGAGTACTGCATAGAGGAAAATCTGCTGGAAGTAGAATTCAATTTTAACAGGTGCCTTTTAAAAAAGAAATGTAGACAGGGTTTCAAAGGACACAGATCTCAGAACAGCAAAGGAAACTGCACAGGCATATTTTTAAATGTTCTTAAGTGTAAGTAATTAATGAACCCACCCAGGTACACCTTCGATTTTCAGCTAGTAAATTATCTAATTTAGACAAGAGTATCATAAATAAATTACTAATAACAAAATAAAGTAAATATATTAGACTACTATGCAAATGTTATATACTATGCAAATGTTACATAGTGCAACTACCAAAAATTGTGATGGATAATGGAAAAAAGTATCTCAAAATTCATTACAAGAAATAGTATTCTAAAATATATTCCTTCCCGCCATATTCTTGACTCTTCTTGGATTTTGTATTTAAACTTTAGAATCATATTTCTAATATCTTTCAAAAATTTTAATATGTTTTTGAGTGAAAATTTGAAAATTTGATTGGAATTGCATTATATCAGTGAATTACTTGGTAAGGTAACAAAATCTTTATAATATTCTATGTTACTAGTCATGAATATGTTATGAATTTCTATCAATATACTATCATTTAATGTTAATAATTTTAAAATATGTTCTGCATAAAGTTCCTGCATATATTTCTATTGATCTCTGTTTTATGTACCTCTTTTTTTTTTTTTTGGTTGCTATCTGAGGCATATTTATAAACAGCAGTGGTTTTTTTTGTCGGTGACCTGCAAAATGAAACTGAAGTTTATGTATAAGTCATCTCTTTAATAATCTTGCTAAACTCTATCATTAGTTTTAACAACTGAACTGTATGTTATTTTTGATAGTTTGTTTGGACAACCATATCGTCTGTTAATAATATTCTCTGAGAATAGTGACAGTTTTTAACCTTCCCTTTCAATCTGTAAAACTATTTTTTGTTTAAAGATGAAAATAATAAAGATATAACAGCAGATGAAATTAAATACATAAAAGTTATAGGGAGAATAAATGAAAAAAAGCTATTTCTTTGAAAAAAACAAAAGTTTAGCTAGACTCATCAGAAAAAAAGTAAGACATACATAAATAATATTAGAAATTAATGAGATGGCATCATTACAATCTTAAGAGTGAACAAAGGCCTAAGGACATTTGGTCAAAACTTTGATATCTTTGATGAAATAAAACATTCTTGAAAGATGAAAATAAAGTTTCCTCAAAAGGGGATAGATTACCTAAACACACGTGTGCATGCGTGCACGTACACACACAAATTAAATCCTCAGTTAAAAAAGGACTTCCCATAAGGTTTTACTGAGAATCATCTATTCTCAGTAAATAGAATGTTTCTATTCTATTGTATTTTGCCCAGACTGGTCTCCAACTCCTGGGCTCAAGCAATCCTTTGACCTCAGCCTACCAAAGTGCTGGGATAACAGGCGTGAGGCACTGCACCTGGTGGACTATTTTTTGAAAATATATAAAATCACAAAAATAAGCATGTTAGTTACAATTTTTAAAAGTCTTAGAAGTGAAAAGGGTGTGTATGTTAGAAATAATTGTCACTAAAATTAGTGAATTAGAAAATGCATTTGAAAAATTTAACTTTAATGTATGATGATTTAATTAAACCGAATGGCAAGCTCTCTCTCTTTGGAAACAGAGTATCTGGTTTATGTAGCCAGTATAAAAAAATAAACAATAATAATAATTATAGTCACGCATATTAGAATGAATATATGTTTTTATTTATAGACAACACACATAATCCTTTATGTCACAAAGCCTAGAATAATTATAATAAAATCTAATCAATAAGTGAATTTAAAACTACAAGTTCAATATACAGATACAAGTTCAATATTAAAAATAAATAAGCCGGGCTCGGTGGCTCAGCCTGTAATCCCGCGCCTTTGGGAGGCTGAGGTGAGTGGATTACCTGAGCCCGCGGGCTCGAGACCTGGCTGGACAGCGAGACTTCATCTCTACAATAAATCAAAAAATCAGCCGGGCGTGGTAGCGCATGCCTGTAATTCCGGCTACTTGGAAGGCTGAGGCGGAAGGATCACCAGAGACCAGCAGGTCGAGGCTGCGGTGGCCGGGAGCGACCACTGCACTCCAGTCTGGGCAACAGAGTGAGACTCCAGCTCAAAAAATAAATAAATAAATATATGTTTTAATGTAGTATAAATAAAAACTTAATTAAAATTGGAAAAAAATTGCAATACAGGAAAAACACTAATTTAGGATGAATTTAACAAAAATATGTATAAGACCTATACAATAAAAATTAAAAATATTGCTAAAAATAGTTAAAAACCTGAATTAATTGAGACATATGCCATGCTTAGGATCAAATGACTCAATAGAGCTAAACTATCAAATTTTTCCAAATTAATCTATATTTTAATGCAATTACCAATAGTGTCTAAGGAAGATTTTTATAGACAAATTTAGTCTTATTTTAAAATTACTATGAAAAGACAATAAAACTTAAATAGTAAAAGTCATTTTACAAAAAAGACAAAAGTAAGAAAACTTGCACTATGTACAGTCAATTGATTTTTTAACAAAGATTCTACAACAGTCAACTTTATAGCTTCCAGTTATTCAATCAAATACTAAATTGGATCATGTGCAGTTATTTTGCAGAAGTAATTGAAGTTCATTGTCAGCGTAATTTAAGTAAGAGAAATTAAGGAAGATAATCTAGGGTGGGCCAGATTCAATCAGGTGAGAGGATTTAAGAGTAGAATTGAGCCTCCCGAAGAAATCCTACCTGTGTATCCCACCTGTAGGTTTCAGCTTGTGCCTAAATTTCTAGCTTGCCTTTTCTGATAACTGCTCTAAGGACTTAGCACTCACCTTGCCAGTATCCACAATAGTGTAAGCCAGTTATTTACAATAGACCTCTTATATACCTCTTACTGGTTTTGCTTTTCTGATTTGAACCCTAGCTTATACAGATTTTGATGCTGATTAGAGGTTCTAGAGAAACAGAATCTTAAAGATACATTTTCTGAATTGGTTCTGAGTTTTCTAGAGTTGATGCTCTAATACCTTTAGCTTTAAAGGCACTAATGAATCTATTTCCAGTGGTAAAAAAGGCATCAGTAGTCCACGTCATGATGGCAATAAAAATATGCAAAATGTTGCCAACAGATACTTCTAACCAGCTACCTATAGAAGACAAGGTGTTATGTAACCATGTCTTTCATATCTTTGAACATTTTATCCAGATTAAGAATATAATGAGATGAATGCTGTTTACTTCTAACTGCACTAGTGAAAGCAAAGCAAGAAAATAATTAGCTAAGGCTTCAATGACCTGAGAGTTTTTATATCTTCCCTTACAGATACCTTTCTATAGCCACAGCGCTGAGATTTCTAAAATCTAAACCCAGAGTTTTATTATGAGGGCAGGTGAATTACAATGCAAATTGAATTCCCAACCATGTAGCAGGATGTCTTCTACAAAATAGAGGGCATTGATTGGGAGGTAAGAGGGTTTGGAAAATGGCAATGAGGACATTATGACATATTACGATGAAACTGGAGAAATTAAAGTCTTAAATTTTGCTAGGTTTTGTTTCTCTTCTACCCCTGAATAAGTTGCTCAACCCTGTTTTGCCTTAAAAAATTGTAATGGTTTCCCTGAAGTAGTTGCTTTGCAAAGTTCCACTTGTTCTTCTCAAGTCCCCTTTCTGCTACTTGTCTTTGCTTTTGATCTATAACAAGACTAAAGTCTCAGCAAGTCCCAAAGGGTGAGATATAAAGTATGACCTTGCACGGATGTGCACATTCGAAGAATCATATATATTGTTTTCAATTTATAGAGACATAAAACTGGAAGATATGCATGGCAGTGAATCTTAAGAGTATCTGATCATGGTGTAAGAAACATAAAATTAGATTCAGTTAAGTTTACTGATATGGATCCACTAAGTAAAGACTATGGATGTAACATTTGAGCTCAGAAAAAGCTAGAAAAGGTTCAAATAGTTTGATTGATTGCAGCAGAACTTGACCCCAAAGTGACCTGAAAATAATTAAGTTGAAATGCTAGAACTAGGTTGATATATTTTAGAAGAAAATTTCTAAAGGTCTTGGGAGAGTGAAATGTTAAAGTGGACTTATCTTGTAAGATACACTAATCCAAACTGGGAAGGTCAGGCAGACACACCTTTCACCACAACTCTGAGAAATAAATTTGTGAGAGGAATCCCAGAACATTCTAGAGCTCTCTCATTGCTCTCTTCTGTAGGTCAGAAATTACACTGAGAACACCGATCATTGAACTGGGACCCTTAAATGCGATAAGGATAATGGAATTCTGGAATGGCAGAAACCAAGTGGCAGCACTTAGTCACCGAAGGTAAGGTGGACAACTGAGTCAAGTCCCAATCAAACTAGTCTGACTCGCAAAGACCTGGCTGGCCAGTTTATCATGGTGTCCCTGAAAGAGAAGTAGTCCTTTTCTTTTTTTACTTAACTTGATTTTCATAAGCAGAAGAGTTCTAGGTTATTTGAATAAAAAATACAAAGTTATAGTGTCTTATTTAAGTCTCAGATTGAGGTGAGAGGACTGCCTGAGTCCAGGGTTTCACGATCAGCCTGGGAAACTTGGTGAGACCTCATTTCTACAATAAATCCAAAAATTAGCCAGGTTTGGTGGCGAATGTCTTTAGTTCCAGCCACTTGGAAAGACGAGGTGGAAGGATTGCCTGAACCCAGCAAGTTGAGGTTGTGGTAACTATGAGTGTGCCACTGTATTCCAGTCTGGGCAGCAGAGTGAGATTCAAAAAGAAAAAGTTTCAGATTAAGCCAGTTTACAGACTCAGATGCCTTTGAATGGAGGGGAAGCCAGTTCCTCTTGCTCTTTATTACTACTAAAAGGTAAGTTCACTGACACAAAGGCAGAAATTTTTACATTTTCACTTTTGTATTCATACTCTTGGCATGATTCTTGGCATGACAGTAACAGCCAAATAACTGTTTGGTCAAAGTATAGACTTAGTTTTAGAGGTTTAACTCTAAATTTATCTAATTCTATTATATGTCTCAATTTCTCATTTCACACTGTATCACTAATCTTGATCAAATGTTATCCTCAATAAATGTGGAGAAGCGTGAATAGATGCTTGCCCCTAAAATGAATAATTTGGTTTATTCAAACAAAGAGTAGCCCAATGGTGGCAACTATTATGAAAAAAATGGAACATTTTTACCTAGAGATGTAAAAAAAGATATGAAGGGGACCCAAGAAACCCAGAATTTATTTTTTTAATGTGTATTTATTCTTACATGTTTAAACTTCAGTAATCTTCAAAGTACTCTCTGTTTGATGGAACACACTTATCAAGCAAGACGCTTTTCCCACTGCTCAAAGCAGTTCTTAAACTCATCAATTTTGATACCTTTTAGTGCTTCTACTGGTTTCATTTTACCTCTTCCACATGGTCAAAATGCTTCCCTTTAAGTACTTTTTTCATCCAGGGAAATAAAAGAAAAAGTTGCTCAGGATGAGATGCCATGAAAAGGGGGTGAACCGTGGGGGTCTTGCCATGTTTGGTCAAAAACTGCTGAACACTCAGCACAGTGTGGATAGGTGCATTTGTAAGTCATTCATCATGAAATGGGCAAATGCGTTGAAAGAATCACCAAACAAACAAGCATGCAAAATTCACTGAAGCTTAACACAATCTCTCATAACCACTCTAGCTGGTACACTGATGGTGGTGGGCTTCTAGAATACTTACCTTTCAGGGAAAACCTGCCCTACAAAAGATAATGGGGGGGGATCCTCTTTCATAGTTGAACATCTGGAGAAGAGACATCAGCACTTATTTAACTGAAGTCACTAATTTTACTAATAGAGAATCTGACCTCTCAGTTCATTCAGATTCATTCATTCCCCATTAAACGTAGGTCATAAACTCACAGAGTTGGCAGAAACTTAAGCATGGTCCAGTCAGATTTCCTCATGTCGTAGCTCCAAAAACTGAAGTCTCATACAAGTTAAGCAACTGTTTTCAAAGAGTTTACTAAGCTTAGATTAAATCTCTACTCACCATGACTTTCTCTAAGCACACAACAATTTCCCTACATCACATTGCAAATATTTCATAAGACTTATTTTATATTATATTTATTGAAGTACCGGTAAGAACAATGATGGTATAAAGGGAAATAAGGAATCATATAACATTTTTTTCACAAGTACACAATCTTTCTGGAATCTTATAGATCTTCAGCTATTTGAATCAATGATGGATGTTTTATGTAGGCTTCTATCATAAAAGAGTTTCACCAGAAAATGAGAGTAACAGAGCACTCACACAACCAACACACATAAGTATTTGTTATTTAAAGAGGCTCTATTTTTTTACTGATGGTATACTTTAGATAAAACTTGATCCAGAAACTAAAAAAAATTATTATTCTCATTTGTAAGGTGATTCTATTAAAAAAAAATATGTGTGCATAGGTAACATAATTTTTTACAGTTATACATTTATTTGCAAATAAAATAGAGCTCTATAGCTTTTGCATCAAAAATATTTGCCTCTCTACTTACCAATCGCTATCAATGTGGCATTACTCTAAGTTTAAGAAACATACACCCTCTCTTGACCTCACTTTATCTGCTACCTCTCACCCAAGTTCTCTGCAACCAAAACTCTTAGAGTTAATCCGGCTTGCTATGTCCAATTTCTCTCCTTATTTTCTATCTCAAATCCACTTTAACACTCCACTGAAACTGCTCATGTAAAGTCTGCCTATAAACATAGCAATACTAATCCAACAATCAGTTATAAACTCTTATTGTATTTGAACTCTTAATACCAGTGAGCACTTCACCAGTTTTGCTTTGCCTCTTCTCAATCTCCTTTGTTACTTTGTCCTCTCTTCCCATCTTACTCTTAAATTTGGAGTGCATCAGTGCTGCATCTGTGGCCCTCTTCTTATCTAGTCTCAAGGATTTAAACATCATAAGGATGGTATAATTGTTAACAATTTCCAAGTGTAGAGCTACAGCTCACTTCTTTCTCGTAAACCACAAACGTGTGCATACAATTACCTACTCATAATCTTCACTTAGATATCTAATCTCAGTCTAAAATGTGCAAAACCTCCTTTGTGCCACCATCCTTGCTTCACCATAGACACCTACCTCAGTTGATTTCTACTCTACACTCCACTTTCTCAGGCTACTGTATGAAATTATCTTTGTTTACTAATCAGGAAATCTTGTTGGTTTTGTCTTTGAAATATATGCAAAATCTGGTGAATTTTCACCACTCTCAGTGTTGCTATTCTGGCCCAAGCCACCATCTTTTCAGACCTAGAATACAAAATTCTTCCACCAGTTTTATAGCTTGTACCCTTACTCCCTACAATTCATTCTCAATAGTGCAGAAAGGTTAATACTTTTAAAATGTAAATCAGATCATTTCTTTCCACTGTTCAGATCTCTCACTGCTTCTTCATGTAACTCCCAGTAAAAGTCCAAAGTCCTTACAAAGAGTTACATGGTCTCCCATAGACCCTACGACCACTTGTCTTAAAATTCTCCTACTTTTTCACTTTGCTTCTCTCATGCTCACCTTTCTGATGATTCTTGAACATGCCTTAGCCTTATATGTTTCCTCTACTTGGAATACTTTTTCCCCAGACAGCTATGTCACTAATCTCAGATTTTTCATTTCCTTGCTCAAATATCATCTTCTCTATAAGGTCTACGTGTACTACCTTATTTAAAATTTTAAACCATCCTCCATCCACTTAATGTTTCAGATTTCTTACTTCAAGCTCTACTTTAATCACATCACTTTACCGCCCTTTCATAGACTCAATCATCTAATTAAATATCATGGTTATGATTTGTTAGCTTCCTCCTGTAGAGTGTAAGCTCCAGAAGTGTAGGGATTTTTGTTGTGCTTGATTTTTTCTGATGATGTATTACGAGTACTTGGAACAATGACTACTAAGTACTACAAAAGTACTTGTTGAATGCATACACAAATGTTCTCAACAAGGCCTACTGCAAGCCTTTTAAAGTTACCTTTAGACTCCAGTTACATATTTTCATATGTAGCTTTTTGTTTAATAGGTACTACTTCATAGATGTGTGTACACTGTCTTCTACCGTGATGCATTATGAAGCCAGTAACCTTAGACTTCTGACACCTCCAGAGCAAATGACAGACTATTCTGCTATTTGTTTGCTGAGATTGGGTCTTCTCTCCCTTTACAAGAAGGTGGTTACTCCACTGGTAGTGTTCCCCATTCCACTTCACCAAAAGCTTTGTTTACCAGCATTCTGCTCTCGGCAATCATCCTGTGTCTTGACTTAGGAATTCTGAATAATCACAGCTTTCGTTAAACAGTCCAGTAAAGAAGGCCTCATAGGAATGTCAGGATCAAATAAAGGTGAATCTCAAGTAATTTCTTATCATAAATAATTAATCCTAAAATTGTATGCTTATTCATTTCTTCGCTTACATGCATTGAATTTCAATCAGTGGCAAAGAGGATACAACTAAACGTGTTTTCCTAATTCTAGGATGTCTACAAATCCAGCATGGAGGACAGACATGCCTAAGGAGGTGTTGGTGGGTTGGGCATGGGAGAAGTGGGTGGACGTTAAGAACTACTGTTGCTCAGCTCAAGTCTGTATTCCAGCAGTTTGGGAGGCTGAGGCGAGAAGATTGCCTGAGCTCAGGGGTTCAAGACTAGCCTGGGCAACTTGGTGAGACCTCATCTCTACAATTAATCAAAAAATTAGATGGGCATGGTACCCTGCACCTGCAGTTCCAGCTAGTTGGAAGGCTGAGGTGGAAGGATCACCTGAGCCCAGCAGGTCAAGGCTACGATGGCCATGAGTGTGCCACTGCACTCCAGCCTGGGCAACGGAATGAGACGCCAACTCAAAATAAATAAATGTCTAAACCTCAGTGCTTCCTTCTGTTCTGAACATTTATTATGGCCCTTTAAGCATAGCACAAAACATTAAGAATCAGTTACAAATTATAAATCGCTGGTTGTTGGGGACTAGTTCTTCCTAATTAAAGTGCAGATATCTCTGAGTATATTATTCTTATATTTGTGGATCAGAACTCTGAATTTACACTTGACTTCATATATTGAAGTCATATTGTATGCTTTACTGTCTGTTTTCCCTTATAAACACATTTCTGTGTTTCTATAGATTAATAGTAATAAAGTGATATAATTTATTTATGATATAATTAATTAATAATTTCACATATTTAAATTACTTCCAGATTTTTGCTCATAAAATTGCTACAATAAATATCTGTATCATAGCAGGGCTCACTTTTCTTTAATCCATTTCTTAGTATGCTTTCCAAGAATGAAATTGATGGGCACAATTAGACATGCCTCTGTTTAATTCATTTCTTATTCATTCTTTCCGTTTTTCTTCAAAAATTTTCCAGGGTCCTGGAAAACATATATGTATTTTTTCACTGCCTTAGCGATATGTTTAAACAAATTAATCTATTAACTGTAGAGTCAAAATGATATATTCCATTCATTTATTCATCTGTATTGAGGTTTTTCCTTATTTATTGAGCATTGCCTCTGTTTTGGTTGTGCTATGCTTTAGAGCAACCACAAATATGCTCATGGAATAAATATATGCATACATATGTATGTTTTATGTCTGACATTTTAAATTCCCTTGATAGAATCTCTCGTCTATTTGTAATAGTCATTAAACAAAAAATAATTGTAAAATGTATAAAGTCTTATGGTAGGTGATCTGTAGGCCCAAAGTTATTTCAGCCTAGTATACACTAAGCAGATAACAAATATAATCAAAAGTGAGACTTTAACAACTCAAACTTCAATATTTCCTTACTGAAAATTAATTTAATATAGAAATTGAGACAAAATGGTTTTGTAAAATGATTTCAAAGATCACAAAAATTGTCAAAGTTGGGAAGATGATGAATACGTAATAAATCACAGGCATTGATTCTCCAGAAACTGACTTTTGATTAATAGTTTGACATCAATCATTAGGTGAAAATGACTTCTGGGTTGGGAATGCACATTTTTGTTTGTTTATCTCTATTATAGGCATTGTTTGTGCTTAACTGCATGTGAGAAAACATACAAACTGCATGTGTCATCTTCCATTTCCTGAAATCTTGTCAAGGACCAAAAATACTTTATATAAATCAAAAATGTTGATATGAAAAGATTTACAATTGAATACAACTGATGCAATCATCCTACATAAATCCACTCTAAGGCAGCGCTGTCCAACAGAAACCCGGTGATGATGGAAATCCTTCCTATCTGGGAAGTCCAGTACTGTAGCTTCTGGTCACAAGTAGCTATTGATTACTTGAAAAGTGACTAGTAAGCCTGAGAAATTTGCTTTTAATTTTATTTATTTTTAGCTTATTTGAATTTAATCATAATTATCCACCTGTGGACTGTGGCTATTGATTACTGTATTGGACAGTGCAACTCTCAGTCTGTGAAGGTTGAAATCAAAATAATGTATTGTTTTAGGTAGAGAAATGTTTTAGATGTATCTTCCATTTTGTGTACTACATAGAATGCTACTTTTAAAATGCTATTTTCAAAGTTGTACTTTAGTCATAACACACACACACATACACACACACACACACACACACACACCACATCACGTTTATTCACAAAGTTTATGGTTCCAGCTATCAGGTAAAATTACTCACAAATTTTTTAAATTGTCAGTTAATTGAGTTGAAAATGACCCGGTCCCTAATTAGTAATAAAAAATATCCTCTTGATCACTGGTAAATTGAGTATATTTTGGATCACATATATCTCTTAACAGCAGTATTTATATTCTTACAACATCATTTTCTACACTGAGATGTAGGCTGAAGATAATTTTTGAGAGATTACCCTTATACTTTTAGGGGGGTTACCCTGATCTTCTGTCTTTGCTCCACCCTGATTCCTTGTGTTATACAATCATTGCATTTTAAAAATTGGGTTGCTGGAGCAACAAGTATCTCTGGTTACCTGTGGCATGGCATAAATTCTAAAGGAAACTGACCCAATTTGGTTATTCAGTTTGTGATGATGAATTACAGTGGCTCCACCTGATGTGTTTAAGGGATTAAATCTTTGCCTGTGGTTTCTGCAGCATAATGTATTAACCAGTTGACTAATCCTACTATTATTGCTGTGACATGGTTTGTGTGCCTAAGAGTAAAAGTCTGTGTATAAAACAGTCCAGAGAAATATACATAAGCAGATGAAAAATTTAGCAATATTATCAAAATAGAGAACTTGCCTGCTATGAAATTCACCTGAAAAAACATATAAATCATTCTCTTCTATAGGTCACTTTATTTATTTGTGTGATGTGGCACATTTATTAGAGTGAGCTGGGTTGCAAGACATGATTACTCTTCGGAGTTTCACAACAGGGAATTATGATGATTAATTTTATGTGTTAACTTCACTGAATCCCAGGAAGTCTAGATATCTTTGTAACATTATTTCTGGGTGTGTCTCTAAAGGTATTTAGGGAAGAGATTAGCATTTAAGTGGTGAATTGACAAAACAGATTGCCCTCCCCAACGTGGGACAACATCATTCAGTCATTTGAGTGCCTCAATCAAACAAAGTGATGGAGAAAGGTTGAATTCTTTCTCCCTCTGTCTGATGACTTGAGCTGAAACACTAATCTTTCCCTGACCTAAACACTCCTGCTTCTAAGGACTTCAGATACAGACTGAAACCTACACCATTGACATTCCAGCTCTCAGGTCTTTGAATTTATCACCAGCTTTCCTGTGTCTTTTTCAGCTTGTAGGTGGCAGATTATGGGGATTCTCAGCCTCCATAATCATATGAGCCAATTCCTTATCAAAGATTTCATTGTAAATATGAGTAGATTGTGTGTATATTTATATGTATACATGCATGTATAAATATATAGGAGTTCTGTCAATTTTGTTTCACAAACTCATCCTAGAAAAAATGCTACAAAACTCATTGCTGAATAACACTACATTTAACTTAGAAGTCCTACCCTTGGGAATCTATGAACTGACACCAGTACCTCGTACACTCATCAAAGCAATTTTGGAACCCTTTTTCTAGAATGGCCTTTAGAGCTGTTATATTACTCTTGAGGTCCTGAATGTGAGTGCAACGTGGCAAGTTCGTGAACTTAATGGTCAGATTTCAACAAATAATGATGACAACTCTGTTGTCCATTCGAGAAAAAGAGTTTCAAAATCATTCTGAGAGTTGGACTAGGCACTAGTATGAGTTCATAGCTTCCCAAGAGGATTACTACAAAGGTGACTGTAGTGATACTCAGCAATGAGGTATGTAGCACTTTTTCTAGGATGGTTTGCAAGCCTAATTGTTGGGCCTCATGTATAGTAAATATGTATATCTCCTATTAGATCTATTTTCCTATAGAAATACAATAATGTATTTTTCACTATATTGTTGGTTAATCATCATATAATTGATTCCCAAATACATTCTATTTATTTATTTATTTATTTTTTTATTTATTTTTTTTAATTTATTTTTTTTTTTGAGTTGGAGTCTCACTCTGTCGCCCAGACTGGAGTGCAGTGGTCGCTTCCGGCCACCGCAGCCTCGACCTGCTGGGCTCTGGCGATCCTTCCGCCTCAGCCTTCCAAGTAGCCGGAATTATAGGCATGCGCTACCACGCCTGGCTGATTTTTTTGATTTATTGTAGAGATGAGGTCTCGCTGCCCAGGCGGGTCTCGAACCCGCGGGCTCAGGCAATCCACTCACCTCAGCCTCCCAAAGGCACAGGATTACAGGCTGAGCCACCGAGCCCAGCTTATACATTCTATTTATATTTACATTTCAATTAATGCATAAGCTCTAGAGTGACACAAACTATATGTTATATTTTTAGAGCTTCCCATTGTTGGTATGATATGATTTATACTACACATTTATTTACATAAACACAATTTTATCAATATTTACTGAGAAAATAACATCTGACAATTCCTTTTTTTTTTTAGTTTCACTCTTTCACCCAGAATGGAGTGCAGTGGCTGCTCCTGGCCACTGCAGCCTCAACCTGCTGGACTCTGATGATCCTTTCGCCTCAGCCTTCCAAGTAGCTGGAACTACGCCCACTACCACACCCAACTAATTTTTTTGATTTATTGTAGAGATGAGGTCTCGCCAAGTTGCCCAGGCGGGTCTCGAACCTGCGGGCTCAGGTAATCCACTCACTTCAGCCTCCCAAAGTGCAGGATTACAGGCTGAGCCACTGAGCCCGGCTGACAATTGTTGAATAAAGGACAATAGATAAATATATGATGAATGAAAAAAAAATTGTTAACTACTGCTTATGCACTTGGTACAGAGAAGGGAACTACACAAGTTCTAAACAGGCTATGACTGAGTAGTTTGGAAGACAACATTGACTAAACAATGGCACGATATTTTCGGTAAGAGCAATGATTATCAAGTACAAGATGCTATGAGAGTATACAATGAAGAATAAGCTAAACGGGGTGGGTGTGATAAGGAGGACAAAAGATGTTCAGAGATCGCTTTTGTGGAGTGAATGATGTTTAAATTAAGATGTGAATGAGTTAAGAGGGAGTTAACTGTCAAAGAAGGAATGGTAAATTGACATACCAGAGAAAACATTTAACAGAAGTAAAGGTTTTCAGTATGATAAAACAAGGCAAATTTCAGGCCTAGAGAGGGAGCCAATGTGAGTAGGGTGCCATAAACAAGGGAGTATTGAGGGAAGATGATGCTGGGAAAGCAGTTAGATCACAGCATCATTTTAGGAACTCTTAACTTTATGCTAAAAGAAAGAAAAAGCAACTTGCACGTGCCTAAGTCTAGAAACAACCAACTTAACACGATTAAAAATTCTCTTTCCTAGGTCAGGAAGATGTTGGCTGAGCCAGTCAGACTTGCGAGTCCCTGTGTGAGTGAGTGTATGGAAAACTTTGTGTGTGTGCTGGTGAGCAAGTGGGAGTGGGAGTGACTGACTGAGTGAGGGCTAGGGAGCTGGTGGCCAGGGCTCTCCTGGTGCAGTGGCTGGTGTCACAGTGACTGGGCTTGGACCCTAGCAATTCCCAGGTCACAGAAGCCAAGAAACATTTTCTTTTACTTTTCTTTTTTTTTAAATCAACAAACCCTCCCTGGGAAGAAAATGCTGGGAGAGACTGTCTAAGTAAGGGCTTATGAGAGGGTGGCCAGGCCCCTGGTATAACAGCTGGTGCTGCAGCATCTCTATTTTGTCCCCAGCTCATCCCAGGTCACAGAAGTTGAGTCAATTTTTTTTTAAATGGACAGAAGTTTTCCTGTGAAAAAGTGGTAGGGAGAAACTGTTGTACCAGGCTCTCCCACATCATTGAAGCAGGAGAGAGACTTTCAGTTCCTGACTTTGCCTCACCACTTCAGCACCTGGCAGGGCGCTGGCAGCAGGGACTGCTGAGGGAGTCCAGAGGTAAGGTCCCATGCAAGAGGACAAGAGAAGCACCCCACCACCATCTTGAAGGCAGAGCAAGAAAGTGCTCAGACTTGCTCACCACGGAGCACCAGACCCGATCTCTGTGACTGGCAGATCAACAATTCAAGGATTGATCATGGCCCAGAGGGAATATCCTGAGAGCACAAACTTTGGAGGGACCTGAATAGTACTGGTTCCAGGCACCCCACCCTCTACCTTGATCCAGCCACCAGACAAAGGGTGTGGTTAGATAAGGACAAGGAAGACCTCCAAAGAGATCAGTGGTGAGTCCAAGGACTGACCTAAACCTCCTCCTTCCCAGTGATCCTCTGAACATCAGACCCACACAGCTGGGCCATGACTGAGAGGGACAAACCCAGGCAAAGCCTGAATGTCAGTCACAATAGAGAACTCCAATCCAGGATAGTCCTGGCTGGGACCCCCCACCACCCAGGAGAGTACATACCTGGGGAAGAGACAATCCCATACCTCCCCACTGGAGGGGATCTCCCTAACCATAGAGTGGGAAGGTAGGACTACAGCCCACCCACCACCACTGCCTCTCCTCCCTGCCTGCTTTGGGTCCTGAGGAGAGTGAAAAAGGTGACTCTGCAGAAGAGACCTAATTGGAGGAACAATTATAGAACCTAACAAAAGAAGACATTTTTTTTCAATTATTTTTTAATTCTCAAAATTTTTTGACTGTTTGTTAGTTCATTTATTTTTAAAATATTTTTCCTTTGTTAATGAATGTGTATGTGAGGGTTTGATCTGCACTCCCCAAATTTTTTTCTTTTCTTTTTCTGTTTCTTCTTTTATTTGTCATTTTCTGTTTAGTGTGTATGTGAATGATTGAATGTTCATCTTTCAATTTTGTTGTTGTTGGTTTTGCTCTTTTGTTCTTCTGGGTTTTTTTAAATATTCTTTTTTTATAGTTTAAGGTGTGTGTTCATCAATATATGTATTAGGGTTCGACCTGAATTCCTTTTTTTTTTCTCTCTGGTCTTTCTGTTTTTCTTCTCTTTTCACTTTGTATTAGACATATGTGTGTGTGTTTTGTTTTCTTGCCTTTTTTGTTGTTGTTTGTTTTGTTTCACTTTGTTGTTATTCCAGTTTGTGTTGGGGTATGTGCATATGTCTCTGTTGTGTGTGGGTTGTGTGTGTGTGTGTGTGTGTGTGTTTAATTGCTTTTGCATTGGTTTCTGCTTTCCATAATCATATAGAGAGGTTGTGGGGAGTGGGTCTTAGGGAACACATACCACAATAAGTGAGCATGGTAATTTGCAAGTAGTTTCTGATTCATAGCACCCCATCCCCTACTTTATTCATATTTCAAAAACTACAAGAGACAGCAAAGTTTCCCACGCACTTTCCTGTTTCAAAACAAAACAAATCCAGAGCCTGGATCAGGGAATAATAGAGGACTGAGCAAGTATCAGATGGGAAAGCCTCTCCCACTGACACTGAATAATAGAGGAAAAACCAAAGGAAGACCGCTGGCAATTTCAAGTGTACCAAAGACAAAACTCCTGAAAAATCAGACCTTGGTGCCCAAACAATGGAAATCACCAGCGACTGGCCCCAGAATACAACAGGGATTTGGGAAGGGATGGAAAGAGTGAATAAGACTCAAGAAAGACAAGATGCAACACTGAAAGAGCTGGTAACAGAGATTTGGGCAATAAAAAATATCATACAGGAAATAAAGAGCAAGATGACAAGCATGGAAAGTAGAATTAATCTAACTGAAGAAAGAAACTCAGAATTTGAAGACCAGAACATGGAATTAACCCAATCTGTAAAAAACATAGAAAGAAGACTCAGAAAGAAAGAACAAAGCCTACAAGAGATGTGTAATTATATTAAGAGGCCAAGTCTACACCTGATTGATATCCCAGAAGAAGAAAGGGAAATGGAGAACAACTTGGAGCAAGTATTTCAGGAGGTAATTCAAGAGAACCTTCTCCATCTCACCAGAGATGTGACCAACCAAGCACAAGAGATACAGATAACCCCCACAAGACATCAAATGAGAAGACCAATCACTAAACACATAGTATAATTTGCCTACACAAAGTGGGCACAAAAGAAAAAATTCTAAAGGCAGCAATAGAGAAAAGTCAGATTACCTACCAGAAAAAAATCAATCAGAATAGTAGCAGACCTATCAGCAGAAACACTACAAGCAAGAAGGTACTGGAGCGCTATATTCAAAGTCCTCAAAGATAAATAATTTCAACCAAGAATTTCCTATCCAGCCAAGCTCAGCTTCATCAGTGGTGGAGAATTAAAATCCTTCCCAGACATCCAATCCCTAAGAGATTATGCAGCCTCCAGACCAGCTCTACAGGAGACACTTAAAAAATTATTAAGCACAGAATAAAGAAAAAAAAAGAATGACCACACACTTCCCAAGAGAACAGTAGACACAGAATCAACAGAGAATACAGTGCAACAAGAAACTAGAAAACACATACTACAACAACCCCAAAGCCAAAAGAAAACAAGCAAAGAAAAAAAACTATATATGAACCTCATTTCAGTGATAAACAATCACATTTCAATAATCAACCTGAATGTGAATGGACTAAATGCACTACTGAAAAGACACAGAATGTCAAGCTGAATAAGAAAACATGACTCAATTGTTTACTGCATCCAGGAGACTCATATCACTACAAGGGACACACACAGATTCAAAGTTAAAGGTTGGAAAACAAGTTTCCAAGAAAATGGATCACAAAAGGAGGCAGGAGTTGCAATCTTAATATCAAACAAAACAACTTTTAAGTTATCAAAAATTTAAAAAGATGAAAAAGGACACCACATAATGATAAAAGTCTCAATCTATCAATAAGAAATATGCATCCTAAACATATATGCACCCAACACAGGAGCACCAGCATTTATAAAGTAACTACTAAATAAATGAAAAAAGGATATTGACTCTAATATTATTATAGCAAGGGACTTGAATACCCCGTTAATAGCCCTAGATAGATCACTGAGGCAAAAAATCAACAAGGAGTTCTAGAACCTAAACTTGACACTCGACCAAATGGACTTAATAGATACCTACAGATTATTCCACAGAATATACATTCTATTCATCACCACATGGAACGTATTCCAAGATAGATCTCATCCTTGACCGTAAATCAAGCATAAACAAATTCCATAAGGTTAAATCTTGTCATACACATTTCTCAGACCACAGTGGAATAAATATCAACAACAACAAAATTTCCCCAAAACCCACAAAGACATGGACACTAAACAGCATGATGCTGAACAATGAGTCAACACTGAATTCAAAGCAGAAATTAAAAGATTCCTGGAAACAAATACAAATGAAGAAACATCTTACCAAAACCTCTGGGATACCATGAAACCAGTTCTGAGAGAAATGTATATCACTATGAGCAAACATCAAGAAAACAGAAAGATCACAAGTGGAGAGCCTAACAAATCACCTAAGGAACTGGAAAGAGAAGACCACCAACTCCCAACTTTAGCAGCAAAAATCCATATCACCAAAATAAGTGCCCAAATACAGGACATAGAAGACAAAAATATCATAGAAAACATCAGCAAAACCAAAAGCTGGTTCTTTGAAAGAATTAACAAGATTGATGGATCCCTAGACAGAATGACCAACAAAAAGAGAGAAAAGGCCAAATAAACACAATCAGAAATACAAAAGTCAAATCACAACTGACCCCCCCCCAAAATACAAAAGATTATAAGAGATTACTATGCATACCTATATGGAAACAAACTTGATAACCTAAATGAAATGGAGGACTTTTTGGCATCACAATACCTCCCCAGGTTGAAACAAGAAGACACTGAAATACTAAATAGACCAATAACAACCCAGGAAATTGACTCTGTCATACGAAAACTGCTTACCAAAAAAGCCCTGAACTGGATGGTTTTCCAACAGAATTCTACAAAACACAGAAGGAGGAGCTGGTAGCAATCCTTGAAAGTATTCCAGGCAATCAAGAAAGATGGAATTCTCTCCAAATCATTTTACAAAGCTAACATCACACTGATTCAAGAAAAAAAGAGAACTACACAACAATATCCTTTATGGACATAGATGTAAAAATCCTTAACAAGGTTCTAGCAAATTGTATCCAAAAACACATCTCAAAAATCATCCACTGTGACCAAGTGGGCTTCATCCTCAGGATACAGGACTGGTTCAACATTTGCAAGACCATAAATGGTATTAAATACATCAACAGATGTAAAAACTAGAACCACATAATTATCTCATTAGATGCAGAAAAAGCTTTTGAAAAATCCAGCATCGCTTCTTGATAAAAACCCTCAAGCACCTAGATATAGAAGGAACATACTTCAAAATAGCAAGTGACATCTATGATAAACCCACAGCTAACATATTGCTAAATAGACAGAAACTGGAAACATTTTCCCTGAAAACCGGAACAAGACAAGGCTGCCCACTTTCACCCCTCTTGTTCAACATTGTGTTGGAAGGCCTAGCTAGAGTAGTTAGACTAGAGAGGAAATCAGGGGTTTCCAAATAAGAAAAGAGGAAGTCAAACAATCCCTCTTTGCTGATGATATAATCCTATACCTTGAAAATCCAAGAGAATCGGTCAAAAACCTGCTGGTACTGATAAAGGACTTTGGCAAAGTCTCAGGGTACAAAATAAATGTGCAAAAGACAGTTGCATTCCTATACACCACCAACAAGCAGGCAGAGACCCAGATTGAAAGTACAATCCCATTCACAATAGCTGCAAAAAAAAAAAAAAAAAAAATGAAATGCCTCGGCATCTTCCTAACCAGAGAAGTGAAAGACCTTTACAATGAGAACTACAAAACACTGCTGATAGAAATCCAAGAAGATACCAAAAATGGAAAAATATTCCATTCTCATGGTTAGGAAGAATCAACATTGTTAAATGTCCATCCTACCAAAAGCAATCTACAGATTCAGCGCAATAACCATTGTTACAAACATCATTCTTCTCAGACCTGAAAATGACAATACAGAAATTCACATGGAAACATAAACGACCACTAATAGCCAAAACAATCTTTACCAAGAGAAACAAAGAAGGAGGTATCACACTTGTGGACTTCAAACTTTACTATAAGTAAAACAGCCTGGTATTGGTACAAGAACAGGCATATAGAGCAATAGAACAGTATAGAGATTTCAGAATCAAAGTCTCAATTTCTCAATCAACTCATCTTGACAAAGTCTCCAATAACAACCACTGGGGAGAGGAGAGCCTATTCAGTAAACGGTGCTGGGAAAACTGGCTGACCACATGCAGAAGATTGAAACATGAACACTACCTATCACCATACACAAAAATTAGCTCTAAATGGATCAAAGACCTAAACATAAAACCTAAAACTATAAGAGTCTTCGAAAACACAGGAGACACCCTTATGGAGATTAGAACTGGCAACCAATTTCTATTTAGAACTCTAAAGGCCAATATCTTAAAAAATAAGATAGACAAGTGGGACTTCATCAAATTAATGAGCTTCTGAAAAGCAAAAAGCATCAAAAAAGCAGGGAGACAGCCCGCAGAGTGGGAAAAAATATTTGCCAACTCTATATCTGACAAACGTCTAACATCCCGGATCTACAAGGAACATGCACCGAATGGAAAAAAACAAACAACCCCATTGAAAAGTGGGCAAAAGACATGGATAAACACTTCTCAGAAGAAGAGATACAGGCAGCCAACAAACACATGAAAAAGTGCTCAGTTTCACTCATCATCAGAGAAATGCAAATCAAAACCACGTTGAGACACCACCTAACCCCAGTAAGAATGGCCATCATTAATGAAACAAACAGCCACAGATGCTGGCAAGGATATGGAGGAAAAGGAACGCTTGTACACTCTTGGTGGGAATGCAAACTAGTGCATCCTCTTTGGAAGACAGTGTGGTGATTTCTGAAAGAAATAGAAATTGACCTTCCATATGACCTTGCAATTCCCAATTGGAAATATACCCAGAGGAACTCAAATCATTCTACAAAAAAGATACCTGCACACGTATGTTTGTTGCAGCACTATTCACAATAGCAAAAACATGGAACCATCCATGTTGCCCATTGACGCTGGTCTGGAGAAAAAAAATGTGGTACATATACACAATGGAATATTATGAAGCTATAAAGAAGGACAAACATATGGACTTTGCAGTAATTTGGATGGATTTGGAGTTGATCATATTCAATGATTTATCACAGAAACAAATAACATAGTACCATATGTTCTCAATCATAAGTGGACTTTAACAATTATAATACTATAAGAAAGGGATTGGCAGTAGTGGGAAACTGTCAGGAGGGGCAGAATTGGCAGTTGAGGGAAACTGCTAGGAGAGAGAGGGGCATACCTCATCAACAAGGGTACCTACATAATCAATGTTTGTATACCTAACCCTGAATTATACCCCACATATTTATAATAAAAAATAAAATAAATGAAAAGAAAATTTCTGTTCTAGTATGAGAGTTATTGTGAGAGATTTTTTTTTTTTCCCAAACAATTGCAGTGTGCTGGTAAGAGGAGAAAATAACTGGAAACAAAATATATTGTCAGAAATGATAGAGTGATTTGGATGGATCTGAGACATATTTCAGAATCAGAAATGACAGGACTTGGTAATTAAGTGAATGCCATCCATGAAAAGAAGATATCAAGAATGACTTTCATGCGTGTGGTATAAATAACTGGGTGAATGTTGGTGCCATTTTCTGCAATGGGAAAAGATTGGAGAAGAGGAAAGACATGGGACATATCATGAATTCAAAATTTCAGTAGAGATTTCAAGGTGGAAGTTTGATATAATTTTAAAGTGTAGAAGAGGGTACTGAGATGGAAACTATCAATATGAGACTGACTCATCAGTGTGCAAACAGCAAAAGAATTGAAAGCATGATTTATAAAGAGGACAAAGATTAGAATACCTAGTAAGAATCCTAGTAAGAACTCCAATATTTCATCTCAGGTGGAGGAAAAGACAACAAAATGATTAAGAAAAAATTAGAGAAATATCATTATTTTTATGATTATAGTACCATGGAAACTGAGGAATAAGGATGTTTTTTAAAATATTGATTGAGAGTTGGGGGGCATGCCTCATTATTAAAGGTACCTGATCTCAAAACAGGTGAATTGGGGACCATAGTCAGTCCCAAACTTTATCTGCACAATGACCATTTGTATACCTAACCCTGAATTGTATCCCACATCTTTAAAATTAAAAAAATTAAATGGTGATATGAAACGAAAAAAATATTGAATGAAATTCATTGACTGACTTCATGAAGTACAAAAAGAGGAGCATTGGAAAATAGTCATTGGATTCAGCAACATATTGGTAGCATCCTTAGTAACTGCAGTTCTGCAGTGTAGAGAGACTAGCAACCCAGACTACAATAAAATGGTACATGACTGTTACAGCCTAAGTGAGTTCTTATGCTACTGCACAGAAAAGTCAATACACTAACAACAGTCGCTGCCAGAGACAAAGTTTAACAAACACAAGGTCCACGAACAAGAGTAAGAGACATATATCTCAAATCTGCCTTTTCAACAATTTTAGGCAAAGGTTTTTAAATAAATAATTTAGTGGGCCAAGGGCTATGAAATGGGGCTGCTGATTGGCTGGAGATAAAGTCATGAGGTTGTCTAAATTGTCTTCTTGTGCAAAGCCAGTTTCCAGCGTGGGGCTGTGCGAGGTCACAGGTCTGATGGAGTCAGCTCCTTGGTATGTGTTCTGTGTTTAGGTGGGGTCATAAGTCCATCAGAGTGCAAAGTCTGAAAAATATCTCAAACACCATTCTTAGGTTTTATAATAGAAAGGCTATCTATCCCTGGGATAGATATCAGGGATACAGGGTTGGTTTAACATTCCAAGACCACAAATGCAATTCAGCATATTAACAGATACAAAACCAAGAACCACATTAAATGCAGAAAAAGCATTTGACAATATCTAGCATCCCTTCTTGATTAAAACTCTCAAGCACCTAGGCATAGAAGGAACAATCCTCAAAACAGTAAGAGCCATCTGTGATAAACCCACAGCAAACATTTTGCTCAATGGGCTGAAATTGGAAGCATTCCCCCTAAGTACGGGAACAAGACATGAATGTCTACTCTCACTCCTCCTGTTCAATATCGTGTTGAAAGTCCTAGCCAGAGCAATCAGACAAGAGTAAGGAATCAAGAGTATCCAAGTAGAAAAAGAGTAAGCTATCCCTTTTAGCAGACAATATGTTTCTATATCTTGAAAACCCTAGCTAGTCTGTCAAAAGCCTCTTCACATTGGTAATTGACTTTGGTAAAGTCTCAGGGCACAAAATTAATGCAAAAAAGACAATAGAAGTTTTATATACCAGCAACCAGCAGACAGAGAACCAAATAAAAGGCACAATATCATTCACAATAGCCACCAAAAAATGAAATACCATGGCATCTACCTAACCAGAGAAGAGAAAGACCTTTGCAACAAGAACTACAAAACACTGCTCAAATAATTGAAGGGTAACACAAACAAATGGAAAAACATTCCATGCTCATGAACTGGAAGAATCAACATTGTCAAGATGTTCATTCTATCCAAGGCAATCTACAGATTCAATGCAATACTCATCAAATTACCATCATTTTTCTCAGAACTAGAAACAATACAGACATTCATATGGAAACAAAAAAGAGCACAAATAGCAAAAAAAGACTTCAGCAAAAGTAATAAAGCAGGAGGCATTATAATTCCAGACTGTAAACTTTACTACAAGGCTACAGTAATCAAAACAGCCTGCTATTGGTGCAAGAATAGGCACATAGACCAATGGAACAGGACAGAGATCCTGGAAGCAAAAACTCTCTCAACCAACTCATCTTCAATGAAGCTGTAAATAATGACCACTGTGGAAAAGAAGCCATATTTAGCAAATGGTGCTGGAAAAACTGGCTGACCACATGCAGAAGAATAAAACTGGACCCCTACCTATTACCATATATAAAAATCAATTCTAAATGGATCAAAGACCTAAACCTAAAACTATAAGAATTCTAGAAAAAAATGTAGGAAACACCCAGGCACATTGGAGTAGGCAACAGATTCTTGATCAAATCCCCAAAAGCAAATGCCATAAATGCCAAGATAGACAAATGAGACTTTATCAAAATGAAAACCTTTTGTACAGCAAAAGAAATCTCAAGAAGGTGGGGAGACAACCCATAGAATGGGAAAAATATTTGCTAATTATGTATCAGACAAAGGCCTAACATCCATGATCTACAAGGAACTCATACAAACTGAAAGGAAAAAACAAACAAGCCTATTAAAAGGTAGGCAAAGAACATGAATAGACATTTTTCACATGAAGATATACAAGCAGCCAACAGATATATCTTTTAAAATGCTCAGCCTCACTAATCAGAGAAATGCAAAACAAAACTACAATGAGATACCACCTAGCTCTGGTAAGGATGGCTATCATTAATAAGTCAAAAGACAACAGATTCTGGTGTGGGTGTGAAGAAAATGAAACACTTCTACACTGCTGGTAGAGAGCAAACTAATTCAACCTCTATGAAAAGTAGTGTGACAATTCCTAAAAGAACTAAAGTATTGACCTTCCATATGATCTAACAATCTCTCTCCTGAGAATATATACAGAGGAGCATAAATTGGTCTTAAAAATAGAAACCTGCACATTCATGTTTATAACTGTACTATTCTCAATAGCAAAAACATGAAACCAACCCTACTGCCCATTGAAAGTGAATGGGTTAAAGAAAATGTGGAACATAAACAAATGTGACTATTACACAGACTCAAAGAACAAAATCATGGACTTGGCAGCACATTGGATGGAGTTGGAGACCATCATACTTAGAGATCTATCACAGAAACAAAGAACCAAATATCACATGTTCTCACTCATAAGTGGGACCTGAACATTAATCATATTAGCACAAGGGAGGGATCGACAGTCGCTGGGCACTGCCAGGGGAGCGAGGGAAGGTGGGGTAGGTAACAATATAAGTGTAACTGGTTGCAAACCAGGAAAAGTTATGACCAGTTAGAGGCCCATACTTCACCTGCATGCAACCTTCTTGTGTACTTATTTGTATTCCACATCTCTATAATAAAATAAAATTTAAAAAAGAAAGTCTATCTATAGAACAAGTACTGGAGCATTGGCCACTGACCCTTGAGGAGCATACCATTATAGAGCTAGCTTGGTAGAAATCTATGCGAGAGGTGGAATCCCTGGAGATTAAAGCTGCCCATGCACTTCATCTAATCAAACTTCATAATGCCATCCAGGAGAGCTGCGTGACCTTAAACTCATTGTTTAAAGTTTTTTTAGTAGTCTCATGGGCCGTCACCGGTGAGGACATAAAGATAATAAATTTCTCTCTATGGGAGTGACTGCATAAATGGTCATGCAAGAAGGAAAGCAAACTTAGAAACAACATATTTGTGAATTACTAACCATAGCTGCAACCTTCCGGGGGTCAGGTCTCTACCACAGCTTTTATCCTATGGCCCTGTATTAATTGAATATAGGTAATTTCATGATTGGGAGGTATAGAACTAGAAAAACAAATGTGTAAGCTGTTTTTTCAAGAATGTCAATTATGAAGGAAAACAGAAAGACCATGAGCTCTTGATGGGAAAGACTAGAGAATCCTGTAGGAAAAGTTCTAGTAAGAAAGATAGAGTTGAAGAAACAGTACAAATAAAATAATACTACAGTACTTAAAGATTATAGGAGCAAATATGATATGAAAGACATGGAAGAATGAGTGCACTCTGGGAATAGAATGACTATAGAATAGAGAAATGCGTGGATGGACTCCATTGCTCCTAACATAGGAATGCATCACAAAATGCAGCTTCTGTAGAGCATGTGTAGTGCCAGAAAAAGAAAATGAAAAGAACAGAGCAAGAGAAGAAAGGAGGAAAGCAACTAGGCAGCAGAAAGAAAAAAGAAGGGGGAGAGTGAAGAAGGGGGAAGAGAGAGATGAAGAGGTGAGGAAGAAAGGAAGGAAAGAGAGAAGGAGGGAGGGAGGAAGGGGAAAGAGACTGAGAGAAAGAGAAGGAGAAGAGAAAGAAAGAAGAGGGAAGGAAGGAAGGGAGGGGGGAGGGAGGGAGGAACTAGAAGACTGAAAATCAGTAAATAGTGAATGAGATATCCACCTGTTTACTGGCTATGTGTGTCTTCTTAAAACAGCGGGAATCTAATTTTATTTTGTTTCTTTCAACGAAAAAAATTCAGTGTTTTTCCTCTTTAAATATGGTACAGAGTTTTATTTTCTCATCAAAAAAAGAGACACAGGAAAGAGGACTGTGAAAATAGAGGCAAAGATTGAAGTTGTGTTGCTACTAGTTACTGTCTCAACTACAGTACTTCATTTTCAACAACAAAATCCTGTTTGAAAATGAAGTACTATCTCAAAAAATGTTGGTTAAAAAAAAAACAGGAGACTAAAGAAAAATTGAATGTATTATCTTGAAAAACACTGGTAAAACAGGAGACTAAAAAAGTTAACATTAAGTTATTATTCTTAAGAGTATGACCTCATAATTTTGTCTTTTATATCATTGTAAATAAGTCCTATAAACAATATTTGTAGGAAAATACAGTAAGTGGTTTTAGAGCAGTGGTCCCCAACCATTTTGGCATCAGAGAATGGTTTAATGGAAGACAATGTTTCCATGGACCTGGGAGTAGGGGAGATGGTTTTGAGATGATTCAAATGCATAATATTCATTGTACATTTTATTTCTATTATTATGACATTATAGTATATAATGAAATAATTATGCAAATTTTAAATTTTAAAATTTAAAAAGAGACACAGAAGAAAGTGGTTAATAAAATAACAGTTGGGCCACGCGCAGACTAACGTGAGTGTCAGATTCTGACTTAAAGTCTGCCACCAGATGCAGCTGTACAATTAAGTACATTGACTCATTTGCCACTCTCTGATAGGGTTTTGATATGAGTCTGCAAGCAATTGGTTTATGAAGGCCTCTGTGCAGTCAAACCTCACTGCTAATGTTAATCTGTATTTGCAGACACTTCCCAGCACTGGCATCACCACCTCAGCTTCACCTAAGACCGTCAGGCATTAGAGTCTCATAAAGAGTGTGCAACCTAGATCCCTCACATACACAGTTCTCCATAAGGCTTGCGCTTTTATGAGAATCGAATGCCACTGCTGATCTGACACGACGTAGTTTAGGTGGTCATGGGAGTAGCTGTAAATACATATGAAGCTTTCCTCACTTGCTGTTGCTCATCTCCTACTGTGTGGCCAGGTTCCTCACTAGTTCCTGGCCTGGGGATTGGGGACCCCCTGATGTAGAGGACATAGGGAAAAATTTTAAAAAACACAAACAAAACATCCATGCTATGTGATATGAGTGACCAAAGTAGACTTCCCTATTACACCTAAGACAGATATTAGGGTTAAAGAAACAATGTTACCTATGGGACAAGGGTTCAGGGCCCAGCTAGAATGACAAATTCCTCTGGTTATAAGAAAACCACACTTACTAAACTCCCAAGGAATAGAAGCTATCTAAACTCTCCTAACTCTAACTTACAACCCAGACCACTGCAACTAATTGGGCAGAGGACTGGCTATTCATAAGGGCTGGAAATACAAGAATAACTAAAAAATTATCTTTTATAGGGAATATTTGAATCTGTACAGAAAATCTGCGTTGATTCAACCAGGCTTTCTCCACAATCTTTCAGTGTCTGAATATAGGAAAGATTAACTGAAAGTTTGATACCTTTAGACATCTAAAATAAACATTTACTATGTGTTTTCTCTAAGGGCTACTACCCATGAGGTTTCATCTGTTTGACAAGACCACCTTTGCTTGCCAGGTCCTCACCTCTCTGCCTCCCATAACCTGTCTTACCACCATATCTTAATTTACCACCATCACCTGTTCTTGGTTGTGCTCCAAATCACCACTCATTCTGTAACCTCAAGATGATATAAAAAGTGTCAACCATCTGGCCATTTCCTTGTGATCTTATATTTTGTAAGAATATTGTACATGTTAAAAATGTGGGTATGCCTTTTCACCTATCAGTTGATTTTCAGTGACCACTCCCCAGGGTGAAGGGAAAGTTTTCCCTTGGTTCCTCAAACTTAGAGTAACAATTTAGTCTGACAATTCTTAACTGATATGGCTCTACTAAGCTAGAAACAATACAGGAAGATTTGTATTACTCTAGAGAGAAAAGTCCCCCGCAAAATGACTGAGCTTAAGTTTTCTGTTAGCAGTCATCATTTGAGTTCAGAATCAAAATGATGCTGACTTAGATTTTGTAAAACGTATTATTTCTTGTGTCCCTAAATTTGTGTCCCTTTCTCATCAGAATTTTTCATTGACTCAGAGAAGAAATTAACTGTGTAACTATAATGACTTCACTGAAAATTCATGTTGAGGCCTTTGGAAACTTAACATGTCTGGAAGAATCTGAAACAAATGGATCCCACCACAAAAATAAACAAAACAAGAAAATAAACAAGGAAGCAAATCAATAGTGTTAAGAAAAAACTGGTAAGTTTGTGTCCTATTGTCTATTCCAATGGGAGCAGTCCTGGCACTTCCTTCATTGTGGGAGGCCATTCAAAACACTGCAGGAAGTGTAAGAGCCCTCCTATCGTGAGAAGCTTACAGGACATTGACGCCATCTCTGTTATCATCATAGTCAAACAAGAACCTTGACATTTATTTATTTATTTACTTATTTATTTATTTATTTATATTTTTATTTATTTAATTTTTTGAGTTGGAGTCTCACTCTGTCGCCCAGACTGGAGTGCAGTGGCCGCTCCCGGCCACCGCAGCCTCGACCTGCTGGGCTCTGGCGATCCTTCTGCCTCAGCCTTCCAAGTAGCTGGAACTACAGGCCGCGCACTACCACGCCCAGTTAATTTTTGATTTATTGTAGAGATGAGGTGTCTCCAAGTTGCCCAGGAGTGTCTCGAACCCGCGGGCTCAGGCAATCCACTCACATCAGTCTCCCAAAGGCGCGGGATTACAGGCTGAGCCACCGAGCCCAGCAACCTTGACATTTGTTAAACCACAGGAAGGTTAGGTTTATAAACTAGATTGAGAATTTTTACATCTCTCCCTTGTGGTGGATGGAAGAAGTGCAGTTCTGTAGACCTTTTTTTTTTATTATTTTTATGTTTTATAGGAATTGATTTGAATTTTACTGAGGCTGTGACTTTTCTTGCTCTTTCAGAGAAAGGTGTTTTCGTTTGACTCTTTTTTCAAGAAGATGAGAAGCCAAAAGAAAGATGGAATGTATAGGGGCCTCTCTACATGGCAGCTCAGTAAAATAGAAGCTTCTGGTTCAAAATAGATGATTGAAATGCGTGATCAAGACTCTCTCCCACAATGGATTGACCTGATGAAGCAAATGTAAAAAGAGGAACAACGGTAACATTCATGACATCAAGTGTCAAACTCTAAAATAAAAATAGAAAGAGGAAAAATAAAAACCAAAGAAATTAAGAAAGCATTAATAAAGTAAGAGTTTTTGCTTCATTCATTTTGAAACATACATTATGATCTCAGTCTATGAGAAACATTAGAGACAATATCCTTCTTTGGCTTGGGTTAATGACCAAAGCCACCCTAAGACCTAGTGAGTAGCAACCTAATCTTATTTATGAAATTTCAGAAAATAGTTTTTGCTTGCTTCTGTTGATGGAGCAAAGATTAAAGATAGAGATTAAAGCCTGGCAGGACAGGGTGTAGATGGTCTGATATGGAATTGGAGGTGAATGGAAAAGGCCATCTTTACGTGCACTTACAGAAAAATCTAGGCAAGATTAGTAAGAGCAAGAGTGGGCAGACTCAGGTTTTGAAAGCAAACAGCTAGGAACTCAGAATCGGTATCTGGAGTATAAGAACAAATAATGTCATCACCTATACTGATAGACTGATTGTAATAAGACTAGAAATGGGGGAAGCTAAATGAAATAAAATAAAATAAACACATTATCCCTCCAATAGGCTTGGGTCAAATACTCAATGAGATGGAGGCTTTAGGTGGGAAAAAAAATCAGTACACCCAATAGACAAATCTGACAACACAGATTCAGGGAAAATGAGGGCCAAGAAGGTATAGCAAGGCGATACATACAGAATCTATGTGTCAATCTGAAATGTGTTACATTTAATAGGCAGTATAGCTACAATATAATACATTTAATTAATGGGTAAAAACTTTATTGTTGACACGACAAAATTTTTAATTCATCTCTGAAGGTACTTCTGATCCACATGGACAAAGCCTCAGAGAATGTTCACCTCAGATTCTCAAAGGTATATTACAGAATAGGCATGCAGCACAGAATAAAACAGGAAGTAAACATTTCAGTCAGTTTAATTTTATTCATGCCCTGAAACACACACACACACACACACACACACACACACACACACACACACACACTCACACACGAAAAAGTTAAAGTGAATTAAAAATCTAATGATGGCCGGGCTCAGTGGTTCAGCCTGTCGTCCTAGGATTTTGGGAGGCTGAGGTGAGTGGATGGCCTGAGTCCGCGGGTTCGAGACCAGCTCAGGCAACTTGGCAAAACCTCATCTCTACAATCAAAAACAAAATTAGCCAGGTATGGTAGCATGTGCCTGTAGTTTGGGCTACTTGGAAGGCTGAGGTGGAAGGATCGCTGTAGCCCAGCAGGTCAACACTGGGTGACTGTAAACATGCCACTGCACTCCAGCCTGGCTGACACAGTGAGACTCCAACTCAAAAAAATTAAAAAGAAAGAAAGAAAATCTGGACAAGGCCATTTGCTCATTTTAAGATATGTTAAATGTGGAAAACTGTCATGTTTTACTGAACCAAAATTCAGAACAAAGTTGGGGTTTTTTTAGTTGTTGTTCCAAGTCAAATCTATTCACCTTCTCTAGATATAATTTCACACTAAAACCAACTTTTTAAATGAGCAAAAAACAAGAGGGCAGGTGTATTTTGTTCTATAAAGTTTTTTCAAGTTTTTTAACCTGTTTCCAATGTTTTGTCTGAGAAATGAACATAATTCAATGTATCAAGATTAATCGAAGACATATCAAGTGAAATAAATTGAGGGAAGGGTTTGATTATTGCCTAATACGATTCAATGTTTTCTTGGTGTGTCTATCACTTTAACTAATACAAATATCAGAATATGCATGGGATAACCTATATAACATTAGAAAAACTCAGTTACGCAGCATGTGTCTGAGAAAGACTGTTCTCTCACCAAAAATGCAATACGAATTAGTTCCAAGCTTGCTTAAGTAATAAAAGCATTTCCAGTTCATAAAAGCCCATTAAAAAAATCATTAGTGTGCAAGATCACATGTCTTTATTTTCATTGGATGTACACATATATAAGTCGCTGGCCTTTTTTGATAACAATAATACTGTTATCATTTTTGGAATATTAATTCATGCATAGGTCTCATCTAAAGATTATTATGAAATCTTTTATTCAGTGATCTATTTGGTTTTCATGCTAAGAATACAACTGTGGTCGAGTTCAATATACCAAGATCCAATTGCACAAGAAGAAAATGGGGGGAAAGTCGCTTTGCAGCAGCATGTGTGAAAATAAAAGGAAAAAAAAATCACCTTTGGGATTTTAGGCAATAGTAAACTCAGTGATTAGACATGGTGATATATTCCCCCAGATCAGCAAATGTGGCTCTAGACTGCATTAAGAGAATTATCAGTTTTAGGATGGAGGAGGAGATAGACTCAACCATTCTATCTGCTTTGCCCTCATATGTGAACAATTTAAATGCATGTTCTTTTACCTTAGCAGAGCAGGATATGAGTATACTTTAATATTCCGATTTACGGCCTTTTCATCATGTTCCAGGAAGGCCTCATGAAACAGCTGAGCCTGTTGTTCAGTTTCATCCGGAAAAACAATTAAATTGTTAATTTTTCAAGGGCATCGAGTGCGTGGTAATTACATTTTTGCATTTTCATAGCTTAAGACAGTCTATTATGAAATATGCATCCAGTAAATATTTACTGAAGAAATTATTAATTAATTTAAAATACAATGGAATGAATATTTATTACACTAAAGCCCCAAATATCGTATTCTCAGCCATGTTTTGCATCTCATTTAATAGGTTTACATATTAAGTTATTTGCATTTTATCTTGCAGATTGTTTCCTTATGGACTCAGTACTAGAAAGCATTGTTCAAAATTAAATATTATGAGAGCCAGCATGCGTGGACAAGGGATAACTGTACCTTTCAAACTTCTTTCAGGACAAGAACACACCGTCAATGCATTAGACACTGAAATTTTCCCTTAATGACATCCAGACTTACTTCTAAAAAAAGTTAGGGACGTTCCACAGGCCATCCCACAATCCACAATCCACACTAACAGCCTTGCCGCCAGTTTCCTTGAACAAAAGGAAAATGTAACTTTAGTTTTCATTTATCATACACCAGATGCTATAGGAAGTAATCACATTCAGAACATTTCTGGGAGGTGAATATTATTACTTTCCTTTTTTAAAGTAGTTAAGAAAGGGTATTTCAAAGACAATCAGTAACTTGCCATCTTACACACCTAGCAAGTGGCAGAGTTGGAATACAGAATTTTGTGTATCTGATTCACTCAGGCTTTTCCAGAAGTCTTCCAGATGACCCACCAGAGAAAATCAATATTGAACCCAATTTGTTAGTTTTTTAATAACAGAGATCTAGAGTCAACTGACACCCTGGGACTAACTACTCTGTCTCCAGACTATCATAGATATCAAGGAAAGATCTAGACTCTGAATCTCAGAATCCTACCTCTCCCGAGTTTTCTGTCCCCATCATCACTGGTAAGGAAGTCCCTAACACTAACAGCCTTGCCACCAGTTTCTTGATGGAATCCATAGGATTTATCTCATATATATATTGTTATCTTAGTGAATATAAAATAAAGCTCACAAGCAAATTTTCATGTATATTCTACAATTTAATCCTCTGAGAGTCTGTCCCCTACCCTATCCTATTCTTCCACCCCTGCCCAAATCTAGAAACCCAAATTCATGATCCATCATCTGAAATACTTTCCTATAATTGCAACCTCATTATGAAATTTGTTTTCACCTTCTTACTCTAAACCTGATTCTCCCTTAAAGACATGTCTTCCTCCACAATCCTCTCAAATGGTATTTCTTTTCCTAGTAAACCCTATGTGTTACAGGTTCTAGCCTCTTAATTTATTAACTGATCTCAAAGAACCTGTGCGACAGTGTTGGGACCATGGGAAAATTTCCTCTTTGCTCTCTGAAGTTTCACTGAAAATCACTGACAAGAAACATAGGAGAAAAAGCATGAATATTGATTTGATCATCCTTCTACATGACTCAGGAGCCTTTAGAATGAAGGCCCAAAGATACAATGAAAATTGTTCATTTTTATGCTTAGGTTCAACATAGTATGGAGAGCCCCATAGTGATATGATGAGACAAAAAGGCCATGATCCATGCTAGTAGGCTGAAGTGGGGAAGCCCAGAAAGCTCTATCTGTCTACATTCTTCTTGGCCTTTCTAAGAACGTGTTCTTCCCTTTTGGGTATAGGGAGGGTCCTTTCTGCAATGGAAATCTTATGACTTAAAAGTCCAAATAAGGGAGACCAGATCATTTATTTCTGGCCAGTTTTTGCACAGAAAGGTGGGGAAAAGTTAGAGTATTATTTTTATGTTTTATGGCTGGTTTTGAATATAAGGAGCTCTGGTTTCTATGGCCTGCCTTGGAAAAGAGGGATTCTGGTTTCTGGGTCAGAATAGGTTTAAGACAGAGGAGGACAGGAAACGGTCAGACAAAAACTCTTGTTTGTAAGGCTCCATCTGAGGCCTTCGGTTTTGAATATAGTCATCTGACTCAACACCATCTACCTCTTTCATTTATCCAGTGAGCATGACCAAACCCAGTAATTTTTTAAAAACTGCAGTCATGCTGCCCATCAAAAGAGGACTGGATTTTTTAAATGTGGTACATATACATGATGAAATATTACACAGCCAAAAAGAAGAACACAATCATGAACTTCACAGCAACATGGGCAGACTTAGAGTCTATAATATTGAGTGATCTTTCACAGAAATAAATAACTATCACATGTTCTCACTCATAAATGGACCTTGAACAATTATCGTAATACTTTAAGAAAAGGATTGACAATAGCAGGAAACTGCCGGGAGGGGAGCCAGGAAGCGGGAATGGCAGTAGTGGGAATCTGACTGGGGAAGGGGGGGGACACACCTCATTAACAAGGGAACCTGCATAATGAACATTTGTATACCTAACCCTGAATTGTACCCCACATCTTTAAAATAAAAAAAATTAAAAGAAAAATACTGCAATCCTTTCATAATCTCCATTTGATTCAACCCACTGATAACTTATTTTATAGCTTATTCCATCAGGTACCCTTTTCCAGATTTCTCTTTCAATCGTGTTAAGATATCCATGCACCTTCCCAAATTTTTATGTGTCTCATTCTTTTGATATTCTTCCTTTCCTCTTATTCAGCTTGAATTTCAAATTATTATTATGACTTTCTTGACTCCTTTTGCATATTACTTCCTTGAGAAACTCAATAACCTGGTAAATCTAACCCACTTCTTGCATTCCTGCAACTAAATGCAGTTGAATGTGGCTGGAAAACTATATACCCATACTGATTAAACTCACTTTAAATTTATGACATTTAATGCTTCTAGCTAGTATATTTTATACCACATATCAAGGATCCATGCTTTTTTTGAAAGCAACACTAAATTCATTCCCCTCTCCCTTTTCAAGGCTTTCCTCCAGCAGGTCTCCCCTTTCCCTCATAAAGCATGGAATTTTCATTTTATTTTTATTTTATTTTTTCTATTTTAAATATGCGGGGTACAATTCAGGGTTAGGTACACAAATGGTCATTGTGTAGGTAATGCTTGGGTCTCCCCTGGGCCCCCGCTTCACCTGGTTTGAGATCAGATACCCTTATTGATGAGGTGTGCTCCCTCCTTCCCCTGGCAGTTTCCAACTCCTGCCTATCCCTTTCTTATAGTTTTATGATCATGGTATCATTTTCTACTGTATATTTCTCATCAGCTTACAAATATCTGTTATTACCACCACATCTCTAAAATGACCTCTTGATTACCCTTTCTGTTTCCCATTGGAACAAAATTCTTTGAAAGTGTCATGCATAGTTACTCTTTCGGTTTCTTGTGACCTTATTCTCTATAAAACCCAGTCTTGTCATGCCTGTCCCTTCAACCCTTCAACTCCAATATGATATATATATATATACACCCTTTCAAGGTTTTTGAAGATGTTATCTCTTAAATGTTCTCTCATCTCTCCTAGCTGCAGATATCTGCTCAGCATAATTCTTTTTTTTTATTTTGTTCAAATTTTATTTTCTCCATGAGTTTTACTCTGACTCATCCTATTCAGTAGTGAAGTATCTCCCTCCATCCCATTTCTGCACAATTGAGATATGCATTAATTAACTTCACTTGGGTCATTCTCATAGCATTTATTTTACATTAGAGCATAAGTCATTTTATCTGGTGATGGTGTATTTTCTGTATCTCCTGATAGAAAGTCCAATGGCATGAGAAACTTCTGCCCATTTATTCAGTGATGTATCTAAGACACTTAGGAGAGCTTGAGGCAGGTCGTTGACACTCAATAAATGTATGTTAGGTGAATGAACAATTCTGTCTTGCAACTATGGACACCAAAATAATATTTCAATTAAGATAAAAAGGCAAACAAATATTTTTAATTTCATCATGAGATTTTTTTTCTTTCTCTTTTAAATTTTATTTTAAGGTGTGGGGTACAATTCAGGGTTAGGTATACAAATGTTCATTATGCAGATACCCTTGTTGATGAGGTGTGTCTCCCCAACCCCCATGACAATTTCCCACTACTGCCAATCCTGCCTCCCTTCCCCTGGCAGTTTCCCACTACTGCCAAGCATGTTGCTTTCTAATTTTAACAACTGATATTACCACAACAAATAGAACCATGAATATTTCTCATCATAAACACGAAGAAAATTGGATAGGATATAAGAACATGTAAATAAAATTCAGGTCAGAATATTGGACAACCAGGAGACCAGAATTGTGGCTGCTAAGAGGAGAGAAACTACAAGGAGGATCCATGACCACCCCACCTTTTTGTTAGAATGCACTTTACAAAATGTTGTAAATACTACCATTAAGGGATATTTTATGTTTAGATAAAAAAGATTTAACTGTATGCTGTCTACTAGAAAGAAATATGAAATGTGAAAACACAGATTGGTTTAAGGTAAGAGAATAAAGTCCAAGTATAGTGGCATGCACCTGTAGTCTCAGGTACTTGGGGAGGCTGTGGCAGGAGGATTCCTTGAGCTCAGGAATTTGAGGCTGCAACGAACCACAATCACACCACTGCATCACTCCAGCAGAGAGGGGAGAAGAAAGACAAAAGAATAGAATAATCTATATCTCAAAATCAACCCTAAAAATGCTAGATAAAAGGCAATAGACTAGAATAATTGATATCAAAAAATTCAGTCCTAAAAATACGGCATCAATGTTACTCAAGGTATACTTCATTACTAAAGATAATGTTGAGTATTACAAAAATAACAAAATAATAAACTCATCCAAAAAGTCATAAAATGATAAGTAGATACTTAACAGCAAAGTTTCCAAATACATAAAACTTCAAAATACTATAAGAAATAATTTGTGTAATTAAAATAAAATTGACATAGCATATACACATGAAATGCTTAAAATCAAGTTAAACAATGGCATTGTGTGGTGGCCCTTGCCTGCAATTCCAACACTTTGGGAGGCCAAGATGGGAGGACAACTTGAGGTCAGGAGTTCAAGAGCAGCCTGGGCAATAAAGCTGGACCTTGTCTCTAATCAATTTTTATTATCAAATAATAATAATAATATAAATAATTAAGCAAAATATGTACAAAGCTACAGTAAAAATAATAAGCCAATGTTGAATACATTTTAAAATCTCTAAATAGGCGGGGTTTGGTGGCTCAGCCTGTAATCCCAGCACTTTGGGAGGCCGAGGTGAGTGGATTGCCTGAGTCCGCGGGTTCGAGACCCACCCAGGCAACTTGGCGAGACCTCGTCTCTACAATAAATAAAAAATTAGCCAGGTGAGGTAGCTCTCACCTGTAGTTTCGGCTACTTGGAAGGCTGAGGCAGAAGGACCACCAGAGCCCAGCAGGTCGAGGCTGCGGTGACCGGAAGCATGCCACTGCCCTCTAGCCTGGGTGACAGAGTGAGATTCCATCTCAAAAAAAAAAAAACCTAAATAAATTAACACATACGTCATGTTTATACGCTGGAAGATATAAATCACTTTAATTTATGTAAACTCAATGAAATTTAATATCAATATCTAAGCAGATAATTTTTAAAATAAAAATTAATGAACTTATGAAGTATAAATAGAAATTCAAATGACCTAGAATACCTAAACAATTTTTTAAAAAGAAAGCAGGGCCGGGCTTGGTGGCTCAACCTGTAATCCCAGCACTTTAGGAGGCCGAGGCAAGTGGATTGTCTGAGCCCGTGGCTTCGAGACCAGCCTGGGCAACTTGGTGAGACCTCATCTGTACAATAATTCAAAAATTAGCCGGCTGTGGTAGAGGGCACCTGCAGTCCTGGCTACTTGGAAGATTGAGGCGGATGTATCGCCGGAGCCTAGCAGGTCGACGTTTATGAGTGGGCCACTGCACTCCAGCATGGGCAACAGAGTGAGACTCCAACTCAAAAATAAATAAATAAAATTTAAAAAGAAAGCAAAGTTTAAGGACTCAGAGTAATTTTAAGACTTAATATAAAGTTATAATAGTCAAAAAGTTGTGACGACATGTAGGGTTAATCCTATTAATAGAGTACTATTTCAGGGTATTTTAGAACAGATGCCACCAATAAACCCACTGATGTATATCAATTGACTTTTAACAAAGGTTCTAAAGCAATTTAATGCAAGGGAGAGAACCATTTTAATAAACAATACTAAAGCATAGCATGTTCATTTGGAAAAATTAGCTTCAACTTGCTTCTTCTACCATACATGGAAATTAATTCAAAAAAGCATGATAGGGGTTCATGTAACAGCCTAAACTAAAAACAAACTCATCTAAGAAGATATAGATTTTTTTTAACTTGGAAGATGCAAAATTATCTCATGTAACAAAATACAAGAGATTTCAAAGGTAGGTAATGAATATACATAACAGCTTTATAAACGTCCCAAATTGAAAACAAAACAAATATCTACTAACAGATGATCATGTCTTTAACTTATCTGAGCCTTCATTTTCTCAAATTTAAAACAGATTATGGTACTTTTTCAAAATCTAGTTGTATAGTCAAAATGCTTTTATTTTATCTTTTTTAATATAAAGATGTGGGATACAATTCAGGATTAGGTATACAAACATTGATCATGCAGGTACCCTTGTTGAGGAGGTATGCCCCTCCCTTCCCTAGCAATTTCCCTCAATTGCCAATCCCCCCCCCCAGCGACAGTTACCCATTACTGCCAATCACTTTCTAATGAACAATAGCATTATAATTGCTCAAGGTCCTCTTATGAGTGAGAACATATGGAACTCTGTTCTTTGTTTCTGTGATAAATCACTGAGCATGATCGACTCCAAATCCATCCAGGTGCAAAGTCCATATATTTGTCCTTTTTATGGCTGCATAATATTCTATTGTGTATGTGTACCACATTTTTTTGTCCAGCCCAGCTTCGATGGGCAACATGGTTGGTTCCAAGTTTTTGCTATTCAAAATGGTTTTAGCCGGGCTCGGTGGCTCAGCCTGTAATCCCGCACCTTTGGGAGGCTGAGGTGAGTGGATTGCCTGAGCCCGCGGGTTCGAGACCCGTCTGGGCAGTGAGACCCATCTCTACAATAAATCAAAAAATCAGCTGGGCGTGGTAGCGCATGCCTGTAATTCCGGTTACTTGGAAGGCTGAGGCGGAAGGATCGCCAGAGTCCAGCAGGTCGAGGCTGCGGTGGCCGGGAGCGGCCACTGCACTCCAGTCTGGGTGACAGAGTGAGACTCCAACTCAAAAAAAAAAAATGGTTTTAGCAGTCTCTCTAGCACTAGAGTGGACTTAAATTTTGGCTCCCTCACTTCATCTTAGGCTTGCCGCTTAGTCTTCCTGTGTTTCAGGCTCTCATCTGTAAAATGGAAACAATAATACATGTATATTTTATAGTTATTATAATGATTGTGTTATTATGTAACACACAGAGTGATGCCTAACACAAAATGCAAAATAAAAACAATAAAATTTACTTATTAAATTCAGTAATAGTCTTGTAAAGAGAATCAAATCATTAGAAAATGCTGACATCTCTTAAAACCATAAATTTGCCAGTTCTTCATAATTTAACACCTAGACCTAAATATGAGTGTGTTGAGGTTTTACTGTCTCTCAGAGATAACTGTGCACATCACTGTCCAATTCTGCACTCCGTGACTTCACATTAGTAACTTACAACTGAGTATTGTGGGTATGTATAGCACGACCATTGGTAAACATGGCAAATCAGAAGTTTTTTCGGGGGTTGTTTATTTGTTTAGCACCACATTCAGGAAGAAAAGGTTCAAGAAACACAGATTAGTAAAAATCAAATGAGGGCTAGATCATGAGCAAACAAGAAGTATAAATAGACCAACTTATTTTTTTAAAAACTCATAAAACTATTTAAGAAGCATAAGAATTTATCTAAAAAATCTAGTGACACTATGTTTTTAAAAATAGAGATAGATTTCCTTATTGAAATGAACTCATGGCCTATTTAATATTTTTTGCTGTTCATTTTTTTCCAAGCACTTTTTAAAAATGGCCTTTACAGGAACTAGAAATGGATAAAACCTCCCATTCTCTTATTAATGTGAAAATTTTATTTTAATCTATGTTCCTGTATTATTTGTCCACTGTCCAATAAATCACATTAGATTTGATTTAGTGTACAGAGAATGAGAAATCTGAAGTCAAGTCAAGGTTATAAAGTAAAAGATACTGGGTGAATATAATTTTTCTTAATGATTACCAGTTTTTAACTCTTCTGGACATTGGCCTAGACAAAGAATGTATGATGAAGACCCCACAAGCAAATGCAACAAAAACAACAAAAAAAGACAAATGAAACTAAATTAAAATTAAAAACTTATGCACAGCAAAAAATAACAATAATAATAATCAAGAGAGTGAACACAGGACTTACAGAATGAGAGAAAATATTTGCAAATTATGCTCCAGACAAAGGATTAATATCCAGAATTCACATGAAACTCAACTCAATAGGAAAAACAAACAACCTAATCAAAAAGTGGCCAAAGGACACGAACAGACATTCTCAAAAGAAGGTATCCAAGCAGGCAATAGCTACGTGAAAAACATGTTCAATGTCACTAATTATCATAGAAATGCAAGTTAAAACCACAATATCATCTTGCACCAATCAGAATGGTTTTATTAAAAAGTCAGAGAACAATGTGTTGTTGTCAATGTGGAGAAAAGGGAATGCTCATACAATGCTGGTGGAGATGTAAACTATTTCAACTTCTATGGACAAAAATATGGAGATTTCATAAAGAACTAAAAATAGAACTGCCACTTGATCTAGTAATCCTACTACTGGGTATCTACTCAAAGGAGAAGAAATCATTATGACAAAGAAACTTGCATTTGTATGTTCATTGCAGGACTATTCGCAATACCAAAGTCATGGAGTCAGCCTAAGTGTCCATTAATGGTTGACTGGAGAAATAAAATGTCATATATATACACCATGGAACACTACGCAGCCATTAAAAAAAAGAATAAAAGCATGTTCTCTGCAACAACATGGAAGGAGTTGGAGATCATTATCCTAAGAAAACAAACTCAGAAACAAAAAAACAAATACCACATGTTTTCATGTATGTGTGGGGGCTAAATGGACATAAAGGAAATAATAGAAGCAAATGTGAGATTGCTGAAGCATGGTAGAGTGCAAAACTCCACTACTACAGAATGGGAATCAGCAGGTGAATGCCTCATCTCCATTTTCTCTGGTTTAACAATTATCCATACGCTACAGAACATCTGGTTGCATTTAGATTTCAGATAAACAACACACTTTTTTAAAAGTGTAAATACTGTCAAATATTTGTTTATTAATAATTCAAATTTAACTAGGTGTCCTCTGCACTGCTAACTCGTGCTACGCTGGGTGGATACTGAATTATTTTCAGTAGTGGTATCTCCACACCCTTATTTCAGAGGGCCCTTCATGGGACTGCGCTCTAGCTAACCACAGTTGTAATATCTCATTCATGTAAAGAGTCTATTGGCTGCTCCTGTCTCAGTTCTTGACGTCTGCTTTGTGAGATGACTTTCCAGTGAACAAACTGAAACCAAGTCTTCATCTCTGGTCCGATTTTTGGTGGAGAATGAGATAATACATTGAAAGGATCTGGAAATGAATTGGTGGTGAATAAATATTGACTGATATTATTGTTATTATTATTATAAAAGCCAAAAGAACAATACATTTTAAAAACAAAAAGAATAAAAGCCAAAAAGAAAGGCATTTAAACAAATATAGCGTGTGACCCGAATCACAACCTTGAAGGATCTGTCGCCAATGTTCCTGTGGCTTGCTATGTAGCCTTTCCAGAACGTGTTATACATTCTTGCTCTATGTATATTTTTAAATGTCCAAAAACCACTTCCAAAGGAAAATAAACAAAAGGATGGAAGAAATGAATCATTTTGAATAAACTCACCATGGGTATCTGGCATTAGTGCCTTTGTACATGTCAGGTATTTTTCACAACAATGTCAAAGAGATAATCTTAGTTCATATTTACCACTGAGAAAAATGCAAGTTTAGAGATTAAGGAATTTGATCATGAATATATCTATTTATGTCATAGATACAGGTCCTGTGCAAATAAATGTTTAAGTAATTTCAAAATAAAACACTTCTTCTTTCAGGAATAATGTTAGAAAAATTAAGAAATGAACTCCTCAGAAGGTACTTTTGGATAGATTTCAAAATGTTTTCTTGAAATCAACCATTTAAGAATTGATAAAAAGATATAGCTAAAAAGCTAGAAGATAAATTTTTAAATGTAGTTAAATAATCCAATACATATAGAAAAAGATGAACAGAGGAATGAAAAAAGAAAGATGAAGGAAGGAAGGGAGGGAGGGAGGGTCACAAACAGCAAATAAATAGTAAAAAGGAAGATCTAAATCCAACCATAACAAAAATCAGTACATGTTGATGGAAGAAATAGTCTACTGTAAAGAAAGAAACTGTCACAATGAACAAAAATATAAAATCTATCCAAAGGAAGCAGAAGTTGACCTTCCATATGATCTAGCAATGCCCCTCCTAGGAATATGCCCAGAGGAACAAAAATCATTCCACAAAAAAGACACCTGCACATGCATGTTTGTTGCTGCACTATTCACAACAGCAAAGACATGGAACAACCCTACTACCCACTGAAAGTAGATTGGATAAAGAAAACATGGTATAGATACATGATGAAATATTACATGGTCATAAGGAAGGACAAAATCATTTTTTTTCTTAATATAGTCTACTTTTGATGAGTAGCACAGTTGGTTCCACATTTTTAGTTGTTTATTTTTTGTGTTTGGGTCAAGCTAGCACTTAATATTCTGAGTTTCGGAAAAACTAAGTAATTTTTTTTTTTTTTGAGTTGGAGTCTCACTCTGTCGCCCAGACTGGAGTGCAGTGGCCGCTCCCGGCGACCGCAGCCTCGACCTGCTGGGCTCCGGCGATCCTTCCACTTCAGCTTTCTGAGTAGCCAGAATTACAGGCATGCACTACCACGCCCAGCTGATTTTTTGATTTATTGTAGAGATGAGGTCTCGCTGCCCAGGCGGGTCTCGAACCCGCGGTCTCAGGCAATCCACTCACCTCAGCCTCCCAAAGGCGTGGGATTACAGGCTGAGCCACCGAGCCTGGCTTAAAACTAAGTAATTTTTAAACACAGGTAGGGATTATATGACTGTCATTAGAAAAGTATAGTTATTTATCAATCAGTGAATTTTCATGCACCATCATTTGATTTAAAAATTTCATCTATGGTAGCCCTATTTCTAAATTAATCTCCCATTTTTTATCTTTCTTCCTACATGAATGTCAATGATAGTAGCAATGACCTAAATTTTACAAAAGTAAAATTTTATGTAAAATAGCTTTTCTCCCCATATTTAAATGAATTATAATAGAGCTTAGGCCTAATCATATTCTCAAAGACACGTAGTCTGTGGGCAGGAGAATATTATTTTCATTTTATTATCTCTATTGGTGCTTTTCTGGTATGGTAGAGAAATAATATACATGTTTTTTCCAATCTTAAGAGCGAAACGAGTATAGTCAAAAAGAATGTAACTGGGTTTCCCAAAGGTGTATCTGGCAAAATTGGAAAAACAGTGCAAATCTTTGTGACTTGAAATAAGAATGAAGCTTTATATTCATTATTAGGAAAAAAAATTTATCTCTTCAATGGAAACCAAATATTCTTTGAACTTCATTACATTTCGAATGTATTCATCTAGTACTAGAAAAAAATAACAAAGAAAATACAGTCACTATCACTTTTGCCTTAAGTAATAAATGAATAAGAAAGTATATAAACTTACACAACCATGATTTGTTCCGTCACAATCTGGACATGCTCAATAAAAGTTTAAAAATGTAAAAATAATTGTTAGAAATAGTAAAAGCAGTGATATCTAAATTCATCTTATGTGATTCTTAATGTTATTACCCAAGTGATAGCCATAAAGTTTGGACAATAATATAGACAATGTGACTAATTTTGGAATAAAAAGAACTTAGGTATAGTTTCTATTAGTTTTCTATAGCTATGCAATAAGTAAAAAAAAAAAATTAGTCTTAAAATAATACAAAGATATTCTTTCACTGTTTCCCTGAGTTGAAAATCCAGGTGTAGACTAACTGGGACACTCAGTCTCACCAGGCTGAAGTCAATATATCAGTAGGAGACTGCAGTCTCCTAAGGCTTGAGACTCTCTTCCAAACTCACTGGTTTTGGCAGAATTGTTTTTTGTGCTTGTAGGTCTAAATTCCCCATTGATTGCTGTTTTCTGGGGTCCACTCTCAGCTCCTAGAGGTTGCCTTCCAGTTCTTGCCACATGGATCTTTCCATAAGCATTTGACAACATGGTTGTTTTCACCTTCAAAGCCAGGAAGAGTATTTTTTAGTTTCTAATTTCTCTAACGTATTTCACCTCGAGTTCTTCTTTGTTTTTTTTTTTTGGTTTTTGTTTTCTGGTTTTTTTTTTTTTTTTTTTTTTTTTTTTTTTTGACGCCTGTAATCCCAGCTACTTGGGAATAGTTCTTTTAAAAAACTCGTTAGATTTGGTCAGGCCCATAAAGGACAAATCCCAATTTGAACAGCTCAAAGTCAACTTTTTGGGGATCTGAATTATATGCCCAAAAATCTCTTCACTTTTGCCATAAATTGTGACCAAATAATGGGAGTGATATCCCATTATTTCCCATTATATAAAAAAGCTGGAAGGAGGGAGGGGTTATATAAGGCATGGGCATTGCGAGGTAGGAATCTTGGAGACCACCTTTGAATTCTGCTTACCATATAGTCAACATCCATTGTGTTTTACCTATGTAACACTCCACCTGTAAAATTAGGCAACTCTTCTAAATAATCCCACTAGGAAGCATTCAGTTTAGATATTATACAATGCTATAAGGGAGAGGGAGGCTAAAATTGTTTACAGAGATAAAGTTTACACACACAGATATCTGGCAGCTTATAATGCCCTCTGATTGGCAACAGTTCCAGAAGCTTGCACTGGGTTCTGAAAGTTGAGGAAAAGCAACTAAACACATCAAAAGTAAATATTTAAGTGAACGTAGGGAACACATTTATTGCTTATTGCCTCCTTATTCAACCACTATGGGATTCAATGCATAACATGGAACATTAAAATGTTCATTGAACTATAATCGTTACAGAAATTTCAAAATTTGAGAGGTTTGACACAGCAGATAGTAAAGCTGACTAAAACTCTAAAAGTTGAGGTATGTTTAATGGCCTCTCATCTAAAATGATGAGTTTATATTGCTATGTGATCTATCATATTATAAAATTGTATTTCCAGGCTAATAAAATGGTTTATAAAAGCTGACTTGAAATATATTAGTAGCAGTATATTAATATTAGAAAGATACAAGAATACATAAAATATAAATGTAACAAACTTCTTTTGAGAAAGTTTAGCAGTTGTGCCAGAAAACACTTATTTAGTAAATTTCAGAAATCACAAGTTCTCACAGGGAAGGAAATAAGATGGAACAGGATAGTATGCTTTCCACTTCCATTATAATCCCATTTCAAGTATTCTCTATTTGACTTGAAATACCAGAGGTGGTCTTAAGCAATGTCTCTGAAAACATGAAATGTGCACTTTCTCCTTACGCTGTGTTCCATATAACAGTTTTTCAAAGGGTGTCTGAAAATCTTTTACAGGATTAACCAGCTCAAGACAATGAGGCACTACACAGTACTTAAAAAAGCCACAGGAGTGGTCCTGGGTCAACAGATCTTATTCAATCTGGATAGACTCATGGCCAAAAAGAAAGTACAAATCTTTCAGGAATGTAAAGCAAACTGCAGTAATGACCAGCTGGGAGGTGTCAGAGGGACTTAAGTGGTGACCCAGTGACTAGCTTTGGTCAGCATATAAAGCTAATCCTCGAGGGTTGAGTAAGAGCTACTAGAAAGAATGCTGAGTCATTTGAAACTATTGTCCTGTTTATAAAGCGATGATAAGGAAGGTTGAGGACGTGGACATGAAGGGGATGCAGGTTGCTAGAGAAATAGGCATAATGGTGACTTCCCTTATTCGTGTTCCACCAGGCTGATTCTCAACAGGGAATCACTGTCTGCTTGCTGGCCGACTGCCAAATTTACTGTTCTTGCTGCCAGATGCGTTTTTGCTCCCAGGGAGGTAGGAAGCTTAAAATGCCTTACGGAGTGCTGTGTTGCACTTGAAAAAGGCAGGCAATCACAAGATGTCAGACACACAGTGCTGCACTTAGACTTCTAAAAAGTCAGCCAAACATCAGTCACTTAACTGAGTGACATGCTTCAGGGAAAGTATATGAGCTCTGCAAGTGCCATCCAGGATCGCCAGATTTTCCATTGCTCATAGAAAACCGTTTACTCATTTTAGCATTCCCCCTCCTTAGTCCCATTGATGGAAGTATAATTTGAGGGAAGAAGACAATGATGTTAAAAAAACAAAACAACAACAAAAAACCTCTGCGTAAAATTAGTGCAATGGCAAGAATAGAACCTAGGAAGTTGTAAGTTGTGTTTTTAAAAACAGACAGTCACAGCAGAGTTTAAACTTGGGCTCTTCTAGATACTGTATGATGTTGAGCAAATTAGCTTACCTGCCTTGAATCTTGACTTCACTATTCAATAGTAATAATAATCAAATAATGTTATTAACTAGTATCTAACAAAACCCTTTGGATTCCTGCTAAAGTAACCCACAGAGCATTCTATATCACTCTTATCATCCTTGGTTTTCTCCACAGCTCTTATCAAAACACAGAAAATACGCAGTTTGTTTATGTATTTTGTTTGTTTCCAGTTCTTCCTCCCCAAGGAGATGTAAACTCCCTGAGGAAAGGTGTTTTTGTCTGTTTTGCCAACGGCTTTATCTTCAGGGCCTAAAATATTACTTAACGCACAGTAAGTGATCATATTTATGTTTGTAAAGCAAATTCTTTCACAGCTTCTCATAGGAATAAAATGAAATGAGTTACTGATAGAATTAAGTCCACAGCTCCCAATGAATATTAGTTCTCTTTTTCATACTCACAATAGGTCTTGTCTTTCTAAGAATATACGGACCCGCCTCCTTGTCAGATTGTGAGTTCTGAGAACGCAGGCACTTATTTTATTTATCTCCATACTCTTCACCTGGCAGTGGGCCTGGCATGGTGGTAATCAATATCTATTTAATGAATTAATGAGTGAATCATATTGAAATAAGCATATGATCAATAAATACTTGGAGCAGAAAAAGGCATGTGAGCTATATTTGAATGCATCCCCTGAATAAACAAGGTAATAAAATTATCATTCAGTTTCTTGGCAAAATTATCTGCCTTATTTTTTTAGATAGTTACTGAGTCAGAGGAAAGCAATATAGCATATATTGTAAGTCATTTTAATCTTCATTTAACCTATTTTCCTCCCCAAAAGGTGAATTATTTCCTTTCATATAAATTCCATAAATATTTATCACAGTCACTTATATATAGTAGATGCTTTTCTTATGTAAGAAGTCATATATATAGCAGGAGCTGAAAAAGCATACACAATTTAAGAAAAACTGTATAAAAATTGTATACTCAATATATACCAATACAAAAGATGAATACAAGTCCCGTTTGACTTCTGCAGTTACAAGAGGTGCTTAAAGTGGTTACCATCAAAGTCCAGACACCTGTGATGATGGTGGACTACTGCAGACCTCTCAGATCTTCTCTTGTGCACATCACACTGCACCATGCATCTCAGACTTATCACGAATGCATGCAGTTGATAGGTGTGTTGAAGGTTCTGTACATACTCACGCCTCCATTGTCATCGTACTTCCATAACATTCTCGAATTTTAAATCCCACTTCTGGAACAACCATGCTTCCACCATTGATTTTGACACTCCTGCCTGTCGCATGGGGACACTAGCATTCATTTGATTAATGCCATCTTTTGAGTGAATGTCATACTATACATTTACTACTGCAATTCAACTTTGAGAAGGAATACATCCCTTAAAATGTGTATGCATTTTTTAGCACCCTCATACGTAATCTGGGGATCTACTCTTTTTTACTTTGAAACCAATCTGATAGAAATCAAAATACAGTGAAACAAGGAAAAAAACCTGAAGGGCCATGGTTTCAGCTGACTGTATCTGTTTGGTTAAGCTATATGCTAGGGGTCTTTCACAGACTCAGTTGCAGTTGCCCAGGGAAAATTCAAAACAGAAAAATATCATAGTCTCTGGAGAGCCTGGCTAATATAGTTGGTATTCCAAAGTGTCTTACATATGAAAAATAGATATATTAATATCATGATTGAACCATCAAGGTGAGTCCAGGCTAGTATCCCTCAATGGTTCTAAGAATTGGTTGGAGAATTGGCAACAGTGAAGTCTAATAGTCATCAACTGGTGTTGTTCATTAGCAGAAATTTAATTTGGATGGAGTGTGGAATTAAGAGATTGTTGCGTGTTAGAGAGATAAACTGGAAAGATAATAATATGATCCTGATTGTAGAATTACTGGCATTCTACACAGTTCTCTAAGAAGGCAGTGACTACTGGAAAATAAAGTAAAATTCAATTGTCAGGACAGAAATTCCAACTCAACAGGAGCGATTATGCTCATTCCAAAATATTATTTAGTGTTTATAAATATTTCATACTGAGTTTAGTATGATTTAAAATGGGAACAAAGTGGTCACAGCTTCAGGATAGTTTTAATATAAATCAAGACCCTAAAAATGTGGCATCCAGCAAGTTTAAAATTTATGTCTAATCTTACATATATAATTAGTGATAAATAGAACTAATCTGAGTTTCCAGTGAATCCAATTTTATTTTGAAATAAAAAATATCTTTTACAAACTACAAAAAGTGTTTCAGAATTAATTCAAATAACTCTTCTTTTCCTGAGACATTTGAGATTAAACTGGGAACCTGATGTCCCATCATTACCTAATTTTTTAGAGTGCAAAGATATTATTCTATGTGAAGTCAAGACCATGTCCAGGTGTTGACAACAGTTTTAAATGTTGTCTTTAGAAAAAGGAGTCAATCTCAACCCATGCATTGCATTTACTTGTCATGTTTCTTTTGTATACTCCAATATCAAAAAGTTCTTCAGTCTTTTCTTGACATTCATGATCCTGCGGCTTTTGAGTTATTTTGCAGAATATTTTTCAATTTGGGTGTCACCTTTTTTAGTTCCAAATCATGCATGCTGGTATATTTTTCACAGGTACAATGCTTTAATGTTTGCCTTGTATCTTATCAAGGGGCCATGTGATTTCAATTTGTGCTATTACTTTAGATTTGAAATTGTTAACTTGATTAAATCAGTCTCTGCCAAGTTTTTATTTTGTGATATTACTATTTTTCTTTGTAGTAAGTATTTTGAAGATGACATAGTCTCCATTGAATATTCTTAATTGATGAAATCATTAACATGGAGGTTCGCTTAATAGTGTTTTTTAATTCATCATTTTGTCTACATTTATTTGTTATATTTTTATAGTTCAAAAAACCTTTCTTTTACATCTTTCTTTTAATTCATTCATTTATATGGTATAAGCTCAAGAGTTACTATTTTATCTCATAGATAGTTTATTGAAAAACAAGTCAAAGTTTTGTTCATTAGGAATCTCTTCAAGCTTCATTCTGTGTCTTCCTTATGTGTTTCCATCAGTCTTTGACATTTCTTTTCTCCAAGGATTACTGCTTCCTTTTTGTGGGGAACTATAATCAAAAACCAAATACAGTGATAGGTACTCATCAGTTTTGGACAGAGGTAGATAACACATGTATATACACATATAAAAATTCTCTCTCTCTCTCTCTCTCTACACACACACACACACACACACACACACACACACACACACACACCCGAGTTTATTAAAACAAGTCCCAAAATTTTTTCATAACCTTAACTTTTCTTTTCCTTAGTTTTATCGTCTTTTTTTCTCGAAGGAACTGGTTCCAATTAATCAAAAACCAAATACAGTGATAGGTACTCATCAGTTTTGGACAGAGGTAGATAAGACATGTATATACACATATAAAAATTCTCTCTCTCTCTCTCTCTCTCCACACACACACACACACACACACACACACACACACACACACACACACCCCGAGTTTACATCCAACTCCACAGTGTTCATACTACTTTTCTCCCTCTCAGTTTTATCGTCTTTCTCTGACCATAAGAAAGCTGGTTTCCATTATTCTAAACATAATTATGTATTAAAACAGTCCCCAGAGTATATGACCAGTCTGTCATTGCCATCACCACCCTCTCCCCTGTCCCCTTCCTTGTGAACACCTCCATGTCCTGCCTGAATTCTTATACCCCATGCTGGGTCTTGTTCACGCCTCACCCTTCGTCTTCCCATCCAGCCCCCACTCTTAAATAGATCCTATCTGTCTCAGTCCTCACTTAATGCATTTTTTACTAAATTGAAGGAAGAATGGTAGGAAAGAAAGAAGGGAGGGAAGAAGGGAGAGAGGGAGGAAGTTTTTAAATGTAATTTGACTCTTCTATTCAATATGGTTAACTCTAAACTAATTTTAAATTGATAATAATTTAAACACTCATCTGTAATTATTTTCTATGTAAAGTTGTCCTTGACCTAGCCAAAATGTAAAGATTCTGGGAAATCTTAGCTGACCTTGTGAGTAGTTTATTACTTTATCTTACTTTCTTAAATGAGCAATGATTTTCCTCATAATCAATACGGAATCATCACTTTATATGTAGTAAAATGTCATATTTTCCTTGGACTACTACACCTGACATGCCATATTTACTATACATGGTTCTGTTTCTGACCATGCTTCATAAGGACTACTATTCTTGTCCAGCAAAAACATATTCATTCTCCTCTAATGATTTCTCTGAGGTGAGGACTTCTTTATAACTGCTAATCTGTTTATTTATTCCCTCATCTTTCTTGAGATTTCTGACTAGGAGAAAACTAGGACTGTCATTCTTCAATTCTGATGACAAATTTGCTCAAAAGAGGATGTGGCCACAAAGACTGAGATAATCCATGCATAGAGAAATCCTTCCCTAAACTTTAAGCAAAAGTCTTAACACATCCAGAGAGAGTTTCTCTAAGAACCATTAAAGCTCCACATACAGAAATACACACCTGTGTATGCAAGCTTACATTCATACATGATTACAATATAGCTCTTGCCCACTTCCCGTATTAGCAATGCATGAAGCCCTCACCTCATCCACTAGAGTTCAAATTGTGTATGTTACCTTTTTTTTTTTTAGTTGGAGTCTCACTCTGTTGCCCAGACTGGAGTGCAGTGGCCGCTTCCGGCCACCGCAGCCTCGACCTGCTGGGCTCCGGCGATCCTTCCACCTCAGCCTTCCAAGTAGCCGGAATTACAGGCATGCGCTGCCACGCCCGGTTGATTTTTTGATTATTTGTAGAGATGAGGTCTCGCTGCCCAGGCGGGTCTCGAACCCGCGGGCTCAGGCAATCCACTCACCTCCGCCTCCCAAAGGCGCGGGATTACAGGCTGAGCCACCTAGCCCGGCTTACCTTTTTTTTTTTTTTTGAGTTGGAGTCTCACTCTGTCACCCAGACTGGAGTGCAGTGGCCGCTCCCAGCCCCCGCAGCCTCGACCTGCTGGGCTCCGACGATCCTTCCGCCTCAGCCTTCCAAGTAGCCGAATTACAGGCATGCGCTACCATGCCTGGCTGATTTTTTGATTTATTGTAGAGATGAGATCTCGCTGCCCAGGCGGGTCTCAAACCCGCGGGCTCAGGCAATCCACTCACCTCAGCCTCCCAAAGGTGCGGGATTACAGGCTGAGCCACTGAGCCTGGCTAGTATGTTACCTTTTGTAACTTTCCCATGAAGTAAAAGTTTCAAATTAAGTATGACGCTTTCATCATTCCTGGAAGCCTGCAATGTTTTGGAACTGCTAAAAGCCAACACTACGGAATATTAGTATGTACCATCTATTAAGTTGTATCCAAAGAGGAAAAATATTGGTTTTTGTGATGTGAAGATAGGTGATAGATAGATAGATAGATAAGCTACGGTGTTAAAATTTTATGAAGAAAACATGATTAGAAGAAAATGTGTAATGAAAGACTCCTTAGGTGACAGTAGTGAAGAAAGTTGTGAGACACGCTGCTATATCCCTGTCTCTTTGATGAAAATTCCCTGATCTCATCAATGAAATACAATGTCACCTTGGTTGAAAATTTATCTATTCTCTGTGACTTCCTGGCTATGCTCTTGTGCCACTGGAGATGCTTTGAAGTTTATCTGAGAGTAATAGGTTATCTGATTCTTTCATAGGTATAGCACTAACTTTTAGGTATTACAGCTATCAAAGTCACATTTGATCTGGGTAATCCGACAACATTGCAACTCTTGAAGAGGTGAGACTGTGTTAAAAGCTCCACATTCATTAATTAGGGAGATCAAACATCAGTTAATTGTTTAGCTTATTATTTATTTAATTAGATTGTTTATTCATGCTATTAATGCATTTAATAGAGAGGGACTTGGGAGAGGCAACCTAAGGATTACATATGAATTTGGAGTCTCAAGCCCGCCTCAAAGTTACAGTATTGTTAGTAAAAGTTAGGAGCATATCAGGTGATAACCTTATCAGCATTCCAGTACTCAATCTTTTCTTCATTATAGAAATCCTACCAGGCACCCAGCCAGGCTATGTGATTACAGCTCTAAATAACACACAGTTCCTGCTCTCCAATTTTTACCATGTAACAATAGGTACTATGCAGAGGAAACAAGCTGTTACTCATACCCTACGTGAGCTGACCAACATATTCCTGCATGATATATAGAATAATAACATGTCATTTCATTACTAACTTGTCTGTATTGTAATTAGTTTACATTATATTTTCCTACAATATTGTATTTACTATATTATAGAAAATGGAATGGAATTTACAAAGGAAATAATGTGGAATGGAAGAGTATACTGTATCCTTGTTTGCAAACATCTGTGCTGCGATACCTGTGGTCATGGTATCATAGAATGTTGTAGTTAGAAAGGATACTGATTAGCCTATTCACAGTGTGAAGTATTTTATCTTTAAAAATGTTTTCTTATAGCCCTTTAAGGAACTATTTGCTTAAATATCCTTCCTTGTTTTATAGCAGGAAAAAACAAAGTTGGTATGAGAAGTTTTCTATGCCCTTTTGGAAAAGAAAAGAAATAAAGTTGTATACTGCACCAAGATTAAAGTAATATACAATATACAATAATCAAATAAACTCTGGATCTACAACAATGTTTGGCTAGAGAATAAACATATTATTGTCATTTTTCAAAGTTTAAAAATTATGATGAACATAGGTCTCACAGATCCAAAATATGTTGAACTTCGACAACAAAACACATTTCTCAAAAACAAAGTGCGCAACTATTTGAGTCAAGAAAGACTTGGAGCATACAGTTCCTCAAGATAATATGATTTAGAACATGGCTTTGCCTCTTATTGTTTTGTAACATAACAGGAAATGAAGAAATATGGAGTATGTGTGAAAAATTATTTTTTCCTCTATATTTATTTTCTTAGGTCTGTGGTGGCTGCTACAAAGAAAAGTTTATTCTTTATTCATTGGTAGTTGAAAATTGTAAGACATTATGCAGAGGAGAGAATTTCTTTCTGTAACTCCATTAATGAAGAATGGAATGACAAGGGATACTGAACACATGGACAATGCTAGGCAAATGACATCTAAAAAAGCCTCATGTTAAGCACAAGAAAATAAGATTGGAATCTGGTTTTATCAAGAATTCTCTGTCCTATGAAATTTCAACTAGTTTTAGGTACATAATGAGCTTTAGGTGTCGATAAATTTGCACAACAGCTTTTAAATACTGCACACTATTATTACTAAAACACTTTTCTTAAACAAGATGGAACATGAAAAAATGAATTGACAAGATTATTGAGTAATTAACTCATGAAAAGAAAGACAAGAGTAGAGCTATAATCAAAGAAACTTGATACATTCCTATATTATATTAAATGTATGAGAGAGAGAGAGAGAAGACCACATCTACTATTTGTAAGAATGATGTTGGTGATTATTAAAGGACGAGATTTTGACCATTGCCTTGCTAAGCTAAGGTATGGCCACATGTTCTCTGAGCTATGGCCAGGCCATGTTTTCATAAGCTTTGCCCCCCCTTCCCTCCCTTGGGAAGGTTAATCTTCTCTTTTTTTCTCTCTCTACTTTCTAAATAAATTATATTTTCTAATCTAAAACAAAAGAGATGAGATTCTGCAAACTTCAAAGGAGAAAAAGCATTCCTCTTCATAGAAGTCTTTAACTGATAACAGGTTCATTTACTGAGTTCTAAGTTCAGGGTCTTCTTGAAGACTTAACAACATATTAAGCTGGACATGGTGGCTCAAGTCTGTAATCCCAGCACTTTGGGAAGTGAAAGAAAGAGGGTTGCCTGAGCTCAAGAATTCAAATCCAGCCTAAGCAACATGGAAAAAACTGTCTCTAAAGTAAATCAAAAATCATTCGAGTGTGGTGGCACATGCCTGTGATTCCAGCTACTTGGAAGGGTGAGTGGAAGGATTGCCTGAGCCCAGTAGGTCGAGGCTGTGGTGGCTGTGAGCGTGCTACTGTACTCCATTCAGGGAAACAAAGTGAGACTCCAACTCAAAAAAAAAAAAATTAAATAAGTACTTATATTACCACTATAATTTAATTTCCATGACTTTTAAATAACTGTAGGTTTATTATAATCGTAGAAGCTGGCTCTAGTGCTCCAGTCAACATGGATGGACAGAACTAATATGAATGAAACTTCCCTCATGCTTTAAACACCTAGAGATATTGTATACAGCAATTATTTTAAGAACTGTAGATACATAACTGAGTTTGATACCAAGAAAAACAAATATCCTTATACTAGCAATGAGGAGTAAATTACTGGTCAGTTCTTAATCAACTTACAAAGCCAAAAAATTTCCATATATAGAAGAAAGTCAGGATGTTATGTTATAGGTACTTAGGTAACCTAGAGCTTAACTGTCTACATAAAGGCAAAAGAGTGAGACCGAAACAACAATAACAAAAGCCCTCCATCCACCACCTTAGAAGACAGAATGTTTGCAATCCCTTACGACTTTGGGTGAAAACTGTCATTTTTGAGAAACTGGAACCTCCGTCTAGCACCTTGCAATGGAGTCTAAATTCACACTGCTGAAGCCGGGAGGGGACACCCACTGAGAAATGAGTAAAAACATTGATTTAGACCCACAGGGCTCTGGCAGCAGTGAATGCTAACCTGTCCTTTAGAGTTCAAGCCATGGTCCAGATCACACAGTACTTTCATGGAAGCAATGTCTGCTGAGTGTAGCTCAAAATCAAAGACCTGAAAACATGGCAAAGAAATGGAATATCACGGAGAGTGAAGGATGAAAACAACTGGGTAGCTTAAATCGCAAAACCTAGACAACAGAAGACAATCTTAAAGGAACTTCAAAATTAAATAGGCTCTTATGAACAAAGGGAAATAAAAATGAAGACGGGTTTCAAAAACATACAAAATAAAAAACAGACATGAAAACTGTAGCCACCGAAATTAATAGGAGAAAATAAGATGTCAATGTCTAGTTCAAATTGTTGACTAGCCATAGTTAAATGAAGAACTAATAAGCTTTAAAAACAATATGAGCTCACATATAAAAAGCAATGACAAATATAAATGATAATTTAGACATGGAAGAGAGCACAAAATGCTAATACAAGGAGATAATAAACAAAGATAAGCAAAAGCATATTCCCTGTGGTCAAGGGCTTGAACTTCAGATCATCCTATAAGATGACAGCAATGCTTTCTAAAAGAACATAGGCTGGGCTTGGTGGCTCAAGCCTGTAATCCCAGCACTTTGGGAGATTAAGGTGAGAGGATGGCCTGAGTTCACAGGTTAGAGACCATCCTGGGAAACTGGGCAAAACCTCATTTCTACAAAAAAAAAAAAAAAAAAATTTACCAGGCATGTTAGCGCGCGCCTGTAGTTCTAGCCACTTGGAAGACTGAGATGGAAGGATTGCCGGAGCCCAGCAGGTTGATGCTGGTGTGTCTTTGAGCATCCCGCTACACCCCAGCCTGGGCGACGGAGTGAGTTCAACTCAAAAAACAACAAAAAAAGAAAGAAAATAGATCTGAGTATTCTTGTAAGGTAATTCAACTGGAATTCAAGGGCAAGAAAAGTGCCTTCCACGTGCTTCCAATATTTTTAATTGACTTTGCCTTTCTATCAGTTACATTATTAAAATAATCTTATCTATCATTTCTAAAGGTCTCACCATGTGCCAGACACTTTACCAAGCATTTTACACCTATGTATCTCTTCCAGACCTGGTAACATCCAGTAAGATAGGTATGATTTTTGTTTCCCTTTACTGCTAATGAGTCTAGGGTTGAGAGGGCTGAGTAACTTGCTAAAGCTTAGATGACTCATAAGTGGAGTCTGGATTCCAACTCTGGTTATGTGGTTCCAGTCCATGCCCTTAGCAACTGTCCTATACCACACATTTACAAAACAAGAAAATTGCAGTTGTAAATATTCATAAAAGAAAAAATTTCTATACAAACAAAAAAGAAATAAAGCATCCCAATCAAATTTCCTTTCTGACAAAAAAAAAATTAAACCGATTCTCTTTAGAATACAAATATCCTCCACAAAGCACTGTGGTTTAACATGTCTTTCTTACCAGTCCTCTGAATCTCTTTGTGAGGCTTTCTCTATGTGATCCTAAGAATCAAACCACTGCTTTAAATCTGAGAACTTGCCAATTGAAACAGACAAAGGTTTTCATTGTAATAGATATTAAAAACCTCTTAAATTTGAATGCATTACCACTTTTCTAAAAATCTCTGCTTTTTACCTTATCTCAGCATCCAAAATATGCTTAAATTATAACTGGCTTCTTTCCATTTTCTTTTCTTTTCTTTCTTTCTTTTTTTTTTTTGAATCAGAGTCTTACTCTATCTCCCAGGCTGGAGTGCAGTGGCACACTCACGGCCACCGCAACCTCGACCTGCTGGGCTTAGGTAATCCTTCTGCCTCAGGTTTCCAAGTAGCTGGAACTACAGGCGTGCACCATCACACCCAGCTAATTTTTTTATTTACTGTAGAGACGAGTTCTCACCATGTTGCCCAGGCTGGTCTCGAACTCCCTGGGCTCAGGCAATCCTCTCACTTCTGCCTCCCAAAGTGCTGGGGTGAAAGGCATGGCTACCATGCCCAGCTTCTTCCAGTTTTCAAGATTTACATTATCCATTTATTCTAAGAACAAAATAAATGACAAACATAATAAGTTTTAAATTATATCATAAAATAACTATCCACGGGTCTAAACAATATAAATAAATCATTAAATAAATGCATAAATGTCAGAGAACAGACAGTTCTTCCATACAGTAGCAGCAACATACTAATTGTCACCGGCAAGAATCATCAGTGAGTGGTAAAATGGTGGGCCAAGGAATAAGAAACAGGACACTTGTATGGTCTCAAAGTATTTATTCATTCTAGAAAGAAAAATAGTAGCCTTACAGTTGAAAAAAATCCAGAAAAAAAATAACTACTTTAACGTGCCATCAATGTTAACATCACCAGTAATAAGACACATTGACACCACGAGACGGGCATCGATACTTCTAGATATTCTTCCCCTCATGAATATAATTTAATCCTTGAAACAGTGTCAAACAAACCAAAACTGAGGGACAGTCTACAAAATAATTGGTCAGTACTCTCCCCAGAGTAACGGCCATGAAAAACAAATAAAGACAAGAAATTGTCACAAGTCGAAAACTAAGAAAAAAGTGCCAAGTAAATAAAAAGACTGTAATCTGGAATTCAATTCTGGGACCAGGATAAAAACATGAGTGAATAATTCCAATACGTGTGTAAATTAGTTAACAGTACTGAATCAGTGTTAACTTTCCTGTGTCAGCAATTGAACTACAGCCATGCAAGATATTTTCCATAAATCTAAAATTATTTCAAAATGAAAAGTTAATACAAGATAGTCACTAATGTACACCTCTGTTCACATTTAACTGAATAATATTTGATATATGCTAGAGAATTCTTTATCTTCTATGAACCTGTAAAGTTTGAATGCTTTACTAACGTATTTTTTGTCTTAAAACACACACATAAGCTTATCTATTGCCCTGTATATTACACGTATTTCATTGAAGAAAACACACACACACACACACACACACACACACACACACACACACGCACACATGCACACACACACACACATGCACAGCACACATATGCATAATTACAGCTCTTCTGACATATCTTTCCTGAGAAAAATTATATGATGCTATGTTAAGTAAACAAATACTTACTGTTTTTCACTTAGATTATGACCACATATATGGAGTTGCCTGCATGAAAAGCAGTTTGATTTATAAAAGCAGTTTATAGTTACTCCAGCACACTGGGGGAAATCGTGTCCTAGAGGAGACATTTGGCAATTTCTGAAGACATGTTGTTACAACCAGGGAAAGCAATACTGGCATCCAGCAATGCTGTTAAATTTTACAGTTCACACGGCAGAATGTGAAGAGTATCAATGCCGAGAAATTCCATTCTAGCCAATGAGTACTTAACTCTTTGAGAAGGCCCCATGGGCTCCAAAATGGAATATATGCATAATATGCATCCAATATTTTATGTCATGACATCTCAAAAATGTGTGCCAAATTTGATGAAAAGTAAGATAGTCATTTTTGTGTGGTGTGAAAACAGAAAACAAGCATAAATTTAAGTGGATTTGTGTTCTAAGAAATACTGTATAACAGCATGCATGGATTTTTCATTTTTATCTATTTTTTTCATAGCGAACTCTTTGCATTTCTTTGAACACAAGGTTATAAACCAATAGAGTAAATACTGTATTAAACACCTAAGAGGGCAAAATATTGGTCCCAGCTTCCCTGTTTCCCTTTCAGTGACTCTATGAGTTTTGCTAACTGACTAGCAATTGTCCACCTCTTTGGGGAGTTTCTGATTGTTCCGACTTTTGTTTGTTTTTTAATAAACTCAGATGCATGTTTTTTCAAATGCAAATCCAAGTAATTTTTTAAAACTCATCCTCTCAGAAGACTGCAAAGCATAGTTATCATAATCTTGGTTTGGGGACTGAGAATAGTTCTCTGTATTAACTGTATGTCTGTGGGCAAATAAACTTTTGTGCCGTATCCTCCTCATAAGTAAAACAGTATTAATTCTTACCTCCTAAGGTCGTTGTGAAGATTCTCTAGAGCACTTAGTACACTGCCCAGCACATTAAAAGCTCTGTGTAAGTTGCTGGTGCTCTATTGTTATTATTCTTTTTTTCTTTCTTTTTTAAATTTTAAAGATGTGGGGTACAATTCATGATTGGGCAAACAAATGGTCATCATGGGCATACAAATGGTCATCATGCAGGTAAAGTTTAGGCCTCCCGTTGGTTTTGCCTAGTTTGACAACAGGTACCCTTATTGATGTGTCCCTCCACCTGCCACAACACCGGCAGTATCCCACTCCTGCCAATTACTTTCTTATAGTATTATTATAATTGTTCAGGGTCCGTTTGTGAGTGAGAACAGGCAATACTCTGTTCTCTATAACTGAGTATGATAGACTCTAAATCCATCTGCATTGCTGTGAAGTCCATATGTTTGTCTTTCTTAATGGCTGCATAATATTCCATTGTGCATATGCAACACATCTTTTTTATCCAGTCCAGCTTCGATGGGCAACATGGTTGGTTCCATGGTTTTGCTATTGTGAATAGTGCTGCAATAAACTTGCACGTGCAGGTATCTTTTTTTTTTTGGACAATGATTTTAGTTCCTCCAGGTATATTCCCAATAAGAGAATTGCTGGGTCATATGGAAGCTCAATTTCTAGTTTTCTCAAAAATCGCCACAATGTTTTCCAAAGAAGTTGCACTAGTTTACATTCCCACCAGCAATGTAGACGTGTACCTTTTTCTCCACATCCTCACCAGATCTGCTGTTGTTTGTTTTATTAATGATGGTCATTCTTACTGGAGTTAGGTGGTATCTCAGTGTGGTTTTGATTTGCATTTCTCTGATGATTAGTGAGGCTGAGCACTTTTTCATGTGTCTGTTGGCTGCCCACATATCTTCTTTTGAAGAGTGTCTATTCGTGTCTTTTGCCCACTTTTTATGGGACTTTCGTATTTTTCCTTTCGGCATGTTTGAGTTCCTTGTTAGGCCTTTGTCAGATATACAGTTGACAAATATTGTTTCCCATTCAGTGGGTTGTCTCCTCACTCTCTTGATGGTTTCTTTTGCTTTGCAGATGATTTTTAGTTTGATGAGGTCCCACTTGTCTATCTTATCTCTTATGACATAGACACATGGTCCTGATCAGAGATTGGTTGCCAGTTTCAATTTCCATAAGGGTGTCTCCTGCATTTTCTAAGGTTCTTAAAGTTTGAAGTTTTATGTTTTGGTCTTTGATCAATTTAGAGTTGACTTTTGTGTGTAGTGATAGGTAGGGGTCCTGTTTCAATCTTCTGCATATGGTCAGCCAGTTTTCCTAGCACAATTTACTGAATAGGTTCTCCTCTCCCCAGTGGTTATTTTTGGAGGATTTGTCAAAGATGAGTTGAATGAAGAATTGAGTTTTTGTTTCTGGAATTTCTATCCTGTTCCATTGGTCCATATGACTGTTCTTATACCAATAGCAGGATATTTTGATTATTATAATAAAGTTATAATAAAGTTATAACTTTATATAAAGACTATATATTATAATAAAGACTTATAAAGAAGTTTGAAGTCTGGCAGTGTGATACGTCCTGCTTTGTTTCTTTTGCTAAGTGTTGTTTTGGCTATTCATGGTCATTTATGGTTCCATATGAATTTCTGTATTGTCATTTTCAGGTCTGAGAATGATATTGGTAATTTAATGGGTGTTGCATTGACTATGTAGATTGCCTTTGGTAGGATGGACATCTTAACAATGTTGATTCCTCCTATCCATGAGCATGTAATATTTTTTTTACTTGTTTGTGTCTTCTGGGAGTTCTTTGAGCAATTTGTAGTTTTCATTGTAAAGATCTTTCACTTTTCTGGTAAGGAAGATGCTGAGATATTTCATTGTTTTTGTGGCTATTGTGAATGTGACTGTGATTTTTATTTGAGTCTCTGCCTGCTTGTTGGTGTGTAAAAATGCAACTGTCTTTTGCACATTTATTTTGTACCCTGAGACTTTGCACAGTCCTTAGTGCAAGGAGGTTTTTGAGATTGTCTTGAATTTTCAAGATATAGGATCACATCTTCAGCAAAGAGGGATAACTTAGCTTCCTCTTTTCTATTTGGAAACCCCTGATTTCCTTCTCTTGTCTACCTACTCTAGCTAGGTCTTCCAACACAATGTTGAACAAGAGAGGTGAGAGTGGTCAGCCTTGTCTTGTTCCAGTTTTCAGAGGAATGTTTCCAGTTTCTGTCAATTTAGTAATATGGTAGTTGTCGGTTTATCATAGATGGTGTTTATTATTTTGAAGTATGTTCCTTCTATGCCTATGTGTTTGAGGGCTTTTTATCAAGAAAGGATGCTGGATTTTATCAAAAGTTTCTTCTGCATCTAATGCTGTAATCAGGTGGTTCTTGTTTTACATCTGTTGATATATTTAATTACATTTATGGTCTTGTGGATGTTGAAACATCCTGAATCCTGAATCCTGGGGATGAAGCCTACTTGGTCATGTTGGATGATGTTTGAGATATGTGGTTGGATATGATTTGCTAGAATGTGGTTGAGAATTTTTGAATCCATGTTCATCAGATATTCACCTGTAGTTTTCTTTCTTTGTTGGATGTTTATCTGATTTGGTATTGCTGTGATTTTAGCTTCATAAAATTATCTGAGGAGAATTTTATCTTAATTTCCTAGAATACTTTCAATAGGATTGGTATCAGCTCCTTTTTGTACATTTTGTAGAATTACGCTCAAAAGCTGTCCTGTTGTGGACTTCTTTTTGTAGGGTTTTTTTTTTATGACAGAGTCGATTTCCTGGTTTATTATTGGTTTATTGAGTGTCTCAATGTCTTCTCATTTCAATCTTGGAAGGTTGTGTGATGTCAGAAATTCCTCCATTTTATTTAGGTTAACAAGCTTGTTTCCATACAGGTGTGCCTAGTAGTCTGTGATAATCTTTTGTTTCTTGGGGGTCAGTTGTGATTTGATCTTTTGCATTTCTGATTGTGCTTATTTGGGCTTTTTCTCTCCTTTTCTTGGTCATTCTGGCTAGGGGGTCCATCAATCTTGTTAATTCTTTCAAATTCCAGTTTTTAAAAAATTTTTTTCTATGATATTTCTATCTTCTATGTCCCATATTTGGGCTTTTACTTTGGTGATCTGGATTCTTCTGCAAAAGTTAGGGTTGTAGTGGTCTTGCCATTTCAACTCCCTTAGGTGATTTGTTAGGTTGTTAACTTGTGATCTTTCCATTTTCCTGATGTGTGTTCATAGAGATATAAACTCCCTTCTTATAACTGCTTTCATGGCATTCTAGAGGTTTCAGTAAGATGTTTCTTAATTATCATTTGTTTCCAGGAATCTTTTAATATCTGTTTTGATTTCTGTGTTGATCCAGTAGTTGTTCAGCATCGTACTGTTTAGTGTCCATGTCTTTGTGTGTTTTGGAGAAATTTTGTTGGTGTTGATATTTACTTTTATTCCACTGTGGTCTTAGAGGGTGCTTGGCAGTATTTCACTCTTATGAAATTTATCTATACTTGATTTATTGCTAAGGATGTGATCTATCTTGGAGTACATTCCATGTGGTGGTGAGTAGAATGTATATTCTGTGGTTTGGGGTGGAATATTCTGTAGGTATGTATTAAGTTCATTTGGTTAAGTGTCGAGTTGAGTTTCCAGACCTCTTTGTTGATTTTTTACCTTGATGATTCATTTAAGGTTGTTAGTGAGGCATTTAAGCCCACAGCTATGATAGTGTTAGAGTCAAATTTTTCTTTTCATTTACTTAGTACTTGTTTTATAAACTCTGGTGCTTCTGTGTTGGATGTTTATATTTTTTGTAAGGATGGTTCTTGTTGATGGACGGATTGAAACTTTTTTCATTACGTCTCTTCGTATCTTTTTAAATTTTGGTAGCTTAAACTTGTTTTGCCCAATATTAAGATTGTGGGGGCAAGATGGCAACGGCATAGGTGAACTGGTGAGATTCTCTGAACGTGAGTTCCCAAAAAGGCTATTACTTCTCTTCCCCCATCCCCCAGCCCACCACCAACCATGCTGGTGCCAGGCCCGGGAACTTCAGTCCCACACAGGGCCAGATATTTCAGCCCCCCCACTGCTGCTGTTCTACTCGTGTGTGGAAGTCTCCGGTCCCAGCCCCCTCCAGATCCCTCCCCGGCTGCATTGTCTCCATCCCGGGCACCCGGCACCAAGCCGTCGGTCACACAGGGAGGCTCTGGGTGCCTGCCCCTCAGAAACACCAGTCCCATTCCTGGCTGAAGTACTCTGTAGGGGGCCCAGCACCACTCTCGCCGCTCACCGCCTGCCCTTTGGAACTTTGGAGCTCTGGAACTCCGGGTCCACCCTGGCTGAGGCACTCAGAGTGAGATCCCCAAGCCGGAGGACCCAGACAAGCAGAGAAAAACAGATCTGCTTAAACTGCCTTGTCATTCTCCAGGCAGAGACTTCCATTGCCCCACCCACCTATCAACAAACTTTACCTCATTTCCTAAGGTCAGATATTGCAGCGTGTGGGGGAGTTTTGGGTCCCTGCTCCCTCCAGCTCTCTCCCCAGCTGCATTGTCTTCAGCCTGGCACCCGGCACTGCCGGTCACACAGGGAGTCTCTGGGCGCCTGCCCCTCAGAGACACCGGTCCCATTCCTGACTGAAGTACCCTGTGGAGGGCCCAGAGCCACTCTCGCCACCCACTGCCTACCCTTTGGAGCTTTGGAGCTCTGAAGCTCCGGGCCCACCCTGGCTGAGGCACTCAGTGTGAGACCCCAAGCCGGGGGACCCAGACAAGTGGAGAAAAACAGATCTGGGTAAACTACCTTGCTATTCTCAAGGCAGAGACTTCCATTGCCCTGCCCACCTATTAACAAACTTTACCTCAGTTCCTAAGGCAACAGCACGAAACAGGAGACAAAGCCCCACCCCTACGCTGCAATGAAAAACAAAAGGGAGAGGCCGGAATCGGAGATCACAGAAGTGACTCTAGTCTGATCACTGATTTTGACTTATGATTTTATCATTGAAACTGTTGGTTTAGATCACGTTTGGTGTTTACCTTCTGACTTAGACTGTTTCTTGATTTTATTGGCCTGTCTCTGTGTAGCTATCAGTATTCTTTAGGGAATCTTTCTTACCTGTCTTTCTTCACTTCTTCCCAGCCCTGTGTCGCTTTCTCACCTGATAGTTGGTATGTATATCTGTTTTCCCTCTCGCACTTCTCTCTTTCGCTTATTTTGACTTATGATTTTATCATTGTAACTGTTGGTGTAGATCACGTCTGTTGTTTACCTTCTGACTCACACTGTTTCTCGATTTTATTGGCCTGTCTCTGTGTAGCTATCAGTACTCTTTAGGGAATCTTTCTTACGTGTCTTTCTTCACCTCTTCCCGGCCCTGTGTCTCTTTCTCACCTGACAATTAGTATGTATATCTGTTTTCCCTCTTGCACTTCTCTCTTTCTAACTCCCTATTGACCCCCCCTTCCTCCATTATTTTCCTCTTTTATATGCCCCCTTTTTAAATCTAGGGACCAAGACTGCATACTGCTGAATAGACAGACTGTAAAGCAGAGGGAAAAGTGAACAAAGCCAGAAGACCCTAATAAGGAAGAACAGGTCATTGCAGAAGAGAAGTAAAAGCAACTCCACCTTCCCTCAAAAACAGAATTGAAGAGGGGCAGGGAAAGGGGGAGAGGGAGAAAAATCTACAGAAATGAAGAAAAACCAAACGAAGAGTATGGATCTCTCCCAGATGCCTGGGAGAGCAGACACTGAGAAAACTGACTTTGGAATGCAAACAATGAAAAGCCCCCAGAATGAAGGGTCTCAAACTGCAAATGTAGATATCAAAACAATAATGGAGAGATTAAAAAGATTTGAGGAGACACAAGAAGAAACTAGGAAGGAGCTGATATCTGAGATAACAGTAATAAAGAATACTGTGAATGAAATAAATAACAAATTGATAAGCATGGAAAGCAGAATTACCCAAGCAGAAGAAAGAATCTCAGAGCTTGAGGACCAAAATATAGAAATAACCCAAACTCTTAAAAACACAGAAAATAAGCTCAAAAAGACAGAACAAAACCTTCAAGAGATGAGTGACTACCTCAAGAGGACTAACCTAAGAATAATTGGACTCCCTGAGGCAGAAAGAGAAACAGAGACCACATTGGAACAAACTTTCCATAAGATCATTCCAGAAAACTTCCCTTATCTAATCAGTGATGCAAAAATTCAAACACAAGAGATTCAGAGAACCCCTGCAAGACAACAAATGAGAAGACCAACTCCTAGACACATAATAATTCACCTAAATAAAGTAGGCACAAAAGAAAAAATCCTAAAGGCAGGAAGAGAAAAAAGCCAGATCACCTACCGTGGAAGACCAATCAGAATAGCAGCAGATTTATCGGTAGAAACCCTGCAGGCTAGGAGAGCTTGGAGCCCTATCTTCAAAGTCCTAAAAGATAAACAATTTAAACCAAGAATAACCTACCCAGCCAAGCAAAGCTTCATCAGTGAGGGAGAATTAAAATCTTTCCCAGATATCCCATCCCTAAGAACTTATGCTGCCACCAAACCATCTCCACATGAAACACTTAAGAAAGTACTAAACACAGAAGAAAAGGAAAAAAGAACAACGTTCTTCACAAGAGTACAAGAAAAAGAATAAAATATACATGAACCAACCCCAAAACCAAAAGAAAGACAAAAAAAAAGAAAAAAGAAAAAACCAAGTGGAAGAACAACAACTCAATAAAAACTCCATGATTTTTTATTGAGAGAGGGACGAACTCTCACATTTCAATAATTAGTCTGAATGTGAATGGACTAAATGCACCACTGAAAAGACATAGAATGACAAAATGGATAAAATATCACCAGGCAACAATATACTGCCTTCAAGAGACCCATCTCACTAGAAAGGACATACACAGACTCAAAGTAAGAGGATGAACAAATTTTGTTTGTTTCCAGGCAAATGGAGCACAAAAGAAAGGAGGAGTTGCGATCCTAATTTCAAACAAAATACCATTTAAGCTATCAAAAATTAAAAAAGATACAGAGGGCCACTACATAATGATAAAAGGTTCCTCTATCAACAAGAAATATCTATCCTAAACATATATGCACCCAACACAGGTGCGCCAACATTCATAAAGCAACTTCTAGGAAAACTAAAGAAAGACATTGACTATAACACCATAATAACTGGGGACTTTAATACACCACTCACAACCCTACACAGATCATCAGGACAAAAAATCAGCAAGGAGATCTGGAACCTCAATGAGACTCTGGACCAAATGGACTTAATTGATACCTATAGAACACTCCATCCAAAAACCACAGAATACACATTCTACTCATCACCACATGGAACATATTCTAAGATCGACCACATAATTGGACACAAATCAAGTATAAGCAAATTTAAAAGGACTAAAATTCCACCATGCACCTTCTCGGACCACAGTGGAATAAAAATAATCATTGACACCAACAAAGTCCCCCCAAAACCCACAAAGACATGGACACTAAACAGCATGATGCTAAATAACTCCTGGGTTAATTATGACATCAAAACAGAGATCAAAAGATACCTGGAAACAAATGAAAATGAAGAAACATCTTACCAAAATCTCTGGGATGCCTTAAAAGCTGTAATAAGAGGGGAATTTATATCCCTACAAACACACATGAGGAAAATGGAAGGAACAGAAATTAACAACCTAACAAGCCACCTAAAGAAGCTGGAAAAGCAAGACCACAAAAACCCTAATTTCAGCAGAAGAATCCAGATCACCAAAATAAAAGCCCAAATCCAGGACATAGAAGACAAAAAGATAATAGAAAAAATCAATGAAACAAAAAGCTGGTTCTTCGAAAGAATAAACAAGATTGATGGTCCCCTAGCTAGACTGACCAAGAAAAAACGAGAAAAAAACCAAATAAGCACAATCAGAAACACAAAAGATGAAGTCACATCTGACCCTGAAGAAATACAAAAGATCATTAGAGACTACTACGTACACTTGTATGGAAACAAACTTGAAAACCTTAAGGAAATGGAGGACTTTCTGACATCACACAATCTACCTAAGTTGGAAAAAGATGAAATTGAGACCCTAAATAAACCAATAACAATCAAGGAAATCGATTACATAATAAGAAAACTTCCTACAAAAAAAAAGCCCTGGACCAGATGGCTTTCCAGCAGAATTCGACAAGACATTTAAGGAGGAGCTGATACCAATCCTAATGAAGGTATTCCAGGCGATTGAAAAAGATGGAACGCTCCCCAAATCATTTTACGAAACTGACATCACATTGATACCCAAGCCAGGAAAAGATCCAGCAAAGAAAGAGGACTACAGGCCAATATCTTTGAGAAACATAGATGCTAAAATTCTCAACAAGATCCTAGCAAACCGGATTCAGAAATACATCTCAAAAATCATCCATCATGACCAAGTAGGCTTCATTCCTGGGATGCAAGCCTGGTTCAATATTCATAAAACCATAAATGTTATTAAATACATCAACAGATGTCAAAACAAAAACCACATGATTATGTCATTAGATGCAGAAAAAGTTTTTGATAAAATCCAGCACCCCTTCTTGATAAAAACCCTTGAACATCTAGGCATACGGGGAACATACCTCAAAATACTAAAAGCCATCTACGAGAAACCCACAGCGAGCATACTCCTAAATGGACAAAAATTAGAACCATTTCCCCTGAAATCTGGAACAAGACAAGGATGCCCACTCTCACTCCTCCTGTTTGACATAGTATTTGAAGTCCCGGCTCGAGCAATCAGAGAAGAGAAGACAATCAGGGGTATCCAAATAGGAAAAGAGGAAGTCAAGTTATCTCTCTTTGCAGATGACATGATTGTATACCTTGAAAACCCAAGAGAATCTGTCAAAAACCTCCTTACACTGATAAAGACCTTTGGCAAAGTCTCAGGATACAAAATAAATGTACAAAAGACAATCGCATTTCTCTACACCAATAATAAACAAACAGAAACCCAAATAAAAAACACAATTCCATTCACAATAGCCACAAAAAAAAAGAAATACCTTGGCATCTTCCTAACCAGAGACGTGAAAGACCTTTACAAGGAAAACTACAAAACACTGCTCAAAGAAATCAAAGTTGACACAAACAAGTGGAAAAATATCCCATGCTCATGGATCGGAAGAATCAACATTGTGAAGATGTCCATCTTATCTAAGGCAATCTTCAAATTCAATGCAATACCCATCAAATTACCAGCAACATTCTTCTCAGACCTAGAAAAAACAATGCAGGAATTCATATGGAAACACAAACGTCCAAGAATAGCCAGAACAATCCTCAGCAAAAAAAAAAACAAAGCAGATGCTATCACACTACCAGACTTCAAACTTTACTATAAAGCTACAATCATCAAAACAGTATAGTATTGGTATAGGAACAGGCATATAGACCAATGGAATAGAATTGAGATTCCAGAAGCAAAATCTCAATTTCTCAACCAACTCATATTTGACAAAGACTCCACTACCTACCACTGGGGAGAGGAGAACCTATTCAGTAAATGGTGCTGGGAAAACTGGCTGACCACATGCAGAAGATTGAAACAGGACCCCTATCTATCCCCATGCACAAAGTTTAATTCCAAATGGATCAGAGACCTAAATGTAAAGCCTCAAACCATAAGAACCTTAGAAAATGAAGGAAAAACCCTCATGGAAATCGGAACTGGCATCCAATTCCTGAACAAAACCCAAAACCCACAGATCATAAGAGAGAAAATAGACAAGTGGGACCTTCTTAAACTGACAACCTTCTGCAAAGCCAAAGAAACCATCAAGAGAGCAGGGAGATAGCCTACAGACTGGGAAAGGTATTTGCCAACTCCAGGTCTGACAAAGGCTTAACATCCTGGATCTACAAGGAACTCAATTGTGCTGAAAAGAAAAAAAACAAACAACTCCATTATAAAATGGGCAAAAGATATGAACAGACACTTCACAAAGGAAGACATCCGAGCAGCCAACAAACACATAAAGAAATGTTCAGCCTCACTAATCATCAGGGAGATGCAAATCAAAACCACACTGAGATACCACTCAACCCCAGTCAGAATGGCAATTATCAACAGCTCAAAAAATAACAGCTGCTGGAGAGGGTGTGGAGAAAAGGGAACACTTCTACACTGTTGGTGGGAGTGTAAACTAGTGCAACCTCTGTGGAAAGCAGTGTGGTGATTCTTAAAAGCTCTAAATACCAACCTCCCATATGACCCCGCAATCCCCCTACTGGGAATATATCCTGAAGAACACAAATCACTCTATAAAAAAGATACCTGCACACGCATGTTTATCGCAGCATTGTTCACAATAGCAAGAATCTGGAAACAGCCATGCTGCCCATCAAAAGAGGACTGGATTAAAAAAATGTGGTACATATACACGATGGAATACTATGCAGCCATAAAAAAGAACAAAATCATGAATTTCGAAGCAACCTGGATGGAACTAGAGTCTATAATACTGAGTCACCTCTCACAGAAACAAAGATCTGAGTATCACAAGTTCTCACTCATATAATGGACCTTAAACATCCAATGCAATACTATACGAAAATGACTGACCATACTGGGAAACTATGGTGGGGAGAGGGAGATGGGATTAACAGTAGCAAATATCTGTCTGGGAACGGGGAAACACCCCATATCAACAGGGTGCCTGAATGAAATGCAATTGTATACCTAACCCTTAACTGTACCCCACAACTTCACAATAAAAAAATAAAAAAAATTAAGATTGTGACTCCTACTTTCTTTTGTGATCCATTTGACTGGATACTTGTTTCCCAGCCTCTAACTTTGAGTCTGTTTGCATCCCTTGTAGTGAGATGAGCTTCCTGATGCATCAAATAATTGGGTCATGGTTTTTTTTATCCCATTTGGCATTCTGTGTCTTTTTAGTGGTGCATTTAGTCCATTCACATTCAGGCTGATTAACGAAATGTGATTGTTTAACCCCATCATGAGGTTCTTATACAGTATTTTCTTTGTTTGTTCAGTTTTTTTTTTAGCTTTTGGGTTGATGAATATTTTTACTTTTGCTGTTGTGATGCATTCTCTGTTGATCCTGTGTTCTACTGTTCTCTTGGGAAGTACATGATAATTCTTTTTTCCTTTTTTCTGTGCTTCATACCTTTTTAAGAGTCTCCTGTAGACTTGGTCTGGAAGCTGCATGATCTCTTAGGAATTGAATATCTGGGAAGGATTTTAATCCTCCATTGCTGATGAAACTGAGCTTGGCTGGGTAATAAATTATTGGTTGAAATTGTTTACCTTTGAGGACTTTGAATTTGGACTCTAGTCCCTTCTAGCTTGTAGTGTGTCTGTCAATATTTCTGCTGAAATTCTGATTGGTTTTCCCCAGTAGGTAGTCTGAACTTTCTCTCTTGCTGCCTTTAGGACTTTTTCTTTTGTGCCTACTTTGTGCAGGCAAATTACTATGTGTCTAGGGGTTGGTCATCTCATTTGATGTCTTACAGGGGTTATCTGTATCTCTGTTTGGATGGTCATATATCTGGTGAGATGGGGAAAGTTTTCTTGGATAACTTCCTGGAATACTTGCTCCACGGTGTTCTCCATTTTCCTTTCTTCCCCTGGGGTACCAGTCAGATGTAGGTTTGGCCTCTTAGAGGCTTTGTTCTTTCTTTCTGAGTTTAATTTCTGTTTTTTTTATGGATCTTTCTATGTTTTAATTTCATATTTTGGCCTTCAAATTTTGAGATTCTTTCTTCTGGTTGATTAATTCTGCTTTCCATACTTATCATCTTGTTATTTATTTCCTGGAGGAAAGTCTTTATGGCCAAAATCACTTTTACAAGTTTTTTCAGTGTTGCATCTTGTCTTTCTTGAGTCTTATTCACTCTTTCCATCCATTCCCTAATACCTGTTGTATTCTGGAGACAGTCATTAGTGACTTCCATTGTGTAGGATCTCAGGTCTGACCTTTCAGGCATTTTCTTTTTGTTACAATGGTAATTACACATAGTCACTAAAATTAAATAGTGTCATTTTGATAGTTATAGCTAAAAAATTGCCATAACTGTGGAGATAATTTTGGATTACATGCCTAATATCATGTATTTTATAAGACAATCTCAAACTTATAGCTGCATAAAATTTGAAACACAAAAGATATTTAAAGTTTTATTCTCATATTATTTTGTATTTGTTTCAAAGCTGGCCATCTGGGATCCTCCTTCTGCCTAAAAATTATCTCCTCTTACCCATTTCTAAACTGATATATTTGTTATAACCTTTGCTTGGAAGACCCGAGACTGTAAAATGTGATTTCATTCTAAATACTATAATTAAAATGCAATTATTCTCTTCTAAAATAGGATATATTAACTAAATGCATGCACTTTTGTTCTATATGTTACATTCAGGATGAAATCAAAATCCACTCTTTAAACCCAAACCTCTTTTTTCTATGTTTATAACTCAAAAAAATTTTTTATTTTTATTTTTTTGCATTTTGACTTGGTCTTGTTATTATAAATTGATAGGTTATTTAATGACTACCATTTCCATTTGTTGTTTGGAGAATTGTAAAATATCTTCTTAAGTTAGGCACAGATGTTTAAAGTTCATTCTAGCTAAAGGGTTTTTTTTTCTTTCACATTTTATTTTTTTAGTCCCATTGTGCACCTCAGAGAATAAAGTTGAAGAAAGTATGGCAGATATTAAACTAATACCACAGTTATTACCTTTATAGGACAGAAGTGAAAGAATTACTCTGTTCAATGTTGCCTATCAAAAGAACCTTAAATATGCTACTTAAGAAATATGTTGCTTTGTTAAACTCTGGTGTGTCCACATGGCTCTTTACGCTATGGCTGTCATGTTTCCTAGCTTTGCACCCTTCCTCTCCCATGGGGATGTGAATCCCCTCTCTCTCTCTAACTTACTTTCTACTAAACTGTATTTGCCAATCTGAGAAAAAAAAAGAAATATGTTACACAGAATATTCTGGTAAGATACAGTTTCTTTTTACCATGAACTTAGACAGTGGAGCCAGAAAAAGTCTATCTAATTTTAATGAGCAAAAGCAGGTCATTTTGGAATTTAGTCTTTTTCTTTGGTTCACAGATAAGGAACAGATGGGTTATCATTAAAAATAATATTTTGTTGTAACAGGTATAATATTTTACATTTTTTCCAAATTTCTGGTTGGACAATTTGTTCATATTTTATAGGCTTTCAGAAAATGTTTCTAAAAGCTATAAGCAACAAAGAAATAAAATGAAGATGTCATCTATCTGTCTACTCTTTGATGTGTATAATTTATCTCATTCAATTTTGTAGAGCACTCTTTAGTATTCCTGTGGCCATAGGCTTTCTCTCTATGGATAATCTTCTCTCAGATATAGGAAGGAACCTGTGCCACATTTATATAGTGCATAGCTACACTGTTCATGTCGTTTATTAGTTTAGGTGTATGTTCTGACTTGGTGTGGCTCAAATACAATGATGGTAATACACCTAGAAATAAAGTCAACTTTTTAAATAATTACAGCATTCACTTTTGAATGAATGCTGAGTAATATGAAGAAGTTATTGTTATTATTATCATCATTTTTATTATATCACAGAGAGTCTAAGTCAGTTGCCAGTTGCTAGTAAGTGGCAGAACTCCATTCAGGAATATGGCTATAGAGTCTTCACTTTTAACTACCATAAATGGGTTTCTTCTCAGAAATTGGGTAATACTACTATGGAAAATATTTTTACCCACGTATGCCTTGAAGCAAAGGCTATTTTGAGTAGTTGGGATGGGGAGATACCAGCGTTATTCTTCAACACACTCTCCTATTCAGTATAGCAGGAGGGGAATTCAGAGGTTATCCAAATTAATCAATACCATTGCCATATTTCATACAAAGTCATCCATTCACCTTACCATCTAGTAAAATAAAGTGATTTCTCAAAAGCAGGAAACTGGCTACAAAATATATAAAACAATTATCTCATAATCCAAAATTTCCAACTAGAATAAACCCAGCAATCTCTAAATGTAGACCACAAAATCTGTACAGATATCCTGAGGGAATCTTTTCCAATGAATCATTCTAAAGTGAGGGTTAGATAATGGATATTAGCAAAGCTTTCAGGGGACAGACTCTGGAACAGTCAGTGCTGCTGATCAAGGAAATTAGTACAGTGGCAAGAAAGTCAATCAACAAACTAAATGTCAGTGAGATTTTTTTTCATTACTTTTGTTCTTGATATGTTACAATGTGGACAGATTTTTTTTTTTATAAAAGTGCTATTTATAAAATAGTATTTGATAAAATCAAGCAGGTGGATTTTTTTTACTCATGCTTTTAATATTTATTTTTAATTAGATTTATGCTCTGTATTAATCTATTCTCTATCAAGTCCAAATTATATAAGATTATTAGGGCACTTGAAAGTAATTTACGTAATCTCCAAATTTAAACTAGGTAGTTTTTTAAATGTTCATGACATATTTTCAGAATTTTCAGCAATTGTTTTTTATTGTTCAAATTCCAACTTTACTAAAAAGTTTTGCAGGGGGGAGATGGTTCTATTATTAAGTCAAGCTCCATAGATTTTAAAACATTAGAGAAAATGATTTTTGTCAAAATATAAAATATATTCATATATCTTTGATCATAGGTTAAAGAGTTTTCAGTTTAAAAAAGACAAATAAGTAAAAATGAATAAATTATGTTAAAATTTATGGGATCAGTTAAAGCATTGAAATAACTGGCACTTAATGTGAAAAGGCTATGAGTCAAAAAGTTTCTTTAGACAGTAAATATAAAACAATAAAACATTCTAGAAAGTGGAAAACTGCAATGGCAAGCATGAAGTAAGAATAGCATTCCCCTGGAAACACACAGGGACAAACAAAAAACTATAGGTATATTTATTAATTTGAAATTATACATCCACAGCACAAAACTGCACCGGGGGGGAAATATCATGCCATCTTGGTTGAAATTACTAGTGGTCAATTTAGTAAGAATATGTTAAGGAGAAAGCTAATTTGAACTCTGTGGGAAGCTTATTGTTTATCATCAGATGAGCATGCTTGATACAGAATCAAGGCATTATTGATATCTCAACATGTAGGTAAATCAAATGATAGAAATAAAAAAGTTTCTTTTCAAAGAAGAGGGAATAATTAATAACAAAAATAAATATGATAACCAAAATATTAATATATGAAGACATCCTTAGATATTGCAGTCTATAGAGTACATTGTATGATTATTGTTGAATATCTCTCCTGTGATACAAAAAAAAAAAATCTGTTAGACAGTCTAGGAAAGACACACACACATACAACACACACACACACACACACACACACACACACACACAGTAATCCCTACCTCAGTGAAATAAAAGTAATTGTAAGAACATTTCTTCATTTAGAATGAAACAAATTTGATTTGGTGAATATTTATTTTTAACTAGAGCTGTGTTCTGTATCATTCTATTCTCTACCAAGTCCAAATTATAAAAGAGTGTAAGGGCACCTGAAAATAACATATAATCCCTAATTGAAACTAGACAGTTTTTGAAATGCTCACTGACATAGTTTCAGAACTTTCAGCAATTTGTTTTAGTATTCAAATGACTGCTTTATAGAATACCAGAATAAATTTAAAGTTGCTGTCAGTTTGCAATAAAAATGTTGTCAAAGTTAAAAATTTGACATCTGCGTACATACATTCAAATGCAGAATATTTTTTCTACCTTTATATTTATGTGTCTTCAATGTTAATTTCAATATAATCTCACAAAGGTGAATAAAAAAATCATTTTCATTATTTTTATCCTACTCCAGTTCACACTTGCCAAATCGTTTCTCTCTTTATTTCCTGCATTGAGTCTAGTAACTTTTTTTAATTTGATGATTCCTGCCCACAAAGGCATAGTCTTTCTGTCTTCAAGTCAATCAACACCAATGCCTCAATCTCAAACACTCTCAAAATCAACACATCTAAAATGTGTATCTTTCTTCTCCCTATTTACTAGCTACTTTCACAATGGTTCAATATTGTACAATTAAGAAATTTTTGAAGCCAAAATTCTAATATGCTCACCTGAATCAAAACTTGTGCTCTTTATGCTATGACATAAAACAAAGAGATCCTTCTACCATTTATATCATTTAGAGGGTTTTTTAAATTTTATTTAGTTTTATTTTTTAACTTCCCATGGGAGATATGAGAATATTTTTATTTTTATCAATTTTCCATAATCTCTTTCTGAATTCCACATCTCTCTCTCTCTCTCTCTCTCTCTCTCTCTCTCTCTCTCTCTCTCTCTCTGTGTGTGTGTATGTGTGTATAATTTGGAGAACAATGTAAAGAATTTTTAGAAGTTCTAATATCATTTACTCACATTTGTGTGTTAATTAACATAAGCATTTAAAATATTACTATTATATTTTAACTTTCTGAGTTATAAGTCATAAAATAAAACAGATATAAGCATGCTCTAGGGTCATTTCATCTAAATTTTAAATTAAAGTAGAACTATATTCTATAGTATCCCTGGCATACAGTTGTCAAAATTCTATTTTTATATGTCCAGCTTCTTAATTACTTTACTAATCCCATGGCTACACAGTTTTAGTTTGCCGGAAGTTATATTCTTTACTAAAATAAAGGACAACTTTATCCACTACTGGTGGTTCATTTTTGTGAACATTAGAATCAAGAAACTATACAATTTCAATCACTCTTCCTCATGACAACTCTTCAAATACTTGAGACAGCTATCAAGTAAACGCTTCATCATTTCTAAGTCAAATAAAATATTTCCTTGTGCTCAAACTTTCTTATGTGACAAAATTTTCAGGCGTACACAACAGGAGAAAAGTGACTATTAGTACAATTGTAATGTTTTTCATGGTCACTTCAATAGAAGTTTGTCCAAAGATGAGCTTGTATGTTCAATATAATAGAGAATTGCTCATATTTTCCTTTATAGTCTACATATAACAAAATGTTAATATTTAAAAGTTAGACTATGTTTAGCTTTTTTAATTTAATAAATACTGACTTCTGAGAATACCAGAGAAGTGAAGATGGCTTAGGATAAAGAAGAAATATACTGGTCTTACCACTCATGAACACATAATCTAACTCAGAAGACAGACTGTACTGAAGGCTAAAGACAGTGATGGAGACAGGCTCAAGTTGATTTAGAGACAAAAAGGAAGGCAGTACAAACCAGCCTGGAATTCAACGAGAAGGGACAGATCAGCAGATTTTAGGTCATTTACACAAGCTTTCTAGGTGAATAAAGAAAGAATGGGGGTTAAGGTGTTCAAGGAAACAAGAAATGTCACATACAAAAGCATGAAAATTTATATGACAGGAGAACTTCTTGCAAGAAACTACAAGCGGTTTGTGTCACAAAACTAGTGATATTTATTTATTTATTTAATTGGAGTCTCACTCTGTTGCCCATGCTGGAGTGCAGTGGCACGCTCACAGCCACCACAGCATTGCCCTGCAGGGAGCAGGCAATCCTTCCGCCTCAGTCTTCTGAGTAGCTGGAACTACAGGTGTGCACTAGCATGCTCAGCTAATTTTTTGATTTTTATTGTAGAGATGAGGTTTCACCACATTTCCCAGGCTGGTCTCGAACCCCTGGGCTTAGGCGATCCTCTCGCCTCCGCTTCCCAAGGTGCTGGGATGACAGGCTTGAGCCACTGCACTCGGGTAATATAAGGAGTAAGACATAATGATTAAACAAAGGTCAAGTAATGAAGTACACATGTGGCATAATGAAAAAACTTAGAGTTTTAAGCAATTTATGGATGGATACGAGAAGATCTGTAGCTGAAGAGACTGTCATTTCTGTGCTTTTAAAAAATTTGCCCTGAGAGCATCTCCTGGGATAGTTGTTTAACTGGAAGTAATCTACCAGGAAGCAGAGAAAACAATCAAATCTCTTGAGATCATTCAGGATAATAGGAATCATAACTAGGACAGAAGTAAGAGAAACAGAGGAAGAAAGCTACTTAAGAGACATCCAAGAGGTAAAATTAACAAAATTTTTATGAATAAATGAATTGGATATGTGATGCAGAGTTGATTTCACATTTTCTTACTTGGGTGGTTCTCTATTCCTAGAAATGGGAACAATTGCAGGATGGTCAAGTTTATAGGGGAAATTATAAATTATAATTTAGATATTTGGGATTGGCTGTACTGATGATAAGACCGAGTGTAATGAAACCCTGGTTAAATGAAACTGTGGCTCAAAACACAGAAATGGACGGAGAATAAAAATTTGGGAGGCATAGTGCAAGCAAGGCTTGAAGTCAGGAGAGAGCTTTTTGTCCACCAATAACTGATAGATGAAGAGAAGAGAGTTGAGACTGAAATACTGGACAACACTGACATTTTTAAATCAGCAGAGTCAAAGAAGCCCAGTGAAGACAAGAGGCCAGACAGATAAGAGAGAAACCATAAAAGGATAGTGGAAGCCGGGCTCGGTGGCTCAGCCTGTAATCCCGTGCCTTTGGGAGGCTGAGGTGGGTGGATTGCCTGAGCCCGCGGGTTCGAGACCCGCCTGGGCAGCGAGACCTCATCTCTACAATAAATCAAAAAATCAGCCGGGCGTGGTAGTGCATGCCTGTAATTCCAACTACTTGGAAGGCTGAGGGGGAAGGATCGCCAGAGCCCAGCAGGCTGAGGCTGCGGTGGCCGGGAGCGGCCACTGCACTCCAGTCTGGGCAACAGAGTGAAACTCCAACTCAAAAAAAAAAAAAAAAAAAGGATAGTGGAAATTACGCAGCCCACAGGAGAAGTGTGAATTCATGAGGAGAGTAGACAATATTAAGTGTCTCAAATAAGACAAACAAAATATTGAATCATCTCCATTGACTGGGTAAATATTTAAAGACTGATAATGATGTTGACAAAAACAATTTTAGTGGAACAAAATGTATTTAGCTTTCAGGCAATATTGAGAATTAAAATAGTAAAATAAGTGTATAATCTCCAAGAAATATGTTTTTAAAATTTAAGAAGGACAGCCGGGCTCGGTGGCTCAGCCTGTAATCCCGCACCTTTGGGAGGCTGAGGTGAGTGGATTGCCTGAGCCCGCGGGTTCGAGACCCGCCTGGGCAGCGAGACCTCATCTCTACAATAAATCAAAAAATCAGCTGGGCGTGGTAGCACATGCCTGTAATTCCAGCTACTTGGAAGGCTGAGGCGGAAGGATCGCCGGAGCCCAGCAGGTCGAGGCTGCGGTGGCTGGGAGCGGCCACTACACTCCAGTCTGGGTGACAGAGTGAGACTCCAACTCAAAAAAAAAAAAAAAATTAAGAAGGACAAGTGGTAGGTTAGAAGTGCTACCAAAGAAAGCTTCATTTTCTCCAAGGTTCCACATAGTTGTGTAAATTTGTCATAGTTGATGAGTTTGTCATTGGTCTTTTTCTAAAATTAGAAAACAGAATTTTAGATTGAATGAGGCTAAATCTTGCTATTCAAACTTTTAACAGATTGGTACACACACACACACACACACACACACACACACAAATGTGGAGGGACCAAAAAAAAACTGGAATTCATTTATAAAAATTGTGTATTTATTCCTACATGTCTAAATTTCAGTCACCTTCAAAGTACTCTCCATTTGACACAATACATCTAATGAGTTTTTTTCCACTCTTCAAAACAGTTTGTGAACATGTCCATTTTGTTGCCTTTTAGTGTTTCTGCCACTTTTTATTTCACCTCTTCCACAGAGGCTAAACATTTCCCTTTGCAGATCTTTTTCTTTTGGAAAAACAAAATAAGTCACTTGGCAAGATTCGGTGAATAGGGTGGGTGGGGCATGTGGATCATTTTACCATTTTTGGTAAAAACAAAACTGCTGAACACTCAATGTGAAGGAGACCAGAGCATAAGCTTGTTTTCTTGGCTTATGTTCAAGGAATCAAGCCTATACTCCCTCATCTCAGAGCAGATGTGATGTGGGGAGCAGACAAGCACTGCCACTGTCGCAGGCCTTGAGTACCCCAGACTTGTAGGCAACAGTCTCGCCTGGAAGCTCTGCATTCTAGCCAAAGGCAGGTGAGGGATGCAGCCTGCTATGTAAAGCGTAGCAGGCCTTGAGTACCCCAAGCTCGTAGGCAAGGTCTCGCTTGGAACCTCTGCATCCTAGCCAAAGGCAGGCTGTGAGGAGTGCAGCCTGCTACACGAAGCAGTGTCTCAGATGCCCACACATCCAGATAGTCTTAGCTACAATAAAGCCCTAGGTACAGAAAGATAAATGCAGAACAACTCACCTTCTAACAGCAGCATAATTCCACTGTGGTTCGCTCATCTCCCCTAACCTTGGTTTGTCACTTTATAATAAAGCAAAGCAACATGACATCAGTCACACCTGGCCCTGATGCCTGGCCTAGAAGCTGATACTGCTTGTTTTTACAATAATCCCTTCTACAGTTTTGCCCAATATAAGAAGTATGCTAAATAATAAACAGGCTCTCACCTATTTAGGAGAGAGACTCCCAATCCCACTATCTCTTGTCTTTCTTTCTCATTCCCTGCCCCCACCTGAGGCCCTACTATGTGGAGGCGGAACCTCCGCAAGTGGTGCCCAAACAGGGACCTGAGTACTGGGGATGGCATTGGCTGGAGAGGAACCCTCGAGGAGCCTGGCTTTTCTTGTGCAACATACATTGAGTAAGTACCGAGGGAAAAGGATTAATCATTGGGAGTAAAACATGGGACATTTACATTCTAAGAAACACACTCTGGGCAGATGTTAAAATCTATGCTGAAAGCTAGAGGAACTAAGATTACAGACAGGCAGTTAGATAGATTTTTACAGTTTATAGAGGAAGTATGTTCCTGGTTTCCTGAGGCCAGGACAGTTAACTTGACTACTTGGGAAAAAGTGAGTAATCATTTGAAGAATTTTTATGAAGTGTATGGTCCTGAACCCATGCCAGTAGATGCCTTTTCTCTGTGGAATCTAGTAAAGGATTGCTTGTACCCCTCTCATGAACTTCATAGAGCAGAGCAGATTCTTGTATTGCTGCGATGTTCAGCCCCCGACTTATGGTCCAGCAGGGATGGGAAGGATTTTTTCCCTGAAGATTTTCAGCAGGAGCTGTATGAGCCTGCTGCTCAATATCATAATGATAAGATATTTGTGGCCACCCGAGCCTCTGTGACCGCGTCTCCTGTGCCTTCAGGCTTGCCTACAAAAGAGGGTGAGCCCTCTGCTGCTTCTTTATCTTCTGATATTTTTGCTCAACTTATGGATTTGCTTACTGTTTTAGCTAAGAAGTGCTCAGTTTCAGAGGAGGAGGTGCCTTTGTGTCGCACTTTAAATTCAAAAGAGGAAGTGCTTTCAATACCGGTGTATCATTCCTCAATTTCTAAGGAGATCTCTCCCAGAGATGGCAAGGGCCCCTCCCTTGGATCTCAGGGACCCCTCAATTGGCGCCGACCAGAACCTTGCTCATGGGTTCTGGATCCGAGCCTTCTCCTTTTTTGGCTCCCATCCAAACTCGGCCGTCTGATATTAGGTGGCATCTGGTGCGTCTCTTCCCTTTACAGACAATTGTTCAATCTGCCTTGCTGCAGGGAGATGATTTGGAAAGATTCCACGCCTATCCGATAAACACTACAGGCTTTGATGAACAGGAAAGGGAGGTCCGAGAGTATCAGACTTTGTCTCTTAAGTCCCTGAAGGACCTTAAGCCTGCTGTGGCACAGTGTGGAGCTACAGCACCATTCCCATTAGCTATCCTGGAAACCATTTCACAAGAAGCTTTGACTCCCTCTGATTGGCATATGGTTGCAAAGGCATGCTTGTCGGGTGAGGACTATCTATTATGGAAGATTTCTGGGATAGATGCAAAGAGCAAGCTGAGAGAAACAGAGCTGGATATGGTTAATTTGGACATGCTTTGGGGCCAAGAGGCACATATCCTATATCCCTGAGCTGCGTATGGTCAGATCAGTGCTGACTACCATCGGCTGGAGTTAAGACAGAGCAGCTTTCCAAAATACGTCAGGCACCTGATGAGCCTTACCAAGATTTTGTATCTAGACTGTTGCAAGCTGTGGGTCGATTGGTGGTAGATGGAGAAGCAGGAACTCTTTTGGTAAAACTGGCCTATGAAAAGGCCAGTTCTGCCTGCCAAGCGGCCATTCGTCCCAGTAGTAAGAAGGGGGATCTATCAGATTATATTTGCTTGTGTGCTGACATTGGTCCTGCCTATATGCAGGGGATGGCCTCCCCATAAAACTTTTAATGTGATGAAATCTGGCAATGGAGGAACCCGAGGTGCTTGCTTCAACTGTGGGCAAATGGGTCATCTCAGCAGGCAATGCCCAACTCGTAATCTCAATTCAGGACTCCCGCCCAGAAGGGGCCATCCTACATCTGTGTGCCCACAATGCAAGTGGGTAATCCACTGGGCTAATGAATGCCACTTCAAGACAGATGCAAATGGAAATTCCCTGTCAGAAAACTTCCGGAGGGTTGAGTCCCGGGCCCCTCAAACAATTGGGGCTATGTCCATCTATCCCCAACAGCCCATGCCCAGCTCATCTCCTCAGGGAAGTCATCAACCCAACGGGTTGGCGATCTCTACCACGCCACCCCAGGGAGTGCCGGACTGGACCTCAGTTCCTCCTCCCACCTAGTATTATCCCCAGAGATGAGACCACAAGCCATTCCCATGGGTATGTATGGCCCACTCCCTGATGACATGGTGGGACTGTTACTGGGACATAGCAGTCTTTCCCTAAGGGCTTCCAAGTTCTCTCCAGAGTCATAGATTCTGACTACACTGGTGAAATTAAAGTTCTGGGAAATGCTCCTCAGAATATTATTACTCTTACTGCAGGCATGAAAATTGCCCAACTGGTGTTACACCCATTGAGAAAAATGAGACGTATTGTCTCCTCACAAAAGCGAGGGACTAATGCTTTTGGTTCTTTTGATCATGCCTATTGGGTGCAGGCCACTGGGGAAAAGCGGCCTGAGTATTCTTTGCATATAGAAGGCAAGACCTTTTGGGGTTTATTAGATACAAGGGCCGATGTCTCTGTCATTAGCCAGGTTCACTGGCCAACTTCTTGGCCTCTTCAGGAGGCTATGACATCTTTGCAAGGTATTGGACAGTCCAAATCTCCATTACACAGTAGCCAATTACTTAGGTAAACAGATGATGAAGGTCATGAAGAAGTCTTTCAGCCTTATGTACTTCCATTTCTACCACTTAATCTCTGGAGATGAGATGTCCTCCAAGCTATGAGGGTGTTACTTTACAGCCCCAGCCCTCTGGTCATTTCTCAAATGTTTGGTCAAGGATTTTTACCAAACCAAGGATTGGGAAATCAAGAAATGCAGTACCCCTTAACTCCCCCCATAAAAAATGGGAGGGTTGGTTAAGGTCACCCTGATGACCACTGATTTTCACTAATGGCCACTGCTTCTCCTGAGCCCCATCAGGAAACTGCTGATCCCATTACTTGGTTATCCAATGATCCTGTATGGGTGGAGCAGTGGCCACTCTCTGAAGAAAAGCTTGCAGCGGCCACAGCACTTGTTCAGGAGCAGCTTCTAGTCAGACACATTGAGCATTCCAACAGTCCTTGGGACACTCCTAACTTTGTAATTAAGAAAAAAATCAGGGACGTGGCATTTACTACAAGATTTATGGGCAGTAAATCGCTCCATGGAAATTACGGGTCCTCTGCAGCCCGGCCTGCCCTCACCAATGGCCATCCCTGCTGACTATCACTTATTTGTTATAGACTTAAAGGATTGTTTTTTCACTATTCTGCTTTTCCCTCAGGACCATAAACATTTTGCTTTCTCTTTGCCAGCTATTAATTTTCAGCAACGAGCTCAGAGATTTCAATGGAAGATTTTTACCTCAAGCCATGGCCAATAGTCCCACATTATGTCAAACTTTTGTGGTCAAGGCTCTCAGACCTGTCCAATCATGTTTTCCTGAAGCCTACATCATTCATAACATGGGTGACATCCTTGTTGCTCATCCTGATCCAGAACAACTTAAGGCTGTGTTTTTGAACCTACAATCTGCCCTTCAGCAATCTGGACTTATTATTGCTTCAGAAAAGGTCCAGACTATAGCCCCATATGAATATCTTGGTGGACTAATAAAAGGAAGCAATTTATGCATGCAGAAGTTGCAAATTCATTTGGATTCTTTATTAACCCTTAATGATTTTCAAAAGTTGTTGGGGGACATCAATTGGTTACGTCCCTCCTTGAGTATTTCTACTCAACTAATGCCACTTTTTGGTATATTGAAAGGAGATTCTGACCCTCGATCTCCAAGGCATCTCACCCCAGAAGCTCTAGCTGCATTGCAGCAGGTCCAGGAAGCTATTGCCCAACAACAGATTTTTTTTCATTTCTTTTACTGATCCTTGGTCATTTCTCATATTGCCCACTCCCTACTTACCAACAGGTGTATTTTGGCAACAGGGGCCGGTGGAATGGCTATACTTACCATCCTCACAACAACGCACTGTAACCCCATATTACGAATCTGTTGCTCTCCTCATTGTCAAGGGTCAGTGGCGAGCTAGGGAACTTTTTGGTCATGAACCTGCTTTAATTGCAGTTCCTTACACTGCTCCTCAGATGACTTGGCTCTGGAAAACATGCCCTGTGTGGCAGATGGCTGTAGCCCACTTTGCTGGACAAGAAGACTCCGATTATCCTCCTTCTTGACTTCTTACTTTTGCAAAAAATCACTCTTTTATCTTCCCTCAGGTTACTAGTGCTCAACCTCTGCAAGATACTGATTTGGTTTTTACAGATGGCTTCTCTTCTGGAACAGCCGTCACTGTCATTAATGGTGTTCTTTCTTGTTTTCAGACAGATTATGATTCTGCTCAATGGGTCGAACTGTTTGCAGTTTGTCAGGTTTTTGCTAATCTCCTTAAGAGACCCTATAATCTTTACATTGACAGGCATTATGCTGTAGGTGTGCTGCGTCATTTGGAAACTGCTAGTCTTCGTACTGTCTCTTCCTCCTCCCCCACTGACATAATTACTCTTTTACAGACCATTCAATCACTTATCCGCACTCGTATGGAGGCCTTTTATGTTGCTCATATTCGTGCTCATTCTGTCCTCCCTGGTCTGTTATCCAAAGACAATGCCCTTGCTGATTAGGCTACGCGATTTTTTGCCTTTCCTTTATTGTCTCCGGCTTCCATGGCTGTCGTTTCCCATGCTTCATTATCAGAATGCCCAAAGTTGACGTTGCCAATTTTCATTGCCTAGAGAAATGGCTCAACAAATAGTAAAAAACCGTCCTATTTGTCCTCAGTTTCACTCTCCTCCTACTGAGGGTGTGAATCCCCGAGGTTTGCTGCCAGGACACTCATGGCAAATGGATGTCACACACATCCCTTCTTTTGGAAAGTTGGCTTATGTGCACATAACAGTGGACACGTGCTCTGGTTTTATTTTTGCCTCAGCCCGATCAGGAGAAGCAGCTCGATATGTTATAGCTCATTGCTTTGAAACCTTCGCTGTCATGGACATTCCCAAGTCTATTGACTGACGATGGTCCTGCTTATGTTAGCAAACCTTTTGCCTAATTTTGCTCCACATTTCAAATTTCTCATACTACTGGAATCCCCTATAATCCACAGGGGGAAGACATAGTGGAGCATGCCAATAGAACACTCAAGATCCAATTATTAAAATTAAAAAAGGGGGAATATACTCATTCCTCCCCACATACACTATTGGCACATGCATTATTTACTCTTAATTTTCTTAATCTGGATAATAAAGGAGTATCAGCTGCAGAACACTGTTGGCATCCTGCTCCCAAAGCAGAGGCTTTGGTTCGTTGGAAGTATCTCATGTAGGGATGAGGCAGTGCTTGTGTTTTCCCTAGGAATGCAGAGGGACCCCAATGGCTCCCAACGTGATTCTTCCGACTCTACACCGATCCCCAACTCCAGTAATCAAGAGAGAATCAGACAGGAAGCCTGATCCCTCCATTCAAGAGGTAGTGCATCATCCCACCGGGAATTGAACCTTCCCCACAGCCCCACTCTGGGATAGCACATCAAGCTGCTCCTCCTTCTTGGACACAACTGGAGACGCTAACAGCTAAAGCCGAAAACATGTTTCCACCCTGGCGTAGGTGTCATTATTCTGTGACCACCTGGCATCGTATCCCCCACACTAGAGAAGGTGTCATGGACTGGACTACTCCAGATCCACAAACTACATCTGAATTACAACATGTTGAAACCTCTGGAGGGTGGTTGAAAACGGTCCTTTCCACCTCAGCAGTACACCCTCAACTTGGTTTTTGGAAACTTATGGCGGCTTTGGGGCCCATTCTCATCTCCCACCAGTCTAAATCAAGCCAACCATCTTACAATGGCTCCCATAAGGTGTTTGCCTGTGTTCCCTCCCTTATGTTTTATTAACAGGGCCCTGGACTATTACCATGGAATCTTCCTATTTTTCTTTAAAGTGTCCTCATTGTAACCTTACTAATTGTGTTTCTCCTCATAATGGAGGACAGCAAGTTGTGGTACTGCATCAGCCCCCTTTTGTTATGATGCCTGCATATATTTCTGGGCCATGGTATCAGGACTATGGCTGGCATGTACTTTCTCAAATGTCCACCCTGCTTGATCACCAGCGAAGATTTATTGGACTTCTAGTTGCCAGTATTACTGTTTTGCTTATGCTGATTGCAACAGCCACCGCTTCAGCAATGGCTTTGACTCAAGAAATCCACACTGCTCAGTACATAAGCCATTTGGCTAAGAACATTTCTACTGCTCTATCCAGCCAAGAAGTCATTGACATTAAACTGGAAGCACAATTCAACGCACCGGAGGAGACGGTGCTGCTCTAAAGACTCGGATTATATTACGATGTCATGCAGAGTTCCAGTGGATCTGTGTAACCTCTAAGCCTTATACTAATTCTGAATGGTGTTGGGATCTGGTTAGAAATCATTTGCTGGGAATTTGGTCCTCTAATAACATATCTTTAGACATTGCATGATTGTATCAAGATATTGTTGTTATTTCTACATCTGAGTTACCTCTATTGTCTGCTAGCACATTGGCTAATAATATTCTTAATAAGGTTAGACAATTGGTATTGTTGCATAACATATGGTCTGCAGTGTATTGTTTAATAGCATTAGGAGTGCTAATTTTAATTTTACTGTCGTGTTTCCCAGTCTGCATTCAGGCAAGAGTACGAGCCAATAAGGATCTCCAAGTAGAGGTCCACAAACTGCACTTAACAGAAAAAGAAAGGAGGAGATGAAGGAGACCAGAGCATAAGCTGCCAAGGTCCTTGTGTTCTTGGCTTGTGTTCAAGGAACCAAGTCTATACTCCATCTCAGAGCAGATGTGATGTGGGAAGCAGACAAGCACTGCCACTGTAGCAGGCCTTGAGTACCCCAGGCTTGTAGGCAATGGTCTCGCCTGGAACCTCTGCATCCTAGCCAAAGGCAGGTGTGAGGATTGCAGCCTGCTACATGAAGCAGTGTCTCAGATGCCCACACATCCAGATAAAGTCTTAGCTACAATAAAGCCCTAGGTACAAAAAGATAAACACAGAACAACTCTCCTTCTAATAGCAATTATAATTCCACTGTGGTTCACTCATCTCCCCTAACTTTGATTTGCTACTTTATAATAAAGTAAAGCAACATGACATCTGTCACACCTGGCCCAGATGCCTGGTCTAAAAGCTGATACTGTTTGTTTTTGCAATAATCCCTTGTACAGTTTTGTCCTAGTTTTGCCCTATATGAGAAATATGCCAAATAATAAACGGGTTCTCACCTATTGAAGACAGAGATCTCCCAATCCCTCTATCTCTTGTCTTTCTTTCTCATTCCCTTCCCCCACCTCAGGCCCTACTCAGTGGAAGCTGGACCTCTGCATCAATGTGGCATTGGCAGGTACACTCTAAATCACCCATCATGAAATGGACAAACAGATGCATTGAAAGAAACTCCCCCAGCCAAAAAAAGTCTCTGGTGCCAAATGCAGCCTCTCACAACATTAGCTGGTACACAAATGCCAATGGGATTCCTAGAACACTTACCTAGCAGGAGAAGCCTGCACTACAAGGTGCCCACTGGACAAAAGATAATTCTGGTTTTCTTTGGTTCCTTCCTCGTGTGTATTTATGCTCCCATGCTTATACACACACAGACACATCAATTAACAGATTTTCAATAAACTGTGTCACAAACATGTCACATTTTTCTGATTTTCCCCGATTCTGATGTCAGTACCTTTTCCTGCCCATTTTGCTTCCAGTAAGCCCTATGATTTTGTCACTTATATTCTCTAAACTTAGCTGCCTTTTTTCCAGATTTTTATTTAATTGTAGAATCTATTAGGTAAAGAGAAGACTGTAGAAAATAATGTAGCACACACTTGTGTACATGACACTCAACTTTCTAAATCATAACCTTTAAGCAATTTTGCTTAGGAAAGTGAAACATCTTTGTCATTAGGTCAGAATTTACTATTTTTAATGAAGAAATTTATATAATGAAAATTATGCCTAGAATCTAGATCTGGACCTGTGGGAAAATAAGTTTCTGTTGTTTTAAACTACCTGTTCTTTGGTTTTTGTTGTTAGGGCAGCCTTAAGACACTAATACATTTATTCTTTTAAAAGTATTTTCTTAGTGCTACCTGCCTGACAGACATAAAACTAAGAAGTAGAAATAAGAAAAATAGACATAATTTATATAATTATGGCACTCACGATAAATCCAAAAAGAAGCCAAATGCATTATATTACAAATTGTGATAAGGACTTTGAAGCAATATATAGGGCACAGAGTGACAGCAATAGGGAGGACCTTATTAAGAGTAGATGATCAAAGAGATCTTCCTGAAAAAACAAAGTGCAAGCTGAGAAAGATGTTACCTGGGAAAACGTGAGCAAAATAGATAAGTCCCAGCTGAAGAATCAGCAATAATTTGTTGAAACAGCTTTAGCATACTAAGCAAATATTTTCTGTGTTGGGACTGTAGCTACATGAAGGCTCAAACAGGTTCTTGTACTGGTTTCCTGTTTCTATTGGAACAAAGGAACACAAGTTTAGTGACTTAAAAACACATGAAATTTTTCACCTTATAGTTATGAAGGTCATTAATTCTGTATTTAAGGTGTCAACAGTACTATGCTCCCTTTGGATATTTGAAGGACGCATCAATTTATTTACCTTTTCCAGCTAGTTTCTAAAGGTAACTGCATTCCTTGGTTCATGGGCCTTTCCTCTATCTTCAGATTCATGAAGATAGCTGAAGACAGCATCTCAGCTCAATCTCTCTCTCTCCCCCCACCTTTGTCTTTCCATCTCCCTTTCCTGTTCTTACCTGTGATTTTGTCAACACATCTCCTTTCTGACTTTGATCCTCTTCCCTTTTGTAAGGACTTTTGTAATTATATCAGTCCCATCCAGATAATCCCAATTAATCTCCCCATTTCCAGATCCTTAACTAAATCATGTGCTAAATTTCTGTGGCCATTTAAAGTAACATATTCACATGTTTGGGGAATTATGATAAGGACATATTTGCAGGGAGTGAGGTGAGAGGACACAAGTGTGTCTACCACAGGTCCTGACTTTTTTCCAGATCTGCAGGTTTATGAAGATACTCCTCCCCGAACTCTGTTTCCCCATTTTCATGCTTACATTGAACATTGCACATGTATTTTCTTTGAAATAAAGATTCAAACAGCAGTGAGTAGAAGCCAAGAAAAGTTGTGATCAATCGGAAAGTGAAAAACGAGCTTGAAAAACAAATAAGTAAGATTCTCAAATAATGTGGAGTGCTTATGTGAAGATTTGAAGTTGAACATAATGGATGTAGAATGATATCAAACTGGGTAATTTTATTTCCTTGGAAACATTTACTTGTACTGGTACAGATGTGCAGTAAAGAGACAGCTCTCTTCATTCAGGTGACAATTCTGATAGTTCAGTGAAATAGTTTATCTCTCAGAAGACAACTATGTTTCCAAATGTAACTTTTATTGATACTTCAGAATGTTTAGCCAGAGTCCACAGCCAGGGACCAAGAGAGGCTAATTACCCCAGATTATATAAATAGTCAAGGATACTTGCAATTTCCAGTTTGATAAACTATGTATTCTTGGGTGACCTAGATGCTGAAGATAATAATTATTTCAGTGAATTACTGGATGCTTATAAGTGATTATGTACATAAATATGTTTGAGTAAAACAGCATTATTATTTTTTTAAAACTAGAAAATTAAATGCAAAGGTGTCATTGACAATATCATAAAAATATAGATGAATATAAAATAAGAAGGATTAAATATAAAATAAGACGGATGAAAAAAGAAGAATGGGAGAAATCAACATAACTTTAGCTGGTTCTAACTGTTCTTCTCTCCTTTTGCTTCTGTGCCCCTGGACAAGTGGGCAGCCTCCTGGGTAGATACCGGGAAGAAGCCCACTTAACCCATGGAAAACCAGGCACTCTGGCTACATCATGACCATTTTTTGGCCTCTTACTTTCTTCAATATCACATATCTTGTAGTCTTATCTGTAATATTCAGCTGGGTGGATAAATAATGAACAAGCCCACAAACACTAACCCTCTCCACAATGACATTACAATGCATTTTTCTTACTCTCTCTAATGCTTGATGATGTTTACTTTGGAAGGGAAAATAGCCCTAGTCATGAGAGTTCTCTGTTTTACTTGATTTTAATATAATACATGATAATATAAACGAATATAGGAAAAGCTACTTCTGAAAAACGATGACAATGCCCCCATTGCATCACTAGAAAGCACATAAATAAATATCAAATATTTTATTTTGTAAACACATTAGTAACATATGAAATCAGAGTACCAAATAAACCTGAGAATCCAAAAATGTGAGAGCCTTTTCTTGTTTTTCAAATAGGAGTTAACAAATACAGGAGCATCTGTGAACATTTATACAGGAGATATTGCCAGGTAAGGTCATGCCTGAGTCCTGAGTAATATGCCCATTTTTTTAGTTCAAAAATCATGGGGAGGAATAAGATGCTGTGACTGAAAATGCACAAAGGTTTGAGATTGTTCCTCAGAGTATAGGGTCAGGCAAATATCCTATGTCCAATTGAAAAGGATAAAGAATTTTAATAAACCAACAATTGGGTCATTTTAAATGAATTAAATCTAAATAAGCCGCAATCATAAATGATATATTATGAATGTTTATAAAACATTAGCATATCTCAAATTTGCTTTTTCTGAAGTGCAAAAACGAGAAAGTCACCTACTTTTTACAAGCTTCCTATGCTAACCATAACTCTAATTCCAATTTTTTAGGATTATAAATTATTTACAAAAGAGATCCATCAATATCAGTCCTGTATTATACAAGTGTTTTGAGAATTAAAATAAGATCATATGTGTAAATGCACAATTCATATATAAGACATATATTCACATATGAGGAAAAATCAAATGAAATAAAATAAACATTCTAAAACATTATAGAACATTCTAAAACATTATAGAAGAATTTCAAACAGATTTTGTTTTGCTTTTAATGATAAACGATTAAGGTCTAAAAGTATCATTTATTAATTCCTTATTAATGGTATTAATCAGAGTATTTTACATGTATTATCTCACTTTATCCATACAGCAAACCCATGAGGTAGTTTTATGATGATTCCCATATTACGCATGAGGCTTAAAGTGGAGTCAGATAACTTAAAATTAAATAAATAGCAAGTGACAGAGCTGAAATTTGGACCCATATTCTGACACCAGAACCCCACTGTTTTAGCTACAAAAATGGAGATAAGTAGCTAGAAAACTATTTTTAATCGTGGAAATATGTTAGGTTTTATTCCAAAAAGGAAATAAATTGACAACATATGTGTTAGCATGGAGTAAATTGCATTTATGAAACAACATAAGTACTTTCAGATGAAACCATTATGTATAAAAACGATGTGTGTGAAAAAAACAAATTAACATTTTATTAAGGTTTGTAAATATTTGATAGAGGTATCATGTTTCTACCATCATATTAAACACTCAAAGTAGGACAACCCTCTTGGGTCTCCTCCCACTGTGGGAGCTTTTCTCTGTCCTCTCAATAAATCCTGCTTTCAGGAAAAAAAAGCACAAAGTATAAAACTGATACATTTTCTGGATTATAATGGCAAAAAAGCAAATCAATAAAATAGTTCCACCATATTGCTCTGCCTTTATTTCTGTATTCTAGATTAGACATATTTATATAACTTTGTGATTGTTAATGCTTTGAAACTTTGTATCTACTTTTAAATAAATATGCAGATCTCATTAAAATCTTCAAACACACTGAATATCAACTTGTCACAGTTGAACATTAATTCAAGGACAGCCATTGGATACCACCTCTGTGATGTGTGTAATAAACTAACACCTTGTACTTTTCAAAGCAGAAAACCATGACTTGCCAATCCATAAATGATTTGGTTTTGGGAGAATTTTACTGCTTACTGCATAGGAATTAGTTGAGGCTTAAACCTTCGTGAAACTGTATATTGGCATTTAACTAACTTGACTCTTTTTGGGGTTGAGGAGTGATTGATTGATCAGAGTAATAAATGACTTTTCTGGCCAATAGACTTCCTAGGAGAATCAAAACAGTCATATGATCAGCCGCCAGCTTCACCAGATCAAATTGACCACTCAGCAATTTTATCCATTGTTCTCCTGTAAACTTTTGAACTGTGCTGTAAAACTAAATTGGCTTTTATCAAGGTTGATTTGGTTTATATTATTTTTATAGCCAAAATAAAATTTTTTTAAAGAAATTCAAATTAAGTCTAAAAAATTTTTTTTTCCTTGAGTAAACAGCTGATTTCTGTTTTTCTCCGGTCTTAAATTATTACCTAATTGTCTCTGTTCTTATGTAGGAAGAAACCTAAATAATGTCAATAAGATGTCACTAAAATGGAGGCGGAACATCAGCAAGAAAAGTCTTTTGCAATTGTCCTAAGAGCTAATTTTTCTCTCTTTGGATATGGGTGGCCATGATGGTAATCACTCAGCAGTATGTGGTGGTAATTAGAACAGGTGAGAGAAAGAGCACTTTTTCTCCACTCTAGAAAGATGAGCTGTAGGCTTCCTAAAAAAGTTGTGATGTCAAAAGAAATCTAGTTAAAGTTTATTGTCAAATTTCATTCTTTTTTCTTTCATACCGTCACTGGCCCATTTATATATTGCTATTCAAATAACAAGTTGTGAAATATTACAAGAAATAAGTTACCAAGAAAGCTACATGAATCAGATTAAAAAACATGGAGATGTATAACCTAATTAAATTTGACAATGCACACTAAAATTGATGTACAACTTTATTGGCTTTAAAATGTGTCAACCTTATGTATTGAGACTTGTTTTTATATTTTCACTATAGAATCAATGTAATATATTTTAAATATTAAAGTGATATTTGTCATAATATTGTAATTTGAAAGCTGAATCAATACACATAAAGTCAAGAGGCAGATCATATTTTTAGATAGGTATCTTGGATTGTTAGTATAACAAAAATTCATCCATCTCTGATTTTTGGTTTATTTCAGTGGTTTCTGGGAACATTAAGCAGTAGTGATTTGTGGACAACTAATGCAAGGAAATTGATTCCAGGTTGATTAATATTTAAAAGTAAGAGAATTTGAGCTAAAATTATTATTATTATTATTTATTATTATTATTATTATTATTATTATGAGTTGGAGTCTCACTCTGTCACCCAGACTGGAGTGACTCCCGGCCACTGCAGTCTTGACCTGCTGAACTCCGGCAATCCTTCCGCCTCAGCCTTCCGAGTAGCCGGAATTACAGGCATGCGCTACCACACCCAGCTGATTTTTTTTTTTTTTTTGATATTGTAGAGATGAGGTCTCGCTAAATTGCCCAGGCGGGTCTCAAACCCGCGGGCTCAGGCAATCCACTCACCTCAGCCTCCCAAAGCGCGGGATTACAGGCTGAGCCACCAAGCCTGGCTTAAAGTTAATTTTCTAAAGTCATTATAAGGACTTTATTTACAAACAAAATGTAGCCCAAATTCAGTCATGTTGTAATCTTTGAATTTACTGTCAAATTTTACTCATGATATCTAGGCAAATGTGATTAACTGGATTTGAAATATAGAGAAATTGTACCATCAAATATAGAATGTTTGCATATAAATTTTTTTTAAATATTATTTTTTATTTATTAGCAATAGCAAAACTTTGCACTGTGGATAAGTTATACAAGTCAAAGACCCAATTGCCTTCTCTTATGGTTTTGGATAACATGACATTTTGAACAGCACAAGCTAATTATATTTTTTTCTGTATACAGAGAACATTTTGAGAGTAGAATCTATATGTCATTAAGCTCTTGTCTATCAACTCCGGATCTACTTTTCTATATATTAGTGTTGCAATGGCCAGTCTCTACAAATGACATTTCTCCTGTCTGTTACCTTCTTGATAGAGTCTGTCAGCAGGTAACATCAGAGAAAGATTAAGAGATAGAAGAAAGAGCAGGAATTACTTGCTTCCTGTTTTGGTGACTTCACTCTTGAAATGACCTTTACTCTGGATCCAACCTCCAGCTTATTTTGACATACCAGAGCTAACCTTGTGGCTCCTCTTAGAGGTCCTAGCACCTGCCAAGCAGCCTTTTCTCTCCAGAATTGTGAGTTCCAGTTATGTGGGACCACTCCCTTGTTGTACCAGTGGAAACTGGGCTACCGCCCCTCCTAAAAGTCTCAGTTCCTCCAAAGGACCCCATCTTTCCCTTTTTGTCTCTTCAGCCCCAGGAGTTGAAGCTACTTTTCAAAATCATTATTTCTTTGTTACTTTGATTTTTATTTTGCTTTTTAGCCTTCCAACACCAATGCCCCAGGTCCCTAAAGTAAATTCACTCTATTGAAAAACTTAATGGTTTTTGCCATTAAACTGATGGATACACAGCATATATTTAGTCTTGCTAAAATTCCTGGTATGTAGAACCATATTTGGCTTACGACAAGCCTTTAATAGTTGTTGAATAAACTTTTTTTGTTGTTCTTGAGAAAATCAGTAAAATGGGTAAAAAGATAACATAAATGTCTAATAGAAAATAGATGCCCTTTCTTCTTTCCTTCCTTTCTTCTTTCTATCCTTTTTTTCTTTGTTTCCTTCTTTCTTCATATTTTTAAAAATTTTATTTAAATCCCTAGAGCACTCTGAAGAGTAAACATTATCATCCCATATTTTGCAGGCAAATAAGCTCAGTTAGGGAAAATGTGACTTGCCCCAAACAGAAATCCACAAAATGGTTAGTGAAGGATTTGCACTGTCTGATCCTGAAATTCAGACACTTTTCATTATATCATACTTGGTGATATATTAATTTAAAAAATAGCAAAATAGCTAGAGAAATTTCTTCTTCTCTTTCCTCGTGTCTAGAAAATGCCATTTAGTGTTCAAAACTTCCTTCAGTTTTATTTTTATGAGTGGGATTGTCTATCCATTTTTGGCAAATTAATTTTAATACCCACTTCTAATTTAAAAATTAGAAACCTAAATATTGAAAACCACCTGAAATGGACATGTGTTTGTGCTGTCTGCTAATGAAATTAGTATAACTTATTTTAACTTATTTTAAGATTGAAAAATTGGCTTTTTATTATTACTTCTTAGCTTTTCTTGACTTTACAAACAGAAAAAAAGTTGTTTTGAAATCTCTCTTCTCTATAAATGCTGAGTTGAATTGCAGCCCCACGTCCTGCCATGTCTACTTCCAAATAAAAACGTCTTATCAATGATTTGAAATTTTAAACATTTTAAGCCATGTGGCAATTAAATCATGCATATGTGATTTCTATATTTAAATGTGCTTGCTAATATTTCCAATCTCTATTTGCATATTTAATATTATGCAACTCAGTCCATAGAAGTTTTAAAAATAGTTGACACCTATTCTCTATATTCTAGGCACTGGAATCTAGGGATATAGTCATAAAAACACAGGCATTGCCTTCAAGGAGCTTGCAACCATTTGATCATGTTGGACATATTAAATTCAAGAATGAGAAAAAAAATTCTAGTATGTATACAGTCTTTATAAGAAAAAAGGAAAATTCAAATATTGTGAAGCAGGCCCTGTGTTATGACCTAGGCCTTTATTTAGACAAATTGGAAACTCTGAAACAGTTTCAGTCATCAGCAGAATGGGTTCTCTGAGAGCCAGTTTATACACCTAGCACTAATACAATCAAGATATGAACTTTACATTAGATTAAAAAAATGAAAACCTAGCCTTTAGGTAGGTGGAAAGGATATCTAAGCACAGCAGCAATTCAACTAATTCTCATGAGGTTAAGGTCTTCTAAACAATTAAATGTCTAAAGGACTACAACTTACAGGAATGGAAAGTCTGAAGATGAATGTCTTGATATCAACTAAATGTCATATAAGCAAGTGTTCACACAAAAGCTCTCAAGAATGCTGAGCTCTCTCTGTCTAAATCTGCCTCTAACCCAAATGATCAAGATCCCTTAGTTTTTTGTTTGTTTGTTTTATTTGTTTGTTTTTCCTAATTGTGAATACAACTGGTTTGAACTTTCTGACCTAATCTGCATTGTGTTCTATCACCTAGGACAAGCTATCCAGTCTGACTGAAAAACTCAGTTATGCAACCCATACTTACCACATCAAAACCCAGTGTCATAACTCCCAAAAGATGGAAGAAGTATAGCATGTCAAAAATTAAAAGAAAATCAGAACAACTCCTGGAAGTTTAGCAATAGGTCTTTAATGTTTAGCAGATTCTGCTTTCAATGTCACTCATTTTCAGGGGAAACTTTTCATGTGTCTGAAATTATTTTGATTCAAAATTTACTTTTATCCTAAGATTTCAAGTAGATTTTTTCATGAAGAACACTTTGGGGGTTATATATTCTGCATCCATTTATAACATTTTGTTGCCTTCGCGTACATATGACAAGTAAGGATAGAATTCTATGCGACATTTTTTTCCTTTGTTACTCTGTAAGTGCTGTTTTATTATATTATACCATTCAAGAATGCTTGGAAGAAGTTGAAATTCCATTTTACTCGCTTTTGTATATCACTTTAAATTTCTTGGATCAATGTGGAATTTTATCTTTCCTTGCAGAAGATGAAAATGTTCCTTAAGTATTTCTTTTAGTATGAATGTGTTTTCATTAGAGTTTCAATAAATGTAATTCAGCCTCTACATGGCCATACTATGTTTTTTATTTGTTTGTGTTTATCTTATTGTTGTTGCTGTTTTGCATCAGTAATGTTTTCTTGTTATTTCTAAATTATAATTTTTATTTATTTGTTCATAGTAAGTTCTTCAGGTTAGTCTTTCATTGTGAATATTTTAATTCAAATTCTTAGAGTTTTTCTTCATATATCTTCTACTACTGCAATATGATTTTCTATGCCATCAAACTTCTACCGAATGCCATCATTGTAATTTCTAATCCACACATTTTTGCTCACTCTACTTGAAAGTTTTTTGGACTTCAAAATATTTCATATTTATGATGGGCACATTAGCCTCATTTATGCAGCACCTTGAATTTTGTTGAGAACACAAGTCTAACACATTCCAGTGTTTTTCAATAAAATGTATTTAAAATGATTATTTTTTCAGTTTCTAAAGTTGTTCCCCTTTTCTGAACCTCGTAATCTTTTCTAAGACATTTTAATTTTTCCTCTGTCTGCAAATTCCTAAAAAGAGATGTATATACTACATGTCTTTAATCAAAATAGTACTGGAGTGGGTTCTGTAAGAGTTTATTATAGGTTTCTTCTTCTTTTGAATTTTTGTTGTTGTTGTTGTTGTTCAGTAGGCTCTTTAAGTTTCAGGAATTCTTTACTTATTTATATAGTTGTTTTTATTTGTTTTTAATGCAACAGCCTGGTATGGTTAGGAGGTACAAATTAAGAAAGAAAGAAAAAAAAATATTTATTCAAGGTAAAGGATTTTATCTGCATGACATAAACATGAAACAAGCATCAATAAATAAACATCCACCTTCTATCCCAGATTACAGCAATGGGGCATATTTGCCAGCTGGAGAAAAAAATACATTTTTGGAAAATATCACTTCTTTTAGAGTAATGAGACTACCAGATTACACATGACACCTCAGAAGTTGTTTTTTTGTTTGTTTACTTTTGCTTTATACTCTACCCTGAGAGTGAGATTTTGCCTACCAGTATATGCTCCTCTCCCCATTGCTTTGTGGTTGAATTTGGGGTGAGGAAGCTAGTGACAAAGAGAGGAATTAGTAGGACTCAAAATGACCTTGTTGGGGACCAAAGAATTAAACAAAATTAATGTTTGATATGTAAAACCAAAATAAATGAAAAAAGACAAATTCATTTCAAGGTTGCCAAAAACTGCAAAGTCAGGAATTGTCAGGACTGAACGCAGCTAAGGAAACTACAAGTTTGAGACCAAGCAAGTAAGAAGTAGGTCCATGGGAACCTATGTAAGGACAATGATACAGTTTTCAAGAGGGATGAGAAAGGATCACGTCACTGAAGATAAGATATTTTCTTATAAACCAGTCAGAAGAGGAGACAGAATAAGTTGCCCTGACTTTAAAGTTAAGAAGAAGAATGAGTGTAACTGAATGCCATCATTTTAGAATATTTTTTCTTTTTAAAAAACTCGCAGTATTGGCACATCCTAAGCTTGAGACAACCAATGCCCCAGTTTAAGCTCAAGTTTTTAGATGAAGGCAACATCATACAGGTAAAGAAGGGCCTGCTGACTTGACTGAAGTCTCTTCAATAATAAAATAGTAGTGATAAGGTAATGGTTTTTATTAGTTTCTGTCATTTCCCTGATAAATCCAGTTAATTATGGCTATGTGAGAGTTTTTTCTTCACACAGGAAATCAAACTAAAATTCCATTGTATTTGATCTTGTTGATAGTTACATCTTTTTCCTGAAGAATAGGTTGTGCTTTTATTGTACATGTGATAAAAATGTTTCTGAATAAGATGTGTTTCACAGAACTTTGAGAAATCATAAGAGCAAAACATCAATTTAGTTGCTTTTGTTGTGGTACTGTTTTTATTTCTTCATTAGACATGAAATTCATTAATAAACCCCATCTTTATTATTTATGAGATTTTAACTCTAATTTGTCTCTGAAACCCTGCTGCAAATTTATATTAGGTTAAAAGCATACAAATCAGTTCACTTAAACCCAGTCTAGAGAACGTACATTTGCGAAGAGTGGAAAGAAAGTCAAGAACAGACTTTCATAAGACATTGGTACAAGAGGAAGAAAATAGTCTAAATACTGAACACATGCAGTTTGTTTAAGCAACAGTGTAACCCTCAGATGGTCAAGATTATTTTAAGATTATTTTATTCTATGAACATTATCTATCAATTAAGGATTAATGAAGTATAGCAAAGGTCAAATTTGTAAAAGGAGGTGAGAGGAGTGTTGCTATAATAATTCTTTAATTTTGTTTTATTGAGTTTAACAATGTCAGAGTGAAAGGGTAACTGCATTCTTTTTTCCAACACCCATGTAGCTTCAATCCCCAGAGCATGGCATTACATTTAAGAACTGCAGTATTGCATTAGTAACGAAAGTATATTGTCCAAGTCATTACCTTCATTACCATCATTACCTTCTTGAAAACTGCAGATATCAGCTAAAATAGTTTGAAAACATTCTTGAACTCTTTCTAGTTTTCTATGCTATTTTCCCTTGTATCTTTCTACTTAACTAAATATTTCATTTTCTTCCTTGCTTCCCATCTATTTTACTCCATTCAGGATGCTAGAATGCAACAACATAAACTAGGAGGCTTATAAACAATATAATTTTATTACTCACAGTTCTGGAGACTGGACAGTATAAGATCAAGGCACCTGCTGATTCAGTGTCTGTGAGGCAGACTTCCTGGATCACAGAGAGCTGTCTCCTTCCTCTGTTTTTACAAGATAGAAGGAATAAATAAATGTCCTTAGGGATCTTTTATATGAGCACTAATTCCATTCATGAAGGATCCACTCTTGTGATCTAATCATTTCCAAATACAGTCACATTGGGAAGTAGATGTCAACATATTAATTTTTGGAGAACACAGCATTCAGTGTATAATACTATCTTTTAAAAATATATCTGAAGTTATTTATTAGGTATATTCTATGACAAGATAAAATTCAAGTGATATTTCAGAAGAAAGAGAAAAGGTAGAGAAAATATAATGTGAAACTATAGGTAAGGTTTGGTACTAAAAATCCATGTCATATAAATTTTTCACAGATTGAATTTCTGGGTTTTTAAAAAAATCACATTTGAAAGGGTTTAGTCTTTTTGCCTCAGCATAACCATTAGAAAACATTCAGACATTCTACTGCAGGACAACCAGCAGCCTAACCCATCCCCCTCAGCAAATCTTCAGATGCAAGACCAGGACTGTCCAACCATTCATGGTTTAGCATAATAATCTCTGGTAAACTTTTAGGTTCCTTGTCAAGGCCAAAGATCAAAGATCACCCTTTGGCTGACCAAAGTCTTAAAAGTAATAATAGACCACCCCACCTTTGGTCAAGGAATTTGCGGGTTGCAAATGTCTAACAAGTCTTTTGCAGGAATCCTCTCCCCCGGGGTTAACATAATCAGCCCTTTGTGACCTATATGACACAGATAAGCTACATCATGGCGGCAACCCACCCATCCGACTGCTGTCCACCACCTGACGTCAGTACCTGCACTTGCCTGCCCCTTTGTGATGACGTGGAGCAGACCACCACCCAATCACCTTAATGATTTTCCATCTAGGGGAATGGTTAAAAGGACTCAACCACAAGCAACCAGCGGCCATTGCCTGGTTGGACACTGGTGTGGTCATGTCCTCTTTGAGCTATGGTTCCTGGTTTTGGTCCCCCTCCCCCACCTTGGGGAGGTGAATCTTCTTTCTCCTTTCTCTAATTTACTTTTAAGTAAACTTTTCTTTCTTAACCTTTTTGTGTGTCATAATTCTTTGTATTTACTCGGATCTCTGGGTTACTGCTGCTGTGCCTCCCCTCTTCACTCCTCCAGCACACTGCCCTCACCATGTCCAGACCCTAACAACGTTAAAAAAAAAAAGGATAATTGCATAACTTTTCTTACAGATTACATTGCAGATTGCAATTCTCCATGGCAGATTGATTATATTATTTTAGTGACACTAAGAGGCAGAAGCAAGAAAAAAACATTTCAAGCCTCATGTTTGCCAGGACAAATCTTTAAAAAAATTTTTCGGCCATAATATTTACAGTTATGTTTTAATATTTTACACACTTAAAATTACTACCCATGGAGAAAACACTTTAAAATTCTTACTATGGTAACTGTGATTTGGGCTTTCTCATGCTACATTACCATATACTCTGCTCTATAAAACATGGTCCAAAATATCCATAAAAATAAAGCTAGTTGTATAAGTAATGCACTATTTTTCTAGTCATGAGACCTTTGCTAGAAATGCAAGATCATATAATGATGGCCTGCATCAATATTAGTATCCCAGCATCATTAGTTAATATAACCTAATGCTGTTTGATACAATACTGATTCCTATAAATGGAACAAAAATTAAAACAAGTCAATACAAACCAACAGCAGAAAAGGTGGACTCAAGTTCGCCAGATCCTAATGTGGAATATTGCAAAATAACAAATAGGGACCTTAAGTAGTAATAAGGATGGACTAAATCTTATGGCATGATTATGACTATCTCTTTGTACATAATCAGTTTGGGTCATTTGGTTACATTGCTAATAAAATAAAAATATTGTATTCCATCGTTATATAGACTGCTTCAAGTTTGATAACCACAGGCAAACTCTGTATATTCTAACCAGCTGGTTTGTGCATTAAGTTTCTGCATTTTCAATACAACTAAATGAGGATATACTCATCTCTCAGTAAAGCACATGACTGCTAGGAGAAAAATACTATTGGCAGATAAGAATCATTATGTTTGTATGAAAAATGATAGCATTGTGATTGTGTTGTCAATCATAATAAAGAAATAATTAATTCATTTTACCTGTGCCAAATGGTGTACATTATGCTATTTAAATATGCACTTGTGTTTAGCAAGAAAAAGTACTTACTTCTTTTTTATAAAGACTCTCAATTGCCTGAGCCCATGGGTTTGAGACCTGCCTGGGCAACTTAATAAGACCATTTCTCTACAATAAATCAAGAAAATAGCTGGGCACGGTAGCATGCACCCGTAGTTGCAGCAACTTGGGTGGTTGAGGTGGATAATAACCTGAGTCCAGCAGGCCAATGCTGGGGTGACTGTGAGCGTGTCACTGCACTCCAGCCTGGGTGATGGAATGGGACTTCAACTAAAAAAAAAAAAAAGTCTCAATTAATAAGGAAAAAAATAGAATAAATTATACATTGGAGTCTTTATACATAGCACTAATTGAATGTTAGCAAAATGAATCACTTCCTAGAAATCCTTGATTGCATTGTTTATGGAGAAAGGTCATGAGTGCATTTATGATGTCTATTTCAGCGTGTGATGCAATAATTCTTGAACTTACAATACTGATTGGACCACATCTTCCAAGAAAGAGTAAAATTAACATTTCAACTCTACAGATTGATTAGAGGGTTGCAAGGAAAGTCCTAGCCTTATATCATTTCTTAGGCCAAAATACCAAAGTATCCAAGATTATTGAAACGTTTGTTATTTTTGATGACATTTAAGCCATCCAAAACCTATTGAAAGACTAATACACATTAAAATGCAATGTTCTACTGAAGTGGAAATACTTTGCCTCTCTGCTTACTAAATCAGTTTTATGCTTCTTCTCAGCATATCTTGCTATCTACATTAAATTCTGTTTTTGTTTATTAAATTTTGCATCCCCTAAAGAAAGGGTAGAGACTTAGTGTGTCTTGTACACTGCAAGTATTGAGATAAAAATATGTAGGCATTCTGCTTTAACCCAAGGGCTTACAATGCTCATGTGTATGTCAACAATGGTTGGTGCTAGGGAAGGGAACGGTGGAGGGAGATGGGGGAGAAAAGGAAATGTTAGTTAAAAGGCACAAAGTTTCAGTCAGACAGGAGGAATAAGTTTTAGGGATTTATTGCAAAGCATGGTGACTATAATGAATAATAATGTATTGTTATTTCAAAATTGCTAAGAGTTGTGGAACACTGCAAGGGAGGTGAGGGTGGAAGGTGGGGTGGGGGCATGTAACAGCACAAAGTATACCTGGTCCTAAACCAGGAAAAGTGAGGACCGGTTGGAGACCCAAACTTCATCTGCACGCGTACTACTTATGTACCTAATCCCGACTTCTATGGAATCCACTTCTATGTAATAGAATAAAGTTTAAAAAAGAATAGATTTTTATATGAAAGATGTGGTATACAATTAAGGGCTATGTATGCAAATGTTGATTATGCAGGTACCCTTGTTGATAAGGTGTGCCCCTCCCTCCCTGGCAGTCTCCCTCAACTGCCAATCCCAACCCCCTCCCCTGGCAGTTTCCCACCACTACCAATCCCTTTCTTATAGTATTATGATAATTGTTTAAGGTCACTTATGAGTGAGAACATATGGCACTCTGTTCTTTGTTTCTGTGATAGATAACTGAGTATGATCGAACTCTAAATCCATCAAAATTGCTACAAAGGCCATGTCCTTCTTTATGGCTGCATAATATTCCATTGTGTATATGTACCACATTTTTTTTATCCAGTTCAGCTTTCATGGGCAGCACAGTTGGTTTCATGTTTTTGCTATTATGAATAATGCTGCAATACACATGCATGTGCAGATATCTTTTTGGTAGAATGTTTGAGTTCCTCTGAGTGTAGTCCCAGAAGAGGGATTGCTGGGTCATATGGAAGGTCAATTTCTAATTCTTTCAGAGGTTGCCACACCGTCTTCCAGAGAGGTTGCACTTGTTTGCATTTCCACTAGCAGTGTAGAAGCGTTCCTTTTTCTCCACATCCTCGCCAGCATCTGTTGTTGTTTGCTTTATTAATGACAGTCATTCTTACGGGAGTGAGGTGGTATCTCAATGTGGTTTTGATTTGCATTTCTCTGATGATTAACACAGAGAAATGGCAAATATGTGAGGCAATAGATGTGTCAATTAGCCTGATTGACTCATTCCATATTGTATATAGGTATCATAACATCACACGGTATCCTTAAATATATAAAATCATTATTTGCCTACTAAAAATAAAAGAAGAAATAACTAACAAAAACAAAAAAGTGACTTTGAAGTCACCAGTGTTCTTTGTAATTAATCTTTTTGCCCTCTCTTTCCCCCCTCCTCCCTGTAATTAATCTTGATCTTAATTTGTCACTATTAAGCCAGCTATCCTTCAGGAAATTGTCTTGGTTTCCCTTATTGTTCTCTACTCTCTTCCACCCACCAAGTTGTGTGTCCATTATTTTTGTACACCATCTAATTATTTCACTCCTTGCATAATTTTAGGCAACTTCTCTGCAGATGTCTCTGAAATTTCAACTATAATTCTAAGCTCTCTCAAGCACAAGTCTCACATTCTCATCTGCCTGTTGTACACAAACACATAATAGATCATCTAATTTTCAAATTCAGCGTGTCTAGAACAATTCAATCATTTACAAACACCTCCTCCTCCTCTGTCAAATATAAATCTACTTTTCCGGTCTTCATATCAAAATTTGGAAATAATACTTATTTTTTTAAACATTTTTTATTATAAAATTGTGGGGTACAGTTAAGGGTTAGGTATACAAATGTGCATCATTTAGGCATCCTTGTTAATAAGAGGTGTCTCCCCGTCCCGAGATAGATATTGACTACCATTAGTCTCACCTCCCTTCCCCTCCGTACCCTCCCGTAGTTCCCCACCACTGTCAGTCCTTTTCTTATAGTATTATGACAGATGTTCAAGGCCCACTATATGAATGAGAACATTTGATACTCAGATCTTTTTCTGTGAGAGATCACTCAGTATTATAGACTCTAGTTCCATCCAGGTTGCTGTGATATTCATGATCTTGTTCTTTTTTATGATTGCATAGTATGCCCTTTGGTATATGCACCACATTTTTTTAATCCAGTCCTCTTTTGATGGACAGCATGGTTGGTTCCAGGTTCTTGCTATTGTGAACAATGCTGCGATAAACATTCGTGGGCAGGTATCTTTTTGATAGTGTGATTTGAGTTCTTCAGGGTATATTACCAGTAGGGGGATTGCGAGGTCATATGGGAGATCGATATTAGAGCTTTTAGGAATTGCCAGACTGCTTTCCACAGAGTTTGCGCTAGTTTACACTCCCACCAACAGAGTAGTAATGTCCCACCAACAGAGTAGTAATGTTCCCTTTTCACCACATCCTCTTCAGCAACTGTTATTTTTTGAGTTATTGATAATTGCCATTCTGACTGGAGTTAGGTGGTATCTCAGTGTAGGTTTAATTTGCATTTCCTTGATGATTAATAGATTCTTTAAAAGATTTTTTTTAACCCTCAATTCCTGTTGACTGGATTGTCATCATGGTCCCTTTTTCTGTGCCTCATTTGGTTTTTCTTGCTGCCTAGAATCAGGAGCTATTTTTTCCTCAAATTTTGACTCTTCCATAGTTAGCCAACTGGCATCCCTGTCCCAAACTTTACTACCTTTGAAATGAAAAGATTAATCTCACTGTCATACATCATAATCATTCTCATGCCATTTCTCCCTCAGCCTGGCAGTCATGTCTTTCCAAAATCTGCCCTAATTTGTCTTTCCCAGTCTTTCATTCCATTACTCCCATAGGATCCAGAAAATGTCCCAACTATTCCTCAAACATGCCACTTTCTTTCTCACCTCGTTATCTTTATTATTATTATTATTATTATTATTGAATTAGAGTGTCTCACTCTGTCACCCAGGTTGGAGTGCAGTGGCACACTCACAGCCACCCCATTGTCGACCTGCTGGGCTCGGGCGATCCTTCTACCTCAGCCTTCCAAGTAGCCAGAAATACAGGCAGGTGACACCATGTCTGACTAATTTTTTTGATTTTTGTATTGTAGAGACGAGGTCTCACCAAGTTGCACAGGTTGGTCTCGAACCTGTGGGCTCAGGCAATCCACTCTCTTTGGCTTCCCAAAGTGCTGGGATTACAGGCTGAGTTGTCTTTATTCATAACATTTATTTTTCTTCCTGGCATGCCTATGGACATCATGTCCATTCTCTGAGATCCACTCAAATGTCACTTTTTTAATGATACCACTAAGATTTTCCAAGCCCAACATAATTGTGTTCTCCAAAACCCTTCTGCACCTTGAAGCAGCATATCTTCTCTTACAGCATATCTGCATATGCCATGGAATAGCTGTTTCTTGTATGTCTCTTGCCTCCCCTTCTGGTTGTAAACTATCCAAGAACAATATGATGCATTGAATATCTATTGCAGTTGTCCCCAAAATATATTGTACTTCATAGCATATAAATATATATCTATATATATATAGATATGTCAAGTAAATGGTTCATATAAACATCGATAATAACGAATACAAAAGAATTTTTAGAAGTCTGTGAAGACAAAAAAAGAAGAGAGTAGACATCATATAAACTCAAGGCATTTATCCTTTCTAAATGCGGGCTACCCTCATATAAAGGAAAAAGTTGGCCTAGATGATTTTGAAGGGTGCACCTAGGATTAACATACTGTAATTTTATCATCCACAACTTCACGCAAGCAGGAACACATGCCTCTGTCTCCCAGCTGCACTGTCCACTTTTTTCCGTCCTCTCCAGCTATGATCCTATGACAGAAAGTCAAAGTGATAAAGTGGTTTAATTCAACATGCAAATTAGTACAGTTCAGAACCTAAAAGAAATCATGCTAGGAGCAGGGAAAGAAAATTGAAAAGATGATCCACAGCTGTTCAATGGTTTTTTTGGAGTAGTTACTTTTTTCATACATTAGGTTATAATGTTTATCAACTGAAGTAACTAAGCAGGTAAAGAAATTATTTTGTTTGGTATGTTTATATATTTTATAATCAATATTTTTTATTATGATATTGTAGAGTACACTTAAGGGTTAGGTATACAAATATGCTTCATTCAGGCTCCCTTGTTGATAACAGGTGTCTCCCCGTTCCCAGACAGATGTTTACTACCATTAGTCCCATCCCCCTTCCCCCCCATAGTTTCCCACCACTGTCAGTCATTTTCTTATGGCATTGCGCTGGATGATCAAGATCCACTATATGAGTGAGAACATGTGATACTCAGATCTTTGTTTCTGTAAGAGGTCACTCAGTATTATAACCTCTAGTTCCATCTAGGTTGCTGCAAAATTCATGATTTTGTTCTTTTTTATGGCTGCATAGTATTCCATCATGTATATGTACCACATTTTTTAATCCAGTCCTCTTTTGATGGACAGCATGGTGGGTTCCACGTTCTTGCTATTGTGAACAATGCTGCAATAAACATTCGTGTGCAGGTATCTTTTTGATAGAGTGACTTGAGTTCTTCACAGTATATTCCCAGTAGGGGGATTGCACAGTCATATGGGAGGTTGATGTTTAGAGCTTTTAGGAATCGCCACACTGCTTTCCACAGAGGTTACACTAGTTTACACTTCCACCAACAGTGTAGAAGTGTTCCCTTTTCACCACACCCTCTCCAGCAGCTGTTATTTTTTGGGTTGTTGATAATTGCCATTCTGACTGGAGTTAAGTGGTATCTCAGTGTGGTTTTGATTTGCATCTCCCTGATGATTAGTGAGGTTGAGCATTTCTTCATGTGTCTGTTGGCTGCTCGGATGTCTTCCTTTGTGAAGTGTCTGTTCATATCTTTTGCCCATTTTATAATGGGGTTGTTTGTTTTTTTTTTCTTTTCAGCACGTGTGAATTCCTTGTAGATGCAAGATGTTAAGTCTTTTTCAGAACTGGAGTTGGCAAATACTTTTTCCCAGTCTGTAGTCTGTCTCCCTGCTCTCTTGGTGGTTCCTTTGGTTTTGCAGAAGCTTGTCAGTTTAATGAGGTCCCACTTGTCTATTTTATCCCTTATGGCCTGTGGGTTTCGGGTTTTTTTCAGGAATTGGATGCCAGTTCTAATTTCCATGAGGGTATGTCCTTCATTTTCTAAGATTCTTATGGTCTGAGGTTTTACATTTAGGTCTCTGATCCATTTGGAGTTAATTTTTGTGTATGGAGATAGATAGGGATCCTGTTTCAATCTTCTGCATGTGGTCAGCCAGTTTTCCCAGCACCATTTACTGAATAGGTTCTCCTCTCCCCAGTGGTAGATAGTGGAGGCTTTGTCGAAGATGAGTTGATTGAGAAATTGAGGTTTTGCTTCTGGAATCTCAATTCTATTCTATTGATCTATATGCCTGATCCTATACCAAACAAAGCTGTTTTGATGATTGTAGCTTTATAGTAAAGTTTGAAGTCTGGTAATGTGATACCACCTGCTTTGTTTTTCTTTTTGCTGAGGATTGTTCAGGCTATTCTTGGTTGTTTGTGTTTCCATATGAATTCCTGTGTTATTTTTTCTAGAAGTGAGAAGAATGTTGCTGGTAATTTGATAGGTATTGCATTGAATCTGTAGATTGCCTTAGGTAAGATGGACATTTTCACAATGTTGCTTCTTCCAATCCATGAGCATGGGATATTTTTCCACTTGTTTGTGTCAACTTTGATTTCTTTGAGCAGAGTTTTGTAGTTTTCATTGTAAAGGTCTTTCATGTCTCTGGTTAGGAAGATGCCAAGGTATTACTTTTTTGTGTGTGGCTATTGTGAATGAAATTGTGCTTTATAGTTGGGTTTCTGATTGGTTATTATTGGTGTAAAGAAATGTGATTGTCTTTTGCACATTTATTTTATATCCTGAGACTTTGCCAAAGGCCATTATCAGTGTAAGGAGGTTTTTCACAGATTCCCTTGGGTTTTCAAGTTACACCGTCATGTCATCTGCAAAGAGAGATAATTTGAATTCCTCTTTTCCTATTTGGATACCCCTGATTGCCTTCTCTTCTCTGATTGCTCTAGGCAGGACTTCTAGTACCATACTGAACAGGAGGGGTGAAAGTGTGCATCCTTCTCTTGTTCGTTTTCACGGGAAATGGTTCCATTTTTGTCCGTTTAGGACTATGCTGGCTGTGGGTTTCTCATAGATAGCTTTTACTACTTTGAGGTATGTTCCCCATATGCCTAGATGTTTGAGGGTTTTTATCAAGAAGGGGTGCTGGATTTTATCAAAAGCTTTTTCTGCATCTAATGATATAATCATGTGGTTGTTGTTATGACATCTGTTGATACATTTAATTGCATTTATGTTTTTAAGAATGTTGAACCAGCCTTGCATCCCAGGGATGAAGTCTACTTGGTCATGGTGGATGATTTTTGAGATGTGTTGTTGAATCCGGTTTGCTAGGATCTTGTTGATAATTTTAGCATCTATGTTCATCAAAGATATTGGCCTTAGTTCTTTTTCTTTGTTGGATCTTTACCTGGTTTGGATATCAATGTGTTGTTAGCTTCATAAAATTATTTGGGGAGGGTTCCATCTTTCTCAGTCACCTGAAATACCTTCAGTAGGATTGGAATCAGCTCCTCCTTAAATGTCTTGTAGAAATCTGCTGGAAAGCCATCTGGTCCAGGGTTGTTTTTTTTTGTTTTTTTTTTTGTAGGTAGTTTTCTTAAAACAAAGTCAATTTCCTTGATTGTCAGTGGTTTATTTAGGGTCTCAATTTCTTCTTGTTTCAACCTAGGCAGGTTGTGTGATGACAGAAAGTCCTCCATTTCCTTGAGGTTTTCAAGTTTGTTTCCATACAAGTGTACATAGTAGTCTCTAATGATCTTTTGTATTTCTTCAGGGTCAGATGTGACTTCATCTTTTGTGTTTCTGATTGTGCTTATTTGGGTTTTTCCTTTCTTTTTCTTGGTCAGTCTAGCTAGGGGACCATCAGTCTTGTTTATCCTTTCAAAGAACCAGTTTTTTGTTTCATTGATTTTTTTGTATTATCTTTTTGGCTTCTATGTCCTAGATTTGGGTTTATTTTGGTGATCTGGATTCTTCTGTTGAAATTAGGGTTTTTGTGGTTTTGCTTTTCCAGCTTCCTTAGGTGGCTTTTAGGCTGTTAATTAGTGCTCCTTCCATTTTCTTCATGTGCGTTTGTAGGGATATAAATTCCCCTCTTACTACAGCTTTCATGGTGTCCCAGAGATGCTGGTAAGATGTTTCTTCATTTTCACTTGTTTCCAGGTATCTTTTGATCTCTGTTTTGTTTCATCATTGACCCAGGAGTTGTTTAGCATCATACTGTTTATTTTTCCATGCCTTTGTGGGTTTGGGGGGAGACTTGTTGGTGTTAATGTTTGTCTTTATTTTTATTCCACTGTGGTCCGAGAAGGTGCTTGGTAAAATTTTGGTCCTTTTAAATTTGCTTATGCTTGATTTATGGCCAATTATGTGGTCGATCTTAGAATACATTCCATGCAGTGATGAGTAGAATGTGTATTCTGTGGTCTTTGGATGGAGTGTTCTGTAGGTATCAATTAAGTCCATTTGGTCAAGAGTCACATTGAGGTTCTGGATCTCCTTGCTGATTTTTTGTCCTGGTGATCTGTCTAGGGTTGTGAGTGGGGTATTAAAGTCCCCAGTTATGATAGTGTTAGAGTCAATATCTTTCTTTGATTTTCCTGGGAGTTGCTTTATAAAAGTTGGTGCACCTATGTTAATTGTGTATATGTTTAGGATAGATATTTCTTGTTGATGGAGTGAACCTTTTATCATTATGTAGTGGCCCTCTGTATCTTTTTAAATTTTTGATATCTTAAATGGTATTTTATCCAAAAATAGGATCATGACTCCTCCTTTCTTTTGTGTTCTATTCGCCTGAAAATTTGTTTCCCATCCTCTTACTTTGAGTCTGTGTATGTCCTTTCTAGTGAGATGGGTCTCTTGAAGGCAGTATATTATTGCCTGGTGATGTTTTATCCATTTTGCCATTCTATGTCTTTTCAGTAGTGCATTTAGTCTATTCACATTCAGGCTAGTTATTGAAATGTGAGAGTTCGTCCCTATCATAGAGTTCTTATAGAGTTGTTCTTCCACTTGGTTTATTGTCTTTCTTTTGGTTTTGTGGTTGGTTCATGTGTATTTTATTCTTTTTCCTGTACTCTTGTGAAGAACATTGTTCTTTTTTCGCCCTTTTCTTCTGTGTTTAGTACTTTCTTAAGTGTTTCATGTAGAGGTGGTTTGGTGGCAGCTTAAGTTCTTAGGGACTGGATATCTGGGAAAGATTTTAATTCTCCCTCACTGATGAAGCTTAATGTGACTGAGTAGGTTATTCTTGGTTGAAATTGTTTATCTTTTAGGACTTTGAAGATAGGGCTCCAAGCTCTCTTAGCCTGTAAGGTTTCTGTAGATTGATCTGCTGCTATTCTAATTGGTTTTCCATGATAAGGTGATCTGGCCTTTTTCTTTTGCTGCTTTTAGGATTTTTTCTTTTATGCCTACTTTTTTTAGGTGAATTATTATGTGTCTAGGAGTTGGTCTTCTCATTTGTTGTCTTGCAGAGAATCTCTGAATCTCTTGTGTTTGAATTTTTGCATCATTGATTAGATAAGACAAGTTTTCTTGAATGATCTCATGGAAGGCTTTCTCCAGTGTGGTCTCTGTCTCTCTTTCTGCCTCAGGTATGCCAATTACTCTTAGGTTCAGTCTCTTGAAGTAATCACTCATCTCTTGAAGGTTTTGTTCTGTCTTTTTGAGCTTGTTTTCTGTGTTTTTAAGAGTTTGGGTTAGTTCCATATTTTTGTTCTCAAGCTCTGAGATTCTTTCTTCTGCTTGGGTAATTCTGCTTTCCATGCTTATCTGTTTGTTATTTGTTTCATTCACAGTATTCTTTATTACTGTTATCTCACATATCAGCTCCTTTCTAGTTTCTTCTTGAGTCTCCTCAATTCTTTTTAATCTCTCCGTTAATGTCTTGATATCTAGGTTTGTAGTTTGAGACCAGTCATTCTGGGGGCTCTTCATTGTTTGCATTCCGAAGTCAGTTTTCTCAGTGTCTGCCCTCTCAGTGGTCTGTGAGAGATCCATATTCTTCTTTTGGTTTTTCATCATTTGAGTAGATATTTCTCTCATCCCTGAATCTCTCTGTTCTTTTCTCACAGGTACAAAGATATGTGCAGAGTTTCTGTTTAGTTCTATTGCAGCGGCCGCGAGCTCCAAGAAGGCGCCAACCAGGGCTGGGCCAAGGCTCATGCTAGTCTGGGCAGCGGTCTCCATCTGGCAGCGTCCTGGTGGCTCAGCCCGCCAAGTGGCACTCCGGTTCCGCGAGGTGCCGCCATTGCACGACAACAGCTCCAACTTGGCTCCTGCAGGTACTGGCCACCCTGCTGGGGGCTCGGCGGTGTGGGCAAAGGCCCCTGCCCGTGGCCAGATGGCAGTGCCTCAGGTGAGCAGGCCACCCAGCCAGGGCTGTGGGGGATGGTGCGGTGCTTGGTATGTTTATATCATATAAATAAATACATACATCTCATTATTATTTGTTATTGTTTATTATATCTTTTATAAATAACTAAATATATAACAGTTTTGTTCCCAACTTGCACATACACATTTGCAAATAATTGATGTGTGTCATTTCTTATGAAAACTTAGTTTCATTTTATTCAAGAGAAATGCTGAGTTGATGGAGTAGTGAGTTGTTATTCTATTTCAATAAGACTCCAATTAATCATCTTTCAAGGCATAACAGGATTCCTTAGTAAATAGACTGGAATAAATCCCCAAACTGCCTTGAATTTCTTATGAAGATGTTTTTCAAAGTTTAATACTGGGTACACTAAAATAATCACAAAACAGAGCTCAGTGAGCTTCACCATCTTATCCCAGCCGTTCTCACCTTCATTTTTCTGCATTTCTTTAACGAGATATGAATTTGAATTTTTTTACTACTGTTTTGTGTTTTTTCATGTCAAAAAGATTGCCTATTATTCACTCAGTTACATAAACCAAATATCTAGATTTATCCTTGACTTCTCCTTCTTCCTTAATAAATTGCCATATATTGACAATAGTTCTTTGTAAACATCTCATATTATATATCTTTCTTCTCTTTGATTCTATTTCAGTTTGATATCACCTCTTGCCTAGAGCAGTGTACACTGAGTCTTTATTGATCACATCTATATCAGTACAAAACACTAAGCAACAACTTCCAAAATGTGTACGTTTATTTTATTTCTAAATTATGCAAGTAACTTTGTACAATTTCTTTTTTAATGAGAAAACAACAAAATTGAAAGTTCCAACAAGTTGTAAATGAATAGATAGTTCAAACAGCATCTTTCTACAGAGGTACTATTGGTTCTGTTTGTCCCCTAGGTGGCATGTGCCATACCTGGGGAACCGCTAACCTAGGTGCCTGTAGCAGTGATATGACTGTTTACTTAGCTTTGAGTCTTGTCCTTCACAATGTAGTATTTCTAAAATGCAAGTGAGTTCACATCCTTCCCCAATCCATACACTTCTATACCTTTCATTTTTCTACAAATGAAATATAAACTCCTTAAGCCATTTTACAAGGCTCCTTTATAAGCTGTTTATTTACTTCCTATTTTCTAACTCCATCTCTTGATATCCCTGCCCTCCTCTTCCCCTGCCTCTCACAAATATGCACCTTGTCTATGAACTATGTTCATACCCTCTACTAGGTGACCATGCATTTTTCTCTCATCAAAACTTTGCCGATCCATTCAATTTTTCTTGGAATATTTTCTCCTTTCTCCCACCTGCTGCATCTAGTTAAATCCCACTCATCCTCAACATACAGTTCTAGATATTAATTTATCTGGAAAACATCTCTCCTATATGCTTGGTGCATAAACTTCATCCTTGTCTTATTCCATGTCACTGAATTTTAATTGTGTGTCTTTCACTTTGGTTCAGTGATTATTGCACACTGGAATAAATAAATCACCTAGAAAGTTTGTTTAAGTGAAATTTTTTCAACCTCATCCCCAAATCTTTTGAGTCTATGGGTCTAAGATACAGCCCAGAGATAAGCATTTTAAAAACACGAGGGTGATTCTTATGCAAGTTTTTACATTAGATGGGATGCTTATTTACTGAACTTCTTCAGCATCTTTGGGGAGTCTTCCTAGATAATAGGCACTTAATAAATATTATTGAATAATGAATAAATATCAGGGATCCAGTTGATAAGAAAAATAATGGTTTCAAAGCAGAGTAAACAGTAAAATTTTGAAAAGATGCGAGGAATCTCATTGTTTGCTGGAAAATCTTCAAAAATAATTTTGTTTTCCCTTCCTTCCAGAACCTTCAAGTCTTCAGTGAGAGAGAAATAGCATATACTTAATGAAAGGGTTAACCTTAAGACATCCATCTGTATAATAACAGGTGGGGAAGTTTCTGGAAGGTAAAATCATTCTCCAATATGGGTTTTGGCAAAAGACAACAGAATTCGTAGAGTTAGGAATTGTGACTGGATAGCAAAGAATAAGATGAAAACCTGAGGCCACATTAGAGAAGTTTTATAGCCTATACAAAAGTACTTGGACTTCATTCTAAAGATGTCATCCTAGTCCCTAAGGAATACTGACTTCACTCAGAACACTGGCCAGGCAAGGTTTGACACATATGCAAAACCCCAAATGGAAGCGTCCTTGAAACCTTAGTATGCAAAACTACACTGCCAGCAAAATCCTCTGCATCAATACAGTCTAATTCAGCAGGTTGACAGGAATATATGAAGCCACCGTCGGTTCCAGCATCTCCCAGGCTTCTAGTGCATTTGTCTCATCTCATCAGCAATGACAGTCCCTATCCAGAGTCCTACTTAGCACAGCATCTCACTTTCTTCTCCAGTTTTGTGCTTTATAGATTTTGAATTTTACTTTTTCCACAATATTTTTATTTTATAAGCTTGTTGTCTTTTGGAAATGCCCATTGCTAACTTGAATTCTTTTGTATGAGGCCCTTAATTTTGTGTGTATGTGTCTGCCTGTGTGTAAGCAGTGTTAAGTTGACATCGCTTTTCAGAGGCTGAGGGCCACTTTCTGCCACCTTGGCTCTCTGCTCTGTGGAGGGCCACATGCTTTGTCTCAGTTGCTCCTCCCAGTTCACTCTCTCTTAGAGTACACAAGGTTCTGTTCGCTCACAAATGCCACCACCACTGCAGACCCAAAAGGAAAGAAAGGCCTGACTCCTCAATCAAGTTGCTGCCTATGTTTTCCAAGTCACCACTGGAAATCTGTGAGGTTCAAGTGGCCACTCTTTTTAGGACATGAAACATTCACTATTTCAGTTGACTTTCATCTCCCATGATTTCACACTGACAGTACTCTTGGTTGCATTTTTCTGAAGCCAAGCTCATCCTTTTCCCATTCTTTATAAGGTGCTTATCGGTTTCTTTGTGTTTTTGTCATCGTTGTTGTTGTTTTGATTTTTTTTTGCCTTTGTTTATTTTTCTTTGTCCTTTTCCTTAGAATTTTAGAACATAAATAACACTCTCCTCATCCCCACATTTGTGAAAAATTGAGAAACAAATATAAATAACAAAGTTGGAGATGCCAATATTGCTTTATTATTTATAAGTGCTTATTTGGAGAATTTGGGGCTTAGATCTTCAGGCAAGAGAGCTTGCTAATATTTCACCCCAGAATTAACCTTTTACCTCCAGTAGCACATTGAATGGGACAACTGAATGCTTATTCCTGAAGCCTGGCCCTTGAAATTTACAACACAGTGGGACAAAGAAGGCCATGGTACATCTTCTGTACATCCAAGAAAAGCCCCAAAATAAGAGGTCTGGAGACTCTGCTCAAGCCATACACACACAGCTTATCCCAAACTCAGCACTCAGTGGAATCAGTCTACTGAGAGTAAATAAGAAGAGTAAATTAGATGGGGGGAGAGGCTAGAATTTTAAAGAACATTTTTCACCACAGGAATATAGGTGATCTGCCCAACAGGCTGTAAACATTTTAGTAAAGAGTTCCTTTACTGCCTCATTTTTAGTGTAGATTCTCTTTCCCCAAATAGCTTTCTCAAGTACAGTGTACTGATTCTCTCAGACTCGTCTACATGTAAGTCATGAGTTGGAATCCATGTTCTCAGTCAGAATCCCTAATGCCATTGCTACATATTTACTCTTCACCTTCTGGTAATAACCTCTTGTCTCAATTACAGTCAAATGAGCAGGTCTCGTTGCTATATTGATCTTTCAATACTATTTGCATTTGACTCTCGGTATTTCATCCCACCTACACCGGATGCAATGTTATAAACTGAGTAACTGGGAATTACTATGTTATTGAATTGTCCATATATTTTTATTCACTTTTGATCAATATGTCCATCTTACACTGCCATCTTGATTACAGTAGTTTTATAGAAAGTCTTGAAATCAGGTTGCTCTTCTAATTCTAAATTTTGGTAGCAATTTATGCCCCCTTTTTTAAAATATGAATTTTAGATGTGACTTTTTAATTCCCACAACAAAGTCTTAACTTATATTAAGTTTATAAATGAATTTAATCTTTTTTTATAAACACGGTTTATCTATCCTCTTAGTCAGCTATCATACTCTCAGCAATGATTTTATAATTTTAATTGTATAGGAAATGTGCATATTTTGTTACATTTATCCCTAGGTATTTCACATTTTATGCTATTATAAATGCTATAGTTTCTTAAATTCCAAGTTCCCATTATATATTGTCAGCAGTTAACTGATTTTGTTCTACAACTTTGTCAAACTCACATTAGTATTTGAATTTTTTTTTCAAATGTTTTAGTATTTCCATGTAGATAATTTTGTCATCAGCAAATTTTTAACTTTTTGTTCCAAGTATATACACATACTTATTACCTTCTTGTACTAGCTAGGACTTACAGTACACTGTTTAATAGAATATGGACATTCAGGCTTTTTTTCTTCTTTAGGAGGAAAGCATTCATTCACCATAAGTATTTTGTCTGTAGGATTTACCAAGCCTTTGATCAGGTTCAGACAGATTTTTCCTATTCCTAGTATGCTGAGAGATTTTTATAATTAATATATATTGAAATGCATCAGGGGTAACCCCTTCGGATCCCCTCCCACCATGGGAGCTTTTCTGTCCTCTCAATAAATCCTGCTTTCTTAAAAAAGAAAGAAAGAAAGAAAGAAAGAAAGAAAGAAAGAAAGAAAGAAAGAAAGAAATTCATCAAATGCTTTCTTCTTATCTATGGAAATAATCATTTATTTTTTCCTTTTGAGTTCTGTTAATATGCTGTCTTACACTGATCGATTTTCCATGTTAAGGCTACTTTTGTACTCCTGGGATATACTTCACTTAGTCATAGTATATTCATTTTTTTGTATTGCTAATATTTTCTTAGGAAACTTTGTGTTTCATGAAGGACATTCTCTTATTTTTTCTCATACATTTTTATGGCTTAATGTCAGGTTATGTTGAACTTGTAAAATATATTTAGGAAATGCTCCCTCTTCTTTTAGAGAGGGTTTTTGTAGAATTATTATTTATTCCTTAAGTTTTTAAGAGAATTTGCCAATAAAACCATTCAGACTTGGTATTTATTTATAGAAAAATTTAACTATGAAAAAATGTAACTATGAATTCAAAAATATTAAGTATAAATATAAGTACTTTAGTTATCAATATTGTCTTGAGAAAACTGATAATTTTTGTCTTTCAAGAATGTTCTTTGCCCATTTTAAATTCATTGATATAAAATTTTAAAAAACATTTTCTTATGTCTATGGGACCTATAGTGATGTGGCCACTTTTTCTGGTGTTGCTGATTTGTCATTTTATGTTTCTTAATCAGTTCTGCTGTATGGTTGATAAATTTTCTTGATCTTATGAATAAGTCAGCTTTTTGTTTCATTTACCTTGTTATTACATATTTTTTATTTCATTGATTTCAGCTCTTCTCTCTATTGTTGTCTTTTTCTTCTTAATTTGGGTTTAATTTGTCCTTTTTCTTATCTTTGAGGTAGAAAAATAAATAAGTAAATTAGCACATTTTGGTTTTAAATATAAATATTTAATAGTATAATTTTACCACTAAGCACTATTAGGAACACATATCACAGATTTTGATATGTTCTATTTTTATTTTAGTTTATATTTTTAACAGTTTTGCTTTTGATTTATTTTTTAATTCATTGGTTATTACAAATAGGTGCTTAATTTCTAAACATTTAAGACCATAGCAGATATATCTTATTAATTTTTAGTTTAATTTTATTTTTGCTAGAAATATATTTTATTACTTTAACTCTTTTAAATTCATGAAATGTTGCAATCCATAATGCAGTGAACATGCCAAGAAATCTTTAAAATAGTATATTTTGTGCCATTTTAAAAAATGGAATGTTTTGTAAGCATCAATTGGGTCAGATTGCTTGGATACTGTGGGGAAGTGTGCAATAATGTCTTGACTTTTGTTTACTTCTTCTAGCAGTTACTGAGAGGAGTTTGGAAATATACAACCATGATTTTGTATTTATCTATTTCTCCTTTCAGTTTTCAGTTGTTGCTCTGTGCATTTAAAATACAAGCATTTTTAGTGTTACTTTTTTTAATACATATTTTTTATTTTAAAATTGTAGGGTACAGTTAAGGGTTAGGTATACAAATATGCATTGTGCAGGTACCCTTGTTGATGAGGTGTGCCTCCCCTTCCCCAGGCAGATATTGACTACTGTTAATCCCACCTCCCTGCCCCTCTCTGCCCTCCCCATAGTTTCCCGCCACTGTCAATCCTCTTCTTGCAGTATTACAATAGTTGTTCACAGTCCCATTTATGAGTGAGAACATGTGATACTCAGATCTTTGTTTCTGTGAGAGATCACTCAGTATTATAAACTCTAATTCCATCTGGGTTGCTGTGAAATGTATGATTTTGTTCTTTTGTATGGCTGCATAATATTCCATTGTTTATATGTACCACATTTTTTTAATCCAGTTCTCTTTTGATGGACAGCATGGTTGGTTCCATGATCTTGCTATTGTGAACAATGCTGTGATAAACATACGTGTGCAGGTATCTTTTTTATAGAGTAATTTGTGATCTTCAGGGTATATTGCCAGTAGGGGGATTGCAAGGTCATATGGAAGGTCGATTTTTAGAGCTTTTAGGAGTTGCCACACTGATTTCCACAGAGGCTGCACTAGTTTACACTCCCACCAGCAGTGTAGAAGTGTTCCCTTTTCACCACATCCTCTCCAGCACCTGTTATTTTTTGAGATATTGATAATGACCATTCTGACTGGAATGAGGTGGTATCTCAATGTAGTTTTAATCTGCATTTCCTTGATGACTAGTGAAGTTGAACATTTCTTCAGGTATCTGTTGGCCACTCATATGTCTTCTTTTGAGAAGTGTCTGTTCAAGTCTTTTGCCCACTTTGTAATGGGGCTGTTTGTTTTTTTCTTTTCAGCACGTTTGAGTTCTTTGTAGATCCTAGATGTTAGGCCTTTGTCAGACATGGAGTTGGCAAATATTTTTTCCCAATTTGTGGGCTGTCTGCCTGCTCTCTTGATGGTTTCTTTGGCTTTGCAAAAGCTTGTCAGTTTAATGAGGTTCCACTTGTCTATCTTATCTCTTATGGCCGTGCGTTTCAGTTTTTGCTCAGGAAATGGATGCCAGTTCCAACTTCCATAAGTGTCCTGCATTTTCTAAAGTTCTTAGCATTTGAGGTTTTACATTTAGGCCTCTCTTCCATTTGGAGTTAATTTTTGTGTGTGGAGATAGATAAGGGTCTTGTTTAAATCTTCTGCATGTGGTCAGCCAGTTTTCCCTGCACCATTTACTGAATGGATTGTCCTCTCCCCAGTGGTGGGTGGTGGAGGCTTTGTTGAAGAAGAGTTGGTTGAGAAATTTAGGTTTTACTTCTGGAATCTCAATCTATTCCATTGGTCTATATGCCTGTTCTTGTGCCAGTACCAAACTGTTTTGATTATTGTAGTTTTACAGTGAAGTTTAAGTCTGGTAGTGTGATACCTCCAGTTGTTTTTGTTTTTGTTTTTGTTTTGTTTGTTTGTTTGTTTGTTTTGCTGAGAATTGGGTCATTTGTGTTTCCACATGAATTCTTGTGTTGTTTTTTCTAGATCTGAGAAGAATGTTGCTGGTAATTTGATGGGTATTACATTAAATCTGTAGATTGCCTAGGTAAGGTGGACTTCTTCACAATGTTGATTCTTCCAATCCATGAGCATAAGATATTTTTCCACCTGCTTGTGTTATCTTTGATTTCTTTGAGTGGTGTTTTGCAATTTTCATTGTAAAGGTCTTTCACATCTCTGGTTAGGAAGATGCCACGGTATTTCATTTGTGAATGGGATTTTGTTTTTAATTTGGATTTCTGTTTGGTTATTATTGGTATAAAGATATGTGATTGTCTTTTGCACATTTATTTTATACCCTGAGACTTTGCCAAAGTCCTTTATCAGAGCAAGGAGTTTTTGACAGATTCTCTTGGGTTTTCAAAGTACACAATCATGTCGTCTGCAAAGAGAGATAACTTGGCATCCTCTTTTCCTATTTGGATACCCTGATCGCCTTCTCTTTTCTGATTGCTCTAGCCAGGACTTCCAATACTATATTGAACAGGAGGGGTGAGAGTGTGCATCCTTGTCTTGTTCCAGTTTTCAGGGGAAATGGTTCCAATTTTTGTCTGTTAAGGAGTATGCTGGCTATGGGTTTCGTAGATGACTTTTACTATTTTGAGGTATGTTCCACATATGCCTAGGTGTTCAAGAGTTTTTATTAAGAAGGGGTGCTTTATTTTATCAAAAGTTGTTCTGCATCTAATGATATAATCATGTGGTTTTTGTTTTGACATCTGTTGATGTATTTAACTACATTTATGATTTTACAAATGTTGAACCAGTCTTGCATCCCAGGGATGAAGCCTACTTGGTCATGATGGATGATTTTTGAGATGTGTTGTTAAATCCAGTTTGCTAGGATCTTATTGAGAATATTAGCATCTACGTTCATCGAAGATATTGGTGTTACTTCTAACAATTTAATTTACTATTTTGCAATGCTTCTCTTTACTTCTGGTTGTACAGCTTGTTCTGAATTTTATTTTTTCTGATATCAAATAACCAAACTCTCTTTTTATTGAAGTTTCCATTTTTCCTTTTAACCTACCTTTATCTTTATATTTAAAATTGCTTACAGCATACAATCAGGGCTCTTTTTATACACAAGTTGAAAACTCGAACCATCTAATTGGAGTGTTATAAAATTTAAATTTACTGCAAATATCAATATTCTTGTTTATATTCAATCTCTTGCAATTTGGTTTCTATTTTTCCCTTCAGCCCATTGTTCCTGTCATTCTCCTGCCCCCCTTTATTCCTTTTTGATCATTTAAGCATTATAGTTTTGCTTAATCTCCACTATTACCTGTTTACATATATCCACCTGATTTTTTTTTCTTTGAGTTGGAGTCTCACTCTGTCGCCCAGACTGGAGTGCAGTGGTCACTCCCAGACACTGCAGCCTCGACCTGCTGGGCTCCAGCGATCCTTCTGCCTCAGCCTTTCAAGTAGCCAGAATTACAGGCATGAGCTACCACGCCTGGCTGATTTTTTGATTTATTGTAGAGATGAGGCCTCACTGCCCAGGTGGGTCTCGAACCCATGGGCTCAGGCAATCCACTCACCTCAGCCTCCCAAAGGCACGCGGGATTACAGGCTGAGCCACCGAGCCCGGCTTTCACCTGATTTTAATGGTCATTCTACTTTTTTTTTTTTTTGAGTTGGAATCTCACTCTGTCGCCCAGACTGGAGTGCAGTGGCCGCTCCCAGCCACCGCAGCCTTGACCTGCTGGGCTCCGGCGATCCTTCTGCTTCAGCCTTCCAAGTAGCCGGAATTACAGGCATGCGCTACCACGTCCAGCTGATTTTTTGATTTATGGTAGAGATGAGGTCTCGCTGCCCAGGTGGGTCTCGAACCCGCGGGTTCAGGCAATCTGCTCACCTCAGCCTCCCAAAGGCGCGGGATTACAGGCTGAGCCACCGAGCCCGGTTCTACTTTTTTTTTTATTGGAGTCTTTGTCACCCAGACTGGAGTGCAGTGGCCCTCTTCTGGCCACTGCAGCCTCCACCTGTTGGGCTCCGGCAATCCTTCCTCCTCAGCCTTCCAAATAGCTGGAACTACAGGCACACACTACCATGCCTGGCTAATTTTTTGATTTATTGTAGAGGCGAGGTCTTGTTAAGTTTTGCCCAGGTGGGTCTCAAACCCACAGGTTCAGGCAATCCACTCACCTCAGTCTCCCAAAGTGCTGGGATTACGGACTGAGCCACCAAGCCCGACCCATTCTACTTTAGCAATGTATATCTCTAACATATCACTATCCACATTCAAATATTATTTTATCCCTTCATATATGGTACAAGAATCTTACACTCTGTTTCCATTTCTCTGTTTCATCAAATGTACTACTGTCAAATATTTTACTTCCATATTGTTATCATATTTGCTTTATATTGTCAGCAAAAGAGGTTTAAAAATTAGAAAAATTATTTTTCTATTTACTATTGTTAGTTTTCTTCATTTCCATCTATTATCACTTTCTTTCTGCTTGAATAATTTCACTATTTCTTATATAGCAGGTCACTAGATAAGAATTATCTTAGTTATTGTCTCTGGAAAAAGCCTTTATAGTATTTTTACTTTCAAAAGATAATTTTTCTGGACTCAGAAATTTTTAAAAGAAATTTGTCTGCCATTACTTTAAATACATATATTTTATTGTCTTCTTGCTCCGATGCTTTCTTTTTTTTTTTTTTTTTTAAGTTGGAGTCTCACTCTGTCACCCAGACTGGAGTGCAGTGGCTGCTCCCAGCCACCGCAGCCTCGACCTGCTGGACTCTGGTGATCCTTCCACCTCAGCCTTCCAAGTAGCTGGAACTACTACCATGCCCAGCTAATTATTTATTTATTGTAGAGATGAGGTCTGGCCAAGTTGCCCAGGCGGTTCTCGAACCCGCGGGTTTAGGCAATCCACTCACCTCAGGCTCCCAAAGCATGGAATTACAGGCTGAGCCACCAAGCTTGGCTCACATGCTTTCTTATAAAATCTACTGTCATTCTTACCTCTGTCTCCTCTATATACTCTTTTACTACGGATATTTTGAAATGTTACTTTAATCTCTGGATTCCACAATTTGATTTTATTGTGCTGTGTTAATTTTTATTCTCTGATAATCAGTTGTCAATATGGATTAACAATACCAATGGATTGTGGAGAAAATGCTGGAAAATGACCACATGTAGGAGATAAGCAGTTGGCAGGCAGCCTCTTCGGGCTTTGTATGCAAGTATGATACCTGTAACAAGAGAAAGTTAGATACATAGTGATAAAGTGAGAAAGAGAGAGAGAAAGAGAGAGAGAGAGAGAGAGGAGTATTGCGTAGAAAAAGTCTAAGACTACAGCACAGTTCTGAGAAACTTTTCACCAGGTGAATATGGAGTCCTGGAGGAGACAATTTCCTCAGAATAGTTCTGCTTAAGTCAGAAATGTACAGGCAGTAGTACTCTAGTCATGTTCCATAATTGACCGAGAGAAGACTGGAAGAGATTATTAAAAGATGCAATGGTTGGAAGCTATTCATCAACTACATCCTTACCTTCTACCCCCAGCAAGTTCTCATGAAAGAGATCAGAGTGTATCCCCATGGTTGCTATATTTACTTTGGTATAGTTTACTTATGGTTATGTTCCTTGATTCTCATTTAGATTTTTTGAAATTTTGAGGGTTTTTTTCCCTATCTCTTCATCTCTCCGTTTTAAGAGCCCCTATGTGTATTAGACTGCTTGGTATTGTTTTAACAAGTCACTGTCTCAAAGATCATAAATGCTCTGTTTATGTGTCTTTTTATTTGTGATAAAAATAGCACCCATCATTTATTAAGTAGCAGTTGTACCCTAGACCTTATATTTAACACAAGTTTTTCACTAATAAGTCAAACCTTGCATTTCTCAAAAATTCTGGGCACTAAAACCAGCTTCGAGATTATCATTTTCGAAGACATCTCACGGATCACCTACCAGCAACTCGACCACTATTTATGAAATTCTAAAAATGAGTCACTTCATATTAAATAGTATAACAATGAACCCATTATTTTATTCTAATAATACCTGGATTATAATGGAATTTTCTATATTGAGGAGCTTATTTATGGCAAAAGAATCAAAATTGTATATATTTTTCTAATATATGATGATGTGAAACTCTCACTGACATGCATTGTAGGTCCATCAATATATGTTGTGCAATAGTAATTGATCTGATGTCTTCCACTTGGTGTTTTTCTATTTGAGAAGACAATGCAGTATCATTATCTTCCTCCCATGTTAATAATATGTAACTTATTGACTGGTCTGTTATTCAAAGAAGATGTGGAAGGACACACTCATGATTCCTATAAACCAGTCTCAACTGATCAGTCATATCACAGTATACATTCCATTATGTTATTTGCTTTTTTATACAATTTGAATGGAAAAAATTCAAGGAGCTATACATTTTGAATGATTTTGGACTGGCATAAGTTTATCCTGTATAATCACCAGCAATCTATTTATATTCTAAGAGGGGACATCTGAGTGGTTTGCAAGATTTATGATGTCCTCTCAGGGGACATCCAAGTGCAAAGGACTACTGTCAGTATCTAGATACCTCTAATCAAAGATTTTACTCAATGGTATTAGAACTAACTATAAAAATGTTTCTTCCATCAAAAGTGGTTTTGATGTACAACAAGAGTTAAGAACTTCTACTCTAAACTATGTTGCTTCCAAATATAACTTTATTGGATATATCACCCTTGTAGAGGGTAACATTTATGGATTTATGGTTGGAATGTGGTAGATACTCATAGTATATAGATAATATGGTTCTCTATAGTTATATTGTCTAGAGGTGTTTGGTTTAAATTTTTAAAGTTATATGCAATATTAATAAAACCAAAGCTTGTAATATGAAAAAAGTGAAATTAACATTCTTATATTAAAATTATAAGGGTATTGAAGTTTCATTTAATAATGCATTAAAATTAAAAATATGAGAGATAAGCCACAGAAACTACAGGGCAGTCAAAATATGAAAAGAAAAGAGTGATAAAGAATTTAGAAGAAATATAATTATTATATTTTATACCAAAGATTCATGATTTTAGAAAAATGCTTAGGCCTCTTTTCAAATTGTGGTAGCTGAATTCTTGGATTTTAAAAAAACTTCAATTTGTCTTGAAATAGACACAAACTTTTAAGTTTACTGCATAGATTTAAAACTAATGAGTAAAATAAAAGGAAATTATTGTGCATTGTGCATGATACACTATTTAAAGACTGAAAGGAGAAACTAGCAATCACTCTGCAGGGAGAATTTGCTGAATTTTATAACAGTCTGATGTCATAATCTTCAAATAATGAACACTTAATCAGGAAGCACAACAACGACCAGTTACTTCCAAACCATTAATCCAAATAAAATTTAATTTTACATAAATGTCTCTATCAGACTAGCATAATGAAATGAATGTTAGTTGCTGTAATAACCCACAGATACCTCCCAAACATGTATCAATTCAAGCCTGTTACTAAAGTCATTCTCATTTTCATTAATAAACACTGATGTCATTTTATGTAGCTTCTAAAATAATTTTTTTTAAAAATAAACCAACCCTGGTATTTCTCTATATTATTTGAATATTATAAGCATTGATGTTTCTTACTGACCTTGTTGATTCCAGACATTATGACACTGTAAACACAGGGCTGTAATGATGACCCTTTTGTTTTTTTAATTAAAATATTCATTCAAACAGAAAAACTGTACATTTTTTTTAAAGGGACTGAAACTCAGGTGAGGTTGAGCAGGAAAAACAGAGTTGACAGTCATTAGAATATTAATGGAACTGAAACTAAGGAAACGGATGAGTGAAGAGATATGATTTGCTTCAGAGATGTCAAGTAAGGTAAGTGTCTACTGAATTTAGAAACAATAATATTAAGGGTGACAGTGAAAACACAATTTGGTCAAGTGATAGGGACAGAAAAGCAAGAAGGAGGGTTAGAGTGGAGAATTATGGCTATAAAGAAAAAGAAAGGAGCTTATTTAGTAGCAGGAGTGGGATTGGTGAAAGAAATTTATTTTTAACTTGTTTGTTTTTGAGGACAAGAAAAGTTTGAACACGTTTGAATGCTAAAGTAGAGAGAAAAAGTTGAAGCTAACAAAAAGAAAACATGGTGGGCCCTGAGAAAATATAAGGAGGAGGTAAGAATTCAAGACATGAGTATAGAAATTGCCTTTAGATAGGAGGAAGGACAAATCATATGACTATTTTTGAGCCAAATAACAACCTCAAAATATTTAAAGTAAATAATTTTGGAAGTACTAGGGAAATTGATAGAAACCTTACAGTAATAGAAGACTGTAAAGTATTTCTATCAGTCCAGAAGGAAACAAACAAATGAAATAATTTAATACAGAGAGAATCTGAAAAAAGAATTAATAAATGTTGCCATCCAAATGGCCACTATGGAGTAACAGACCAGCACCTGTCTTGAAGAGCAAAGCAGAAAGTAGGGACAGATCTGTTGACAGATACAGGCACTCTGATCAATCTTAGACAAGTGAAGCACCCTGCACCCAGCAGAGGTCTCTTCAAATACATAGAGATTAGCAAGCAGAGCACTATAATAATGGTTGCTGAAATCTGGATGCCATTTCCCACTGTGCACCAGGCTTGCCTAGAAGCTGAAATCCTGCCCTGTGTATGAGGGGATGAGTGATCCTGACACACTCTGGGTCATTTTGCCCACTTCCAGTCATGCACAAGTCACTGATACAGTGAGAGGAGTCCTGGTCAGGGTACAGTGGTGGACAAGTGGAGCCCAAGTGAAACGGGGAACAAACCTACACTTGGATAGTCCTTGAATGCACATCTTCTGCCAGCAAGGCCAGGACACCAGCTTTCAGGCTGGAAAAGCTTGCCTGCAGGTTAAACTGCTGGCACCCACCACCAGTATCTTGTGCCCAACCCCTTAACCAGATCAGGAAGGAACAAACACCTCTCAATCCCACATACCCACAAGGCAGATCCTCCCATGGCAAGAAGCTTGTTCTTTTTCAAGAACTGAGCATGAACTTGAATGAGGAGGGAGTGACAAAAAAGTCACCTGAAATCTTTCCTGGTTGAAAGCTTTCTGGACTGCAAACCACAAAGATATGCAGGAGGCCCATCTCCCCCATTCTTACAGAGTACTGGCAATGGGACGTGAAAGCCAACTCAACCAAATTAATCACAAGAAAAATGCTACAGTGGAGGGGCCTTTTTCATGGCATAATACAGAGCAGAAGTGACTGCCCTCACCTCTCTCTCACTGAGTAATCTATATTGAATGACAGAAAGAACTCTGAATGGATGGATATTGGCTAGCTTCAGAACAACAAAATCAAACAGAAAAAATAGACAGGGAAGTGTTGCTTTTCACAAATGACAAAGGATCAACAAAAAAATCCCACAGGGATACCTCAGAGTCTTAAAGAGACAATGCCTGAAAAAGCAGCTATCAGCGCACAAACTGTGGAAGTCCTCCAGAATGATCTGTCCCAGATGAAAGCCACAGAAGTTAGAGATTGACTGACTAAAATGAATAAAGAGAACCATAAGAAATTTGAACTCACCAAAGTGATACAGGAAGTAAGAGTGGAGTTAGCCAATTACCGAAAAGTTCATTCTGAAATACTCGAGATGAAGAACTTTATCCTGGAATTTAAAAGCACAATAACAAGCATAGGAAGTAGGATCAATCAGGCAGAGGGAAGAACCTTATAGCATAAAGACCAAAATATGAAACAAACCCAGTATTTCAAAAACAGAAAAAATGGCTCACGAAGAATGAATAAAGTCCCTGGAAAATGAGCAACTATGTCAAGAAGTCAAATTTACACCTGATTGGTATCCCTGAAGCAGAAAGGGAATCTGACAGCACCATGGATCAAGCATTACATAAAGTCATTCAATAAAACTTCCCATATCTTTCTACAGATGTGACCATTCAAGTACATGAGATTCAGAGAACCCCTACAAGATAGCACATGAGAAGACCATCTTCAAAACACATAGTAATCTGCTTCCACAAAGTAAGCATAAAAAGAAAAATCTTAAGGGTAGCAAGAGAGAAAGATCAGACCACCTAGCAGGGAAGAACTATCAAAATTGCTCCAGACATCTGCAGAAACACTGCAAGACAGAAGGGACTAGAGTCCCATTTTTAACATTCTTAAGGATGAGCAAATCCAGTCAAGGATTTCCTACCCAACCATACTAAGCTTCATAAGTGAGGGAGAATTAGAATACTTCACAGATATCCAGTCCCTATGAGAATATGCCACCTCCAAACCAGCCCTTCAGGAGATGCTTAAGAAGGAGTTAAACATAGAATCAAATGAACAGTCACATCCTTCACAAAAGTACAAGCAAGCACAGAGTTAACAGAAGATACACAGCATTCACAAAAATAAAAATACATGCATTTATCAATGCAAAAGTAAAAAGGATGCAAATTAACACCATAATAGCCATATGACAGAGATTAAACTCTCACATTTCGATAGTTAACTTTAACATGAATTGACTGGATGCACCACTGAAGAGGCATATAGTGGCAAACTGGATAAAGAAGCATGACCCAACATTCTGCTGCTCTCCAGGAAACTCATCTCACTGAAAAAAAAAAAAATAAAATAAAACAAAAAAATCCCACAGGTTCAAAGTAAAAGTCTTGAAATTGTCCTTTCAGGCAAATAGAAAGCAGAAAAAGAGCAGGGGTAGCTATTCTGATATCAGACAAAGCAGACTTCAAACCTTCAAAAGTTATAAAGGACACAGAAGGTAATGCCATTATAATAAAAGTTTCAATCCATCAGCAAGAAATACCCATCTTAAGCATATATGCACCCAACACAGGAGCATCACTTTCTGTAAAACAACTACTAAGGAAAATAAGAGGAGACATTGACACTCACACAATTATAGTTGGCGATCTAAATACCTCCACTAACAACCCTAGACAAACCATCGAGACAAAAAACCAACAAGAAAATTCAAATTCAAGCATTAACTTGATAATCAAATGAATTTAATAGACATCTACAGAACACTCCACCCATCAACTACAGATTATACATCATACTCATCAGAACATAGAACATACTCCAAGATCAACCACATTCTCGGACATAAACCAAGTATGAAGAAATTTCAAGAGATCAAAATAATACCATGCATTGTCTCAGATCACAGTGGAATGAAAATAAAGATTACCACCAACAAGATCACCCCCAAAACACACAAAGACATGGAAGCCAAGCAACATGCTGCTGAATGACATCTGAATCAACACAGAGATCAAGATAGAAATAAAATAATTCCTGGAAACAAATGAAGCAATGACACATCATATCAGAATCATTCGAATGCCATGAAAATAGTATTAAGAGGAAAATTCATAACACTGCATGAGCATATAAGGAAATAGAAAAATTACAAGTAAACAATTTAACATCACACCCAAGGAAGCTGGAAAAGTGAGATCATCTAAATTCTAATTTCAGTAGAAAAATCCAGATCACTAAGATAAAGGCACAATTGCAGAATATACAAGACAAAAATATTGTATAAATGATCAAGACAAAAAACTGATTCTTTTAAAGTATAAATAATATTAAATAAACTAAATAAAAACAATTACAGATGAAAAAAGGTGGTGTTACAACTGACCCTGAAGAAATTCAAAAGATTATTAAAGATTACTATGAACATCTGTATGCAAATAAACTAGGAAATCAAAAGAAAATGGAGGAGTTTCTGGCATCACAAAACTTTCCAAAGTTGAAACGAGAAATTGAAATTCTAAACAGACTAATAACAATCCAGGAAATTGATTTAGTCATAAGAAACCTCCCCACCAAAAAAGTCCTGTGCTAGATGTCTTCCCAACAGAATCCTACAATACATACAGGAAGGATCTGATACCAATCTTACTGAAAGTATTCCAGACAATTGGGAATAAAGGAATTCACCCTAACTCATTTTATGGTGTTAACATCACACTGATATTCAAACCTGGCAAAGACCCAGCAAGGAAAAGGAATGGCAGGCAAACTGCCTCATGGACATAGATGCAAAAATTCTCAACAAGATTCTAGCAAGTAGGATCCAATAACAATCTTAAGTATCATCCACCTTGATGGATTTCATTCCCAGGATGCAGGACTGATCAACCTCATACTATAAGAACCTTAGAAAATGCAAGAGACATCCTTATGGAAATTGGAACTAGCATCCTGATCAAAACCCCAAGTGCACGTGCCATAAGAGATAAGATAGACAAGTAGGATCTTACCAAACTGACAAACTTCTGCAAAGTCAAAGAAACCATTAAGAGATCAGGAGAGAACCCACAAACCGGGAAAAATATCTGCCAACTGTATGTCTGACAAAGGCCTAACTTCTAGGATCTACAAGGAACCCAAACATGCCAAAAAGAAAAAAAAACAAATGGCCCCATTACAAAGTGGGCAAAGGATACGAATAGACTATTCTCAAAAGAAGACATATGAGCAGGCAACAGATACATGAAAAAATGTTCAGCCTCACTAGTCATCAAAGAAATGCAAACTAAAACTACACTAAGATACCACCTAACTCCAGTCAGCATGGCTATCATCTAAAAATAACAGATGCTGGAGAGGATGCAGCAAAAAGGGAATACTTCTACACTGTTGGTGAGAGTGTAAAGTACAGTCTCTGGAAAGCAGTGTGGTAATTCCTATGACATCTAAAAATCAACCTTTCATGTGACCCCACAATCCCCCTACTGGGGATATACCCAGAAGAACTCAAATCACTCTGTAAAAAAGACACCTGCACACATATGTTTATCACAGCCTTGTTCACTGTAGCAAGAACGTGGAATCAACCATGCTGCCTATCAAAAGAAGACTGGATTAAAAAAATGTGGTACATATATATGATGGAATATTATACAGCCATAAAGAAGAACAAAATCATGAACTTCACGGTAACCTGGATGGACTTAGAGTCTATAATACTGAGCGATCTTTCACAGAAACAAAAAACAGTATCACGTTCTCACTCATAAGCAGACCTCGAACAATTATCGCAATACTATAAAAAAAAAGATTGGCAATAGCAGGAAGCTGCCAGGAGGGTGACAGGGAAGCAGGATTGGCAGTAGTGGGAAACTGCTAGGGAAGGGGCGGCACACCTCATCAACAAAGGTGCCTATAATGAACATTTGTATACCTAACCAAGTACCCCACATCTTCAAAATAAAAAAACGAAAAGCTAAAAAAACCAAAGAAAAACAGTAGGAGTCATCTTCAATAAACTCACAGTCAACATTTTGCTCAGTTGGCAGAATCTGGAAGCATCCCCCCCTAAGAATAGGAATAAGACAAGGATGTCCACTCTCACCCCTCCTATTCAACATAGTGCTGTTAAGTCCTAGCTTGAGCAATCAGGCAAAATAAGAAAATCAGGGTATCCTAATAGGAAAAGAGAAAGTTAAATATTCCTCTTTGTGGATGATATGATTGTATACTCAGAAACCCTTAGGATTCTCTCAAAACCTCCTCACACTGATAAAATGCTTTCGTAAAGTCTTGGGTTACTAAATAAATGTGCAAAAGACAGTTGCATTTCTGTACACCAGTGACAAGAAGGAAGAGAATTAAATAAATAACACAATTTCATTCACACTAGCTACAAAAAATGAAATATTTTGGCATCCACCTAACCAGAGAAACAAAAACCCTTTACAATATGAACTACAAAATGCTGTACAAAGAAATCAAGGATGACAAAAAAAAAGCAGACAAACATTCCATGCTCATGGATTGAAAGAAATGATGTTCTCAAGATGTCCATCGTACCCAAGGCAATCTACAGATTCAATGCAGTGTCTACCAAATTACACACATCATTTTTTCAGACCCAGAAATGACAATACAGAAATTCATATGGAAACAAAAAAGAGCACAAATTGCCAAACCAACCCATAGTAAAAGGAACAAAATGGGATATTTCACAGTTGCAGATTTTAAAATTTGTTAAAAAGCTACAGTAACCAAAATGGTACAGTATTGGTACAGGAGTACGAAAATAGACCAATGGAACAGGCCAAAGATTCCAGAAGTAAAATACGGTCTCTCAAACAACTCATCTTCAACAAAACCACTGAAAGTAATCATTGTGGAAATGAGACCATATTTAGCCAACATTGCTGGGAAAACTGACTGACCACATGCAGAAGAATGAAACTGGACCCTACCTATCACCATATACACAAATCAACTCTAAATTGGTCAAAGATCTAAGCATTAAACAACAAGCTATAAGAGTCTTAAAAGAAAACACAGGAAACACGCATGTATACATCAGAGTGGGCAATGAATTCATGACCAAGTCCCCAACTGAATGCTACAAAAGTTAAGATAGACAGGTGGGACACCATCAAACTGAAAGATTTTTGCCCAGCAAAAGAAACCAAGAAATTAAAGAAATAATTTGCAGAATATTTGTAAATTATTCTCCTGACAAAGGCCTAAGTGGATGATTTACATGGAACTCAGACAAAGTGAAAGGAAAAAGCAATCCCACTAAAAATGGGCAAAGAACATGAACAGACATTTCTCAAAAGAAGACAAACAAGCAGTCAAAAGACACATGAAAAATGCTCAGCCTCACTAATCATTAGAGAAGTACAGATCAAAAATACAGTGAGATACCACATAACTTACTTCAGTAAGGATGGCCATCATTAATAGTCAAAAAAACAACAGGTACTGGCACAACTGAAGAGAAAAGGGAAAATTTCTACACTGTGGTAGAAATGTAAGTTAGTTCCACTTTTAGGAAAACAATATGGTGATTCCTTTAAAAAACTAAAAATTGAGCTTCTGTATAATCCAGCAATCCCTCTCCTTGGAAATATACTTGGAAGAACATAAATCACTCTACCATAAAAACACATGAACACGCATGTTTATTGCCACATTATTCACAATAGCAAAAACACAGAACCAACTCTGCTGCCCACCAAAAGTGAATTGGATTTTTTTAAATGTGATACATATACATGATGGAGTGTTATGCAGTCATAAAGAACCACAAAATCATGGGTTTTGCAGCAACTTAGATTCAGCTAGGGATCATCAAATTAAGTGAATTATCACAGAAACCTGAATACCTCATGTTCTCACCCATGTGGGGCCTGATCCCTAGCACGAGCGTCTAATCCCTACCACATTAGCACAAGAGTGGAATGGTCAGTAGCTGGGCACTGCTAGGAGAGGGAGGAAAGAAAGCGGGGGGCACATGACAACACACGGGGCACCTGGTCTGATATTGGAGGGGGGAAGGGTCACCTAGAAGCTAAATGTCACCTGCATGCAGCCTATTTATGTAGTAAATTCTCACTTGTATCATACAACTCTATAACAAACAAATAAATATATAAATGTTGCCTAAGGAAAAATGATTGAATTCTCTTCTGTTGCTCGTCTAGTCACACCATCATGAAATATTAGTGTATTAGTTTTTTGTTTTTTGGTTTTTTTTAAGCTTGAGACTTCTGATTGCTTTTATTTTTTGGAAGAAAAGAGGAATAACATAAACCGTCTTGATCTAACCTGTCACTGGATAGTCCCATCTATTCTCATAACTTTAATTACTAGCTATATGACTATAGTTTGACAATTTTATTTTCAACTCCAACCTTTTCTCTGAACTTCAGACTTGCATAATTGACTTCTTGACATCTGCACTTTGATATCTCATTTTTAACATAGTTCCCATGAAATATTTTCCCACATCCTGTTTCTCTACCAACCTTTTTTTTATTTCATTGAAATCTCCACATTCTATTCATAAATATACATAGGAAAACTGAATGACGTTTTTGCAAATTCTTCTCCTTCTTTTCAAATTTACCTTTTCACCAAGCCCTGATGATTCTACTTTAAAAATATAGCTGACGCTTGAACAACATGGATTTGAACTATGTTGGTCTACTTAATCATAATTTTTTTAAATTAGTATGTTAGAAAAAATCTGGATAATTGTGAAAATTTGAAAAAACTGCAGATGCTGCACTTAGCCTAGAGGTATCCAAAAATTAAGAAAAAGTTAGGAATACCATGAATGCATATATGTAGATACATTATTCTATCACTACCATAAAATATACAAAATCTATTACAAAAATGTACGCACAAATCTATTATTAAAATTTATCAAAATGTATGTGCACAGACACACACCCAATGTGGCATAATTCACAGTCCAGAAAAATGTAAACAAATGTAAAGGTGCAATATTAAATCATAGCTGCATAAAATTAACTACAGTACATACGGCACTATTGTACTAATTTTCTACCCAACTCCTCTTGCTATCGCAGTGAATGTGTATGTGTCCTCTTAAAATGCCTTGTGACACATCATCTCTTCATAAGCAATTTTACTCTTCAGTAAATTTCATGTCACAGTCAAAAGTGATCTCTCACAATTTTCAAGTATTTTTCATTGTGTTTAATGCAAAACTGTAAACCTTGAATAATATCATGGAACCCAAACAAAATGCCACTAGCGACACTGAAAGTCCCCCCAAGAAATGAGCAATATTTTAACATTACAAAAAAAAGAGTTGAATTTCTGGCTGTGAACTAGGTTGAAGTCTGCAACTGTGACTGCCCACTATTTCAAGATCAACGAACCCAGAAAATTTGTGAAGCCATCACTACAGCTATTACAGCAGGAATTAAAGCCTAGTACATTTTGCCAAATATCTTTTTAATCTCATTTGAAAATGCAACTTTTATGTGAGTGCAGGATTGCTATGAAAAAGACATACAAAGCCGGGCTCTGTGGCTCAGCCTGTAATCCCGCGCCTTTGGGAGGCTGAGATGAGTGGATTGCCTGAGTCCGCGGGTTCGAGACCCGCCTGGACAGCGAGACCTCATCTCTACAATAAATCAAAAAATCAGCCAGGCGTGGTAGCGCATGCCTGTAATTCCGGCTACTTGGAAGGCTGAGGCGGAAGGATCGCCGGAGCCCAGCAGGTCGAGGCTGCGGTGGCCAGGAGCGGCCACTGCACTCCAGTCTGGGCGACAGAGTGAGACTCCAACTCAAAAAAAAAAAAAAAAGAAAAGAAAAAGACATACACATAGACTTCAATGTGGTTCTAGAAAAAGGAAAGTCATTATATGACACCTTAAAGCAGAAAAAAGGTGAACAATCTAAACCTAGAGAATTTAATCCAGCAAAGGATGGTTTGATAATTTAGAAAGAGTTTTCACTTTAAAAAAATGTCAAGGTAACAAATGTTGTGCCAACCAAGCAGCAGCAGGTAAGTTCTCAGACACCATTAAGAAAATAATTGAGAAAAATGGATAAATCCCTGAACACATTTTTTTGTTTGTTAATGCTTATTTGCTTTTCAGAGGAAAGCACCCTATTCTGGAAAACAGTGTCACAGGGGACACATATCAGTAAGGAGGAGAAGAGAGCACCAGGATTTAAGGCAGGAAAGAATAGGCCAACTATACTTTTTGTGCAAATGCAGTCAGTTTATGATTAGGAGGTTTCTTATCTATGAAGCTGTGAACTCCTGTCTCTGATAGGAAAACATAAACCCCAGCTTAGAGATCTTTGGTTGCACAACAGGAATTCCTGGACAATGAGAACCCTCTTTTCTATATTGGTCCCATTGATACTTTGTTCCTGAAATCAGAAAGTACTTTTCATATTGGACAATGCCCTTGGATACCTAGAAGTCCATAAGTTCAACACTAAAGGTGTCAAAGTGGACGTCTTACCCCCAACATAATATCTCTAATCAGTCTCTAAGCCATCAAGCCATGAGAGTCATCAGACCTGAAAGAAAATTCCTGCTGACGAAAACTATTCAGATGTCGTGCGTGACTTCACAGAATTTATGCCATCAACTAAGGAAATCATGAAAGAGTCTGTGGATATGGAAAAATAAAAGGAGGTGAAGAGTTTCAAGGTATGGATCTTGGAGATATTCGAGAGTAAGTAGACAATACAACAGATAAATTAACATAAAACTATTTAATGGAGATGAGTGTTTTCAAAGCAATGCCAGATGATAAGGAAGAAAAGTAGTAGAAAACAAATTGGCATTAGACGACCTGGTAGGATTATTCAAAGCTGCTTTTTACTTCTTTTATGGCTTGGGCATTGAAACTAAAGCAAAAAATGAGGAAAGGATGGGTACCATACAGAAATATTTCTAGAGAAATAAAAAAGTAAGAAAGCTAGACACAAATTACGATGCATCTCTACAAAATTACAGAGTATGCCTCCCTCTCCTGTCTCCTCTTCTCTGCCACTTCTGAGAAAAGACCAATCCCTCCTCTTTCTCCTTTTTCTCAACCTACTCAGTGAGAAGACAATAAAGATGAAGATGTTTATGATAATTCATTCTCACTTAATGAATAGGAAATTGATTTTCTCTTTGTATCATTTTCTCCATAACATTTTCTTTTCTCTAGCACAATTTATTGTAAGAGTACAGCATGTAATACACATAATATGATAATCTGATTATGTTTTTGGTAAAGCTTCTGGTCGACAGTAGGCTGTTAGCAATCAAGTTTCTGGCAAGCCAAAAGTTCTTCTTGGATTATTGACTGTTTGAAGGGCTGGCACACTTAAACCCAGCATTGTTCAAGGGTCATCTGTACTATATCAAAACTTTTATTTCTCTCTATTTTGACTGGCACTTTCTTAAATCAAGACATTATCATATCTTAGCTGAATTACTATAATTTTCTCGTTTATTGATTCCATTTTACCATACTTCAATCCATTCTCCATTTAGCCAGCAGTCTAAGGGATCTTTAGATAATGTAAATCTCTTCATGCCCTGTGAAAAACCCCACAAAGGCAATAGATTTTTGTTGCACTTGTAATAAAGTCCAAATGACTAAACATAGTCTATCAGTCCTACGTATGGCTCCAAAGGTATAGCACACTGCTCTTATCACCCACTTTACTTGATTTTCACACATGTCTATAGGCCCTGGGAAGGCAGAGTTTATTTTTATTAACTTTTATAAGCATGCAATGTCTTACAGGTGTCTAGCACATAGTGATAAATATAAATATTGAATGTTTGAATAACTGAATGGTAGCTTGCTCTTAGGAAAAGATCTCTTCCAAGCAGCTAGAAAGGGAAGTCAGCTTTACAGTCTGATACCTTGTCACAAATGGGTCCATCAAAAGGCCTTGGGCATTAGGAAGAACTGCTATTTTATAACAGTTAATACTGTTAATAACTGTTAATAACTGACTCTCTATTATTTTCTCACAGTTGCTTGCTGATGTGTTCTGCTGTGTTTCCCTCATTGCCTACATGTGAGGATGGGCTTGGAAAGAGAAGAAGTCAGGATGATAGCAGGGAGATCCTAGACTATTTTTCACCTTCTTTGGTTCTAGACTAAGCTAAAGCTAATACAACTCCCTAGTTTTAAGATAATTTTTTCTTTTAAAGTTCACCAAACAGCTTACATTTTAGATCACTGAGTTTCTACACTGGGTTTAGATCTACCTATAAAGATGCACACCTATAGGTCTCCAACTGGATGCCAAGAAAATGGGAAGGTTTTCGGTGACTGGAATGATGCCAGTACCAACACAGACCAGTTAAAGGGTTTTTGGGAACTTCAGTCCATATAAAGAGGTATAAGGAGGTATAAAAACTCTTAAATGTGGTTCTGCCCTGCACACTTTTGTCCCTTCTTCAAGCTCTCTGATTTATTATTTTTCTTTCTTTCGCTAACTCACAGTAGATTCAGAAAGAGAAAAAAAATCACACATTAACCTGCACCCAGAAGAAAAAATAATTTAAATACTGGGTTCCTCTTCTTTAAGACTAGAGAGAACATCTATTTGGGAAATACTATTTTGTTGTTGTTGTTATTGTTGTTTTGTTTTTTATTCCAAGGATATAGTCGCAGTCTATCCTAGTGATGAATGTGACTTCAATCCCCACCCACATGCCAGTAGGAAATCTGAAAATAAAGAAAAAATAAAAAATAATAACAAAAACTTAATTTTCACATGATTGTCCTACTACAAGGGGTTTAATTTCTTGCTCTCGTCCCTGTTTTTCAATACTGGAGTAAAGTATTGCCCATTTTTATTCTTTATTGATTTTAATAATAATATAGGGTGAAGGGCAATATGATGTGTTAGCATCAATCACAATCTTAATCCAGACACCTCTAGAATCTTTTTTAAGATATCAATTCAATTAGCAATATATTATATGTGTTTCCCTTGTTATTACAAATTCTTCAAAGCATAATTTTAATGCCTGTATAATATTTCCATACTTGAAAGTATAATGATTTATTTAGCAATCTCCATGTTGCTGTTATTTCAACTTGCTTTCAAATATGTGCTATTATAAATTATTCTGCCTTGAATGTCATTGTACATAAGTCTCTGTCTACCTTTTTTGTTTCTTAAAATATAATTCTAAAAGCTGAATGACTATGTCAATGACCCTCAATACATATTACCATATAGCTTTTCAGACAATTGGCATTCATTTAAAACAGAACCAAGACTGTCAGGGTTACTATAACTTATTCAACCATTTACATAACAGTCAATTTTTACTACATAATTATTATTAATTTTTCTTTACATTTTTGGGGATTATTTGTGTATGCCCTTAATCTTTCTTTTCTATTAGTATAACTTTTTCTTATTAACTTGCAGTAGTTTTTAATATATTAAAGATATTAATCATTTTTTAGTCTTATTTGTTTTCTTCTAGTTTGTTGTTAGAGTCATGATTATTTATATGCAGAATACTTTTCTTTTTAAAATTTAGCCTATCTTGTGACGTTTTATGTCACTTACTAAATTTCTATGTGTTCTATTGTTCATTTATTTTTTTGTTTGTACTAGTTCACTCATATGCTGGTATTTTGTAACATGGACATAACTATTATTCATTGACTCCTGGAAATAATTTAAATATCACAAAGGTTAAGAGTCTGTCATAATCCACCTTTTTACATGAGTAAAAAAATGTACTCTCACCTCCCTTCAATAGCACCCATTTTACTTGGATTAAAATTCACAGTCCTGCAACGAACCATAATGCCCCATGACAGCATGATCCTCAACTGCCTTTCTGACCTCAGTCCTCATCCATGGTGGTCCACCCACAAGGTCCTTCATACCATCCACATTTCCACTTGACACTCTTTCACTTGTTCCTTGTCTTCCCTAATCATCCACTTGACTCTGGCTTTAATTTCTTTCAAGTCTCTAACCAATGTAATGTCACCACAGGCATCTTTCCTGGCCACCCTGTCTATAAAAGCACTATTTCCCCTTGCCAGAGAGTTATCTGTTAGCCCTCATGCCCAATTTCATATCTCTGTATTTCCATCTATATCACCGACACTGAATCTCACCAAACTACATTTCCCAGACTCCATGGACAACTAGTTTTCAGACTGCTTCCTCCACATTTAGACACTAATGCCCGATGAGAAGATGAGAAGGAGATAGGAGGCAGAAATCATTCTGATTCTGATGGTGCCTGTACAGGCAGCTGTAGGAACATGACATCAGTGACCACTGCTCATTAGGTACAGACAGAGTCTAACAGCCCACAGCTGTGACTTCAGTGGTGTTGGTGACATCAGCTCCCAAGCAGCAGTAGCAATGACTGGCAGCTCCTGCAACTACGGCAGTGATGCACGGATGCTTCTATCGTTAGTGAGTGTGGCTTGCTGTCTCCAACCCAGGGACAGTAGCAGCTGTCTTTTCTCAGGGTAGCGTTCTCATTCTGATTTACATCTCCAACTTACAATACTAGTTTTTTTTTCTATCTATGTTAAATAAATCTTTCTTCTTTTGTATTTCAGTCTATGACTGATGAGATCTTCCTGATTCCAAGGTAGGAATTTTTTTTCTTTTTGGGTACTGTAGATTTTCCAAAAAAAAGTTGTATGTAATTTTCTGGGTTTATTCACCCTTTGTTTGAAACATTAGAGTGATTTCTATTTTGCTGACTAGATATTGACCTGATATACTCAGCTGATTTTGTTTGTTTGTTTGTTTTATTTTGTTTTGTTTTGTTTTGTTGCTCAGAGGAAGCTAACTGACTACCTTTCAAATGCACTCAGTAATAGAAATTCCTGGGTTCTGGATGGGCAGCATGTGATCACCTAGGTACAAAATACATTCCATAGACTCTCTTGCAGCTAGTTCGTGTGACTCTATCCAAGAAAAATGGTATATAATTGAAAGCTATGTGTACAATCTCCACTAAGGAATGTTCTATATTCTTTGCTTTCTAGTAGATGAAATATAGAGATGATGGAATGGAAAACAAGAACAAATGGTAGAATTTTCTCACCAGTCCTGGATTTCTCATCTCTGGAGTCTTGTATGAGAAAAACAAATCTTTTTCTCATGCTAGTCATCCTATTTTGAGGGTTCTATAACTAAATATTAAAGAAAATGATGAACCTGAAACAACCTCATATAGTAAATGGTGTCATACTAGCAGTTATCTTGTGGTTAGGTATTGCAGTTCGTAAAGTTAGTGATTCTTGTGGAATGACAAAATATTTGGTCAATAGATATCTACAAAGACTTGTTAAAAAAAGTTATCTAAGAATTTTGCACCATCAATAAAAGCTCTTAGGAAATAAAAATAATGAGAAGTGTTATTGTTTAAATTAAAGAAGCAGCCCTGTATTTTTCCTGGACTTGTATTGGCAAACAAAAAACCGAGTGCTTGCTTGGATTTATTTTGTTTATACTTTAAGGCAAACTTAAGACCTCAGATATACCCCAGCAGGAAGTGACTTTTAAGGAATGTATTATCCCAAGCATGACAACATTTACAGCATCCATTCCTATAGTCATTAAGATCATTGTGTAGACAATTGCTGTAGCCAGAAAGAAAAACTAAGTATGACTAAATGGACTAACTCAGGGAACTGTTATCCTCTCAGAATAAGGAGTCTTCAAAATTTTCACAAATTGGAATGGCATAATTCCTATGCACTATGGAGTCTTGGCAGTTGTGTGTGTTTCTAATTATTTATTTTTTTAGAGAACTTCTTATTAAGGTTATTGTTTTTACTCAAACTCTATATATTGGATAATGATAGTGTGTGTGTAAGTATTAGTCAGAGTTCTTAACAGAACCAGAGCCAAAAGGAGATATAGATATATAAGTAGGTTGAGTTATTTAGAGATATATATTTAGGAAGACATTTATTATAAAGTATTGATTTATTGAGTTAGATTAGGCAAGGAGATGGAATTTCTCATGTGGAGAGAGGCTGCATGCAAGTTTATTATTTTTTTAAATAAAATACAGTTATTATGAATAGAATTTCATTTATAAAATATCTTGAAAACAAGAACAAAAAATCAACTAAATAGACATATATTCTTAGATGGTAGACTTGCAAAATTAAAAAAAGATTACCATAAAATATAGTGAATTAATGAAGAATAAAACTGAAGATGGCCATACAGAAGGCTTTTATTGTACCAATTTATTTTTATACTTCTTCACTTGGGTGATGGACATGTAGGTGTTTGCTTTATTATTTTTATAAGTTCTACATATTCCAAGACTCATGTTTAATATGACACACTTTCATTAAAATATAAGCAAACCTACAATGATTGATAGGCCTTTTTTTTAGTTATGGAGATTTGAAAAGACAACTTATAACTTTCTCTACCGACAGGTAAATTTTGAGGGGAAATGCTGTTTAAATTGGGCATATATAGTGCTTCAAAAAATAAAGTCAGCCTTTTTGCCATGTAAATAAATAATATAAATTTATTTTTCTCATGTTTTAGTAAATACTGTTAAAGTCAATAATGTTAAATGTCAATGTTAAACAGAACATTAAGAAAAAGTGTTGACATAAAGTTTTAATATGAAACTGAAGATGGCCATGAAAATAAAAAGCCAAAAGCTCAATAATGATGACAAGGTTTACCTACAGAGTATGGAACGCAGTGTTTAAACCAACTTTGGTTTAATCTAGTTGGCATATGACACTACCATCTGAATTTGCTGTCACAGTTGTTCCCTTGACCTAACAGTGCTTCAGCAATCTTTAATTCAAACTGGGGATTCTTAGTAAGTTTTGCCGTATTATTTTCAAATAATTTGTGCTTTTTGTCTCCATTTACTTTAGACCTTCCTACTGAATATTCTAATTCTTGGATATTCTAGGGAGTCTAGAATAATCAGAATATAGGACACAGTCTGATTTTTTGTTTTGTTTTGTTTTTTGTTGTTAATATAAGATAAAAGAGGAAAGAGTAAAAGATTCTTCTCAGAAAGAATATTCAGCCTCATTACCATTTTGAGCACTTTACAGCAATCAACAGAAAGAAAGAAATGCCTTTACATTTTCTTGCCATTTTTTTGCCAATTCATTTCTCACAGTGAAAGTCCCATTTACTATTATAGTAATTGCTTGGTAGACTAAGAAGGTTTTCTTGGTCTATAAAAATATGATATAGCCAATAACAAACATTAAATTTGAATGAACCATATAATTTATATTTGACGGATAGAGTGGAAGGAGATTGTGTGGAGTTGGGTGAAAATTTAGATGGCATTTTTAAAACCAGAAGAATGAATAAGACTACATAACCATGTAATAAGAAGAGAGAACATATAATAAGAGGAAGGACATATAATAAGAAAGCCAGTAGAGTAAAATTGAGCCTTGTGAAATACCAACATTTAAAGAAAGATCAGAACAGTAGACAATTATAGGAGAAGAGAATGCTATAAGCTCAAAAACTACAAGAAAGACAAGAAAGGCTAGGAACTAAAAAGTCAAGACCATCAGATGGGTTCTAATTCTGCATAAGGTGTTTTTGTAGTGTAATGTCTTAATCATAGTCTACCATAAAATATTTTAGGAGTATCCTTAATGTTTAGATAGTATATTAGCAGCATGCAATAATTACATCCTAAGTTCTCAAGCAGAGGCAGTCTATTGCAAGGACCTTCTTTGTTGTCCATTATCATAGGCTGCTTTAAGTTAGAAAACTGAATAGCAACACTGAATACTGTAGAAATGCACTGCTCAGTCATATTTGAGTTGTTATGTTTGATTATCCATTTGGGCGTTACAGAATAACTCTTTACTGTAATTGATGGTTGTTGCCATAAGAGTATATTGCCTGTATTTCTATCCTTGAACCTGGGCAAGTGCACAAGACTTTTTAAAAGAAACATGGTTTACTTGCACAAAACTGATCAGTTTTGAGAGATCGTTAATGACCTTGAAGTGGTTTTTGTGGGTTTGAATCAAATGGTGAGAATTTGAATTGATCCTTCCTATTATAATATTGAAATTGTCTACTTAATTTATCAAGTCATGTTCATGTCCTAATTTTTATATACTTGTATCTATCAATAAACATTGTGATATTTGGGGGAAAAAAAGCAGGAATGACTAACATCAACATATGACATAGATGTTCAAATAGCAGGGCTAAATGCTTGCTTGAGTTTAGCAACTAAATGGTTATTAGTACTCATAACAAAAGTGCCTTACATTGATCACAACCAACTAAACTCTGGGGAAAATTTAAATTGATTCACCATACAATCATCTATCTAACAGCTACATCAATTGCTGAAAAAAATTTCAAAGTGGTAAAATTATTTAGGAAAGAGGATTTTCCAAGAAAGTACAGGAAAATGCAGAATAAAACCACTATTTGTCTCTTAATTAAGCTGGAAATATACTAATTAAGAAACTATATTTTGAGCCAAGCTAACATCAAACTGGCATCTGCTGTCATTTGCAGAAGTGGCACAAGACTGGAAATAACACAGAATCACAGATCGTGTTCTGTTTAGACACTCATCAGATTTGTGGGGGAGGGGTGGGTTATTTTGTTTTGTTTTGTTTGTAGTCCTAGAAGGAAGACTAATCTAAATGTGGAAGAGTTTTACAGACAAAGGTGGAACACTGGCTATATTGAATTTAATTTCCAAGTAGATCTACACTGAAGCAAAGCTGTTTCAGTTTAATTTTCATGTGAATAATTATTTGAAGGTTTAAGACTCACCCATCTCTAATTTTCACATTAAATCTAGTCTAATTTAGAGTGGTATTATAATTTTATTGTGCAAAATTTTACATGAATGCTCTTCAAAAAATATGTCCTGAAAATTCATTGAAAATAATTACTCCACAGAGCAATGAGTTACCCAGCAATGCCACAGTTATTCTAAGCCTGGAATTGAGCATGCAGCAATCTTGTTTACAGGATCATTTTAATTAAACATTTTTCAAGGAAAATTAGCCATTTTAGCATTAAAAAAGTATTTTTCTAGATAGAGTATATGTATCCAAGTTTTCAACTCTTGAACTTATATGAAATATTACCTTCTAATAAATTTTCCACTACCCTTATTAGTGTTGGTACTTTTTGTTTATGTTTCAATTATAGTTTAAGATTGTGACAAGGGAAAGACAATTCTTCATTTTCCTTCTAATTCAATGATTCCTTGTTTGGAGTCCATAGCTGGTTTCAGGTGGTTACTGGAAAAAGCAGACATAAACAAAGTTGGTTTTCTTTTTTCCCTTAATTTTCATGAAGCAGCCTAATTAGGAGAAGAGAACCATGAGGAATAAGTATATGACTTAGAAAGTTTTACAGCTGATAAATTGCTGTGAATAGGGTCTTAATTCTACCCTCTTGATTCATAGATTGTTTTTTCGAAATCTTTTATCTTTATTTCTACCTGCCTTTTTCATTCATTTATGATATAAGTAAAATATTTCATTTATGAAATCATTTCATCGATGACATACTATAGATGTAAAGAAAATATAATCCCTTTTCTGAATTGAGACGTTTGCTCTTTATTTTATTATTTAATTACCTTTAGTTTATTGGAACTATACTGGACATGAAAATGCTTGAATAGAGTGATCTTCCTCACCCCTTCCCACAAAAGAAAATACCTTTGTGTTTCTGGTACTCATAATTTTCAGCTGAGATCAAAATGCCTGGACTTAACTTCTAAGGTGACATTATCATGTTACAATGTCTAAATATCTCTTCAAGAGACCGTGGCCTCCAAGAGACTTCTCATATTATAATCTGAGAGAAATATGTGAATAATTGAAATATATTTATGTATGTGTGGCTTTATTACTCATTTAAACTGTTTAAATTTTTTGAATTTTTTTTAGAATATCTATCTACTATATTTGTGATGAATTTGAGTATAGATGTGCATCTGAGTGTTTATTTCTGTCTCTATATGATCGTCAGTCTAGCGGTGTGTTTGCAAGTGCATATATGTGTGTTTCTGTGACGGTGTGTGTCCATACATTGTGAATGTATGTTTGGTTAATGTACATGTGCATAGTTGAGTGTTTCATCTGAATTTGAGTCTGTATGTATATGTACATGGCTCTGTGTCTGTTTGAGTATGTTATACATGTGTGCTCATTTCCGTTTGTGGGCAAGGTCTTATTTGCATGTGATTTTGTGTATTGTATGTTTTCAAATGTGTACAAGGGTAAATGTCAGGAAACAGCATGTTCTCCTAACACCCATGAGAGTCTCAAAGCTTACTTATATTAACATTTCATAAGGCTTCAAAACATGCTTCATTTACTCACCCACTAAGAAATCAAACCAGAGCAACACAAAATAGAATCTGAGAGTTCAATAGAAGCTTAATTTGCTAATCTGATAACTCAAAAACATACAGAGAAATCAACCAAATACTACATTTTGCAATTTCCAAACATAATCCAAAAACACTATCATTTACCTAGCCACCTTATGAGGTTCAAATGAGAGATACGTAGGACTGTTTTTACAGAACCTGTGATCCGATGGCATTCCAAATCATCACCATCATCATCATTATCAGATAATTTGCTCATTTATTGTGTGTAGAAATTTTAAGAAAAGTGTATTGAGCATTTCTTTTATGGCAAGTAGAGAAATGTGTTTTCTGGAGAAATCCAGCAGTTCACTTTCTTTCAAGAGTTCTTGCAGAATGCCATAATTGCCTAACATGCAACTCTATGTAAAAAGAAACCTACTTTTATCATGATAATGAATATGTCTTCATGTCTCAGAGGCAAGTTCACATTGCCCATGATTGTATTAGTGAATACAATAAACATGAGTTAATAATTATACAACAAAAATTAAATTAGTAGGTGTTGAAGGGTATCTACATACTAGAAAAGAGTGTTCCCACCTGATAGGTGGAACTACATAGGGCTCTGCACCATATAAGAGATCTAGTCCTTTAATTATCAAACAAAAGTAGATATTTAACTGAGAAAAATATCTAAAAATTATTAGGCAGGCTGAAAAACACACACTGTCCAACTCATAATAAATATATTTTTATAAATGGAATAAAAATACTAGACACTGGTAAATAACACTTTATTCATAGTCCGTAGCAACACCAGAAATGATATTGTGAACATGTATCAAGTCCATTTGTTAATAACCATCAAAACCAAAAGCTGTGTCTATGGTATTTTTCAGTTTTGTCACATAAATCATATAGACGTGTTAATAAATGTAATCATGCTAAAAGTCTAGTCTATTGTTTGGATATCAATGTTCTGTTTAGGTATATTTGCATATCCCTGTCTGCTTGCAATATATGCTTGTTGCTTTCAGTTTAACTCCTGGAGGGAAATTTTAATTCTCTTATTTAGTAATCTTACTCTACATCCCAGGTTTGTTATGCTTGTCTCTGGGCTTTATGGAAGTCTTTGGTCTATATCTATCCTATTTCAGTCATTGGAATATAGAAATGAGTAGTAACATTTGTGTAGTATTCAAGGGTGTCCATCTCCCCGATGGTTCTAAGCTATTAGAAATAGGCAATAATGAGCTCATTCAATTTTGAATACCCCTTATCACTGACCCAATTAACACGTTCTAGACATTAAATAAGTGTGTATTGTCTTTAATTAAATACCAATAAAGACAGAGTAAGCATTCACTGCTGAAATGAATAAAGTGTATATTTGGGGTTGAAATTTAAACAAGGGCAGGTCTTTCAAAATGGCAGAGTAAAGAAACTGGTAGATCATTTCTCAAGCAAAACAACAATTTAAGGAATAAAAACTATAAAAAATAAAATTCATAACTTAAGTTTCTGGAAATTGTCCTGTGAAGAAACAGCAAATGGAGAAACACATTGAAAAGATACACAAAATTTCAGTAGGAACAGAAAGAATCTGTGATATTTCATTCCTCTCCCCAACACAGCTCTTATAGAAACTACTTGGAGCATTCTACCCCAGACAAGCACAGGAAATTGGGGCTGCTTCTCCCTCAGGCTAGTCGCCAGTGTTTCTCAACATTTCAACTTTGTGTCCTAGAAGCTCAATCCCACACAGATACCAGCAAGAGGACTAGGACACTCTACTCAGACACGGAAGGCTGACAATAAAAGGACAGTCAGCACCTGCCATAGCTTATTTACAGAGGGGGATTACTTTTCTGATTGACAAGCCCAGAAGAAGAAGGACTTCCACTCCCTCCCCAAGACCACTCATAGAATGGAGAGACCACTTCAGAAAAAGTGAGTCACCACTTCCAGTCCTGGGGTAGGAATGCAAGAATCCTGCATAGGGAGAAGGCAAGTTATTTGGATGAAAAGCTCCACAGCTCTACCTGAGGGGACTGATTTATTTTGAAAGGAGAGTAGAGATAACTTTGCCTAAGGACATTATTGATAGCAAGGAAAAGAATGAGGGTAGCTCCAATATACAAGCAAATAGCAAAATACCTGGAAGTTTAATAGAATTAGGTAAACAAATAGCCAAGAAGAGTCTTCCTGGGATATAGTCACCTCTAGGGGTTGAGAAGGTTGTGCGTATCTGCTAGGCTACAACCACTCAGAAGCAATCAAAGCAGAATGTGAGCAGATTTGAAAGCATTCTCCAAGCTGTACACAAACCAACCAACAAAGGGTAGTAGCCTCACTGGCACAAGGGATTTAAACATAACTGACCAAATACTGAACAATTAGCTACGGTGACCTGGGGGGACTCCTAAAAATTCAGGTTTAAAATTAAAATCACACTAATTCCTTGCAATCTGGAAGACTGATTATAATCCTCCCACCCACACAAAAAAAAAAAAAATCAGAGAGGGAGCCTCCAAGCTACTAATCATAGACTGAATGTGAGAAAAAAGAAAAATAAATAAATAAACTTATTGAACTGTGATATAGTGATCTCCAAGTTAGACACATATCCAATAATAGAGGGTAAAATTTCAACTGATCAAAGACCTTAAGCATAAATTTATACATAATTGACATTCTAACATAAAGGAAATCCTAGATAGCTAGAACAAAATATGGAAAATGGAAAATAAGTTGAGCAAGAATACAGATACTGCATCATGTGGGAGTAAAATCAACTTTGCAAAATTAGTTCATTCAAGTCTTTACACAATAAATAAATGGACAAGCAAAGGACAATACTTAGAGGAGAGGCAACCATTATCTGTGTTACTTCTGGTAACTGCTAGTTAGTATATAACTAGCAGTATACAGAGTTGCTATTAATATATTACCTAAAATATACTGCTTTCAACAAAAATTATGTCATTTAAAACAATAGAAAATTTCAACACACAAGAAAAACTAAAGGCAATAGAGTTAGCCTTGGAAGGACCCCAGTTGGGTATTAAGAATGTATTATTATAAATATCTAAATAATTTCATGCCCTAAAAAAATAAGGAAATGTATGATGACAATGTCTTTTCAAATAGAGACCATTATTGAAGACTAAGAAATTTTTTAAAAAGCCAAAAGGAAATTCTAAATTTGAAAACTACAACAACAAAAGTGGAAATCCACTAGAGAAGTTCAACAATATGTCGGGGCTGGTGAGAGAAAGAGCAGGAAACTTGAAATTGCATCAACAGATGTTGTACAGTATGAAGAACAATTTGATAAGAGAATAAAAAGCATGTAGAACTTCTCAATGTAAGACCCATCAAAGGTATTAGGTTGATGCATAAGTTCATAGTGTTTGTTTGGGGTCTGGCAATACTGAGGCGTTGGGAGTATGTCATTTGAAGTGACAGTGTTGAGCTTGTGGATATGCCTGCATTCTGCAGATTTGAAGAAAGCTATTGCTATATGTGGGCTAAAGAAGATGGAGTATCAAGTGGAAAAAAGCAAACACTTCCAACATATTCTTCTGTTTGAGTTTAACTGAGGAATAAAGGCAGTGAAGGCAGCTAGAAACATTTGTGCCATTGGGGAAAGCTTGCAAACATATGGTTGTGTTGTTTCAAAGAGGACAACTTTGGCCTGAGTGATTCTTCATGTTCAGGAAGACCACCAGGCCTTGATTAAGACCTTTTAAATGTTTTAATCCATGATGATCCATGTCAGTCAACCCAAGAATTGACAAATATGATGAACCGTGACCAGACAACCATCTTGTGATATTTGCATTCCATGGGCAAGCGAAAATGCTACAAACTTACACATCAAGTGAATATTAACAGAAATGTTGTTTACCCTCTAGTCTGTTTTATCCTTTCTTCTACTTGCTTAACTTTGCTTTGGACTTAGCACCTTTTGTTTTTTAGTTCTTTCAGGTGGAATTTTTGGTAATTGAATTGTATTTATAGCTAAAAATGTCCCTCTGAATACTCCTTTCACTGACTCCTATAAGTTTTGATATGTTGTATTTTTGTTTTTATACATCTCAAATTTCCTAATTTTGCTTGCGATTTCTCCTTTTTCCCATTGGTTAATTAGAGTGTGTTATTTCATGTTTACATGTCTGAGAGAACTCCTGCACTGACCGTATCCAGCAAAGCCATGAGGACAGTTCTACCCAAGATATATATATTTTTTGAGTTGGAGTCTCACTCTGTTCCCGAGACTGGAGTGCAGTGGCTGCTCCCGGCCACCACAGCCTCAACCTGCTGGGCTCCAGCTTTCCTTTCGCCTCAGCCTTCCAAGTAGCTGAAACTACAGGCGCGTGCTACCACACCAGGCTAATTTTTGATTTATTGTGGAGATGAGGTCTTGCCAAGTTGCCCAGGTGGGTCTCGAACCCGCTGGCTCAGGCAATCCACTCACCTCTGCCTCCCAAAGCGCGAGATTACAGGCTGAGCCACCGAGCCCGTCTCTACCCAAGATCTTGAAGACACAACTCCCATCCCAGTGTACCCAGAAGGCAAAATATGAAGTCACATTTCTATTCTGGAGACAAAACATTTAGATTTAGTGTTGTCTACCCTGTTGGGGCAAATTACCCCTTACTTGTTGCCTTTTGGAATAGGAGTGTTAATCATGTCTGTTCACCATTGTATTTTGGAAGCAGATAACTTGTTTTAATTTCACAAGCTCACAGTTGGGAGGGAGTTTGCCTCATGATGTTCCATGCCTTTCATCTCATCAATATCTGATTTTGATAAGATTTTGGACCTTTGAGTTGCCAATTAAGGCTTTTGCGGCTATTGAGATGGAATGCATGTATTTTGTACATGAGAAGAACATAAGTTTTGGAGGGCATGGTAAAATGATGTGGTATGAATGTATCCCCCAAAAAGCATGTGTTGGAAACTTAATTCCCAGTTTAACAGTAGTAAAAGGTGGAATCTTTCGGAGGTTATTAGAACATGAAGGCTCTGTCCTCATGAATGGATATAGGCTGTTACTGTGGGAATGGGTTTGTTATGAAGGTTGGGTGTGACCCTCTCACCCGCCTCTCCTGCCCTCCCACCATGGGCTGATGCAGCAAGGAGTTCTTCACAAGATGACTGACTTCATAACCATAACCATAAGCTAATACGGTTCTGTCCAGTATAAATATTCCATTTTGTGGTATTCTGTTGCAGCAGCATCAAATAGTCTAAGACAACTTTCCTGACATGATACTTAATGCTAAAAACCTGAAAACTTCCCCCTTACGGTCAGAAACAGGACATGGATTCCTTCTTCTACCACTTCTGTTGGACATTGTACTAGAGGCTTTAGCCAAGACAATGAGATTAAAAAATTATTTAAAAAGTATACAGATTGGAAAGAAAATAGTAAAACTATCTCCCCTTACCAAAAAAACAAAAAAACAAAAAAACTTTTGCATTCAAAATCTAAAGGACTTCCCTAAATAACCTAGAACTAATAAACCATTTTATCAAAGTTGCAGGATAAAAAGCAATACACAAAAATAAGTTGCACTAGTGTACAATAGCAATGAGCCTTCCAAAATTGAAATTAAGAAGGCAATACAATGTACAATATTATTTTTTAAATGACATGCTTATGTATAAATTTAATAATAGAAGTGTAAGGCTTATACACAGAAATCTATAAAGCATTGTTAACAGTAAATTAGCTATATAAATGAAAGAATACCACATGTGCATGAATCAGAGTATTTAATACAGTTAAGATAGCAATACTACCCCAACTGATTCACAGTTTAAACACAATTTTATCAAAATCACAGCTGGCCTTTTTATATTAAGAAACTGACAAGATAAATTTTAAATAATGTTGAAAGGCAAGGGACCTGGTGTAGTGAAAACAATTTTTAAAAGAAGCTCCTGTACGATTACCACCTATGTATCTGATCCTGAATTGTAGCCCACATCCTTAAAATAAAAACAAAATAAAATAAAAGAAGCACAGAGATGAAGGAGTCACCCTTTCCCACTTTAAAGCTCACACCATAGTACCCCCTTATCTGCAGTTTCACTTTCCACATTTTTAGTTACCTGCAGTCAGCTGAGATCCAAAAATGTTCCTTGAAACATTTAAGAAATAAACATTTCATAAATTTTAAACTGAATGCTGTTCTGAGTAGTGTGTGAAATCTTGTACCTTCCCACTCCATCCTTCATCATCACAAGTGTGAATACAGCACAATAAGATATTTTGGGAATCAGAGAGAGGGAGAGTTTGTATATTTGATCTCTCTTTTTCCCTCCCTCTCTTCTCAAAGAGAGATCAAATGTACAAAATTACATAATATATTGCAGTATACTGTTATCATTGTTCTATTTTATTATTATTTGTTGGTGTTAATCTCTTACTGTACCTAGCTTATAAATTAAACTTTTGCATTAGTACACCTTTATAGGAAAAAAACATCATTTATATAGGTTGCTACTATTCATGATTTCAGGTATTCATTTGAAATGTATTCCCCATGGATAAGGGAGGACTACTACAGTCATCAAGGCTATGTGGTATTCTCATATAGTTATTCATATAAATCAGTGAAATAGAATTGAAAGTTCAGAGGTTTATCTTCACATTTAAGTTCAATTCCTTAACATGAGTATACCAAGATAATTCAATAGGGTCAAAAGAATCATTTCATAGAAAGATTTTGGAACAACTGAATATCTACATGTCTAAGAATGAAATTGGAACTCTTCTTAACAATGGTCACAAAAATTAACTCAAAACTAAATCACTTAAATTTCAGAAGTAGAACTCTAAGGTTTTTTTTTTAAAGCATAGAAGCAAATTTTTATGACTTTAGCATTCTGTGTTAAAAATGTCACCAAAAGTACAAAAGAAAATTATAGATAAATTAGATAACATCATTAAAAACTTTTGTTCTGCAAATAGTACCATCACAAAAGTGACAAAACCACCCACAAAATGGGATAAAATATTTGCAGATTGTCTATTTGATAAGAGACTTGTATTCAGAATCTATAAAGAACTTTTACAATGCTAAAATAAAAAGAGAAATAACACATTTTTTTAAATGGCAGAATATTTATATTTAAAATATAAATTTTTCTAAAGGAGATATGCAAATGGCCAATAAGCACATGGAAAGAAATTCAGCATCATTAGTCTTAGGAAAAGGTAATCCAGTCGCAGCAAGATTCCGTTTCACACCCACTAAAATGGGTATAATCAAACAGACAGACAACAGTAAGTGTTAGTAAAAAATGCAGATGAAGGTGGGGATATAAAATTGCAAATCTACTTTGAAAAACAGATTGGCAAGTCCTCAAAATGTTAACTATAGAGTTACCACATGACCAATCAATTTCAATCCTATGTATACATCTATGAAACAGGAAAGCATACACACAAAAACTTGTATACAAATTTTTACAGCAGCATTATTTTTAGTATTCCAAAAGTGGGAACTATCCAAATATTTATCAGCTGGTTGGATAAATAAAAGATGGTGTATACATACAGTTGAATGTTATTTAGCAACAAAAAGAAATGAAGTTCCCATACACACTACAACATGGGTGAAACTTGAAAATATTACACTGAGAGAGAGACCCCAATCACACAGCAAAGTAAACATTGTGTGAGTCAGTTTGCGTAAGATGTACAGGGTAGGCACATCTCTAGAGACTGAATGCAGATGAGTGATTGCCTATGGTAGGATGAATGTTAGGGGAACTTAAGGGGTAACTGCTAATGAGTATGGGGTTTCTTTCATGGAATGCTCTAAATTACATTATGGTGATGATTGTACAACCCTCTGAATTTGTCACCTCAAATTGCATTTTACACTTTAAGTAGGTGAATTGTATGGTGTGTGGATTACATCGTAATAAAGCTGCTAAAAAATAATAAATTGAACCGGGCTCGGTGGCTCAGCCTGTAATCCCGCGCCTTTGGGAGGCTGAGGTGAGTGAATTGCCTGAGCCCGCGGGTTCAAGACCAGCCTGGGCAGTGAGACCTCATCTCTACAATAAATCAAAAAATCAGCTGGGCGTGGTAGCGCATGCCTGTAATTCCAGCTACTTGGAAGGCTGAGGCGGAAGGATCGCCGGAGCCCAGCAGGTCGAGGCTGTGGAGGGCCACTGCACTCCAGTCTGGGTGACAGAGTGAGACTCCAACTCAAATAAAATAAAATAAAATAAATTAAATTAAATTAAATAAATTGAACTGGGCACAGTGGCTCACACCTATAATCCCAGCACTTTGGGAGGCAGAGGATTGCCTGAGCCCGCAGGTTTGAGATTAACTTGGGCAACTTGACAAGACCTCATCTCTACAATAAATTAAAAAAAAAAAAAATTAAGCTGGCATGGTGGTCCATGCCTGCAGTTCCAGCTACTTGGAAAACTGAGGAGAAAAAAATCACCAAAGCCTAGCAGGTTGAGGCTGCTGTGGCCAAGAGTGCGCCACTGTCCTCCAGCCTGGGTGACAGTGAGACTCCAACTCAAAAATAATAATAATAACAAATTGGGATGAGTTGTAATGAGATGTACAGGTAAGATAGACCAAGAGCTATTGATTGAACTTTGAAGTTCATTCATCTAAGTGAAATATATAAACAGATTAAATATGTATAAATCCTATGTATTTTTGGAGAGATAATCAGGGCAGGCCTAAAATAGATCTTTTGTGCACCCAAATATTTATTTGCAAAATATGGTCTCAGTGCCCAGCTATCCAGAGAATTTAATGTGGTCTCAAAAGATACATATAAAATATCATTTATATATCCACTAAGCTGACCTTCACCATATTTATCTTTTGATTTTATTGTTTGTGACAATAAAACTGGGTCTCTTTCTCTTGAAAAAAATTATCTAACATTTAAATACAATCAATTTTTTCCAGATTAACTTTACTTTTTTAAAAAAGCATAAAACATACCATTTCATCTCTAGTAATCTTGATTCTATCCATTTTTTAGAAAATTGTCTTGTTTTAAAAATAGACATTACATCAACAAACATAGGAAATAATAAATATTTTTAAATAACTGTTTACTACTGATTATTAAAAAAGTAAATATTTCATCTATAATATAATGTGTTGCAGTTTTTTTTCAATAAATGTCTTCTTTTCCTAACTCTAACTTAATTAATTATTGTTGGCTTTCATCTTTCCTCCTAAAAGCTTTCTATATGCTATTATTATCTTTTGTATTAGTTTGATTGTACAGTATTTTGTATTAGTTTGATTTCTCTCTTTTTCTATTTCCAAGTCCCTTTTTTTTTTTTTGCTCTCATCCAGTAATGTTTCATCAACCTTTTAATGCAAACCATGTTTATTCTGCCTACTGCTATTTTTCTTAAAACTATAATCTGGTAGATTTTAGATATACTGTCTTTCAAATGATTTGAGCATTATTTCAAAGTCAGGATATTAAAGTCTTCTACCGTTTTATCAAACTTAACAAATCTCCTAAGTCTATACATGTCCTGAAATACAATAAACCTATAAACCTGCTGTCAATATACTCACTGTATTTTTATCAGTGCATATAGCTGTTTTGTATCATACTTTTTCTTTGTGTTTTGTCATTCACCTGCGTGGGAGAATTAAAAGTATGGCATTGCACCAATAGATGGAAGAAGTAGGAAGTGGGAGTTAAGTATTAATGGAGCTCAAGATAAGGTCCAAGTCAAAGAATAAAGTAGTTTCAAAAGTTTTCCTGACTATTCAAATTCCTAAGAAAGAATATGTCATATGCCTCAATTTTCTAATATGACTCCTTATTTTGAAACTGATTATATATGTGTATATATATATAATTTTGTATAAGTATATATATATATACACAAAACTTTCTCTTTTTGCACATACATTAAATTATTATAAAATTAAATAACTTTATGCCTAAGCTCTCCTCCACACACAATAATTGTGTTTGCACCAGTGTTTATGTTCACAAAACTAAAAATCAACTAAAAATGATACAAGCTGCCTCTTCCTTTGATATAACTTTTGCCAGTGAAATTGTTGTGGTCTTAACAATTCTGCTTAGCATCTCTTGACAGATTAAAATAAAAGTAAAAAATATTATATTGATTTAGACTTGAAAGGTTGCAACCAATAACCATTAATATCATGTGATTTCTACAAAAATTTGTATTTTATATATTAGATTGGGCTTTGGTTATTGTTCTTTTTTTATTATTTATTTTTTTTTTTATTATGAAGTTGTGGGATACAGTTAAGGGTTAGGTATACAATTACATTTCATTCAGGCACCCTGGTGATATGGGGTGTTTCCCCGTTCCCAGACAGATATTTGCTACTGTTAATCCCATCTCCCTCCCCCCACCATAGTTTCCCAGTACGGTCAGTCATTTTCGTATAGTATTGCATTGGACGTTTAAGGTCCATTATATGAGTGAGAACATGTGATACTCGGATCTTTGTTTCTGTGAGAGGTCACTCGGATTCCCTATGGAAAAATACTTCCTGTAACATAATCTAAAGTGCTTTTGCCATCATTCTGCTCAGTATCAATTTTTAGAGAGATGGCATTTTAAGTGCCCTGATATACAGTGCAAGAGAAATTGCTTGAATTAAAATACCTGGAAATTTCACCTCCATGGTAAATTATCTAAGGAGAAAAATGCTCCATTATCAGAAGGTTATTTCTACACATCTATAAATTAATAACTCTGTGTTCCCTTCAGACTAAAACTGCATTAATGTGGCCCTCTAAACTGTATTTTTACCCCTAAAGAGAGGTAGCAAATAAATGCAGAAAGGTACAATTTTTGGAAATATATACTACTTTAGGTATTATTTGGTTAACCATTTCACATTTTAATCAGACCACTGTTTTATGCTTCAGTGTCATAGTATTTAACAGTCCATTTCTGTTCTTAGTACAGGCATATAATCCTTAAACTTCACATCGTCATCACTAGGACTACGAGACTGACATACAGTAAAATATGCCAGCTGTAGTCTCTCAAATTAGGGTTCACTACACTTAAACACTATACACATTTCTGGACAATTACTAGTATATTAATTGTTGTAAATAATGAAGATGAATAAAGTCTAGACTAAGGTCAATATATAAAACTCTTCTGCACTACTTTTTCATACTACTATAAGAAACGGATTGGCTATAGCCAGCGGGAGGGAGTGGGGAATATAACAATAAGGGTACTGATCTCAAACCAGGCGAAAGGTTTAGGACCAAAGGGAGGCCCAAACTTTACCTGTACGATGGCCACTTACCTACCCAATCCTGAATTGTACCCCACATCCTTAAATTAAATAAAAATAAATTTTAAAATATTAAACTAAACTTTTCGACTACTATTTACATAATTAATTTAGTCCATACTTTAACTGTAATTTCCATTTGTTATTTTAACCTATCTTAGATTATGACATAAATTACAGTTTTGGAATTCCAGTAGTTCTTATCACCTCAACCTTACTGAAAACAATAACACATCAAGTTATCTTCTATTCTGCATGACTTTCAAATGCTGCATTAAATTACAGATTGTTCGTATTTGGAAGAAGGTGTTCTCAACATTTCTTTTTGGTGTTCACAGTTTCTTTTTTTAATTTTTAATTTTTAATGTAAAGATGTGGGATACAATTCAGGGTTAGGTATACAATCATTGATCATGCAGGTATCCCTGTTAATGAGGTATAGCCCCCTGCCATAGCAGTTTCCCTCAACAGCCAATTTCACCCCCTATCAACAGTTTCCCATTACTCCTAATCGCTTTCTTATAGCATTATAATTGTTCAAGTTCCCCTTATAAGTAAGAACATATGGAACGCTGTTCTTTGTTTCTGTGATAAATCACTGAGTATGATTGACTCCAAATCCATCCACATTGTTGCAAAGTCCATATATTTGTCATTCTTTATAGCTGCATAATATTCCATTGTGTATATGTACCACATTTTTTTTAATCCAGTCCAGTTTTGATAGACAACATGGTTGGTTCCATGGTTTTGCGATTGTGAATAGAGCTGCAATAAGCTTTTGTGTGCAGGTATCTTCTTTGTAGAATAGTACGAGTTCCTCCGGGTATATTCCCAATAGGGAAATTGCTGGGTCATATGGAAGGTCAATTTCTAGTTCTTTCAGAAAGTCTCCAGACTGTTTTCCAGAGAGGTTGTACAAGTTTGCATTCCCACCAGCATTCTTTTTTCTCTACATCCTCGCCAGCATCTTTTGCTGTTTGTTTTATTAATGATGGTCATTCTTACAGGAGTTAAGTGGTATCTCAATGTGGCTTTGATTTACATTTCTCTGATGATGAGTAAGGCGGAGCACTTTTTCATGTGTCTGTTGGCTGCCCATATATCTTCTTTTGAGAAGTGTCTATTCATGTCTTTTGCCCACTTTTTAAAGGAGCTATTTGTTTTTTCCCTTCAGTGTGTTTGAGGTCCTTGTGGATCCTAGATGTTTGGCCTTTGTCAGATATACAGTTGGCAAATATGTTTTTCTCATTCTGTGGGCTGTCTCCCTGCTCTCAATGGTTTCTTTTGCTTTGCAGAAGCTCGTTAATTTGATGAGGTCCCACTTGTCTATCTTATTTCTTAAGGTATTGGCCTTTAGGTTTCTGGATAGGAATTTGTTGTCAGTTCCACTTTCCATAAGGGTGTCTCTTGCGTTTTCTAAGATTCTTATAGTTTTAGGTTTTACATTTAGATCTTTGATCCATTTAGTGTTAATTTTTGTGTATGGTGGTAGGTAGGGGTCCTGTTTCAATCTTCTGCATGTGGTCAGTCAGTTTTCCCAGCACCATTTACTGAATAGGTTTTCCTCTCCCCAGTAGTTTTTGTTAGAGGTTTTGTCAAAGATGAGTTGGTTGAGGAATTGAGGCTTTGTTTCCAGAATCTCTATTCTGTTCATTGGTCTATGTGCCTGTTTTTATACCAGTACCAAGCTGTTTTGATTACTGCAGCTTTATAGTAGAGTTTGAAGTCTGGAAGTGTGATACGTCCTACTTTGTTTCTCTTGCTAAGGATTGTTTTGGCTATTCATGGTCATTTATGTTTCCATATGACTTTCTGTATTGTTGTTTCCAGATCTGAGAAGAATGATGTTGGTAACAATGGGTATTGCATTGAATCTGTAGAATGCCTTTGGTAGGATGGACATCTTAACAATGTTGATTCTTCTTATCCATGAGCATGGTATATTTTTCCATTTGTTTGTGTCTTCTTGGATTTCTTTGAGCAGTGTTTTGTAATTCTCATTGTAAAGGTCTTGCACTTCTCTGGTTAGGAAGATGCCGAGGTATTTCATTTTTGTGTGTGTGGCTATTGTGAATGGGATTGTGCTTTTTATTTGGGTCTCTGCCTGCTTGTTGGTGGTGTATAGGAATGCAACAGTCTTTTGCACATTTATTTTGTACCCTGAGACTTTATCAAAGTCCTTTATCAGTGCAGGCAGGTTTTTGACAGATTCTCTTGGATTTTCAAGGTATAGGATCATATCATCAGCAAAGAGGGATAACTTCCTCTTTTCCTATTTGGATATCCCTGATTTCCTTCTCTTGTCTAATTACCTGGGCTAGGAATTCCAACACAATATTGAACAAGAGGGGTGAGAGTGGGTGGCCTTATCTTGTTCCAGTTTTCAGAGGAAATATTTCTAGTTTCTCCATTTAGCAATATGTTAGCTGTGGGTTTGTCATAGATGGCACTTTCTATTTTGAGGTATGTTCCTTCTATGCCTAGGTGTTTGAGGGTTTTTATCAAGAAGGGATGCTGAATTTTATCAAAAGCTTTTCCTGCATCTAATGAAATAATCATGTGGTTCTTGTCTTTATATCTGTTGATGTATTTAATTACATTTATGGTCTTGAGAATGTTGAACCAGCCCTGCATCCTGGGGATGAAGCCTACTTGGTCATGGTGGATGATTTTTGAGATGTGCTTTTGGATCCAATTTGCTAGAATCTTGTGGAGGATTTTTGCGTCTATGTTCATTCGAGATATTGGCCTTTAGTGCTCTTTTTTTGTTGGATCTATACCCAGTTTGGGTATCCATGTAATGTTAGCTTTGTAAAATGATTTGGGGAGAATTCCATCTTTCTCAATTGCTTGGAATACTTTCAATAGGATTGATATCAGCTCTTCCCTGTATGTTTTGTAGAATTATCCTGGAACGTTCTCTGGTCCAGGGCGTGTGTGTGTGTGTGTGTGTGTGTGTGTGTGTGTGTGTGTGTGTGTGTCAGAGTCAATTTTCTTTGTTATTATGGTCTATTCAGTGTTTCAACTTGGGTAGGTTGTGTGATGTCAGAAAGTCTTCCATTTCATCTAGATTATCAAGTTTATTTCCATATAGGTGTACATAGTAATCTCTGATAATCTTTTGTATTTCTTTGGGGTCAGTTGTGATTTGATCTTTTGTATTTCTGATTGTGTTTAGTTGGGTTTTTTCTTTTTCTTGGTCAATCTGGCTGAGGCCCATCAATCTTGTTAATTCTTTCAAAGAACCAGCTTTTTGTTTTGTTGATATTTTCTATAATATTTTTGTCTTCTATGTCCTGTATTTGTGTTCTTATTTTTGGATTTGGATTCTTCTGCTAAAGGTGGGGTTTTTTTGGTAGTCTTCTCTTTCCAGGTGCCTTAGGTGGTTTGTTAGGCTCTTCACTTGTGATCTTTCCATTTTTTTGATGTGTGCTCATAGAGATATAAATTCTCCTCTTAAAATTGATTTCATGGCATCCCAGAGGTTTTGGCAAGATGTTTCTTCATTTTTATTTGTTTCCAGGAATTTTTCAACTTCTGCTTTGATTTCAGTGTTGACCCAGTCATTGTTCAACATCATGCTGTTTAGTGACCATGTCTTTGTGGGTTTGGGAAAATTTTGTTGGTGTTGATATTTATTTTTATTCCACTGTGGTCTGAAAAGATGCATGGCAAGATTTCACTCTTATGAAATTTGTTTATGTTTGATTTATGGCCAATGATGTGGTCGATCTTGGAGTACTTTCCATGTGGTGGTGAGTAGAATGTATATACTATGTTCTTTGGGTGGAGTGTTCTGTAAGTATCAATAAAGTTCATTTGTTCAAGAGTCTCATTGAGGTTCTGGATGTCCTTGTTGATTTTTTTCCTTGATGATCGGTCCAGGGTTATGAGGGGTGTAGTAAAGTCCCCTGCTATGACAGTGTTAGAGTCAATCTCTTTTTTAAGTTTGCCTAGACGCTGCTTTATGAACATTGGTGCTCCTATTTAGGTGCATATATGTTTAGGATGGATATTTCTTATTGATGGATTGACTCTTTTATCATTATATAATGACCTTCTTCATTTTTTTTTTATTTTTGATAGCTTAAAGGATATTTTGTCTGAGATTAAGATTGCAACTCCAGCTTTCTTTTGTGTTCCATTCACCTAAAAATTTGTTTCCATCCTCTTACTTTGAGTCTGTTAGTGTCCTTTCTGGTGAGATGAGTCTCTTGGAGACAATATATTGTTGCCTCATGATATTTTATCCATTTTTCCATTCTGTGTCTTTTCAGTGGTGCATTTAGTACATTAACGTTCAAGCTAATTACTAAAATCTGAGGGTTTATTTTTGTCATGATGTTCTTATAGAGTTGTTGTTGCACTTGTTTGTTATCTTTCTTTTGGTTTTTTGGGTTGGTTAATGTGTTTTCAGTATTTTTCCTTTGCTCTTGTGAAGAACATTGCTGTTCTTTTTCCCTTTTCTTCTGTGTTTAGTACTTTCTTAAGAGTTTCTTGTAGGGTTGGTCTGGAGGCAGCATAAGTTCTTAGGGATTGGATATCTGGGAAAGATTTTAATTCTCCCTCACTGATGAAGCTCAGCTTGGCTGGGTAGGTTATTCTTGGTTGAAATTGTTTATCTTTGAGAACTCTGAATGTTGGACTCCAAGCTCTCTTAGCCTGAAGGGTTTCTGCAAATAAATCTGCTGCTATTCTGCTTGGTTTTTCCTCGTTGGTAGTCTGACCTTTTTCTCTTACTGCTTTTAGAATTTTTTCTTTTATACCTACTTTGTTCAGGCAGATTATTATGTGCCTGGGAGTTGGTCTTCTCATTTGTTGTCTTGCTGGGTTTCTTTGAATTTCTTGTGTTTGAATTTTCACATCATTAATGAGGTGAGGGAAGTTTCCTTGAATAATTTCATGGAATGTTTGTTCCAGGGTGGTCTCTGTCTCTCTTTCTGCTTAAGGAAGGCCAATTGCCTTCCTGATTCATTCGCTTGAAGTAACTGCTCATCTCTTGAAGGTTTTGTTCTGTCTTTTTAAGCTTCTTCTCTGTTTTTGACAGTTTGATTTAGTTCTATATTTTGGTCTTCAAGTTCTGATATTCTGTCTTCTGCTTAGCTCAGTCTGCTTTCCATGCTTATTAGTTTGTTATTTATTTAATCACAGTATTTTTTTACTGCTGTTATTTCATTTATCAACTCCTTCCTATTTTCCTCTTATCTCTCCTCAATTCTTTTTATTTTTTCTATTAATGTCTTGATGTCTGGGTTTGTAATATGTGACCAGTCATTCTGGGGGCTCTTCATTGTTTGCATTCTGAAGTCTGTTTTCTCAATATCTGATCTCCCAGGGGTCTGTGTGAGACCTGTATTCTTCTTTTGATTTTTCTTCATTTGTGCAGATTTGCCTCCCCACTTTTCCTCATTTTTTTCTCCCTCTGTCTCTTTAGATCTGTTGTTCAGGGTGGCAGGGTAGTTTTTTGCTTCTGTTTGCCAATCTCCTATTCTTCCTTATGTGAATCTTCTGTCTTTGTTCAATTCTGAGGCTGGACTTTAGGTTGAGAATTATACCTTTTGCAGTTTTGAGATTTATTTGAGGGGGAGCTGTGATTCAAAATTTATCTGCAGATCCCAATATCCATTGACAGATATATGGATACACTGGATCCTGCTTCCCACTGCCTTGTAATCTGTTCATGAAGTGGGGGTATTGGTTTGCTCCCAGGAAGTAAAATGATGTAAGAAAAGGGAAAGAAATGGAACAGGGAGAGGGGAAGTGGAAGGTGGAGACAGGAGAGTAAAAGGGAGAAGAGACAGAGGTACCCACTAATAAATGAAAATAGACCTGAAGTCAGATAAGAGAAAACAAAAATAAAAACAATCAAACAAGCAAAAAAAACAGTGACAACAACAAACAAACTAAGACATATAACTATACAGACACACAAGCTGACCAACCTCCTTAAGATATACTGTTCCCTTACACAACCATGAGGTCTTAGCTCCCAAGTTGGAGGTTAGGCAGAGCTGGGTGGGTGAGTCATTGCAGGTCTCTGCCTGTCACAGGGTTCCAGCCATTCTTTGGTCTCACTATAGTCAGGGGCAAGTTGGGGGAGGTGGAGTGAGAGACTGCTGGGCATTGCTGGTCAGTGTAGTGGTCATGGTGGCTAGGGGGTGGAGCGGTGTGGCCACCAAGGGAGCCCAGAGCTTTATGGGGAAGGAGCCTTGGACCTCCCTGGGCGGTGGAGGCTTGGGGCCTGGTGGCACCCTTCAGTCAGGGAGAAAGTCCTCATCTCTGAGGGGCAGGCATGTAGGGACTCTGTGGGCAGCAGCAGCTCAAGACAGGGTTGGGCACTTAAGCCAGGCTGGGGATCTGGAGCTCTGAAGTGCCTGGATAGGGGCCTGGAGTTCCAAGGTGCCCGGACACAGATGCTGGGGGCCTCTGCAGGGGTGGCAGCTCGAGGTGGGGCTGGGTGTTTCAGTCCAGGTGGGAGCCCAGAGCTCTGAGGCATGGGCACCAGGGGCCTCTGCAGAAGTGGCGGCTCAAGGCGGGGCTGGATGCTTCAGCCCAGCCAGTGGCGCAGAGCTCCAAGGCATGGGTACTGGGGTCCTGGGTATGCAGCGGTGGCTTTGGGCCTCGTTGGGCACCCCAGGAAGGGATGGAGCCCACAGCTCTGAGGGACAGGCGCCATGACAACCCTGGGCAATGGTGGCTTGAGATGTGGTTGGGTGCCTCAGCCAGAGTGGGGACCAAGTGCTCTGAAGGGTGGATGGTGGCAGCAGCTTTGGGCTGTGCACTGGGCACTTCAGGCAGGAATGGAGCTGGTATCTCTGAGATGCAGGTGCCTAGAGCCTCCCTGGATGTTGGTGGCTTGAGATGGGGCTAGGCGCCTCACCAAGGGTGGGGACCCAGAACTCTGAGGGGCCAGCACCGTCCACGGCTTTGGGTTGTGCGCGGGGCGCTTCAGCCAGTGATGGAGCCTGTAGTTCCAAGGAGCGGACGTGGAGGGCCTCCATGGGCTGCCACAGCCTGAGACTGGACTGAGTGCCCAGCCAGGGAGGGAGCTGGCAGAGGCTGGGTGCCAGGCAGATCAGTGTATCCAGCAAGGGAACCCAGAGCTCCTCAAGGTGGTATCCAAGGGCCTCCACAGGCCACAGCAGGCAGCTTGGGGCCGGGAGAGATGGTGTAGCCGGGAAGGGAGCTGGGAGCTCCATGTGGTGGGGGCCCAGGGCCACCTGGGGCAGAGCAGCAGCGGCAGAGGGTCCACAGTAGCCAGCTGTGCGTGGGACCCAGGGTATCCAGGCCTCAGACATTGCGGCTGGCGGTGGGCTGGGTGTCGGGGGAGGAAAGCAAGAGTATTTATGGGAACTCACTTTGAGAATCTCACAGCCCCACCTGTGCTATCGCCATCTTACCAGAACTCCTCCACAGTTTCTATATATACAATGAAGATATGTTCTTCGAGAAAGTATTTTGTGTCACTTAACAAATGTACAAGGAACAGTAATAGAGAAAGAATCTGCAAACAGAAATATTATAATATCTGAGTTTATTTCATGATTAGAAGAGACTACTGATCAACTTATTTCAAATTAGGCATTGCGCAGAAAATGGACAAAATCTCCCCATCTGGTATATCGAGAGATTGCGTCGTAATAAAAAGTGTACATATTATTTCTTTTATCTGAGTGTTTTGGCTTTTATTTTAAATAAATGCATCTTACAGGTGAAAAAGTTAACAAATCATTAAACTCTACTTACATCATGCCAAATTCACTTCAGAACTTTGTCAACTTGCATCCATATTTCACTACATACATTGTTACAATCAACATGGCACATTGTTTTCTGTTTCTGCTTTTGTGTTTGACATTCATTTATTTTTTACTTAAAAGCTTTACATCTAATTTTCTAAATTTTCTTAGTAAATTTTATTATGTATATCTGAGGTTAACAACATGATTTTATGGGCTACATATAAATAGTAAAATCATTACTATAGAGAAACAGATTAACATATCTATCATTACTTGTGAAAAGAGCAGTTAAAATATACATATTTAACAAAATCCCAAATAAAATACAATTTTCAGATTAGCCTAACACATTCATAGGGTAATTTGGTATTCAACTCATTTTCAAACCAAGACTATACCAATGTAAATACTCAAATATATTACATTATTTTTTATTTCTGTTGCTTTATTTTGTCAAAACATCAAAATACATAGCTCAATAAAAATCTAGGACAGAAACTAAGAAAAATAAAAAATAGAAAGACTACTTTCTCAACAAAAGAATTCCACAAACTCCTTTGCAATTTTAGATATTGGTAAAGTGTTTAGTCATTAATTACTGTAAATGGTTGTGAATAACTACATTATTGTATTGACATTTTCCGAACTTATCCTTGGGCCAATTACATAAATTTACTAGCACCAACTACCTAATAATTATGCACATTAAAACATCAAACAAATCATTTGGGTTTTTTTCTTACTGTTCACACTGCATTTTTATTTTCTCATCCACTTATATAAAAATGTGAGAAGGAACGTGCATTGTAAAATAACCTTAGAATTACAAAGATTAAGTAACCAAAATGATGTGATAATACAGACTAAAACATTAGCAAATGTTCAAAAATAGAGCCAATATATGTGACAAAAATGGAATTAGTAAATCAGAAGAGAAAAAAATGAATAGCACGACACAACACATTAAATTATACCCCTAGAGAATAACTACATGTAAAGTAAATTTTTAGTAACTTTAAATTACCAAAGTACTCGATATGTTTACCAAAGGCATGCATATTATCATCATATTATTTGGTTTCCAAATCATTGTTCCCTGTGCTTTAGCTTATGTTAATAAATCTTCAGTCTTTTTGCATTTTAAAAAAATCAAATAAACAAAACCAATAAGCTTGTAAACTGGCACGTAAAATTTCAAATCCATGGCATAATGTGATTATATTCACTTCAGAACAAGTTAAATGGCATGGCTCAGAGGAATAAAGAGGCAAAATAATGTGAAGTGTCCTTGGATCTGTGTGGGTAAAGTTAATAACCACCCTTCCTCAATTTTACATAATGCAGGATGATAATTTTGTTTGAAAAATCATAGGAGGTAGAAAAATAGAGAAACAAGTTCCACTTCAAGAACCTGCAGAGGGACCACACTGCATAACTCAGGAGCAGAAAATCCAGGTTGGAAGGGAGCGAGTACTCGAAGATGTAGTCATGGGTTGTTTCAACATAGCCCTCCACTGTCGCTTCATGTTCTTTATAAGCACTACATAATATTTGCTTTCCTGTGGGTCTGCCCAAGACCGTGGCTTTCACTGGGGCAGGTTATAAGCACCAGCCTGTAGCTCTATGTTTCACTGAGGTTGAGGGTAATTGTGTGAAGCTTAAAAATATATTGGTAGCATAACCCCATGCCCCTGGGAGCTCAACATGAAAAGAAAGTCATGAACATAGAAAGTCTCCATTTTATTTGAGGATTAATCACAAAGACAAAAAGGAACAACACAAAGCCCCTTGGCAGAGAAGATGACCTAAAAGCTGTATCACAAAACTAGCTGTGACTGTGAGGAAGAAAAATAAGTTACCTCTCTGCCTCTTCTGTACAGATGATTAGCACATGTGAAAAAACAGAAACAAAAACTTTAAAAACTCCTTTTTTTATGTACTCCGAGGTGGATTGAAACTAAAAGGTGGGCTGAAAGTTAATCAAATGGACTCAGAGGCCCTTGTGTTCCTCCAAGTTTCCCAATGATATTATAATTATTTTCAGATAGAAGTTAAGCAGTTCTAGAAGAAAAACTGTTCTAATGGAATAAAAATAAGTGAGAACAGGAAAAATGCAGTTTTACTTCTTCCAGCTGAAGAGAGTAAGTCAATGGGGTGACTGAAATTAAATATCCAGTTTCCCCTAACCCATAGGCTGTAAGCACAAGGCTTTATGTCTCCCTTTGATATCATCCACCATGATGCCAATGTTATGAGGTTCCTGATGCCAACGGAGGAATCAGAGAAAAGGTTACATTTTATTCTTTGAGTTGGTGTCTCACTCTACCACCCAGGCATGCTCACGGCCACCGCAGCCTCTACCTGCTGGGCTCAGGGATCCTTCCGCCTCAGCCTTTTAAGTAGCTGGTACTACAGACTCACACCACCACTTGCAGCTTATTTTTTTTATTTATTGTTGAGCCGAGGTCTTGTCAAGTCATCCAGGCTGATCTCGAATTCGTGATCTCAGGCAATCCTCTCGCCTCCTCTTTCCAAAGTGCTGGAATGACAGGCTTGAGCCACCGCACCTGGCCTAAAAGGGTTACATTTTAAACTGTATTGCAATATTTCCCTTCTTGAGGCACACTGCACATCGCTTAACAGATTTTCTTATGAGCCTAAGAAAGGAAACTTCTTCCTTCTTTGAAGTTATAGGGTATGTTTTCCTCTAGTTTCTACCTCTTATAGATACACTTTGAGTGGATATTTGACCCATAAAACAAAACAGGTCAAGGGAGAACATATCAGGAGGGACACCTCTCCAACATTAGTTCCAAAGGATAGAGTTTAATCATAGAGTAACAGACCCTGTGCAAAGTATGATTAGATTCTAAGACTGCTAGAAGAAATGAATCAGTGTTTCTCATTCATGTCAGAAGTTCTCTCTCTGTAAAACAGATATTTTGTGATATCACTTTTTACCTCAAGTTAAATTTATTGATAATATGACTGGCATACACACATAAACTCAAAAAGTCAATATGAACACCAAGTCTAATATAAATGAGAAAATAGAAATAATTGTAATAAAATAGTATGTACTCCAATGTGTAAATTGAACATAACTACTAGAAGCTACAAAGCATTGGTCAGATGTCTTCACTTACATTTAATGTTTGGTTAGGAGAGATTTAAGATCGTCCCCTTAAATTAAGTGTAAGAGGCCAGGCTTGGTGGCTCAACCTGTAATCCCAGCACTTTGGGAGGCCGAGGAGAAGGGATTGTCTGAACTCACGGATTCAAAAACAGCTGGGGCAACTTGGCGAGATCTTGTCTCTATAATAAAAACCAACAAATAGCCAGGCGTGGTAGTGCATGCCAGTAGTTCCAGCTACTTGGAAGGCTGAGGTGGGAGGACTGCCTGAGACCAGTGGGCCGATGCTGGGGTGGCCATGAGCATGCCTACTGCACTCTGGCCTGGACGATAGAGTGAGACCCTGACTCAAAAAATAAATGTGTAAGAAAATAAAACCATTAGCCGAGCGTGGTAGCGCGCGCCTGTAGTTCCACCTACTTGGAAGGCGGAGGCAGAAGGATCGCCGGTGCCCAGCAGGTAGAGGCTGCAGTGGCTGGTAGCGTGCCACTGCACTCCAGTCTGGACGACAGAGTGAGACTCCAACTCAAAAAAAAAGAAAAGAAGACCAGTAAGGGTAGACAGTAGAATAAACATTAGTCGCAAGTAATGCAATAATATATATTTGGATACAAATAAAAAATATATATTTAAATTATCCAAAGAAAACATGCCGATATCTATTGGGCTGTTCAAGTGAAAAATTAAAAGGCAAATCATATGGGTGGTGACAAAATAATTTCCTATGCTATTACATAAGATGGAATGACAAAAAAGTAACCTAGAAATTCCATCTTCTATTATATCTCCTACCTTGAAATCAGACCATGATTCAGTCTCTGGTACTTAAAAGACTTTAGAGACTATAATCTTCATTAAATGAAATACTGAATAATTTTTTAAATTTTAGTTTCAGTGACTAGAAAGAAATATTTCAGTAGATGTTAAGATTATATTATGAATATTCAGTAACTTCAAAAAAGCTTCAAAAAGCAATTTTCATAACATGTCATTTTAATCCTGAGTTTGAAAATATTTAGAATAATGCTACATGAAATATTCTAAAATAGTCTTGATCAATATTTAAAAATATGTAATTTGGTACCATAGACTATTTTAACTATAACTTTTAAAATGACAGTGAAATTCCTTCATTTTATGTATCTCTGCTAACTGAATAATATTTATTCTTGAGTCTAAGAGAGTCTCAAATCTCTATTGATAAACATTTGCATTACTGTTACATTATCAGTACCTTTAGAAATGCACTGAAATCTTTTTCAAATAACTATAGTAAGTCCTCAATGTTGGTGATTGGTTTTGGACACTAACTTTAAGAGAAGAGATGTATAGTAAAACCAATTTTATCATAGTCTCAAGTTTCCTATGGCATATTGTAGTTGCAAAAATATTCACAAACTTCTAAATAAAGACCCAAAACAATTATAATATTAAACATTAAAGTAAAAGTGAGCTATATATACTTTTAAAATTAATAAAAACATGTATAATAATTATTTGCCAAACTATTCCAGTTCAAAGTCTTGTGTGGCCAGAGTCTATTTGGGCAGCCCAGGGCACAAGGTCAGAACTAGCCCTGGACAGAACACCATCCTATCACAGGGTGACTCACACATACCCACACTCATTCACACTGAAACCATCTAGATACATCAACTCACCTTTTGTGCATAGCTTTGAGTTGTAGGAGGAAACCAGAGTTTCTGGAGGAAATCCACACAGATGAGAGAAGAACTATATTTACCCCAAACAGTGACCTCAGTTGGGATTTTTCCTTTCTTAATGCTATAATGAAATGACATTGAATGAAACAACTTTATTCAAGACCTGCCATATGTGGTTGAACATGATGCAAGCAATGCAGTAGATATTGATAAAGATTCTCTGCTTGACCAAAATTGAGTCAAGCTTCTCAACCCTCTCCTAGACTCTTATGTATGCTTTCTTGTAAAATTCAGTTTTAGCAAAGAACTCTGCTAAATCAGGTAAGCAAGAACCAACCCCCACCCTTGATATCTGATCACCCTCAACATTTGCTCGGCTTCACCATCCTCCATATTTCCCGGGTGATGTCTAATCATGCCGACCTGTCTTCAGCAAGAATCTTGTGAGGTGGGTTCAGCAGAAATCCCCCTTACCCTTACCCTGGATACTTCCTCTTAGTAATTTTTCATCTTCTGAACCCCACCCTGTACCTTGGTGATGCTCTTGCCCATACTGTTTGAATTGACCCCCATCTTGCCCATGCTGTTTGAATTGACCCCCATCTCTCTCCCCCACTGCAAAATTCCACTGTAATGGTCCTTACACTTACCCTCGTGGTTCTGAATGAAAACTTTCTTATCGTGTTTTAACAAGTATTATTGTTTTTTCACTTGATAATACAAAAGAAGTTGGAATAAAAGTCTAATTGATTCCAAAACTTTTGCTAATTTGACTAAATTGAACTGTGGCTTGGAGGTTTTATCTCTCATCTTCTTTTCAGTTCACTCTTTATAGAAATGTTCCATGTATCTTCCAGGTATGCATTATACAACCCTGTGTTATAAGATTATTTATATCACTAAATATGAAAGTACATAAGATTATTTTTCATAACCTTTTAGCACCATCCAATTAGGAGAAATTTATCTTTACAAGTCATGGAAAATATATTTCAAGCCTATTTTTATTTAATCTTTTCTATATTTAAAAACTATTCTCAGCAAAAAAATGCTTTTTTAATCATATAAATTCATTTGTAAATCCCACAATTTCCTTCATTTTAATGAGATTTATCTCTTCTTTACAGCTTAAGAATATCAATAGTACTTTTTAAATATATTTATCTAATGGATATGACTTATTGCACACTAGTTCAAACTTGATATTAAAATTTTATTGATTTAATTTTAAATGTGTCACCAAATAGTGGATTGCAAACAAATTATTTTTAAACGATTTTCCTTGCAAAACTTTTTTTTAATGGAATAAGATATTTAAACTCTTCACCATTGTCACTGCACTTCTTATGAAATAATTTGTTATCCAAGATGTTACACTTAATTTTATAATTAAGTGCAATTTTTATAGTTTTCAGATTAGGGTAAACTTTTACAATATTTTATCAGAATAATTTTTAGAAAATATTTACATAACATGTTTTACTTTCAAAACGATTATAATTTAAAACTAAAGAAGATATGGAGTAGATAACATGTGACTAAAACTATACTGTAACTTTAAATGACAAAAATGTCAACTTTTTTTCTGAATATCTGTTTATTTGAAATATGAGCTAAAATAAGTGTAGTATATTTTGCAGACATTCTGCCATTTTTGACCTCACATTAAATGCCAACCGTGCCCCCAGTCATGTGGAAAACAAAAGAACCTACATGTTTTCATCATTTCACAAATGGCAGTATGGGCATATTGAGACTCGCTGAGCTACAGAGATGATAAAATGTTAGACTGATGGAACAATAAAACTGTAAGATAGATAGATAGGTAAATAGATAGATAGATAAAGGTGATAGAAAGATACATGATAGATAGATAAGTGGTAGATACATACATACATAATAGATAGATGATAGGTAGATATATGATAAGTAGAAGATAGATGGATAAATAGATACATAAATAGATAGATATTAGAGAGATACAGATCGATAATAGAGCTGATGTTTCAAATGATAAAGTTGAAAAAGAAGGTTTACTACTTCTTTTATCAGCAGAAAATTCTTTCACAGTCACTTAAAGATGGAAATGTTTTCCTGGATTCAAAAACATCATCTTTCCACAAATTCAAGTGTTTAGAGAAATCATGGCCTACATATGACCTCAGTAATTGTACTTTTCATTTTCATGGGCCATCCCTTTCATTTATACCACACTCAGATATTATTTTCAGTTTGCCAAGATAATATTAAATGCTTGTTTATTCTAGAATAATCTACTAACAAAAAAGAAGCAGAAAAGCAATGACTATTGTTGAAAGCTATCGAGCTATTAAAGTAAAAGAAAAGAGAAAAAGATATTTCTTAGGGAAAAGAGGAAAATTTGAATAAACATATTGGTTAAATGAAATAAAAAATGAGGTTAGAGACACATAACCTACAGAAGTCAAGAAAGAAAAAGAAAGAAATTAAGACAAATACTTTCTGAGAAAAAAAGGTAGTGAGAAAGAACAAGCCTACTAAAAAAGATTAAAATTAAAGAAGATATGGAGTAGATAACATAAGACATCAAAAAATAGCGTGATAAAAGACAAATTATTGAACTGGAGTTTAAGAGCTTTGCTTGTGGAGCCTACCAATACAGAGAAGTACAAGGGATACAAGCACTGGACCAGCTGATCCTTGAACAGTAAAGATTTGAACTGCACACACCCACTTATTCATGTGTTTTCTTTCTCCTCTGACGCTCCTGAAACAGCAAGACCCACACTTTCTCTTCTTCTCCTCCTCAGCCTACTCAGTGTGAAGATGAGGCCTTTATGTTAATCCACTTCCACTGAAAGAATAGTAAATCTATTTTCTCCTCCTTATGATCTTCATAATGGTTTTTTTTTAGCTTACTTTATTATAAGAATATAGTATATAACACAGCCTAAAAGCTATGTGTTAATGAGATGTTTATGTTATCCATAAGGCTTCCAGTCAACATTAGGATATGTTAAGTTCTGGGAAAGTAAAAAGTTAATGTGGATTGTTGATTACAACGTGGATTGGCGCCATTAACCCTTGTGTTGATTAAAGGCCAACTGTACTTACCAACTCTAAGACTTGAGGTTCAAGTTTCTAATCTGGAAAATGGGCATAATCACAACCACCACCTAACTTTGCTGAGAAGTAATTTTGCTGACACTTAAAACCATACCTGGCTCATAGCCAGTAAGACGAGCAATTTCTATGCCTAAAAATACGAATACAGGATTTATTGGAAGTCCTTATTTATCTTGCCCCAAAACAAGATCTCTTCATCTATATTTTGACATAGATTTACACAAATTATTTACAAGGTGAACTAAATTCCCCAAATGATGAGAATCCAAAGGTATGACAGCCAACAAGCTAACACTGTAGTATAAATTACCTCTGACATAGTACAAGACAGTTAGATTCAGTTACTTCCACTTATCTAAGTAACTAGGCTTAAAGTTCCTAAAAGCATGCTACTCTTCTGTTCAGAGAAAAATGATCATTTCTGAAAGAAAAGTTTAATTCTTTTTTTGTTTTGTTTGTTTTTGAGTTGGAGTCTCACTCTGTCGCCCACACTAGAGTGCAGTGGCCGCTCCCGGCCACCGCGGCCTCGACCTGCTGGGCTCCGCGATCCTTCTGCCTCAGCCTTCCAGGAAGCTGGTACTACAGGAGCGAGCTACCACACCCAGTTCATTTTGATTTATTGTAGAGATGAGATCTCGCCAAGTTGCCCAGGCGGGTCTCGAACCCGCTGGCTCAGGCAATCCATTTACCTCAGCCTGCCAAAGGCGCGGGATTACAGGCTGAGCCACCGAGCCCAGCTGAAAATCTTCATTCTAAAAGGGTGTTTTACTTACCGACAATTGCCTATCCCTGTACAATCCATTATATGTGTTAAGGCATTCTTGATTAACCCTCCAGGGGATCTATAACAGCTCAAAAAGCCAATAAAAGCTGGAAAAAAAATTGAATAAATAAACCCTTACAATTTTGAGAGATTTAGCAGTGCCATTTAATAATAGTGCAGAGAAAAATATAAATTTAAAAATTACTAAATTGTTATGGATTTTATCTTTATGTGGATAAGTACAGCTATCTATATCTATGTATATGCATATGTATATTTACTGATAACTACTTTAATATGTTGGTTTCATGTCCTATAGTGCTAAAATTCAAGAAAGTTGCTTTTATAGAGAATACTTTTGATTACAGCACTTTGTTTCAGGATTTCATCACAATAGGGAAAGCTCTTGAGTGATTCTCTCAAGATACTATTGCTGGTGAGAAATTTTTTAAAAGGAGAGGCATGGCGCAAGAATCTACTATACGAATTATAGCAGAAATAAGAAACAACTACTGGAACTACAAATAAAATGGTGTGACTTACAAACACAGGTAGTCATGAACTCATTGTGGCGATTTCTGAAAGAACTAGAAATTGACTTTTCATATGACCCAGTAATTCCCCTATTGGGAATATACCCAGAGGAACACAAATTATTCTGTAGAAAAGATACCTGCACACATATGTTTATTGCAGCTCTATTCACAATAACAAAAACATGGAACCAACAATGTTACCCATCAAAGCTGGACTGGATTTTTTAAATGTCATACATATACACAGTGGAATATTATGCAGCCATAAAGAAGGACAAATATATGAACTCTGCAGCAACCTGGATGGATTTGGAGTCGGTCATAGTAATTTATCACAGAAACAAAGAACAGAGCTCCTTATGTTCTCACTCATAAGAGGACCTTGAACAATTATAATGCTATGGAAAGCAATTAGCTGTAATAGGAAATGGTCAGGGAGGAGGGGTGGAATTGGCAGTTGAGGGAAACTGCTGAGGGAGGGAAGGGCATACCTCATCAACAAGGGTACCTGCATGATCAATGTTTATATACCTAACCCTGAATTGTGCCCCACATCATTATAAAATGTCTTTTTAGAAAGAAAAAAACGAAAATGATGACAGTGTGAAATTCTAAAGCACACATCTAAAGCACACATCTAAGATTCTTATACATAGCATTACTCCCTGACTTTGTCTTAGTAAACATTGTCTTAAATATATTAAAAACAAAAGACTAAAATTTTCTTAATTGTTCCAAAACTGAAGGCATTATGTGATTTGAGTATGTCAAAGTCCTGAATGAATATGAAGAACAAACACTGTTGAGAATCGAGTTAATAGTCTTCTTGGCATAAATGACGTCTCAGTTACACATCTTGCCATTTATTCAAGCCCTTGATATATTAAATTAATGAGATTGTGACATAGATTAAACAATATGAGAAACCAGAGAAGGTACTTTGACACTGAACTTTGGAATATCAAATTAGATACAGTTTTCTACTGGTTTATATTCTAGTAATGATTTTTGCCTAAATAATTGACACTTAGTACTACCATCAGCATGGTTATGGTCATGGCAAACTAACTAACCACGATTTAAGCTGTACTTAAAATGCCGTTTCTTATATAATTTTATGTAACAAGCGTAGTGACTAAGAGCAGAGACTTTGGAACAAGACTCTGGGTTACATTTCAACTCCATCACTCACTAGCAAATTTCTACACTCTCTTTGTATCAGTTCTTTCATCTGTAGAATAGGAACAATAATGGTAAAGATCCATGGGGTTATTGTGGGAGTCAAATGAGTTACACAGGTTCAGGATTTGCCTAGCATTCAGTAAGTGCTCAGTGTTAGTAATCACTTGTGTTTAATTGATTTTGCTGTGGTCCCTCCTTCACATAGTGAAATAGCTAAGAAATCCAAAACTTTTTAATTAAGTGCCTTACAAATTTCACCAATTAAAAAATACATATATCTTGACTGTGAAACAGTGAAGATACAATTGAATCCTACAATTCCATACATTTAAGAACTGTAATAAGGCCAGGTTCAGTGGCTCACGCCTATAATCCCAGTACTTTGGGAGGTTGAAGTGAGAAGATTGCCTGAGGCCACGGGTTCAAGATTGGCCTGGGAAACTTGGTGCGACCTCATCTCTACAATAAATTTTTTTAAAAATTAACCGGCATCAAACATGCACATTAAAATTCCATCTGTTGGCATTATACGTTTTATTTTGTAAGTTTTCAAGAGGAAAGAGAATTATGTTCACGGTTCTGTGTTTTTTTTCAAAAATCTTTAGAAAAGTACTGCTTTACAACAGCAATTGTTTTCTTGGCACTTTTAATACATTTTTTTCCCAATAAGTTTGACTTCCCTTGGTAAATAATTGCTTGGCAGCCTCAGCTACCTATCAATGAGAGTTGATTAGAAAGAATATGTCCCAAAAAAACAGCCTTTCCCAAATATGCTTTTTTTTTTTTTTAAAGCAATTGAGCCTTGATTATGGGAAGAAGAAAAGACAAATGAAAGAAGGAAACAAATGATTCTGGTCCTTTAAATTCCCTGAAAAACCCTTGAACCCTAGTTTTTGCATAGCCATTACATCTCAGCAATCAAAAGTATAAATCAATAATCAGAACACAGATCCCTGATATCTGGATGATGTGTCACTTTTTCACGTTTCTTGATCCCAAATACATATATATGGAAAGAGAAAAAGAGAGTGAGAGTTATATTTCATTTAAAGTGGCATGTGAGTTGATTTTCTTTTGGTGATACTTGACAGAAACAATTTTGCAAATGAATTTATTTACTTGAATTACTAAGTATAGCAGTCTGGTACCTGCAACTGCTACCTTCAAGAGAGGCTTGATTTAGCACCTCCCATAATAATCTCAGGGGTCTAGATTTTACATTGTCTATCTTACTTGTTTTTGTAGCTTGGTCTTTAGACTCTATAATGATTTTCTTGCCTACTATAACAGGCCTTGACTATTTCAAGTCTTTCTCCTTAATGTATCCCAATAGCTACAGCAATTCTTAACTTTTTATGTTAACACAACCTTAGTCAGTGGAAGATTTTCTTCAATTGGCTCCAGTGGAAGAAGTTCTTTCTCTGAAGTTCCAGTGAAGGTAATCTTTCATCCATTGGTTTATTCTCATCTTTTAAGACCTTTGTGATTTGTTTGTTAGCGAGTTACAGTCAGTCGAATCTACACACTAAATCAGTTTAGCAATTTTCTCTCAAAAGTTTTAAATTGAATCATTAAAACAGGGATAAAATACTGCATGTAAAATAAATTACAGTGGGTCAAATTATGTTTATATACAGGTATATAAATCTACTGCGATTTTTCTTTTTCTTTTTTCTTTTTTGTCTTAAAGATATAAATTTTGCCTTCTTTCTCCCAAGAGATTATTTCTTTTATTAACGCCACACTGCCCTTCAAATTTCTAAAAACTATGCACATGTGGCTGGACACAGCAGCTCACACCTATAATTGTCTGAGGAGGATTGGCTGAGCTCAAGGATTCAAGACCAGCCTGAGCAATATAGCAAGACCTTGTCTCTACAATAAATAAAAAACAATTAGTGGGATATGGTGGCACATGCCTGTGGTTCCAGCTACTTGGAAGGCTGAGGTGGAAGTATCGCCTGAGCCCATCAGGTAAAGGCTGTGGTGACCATGAGCATTACACTGCACTCCAGCCTGGGCATGATTTGGGAGTGAGACTCCAACTCAAAACAGCAAAAAACAAAATCAAAAAAACTGTGCACACAGAAAGTGACTTAAATGAATGATAATGTAGTAGAAATATAGTGACAATGTCAGATTACAAAGGGAAACATGATACTTTTGGAAAAAACTGTGTGCAGTTTATTACACTGAAGTTTAAGAGGAAAATCAGAAAGTGAAGAAGCAATAATTTTAATGGAGTAGGTATTCTTGCCTGTTACCAACATATGTTCACCTTTGTCAAGTAAAAAATCTTGCCTCATAATGGCAGAGTAGTAATTACTCATCTAATATCCACATGTTTTCTGTATATTTCCCTGTTTCCTTTGAAGTTGGATATAGGTCACGAGATTACTTCTGGCTAATGAACTATAAACAGAAATGGTATGTCACTCCTAGATTGAGGCTATTAGAGCAAGTGTGTTTTCAGCATTCCTCTCATGATGACCTTGAATTCATTTATTGAGGTGACAGTTTCACAAGAGGTTGGTATATTGAAACTCAGACTCATGGAATGAAGGAGACATGGATTTTCCAACAGCGAACTTATCATAAGGAAAAAGTAAAGTTGTGTTTTACTTAATTATTGAGATTTGGAGGTTTAATTGCTATTACTACATAATAAGGAGAGTGCCAAAAAAATATATACACATTGTAAGGAAGAAAAAACTATAAAAAATAGAATACTAAATATAAACTGATAACAAAAGATGAATACAAGTCACATTTGGCTTTTGCAATTACAAGAGGTGCTCAAAGCGGTTATCATCAGCTTCCGGACACTTCTGATGATGGTGTACTACTACAGGACTTGTTGCTGTGTGATGCCTCCCAGATCTTCCCTTGAGTACATCACACACAGGACCATGCATCTCAAACTTAACACGAATGTGTGAAATTGTTGGGCATTTTGGAGGTTCTGTGCACATTCACACTTCAATTGTCGCTGTACTTACACAACATTCAAATTTCAAATACCACTTCAAAAGGGTCTTGTGTTCCTTGAACGACTACCAAGTTTTGCCATTTTCTTTGACAGTCCTGCCTGCTGCATGGTGACACTAGCATTCATTTGATTAATGCCGCCTTTTGAATGAAAGTCAATTGCCACCATAATTCAATACAACTTCAAAGAACAATAATAGACAATATCTCTTATTGTATATGTTTTAGGCATCCCCAGTGTAACTTATTTTCACTGATACACTCACCAAAGCATTTGTTTGAAAACAAAGGTACAATAAGAATTAATAAACATTCTTATGTCTCTCATTTAAAAACCATATTTTATTATCTTTTCCCTGATATCTCATCTATCTGCACTTTATTTCAATGCATAGAAGAGAACTGTGACAAAAATAAAAGTTTCAGGTAAAAGGTTAGTATATTCAACAAATATCATTGCAGGGCAATGAATGATAAGATTATCAAATTATTTACTAGTAGTTAAGAACCCATGGCTATCTTCAGAGGTCAAGTGCAAATACATTTAATGCATCTCTAACAACTGCCAGCTAAAAATTTATTCTCATTAAGCGGATATAATTTTAACATGGTTTTAATGGGAAGATTTATTGTATATGATAAAGTACCAAATTTTATAATTTAACCCATAGAGAAATAATGTAAAATGTTCAATGCATAGTTACCTGCCATCGTTTAGATAATTTATTTAACGCTTATAAAATATATTTGATATGCTATCAAACTATAAAACTTAATTATCTTATTTTATTTTAAAGATGTGGGGTACAATTTAGGCTTCGGTAGATAAGTGACCATTGTACAGGCAAAGTTTGGCCTCCCTTTGGTCCCTGCTTTGCCTGGTTCGAGATCAGGTTCACTCTGTTGATGTTATGTGGCCCCACTTCCTTCCCTTGGCAGCATCCCGCCACCGTCAAAACTTTTCTTATCATTAAAACGTCATTTCTTTAAATGTACCAAATTGTGATATTGAGCTAGATATTCTTTGTTCATAGATTAAATGTCTGATTAACTTTTGTTCAGACATTACCTGAAGTGCTATGTAGATTAGAGCTAATATTTTATGTGGTTTAAATTACTGCTGCACATGCATAGCTGATGTGATTGAATGACTCAGTTCCTGTGAGTTTTGGTTTACTCACCAGTAGAGTCAGTATACAGTGCTTTGTGCTAACCAAGACATTTCTCAGAGTCAACCAAGGGTATTAATCATTTCTCCAGAATGACAAATATAACCCCGATTATTCCATACAAAAAGTAATGGATGCACCACCTATTCATCTATAAAATTAAAATATTATTTTAAAAAATGAATGCATCAAAGAAGGGTTGTACAGAAAATAACGGATCATGTGTTTAAAAGAAGGAAGGTGGTTAGACATAGGCACTGGACTTCAGAGAACCCTCTGTCACAAACACACAGAGTACAGAATGATGATGCCTCTACTCCTTGGACTCTGGCTTCATTCCTGGCACAGAACAAGCCAGAACCCAAAGTATCCACTTTCCTGACAAAATCTCTAGAAATTAAGGAATCATTCCTTTCATAGCTCTGCGCCTATGAAACAAAAGGCAACTGAGACAGGACTTTGGAGTAAGACTGCAGGGAGAATTTAAGAAGTAAAACTGCTTAAGTAAAGGAAGAGAAACCTTATTTGGTTTTCAGATTGCTTGAATGTAATAGATACTTAAAACATAATATTCCCTAATAGAGCCAAACACCTGTTTTCTTGCTTCTTTTCAAATTGCAGTTCATGGATGCAGAGGTATGCATAAGACAGCATATTTGCAGTAGTTGCATGAGTCAGCTGAGGAGAACTTACATCATTTTATTGTACTTTTTAATGAAAAAAGACTCAAATCATATATTCTTTGATTATCATATATTTTGTTTTTAATTATTTCAAATATGAGAATCATGTGCAAACCTTAGCATCATAGTAAGCATTTAAATAATGAAAAAAATATTGTATGCAAAATAATACTCGATAATGTGTGAGTTGTACATTTCATTAATATATTATTAATTCAAATATCAGAACACCTACATCCTGCCATTTTGCCAATCGTCAGTCATATAAAAAGGTATGGGTTAGGCGGAGCCAGAGGGAAGTACCATATTAGGGATGCAGAAAGCACCAGGAATCTGTTTCCTCTTCTAGGCAACAATTACTCTAGCAGAATCTATCTAATCTGTTTTGGAACTAAAGAGACTATAGAATGCTTGCAACTTCCAAGGGAAGATGTGGTTAATTTTGGTCAATTTTACCTTTTAGCATGGAAGCAGCTATTCATCTTTCAGTTTTCAAACCCATGGCAGATAGCCAAGTATTCTAGCAGTAGCTTGCACACAGTTGTGGGAGTCAGGGTAGACAATAAAAATAATAATATACCATCCAAATATCAAAAATCTGTGTTCTGATCACTGATTATGCTTTTGATTACAAAGATGCAGACACAGTGTATTTGTTGTAAGCTTCTCCCCCTAAGGCTATAGAGTTTTTTCGGGGAATTTAAAAGACCAGCATCACTTTTTCTTTCTTTCATTTTTCTCTTCTTCTTCTGAGATACTTACATTGAAGGATAAAGACATTCAAAAGTAACTAAATATATTGGAGAATTTAGAACATCACTGTGGATGCCCAGGGAAAAATATAGACTCAGAAAGACCTGAAAAGACTTTAATTTTACACCTCAGACTGATCCCTGGCACAGAAATACTCTGCAACACTTGATTTAAAAGTAAAACAACAATAAATATATAAAAAATTATTTAAAAATTCTAAGGAAGACAGAGAATTGGATACTAAAAGTTACTACATTTTAATTAAAATTTCCAGCATTTAGCAAAAACACACACACACACACACACACACACACACACACACACACACAACATGGCCTAAAAAAAAAAATCAACAGAAACTATCCTTGAGAAAGACCAAATGGTCGACTTACTAGGAAAATACTTTAAAATAAGTGTCTTAAATATCAACCTCCCATATGACCCGCAATCCCCCTACTGGGAATATACTCTAAAAAACTCAAATCACTCTATAAAAAAGATACCTCCACACATATGTTTATCGCAGCATTGTTCACAATAGCAAGAACCTGGAAGCAACCATGCTGTCCATCAAAAGAGGACTGAATTTTTAAAAATGTGGTACATATACACAAGGGAATACTACACAGCCATAAAAAAGAACAAAATCATGAATTTCGCAGCAATCTGGATGAAACTAGAGTCTATACTACTGAGTGACCTCACAGAAACAAAGATCTGAGTATCACATGTTCTCACTCCTATAGTGGACCTTGATCGTCCAACGTATTAACATAAGAAAATGACTGACAGTGGTGGGAAACTATGGCGGGGGAGGGGAAGGGAGATGGAATTAATGGTAGTAAATATCTGTCTGGGGATAGGGAGACACCTCTTATCCACAAGGGTGCCTGAACGAAGCATATTTGTATACCTAACCCTTAACTGTACCCCACAATATCATAATAAAAAATATTGATGATAAAAAAAGAAAATAAATAAATAAAATAAAATGTGTCTTAAGGATATTCAAAGAGCTAAAATAAGTTACAAAGTCAATAAAATTATGCATGAACAAAATGGCAATATCAATAAAAAGAAATCATCAAAAGGATATAAAAATATGTGAAGATGAAAAATACAACAACTGAAATGAAAAACTTACTAAGGGAATTTATACACCTATCTGAATAGGCAGATGAACAAATCAGTGAACTTGAAGATAGGACAATTCAAGTTATTGTCTGAGGAACAGAAAGAAAAACAGAATTAAGAAAAGAGAACAGAGCCTAAGTAGCCTAAGGAACACCACCAAGTGGACCAATATACACATTATGGGATCTCAGAAAGAGAAAAGAAAGATTGATTGTTTGAAGAAAGACTGGCTGAAAACTTCCCAAATTTGATAACATGAATATATGCTTTCAAGTACCTTAAAGAACTCAAAGAAGGATAAATGAAAACAGACCTACGCCATTGCACCTTAAAATGCAACTGTTGAAAGTTAGAGAAAAAAGAGAATCTTGAAAGCAGAAAGAGAGAAATGACTTGTAATATGCAAGAGATTTCCAATAAGATTATGAGCATATTTCTCATCAGAAATGTTGGGAGCCAGAAGACAATGGGTTGATATACTCAGAATGCTGAAGGAAAAACAATTAAAATCAACAACTAAGAATTCAATATTCAGTAAAAACTGTAATTTAAAGGTGAGAGAGAAATTTAGATATTTTAAGATTAAACAAAATATGAGGGAATTAATTTCCACTAGACCTTCCCTAGGAGAAATGCTAAAGGGTATCTTCTAGGTCAAAATAAAAGGGTGCATGACAGTAAGTGAAAGCTTTATGAAGAAATCAAGTTTTCTGGTGCTGATAAATGCATGGAAAATTATGTTTGTTTGATTTCAACTTTGGCATGCACTACACTTTTTGTTTTCTATATGATTTAAATGACTAATGCATTAAAATATCAGTCTACGCATGTAAACACATAATGTACAAAAGCGTAAATCTGTGACATCAATAAATGAAAGAGGTGGGAGATTGGGTTGTACAGGAGCAGAGGCTTGTATGTTATTGGTGATTTTATGTTATTAGTTTGTGTTATTGGTGTATATTGATGTATGTTATAGTGTTATGTTTAAGATTTTAAACGTAATCCCATAGTAACCACAAAAAGAGAGTTGCATCATATACACAAAAGGAAATGAAATGGAAATTAACATGTCTCTCCAATACAAAAGAAGGTAGTGGTAGAGAAAGCAAGGACCAAAACAAGCTGCAAAATACAGAGATAACAAAGAATAAGATGACAGAAATATCTTCTTAGAAATTAGTTTAAAGTGAATCAATTCAATTCTATAAGAGACTGGCAGAAGAAATTGACAGAAGAGCACAATTCGCCTATATGCTGCTGGCTACAAGAGACTTCATTAGAGCTAAGGACATAGGCTGAAAGTAAAAGGATGAAAAATGTATTCCATGCAAATAGTGACCAACAATGTCAAACAAAATAAAGCTTAAAACAGAAAGATACAAGAGACGAAACAAACCTGGGAAGTGAGCATAATCTCTTACACAAGAAGCAGCTGAGGTGTAGAGGTTCGGAGCTGGCAATGTGGAAGAAGGTGGTAAGGAGTGGTTATACTAACATCAAACAAAGTAGAATGTAAAACAAAAAGATATGAGACAAATCCTGGAAAGTGAGTATAATCTCTTTCGGAAGAAGAAGCTGCTGAAGTGTAGAGACTTGGAGCTGACTGTGGGAAAGTGGGTGATTTGTTCCAATGCCTTTACCTTGTCCATTCAGCTAACCAAAATATTTGCTAAACATTCCTTTTATCAGTAGCCAACATGTACTACTTGGGCCTGGAAATTAGACAAACTAATCCTAACCAAGCAAAATATATTAAGAAGGAAAATTCATTCAGAAAAAAAGGCAAATATAAGCATAATTATTTTTTTTAAAAATCAATTAGTACAGAAGAAGGGAAAGAATAAATGCCAAAGCTGAATATGAATCTGTAAAATGGGACTTAATATATTTCCATAATGCTCTTGCCTGACTTCTGTCATTGCATTTTCACCATCTTACGTCGCAATCTCAGCCCAGACAAAGTACTTTAAAGTCAGAGACTCCACACCATTTAACTCTGTCTCCTACCAGAGACATCCATCAACACCACATGAGCAAATGGAGTTACCTCAGGAAAGCATCTTATCTATAGTCAGCATAAGGATTTAGAGCCTAACTGCATTTTGACTGAAAAAAGAAGCACCAGTTTCAAAAGATGCTACTAGCAAATAAAAATACCTAGGAACACAATATAGAAACTGAAAGCCAGTCAGTACTGCCCTTGCTGTTGTTCAAAAGACCATTAAAAGATCCCATCCAAGCATCTAACATATCCACTATTTGGCTCTGCGTCAACACTAAAATCGTCCCTGGTTTCGATCAATGCTTCATTCAATACTAAAGAGTGGCTGTAATGGCCTATTCTAAACTGCATCCAGAGAGAATTAGGCCAAAATGGCAGAAGTACATTGGATTGAACTGACTTGAGAGCACAGCCAGGTGTATCTCTCATTATTCCAAGAAAAGTCCTGTACTGCAAAGGAACATCAGAGCTCAAAACCAAGGGTAAAAAAAGCCAAACGTGCATCCAGGATCAAAAGTAGTTGTGACCTCTCACCTGTGGAAAGCTGGAGGTGCAAGACGGTGAAAGAAATGTCCGGTCTGCACTGAGAGTTGATGCTATTCTGTTTTATAAAAGTATCCTCTGCAGTGTGTAGTGATATACACCTTGTGGTCCCAGCTACTGGGGAAACTGAAGCAGAAGGATACCTTGAGGCCAGGAATTTCTTCAGGCTGCAGTGTGCTATGATCATGCCTGTAAATAGCCATTGCATTCCAGCCTGGGCAACATAGCAAGACTCCCTCTTCAAAACAAAACAACAGCAAAACATCCTTGTATCATACAATAACAAAACTCCAAATTACTTCCAGGTTCAGAGTATAGATTGCCTGTATTCAAATTCTGGTTCTAAGAAAACTAGTTGTGTGAACTTAAGCAAGTCACTTAACATCTCTGCCTCAGTATAAAGTGGAGATAATACACTTATTGTGATTATTACACGATAATGCAATGCACATTACAACAAAATTCAGCTTGGTACTTTCCAAATGATAGGTCCTTGATAAATGGCTATTATTATTATTAGGGAAGCTAAGGACAACTGTGTCAGTCAGGATTTGATAGCAGTTTCACCCTAAACATTTTTTAAACAACCCATGCCTTAGCTTACGTAAAAATTAAATGGGAGTATTATCTACTTTTTAGAACTGTTGTAAACAGGAATTGTGATAGTTTATAGGCTCTTGAAGAGAGTAGGCGCTCAATAAATGCTAGTAAACTTTTAAAAATAGGTTTACTTCTATATTTTGCTTCTGCCATTATGAAGATATGTTTGTCAAGAAAGTGTAATAGATTTTAACAATTTGTAACTTTCAGATATTTAGAAATTCAAATATTTATTGTGTTAACCTAAGCCTGCTAACATTGAGTAGGTAGATGGAAGATATTGAAATCATTTTGATATTTCAAAGTAAGATTTAAATGCTAGTTGTTACAACAAAATCAGTAGTTCTCAACATTCATTGTAAATTAAGGCCAGTCCAGGCAAGACCGGCTCGCAAAGACAGTGCACACAGGTGCAAGTGGAATTTATGGAGGACATGAGCCACTCCATCATCCGCAACATGAAAGGCCCGGTACCCAAGAGCCATGTGCTTACCCTAATCAGAGTCAGAGTGAGTGGCTTGGCAGCTGTGCTGAGCTTGGCTGCTGGGTCCTGGATGTTGGGGTCGACACTCTGGGATGATCTGCGACTGTTAAATAAAGCATTTGTGTGCTATGTAAAAAGAAAATTTGATTTTTGTCTGAATCTAATTCTATTTACTAGTCTAACGTATGTTCTGGGATTTGATATTTCTGTTTTAAATGCCTAGGTGATTGAAACTTGAATCTAGAGTTGTGAATTACTGGGCTAGAGAATAATGATTCTCAAACATAAGCATTCATCAGAGTCACCTAAAACAGCGGTCTCCGAAATTTTTTGCATCAGGGACCAGTTATATACAGTTATATATCTAAAAACATTGCATGAGATTTCACAGATTTTACAAATTCATTGAAGCACATCCATTGAGTTTTAAGGAGTTCTAACATTTGAGACCACAACTTTTGATCTAAATAATTGTTGATATTGCCATCTATCCTTTTAGCTCAAAGATCCAATGGTACAATTATCCTTTGAGAAATAATTCTATTGTGAGTGGAAAATGAAAATTGTAAACTACCATTGAATAAATTATATTGAAAAATATATAATTGTTCAAATATACAAAAAACATGAACTTTTGGATTATAAATAAACATTGCTTTCAGGTGATTGTTTTTCTATTTTTCATATTTGTATTTTTTCAATTTTAGTTTACTTAATAGGCTTAATTATATGATATATAATTTTAAATAACTGTTTTCAACTTTTTTTTTTTTTTGAGATGTAGTCTCACTCTGTCACCCAGACTGAAGTGCAATGGTCGCTCCCGGCCACCGCAGCCTCGACCTGCTGGGCTCCAGCAATCCTTCTGCCTCAGCCTTCCAAGTAGCTGGAACTACAGCCGCGCGCTACCATGCCCGGCTTATTTTGATTTTATTGTAAAGATGAGGTCTCGCCAAGTTGCCCAGGCGGGTCTCGAACCCGCGGGCTCAGGCAATCCACTCACCTCAGCCTCCCAAAGCCGCGGGATTACAGTCTGAGCCACCAAGCCCGGCTGAACTTTTTCTTTAATGAATGCCTAAACATTTCAGAGATTCTACACTTTAGTTTTTTATCCATTTTTTTTGTTTATTTAATTATAGTTATGAGCATTTGTTAGTTCAAGGCACTGTACTTGGTCATGTGAATAGCACAATGAACTAAATAGACATTGTTCTGTTAGTCAGATAACTTAAATTGTGAATGATTCTTAGCATGATGGCTTTTGCATTTCCAAAATATACTTGGTATGTTTTTAAACTTGTACCTAATGCAAAAACAGTCCCTTAAAAGAAATATTTTAAAAAACTTGCCTATTGCTATGCATTTTGACTTCAGTGGTAAATGCATTTGAACAAGTTAACAACAGATGGTAATTGTTCTGTACATAAGGTGCACATTGACATAGGTAGGTATAATAAATGTTTTAAGTATATTTTGGACTCCAGTGATATATAAATATTTATGCTGACAAAATATCTTTTATTTTATACAATTTAATTTTGTGGTTATTGAAGTAGACTCAACAATGGCAAAGTAAATACAATTAGTAATAGATTTCAAGATAATTTGATCTATTTGGAGGCACCTCAGTTGTCAGGTTTAGTGTGTTCATCAAAACGTAATTGTGTAGTTAAAGAAATGCACCTGCTGATGTTGTGTTAATTAGATACTCATGTTCTGCGTGTCACTGTTCATGGGACTACAGAAATTGCTACTTTTGAGCTTGATACATTGTTCTTTGTTCATTTACTTTTAATTTCTTTCTAAGAGTGCCTAGTTCCAGTATCACAAATCACTGTCTGATGTCCTTGTATTCTTTTTTTTTAATCTTTTTTTTTTTTTTTTGAGTTGGAGTCTCACTCTGCCACCCAGACTGGAGTGCAATGGTCGCTCCTGGCCACCGCAGCCTCGACCTACTGGGCTCCGACGATCCTTCCGCCTCAGCCTTCCAAGTAGCTGGAACTACAGGTGCGCGCTACCACACCCAGTTAATTTTTGATTTACTGTAGAGATGAGGTCTCGCCAAGTTGCCCAGGTGGGTCTCGAACCCGCTGGCTCAGGCAATCCACTCACCTCGGCCTCCCAAATTGCTGGGATTATAGGCTGAGCCGCTGAGCCACTGAGCCCAGCCTTAAATCTTTTTTTTAACCATAGGAGGAAGGATTCATTTCATGTCAACTTCACATATTGTTTTAGTTGAATCTGATTGAGTTACTCAAATGCAGACTGAAGATCAAAATAAGCATTGTCCGAAATGTTAGCATTAGTATAAGGCTTTTGTTTCCATTTTAATCAATGCTCTTCTAACTTCATGTAAAACAGATTCACAATGTATTTTCTGTATCTGAAATGTACTAAGGATATAATTTTTCTTTCATTTTTAATTTTGTAACATTATATGTAAAAGTATTTTTATTTGTTAGAATGTATAAATAAATGTATGCATGGATGAATAGTGTAAGAAGAAATATAAAAGTAAAATAAAGGAGCTTAATTCTTCTTGGTGAAAGAGGGGGAAGAGATTTCTCTCACTTCCTTTTTCTCAAAACACCTAAGAAAAAGTGATTGTGAGTACTTTCTTTCCTCTTTCTAATGTGCATAAACCATTCTGTACACTGTTTTTTTGTTTGTTTTTGCTTTTTTTAGCACCCTTCTCTTCCAGTTCTGTGAGAGGGAAGGGGGCACCTTGCTCCAGGTGGCAAAACAGTCTCTTATTATAAAGATATGAAAAGTTTGTTTCTCCTCTAGAGTAACTCAATTAGCTAACACAGATGGTCATTCCAGTTAATAGATGACAAGAATAAACTATGTGTGATAAAGTGCACTGTCAAGACCTCTTTCTTGAACACAAGTTACTGTTTATATTGGAAACACATATGTAATGGGTTGTGTTGGTCTGGCTATAAAAAAGAGTGAGATATCTTTATGTCCTTGCAATCCCTCAGTATATTGCCTGACTTTTATGTTTAAATGTTACCAGTAGAGTGACAAATGTTCGTGATGCTAAAGTAAAAGTGAAAACAAAAAAAAGGAACACGAAGAGAGGATGGAAGTTTTCCCAAAAGCCTTTCACATTTTAGCCAAACTTCTTTCAGACATCACTATTTAAAATAAACTCTTTGGCAGCTTTTATACATACCTCATGATTCTGCCTTTATACTTTAACACCTAATCTCTTTTCAGCTGGATATTCTTTTTTTAACTTCAAATATTAAAATTATCTTTATTTGTAATTTTATTGTAATATTTTATCTACCTGCATTTTTTATGTGCATCTGTGCTTTGTTTTTTCTATGATACTATAACTCTTGTAGATAGGATCTGTGATTGGCTTCCAACTATCTCCTTCAGAAAAACAAGAGGGGGAGATTAGAACGTAATACTTACTATAGTAGTAGCCAGAGGCATTGTATATCAGTAATGCCTCAATTGATATTTACATATTTCTAACAACATAATGCTGTAATTGCTCAGATATGCATACCATCTCATCACAGTTGTGAATTACCTTGCAAATTTTTTCCTATTGTGCCTCAGAACTTTACAGTAGATAGTCATTAATGTCCTTTTATAATGATCAAAATCATGCTTGAAATTTGTTATGGTCTGTGATGAAACTATTACAGAATCCAAAATCACAATTCTATTAAAATTATCATAAATTATGAAGATCGTCTTTCAATCAAATGAAAAGTAAAAAGCTATAATTTGGTCTACTTCATGTTGGCATGGAATGTCATTATGTTTTGCTGAACTGGTGGAATTAAAGTTTTTGTTTTTGCTGTTAAATATATTCCTCTTTATAAATGTAAGTTAAAAAGTCAATATGTTGATGAAAGATGCCAAACTCTCAAATATTTAAGATGGCTTATTCTGAGCCAAATGTGAGTAACCTAAGCCTGTGACATCTGTCTCTAGGAGGTCTTATAAACTTGTGCCCACAAGGTTGAGTTTAACTTGATTATATATAATTCAGGAGAACAGAAATTATAAGAAACCATACATCAATGTGGATGAGATTTACAGTTTTTGATTCAGAAAGGCAGGACTTTTCCAAGTGAGACCCACAGACTACAAATGGACTCAACAATTTTTTGACTGACAGCTAGTGTCATCTAAAGAATTTTGAAAGCAATAAAAAGAAGGGTAGCAAGCCGGGCTCGGTGGCTCAGCCTGTAATCCCGCGCCTTTGGGAGGCTGAGGTGAGTGGATTGCCTGAACCCGCGGGATCGAGACCCGCCTGGGCAGCAAGACCTCATCTCTACAATAAAGCAAAAAATCAGCCGGGCGTGGTAGTGCGTGTCTGTAATTCCGGCTACTCAGAAGGCTGAGGCGGAAGGATCGCCGGAGCCCAGCAGGTCGAGGCTGCGGTGGCCGGAAGCTGCCACTGCACTCCAGTCTGGGCGACAGAGTGAGACTCCAACTCAAAAAAAAAAAAAAAAAAGAAGGGTAGCTTGAGGAATGATAAGAAAAATAAACTTCTTAATATGTAGAGCTATAACGGTGGTGATAGACTTCAGAGAGAGCCAGTAAGTGTCCTAAAAAAAATACCTGACATCCCTGAGACAGCTCTACAGAGTCATAAAATACTATGAATTTTCTTCTTTATTTGTTATGTGATTGGAAAGTAAACAACATTAAATAGTTTAAAAAAAAAAAAACTCTCTCTCCAGGGTCCTTAGTTAGGAATTTGGCAAGAAAAAGGAAAAAAGGGTCAAATATTTAAAGTATAAGCATAATGATGCCCACAAAACCTTTTTCAGAGTTTATAAGTCTCTGAATTGAGAGGACATTTCAAGATGTTGAGTGAAGATGTAACTTCTGAAAATAATTGCTAAAAACCAGTGCTTTGCAAATATTTGTCTGTGAACATGAAATTGATGTTTACACCACTGACACAAACATAATGTAAACTATAAAAAAATATGTATATTGTCAATAGACAGGTAGAGAGGAAAAAAGCAATGGAATGGCTTACTAGCAAAATGGGAAACTGTATTGTAATAACCCATTCAAAATTGAACAATTAACATTTTTAAGCAAAAAGGTATTTTTAATTTTCAAAGTGCATAGAAAGTTTTCTAGGGAAATGGTAACCTAAATGTGCCCATAAACAAGATTTGATTCTCCACTTCACCTTCAACCCAGAATCATCCTCCAAAGAAAATGATCTACTACTTTGTAAAATAGGAGAGACTCTGCACTACCCCAACAACAGTAGAGCACAGTGACTACAACAGCAGACATTCTTACATGCTGAAATCGGTTGGATTAATCTGACTTGCAGTCAACAGAGTTCTTTCTGATACAGTCAACCACATAGACAGGGGTTCGATGACAATGAACAAGGGAGTGACAGGGATGCAGAGAACAGAAGGGTATGATTAACAAAGAGAGTACAGTTCTCCATGGATAAGAAGATTAGAATTGCTGTCCAGTAATAATAGAGAAGAATCTATAACAGCAATTTTAATGGTGGAGAGAAAGTACATCTATCATTATTGGCATATGGCAAAAAATTGTCTATCTAAGAGAGTCAATATAGGCAGTGAGAAAGTTAAATAAAAAGCTCACACAAGATAGTATTTGAAAACATGCTTTTTGTATAAACAAATAGAAACAGCCAATTTATCCAAAGGGTTCCAAGAAATGTAGAGGAGTTACAAAAAGAATTTACCAAAATGATTATAAAGAATAAAGGAAAGAAAGAAAGAAATAGAGATATAACAATTTGGGGAAATGTCATTAAATGAGGAGATAAGGTAGAGGATCAAAACAGAGGATAACACCAAAAAGCATCCACAAACTTTTAAAGTAATGTTTTTAGTTACTTATTAAATAAAATGTGAAATAAATTTATTAATTATCTATGAATCACAGAAAAGAGATGCAAATGATCAAAATATACAAATTTTCCATCGAAATTAGATGAGCATCTTTATCAACATTAATGAGTACTAGTATGTATATGAAATCAAGAGTCACACCGTCTCATCACAGTAATGCAAAATTCAACATACAGTAAAAACTCTTTTTATCTTTCCACCCACTCCTCTTCACCTGCTAGTTCACTTCATATAAGTTCGGTTTTCATATATGTTATTACATCTTAAAATAAAGAGCAAACTATCTTCATATAGTTGTACTCAATTAAGTTCAAAAGTCTCAGAAAAAAAATCAACTTATCGAAAAACTTCACTATGAATAATTGTTTTAAAATTTGTCAACCTAACTATAAATTAAAACTAAAAGGTTTTAAAGTTGAAACAAGCATGATTTTTGTTTGTTTTGTTTTGTTTTGTTTTGTTTTTTGAGTTGGAGTCTCACTCTGTCACCAGACTGGAGTGCAAGTGGCCGCTCCCAGTCACTGCAGCCTCGACCTGCTGGGCTCCGGCGATTCTTCCGCCTCAGCCTTCCAAGCAACAGGAATTACAGGTGCAGGCTACCACGCCGGGCTAATATTTTGATTTATCCCCGGGTCTCGAACCCACGGGCTCAGGCAATCCACTCACCTCAGCCTCCCAAAGCGCGGGATTACAGGCTGAGCCACGGAGTCTGGCAACAAGCATCATTTAAAAAATGTTCTTCCGTTTTTATTTTAGAAAAGTTTTAGTTTTTCATGACTAGCTATATTAAAAAAAAATAAATTTTAGTCTAATATGGGTTACATATGAATATTTTGGTCATTTAAATCATAAATATATATTCAATTATCCTTGATATTTTATTTCTGGAACCCACTAAGTCTAGGGCTTTAAGCAATCAAACTTAAATTAAATATGATAATTGTATGACCAACCAGGGAAGAAATAAATATTGATGAAAATCTTATATTAGTGTAATGCATTGACATTTCAGCCAATAAATCATATTTTATCTTAAAGGACATATGCTTATTCTCTCTAAAATAAATGAAACTTTATTTTTAGGAACTATTACATGTGACTAAAATATCATGGTTCAGTTTTGTTGTTGTTGATTACTTCAATAAACATCCGATTTTTTCACTTCAGATGTTTTTAGAAAGGAAGTATAACATAAACTGACTTAAAAAATAAGAACTTTATCCTACTTTACATAGTGCAATATCTGAGGTAAAGTTAGCATATGACCAGTTAAAGACAATCACTGTCAGAAACCTAAGTTTTATTTTGAATGTTCAGGATGCTGCCCACAAGAATCAGACGCTCCAAACATTACATTTGTCTAAAACACCATTTTAAAATGGTGTGTCTCATTTTGTATTCCATTTTAGATGAGAGTGAACTATTCTCAAAAGATCTCAGACCCTCCCTAGAATTTTTTCATGAATCCAACATTGTATCATAGGCCATATTTAAATTTTATTCCTTTTAAAAAGTGAATTACGGGCTTGGTGGCTCAGCCTGTAATCTCGCGCTTTTGGAGGCTAAGGTGAGTGGAGTGCCTGAATCCATGGGTTTGAGACCCGCTTGGGCAACTCGGTCAGACCTCATCTCTACAATAAATGAAAAACTAGCTGGGAGTGGTAGTTTTTCAATAAATGAAAAACTAACTGGGAGTGGTAGCTGGGAGTGGAACTACGCACCTGTAGTTCCAACTACTTGGAAGGCTGAGGCGGAAGGATCGCCGGAGCCCAGCAGGTTGAGGCTGCAGTGGTTGGGAGCGGCCACTGCACTCCAGTCTGTGTGACAGAGTGAGACTCCAACTCAAAAAAATAAAATAAAATAAAAATAAAAAGTGAATTCAAGATTAGAATTTTGTCTTAATCAGGGTATAGAGTCAACTTCACCAGAGCTGAGCTTATATTAAGAAGGAAGAAGGAGAATATATTTAATTAAAAAGCATATGTCTTTACCTTAGCATATAATATTTTAAATATAATGTTCAATATAAATATCATGCCAAAAAATTGCCTTTAACTTCCTCTGAACAATTTAAGAAATAAGAAGAATTCTAGCAGGGGAACAATGAATCTTACCTAAGATCTGCCATTCTCCAACCACATAATTTTTGGTAAGTTTTTGATCTTCCAGAAACTCAATTTACATATTTGCAAAGTGAGAATAAAAATAAATAGCCATGTACAGTCTTTAAACTTTGAGGATAGAACAGATATGTATTTCAACATTCTTTATAAATTATAATGTGTTGTATAAACTTGAATTATAACTATTATTTAAACAACACTCATGTTGACGTATTAGTGTTTGTTTTCAATGGAGAAACAAGTTATTATCAGAAAGGTAACAAAGGGTAGAATATTCAAAGAGATATATTCAGGCAGTAGAATATCAGAAATTTTCATCTTTAGCACTACTACAATGACAATGATTTCAACCTTAAGATGTTTTATCTTACCAGTATGCTTAGCAATAGGTTTTGTTGCTGTTGTTTGTGGTTGCTGTCAATAAAAACACAAACACAGATGGAAAAATGGCAAAAGTACCTTGTATATTTATTTGTTATGATATTTGCACCCTGGTGTCCATACAGAGAAGATGAATAGATAAACAAACAAACAAACAAACAAAAAAACCAGGCCTCATGTAAAGAAATTTTCTAGTATGGTGGAAGAGACAACCACATTCACACAAAATGCTTATATAACCATACAATGTAGAGATTAACCACAGAAAGTCAGAGAAATTTGGATTTATGTCCCAGTTCTGGTGAGGAATTCCTTTTTAAACTTAGGCAAAATATTTTAGATTTCTGAGCTTTAAGAATCTTTTCAATATACTACATACTGCTCTCAAACTTTTCCTTACTTCTCATTCAAAATTAAGAAACTGACATATTAATATAATAGAATAGTCAGCTTGGATAAGAGACATTGTAATACATGATTTGTCAAATGATAAGTTGCTTACAAGATTCTATATGAGATTATAGCACTTTGGGAATAAAAGAAAACAAAAAACAGAAAAAAGGGTTCTAGACATGGGTTTTCTACTTCTTCTATAATACATAAAATTATCTATTAAAGAGCAACTTCTAACTGCTATCAGTGTAAAATTTAAATAGTTTGATCAAATCAAATATAGTGCAAATCCATCAATCAAAAAATGTTTTAGCTTCCCTTTTGTTCTGTCTAAGCAATGGAAATATATTTTCACCTTTTGCAACACCTGCACAGAATCTAATCATATTGTCTGCTTTTGGCTTTCAAAAAGCATCATTAAGTAGAGAGCTGAGATAAGAACCATTTAGTGTTACTCTAACCTTGATACTTGATTCTATTAAAAATTGACAACATAAAAAGAACTGGTGAGTCTGGCCCATTTGAACTTGTCAGCAACAAAGGCAATTTAAAATTATCAAAATAATGCCCCATTGGAAATCATTTTAATGTGGCTTAACTCTATGTCATTTCTTAAGAGTAAGTCATAGCAATTCAATTGTTTTTGCTTTATTTTATATCGAGCCAACAGACATCTTCATTGAAATAATCAAGATTACAAATCAAATTCAATTTATCATTCCAGGAACTATGTAATTTCTTTTTGCTCCCTACTTTTAACACAGGATTGAAAATTTAATTTTTGATAAAACATATTCAGAGACAGCAAGATGGCGACCACATAGATAGATCCCTGAGATTCTCCGAACGTGAGTTTCCCAAAAAGACTATTACTTTTCTTCCTGCACCCCCTGCCCACCCCCACCCACACTGGTACGAGGCTTGGGGACTTTTGGTCCCATGCAGGGCCAGACATCGCCACCGGACCGGCTGCTCCACTATATGTGATTCTGGCTGGCTGGGGAATTCCAAATCCAGGATCACAGCTCCATCCCTGGCCACAGCGTGGAGACCAGCACCCAGAGCAAAGCTGCTGGTCACGCAGGGAGGCTCTGAGTGCCCGCCCCTTAGAGATACCAGTCCCATTTCTGGCTAAAGTGCCCTGGGAGGGACCCAGAGCCAACACCTGCCCTAGCTTTGGTGATCAGAAGCCCCTGGCCCACCCTGGCTGAGGCACTCAGCATGTGCAACCACAAGCCTGTGTAAGGGGGCAGAACCCCAAGCTGGCATAAGGTGCCGATCGCAGGCTTCCAGCTCCAGAGGAGGAAACGTCCAACCCTGTCCTCCACACCAGCCGGCTGGAGGCACCCCAGATCCAGCACCCAGCTGTGAAGCTGGTCCCGCCTAGAGACCCACAGGAGCCCCCTAAAAACCTGAAAGCCACCTCCGCCATTTTCAAGGCATATTTACATCGCATTGCCCACACACCTAGCAGAGCCTCCACCTTGGTTCCCACGGTGACGTCATTAACAGGAGACAAAGCCCCTCCCCTATGCTGAATAGTGACTAGTGTCACAGATCTCCTAGGCAACAAGCTAACTGCCTGCAACAGAAAGAGAGGAGAGAAGCTGGAGATTAGATCTCAGGAACTTGATCCACTAAGGGACGAGAGAGAAAAATCTACACAAATGAAGAAAAACCAAAAGAAGAATATGGGTCCTTCCCAGACTCGTGGGAGGGCAGACACTGAGAAAACTGACTTTGGAATGCAAACAACTGAATGGTCTCAAAATACAACCCTAGACATCACGACATTAATGGAGAGGTTAAAAAGAATTGAGGAGACTCAAGAAGAAACTAGAAAGGAGCTGATATCTGAGATAACAGTAATAAAGAATACTGTGAATGAAATAAACAATAAACTGATAAGCATGGAAAACAGAATTACCCAAGCAGAGGAAAGAAACTCAGAGCTTGAGGATCAAAATATAGAAATAACCCAAACTCTCAAGAACACAGAAAACAAGCTCAAAAAGACACAAAAAAACCTTCAAGAGATGAGCTCTTACCTCAAGAGGCCTAACCTAAGAGTAATTTGTCTGCCTGAGGCAGAAAAAGAGACAGAGACCACATTGGAACAACGCTTCCATGAGATCATTCAAGAAAACTTCCCTTATCTAATCAACGATGCACAAACTCAAACACAAGAGATCCAGAGAAACCCTGCAAGACAACAAATGAAAAAACCAACTCCTAAACACATAATAATTCACCTAAACAAAGTAGGCATAAAAGAAAAAATCCTAAAGGCAGCAAGAGAAAAAGGTCAGATTACCTACCGCAAAAAACTAATTAGAATAGCAGCAGATTTATCTACAGAAACCCTGCAGGCTAGGAGAGCTTGGAGCCCCATCTTCAAAGTCCTAAAAGAAACAATTTCAACCAAGAATAACCTACCCTGCCAGATTAAGCTTCATCAGCGAAGGAGAATTAAAATCTTTCCCAGATATCCAATCCCTAAGAACCTACGCTGCCACCAAACCACCTCTACATGAAATACTTAAGAAAGTACTAAACACAGAAGAAAAGGGGAAAAAAAGAGCAACGTTTTTTACAAGGGTACAGGAAAAAGAATAAAATACATATGAACCAACCCCCAAAACAAAAGAAAGACAGTAAACCAAGTGGAACAACTCTAAAAGAATTACATGTTAGGGATGAACTCTCACATTTCAATAATTAGCCTAAATGTGAATGGACTAAATGCACCACTGAAAAGACATAGAATGGCAAAATGGATAAAATATCACCAGGCAACAATATCCTGCCTTCAAGAGACCCATCTCACTAGAAAGGACATGCACAGACTCAAAGTAAGAGGATGGGAAACAAATTTTCAGGCAAATGGAACACAAAAGAAAGGAGGAGTTGCGATCCTAATTTCAGACAAAATACCATTTAAGCTATCAAAAATTTAAAAAGATACACAGGGCCACTACATAAGGATAAAAGGCTCACTCCATCAACAAGAAATATCTATCCTAAACATATATGCACCTCATATAGGTGCACCAACTTTTATAAAGCAACTCCTAGGAAAACTAAAGAAAGATATTGATTCTAACACTATATAACTGGGGACTTTAATACCCCACTCAAAACCCTCGACATAACATTGGGACAAAAAATCAGCAACGAGATTCGGAACCTCAATGTGACTCTGGACCAAATGGACTTAATTGATACCTACAGAACACTCCATCCAAAGACCAGAGAATACACATTCTATTTATCACCGCACGGGACATATTCCAAGATCAACCACATTCTTGGTCATAAATCAAGCATAAGCAAATTTAAAAAGACTGAAATTCTACCATGCACTTTCTCGAACCACAGTGGAATAAAAATAAACATTGACACCAACAAGGTCCCCCCAAAACCCACAAAGACATGGACACTAAACAGCATGATGCTAAACAACTCCTGGATCAATGATGAAATCAAAACAGAGATCAAAAGATACCTGGAAACAAATGAAAATAAAGAAACATCTTACCAAAATCTCTGGGACGCCTTAAAAGCTGTAGTAAGAGGGGGATTTATATCCCTACAAACACACATGAAGAAATTGGAAGGGGCACAAATTAATAGCCTAACAAGCCACCTAAGGAAACTGGAAAAGCAAGATTACAAAAAATCTAATTTCAGGAGAAGAATCCAGATCACCAAAATAAAAGCCCAAATCCAGGACATAGAAGACAAAAAGACAATACAAAAAATCAATGAAACAAAAAGCTGGTTCTTCGAAAGAATAAACAAATCGATGGTCCCCTAGCTAGACTGACCAAGAAAAAGAAAGAAAAACCCAAATAAGCACAATCAGAAACACAAAAGATGAAGTCACATCTGACCCTGAAGAAATACAAAAGATCAATAGAGACTATTATGTACACTTGTACAGAAACAAACTTGAAAACCTTAAGGAAATGGAGGACTTTCTGTCATCACACAAACTGCCTAGGTTGAAACAAGAAGAATTGAGACCCTAATAGACCAATAGCAATCAAGGAAATTGACTATGTAATAAGAAAACTACCTACAAAAAAGAGCCCCGGACCAGATGGCTTTCCAGCAGAATTCTACAAGATATTTAAGGAGGAGCTGATTCCAATCCTACTGAAGCTATTTCAGGTGATTGAGAAAGATGGAACCCTCCCCAAATCATTTTATGAAGCTAATATCACATTGATACCCAAGCCAGGTAAAGACACAACAAAAAAAGAGAACTACAAGCCAATATCTTTGATGAACATAGATGCTAAAATTCTGAACAAGATCCTAGTGAACCAGATTCAACAACACATCTCAAAAATCATCCATCATGACCAAGTAGGCTTCATTCCTGGGATGCAAGGCTGCTTCAACATTCATAAAACCATAAATGTAATTAAATACATCAACAGATGTCAAAACAAAAACCACATGATTATATCATTAGATGCAGAAAAAGCTTTTGATAAAATCCAGCACCCCTTCTTGATAAAAACCCTTGAACATCTAGGCATACGGGGAGCATACCTCAAAATAGTAAAAGCCATCTACAAGAAACCCACAGCCAGCATACTCTTAAATGGACAAAAATTGGAACCATTTGCCCTGAAAACTGGAACAAGACAAGGATGCCCACTCTCACTCCTCCTGTTCAATATAGTATTGGAAGTCCTAGCTAGAGAGATCAGAGAAGAGAAGGCAATCAGGGGTATCCAAATAGGAAAAGAGGAAGTCAAATTATCTCTTTGCAGATGACATGATTGTATACCTTGAAAACCCAAGAGAATCTGTCAAAAACTCCTTACACTGATAAAGGGCTTCGGCAAAGTCTCAGGATATAAAATAAATGTGCAAAAGACAATCGCATTTCTTTACACCAATAATAAACAAACAGAAACCCAAATAAGAAGCACGATTCCATTCAAAATAGCCACAACAAAAATGAAATACCTTGGCATCTTCCTAACCAGAGATGTGAAAGACCTTTACAGTGAAAACTACAAAACTCTGCTCAAAGAAATCAAAGATGACACAAACAAGTGGAAAAATATCCCATGCTCATGGATTGGAAGAATCAACATTGTGAAGATGTCCATCTTACCTAAGGCAATCTACAGATTCAATGCAATACCTATCAAAATACCAGCAACATTCTTCTCAAACCTAGAAAAAACAACACAGGAATTCATATGGAAACACAAATGACCAAGAATAACCAGAACAAACCTAGCAAAAAAAAAAAAAAAAAAAAAAAAAGCAGGTGGTACCACATTACCAGACTTCAAACTTTACTATAAAGTTACCATCATCAAAACAGCTTGGTATTGGTATAGGAACAGGCATATAGACCAATGGAATAGAATTGAGATTCCAGAGGCAATACCTCAATTTCTCAACCAATTCATCTTCGATAAAGCCTCCACCATCTACCACTGGGGAGAGGAGAACCTGTTCAGTAAATGGTGCTGGGAAAACTGGCTGACCACATGCAGAAGATTGAAGTAGGACCCCTATTTATCCCCATGAACAAAGGTTAACTCCAAATGGATCAGGGACCTAAATATAAAACCTCAATCCATAAGAACCTTAGAAAATGAAGGACATACCCTCATGGAAATTGGAACTGGCATCCAATTCCTAAACAAAACTCGAAACCCACAGGCCATAAGTGATCAGATAGACAAGTGGGACCTCATTAAACTGACAAGCTTCTGCAAAGCCAAAGAAACTATCAAGAGAGCAGGAAGACAGCCTACAGACTGGGAAAAGTATTTGCCAACTCCAGGTCTCACAAAGGCTTAACGTCCTGGATCTACAAGGAACTCAAACATGCTGAAAAGAAAAAAACAAACAACCCCATTATAAAGTGGTCAAAAGATAAGAACAGACACTTCATAAAGGAAGACATTCGAGCAGCCAACAGATACATGAAGAAATGCTCAACCTCATTAATCATCAGGGAGATGCAAATCAAAACCACACTGAGATACCACCTAACCTCAGTCAGAATGGCAATTATCAACAACTCAAAAAATAACAGCTGCTGGAGAGGGTGTAGCAAAAAGGAAACACTTCTGTTGGTGGGAGTGTAAACTAGTGCAACCTCTGTGGAAAGCAGTGTGGCAATTCCTGAAAGCGCTAAACATCAACCTCCCATATGACCCCGCAATCCCCCTACTGGGAATATACCCTAAATAACTCAAATCACTCTATAAAAAATATACCTGCACGCGAATGTTTATTGCAGCATTGTTCACAATAGTAAGAACCTGGAACCAACCACACTGTCCATCAAAAGAGGACTGGATTTAAAAAAATATGGTACATATACACGATGGAATACTATGCAGCCATAAAAAAGAACAAAATCATGAATTTTGCAGCAACCTGGATGGAGCTAGAGTCTATAATACTAAGTGACCTCTCACAGAAACAAAGATCTGAGTACCACATATTCTCACTCATATAGTGGACCTTGATCATCCAATGCACTACTATAAAAAAATGACTGACAGTGTTGGGAAACTATGGGGGGGAGATGGGACTAATGGTAGTAAACATCTGTCTGGAGATGGGGAGACACCAATTACCAACAAGGGGGCCTGAATGAAGCATATTTGTACACCTAACCCTTGACTGTACCCCACAATATCAAAATAAAAAATATCGATTATATATAAAAAAAAGAAAACAAGTGGATGATAAAGAACGACAAATATATGGACTTTGCAGTAACCTGGTTGGATTTGGAGTCTCTCATGCTCAGTGATTTATCACAGAAACAAAGAACAGAGTTCCATATGTTGTCACTCATAAGATGATCTTGAACAATTATAATGCTATAAGAAAGTGATTGGCAGTAATGGGAAACTGTTGGGTGGGGGTGAATGGGCAGTTGAGGGAAACTGCTAGGGGAGGGAGGGACATACTTCATTAACAGGGGTACCTGCATGATCAATGTTTGTATACCTAACCCTGAATTGTACCCCACATCTTTACAATAAAAAATTTTTAAAAGTAAAAAAAAAAAGAAAAAGAAAAAAATTTTTTAATGTTACTTTTCCTTTTTCTCTTCTTTATTCATCAGTATGTAGCCTGAAACTATGTTTTTTAAAAGTTTCTTTTTGAAAAGATTCTCCAAAATACTTCAAACTGTGATGAATATTTTGTGAGCAAGGGGAAATAAATAAAGAAAGGGAAGGTGTGTTTCAAATGGAAAATGCAAAACTATGCTTTCTTCTTACCTTCATTAAAAAAAAATCCGAATGAAAAAAATTTATCACCTGGTATCTTGACTCAAAATACTATTTTAAACATTGTTTTTAAGAATGTTTTATTCACATGTTCTTTCTCTCATAGGAGTTTGTACAGATTTGATTATATAGATAAGGTAGACTAGGAAATATAAAATTAATGATTAGAATGACTTGTTAAAGGATACAAAATCATAGGTAGACAGGAGGAATAGGTTCTAGTGTTCTTTACCACTCTTGGATGACTATAGCTAACAACATATTGTATAATTTTAAATAGCTAGAAGGAAGATATTGAATGTTCCCAACACAAAGAAAGGATAAATGTTTGAGATGATGAATATGTCAGTTAGTCATTATAAATTATATGAATTAAACATCACTATATACCTCAAGAATATGTACAATTATTATTTGTCAATTCAAAAAATAAAGACATGCGCATGTTCATCTTTTGATATTTACTCTATCCTTTTAACAAAAATGAGACTAATAATAGTGATCATTTTTGAGTAAGAGTATAAAAAAGATGGGAGTCAAAAGAGAAAAAAAAAACAAACTTGAGACTTCACCATCATTACATCCTCACTGGAATCCAAAAATTCTCAAGATTAAATTTCACCAAGACATGAACATTTGTATACCTAACCCTGAGTTATGTCTCACATCTTTATAAATAAATAAACAAATAAATTTCACCAAGACAAATATTAAATCATGAGGAAGAAATAATTTATAAATTATTTTGGAAATTATACTTAACTATTTCTAATAAAAAAATTTAATAGAATAGACCAAATATCCAAATAATAAATAAAATTTTCACTGTGTAGTTAAAGTGAGACAAGCTCTATATTTGTCAGGAGGAGAATAAAGAAACTGAATAACCTTAAACTTTAGATAAGTCTTCTATTTTAAGTGTAATAAAAATATTTAACTATAGTATACTGTTTTTATACCATCACAGTATAAGATGGAGAATATATAAATCTTTTCTAAAATTATCAAAATATAGAAAAGGAGACAAAAGCAAAAAATATTGTTAGTCAAAAAAACTTATTTAAGGAAAAAAGAATTTATTAGAAGAAAAAGTAAAAATAAATAGACTAACTTTTTTTTTTCTTTTTTTTTTTTTGAGTTGGAGTCTCACTCTGTCACCCAGACTGGAGTGCAGTGTCCGCTCCCGGCCACCGCAGCCTCGACCTGCTGGGCTCCGGCGATCCTTCTGCCTCAGCCTTCCGAGTAGCCGGAATTACAGGCATGCGCTACCACGCCCGGCTGATTTTTTGATGTATTATAGAGATGAGGTCTCACTGCCCAGGCGGGTCTCGAACCCGCGGGCTCAGGCAATCACTCACCTCAGCCTCCCAAAGGTGCGGGATTACAGGCTGAACCACTGAGCCCGGCTAGACTAACTCTTTTAAAAAATCTTCAAATTAAATTTTAAAACTAGTACAATAAATAAGCAAAATTTTTTAAAAATCCAGATACAGGAACAAAAAAGATGTATCTCCTAACAAAGAAACTCATACAACTATATTGAAAAGTTGAAAATAACAAATAACAAAAGCTTTGCAAATCAGAAATTACTAGTAAAAAAAGCTTGTATACCAAAAATAGTACCATAGTAAGTAGAATCAAAGAAAAACACTAGTAAAAATATTGCAGCGCCATATTGTGAAAAGAGAGAACTTAGAAGGGATACTATATATCCTGTGTTTTAATAAATAGCAAGAATTCCCCTTAGATTATTGCAACACAGTCTTTTCAAGAAGCCAATAGGAGGAAAAGAGGAGGCTTCACATGGACCCTTGATAAAGGTGTAGGGATGAGATAGAAGGTACGAGTCCCTTTGACATTCACATGGTTACAACATTTACTGGGAATGTTGGAAATAGGAAGGGGGTAGGGATGGTAGCATGTCAAAAAATCAGGGAAGAAGACTGTGTAGACAAAGGGGTCCAGCAGGGCTGAATTTTGACTTTTATCCTGTGAAAATGAGAAAGAATTGAGGATAATTATTTGAAGAATATAGTTGTTTGTATATTACACAAAACTCTCTGGTTCCAGAGTGGAGAATGGGACTGACAAGGCACTTAAGAAAAAAGACCAGGTTGTACAATATTCATGGTAATAGATGAAGTTTCTCAACAAATCGGATAATCTTGGAAATTTAATTTGAAAATAAAAGTCCAGAGAAATACTGATCTCAATGTCTCATGGCAATGATAATAGAAAGCTTACACTTATTTATAATCTCAAAGTTTCCAAGTTCTGTGACTTATATTATATGATAGTTTATATGCCACTCTGCCTATAAGAAAACGATTTCTCATGCGAAGAGATGCTTGATATGTTTCTTCCTAATAAGACTTGAGGTATCTTGGCACATCCGCAGTTTGTTAGCACATGAAAAAAATGGAGAATCGTGCATCTACTGAGCATACTAGTCAATCAGTTTAATGTTGCATAAAAGGTATAGAATATGATAGTTATGATATTTAAAAATTCATTGCTTCTTGAAAATACTAGTCCACATAAACATTTAAGGAAAACTCTATAGATAATTTTTGTATCATAGAAATTATACATGCATGTATGCATATTTATGAATAGCAATATAGTAAAATATAGTGGCAAGTACTGAATAGTGGAATTTAATAATTTATGTTTCACGAGGTAAGATTTATTGTAATGGATGTCATTCGATATTATCATAAAATAACATAACTGAGAAAAGACACTCATACACATAGTAGTCCCCAGAGTAAGACTAAATCAATATTGACATCAAGATCAAGATATATTAATAATGAAGGTGCATGCCAAAGATTGCACAATAAATAATTCAGAGGACTCAGATAATTTTTTTTTTTTTTTAGTTAGAGTCTCACTCTGTCGCCCAGACTGGAGTGCAGTGGCCGCTGCCGGCCACCGCAGCCTCCACCTGCCGGGCTCCGGCAATCCTCCGCCTCAGCCTTCCGAGTAGCCGGAATTACAGGTAGGCGCTATCACGCCCAGCTAATTTTTTTTTTTGATTTATTGTAGAGGTGAGGTCTTGCTGCCCAGGCGGGTCTCAAACCCACGGGCTCAGGCAATCCACTCACCTCAGCCTCCCAAAGGCGCGGGATTACAGGCTGAGCCACCGAGCCCGGCTCAGATAATTTTTAAATCGGTCTCCTACCAAAAAAATGACACGTAATTGCCATTTAATAATGATTTAAGCATAAGATGTAGTCTTACAAACATGTTTTAGAAAGTGAACCAAGTCATTTTAAGATTTATATTCTGAAAAATAAAGGAAAGGTAAGAAAAAAATCATACAGATAACATTTTAAACATTTTCTTTTTTTTTGTTTTCATTGTCATTACCCTGATAGAAGTCAACCTCATCTCTTACCTAACCACCTAAAACAGCTTTCTCAAATAAATAGCCTCACCACTACTTTAAGAATTATTTTCAAATTGCTTAAAATAATTTGCAAGACACTTCATAACAGTTTTGTGTCAAAATAGTCTTTGTCTTTTTTCTATTGTATTAATATTTTGATAGATTTATTGAGGTATAATTATTAAAAAGTAAACTACATAGAATTAAGAATAACTTGATCAGTTCTGATGTATGTACACTAACTGAAATTGTAACCACAGTTAAGACAATAAACACATTTGTTATTCCCAAAGTGTTCATGTTCCTCTCTCTCTCACCCCACTTTGCACCACATTCTTTGTCCATATGCACCAGTTTTCTGTCACTAGAAATTATTATGAAGTTTTTAGAATTTTTATGAAGAGAATAATATAGTATGGACTTTTTTCTCATTGTCTCTAATTGTTTCAAGATTCAATATGTTATGTGGTTGGATCTAACATTAATTTGTTTATTTTTATTGCTAATATGCTATTGTATGAATATACCACTATATGTTCACCCTTCCACCTCTTGTTGGATATTTAGATTGTTTTCAGGTGGATTACGAAAAAAGCTGTCATCAATATTTATTTTAAAATCTTTAAGCGAAAACAGAACTCAAACAACTCAAGTAGCAAGAAAATGAAAAACCCAATTTAAAAATGGGCAAAAGATCTGTACAGATGTTTTTCAAAAGAAAATGTACAAAAGATTAACAGGTTTATTAAAAATGTTCAACATCACTAACCATCAATAAATGCAGATCAAAACCACATTAAGAAATTATTCCAAACCTGTTAGAATTGCTTTTGTCCAAAAAAAAAAAAGTATTGGCAAATATACAAAGAGAAGGCAACCCTTGTACAACTACTGGTGGAATTTAAATTAGTATAGTCATTATTTTAAAAGAGTATTTAGGTTCCCCAAAAGTTGAAACTAGAAATGCCACATAGTACAGCAATCCCACTACTGGATAAGCATTCAAAGGGAAGAAAATCAGGATGTCGAAGAAGCATCTGCCCTCTCAAGGTCATTGCAGCATTGTTCACAATAATCAAGATGTGGAATCAACCTGTATTTATCAAGGAATGTATGAATAAATAAAGTGTGATGCATACATACATGGTGGGATACTATTTAGCCTTACAGAAGAAGAAAATTCTACCATTTGCACCAACATAGATTTGCGTAGAGGACATTGTGCTAAACAAAACAAGCCAGTCACGGATGGACAAATATTATGTGATTTCACTTCGATGAGACAGCTAAAATAGTTTAGTTCATAGAAGCAGAGAATAGAAAGGTGGGTGCCAAACACTGAGGAAAGAAGGTAAAGGGAAACCATTTGCTTAGTGGGTATAAAGTTCCAGTTATTAAAGATGAAGTTCTAGAAATCTGTTGTAAAATATAGTACCTACAGTTAATAATATAATATTGTGCACTTTAAACTATGTTAAGGAAATAGATCTTAGTTTAAGCATTCTTACTACAAAACAAAAGCAAAAAATATATATATACAATAAAGAACACATGAAAAGAGTTTAGAAAATTATGGATTTGTGGATACCTTATTGTAATGATGATACCACAGGTGTATGAATAAGCCCAAACTCATCAAAATGTATACATTAAACGTGCGATTTTTGTATATAAATTATACCTCAATAAAGCTTTTTCTTAAAAAAATAAAAGAAGAAGAAGAAATTGTATTAGTGTTTTGTTCGCGTCTTAATTGGCCGAAGTTGAGGTCTAATCAAGAAGTGGGTTCAAAGAAGCCTAGCCAGGGTTTGGTCCAAAAGAAAATCTATGTTACTATTAAAAAGAACAAAGTATCCTCCCTGTTGAAAGAGCTCTGTGGAGTTCGGGTGACGACATGTGAGCAAACGTCTTTGCCTAAACTAAAGACTTCCTTAATTGAGACCTGTCTGAAATCTCTATGTGCTTCCTCTGCCCACATCTCTGCTTATGTCTGAAAATGGACCCTGGTACCTGGGCTCTTCTGGGACTGGAAAAGCCCAATTGGCCCCTGTTTGGTCCCTGTGTTTTCTCAAACTCAGAAGAGTTTCTACATTACTTGCAAGAAGTTCCTTACTGACAAATGTTTGTTAGTACTGCATAGCAGAAAATAGGATGCTTCCCCTACTCCCAGCAATCCACTTGATCCTTTTCAGGGAAAGCAGTATTCCTTCTAACTTGGCTCTGGAGTCAGAACTTTGCTGATACCGACACCAGTCTGTTCTTCAAGTTCTATGAAGGTGACCTGGGCTTGATTTGTCTTTAGTTATCAGAGAAGAGGTTCAGTTATTTGAGGCAGTCGAGTTTTGGGAAGAATCTCGTCTGTTCTAACCTTTGCTCTTTATCCCAACCTTCTACTGCTCACTTGTATCTACTTTTAAATTCACTCCTGTAATTGTCAAGGAGTATTTTGAAAATCAACAATGATTTCTAAGATTTTGCACAACTTTTTTCTCTGAGGGCAAGAGCTATTGCCTCAAGATAACTAGACTTTGTAATTCTGGTCTAGCATGACCGTGGTGGATTGTCCATTTAGTCCTAGATACTTGCCACATTAAAGGGCATATGCTTCACAGACGCGATAGTACTCACAATCTGGCTATGTAACAAAAAAAAAGCACAAGCAAACCTAAATTTATTTTCCCCAAAACCTAGCTCTTGAATATATATTCTTTCTGATTGATAACAGAAAACTAATAATCTGATCATTTCCATGTACATGCAGTCAGGCTCATTTAAATATTATTTCAGGTTTAGCTAATAAGGTGAAAAAATTAATTACAATTACTCAGAAGTTATGCCACTTAATGCCATGAGCATCTTAATTATGGAAAAATTTACAAGTGAGGGGTTTTCACGTTCACTTACCTTATTTATTATCTTTTGTCAGGTAGGTATTATTCTTATTTTGGGAACAAAGAAATTGAAATGCAGACAAGTGAACTATGTACCTTGTGCTTACCCATTAATCAGTTATAGAGTCACAAGTTCTTTCCAGTTGTACTGAATGCAGATCCTAGTTATTATAATCTAGATTTGATGCAGTTGGTCCTATTGCTTCTGGAAACTAGGAGAGTCTTAAACCTGAGAGTCAGGAAATGTTATTTCTAGAGTCTTTGGCAAACTGTCTCACCGCCCTGTGTTTCAAATCCTGTTTTAGAATATAAGTGGACAGAGCAAGGTAATACCTAAATGGAACTTCTGACAACATTTTATGATTCTTTCTACTTTAGCGAAAGAAGAGCATTAGTGAATGTGATCAAAGTGGGAGTATATTTTATTCTTTGTTTTCACCTAATACTATTTGCAAATTGGATTCTGAGGGAGATGGACAGAAATGAAAGGTCAGCTTTTAACCTGAGATACAAGAAATACGCCTGCCAATGCATATGTATACTTATGTATATTTAAACCTGTGAATAGAAGGAAATTGTAGGAGTTAGAGAGTCAGAAACAAGTTTCTTTATTATTTCAAGACCAAGGAAGAAGATGAGTGCTTCTGGTGGTAGAATGAGATTCCTCTCGCTCTTGCTCTCACTCTCTTTCTCTCTTTTTAATTGGGAAAGAGGAAATACAAGTACCTGAAAATATAAAGTCTTTAAATTTGTTAGGACAGAAGGAAGGTCAGAGAAGAAATAGAGGAAAACATCAGCAGTGGTGATAATGAAACACAAAAACAGGCAGAAATCAGGAAACTTAAGAAAAACAAGCCATTGATATAACAAGCATTTTAAGAAAATGTGGGAGGCAGCAATTTAAAAAAAACTGTATACCATGACAAATAAAATTTTAAAATGTGAGACCTTTAATGACAATGAATTCTATATGCAGAAATGAATGGCTGTGCAAAATACCATATACAATATGATGCCATATATTAAATTTGACAATAATTCCTACTATCAAATTTAAGATTATTTCCTTACAGTTGTTTGTTACAAGCTATGATCAATTCAAAGGAAAACAAGTCTCCGACAAAGAAAGGGGCTACCTGGTTTTCATGTAGAAGTCAAAGCTCACTAAAAGTTTTGTTTTTTTTTTTTTGAGTTGGAGTCTCACTCTGTCGCCCAGACTGGAATGCAGTGGCCGCTCCCGGCCACCGCAGCCTCGACCTGCTGGGCTCCGGCGATCCTTCCGCCTCAGCCTTCCGAGTAGCCGTAATTACAGGCGCGCTACCACGCCCGGCTGATTTTTTTATTTATTGTAGAGATGAGGTCTCGCTGCCCAGGCGGGTCTCGAACCCACGGGCTCAGGCGATCCACTCACCTCAGCCTCCCAAAGCACGGGATTACAGGCTGAGCTACCGAGCCCGGCCTTCTAAAAGTTTTTATAGCCTCTTTTCGTTCAGTCGAGGGCATGAACAGGACAAGGACAACTGGCAAAATATGAAACTATTTTCTCATTGGAAAACAGTATATCCAAGGTATGGAATTTATCATTAAAATACACATTCAATTGTGTACAATATTCCCTGGTAAAGATTTAACATACAAGTCTCACCCAATACCTATGATGCTGAAATAGTATCTTTATTTTAGGAAACATATAATGTGAAGACTTTGTTCCAACACCACAGAACCATAATTCCTGAAGAGATGGCAACAAATGAGAGTAATGTTGTCTGTGTCTAAGAAAATCCTTTGTGGGCATGTCACTATTTCAGAGCTCAAGTTTTTTTTTTCTCCAAATCTATGAAAAAAATGTGCAATGTATATACACACTAAGCAGATTTATTTTCACTGAAAACAAATAAATTTACATTTCCAGAGATATATCAAGCAGAAATGTAAAACGTTAATTTTCAAAGGTTTTCCTTTGAAAATATAAGAGCATATTTAGAAGAAAAAATATTTTCAAGTGACTTTTTGGAGAGCCTTAAAATGTCCCAGAGATGTCTGCAGGATCAGCACATGGAAAGACACATCAGAAAGGGGAGAAAGGATTCTTTTTTTTTTTTTTTTGAGTTGGAGTCTCACTCTGTCACCCAGACTGGCTTGCAGTGGCACGCTCCCGGCCACCGCAGCCTCAACCTGCTGGGCTCCAGCAATCCTTCTGCCTCAGCCTTCCGAGTAGCCAGAATTACAGGCACGCGCTACCATGCCCGGCTGATTTTTTTATGTTATTGTAGAGATGAGGTCTCGCCGAATTGGCGAGGTGGGTCTCGAACCCACGGGCTCAGGCAATCCACTCACCTTTTGTCACTGGTTAAGGTTCCAATTCAATGTTTAGTGGAAGTGGTAAGGGCATCCTCGATGTTTTCCTCATTTTGATTGGACTTTTTTTTTTCCAAAATTTACTATAAAGTATGTTGGCCTTTGTCAAACAGGTGGTTTTCATATATAGTTTGTTGTGAACGTTCATCTCAATTAGCTGATGAATTTAGTCAAACACCTTTTCTACATTTTTTAAATGATTGCAGCAAATTTTTCTTGCATTCCCTTGATATTGATTGTTCTATTGATAGATTATTGAATGTTAAGCTAATCTTACATTCCTGGGTTAAAACTACTTATCCTAAATTTATTATTATCATGTATTGCTAATTTAAATTTGCTGTTATTTTGTTAAGGATTTATATGTCTATGACCATGAAGAATATTGAGCTATAATCTTTTTTTTTATAGTGTCTTTAGCAAGTTTTGGTATTAAAAATATGCTGGTTTAATAAAATGCTAGAAATTTCTCTCATCTATTTTCTGAAAAAACTTCTAGATTACTGTTATTTCTTGTGTGTTTGGTAGATTTTAAAAATATCACAATTTGAATCTCAAATTTACTTTGTAAGAACATATTTAATGACAAATTCAATTTTTAAATAAATACTAGGATATTTTTCCCTCACTGCCAGTTTGTGTTATCCATGTGGTAAAATGCTATGAAAGAAAGTCTGTAATAGTCCTCTATTATTCTTTTTAGCACCTCTTGAGGTTGGTAATGCCTCTTTAATTTCATGATACTGGTAATTTGTACCTTGTCTTTTACCTTGATTAGTCTGGTCAGCTAATAGATAAACTGAATTGAATTTTAAAAATATATGTATTTAATAAAAAACAAGAAAGAGAAAACAGAGAAACAAAAATCCTAGAGGTAACAAAGAAAATAATATAATGGTTAACTAGACCCAACCACTAAGTAGTAAATGAAAAGGCAGATAAATGAATGGAGAGAAAAACAAGACTCAATCATACACCATCCAGAAGAAAAAAGAAATATTCTAATTAAGAAGAAGCATAAACATTTGACAAAATAATCATGGTCATCAGAAACTGTTCGAAAATATTTTCTTAATCTAACAGATTGTATACTATACTACATTGGGAAAATAATTTCATGATAAAAGTAAAGAGCTAATTCCAACTTTATGATACTGATTTTAACTCTAAGGTTTATATCTTCCAACCAGCTAGATGATTTAGAGAGTCTTGATAGGCAATGATTGCACCAAATATGCTTGGTTTCTTCCTAAACAGCATATAGTGACACCGGATCACATTATCAGTTTTGTTTTGAGTTTATGATTCCATGCAACTCACTCAATAAATGTTGGCTTTATTTACTGAATAAGTGGAAATACACATTTAGTCTTACTGAATGATGTCCAGGATATAAAAAATCACATTCCTTTAATTCTTCTTGTCGTCCCACTCTATGGAAGAGGCACTGGATACAACCAAGTAATCCTTCTTTTGGGATTATACCTGGCGGAATTCAAATCATTCTACAAATAAGACACCTGCACACAATTCACAATAGCAAAAACATGGAACCAACACCCATCGAAAATGGACTGAAAAGAAAACGTGGTGCATATATATGATGGAGCATTACACAGCCATAAAGAAGGACAAAATTATGGACTTTGCAGCAAATTGGATGGATTTACAGTCCATCAGATTGTGATCTATCGCAGAAACAAACTATAGAAGAAAGCAAAAGCATGGCTTTTCCAATAGACACTTTCAGGAAGTTCAGCAGTTCCTGGCTAACGTTCTTCATTTGGTTTAGGAAAGGTCGGGGATCTTAAACTTAATACAGGCATTTCCATGGGAAATTTGAAATATGGATATGATCTTATCAAAGGACCCCTCGTTATGGAATTATTTGGTTAAAATAATTTTTTACATGGAAGACAAGCATTTCAAATGTGTAACCACTATTGGTAAATATAAAGACTAAATTCTGCAAAAATGTACTAAAAATTTCATAATAAAAACAATTTACTAAGTATTACTAAGAACTCAGGGTCTCCTAGCTGCCTCCCAGTCTTTAAAAGCATCTCTGTTTTAAAAAGTAAAAACCACTGATTCTCTAAATTATGTGCCTCTACATTCTGCAACAATATCCTAATTATTTATTTGTTCTTTTACTTATTATTTTGGCTTTGCACTTTTTCTTGAGATAGATACCACAATAATTAATCAATTTTTTTTTTTTTAGTTGGAGTCTCACTCTGTCGCCCAGACTGGAGTGCAGTGGCCACTCCCGGTCACCGCAGCCTCGACCTGCTGGGCTCCGGCGATCCTTCCGCCTTAGCCTTCCAAGTAGCCGGAATTACAGGCATGCGCTACCACGCCAGACTGATTTTTTGATTTATTGTAGAGATGAGGTCTTGCTGCCCAGGCGGGTCTCGAATCCGTGGGCTCAGGCAATCCAATCACCTCAGCCTCCCAAAGGCGCGGGATTACAGGCTGAGCCACCGAGCCCGGCTATAATTAATCAATTTATATGCTATTATTTATCCCCCGGAAATATACTCACTGATAAGCGCAATTGTTTGGCAACAGTAAAATTAGATGACATTTAAGATATAATAACAAGAGTTGTTTTAGCTATATAATACCTCAGTGAATATAGGGTATTTAAAAATAATGTATATCTCCTTTAACTGATTCTAGTGAAGATAAGTCACTCTGAATGAAGTCTCTCCTCTTCCTAACTGTCATAAATAGCTATTGACTATCACCTACAGGCAATATAAGTAGTCAATCCAGTTGATGCTTTAAATAATTAATTGGTTCTATAACAATTAAAATTAACTCATAGATTTTTTTTGTCTTGATAATTTAAGCAAATACTCTACCGTTTTTTCTACTTACTTCTGTTACTTTTGCTTGGCATCAGATAATACATATGTTACCACAGTCACCTTGCACACAATTTAAAAGGAGCAAGTCTACATGCCATCTAAGTCTAAATTGGAGCCCATATCTTAAAATTAAGCAAATAATTTATTATTTATAAATATTTCATTAACACGGCTTCCCAAATATTTCCTATTTTCCATATTTTTGTAGCAAGATAGTCACAATCAGCAATACTTTATTGTGTGTGTGTGTGTGTGTGTGTGTTAGCAGCCCTGGTGTTATAAGGGGTCAATAACTAGAGAAATATTATGTATACCAATTGTGTAGTGGCATAAGTGGTGAGACTTGTACGAGTAAATAGTACATTTATCACTATTTGCTGTATTTATAACAATATTAAAGCTATTTTAAGTTTGTGAATATGTACTGAGACAGAGTAGGGCAGAAATTGACTCCACTGCAAAGGTAGGTTAGAAAACTAAGATAAGTGACATTTCTTTTGTTTTCTTTCGTTTTGTTTTGTTTTTTGGGGGGAGGCCGAGGTGAGGGGATTGCCTGAACTCAGGCATTCATAAATTACATTTCGCTCCAAGTCTTACCCAAAGCAGTTGGTCCTGACAGGTGCATACGCATAAGACCAGGAGACTGACCAATCAGAATCCCCTGCCTCATTCTCCCAATAAAAATCCCTGTCCTGGGAGGAGCGCTGCCATTTTTGTGTCATGTGACATATGTAGAAGCATGGTCAACAGCTCTTCCTCCATAGCCCAGACTTCTTTTTATAAGATGTCTCAGTTAACTAGCTTAATAAAAGGCTCCCAATAGCACACTTCAGGGAGCCAGCCGAGTACTCTTCCACCTGTACTCTTGTGCTGGACCATAAGCCCTAATTAAACTTTATCTGAGAAAGTTGCTTGGTCTCCTGGCATTTTTGATTGCAAGAAGAGTTTGTCATCGTTGGTGATATTCTCTGGTACGAGATATTCTCTAGTACTAAAACCCTTTGACGCTTATTTCCCCCCAAATATGTCTTAACAAACACCACCTTAAAACAAATGTATCTATCTTATCCTTTTGAAATCAGTGGCTGCTATAAAAGTTCCGGCTACCTTGTGGTAGTCACTGGACTAAAAATATATTGAGAAAAATTTCTGATCAACAACAATTCTTTGGGATCTAAATGTGTGGTTCACAGTCAAAATATTAAGACCGCTAGAACTGGAAAAAAAAGTCTAATTTACTGTTTGCCAGGCAAGGGGGTGCTGCATGACTCAAAAGAAGGTTTAGCAAGTCTGTCAGAATTTCAGGTAGAAGTGCTTATCATAGTTTAAAAAGAGAACGTTTATGGGAAGGATCATAAATGTGTCTTTGGGACCAGTAATTGAACTGCTTTATGAACAAAAATGCATAGTTATCACCAGGGATGGAGTGGAATGTTTAGAGATCCTATGGGCTCAGAATCACAGAGCATGCCCACTCTTACACATATGCCTGAAAACTGAAGATGTTTTCTTAAATAGGCTTCATACTCAAGGAAAGGAGACAGCACTAAGAAAGGACCACAAGTGACTTGCTTTTGTTTTAGTAACATACACCAAGAAAAAGTACATAGCACCTAAGTCTACATTGCTTGGTTCTTTTTGGAAAAATTTCTCAAGAATTTCTATGGCTCTATGCAACATGTTCCAGATTAAGAAATAGAATATTACCGAAGAAAATTCACCCACCAATTCTTCCAAATCCCTAACACCTAAAGTTAACTATTATTCTGATTTCTATCATCATAGGTATTTTTTGCCTATTTTTAGACCTCATGTAAGTGGAATTATAAAATATATACTCTTTTGTTTACTTAATTTGTTCAAGAATATATCTGAGACTTACTGATATTGTGTGCATAATGCATATATGCATAATTCTTTTTGTTGCTGTTAAACAGCTTTTTATATGAATACACAGCAATCATTTTATCCATTTTTATACACAAGGACCCAGAAATATCCTCTAGATTTTCTTCTGAAAGATGTATTACTCTTTCCAGCACATTTGAGATCCTTGTAGATCTTAGATGTTAGACCTCTGTCATACATACAGTTGGCAAATATTTTTTCCCAGTCTGTGGGCAGTCTCCCTGCCCTCTTGATGGTTTCTTTAGCTTTGCAGAAGCTTGTCAGTTTGATGAGATCCCAGTTGTCTACCTTATCTCTTATGGCATGGGCATTTGGGGTTTTAATCAGGAATTGGTTGCCAGTTCCAAGTTCTATAATGATGTCTCCTGCATTTTCTAAGGTTCTGGTAGTTAGAGGTTTTCATTGTCTTTGATACATTTAGAGTTGGCTTTTCTGTATGGTAATAGGTAGGGGTCTTGTTTTAATTTGCATGTGGTCAACCAGTTTTCCCAGTACTTACTGAATAGATTCTTCTCTCCCCAGTGGTTGGTGGTGGAGACTTTGTCGAAGATGAGTGGTTGTTAAATTGAAGTTTTGCTCCTGGAATCTCTATCCTGTTCCATTGGTCTATATGTCTGTTCTTGTACCAATACCAGGCTGTTTTTATTACTGCAGCTTTATAATAAAGTTTAAAGTCTGGGAGTGTGATACCCTCCCACTTTGTTGTTTGTTTTTGTCTTAATTTTTTATTTTTTCTGAGTATTCTTTTAGTGATTTAAGTTTGTTTATGTTTCCATTTGAATTCCTGTACTGTCATTTCCAGGCCTAAGAATGCTGCTGGTAATTTAATGAGTATTGCATTAAATCTGCAATTTAAAAAAAAAAGGATGAACATCTTAACAATGTTGATTCTTCCAATCCATGAGCATGGAATATTTTTCCATTTGTATCTGTAATCTTTGATTTTTTTGAACAATGCTTTGTAGTTTTTGTTGTAATGGTCTTTCACTTTTCAAACAGCCCTATTAAAAATCGGGCAAAAGATATGAATAGGCACGTCACAAAAGAAGACATACAAGCAGTCAACAGATACATGAAAAAATGCTCAACCTCACTAGTCATCAAAGAAATGCAAATTAAAACCACATTAATATACCATCTAACTCCAGTCAAGATGGCCATCATCAATATCTCGAAAAACAACAGATGCTGGAGAGGATGCGGTGAAAAGGGAACACTTCTGCACTGTTTGTGAGAGTGTAAACTAATGCAACCTCTGTGGAAAACAGTTTGGCAATTCCTAAAAGATCTAAAAATTGAACTTTGCTACAACTCTGCAATCCCCCTACGGGAATGTACCCAGAGTAATTCAATTCACTCTGTGAAAAAGATACCTGCACATGCATGTTCATTGCAGCATCATTCACAATAGCAAAAACATGGAACCAACCATGCTGCCCATCAAAAGAGGACTGGATTTTAAAATGTGGTACATATACACTGTAATATTATGCAGTCATAAAGAATAACAAAATTATGAACTTCGCAGCAACATGGATGGACTTAGAGTCTGAGTGACCTATCACAGAAACAAAGAACTGAATATCGAATACTCTCACTCATAAGTGAATCTTGAACAATTACCATAATCATATTAAAAATAATATTAAAAAAGGATTTTCAGCAGTGGGAAATTGCCAGGGCAGGAGGCAGGATTGACAGTAGTGGAATTCTGCTGGGGGAGGGGGAGCACACCTCATCAACAAGGGTACCTGCATAATGAATATTTGCATACATAATCCTGAAATGTATGCCACGTTTTTTAAATAAAAATATTTTTAAAAATTAAAAATCAAAATAACTTTTAAAAAGTGTATTATTTTATATTTTATAATCCATATGGAATTGATATTTTTATTTGATTGAGGGCCAAAATTCACTACATGGATAACCAAGTGATACAGTGGTATTTACCAAAAAGACCACAATTTCTCACTACTTGGGGCTGCTGCCTTGCCATAAATCAATTAACCATGTAAATTAGGGGATGTATTTGTGTCCTTTCTGTTTTTTAAGGTCAGGAGTTTGAGAGCATATTAGGCAACATAATGAGACCACACTGCTACCAAAAATTAAAAAAAAAAAAAAAACAAATAGCTGAGTGTGGTGACACTCATGTGTAGTCCCAGGTACCTGGAAAATTGAGGTAGGAAGATCGCTGGAATCCAGGAATTTGAGGTTGTAGTGAGCTATGATTGAGTGACTGCCCTCCAACCTGGGTGACAGCCTGTCTCTTAAAGAAATAAAAAGTGTCATTTTCCAGTTAATTACTTAATTTCTTGGCTTGTTTACCTTTTTTAATAAACACATTTTAAGATGGAAAATGTATATGGAACTTGGTAATAATCTGAGACGGTTGGTCTTGCACAAAAGAAACCTAAAAATTCATTACATAAGCAAAATTCTGCCATCGAATTTTTGTTTTCTTTATAAAATTCTTATATAAAGAGACAATAAATATTTTTACAGGCTGCAGGATATTAAGTATTTATACTTCTGCAGTTTTGTAGTGTGGTAGCCTGAGTAACTTTTATTCATATAACTATCAAAAGACAGTACTGCCAGCACTGGGAAAGTTTGTGTCCTCTAGTCCTTCCAAACTTGAGTGTTCACACAGACACAATATAGCCAAAGTAACTGGAACACAATGGTGCTCTTCAGACAGAAAAAGTAAACACAACAAAAATCGAATTAAGAAGCAGAAGTTCTTGATGAAGGGGAATTCTGATATGGGAGAAGTAAAGGCCTACAAAAAGGTTGTAACAGGCCCTGAAACAGCAAAATGCTGTGTACGAGAATGAATTTTATGACAGTTGGGAGTGCTGAAGCTGGGTTGGACTATAACTGTACTCTGGTTTCTGTGGCAAATGTGCAGAGAAGGTTTTTTGTTTCCCTTTCCCCTAGTACATAAGAAGTTGACGTTCTTAAAACATTAATTTTGGAGAGTATCACAGTAAAAAAGCATAATTTTTTCAACTCTCTAGAAACATTTATATATATATATATATATATATATATATATATATATATATATATATATATATATATATATATATGTTTTAAAACCATACAAATATATTTCACTTCCTGAAACGTTATAAGGTGAAATAATTTTTTACAGCATTCCCATTGAAATTTAGCAATCTGCAAGTGACTTTATTATTTAATAGCCAATATTCTTCACAACAAAATAACAGCTCAAATGAAACAATGTAGAAATGTGTGTTTGTATATACGTGTGTATACATAAATTCTGTTTTTGTTTGTTTATTTGTTTAGTTAAAATCTTACTCTGTCGCCTAGGCTGGAGTGTGCAGTGGTACAATCATGGGTCATGGCAGTCTTAATCTGCTGGGTTCAGGCAATCATTCTACCTCAGCTTCCTGAGTAATTGAGACTACAGACAGGTGCTACCACACCTGGCTAATTTATTTTATTCATTTTTTTTTTAAAAAGCAAACATCTACATTTTTTATTTTACTTAAAAAAATCATCAGCTTATGTAAAATGATTCATCAACTCATAAAAAGTAGATATAAAGTCAAACATTAATTTAAAAATATCTGATACCACAGTATGTGCATTTCATTTTTTAAATAGTTTAACTTTTAGATTACCTCAGCATTAAACACATAACTCTTCTCAGAAAGCTGTTGCCAACACTAGCACTGTTCTGACTAAAAAGAAACAAATGATCCTCTCTCTCTCTCTCTCTCTATCTCTTTCTCTCTCTTTTGTAGCCTAAAGATGTAACTCCCTTAAAGCACACTCATGTAACTCCCTTAAAGCACACTCGCCTTAATATAACCATCTTAAATTTTGCTTCATTACCAGGAACAGTGTTTTCAAGAACTGGATCTTTCTAAGTCCATTTTAATTTTTACAACTTTGCTATCTGATTATATTCACTGTAGAAAAATGTGAAGATACAGAAGGATTCAAAGAAAATAAAAAAGTATCCAGAATCTCTCCCCTAATACATAACACAATGAGGGAGGACTCAAAACTCCCCTGGAATTTATTTATAAAAAATTGTGTATTTATTCTTACATGTTTAAACTTCAGTCACCTTCAAAGCACTCTCTGTTTGATGCAACACCTGTTGAGATGCTTTTTCTACTGCTAAAAACAGTTTTTGAACTTTTCAATTTTGATGTCTTTTAGTGCTTCTGCTGATTTTTGTTTCACCTCTTCCTCACTGGCAAAACATTTCTCTTTGAGGAATTTTTCATCCAGGGAAACAAAAAGAAAAGTCTCTTGGGGAGAGATCAGGTGAATAGGTAGGGTGGGGCATAGAAGTCATGCCAGTTTTGGTCAAAAACACTCAGCACAGTGTGGGCAGGTGTGCTTGTAAATCACACCCATAATAAAATGGGCAAATGTGTTGAAAGAATCTCAGCAACAACAACAACAAAATCACTGACTGCTGCCTTTCACAACACTAGCTGGTAGTCGGGGTAGCCTGTACTACAAGAGGCCTCCCATTCAAAAAATAATTCCATTTTTTGGGTGCCCCCTCATATATTTCTATCTAGTCTTTTTGTACATTTAGATAACATTTTAAAACATAACTAATACAACAAAACGCTTACAAATCCTGTGTTTCATTCCATGTTATAGAACAAACTTATCTAAAACACATTAAAATATTATGTGAAAAGGATCTTCAGTTGGTTGATTCACATCTAACTATAACTAAAGCATAATTTACCTCCAACTGTTGACTATTCAGAGTATTTTAAATATGTTATTATAACTAACATTATTAAACATCCTTCTTTATACACAATGCTTTGAATCTGATAGTTTTTAAGGAGAAAATCCTATGAGTACTCTGTACAAAGTATATATTTTTAAGCCTTTTGATGCATTTTTATCAAACTGCCCTCCAGAAATTTACAGACACATCAATAAATAGTTAAAGAGTTCCAGTTCTTCCTTATATTTCTTGGCAACATAGGAGTCTGGATATGTTACCATTTATCCTTTATTGTTGCAAATTTAACAGGGGAGAAGAAAACGATATTTTGGGTTCTTGCCTAAAAGACATTACTTTTCCCCACATGCTTACCAGTCGTTTGCTTTTCTTCTCTGTTTTGAAGCAGTCCGAGTCTTTTAGGAGTCTCTAATACACATGGTGTCTTGTTTTTCTTACCACATATCCTTCTTGCTTTGCAGACAAGTTTTTTTTCAAGTTAAGCATCCCAAAATGACTGAAATTGCAGTCTTCTTTTCTTCTGGGCAGTCATGTTATTTTAATGTCTTGGTAGTAAAACAGAAAACTGGGCCATATTCTTCAAGTTATGAAGGGTTTTTGACCATTCCATGGACCCTATCTGAGGTGTGGTCATGAGGAGTAAACTTTTGGCTTTATTGGCATTTTCTTTCAGGGTCTTTAAGACCCAGTCCACTGAAACTGCTTCCTTGTGCTCCTTCCAGCAATCATAATCCATTGCCATGGCAATACTTGCATAACAAATTCCAGCCTCCTCAGCAAGAACCACCTCTGGAACAGTGGTCATATTGGTAACATCTGCCCCAAGGGACGGAACATGAAACTTTCTGCCCGGGAGCTAAAATGAGGTCCCTCAATTGTGACCATGGTCCCCTTTGAGTGACACTGAAGTCTGAGCTTCTTAGTAGTCTCTGTGAGGACCTCTCTTGTTTTGGGACAAAATGGCTTGGCCATTGGAATATGGCACACTCTTCTGGCACAGGAATGACTTCCATCATAGAAGGTCTGAGATCTCATGGTGGTCCTGTCAATGAACTGATCAATAATGACAATATCGCCAGGCTGAATCTCCTCCCTCAAAGAGCCACAAACAGTGGTCACTATGACATGGGTACAACCTTCTTCCTTCAAAGCCCAGATGTTTGCCTGATAGTTGACTTTGAAGGCAGGATGGTGTGCTGCCTCCCATGCCTTAGAAGGAGGATACAATCAATGTATTTTATCTTCCCCAAAATTAAGGCATCAGATAGCTTGCCAAATGGAGTATTCACATATTTTACAGTTCTTCCTTCGAAAATTTCTGGATCATCCAAGCCTGTTCCACCAATTATTCCAATCTTCACTGTGGCGGTGCTTGAGGCCATGTCTGCACTGGGGAGGAGGCCACCGTGGGCAAGTGCGCAGACTAAGGGGACCAGCGGGCCAAAGAGCTGCAGCAGGGATGGCCGCGCAGGACAGGAGTGAGCCGTGTCTATTCATTTTTTTTATAGAGACAAAGTCTTGCTATGTTCTCCAGGCTGGTCTCATACTCCTGGTCTCAAGCAATCCTCTCACCTCAGCCCCACAAAGTACTGGGATTACAAGTGTGAGCCACTGTGCCTGGCCATAAATTCATTTTTTAAGTTCTGTGTTTGTTTAGTATTTGGTACATATTCTGTACATCATAACATAAAGTGCATATTTGACCAATTATTATTTATTATCTTTCTAAGTGTACACAGATCTGTGACTAAAATATTTTAATTCTGGTTTACTCAATATTAAAAGAGGACCTTGTTGCATAAGATGAAGAATACTTAATACTCATAGTTGAATAATTGGAAATATGTTATATTTTTTTTAAAGTAAAAAATAGATCCCTGACAGGAGACACATCTCAGACAACAGCAGCGGCAGCCACGAGAAAGAGATGAGGTTCCACTAAGGCTGGTCCCAGGCTGGTCTTGAACCCCTGTGCTCAGGCAATCGTCTTTCCTCAGCTTCCCAAAGTACTGGGATTACAGGCGTGAGCCACCACACCCAGCCTTGAAAGCAGTCTGGACAAAGCCTCCATACTGCTGCACGGACAGATTGTTAGGAAGAGGGAAATAGGTTCCATTGTGCTCATACACCTGTCCGTGGATGCTATAATCTGCATATACATTCTGAACCACAGCTTCCCCCTCAATTAAACCTCAAAACTGCAAAAAGTACAGTCCGCAGCCCACACTCCAACTACAAAAGTGAACAAAGCCAGAAGACCCTCAGAAGGAAGAAGAGGATATTGCAGCAGTGAAACAAAAACAATCCCACCTTCCCTCAAAAACAGAATTAAAGAAGGGGAGGGAAAGGGGAGAAAGAGAAAAATCTACACAAATGAAGAAAAACCCAAAGAAGAGTATGGGTCTCTCCCAGACCTCTGGGAGGGCAAACACTGAGAAAACTGACTTCGGAATGCAAATATTGAATGGTCTCAAAATACAAACCTAGATATCAAGATATTAATGCAGAGATTTAAAAGAATTGAGGAGACACAAGAATAAACTAGGAAGGACCTGATATCTGAGATAACAGTAATAAAGAATACTGTGAATGAAATAGATAACAAATTGAAAAGCATGGAAAGCAGAATTACCCAAGCAGAAGAAAGATTTCAGAGCTTGAGGACAAAAATATAGAACTAACCCAAACTTAAAAACATAGAATATAAGCTCAAAAAGACAGAACAAAACCTTCAAGAGATGAACAATTATTTCAAGAGACCGAACCTAAGAGTAATTGACCTTCCTGAGGCAGAAAGAGAGACAGAGACCACACTGAAACAAACTTTCCATGAGATCATTCAAGAAAACTTCCCTTATCTAATCAGTGATGCAAAAATTCAAACACAACAGATTCAGAGAACCCCTGCAAGACAACAAATGAGAAGACCAACTCCTAGACACATAATAATTCACCTAAACAAAGTAGGTATAAAAGAAAAAATCCTAAAGGCAGCAAGAGAAAAAGGCCAGATCACCTACCATGGAAGACCAATCAGAATAGCAGCAGATTTATCTACAGAAACCCTGCAGGCTAGAAGAGCTTGCAGCCCTACTTCAAAGTCCTAAAAGATAAACAATTGCAACCAAGAATAACCTATGATAGGTACAAACTCTCACATTTCAATAATTAGCCTGAATGTGAATGGACTAAACGCACCACTGAAAAGACATAGAATGGCAAAATGGATAAAATATCACCAGGCAACAATATACTGCCTTCAAGAGACCCATCTCACTAGAAAGGACATACACACACTCAAAGTAAGAGGATGGGAAACAAATTTTCCGGTGAATGGAACACAAAAGAAAGGAGGAGTCGCGATCCTAATTTCAGACAAAATACCATTTAAGCTATCAAAAATTTAAAAAGATACAGAGGGCCACTACGTAATGTTAAAAGGTTCACGCAATCATCAAGAAATATCTATCCTAAACATATATGCACCCAACACAGGTGCGCCAACTTTCATAAAGCAACTTCTAGGAAAACTAAAGAAAGATATTGACTCTAACACCATCATAACTGGGGACTTTAATACCCAACTCACAACCCTAGACAGATCATCAGGACAAAAAATCAGCAAGGAGATCTGGAACCTCAATGTGACTCTGGACCAAATGGACTTAATTGATACCTACAGAACACTCCATCCAAAGACCACAGAATACACATTCTACTCATCACTGCATGGAACGTATTCTAAGATTGATCACATAATTGGCCATAAATCAAGCATAAGTAAAATTAAAAGAACCGAAATTCTACCATGCACCTTCTCAGACCACAGTGGAATAAAAATAAACATTAACACCAACAAGGTCCCCCCAAAACCCACAAAGACATGGACACTAAACAGCATGATGCTAAACAACTTCTGGGTCAATGATGAAATCAAAACAGAGATCAAAAGATACCTGGAAACAAACAAAAATGAAGAAACATCTTACCAAAATCTCTGGAATGCCTTAAAAGCTGTAGTAAGAGGTGAATTTATATCCCTGCAAATACACATGAAAAAATGGAAGGAACACAAGTTAACAGCCTAGCAAGCCACCTAAGGAAGTTGGAAAAACAAGACCACGAAAACCCTAATTTCAGCAGAAGAATCCAGATTACCAAAATAAAAGCCCAAATCCAGGGCATAGAAAGCAAAAAGATAATACAAAAAAATCAATGAAACAAAAAGCTGGTTCCTCAAAAGGATAAACAAGATTGATGGTCCACTAGCTAGACTGACCAAGAAAAAGAAAGAAAAAACCCAAATAAGCACAATCAGAAACACAAAAGATGAAGTTACATCTGACCCTGAAGAAATACAAAAGATTATTAGAGACATACACTTGTATGGAAACAAACTTGAAAACCTTAAGGAAATGGAGGACTTTCTGATATCACCCAACCTACCAAGGTTGGAACAAGAAGAAATTGAGACCCTTAATAGATCAATAAAAATCAAGGAAATCAACTACATAATAAGAAAACTACCTACAAAAAATAGCCCTGGTCCAGATGGCGTTCCAGCAGAATTCTACAAGACATTTAAGGAGGAGCTGATACCAATCCTACTGAAGGTATTCCAGGTGATTGAAAAAGATGGAACTCTCCCCAAATCATCTTACAAAGCCAACATCACATTGATACCCAAGCCAGGTAAAGACCCAACAAAGAAAGAGAACTACAGGCCAATATCTTTGATGAACATAGATGCTAAAATTCTCAACAAGATCCTAGCAAACCGGATTCAGCAATACATCTCAAAAATCATCCATCATGACCAAATAGGCTTTATACTTGGGATACAAGGCTGGTTCAACATTCGTAAAACCATAAATGTAATTAAATACATCAACAGATGTCAAAGCAAAAACTACATGATTATATCATTAGATGCAGAAAAAGCTTTTGATAAAATCCAGCACCCCTTCTTGATAAAAACCCTCAAACATCTAGACATACAGGGAACATACCTCAAAATAGTAAAAATGATCTACAAGAAACCCACAGCCAGCATACTCCTAAATGGACAAAAATTGGAACCATTTCCCCCTGAAAACTGGAACAAGACTAGGATGCCCACTCTCACGCCTCCTGTTCAACATAGTATTGGAAGTCCTGGCTCAAGCAAACAAGAAGAGAAAGCCACTAGGGGTATTACAAATAGGAAAAGAGGAAATCAAGTTATCTCTTTTGTAGATGATACAATTGTGTACCTTGAAAACCCAAGAGAATCTGTCAAAAACCTCCTTACAATGATAAAGGCCTTTGGCAAAGTCTCAGAACACAAAATAAATGTGTAAAAGACAATCGCATTTCTTTACACCAATAATAAACAAACAGAAACCCAAATAAAAACGACGATTCCATTCACAATAGCCACAAAAGAAATGAAATACCTTAGCATCTTCCTAACCAGAGATGTGAAAGACCTTTACAATGAAAACTACAAAACACTGCTCAAAGAAATCAAAGATGACACAAACATGTGGAAAAGTATCTCATGCTCATGGATTGGAAGAATCAACATTGTGAAGATGTCCATTTTACCTAAGGCAATCTACAAATTCAATGCAATGCCAATCAAATTACCAGCAACATTCTTCTCAAACCTAGAAAAAACAACACAGTAATTCATATGGAAACACAAACGTCCAAGAATAACCAGAACAATCCTCAGCAAAAAAAAAAAAAAAGCAGATGGTATCACATTACCAGACTTCAAACTTTACTATAAAGCTACAGTCATCAAAACAGCTTGGTATTGGTATAGGAACAGGCATATAGATCAATGGAATAAAATCGAGATTCCAGAAGCAAAACCTCAATTTCTCAACCAACTCATCTTCGACAAGACCTCCACCACCTACCACTGGGTAGAGGAGAGCCTATTCAGTAAATGGTGCTGGGAAACTGGCATACATGCAGAAGATTGAAACAGGACCCCTATCTATCCCCATGCACAAAAGTTAACTCCAAATGAATCAGAGACCTAAATGTAAAACCTTAAACCATAAGAACATTAGAAAATGAAGGACATACCTCATGGAAGTCGGAGCTGGCATCCAATTCCTGAACAAAACCCAAAACCCACAGGTCATAAGAAGAAGATAGACAAGCGGGACCTTATTAAACTGACAAGCTTCTGCAAATCCAAAGAAACCATCAAGAGAGCAGGGAGACAGCCTACAGACTGGGAAATAGTATTTGCCACACCAGGTCTGACAAAGGCTTAACATCTTGGATCTACAAGGAACTCAAACGTGCTGAAAAGAAAAAAACAAATATCCCCATTATAAAATGGGCAAAAGATATGGACAGACACTTCACAAAGGAAGACATCCATGCAGCCAACAGACACATGAAGAAATGTTCAACCTCACTAATCATCAGGGAGATGAAAATCAAATCCACACTGAGATACCACCTAACTCTAGTCAGAATGGCAATTATCAATAACTCAAAAAAAAAAAACAGTTGCTGGAGATGGTGTGGTGAAAAGAGAACACTTCTACACTGTTGGTGGGAGTGTAAACTAGTGCAACCTCTGTGGAAAGCAGTGTGGCGATTCCTAAAAGCTCTAAATATCATCGTCGCATATGACCCTACAATCCCCCTACTGGGAATATATCCTGAAGAACTTAAATCTATGAAAAAGATACCTGCACATGTATTTTTATCTAGCCTTGTTCACAATAGCAAGAAACTGGAAGCAACCATGCTGTCCATCAAAAGAGAGCTGGATTTAAAAAATGTGGTATATATACACGATGGAATACTACACAGCCATAAAAAAGAACAAAATCATGAATTTTGCAGCAACCTGGATGGAGCTAGAGTCCATAATACTGAGTGACTTTTTGCAGAAACAAAGATCCGAGTATCACATGTTCTCACTCATATAGTGGACCTTGAACAACCAATGTAATACTATAAGAAAATGACTGACAGTAGTGGGAAACTATGGGGTGGGGGAAGGGAGATGGGATTAACGGTAGTAAATCTCTGTCTGGGGACAGGGAAACACCTCTTATCAACAAGGGTGCCTGAACGAAACGTATTTGTATACCTAACCCTTAACTGTACCCCATAATATCATAATAAAAAATATTGATTATAAAAAAAGTAAAAAAATATACATTTCTGATCTCATGTAGAGAACTTCCTGCTTATAGAGACTGTTGTGTGTGTTTGAGTGTGTGTGTGTGTGTGTGTGTGTGTGTGTGTGTGTGTGCATGTGTGTGTGTATGTGTGTGTGTGTATGTGTGTAGTCTAAGAAAAACTTTCCAAGATTGAGTTTTTTGAACTCTGACACAGCTGACATAGCACAAAATTTTAAGTTTATTGAATTATATAAATTGTACACCAATTTAGATGAGTTAGTTTTATTTTTTGAACCATAAACTGTTGAAAACTATGGTGCAATATGATATGGGATGATAGGCTATAAAAAATAGTCAATAACAATGCTGCCAAAATCTGAGAAAATTTAAGTGTTTATGCAGACAGTCCATCAATTCCCCACTTTAAAAAATGACAGCGCCTGGATTTTAACTCTCATAGAGTGACTATATCTTCCTCCTTTTTCCCAAGAGAGTTTTAGTTTCTCTGACCATGTCCTATCAAATAATGGTGCCAGTATTTTTGTGCTTCGGAGAATTTGCGCCCATAGGAACTTGGAATGAAAGAATAACTCAATCGAGTCCTACTAAAACATAATATTCCAAATGCTTAATGTTTTCATCTTCTATTGTCATTCATTGGCAAGTAACTTCATGTCTGTAAAACACGAGTTCCCACCCTGCAGGAGCAATGGATTAGTACTAGTTGTTGGCCTGTGAGGAACCAAGCCACACAGCAGGAGGCCAGCTGCCGGCAAATGAACATTCGTCAGTATTTATGGCTGCTTCCCCTCTCTCGCATTACCGCCTGAGTTCTGCCTCCTGCCAGATCAACAGCAACATGGGATTTTCACCAGAGCCTGAACCCATTTGTGAAGTGCAAATGCGAGGGATCTAGGTTGTGTGCTCCTTATGAAAATCTAATGCCTGATGACCTGAAGTGGAGCTGCAGATACAGATTAACATCAGCAGTGAGACTTGACTGCACGTCACCTCCTCCCCCATCCTTGGTGAAATGGTCTTCCATGAATCCAATCTTTGATGCCAACAAGGTTGGGGACCACTGCTCTAAAAAGCACTCTACCTACTAGCTGGAATGCCGTTGATGTCCTAATTCCCTCTGGTATCCTGAGGGGCTTCTTTCTTACCGCACCCAAACATAAATTGTGTTAATTCTATTATGGCAATCATCAATCATTGCACTGTACCAAAATAGCAACGTGTATCTACCATTCCACTATATCTTCAGGAATGCAAGGATTTTCTTTTTATTATTTTTTTAACTTCTGTATTCTTGATGTTATCCCAGTTTTGGGAAAATAAATAAGTTTTGGGTTCAATAAATTTTGAATGATTGAATAAATGGAAATTTTGAGAAAGTACCTAAATGTGCTGGTTATTGATTTCCTGAAGAGATATGGTCCTTGCTTAAGGAAATTAAAATTTTGAAGAAGAAAGGAAGAAAGAGAGCTGGTGTTCTTAACCCTTGGCACTTGCATATGAAGAAAAAGACAACTAAATAAATACAAAATTGGGCAAATAAGATAATGTAGTTCCCTTACAAAAAATTAATAATGGTAAATTTTGCAATGCTTTCATTATGTCTTCAGAACTGTGATAAATGTAATACATATTAACCTATTTAATCTTCACAACAGAAAAATGTAAATATCACCACTGTCATCTTATGTGGGAGGAAGGTGAGGTGCAGACCAAGCTTAGCTAAGATCACACTGCTTTTAAATGCTGGAATTCAGATTCACACAGTCCAGCTCCAAAGTCTGAACAATGAACCATTCTTCCAATTGCTCTAAAAACATTAAATACAAGAAAAAGTGGTCCTCCTACTAAAAAACTCAAACTACACAAGAATGGGCGCCACATTCCAACGTAATCAAATAGCGTTGTAATCATTGATGAATAGGGAGTCCATGTACTGTGACTGGGAGTATAAATAAGAGGGCAGTTTGGTAATATCTGTTAGATGTAGCATCATCTGTGTGGAAAGAGACACACATACGGAAGTTCAAATCATAACTGTAAGAAAAAAAAACTGTAGTTCTGATGACACACATGTTGCTATAGCCATACAATGAAATAGAGTGCACCTGCTTAAAAAAAACAAGGTAGGCCGGGCTCGGTGGCTCAGCCTGTAATCCCGCGCCCTTGGGAGGCTGAAGTGAGTGGATTGCCTGAGCCCGCGGGTTCGAGACCCGCCTGGGTAGGCGAGACCTCATCTCTACAATAAATCAAAAAAATTAGCCAGGCGTGGTAGCGCGCGCCTGTAGTTCCAGCTACTTGGAAGGCTGAGGCGGAAGGATCGCCGGAGCCCAGCAGGTCGAGGCTGCGGTGGCCGGGAGCGGCCACTGCGCTCCAGTCTGGGTGACCGACTGAGACTCCAACTCAAAAAAAAAAAAAAAAAACCAAGATAGGCTGAGCTACGTGGCTCAGCCTGTAATCCCAACACTTGGGGAGGCCAAGGCGAGTGGATTGCCTGAGTCCGTGGGTTTAAGACCAGCCCAGGCAACTTGGTGAACCTCATCTCTGCAATAAATAAAAGAATTAGCCAGGCATGGCAGTACACACCTGTAGTTCCAGCTACCTGGAAGACTGAGGTGGAAGGATCACTGGAGCAGGTCGACACTGAAGTGACTGTGAGCGTGCCACTGCACTCAAGCCTGGGCGACAGAGTGAGACTCCAACTCAAAAAAAAAAAAAAAAAGCAGCCGGGCTCGGTGGCTCAACCTGTAATACTACTCTTTGGAAGGCTGAGGTGAGTGGATTGCCTGAGCCCGCGGGTTCAAGACCCGCCTGGGCAATTTGGCGAGATCTCATCTCTACAATAAACAAAAAAATTAGCTGAGTGTAGTAGCACACACCTGTAGTTCCAGCTACTTGGAAGGCTGAGGCAGAAGGATCGCCGGTACCAGCAGGTCGAGGCTGTGGTGACCAGGAGCAGCCACTGCACTCCAGTCTGGGTGATAGAGTGAGACTCCAACTCAAAAAAAAAAAAAGAAAAAGGTAGCTGTGTGTGTGTGTGTGTGTGTGTGTGTGTGTGTGTGTGTGTGTGTGTAGACCTGGAAAGTAGTCCTTGATATAATTTCAACTAAAATTTTTAAAACTCCAGCAAATTGCTGAAAAGATTATATTTCTAAAGTTTATGTTAATAGTATATATATTCAGATACTGAATATGCTTAGGAAATATCTGGAAAGATATACTTTAAAATATTAACTATGATTATGTCTATAGAATCGGATTGGGGTCCTGAAAGAAGATTGATTTGGGGAAGTTTCACTTTTCAAATACAACTTTCTACTTTAAATTTACTTTTATGAGCAGTCATCCCTTTACTACTAAAACTAATAAGATAACTATGTGATATAAACCTCTTAATTTTTTTTGGTAAGTGTTAAAATAATGCATATAACGACCAGCCCATGCTGCCCCAAGTAAGCACAGTGACATTTGCCTCTGCAGGTGAGAACCACATCCCAGCTCTCTATCCCCAGTAGAGCACTTACTTTCAGAAAATGGGGTCTGGCATCTGGTGTCTGTTTAGTCCCATTTGGATTTGTGACAAAATTTGTCCTGGCAAATAAACACTGATGGTATCAGTCTTACAGAGAGCTCCTTAAGGCTTTTCCTCTTTTTACTTGGTGTGGCAATTCCACAAACCACAGCATAGTATACATTTCTGAAATTGCTGTTAGCTTCCAGAGAGTAAGGGCTCTGGTGGCATCTTCTTTCTCCCTTGATTTCTGGTTCTGTGTGTTAGTGTAATATTCGCTTTCCCTGGGGGAACCATTATAGCCTTCCTATCTCTTTCTTGGGGACTTAAATTGATTGACTACATGTCATCACACTCTCAGCCCATACAGTGTTTTGCCATTATTACCAGCAGAATGTAGTGCCCACGAGGAGGAACTAAATGATGATTTGCTATCCCAGCAAAAAAGCTTGTTCTGTCCTACAGTTTTACCAAGTCAATCCTCATCATTTCTATGTAAAAAGGCATTTCCTTCAACAAAAGAAAATCAGAAGACTAGAACATGAAACACATCAAAAAGAAAGGATTTCACAACTAAAGTGGTTTAATTTTATTTTTGTTTTTCCTCTGTCTTTATTTGCCAAAAGATATACATTTATAAGAAGTTTTGGTAGCAACATATCCAGCAAATACTAAAGAATGGCAATGAAACACAATTTGCAGACACAGCAAGTGATGAAATGCAGGCATCAGAAATATAGACTCTATGAGTACATAATTAAAGGAGGGCAGACTAGAGGGAAATAGTTCATTATCTTGAAAATTGATAAATAAAAGGAAAGAATCATATCTTTACCCTTCCTTGCCTATATTAACTTTACTACTAGACCACCAAAAAATAGGTACAGATAAATAATTGAGTTAACATGTTCCACTTTTCAATCTCCAATAAGAAAAAAGACAGAATGGAGGGAGGGAGGAAGGAAGAAAGAAGAACAGAAGGAAAGAAAGAAAAGAAGAAAGAAATAAGGCATAAAAGAAATAACAATGTTTTTAAAATGGGCAAGAATAAATTATAGTGTCCCAGATGCACTCTTGAGTGATAAAACCGTAAGAAAAGCAGAGACGTGAGTAGTATGCAAATGAAATAGTGGTTATATTGGGGGAGATAGAAAGGGTCGTGATTGGGATGGGTTATACAGAAGTTTCTAAGATGATACTGACAAGTTTTTTTTTTTTTTTTTTGGCCTGTGTGGTAACCACATAGATTACAAAGGCATAATAATCTATATAATTTCTACATTTGTAGTGAGATTTTAAGGATCTATGTTTTATCACACAATAAAAAGAAAGAAAAAACCTATTCCTTGGTCCCACTTTCAGAGATTCTGAGTTCTTTGATGGGGCAGAGTTAGAGCCATGGAAGTTTTGTTAGATCTCTAGAAGTGATTTTAACAGATAAATACTTTATTTTCTCTGGTGCTACAATGTGCTAAAAATGAGCTCTTTGAACTTGTGAGGCATACAGTCTACACCAAATTAAAGCCTCATGTACCATCTGAGGCATTAACATTTATACTAGAGGTGTCTTAGGGAGACATGCACAAGTATATATGTTTCAAAGAACAACCACTCTCCTGTCACTAATTCTTTCTGTATCAACAACATAATACCGAGAATTTTCTTAAAATTATCTCTAGCATTTACACTTCCATGAAGTTAAAGTCAAGGCCATTTTTCTCTTTTCTTAATATTTTTAAATCTTCTATAGGATTAAAATACGTACATACATTTATAGAATATAATAACATATAAATAATGTTATATATTCCATGTGTAATATGATATAAAATATAAATTTTCATCCATCATTTTATATTCCTTATAATAAAGCCATCCTAAATAAACTTCCTCCCATAATGACCAAGCTTTCATATTTCCTCAAAGTTTTCTAGACTTTTTTCCTTGTAAATCGGTGCTGTGAACAAAGCAGATTTTTTCCCCCATTACCTTGCTTGAAACGTACAATCTTCACTATTACCCAGAGTCTACCGGGTTGTATATTTTGTAAATGATTTAGGCCCCATGATTCCAGTTTTTTCTCGCTGAACTTGTTTATATTTATTGGTCTTTGCTTACTTGGAACTTCCTCTGGAGGATAGTTTGGGCAAGGAAAATTAGTTGCCATCCAAATCCAACTCTTTGATGCTTATTACAATTTCTAATAAAAAAAATCTGCCAGAACACCAAGTAGATTAAAAATTTCTGTATTTCTGGCCATAAGTAACCAGACCCTCTTTGTTTAAACTAGTGATAATATGCTATCCTTGTAGAAGCCTTGATTTTTATTTTTCTTAATGTTACTAACAGTTTTGCACGATCATAATTCTGTTTTCAAAACGGAGGTAGCTGGTAAAGATGCTATTTAAAAAGGTCATTTTTTTTTTTAGATTGGAAAATATAGTTTATTAGGAAATAGATTGGAGAGAAAAAGAGGGTGGATTCACTTCCCCAAGATTGTGTGGGGGCCAAAGCAAAGACAGCGTGCCCGCCAGAGCTTAAAGAAAGCACGACAGGCAATTCATGTGATACCCTAGTCTAGATCAATCTATCCCTAACCCTGAATTGTACCCTTCTTCTTTAAAATAAAAATTAATAAAATAAAAAAAGCATCTTCTTTGTCTGGCATAATTGCTTTTAATGCGGGATTTTCCAGTTGCTAAAGTTCTTTTCCAAATATTCTTTTTAACATTATCTGATCAGAATCTTGGACATAGCACATAATTTTTCCTTAATAAATAGAATATATAAAGTATAATTTAACTTTTACTGATGACTCATGATAAATTTATTTATTTATTTATTCATTATTTATTTATTTATTTTGAGTTGGAGTCTCAGTCTGTCGCCCAGACTGGAGTCCAGTGGCTGCTCCCGGCCACTGCAGCCTCGACCTGCTGGGCTCCGGCGATCCTTCCGCCTCAGCCTTCCAAGTAGCCAGAATTACAGGCGCGCACTACCATACCCGGCTAAGTTTTTGATTTATTGTAGAGATGAAGTCTCGCCAAGTTGCCCGGCGGGTCTCGAACCTGCGTACTCAGGCAATCCACTCACCTCGGCCTCCCAAGGTGCGGGATTACAGGCTGAGCCACCGAGGCCGGCCATAATAAATTTACATAGCCCTTCTGCTCTAGATATATGATCATCTCAGATGATATAAAAGGTTGATAAATCTGTCCTTATACATTTTTGTCTGTTTTTATTACATTTGTCCCTGTAGCTTTGAAAATGCTATTTGTGTGTTTTTCTGTACTCAAATTAACTGAGACACTAAAATATAGATCCCTATGTGCTTCCCTTTACATTTGAATCATAACCTTTGGGGTGGAAAATGTCAATATATTTTAAGTATATCTCAAATATATTTCATTACAATTCTACTTTTATTCAATCAAAGCCAATTAATGATAAAACAATATTTTAAAATAAGAATTTTCTCAATATGGTTATGAGTTTGTACACTTGAAAATAAGTGAAAACCATTTGTACACTACATATGGCCAATAGTAAATTGTGGGCAAGAAATGATTTCTGAGATAGTGAAAAGGGAAATCCTGGTGGCCCTCAGGAATAGCCAAGAGAATTTCAAACAGAGAAGAGCTATAAGAGAAGATCCAGGCATAAAGTATGTGGGCCCAAAAATGTTGACAGTTGTTGGAGAGGAAAACTGGGAGGCTCCAATAAGAAAGGGTGACCTCCATAGAAGCATGTTTTGAACAAGAAAAAACACAAATATGTTAAATTGTGTATAGAATTTGCTTAGTAGAATTTTACATAGTTTTTGTTTCAGTGATAATTTGAAATCTTTTTAATATCTCCCAAGTATGTATCATTATAGTTTTTATTCTGTTCAGTGAAAGTAAATTTAAAATGAAATTGCATACTTCTTTACACATGCCACACATAGTGGTTATAATATTTCATTTATGTTAAAATAGTGATGGTTGTTAATAATGTCAGTTGTAGCATCATCCAAATTTCTTTCCCTAAGTAGAGCTCCATTTATTGAAAGTCTGATTCCACATAAACCATTAGTTGCTCAGTTTCAGCTTTTCATATGAAACTTTGAGCACAGTTATTCATTTTAATCACGTGTTCAGCAATATGTGTTTTTGCACATCAGTTTTAATCACGTGTCCGGTAACACATCTATCTTTTACACATGTATCCAGTTACTCTCATAAGAGTCAGAAGTTTAGATTTATGGGTGAAATTAGATGTGTGGCTAATTTTTTTGATTATTTATTTAGATTAACTTCACTGTCAGAAGAAATGCTTATCTGTTGGAAAGTTTCAAGATGTAACAATTTCTTTACATTTTATTAATTGAAATTAATTGTCATTCAGAAAAAGGCCTGTTCATGATTAATGATCTAGAGGAAAGTTATGCAGCACCAAACTCTCATGCAAAGAATTTGGTTGCAATAAACGCCATACAAGCAAAACCACGAACTTTATTCATTCTCTTGCTTTGTAAAAATATATTTTGTATCTTCTTCTATCTTACACTTATCCAACATGATTATAATAATTTTGTAAATATCTATAATAATTATCTAAGTTCCATTTCTGAATAATATGCTAAAAGAATGACATTGTTTAATTTTTGCACAAGTAAATTTGGGTAAAATGTGTTTGAACTCATTGCAACCAATTAAAATATCTATTTATTAATCATATTTTTACAAGCTCTACTAATATGCTTATATTAGTGTTTACTATAATAGGACTATTGATAGTTAAATGCACAAAAAAATAAAAATGCATACAGTTACATTTAAAACATCCTAAAAAATTCAAAGCACAGATTCGCAAAATAATTAAAAGTCTTTAGAAGAAAAAAAATCCAATATCTGAAGAAAAAATTTCATCTTCATTCCAGCATATTAACTTTTTAAAATCTGACTTTAAAGACATTCTGTAATCATTAGGGTCCCATTAAACATACAGCAGGTGTTCCAAGATTTGTTATTTAAGATTTAAAATGCTGTAAGTACCTGAGCTAAATCAGCCATGGGACTCGACTCACTCCCTGACCATATAAGAGTTTCCCCCATGGCCAAATTTGCCTTCTGGAGAACAATTCACCCTCAGCTGAACTATTTCAATGGCACAAGCTTGGGATAAAACCCTCTTCCCAAGTTCAGAGTCCTCAACGGAGTGAGCTGCAGTTGTTAAAGCGCTCTTGCAGCTGACAACTCATGCCTGACTTCTCACAATTAAGCAATTATTTGGCTGGTATTGTGGGATGGTCAGTTAATTCCTTTCCATTTATGTTTATTAAAGCTACGTCCTAGCAATTCCTGAACATCTTCTTTATGCCAAGCTTTAAAGTGGATCCAGCCCACTGATATATAGCATAGCACTGGCAATACAAAGAGCCAACCTCTTCCTTCTTTCCTGGGTTCCATCTTTCTTGCCTCCCACTAGTTTTGATCATACACCACTTTGGGTGTAGTTCCTGTCCTCAGCTTGTTTGACATGCTGCCTCTCAAATTAATGTGTACATCCCTTCAATTCATCCAAATGCAACTTCAGGCAGTCAATTTTCTTTCTGCCTGCCCCAGCTACACTTGTTTTCAAGCCATGGAGGAGATGGTTCAATAACTATATCTCCATTGTTAGCATGCAACTAAATTAAATCTGGTTTGAGGTCTATGAGACATTGATCTTATCTAAGCACAACATAATAATTAAAAGTTACAGTCGCCTTTAGAGTGTGTTAAATAAAGCAAATGAAGACTTCAAAATATTGTATAGATACTATTGAAGACTTCAAAATATTGTATAGATACTAGCATCCATCTTTCCCATATTTGGTAAAAATGCCATGAATTCTAAAAAGCCCACCCTTTAATCAAATGGATACAAAATTAATATGAACTTTGCAAGGTAATGTACAGAACCACATATATACATTTAACGTTTATATTTAACTATAGAAAAATATTTTGTAAAAATTGTTTTCATATTGTTTGAACAGTTCTCTATAACCATGTGAGGTATAAAACAAATGATAATCTTTCAAATATTTCAAATACTGAAAATACTGAAAGAAATAAAACCATGACACCTTGGTTTACAGTATTGAAAATAATCTCTGACTTGTCATTGTATCTTACAGCCCTCTCAGCTCTGTTATTCTTATATCTATTTGACTATTACAACTCCAAGAACGCAATATTGTTTTGGAAAGAGAAAGCCTATTAGTGATATAATTCTTCCTGGAATTTGTAATAGACTAACATATTTGTACAATTCAGAAGCTGTATGATATCATTTAGACATTACTGTGGGTGGCATAGATTTTAAGTGTCATAGTATTTCAAAGAACTAAAGACTATATTTACTTCTGTCATACTAGAAATTGTAAAAGTCATAGAATGAGGCTATTTCGTTTTAATCTATACATTACATGTAATTGAAAAAAGCATTAAAAAATAAAGTGAGGTATTGTCCTTCAAATTGTGATCTGAAACAAAACAGGAAAGTTAGGAGTGGCAAAATTATCATGCATGGTGTATTTACCTATAAATGTACCATGTGTAAACAATATTTCTTATCTCAGAAAGTAGAACTAGAAACAAGTAATAATAACCAACCAGGCAGAGTAGTTCAGCTTGCAATTCCAGCACTTTGGGAGGATGAGGTAAGTCCTGAGACCGCGGTTTGAGACCAGCCTGGACAGCTTGACGACACCTCGTTGCAAAATAAATTTTTTAAAAAATTAGCTGGGCGTGGTAGCGCTCACCTGTAGTTATGGCTACCTGGAAGGCTGAGGCAGAAGGATCGCTGGAGCCCAGCAGGTTGACGCTGGAGTGGCCATGAGTGTGTCATTGCACTCCAGCCTGGGCGATGGAGTGGGACTCCAACTCAAAAAAAAGAAGTAATAATGACCTATAAAAATAATCTGAAGCAAAAGGGAAAGAAAGCATCACCTGAAAACTCAGAATGATAATTGAATACTTAAACTACAACATGAAACAAAAGAACATTTTATAAATCATATATTTGGTTCAAAAGTAATAAAGAAGTAATAAACAATGGAGAAGATAGTTTCAATAAAAATTAGATCAAAATGCAGAAGATAGTTTCAATAAAATGGGATAAAAAATGGGCTAAAATGAAAAAAAAATCATGAAATGACAGGAAATAATTATTTAAATATATGTTTGTATGAGTAAAGAGAAGAAATTATGCTGCAGAACATGGAAAACACATTTTTAAAATACTTGAAAGAATGCACAGAGAGCAGAAAGAAATGGTTGACATAAAGTATAGAAAGCAAAAACCAATCTATGAATTGTAGTAGTTCCTAGGGTTGTCCAAAAAAATACATGATGAGACTCTTCTTTCCATCCTTCCCTCCTTCCCTCCCTCCCTTGTTTCCTTCCATCTTTCCTTATTAATTGATTGACAAATCCGGCATCCCAAACTGTACTAAAAAAATGAAACCAAAATAGTAGAAACAATAATTGAGATATAATTGAAAAATAAGTTTCTAATATTCTAAAATTTAACTACATAGATCAAAAAGGGTTATAATGCTACAAAAAAACCCCACATATTCTACAAATTAAAAAAAAAAAACAAGAAGGAAAGGAAGAACGGGAAGAGGAATAAGAAAAAAGATAAGCCAGGCTCGGTGGCTCAGCCTGTAATCCCGCGCCTTTGGGAGGCTGAGGTGAGTGGATTGCCTGAGCTCGCGGGTTCGAGACCCACCTGGGCAGCGAGACCTCATCTCTACAATAAATCAAAAAATCAGCCGGGTGTGGTAGCGCATGCCTGTAATTCCAGCTACTTCGAAAGCTGAGGCGGAAGGATCGCCGGAGCCCAGCAGGTCGAGGCTGCGGTGGCCGAGAGCGGCCACTGCACTCCAGTCTGGGCGACAGAGTGAGACTCCAACTCAAAAAAAAAGAAAAAAGATATAGAAATCCAGAAGAGTGTTCTTTACCAAGGCAACTTTGTATAGTTCAGGGGAGAATTGAGGCAGTATATTTAAAAGAACAAATATGTTCTCCCATTCTGTAGTTTGTCTATTTGCTCTGTTGATAGTTTATTTTTTCTGTGCAGAAGCACTTTAATTTAATTAGGTCCCACAAACATTTTTTTTTTGTTTGTTTTGCTGCAATTGTTCTTGAGGATGAGATCATAAATTCGTTGCCTAGCCCATGTCCAGAATTATACTTCCTAGATTTTCTTCTACAATTTTTATAGTTTGAGGTGTTAAATTTAAGTTTTCCACCTATCTTGAATTAATTTTTTTATATGATGAGAGGTAGGGTCCTGTTTCATTATTTTGTACATGGTTGGCCACTTTGTCCGGCATCATTTATTGAATTGGGTGTTCTTTTTCTTTTCTTTTTTTTTGAGTTGGAGTCTCACTCTGTCACCCAGACTGGAGTGCAGTGGCCGCTCCCGGCCACCACAACCACGACCTGCTGGGCTCCAGCGATCCTTCCGAGTAGCTGGAACTATAGGCACACGCTACCACGCCCGCTAATTTTTGATTTATTGTAGAGATGAGGTCTCGCCAGGTTGCTCAGGCGGGTCTCGAACCCGCGGGCTCAGGCAATCCACTCATCTCAGCCTCCCAAAGCATGCGATTACAGGCTGAGCCACCGAGCCCAGCTTGAATTGGGTATTCTTTAACCATTGTTTATTTTTGATGAATTTGACAAAGAAGCAAATGAATCAATAAGAAAAAAAGCAAATAACCCCATTAAAAATGTGGGCAAAGGACATGAATAGACACTTCTCAAAAGAGGACATACAAGAGACCAACAAATATGTTTTTTAAATGCCCAACATCACTAATGTTGAGCATTTAAAATCAAAGAAATGCAAATCAGAACTACAATGAGGTACCGTCTCACACAAGTCAGAATACCTATTATTAATGTCAAAAACAACAGATGTTGGTGAGGTGGCAGAGAAAAGGGAGCACTCAGACACTGTTGGTGAGGATGTCAGCTAGTACAGACCCTGTGGAAAGCAGTTTGGAGATGCCTCAAAGAACTAAAAATAGATTTACCATTTGACCCAGCAATCCCACTTCTAGGTATATACCTAAAGGAACAAAAATTATTCTACAAAAAGACACCTGCACTCATATGTGTATCACAATTCACAATAGCAAGTACTTGAATAAATGTTTTATGTGGATTAATTTAGCTAATCTTCAAAACAACTAGCAACTCATAATAATCCTTATTATAAAACTGAGTCTTTGAAAAACAGAGACTTATTCAGCTTCTAAGGTAATACAGTGACTAAGACAAAAGTCATTACTTCAATCCAGGTAGTCTAACTGTAAAATACCACCCTCAACTGCATTGCTATTTAGTAGACTGACTCCAAGTCCTTGACTTCATGGCACTCCCTCTCTATTCTTTGGGTATTTTCAGATAATCTTAGCTGTCTGTTCATATTTTTTAAAAAGATTACACAGTAGCTGATTGAAAAATCTTTTTCTTTAAATTTTGGATTATCTGTTCCCAGGTCCTGGGTCTCTTTTTTGGTTCAGTTCTTTACTCTTTCTTTGAAGGAGCTTATCTTTAAGAATTATTCTGAGAAAGGTTGATATATTAATGAAAAATTCTACAAAAAGACACCTGCACTCATATGTGTATCACAATTCACAGTAGCAATGACATGGAGCCAATCTAGGTGGCCATCAATGGTAGACTGGATAAGAAACTGTGGTACATATACATCATGGAATACAATTCAGCCATAAAAAAGAATTAATGTGTGTCCTTGGCAGCAACATGGATGTAGCTGACTGGAGGTCATTATTCTAAACAAATTAACACAGAAACAGAAAGCTAAAGAGTACCTGTTCTCACTTATAAATGGAAGCTAAACACTGGGCACATGGACATAAAGATGCAAACAAACACCAGAGACTCCTAAAGGGGGAGAAAGGAAAGGTGTGAGGGTTGAAACACTACCTGTTGGACACCATTCCCACTATTTGGGTGATGGACTCAGTAGAAACTGCAACCTCACAGCTGCAATATGCCTATTAACTAACTTGTGCTTGTATCCCCTGAAGTTATATATTTATATAAAAAAAAGACAGAAGTTAATCTCTATGAACTGATAAGGCATGACATCGTTATTGCTGTATGAAGAAGATAGAGAGAAAAAGAGTTTAATGTAGGAAATAAAGAAAGACAACAAATTGCATGCATCTACTCATTTATGCAAATAGAAGCACAAGAGGGATAGACCATAAACTAATGAAATTGATTATATACTAAAAACATGAAAATTAACTGAGAAAAAGATAGATAGAATCACGAGGGGGGTAATGACACTTCTCTGGGTACATCTTTTTGTGTATTTGACTCATATTCATGTTACTGCTTTACACACTCACAGCATAAATAAATAGAACCAATAGGATAGGGTGAGGTGGCCAAAACGAAACCTTAAAAAAAAAATGTACTCCACTGCACTATAAATGAATTATATAACTCAATGAAGGGGCAGGAGGAAAACCAATGCAAATAACCTTGGAAAACAATATTTTGAATATTCTCTCCAAGGCTAATATATATATACTATATATATATATATATAGTATATATATATATATGTATCTATATATATAGATACTAACATTGTATCCTAGTTGCAAGGCTTATTATAGAGATATAACAATTTAAGTTAACAATTCTAAAGCTATTTTTGTTTATTTCAGGTTTAAGTAAACATGAAGTGCATGAGAGTCATGTTTCTTCTATTGCAGAGTTATAAATAAGAAAAGAGTTATAAATAAGAAAGACTAGAAAGTGGTATTAGAACTTGAATGCATCAACCTGATATCTTGGTTTTACATTTACTTACATATACACATATGCACAGATGTATATGTATATATATATAGGTGTACACATATACTAATTTTATGTTGCACCCTTTTTTTAAATTCCTCTGTTACAGGATTAATGTGTTATCCAACATGAATGAGTAAAACAAAAAAGACATAACGTCTAGGATGCAGAAATTGAACACAGCTGTGCAGCTAAGGAAATTACCAGAATAAGGGTAAGGAGCAGCACAAAGATGAGACGTGCGTGAGACTTAGTGATAATCAGGACAGATGGGAAGGGAAAGACACAGGTCTCCAGGAAGAATGTCTCTAAGAAGAGCTTCTGATATATTTGTTTATGTTGAGAGAAGGTTTACATCACTAGTGAAGAGATTTGGGCAAATCATTACTAGATTAAAAACATATTACAAGTAAGGCCATTAAAATATCCAATAAAAATTTAAAAGACATATGGAAAAAATAAGTAATCATAGTATGTGTTGTAACTTTCCTCAACAACATATTAGATAAACAATGACTATGGAATGCTTTTTTTTTTAATTTTCCTTACTTTCATTGTGTAGTATTGGTTGTAATTTTTAAGAAACAAAAGGCAAAGGACTTTGAGCTTACAACTTTATGCCCAGCTGAATTATTATTTGAAAATTAGGAAATAATAAAAATATTTCCATACATCCAAGGCTTCAGAGGATTGGTTTCATGAAGACCCACATTGAAGACAATTTTGGAAGTCTTCAGATAATAAGAAAAACAAATCCAGGAGAAAAAATAAGTACTTTCAGGAGGAAAAGTTGTGTTAGTCAGTGGTTTGATGCTGCAGGAATGAAGCAAAGAATTGCATAGAAGGTAAAGATGAAGAAAAAGTTTGTTATCTATTTTCTCTATCAACAGAAAGGAGCAGAATGCCCAAAGACAATCAAGGAGTCCTTTATGGAGAATCAGTGTATTTAAGATTTTGTTAAGGTAGTAAGAAGGGTAAAAATTTCTCCAGCAGTAGCATTCTTGGGTGTTGATAACATAGGTCTCCAGGCTGATTACCATAGATTGGGTGATCCCTGACTTTCTCATGGCTAGAAGGCAAATAATCAGAATAGATTTGTAAAGAGGAACTTGCTTAGGGGTTAGACTGTCAAGAAACTACACCCTTGGAAATAGTTTTTTGTTTCTTGTTAATGATTATAGGGTGTCTCTGAGAAAGCATGACAAAGATAAGCAGGGCTAAAATGGCTGCCACTATTACTAAAATTACTGCATTTAATAATAATTATCATTAAACATTGGCTTTTAAAATAAAGTCAACTACCATAAAAAATAAAAAGTATAGCCGACTCGGTGGCTCAGCCTGTAATCCCGCGCCTTTGGAAAGCTGAGGTGAGTGGATTGCCTGAGCCCGCGGTTCGAGACCCGCCTAGACAGCGAGACCTCATCTCTACAATAAATCAAAAATCATCCGGACGTGGTAGCGCATGCCTGTAATTCTGGCTACTTGGAAGGCTGAGGTGGAAGGATCGCCGGAGCCCAGCAGGTCAAGGCTGCGGTGGCCGGGAGCGGCCACTGCACTCCAGTCTGGGTGAGACTCCAACTCAAAAAATCAAAAAATAAAAAGTATATACTTTTAAGCCTGCAGTATATAATGTTACCTATCCAATGGAAAGTGAGAGTAGAGAGAAATATTAACACAGAAAAATATATTAAGTGAAGACTTTGCAAAACTTACCGACTAAAATCTAGACAGTCTCAGACAGAATTCAAAAATAAAAGAATATTGAGCCATATGTTGCTTTCAAGAGACACATATAAAAAGCAGTAGTACAAATGAAATAAAAAGGATTTTTAAAAAGAACAGGCAAAAATGAAACAAATGACATCAGTATAGCAATCTTAACTTCGTAAAAGTAAAAGGCAAAAAATATCATGAGCCAAAGAAAGACATTACATGCTTCTAAAAAGAAAAATAGGGCAGAAAGATACAACCAACATAGTCACACAGTAGCTAAAATTTCAGCCTCAAAATATATCAAGCAAAAACTAGTATGATGAAGAGATTTTAATACATCTAAGTCAGAGTGTGTCAAATTATGAACTGTAGCCCAAATCCTGCCTGCCACATATTTTTGTAAATAAATCGTTCTTGGAACACAGACATTTTCATTCATCCTGATGTTTCTATGGATTCTTCCTCACTACAACGAGAGTCGAGCGGGTTCCACAGAGGCTATTTGATCCACAAAACCAAAAATGTGTAGGTGATTTATACCTCAATAAACATTTTCAAAGTTAATATCTGGCAGTTTAAAGAAAAAGTTGCCAGCCTCTATTATAAACAATAAAAAGATTAATTTCAAGCTCCTAAATATTTATAATTCTATATACCAAACAACTGGATAATGCACCATCTTTTCAAACACACACAGAACATTTTCAAAATAGGTAATACTATAGGTCACAAAGAAGGAAGTCTTGAGAAAGAAATAAAAGCGAAAACAAATCAAAATTTCAATATCATAAAAGTGAATTACATATTTATTTTTTAAAGAATAGTAAAATAATTATGTGAAAACCAAATAAAATAACTTCTGGCTTTAAAAAAAGTAATAAATAATTCATAGAAAACTAGTAATAATTCAAGTTCAATAAATCTATGGAAATCTGTGAAGACTACCCAAATGAGAACAAACAAAATGACATTCAGAGCCTGCTAGGGAGTTAGCCACCATCACTTGCATTTGGGAGAGACTCAAAGACACAGAAAGACTGGGAAAGTTTTATAGTGGAAAACAAATAGAAGACTTCAGATATGCCCCAATTTGAAGGGTCTGTTGACATAAGGAAGTTAGGGTCAGGCTAATTACAAGTAGATCATTCTATGTTATTGGTTAGGGGTGCATATTTAACTTTCTTTGACCCTAAGTTGAAAGTAGATGAAAATTAAGAAAAAGGTAGATAACTCCTGGCCATGTTGGGTCAATTGCTATGGAGGTTGTGGTTTTCTTCCCAAAGTAGTTGCTGCGGGTTGTAGGTCTGGGTTCCATGTTTATATGCAGTCTTATTCTAGTCCATTTGTATAGTCAGTCTCTCAGAAAATATCTCAGTAGCACAACTACAGTACAACTTGAGGATAAATAATAGATTTTTATTTACATAATGTAGAATGAGATAGGTTAAAAATGAATAAACTTGATAATTATTCCAAAATATTGAAAAAAACCACTGGGTGATTCCAATAAAAAAAATTAAATTAAAACCTAATACTCAAGAAAAGAGTGAAGAGAAGGATAAGAGAAAAACAGAGAAGTTTAACAAAAATCTAATCTTCCTACTATAGCCCAGAGGTCTTACAAAATCTATTCCCCACTCTCTACTTATTATCTAAATTTTCCTACTACTTTAACATTGCTTACTCTATTACAGTCCAATTAGTCTGCTGGCTCTGTGAATTTCTTTTTTATAACATCCTTGTGTGGTTTTGGTATAAAATTTTAACTATAGTTATCAATCGGGCATAGTTTTTTGTCCATTCTCTGAAACAGTTGAAGACAGATATATGATAAAATATATTACATATTATTTTTAAGACATATGCTTACCTGTAAAGACATCGAACATGTGAAATGACTATGAAAAGATACAATATATAAATATTAATCAATGAAAGTTGATGTAGTTATATTAATTATTCAGATAATTAGACTTGGTGCTTTTTTGTGGGTAGATTTTTTACTTGTATTTTTTCCCCAAGATTTTAGACCTATAAATTTTCTTTCTTGTTTCAGTTTCATAATGGTTTTCTAAATAATTTGTCTAACACTTCAGATTCATTGATCACAGTACTTCATAGCACCTCATATACTTTTAAAATTTATTCTGTCTGAAATTTTGTCTTATTTTTCAATATGTTTTATTTAATCACGCCTTCCCTTTTTTCAGTTGATCACCGTATCTAGAATTTTGCCTGATTGTTACTGGCTAAGAAAACAATAGTTATTGTTTTTTAATTACTGATGCCATCTACTGTATGTTTCTATGATTTTTTTGTCTTGTTTTCATGATTTCTACAGTTCTACTTTATTAGGATTACTCGACAGTTCTGTTATGTTTTCTTCAAAATGCTAGAGTTACATGCTTGGCTTGTTAATTTTTTAATTATTTTTCTTTCTTTAAAAAAATACATTATAATTTAAATCTTTTCATGATTACAAATTTTACAGAATAAGATGGAAACAAGCAAAAAGTACCCACTCATTTCTGTATTTAACTTTATACAGCATTTTGCATTTTTATTATAAAGGATTTATTCTTATATTCATTCGTTATTTCATGTACTTTTCTTAGCACTGAGAATGTTCCAGAGCACTGTGATGTCAGTTTCTCCTTACAGATACACTACCTGTGAGTGGCATAAATTTGTATTTCATATTCACACTTATCATCTCAATTTTTCTTTAATATATTATCAACCTTTTTCAGAATAATTCTTAAAGATAAGCTACTTCAAAGAAAGAGTAAAGAAAGGAACCAAAAAGAGACCCAGGGCTTGGGAACAGATAATCCAAAATTTAAAAAAAAAAAAAAAAAAAAGATGTTTCAATCAGCTACTCTGTAATCTTTTTTAAAAAATACGAACAGATAGCTAAGATTATCTGAAGCCGGGCTTGATGGCTCAGCCTGTAATCCCGCACCTTTGGGAGGCTGAGGTAACTGGATTGCCTGAGCCCGCGGGTTCGAGACCCACCTAGGCAGCGAGGCCTCATCTCTACAATACATCAAAAAATCAGCCTGACGTGGTAGCACGCGCCTGTAATTCCGGCTACTTGGAAGGCTGAGGTGGAGGGATCGCCAGAGCCCTGCAGGTTGAGGTTGCGGTGGCCAGGAGCGGCCACTGCACTCTAGTCTGAGCGACAGAGTGAGACTCCAACTCAAAAAAAAAAAAAAGATTATCTGAAAATACCCAAAGAGTAGAGAAAGAGTGCCATGAAGTCAAGGCCTTGGAACCAGCCTACTAAATAGCAATGCAGTTGAGGGTGGTATTCTACAGTTAGACTACCTGGATTGAAGTAATGTCTTTTCTCTTAGTTACTGTCTTACCTTAGAAGCTGAGTAAGTCTCTAAGGTTTTCAAAGACTTAGTTTTATAATAAGGATTATTATGAGTTGCTAGTTGTTTTGAAGACTAGCTAAAATTAATCCACATAAAACATTTATTCAAGTACTTGAAGTATCAATCAGTGATGTGGAAATTATTATTATTTTCATCTTCCCACATCAGTACAAATATGTATATAGATAGTAGACCTAACTCACAGAAATTTCCCTTTATTAAAAATTTCCTGAGCAACCTTACTTATGCTACAAACTCTACACCCTACTCTTTTGCCCACAGCTTTTTTCCTTTTTTTAATATTTTATTTTAAAGCTGTGGTGTACAATTCAGGTTTCAGCATACAAGTAGACATTGTACAGGAAAAGTTTGGGCCTCCCTTTGGTTCCCACTCTTCCTGGTTTGAGATTAGCTACCCTTATTGATGTGCCCCATCCCCACCCCAGCAATATCCCTCTACTGCCAATTCCTTTCTCTTCTTTTTTTTTTTTTTTTTTTTTGAGTTAAGAATTTCACTTGGTCACCCAGACTGGAATGCACCGGGAGCAGCCACCATAGCCTCACCTGCTGGGATCCAGCAATCCTTCCGCCTCAGCCTTCCAAGTAGCTGGAATTACAGGCATGCGCTACCACACCTGGCTGATTTTTTGATTTGTTGTAGAGATGAGGTCTCGCTGCCCAGGTGGGTCTCGAACCCGCAGGCTCAGGCAATCCACTCACCTCAGCCTCCCAAAGGCGCGGGATTACAGGCTGAGACACCGAGCCCGACTGAATTCCTTTCTTATAGTATTATGGTAAATGTTCAGGGTCTGCTTATCAGTGAGAACATATGGTACTCTGTTCTCTGTTTCTATGATAGATTGCTGAGTATCATAGACTCTAAATCCATCCAAATTGCTGCAAAGTGCATATGTTTGTCCATCTTTCGCCCACAGCTTCTTAACCTGGAGTTGCAACTATCCAGTATGGTTATCCCTAGTCACGTGTGGCGATTTAAATTTAATAAAGTCACAACATTTGAAATTCAGCTTCTACGTGATACTTGTCCTATTTCAAGTGCTCATTATCCATGTTTGGCTAGTAGTTATCACACTGGATCATCACCAAAAGTTCTCGTGGACAGCACCGAGTGAGACAGTCCCTTTTTTTTAAGAATGGAAAATATAGTTTATTTAGAAGGTAAATTAGAGAGAGAGAGAGAGAGAGGGAGAGAGGATTCACCTTCCCAAAGTAGGGGAGGGTGCCAAAGCTAGGAACCATGCCATGGCCGTAGCTTAATGAGCACATGGCTTGGCCAGTGCTTAGCGAAGCAACCGGGAGACACAATTTTAAGCTGAATCAATCACATTCTCTCTCATGGGAGTTTGCAATTTGAGTGAAGAAACATAAAGCCAAGAAGCAGTTGGGAACAAGTCCCAATGTTACCCAACATCCTAGAAAATGCCACAAACTCCAGAATCTGGATGTGAGATGTCCTGGTTTACTGGCCTTCTCAAAGCTTGGATCTTGACAAATTCCCTAGAGTCTAGTAAATAACAACACAGTAAAACGTCACTTGTTACAAAGCTCTTCTCTCAATGGGTTGCTTTCCTTTTAATTTTGTTTATTGTGTTTTTCAACTAAAAAATGACTTTTTAAAATAATTCAATCTGCCCATTATTTCATCATGTGTGAGATCAATGGCATGCTTAGAAAGTCCTATACATTCCTCCTATCAACATCTTTTCTAGTACTTCTATAGGTTCATACTTTTTATATTTGTCTTATTTTTATAGAATTGCATCCCCAAAGTGGCATTGCTGAGACTTCTATCTAATTGTTTTTGGCAATACAGACAATGACAAATAATTTCAACCATGAAAAAGACTGTAAAGTTCAATTAAGTTTCCTGATACACCCAACCCACAATCTGCAGAGGCAAACTCATTATTTATCAGTTTTGTGTCCTATTATTTTCTCCATATTTGACATTGTTTAAATTTATATATTTAATGAAACTCTAATTTTTTTTTTTTTTTGAGTTGGAGTCTCACTCTGTCACCCAGACTGGAGTGTGGTGGCCGCTCCCGGCCACCGCAGCCTCAACCTGCTGGGCTCCGGCAATCCTTCCGCCTCAGCCTTCCAAGTAGCTGGAACTACAGGCATGTGCTACCACACCTGGCTCATTTTTGATTTATTGTAGAGATGAGGTCTCACCAAGTTGCCCAGGCGGTCTCGAACCCATGGGCTCAAGCAATCCACTCACCTCAGCCTCCCAAAATCGTGGGATTACATGCTGAGCCACTGAGCCCAGCATGAAACTCTAATTGATTCTTCTGTTTGACTTGAGGCAGAATTCCATTTTTATTCAAATAGATAATTATTCTTACATTATTTATTTAAAGATTAGTCCATTATTTTCCCAATTCTGAATGCCAGTACACTGACTCCTTGTTTATACCTAAGTCATCTTTCATCTTTCTTTCTCACTACTGAGCTACACCATTTTCCTATTCTCATGTCATTTGTCAAATATTTCCAAAATCTGGTGTGGAGAAAGGATAGGGTGAGGTCAAATTGAAGATTTAACAGAAAAAAAAAATTGCTTATTTATGTAATAGTTGTTTTGTAACAGAACAAAACTTTCATCAATGTTTTTCTTTTTCATCATCCTTGTGGCTAAAAGGAATTTAGAATCAAACTTACAAGGGCCAAATAAAATTCATTGAAAAATGATATAGGTTTGGTTTGAATTCATAAAATAATCAGGCACAAGATATTTTATAATAAAGTCTTTTTAAAATAGGTAATATATACAGAAAAACTTTTTTAAATTGGAAAGCACAACAAATTATTTTTAAATAATAGAGATTGAAAATGAAATGTTATGGAACGATAGTCTGGTTGGTACACTGTTGATACTTTTTGAAATTACCCACAGCGGCTAAATTAGATTGCAAGACTAGTTTGTAAAGGCATGTTTAATGAATTCCAAAAGAATGGCTGTATTTTTAAAAAACAGAAACAGTTAAGTAATTTCATTTGTAGACATGTGGAGTGGGTCAAACTGGTCAGAGATTTAATAATTCAATGTGGCTCCTTGACTCAACTATCCTGGACTTACAAACGTCAACACAGGGAAGCATGACTGTCTCGGTGCTTCCTGACATGTGATTTCAAATTAGACTTTACCCACCACATCATCAAGAAATTTTCATTGTGTTTTCATAAGTCATAAAAACGAGTCTGTGTTGTTATTGCTATTTTTTTAAGACAGAGAGATAATCACAAGTGTATCTTTTTTGTATAATCAATATTTTTTATTATGATATTGTGGGGTACAGTTAAGGGTTAGGTATACAAATATGCTTCGTTCAGGCACCCTTGTTGATAAGAGGTGTCTCCTCATCCCCAGACAGATATTTACTACCATTAATCCCATCTCCCTCCCCCCGCATAGTTTCCCACCACTGTCAGTCATTTTCTTATAGTATTCAATTGGATGTTCAAGGTCCACCATATAAGTGAGAACATGTGATACTCAGATCTTTGTTTCTGTGAGAGGTCACTCAGTATTATAGACTCTAGTTCCATCCAGGTTGCTGCAAAATTCATGATTTTGTTCTTTTTTTATGGCTGCGTAGTATTCCATCGTGTATATGTATCACATTTTTTTAATCTAGTCCTTTTTTGATGGGCAGCATGGTTGCTTCCAGGTTCTTGCTATTGTGAACAATGCTGCGATAAACATATGTGTGCAGGTATCTTTTTTATAGAGTGATTTGAGTTCTTCAGGGTATATTCCCGGTAGGGGGATTGCAGGGTCATATGGGAGGTTGATATTTAGAGCTTTTAGAAATCGCCACACTGCTTTCCACAGAGGTTACACTAGTTTACACTCCCACCAACAGTGTAGAAGTGTTCCCTTTTCGCCACACCTTCTCCAGCAACTGTTATTTTTTTGAGTTATTGATAATTGCCATTCTGACTGGAGTTAGGTGGTATCTCAGTGTGGTTTTGATTTGCATCTCCCTGATGATTAGTGAGGTTGAACATTTCTTCACGTGTCTGTTGGCTGCTCGGATGTCTTCCTTTGTGAAGTGCCTGTTCATATCTTTTGCCTATTTTATAATGGGGTGGTTTGTTTTTTCTTTTCAACATGATTGAGTTCCTTGTAAATCCAAGATGTTAAACCTTTGTCGGACCTGGAGTTGGCAAATACTTTTTCTCAGTCTGTAGGCTGTTTCCCTGCTCTGTTGATGATTTCTGTGGCTCTGCAGAAGCTTATCAGTTTAATAAGGTCCCATTTGCCTATCTTCTCTCTTATGACCTGTGGGTTTGGGGTTTTGTTCAGGAATTGGATGCCAGTTCCGATTTCCATGAGGGTATGTCCTTCATTTTCTAAGGTTCTTATGGTTTGAGGTTTTACATTTAGGTTTCTAATCCATTTGGAGTTAATTTTTGTGTATGGGATAGATAGGGGTCCTGTTTCAATCTTTTGCGTGTGGTCAGCTAGTTTTTGTTGGGAGCCGGCCATGGAGGCCCACCTAAGCATTAGGGATCCAGGTGGGCTGCGGACCCTGAGACCACTAGGATGAGTTCAGGAGCTGTTGGTCCATTCCCTCTTCCCTTCTTTGCTGTTTGGCATGTTCCACTAGCAGGAACTTTGATGATCTAAGCATGAAGTTCTGAGAGTACGACAGGCATGGGTTACTTTAGGAATCCATTGTTCCCGTTTCTCACAGACTGCGGTTTCGGCTTTAAACTTAACATAATTCAAACTCAGGTCACATTTGGGAGGCTTTAATATGGTACAAGCTTCTTTTAAGATTTAAAAGTATACTTGTAGAATTAGTATATACATATAAAGTGCTGTTTCAACTTTAATAATATAGGTAATTATCTAGAGTTACTAGAAACGGCCCAGCACGAACTTTGGGTTGGCCACATTTCTAAGGGCCCAGCGTGATCTTTAGAAACTGGTTTGGGCTATGGTTGAGAGTTTGTATAGTGTAGGTAGAATTAGCGTAAAATAGAGAGGAATTGGGATTTAGGTTGGTCATTAGGTGTTGTGTATGTATAAGTTGCAAAAGTTATTGATTATTAGAATATTATGATATTAGAATTTTTGTATTGCTTTTGAGGACTATTAACCAAGCATGAGGAACAGTGAGATAGTTTTGGGATCCTCCTTCCTCATGCTTGGGGAAACACCTGGTGGATGGGGGACGCCCCTCATGCACCTAGCTCTATATTCATGTAAATGTCTTGTGATTTAATTGGGATTGCCCTTCCTCATACTCGAGGAAACACCTGGTGGGTGAGGGATGCCCCTCATTCACCTGGCTATGTGTTCATGTAAAAGATTTGTGACTTAATTGGGATTGTTCTTCCTCATACCTGAGGAAACACCTGGTGGGCAGGGGATGCCCCTCCTGCACCTGGCTTTGTGTTCACGAGAAAGACTTGTGAGACTGTGTAAAATTTGGGGATTAATACCCGTTGTAACTTCCAATAAATGCCTTCTGCTCAATCCATTGAACAGTTGTCCACTTTCTTTCTCCTCCCTTTCTTTCTTTCTCTCTATTCCCCCATCTTTCCTTGTCTTTATTTCTCCAGAATAATTGCCAATGCCACCACACCTTCCAGGGACCCTCTAAATCTCTCTGCAGGGGCTGGCCCCCTGCAAGTTTTCCCAGCACCATTTACTGAATAGGTTCTCCTCTCCCCAGTGGTAGGTGGTGGAGTCTTTGTCAAAGATGAGTTGGTTGAAAACTGAGATTCTGCTTCTGGAATCTCAATTCTATTCCATTGATCTATATGCCTGTTCCTATACCAATACCAAGCTGTTTTGATGATTGTAGCTTTATACTAAAGTTTGAAGTCTGGTAATATGATACCACCTTCTTTGTTTTTTTTGCTGAGAATTGTTCTGGCTATTCTTGGACGTTCGTGTTTCCATACAAATTCTTGTGTTGTTTTTTCTAGCTCTGAGAAGAAAGTTGCTGGTAATTTGATGGGTATTGCATTGAATTTGTAGATTGCCTTAGGTAAGATGGACATCTTCACAATGTTGATTCTTCCAATCCATGAGCATGGGATATTTTTCCACTTGTTTGTGTCATCTTTGATTTCTTTGAGCAGTGTTTTGTAGTTTTCATTGTAAAGGTATTTCATGTCTCCAGTTAGGAAGATGCCAAGGTATTTCATTTTTTTTTTTTTTTGTGGCTATTGTGAATGGAACTGAGTTTTTTATTTGGGTTTCTGTTTACTTATTATTGGTGTAGAGAAATGTGATTGTCTTTTGTACATTTATTTTGTATCCTGAGACATTGCCAAAGGCCTTTATCAGTGTAAGGAGGTTTTTGACAGAGTCTCTTGGGTTTTCAAGGTATACAATCATATCATCTGCAAAGAGAGATAACTTGACTCCCCCTTTTCCTATTTGGATACCCCTGATTGCTCGAGCCAGGACTTCCAAAACTATGTTGAACAGGAGATGTGAGAATGGGCATCCTTGTCTTGGTCCAGTTTTCAGGAGAAATGGTTCCAATTTTTGTCCACTTAGGAGTATGCTGGCTGTGAGTTTCTCATAGATGGCTTTTACTATTTTGAGGTATGTTCTCCGTATGCCTAATTGTTCAAGGGTTTTTATCAAGAAGGGGTGCTGGATTTTATCAAGAGCTTTTTCTGCATCTAATGATATAATCATGTGGTTTTTGTTTTGACATCTGTTGATGCATTTAATTACATTTATGAGTTTATGAATGTTGAACCAGCCTTGCATCCCAGGTATGAAGCCTACTTGGTCATGATGGATGATTTTTGAGATGTATTGTTGAATCCAGTTAGCTAGGATCTTGTTGAGAATTTTAACATCTATGTTCATCAAAGATATTGGCCTGTAGTTCTTTCTTTGTTGGATCTTTACCTGGCTTGGGTATCAGTGTGATGTTGGCTTCATAAAATGATTTGAGGAGAGTTCCATCTTTTTCAATTGCCTGGAATGCCTTCAGTAGGATTGGTATCAGCTCCTCATTAAAGGTCTTGTAGAATTCTACTGGAAAGCCATCTGGACCAGGGCTTTTTTTTTTTGTAGGTAGTTTTCTTATTACGTAGTCGATTTCCTTGATTTTTATTGGTCTATTAAGGGTCTCAATTTCTTCTTGTTCCAACTTAGGTAGGTTGTGTGATGTCAGAAAGTCCTACATTTCCTTAAGGTTTTCAAGTTTGTTTCCATACAGGTGTATGTAGTAGTCTCTAATGATCTTTTGTATTTTTTCAGGGTCAGATGTGACTTCATCTTTTATGTTTCTGATTGTGCTTGTTTGGTTTTTTTTCTCGTTTTTTTCTTGGTCAGTCTAGCTGGGGGACCATCGATCTTGTTTAATCTTTCAAAGAAGCAGCTTTTTGTTTCATTGATTTTTTTTGTATTATCTTTTTGTCTTCTATATCCTGGATTTGGGCTTTTATTTTGGTGATCTGGATTCTTCTGCTGAAATTAGGGTTTTTGTGGCCTTGTTTTTCCAGCTTCCTTAGGTGGCTTGTTAGGCTGTTAATTTGTGTTCCTTCCATTTTCTTCATGTGTGTTTGTAGGGATATAAATTCCCCTCTTATTATAGCTTTCAAGGTGTCCCAGAGATTTTGGTAAGATGTTTCTTCATTTTCATTTGTTTCCAGGTATCTTTTGATCTCTGTTTTGATGTCATCATTGACCCAGGAGTTATTTAGCATCATGCTGTTTAGTGTCCATGTCTTTGTGGGTTTTAGTGGGACCTTGTTGGTGTCAATGCTTATTTTTATTCCACTGTGGTCCAAGAATGTGCATGGTAAAATTTCAGTCCTTTTAAATTTGCTTATGCTTGATTTATGTCCAATTATGTGGTCGATCTTAGAATATATTCCATGCAGTGATGAGTAGAATGTTTATTCTGTTGGCTTTGGTTGGAGTGTTCTGTAGGTATCAATTAAGTCCATTTGGTCCAGAGTCTCATTGAGGTTCCGGATCTCCTTGCTGATTTTTTGTCCTGATGATCTGTCTAGGGTTGTGAGTTGGGTATTAAAGTCCCCAGTTATGATGGTGTTAGAGTCAATATCTTTCTTTAGTTTTCCTAGAAGTTGCTTTATGAAAGTTGACGCACCTATGTTGGGTGCATATATGTTTAGGATAGATATTTCTTGTTGATGGCGTGAACCTTTTATCATTACGTAGTGGCCCTCTGTATCTTTTTAAATTTTTGATAGCTTAAATGGTATTTTGTCTGAAATTAGGATCACAATTCCTCCTTTCTTTTGTGTTCCATTCACCTAAAAATTTGTTTCCCATCCTCTTACTTTGAGTCTCTGTATGTCCTTTCTAGTGAGATGGGTCTCTTGAAGGCAGTATATTGTTGCCTGGTGATATTTTATTCATTTTGCCACTCTATGTCTTTTCAGTGGTGCGTTTAGTCCATTCACATTCAGGCTAATTATTGAAATGTGAGAGTTCATCCTTATCATAGAGTTCTTATAGAGTTCTTATAGAGTTGTTGTTCTTCTACTTGGTTTTTTTTTGTCTTTCTTTTGGTTTTGGGGTTCGTTCATGTATATTTTATTCTTTTCCCTGTACTCTTGTGAAGAATGTTGTTCTTTTTTCCTTTTCTTCTGTGTTGAGTACTTTCTTAAGTGTTTCATGTAGAGATGGTCTAGTGGCAGCATAAGTTCTTAGGGATTGGATATCTGGGAAAGATTTTAATTCTCCCTCACTGATGAAGCTTAGCTTGGCTGGGTAGGTTATTCGTGGTTGAAATTGTTTATCTTTTAGGACTTTGAAGTAGGGCTCCAAGCTCTCCTAGCCTGCAGGGTTTCTATAGATAAATCTACTGCTATTCTGATTGGTCTTCCATGGTAGTTGATCTGGCCTTTTTCTCTTGCTGCCTTTAGGATTTTTTCTTTTATGCCTACTTTGTTTAGGCAAATTATTATGTGTCTAGGAGTTGGTCTTCTCATTTGTTGTCTTGCAGGGGTTCTCTGAATCTCTTGTGTTTGAATTTTCTCATCACTGATTAGATAAGGGAAGTTTTCTTGAAGGATCTCTTGGAAAGTTTGTGGTCTCTGTCTCTCTTTCTGCCTCAGGAAGGACAATTACTCTTGTGTTCAGTCTTTTGAAGTAATTGCTCATCTCTTGAAGGTTTTGTTCTGTCTTTTTGAGCTTGTTTTCTGTTTTTTCTAGAATTTGGGTTAGTTCCATACTTTTGTCATCAAGCTCTGAGGTTCTTTTTTCTGCTTGGGTAATTCTGCTTTCCATGCTTATCAGTTTGTTATCTATTTCATTCACAGTATTCTTTATTACTGTTATCTCAGATTTCAGCTCCTTCCTAGTTTCTTCTTGTGTCTCCTCAATTCTTTTTAATCTCTCCATTAATGTCTTGATATCTAAGTTTGTAGTTTGAGACCAGTCATTCTGGGGGCTCTTCATTGTTTGCATTCCAAAGTCAGTTTTCTCAGTGTCTGCCTTCCCAGGGTTCTGGGAGACACCCATATTCTTGTTTTGGTTTTTCTTCATTGGTGTAGATTTTTCTCTCTCTCTCCCTTTCCCTCCCTTCTTTAATTCTGCTTTTCAGGGAAGGTGGGGTTGCTTTTGTTTCGCTTATGCAATTTCCTGTTCTTCCTTATGAGGATCCTCTGGCTTTGTTCACTTTTGAGGTTGGAGTATGGGCTCCATGTTGTACTTTTTGCAATTTTGAGGTTTAATTGAGGGGAAGCTGTGATTCCAAATATATCTGCTGATTCCAGCATCCACCAACAGGTGTATGGGCACAATGGAACCTATTTCCCACTGCGTTACAATCTTTCTGTGCAGCAGGATGTAGGTTTGGTCCCTGGAACAAAAGGCAGTATGAAAGAGGAAAATAATGGAAGAAGGGGGAATCAATAGAAAGTTAGAAAGAGAGAAGAGTGAGAGGGAAAACAGACATACATACCAACTAACAGGTGAAAAAGAGACACAAGGCCAGCGAGAAGTGAAAAAGACACATAGGCAAAATTTCCTAAAGCGTACTGGTAGCTGCACAGAGACAGACCAATAAAATCATGAAACAGATATTGTAAGTCAGAAAGCAAACAAAAGTGAGCAAAACAAACAGTCAAAATGATAAAATCAAAAGTCAAAATAAGAGATCAGACTAACTCTTGAGTCTTTCCTTAGTGTCTAATGTCTCTTCAGCTCTGATCTCCAGCCTCTCCCCTTTGTTTTTGTTGCAGGCAACTAGATTTACTCACAGTTTGGGTTTGTTTTTTTAGCCTGCTTCCTGGGAGGTCTGTGACACTTAGTTGCCTTTGTCTGATTCAGTTTAGGGGAGGGGCTTTGTCTCCTGTTTAGTGATGTTACCTTAGGAACTGAGGTGGAGGCTGCTGATAGGTGGGTGGGGCAATGCAAATCTCTGCCTGGAGAATGGCCGAGGTGGCAGCTTCACTTTCACAGATCTTTTCTCTCTGCTTGTCTGGGTCCCTGGGCAATCCACTATGGTGGACTGTAGTGGAGTGGGAGGCACCAGGGATCAGCTACGCAGCTGGGCGCTGGATCTGGGGTGCCACCAGCAGGCTGGGGTGGAGAAGGAGGTTGGGAGTTCCCTCCTCTGGAGCTGAGAGCCTCCAATCAGCATCTCCTTAATACATGCTGTTCCCTTACACAAACATGGGGTCATGCGCTGAGTGCCTCAGCCATTGTGGGCCCAGAACTCCAGAGCTCCAAAGCTCCAAAGGGCAGGCAGTTAGTGGCGAGAGTGGCCCTGGGCCCCTCACAGGGTACTTCAGCCAGAAATGGGACAGGTATCTCTGAGGGGCGGGCACCCAGAATCTCCCTGGGTGACCGGCGGCTTGGTGCTGGGTGCTGGGCGAGACAATGTAGCCAGGGAGGGAGCCGAGACCCGAGACTCCTGCATGGGCAGGAGTCATGTATAGTGGAGCAGCAGCAGCTGGGGGCCTCAATATGCGGCCCTGCGTGGGACCAAAGGTCCCTAGGACTCAGACCAGTGCAGCTGGCAGTGGGTGGGGGGGAAGAAAAGTAAGAGTCTTTTTGGGAACTCACGTTCAGAGGATCTCACAAGTCCACCTATGCCATCGCCATCTTACCAGAGCTCCACAAGTGTATCTTAATAAAATTTTCCTCTCAACACCTCCAGCAAACGCTTTAAAAATAGTTTCCAGTCTTCACTTATCTACATCTGAAATAACTTCCTATCAGCCCTGGCAGGATTTCCTTCGGTTTTGGGAAGTTGATCAAGTTTCAGCAATTAAAGTGTTGGACTAAATAGATATGTAACAATGAATAAAAAATAAAAGCACTAAGAGAGTGTGATATGCTTAGTCTACCTAGAAGGCAATGTCGACCCCCACAGGACAAAGTTCTAGTAAAATGTTAAAAACTAAATACCTTGGCCCAGCTCTCGGTGGCTCAGCCTGTAATCCTGCACTTCAGGAGGCTGAGGTGAGTGAATTGCCTGAGTCCGCAGGTTCGAGAACCACCTGGGCAACTTGGCAAGACCTCATCTCTACAATAAATCAGTCTGGGTGACATATTGAGACTCCAATGGAAAAAAAAAACTAAGCACCTTAAAATTTGGTTGGCAATTGCCATTGAAAATATGATCAGGGACATATATTTATTATTTGAGAATGGAAGAAAAAAAAAAGACAAGTTCTGCCTCCACAGTCAGGAGTGCCAACAAAAACTGACTTTGAGTTCAAACTACAGCAGTTTGGCTTTTTTTCTACAGTTGGACTTTATTAAAAGCTCTTGCAGACCACATATGTGTAGGGTATAATGCTGGTGGTACTGAAACCACCACATGCCAGGCAGGTCTAGTTTGTGCCAGAGACTATTTACCCAGTTGAAGGAAGATACATTCTTTAGTCTTTTTTTTTTTTTGAGTCGGAGTCTCACTCTGTTGCCCAGGCTGAAGTGCAGTGGCACTCTCATGGCCACCACAGCCTTAACCTGCTGGGCTTACGGGATACTTTCCCCTCAGCCTTTCAAGTAGCTAGAACTACAGGCATGCACCACCATACTTGGTTATTTTTTTGATTCTTTATAGAGATGAGGTCTCGCCAAGTTACCCAGGCTGTTCTCAAACTCTTGGGCTCAGGCAATCCTCTCACCTCAGCCTCCCAAAGTGCTGAGATTATAAGCGTGAGCCACTACACCCAGCCTGTCATTTTTTAAAAAGACTATTTTATTACTCTTAAATGAGAGTATTGGAACATATTTTGCTATTTTTTTCATGTTTTATCAGTCAATTTTTGAAGGGAATTCACAATTATGCATCTCCAAGCCATACCACCCCATTGAGTTCTATATCTGTAAAGACAACAGTTATGGTTTAAAGGTCTGTCCCCACTGAAACTCATGTTGACTTTTGGTTGCCGATGGCATCCAATGTGACTGTTGGGAGGTGGGACTTTTGGGGGGGTGGTTGGGCCATGAAGGCTGTGCCCTCATGGGTGAGATGAATGCCACTGTAAATGTATGTGTTCAGCTCCCTGCTGTTTCTTGGTATTTCCTCCTTGTGCCACTTGAGTACCCAGGCTTCCTTGCTCTGGAGGACACAGCATGCAAGGCACTATCTTGGAAGAAGAAAACAGCCTTACCAGACACCAAACCTGCTGGCAGTTTGACCTTTGATTTTCCAGATAAATTACCCTGTCCCAGGTGTTCTGTTAAAGCAGCACAAAATGGACTAAGACAGTGACAATTTCTAAACAATTATTTTAGATGTCTCAAAGAGACTTTAAAATAAATAGGTCTGAAACTTAACATATCAACTTCTCCAAATCTTTTCCTTTCCAATGAAATTATTAAAATACAAGTCTTTTGTGTCTAGTGAATAGTTTTTTTTTCCACTTTGTCTCACATTGTTGATTACCAGCCTGTCAGTTTTGCCTTCTGCACATATCAAGAAGATGCCTAATTCTCTCCAGAACAACTGGCAGCTCACTAATCCAAATAGTCCATATTTATGCTGCCTCAATAACCTCTTTAATTCATATTTCATCCCACCTTCTCTCCCTCATTCTAGTCTTTCCCTCCAGCTGTGTTATCTTTTCAGTGGTTAAATCTAATCACATTCTCTACCCACCCCTACTTAAAACATGCCATTCATGTTTTATTGTTCTTAATGCATAGTTCAATTCATAACATGTTTCGCATGTTGGAATTTTCCTCTCATTCTTCATAGTATTCCATGATACTCTTTGTATTCTATAAGCTGTAGTTTCAATTTATTCTTTATATATGCTGTTCCCTCTGCATATAACTTTCATATGCACCACTTTCTACTTTGCAAAACTAAAATAACACTTATTCATGGAAGTCTTTACTTACATATACTTTCCCTCACTGGCTAGGTCTGGTCCTTCTGATTTATGTCTGATAAATTCTTGTCCCTTATCTTTTTTTTTTTTTTTTGAGTCAGTGTCTCATTCTGTTACCCAGGCCAGAGTGCAGTAGCACCATGCCTGGCTAATTTTTTTTATTTATTGTAGTGATGAGGTCTCGCCATGTTTCTCAGGCTTGTCTCAAACCTCTGAGTGCAGGCTATCCTCTTGTCTCTGCCTCCCAAAGTGCTGGGATTACACCTGGCATCCAAATGCCTTTTCTTTATGGAGATATCCAAGCTATAGTTTTATAACTATTTGTGAGTGTGTGACTGCCTTAACTTTCTCATTATCGTAAATACCATGAAGGCAGTCTATTTTGCTCATCATTGTTTCCTCAGCACTTAGCTTAGTAGCTGGACAATTAGCTGTTATTCCATGAATATTTCCTTAATGAAAAAGTAAATATGTTGAGTCCCTACTCTGTATCATCTACTCTATTAGCTCTTGATGGATGCAAAAAAAAAAAAATATGATTCTTCAAGTTTTAACTTTTAATCATACAGTCCTATTGTCCAATTGTCTTTATATTTAAAACTACAAACTCCCTCTTCTATTAATTCAACTTCCCTAATCCTCCTTACCCTATTTTTATTAGTCCCTCTCACTTTGTAATAACTCTAAGATTTATTTAATTATAATGTCTATTGTTTACCTCCCCACATTAGAAGTCAAGTACAATGAAAGTTGGAATTGTGGTCTACTCTGTTGACTGACAAATCCTAATCACCTAGAACAGTTTCATAAAGTTCCCATAAAGGAATTCAACAAACATTAGATGAAGGAATTAATATGTCCAAAAAGAATTAAACACGAAGTGAATCATACAAATATTATTTCCCGACAATATTCACATCTACATTGTTTATTACAGTCTACAACCACAAACAATGGTTTTTAATCATGGTGATTTCCCACCTGCAGGAAATTTGGCAATGTCTGGAAATATTTATAGTTGCTACAGTTGAGGGTAGAAGACATTATTTGTATCTGATGGGTAGAGGCCAGCATCCCCAGTGAACAGAGCAGCTCTCTACAACTAAGAATTATGGGGTCCCAAAATGTCAACAATGCTGAGGATGAGAAATCCTAATACAGTCTCCATGGCTCTGTGTCCCTGATTTTTCTATCAGCTTGTATCATGTCTATGTCTAGCCCATGTCAAAGGCTTCTCTTCAGCTCCGCCCCCTGAGTTTCAGTTTACTGAATGAGATGCCTTATTTAACTTTCTCTCTTGTATAGATCTCAGAACACAGAGATATGCTGTCTCTATTCTGACAGGGTTGTTTGAAATAATAATGGTTACCTAACCTCGTATCAATCCAGATTCTCAATTCAAAATCAGATGTTACTGAATATTCCAATAGTTTCCACTTGTTTTAGGTACCAGAGAACAGACATTGATTTACCCCATCATAGTTTGGTGTTTGATGCAACCACTCAGAGTAGTGAATTTAAGGTCCCATCTGATTTCAAACAGCTTGGTTCCTTTCAAACACCATTTATCAGAAATATTGCACAATCATTCTAAGCAACACAGCCATCTGGTTCATGATGGAAAATGCCAACTAGATTTACCCAAATTATTGTTTTTATAATTCCTGAAAATGCCAACTAGATTCACCCAAAGTATTGTTTTTATAATCCCTGAAAGATTTCTGCTAATTCATATCTATGCAGATAAAAAATAATTGGAAATTAAATATAAAATAAAATATATATTATTAGATACTTAATATATGGAGCAAATGAAATAAAGTGCTCCTGAAGGACATAATTCTTCAGGACTTTCTTACTCACCATGGTATCCTCTGGATCTTCCATGTCATTATCATATAAGAAGTGTTCAATTAATGTTTTGGGGAGTAGACAAATTTCTAACTAGTGAATGGGTGAAATTCTTAACTTTAATATGACTTATAAGCTGTATTTTTTTTAACTTTTCTGATCAATTAATAGATGCTCATTGGACTGATATTTTTGAGAAAGACCAAGCCGGGCTTGGAGGCTCAGCTTGTAATCCCAGCGCTTTGGAAGGCTGAGGTGAGTGAATTGCCTGAGCCTGTGGGTTCGAGACCCGCCTGGGCAACTTGACGTATACCTCATCTCTACAATAAATAAAAAAATTAGCCAGGTGTGGTAGCACGTGCCTGTAGTTCCAGCTACTTGGAAGGCTGAGACGGAAGGATTGCCAGAGCCCAGCAGGTCGAGGCTGCAGTGGCCAGGAGCAGCCATTGCACTCCAGTCTAGGTAACAGTGAGACTCCAACTCAAAAAAAAAAGAGAGAGAGAGAAAAACTGAATCTGTACTGAGACTTTTACTTGGGACAAAAAATGATAGAGCAATAAAAACACATGATATGAGTAAAAAAAAGTGGCAGGTGACAGCATGCATTTGTCACTCCTAACAACGCAGAATAACTATGGGTCTTTGTCTCCTGATTAAATATAGGATCTTCATTCTCTTGGGCCATATTATATCTAAAACATGACTGCACTATGTATTCGTTAATATCAATCCATGTAAGACTTTGTCACTTACATATATTTTGGTAGTCAGTTTCTATTTCCATATGTGCAAAGGGATCCAGGTTCAGTCCTTCTTGGGACTGTGGGTGTATTACAGGTGTGTACACGTAGGCATTGAGGTGAAGGATGAGTGTGTCAGTGGAATGTGAATTGATGCCAGGTTAGGTAACCATTCTTCTTTCAACCAACCCTGTCACAGATAGAGATAGCATATCTCTGTGTTTTGAGATCTATACAAGATATAAAGTTAAATAAGGCGCCTCATTCAATAAACTGAAATCCAGGGGGCAGAACTGAAGGGAAGCCTTTGACATGGGCTGGAAAAAGATATGATGCAGTTGAGTTCCCTTGACTCATTTGAACTCCTGTATATGAGCTATTGGGCTTCAACGCTTTTAATGTAAGCTAAAGAAAAAAGAACTGATTTTGCATGAACATAACTCAAAGGGAGTCTGAGAAATGTGGGGAGTTTTAAGAAGGTTTGAGGTGTTATGGTTGTGACTGGTTTTGAGACATCGTGAAGGGGAAAGCTAAACGTGTTTTCTATGGTTGTACAACTCATAACCACAAACTTAGTGACTTCAAACAACACCCATTATTTTGTTCACAGTCTCTGTAAGCCAGGAGCCCAACTTGAGTGAGCTCTCTTCTCAGGTTCTCCCAACAAGGAAATCAAGGTATTGGCTGGGACCAAGGTCTCATCTGAGACTCGGGGTCCTCTTCTACGGTTACGTGGTTGTCAGAATATATTTCCTTGTAGGTATGGAACTCATGGATCCTAACTTCTTCAAGGCCAGTGGGAGAGAGTGTCCAACTTCTCAACGCTCTTTTATATGGCTCATCTGATTAAGTCAGACCCACACAGCATTATCCCTTTTTAAATCAACTCAAAATTTACTGATTTGGGGGTCTTAATTAATGATAAAAATACCTCATAACATAACTAATCATGGAAGTGACTATATCATCCTGTGGCCACCCACACTTGGGGAGAGGAGGTTACAGAGAGCATGTACAAAAAGGGGCAAGAATCCTGGGGACCAATTTAGGATTTTGTCAGCCACAAGTCAAGTTAGAGCAGAAGGTAAATGAAATATTTTCAAACAGAATTGCTTTGGGGGCCTAAAAGATGAAGAGAAACACAGAGCTGAGAAAAGACCCTTCCTATACCAAATAGAAACAGAAACCCTTGGGTACCTATGGCATGCAGCGTGCTCAAGGTGGCCACAAGAGAACAAAACAGTCCAGAAGGCAGGACTGGATGCACTGGCACGACCCATAGCAGGACAGAGTTCCCTTTGCAGGAAACAGCCCAAGGACATCATGAGTTTCTCCAGAATTGGCCAGGGGTACAGAACCTGAGTGAATCTAGTTTCCTGTTCCTGTGAAATACCGTTTAGGGAATCTAAGGATTTACCAGAGAGAGATTTCATAGAGGTTCAAGGAGAAGGAACTTGCGTTCTGAATATTATAACACGCTGTAGCTTTTAACATAGATTTGACTTCCTTTTAACGTATAAGCTAGCTAATGGTTCAATTTCCAACCGTTAAGTTATAGATGGCGATAATGTGGTTTTTATGGTTTTCGTGATATTAGCTCTGATAGGCTCAAAAACAAAGACACACACAGTAGCAAACAAACAGCCAGGACAGGAAAATGATGAAATGCTAGGCGTAACCCCCTTTGTGGAGGACATGCTGTGCTTAAATCTACTTCTCTGAGGAAGTAGTCAGTGGGATTTTGTAAGGTTCTCAGTACTTTAAATAAAAGAAAGAGCTGGAGAACGACAATAAAACTCTCTCTCTTACAGAGAATTATTTATTAAATATCTCCCCGGTAGCAACTTTGATATTTTCACTTTCAGTGTCACCAGATTTCATGTTCAACATGCTCCTTCCACCTAGGATTGCTTCTACTTTGGAGTTGTTATGTAGCATAATGGAGATAATCACTGCTTCCAACTGGCCTGTAAGTAGCAAGATAAAGTGTAGCTCTTTTCTCTTAAAATAAAACATTCTTATTCTTCCCTTTACCTTACCTCTTGCCTTCCTTACAAAAGGAAAAACTCTTCAGCAAACAAACTAACAAAATATCTGAGATGGGAGTTGTGGTATTAGCCAAACTAAATTATCAAGCACAAGAAACAGAGCACTTTCATGAACAGACTTAAATATTGAAGTTAGCAGCAGCCAAGAGCACACATGACTGTCACTAACAACAACAAAAAAAAGCTGCCAGCTATAGACGTGGTGTCTGAGGCTGTTTTCTTGTGATGAGATTCTAAAGCCAATCACTAGATCATCCTTTTTCCTTACAAAGACCATCAGAATCGCAAGGGATTTTTGACAAGTTGAAATTGATTTTGGGGCAGTGAGCATGAGTGAGGGGGTACTTTGGAATAAGAGCTTAGATTATCTCTAATATATAAGAATCTTTTGCCCTAATGCAAGAATGGCATTCCCCAGCTGTCTTGCAGAGAAGAAACACAAGTCTTGATATTTCCAGAAATGGTCAATTTCATTTATGCTTTTCAGAGTTCTGTAAATATATCACTTAAGCATCACATAACAAAACTTTGGAGAGCCCAAAATTTGTTGTTCTCTAAATAAACATATATAAGTGTAGCTAGTCTCATATGTTAAAATTTTTTTAATAATTTTTCAATTTAATTTTCAATAAATTTTAATGCATTCAAGACAATATTTTAGTAAGCATTAATATAACATCAGTAAGGAGACTAGATGTGCAGAATTGACTAGGTAAATATTAAAAATACTATTATCAAAAATTACACTATATAACGTTTACTGATTTTTAAACTAATAAATAGTATCATTGTTGTTTTCACTTGTATGATACATGTGATGGTTTTGGTGTGGATAATGTAACTACCATCTATTTATTTAAGGAAAATATATCAACATCATCCTTAACTATGTGTAGGGCAGATGTTTTGATTCAAAAACGTGTATTAAGTATATACTCTAAGTGAAGCACGGTTTACTGGAGGAAAAACAAAATTTTCTGCCTTCGTTGACCCTGTTTTATGGGAACAAATCGAGAAAACTAGGTAAGGAAAATATATAACATATCAGAAATAAGTGCCAAAGAGCAAATGTTAAAGCCAAGGAGGTAAATGTGAATAATTACTTTAAAAGGAAGACAGGATGCAATTTTAAAAAGAGTTTTCACCAGAAAAAAGTAACTTTTCAGACAGGAGCACACCAGGGTGGTTTTTAAAATGACACAGAAACAATTATCTTTGGAGGAGACAAGAGAAAAGTAAGAGATGAGTCAAAGAAATAATGTGTGGCAAGATTATAAAGGGCCTTTTAGGTCAAGGTGAAGGGCTTTGGCTTTTGCTGTTAAACACATTTGAAAGACACTTGAAGACTTTGATCAAAGAGGGAACTTCATCTAAAACACATTGGAAAAGGTCACTCTAGGTGCTGGATCGAATGCAGACAGGAATGGCAGAGGTACAAATGGAAGGCATTAGTAGGAGGTTATTGCTATAATCTAAGTGAAAGTAATGAAGTCTTGATCAAGGAATGTAGCGGTGGGAAGTGATGAATTCTTGCACGTATTTTTAAGTTAGAGCTGAGAAAATTACTTAGTATACTAGAACATCAAGTTGAAATAAATAATTTAATTTTTCTCAGGTTTTCTTGCTTGGAACTCTAAAAAGATGGAGTTGCCCACAACTAAAATGAGGAAGATTACAGGAGAAGCAGGTTTAGTATGGATAATCTGTAATTCCTTTTGTATTCACTAGCTTTGACATGCCAGTTGGATATCTCAGTGGAGATTTAATTAAATCAAGTGCTTATAATCTATCATTGCTTTCTTTCTTATTAATAATTTACCCATTGCTAAGAATCACAACTTGAAAGTCAAGTACTATAATGTAATTCCCTCTATTAGTCATACAATATGGGCTATGTTGGTAATAAGATATGCTGCAGATTATGCTAAATTTCTAATGATGATTATTGATTTACTCATTTTTCTCCTTCAAAAAAATATATGGATATGTAAAGTCAGATAATTGTGAAAGTAGCTTATAACAGTTAATTTAAACATAAGATCTAAATCAGTACCAAACTGTAGTCACTTACCTATTATTAGAAAAATATTCCATGAAACACTTCAAACATTTTTCACAAATTAAGAACTTAAACAATAAAGTAATATCCAATCAGTGGTACTTTAGAATTGCAAGGACTTTCGGAATTTTAGCAGGGGAGGGGTGAAGACAAACAAAAACAAAACAAAGCAAAAACCTGTAGTTTTAACTTCACAAACTTTTTTTCCTAAGACCTATTTATAAATCCATTTAATGTGGTGTCTGAATCATAGCTGTATGGTTGGTTTCAGAATCATGCTTTTAGTAATGCTTTGTGAAAGGATAGCTTCTCATCCTGTAAGTTAAATTTCCTTCTCAGAAGCTCCTGTTTCCTTTGTGCAGATGAACTTCAACATGACTTAGTGAATCATTTCAAAATATGTCCGGTGTTCAGGCTGAAAGTACATATTAGTAGTATGCACAGACAACGTGTGTGTGTGTGTGTGTGTGTGTGTGTGTGTGTGTGTGTGTGTGTGTGTGTATGTGTGTGTTTATTTCTTTCTGAGTGTTCACACACACACAGGCATGGTTCAGAAAAATTATGGTTTTTACTATTCGATTCTACACGCCAAAATTCAATTAAATGATTGAAGTAAATCATGCAACAGCATCCTAAATGTTGACAACTATCAGTACTAATTTACAGAAGTTACTTATTGGTATTTGAGGAGACTTCTGCATTACAAATGTAACAATTAATTATAATGTTACTGAGATATTTGTAATCACTTTACAATTAACCTGTATATCCTCAGGAGGTTTGTATTTATAAGATTCACTTCGTGTCTCATAAAGAAACTAATTAATCAACAAATGATAAGTGCAGAAAGAACATAAATTAGTTCTTTGTTTACCATTACATGGTTGCATTCTATAATTTGTGCTGTAATAAAAATGTTTATATTGTAAACAGAAAAAATATTTAATTCAGGGATAGATAAAAGCAACAGTCAAGTGTTTCAAGAAATATGTTGACATTTACTAGGGCTCCTGTTCAGACACTCAAAACAAAAGAAATAAAAGGTGGAAAAACTGCGATCTATTACCAAAAGACCTTTCTCTTCTTTACATATTGTCTGAATTTCTGACTAAGATCCTATCCTTATGAAAGACAGCAAACACTTTAGAATGCAGAGGACAAGAGCATTCAGACATGGGACATAGGTTGCTATTGTGACAAAATATTTTGTTATATAACTTCTCATAAAAACCAGTGTTTTTAAGTATATGGAGAAAAACGTTTATAGAGAAATTCCAATTATCCGTCAGGTCACAAGTATTACCATGTCATGCCATTAATCTACTTCTCATTTAAAAAATATTGAAGCAGTAAAATATTGTAGGTTAAAATTTGAGTTATCTTTATTCTGAATGAAATTCCTTATTCCTTCTTATTTTGGTTTATTAGCATAATTCCCCCACCCAGTGCTATTTATATTGCCAATGAACCAAAACCTATCAAAATACAGGTCTTGTGATTATTTTTTTAATACAGAAATGATGGATGTAAGCATCATTTATATACTCACATTTTGTCCCTTATTTGAAGAAATTTTTACCTTATTTCCAGAAATTGTAGTAGATTCTTCTTCACATTCTTTTCATACTCTATTTCTGCCCATTTTTGTTTTATCTCATAATACTGCCTTATTTCTGTGGATGCCATTTCCTTTTATTTCTTGGATCCTCCTTGGAAGATTTATTTTCTTTTAACTAATACCTTTTTATTTTTGAAAAATATTGTCTTTTTTAAGATATAAGGTACAACTCAGGGTTAGGTAGATAAGTGATCATTGTACAGGTAAAGTTTGGGCCTTCCTTTGGTCCCCACTTCACCTGGTTTGGGATCAGGTACCCTTATTGATGTTATGTGCCCCCAACCTCTGGCAGTGTCCACCTACTGCCAATTCATTTTTCACAGTGTCAAGTTAAATGTTCAGGATCTGACCATGCGTGGGTGAGAACACATGATACTCAGATATTTGTTTCTGTGATAGATCACTGAGTATTACAGACTCTTAAGTCACTTTCAGATTGTTCTATTTCCTTTTTTCAACTATCTGGAATAAATCCTTCTCTTGACCTTTGATTGGTGATTATCATTAGGATTTGTTTTTCTTGACAGCAAAATCTGACCGATTTGGGTGAGATTTCCTTGGTTTGTTTTTCTCCCCAGCTCTCATCCTTTGTTATCTAGCAGTTCTGCTGTTTCCTCCAACTTTCTCCTCCATTCATGCGCTAGTAGAAGTTTGACCTAGATCCTGTCATGGAGCTGTGTCTGCTTCCTTCCATCTCCTCAGTAGGGGAATTTAAATTAGAAGCTAGATTCCCACTGATAGTTACAAGGTTTTGTTGTTGTCATTGTTTCCATTATCTTTTGGAAACAATGCAACCCCGATCTAGCCTTTAATTTCTATCTGCGAAACTTTCTGTTTTCCCCAACCTGCACGAACACTCCTAATGGTAATTCTCTCTCAGCAGCAATAGTCCCTGCTGGAGCCCTGCTTGCCACATTTTGGTTCTGCTCCATAAGTGGGACAGAGACACATACCTTAGATTGACCAGTTTTCTAGGAGTCACAGACTTCCTCTGAGATGAAAAAAGTAGTACATTGTTTCAGAGGAAGAAAAGCATGCAGAAGCTGCTAATTTGGCATTTCATTCTCCTTAACCATACTTACTGGACATTCTTTCATACCCTAGCAATAAAGTACCAAACAGTTTTCACTGTAGTCTAATAAAGTGAACGTTTTTGACATAAAAACGCTAAAGTGGTTAAAGACATCAGCTTTGAACTTACAGACCTAAGGTCAAACTTTATCATCTTTAGCAAATCATTTATGTTTTAAAAACTTGCAGACTATCGTAAAAATAATAGAGCTCCCCAAAAATAGTTTAATAGACAGGAATAAATGAAAGGTCTTGAGTCATAGTAAGAGTCACCTAAATATTAGGTGGGTTTTTTCCATTATTTAGGAATTTATAGACAGTTCTTTATCTAATGAATAATCTTGTATTGAAAGTTACAAAGTTCAGGCAACCCCCTCAGGTTCCCTCCCACTGTGGGAGCTATTCTGTTCTCTTAATAAATCCTGTTTTCAAAAAAAAAGAACAAAAGTTACAAACTTCAGCCAGAAGAAGATGCAAATTACCACCTTCAATCTCAAATTCTTCAACTTATGCTCAAGACTTTAAATTTACTAGAAATATTCAATTTTTAAATTATTATTGTTGAACCATCATGCATCAAAAGAACGGTTGGAATTGGAGATTTTTATGTTTCTAGTCACACTTTTTATACCATTCTGGATATGACAGAAGACCTCCTAGAAGAACAGGACACTCTGGATTTGCTATGTAAGCCTCACCATCGAGTCGGAAGAACTACATTTTTTGCTTTATAGAATAAAAAGTAGAAGTCTATAGACATAAGAAAAATCCTTTCTTATAAGTCATTTCCTATTATAATACTAAAAGCTCAGACACTGTAAGAAGACACCTTTGTTTTCCCTAATGATTCTATCACCCACTAAATGTGTGATTTTGAATAAAATATTTAATAAATTTGTCTCATTTTTTATCTCTAAAATTGAAGTAATCATATTTTATAGGTTTATTATGACAATTAAATGAGGTTTTATATATATATATATATATATATATACTATTTTTGCAGCATTTGCCATGCTGCTGATGTAAAATTCAGTTTATCTTTTCTTTCTTCTTCTTCATGTCTCTTTCCAAACTCCAATGGGAAACCATCATAACAGTTGGGTAATCTCAACAGTCTTTAAAATTATACATCATCATCATTTTCTGCCTTAAAATATTTCCAGCAGAAAATACCTTTTCTAAGTGTCTGGCATTCTTTAGAGGCTCAAACGGCTGAGTTCCATTTTCCAGTTTCCCATGCAACTAGGAGTGACCCTGGGGCACGATTCTGGCTAATAAATATAGAAGTCTACCTGTGCTTCTCTCCTACATTCTTCTTGTCTGAAGCGTGGGAATTGATGCTTGCGAATTCACAGTCATCTTTTAATCACTAGGCAGCTAACTGATATCCTGAAGAGAGTGGAATGGAGGGATAGAAGAAAGTTTGAATCCCTTAGAGAATCTCTTTTTCAGTACATCTGTCGTACAATGTCCCTGTTCCTGTTACACGAGAAAAATATGTCACTATTTGATTTCAGACATTTGACTGATTTTCTTGTGCTTGCAGCTTAATGCATTGTTACCTGACTCATCATCCAAATTTTGTGCCTAAAACAATAAAAATTTAAAAATTGGGGAAACTGTGTTAAAATAAGAAATTTAAAAATCTGTAGTCATTCAGAAGGTAGTTAGCCTTGAATGCTTATATTTTCTTTCCATAATGCATTTCTCTTCCTTTTATTCCTTAGTCCTCTGTCTCTCTATATATTACTTAAATAATTATTCTAACTAAAATAGACAGATGAGTCAAATAGTACAGAAATAGTCATAATACAAAAATAGTAATCTCCAGCTACTCTCCCTTTCTACTCTTTTTACTTATTTTCCCAGTAATTTCCTGTTTCTATAAAATATGCTTGTATTATTTATTTACAAAATCTAGTCTTTATCTATGAATTTTAGACAGAGGACATTATTACAAATGTTGGTTTAGCTCACATTCATCCTGTATCCTTCCCTATTCTTCCGATATTGTCACATTGTCAAATTTTTTTTGAAATTATCTGTCTTTAAAAAAATCATGAACCAAATAACGATTCATGCTTGTATCTCCTTTTTAATGCAACTTTTTCTTCTAGAATATCTGTTTTCCATTTTCCCATAGCTTGCCTTGCCATATCCTCAAAGATTTTTATGCTTTCAGTGGTTTTTATCTTTTGCATGTAATCATCTATCTTTTTTGGAACAATCTCTGAATTTGTTTGAAGATAAATCTCTGATCTCTTTTCCCTTTAGTCACAACTTATTATTTCCAGGCCCAGCGAAGATTTGTTAGCCTGGAATTTCAGCTTTTCTTCTTTCTGTGTAACTCTCTGGAGGAATCAAGAGCAGTTGATACAATTCCCTGGAGAAATCAAGAGCAGTTGATACAATTCCCTGGAGGAATTTGGAGCCATGATGCTCAGACTCAACTTCCAACTCCACCACTTAATACCTGTGACCTTTAGCAAGGCACTTAACTCCCTTTGTGTCTCCGTTTTCTTCCATTCGGAAATGGAATTAGTAATAATACCTATGTCACAAGGCTGTTGTAAGGATTAAATGATTTAGTAGATGCAAAGCTTTTGGAGCAATGCTTGGTATGATATGTAACCACGTTTTTGGCTGTACCTGCAGTTTACTCATTTGTTTGATGGGAACACTTCTTCCCAATAAAAAGTATAAGGAAGGTAAACTTCACATGACCTTAGTATCTCACAGTGCCCTTATTCTACCTCATAACCAATTTACAGTTTGGGTTGCACATAGAATTCTGTTATTGCAAGTAACTTTTATTCAGCGTGTCAAATTGTTACGTCTGTGTCTTCTAGCAACAAAGGTTGCTTTTGAGAGGGTAGTCCACTATGCTTCTCTCTTCTTCTTACTTCTCCTTTTTATCCCTCCCAGAAAGTTTGGGTTATCTTCATTTTTTCCCCTAGAGATTGGAAGTTTCAGAGGATTGCTTAATGATAAGTGTATTCCATTCATTTCATTGGCTTCTCAATTAAAAGATCCCTATCTCTATGATAATTTTTTAATCACATAGATTTCAATTCTGAGAAATTTTCTACCTTTTTTTTTGCTAATTATACTTTTTTTTTTCCTAATTGTTTTAGTTCCTCTGGTCTAGTCTTCTGATTTTGACTTTCACATATTTGCAGTTTCTAAGTTTCAAAAAAAATTGCTCTCTCATATTTGATGTTGCTGTCTTTCTGCTCTATTTTCTGAGATTTATCTTATTTGCTCTCAAATATTTCTGTTAAATTTAAAACAATTTTTAATCATCACATTTTTTTGAACTTTTAAGAGCTCAATCTTGTTGTTTAAAATAGGATAGCATTATTTTAGATGTATTCAATGATCTCTCCTACCTCTGATTCACATGAGAATTGATTTTTTTTTAATGTTTATGAGCTAGAGGATGGAAATTTTATTTGGTTGTATTAAGCAATATTTCTTCTGGTTTCACATACTTCTCCTTGTTTATTTTGCTATCACCATTGCTCATGTTCAAGAATTTATTCAAATGTCACATAATCATTGGCTCATTGATTATATTTAATAATGAAAGAATAAAAACTGATTAGAAATTCTGGAGAAGGAAGGAAGGTTTGTATCATGGATGATGGGGAACAGTGTTTGCTGTTTCTCTGGGGAATTCTTCAGATGTCAGTTTTTCCAAAATCCTTGTAAAGAGTAAACACTAGGCTACTAGTATTTCATTTGGAAGCTGACAGCTTGTATTTTAGAAGTAAACTATCTAATATGAATATGTTCAAGTTATTCCCTATTCTCACATCTATGCCTTAAATCGTCCCTCAGTCCCTACTTGACACTGATTAATTTTTCATCAGAGCAGGGATGTACCAGAGGGAACCCCAAAATAACCAGAATTATTTTTGGAGGACAAGCCCACTGTAGTACAGGCTTCACCTGCTAGGTAAGTGTTCTCAGAACCTATTAGCTAGCATTATTGTGAGAGCCTGTGTTTGGCTTCAGTGATTTTGTGTGTGTGTGTGGAGATTCTTTCAACGCATTTGCCCATTCGTGAAGAGTGATTTATGAGCGCAACTGTCCACACTGTGCAGCAGTTTTTGACCCCAAAATGGCATGAGCCCCATGCTCCACCCTCCCTATTCACTAGATCTTACCCTGAGCAGCAATTTTTTTTTTTGACTGCCTGGATGAAAACAGTCCTCAAAGGGAAACATTTTGCCAACATGGAAGAGATGAAACAAAAAACTGGCAGAAGGACTAAAACATCAAAATTGGTGAGTTCAAAGACTGTTTTGAGCAATGGAAAATGCAACTCAATAGGTGTATTGCAGAAAATGGAGAGTACTTCAAAGGTAACCAAATTTTAAGCATATACAAATAAATACATCATTTTTTAATAAATAAATTCCAGGGTGTTTTTTGAGGGAGGGTCTCCTCTCATAGACACTTAGGTGCCGATGTTCTGAGAGAGAAAGGAGAGAAAACATTGCTTCCCCCCAAAACTGACTTCCAACTAACCTTCATGTTAAGTCATTTAACTTGTCCCTGCCTCTGTTATGAGCAACAGCTTTATCATGGGAAGATCCCTGGGATTCAGCTAGTCTAATCAACTTTCTTCTTATTCACATCAGTGTGGGTATACTCTATCCCTCACCTTGCTCCTGCCTCTAGTTACATTTATTTGTATAAAAGTTTTTAAGCTAGATAATTGAGATGCTGAAGTAGGAAGAAGGCTTGAGGTCAGAAACTTGAGATAAATCTGGACAGGATAGTGAGACACCCCCCCATCCATACAATTTTTTTTTAAAAATTAGTTGGGAACGGTGTCACACACCTATAGTCCCAGCTACTTGGGAGGTGAGGTGGGAGGATTGCATAAGTCCTGGAGTTTGAGATTATAATGAACAATGGTCATGCCACTGTATTTCCAGTTGGGTGGCAGAGTCAAGCTCTGTCTCTAAATATTTATATATATAAAAAATTTATTGGTATTGAGCATGGTCGTTCACACCTGTAATCTTAACACATTGGGTAGCTGAGGTTGGAGTATCACTTGAAGCCAAATTTCAAGATTAGCCTGGAAAACATAACAAGACACAAACTCTACAAAAAGGTTTTTAAGAAATTAACTGGGTGTGGTGGTGTGTACCTGTTGTCCCAGTTACTTGGGTGGCTGAGGCAGAAGGACTTCTTGAGCCCAGGTGGTCAAGGCTGCAGTGAGCTATCACATCACTATACTCCAGCCTGGATAACAGAGTGAGACCCAGGCTCAATAAAAATTATCTTGTCTGCAGATATCATCTTAATGAGTTTATCTTTTTTTATAGTTATATTTTAATGAGTATTAGAAAAACTAGAAGAGAAATAGATACAATCTACATAACCAGACATCAATATGTTTTAAATGAGGCACAATATATTTATGTAGTATCAAAAAGATTAGCTGAGGGTATACCAAAGGTAGCAATTAGAGTGGGTTCTGAAATGCTTGATATTCTATGAATATGGATTTGAGTGTTCTCTCAAGAAAGCCATCAATTGATAAAAGAACAGCAAAATTATGTCAATATTTGGAAAATATTGCCAATCAGAAAAACTTAAGGTAATTGGGAGGACTTACCCTACAGGCAAGAAGTTGGCAGTAAGGCAGGATTTAGAAATCAGATATCACAGCTAGCTCTCCTGTCTTCCATCTAAACAAACAGAGAAGCAAGAAAAATGTAAAATGCCTGCCTCGAAAGAAATTGAAATTTTAAAAGATCTTCCCAGTACCTAAAAACCCATTTCATGAATTGTGGAATTTCTTTCACACAGATTGAGATGACTTAGACAAATATTGAAAATTCAATATTATATGAAAAAGTGTGTGAACATCATATGGAGGCCTCAATTAAAAGAATAAAAGACAACATTGAATACATATTCATGTAGGCAGTCCTCAGTTCACTTGAAGCCTTGTTAATTAAACTTGTATCTGTTTCCTGTGGCTGCCATTACAAATTGCCCCAGAGGAACTCAAATCACTCTACGAAAAAGATATCTGCACACAAGTTTATTGCAGCATCATTCGCAATAGAAAAACATGGAGTCAACCGTGCTGCCCATCGAAAAAGGACTGGATAAAAAAGTGTGGTACATATACGTGAGGGAAGATTATGCAGCCATAAAGAAGGACAAATATGGACTTCACAGCATCTTGGATGGACTTAGAAGCTATAATACTGAGTGATCCATCACAGAAACAAAGAATGGAGTACCACGTTCTCACTCATAAGTGGATCTCGAACAATTATCATAATACTTTAGGAAAGGGATTGGCACTAGTAGGAAACTGCTAGAGGGAGAGGGATTGGCAGTCATGGGAAACTCCCAGGAGGGAGGGTGGGACTGACAGTAGTGGGAAACCACCAGGAGAGGGGGGAAATACCTCATCAACAAGGTTACCTGCATAATTAACATTTGCATACATAACCCTGAATTGTACTCCACATCTTTAAAATTAATTTTTTTAATTGTCCCAGTCTTGGCTTAACACAAATAAATGTATTCTCTTATAATTCTGGTGCCCAGAGGTCCAACGACAAGCTGTGTGTAGGACTGCACTCTCTCTGGAGGCTCCAGGGAAGAATCTGCTCTTTTCCATCCTCCGGCTTCTGACATCTCTCTGAATATTTGAACTTGTAGCTATTTCACTGCAGGCTTTGTCTCCATGATCACATTGTCCCTCCTTCTCCATGTCTTTTCCAACTCTTTCTCTAATTTTCTCCTGCCTCTCTCATAAGGACATTTGTCACTGAATCTAGGGACCACTAGGATAATCCAGGATGATCCCTTGATCTCAAGATGCTTAACCTAGATTTGCAAAGGATCTTTTAAAAAAAGGTACTATTCACAAGTTCAGAGTGTAGGATATAGGCATATCTTTTTTTCTTTTTCTTTGGTGGGGTCAGGCTCCCATACAAACCACCATAGTTGTGCACATGAGGACTGTGTTCTCACATTAATCTCAGAACAGTGCAAATGGAAACCTGATTATAATGTATGCCTACTATCCTGGTGTTCAGCATGAAGAGTTAAAATGGAAACATTCCTCAGGAGATCATGTTTAGCTTGACATGACAAAAAAAGATCACAGATATGAAGAATCAGAATATAGTCATTTATGTAACAGCATTCCATCCCTAGAAATGTGAGGATGAGCCGGGCTCGTGGCTCAGTCTGTAATCCCAGCTCTATGGGAGGCCAAGGCAAGAAGATTGTCTAAGCCTAGGAGCTCAAGACCAGTCTGGGCAACATGGAGAAACCTCATGTCTACAATAAATTTAAAAATTAGCCAGTCATGGTGGCACATGCCTGTAGTCCCAGCTACTTGGAAGGCTGAGGTTGAAGGATCACCGGAACCCAGCAGGTTGACACTGGGATGGCCGTGAGTATGCTGCTGCACTCCAATCTGGGAGACAGAGTGAGACTCCAACTCAAAAAAAAAAGAAAGAAAGAAAGAAATGTGAGGATGAGGCTGTAAACTATAATATAGTAGGGATTCTATTACTACTCATCCAAGCAGAACCAGATGTTTCAAGATGATGTTCAACTCCCATAAAAAAATTATTATGATTAGTAATCATTCTATCTTCATGAAATCACATAAGATCTAAAAAGTGCAACATTTGTACAACACTTTGGTATTTTTTAAAGAGCTAAATCCATATGGTATATAGATTATACATTTTTTCTTTATGCTTTGTATTATTAAAATGAAATTCATGTTGCTGCCTGTTTGAAATCAATCCTTATTTTACTGTCTTAGTTTGCAACAGAGCCAAAGGGAAAGCATAACAAACTAATCAAAAATAGGTAAACAAGAGAATGTGCAATAAATTAGTATGTTCTCAAAACAAATAGTCAAAAGATTGGAAAAAAAACAGCATGAATATTTATAAATTAAATATATATGAATAATTCAAAATATTACAGAGAACAGTGCACAGTAAAGACATTGAATGACCAGTATCAAACCACCACAACATAAAAATATTCTGTTATATAACTAGTTCCCTTAAAATATGTTACTTAATGTGGCATTAATTTTATAATTCAATTAGTAAACAAGGATACAATTGAGAGAGGTTGTTCACTGGAGTCATCGACCCAAGCACTCTGGTCAAATATTTTCAGGTATAAATAAATCTAATGCAACCTTCCAATGGTAGGAAGATAGTTTAGTGGGTGGATTTAGTTTGCAAGTGAAAAACATTATTCATTCTGGGCAAGTTAGTAACGAGAAAAGTCAAAGATTTAAAGTGCATTAATACAATAATAATAAGATTGGTTTAAATCGTGAATTAATTATGCAATTAACTCAGTGGCTATGATTGTCTCAGTTTGTACTATTGCCATAAAAAATACCAGAAACTTGCTGGACTCGGTGGCTCAGCCTGTAATCCTGCGCTGAGGTGAATTGATTGCCTGAGCCCGCGGGTTCGAGACCCGCCTGGGCAGCAAGACCTCATCTCTGCAATAAATCAAAAAATCAGCCGGGCGTGGTAGCACATGCCTGTAATTCCGGCTACTTGGAAGGCTGAGGCAGAAGGATCGCAGGAGCCCAGCAGGTCGAGGCTGCGGTAGCCGGGAGCGGCCACTGCACTCCAGTCTGGGCGACAGAGTGAGACTCTAACTCAAAAAAAATATATACCAGAAACTAGGTAATTTATAAATAAGTTTATTTCTCACAGTTCTGGAAGCAGGGCAGTCCAAGATCAAGGCATCAACAGAGTTGATGTCTGGTGAGGGTTGCTCTCTGTTTCCAAGTTGGCACCTTATCACTGTGCCCTCTCACATTAAAAAGAGTTGAAAGCTGTGTACTCTCATATGGTAAAAGGGCAAAGAAGGGTAAAAGGGACTAATACTGTTTCTCAAGCTGGGCTTAATCACCCTCTAATGGCCCTCATACCTCTACATGGGCCTTCATGGCCTAATCACCAAATAAGGTCCCCAGACCTCTTAAAACCATCACATTGGGAGTTAATTCCAACATATGACTTTGAAAGACACATACATTCAAACCATAGCAATGGATAATTCCCTGTGTGTCTTTGTATCTTAGCATCCTAATATATCGTGGGGATAATGCCTCCTTCATCAGGTTATTGTTAGGTTACATGACTTTTATTACTTTTTTTCCTTTACTTTAAAGATGTGGGGTACAATTCAGGGTTAGGCATACAAATGTTCATTATGCAGGTACCCTTGATGGGTATGCCCCTCTCTCCCCTGGCAGTTTTCCTCAACTGCCAATCCCACTCCCCTCCCCTGGCAGTTTCCTGCTACTGCCAATCCCTTATAGTATAATGATGATTGTTCAAGGACCACTAGTGAGTGAGAACATATGTACTCTGTTCTTTGCTTCTGTGATACATCACTGAGTATGACCGACTCTAAATCCACCCAAGTTGCTGCGAAGTTCATATGTTTGTCCTTCTTTATGACTGTGTAATGTTGGGTTACATGATTTAATGTGTTTAAAGCACTAAGAACAGTAAGGGCTTTATAAACTTTAGCTACAATTAACATCATCTTTAAAAAAAATTGATAGGTAGAAGATTCACCATGTTTTTTAGCAGTATCTTTAGGTATATGCCAGCAAAAGATATCTTTGAGCTCTTAGCTAATCCACTTCTAAGACTGAGGCTAGGCGCAAAAGACTTCAGGAAACAAAAATACTAACTAACCCAATTCTAATTAAATTCATTTTTTAAATGTCTATTTAAATGCTTTCTTGTGACAGTCATTCAGCTGGACAGCCATTGAAATGCAAAGTTGAGTAAATATGAGCTTCAGCCTTCAAAGCTTTATAGTTTTGTTAGGGAGATATAATACAGTATAACAAGCACTGCTTCAAAGAAAAGGCCTAGAATAGCAAATGGGAAAATTATTAATTTTCACCCTGCAAATTTTGCAGTTCCATGATAAGATAGATTTACTGATAGCTCTTGAGATAGACTTTAAAGTCTGAGATTGATGAGGATGGAATAAGAGGGAAGAGAGTGTCCACAGACCTGGGAGGAGTGTAATTGGAAGCAGAGGGCAGGTATAATGGGATGAGGGTAAATAAAGGAACATCAGTCAGATGCTTTGTACACCAGGCTGAAGAATCTGTATTTTCTTCAGCAGCAAGGAAAAATCATTCATGGATATTCCTTTTCTTTCTTTCCAAGCAGTGGAAATGGCATGCTACAGTTACATTTTTTAAAAATTTATCTGATCTGCAATCTAAAATGGATGAAAATGTTGAAAGAGAGAAAGTCAGAGAATCAATTACAAAACTATTTGTATACAGAGTATCTGTGCATATGAAAAATACAAAAGCCTAAACGATGTGTATGGGAATGTGGGTGGCTTATATAAAGGACATTGCGGAAATATAATTACCAGGACTGAAAGGTTGCTACTTGTAGGGGAGAAAGGCAAAGTCAAAGACGTCCCCAGATATCCAAACCTAATGCCTTAGAAAGTAGTTCTGCCCTTTCAGAAATACACTAGTCACCAAGTGGCAAGGTTTGGAATTGTAAGATAGTTTTAGACACAATGTGTTTGAGGTTCGAACAACAATAGATGTTACGTGAAGAGATTAGAGCTATGCAAAATCCTTAACAGCTCTCAAAGACTAATCCGAATGGTTGTGTTAAAGATGCTAACACTGAGAGAAAAGAATCAATTGAGGAAACCCTCACTTGTTAAGAATGCCCATCTTGGGAGGAGAGCAAAAAGAAATGAGATTCAATAAGAAGGAGTGAAATCATGTGGTGACTGAAGGGTGATGTCAGGTGAGTACAGAGCCAACAACAAAAAAGACATTTTCATAAAGTAGAGGGTGCTCAGTACCATCAGGTGCCACAGGGAATTTTAGAAGAGTGAAATCTGAGAAAACCTGTGGTAACATTATTGGGAACTCTCATGAGCAATTTTAGTCAGATTTGAAGAGAAAAGTCAGATAACAGGATTAAAAACACAGTGAGTAGTGGTATAATAACAAAATCAAATATACATATATACATAACTATCTGGATAATTCTGTGCTTTGCATGTTTTTCTTTTCCACAATTGTCTTAAATTTAAAATGAGTCCATCATTTTCACACACACAGACACCTATACCACATGGACATGATACAGTTAATAACAGACAAGGTAAGATTCAGATTCCTTATGTTAAGTGGAAAGTATGGAAGCATGAGTGGAGACTGGGAAAACAAGAACTCTAATTTCTCTAGAAAATAAAGACCAAGAGAATAGAAATTTAGTGATATTTTGAGAAAACAGGGGTAAAAGTAAGGCAAATTTGATCATTTTGGGGGATACAGAGGGAAGCAGCGGAAAGAGAGCTAATTCCTAAAATAAGAGGTTGAAATTGGATTGTGGACTTGTATACTATGGATTAAACTTAGAAGAGTTGCCACAGGGAATACAAACAAAAGTGACATGAGATGAAAAGACTATTTGAATACAAGTGAGAGCATAATATCATAGTCATAACTGATGACTTTATGACAGCTTTATTTAATAAAGGGGATGGTGAAGGATAGAGAAATGGACAATAAAACTGGGCCTTCACAAAGCAGAAAAGGTGAAAATTCTGTCACAAAGTGACTTGATTTATAGCATGTTCATCACAAAAGTGCTTAGCCATGGTTAGGCACAGATACAAAAGAAGGAGGCTCAAAGTCACAGACTAAGGGCCCAGAGATACCAAAATCAGGCAAAAACTGAGTCAGCAGCAGTAAAAAGTGGAAGAAGTCAAAGGACAGTAAGAGTTGGCACCTCAAAGATAAGTTAGGTAAGTCTGAGGAATTGAGACTGAAGGTTTTTGGGTTGAGGGCATTGAGGAACAGTGTGTTAAAACAGGTGTACTTCCTGTTGGGGCTTGTTTTTTTTTTTTTTAATAAAAACAACATAGATCAAATTATGCAACCAAATTACAGAAATAATGTGCAGGAAATATTCAGATCAATTCTTTCTACAGAATACATGAGATAATTTTAAAGATATGTCAGTTACATGATTTACTTCTTTTAAATAATGTCTGAGTAATTCTGTGCATTTGTATGCTTTTGACTTTAGCTTTTGTCAAATAAGATAATTCTGTCATTCTTCATTCATGCATCTATCCCTCCATTCAACAAATTTTGTATGTAGCATATTCAAATCACCATACCAGAAAACCTCTCTACCATAGGATACAGATAATGTTGTCATAGAGTTCATTGTATTGTTGCAGAGACAGACACAAATTAAATGATCACAGCAGTGAGATATATCAAGTTTCCATAAAAGCTTAAAATGAAATAAGTTGACCAAGTCAGGAAAAACATTTTTATCTATCTATCTATCTATCTATCTATCTATCTATATCGATTGATTAATCTATCTACCTACCTACCTATCTACCAAAGAAATAGCTTTTAACCTGAGATCTGCAGAAGAGAAAGCAATAAATGTATTTGTGTGTGTTTGTTGAGGAAGGGGAATTGTCATAGCAGTGATGTGTTCTAGAAAGAAGAATCTTTAAAGCAAGAACATGGGAGTGTAAGAGAAAGGTTTATTTGAAGAACTTGATACAAAGAACTGGAAACATTCCGTATTAGATTAGAGTGAAGAAATAGATAGACAGGGAGACCTAGAAGGTTTCTGTAAGCCATATTAAAGATTTTCAGCTTTATTCTAAAAAGCAATTGGATATCACCCAACACACTTAAGCCGGGGTTGTCATAACTAGATTGCATTTTGAGATTATTCTGGCTGCAGGGTAGAAAAGAGTGTATATAGAGGCCAGTGCAAATAAAGAAAGATCACTTAGTGAAGTACTGCAATATACTTGAAAATATGAAGTTGATTTAATCAAGGGTTGCAAAAGAGAGAAGTTGATGAATTTATAGTATATTTAGGAGGTTCACTGGCAGGGCCCAGTGACTGCTGTCGTTTTAAAGCTTGGTCCAGAAGTTTATCTTAAGAAGACAGTGGGGAGGGACCCTCAATCATTGCAAAGTAACTGTAACTGGACTTACAATCCTGACATAAACAGCTAGTATATTAGACAAAACATATGGAACAACTCTTTTCAAGTCTCAGTCAGCAAGGTCCTCACCATGACCCACGACAGAGAGAGATGTGCCCTACGTTTGTCCTGATTTTCTGCCTAGAGTTCCCTTTCTGGTATATCACAGGAAGAGATATCATAAGACATTCTTCAAATTATGGCAAAAACCAAAGAAACCTAGATAAGCAATTGCAGGGGATGGGTAAAAATTTCAGGACAAATTAACAGAGAAAAGGAAACTGCAGCAGGAAAGAGCTCTAGATATCTGCATAGTGCCTTCCTTGAATTTGCTGCTAAATATTATGACACAAATGCATAGGATGAAACTCTACAAGGTTAAATGAAAAAAAATTCCGGGGAACATTTAGAAAAGCAATTTCCAGACCTCATATAAAAATAGAGCACAGTAAAGTCTGGATAGTAAAAAGGAGAGAACTCTTTTAATAGAGGATTCAGTAGACACAGAGGAAGGATCATACATTACCAGTGGAACTAAACAAACAGTAAAACAGTGGTTATCAGCAGGGATAATTATACTTCTCCCCAAAATCTTTGGTAATGTCTGAATACACTTTTGGTTTTCACATTTGGATGGATGGGAGGAGGGATACTACTAGCATTCACTGAGAAGGGACCAGGGATATTGATAATTATCCTGCAATGCACAAGACCGTTCTCTTCAGCAAAAAATTATCCAGATATATTAACAGTGCTGAGGTTAAAAATTCTACTCTAAAAGAAAGTTAGAGCTGTCCTTAGATCGATATGAATTGGCAAGGGGGTCCTGGTCCTGGCCCCATATCACAGGAGACCTTCAAACATTTCATTCTCAAAGGAGCCTACCTCCATTGCCTTGGAACGCCAGAGGCTGACAGTGACAAGTGTCACATACCATTGGGCTCCAGTGAGAATTTACATAAGCCCAGTCCCTCTTTCTTCCTTCAAGTCTCTCAAAACTTTCCCATGCATTGGGGCCCCTAGATATCCCAAGAAGTTCTGATACACTTTACATTTTGTCTAAAGGTGCATGTTTCCATGAAGAAGGATTGGCAAGCGTCCCCCACCTGATGACTGGAATAGTATGTCTTACACAGTTTTGTGTGAGATGATATGGCCAACATGGTACACATTTGCTGATTTGTTGTGTCTCTCACATATGTTGGACAAAGACTAAATTCAATAGTCTCTAGGCAGATGGAAGTCTACCACTGACCCTGGGACTTGAAAAGCTTATATAGTCCGCTGGGCTTCTTCTGACCATTTTCTACCACCTGTAGTCTTTATTGTCTGAGGTGTGGAAACAGGTATACTTTTAACTATCCTATTTACTCTGCGATCATTTTAGACACCCATGGCAGTCACTTAGTGATATCTCTAAGATTGTGGTCAGGTAGTCCTCAAAGGTGATCATGCCCATGTCCTCCAAAAGTTCCCACACCATAGTTCTGCAACACCAGTAGACTCTTCTGATTGATGTCTTCTCCTGCATACAATCCCTATGGTGGCATAGAACTTTCCTGGGTTGGTCTTATGTTGTGCCAGGCAAAAAGCAGTCATTCCTTGAACAAATTGCTCTGCTATTATCACTCCACCCACAACCCCTCATCCATTTTTCCCTGTAGATGAAAACATATGAAAGTCAAGAGTGCTCTCATGTTGCAAAAGTTTACATTTTAGGAATATAGTGATCACAGCCTAAAGTGTTTGAAGAGAAGAAATAATTAAAAATGGTGCTATTCTACATGTATGCTATATTATTCTGAACGGCAAATTTGACATAACCAGAAAAGTTATTTCCATTTTTCTGTGTAAAAAACTCTAGGCAAGACAAATTTGTAGTCATTCTCAGTAAAGAAGAGTCAAAACTTTTAAGAAAGTGTTTGGAAGCTGGATTCATAGATGACACATTGGATGATAAACTTCACTCTTGATTCATGACTTGTCATGTATTAAATGATTTTGTATTAAATAAGAGTTATGACAAAACTTCAGAGACAATCTATATTGTTTTAATATAAAAAGATTCCCAAGAACTATGACATCATGAGTAACTCTAGCAGGGTTATCTTTTCTCATGATGGGAGAGAGGAAATTAACCAGGAATGGCATTGTTGAAAATAAAGAAAATGAAGAAATAGTTCTTAAAGCTGAAAAGAATAAGATGGTCCCTCTACACATAAAGGGTCCTTTACATTCCCTGCTTGTAAAATTGCAATTCATAAGAACCTCTCCTCTAGACATTATTCTAAATAGTTACTGATAAACACTATATTTAACATGTACCCATGAATTCTGTAATACATATTGGAGCCAATTTACTTATATAAATAAGAACTATATAAAAATATTTTCTTGGACTGCTGCATGTCCTCAGGGACTACTCAGGAAATGGCCACTCTAAACCTGTCCTAACAAAGCTTTACGAAAAGCCTCAAAATAATTAATTTCACCTGCAAGTAACAATAATCTTTAAGAATGGTAAATTCTGGCACAATATAATTATAACATCCAGAATCCAATAACAAATCTCTCAAAATGTATGAAGAAGTTGAAAATATAACCTATCAGAGGATAGATAGTCTACAGAGACAGAGCCAGTAATGAAAGAGATGATGGAATCAACAAACAGAAACCCTCAAATGGTTATTATAAATAGGTGGATTTGGCCAAGTGCTGTGGCTTACACCTGAAGAATCCCAATTCTTTGGAATGCCAAGGCAGGAGGACCACTTGAGGCCAGGAGTTTGAGACCAGTCTGAGTAACATAGTAAGTCTCTATAAAAAAATAATAATAATAAATCAGTTGGTGTGGTAGTATGCCTGTGGTCCCAGTTACTCAGGAAGCTGAGGTGGGAGGATCACATGATCCCAGGAGTTCAAGGTTGCAGTGAGCTATGATCTTACCACTGCACTCCAGCTTAGGCCACAGAATGAGAACCAATCTCAGAAAGGAAAAAAGGAAGGGAAAGAATTGAGCAAAAGTGTGGAAATTATGAAAATAAAAATGATAAAAATTCAATTATTTTAGAGATGAGAAATTTCCTCAAATGAATATTTTGCTGCAGAAACGTAGACACTGGAGAAACAAAATATCAGTAAACTTGAAGATATAACAATAGAAGCAATTCAAAATGAAGCACAGCGAATAAAAGACTTAAAAAGCTGTAATGATCTACATGACAATATCAAGTATTCTAATGAATATAGTCTCAAAAAAGTAGGGAAGTAGGGAAGAATTCACACACAAAAAATACTGCCTAAAACCTTACCTAATTTGGTGAAAACTGTAAACTGAAAGATTCACAAAATATAACCAAGCACACTAAAGCATATCATACTCAAATTGCTAAAAAACTGTGATAAAGAGAAAATTTGGAAAGCAGCCAGAGAAAAAGTTGCATTGTGTTCAGTGGAACAAAAATAATAAGGATTACAAACATCCCATGAGAAACTAGTCAAGCTAAAAGACTTTGGAAAAATATTGTACCAAACAAGAAAAAAAAAATAATTGCCAACCCAGAATTTTTTCGAGCAAAAATACCCTTTCTGGATTTAAGTAAAATAATAATTAATTTTTTTCTGGAAAAGTAAAAGCTAAGTGAATATGTTACCAGCAAAACTGAACTACAAAAAAATTGTAATAGTTATTAAGTTAAAAGGAAAAGATATGGTTTAAATGCTGTGTTTTAAGTCTTGTGCTTACTTTGAGTAGGTAGAGATTTGACATGCTATTACTGCCTTTGTAAGCATGACGACTAATATTTTATTTTTAAAATTCATACTTTTATTACCTCTCAAATGAACAGGTCTCAGCTTAGTAACCAAAACATAAACAGTCTAGGCCAATGTCTGTGGTTAAAATGAGTTAAAGGCCCTCAAATTTTGCAAATTAATTTGTTTCAGACTATTTAAAAAGCTATTGATTTTTAAATTTAGTCCAGTTTGTCTTTCATGCATTCTTTTATCATTTGGAACATTTTACTGTAATCTGTTTTTTGCTGTTGTTGTTTTTACATTGAATGCTTTAGACTTAATTTGGTAAAGCTGGAATTAAATTGTACAGTGAGATAAACCAAAGTTTGATTCATACTAATTTTAATTTCACTTGGAGAATATTTTCATAATTATCTAGTGCCCCTCACTAGACCCACTAGAGAATGAATTAAAACTTTACAGATTATTTGAGTAAATTTCAAATATGTTTTGTTGTTGTTGGAGTTGCACTCTGTCACCCATACTGGAGTGCAGTGGCACGCTCCCAGCCACCACAGCCTCAACATGCTGGGCTCCTGTGATCATTCAGCCTCAGCCTTACAACTAGCCAGAACTACAGGCACGCAATACCATGCCCTGCTATTTTTTTTTTAATTTATTGTAGAGACAAGGTCTAGCCAAGTCGCTCAGGTGGGTCATGAACCCGTGGGCCCAGGCAATCTTCTCGCCTTGGCCTCCCAAAGTGCTGGGATTACAGGTTGAGCCACCAAGCCTGGCCTCTAATATTTTTAAATGTAACTTAGCCTCTGTTATTTTTAACTTTTGCTGTAATATGTAAGCCAATTTATTGAGTATCAAAATATTTATCCCTTCTTCTAATCAGCATTTGTTTTAGATGAAGTATTTTTCACTGGAAAATAAATAGGTATAGAAAAATTACACCTGCAACAGAACACGGAGGAAAATACACTGTTATATTAGAAAATCAGTTTGAATAGAAATCTACTTCCTATATTTTCATTCATCAAACTCAAGAACATTTTTTATCTAAAATATGTTATGTGCACATCACTTAGTTATAAAGAGTAAAAAAGTAGCTCATTGTATCCATTCAAGAGTTCTCACAGAAAGATTTTACTGTCAGCACAAATGGAAATAGCTTAACTTGATAAATGTTTCTTAGAATTGAGTCTGCCCACCAAAGGTAGATGTATAAATTCATGAAATTTTATGCATGTATACTAAGATTGCTAAACAATTTTAACAATATCAAGTATTGCTTTAAATAAAGACTTCCTCCATTTTGGAAAGCTTTTTTCTTTATGAATCTGAGTTTTTTTCTTAAATAAACTTGAAAGTATTTTCTTTTCTTTTCCAGTTAAGTATTCAGGTGAGCATATTATATTTTTGGTGTTATATGACACATGGTTATTATGAATGGTCTTTTCTACCATGTAGAACATAAATGGCTTAATAGTCTATTTGTTTTTGCTAATAATATATTTTTCCATGTATCTGGCCAAAAGCTATTCAGTCACTGGATGAAAACAAAAACTTGCCGGGCTCGGTGGCTCAACCTGTAATCCTGCGCCTTTGGGAGGCTGAGGTGAGTGGATTGCCTGAGCCCGCAGGTTCGAGACCCGCCTGGGCAGCGATACCTCATCTCTACAATAAATCAAAAAAAAAAAAAAAAAATCAGCCGGGCGTGGTAGCGCGCGCCTGTAATTCCAGCTACTTGGAAGGCTGAGGTGGAAGGATCGCTGGAGTCCAGCAGGTCGAGGCTGCGGTGGCCGGGAGCGGCCACTGCACTCCAGTCTGGGCGACAGAGTGAGACTCCAACTCAAAAAAAAAAAAAAAAAGAAAACAAAAACTTGCAGGACATAACTCCAATAAGAACAGGAAAAGAACCCAAAGGCATGTGCACATGTATATGAATGTGTCACATACATGTGCACGAACACACATATTCAATGTGTTCACAGTCACCCAACAACCAAAACTACCTGAAATAAGCATCAGGAATAGATTGAAAAGAGCAGTGAAATTACATTCACATACCATTTTCAAGTAAAAGTGCAAAGGAAATAAAGCTTAGGTCCTGTAATTGATGATCCAAAGCACTTACGAACAATGAGAGTGGACTGCAAAATATTTATATCAATCTTTACAGACATCTTCTCTCACACTGATAAAAACATATCTATCCAGCATTGCCATAGACATTTCCACTGATATATTATTAACAGCATCCATCAATCCACAACCTGCATTGAGATAGTGAAATCTGACAGTCTTCTGATTGCACTCTCTAAGGCCTGAATCTTTCTGCTTTTGATTTTCCCACTTCACTCTTCAGACAATTTTATCTTAGCATCTTGCTCCATTGCATTTTGTAACTACTTGATAAATCTTTGTTTCCTGCTATTTGTATGTTAATGCTTTTTGTTTTAAATTTCATAATGGAGAAAATACAAAAATATAAGAATTCAAGAATATAAAGCTTCTACAAATGTTACCATTTTTCTCTTTCATTTTACCCCAAAGTCTATAAATTAAATAAATATATTTATTAAAATAAATCTATTTTAAAATATAATTTAAAATAAAGAAGATAAATTGTTCATATTCTTTAATTAAACATATGTGTTTACTAAACATTTTTATAGTTTTTCTAGGTATTTTTGTTATTTATTTTTTATAATATTAAGATTCACCAATTTTGTCTTAATATAACAAAACTAAATGACAGGCATGCCAAATTATCTTTGTACTGAGTTTTTAGCTAAAATATATATAAAACATTATAAATCTACTGCAAGTTTAGATAATACTACTTTAATCAATACTCATAATAGGATGATATTTTAATGTGAACTAATTTTAATAAATATCACTTAAAAGTTTTTTCCAGGAAGGCACCTAGACAAGAAATAGCGGATTTGCATTGAGGAATTACCCTCACAGTGGGCTTACAATGTATTCCTGAGCAACTAGCAGGTTCAAATGTGAATTTGCATGGTGCTTTTTATTATATATTTCTAAAATGTATTTATTCCAATTCCGTTTGGATCCTGTGGTAACAGTAATGGTGGTAAGGATGATAGCTAATATTTACTGAAAGCTTACTGTGTTCTTGGACTATATGAAGGCTTTATACAAGATTTTTCATCTAATCCTCCCATCAGCCCTATGAAGTAAGGAGTATTATTATATTCATTTTACAGAGGGGAAATTGAAGTTCAGAAAATCAAAGAGTTGCCCTATTATATGAAGACTCTATAAAGAGTTTTCAGGGGTAGTGATTAGATTGATTCATCTAAAATAAGATTGTGCAAGGGCAACAACCAGTGGAAAATAGGAGTGGGCAAACAAGTTGAACAAAATAAAAAGAGCCAGAATAAAGAGTTTCAAGGCAATGGAAAACGTCATGTTTTAGTAGTTTGATTTTGGAGTCAGACCAGGATTGAGTCCCATCTTTACCAGTTTCTTGTCAACCTTGTAAGATCACTGTGAGGACTGGACGAGATGAGGAAGACAGCACAAAGCGGAAGCAATTAATACGTCTACAACATTCCATCATTGACCATGACTCTTCAGGTAAAAGGTAATCAATGGAAGTTTTGTTGCTGCTGTTGTTTTATTGTAGAGGTGTCTCACCAAGTCTTCCAAGTTGGTTGAATCTGTGGACTCAGGCAATCCTCTCACCTCAGTCTTTCAAAGTGCTGGGATCACTGGGGTGAGCCACTATACCCAGCCTCACTGGGAGGTTTTGAGCAAATATAAGGTGGAGTTAGAAATCTCCAAGATATCTCTCTGGTGGAAATAATAAATTAGAAATTATGCAAATTGAATGCAAAAAATTTCAATTAAAAGCTAAACTGCAGTTGTAATTCTTTTTTTTTCTTAGGGTCTGGTAATTACAGTGAAAGAGAATATAAAGGAAAGAAAGGGAAAGGGAGGGGAGGGGAAAAGGAGGAAAGAGAGAGAGGAGAGGGGAGCAGGGAAAGGGAGGGGAAGGAAGGGAAGAAGTAAGGGGAAGGAAAAGGGAAGAGAACAGACATGTATAAAACATTTGTAAGTCTTGGACAGTGTCTGAATAAAGAGTTCAAGTTTCTAAATTTAAATAACTACAGATTTTTAGAGACGAATTCTCATCTAGACTAACCAAATGGTTTGATTTCATTTGTAACATTCTTGCCAAGTAGTGACAGAAAATATATTGAACACTTTCTGCTGACAGGAATAAGCTCTCAAAATAGAGCATTTTACTTCCAGCAACTTTAACTATTTAAAAACCAGGTCCTCATTACAGTGACCTAAAAATCTCATCTCTATCTAGTGTTCTGGACACTAGTTCCTGAATATATGTAATTTGACTTAATTTTCACACATAAAGTTCTTCAGATAACCCTCCGTTCACCCTTTCTACAAAGTCCCTCAGTCCATTAAATTATTTGTAATTCTTCTTGCTATCTGTATTCTTCCCTGAATAGGTTCTTGTTTTTCCATACCCTTTTAAAGAGTGAACCTCTTTTCCTGAAGAATGGTCACAGTCGAGTGTGATATGGGGAAGCTAAGCACAGATGCTGTAAAAGGTGTCTCCAGTGTGTTAGAGACAGAGACAGAGAAGCATTTACTCACTCTGCCTAGAGAAGAATTACAAGTCTCCACCATGTAATAAGATTTGAACTTGGATGATTAGAAATTTCTGTTAGAAGAGAATGACTCCAGTCCACATATTTCAATGAACAGAGCTTGAAGAAAAATCATATTCAGCATGCTAGAGGAAAAGCTGAATCCATGGAAGATAAATGATATTTTAGAGCTCCTAAACAATAATGTTGGAAAACAAAGTTACAAAACATAACATGAGTTCCAGGACAAGCTTTGTCTGTGAAACTCTCCACTGAGGAGAACGCAAAGAGACTCTGATTCTCTCCCCAGAGGTTGCAAATCCCATCGTCTGCAGCCTACTCTTCAAATGGAGCTCAACGGTAGACTTTGCTGAGGCATCGCCAAGGTCTGGGCAGCTACTGTGGTGACTGCAGCTGCTGCCCCGGCCAGCAGCCATTCCAGACCACACTGCCAGTGCCTGGGGCGGGCCGCGGCCTCCTCCGAGGCAGTGGAGCTGCGCGGCCCCCTCTGAGGCACTGGAGCTGCAGGCGCGGCATCCTCCGAGGCACTGGAGCCAGCACTGCCACCACCCCCCTTCCGAGGCAGCAGAGGCACCGCCACCCCCCTCTCTGAGGCGACCGAGCCACCACCGCACCCTCCTCTGAGGCAGCCAAACTGCCACCTCCTCTGCCTCCTCCGAGGAAGCCGAGCAGCCACCTCCTCAGAGGCAGTCACCACACAGAGGCGGCCATTACATATCGCACCACCTGTGCCAGTGGCCCAGCCGCCACTGTTGCTGCTGCTGCCGCCAAGGCAGGCATTCCACATCATGCCATCAGAGACTGAGGGGCGGGCAAGCAGCTGAGATAAAGACCATCTGGAGTGAGGGATAACACCACCTGCTGGCGATTCAAGCCCTCCACCAGCAAGCGCTGGTCCGAGGCGTGGGGATCCTCAGTCCCACGCAGGGCTGGATACTGTGTCCCCCTGCTGCTGCTGTTCCACCACGTGCGTGGAAGTCTCGGGTCTCAGCTATCTCCCTGGCTACATCGTCTCTCATCATCACCAAGCCGCTGGTCACTCAGGGAGTATCTCGACGCCCGCCCCTCAGAGACACCAGTCCCATTCCTGGTTGAAGTACCCTGTGGGGGCCCAGGGCCACTTGCGCCACTCACCACCTACTGTTGGAGCTTTGGAGCTCTGGAGCTCCGGGCCCACCCTGGCTGAGGCACTCAGCTCATGACCCCAAGCTTGGGGACCCAGACAAGTGGAAAGAAAGAGATCTATGAAAGAGAATCTGCCTCCGCCTTTCTCCAGGAAAGATTTCCATTGCCCTGCCCACCTATCAAGAAACTCCACCTTGGTTCCTAAGATACCTTGTTAAACAGGAGACAAGGCCTCACCCTTAAGCTGAATCAGATAAAAGCAACTCCCAGGAAGCCAAACCCAAGCTGTGAGTAAACCAAGCTGCCTGCAATGGAAAAACAAAGGGGAGAGGCCGGAGATCAGAGCTGAAGTGATTTTAGTCTGATCTCTTATTGTGACTTATGATTTTATCATTTTGACTGTTTATTGTGTTCACATCCGTTGTTTGCCTTCTGACACACTGTTTCATGTTTCATATTGGTCTGTCTCTGTGTAGCTATCAGTATTCTTTAGGAAATCTTTCTTACATGTCTTCTTCCACATCTCTATGGCCTTGTGTCTCTTTCTCACCAGGTAGTTGGTATGTATGTCTGTTTTTCCTCTCGCTCTTCTCTCTCTCTAACTTCCTATTGACACTCCCTTCCTCCATTACTTTCCTCTATTATACCCCCATTTTAATCTAGAAACCAAGACTATATACTGCTGAACGGACAGATTGTAAGGCAGAGGGAAATAGGTTCCAGTGTCTTCATGCACCTGTTTGTAGGTGCTAGAATCAGCATATACACTCTGAACCACAGCTTCCCTCTCAATTAAACCTCAAAACTGCAAAAAGTACAGATTGCAGCCTACACTACAACCTCAAAAGTGAACAAAGCCAGAAGACCCTCATAAGGAAGAACAGGATATAGCAGAAGAGAAATAAAAGCAACCTCACCTTCCCCCAAAAACAGAATTAAAGAATGGGATGGAAAGTGGGAGACAGAGAAAAAGCTACACAAATGAAGAAAAACCCAAAGAAGAGTATGGGCCTCTCCCAGACCCCTGGGAGGGCAGACACTGAGAAAACTGACTTCAGAATGCAAACACTGAAGAGCCCCCAGAATGAAGGGTCTCAAACTACAAACGTTGATATCAAGACAATAATGGAGAGACTAAAAAGAATTGAGGAGACACAAGAAGAAACTAGGAAGGAGCTGATATCTGAGATAACAGTAAAAAAGAATACTGTGAATGAAATAAATAACAAACTGATAAGCATTGAAAGCAGAATTACCCAAGCAGAAGAAAGAATCTCAGAGTTTGAGGATCAAAATATAGAAATAACCCAAACTCTTAAAAACACAGAAAACAAGCTCAAAAAGACAGAACAAAACCATCAAGAGATGAGCGATTACTTCAAGAGACCAAACCTAAGAGTAATTGGCATACCTGAGGCAGAAAGAGAGACAGAGACCACACTAGAACAAACTTTCCATGAGATCATTTAAGAAAACTTCCTTTATCTAATCAGTGATGCAAAAATTGAAACACAAGAGATTCAGAGAACTGCAAGACAACAAATGAGAAGACCAACTCCTAGACACATAATAATTCACTTAAGCAGTGTAGGCATAAAAGAAAAAATCCTAAAGGCAGCAAAAGAAAGAGGCCAGATCACCTACCATGGGAGACCAATCAGAATAGCAGCAGATTTATCTACAGAAACCCTACAGGCTAGGAGAGCTTGGAGCCCTATCTTCAAAGTCCTAAAAGATAAACAATTTCAACCAAGAATAATTTACCCGGCCAAGCTAAGCTTCATCAGTGAGGGAGAATTAAAATATTTCCGAGATATCCAATCCCTAAGAACGTATGCTGCCACCAAACCACCTCTACATGAAACACTTAAGAAAGTACTAAACACAGAAGAAAAGGAAAAAAGAACAACGTTCTTCAAGAGTACAGGGAACAGAATAAAATATACATGAACCAACCCCAAAACCAAAAGAAAGACAAAAAAGAACCAAGTGAAAGAACAACAACTCTGTAAGAATTCTATGATAGGTATGAACTCTCACATTTGAATAATTAGCCTGAATGTGAATGGACTAAACGCACCACTGAAAAGACATAGAATGGCAAAATGGATAAAATATCACCAGGCAACAATATACTGCCTTCAAGAGACTCATCTCACTAGAAAAGACATACACAGACTCAAAGTAAGAGGATGGGAAACAAACTTTCAGGCAAATGGAACACAAAAGAAAGGAGGAGTCATGATTCTAATCTCAGACAAAATACCATTTAAGCTATCAAAAATTAAAAAAGATACAGACGGCCACTACATAAAGATAAAAGGCTCAATCCATCAACAAGAAATATCTATCCTAAACATATATGCACCCAACATAGGTGCGCCAACTTTCATAAAGCAACTTCTTTGAAAAGTAAAGAAAGATATTGACTCTAACACTATCATAACTGGGGACTTTAATACCCCACTCACAACCCTAGACAGATCATCAGGACAAAAAATCAGCAAGGAGATCCGGAACCTCAGTGTGACTTTGGACCAAATGGACTTAATTGATACCTACAGAACACTCCATCCAAAGACCACAGAATACACATTCTACTCATCACCACATGGAACATAGTCTAAGATCGACCACATACTCGGCCATAAATCAAGTATAAGCAAATTTAAAAGGACCGAAATTCTACGAAACACCTTCTCGGACCACAGTGGAATAAAAATAAACATTGACACCAACAAAGTCCCCCCAAAACCCACAAAGATATGGACACTAAACAGCATGATGCTAAACAACTCCTGAGTCAATGATGAAATCAAAACAGGGATCAAAAAATACCTGGAAACAAATGAAAATGAAGAAACAGCCAGGCTCGGTGGCTCAGCCTGTAATCCCATGCCCTTGGGAGGCTGAGGTGAGTGAATTGCCTGAGCCCGTGGGTTCGAGACCCGCCTGGGCAGTGAGACCTCATCTCTACAATAAATCAAAAAATCAGCTGGGCGTGGTGGCGCATGCCTGTAATTCCGGCTACTCGGAAGGCTGAGGCAGAAGGATCGCCGGAGCCCAGCAGGCCGAGGCTGCGGTGGCCGGGAGCAGCCACTGCACTCCAGTCTGGGTGACAGAGTGAGAATCCAACTCAAAAAAAAAAAAAAAAAAAAAAAAAAACAGACAAACAAAAAAAAAGAAAATGAAGAAACATCTTACCAAAATCTCTGGGATGCCTTAAAAGCTGCCGTAAGAGGGGAATTTATATCCCTACAAACACACATGAAGAAAATGGAAGGAACACAAACTAGCAGCCTAACAAGCAACCTAAGGAAGCTGGAAAAGCAAGACCACAAAACCCCTAATTTCAGCAGAAGAATCCAGATCACCAAAATAAAAGCCCAAATCCAGGACATAGAAGACAAAAAAATAATACCAAAAATCAGTGAAACAAAAAGCTGGCTCTTTGAAAGGATACACAAGATCAATGGTCCCCTAGCTAGACTGACCAAGAAAAAATGAGAAAAAAACCAAATAAGCACAATCAGAAACACAAAAGATGAAGTCATATCTGACCCTGAAGAAATACAAAAGATCATTAGAGACTACTACGTACACTTGTATGGAAACAAACTTGAAAACCTTAAGGAAATGGAGAACTTTCTGACATCACACAACCTACCTAGGTTGGAACCAGAAGAAATCGAGACCCTAAATAGACCAATAACAATCAAGGAAATCGACTATGTAATAAGAAAACTACATACCAAAAAAAGCCCTGGTCCAGATGACTTTCCAGCAGAATTCTATAAGACATTTAAGGAGGAACTGATTCCAATCCTACTGAAGGTATTCCAGGAGATTGAAAAAGATGGAACTCTCCCCAAATCATTTTATGAAGCCAACATCACATTGATACCTAACCAGGTAAAGATCCAACAAAGAACGAGAACTACAGGCCAATATCTTTGATGAACATAGATGCTAAAATTCTCAACAAGATCCTAGTGAACCGGATTCAACAACACATCTCAAAAATCATCCATCATGACCAAGTAAGCTTCATTCCTGGGATGCAAGGCTGCTTCAACATTCATAAAACCATAAATGTAATTAAATACATCAACAGATGTCAAAACAAACACCACATGATTATATCATTAGATACAGAAAAAGCTTTTGATAAAATCCAGTACCCCTTCTTGATAAAAACCCTTGAACATATAGGCATATGGGGAACATACCTCAAAATAGCAAAAGCCATCTACGAGAAACCAACAGTCAGCATACTCCTAAACGGACAAAAATTTGAATCATTTCCCCTGAAAACTGGAAGAAGACAAGGATGCCCACTCTCACTCCTCCTGTTCAACATAGTATTGGAAGTCCTGGCTCGAGCAATCAGAGAAGAGAAGGCAATCAGGGGTATCCAAATAGGAAAAGAGGAAGTCAAATTATCTCTCTTTGCAGATGATATGATTGTGTACCTTGACAACCTAAGAGAATCTGTCAAAAACCTCCTTACACTGATAAGGGCCTTTGGCAAAGTCTCAGGATACAAAATAAGTGTGCAAAAGACAATGACATTTCTTTACACCACTAATAAACAAACAGAAATCCAAATAAAAAACACAATTCCATTCACAATAGCCACAAAAAAAATGAAATACCTTGGCATCTTCCTGACCAGAGACGTGAAAGATCTATACAATGAAAACTACAAAACACTGCTCAAAGAAATCAAAGATGACACAAACAAGTGGAAAAATATCCCATGCTCATGGATTGGAAGAATCAACATTGTGAAGATATCCATCTTATCTAAGGCAATCTACAAATTCAATGCAATACCCATCAAATTACCAGCAACTTTCTTCTCAGACCTAGAAAAAACAACACAGAAATTCATATGGAAACACAAACATCCAAGAATAGCCAGAATAATTCTCAGCAAAAAAAAAAAAAACAAAGCAGGTGGTATCACATTACCTGGCTTCAAACTTTACTATAAAGCTACAATCATCAAAACAGCTTGGTACTGGTATAGGAACAGGCATATAGATCAATGGAATAGAATTGAGATTCCAGAAGCAAAACCTCAATTTTTCAACCAACTCATCTTTGACAAAGCCTCCACCACCCACCACTGGGGAGAGGAGAACCTATTCAGTAAATAGTGCTGGGGAAACTGGTTGACCACATGCAGAAGATTGAAACAGGACCCCTATCTATCCCCATGCACAACGGTTAACTCCAAATGGATCAGAGACCTAAATGTAAAACCTCATACCATAAGAACCTTAGAAAATGAAAGACATACCCTCATGGAAATCGGAACTGGCCTCCAATTCCTGAACAAAACCCAAAACCCACAGCTCATAAGAGAGAAAGAGAGAGGAAAGACAAGTGGGACCTTATTAAACTGACACGCTTCTGCAAAGCCAAAGAAACCATCAAGATAGCAGGGAGACAGCCTACAGACTGGGAAAAAGTATTTGCCAACACCAGGTCAGACAAAGGCTTAATATCTTTGATCTACAAGGAACTCAAACATGCTGAAAAGAAAAAAACAAACAACTCCATTATAAAATGGGCAAAAGATATGAACAGACACTTTACAAAGGAAGACATTGGAGCAGCCAACAGACATATGAAGAAATGTTCAACCTCACTAATCATCAGGGAGATGCAAATCAAAACCACACTGAGATACAACCTAACTCCAGTCAGAATGGCAATTATCAACAACTCAAAAAATAACAGCTGCTGGAGAGGGTGTGGAGAAAAGGGAACACTTCTACACTGTTGGTGGGAGTGTAAACTAGTGCAACCTCTATGGAAAGCAGTGTGGCAATTCCTAAAAGCTTTAAATATCAACCTCCCATACGACCCCACAATCCTCCTACTGAGAATATACCCTAAAGAACTCAAATCACTCTATAAAAAAAGATACCTGCACACATATGTTTATCACAGCACTGTTCACAATAGCACGGACCTGGGAGCAACCATGCTGCCCATCAAAAGAGGACTGGATTTTAAAAATGTGGTATATATACATGATGGAATACTACGTGGCCATAAAAAAGAACAAAATCATGAATTTCACAGCCACCTAGATGGAACTAGAGTCTATAATACTGAGTGACCTCTCACAAAAACAAAGGTCCGAGTATCACATATTCTCACTCATATAATGGACCTTGAACATCCAACCTAATACTATAAGAAAATGATTGACAGTTGTGGGAAACTATGGGGGGGAGGGAGATGGGATTAACGGTAGCAAATATCTGTCTGGGGATGGGGAAACACCTCTTATCAATAGGGCGCCTGAATGAAACGTATTTGTATACCTAACCCTTAACTGTACCCCACAACATCATAATAAAAAATATTGATTATAAAAAAAACAGAACACACGTGTATAGTATGCTAATAGTTGACAAAATTGCATTTTCATCATGTAATAGTCTTTATTATTATTACTTTCTAAGATCTCTAAAATCATAAATTTATTTTCATTATACTTGCTCCTGCTATCAAGGTACATTGTACCCTGTATTTGAATTTAGTCAGATCATTAACTCCAACATATAAGTCATCAGTCAAGCATATTATAGGTATTTCTTTGATGATTCTGTCACATATTTTTCTTACCATCCCAATTTTCCGTGTTTGTTTTGTTCATTCTATTATAAAATATAGTGCCTAGAATACAGCATAAGGAATTCTGGCAATTATATTTTTCATCACACAAAATTTAAATCAAAATGGACCATGGACCTAAATGTAAATTTTAAAACTAAAAAATGTCTAGAAGAACGTATAGATCTTTGTGGCCTTGTGATAGGCAATAGTTTCTTATATACAATATCAAAAGCATGAACCTTAAAGAAAAAAAGATAAATTAGACTCCATCAAAATCAATAATCTTTGCCTTCCTAAAAGCAGAGAGGCAAGCCACAGATTGAGAGAAAATTAATTACAAACATGTATCTGATAAAGTCTTGTATCCAGATTATATAAAGAACATTGGAAACACGATGATTCAAAAGGCATACAATCTAAAAAAAAAAGTAGGCAGAAGTTTTTAAAAGACACTTTAAAGAAATATATTTTATATCATCATTTGAAAAGATGCCTGACATTATTAGTCATTAGGGAAAGGCAAGTTAAAACCATATGAAATGCCACTACATGTCTATTAGAAAAGCTAAAATGAAAAACTGATAATATCAAGTGTCACTGAGGATGTAGAACAGAGGGAACACATAACTTGATTCTGGAAAAGCAAAACGACATAACCACTTTGGAAAATAATGTGTCAGTATTTTAAAAATTAAGCATACAGTTGTAATTCCCTACCTATTTCACTCCTATGTAAGTACCTATAGGAAAGACATAAAGGTTATCCATACAAAAGTATGTACACAAATATTTATAACATCTTCATTTGTAATCACCAAAACCAGAAGCAGGATCAATAAACAAATTGTCTCATATCCACACAATGGAATATAATTAATTAAAAGGAATGAGTTACTGACACATGAAAACACATGTATCTCTACATGTATTGATGTATATAATGGGTGGATCTTAAGCTAATCATGCTGAGAAAAAGACCCCCAAAAAGGCCCCATTATTAATTTCATTTAAATAAAATTTTAGAGAATGTAAATTAATCTCTAAGTGATAGGAAGCAGATCAGTGGTCGCCTGGGGTGGGGGTCAAAGGGGGCTGCAAGGGGCAGGAGGGAGTGATTATGAAATTTGGTATAAGTAAACCTATAAGATGATGAAGATCCTCAAAAATATCACTCAAAGCGTTTCATGGCTGTAAATATATTTTTAAATGAGTAAATTGTACACATTAACTTTGTCCAGTTTATTGTGTGTGAATTATACCACATTAAAGATGCTTTGAAAGAATGCATCTGACGATTCTTTCCATCTGAGCATAGCTCCCAATCTTATGCTAAGAGGGTGTGTGTCGTTCTTTCTTAGATCTTGTCTCTTAGCACACATTAATAGAAAAGCAAAATTTATGTTTCTCAACAATTTCTTAAGAACCCAGAAGAGAATAATCATAACAAACGATGGAAAGCATCTCATTAGGCCTGGAAAAAAGAACTTTGATAGAAGACCTGCATAATCGAAGGAAGAAAAGACAAATAGCTCTGGGAAATCTATCACCAAAAATGCATAGCAACCCTGTGGATAAATAATTTATCTTTTTTTGGTAAATGTTTGTTTTGTTTCTCTGCTTGGAGCTCATTTAAGAAGACAATTTAGATCTTTTCCAGCAATTGCATTGAATAGTTCCTAGCACACATCTGTTCTCAGTAAATGCTGGATAAATGAATAAATGAATGAAAAATGGATAACATCATGCATACCATAGAATAGAAACCTGCTTTGGGAAGAAGATGAAGAATTGTTCACCAAAAAATAATTGGGAAAATGATTGGAAATCACACCAATGACTTCGGGAAATTGTAGCTACTCTTATTTGAATCTCTTTTGTTTTCAGGTCATTTTACACAAATAACCTGTAACCGTTAAGTAACATACAAAGTAGACATTATTATGATGATTACAATTTTTTAAATCTTGTATTCACTGGGTTAAATGACTTGTCTGTGATAATCCTGCAACTAAACTGTGGGCTCTGCTTCCTGGAGGAGTTAGCATTTAAAGTCAAGCCTGCTGAGTACCACGACCTTGCTTTTTCCACTACAGCTTGCTGGTACCTAAAAGGTTCCGTCAAATTCACAAAAAATTAATGATCATAATTTGAAATTCAAATAATAATAAAATATAGTGAATATTCTCTCCTTCCATCATTGATCTTGAAGGGATAGAATTGGAATATGCCTTTAGAAGAATAGAAGCTATTAACATGTCTAGTTTCATGAGGAACTAGATGCTGGATATATTTCTACCTAACAGGAAACAAACAAATCATAGGGACAATGAACTCAGGTTCTGAAGCATTTTATAAGAGTAAGGGAGAATTTCATTTATTTAGACACATCATAAGTTTTATTCCACTGAAAACATTATCTGATAAGTTGTTGACCTTCCTTACTGAAAATGTCATCTTCTAGAAGATAAAAGACATGATGATTGAAACCACAAATGACATGTAGGAGCAAATAAAAGGAGAGAGGAATATAAGTGATGTCATTAAGTAAGTGTATTATCAACTGCCTGGTCAAACGAAGAGAATGGATGTCTTCTTGACACAGATCAATATCCAAGTTGGATATCTCTTAGAAATTCCATTGTGCATTCAACTCCAGATTGAAGCCCTTGTGCTGATTCCAGGATATTTTCTCTCCCATTGTCACCATCTTCATCCACTGCACTCAATAGTATTATCAGGAATAATTAGAAAATAAAAAAGAAAGTGAAGATTAGTAAATACACTATTTACTTTGATTCTCGACATTTGAAATTAAAGCAAAGAAATTAAAAATGTACTTTGTTAGAGTGATTAAAGTAAATGAATAGGTTTATTATAAGAAATGGTCACTAGGTAAATATAGCTATGTGTTCAGGAACACTGTTGTAGTTGATGTTGATGAAAGTTTTGAAGCCACATGTAGAGATGCAGGTTAAAGCTCTGGACTTAAAAGAAGTCTCTAAGAAAAAAAACATAAGGTGATTTCTTTTACCCATGCCAGCTGTGGTATGTCACTCTTTCTTTTCCCCCTTCTTTGTCTAGTAAACTTTGTATGAAAACTAAAAAAAAAAAAGAAAGAAAGAAAGAAAGAAAAATACAGAGAAAAGAGCAACAGGTCAGCGATAGAAGCTGTTACCCAAGGATGTGGGGTAATATTAGTTAAGAAAGTAGAAGTCATGGTTTCCGCTAAACTGGGAACCAAAGTGTTTGCATGCCAATTAGAACTTATTTTTTATGTTTAAAATTCAAGAATCTTAGCTGTGCTCAGTGGCTCAGCCTGTAATCCCAGCACTTTGGGGGTTCATGAGTGGATTGCCTGATCCTGCGAGTTCAAGAACAACCTGGGCAACTTTACCAGATCTCATTTCTACAATAAATAATTTAAAATTACCCAGGCATGGCAGCACATGCCTGTAGTTCTGGCTACTTGGAAGGCTGTGGTAGATAGATCACTGAGCCCAGCAAGTCGACTCTGGGTTAGCCATGAGCATGCTACTACTGCACTCCAGCATGGGCCCCATGGAAGATTCCAACTCAAAAAAAAAAAACCCAAAAAATAAAATTCAAGAATCCTTGCTTTCTGGGCACAGTGGCTCACGCCTATAATCCCAGCACTTTGGGAGGCTGAGGTGAGAGGATTTCCGGAGCCCATGGGTTTAAGACCTACCCAGGCAACTTGGCGAGACCTCATCTCTACAATAAATAAAAAATTAGCCGAGCATAGTGGCATGCGCCTATAGTTCCAGCTACTTGGAAGACTGTGGAACGCTCACCTGAGCTCAGCAGGTCAGGGCTGAGGTGGCTGTGACTGTGACACTGCCCTCCAGCCTGGGCAACGGAGTGAGATTCTAGCTCTAAATAAATAAAATGAATAAATAAAAATAAAATTCAAGAATCCTGTAAGGCAGTAGACCACTTTGCAATGAAGTCTCTTCTGGTTTTAAATCTTAAGAGAGTAGACCACTTGAAATGAAGTCTCTTCTAGTTTTAAATCTTAGTTATTTGGAAACACAGAAACATTACAACTAGGTGAGTTTTTAAAAGAGCAAATGGACATATTCCCAATTAAAAGGATGATTTTTGTGGTCAGTGATAACATTTTGGATTGAATGCTTTATATATGCTGCCAAAGGAGCTTTGCAGTCCTTTAGAGAAACTCATTTTCTGGCAGAAGTTAGAGCATTTCTGGTATTAAAAAAAAATCAATGAGAGGAAAAGTAAGAAGGATGAGTGGTAAACTCTCATTTAAAAACCAGAACACTCAACAAAATACCTCTTTGCAACCTTTCAGTGAGACAGGACTTTTAAAATTTCAGCTGGAACAGCCTGCGTTCCATATTTCTGAGCCTGGATGACATAGAGGTCACAGATTTACTGTGGGACAAGTTAGAATCACTTACATATTATCCTAAATTTAGGCTTGGCCTTAGATTTTTTGCTGAAATGAAAGGTATGGTAATAAACTGAAACTTTGCTGCTTTTTTCATTTCTACTTGCAGTTTAAAAAAATCATAAAATAAATTGTGTTTAAGGAAACTACAGAACTCATCGAACTCTGCCTCCTTAAAATGATTAAGTCTCTTTATGCCCCAACCAGTTCTGAACTGCTTTCTATGTGACCTTGTGGTACATCCTAAATAGCCTTTCTTAGTAGGGAGGCACAAATATGTTTATTATATTATTAGTATATATATATATATATATATGTATAAAATGAGAATAAACACATATGAACTGTAATCATGTTCAGTTTGAATCTTTTTTTTTTTTTTTTTGAGTTGGAGTCTCACTCGGTCACCCAGACTGGAGTGCAGTAGCCGCTTCTGGCCACCGCAGCCTCGCCTGCTGGGCTCCGGCTATCCTTCCGCCTCAGTCTTCCAAGCAACCAGAATTACAGGCATGCACTACCACGCTTGGTTGATTTTTGATTTATTGTAGAGATGAGGTCTCGCTGCCCAGGCGGGTCTCAAACCCGTGGGCTCAGGCAATCCACTCACCTCAGCCTCCCAAAGGTGCGGGATTACAGGCTGAGCCACCGTCCTTTTCAGATGCTCTCTTACAAATCCTCCAAGTCCCCACATTAGTCACTATTGTCCCGGAAGAGTACTGAATCAAAAATCTTGCAGTTGAAGAAACAAAATTCCATAAAACACCTAATAGGCTGCGTATGGTGGCTCACACCTGTAATCCAAACTCTGGAAGGCTGAGGAGGGAAGATCACTTGAACCCAGAAGCTTGAGATGAGCCTGGGCAACATAGTGAAAGCCTGTGTCTACAAAAATAAAAATTAGCTAGGCATGGTGGCATGCGCCTATAGCCCCAGCTACTCAGGAAGCCAAGGCAAGTGCTCATGAGGTGGAGACTGCAATGAATCATGATCATGCACTACACTCCAACCTGGGCAATAACAGAGTGAGACTGATCACCATCCCCTCCAAATAAAGGGGGGGGAAAGGAAAAAACCTCTATTATAACACATATTAAAAGAACTCAACAAATAGGCTATTTTGAGAAAGAAGAGCTCACTCTGAGAAAGAATAACTGATTGACTGATAATGACTTTAAGGCACTATAGAACAATATAGATCATTTCCACTAAAAGCTACTCAAGGTTGACAGAGGTCAAAAAGAGGGTGACTGAGCCAGTCGGACTATGCAAGTCCAAGTGTGAGTGAGTGTATGGAAAATGCTGTGTACATGCTGGTGAGCAAGTGGGCATGTGAATCGTTGACTGAGTGAGGACTAGGGAGCTAGCAGTCAGGGCTTTCCTGGTGTGGTGGCTGGTGCTGCAGTTGCTTGTCTTGGACCCTAGCAATTCCCAGGATGCAGAAGCCGAGCACTATTTTTCTTAAATCAGCAAAACCCTTCTAGGGAAGAAAATGTTGGAAGAGATTGAATAAGTGGGGGCTCATGGGAAAGTGGCCAGGGTCCTGGTGCAACAGTTGGTGCTGCAGCTTCTCTGCTTGGTCCCTGGCTCTTCCCAAGTCACAGAAACTGAGCATCATTTTTTTAATGGACAAAATTTTCCTGTGAAGAAGTGATGGGGAGAGGCTATCACCCCAGTCTCTGCCTCACCACTACAGCAGGAGAGACTGCCAGCTCCAGGTTTTGCCTCCCTACTTTAGTGCTTGGCCATGCACTGGCAGCAGGGGCGGAAGAGGGAGCCCAGAGGCAGAGTCTCATCAAAGAGGACAGGAGAGGCACCCCACCACCATCTTGAATGCAAGGCAGGAAAGTGCTCCAACTTGCTCATCATGGAGCAACAGACCTGATATCTGTGACTGGTGGATCAACTATTCAGGGGTTGATCATGACCCAGAAAGAAAATCCTGAAAGCACAAACTTCAGAGGGACCTGATGAGTGCTGAGTCCCAGGTGCCCCATCCCCTACCCTGATCAGGCTGGAGACAAAGGGTGTGGCCAGAAAAGGACAAGGAAGAACTCCAAAGAGATCAGTAGTGAGTTCAGGACTGACCCAAACCCCCTCTTCCCCAGCAATCTTCTGCATGTCAGACCCACACAGTTGGGCCACGACTGAGAGAGACAAATCCAAGCAGAGCCTGCACATCATTTGCAATAGGAGAACTCCATTACAGGATAGGCCTGGCTGGGGAACCCCCATGAGTACATACCTCACCTTCCCACTGGAGGAGATCTCCCTGACCATACGAGAGTGGGAGGGGAGGACTGCAGCTCCACCAACCTCCACTGCCCCTCCTCCTTCTCTTTTCTGGACACAGGAGAAAGAATGAAAGAGGCAGAAGTTCTGCAGGAGGGCAGATTATTTTTTTTAATTTTTAATTTTTAAATTTTTTTTTTTGCCTGTTTGTTAGTTCTTCTATTTTTTAAAATATTTTCTTTTCTGTATGAATGGGTGTGTGAGGATTTGAGCTGCATCCACCCAATTTTTTTCTTTTTTTTCTATTCCTTTTCTGTTTCATTCTTCTTTTGTTTGTTGTTTCTGTTTATTTCTGTTTATGTGTGTATGTGAATGATTAAGTGTTTATCTTTCAACTTTGTTATTATTTGTTTTGCTGTTTGGTTTTCTGAGGTTTTTTATTTTTTATACTTTTAACATGTGTGTCAATATATATATGAGGGTTTAATTTGAGTTCCTTTTTTTCCCCTGGTCTTTCTGTTGTTTGTTTTGTTTCACTTGTTATTCCAGTTGTTTAGGAGTATGTGTGTATGTCTGTGTGTGTGTGTGTGTGTGTGTGTGTGTGTGTGTGTGTGTGTTCATTTGTTTTTTGTGTTGATTTCTGCTTTGCATTGTCATACAGAGTGGTGTGGTGGTAGGGAGTGGGTTTAAGGGAACACTTACCACAATCAGCGAAAATTGTAATTTGCAAGTAGTTTCTGAATCCTAGTGCCCCATCCCTTATCTTATTCAACTCTCAAAAACTACAAGAGATAGAAAAACTTTCCATTCACAGTCCTAGTACAAAAGATAATAAATCCAGAGCCCAGAACAGGGAAGAATAGAGGGTTGAGAAAACATCAGAAGGGAAAGCCTCTCCCACTAACAGAACTAAAGAGAAAAACAAGAGATCTGTCACAAATGAGGAAAAACCAAAGGAAGACCACAGTCAATTTCTAGAGTAACAAAAAGAAAACTCCTGAAAATCAGACCTTGGATTCCAAACATTGGAAGTCACCAGTGACTGGCCCCAGAATACAACAGGGATTAGGGAATGGATGGAAAGAGCGAATAAGACTCAAGAAAGACAAGATGCAGCACTGAAAGAACTTGTAGCAGAGATTTTGACAATAAAAAAATTCCATCCAGGAAATAAATAAGATGACAAGCATGGAAAGCATGAAGAAAGAATCTCAGAACTTGAAGACCAGAACATGGACTTAACCTGATCTGTGAAAAGCATAGACAGAAGACTCAGAGAGCAAAAAGGCTGAAAGAGATGTGCAATTATATCAAAAGGCCGAACCTACCCCTGAGTGGTATCACAGAAGATGAAAGGGAAATGGAGAACAACTTGGAGCAAGTATTCCAGGAGGTAATCCAAGAAAACTTTCCCCCTCACCAGAGATGTGACCAGCCAAGACAAGAGATACAGAGAACACCACAAGACATCAAATGAGAAGACCAACCCCTAAACACGTAGTAATTTGCCTACACAAGGTAGTTACAAAAGAAAAAAGTCCTAAAAACAGCAAGAGAGAAATGTCAGACTATCTACCAGGGAAAATCAATCAGAATAGCAAGCAGATCTATTGGCAGAAACACTACAAGCAAGAAGGGACTAAAGATAAACAATTTCAATCAAGAATTTCCTACCCAGTCAAGCACAGCTTCATCAGTAATGGAGAAATAAAATCCTTCTCAGACATCCAATCTCTAAGAGATTATGCAGCTTTCAGAACAGCTCTACAGGTGACAAAAGGTATTAAGCATAGAAGAAAGAAAAAAATGGCCACACACTTCCCAAGAGAACAGCAAAGCACAGAATCAACTGAGTACACAGTGCAACAAGAAACTTGAAAACACACACATACATCAACCCCAAAGTCAAGAGAAAACAAGCAAACAAAGAAAAAACATCATAAGATCCTCATAACAGGGATAAACAATCCCATTTCAATAATCAGCCTGAATGTGAATGGACTAAATGCACCTCTGAAAAAACACAGAATGGCAAACTGGATAAGAAGCCATGACCTAATGATTTGCTGCATCCAGGAAATTCATATCACCACAAGGGACACACACAGACTCAAAGGATGGAAAATGAGTTTCCAGGCAAATTAGTCACAAAAGAAGGCAGGAGTCACAATCAATATCAGAAAAAAACCTTTAAGCTATCAAAAACTTAAAAAGATACAAAAGGACACTACATAATGATAAACGGTTCAATCCATCAATAAGAAATATCCATCCTAAACATATGTGCCAAACACAGGAACACCAGCATTTATAAAGCAACTGCTAAGTAAACTAAAGAAAGATACTGACTCTAACACTATTATAACAGGGGACTTGAATACCCCACTGACAGTCCTAGATAGATCATCATGGCAAAAAAATCAACAAGGAGATTCAGAACCTAACTTTGACACTCAACCAAATGGACTTAATAGATACCTACATATTATTCCACCCAACAACCACAGAAAATACATCCTACACATCACCAAGCAGAACACACTCCAAGGTCGATCATATGTTTGGCCATAAATCAAGCATAAACAAATTCCATATTGCCGTGCAGACCATAGTAGAATAAAAATAAATTTTCCCAAAGTTCAGAAAGATATGGACACTAAAAAGCATGATGCTGAGCAACTACTGGGTCAACACTGAAATCAAAGCAGAAATTAAAAGATTCCTGGAAGCAAATGAAAATGAAGAAACTCTTACAAAAACCTTTGGGATGCCATGGAACTGTTTAGTTCTTAGAAAGGAATTTATATCTCTATGAGTACACATCAAGAAAATGGAAAGATCACAAGTAGAGAGCCTAACAAATCACCTAAGGGAGCAGGATAGAGAAGACCCCAAAAACCCTAACTTTAGCAGAAGAATTAAAAAAATAAGAACCCACATACGGGACATAGAAGACAAAAGTATCATAGAAAACGCTAACAAAACAAAAAGCTGGTTCTTTGAATGAATTAACGATTGATGGACCCCCTAGCTAGAATGACCAAGAAAAAGAGAGAAAAAACTCAAATGAACAATCAGAAATTCAAAGGATCAAATCAAAATTGACACCGAAGAAATACCAATGATTATCAAAGATTATTATGTACACCTATATGGAAATAAACTTCATAATTTAAATGAAATGGAGTACTTTCTGACATCACACAGAATCCCCAGGATGAAGCAAGAAGACATTGAGACACTTAATAGATGAATAACAACCCAGAAAACTGACTCTGTCATATGAAAACTACCTACCAAAAAAACCCTGGATTGGAAGGTTTTCCAACAGAATTCTACAAAACATTCAAGGAGAGATGGTACAAGTCCTATTGAAAGTATTCCAGGCAATTGAATGATGGAATTCTCCCCAAATCATTTTACGAAGCTAGCATCACACTGATACCCAAACCGGGTATAGAGCCAACAAAAAAAAAGAACTAAAGGCCAATATCCCGAAAGAACACAAAAATCCTCAACAAGATTCCAGCAAAACACATCTCAAAAATTATCCACCAAGACCAAGTAGATTTCATCCCCAGGATGGAGGGCTGGTTCAACATTCACAAGACCATAAATGTAATTAAATACATCAACAGATGTAAAAATAAGAACCACATGATTACATCATTAGATGCTGAAGAATTTTTTAAATAAAATCCAGCATCCCTTCTTGATAAAATCCCTCAGCCGGGCTCGGTGGCTCAGCCTGTATTCCCGTGCTTTGGGAGGCTGAGGTGAGTTGGATTGCCTGAGCCCGCGGGTTCGAGACCCGCCTGGGCAACTTGGCGAGACCTCATCTCTACAATAATTCAAAATATCAGCCAGGCGCGGTAGCACGTGCCTGTACTTCCAGCTACTTGGAAGGCTGAGGCAGAAAGATAGCCAGGGTCCAGCAGGTCAAGGCTGCGGTGGCCGGGAGCGGCCACTGCACTCCAGTCTGGGTGACAGAGACTCCAACTCAAAAAAAAAAAAAAAAAAAAAAACCCTCAAACACCTAGGTATAGAAGGAACATACCTCAAAAAAGTGCCATTTATGATAAACCTACAGCTAATATATTTCTAAATGGACAGAAACTGGAAAGATTTTCCCTGAAAACTGGAACAAGACAAGACTGCCTACTCTCACCTCTCTTGTGTTGGAAGTCCTGGATAAGACAATTAGACAAGAGAAAGAAATAAGGCGTATCCAAATGGGAAAAGAAGCGGTCAAGTTATCCCTCCTTGCTGATATGATCCTATACCTTGAAAATCCAAGAGAATCTGTGAAAAAACTGCTGGCACTGATAAAGGACTTTGGCAAAGTCTCATAGTATAAAATAAATGTGCAAAAGTAAGTTGCGTTCCCGTACCCCACCAACAAGCATAGACCCAAATGAAAAGCACAATCTCATTAACAATAGCCACACAAAAAAATGAAATACCTGGGCATCTTCTTAACCAGGTAATTGAAAGACATTTACAAAGAGAACTACAAAACACTGCTCAAAGAAATTCAAGAAGACACAAACAAATGGAAACTATTCCATGCTCATGGATAAGAAGAATCAACATTGTTAAAATGTCCATCCTACCAAAGGCAATCTATAGATTCAACACAATACACATTGTTAACAAAATCATTCTTCTCAGACCTGGAAATGACAATACGGAAATTTATATGGAAACATAAATGACCACGAATAGCCAAAACAATCCTTAGCAAAAGAAACTAAGGAGAAGGTACCACATTTCCAGACTTCAAACTTTGCTATAAGGCCACAGTTATCAAAACAACCTGGTGTTAGTACAAGAGCAGGTATACAGACCAATGGAACAGGACAGAGATTCTGGAAGCAAAGTCTCAATTCCTCAACCAACTCATCTTTGACAAAACCTCCACCAACAACTACTGGGGAGAGGATAACCTATTCATTAAATGGTGCTGGGAAAACTGGCTGATCACAGGCAGAAGATTGAAGCAGGACCCCTACCTGTCACCATACACAAAAAAATTAACTCTAAATGGTTCAAAGACCTAAACTTAACACTTCAAACTATAAGAATCTTAGAACATGCAGGAGACTCCTTTATGGAAATTGAAACTGGTGACCAAATCCTGATCAGAACCCTAAGTGCCCATACCATAAGAAATAAGATAGACAAGTGGGACCTCATCAAACTACAAGCTTCCGCAAGGCCAAAGAACCTGTAAAGAAGCAAGGATACAGCCCACAGAATGGGAAAAAATATTTGCCAACTGTATATCAAAGGCCTAACATCTAGGATCTACAGGGAACTCAAATGTACCAAATGGAATAAAACAAATAGCCCCATTAAAAAAGTGAGCAAAAGACATGAATAGACACTTCTCAAAAGAAGAGGATAGGGGCCGCCAACAGACATGAAAAAGTGCTCAGCCTCACTCATCATCAGAGAAATGTGTATCAAAACCACATTGGGACACCACCTTACCCCAGTAAGAATGGCCATCATTAATAAAACAGACAATTACAGATGTGGCGAGGATGCAGAGAAAAAGGACCACTTCTATACTGCTGGTGGGAATGCAGTATAGTGCAACCTCTTTGGAAGATAGTGTGGTGCTTTCTGAAAAAACTAGAAATTGATCTTCTATATGACCCAGCAATTCCCCTATTGGGAATATACCCGGAGGAACTCAAATCATTCTACAAAAAAGATACTTGGACTGGACAAAAAAAGTGTAGAACATATACACAATGGGATATTATGCAGCCATAAAGAAGGATAAACATATGGACTTTGCAGCAACTTAGATGGATTTAGAGTCGATCATACTCAGTGATCTATCACAGAAACAAAGAACAGAGTATCAGATGTCCTCATTCATAGGTGGACCTTGAATAATTATCATAATACTATAAGAAAGGGATTGGCAATAGTGGGATACTGCCTGGGGGGTTGGTGGGTGGGATTGGCAGTTGAGGGAAACTGCTAGGGAGGGAGGGGCACACCTCATCAACAAAGGTAACTGCATAATCAACTTTTGCATACCTAACCTGAATTGTACTCCACATCTTTAAAATAAAAATAAGTAAATAATTAAATAAATAAAATAAAAAATAGAAATCCCAGCTACAGATTTAAAAAAAAAAACTACTCAAGGCTAAAGAGTTGATTTGTTGAGGTAGTTTTGCCCTAGTAACTCCTTTGTTCCAGTTCCGGATCTCGTCTACTTACCAGATTCTCACCTTTTACAAACAGGCACTTCCACAATTGGTTTTGTAATAGATGCCAGCAAATATCCAATTTACTCCAAATAACCCTTCCCAACTTTACACCTTGGATCACATAATAAATCCAGTGAGTAATACATACCACTGAATTATATGTATTATATACAAGTGCAACAGGCATGACTAGAAAGGACATCATGGAGTGGATGGTACAGTATTTGTCGGGATTAAGCCCTGACTGGGCATCTGGTATACAAACCACCCAATATCAGTGAACTGCAACTCAAAAAAAATTATCAATAAACACTGCTGACAGGATGAAAGAGACAACTCATTCATTTATTTAATTCAATCCCATATGTATAAAACACTATCACATGCCAGACACTAACAAATTCCTGGAGCACACGAGAAACACAGCCTCTGTCTTCATGGGGCTTTATAGTCCAGAGGGTCAATCTATATGCTATGATGAAACACACAGGTGCAATTTCAGTTCACTTTAGAGTCAGTAGAGTCTTGTAAAAATACTACTGAGATTTAGAGAATAAGAAACAGTCAGAAAGAATGGGGAGACAAGACAGAATTGGGTATTCCATGCCAATGTGAACTGGCCTAACTCTGAAAGGATGTTTAATAAAATAGTAACAGTTACACAGTGAACAAGAAGAAAAGGGTGGTGAACTATGAAGCTTGAGAGGTAGGTGAGTCGGTGGGAGCAAGATCGCAAGGGACCATTGTAGATCACATGAAGATTTGAGTCTTTCTAATGGTAAAAAAGGAATGATTTTTAAGCAGGCAAACGGAATGCATTTTAGAAAACTCATTTACATGTTTGAAGTTTCACTACAGCAACTAAGTGGAAAATGTGTTAGGGCAAAGTAGGTCTGAAAGTGGAATATGGGTTAGGGGCTTGAGATGAGGGTAGTTCAGACCTGTTCATAACACTAGAAGTGAACTGAAGAAAACAGGGCTACAGGACTGAGGGAACATGGCCAATGCCAGATAAAGATATATCAGAAATTAATTTTAGGTTGATGCTATCAACAACTGGGGAGGTTGAGAAGGCTCTCTAGTTTGACAGGACTCATCAGAATCAAGGCAAGTTTGAAGAATCCTAGTAGAGAAGCAGGAAGGCTTAAAGATGCCTATGAGCTGAATGGAGAGAAAACTGGCTCCGTGGATCTGGGTCAAACATTGTCCAACTTCTAAATACAAATTTCTAAATACAAATTCTGGGGATGGGATGTTAGCTCCCATCCCCAGATTCTTTTCAACATAAGTAGATCATTTTGTTGCTCTGCTAAAACCCTTCCAAGGAATTTCTATCTTCCCACAAAACCTCACATGACTTGCATCTTCTACCCTAATTCTCAGCCTCTGCATTCACTGCTTCTTCCATCTTCTGTCCCATCCTCACTTTGCTTATCCCCTCCACTCAATGGTCTCTTTGTCCTTGATTATGCCAATAACCATCTGTGCCTGAAATGATCATCCTCCAAAGAGCCTAATGGACTTTCCCATTATGTTATGCATGTCTCTGCTTCAATCTCACCTTAGCAGAGAGGTCCTCATTAATAGCCAAAAACAATACTCATTTTCTCTATTTCTATCTTGGTTTACTTTTCTTCCTGGTCTTCATCACAACTTGATTGTAGATCTCTATGTTTTACAATTATAAATTCCTTGAGAATTGATATTGTTTCTTTCCTTCCCTGACATAATTCTAATCTGTAGAACATAGTATGAGCTTAATTCATATTTTCAATTGACTATAGGATATGTCCACTTCTGCTCAATTTCCTCTTCTCGAATAAGTGACCTTTTCAAATAGTAGCAGAAAATATTTTAATAAATTTTTACCAATTCAACTCTTCAGATTAACTGATACCATCCATTCTCTCAATAATGCCTGATAACCGGAAAATACTTAACTCTCACAGCTGTTGGACTTTATGTTGGCATTTTAATTACTTATTCTTTTACCAGTAGATCAATAGCACTGGCTCCCAGTCTGTTTCTACAAGTTGGACGTGTCAATCTCATTACACAAAGTAATTTATTATGTAAATCAATATGAGTGAGAAAAAAATGGTTGTTTCTATGAAAGCTATTGAGTAATATAGAAAGATTTGATAAATAGGATTTAGGTTTTAAAAACTGCTATCGGCTATCAACATTAAATGACTGAGAAGAAAAGTCATGAATATACAGAAATATTCACTCAGTATGTTTTCTAAATATAGTTAAGGTCTTGTTCTATTTTAAACATGTTCAAACTGGAAATCTGACAAGTTGCCTTATTGGTGTGGTTTATGCCAAAATGATGATTTTTATTTCCAATCAGTGAAAAAGGAAAGTCCTGGTCAGACATCAAAAGATTTAAAAATATACATGCATATGTTTCTGGTTAAAATAAATTTTAGGCCGGGCTTGGTGGCTCAGCCTGTCATCTCAGCACTTTGGGAGGCCGAAGCGAGTGGATTGCCTGAGCCTGTGTGTTCGAGAACAGCTCAAGCGACTTGGCAAGACCTCGACTTTACAATAAATAAATAAATAGAGCCAAGTGTGGTAGAGCGCACTTGTCATTCTGGCTCCTTGGAAGGCTGAGGCAGAAAGATCTCTGGAGACCAGCAAGTTGACGCTGGGGTGGCTGTGAGCGTACCACCTGGGCGACAGAATGAGACACTGACTCATAAGTAAATAAATAAATAATTTTTTTAGGGGCATATGCATATTTCCTACTGTCCACTTTAGCTTTTCCCCCCATTAATTTGCGGTCATAATTTATCAGGTAAATGAATTTCTTTTCAACTTTACCCTACATATTCTGCTCCAAATTCTGTCTTTCCTTCTTTAATCTCAGAATAGATGAAAATGAAGTTTTGTCTTGTATGGAAGCTGGGGGTCTATTGGCACTGGTTGATTGTACTTCTATATTCAAAAGAAGCCTAAAGTTTCCAGTGAACTAAGAGAGAAGATATGATCAGTAGTCTATCATGGACATGGAAAGGGAAACATCATCTCAGTGCTACACTTTCACTGTCCTTGAACTGGGAGACTCAACTAGGCTTTCCCCTGGAAGCCTAGTGTCACAAAAAATTCACTCATCTTGCACTGCAACTTGTAGCTATGTGTATTTCACTCCAATTTCATTTCTTTCCTAGTTTTTGTGTGTGTTTCCAAAACCGACAGTCTATTTTGGGTTGAACTTCAAGGTGGCTTTTAAAGATGTATAAAAATCATCAAGGTACCGAGAATTTGAAACTGGATAACAAAAGGAGAGGGGGCGAATAATGACAGGGCAGAAACATTAAGAGAAGTAGGAAATATAAAAATGTGCATTGTAAAAGCCAATAGGCATATTATAGGTAGCCTACAAATTTGGCTCCAACAAATAACAATGAAACAAAAGTCCAGAAAATAGAATCCAGTTCATGTCTTACAAGAAGTCAATCTATTTCTAATACTAAAACAATCACTGCCAATAATATTCCATCTACCTGTTTTGGAATCTCTGGAGGTCAAAGTGACTTCTGGGTATGCATTCCTTCCTCTGAAATTTCACAGGACTTCCTCTTCATCACACTATTAAGCTCTTTACCCATGCTGATTGCTTATTTTAATTATATTGCATATTCATAGCTCCCTGAAAGAGATGAATAGCTTTATTTTTTTATTTTTTTTGAGTTGGAGTCTCAATCTGTCACCCAGACTGGAGTGTAGTGGCCGCTCCCAGCCACCACAGCCTCGACCTGCTGGGCTTCAGCGATCCTTCCACCTCAGCCTTCCGAGTAGCCAGAATTACAGGTGCGCACTACCATGCCCGGCTAATTTTTTTGATTTTATTGTAGAGATGAGGTCTCGCCTGCCCAGGCGGGTCTCGAACCCGCGGGCTCAGGCAATCCACTCACCTCAGCCTCCCAAAGGCATGGGATTACAGGCTGAGCCCCTAGCCTGGCTGATGAATAGCTTTTTATAATGCAACTCCCACCTGCATTTGTTTGTTAGGGATGCCATAACAAAACACCACAAACTAAGTGGCTTGAAACAAAAGAAATGTATTGTCTCACAGTTCTGGAGAGCAGAAATTTAAAATCCATGTGTCAGGAGGGTGCTAAGGAAGGCCTCTTGCCTGGAGTAGGATGAGCCCCTAATCCAGGACACCAATTATATTTGATTAAGGGGCCTTCCTACTCTGGTAAGACCTCAACTTAATTTCACATTATATCTGTAAGGATTTTCAAATAAGATCTCCTTCTGAGGTACTGAGGGTTAGGATTTCAACCCAAAATCTTGGGGAACATAATTCAATCCATAACATCACCAAACACAGAAATGTACATATAATACGCAGGAAATTTATCAGAGAGAGATTTAAAATTGAATGAGAGGTGAATAAATGAATGAAAATATGAATGCTACTATTTTTCCCTTTGCCTATTTTCTTTCTTTTTTTGAGTTGAAGTCATACTCTGTCACCCAGACTGGAGTGCAGTAGCACGCTCCCAGCCACCACAGACTCAACCTGTTAGGCTCTGACAGTCCTTCCACTTCAGCCTTCCAAGTAGATGGAACTAAAGGTGCACACTACCACACCCGGCTAATTTTTTTATTTATTGTGTAGAGATGAGGTCTTGCCAAGTTGCCCAGGCAGGTCTCGAACCCCGTAGTCTCCGGCAATCCACTCACCTCAGCCTCCCAAAGCGTGGGATTACTGGCTGAGCCACCGAGCCCAGCTCCTTTGCCTATTTTCTATTTTTATTATATTCCTGTCCTGTGCTTTTCTTGGTTCACTTTGCCAATACTAGTGACTCTAAGCTAGCTCTGCTAATACACACACAGACACATATAGGCATTCAAGAACTTTACAACATTGATTTTTATTTCTTGAATTTAACTACATCTTTTAGCGGAATAAACACCCAATTTTTGTGCCAATCACAAACTACTCTATACAGCACTACAATTTTTTTTTTTTTTTTTTTTTTTTTTTAGTTGGAGTCTCACTCTGTAGCCCAGACTGGAGTACAGTGGCCGCTCCCGGCCACCACAGCCTCGAACTGCTGGGGTCCGGCGATCCTTCTGGCTCACCCTTCCAAGTAGCTGGAACTACAGGCGCGCGCTACCATGCCCGGCTAATTTTTTTGATTTATTGTAGAGATGAGGTCTCACCAAGTTGCCCAGGCGGGTATCGAACCCGCGGACTCAGGCAATCCACTCACCTCAACCTCCCAAAGGCGGAGAATTACAGGATGAGCCACCAAGCCCAGCTAGCACTACAATTCTTACCTAAATATTGAAAGGAGTATGATTTGGGATAAAGATTATACTAAAATAAACACAATAGATTTGAGGATTTTTTTTCTGTCATTGAAAAGTGAAGTATTCATGTGCTATTACTTTCTTAATAAGAAAGCAAGGATATCTTTGTGGAAAAAAATCTAATGACATGCTAACATGCCGAAGTGGCCAGGTAGACATAAGCAAATTAAAGTGATGTTCTACATAATTATTCATTGAACACAGAGCTCATCGCCTAGCCGGTTTAAATATATTCAGTGAATTAAAGCAGTTAGGCATTTATTAGTCCACTGGTAGTCATAAAATTCCGCTTTGCTTTGCAGGCTATAGGCCTAGTTCAGTTGACTATGATTTCAGTTTGTTTTGTTTTGTCTTAATGTTTTTCTCTACTTTTTTTTTTTTTGAGTTGGAGTCTCACTCCGTCACCCACACTGGAGTCCAGTGGCCGCTTCCAGTCACTGCAGCCTCGACCTGCTGGGCTCCAGAGATCCTTTCGCCTCAGCCTTCCAAGTAGCTGGAATTACAGGCATGTGCTACCAAGCCCGGCTGATTTTTTGATTTATTGTAGAGATGAGGTCTCGCTGCCCAGGAAGTTCTCGAATCCGCGGGCTCAGGGAATCCACTCACCTCAGCCTCCCAAAGACACGGGATTATAGGCTGAGCCACTGAGCCCAGCTGTAATTTCTCTACTTCTAAGGGCACTTTTTTAACAGTGAAACAGTTCTTACCATGAAGTATGCATTAACACTGCTCACATCTCTTTCAGAAATAATGGGTGATTCATCATCAAAACAGGTTGCTTATAAATGACGTCTATCTCAGCATGCAGTTTTAATCATAAAAAATTTCAATAACAATATCAGTGATAGCTAACAAATACACACACACACACACACACACACACACACACACACACACTACGCATATGCTTTCTTGCCAAATTTTAAAATATTAAAGCAAAACAAAATGATTTTCTTCCTTTGTCTGCTGTGAAACAATTAGTCTCAAAAATAAGATGATGCCAATAACTTTATCCTTACTTGGGATTTTTGGAGTCAACAATATAAGGAGATCATGGTGATAAATATGAATTTTTTCAATTGATGTGGCTACTGTGTATTTCAATTGACAATATAGGTTTTCAGTCTATTTCAGTTGTTTTCATCTGTTCTACAAGAAGCAATCATATTTCTCCCAAGTTCCTCTCTTTCTCTTTGTTTCTCTCAACAGCATTACCATTCTCTTAATCAACCAATACTTAATTCTGAACTATATCCATTCAATGAATAAATACTCAGTGATTGCCAACGGAATCTTGGTGGAACTACTCAAGGATCTGGAGATACAAAAGTGAGAGAAGACAATTTGTAAACAAAAATCATGAGAAAACACCATTTCACACCCAAGGAGGAAAAAACTGAAAAGTATGAAAATAAGAAGTTTTTATGGAGATGTGCATTCATGGGAACTATTGCACATCATTGGGAGAGAATACATTGCTAAAATAGCTTTTAAAGACAATTTAGCACTGTGTATCCAAAACGTTGAAAATGCACATACCTTATGCATCAATCCTGTTTTAGGCAGATACCTTGAGGAAACAGACATGCACACAGCTTCAGTGGCAATGACCAATGCTTAGAATCCAGACACCCATAAGTGTATGTATGATATGTGCATTAGTCTACAAGAGTTACCATGAAAAGAGTGCAGACTAGGTGACTTAAAAAACAAAAATTTAGTTTTTCACAGTTCTAGAGGTTGAAAGTTCAAGATAAAGTTTTCAGTAAATTTGATTTCCCCTGAAGCCTCTCTGGCTTGCAGGTGGTCACCTTTTCACTGTTTCTTCTCTTGTCCTTTTCTATGCATTCCTGGTGTCTCTCTTCCTATAAGGACATGAGTTATTTTAGATTAAGACCCCACTCTATGACCTCATTTAACTTTACCTCCTTAAAGGCCCTATCTCCACATACAGTAGAACTGGGGTTTAGGGCTTCAACATATAAATTTGAGGGGAAGACAATTCATTCTGTAATTGTATGATTCAATTTCGATGGAATACAAAGTAAATGCCAGATGAAAGGAATCTATAATCATAGAAAGACCACTGGTTGGCTGTGGAGTGGGGAATGTGAGGGCAAACACCAGAGCACTTCCCCTGCGTCTCAATTTTGTTACTGATTAAGTAAACAGATACATTTCTGAAACCTTAAGCTATACATTTCATATGTTCACTTTATTAACATTAATTGCTTTTCCACAAAGTAGATTTTAATAAAGGAAAATGCAATTTGCAAAAATTTCTACAAAGACCAGCTACGTTTTGATTGGACATACCACTTACACATCTTTCACTGAGCACCACTTAAAAATAGCCTGTGACCTTGGGTCCTTTAAGCCTGCCATTTCTCCTTGCCTGAAAACATGTTCCCCAAACTCCCAACAAGATTCGTTCACTTCTTTGAGATCCCTGTGGCATATCATTTTATGAAAGGCACCTTCCATGATAACCTGTCTAACAGTTTACCTTTCTCTGCTCCCTGGCATTCTCTATCACCTTACTTTGCTCATTTTTTTCTTTATACCACTGATTACCACTTGACATACTATGTGTAAAATTGTCTGCCTTCCCCTGCTTGGTTTCATTCACCTCCTTATTCTCAGAGCCCAAGACAGTCTCCCATAATAGGTACTCAAATTAATGTTATTTGTTCAGTTGCTAGCCAGCAAGAATGCAGCGGCAAAACTAAAAAATAGCCAAGAAAATCTGGCATGTTCCTGTTGCTGCAAACCTAGCTGGAGTGAAACTTAGAGGCAATGGAGTCAAAATTATAGGAGAGTTGAACAGTGGTCCTCAGCCCTGACCACAAGTTAAAAGTACCTGGGGAGCCTTTATGTAAAACATTACTAATATCCAGGCTCCAACACCAGAGAGTTTAAAATAATTGGTCTTTGTTGGGTCAAAACATTAATTTTAAAAGCTCCTCAGATGATCCTTAAGGTACAACAAGGGATGAAAACCATGGATTTCGAACAAGTCACCCCTTTTCTTTGCCCATTTATTTCGCCGAGGCATCTCCTCAGCGAAATAATGCTTTCCTGACTTCAAAAATCAACTCACCCAAGCCAAGGGTAAGGTTGACTTAGAATTCTAGGCATTTTTCTCAGCAGCACATGTCCATAAGTGTGTATGTGGATGCGTGTATCTTAACATACATCTGAGAGTGTGTGTGTGTGTGTGTGTGTGTGTGTGTGTGTGTGTGTGAGACTGATAACGAGAGAGAAAAACAGTGAGAGAGAGAGAGAGAGAGAGAGAGAGAATGTGTACACGACCTAAGTATTTAAATCATGCTTTGGGGCTTGTTCAGAGAATCTCACAGTTGGATGATTTAATGTATCCAAGCAACATGAGATTTGTTTGATTTCTGTGGTTTAAGACCCTAAATTTTTATACAGTGTAAGAAATAGACTCTTGTCCAAGAGCTCCTACTTTTTCAGCTGGAACTCTCAGATCAAGTGTCAACTATGGGGGTAGTATCAGGCCTAGACTGCAGACTGCAGAGTGTCCAAGAGTGTTTCTGGGATAACCTCCTGGCCAAAAAAGCAATCAAACAGTTGGAAATAAAATTTCTATCTGAGGTTGACTTGAGAATTCAAAACCAGGCTGAAAGTGCTAAAATAAGAGAGAAAGGGGATAGTCAATAAGATCAGTACACGGGTTTGAAAGGGAAGAGGAGAAACTGAAGCTGGAGAGAGATGGGGGTACATCATATCTCTGGCCTCATTTTTGGGTAGAGGTGACCTCATCATCACCACATTCCACTCAGGACAACTTTGAAACTAAAACTGCAGTGAAAGAAGGAAAACTAAACTGAACTAAACACAATTATTTAATTATTTTGCCTGCATACTGCCATTTATGGTTTTTTTTTGCTTAATTTTATATTTACTTATTTATTTTTCAATTGTTATTATATAGATGTGGGGTACAATTCAGGGTTAGGTATACAAACATTGATTATGCAGCTACCCTTGCTGATGATGCATGCCCCTCCCTCCCCTAGCAGTTTCCCTCAACTGCCAATCCCACCACCCCTCCGCTGAAAGTTTCCCACTACTGCCAATGCCATTTATGTTTAGGACTAATTTTTTTTAATTCACTAAAATACTATTTTAGCCTGTCCCTTCCTCACCTTGCTTACTCCCTTCCACCCAATGGTCTCTTTATCTGTCCTTTATCAGTCTCTTTTCATTGTTTATAATCAGTGTAGATCTGTAAACATTGCAAACAAAATCGCACTAAAGTGAACTGAAAAAAGCTAGTCACTCACGTCAAAATAATTTTAAAATTAAGTAGGTTGACTGCAGATTAGGATTCATTTTTAATATATTTACATAAGAAAAAAATCCTTGAATTTTCAAAGTATATATATTAAAAAGTCATTTTTCACAATACCAAAAATATACTTTCAGAAATAGGAATGCTTTCCTAGCAGGAAAAAGCAAAAACATTTATTTAAGAGTATTGTACTGTGTTTTAAGGTAAGTGATACACAAATATGAAAAGTTACCATAGATCAGGCTCGGTGGGTCAGACTGTAATCCCTCACTTTGGGAGGCTGAGGTGCATGAATTGCCTGAGCCCGCGGGTTCGAGACCCACCTGGGCAACTTGGTGAGACCTCATCTCTACAATAAATCAAAAAAATTAGCCGGGCGTGGTAACGCACACCTGTAGTTCCAGCTACTTGGAAGGCTGAGGCGGAAGGATCGCCGGAGCCCGGCAGGTCGAGGCTGTGGTGGCCGCCTGGCCACTGCACTTCAGTCTGGGCGACTGAGTGAGACTCCAACTCAAAAAAAAAAAAAAAAAGAAAAGAAAAGTAACCATAAAATAGGAACTAGATTTACAACAGATATTATAGGGGAAATACAGTAAGATAATAATGAACAATATACAAAAGATGTGAAAATGTCTTCTACCATAATGAAATAAAATTTACAAATTTGTTAGTTTAAGCGTATCTACCTTTCCCCTAGTTTTTAAATGCATTTACAAGTGGAGTTTTATATATTTTTTTGTTTTTGTTTTTGTTTTGAGTCAGAGTCTCACTATGCTCAGGCTAGAGAGCAGTGGCACACTCACGGTCACCACAGCCTTAACATGCTGAGTTCAGGCCATCCTTCTTCCTCAGCCTTTCAAGTAGCTGGAACCACAGGCACACGCTACCATGCCCAGCTGATTTTTTGATTTATTATAGAGATGAGTTCTCATCAAGTTGCCCAGGTTGGTCTCGAACCCCCGAGCTCAGGCAATCCTCTTGCCTCTGCCTCCCAAAGTGCTGGGATGAGAAGCTTGAGCCACTGCGCCCAGCCAACAAGTAATATTTTTAAATGGTGCATTTACACTAAGCAATTAAATAATTATTTTAACAAATAATCACATCCTTAATGAAACTGTCAAGGAACTACTATAATTATCACCATATTCTATTCAATCCTCACATCAGTCAGGTTCAATCAGGAGGTAGAAGCTACATAGCAATATAAATAATGAAGGGTCAATAGAAAGATATATAAACTACATATAGGGACTCGCTATTATAGAAGATAAAAGGCTAGAGAATGCATTTAAATTGAGGAAGAGTATCAAGAAAAAAAAACAAACTTGGAAGGAGGGGGTGCCTTCCCAAGACCAGAGTGTAGACCCTGTTGGAGAAGTTGTGATTGAAGCACAGTGTAGTCAGAGGCACTCACTGCATAGCCCTGAGCCAGAGCTAATCCACAGTCAGTAAGTTGAGCCTGGAGGGCAGAGAACTACCAAAAATGCCAATGAAATTCACCTGGAAGCTGTCCACGTCAGGATGTTATACTCCCTGGGAGGCTGACTGAACTCTGATGGAACCCACTAGAAACTTTTGGGGATAAGGTGAGAACGAGAAGGTGCTGTAGAACTGTCAGAAAGCTGTATGGGTCACCTATGGAATGCTTACCTGGAAGTCACCTTGGGAGACTTCCAGGTATTGAATGAGTTTGGAGTATTGAATGGCTGAAGAGAGAAATGCTTTCTAGAGTTCTCTGGCACCACTTAAGCCTGAAGAGCTAGTTATTCAGAAATAAAGATCTTTAACACAACTCCATCAGAACTGGGTGATTGAAAGTAAACAACCTCCAGGTCACAATAAAGAGCCAAGCTTCCTAGTAATGTTTTCATTAATCTCAATGCAACACCTTCTTATTACTCATCATGCACGTCTGAACAAATGAACTGCCTGACACTATTTGCTTTACAGCGGATTCACTTGATAAAAGAGAATTATTTCCTTGCTCGGTATTTGAGAGGATAAAGGGATCCATAATGGCCCCCAAAGTACTGTATTTCATTTTATTTACAGAGAATTCTAACATAAACATGTTTATAAAGTACTGTAAAACAAAGAGCTTATTTGTTTGTGCTTAATATAACTACTCACTGCTCTTTCACTTTGCTTGGGACTATATAGTTTGGTGAACAAACGGTAGTAAAAAAAAACAGTGAGGGCTTGAAGAGACAGCAAAGGAAGCCTTGGATATTCATAATGTTCCCTCGCAGATGCAAAGCACATTCAAAAAGGGTATCTCATTCATACTATAAATTGAGTAATCACAGGATTCAGGTTTCCACTAATGATACAAACTCTAAGAGATCAAGCAAGCAGGAGAAAGGACAGATTACCCCTCTGCTTAGAGCCTCCGTGAGGCAACATAACATGCTTCTGTGTAACACTGGTCATCGGAAGGAAACAGGCCCAGTCGCCTGTGAACCGGTTCCATGCAGTGACAGTAACGTTATGCCAAGCAAAGCTAGATACAATTATGAAGGTCACATCGTAGAGCCCAGATCACATGCAGTGGGTGTGCCAAACTTCTGCAACCAGAGCTGCTCATACAATAAAGGAATGGCATAAAAACTCCTGAATCTGTCCAGTTATCTTAGGGAACCACCGGTGCATGAGTGTCTGTCTCAAGAAACATTTGCTATCACACTCACTGAGAACTATCTTCTATCAAACACACTTTATAAAAACCTCTGATAGTACTTCCACTGTGAAGTTTGCTCAATAAAGGGTCATAAATGTGAAACCAGTATAGTCTGATGTGGGGTTGAAATTCTGATCTTTCTGAGATATTTTTCTTTCTTTACAAAGTCAAAGGTACCCACCATTACTAATATTGTCTTCTAAATGTAAAAAAATACAAATCCTAGTGAATGTTCAAATCACAACAAATCACAATTAATTAACTGAATTTCTGCAAAGCAGTGTGACCTAAATGGTATGGGAATTGTGACATCCCAAGGCAGAGCTAAATGATGGAAAAACTCTCTCCCAACCCAGTGAAAACTGTCATTTCACTTACATGAGCCTATTTACAATGTGGAAATGCTGGAAGTCAATGTCAAGACCAATCGCCTCAGACTTTCTGAAAACTGACAATCTCACACTCATTATATGACTATCTAAATAAAATGGAAATGCAAGCTCTTACATTTGCACCTCTTGGCTTCTCAAGGGTTAGTCTATGAATCAACTAGGTCCCTCCTGGAAGCCTCTCTCAGGTATAAAACTTATCTCTTCAGTTGTTACAGTAAGAAAAATATCCTCTCTGGGCTAAAAGTTTTAACTGCAGTTTGACTCTTCCAAAAATTTGCATGTCCATTTAATCATGATATCCCCGTGCCGATCTCAGTCATACAAGCAGCACATAATGTGTACAAATGGGTGACTACAATTAGAGCTGGAGAAATCCAGCAAAATAATCCTAATGTTAATGAAGTCCATTTCTTGTTTTTCTCCCCAGCACATATCAGCGTCCACAGTTCTGCTCCCTTCTCTCTCCAAGTGCAGTTCCTAGATATTAATAGTATCAAGTGATATGACATACTGCATCATCCAGAGGAAGCTGGTCTTGTAAGAGCACTGGAATGCCCTTCCCAATGCATAGCTGAATTGCCAGCTCAGATGTACTTTCTGAAATAATGGGTGCAATTCTTCAGAATGTGGAATATGAATTAAATAAATTGCTTCCTCTATAGGAAGAAACCATGGCTCTAGGATCAAAGCATAGAGTCAGGAATGATTCTTATCCTCAAGGTACACTGAAGTACTTCAGGCTTACCGTTTTCACAACTCTGAGTGGTACAGTTGGAAAGCTTGGTCTCTAAAGAGAGCACCATCTTGCCAGGGGAAAAATAAGGTTCCACTGAACTAATAATGGTGGCCAACAAGATACTTTGCACTCCTTTTTTCCAGGAGTCAACATGAAAGAAGAGGAATCATCTTTTGGGGAGAAGTTTATCCTAATTGTCAAGAGGACTTAGTGCTATTTTTACACATCGAAGGCAGAAAGAAATACAAGCAGAACACAAGTAATCCATTTGGGTGACGGTATTATCTTTTTCCATTTTAAATGTGAATGCAACAAGTCTGACATGAAAATAGTATGGCACTCCTGTAAGGAAGTCCCTGAAACTTCCCTCATCCATCAAGATAATAAATCAGAAGCAATAATATAACTGTGGGGAATTAATGCCACCATCAAATACTTAAATGATTCAAATGTGGCGATGTCCACCATATCCTCAATTATAGACTTACGGGCCCCACAAAAACTAAATGGATAATGGTCAATGGTGTTGAACTCCATAATTATTACAAGTATTAGCCCAATTATGACTACCATGTCAGACAAAGGTATCTTCATTTGAACAGAATGATGAGACATTTAACAAGGTGTGCAATTATTGATCTGCTAAATTCATTTTTCTAAATATTTATCAACAAGGAGGATCACATGTAGTCCTTTGTTATTACATAGAAAAATGCATTTACTTTCTTGCTCTATAACCATATTCATTCTCCTACTCTGTCACAATATATTCCTTTATTGTCTTCATATTATACAGAATATTATGCTGTTCCCAAATGGATGACATTACACTAAGAGGGATCTGTTGAATGGATATTAAATCATTTCAGTTACCCTAATGAAACATATGCATGCCAAAGTGTAAGAGATAAGTCTCAAATATACTCAGTGATGTGTGTGTATGTGTGTGTGTGTGTCTATACTATATTTTTACACACCTGGTATGTGATTATTATCAAATTGTTGATATATTCAGGGTTCTAATAATACTACCCATATAAAGATATTACCTCTAAGGTAAAGGACAAAATGTCACAATTTATACAACCTGCCATTAAAGAAAAATGTACTTGGTATGGCTCCTTGAATTCTGGAGGCAGTTTATGCCACACTATGAAATAGTGTTCATCTCAATTTTCAGGTAACCTAGATGGCTGCCAATTTTGAATGGGCCTAGAGTTTTTCAGCATGCTCAGTCTGTGATGCCTGCTGCCCTGCTCCTTAGGCAATATGGCCAGCAGATTTGATAGCTTGGAGGAGTCCTTGTTGAGGAGGATGCTGTGGAGTTTCTGACAAGTCTGAGTGGAAACATCTCATGACATAACCCTAGGATTCTGGAGGAAGGTCATGCCTTCTCTTCCAGAAAGCTCCACACTGTTTAAAAGATAGTTTCTGCTATGATATTAATCTCTAGAAAGACTGAGTGCCTGGTAATGAGACAACAAGTGATGCTGAAACCAGAAAAAAACAGTGGGATCTGGGTATTATCATACCCAGCCACCATTCATTGTGCAGTGGACACTCTACTCTTAGAATTGGACCCAAGGAAGTATCAAAATTACAAATAAATGACATGAACAAGCAGCCCAGATTTCCATGTCACCCATGCCTATTGCATTAACACCTGTTTTTGAATTCAATCATTTGCTACTTTGTGGGATTTCCTGTATCCACCCGAAAGAGGACCAAAAAAATCATTTATTAATTCATTTTAAAGAAACCAAACTAAACCCAAATCCCAGTTGGGTCAGCACAATAAGTGGTCGTCACCATAAATGGATGGCTGCCATACAAGAACCCCATCAGAATTGGACCTAAAAGTGCTGAAGGGAAATCCTCCAGTGAGCCTAATGGTGAGAAGCACATTTGATTATTCAACTTGTTTGGAAGAAGCGGTCTGAGTAGTAGTAGCAAAAGGATTGTTTGGTAGCTAAAAGACCTAAAAGAGTAAGATTGGAATGTCAAAGATAAAGAAATCTGGGGAAGAAACATGTGATCAGATAGATGAGAAAGAGCCCGTATACAGATGTTTGTGTGTCATGTCAACACCTCAGAGACCAAACAACACAGGTAGAGAACCGTGCAAAACCAGGTAGACATGACAACCATTGTCTTTCCTCGGTCACTCTGATACTGGCTTAATGGGCCCATGAGAGGCATTTGTCGCAGAGAAGGAGTGCATGAGATGAGAGGCATTGGCTCCATCTCATCAAGCTGATCTATCAAGCTAATGTCACTAATAAAAGTTCAAACTTCCCACTGTAAAGGCTGACAATGAGCCATCAATACACTTCTTTTTTTCCTCTTTTTTGTAACTCTATTTTATTTTAGCAGTGTAGTGTACAAGTAAGAATCTGCTAAATAAGTAGGCAACATAGAGAATATTGTGCTTTTAGCTGACTCTCACTCCCCCTGAGGGTGAACCAGGCACCCATTGTGTTGCTAAGTGAGTGAGGGATGTGCTCCCCTCCCTTCTACTTCCCTCCCTCACTTAAGAGTGCTCAGGAACTGCTGATCTCTCACTCCATCTTTGAGTTAATGAGACGAGTGATCAGGACTCACTTATGATAGGTAACATGCTGTATTCAGTTATTCATGTGACCGTTCACTCAGTATGAGGGTCTCTGCTTCCATCCAAGTTGCTGCTAAGGCCATGATTTTGTTCCTCCTTATGGCTGCATAATATTGCACTGTGGAGAGAGAGAAAGAAGATGGCAGCAGCACCAGTCAGATTGTGAGATTCTCTGTGTCAGTGAGTAAGTTTATGGACAAATTTTCATGCATATCTGATTATAAGTGGTGATGTGAGTGGCTGACTGAGCGGGGACTAAGGGGCCAGGGCTCTTCTGGTGAAGCTGTTGCTTTGCTTAGACTTAGCTTCTCCTGGGATGTAGAGCCAAGTGTCATTTTCTTAAATCAATAAACCTTTTCCAAGGGAGATACTACCAGGAGCAATGGCTGTTGCCAGACTGCCTGACCACCGCAGCTCCAGGCTGGACAGTGGCAGCAAGGGCTACAGAGGGAGTGCAGCAAAGAAGCCAGAGGCAGAGCCCTACTGGAGAAGATGAAACAGCCATTCCATCACCATCTTGAAAACTGGGCAGGAAAGTGCTTTGACTTGCTCACCATGAAGCAACAGACCAGCTCTCTGTGATCGGCATGTTAACTAATCAGGTATTGATTATGGCCCAGAGGGAATATCCTAAAAGTACAAACTTCCAAGGGACAGGATGAGTGCAGAGTCTCAGGTGCCCCACTCCCTACCCTGATTCAGCCAAGGAACAAAGGGTGTGACCAAAGTACAAGGAAGACCCCTGGAGAGATCAACAGTGAGTCCTGGACTGATCCAACCCCCTCCTCCCCAGCAATACTCCTCAGACTCACATAGCTGGGGCACGACTGAGAAGGACAAACCCAGAAGAAGCCTAGACGTCACCTATGATAGGAGGAGTCTACTCCAGGATAAGCCAGGCTGGAGCACTCCCTGCCAGCACCCAGGGAGGAGACAATCTCTCACCTCCCCACTGGAGGGATCTCCTGAGAGAGTGGGAGGGGAAGACTGATGCCCCACTGCCTCCTCTTCTCCTCTGGGCCATGAGCCATGGAGCTTGTTAATGATCCCACAGTCTCACAAGAGATGGCAGGGAGAGTTACCTGAGCAGTTGAGAGGAATAATTACAGAACCTGCAACAAGAGGGTACTTCATGCCCAGAAAGTATTTTTTGATTCTTTTTTCTTTTTTGCCCCCTCCCTTTTTTGGGTGTGTGTGTGTGTGTGTGTGTGTGTGTGTGTGTGTGTGTGTGTGTGAGAATGTTTGTGAGGGTTCGATTTGCATTTCCCCTCCCTTTTTTTGTTTTGTTTTGTTCTTTTTTGTGTAGGTTTTGTGTGTATGGATGTGTGTGAGGGTTTGATTTGCATTCCTCCCCTTTATTTTCTTCTTCCTCTTTCATTGTTTGGTGTGTGTGAGTGTGTGTATGTGTCTGTGTTTGGTGTTCCTGGTTTTTGTGTGTTCTTTTTTTTCCTGTTTGGTTTGGTTTTTATTCTTTTTTTGCTTTCTTTTTGTTTTTTGTTCTTGATTTTGCTTTTGGTTTTTGGTGTATTTTATTTTTTATTTTTCTGTCTGTTCTATTTCATTCTACTGTTCTATTTCTCATCATTACTGGTACTTTATCTTGGACTCAGGATTACACAAACACCCATTGCATCATGATATAGAGTAGTGATGTGGAGTGGGGCTCAGAAGACCCATATACCAGCCAGGGAACATTGTAACTTGCAAGTATTTTCTGAATCCTAATTCCCCATCCTCTATCTTATTCAATTATCAAAACTACAAAAACCAGCAAAGCTTCCCATCTCCAGTCCTGTTTTAAAACAGAACAAATTCAGAGGCTCTGATCAGGGCAGAATAGAGGGTTGAGCAAACAACAGAACTGATCAGGGCAGAATAGTGGGTTGAGCAAACAACAGAACTGAAAGCCCTTCCTACTACCACTGAATAATGGAATCAAAGAAAAAAGAAAGAGGAAAAGAGGAAAAAACAATGGAAGAGCGCAGGTAATTCCCAGTGTATCAAAGAGACAACACAAAAAAAAAAAATCAGACCTCAAAGTCCAAACAAAGGGATCACAAGCAGCCACAGAATGCAACAAGGATCTGGGAATGGATGGAAAGAGTGAACAAGACTCAAAAAAGACAAGATGCATCCCTGAAAGGACTTGTAACAGTGATTCTGGCTATACAAAACTTCACCCAGGTCAGATGCAGTGACTCAAGCCTGTAACCCCAGCACAGGGGGAGACTGAGGTGAGAAGATTGCCTGGACCCAGGGGTTTGAGACCAACTTGGGCAACTTGGTGAGACCTCATCTCTACAATAAATAAGAAAATTAGCTGAAGTAGTGACACATAGCTGTAGTTCCAGCTACTTGGAAGGCTGAGGCAGAAGGATCACCTGAGCCCAGCAGGTCAAGGCTTGGTAGCTGTGAGTGTGCCACTGCACTCCAACCTAAGCAACAGAGTGAGACTCCATCTCAAAAAAAAAGAAAAGAAAACTTCATCCAGGCAATAAATAAGATGATGACAAGCATGGAAAGTAGAATCAGCCGGGCTCGGTGGCTCAGCCTGTAATCCCGCGCCTTTGGGAGGCTGAGGTGAGTGGATTGCCTGAGCCCGCGGGTTCGAGACCCGCCTGGGCAGCGAGACCTCATCTCTACAATAAATCAAAAAATCAGCCGGGCGTGGTAGCACATGCCTGTAATTCCGGCCACTCGGAAGGCTGAGGCGGAAGGATCGCCGGAGCCCAGCAGGTCGAGGCTGCGGTGGCCGGGAGCGGCCACTGCACTCCAGTCTGGGCGACCGAGTGAGACTCCAACTCAAAAAAAAAAAAAAGAAAGTAGAATCAACCATGCAGAAATAATATCAGAGCTTGAATACCAAAATATGGAATTAACCCAGTCTGTTAAAAACATAGAAGATGCGGAAAGAAAGAAAAAAGCCTCCAAGAGACATGCAACTATGTCAAGAAGTTGAACTTACATCTGATCAGTTTCCCGGAAGAAAAAAGAGAAATGTAGAACATCTTGGAACAAATTTTCCAAGAGGTTATCCAAGAAAACTTTCCCCATCTCATCAGAGATGAGACAATCCAAACACAAGAAATTCAACCACCATAAGACATCAAATGAGAAGACCCACCCCTAGACACAGTAATTAATCTACACAAAGTAGGTGCAAAAGAAAAAAATCCTCAAGACAGTGAGAGAGAAGGGTCAGACCACCTATTGGGGAAAATCAATCAGAATAACAGCAGACATAATCAGAAACACTACGTTAGAAGGGACTGGAGTCCAATTTTTCAAAGTCCTCAAAGGTAAACAATTTTAACCAAGAATTTCCTATTCAACCAGGCTCAACATCATCCAAAATAGAGAATTAAAATATTTCCCAGACATCCAATCCCTAAAAGATTATGCTGCTTCCAGACCAGCTGCACAGGAGATGCTCAAGGATAGAAGGAAAAAGAAAGAAAGAACAACCTTGCACAGGAGATGCTCAAGGATAGATGAAAAAAGAAAGAAAGAATAGCCTTGCACTTCCCACAATAGCAGGAAAACATAGAATCAACACAACACACATCATGAATGCAAAACTGAAAACACACACATATGTAAACCCAAAAGTTAAAAGAAAACAAAACAGCCTTATAAGAGTCTCATGACAAGGATTAACGCTCTCATTTCAGTAATCAGCCTCATGAATGTCAATGAGGCTGGTTACTGAAAAGACATAGAATGGCAAACTGGATAAAAAACATGACCCAATAATATGCAACCTCCAGGAGACATACCACACTACAAAGAACACCCACATGCTCAAAATTAAAGAATGGAAAACAAACTTTCAGATGAATGGAAAAACAAAAGAAGGAAGTAGTCACAATTTAATATCAGACAAAACAACTATAAGCTATCAAAAATTTTAAAATATATAGAAGGACATAACATAATGATAAAAGGTTCAAATCACCAACAAGGAATATTCATCCTAAATATTCATGCATCCAACACAGAAGCACCTGGATTTATAAAGTAACTACTAAGTAAACTAAAAAAGGATATTGACTCTAACTATCACAACTGGGGACTTAAATACCCCACTAACCACCCTAGATAGATCATTGAGGCAAAAAAATCAGTAAGGAGTACTGGAAACTTAACTTGATGCTTAACCAAATGGACTTATAGATATCTACATAACACAACCTAAGAACCACGTGGAACATACTCCAAGGTGGACCACATCATTGTTCATAAATCAAACAACACATGCATCTTCTCGGACCACAATAGAATAAAAATAAATATCATCACCAACAGAATCCCCCCAAAACACACAGACATGGACACTAAACAGCATGATGCTGATCAACTTCTGAGTCAACACAGAAATCAAAACAGAAATTGAAAAATTCTCAGAAACAAATGGAAACGAATATCTTACCAAAATCTTGAGATGCTATGAAAACATTTCTTAAGAAGGGAATTTATGTCTATGAACACACATCAAGAAAATAGAACAATCACATGTAAACAGCCTAATGAATAACCTAAGGGAGCTAGAAAGGCAAGAACACTAAAACCCTAACTTCAGCAGAAGAATCCAGATCACCAAAGTAAAATCTCAAATACAAGACATAGAAGACAAAACTATCATAGAAAAAAAAAATCAATGAAACAAACTGGTTCTTTGAAAGGATAAACAAGATTGATGTACCCCCTAGCCAGACTGACCAAGAAAAAGAGACCAAAAAACCCAAATATACTCAGAAATGCAAAGATCAAGTCACAACTCGCCCTGAAGAAATACAGAAGATTATCAGAGATTACTATGCTCATTTCTATGGAGACAAATTCAAAAACCTAAATGAGATGGAGGGCTTTCTGAAATCACAATCTCCCAAGGTTGAACCAAAAAGAAATCGAGATCCCAAACAAACCAATAACAACCGAGAAAATTGACTCCATCTTAAGAAAACTACCTACGAAAAAAAACCCTAGACCAAATTGCTTTTCAAAAATTTTTACAAAACATACAAGAGTGAGCTGATAGCAATCCTATTTGAAAGTATTCTAGGCAATTGAGAATGACGGAACTCTGCCCAAATCATTTTATGAAGCTGACTTACACTAACACCCAAACTGGGCAAAGACCCAACTAAGAAGGAGAACTACAGGCCAAATCCCTGATGGACATAAGTGCAAAAATACTGAGGAAGATCCTAGCAAATCTGATCCAACAGCACATCTCAAAAATTATCCACCATGACCAAGTAGACTTCATCCCCAGGATGCAGGACTGGTTCAACATCCACAAGACCATAAAAGTAATTAAATACATCCACATATATTTTCTAAAAACCATGATTATACCATTAGACACAAAAAAGATTTTCAGCACAGTCAAGCATTCATTCTTGATAAAACTCTTGAACACCTAGGCGTAGAAGAAACATACCTCAAAATAGAAAATGCCTTCTACAATAAACCCACAGTCAAGGTATTACTAAATGGAAAGAAATTGGTAGCATTTCTCCTGAAAACCAGAACAGGACTAGGTTGCCTACTCTCACCCTTCCTATTCCACATAGTGTTAGAAGTTCTAGCTCAAGCAATCAGTCAAAAGAAGGATATCAAGGGTGTTAAAATAGAAAAAAAGGACGTTAAGCTATCCTTCTTTGCAGTCCATATGATCCTAAACAGAAAAACTCAAGGGAATCTGTCAAAAACCTCCTTGCATTGATAAAGGATGTTGGCAGTCTCAGAATATAAAATCAATGTGCAAAAGACAGTCACATTTTCATACACCAGCAACAAGCAAAAAGTGCAATCCCATTCATAATAGCCACACACACAAAAAAAGGGAAATACAATGACAATTTCCTAACCAGAGAAGTGAAAGAACGTTACAATGAAAACTAAACAAAAAAGACATAAACAAATGGAAAAATATTCCATGCGCACAGGTTAGAAGAATCAACATTTTAAAGATTTCCATCCTACCCTAGGCAATATACAGATTCAATGCAAGAACAATTAAATTACCATCATCGTTCTTCTCAGAACTGTATACAACAATACAGAAATTCATTTGGAAATATAAACGACCATAAAGAGCCTAAACAATCCTCAGCAAAAGAAACAGTGGGAAATATAACACTCACAGACTTTAAACTTTATTAGTAGACTACAATAATCAAAGCAGCCCAGTACTGGTACAAGAACAGGCATAAAGACCAATGGAACAGAATAGAGATTCTCAACCAACTTGTCTTCAACAAAGCTTCCACCAAAAAACACTGGGGAGAGGAGAACCTATTTGGTAAAAGGTACTGGGAAAACTGGCTGACCACATGCAAAAGAACCAGGTCCCCTACCTATCACAATTCCCAAAAATTAATTCCAAATCGATAGAAGATCGAAACAAAAAAAGCCCAAACGTTAAGAATCTTAGAAAATGTAGGAGACACCCTTATGATATTTGGAACAGGCAATCAGATCCTGATCACATCTCCAGATGCATATGCCTTTAGAAATAAGAGACAATTGAGACCTCGTCAAACTGAAAAACTTCTGCAAAGCAAAAGAAACCATCAAGAGAGTGGTGTGACAAACCACAGCATTGGAGGTATTTGCTAACTGTATGTCTGGCAAAGGCCTAGCATTCAGGATCTACACAGAACACAAACTGCCAAAAGGAAAAAAACCAAACAGCCTCATTTTAAAAATGGGCAAAAGACATGAATAACTTTTCAAAAGAAGGTATATGAGCAGCCAACAGACACATGACAAAATGCTCTCCCTCACTAATCAGTGAAATTCAAATCAAAACTAATTGAGAGACCACTAACTCCAGGAAGAATGACAATCATTTTTAAGACAAAAAAAAAAATGATGCTGGTGAGGATGCAGAGGAAAGAGAAACTTCTACCCTGTTGGGAATGGAAACTAATTCACCCTCTATGGAAAACAGTATGACAATTTCTAAAAAAAACAGAAATTGACCTTCCATATGACCCAGTGATCTCCCTTCTGGGACTATGCCCAGAGAAACTCAAATCATTCTACAAAAAAAGATACCTGCACACACATGTCTATTGCAGCACTATTCACAATAGCAAAAACATGGAGTCAACCATGCTGTACATTTAAAGGGGACTGGATATAAATAATGTTGTACATATACATGCAATATTACACAGCCATAATGTATGACAATATTATGGACGTCTCAGCAACTTGGATGGATTTAGAGACTATCACACAGTGATCTATCACAGAAACACAGAACTGAGTACCACATGTTCTTACTCATATGTGGACCCTGAACACCTACCATAATACCACAAAAAAAAAGGATTGGCAGTAGTGAGACACTGCCAGGGAATGGGAAGGCACATACATACATAAATAAGGGCACCTGATCCTAATCTAGGTAATGTGAGGTCCAATAGGAGGCCCTAAACTTCACCTGTACCTAAAACACTTTATGCAATCCTGACTTGTACCTCACCACTTAATTTATTTAGTTGCAGTTTCACTCAGTCGCCCAGTTGGAGTGCAGTGGCACATTCACAGCCACCACAGCCTAGACATTCTGGGCTCAGGCAATCCTTCCGCCTCAGCCTCCCAAGTAGCTAGAATTACAGACACTTGCCACCATGCTCAGCTTATTTTTTTAATTTACTGTAGAGATAAGGTCTCACCAAGTTGCCCAGGTTGGTCTCAAACCTGTTGGTTCAAGCAATCTTCTCACCTCAACCTCCCAAAATGCTGTGATTATAAGCATGAGCCACTGTGCCTGGCCCCCTCACTATTTTAAAATTAAATTAAATTAAATTAAAAATATATAGTCCATCGTGTATATGCAACACATTTTCCTTATTCAGTCCACTTTTGATGGGCAACAGGGTTGGTTCCATGTTTTTGCTACTGCGAATAGTGTGACAATAAACAGATGCTGGCTGTGGAGAAAAGGGTACATGGCTACACTGTTGGTGGGATTGTAAGCTAGTCCAATTTCTATAGAAAACAGTGTGATGATTTCTCAAAGAACTAGAAATTGAGCTCCCATATGATCCACAAAGTCTTTTTCTGGGCATATACCCGGAAGAATGGCTCTACCAAAGACATCAGCACACTATCATTTCTCAAGGAGACTAAGTCTCTTGAGAGCAAGCAACGATATGAATTCCTTCAATCCTAAAAGAATACAATGATACAGCATTATCAAAATTGACACCTACTATGGATATATATTTACCTTCTCTGCCCACAGTTCTGCCAGCAGCATCAGCACTCAGAGATTGCCTGACATATTAGAGTAATATCCCATTTGGTGGGGTTATCCCACTGAATAACACTTAAACCAGACAATGTGTCAGTCATTAGTGAGAAAAATCTAAAATGACTAATGAAGAAGGGAGAAGAATTATTTTAGTTACAGCTTCTGGACCAACTGCAGCAATGAGGACTAGTCTTTCAGTACACTTCTTATAAGTCCTTACAGAGTTTCTGGTTGGCTACCAAGGGGACTCCATGATATCTAGAATTTAATAAAGGACACAAACAGCACGTCAGAGCCTACCAGGCTCACTTCCTACTGACAATCTGATATTTGACAAGTTGTGTGTAAGTGTCAATGCCTCTTCTCAGGCTTGTACTCCAGATTATCATTCCAGGACTTTTCTGATGTCCTACAAAGTCACCCAATCAGCATTCATATAGGCACAGTTCATAAGTGTAAAAGGGTAAATGCCAGCAGGGTCACCCCTGACTGTCGAATTTGGAACAGATGGATGAATCCTTCTCCTTGCACCCTCTTGGCAGACAATCTCCAGAAACACTTTTCTATGGCTCTCCAGAAGCGGTTATGAGTGTGAACACCAGCCACCCATCATGGTGGGCATTCAATAACAAATTCAAAGCAGCATCTTCATGTTATCTTTCCTTTTTCTGTTCAGTCCCACTGTCCCTTATCTTTCAGTCCTTGGGGTCACTTTGCAAATAAACTATAGGTAAATAAGTCTCTGTTTAGTGTTAGGAGATTCAGTCTAAGGCATCCCTAGATTTGTTATCACTGTATAGAGTAAGTCTTCTTTCATTTAATTTTACTTTCAAAAAGGTCTCATATTTAGAACTTGCTACTAATTAAGCAATTTTAATGTTATTGTAGCATTGATGCCTTTTTGCCTTTTTAAGAAATCATTCAAAACACGTGGCATATTCGTACGATTGAGAGATGCATAAAAGAGAAGACAGAATGCATGTATAATACCATTACCAAGATTATTCTTCTCAACATTTTTTTTAGGTTTTTCTCTATGCATAATACATGCACATATACAAACATAAACATACACATTTTATCAAAAAGAAAATGAACCATACCATAGCAGCTTTTTTGAAACATGAATTTTAAAAAGCAACAGACAAATTTATGGAATATATAATGGGAACATATTTTTATAAAAATAAATAAATATACTTTTTAACTTTAATAATGCAGCATTCAACTTGGTGAGACCTCATCTCTATAATAAATCAAAAAATTAGCCGGGTGTGGTAGCACGCGCCTGTAGTTCCAGCTACTTGGAAGGCTGAGGTGGAAGGATCGCCGGAACGCAGCAGGTTGAGGCTGCGGTGGCCGGGTGTGGCCACTGCACTCCAGTCTGGGCGACAGAGTGAGACTCTGACTCAAAAAAAAAAAAAAAAAAAGCAGCATATTAGGCTGTACCATAATTTATTCAATCAGTTACCTACTGATAAACAAATTACCTTTGTTGTTTTCTCTTTTTAAGTTGTTTTCAATTTCACTTGTAAACACTACTTTAATGTATTTCCTAGATAATGCACTTGTGTGATTCATTTGATCATCTTCTTAAAACACAGGACTAAAATGAAATTTTAAGGCCTAAGGAAATATGATTTTTAAAATCTCAAATACATGTAGAAACATTTACTCCAAGAAACATGGTAATATTTCTTTTTGCATTGCTACCAACATTTACTTTTACCTTCTCCAACAGTTACCTAAAAATGAAAATATTTTACTGAGTAATATCCCTCGTGGAGAAATCTCAATCTCTCTCTCTCTCTCTCTCTCAATCTTTCTACTCACCCTCCTCACCCTTCTCTCTCTGTTTGTTTTGTACTAAGCCTCAGGATTATTTCAGTAATTGAAGATGTCTACTAAACTGCTTTCTTAAGTGTTCTCTTAAATGGAGGGTCCTTGTAGATGGTTTTTAGTAACTTTGATGAACTTGAGTATTGTAATTTGGAAATGATAAAACTGAGCTGCTCACATAAAAGGAAATTAGGAATTATAGGATCCTCAAAAAGAGTGAGGTTGGAGAAGGAAAGAGAAAAGTGGGGAAAGGGGCAAAATCCAAAAAGAAAGAAAGAATACATGCATCAGCAAAAGAGAAGGGGAGGGGAGAGAAGGGGAGAGAAGGGAGAGAAGACTGCCCTCAGATTAAGGCAAGAAGAATAAATTTAAGGGAAGAAGAGAGAGATATTAAAAAGAAAACTAAAGTTGGCCCCGGTGATGAGGCCATATGGAAAAGCAAGTAAACAGGAGTTTTAAAATAGTCTGTGTTCAGATATGAAACAAGAGCATCAGAGAAATTTTTGGTAATGTCTACCTTTTCAATTATTAGGGGAGAAAAGATAAAATTCTCTCTACCTCCTGAGTTTTTGTTGGAAAGGGTCTCTGTACCAAAGACAGATTAACAAGACATAAACAAACAGAAGTTTATTGACATGTATATTTCTCTTTTTTTTTTTTAGTTGGAGTCTCACTCTGTCGCCCAGACTGGAGTGCAGTGGCCGCTCCCGGCCACCGCAGCCTTGACCTGCTGGGCTCCGGCGATCCTTCCACCTCAGCCTTCCAAGTAGCCGGAATTACAGGCACGCACTACCATGCCCGGCTGATTTTTTGATTTATTGTAGAGATGAGGTCTCGCTGCCCAGGCGGGTCTCGAACCCGTGGGCTCAGGCAATCCACTCACCTCAGCCTCCCAAAGGCGCGGGATTACAGGCTGAGCCACCGAGCCCGGCTGACATGTATATTTCTTATGCACATGGGAGAATCCCAGGAAATTAATTCTCAAAGAGGCAATTTTTAATTCAGGTTTATAGAGCATTTCAACAAAACAGTATATTTTTAAAGAAGTGACAAGGCAAAGAAAAGGACTTTGTGTTTTTAAGGGTTGTAAACTGTGGGACAGCAAATAAGTGGCAAATAAAGGTTAGTTATGTCTAGCCTACCAAAGGCAATCTACAGATTCAACACAATACCCATTAAGTTACGAACATTCTTCTCAGTCCTGGAAATGACAATACAGAAATTCATAGGGAAATATAAACAATCACGAATAGCCAAAACAATCCTTAGCAAAAAACAAAAAACAAAGCAGGACGTATCATATGTCTAGACTGCAAACTTTACTATAAGGCTATAGTAATCAAAACAGCCTGGTATTAGTACAAGAACAGGCACATAGACCAATGGAACAGGACAGAGATTCTGGAAGCAAAGCCACAATTCCTTAACAAACATCTTTGACAAAGCCTCCAACAACAACCACTGGAGAGAGGAGAATCTATTCAGTAAATGGTGCTTGGAAAACTGACTGACCACATACAGAAGATTGAAACAAGACCCCTACCTATCACCATACACAAAAATTAACTCTATTGGATCAAAGACCTAAATGTAAAACCTCAAACTATAAGAACTTTAGAAAGCGCAGGAGACACCCTTATGGAAATTGGAACTGGCAACCAATTCCTATTCAGAACCATAAAGGCCAATACCTTAAGAAATAAAATAGACAAGTGGTACTTCATCAAATTAATGAGCTTCTACAAAGCAAAAGAAACCATCAAGAGAGCAGGGAGACAGTCCACAGAGTGGGAAAAAATATTTGCCAAGTGTATATCTAACAAAAGTCTAACATCTAGAATTTACAAGGAACTCAAATGCTCTGAAAGGAAAAAAACAAACAGCCCTTTTAAAAAGTGGGCAAAAGATATGAATAGACACTTCTCAAAAGAACATACATGGGCAGCCAACAGACACATGAAAAAGTGATCATTCTCACTCATCATAGAGAAATACAAATCAAAATCACATTGAGATAACACCTAACCCCTGTAACAATGGCAATTAATAAAACACACAACAAAAAATGCCGGCGAGGATGTGGAGAAAAAGGATCTCTTCTCTACTGCTGGTGGGAATGCAGACTGGTACAACCTCTTTGGAAGACAGTGTGGTGTTTTCTGAAAGAATTAGAAATTGACCTTCCATATGCCCCAGCAATTCCCATATTGGGGATTTACCCAGAGGAACTCAAATTAGTCTACAAAAAAGATACCTGCACACATATGTTTGTTGCAGCTCTATTCACAGTAGCAAAAAACATGGAACCAACCATCTTGCCCATCGAAGCTGGACTGGGTAAAAAAAATGTGGTACATATACACTGGAATATTATGCAGCCATAAAGAAGGATAAATATATGGACTTTGCAGCAACTTGAATGGATTTGGAGTTGATCATACTCAGTGATTTATCACAGAAACAAAGAACTGAGTTCCATATGTTCTCACTCATAAGCTGACCTTGAGCAACTATAATATTATAAGAAATCGATTGACAGTAGTGAAAAACTGTCAGGGCAGGTGGGAGGTGGGATTGGCAGTTGAGGGAAATTGCTAGGGGAAGGGGGGGCATACCTCATTAACAAGAGTACCTGCATGACCAATGTTTGCATACCTAACCCTGAATTGTACATCTTTATTAAAAATAAAATTTTTTAAAAGGTTAGTTAGTACAGTTTGTGCAGATTTTTCTAGTGTAGTCTCTAGATCTTTAAGTCTAAAACTATCTTCTGTGATCAACCTTTGTCCTCGGCAGAGTACAGAGAAGGGACACTTTGTCCTTGTAAATTTATGTCCTGCTTTTAGACAAATGGGGCAAGACACAGGGCATTTCTTGTATTTGCTTCTTCTCAACTGTCTCAAGTTCAAAATGTCTTTAATGTGGCATCTTTTGGGATGACATACTCTGATCTCCTATATATTTGTTCGAGAGGAAGAAGAGGGAGTTTGGGGTGAGGCCAAATCCAGTCTTCCATGTGATTGTCAGTGATTCCCAGTGTGTTGTCAAAGCTTCTGTCACATTGAGATGATAAATATGGGCAGCTCTGGACAAGTGAGCAAACACAACATAGGGTCAGAAGACTAAATCTAATTTATTGCATCACTTTCTGAGTGGTACTGAGAGAGTCATTGATAATTCCCTGGGCCAAGATTTCTTCAATAAGAAATTTTAAAAGTCACAAAGTCAAACATTCTGAGTTCCTGGACTGGTTAAGTAAATAATGTTTGGGGAGAAAAGAAAGTCCTGCACAATGCCTGTCACATGTAAAGTAAGCAATAAAGTGTCTACTGAATGTTTAAAATGCCATAATCCACAGAAACAACAATAACCTTGAACAAAATATCTAGAACAATGGAAATTAGGTAAGAAGGAGGCAAAGGAATTATGCAGTTGTATAAATTAGAAGTTGCCCAAATTATTTGCTTCTAATTTGACTCTGTCTCTACAAAATTGCGTGTTCAATTTCTATACAAAGTAATATGTAATTTAAAACATATTAGAAAACTCCTATAAAAGAAATATAAAGTCTTTATTTCACTGATTAGCTTTTTCTCCTGATATTGAAAAGTTCAATTTCAAGAAATAATTTACTAAAAATGAGTAATATTGTGACTTTTACAATTGATTAAATGTATTTAAACATTAAAATTATTCATAAACTATAATAAAAATTTTCTCTTTTCAGTTTTTACATATTTTTAATTGCCATAATCAGAGATACTTGTAGAGAGTGATTTGTTTAATTTTAATTATAATACTGTATTTGATTGGCATAGAAATATATTGAATTACTCACAACACTGCTAACTATCTAAATCTATTTCTTTAGAAGATATTGACTGAAAAAGCCTTAATCATCTAATGTAAAAATATGTACTTAGAGTGTTTTAAAAATATGAATTATCAATCCAACTAATGGCTCCAAAGGAGTTATTAGTGACAATCAGAACCATTTAATGACTTTTTAAGGTAATAATTTATCTAATTTACCATAACAGTTGCTTTGGTAGAACTATGGTATGTCATGTAGTATTTAAAGACTTTTTAAAAACAGTTTATTCATTCATTGTACTGTCATAGAGAGAATAGGCAATCATTATTACCAATTGTTCAAATAAGTCTGTTGGAGGGCAGAGATATCAGCACACTCTTGCTCCATGGAGTAATATTGAACATGGTAGCATGAAGTCATGATAGGGATGAATTTACCTGTCAAGATGGGTCAGAAGTTTAAGTATGAGATGTTTTAGTATCCTCAATGTATTAAATTTATTTTTGTCTTCCTTCTCCCCTCCCTTTTTACCCTATCTTTCCCCCCTTTTTCTCCCTACATCCTTGCTTCATTCTCTCCGTTTAAATCTATTAGGAATTATATACTGTTGTCTAGTTACACTTGACTCTGGGAGCACAGAGTTGAATACAACTAATTCCTTTCCCCATGCCCGAGTAGAGAGAAAAGTTAAAAGTTATGGTACAGTATAAGTGTTAGTCCAGATAAGTACAATGGTATCACAGAAAGCTGTCTTCTAATTCAAATGAGAGAGTCAGAGAAGGATCTCTGGAAGCAGTGATTTCATATAACCTGAGCTTTTCTGGAAAAGTCTATCCAAGTAGCTCTGAAGAGCCAGGCAGGGAATCCATATTTGACAGCCCAATCTCTAACCATCAAGTGAGTTAAATTGTCCCTTTTGGATTTTTTTTTTAATTGGAATCTCACTCTGTCGCCCAGACCGGAGTGCAGAGGCACACTCCCGGTCTCTGCAGCCTCAACCTGTTGGGCCCTGGCGATCCTTCCACCTCAGCCTTCCAAGTAACTGGAACTACAGGCACACACTACCATGCCTGTCTAGGTTTTTTTATTTATTGTAGAGACGAGGACCCGTCAAGTTGCCCGGGCGGGTCTCGAACCCGCGGGCTCAGGCAATCCACTTGCCTCGGCCTCCCAATGTGCTGGGATTACAGGCTGAGCCACCGAGCCCTGGCCCCTTTTTGGATTTTCTAGAGGCAAACAACTCCTGCTGGCTGTCTCTTATTATAATTTTTTTTACGTTTAACTAATAAGATTTATTATAAGAAAATATCACAAAAATGAAGAAGAAGAAGAAGAGGAGGAGGAGGAGGAGGAGGAGGAGAAAGAGAAAGGAAGGAAGGAAGGAAGGAAGGAAGGAAGGAAGGAAGGAAGGAAGGAAGGAAGGAAGGAAGGAAGGAAAGAAGAAAAGTGTTTTCCCAGTTTGGGATGCTGAGCTATTAAGTCTTGCATTCCCCTTGATGCAACTGTAAACTATTGAATGACCTATCTCTGGATTTTCTGAATTTTAGACAAGAAAGAGAAGTAAAAGGTTGGTGAATTTTCAGAGTTCATACTTTAGTCATCTATTTTTATTTTTCTGATCCTGTTGTCTCCCACTGTTCATTTGTTTGATTATGGTTTCTACAGAAATGGAGAACAGTCACTCAAAATGTTCTCGGTTCACTCGGTTAATAAGTCCTCTTTTCCTCCCATTACTGACAAGCAAGAATGGGATAGTGAATTGAGTTACTGACAGTTTATGATATTAATAGCAGGAGAGTTTGGAAATGCAGCTTCTATTGCAGAATTAGTTAGCCTAAGGCAGAGGAATTAAAACCACCTGTTAAAATTATCAGAGAACAAAGAGATTATAGAGACTATGCAATTCCATTATCATTTTCTGAGGTGCATCTCAACATCAGATTGGACTGAAAATCAGACTATTATGAACAGGAATGCTCCTTCTTTCTAGGACAAGCAGCAGAGAGGTAGAGCAACTCAGAAATTTATACTAGAACATTTCTATCTTTAAATTGTGCACATGTATTTATGTTTAGAATTTGGAACAATTCAGATAAGAACTCTCCAGGGTCCATAAGATACACTATATACAGTAAAAAAGAAAAAGAATCTGATGCATCAGATAACTGTATTTCATTTCAGCATGGCTGGCATATGAAATGTGTTTTTGTGTGTGCACACACACACTCTTGTGAGGTCTCTGCTGTGTGAATTGGGTGAGAGTAGGGAGGTCAGGAAACACAAAGCTAGGAAAGTAAGTAGGGAAGCGATCTACTAAACTGACTTTCTGTGACCAATTAAAGAGTTTGAACTTTGTCCTAGAAACGATGGAGAGCAATCGACAGCAAGTAGAGAAAAACAGAGTAAGTTTCTGGAGAATTTACTCTGACATTTGAATGAAGGATAGTAGAATTGGGAAGAGATCTGAATAAAATCAAGCAAATAAGCAAGATGGGCTTAGTATTACAATAATTCAATCAAGGAATAACCTGGACTTGAATTAAGCATTGCCAACAAGCATGAAGGAGAGATAGACTGAAGAAATATTTGAGAGGCAGGATTGTGTTTCTGTATCAACTTACTGTGGGTGTGAATAAAAAGAAGGAAATTGGCGTCTCATATTTCTGAGTTGTTCAAGTGAGTGGGAAAAGTGGACAACCTCAGAGACAGAAAAAAATGGGGCAAGAGTAGATTTCTTTTTTTATACTATGGGGAGAATGACAGATCGTGTTTATTTTTGGACATGTTGATTTTGAGCTGGATGCTGCCATCTAGTTTATGTGTCCAATAGGCAATGAGAAATATAGATGTGGGCCTGACGGGAGAGGTCTGAGTACGGGATATTGGAGACATAAATTTGAGTCATAAAATTGGAAGTCATAAATAGGAGTCATAAAATGTGAACTATGGGTTTTGGGCAAAGATAAGGCCAAAGAGAGTCGATAGGACAAGCACAGTTGCGAGCTAAATGAACCCTTGCCACTCTTACGTGAATGGGGCAAGTGGTGGAAGAATCGCCCTGAAAGAGTCTGAGGAATAAACTGACAAAAAAGAGATTTGGAGAGATTGATATCATAGGATATAAGAGAGGATAAACGAGAAACTTAAGCAAGAGCACATGATGCAAAATATTTATTGAAAAAAGCACTCATTTACATTTTAATTTTATTTTAAAGATGTGGGGTACAATTCAGGGTTAGATATAAAAAAATTGATTATGCAGGTATCCTTGTTGATGAGGTGTGCCCCTCCTTCCCCTGGCAGTTTCCCTCAACTGCCAATCCCAACCTCCCCCCCTTGGCAGTTTCCCACTACTGCCAATTCCTTTCTAATAGTAATATGATCATTAGAACACTCATTTATAATGAAGATGTGTGAATAGTTTCAGCAGGACGATGGGCACAAACTTGAGCTACATAAGAGTGAGTTGATATGGAAATGACAAGGGTCTACATAGTTCAGACTTGAACACTATAGTGTGTTCATACTTGATGTGAAAGGAAATAGAGGAAGTGAAAGGAAATAGAGGGAGACTCAGAATACCCAGCTGCAAGATGAATAAAAGATTGTTGTGTGCTTTTCTTTTTGCCCTGTTTTATTTTTAGATGGTAGTCAGTGCATAGGAAGAGGTTAAACAATCAAGAAAATATATAATTAGAGAAATGGTCTTCTGAAATATGGATATTATTAGACTGGAATAGAAGTAACAACTTTTCTGTTAAGAAGGCAGGGAAGGAAGATGGGAAAAATTGTGGAGGGACACTTCGGAGTTTGTGCCAAATGGCTTCTAGTAGGAGGAAGAATAATTGCGTTGTTATGAGCTGCAGTTCTGAGGAAAGATGATGTGGTTTCAAATCCCATCACATTGAGAGTTTCATATATTCTTTCAGTCTTTCCTTATTTGTAAAAATGAAGTGCTACGGAATTAAATGAGATAATTGGGCTCAAGTGATTAAAACATTGCAAAAGTGCTCAATTCATGTCAGAAGCTGTTATTTTCCTTAGGAAAAAATGTGATACATTCACCAAATGTATTAAAGAAGTCAGCTGTGTAGTGGAGGTTTAGCTAGAAGGGTTGATCAGGAAATTTGACTACAAAATGTGTCACATGGCATTGAAAAGGTTACTGAATAAAAACTGAAACACCAGTAATGCCATTATCTCAACATATCAGGGTCATGTATCTTCTATTTCTTCAAACGGGGGGAACACAGGCTATGTTTATAAATGAAGACATGACCATTGAGACCTGAGCTACAAAAGGAAGTATCTGTGTCTCTTTCTCTCATTCAATTTGTTTTTCTTTTTCATAAATAACAGGTATTTTGTCAGGAGTCACTTGCTTCAATTTAAAAATAAACAGGCATTTTAAAGAAATGTGTCTATGTGCACCCACACATATATAAAATTTTCTTTATGATAAACGTCTTCAAAAATATTGTGTGAATTTTTTTTGTTTTTTTTTTTGTTTTTTGGGGGTTTTTTTGAGTTGGAGTCTCACTCTGTTGCCCAGACTGGAGTGCAGTGGCTGCTCCCGGCCACCGCAGCCTCGACCTGCTGGGCTCCGGCGATCCTTCCGCCTCAGCCTTCCGAGTAGCCGGAATTACAGGCATGCGCTACCACACCCGGCTGATTTTTTGATTTATTGTAGAGATGAGGTCTCGCTGCCCAGGCGGGTCTCGAACCCGCGGGCTCAGGCAAATCCACTCACCTCAGCCTCCCAAAGGCGCGGGATTACAGGCTGAGCCACCGAGCCCGGCTTATTGTGTGAATTTTAAAGAGAATGAAACTTTGAACTTAAGTGGCATCTAGATTCTGAAAAATATCAGATTAAAAACAATTCATAATGTTAGAGATTTTGGCATTTTACTTGTTCACAATTATGATTGAGTCTGTAAAATTATTGCAGAATCTTTTGGGGCTCTTTCTGACTATAAAGCACCTGATAGGCTCCAAATAAATTTTTTGGGATGAGTAAGGTTATGTTTCTATCTAGCTGTAATATTCCTCGTGCTCCAGGGTTTTGTGTGTACGTTCATATAGTGTCTACTAGAGAGCTATGCACAATGCCAAGACTCTGTTCTGCAGAGACAACACTACAGACATGATTTCTCAAAAGTCCCTTCTCATATGCTTTTAGGAATTCAAGTGAGTTCAAAAGAATTTTAACTACAAGATCAAGCAAGAATTCTGTCTATGCTGTTGGTAAAGGGTTTGGGTTTTGCCCCTCAGGGAGTCCTTGCTTCCAGGACCACATGCATCAGTTTCTTCAGGAGACTTGCAGGCAAGGTATTCTCTCCTTCCACATGCCTCCCTGCTCAGTTCTCCCAGGCTTTGCCAGTACTTCTGTTTTGGATATTGTAGTTTTAGCTGTCTCCTAGTTGCACAAAAATAGATTTATTGTGTGTTTGGCATTTCTTGTTGCTTTTGAGCAGTTCTTAGGAAGGAAAAGAATAAATGCCGACTTTCTCACCACCTTCAAATCAACCGTTCTCTGAAAATATTTTTCTATTAAAGTGAGAATTATTGGATGTATTTTTGCTGTAGGTAGAATAACTCTAAGGGATTATTGTCGTCATGCATTGAACAGCTAGCTAACAGTTCACCTATGTATTTCCTCCTCTACTGAGTTTTTGCTGCCACCTCACCTCTGGGTCTGGGCAAGCCACACTTATAAACTAGATTCTACCCCACCAAGGATAAAATAAAATCTTCATTGCTGTCTCCTAAGTTGAAGCAAATATGTTGGCTACTATTAAGCAAAGTCGTGCATTGGTGAATCCCCATTCTCCACCTCCCAGCCCCTGTAAACTCAGACTATTTATCTTCCTTTAGGCAGATATCATACTTAATCTTTGTTTTTTATCCTGCTCGGTGACCTTATTTATTACCTCCACCATCATAGTGTTTCCCCGGATCACAGGATTGTTGCTGTTTTATTTGTTCTTGTTTGTGTTTAGGATTTCAGTAATTAGACTGGATTTCCACTCCACCTTTAGGTACTTATCTTTTGTTTTCGAGACTTTGGGGAATTTAAAATCGAATGCTTTTCCAGCATTCATGTGGATGCTCTAATTCTGGTTGCTACCTCTGTGACTTACTCTGAACCCCCCTAAACTTCAAAATTTGGAAATGCGTTTATCTAGCACTACCTACGGGGTTCTAAACTTCTACTTCTCAGCCCATCACCATATCCCCAAACTCCAGTTTCTGCCTCAGCAAACCAAATGCATCCTGTCAATATAAACAGATTACTGCCACTAATCCTCTGTGATGTCAACCACCGATTAGTAGACTCTGAACATCATTCGCCATACTAATTCTTTATGCAGAAAATAGCATTCTCCATGGTCTAAAGAAGTTGAGAAGAGGCTATTGGTTAAGTACTTTACACTTAACATGGACTATGGGAGTTTAAAGCAGATAATGTTTGAAGACCCAAGAGAAACACAACATGAAAAGTGCAGAGTGCCAGGCTGGAGCTGAGGTAACAGTTGTGGCCTACATCAGCAGAACTATACCAGAACTCTTCCAATTTTAAATGAATCCTGTGAAAGCCCTGAATGGCAGATCTTCAGAGAAGCTATATTTAAATCTCCATGTATAAAATTAAAGAATTTTATATATAGAAGAGTAGGTGTCTGGAAGTAAAAGCTTGGTCTTTTAAACAAATGTCTCACAAGCATTTTATTTTTTATTTTTTGGCACCTTTCTGTTTATCTCCCTATAAATTAATTACAGATATTTATACATTCACATTTGAAAATCGGTCAATGTATCAATTCATGAAATGGCAGAAAGTCAGAATGTTATTGAAATTATCCTCATAAGTTTAAAGAGTAATGTGCAATGTCATTTTTTCAGGAATTGTTACAAACATTTATCATAACATCACTTTGCACAAATATACAGTATCATGAATACAAATACATCAAAAATAAAATTAAGGGAACCTGAGGTCGGGCTGGATGGCACGTGTCTGGAGTTCCAGCTACTTGGGAAGCTGAGGCCGGTGGATAATTTTGAGCCCAGGAGTTTGAGGCAGCAGGGAGTTATGACTGCACCACCACACTCCAGCCTGGACAACAAAGCAAGATGCTTCTGTCAAACAAACAAAAAAAACCTCCTGAATTTCAATTAATGGATTGACTGGCTTGTTTGCAGTTTTGGGTTTTGTTTTTTGTTTTTAATTTGAGAAATGAGGGATTGAAATTTTAAGGCAGTTATTTGTTTCAGTGAGAGATTCTATATTAGAAGAAAAGTTAGGAGATGATTAGTATAAATTTGGAATGGGAGAAATCTTTCTACTAAAATAATGCAAAATATAGACATAGTGACTACATATAAAAGGCATGGCAAATATATATTATAAACAAAGCCCAAAGATGTGATAGATTGAGACATATAGCAGCGAAATATGGTACAGACACAGAGTCAATCATTCTAATGTCTATAAATTGAGGGAGGGACGAAACAACTTAATGAAAAGTCCTCAAATGATGTAACATGGAATTTCACAGAAGACAAACTTCATTAAGTACATTAGTTAAATCTGAGCTACCCAACACATCAGTCACCAGAAATAGCCAAATAGTTCTTAATCCAAAATACATTATATGTCCTTAGACTTTAGAAATATATATTCGAACTTTGTTAGAAGCCTAAGAGCAATGAATTTATGAATAGATTCCCAAACTAGTATGCAGCCTGAAAAAATGCAAATAAAAGGAATTTCAAGGTACTCTTTTCAATTCATAAGACTGACAATATTTTTAAGATGCAATGTCCAGTGCTAGCAAGAATATAAACAAATGTGCATTCTAATTTATTACTAGTCACAGTGCAAATTGATGCAAACATTTTGAAAACGAGTTTGGTGATATCTAATAAAATAAAAATAACCTGGACACTTTGAACTTGTCCAGCTTGGCAAACAGTCCATAGAAATAGAAGTTCAGTAAATAAGGACACACACACACACACACACACACACACACACACACACACACTGTTGCATCACTCATGGCAAAAAATAATATAGAAACAACCTGAAGAGACAGTAGGTATTGCGATTGAAAACATGGCACTTTTATTCAATGGACAATTGAACAGTTAAAGTATGAATATAAGCCGGGCTCGGTGGCTCAGCCTGTAATCCTGCACCTTCGGGAGGCTGAGGTGAGTGGATTGCCTGAGCCCTCGGGTTCGAGACCTGCCTGGGCAGCGAGACCTCATCTCTACAATAAATCAAAAAATCAGCCGGGCGTGGTAGCGCATGCCTGTAATTCCGGCTACTTGGAAGGCTAAGGCGGAAGGATCGCCGGAGCCCAGCAGGTCGAGGCTGCGGTGGCCGGGAGCGGCCACTGCACTCCAGTCTGGGTGACAGAGTGAGACTCCAACTCAAAAAAAATAAAAAAATAAAGTATGAATATAATCAATAACTATTCAGGCGGAAGAATACCCAGAATATACTAACAGAAACAGAAATTTACAAAATAATATGTACTGAATAACCTAATTTTAACAAAAACAAAACCATTATGGAAATAGTACCATTTATATGGGTTTGTATGCTTGTGTATATTTACATATGTATGAAGATAACAGTGTATGGATCCAGCTATTAAAACTGATAACAGCCAGACTCCATGGCTCAGTCTGTCATCTCAGCACTTTGGGAGGCAGAGACAAGTGGATTGCCTGAGCCCAAGGGTTCGAGACCAGTTCAGGAAACTTGATGAGACCTTGTTTCTACAATAAATCAAAAATTAGCCAGACGTGGTAGCATGCACCTGTGGTTCTGGCTACCTGGAAGGCTGAGGCAGAAGGATCACCTGAGCCCAGCAGGTCCACGCTAGGTGGCCATGAGCGTGTCATTGCACTCCAGCCTGGTGATGGTGTGAGACTCCAACTCAAAAACAAAACAAAACAACAAAAAAAAAACGATAAACAAAATTTGGAAAAAGAATTTGATGAAAACCATCAACATAAACACTTAATAAAAACAAACACAGCTTATCTCTATCTGATATTTGTTTAGGTATAAGAAATGAGGTTGGAATCAAATCTTAATTTATTTTCCAGATGAATTTATTGTCTGATTATGATTTATTGAAAACACCACTTTTGCACCTGCTGACTTCAAATGTTATCATTGTTTTATATGAAATACCAGCATCTATTTCTGAATATTATGTCATATCCATTCATCTCATCTTGTACTGTTGCCATACTGCTTTAATTTCTGTAGCTTTATAAAATAATTGTGATGATGACTGCACAACACCACAGATATACTAAATACCATTGAATTGTACACTATAAATGAATGAATTGTCTGGCATGTGAGTTATGTCTCAATAAAGTTGATATATGTATATAAAAAAATAAAATAATCTATCATATAATTGAAAAACTCTATTTTCATTATACTTCATCATAATTTTTTTAGGTATTGCTACATGTTAATTTTGCCATATAAACTTGAGCATCATTTTGTGAAATTGCAAAAATTCTGATTAAAGTTGCATCTAATGTATAATTTTTAGGGAAAATTAATATTTTACTATATTCAATAAATTTTATCTTCATATGTGAATATTTATTTATGTATTTTTTCAAACCCTCAGAAAATTTTTTTCTTATCAATCCTACATATTTTCTGAGAAAGTTATGAAGCTATCAAACAAGCTAGCTGACTCAATCTTAGTTAAAACTAAGTCCACTATTTAAGTTTCAGTTCAGGAAATTACCAAACACATTTCAGTGTCTGGAAATGGGCAGATGGTTCCTGATCCAAAATGCATTTCATACCCCTAAAATTAAAAAAAAAAATGCTTTGTTCTACCATCCTTATTCCTTATCATTAATCTTTATCTAATTTGTCTCATATTAATAATGTTTCAATACATCTGAGAGAAAATACATGCAACTGTAGTCAATCACAATTTTTCTGGTCTCTTGGAAAATGTCTGCATAAAATATATATCTCAACTTATAGTTTATTGAGATATAGTATTTCCTCATCATTTTCATTTGTCTTTATTTGAAATAACTTTTAAGATAAACATCTGAAATATATTAAATATAATTTCAAATATAAAAATACTTAAAATTTAAAAACAAGTATGGTATACCTGGCATAGTGTTAGATCACAAACCAATAAACCACAATGATTTTTTTTAATTTGCTTTGTAACACAATGTAGTCAACAAATACCAATTCAATCATTTATTCCACAGTTTTGAATGAGCTGCATGTTCTAGGAGATGTATTGGATTTTGAGGTTATAAAAATAAAAGTACATACAAGTTAACCAGCAATTAAAACACAGGGTGTGATATTGCTAACTGAGTTGTAAATCCAGGGTGCACAATGTGTTCCTTGTTTGCTCCAGTTTCTGGTAAGATGAGAAATGTGGTATTTCAGAGAAGCCATCTGAGAGGAAATGATGTCTAAGCTGAGAAAAAAGAGAGAGAAAAGTCAGCAAGTAGTAGTGGGAAAAGCCTAAGGGTTCCAGACAGGTGCTTCCGTGCAAGAAAGATTGTGGTAACTTCAGACATCTGTAAGTGCTGGACTAAGGAAAATATATATTTGAAATTGACTTGTTCCTTTTTTTTTTCACTCCAGGCAATGGTCTTTAAAAATGATATTTTTACTCCACACGTAATTGCAAATGTTAAAAAAGTCAGGCGCAATATTTGTTAATAATACACCGATCAACAGAACAAATATGACCATAGCAAGATTCTTAAGCTACCAGTCTTAACTGTTATTTTATAAACCTCAATACATCTTTCATTTATAACTTCCTCTAGTTGATCTTTTCTTAAATCCTTATAGTACTTAAAGATGCTGAAACAGCATTATATGATACCAAAAATTTTCAAGAATTGACCTAAAAACAACAAAATGAATATGGCCCCAGTGAATAAGTTAGATTTCAGTGGGGAATATTTTCTTCCAGATAAAGCAAGCTGAGAAAGATGTGATAAACTTCTAATTTGCAGATATACTAAAATATTTAATATACAGAGCTTGCAGAAAAGTAGAAAGCCAAGACTTCAAAAGGGTCAGGAAGGGCACGCAAAATAGTCTTTCTGGCAGAAGAAATACTAAGTAACTCATATGGCATCAATAATATTAAATACATTTGCTCTTTCTAAAGCAAGCCTTCTAGCCTATGCATGAACTATTTTATTTATATTTTTATCCTCTACATTTTCCCTACAATAGCCCAGCTCACCCTGCCTCCTTTCCTTGATTGATATAGACTCCGTGATTGGAGTGTTGACCTTTCAAAAGCCTCAAGTCTCTCTTCATGAGGCTTTCTGTGAGCATTCCAACCCCTATCAATCTTTCCATTCTCTAAAGTATCAATATTGTATTATCAGTACCATGCATCTTGGCGTCATTCACCAAACAGTGATTGAGTAGAGCCTACCTTGTGCCAGGCACTGCACTAAATACCAAGGAAGTAATAAATAATAAGGCGTAGTGCCTTCTCTTAAGTAGCTCACCATCTGCTCCAGGAGACAGACATGGAAAAAAATTACAATTGAAAGTGTTTTGTTAAACTTATTCAGGAAGGGTCATTAAGAGAAAAGACGTTAGAGTGGTTTGTTTAGTCATAATCTGCTTAATTGTTTCATGTGACATGTATACTTTTGTGTATCTCTTCTTTGTCTCCTACATTCATTACAAATATTATAAAACCAAATATCTGTGCTGTATTGGTTCAATGTTTTTTAATTATTTATTTTTTTAGAAAGCAGAATTTACTGAGAGGACAGGAAAGCTCCCACAGTGGGAGGGGGACCCAAAGGGGTTTCCTTGAGTCAATTTTTACACATTTTTCTCATGAAAATAAAAACAGTCTTGGCAATTTTTCTAAAAGTCTAAAACAACTCCGAAATTAAGTTTGTTTTTAACACTAAAGGCTGTCTAAGAAAAGTAATGCTTGTAAATTACCCAAGTTCCTATGCATTCTGCGTGTATTTTCTCCCTTTCTAATAATTTTGAATACTGTTCCCAGAGGCTATCAGCTTTTCCCCCACATCAAGTTTTTGTCTACAATAGCTCTATATTCTCCTTTGTCAAAACCTGCAAGATAATGCTAATGGATTAAGTTGCGGGAGTTTGAATGTGAGCACAAAGGCCGGATTTGGAAAATGTATTCATTTTTAGCAATCTAACTTGTAAATACAGTACTTTGTTGCTTTACAACAGGGATGCATCCCAAGACATGCATCATTAGGCTATTTTATCATTGTAGCAACATAAGGGATTATACGCACAAAAACCAGGATGGCACAGCCTACTCCACACCTGGGCTATGTGGTCTTGTCTATTTCTCCCAGTATGTTACTGTACTGAATCTCACAGGCAATTATAACCCAATAGTATTTTTACATCTAAAAAGCAAAGGAATGATAATAATACGAGCATCACCATAAACACGTGAGTAATGTGTTTCTCTGTAACATCAGATGACTATGACATCACTAAACAATAGAGATTTTTCAAATGATTTTAAAATGGTACACCTGTCAAGCTTACTTACCATGAATGGAGCCCTCAGGACGAAGCTGTTCTGAGTGAGTCATTGAGTGATCAATGAGTAAATGTGAATGTCTAAGACATTTACTATACACTGCTGTAGACAACAAACACTACACTGGCCATACGGTTTTTTTTTTTTTAATCTTTTCTTAAAGTAGGAATCTCACTCTGTCGCCCAGGCTGGAATGCAAGTGGCACATTTGTGGCCAACGCAGCCTCGACCTGTTGAGCGCAGGCGATCCTTACACTTCAGCTTTCCAAATAGCTGGAACTACAGGCGAGTGCCTCCATGCCCAGCTAATTTTTTAATTTAGAGACAAGGTCTTGCCAAGTTGCCCAGCCTGGTCTCAAACACTTGGGTTCAGGCAATCTTCTCACCTCAGCCTCCCAAAGTGCTGGGATTACAGGCTGGAGTCACCACACTTGGCCACTGTTTATTTTAAAATGTATTTTTTAAAATAATAAATTAACCATAGCTTCCTATAACTTTTTTATTTTATAACTTTTTATCTTTGGAATCTTTTATAGTAACACTTACCTTGAAACACAAACATATTGCACAACTGTACAAAAAAAGTATGACCTTATTCTATAAGCTTTTTTCTAGTTTTATTTAAGTTGTTTTAAAAACTGACACAAATACACACTTGAGTCTAGGCCTACACAGGGACAGGGTCATCCATATCCCTGTCTTCCACCTTCACATCTTGTCCCACTAGAAGGTCACCAGGAAATATAACACAAATAGGACTTTCATCTTCTGTGATAATAATGCCCTCTTCCTTAATATCACCCAAAAATTCATTCTGATCCCACCCTTTCTTAAAAAATAAGTAGGAGTAGTCTAAAAAAAAGATTAAAAAACATAGTATGGTGAATGCATAAACCAGTAACATAGCTGTTATTACTATCAAGTATTATGTAGCATACATAAATGAATGGGCTAGACTTTTACACGACTGGCAGTGCAGTAAGTTTGGTTATACGAGCATCACCATAAACACGTGAATAATGTGTTGCTCTGTGACATCAGATGACTATGACATCACTAGGCAGTAGAGATTTTTCAGCCCCATGATAGTCTTATGGGATACAGCATATAGGCAGAGAAAAACCTCATTATGTGATGCGTGATGGTGTCAGTTAGGCTACATGCGTATATGAAGCCCAAATGCTGAATGTCTGACTACTATACTGGTTTGCATACACACAAAAAATATAGAGACCTTTGTCTCTTATTGACAGGAGGCAACCTGAAATAACAGAATGTTCCCCACATTATGACATTTGTCTTGCACTTGCTAGAATATGATTGTATCCGTTTCTATTGTGGATACAGCAATTACCTCAAACAGTGGTTTGAGACAGCACAAATTTATTATGATACAGTTTTCTTGTGGTCAATCTGGGACTTAGGCTAAAGTAGTCAGTAAGCCTGATGTTTCTTCTGGCGGTCCTAGGGAAAAAATTGTTTCCCTATCTTCTCCAACTTCTGGAGACAACCCACAGTCTTTGGTTTGTGACTTCACTTCATCTTCCACAACAGTCACTGAGCCAAATCCTTCTTACATTGCCAACTCTCTTGTTTTTCCTTCCCCTGCACCCTCCGCATTTTATCACTTCCTCTTCCACTGATGAGAACCCAAGTGATTACACTGATCCCATCTGGATGATCCAGGCTGTTCCTTCCATTCCACGGTCATCTGATTAGCAACCTTAATTTCAGCTGCTCCCTTAATTCTCCTTAGCCATGTGACTTAACATTCACAGGTTCTAGGGATTAGATCATGGATATCTTTGAGGGATTATCATTCTCTCTATCACCATGCTAATACAATTTCTGCCCTCTGATCAGACAAAATAGAGTCAGCTTGTTAGGGTTCTACAAAGAGTGAAAACAAGACTGGTCATTCTGTTCTCAGCAAATGCAGCAGACTGACTTGTGTGGGATAGACAGTAAACCTTTACTTTCCCTTGGGCTAGAAATTCTACCCTTCCCAGGAGGTATACATGCTAAATCTGTGTTGTGTGTGATAAGGTCCACTGGGATAAAAGCAAATGAACCTGCTTTCAGTGCTATTTTTGGAACATAATTTTAGCAATTTTAATGATGGAATATTAATATTAGCCAAGATTTCCTGTTTTTTCATCAGATTAAAGCTGATCCAAACTGAATAAGACTATTGAGAAAATTCAGGGGTCATTTCTGTAGAGAGTATTAGATAGAAGCATTGTTTTAGTAGGTTTTTATGCTGACAAGGCGCTTAAGCCTTATTAATGATAGACTGAGAAATTCATTTAGTCATTTATTCAACACAGATTTGTTGTATTCTACTGCTTGCAAAGCAATGAGCTTTGGATTCAGTGGAAATACAGGATTCAGTGGAAATAAAGACTGATGTGGTCTTACCTACATAAACTTAACATTTTACTAGAAAGCAGAGATGTAAAACTACTAATTAAACAATGAATTATTTAACTTCAATTGTGGCCAGGGCTGCAAAGGAGAAGAATAAAGCTCTTCACATCCAGTAATTCTCCAGCTATCATCAATTAGATTAGAAAGAAGAGAACTCGTAAAAAGGAAAAGTGAAAATTCCACGTTTGCTTCACCACTGTGTATGGGTTACTTTGCACAGTGCATGGCATATACTAGAAAAGTATTAAATATGTACCCCATAAAATCAAACGTTATAATAAAAAGGAGGTGGTTTTACAAAGAACTACATTATTACAAATGTATACTCTCTAGACAGTAGAACAGCCTTATGTAAACCATGTTTCCCATAGCTTTATAAGAGTCTTTACCTGTTTTGAACAACATATTCCATCCTGTTTTATACCAGGTCTTTGACTGGGATCACTCACAATTTTCTGAGCCCACACTGGAGTGGTAAAGCAGAAAATAGGGTCTGATACATCTCAGATACCGGAGCGAATAGAGCTGGAATGCTCGTCTAAGGTTTGGAGTAAATGGAAGGTCTTGCCTCACTGAAATCAAACTTAAATATAGCAACAGGACAAAGAACTAACATAAAAGTCAGAGAGGAACAAAGGGAGAACAGCTGACAAATGTTGATTAAAAGGCAAGCTCAAAAACTAGAAATATTTTTGCTAACATTGATCTAATTGCATTTGTACAGACTGCACTCTTCTGTCTCAGAGTATCTTATGAAAGTCACAGGACACATATCATGTTGAGCTCCCAAATACCTATAGGACACTCAAAATCTGAAAACTGACAACACCTATCTTAAGAAATGGAGGTGTGGAATGAACGACATAACTTTTTTTCTCTGTCAACATGAAGTATAAATAAGAGTACGCATACAGAAGGAAGACAAACTAGTTGTATTCCTTATTTCAACTATGTATAATTTCCTATAGTTTGTGAAAAATAACCTTATAGTCTCACTTTAAGCATCACATTTTTCTCCAAAGAGGAAACGAACTGTAGCTTTTTAAAAAGTTATTTTCCTTCTCTTCCCTTTTTAATCTACCCTGGAAACATTAAGAAAGGAAAAGTACTCTCACAATTTGTTCAAAGAGAAAATAACCTTGAAGTCAAACAATGTCTACCATCTAAACCAGAGATGAAGGAGATCTGATTAAAATCAGAATTCCCATCACTACATCTTTACGTGTCACACCAAAATTGGGAGCTATTGATTCCTTTAATTAAAAAAGATCTGATATGGAAGTACTACATTGAGGCCAATCCCACATGAACAAGTCTGTCAAGATTTCTATTTTTTGGCTCATACCTCAGAGATAGATGTACTTAAATTCGCAATTAAATATTACAGGACCATGATGACTCATCCCCTGAAAAAAAAAATTCCAAGGGGAAAGATAATAAGAACAAGGGGATAGAAATGTGAGAACGCAAGTGCACGCTTATGTGAAAAGACGAAAAAGTGACAAGAACCCCAAACAAGGAGCAAGGAGGCACAGGAACCCAAACAGAAAACAGAGAGCAAAGTAAAAATAAATGAAAAAGAAAATCATTCAAATCAAGGTGATTTTGCAGTAATCACTCAAATCTACAAAAGTCTAAAACCAAAATACTCTGACATAAAATTTAGAATGGGTACAGTCATGTGCTTAAGGCCCCTATTTAGATTTGTGAAATACTTGTTTATTTTGATTTTACGCCTCTCTGATACTGTCATTCTAGAAAGCTATTAAAGATAAAATGCAACTTTCAAAAAGGAAAAACTATAGATACTGGTTTTTTTGTTTTTTGTTTTTTGTTTTACTAATAAGCAGTAATAACTACAATGACAAAGAAAACATCAGCTATGGAACGTGCAAATGGCATCAATTAAATGACTTTTTATAAGGGGTTTTCTCTTGCTAACCTATTATTTTTACATCATACATAAGGAAACAAAGAGGAAAGAAAACAGAAGTTGAAAGAACAAAGTCAGAAAAAGAGAGAAAGAAAAAGGAGAAGGAAAGTAAATGTGTCACTTCGTAAATGAGCCTGTTCATTAAATTTTTATTTCAAATTATTTCAATTTTGTATTTCAAATACTTCAGGTAGTTTGAGATACAGTCCTTCTATTTGTTAAATGACAAACTGGTTTAGCATTCTTAGATCTGGGACCATGATGCAAACATTTCAAGAACTTTCACATGTCTAAAACTGTCCCGAATATCTGTTTTCTTTGTGTGTTATTAATATTGAATTTATTTTCTCCTTGAGGCAGACTCTTTATATTTGCACATGGGATAGTGAGTAATGAAAAATGTAGCCTAAAAGGAGAAAAACCACTGCAGCAAAATATGAAACTATAATTGGAGAGTAAAGAAAAGTGTAAAATAAAAAAACCTAAAAGAAATGAAGGAAAATAAATAAGAAAGTATGAACTGTGGAATAAGAAAGGATGCCAAAAAAATGAAGGCATGGATAGAATTGACAGAAGAATTGCAAACTCCTCCATATGTGACATCTGGTCACTTCTGATTGTTTCCATTAGAACGACTGATTCCTACAGAACTTTGTCAACATTCCTTTCCCGAAAGGACCACAGCTAATTAATTATCTACCAGATACGCTATATCATATCAATGTCATTTCTTCTAGTATATATATATATTTTTTTTAATCAGTATTTTTTATTATGGTTTTGTGGGGTACAGTTAAGGATTAGGTGTACAATTACGTTTCATTAAGGCACCCTGTTGATAAGAGGTGTTTTCCCATCCCCAGACAGATATTTGCTACCGTTAATCCCATCCCCCTCCCCCCCCATAGTTTACCAGTACCGTCAGTCATTTTCTTATAGTATTACATCGGATGTTCAAGGTCCATTATATGAGTGAGAACATGTGATATTCGGATCTTTGTTTCTGTGAGAGGTCACTCAGTATTATTGACTCTAGTTCCATCCAGGTTGCTGCGAAATTCATGATTTTGCTCTTTTTTATGGCTGCATAGTATTCCATCGTGTATATGTACCACATTTTTTTAATCCAGTCCTCTTTTGATGGGCAACATGGTGTTTCCAGGTTCTTGCTATTGTGAACAATGCTGCGATAAACATACGTGTGCAGGTATCTTTTATACAGAGTGATTTGCTTTCTTCAGGGTATATTCCCAGTAGGGGGATTGCAGGGTCATATGGAAGGTCAATTTTTAGAGCTTTTAGGAATCGCCACACTGCTTTCCACAGAGGTTGCACTAGTTTACACTCCCACCAACAGTGTAGAAGTGTTCCCTTTTCACCACACCCTCTCCAGCAGCTGTTATTTTTTGAGTTGTTGATAATTGCCATTCTGACTGGAGTTAGGTGGTATCTCAGTGTGGTTTTGATTTGCATCTCCCTGATGATTAGTGAGGTTGAGCATTTCTTCATGTGTTTGTTGGCTGCTCAAATGTCTTCTTCTGTGAAGTGTCTGTTCATATCTTTCGCCCATTTTATAATGGGGTTGTTTGTTTTCTTCTTTTCAGTACGTTTCAGTTCCTTGTAGATCCAGGATGTTAAGCCTTTGTCAGACCTAGAGTTGGCAAATACTTTTTCCCAGTCTGTAGGCTGTCTCCCTGCTCTCTTGATGGTTTCTTTGGCTTTGTAGAAGTTTGTCAGTTTAATAAGGTCCCACTTGTCTATTTTCTCTCTTAAGTCCTGTGGGTTTCAGGTTTTGTACAGGAATTGGATGCCAGTTCCGATTTCCATGAGAGTATTTCCTTTCTTTTCTAAAGTTCTTATGGTTTGAGGCTTTACATCCAGGTCTTTGATCCATTTGGAGTTAATCTTTGTGCATGGGGATAGATAGGGGTCCTGTTTCAATCTTCTGCATGTGGTCAGCCAATTTTCCCAGCACCATTTACTGAATAGGTTCTCCTCTCCCCATTGGTAGGTGGTGGGGGCTTTGTTGAAGATGAGTTGGTTGAGAAATTGAGGTTCTGGAATCTCAATTCTGTTCCATTGATCTATATGCCCGTTCCTGTACCAATACCAAGCTGTTTTGATGATTGTAGCTTTATAGTAAAGTTTGAAGTCTGGTATTGTGATACCACCTGCTTTGTTTTTTTTTGCTGAGGATTGTTCTGGCTATTCTTGGACGTTTGTGTTTCCATATGAATTCCTGTGTTGTTTTTTCTAGGTCTGAGAAGAATGTTGTTGGTAATTTAATGGGTATTGCATTGAATTTGTAGATTGCCTTAGCTAAGATGGACATCTTCACAATGTTGATTCTTCTGATCCATGAGCATGGGATACTTTTCCACTTGTTCGTGTCAGCTTTGATTTCTTTGAGCAGTGTTTTGTAATTTTCATTGTAAAGGTCTTTCACGTCTCTGGTTAGGAAGATGCCAAGATATTTCATTTTTTTGTGGCTATTGTGAATGGAATTGTGTTTTTTATTTGGGTTTCTGTTTGTTTATTACTGATGTAGAGAAATGTGATTGTCTTTTGTACATTTATTTTGTATCCTGAGACTTTGCCAAAGGCTTTTATCAATGTAAGGAGGCCTTTGACAGATTCTCTAGGATTTTCAAGGTACACCATCATATCATCTGCATAGAGAGATAGCTTGACTTCCTCTTTCCTATTTGAATACCTCTCATTGCCTCCTCTTCTCTGATTGCTCTAGCCAGGACTTCCAATACTATGTTGAACAGGAGGGGAGAGAGTGGGCATCGTTGTCTAGTTCCAGTTTTCAGGGGAATTGGTTCCAATTTTTGTCCATTTAGGAGTATGCTGGCTGTGGGTTTCTCGTAGATGGCTTTTACTATTTTGAGGTATGTTCCCCGTATGCCTAGATGTTCAAGGGTTTTTATCTAGAAGGGGTGCTGGGTTTATCAAAAGCTTTTTCTGCATCTAATGATATGATCATGTGGCTTTTGTTTTGACATCTGTTGATGTATTTAATTACATTTATGCTTTTACGAATGTTGAACCAGCCTTGCATGCCAGCAATGAAGCCTACTTGGTCATGGTTGATTTTTGAGACGTATTGCTGAATCCGGTTTGCTAGGATCTTGTTGAGAATTTTAGCATCTATGTTCATCAAAGATATTGGCCTGTAGTTCTCTTTCTTTGTTGGATCTTTACCTGGCTTGGGTATCAAATGATGATGGCTTCGTAAAACGATTTGGGGAGAGTTCCATCTTTTTCAATCGCCTGGAATACCTTCAGTAGGATTGGTATCAGCTCCTCCTTGAATGTCTTATAGAATTCTGCTGGAAAGCCATCTGGACCAGGGCTTCTTTTTGTAAGAAGTTTTCTTATTACGTGGTCGATTTCCTTATTGTTATTGGTCTATTTAGGGTCTCAATTTCTTCTTGTTCCAACCTAGGTAGGTTGTGTGATGTCAGAAAGTCCTCCATTTCCTTATGGTTTTCAAGTTTGTTTCGATACAAGTGTACGTAGTAGTCTCTAATGATCTTTTGTATTTCTTCAGGGTCAGACGTGACTTCATTTTTTGTGTTTCTGGTTATGCTTATTTGTTTTCTTTCTCATTTTTTTCTTGGTCAGTCTAGCTAGGGGACCATCAATCTTGTTTAGCCTTTCGAAGAACCAGCTTTTTGTTTCGTTGATTTTTTTGTATTATCTTTTTGTCTTCTATGTCTTGGATTTGGGTTTTTATTTTGGTGATCTGAATTCTTCTGCTGAAATTAGGGTTTTTGTGGTCTTGCTTTTTCAGCTTCTTTTGGTGAATTGTTAGGTTGTGAATTTCTGTTCCTTCCATTTTCTTCATGTGTGTTTGTAGGGATATAAGTTCCCCTCTTACTACAGCTTTCAGGGCATCCCAGAGATTTTGGTAAGATGTTTCTTCATTTTCATTTGTTTCCAGGTATCTTTTGATCCCTGTTTTGATTTCGTCATTGACCCAGGAGTTGTTTAGCATCATGCTGTTTAGTGTCCTTGTCTTTGTGGGTTTTGGGGGGACTTTGTTGGTGTCAATGTTTATTTTTATTCCACTGTGGTCCGAGAAGGTGTTTCGTAGAATTTTGGTCCTTTTAAATTTGCTTATACTTGATTTATGGCCGAGTATGTGGTCGATCTTAGACTATGTTCCATGTGGTGATGAGTAGAATGTGTATTCTGTGGTCTTTGGATGGAGTGTTCTGTAGGTATCAATTAAGTCCATTTGGTCCAAAGTCACACTGAGGTTCCGGATCTCCTTGCTGATTTTTTGTCCTGATGATCTGTCTAGGGTTGTGAGTGGGGTATTAAAGTCCCCAGTTATGATAGTGTTAGAGTCAATATCTTTCTTTACTTTTCTAAGAAGTTGCTTTATGAAAGTTGACGCACCTATGTTGGGTGCATATATGTTTAGGATAGATATTTCTTGTTGATGGATTGAGCCTTTTATCATTATGTAGTGGCCTTCTGTATCTTTTTTTGATTTTTAATAGCTTGAAGGGTATTTTGTCTGAAATTAAGATGGCTACTCCTCCCTTCTTTTGTATTCCGTTCACCTGAAAGTTTGTTTCCCATCCTCTTACTTTGAGTCTGTGGGTGTCCTTTCTAGTGAGGTGAGTCTCTTGAAGGCAATAGATTGTTGCCTGATGATATTTTATCCATTTTACCATTCTATGTCTTTTCAGTGGTGCATTTAGTCTGCTCACATTTAGGCTAATAATTGAAATGCAAGAGTTGATCCCTGTCATAAGGTTCTTACAGAGTTGTTCCTGTTTATTTGTTGTCTTTCTTTGGGTTTTGGTGTTGGTTCATGTGTGTTTTTAATCTTTTGCCTGTACTCTTGTGAAGAATGCTGTTGTTCTTTTTTCTTTTTCTGCTGTGTTCAGTACTTTCTTAAGTGTTTCTTGTAGAGGTGGTCTGGTGGCAGGGTAGGTTCTTAGGGATTGGATGTCTGAAAAAGATTTCCATTCTCCCTCACTAATGAAGCTTAGTTTGGCTGGGTAGGTTATTCTTGGTTGAAATTGTTTATCTTTTAGAACTTTGAAGATAGGGCTCCAGGCTCTCCTGGCCTGAAGGGTTTCTGTGGATAAATCTGCTGCTTTTCTAATTGGTTTTCCCTGGTAGGTAGTCTGGCCTTTTTCTCTTGCTGCCTTTAGGATTTTTTCTTTCATAGCTACTTTGTTTAGGTGAATTATTATGTGTCTGGGAGTTGGTCTTCTCATTTGTTGTCTTGCAGGGGTTCTCTGAATCTCTTGTGTTTGAATTTTTTCATCCTTATGAGTTGAGAGAAGTTTTCTTGAATGATTTCATGAAATGTTTGTTCCTGTGTGGCTTCTGTTTCTCTTTCTGCTTCAGGAAGCCCAATTACTCTTAGATTTGGTCTCTTGAAGTGATCATTCATCTCTTGCAAGTTTTGTTCTGTCTTTTTAAGCTTCTTTTCTATGCTTTTGACAGTTTGGGTTAGTTCTGTGTTTTGGTCTTCGAGCTCTGAGATTCTTTCTTCTGCTTGGCTGATTCTGCTTTCCATGCTTATTAGTCTGTTGTTCATTTCCATCACAGTATTCTTTACTGCTGTCATTTCTGACAACAGCTCCTTCCTATTTTCCTCTTGTCTCTCCTCAATTTTTTTAATTCTCTCCATTAATGTCTTGATGTCTGGGTTTGTTGCATGTAACCAGTCATTCTGGGGACTCTTCATTGTCTGTGTTCTAGAATCTGTTTTCTCAGTATCTGATTTCCCAGGTGTTGTGTAAGACCTATATTCTTCTTTTGGATTTTCTTCATTTGTGTGGTTTTTCCCCCTCCCTACTTTTTCCTTCCCTCCACGTCACTGTCTTCTTTAATTCTGTTATTCAGGGGTAAAGGGATTGGTTTTACTTCTGTTTGTTCAATCTCCTATTCTTTATGTATGTCCTCTTACTTTGTTCAATTCTGAAGTTGCACTGTAGGTTGGAGGTGGTCCTTTTTGCAGTTTTGAGATGTACTTATGGGGAGAGCTGTGATTCAAAATCTGTCTGCAGGTCCTGGTATTCGCTGACAGGCGTGTGGATAATGTGGAACCCACTTCCCACTGCCCTGGAATCTGTCCGTGCAGTGAGGCTGTAGATTTATTCCCTTGAATCACCAGCAGGTGGTGCTATCTCATCTGCTCGCCCCAGAGGGGGTGGGGCCGGACAGGAACAAGATGGCTTCCTGCCTCCGAGCAGGCAACAGGAGCCCCATGCCGTGCAAGCAGGACAGTCTCGGATGCAGGATAGGTGGCAGCAATCCCAGCAGATCTTCCCTGAAGCGGTTTGTTGTAGATCTCCTCGGGCCGGGTGGTGTGCTACCCCTCCCAGAGGCTGCAGTGATGGCGGTGTTGGGGGGGAGGGGCTGCAGTGGCAGTGGTGGCAGCGGCGGGACTGTTTGCAATGTAGTAAAAATGTCCAGTCATTGTAATGGCAACGGCCGAGCTCCGTCTGAAGAGCAGCTGCAATGCTGGGGTCCCCAGCCCCCCGGGGTGAGAGTCAGAGACCCACTGTAGATCTCCCTTGCAGAGGGCTTCAGACGCCAGGTTGCCCCATCGCCATCTTGCCACGAGAGCTTCTAGTATATTTGTGGCACCTCAAAGCTCAAAAATATCCAGTCAATTCAAGTTTTCTTTGACATCCCATCAAGATGCTAAAGAGGAAAAACTATTATCATGTATTACCATGAACTTGTATGTGTGTTTGTGTGTAGAGAGAGAGAAGATTGTTTTTTAGGGGCATTGTTTAAGTATCAAAGAATTAGTGATATATTCTAACTCACAGTATTTATCACAACAGGGAAAGAACAAAGAAAACGATGTGAAATCTCAGTGTGTGAGTTTCTTACCTCAGCTGTGATCCTTGAAGATCTGAGGAAGCCATTTGCTAGCTAACACAAAAGTTATGAAACAAACAAGGAATTAAGATGGCTGCCACAGAAAGATTATGCTCCGCTCTACCCTGCCAACAATAGATGAGCCCTTTAAACGTCTGGCTCTGACACAAAAAGAAGTTCATGAAAAACTAAGAGGTTACATTCAGGAGCAAATTCTCCCAGTGGTCTTGTATACTGGTCTAGGAAGCTATTGCAAAAGAGGTGAGTGAGTTTTAAGGTCAATGTAAGTGATCATAAAAACATTCATGGCAAACAAAGGGGAAAACAGAGAGAAGGGGAAGGATCAGAAAGTAACTTAAAATTTGTCTAAAATATCATAGAGATTTCATTTTCTTGAGAGGAAGGAAGGAAGAAAATACATGAACTGACTATTTGAAAATTCTTAATTGAAACATTCCTGAGGTAAACACTACTATCAATAATACTAATCATAATACCTATAACAATTAAAGTTTACTGAGTATAAAATAAGGATCTGCACAAAGTGTTTTACTTCATCTTTCCATTTAATTTTCAAAGCGGTGCTATAAAATTGCCATTATTTTTCTCCTCCAAACAAAGAAATTGAGATATACAATATTGAAATACGCTGTAACTGTGTTTGTGACAGGCTCTCACACTTTAGCTACATATGTGTGTGGGTGTGTGTATTTTAATTTCTTACCTCTCCAACAGAATATATGGACCATGCCATCCTACTTGTCCTCAAACAGTACATAACTCAGCAAATATTTCAGAAAAGAATGAATAAAAAATGAAGGAACCTGCTTATCCATCAGGGTTATCTGAGGAACCAGTTATCAGAGGAGGGACGTTTAGCATGAAGAAATGTTAACTAGGGATAGTACTAAAGAGGGACACAGAGAACTCTAAGGAACACAATAATTGCAAAATAGGGAAGGACCTCTAACTCTGGGTTGAGGGAGAGATCGCAGGAAAGAAAAAAATATGCAGGACCTCTCCGCCCGCACCAGACTGAGATCTCAACTCTTTGAAGACAGTGGAGCCATGGTCCACTGTGTGGTAGAGAAGACTGTTAAGTGTAGTGGCTGGGCCAGGAGGGCAGGCAGGAGGCCAGAAACCAGCAAAAGTCTAGAGTGTGTGTCCACAGAGTCTGCATATCATAAGCAGAGAAAGCACTTGTGGCAGCAGTGAGTCAGGCAGCCAGTCATACGACCAGGAAGGAAACCAGAAACATGAGAAAGAGGAATAGAAGCCCCTTCTTCCTGCACTGTCCTTTCAGGACTCTCAATCCACAAGATAATGAGACGCGCTGACAAAGTCCAGCTCTCACATCTCAAAGTAGGGCAAAGAAGAACTGGGCTTTCAGCTAATAATTAATAAATTGAAAACTGGTACAACTTACAACTATAAATAATGCATGATTTAAAAATGCATCACTGCAAGGAATTTTCATATTACAGGATATAATCTGGGTTAAACCACTTTAGATATGCTTTAAACCTTGAGTATTTCTGCATGTATTTTGTTTGTACACAGAATGGGAAACCCAAGAAAATATCAAATTCTATGAAAGAGCTTAATATATGATCAGGTATATTTCTTCAAGTAAGTTTTAAAGAAAGATAATTTTACCGTGGAAATGACCATTTGTTTCTCCAAATACACAAGTTATTTGTCATCTCCTTGTAATGGTGAATTTGACTTCTGGAATCTTGACTCTCCCATATCGGAGGACTTGGGCTAGGTCTGTTCTATTTCTTCTCTATCCTCCTTACATAATACTCGACGTCTCCCATTATCTCAAGTTGCGTATGGCTGTCCCAGCAAGTCTGCCCATGGGGCCCATTTCTTGCCCTGGTCTCTCATTTGGGCCAAACCCATACCCTAATCATTGGATGAGTTGGATATTTTTACTGCGAGTAGTTTGAGAAATGCTTTTTACACCTGAGTCAACATTTGAGCCAACTGATGCATGTCTGCTACACTCTCCTTGCCTGCAAGTGAGACAGACATCAAATATTTTACTCTCAAAACGTTAGCCATAGTGGTGCCCTCATCCTCAGCCATGTGTTGGTGGTGCGTTTCATACTTATTGTGCACAACTTCAGTGTATGCAAACAAGTCATAGAAAAGGTAGCAGAAAAATGCAGTGAAATATTTATTTTTTCATTACTGGAAATTAGTGATCATTTTATCAGCTTAGGTAAAAATTAAAACATCTTTTAAAAAAGATTGGCAGTTCAAAATTTGAAAAACAGAATTTTTACAATGAAAACCAGAAAAACTGAGGCATAAAGGAAAACAACCTGATAAATGTTCATACATAACAAAGAGTTAATGAATGCATTATGCATAGATTTCATTTGGATTCTTGAAAATAAATATCAACACCCCCAAAGACATGTAGGTGAGAATTATTATTATTATTTTGAGTTGGAGTCTCACTCTGTCGCCCGGACTGGAGTGCAGTGGCTGCTCCCGGTCACCGCAGCCTCGCCTGCTGGGCTCCGGCGATCCTTCCGCCTCCGCCTTCCGAGTAGCCGGAATTACAGGCATGCGCTACCACGCCCAGCTGATTTTTTGATTTACTGTAGAGATGAGTTCTCGCTGCCTAGGCGGGTCTCGAACCCGCGGGCTCAGGCAATCCACTCACCTCAGCCTCCCAAAGGGGCGGGATAACAGGCTGAGCCACCGAGCCTGGCTGGTGAGAATTATTAATAGATCATTAGCAGGCAAGGAGATACCAGTAGTCTTCAGGTGTAAATTGTTCATCGTCATTACTAAAATTAGAAATGCATGTGCTATATCAATTAAAATCGCATTTCAACTCTACTAAGTTATGGGGTGTGGGAGAGTTACCACTCAGAGCTATTTGTATAGGAGACAAACAGGTTGTTGGATTTTGAATTGGCAAAACACTTTATGCAAGCAATACAACATGTAGCAAACACAAAACATGTTCATATTGCCCATGGGATATCACCTCTAGAAATTTATTATGAAGATAATTGAATGGAAGAAAGATTCTCATAGAAAAAACAGCCTTATCAAACAATAACCACACACACAAACACATAAAGAGGAGGACTCCCCCGAAAGTGAAATTTAATTATAAGAAATTGTAGGTATTCTTACATGTTTAAACTTCAGGCACCTTCAAAATTCTCTTCATTTGATGCACTACACCTGTCGAGATGCTTTTTCCACTGCGCAAAACATTTCTGAATTTGTTGATTTGGATGACTTTTAGTGCTTCTGCTAATTTTTGTTTCACTCTCCACATCAGCAAAATGCTTTCCCTTGTGGACTTTTCATCCGGGGAAACAATTTTTAAAAAGTCACTAGGCACAAGATCAGATAAATATTGAGGGTGGGACACAGGGACGATGCTGTGCCTGGTCAAAAACTGCTGAACACTCAGTGCAATGTGGGCAGGTGCACTCATAAATCGCCCATCATGAAATGAGCAAACACATTGAAAGAATCCTCAAACAAAACAAAACAAAAAAATCACTGAAGCCGTACATAGCCTTTCACAACAACGCTAGATGGTACATTGATGCCAATGGGTTCCTAGAACATTTACCTAGCAGGGGAAGCCTGTACTGCAAGGGGCCCAAAAGATAATTCTGGGTTTTAGGGAGCGAGTTCCCCTCATACATACTTTCTACATTTTTTTAGTAATGTATAGCATAGACCCTGAAAGAACTATTACGCAGGCATTAAAATGATAGTTTGAGTGCTATGTAGAAGCATAAACATGTATGGCATAAGGTTAATGGGAAAACGAAAATAAATGAAGAAAATGATTTTTTATTTTGCAATTATATGATGGATACAGTTCAAAAGGCTAGCAGTCTTTTGTAAAACTAAATATACTAGGTTGTTGGCATTATGAATAGTAGTCTTCTAACATTTTAGTAATATCATTTTTTTTAACCAAGGCCACAAAAAGCTTTCATTAAAAAGTACTTTGTGCTCATATCGATAGCTCTTTCTCTTGGTATACATATTTTACAGAGTAATCACAGATAACAGTGGGTCATTTTATGGCTTATGAGCATGAACAAATTAATTACAAATTATATTGTATTGTAAATGTTGAATAAAATAGCTATTTTGGTCTCATGCTTAAATGTCTGTATGTCTTAAGCTCCCAGATCAATTTTTTTAAGAAAATTTTTATTTCAATAGCTTTAGGGGTACAAATGGTCTTTGGTCATCACATGGATGCATTGTATAGTGACAAGTCTGGGCTTTCAGTGTACCCACCACCTCCACCCTGTGTACATTCTAGTACATTCTAGCCAATAGGTGATTTTTAAAATCCCTCCCTGCTTCCCATCCTCTTCCTTCTGAGTCTCCTATGTCCATTATACCATTCTCTATACCTTTCCAGATTCTTAGCTTAGCTTCCACATATAAGTGAGAACGTGTGGTATTTGGTCTTCCATTCCTGCATAACTTCTCTTAGGATGATGGTCTCCAATTCCATTCAAATCCAAATAGCTGTGAAAGTCATTATTTTATTCTTTTTTTATGACTGAATAGTATTCCACGATGTGTATGTGTGGTATATATATAAATATATAACCATTATCCACTGATGAGTTGATGGGCATTTAGGTTGATTCCAGATCTTTGCAATTGTGAATTATGCTGTGATAAACACCCGTGCAGGTATCCTTATTGTATAATGACCTCTGTGTTTTGTGGGGTTGGTACCTAGTAGTACCAGCTGGATCAAATAGTAGAGCTACTTTTATGTCTCTGAGAATCTCTACTGATTTCCACCAAGGTTGTACTAATTTTCACTCCCACCAACAGTGTATAAATTTTCCCTTTCTACTGCATCAGTGCCAACATCTATTTTTTTTTTAAATAATGACCGTTCTGACTGGTGTAAGGTGGTATTTTATTATGGTTTTAATTTACTTCCCTGATGATTAGTGATGTTGAGTATTTTTTCATATGTTTGTTGGCCATGTGTATATATTCTTTTGAGAGATGTCGGTTTATGTCCTTTTTCCACTTTTTAATAGGGCTATTTGTTTTTTCTTGCTGATTTGTTTGAGTTCTTTGCAGAGTCTAGCCCTTGTTGGATGTATAGTTTGCAAATACCTTCTCATATTTGTTGTTTGCCTGTTTACTCTCATGATTATTTTTAGTGCAATTGAGTCCGACTTATTTATTTTTGCTTTAGGTCGTTGTTTTGGGAGACTTGGTCATGAGTTCTTTGACTAGACCAAAGTTTTTCTTAAGTGTTCTTCTAGGATTTTTATGGTTTCAAGCCTGACATTTATATCTTTAATTCATCTTGAGTATATTTTTGTATATGGTGAGAAATAGGGCTCAAGTTTCATTTTCCTGCGTACAGTCATCTAATTTTCCCAGCACTGTTTGTTGAACAGGATACTCTTCCCTCAGTGTATGTTTTTAATCTACTTTGTCAACGATCAGTTAGTTGAAGGCACTTGGGTTTATTCCTGAATTCTCTATTTCCACTGGCCCATGTATCTGCTTTTGTACCAGTACCATGCTATTTTGGTGACTATAGCTTTGTAGTATAATTTGAAGTCAGAGAGTGTGATGCTTCCAGCTTTGTTCTTTTTGCTTAGGATCACTTTGGCTACTCTGGCTCTTTTTGGTTCCATATGAATATTAGAATTGTTTTTCCTAAGTCTCTGAAAAGTGACATTGGTAGACTGATAAAGATTGCATTGAATCTGTAGATTACTTTCAGTAATGTGGTCATCTTCACAGTGTTGATTCTTCCAATTCATGAGCACAGGATTTTTTTTTTCCATTTTTTGTGTCCTCTACAATTTCTTTTGTCAGTATTTTGTAGTTCCCCTTGTAGAGATCTTTCACTTTCTTGTTTAAATATATTCATAGGTATTTTAGGTTTTGGGCAACTATTGCAAATGGAATTGAGTTCTTGATTTGATTCTCAGCTTGGTCATTGCTGATTTTTGTGTGTTGATTGTATCCAGAGACTTTACGGAACTGATTTATCAAGCCCAGGAGTCTTTTGAAGGAATCCTTAACAATGTCAGATATTGTCAGCAAAGAGAATTAGTTTGATTTCTTCTTCTTTTTTGATTTGGATACCTTTATTTCTTTCTCTTGCCTGATTGATCTGGCCAAGATTTCCAGTACTGTGATGATGAGTGTTTTTTATAGTAATATTATATTGCTGTTAAGATTTAGTAAATCTATTGTGAATACAGCTGCAACAAACATACATGTGCAGGTATCTTTTTGTAGAATGATTTGAGTTCCTCTGGGTATATTCCCAATAGGGAAATTCCTAGTTCCTTCAAAAATTGCCACACTGTCTTCTTTTGACAAGTGTCTACTCATGTCTGTTGCCCACTTTTTAAAGGGGCTGTCTGTTTTTTCCTTTCAGCACGTTTGAGTTCCTCATAGATCCTAGATGTTAGGCCTTAGATATACAGTTGGCATTTTTTTTTCACTCTGTGGGCTGTCTCCCTGCTCTCTTGATGGTTTCTTTGGCTTTGCAGAAGCTTGTCAGTTTAATGTGGTCCCACTTGTCGATCTTATCTCATGGCCTGGGCACTTCGGTTTTTGATCAGGAATTGGTTGCCAGTTCCAACTTCCATAAGAGTGCTTCCTGCATTTTCTAAGGTTCTTGCAGACTGAGGTTTTACATTTAGGTCTTTGTCTTTGATCCATTTAGAATTAATTTTTACGTACGATGATAGGTAGGGTTTCTGTTTCAATCTTCTTCATGTGTTCAGCCAGTTTTCCCAGCACCGTTTACTGAATAGGTTCTCCTCTCCCCAGTGGTTGTTATTGGAGGCTTTGTCAACATGGAACCAACCGTGTTGCGCCTCGAACCTGGACTGGATTTTAAAAATGTGGTATAAGCCGGGCTCGGTGGCTCAGCCTGTAATCCCGTGCCTTTGGGAGGCTGAGGTGAGTGGATTGCCTGAGCCCGCGGGTTCGAGACCCGCCTAGGCAGCGAGACCTCATCTCTACAATAAATCAAAAAATCAGCCGGGCGTGGTAGTGCATGCCTGTAATTCCGGCTACTCGGAAGGAGGAGGCGGAAGGATCGCCGGAGCCCAACAGGCGAGGCTGCGGTGGCCGGAAGCAGCCACTGCACTCCAGTCTGAGTGACAGAGTGAGACTCCAACTCAAAAAAAAAAAAATGTGGTACATATACACAATGGAATATTATGCAGTCATAAAGAAGGACAAAATTATGAACTTCACAGCACCTTGGATGGACTTAGAGGCTATAATACTCAGTGATCACAGAAACAAAGAATTGAGTACCACATGTTCTCACTCATAAGTGAACCCTGAACAATTATAATACTATAAGAAAGGGATTAGCAGTAGTGGGAAATTGCCAAAAGAGAGGGTGATGGGATTGGCAGCAGTGGGAAACTGCCAGGGGCACGGGACACACCACATCAACAAGGGTAACACCATAATGAACATTTGTATACCTAATCCCAAATTGTACCTCATATCTTTAAAATTAAAAAAAAATAGAGAATAAAGAAGCTACTTTGTTCTTTCAGGAATTTGTTTCTAAAAAGGGTAAAACTTTTGTTATTTCAAGCATAGTCATGAGAAAATTTTATATTTTCCTAAGTAAAAACTAACTTAAATTTTAGTATGCACCAAATCCTGTTAAGTTCTTTTAACTAAAGAGAGGAAAAAAATCTTGGTGAAAACCAGAAAAATCTCACCTGAATAAGAATTCTTCCAGTTGAATGAAAACCCAAACCATCATCAGTACCCTACAAATGCAGCATTACTCTCTGCTTACTTAACTATATAGAAACCAAAATAAAGCCATGAAGGCAAGAGAGTTGAAACGTGTGAAATCATTAGAGTATTCAAACGACAAAGAAAAGAGTCACAAGTTATTCTCTATGCTAAAGTACTTAATGACCCCAGCTACAAGGAATGGCAAAAACTTTTGATGTTGCTCTCACCTAAAGCTCCCAAGACATCTTTAGACTGAAAAAGATTTTGACAATAGATTGCAAGAAATAGCTACATTAATTCCAAGAAAAATAAACAAGCCACTGAATTGCAGATATGCCTAGGGATTTCTTATTGTTATGTGCTAATGATAAAAATACATATTTCGCACCAACTATGACATAAGAATAATTTTTTTTATTAATTGAGTTTTATTTTTATGTCTATGTATGTCCATAATTTAAAAATTTTTTAAAATTTTGTAAAGACAGTTTGTATAAACAGTAATGTTTTTATCCTCGTGTTCTCTCTCTGTAGGATTTATTTTTTAGCTAAATCTTTTATATATCTCCTTATCTTTAAATAATTGCTCATAGTGAAACTTTTACATTTTATTTACAGTTTTAACACTACAAACGTAAGCAGATAATGTCCTCCTCTCACCCTCCCCCCCACATTCTTATTTCCCACCCTCTAACCTCTGAATTTGTGAAGATAAGTAATTTTATTTAACTTTAGTATGTTTATTATTATGTTTTACTTTAATAAATTTACTATAGTTTTACTGTATGTCATGGTAGTCGTAGCTCAACTATATCCTCTACCATGATTATTTTTGCTTTCCTAACAGTGTTTTGTCGTCACTACACACACATACTGTCTCTCTCTCTCTCTCTCTCTCTCTCTCTCTCTCTCTCTCTCTCACACACACACACACACACACACACACACACACACACACATATATATATTTTATTTGAGTTGGAGTCTCACTCCATCACCCAGGCAGTGGCACCCTCACAACCACCCCAGCTCTGGAGATCCTTCCACCTCAGTCTTCCAAGTAGCTGGAACTACAGGTGTGTGCTACCCCCCTGGCTAATTTTTTTATTTATTGTAGAGATGAGGTCTCACCAAGTTGCCCATGAGGTTCTCGAATTCATAGGCTCAGGTAATCCCCTCACCTTGGCCTCCTAAAGTGCTGGGATTACAGGCTTGAGCTACCAGGCCAGGCTTTTCACTGTATTTTTCATCTCATTTGCTTAGTTTTCTATGTCCCTATCATTGCATTAACCTTTTGTCTTCCCAACATGTATAAAACTCTCCTTATTGCTATGAAATAATTTGTTAATTGCATTATTTTCATGTTTTAAATAAATCTCCTCCAGAACAACTTGCCACAGTAGACTGGTTGTCCTCTAAGCCTGATATATTGTTGTTTCCTTGAAAACTTATCTACTGATATTTTGGGCATTTCTTTTGTCCTCTTTTGTGTTAGAGCCCTGAATTTTGTTTGTCGTATTTTCCCCTCGTCATAAATACAAATTTTAGGTAGAAAATAATTTTCCATCAGAATTATTATGCCATTGCTCCATTTCCAGTGTCCAGTGTGGCCGTTAAGATATCTAATGCCATTCTGGTTGTTGAGATTTGAGATTTTCTCCTTGTTTGTTGAGTTGCAGATTTTACAGGGATGGGCATCCCCATGGGTCTATTTTCAACCAATGTGCTGTTCACGTTGGGAGGGGGGTTAATTTCAATGTCGGATCAAATGTTTATTTCTACTTATTTTTCTTGTTATTTAGTTGACTTGTATCATTTGCTTACACTTTTTTTCTCCTGGTACACCTATCATCCCAATGTTAGACATCCTGGGCTTGTCCTTTGATTTGTTTTTTTCCTTTCTTGATTTTAGTATATTTTCTCCCTACCCTATTTTATTTTATTGTTTTTTATTTTTTATTTTTGAGTTGGAGCCTCACTCTGTCGCCCAGACTGGAGTGCAGTGGCCGCTCCCGGCCACCGCAGCCTCGACCTGCTGGGGTCCGGCGATCCTTCCGCCTCAGCCTTCCAAGTAGCCAGAATTACAGGCATGCGCTACCATGCCCGGTTGATTTTTTTTTATTATTTATTGTAGAGATGACGTCTTGCTGCCCAGGCGGGTCTCAAACCCACGGGCTCAGGCAATCCGCTCACCTCAGCCTCCCAAAGGCGCGGGATTACAGGCTGAGCCACGGAGTCCAGCTTATTGCTTTTTATTTTAAGAATGTAGGGTACAATTCAGGATTAGGTACATAAGTGGTCACTATACAGGTAAAGTTTAGGCCTGCTTTTGGTCCTCACTTAGACTTGTTTGAATCAGGTACCTACATTGATGCTATGCTTCACCCCCTCCCCCGGCAGTCTCCCACTACTGCCAATCCCTTTCTTATAGTATTATGATAAATGTTCAGGGCCCGTCTATGAGTAAGAGCATGTGGGACTCTGTTATTTGCTTCTGTGATGAATCACTGAATATAGTAGACTCTAAATCCATCCGAGTTTCAGGAGATTTCCTCATTCTCATCTTTCAAGCCTTTTTTGAATTCTGATTTCTGTATTTTTGAACTCTAAAAGCTCACTTTTGTATCTAATCTTTCATTTTGTGTTTTTTCCTTATTTTATAGCTACAGTAGCTTTTCTTATCTTTCTGAAAACATTAACAATACTTTAAATATTTTTCTCCTTTAAAAGTCTTTATTTAGTTTAAATTGAGAGTCAATGTAATATAGTTACTGTCATAAATTCCAGTAACTATTTGCATTCAGGTCCTGACTGCTCTACTTATTAATTATGTGACTTAGAGCTTAAAACAATGTCATTGTAAATCCCATGTGTTGTTTTAAAAGAAGCTTATCATTTGTCCTTCTGCATGTGAGTTTGGACTCTGCCGTTCACATAAGATCATTGCTTTCAATATCTAGTGATCTCCAACTGTATACTCAGATCTATTTCTAGAGTATGGAAAATCCAACTGCAAATGCTATAGCATAGCAAGGGTCTTGCCATTTCTAGACTTTATCTATGTTTAGTTAGAGAAACCTAGCTTTTGATATCCTCTTATCATGAACTTGTCAGATTACCAGTCTGAAGAGAATACACCTATCTTCAGGTAAGGTGAGATGGCTAGAGAACTTCAACCATCTGGGTAAAATTTTACAAGTTTTCTATATGATATTTTAACTCACCACACTGCTTTACACAGTTTGCAGAATAAGCATAGTGTTCAATCTGGAAGGGATGCGCTTAGAGTAAATTTATCTAACTTCCTCAGACAAATTTCTTAATTTAGATCATTTCTCAGCTTTTTCTGTCACTGACTTGAGTACCATATTCTCTGATCTGATAAATTAGGATCCACTTGACCACAATTTGCCAATTTTCAATGTTTCCAACAGAAGTGCTTGTATATCTTGTTATAAATTTATTTGCTATTTTAAAAAATGGGATTTTACAGGGAATAAAGGTAAACGTGAGCGTTCAATTTACCGCCTTAAACCAGGAATCGTACATTAGTATAAAATGTGCTTTGTGATAACAGTTCTTTCAGAAAATGTCTTTTTTTGGAGGGAGTCTCAGATTCCATTTGAGTGATGGAATCAAATGAAGGGTATTAAACCGAGAGTAGGTATATTTCCTTCATAAAATATGGTTTCCACAACATTAATGTCGCTAAGCTTCTATTCTTTTTTTTCTTCTTTTTTTTGGGGGGGGAAGTTGGAGTCTCACTCCATCGCCCAGGCCGGAGTGCAGTGGCATGCTCAAGGCCACCCCCATGTCCACCTGCTGGGGCCTGGCGACCCTTCCACCTCAGCCTTCCAAGTAGCCGGAACTACAGGCGTGTGCCACCACATATATACAGCTAATTTTTTATTTTTATTGTAGAGATGAAGTCTCACCAAGTTGCCCAGGCTGGTCTCCAACTTGCGGGTTTAAGCAAGCCACACGTCTCAGCCTTTCAAAGTGCTGGGATTACAGACTGAGCCACCGAGCCCAGCTTTGTCTATTCTACCTTTAATTTTTAAAAGTTATAATTAGCTGGGCTCGGTGGCTCAGCCTGTAATCCCGCGCCTTTGGGAGGCTGAGGTGAGTGGATTGCCTGAGCCCGCGGGTTCGAGATCCGCCTGGGCAGCGAGACCTCATCTCTACAATAAAACAAAAACATCAGCCGGGCGTGGTAGCGTGCGCCTGTAATTCCGGCTACTCGGAAGGCTGAGGCGGAAGGATCACCGGAGCCCAGCAGGTCGAGGCTGCAGTGGCCGGGAGCGGCCACGGCACTCCAGTCTGGGCGACAGGGTGACACTCCAACTCAAAAAAAAAAAAGTTATAATTAAGTAGAAAGATGTTTTCGTTCCTGTGTCCTTGATAATCACACTATGCAACTTAAGGACACATGCAACATTACAATGTGACTTCACTGATGCCATGGTAGCAACACAAACTCTACTGCATATAGTGTCTAGTGGAAACCTGTAGTCACTTCAGTATCAGGTTATCAGACTTACTAAATGCAAAGGGTGACAACAGCTTCTGGAGCAGAGCATTTCAACACCGAATCAACCAAGCTTCACTTCTTTTGAAACCCTCTCTGTCTCTGTCTATGACACCGGTCCGCTGATACCAATATCTGAATCTGCATTCATATCAAAGGAACACAGTGCCTGATTTAGGCCCACAAGGAATGCTACTGAATCAAACACTTCTCTTCCTGACTGATATATATCCCCCCTTTTGTTTTCCTGTAAGGTTAGTTCCTGGAATTATCATAGCACACCTTCTCTGTTCATTTCTCTGGACTAGACAGCAAATGGAAACCTAGCTTACTGGATAAAAACCCATATTCCATTCTTAAACTTAAGTAGCCTAAGAATATTCCAATATGCATTCAAATGAGATGGCCATGCTGAAAAAAAAAATTAATGTGTTAGATTTCTGTTTAGTCCTAAAATTTCATTCTGACTGGCACACATTAAAATTAAATCACTGATTGCTCATTATATTCTTTTAAAAATTAAACTGTATTTAAGCAAAATATTTGATCTGGTGAGAAGGCTGGTACAAATTTACCAATTCTGCAAAAAGCATGTCTCTCCACCATTCAAGATAACTCACTCCTCTATTAGGACTTGCTTTGGAGAGGTGAGAACGTGAAAACTATGTCATTATTATGGAAAAGTGAATTTAAATTATCTTAGAGAAGCAACAATATTCATTATGAGATTTCAGAAACTTAAATCACTGATGCCCCACTATTTTCTTTTCTTAAATCACACACAAGCTGCAAGACAGAAAGCATGCTGCTGTTGTCTGGATGAACAATAACAGCACACATCACAGGCTGCCTATTTAAATACACACTCCCTGATCAAGATTGAAATTGTGGGGAATGTTAATGGAAAGCCATCTCTAAAGTTCTTCCACAGAAGCTATTACTCAACGCAAATGAAGAACACGGAGCACACAGTGTTCTGGGTTCCTTGGCCCATTCTGCTGAATTGAAAGGCAAAATTGAAAAGGCTCAATTATTCTATTTATTACTTTGATGAGTTTTTAATAACATGGAATGAATTTTGTGATTAATGAGGACTTTATGTAGACTGTACATTAAAAAAAAACCTATATCTGCAAAAAGCAAATAACATTATTTTCTGGCTTGTGAAGGTGAAAATGAAATGCAAAATAAAATTGATTTTGTCAATCAATTTTAATATATGAGGGAGCACTAGCTAATAGAGTAGTGATTAAGGATACAAAAAGAGATGGTGACAATTCATCCAATATCCTTGTTCTAGGTCCTCTGGGTAGCCTCTTAATAAACATCTTTTATTATAACTGATTTATATTTTATATTGCTCTTTTCATATCTTATTTTTTCTATGGACACAGTAGACTCATACACCGCAATTACCAGCAACACATATTCATGCAAAACAATTATTCTTTAAAAACTCTTCGTTATTTTAACATCTTAAATGGGATTGATCTTACAACAGAAGTAGGTGCTAAAAGGTTGAGGATAAATATAATTAAAACATTAATCAATTACTGAATTAATCAGTTACTCAGAAAAAAGAATTGGAAAATAGAAAAATATATCCATGATCTGTTTTTTCCAATCTATATAATAATCTTGGTAATAACTGAAAAATATGATTATTCCGAATGAAAATGTAAACTGTATGATGTTTCTCTCAGACGCCTGTACAGGGGGCAATCTTCCTGGTATATATAATTTTAAAACAATCTTTAAACCTTGAAAAAAGTGCTTGACTTTCTTTTAACTTACTTTTTTTTTCCCATTTACTAGGTGTTGTACTCCACAGACAGACAACTTACATACACAGATATGCGCACACATAATCTAAATTCAGTTAAATTCCTAGCCTTGTAAGAGAAAAAAGTCTACACATGGCCTATCCCCAGGGTTCCACAAAAACGATTACAACTTATATTTCAAGAACAGGTTTACTCTATCTGCAACAACACCCCCTTTGCTTTCCTTTAAGATATGACACATAAAGATATTAGTAGGTCCCTAATGGGGACACTTTTGCCCTCATGAGACTACTATATGAGGTGCATACCACTCTGCAACTCACAAACCTTGAAAATGAAGGGAATTCAGGAACAATGAAAAACTGTCTACTTACAGTAGAGTGCTTTAGGTACTTTCTTTTTTTCTTGACCCACAGAAAACTTTTCCTCGTGCTGCCATTTTGAGCCAGAGCAAGAAATCAACTCCATGAAACAAGTGTCAAACCATCCTACACCAGGTTCACATATAAATGGACACTGACCCAGCATGGGGTGAATCGTCAACTTAATTATTCCAGTTGGCATCAGATCAACTGCTCGAGATAAAGCTAGTTAACCCCATCAAACAACCCAAGAGAAAATACACTGAATAATCCTATTATGGCCTACTTAATTTTCATAGATTTTTTTTTCAATAGTTAAGGGCATAAAACATTCAGCAATACATTCTATTTGTGATGCCAGAGAAAACATGATTAAGAGCTGCTCACAATCAAGATCTTGCATAGTTGTGAACATCCTAGAACTCATCTTCGCTCTCTTTGAAATGATACAAAAGAGGACTAAGAATAGTGCTGGATTCCTAAAAGAAAGTACAAGATTCCAGACTTGAAGAAAAGAAACGGCATATGTTTTGCTCCAAATAGCTCACTTATGGTTAAAAAAATTATCTAGCACATCTCGATATGTCTACATTTTGTAGTCAAGGGTTGTCATTCTTGCCACTTACCTCCCAAGATAAAGGAAACCAATAGCATTGTGCTGGAATAATTTTGAACCCTCATAAGGAAGCTGCTGAATAAAGTATTTCTATTAATCACAGCTCTGCTCAAAATCAAAATAGTTGCACATTAAATTTAGCTTAGCCTGAATTATGCCAGAAGATAGATTTAAACAATTAGGTGACACTTCTACACAGTTATATGGACAATACAACCCTAATTTTCTGACTCGATCCCAGAGTTAAATATTATATTTCATTGTCAGCACATGCATGCCGGTTTTCAGCTTGAAAAATGTAGTCACTTTCTATATGAGGAATATTCTATGATTAACAGTATGTGTTACACTTTAATTAAAATTGAATCTTGCTGCTTTACTAAATACAGTGCCTGCTTGGTTAATATAATGATTTACATGTCAATACTGTTATCCCCCCCAAATGTATGAGTATACATTTTGTCCTTTTTTTTCTAGTTAGCCTAAAAGCGAGTAGAAACAAGAAAAAGTAATATAATATTTGTCAACCTTTTCTTTTTAGAGTCATCAAATTACTGTCAATAGCAGTCACAATACGCACAAAATCAATCGCTGCTCAGTGGGCAGTTTTTTCACAACTGATCTCGGCTATGTCTTGACACAAGAAACATGCATATAAAAACATGTAAATATTCATTGTAATTTAAACCTGCCATGTGTTTTACAGTTTACAAAGCAACTTTATGTTTACTCTGTATACTTTAATTAATAAGGACAAATTCTATGAGGTTCCTATTTAAAAGACGCAAGGGTGTTAAAGCAAAACCAAAATGATGGGGTCTTGTCAATTCAGTCATCTCTCTCGTCCTTAGGAGAGAGATTTCAACTAAAGTATTGTGAAAATCAACCAACTTCCAGGAAAAAAAGTATCCAAACTGCCGCTTAATATCGCCCCCTTTTATATTTCTAGCAATTTAGAGACCAATACAGTCAAGATACTTATAGTTGTCCCAAACAGAATTGGAGGGAAAGTGAGTGAATTAATGATTCTGAATATAATTTACTGGGACTATTTCTCGGCTTGTATTGATGCTTTGCCTGGTTACTAGGAAGAGGTTGACTAGTCTGAAAAGAAAGCTAAAAGAAATAAATCTGCCCTGAAAAATGAGAGTGTGGTGGTCTTAAAACAATCACAAATCCTTTTAACACTTCCCACAGAGAGAAGCCTATACTCCTTCTCTTTGAAACTGAGTGGGTTTGTGGCTGCTTCAGACAAATGAGTACAGCAGATGGAATACCATGTGACTTCTGAGGACAGTGTGTATAAAACCATGCAAATTCTGAAATGTTTTATTGGAACACTTGGAGCCCTGATTTCCAGGTATGACTATTGTGTATTCTCCATACCATGAAGAAGCCCAGACCACCAAGAAAACCATCCAGATATGTGGGTGAATAAGCCTCCAGATAAATCCAGTTTCCAATCATTCTAGTCACTGCAGCAGCTGTGTCTTCCCAGCTGTGACCCAAATATCATAGAGCAGACACTATTCTCACCTGTGTGCTTTCTGAATTTCTGATTCATAGAATCTGTGAGCAAAATGTTTTGTTTCTATATGCACTTGGGTAGTTGGTTACAGAGAAAGAAATGATAGATACAATGGATAATTGACATTTGTTAGGGCAGGGTTTTATTTCTTTCTCATTCTTAGGAACAAGGCTTTGGTGAGACAAATAAGAAAGGAGACCTTGCTTGTTTGGGTATGGGTTAAAAAAAAAAAGTTCACCAGAAGGAGCAGTCAAGAGTAGTGTGATAAAGTTTTGTGGTTTTATAGTTATTTCTCCCTGAAAAATATGAAGGATCTAAACTTTTTTTCTTTTTCTTTCTTTTTTTTTTTTTTTTTGAGTGAAGTCTCACTCTGTCACCCAGGCTAGAGGGCAGTGGCACGCTCACAGCCACCACAGTCGCATCCTGTTGGGCTCAGGCGGCCCTTCTGCCTCAGCCTTCCAAGTAGCTGGAATTACAGGTATGCACCACCATGCCTGGCTAATTTTTTTGATTTATTGTAGAGATGAGGTCTCGCCAAATTGCCCAGGCTGGTCTCAAATCCCTGGACTCAGGCAATCCTCTTGCCTCTGCAGCCCAATGTGCTGGAACTGCAGGCGTGAGCCATCATGCCTAGCAGTTCTAAATGTTTCCATCACATAGACAGTATAAGAGCTGAATGATCTGTTGCTTCTTCTTTAATAGCACAGAGAAACTGAAGAACCTTGTCTAGAGAATAGTCTGAATCTTGGAAAGAGAGCAATGTGGTAGAAAAGTGGAAAGAAAAATATGAAAGAGAAAGAGGAGGGAGAGAAGCAACTCCAAGACGCCCCTGTAAGGCAGATGCCCCATTCACCGAGATGGATCCAAGGGATTTTTGCACTATGCTCTGGACTCATTTTTTTATAATTCCTGTTGATAATGAATATGGCAGCAGTTGCTGGGTTATTTTAACAGAACCACATTTGGAAATGGTTCTAGGAACTCATGGATTTTATCATACTATCTTTCTTTTTAAAATTTTTATTTTAAAGATATGAGGTACAATTCAAGTTTAGGTATACAAATGGTCGTTATTCAGGCAAAGTATGGGCCTCACTTTGGTCCCCACTTCACCTGGTATGAGATCAGGTATACTTATTGATGAAGTGTGCCCTCCCTGCCCTGGTAGTTTCCCACTACTGCCAATTTCTTTCTTATAGTATTATAATTGTTCAGGGTTCACTTATGAGTGAGAACATGTGGTATGCAGTTCTTTTTCTGTGATTAATCATTGTGTAATATAGACTCTAAGTTCATCCAAGTTACTGCAAAGTTCATAATTTTGTCCTTTGCATAATATTCCATTATGCATATGTACAGTTGGTTCCATGTTTTTGTTATTGTGACTAATGCTGCAGTAAACATGCATGTGCAGTTATCTTTTTCACAGAAATTTGAGTTCCTCCAGGCATATTCCCAGAATGGGGATTACTGGGTTAATATGGAAGGTCGATTTTTAGATCTTGTAGGAATCACCACACTGTTTTCCACAGAGGCTGTACTAGTTTACAATTCAATCAACAGTGTAGAAGTGTTCCCTTTTCTTCGCATCCTCTCCAGCATTTGTTGTTTCTTGAGTTATTGATGATGGCCAACCTGACTGGAGTTAGGTGATATCGCAGATTGAAATACTGCCATGCAACTTCTCAGACTGCAGTGGAATACCAACACCAACAAAGCTACTCCAAAACCCACAAAGACATGAATACTAAACAGCATGATGCTGAACAACTCCTGGGTCTACGTGGAAATTAAAGCATAAATTAAAAGGTTTCTGGAAACAAACAAAAATAAAGACACATCTTACCAAAACCTCTGGGATGCCATGAAAGCGGTACTGAGAAGGGAGTTCATTGCTTTGTGACCACACATCAAGAACATGGAAAGATCATGTTATAACAGCCTAACAAATCACCTAAGGAAGTTGGAAAGACAAGACCACCAAAACCCTTTCAATAGAAGAATCCAGATCACTAAAGTAAAAACCCAAATATGAGACATAGATGAAAATAATACAGAAAAAAATCAGTGAAACAAAAAGCTGGTTCTTTGAAAAGATAAACAAGATTGATGGAACCCCCCAGCCAGAATGACCAAGAAAAAGACAAAAAGCCCAAATAAACACAAACAGCAAAGTAAAAGATCAAATCACAACAGACCCTGAAGAAATACAAAAGATTATCAGAGTTTACTATGTATACCTCTATGGAAACAAACTTGAAAACCCAAATGAAATGGAGGACTTTCTGAAATCACGGTCTTAAACACTACCAACAAAGATGGTGAAATGTAATGGAAGAGTAATGGGAGAATGCAAGCATGGGTAAGCAGTCTCATGTGGAATCAGTCAGAGGAGCCACTGCAGACAGTAGGGTGGGGAGTAGGTAGCATCCCTGCAGCAACTTAATACTCAAACACAGAGCCTCAGGAGCAACAGTGGAGAGAAGCATGAGACAGACTCAGGGAAGGAACTCGCCCTCAAATGCAGTTTTCAAACACCTAGTGTAGTGCTACAGACCATCTCGAAACAAGAAAAAAAAATGATGGCAAGGAACCAAAACCTGGCTACCCAGATGCAAACCAGTATCTTGAGCTAAAAAAAATTACCGTAGGAATGAAATTTAAATTGAGTTGCTTTCATCTATGCTGTTATACAATCATCACAGAAGGATATCAACTTCTTTACTTAATCTTGGGGAGTGGAGCTACAGTAAAATATAGAGGGAATCGTTTAATTTCTAATCCAGCAGAGTGAGTGCTGTCCATTCTCAGAGAAAGTCACTGTTTTACATTCTGAAAACCTCACTCATTTCCATTCATCTGCAGTATATATTTTGACGAAGAATTTCCTCTATTTACTTTTGATTTTTATTATTTAGTTTCAAACTTTGATGTTTCCTGCTACAAATAGAGGTAAATAATATTGTATAATTTGTTAAATTTTAGCATAGGAAAAAAAATCCATGTCTCAACACTAAGACCTAATATATTTTTATTTATTTTATTGGGCTAGAATGTATGGGGAGAAGATAGGAAAAAAGGAAGGGAAAGAAAATCATTTTTTATTTGCATTTTAATAGAGAATCCCATTTTGAAAACTGCTGCAGTTTCATTTTAAACCAAGTCATCTTTTGAACACACCCATTTCAGCATTTTTAAACACCTCCGTTTCCCATTAAACCACTACACACATTTAATTTCCTCAATTGAAACTCCACCAAGATAACAATATACTGAGAAAAGCATGAGCACGTTGGGCAATCTACTGACAAATGTAATAGTACTCGCAAGTTCTGTCTCAGTGCCCAGAAAAGTACTGAATCTGACAAAATGATTCCTACTTTCCTAAACGAACAGAATCTACCACACTAGTTCAAGATGACTGCTAATATTACCATTTTTAGAGAAAATTTTTATTTACATATGCTTCCTTTCCCTTGGCTCTCAACCAAATGAGTTGATTTAGTTTATGTATTTTGTCCAGTGACATTGTGAGTTATATTGGAGTTTCTAAAGAACGTCTACTGTGAGGCAATCTATTACCAAACATTTACAACTGGTCAGGTAGAGGGATCATGATATTCATTCACACAAGAGAGAAGCCCAAAAATTGAAACTGTTGAACAACTCTTTATATAATGAAGTTTATAACTTCTCATTTTAAGTTCCTGCCACTTATTTCTCTGTTCGGGAAACTTTCACTAAAGTTAATTAGAAATGAATGCATTACATTCTACCCATCAATGAAAGTGATCTTAGGATGTTTTGATGCCTACCACAGTAAAACTCATATCTTGAAGATAACATTGTCAATTTTTTTTTTTTTTTTTTTTTGAGTTGGAGTCTCACTCTGTCTCCCAGACTGGAGTGCAGTGGCTGCTCCCGGCCACCGCAGCCTCGACCTGCTGGGCTCCTGCTGGGCTCCGGCGATCCTTCCGCCTCAGCCTTCCAAGTAGCCGGAATTACAGGCATGCACTACCACACCCGGCTGATTTTTTGATTTATTGTAGAGATGAGGTCTCACTGCCCAGGCGGCTCTTGAACCTGCGGGCTCAGGCAATCCACTCACCTCAGCCTCCCAAAGGCGCGGGATTACAGGTTGAGCCACCGAGTCCAGCTTGTCAATTCTTAATTATCTAAAAATTAATCACTCTTCTCCTCCTTCCCTCCTGTTTCAAAATATTATCCCTAATAGTTTGTGGTTACTGTTTCTCTCTATAATCTGTTTTTCTCCATTACTGCTTCTTTCAGAGAAATCCTTCTCTAGTGGAAGACACTGTAAGAGTAGAAGGAGATTGACTTTAGGGTTAGACTAACCTGGGCTCAGGTTTTTGTAGTTCACTGCTTCCTAATTCCCAGAGGTATGACCTGAGGCAAACTACTCAACCAACTTGTACCAACAAGTAAAGGAGTTTGCAATACTCCTTTCCCTGCAGCATGAAAATATATCCACTGGTTCAATCTAGCCAAATGACTTCTGCATGGTAAATCGCATCTGGACAGGCAGGAAATATAAATGCGTTATAAATATCTGCCAGTGAAGCAATCGGTATATATCTTATAAGTGCAAAGACATGAATAGTATCTTCCTTGAAAAGATGCTCAAAACTATGGCAGTGAAGTTGTTTCAAGAGCTGCTTGCTCTTGCAGAACATGAGACTTCTAAGTCAGGGGCCCATTCTGCATCCTCCTGATACCTGATCCAACTGCTGGACTATGACATGGACTCCCGCAGAAGAAAAACATGATTTCCTGCTGGCATTCTGTTTCCCTGTCTTTATGGACTTTTGAGTATCCTAGCATCAGAGACAGTTTATGATAGAAGTCATAAACATTAGTTGAGCCTAAGAAGACCTTCTGATAAGCAGTATAGAAGTCTAATGATATCCACCTCTTAATGATACTCAGGATTAAATCAGATTATATGCAAATGTGCTCATATTATGATTCAGACAGCTCCATATTTTTACACGTGTGTAGTGAGAGAAAGATCACCATGTTGGAAGTTCAGCACAACTGCCATTTAAAATGTGTTTTTGTAATTTATGATGTTGATCTTTTCCTGGAAAATTAAAAATCTGGTGAGGGCAGTGGTCACTACGTTCGTTGTGATGTTCCCAGCTCTTATCAGAGTATTGCCACATAATAGGTGTGCAATTTGTTATTTTCTATTACTGCCCTTACTGAACAGAGTCCAAAAGTGAGAACTGTGGAAAGCCAATTTCTTATAATTTTGACAAATGTTATCCAAAACGGGAAGGAAAAAGATTCATGGGTGAAATAAATTTGGGGAAAGGTGGATTAGGTAAATGCTAAATAGAGCTCTTTTTTTATTACAATACTTCTTGCAATTCTCCAACATGAAGTAGAGTGGAAAAAAGAGACAAATCCTTGCTGCTTGTGCAACTTCACTGCCCTCATTTTTAGGGCCAGCTTTTGAGAGAGTTTTTGTGAAGATGACACTGCAGAAAATACTGCCAACATCTATAGATAGGTCCTCTTGGAGCTTTGTTGTCCCTGGATATAAACAGACATCTAATTTACTTCCCCGAAGTAAATTATTCCCTGAAGAGCTCACCCTATATACCTTATATGGAAAATTGGTCCTGCGGTTTGCCACAGCTTGTCGGTTTTACACTCTCACACTCATCACTCCTGATAACAAAATAAGATGAAGTTCACAACTGAGCATGTGGCCGAGAATCACAAGTTACCCAGGGTGCTAAGGCCATGGAATTGAACTCACCTAGCCCTCACACATGTAGCCACTGGAATGTTGGTTCTTCTCAGGGACCAAATGAGATTTTGCTGTATATCTGCTTTCCAGGTCTCCCTTATCATTGGTGATAACAAGCCTATGATTCCCATAAGTTTCTCAAATTGTGTAAAATTTTCCCATCTTGAAAGTGACCTGTATCTACCTCTCTAGAGTTCGTTTTCTTGTTTGCTTACCCAACTCAACCACAAGTTCTTCGGAAAGAGAAACCATCACTACTCATCACTGCATCCCAGCATCCAGCTGGGTAGTATCCTTACCAAAAATTTACCATGACTACATGAGCTTATGTGGTGAAGAGTGTTTTGAGAGAGGAGTTAGTCAGATGCTGGCTAGGCAAAGACAGGGAGGGTCTTGAGGAGAAGTAATACCTGCACAAATGTCCCTACTCCACCCCATTATATAACTAATTAAAAATGTATTCATGTGGTTAAAAACATTCTAGGGTGTTTTCTTCAAAGGGACTTTTGGCCATTTAAAGACAGGCACAATAGCTTAGCTAAGTGTCCTAACTTAACCTAAGCTTATTATAATATCGTTTGCAGTACATTAGCATTAAGGTTTTACCCCCTCCCCCCATGGGCTTTTCTGTGGTACTTGTGGGTAATACTCAAGATGGAGTAATTTTGGACAAGGGCACACATGTGCAGTAAAGGCTGGGACCAGGAAACAGCTAGGGAGGGTGAGAAGTGGGTAGCATGCAAATGAGAAAAATGCCCCTAGAAAGGAGAGAGAAAAATCCAGAACAGTCCACGACTGTGGGTAACCCATTTTGCCTCCCCCCTTTTTATTTGGAGAGTATTGTTATTGGATAAACGCCTTCTTTCCTGCGTCCTTTTGGTGTCCGCAGTCCTTGTTCCTTAATCTTCTCATCTTGGGACAAAAACCGGAAGTTGCTGGTCTAAGCTGACAGTGGCGTTAAAAACTCTTATAACAGTTTTAAAAGGTACAAAGCTGATCTGAGCCCAGAACCTTAGAAAGTCATAATCCAGTAACTCTGAAACACAGGAATATTAGAAATAATGAAGAAAATAATATTTGGTCAGATAATGACAGATTTTTCTTTTTTTGGAACAAATATTTAATAAAACTCCATCCTTTACATATTCATATAAGCATTTGCTGAAAACAGAACCATCTGACAATTCCTTACATATTTTGCTAGGCTTAATAAAGACTGTGTGGTGCCCTGTCATCTGGACAGTCATTTCAAGGTAAGAAATTAAATATGATAATTTTTAAAGAATTCTTAAATAATAAGACAAAAAACAGGATAGAGAAACTTCATTCTTTCTCATAAAAGAAAATATAAAAATCCCTGAGCATTGGCAATCTTCCAGTAGACATCATTGGAAAAGAGAACCAATAATAAAGAGATTCTGGAGAAAGAAGGGATGAGGTAAATTGTAGTCAGAGCCTGAAAGATATGAAGCTTATGGATGCCCTATCTGACATATTGTACCATCACATTTGACCCCCAAAAAATAAAGGAAAATGGACCTGTTAAGCATTTAAGGAAAATCTGTCCTGTCTTTACTAAGAACAGACAGAAAGGCCTAAGGGGCACAAGATCTACTTTTAGTAAAAGGATCTCAGGAATGTGGTTTGAGTTCATTAACACAGACATCTATATGACTCAAATATTATTTCCACTCACGGTAGTTTTTTTTTTTTTTTTTTTTTGAGTTGGAATCTCACCCAGACTGGAGTGCCTCAGTCTTCCAAGTAGCTGGAACTACAGGCGCGCGCCACCACACCCAGCTAATTTTTTTGATTTATTGTAGAGTTGAGGTTTCGCCAAGTTGCCCAGGTGGGTCTCGAACCCGCGGGCTCAGGTAATCCACTCACCTCGGCCTCCCAAAGCGCTGGGATTACAGGCTGAGCCACTAAGCCCGGCTCACTGTAGTTCTTAATCATTTTATAAACATGCCCTCCAATGCGTGAAGTTATCTTAACATACTTCAGCTCTTGAATTGATGAGGATTATGTTGATTACAAAGAAACCCAATTCAAAACAGGACAAATAAAAAAGGAGATTTGAGCTGGACACAGTGGAGCATTCCTGTAGTCCCAGCTACATGGGAGGCTGAGGCAGGAGGATTGCTTGAGGCAAGGAGTTCAAATTTAACCTGAGCAATATAGCAAGACACTGTTTCTCAAAAAAAAAAAAAATGAATTGATTGAATGGAAACACATAATGGGACCACCAGTAGGATTAAAATGCAGAGTAGCCCTCCAAAACCAGAGAAGCAAGAACTTAAGCATCCGGAGGACAAGCTCCAGGTCTCATTCTTGTTTCTTTCTGCATATCAATTTTATTATTCTTTCATTACAATTACAGTTACAAACTGTGCAAATGGCTATATATATATATATATAGTTATACATATAACTTCCAACAACCCTCAAGATTTATATTTGAGTACTTTTACAATGAAAAACTCATTGAAGTTTCTCTCAAGGTTCCCAGGGATTGACAGCCTGAGCGAGGTGGCCAAAAAATATCAATTAACTGTAATCAGAAGATTTGGTTTATGTAAAAATACAACCATTTCCTTAGTGCCCATATAAGTGTAGTGAAGAGAAGGGCTATTTTCAGAAGAAGGAAAGTTATTCCAAGAAGAGTCATTAACAAACAAATCAGGCACCATAGGCTAAACAATAACCCATCAAAGATGTCCACACCCTATAATCCCTGAAACATGTACATATGTTACCTTATATGGTAAAAGAGAAGGGACTTTTCAGATGCAATTAAGTTGCACACCTGATATAATCACAGGATCTTTATAAAATAAAGGAGGAGCAAGAATGTCAGAGTCAGAGAGAAATGGGAGGCTGTGCTAAAGACCTAGTTTTATTTTTTTTATGGTCTAGTATTCTGTGTGTGTGTGTGTGTGTGTGTGTGTGTGTGTGTGTGTGTGTGTGTGTAATTTTCTTTATCCAACCATGGATGGAACTGGAGGTCATCCTACTAAATGCAATAAATCAGAAACAGAAAATCAAATACCTCATTTTATCACTTATAATTGGGAGCGAAATAATGTGTATGTGTGGACATAAAACATGGAATAATAGACAATGGAAATGTGGAAGGATGGGATGGGGGTGGGAGGTTAAGAAATTACTTAATGGATATTATGTACATTATTCAGGTGGTTACACTAAAAGTCGAGACTTCACCACTGCATAATCCATGTAAGAAAACTGCACTTGTAGCCCTTAAATATATACAAATTTTGAAAAGTAGATTGCTGCTGGCTTTTAAGATGGAAGAAAGGACCATGAACAAAAATAACACAGGCATGAAAAGATTGTCCCTGAACCCCTAGGAGGAATACAGCCATACAGACAACTTAATTTTAGTCCAGAGAAAACCATTTGGACTCCTGATGTCCAGGACTTTAACATAATGGATTCTTGTTTTAAGTCACTAAGTTTATGGTAATGTGTTGCAGCAGCAATAGGAAACTCATAAACAGATTAACCACTGTTACTGCTTCTTCTTAAAGCAACAGATACATCCTAGCCCCATCCCAACACACAATTTTCTGTTATCCTGAGTGGTTTAAGTTTAAAACTTCACCCTCCCCATTTATGTTTTAATTCATAACTTTCTGTAACATGACTTCTAACACCAGTCCTCTGAAACTGACCTCTCCGAGGGCATCAAATGACTTCTTAGTGGAGAAATCATGACTCTGCCTCCCATTCTTTACACATGCAAATACAGACACATCAGTAGACTCCATTGGCCAAAGTTGCCTCCTTGAAAAGTCTCTCCTCCACATCTTTGAGTCAGCAGTCTCTCTCAATTCTCCTTCCACTCCTGATTTCTTTTGTTGTTTCTTCTTCTATGGGGTCCTTAAATATAAACTTGCTTTTCTCCAGTATGTGATCCATTTCTCCACTATATATATAGGCACCCAGGTTTCAATCTTGTCTCTGACAATCAAAAGTTGTACAACACTGGCCAGATTTTTTAGCATGATGACATTCCCAAATAACCATAACACCTGCCTTATATCATTGTTGGAGAATCAGAGGCAAGGTAGAGAAATATTTTCACATATTGTTTCAATATATAGTCACTTTATTATTTTGCTTTCTTTGTTATCTTTCCTTTCATTTTATCCTTGCTATCTTTCTCTAACCCGGTTCATTTTTATCTTACTCTAAAACTGCCTCCTGGACATCTCCACATAAGTATTCTTATGGCCACATGTTTAAAATCTAACTCATTTCTCCCTTCTCATCATAACCCCAAATTAGTCCTCTTCTGAGCTTTATCGTATCCTAGCAGAATCGCAAACAGTTATCAACCCTGACAAGAAAGTTAATAATTGCCTTCCAACTAGCTATTTCTCAAAACAATTGATCATGAAATATCTCTTGAATTCTTCTACATGGTATCCACAGTCCTATTACCAAAACATGTTTCCATTCTCTTTGCTTGTTTTCCTCAACTGTAAAACAGGAAGATACCTCAGAATACTAAAGTCATGATTTAAAATTTAAACTTTTAGGGCTTTAGAACTGTACTTTTGCTTTTTTCTTAGTCCCATTCCCTCTTGACAATGCCCCCTCTTCTATACTAATTCCTTATCTATCTATCTCTCTTTCTCTTTTTCTCATCGTATAATAAAATTTCTAACCTTGAATCATCTTATTAAGTTGAAATTAGAGTTTGAGACTAAATCCTTCTCCCTATCCAGATTGCCTGTAAAATGTTTGATTGCCAGATATGGGGTTGCCAGAATTGGCATATAAAAATACAGGTCACCAAGTTAAATTTTAACTTCAGATAAACAATGAAAATGTATTAGTACAATTTTTCAATATAAGTGTCACATGGAATATTTGAGACCTACTTGTACTAAAAAGTTATTCATTATCTAAAATTAATATTTAATTAGTTTTTCTTTATTCTAATCTAGCAACCTTAACCATATACTATATCATATTAGAGATAGATGAAACTAGAAAACTTCTGCTTTAATCCTTTAAAACTAAACAGAGTGTTATGAGTTAAATGAGCTAATGGGTCTAAAATATTGTGAACATAAACATTTGTTAAATGGTTACATTCATTGCAACTTTAGAAATCCTTACAAGAATTTTTGTTAACACCAATAAATATTACAATTTTATAGACAGGATTTTTAATGAAAACTCATTAATTTCTTTCCTATCTTTCTTCACATTTTTTGTTTGTTTTATTTTTAAAGATGTGGGGTATATCTTTAAAATAAAAAATTTTAAAGGTGGGATACAATTCAGTGGTCATCATATAGATAAAATTTGGGCCTACCAATAAGAGGCTACCCTTACTGATGTTAGATAATAGGATTTTAAGAGTAGGTGACGTTATCAAGGTCTTGCTGGTATATCATTAAAGTTCACATCTTCCAAGTGCCAAGCAAGTGCTTTTAATATTATTCCATTCTGCCATTTGACGTTACTTGCTATGAACTATGGTAGGTCCTAGTTTGAGCAACACCTGATGTTGCTACAGAGTGCTCAGCCAAAGCAACAATAGAGTTTTGAAAAAAGATAAGTCTATCTCATAAAAAGAAATTTTAAAAAGAGCAAGGAGAGAAAGAGAAGGAAGGAGAGAGAAAGGGAATGAAGGAGGAAGGACAAAAAGGAATATATTAAATGGCAAACGGATCATCCATTATAAAACTAAGTTTTGCAGTTAAATCAAGGTAAATATATGGTAAGTTATTAAAACATTAATCCACTTTTACTTCTGCTGTGTGATTCCCCTGTCAAGGGATAACACACTCAAGATTCCTTATCAAGACCCATTTTCATTAGAATTGGTGAAATCAAATATTTAAAATAAACTATGTGCACTCAGCACTTAGCTGCAACAATTCACCTCTGAAGAAAACAAATTGCTGTTTTCCTGCCGCAAGCTGGAGAATTATGTGCCTGATGCTGTTTTCTAGGTCTTTGGCTAGACACCCCTAACAGCAACAAACCACTGAAGTGTGCAGTGATAGCATACTCGTAAGATGCCATAATACAATAAGAAAGGAATTAGCAATAGTGGGACACTGCCAGCGGAAGGGGGGGCTTCATGACATCAATAAGGAAACCTAGTCTCAAACCAGGTGAAATGAGGACCTAAGGAAGGCCCAAACTTTACCTGTATGATGACCACATGTATACCTAATTCTGAATTGTGCTCCACATCGGTAAAATAAAATTTAAAAATTTAAATCCCATTTCACGCTAGACAGTATTGTATTTTGACAAACACCTCGTTTAATACAATCGCTTATAATCTATGACCTCCAGCACAATATTACGACACATATTATGCTGCAGAAACAAATACAGAGGACCCGTTATATTCAGATGAAAAAGTAACTAGATCAAAAATGTAGATTTGACTTTAGAAAACATAGAGGTGTCTTAAGATTTTAACCTATTTCATTTTGAATTGACAATAGAAAGGTTACTGATTACCTGTGAATTCATGAGAAATCTAGTCTTATAATTCAATCCTTGAAATGTAGAGGGTCAATATTTATTTGGTTTTGAAATTAAATGGTTATAGCTACTGACTATATCATGAATTAAACTCTCCCAAAATACAGGTTTGACCTGAACCCAGATGAAATGTGTAATTAGTATGGTGAAGAATAGCAAGTATTTGGATTATTATTACCTATGAACTTATTTGAGAGCCAACATTTAGTTTTTCTATTGCATATTAATATAAAATTGTCACACAATCAATTGAAAATCAGTGGCGAATAAGTGTCTAGACTTACATTCTTTTACTACATCTTTGAGTAATCCCTAGACTGTAGACTTTACTCAATGTCATCAGTAAAAAATAAAGGCATTAAAGAAGAGTGCAACCTTTCCATCATTTTCATTTTCCCCTAATCTGTCTAAAAAGTTATGTCTAAACAACCACTTCAATCACTTCTTTTGATTGGCTAGCAGTAGGCATTTTCCAAAAGTTTGCGGTGCTTTCAGTGGCCCATACACTTGGACAAGCTTCCCTTCTTATACTTTGTGGTTATGTTACAAGAATGAAAAGAATTATGAGAGCCAATGTACTTTTTACCTCAATCAGAACTTCAGGAGCAGCCTGCGGGGGACTTTTGTAACATCCAATTTGCTGTAGCCAAATCAGTCATATGCACTGCGCAGAGGTCATTTACAAGATGGGTTCGCTGTAGGAGGGACAGTTTCTGATGAAGGAAAAACCATTAGGGTAACTAGTGCCTGGTCAGCATCAGTGGGGACGTGGCTGGTGCAGTTCAGGGTAGTCCCTTCCCAGGCAAACATATAATAATCAGACTATTATATCCAAAATGTCAGGCATCAACTAAACCCCTGTATAAAATTTGGAGACAAAAAACATAATTAAATGTCTCCTAACATCCCAATTTGTGCTACATATAAATGAAGAAAACGGTAAGTAATTAACAATGATACATATTGTTAACTATTATATTTTTAGAGATAATAAAATACTGAGTCTGGATTCACCAGTCCCTGAGTCTCTAATCTTAATTTTTCTAGTTACAAATGACAAGTTACACTTTTAAACTTATTTTAATATAATGTGAACCTATGATCAGTTTATTTGCTTCATATATGAACTACTCTAAATGTGTAACACTTAAATAGAATTATAAATTAAATACTCACCAAAGTATAAACCACTAATATGCACATTTTTCATCATTAACTGATGATGTTATTATACTAAGCAATTATTTTCAATGTATACATGATGCATATTGCTATGATTAAGATTCTGTTTAGAATACACATAATTCATTTTTTATTGTGGGAATTAGACATAACAAGATTTACTGTTTTGGCCACTTAAGTGTACAGTTCTGTGGCACTGAATACATTCACATTGTTGTGCAATCATCACTACCATTCTTCTCCAGAACTTTTCTTCTTTACAAACGTAAACTCTCTGTAAACACCAACTTTCCATCTTCCCCTCTTCATGGCCTCTGGCAACTTCCACTCTGTTGTCCGATTCTATGATTTGATAATTATAGGTGACTTATACAAATGAAATCATTCAATATGTCCTTTTGTAACTGGATTATTTTATTCAGCGAAATAGCTTCAGAGTTCATCCATGTTGTATCGTGCCAGCATTTCTTTTCTTTTTAAACCAAATAATATTTCATTGCGTGTACATATCACATGTCTATTAAGTCCTCTGTCAATGCACACTTGATTGCTTCCACTTTTTGGTTATTGTGAAATATACTGCTGTGAATATTGATGTTCAAATATCTGGTTGAGTTCCTCCTTTCACTTCTTGTGGGTATATATCCAGAAGTGAAATTGCTGAATCATAATAATTCTGTTTAATTTTATGAGGAATTTGCCATACAGTTTTGCACAGTAGCTGCACCATTTTATATTCTCACCAACAACCAAGTTACAGTTGATTCAAATTTCTTTTTTTAGCAGTGCCCTGGTCTTGAAGTCCAACTGCCTAATATAGACTGATTATGTTTGTTGCTGATAAAAATAATCTTCAAAATTATGCTGATCGTGGTAGCCCTCATAAATCCTTGGTTTTAGTAGATGATTTCTGCTTGTTAGCATTTTCCTACTGTTACTTCTAACTTTTAGGACTTTTGTACTAGCAATGTATGTGCATTAACGTAACAAAGAGGCAAAGACATATCTCAGTGTCTAATCAAGAAAACAAGTTTTCTTTTTTAAAAAATCATTCTGCATTCATTTGTAAAAGGTTTCCTTTCTTCTGTATTTATTAATCCTTATGTGCTGTTTCCCAAGACTGCCTTTTCTTTAAGTACTATCTCAGATTTACCAGTTCCCCACAGCCTGGTCCCATTCCTGAAGGAGTAGGGGGTTACACTGCCCTGGCCCTGAGAATAGTAAGGCTACAGGTTCTATTATCTCCTCTTAGGCTCTTCAAGCAACTGCAGCTTTTCCTACTATCTGAACCTCAGTCCCATTATCACACTTTACAAGTTACTCCTGATTTGGATACCTGCCAGGTTCCATATTGTATTTTGGACTCTCATGACCTCCATTCTTTGAGGCAGAAAAATATAACTTCAGAGTATCATTCTGCTAAGAAAAGTATCCCTCATCCTACTCACCCTGGTCTTTTCTAATCTCCTCTTTTAAAAAATAGTCATTTAGAGTATATCTAGAGGAAAATAGATATCTTTATTCTTTTGGTAAGGAAAGATTTCTGACCTTTAAAATAAAAAGCAAAGTTAAAGAAAAATATAACATCTAAAGCATTTTTACATAAATACTTGTGTGTGTGTATATATATATAATATAAGACAAAAATAGGATTTAAGGCAGACAAAAATTTTTGCAACAAATGTGATGTCAGCTCAGTGGCTCAGCCTGTCATCCCAGCATTTTGGGAGGCCAAGGCGAGTGGATGGTCTGAGCCTGCAGGTTCGAGAGCAGACGAGGCAACGGCGAGACCTCATCTCTAGAATAAAACAAAAATCGACCAGTTGTCGTCGCGCGTGCCTGTAGTCCCAGTTACCTGGAAGGTTGAAGTGGGAAGATCACTGGAGCGCAGCAGATCAAGACTGCGGAGGCTGTGAGCATGCCACTGCACTCCAGCCTGGGCAAAGGAGTGAAATTCCGACTCAGAATAAATTAATGAGGCTCTTTATGAAAGCAAAGTTCATAAAATAGAAGTTGAAATAGCTAATGAATGTTTAATGTTCAGATAATATCAATATGGAAAAATGCAAATGAGACATCATTTTCTCAAAAACATTTTATAAAGATTACATTTAATCACGAAAGGTTATAGTGAGAAAATCACACACTGTTAATGGTAGTTAATTGATAAAAATTTTTTTAAAGGGACCTTAAAATTTTCTTCCTTTTTATTTATTTTTTTATTATAAAGATGTGGGGTACAATTCAGCATTAGGTAAACAAACATTGATTATGCAGGTGCCCTTGTTGATGAGGTATGCCCTTCCCTCCCCTAGCAGCTTCTCTCAACTGCCAATCCCACCCCAATCCCCTGACAGTTTCCCATTACAGTCAAACGCTTTCTTATAGTATTATAATTGTTCAAGGTCCGCTTATGAGTGAGAACATCTGGTATTCTGTTCTTTGTTTCTGTGATAGATCACTGAATATGATCAACACCAAATCCATCCAAGTTGCTGCGAAGTTCATGTGTTTGTCCTTGTTTATGGCTGCATAATACGCCATTGTGTATATGTACCACATTTTTTTAATCCATTCCTGCTTCGATGGGCCACATGGTTGGTTCCATGCTTTTGCTATTGTGAATAGAGCTGCAGCAAACATACATGTGCAGGTATTTTTTTTTTTGTAGAATGATTTGAGTTCCTCCAGATATATTCCCAATAAGGGAATTGCTGGATCATATGGAAGGTCAACTTCTAGTTCTTTCAGAAATTGTCACACTGTCTTCCAAAGAGATTGCACTACTTTGCATTCCCAACAGCAGTGTAGAAGAGTTCCTTTTTCTCCACATTCTCACCAGCATCTGTTGTTGTTTGTTTTGTTAATGATGGTCATTCTTACTGAGGTTAGGAGGTATCTCAGTGAGGTTTTGTTTTGCATTTCTCTGTGATGAGTGAGGCTGAGCACTTTTTCATGTGTGTGTTGACTGTTGACGGCCCGTATACCTTTTTCTGAGGTCTAGTCATGTCTTTTGCCCACTTTTTAAAGGGGCTGCTTGTTTTTCTCCTTTCAGTGCATTTGAGTTCCTTGTAGATTCTAGATGTTAGGCCTTTGTCAGACATACAGTTGGCAAATATTTTTTCCCATTCTGTGGGCTGTCTCCCTGTTCTCTTGATGGTTTCTTTTGCTTTGCAGAAGCTCGTTAGTTTTATGAGTTCTATCTTATTTCGTAAAATATTGCCTTTAGGGGTCTGAATAGGAATTGGTTGCAGGTTCCAATTTCCAAAAGTGTGTCTCATGCATTTTCTAAGATTCTTGTTTGAGGTTTTATGTTTAGGTATTTGATCCATTTAGAGTTAATTTTTTGAGTATGGTGATAGGTAGGGGTCCTGTTTCATTCTTCTGCATGTAGTCAGCCAGTTTTCCCAGCACCATTTACTGAATAGGTTCTCCTCTTCCCAGTGGTTGTTGTTGGAGGCTTTCTCAAAGATCAGTTGGTTGATGAATTGAGGTTTTGCTTCTAGAATCTCTATCCTGTTCCGTTGGTCTATGTGCCTGTTCTTGTACCAGTTCCAGGCTGTTTTGATTACTATAGCCTTATAGTAAAGTTTAAAGTCTGAGAGTGTGATTCCTCCTGCTTTGTTTCTTTTGCTAAGGATTGTTTTGGTTGTTTGTGGTCATTTATGTTTTTTGTATTATCATTTCCAGGTCTGAGAAGAATGATGTTGTCAACTTAATGGTATTCCATTGAATCTGTAGATTGCCTTTGGTAGGATGGACGTTTTAACAATGTTGGTTCTTCCTATCCGTAAGCATGGAGTATTTTTCATTTGTTTGTGTCTTCTTGGACTTCTTTGAGCTGCGTTTTGTAGTTCTCATTGTAAAGGTCCTTCACTTCTCTGGTTAGGAAGATGCCGAGGTATTTCATTTTTTTGTGGCTTTTGTGAATGGGATTGTGCTTTTTATTTGGGTCTCTACCTGCTTGTTGGTGGTATATAGGAATGCAACTGTCTTTGCACATTTATTTTGTACCCTGAGACTTTGCCAAAGTCTTTTATCAGTGTAAGCAGGCTTTTGACAGATTCTCTTGGATTTTCATGGTATAGGATCATGTTATCAGCAAAGAGGGATAATTTGACTTCTTCTTTTCCTATTTGGATACCTCTGATTGCCTTCTCTTGTTTAATTGCCCAAGCTAGACCTTCCAACACAATATTGAACAAGAGGGGGTAAGAGTGGGCAGGCTTGTCTCGTTCCAGTTTTTAGAGGAAATGTCTCCAGTTTCTATCTAGCAATATGTTAACTGTGGGTTTATCGTAGATGGCACTTACTATTCTTAGGTATGTTCCTTCCATACCTAGGTGTTTGAGGGTTTTTATCAAGAAGGGATGCTGGATTTTATTAAAAGCTTTTTCTGCATCTAATGAGATTATCATGTGGTTCTTGTTTTTACAACTGTTGATGTATTTAATAACATTCATGGTCCTGAGAATGTTGAACCAGCCCTGCATCCTGATGATGAAGCCTACTTGGTCATGGGGAATGATTTTTGAGATGTGTTTTTGGATCCAACTTGCTAGAACCTTGTTGAGGATTTCTGCATCTATGTCCATAAGGGATATTGGCCTGTAGTTCTCTTTCTTTGTTGGATTATTACCCAGTTTGGGTTTCAGAGTGATGTTAGCTTCATAAAATGATTTGGGAAGAATTCCATTTTTCTCAATTGCCTGGAATACTTTCAGTAGAATTGGTATCAGCTCCTCCTTGTACGTTTTGTAGAATTCTGCTGGAAAGCCATCTGGTCCAGGGCTTTTTTTGGTAAGTAGTTTTAGTATGGCAGAATCAATTTCCTGGGTTGTTATTGGCCTATTTAGTGTCTCAATGTCTTCTTGTTTCAATCTGAGGAGGTTGTGTGATGTCAAAAGTCCTCCATTTCACTTAGGTTATCAAGTTTGTTTCCATACAGATATACATAATAATCTCTGATAATCTTTTGTATTTCTTTGGGGTCAATTGTGATTTGATCTTTTGTACTTCTGACTGTTTATTTGGGCTTTTTCTTGGTCATTCTTGCTAGGGTGCCCATCAATCTTGTTACTTTTTTTTGAGTTGGAGTCTCACTCTGTCGCCCAGACTGGAGTGAAGTGGCCGCTCTCGGCCACCACAGCCTCAACCTTCTGGGCTCCGGTGATCCTTTCGCCTCAGCCTTCCAAGTAGCTGGAACTACAGGCGTGTACTACTACGCCCGGCTAGTTTTTGATTTACTGTAGAGATGAGGTCTTGCTAAGTTGCCCAGGTGGGTCTCGAACCCGCAGGCTCAGGCAATTCACTCACCTCAGCCTCCCAAAGTGCGGAATTACAGGTTGAGCCACCAAGCCCAGCTATTCTTGCTACTTCTTTCAAAGAACCAGGTTTTTGTTTTGTTGATGTTTTCTATGACACTTTTGTCTTCTGTGTCCCATATTTGGGCTCTTATTTTTGTGATTTGGACTCTTCTACCAAATTTGGGGTTTTGGTGTTCTTCTCTTTCCAGCTCCCTTAGGTGATTTGTTAGGCTCTCAACTTCTGATCTTTCCGTTTTCTTGATGTGTGCTCATAGAGATATAAATTTCCCTCTGAGAACGGATTTCAGGACATCCAAGAGGTTTTGGTAAGAAGTTTCTTCATTTTCTTTTGTTTCCAGGAATCTTTCAATATCTGCTTTGATTTCACAGAGTTGACCCAGTAGTGGTTCAGCATCATGGTATTTAGTGTCCATGTCTTTGTGGGTTTTGTGGAAATGTTGGTGGCACTGATATTTATTTTTATTTCACTGTGGTCTGAGAATGTGCATGCCAAGATTTCAACCTTATAGAATTTGCTTATGCTTGATCTATGGTCAAGGATGTGAACAATCTTGGAGTATGTTCCATGTGGTGATGAGTAGAACATATATTCTGTGGTTGTTGTGTGGAACAATCTGTCGGAACATTTGGTCATGTCAAGGTTAGGTTCTGGATCTCCTTTTTTGGCCTCGATGATCTATCGAGGGCTATCAGTGAGTTATTCAAGTCCCCTGCTATAAAAGTGTTAGAAAGGACCTTAAAATTTTAAATGAAACTATGCCCTATTTTATTTTATTAAATCTACTCTTAAAATCAATCTAAAATACCAAAAATAAACAAGAAACTCTTCAATAATAACTGCTGCCACTTATTAACTGTCTAGTGTGTTAGGCTCTCTATTAATCTGGTGTTTACAAAGTGAGTGTTTACAAGCAAAATAGAAAATATTACAATTCTCATCTTGAAAATGAGTATTTTGCAGAGAAACGTTAGAGGATTTGTTCAAGGTACCCCCCTCCCAGTGAGTGCTAGAGTTCAGATTCAATATCAGATTTACTCATGTAACTGTACCATCACACCAATGCCTTTTTTAAAAAAATTATTTTAAAGATGTGGGGTACAATTCAGTGTTAGTTGTAGAAATGGTCATTGTACAGGTAAAGTTCAGGCCTCCCTTTGGTCCCCAAGTCACCTGGTTTGTGATCAGGTACCCTTATTGATGAAGTGTGTCCCTGCCCCCTGTAGTGGGAAACCACTACTGTCAATTTCTTTCTTATAGTATTATAATTGTTCAGGGTTCATTTATGAGTGAGAACTTGTGGTACTCTGTTCTTTGTATCTGTGATGGATCACTGAGTATTATCACATGAAAATGTTCATATTATGTATAATGAAGAAAAATTGAGAACAACCCAAACCCAAGTGTCTACCAACAGGGAACGTTATTTTGAAAAATAAAGATTATTCATGTGACTATTTTATTTTTTTAAACTTAGACTGGCTCCAAACTATTTACTAATTAAATTCTAGTCTGAAGGCAGTGACTCAGTCTCTCATCCCAGCACTTTGGGAGGCTGAGGTGAGAGGATTGCCTGAGCTCAGGGGTTTGAGATCAGCCTTGTCTATAAGACGAGGTCTTATAGAGACCTCGTCTCTATAAATCTCAAAAACAAGCCAGACGTGGTGGCATGCGTCTGGAAGGCTGAAGCGGAAGGATCACTTGACCCTAGAAGTTCGAGTTTGCGGTGGCTGTGTGCGTTCCACTGCACTCCAGTCTGGGCGACAAAAACTCCAATTCAAAAAACAAATTAGGTTCTTGAAAAGTTCATGTTAACATAGGTAATCATTATGTTATGAAGTCCATTGAAAAAAGCAAATGTGTAAATATATGATTATATTTTGAAAAAATGAAATAAAAACCCATTAGAAAAAAAAATCTATCACTAGTAGAGGTAGCACCTCTCTCTTAGCTAAGTTGTTCTCATCTCTCCCTGTGGAACCCGTTATCATCGCACCCTTTCTCTGGTTTTGCCCCTCTCTCTGGCATCTCATAGATGCAGGAACTGCAACCCAAGCCCCAAATTTCAACTAGACTTTTCTGTCTTTTTTCTTAATACATTAATGGCTTCACTTTGTACATACTGAGAATTTGTTGAACTAGTTTGTATATGTTGGTCATTGTGATCACAAAGGAGTAAAGCAACTTGCGTTTGTATTTATTTTCTACTTCGTTCTCACCTCATTGCTTATTTCTCCCAATTATATAATTCTCTTTAAAAAGTACATATGTGGGAAGTGTATGTTGGAAAGAGAGAACTTGACCTAGAAAGAAGTTCCTCAAAATACTGTCAGTAGCTAAGATAACGTGTTGGGATGATCAGTGAGATGTTTTCTATAAGTCTTCTTCATGTTTTCCCCCAATGATGCATTACTCTCATTGTAAGTTAAAATTGCATAGTTGATTAAAATAACCGATGATTTAAACACATAGTAGGAGAACTGCACCAAAGTTGGATTATCTTGAGCGAGAATCATAGTCTCCACCAGTGACTAGATTTGTGGGCTTGGTAAATTGCATAAACTCTCTGAGGGTTGGCTTATTCATCTGAAAATAAGATAGAAGAACTGTAAATAAACAGAAATATGATGCACTAAAACGTGGCACAGAGTAGGTGTTCAACAAGAACGTGCTAATACAACATTCTTATTGTAAAGGTTTTACTTTTTTAATCATTTTTCTCAACCTCTGGAGAACAGACGGCAGCTGAGGCCGGCATTGCTCAAGTAAGCAGGGAATCCATTTAACACTTTTAACTTCAAAATCTAGCAGGCCTACCTGTCTGCCTGCACTAATGAGTTCCTGCAGTAGAAAACCTGCCTTTGATTTCTCCTTTGAGGCTCTGAACCCACATGGTGACTGGTGATGTTTCTCACTTTCCATCATTCTCTTGCACAACTTTGTTTAAAGTACCTTAATTACATAATCGGAGAGTAAACTGAACATTAGCCCAGGTAAACTTTGTGATCCTTGTGGCACATTTTTGCTAAGTCATCAAATGCTCTGGAGTCAATCCTCCTGCTCTGCGGTTTAATAGGGTGTCACTTGGAATTGCAGAATCAATTACATCCCTGCTGCCTGCTTCCCATGACAGAAAAAAAATGACAAACGACACACAGAGGCCTTGTTAATGAAATGAGTCATTTTTCCCTTAACTGCAACTTAATCAGCATGGTAGTCTCCGTGCTAATGAATATCAGTCCAACCAAATTTAAAATGGAAGCAATCCAGAAAACTTCTCCAAGGCAATCATTTTGCAGATGAGAAAACTGAAGCTGAAAGAGTGAATGAACCACTGGGACAAAGCAGGCACGAAACACAAGCATTCTGGAGGAATGAACTCTTTTTATGCAAGAGGGCTAGATGCAGTACAAAGAGTAATAGCTAATACATGCTGAGTTACTATATTAGGCATTCTTCTAAGTGCTTTTTATATGTTAGTTTAGGTGACTTTCGCCACAAAGCATTTTGCAGGTAAGGAAATTGATGTACATGAATGACTCCACCCACGCCTCCCAGAAGATATCTGGTGGAGGTAGATACACTTTGATCTCAAATAATCTGTCCCCAGAACACACACCAGACCATGCTTTCTCTCAAATTAGATTTCCAGTCCTGTATTCCTATCTAAGAAATATCTCAAATATCTCCAATTCTCTTCACCATTAAAAATCAATTTCAGTTCTCTTGCCTAGATTCCTGCAATAGCCTCCTAACTAGTCTGACATCCAAGCTTCTCCATCTACAATTCTCCCCAGTACCATCAGACTGATCCCTCAGAAGAACAAATTTAATCATACCATTCTTTATGGTTAAAATCTGGCAATGTTGCTTTATTATCCTTCGAATATAATGCAGTTTATCAATGGCTCATAGAACCCTTTGTAATTGTGTCTTCCTCAAAGCTAACACAACAGCCACATTGAACTTTCAGTTTCTCCCAAAGCAATACTCTTCTGTGCCTCCAGCTCTGGCCTACTCTTTGCCCTTGTTGGCTTTCTAATATTGATCCCAGGTTCCAGCTTAGACATCACTTACCCAAGAAAACATCTGTCCAGCCTCTGCAAAGTCTTGGGTAAATGCCACTTCTTTGTATGCACTTCTTTAGCAAAGAACTGATCATGCTATATTGAAGATTATTGTTGACTTGCCAGTCACTAAAGTATTTAAGGCTAGAAGCAAACTCGTTGTCTTCATTTCTGGATCCCATTTGCCTAGTACTGACTCTGTTGAACCTGTCTGTACTTCAGTATCCTTGACTAAAATGGGATAGGTGATGAAACTTAATTGAGTTAAATGAGGAATGACATGCAAAGTGCACAGTTTCTCACACATAGTAATGACTTAACAAATGGCAATAAACATAGTTTTTCAATTTTTAGACATTTGGTGACGTTTCATTAGAAATGTAATTATATTACATTAAAATGAGCTAAAATGACGACATGTTTACAATTAATTACAGTTGATTTCAAACCATGGCAAAGAAAAGAAATCCTAAGAGAAAGAGTAAGGAAGAGAGAAAGCAAAAGGAAAAGGGAAGATAAGGATAAGAAAAGCAGGAAGAAGCAGCAGTCAGCCTTCCGGCACACCTGCAGGGATTACTGTCACCCTGTGCAGACCCCTCAAGGTCAAGGAACCACTGGCCCAGTTTCCCAAGATGGGGATTGACCTGGGTAGAATAAGAAGTTCATTAGCCATATTTCAATATAGAATATTTCCTATTATTTAGAATAACCTCCATCTACAATCTAATTTTTAAAAAAATCTTATCTGCTTACTAGATCTTGTTTCTCCTTTTAAAAAAATGCAGACACTTTGTTCCACAACAAAAAATGAAAAGCTTTAACGTTGCAAACAATGTCTAAGATAACACAAACTCATGTACTCTGAAAAATAACCAAGGTGTTTGGCAGTTTGTTTTTTTTTTCCCCCATTTGCATTTCTAGAATCAGATAGACAGCTGGACAACTCTAATTACATTAAAAATGGAAATGTGTAGCTAAGTTGTGGCATCTGGGGCAGGCATGGAGTTAGGCATGGTTATGAATGGTGGGCACAAAAATCAACACAAGATACATGTCAAAGAGTCCCAAAATTAGCTCAGTTTTGTCAGATGTGCTTCAGGGAAGGGAATGTGGGAGTGAACATAAATTGTGTATAAGTATATTTTTGCCTTATAGACTTTGGGTTCACAAAGTTGTGCCTGTTATATTTTAGGGAGGTTGTGCCTGTTATATTTTAGGGAGGTGTGTAATTATTTGAGTGCAGAATCTCTGTTCCCAGAGAAGTCCTTAATCCTGTTGTTGTGTGCACAAGAAACTGACTTCCAAGATGCTGGCAACTATCTGATACTAGATCCATAAGCACTTAGATCCCCATTTCTAGAAATTACCTTTTCATCCTCACCTTCTCCTTTTCTCACTCATTTTCTCATACTTACTCTGCTACCGTTAGGGATGGGGGTTCCTTTTCAAATATGTTTTTGCTTCAGCCCTTTCATGCCACATTTCAACATTTTCAAAGATGGCTTCTCTGTGATAGAATAGTGAAAGAAATAATACTTACTTGTCACTTGCCAAGGACTACACTCCATTATTTTATCAAGATCCAAATGAAGGAATTTCTCCATCCACCTGAAAATCCATGCTTTTGGATGGACCTATTCTGCCCTACCTCCAAAAGAAAGAGTGTATAGCGAACACAGTCCTCTTACACAGAGAGCTCTTCAATGTCATCAAAAAAGGCTCTTGGTAGGCTTCCAGTATATACTGTATATATGACATGTATAGGCACACACACAGACATATATACATATAAAATCACAAACATTATTCTTTCCTGTCATGGATAGCAAATTAGCAGACAGACTTCTTGAGACACTTTGACTTTTGAGTCCAGATGTGGGTACCAGAGGGCTCTGGATTTTTGATTTTTTTGGATATGGAATATTTGCAAATATGTAATGAGACATCTTAGGGATGGAACCTAACTCTAAACACAAAATTCATTTATATTTCGTATACAGCTTCTCCACATAGCCCTAGAGTAATTGTATGCAATGTATTTAATAATTTTTGTGCACAGGTTTCAACTGCAATTTTCCACTCGTGGTGTTATCTGGGCACTCAAGCAGTTTCAGATTTCAAAGTATTTCAGAAATTAGAATTTTCTGATTGGAGATGACTCACTGACACTAACTACACGAGAGACAGCATGCTGAGTACATTACATGTATCCACATTTAACCCCACACAATAACTATGTGAGATAGTCATCGTTACTCCTATCTTCCTATGTAGAAAATGAGGTTCAGAAAGGTTAACCAAATAGTCCAAGATGACACAGCCGTGTCTGGCAGATTATCCTGTTCAACCTTCATATGTATGCCTTTAAGGATTAGGTCACAGCCCCAAATCCCAGCACAAATGATCCTCATTAAGGCTCTGAATGAATTGTTAACATTACAGAGGCATCGCATTAAGGACATGTGAAAACACAAATAAAAGCAAGTGAAGACCCCAAAGGAATAAACAAGGCCAAGAGTGACCATCCAGAAAGCACCTCAAACTATTAAAAGAATGCTCTTTTTTCATGTCATCCTTATGAAGCCAAGCTGCCAAGCAAGAATTTCTTTGCCGGAGGGTTCTGGAGGATCCCAGTGCTTCCTGCCTCCCTCATAGTCCACAATCCCATGCCTTCAGTCTCCTATTGATTTTCTCTTTTTGAAAACACCTTCTAGAAAATATACTGAACAAAAAAGACTTTTAAAAAACTCAGCTAAAAATCACTTAAGGTCGGTACAAGCATTCTTATAGCTTAATCTTGTTTTTATTTCTCATTTTAGTTAAAAAAAACAATTTAGTTAATGATTTCCCAAAATTCTCACTCGCAAAACATACCTTAAATGTTTATCTCCTAGGAATTTCTAAATTAGCAGATTGAGTGTGGTTTCAGAGTACAAACTACTCGGCAAGGTTTCATAAACTTGGTATATCAGTGTCCCACAGCTGTTTTCATGTCAAACTGTGGCAGTGTCTTTCTGAGTGGTGTTCATGATTGTTGTTGCATGTTTCTGTGCACCGTTGCGAGAATGTTCGAACTTGAATTAAAGCAACGAACAAACATTACATTTCTTATTAAACTTGACAAGAGTGGACGTGAAATCAGGGACAGGTTAGTCCAAGTTTACAGGGATAATACCATGAAGAAAATGACAATGTACAAATGGGTCAAACATTTTTCAGAGGGGAGAGTAAACATCCCTGATAAAGAGAGATCAAGATGGCCAGTAACAAGCAGAACTGACGAAAATATTGCAAAACTTTGTCACATCGAACATCAAAATTGCACTGTGAGTGGCATAGCAGACCAAACAAACATCCATAGAGAAACAGGGAACTCTTAACTGAAAATCTTGGCATGAGAAAATTGTGTGCAAATATGGTCCCAAAGGAGCTCTTGCATCATGACAATGCACCCGCTTACACATCACTGTCTGTGAGCGAGTTGTTAGCCAGTCAACAAATAAATGTATTGGAACACTTTCCCTACTCACCTAATCAAAAGCCCCCAATGACTTTTTTCTTTATCCAAAAGTAAAGGAAATGCTGAAAGGAAGACATTTTGATAACATTCAGGGCATCAAGGGTAATACAACGACAGATCCGATGGCTATTCCAGAAAAATTCCAATATTGCTTTGATGTTTGGACTAGGTGCTGGGGTCGGTGTATAGCTTCCCAAGGGGAGTACTTCAAAGGTGACCAGAGTGATAATCAGCAATGAGGTATGTTGCACTTTTTTTTTTTTTTTTGAGTTGGAGTCTCACTCTGTCGCCCAGACTGGAGTGCAGTGGCCGTTTCCGGCCACCGCAGCCTCCACCTGCTGGGCTCCGGCAATCCTTCCACCTCAGCCTTCCAAGTAGCTGGAATTACAGGCATGTGTTACCACGCCCAGCTGATTTTTTGATTTATTGTAGAGATGAGGTCTCACTGCCCAGGTGGGTCTCGAACCTGCGGGCTCAGGCAATCCACTCACCTCAGCATCCCAAAGGCTCAGGATTACAGGCTGAGCCACCAAGTCCGGCTATGTAGCACTTTTTAAAGGGTGAGTTCACAGACTTAATTGTCATTTCTCATATTGTGCAGTGGTGAACTCTCGGCTATTAGTGCAAACATCACCCAGTGTACACTGTACCCGTTAAGTACCCCCTCCCACCTTTTGGAGTCTCCAATGTCTAGTATACCACACTAAATCCACGTGTACACATTATTTAGTTTCCACATGTAAATGAGGAAAGGAAGTATTTGACTTTCTGTTTGCGAGTTATTTTACTTAAGATAATGGCCCAGTTCCATCCATGTTGCTGCAAAAGACATAGTTTCATTCTTTTTATGGCTGAATAGTTTTCCATGATGTATATATGGAATATATATGAAGTATAAAGCACATCAGTTAAATTACACTGCAAGTCATCAGCCTCTTATTTGTCCTTTGAATTCCTCTCTCCTTATCTGTGTGCTTCTCTCATCAATGTCACAGAATCTTAGGGCCAGCACAATATTGGTTTAAAAAATAATAATAATATTATAATTTCCATGCACTGCTTGAATTCATCCTCTTCTTTCTATCTCCTCAGTATCAGTGCAGACCTTCATAACTTTCATGTACTTTCATATGCCACATTTTCTTTATTCACTCATCCTTTGATGTACACTGAGGTTGATGACATATCTTTGCTCTTGTGGATAGTGCTACAATAAACATATGACTGTAGGCAAATTTTTGACATAATTATTATTTTTCTGCAGATAGATACCCAGTAGTGGGACTGTTGAATTGAATAGGAGCTCTATTTTTAGTTCTGTTTTTAGTGACATCTCCATACTATTTTCATAAAGGTTATACGAATTCACAGTTTCACCCACAGTGTATTAGCGTTCCCTTTTCTCTGCATCCTCACCAACATTTGCTAGTTTTCAAACTTTTAATAATAGCCATTCTGACTGGTGTAAGATGATACCTCATTGTGGTTGTAATTTGCATTTGTCTGTTAATTAGTGATGAGTATTTTTTCTTTTCTTTTTTTTTCAGGTGTGCACTTTTATTGAACTGGTCTCAAGTCAGTGAGTGTACAGGTAAGCCCTGACTGCCTCCATACCTCCACCCACTCCCAGGGAGACAAAAAGCCTTCATGCATCTCAAGTCAGGGACAAAAAGGGGGGCCATGGTGGCTGATCATTCAAAATAATACAAATAAAAAAGTATTAAGATGAAGATTTTAAAAATTTACATTACATAATTTACACAAATGCAGTGCTGTTTCCTCCCCTGTGTGGACCAGGAGAGAACTGGGCTACTCTCCTTAGAGACAAGTGGGGCAGCTTTTGGGAGAGCAAGGGACTTCCTGTAACAACGCATCTCATGATATTTAGAATGACTATTAAAAAAGAACAATGTACAAAGTCCTTGGCCACATTGAAGAACTTCGGGGATGCTCGCTCCAACTCGCTGTCACCTTCACCGTTCCAGTTTTTAATTCCTGAGAGTCATCAAGCCAAAAAACAACAAATAAAGCCATGCCAATCTCATCTTGTTTTCTGCGCGTTAGGTTTGTCAAGAAAGGGTGTAACTTGCTAGTCAGTCTGCCTAGAAGCACTTGCGGTGCACGATGGAGGGGCTGGACTCGTCGTACTCCTGCTTGCTGATCCACATCTGCTGGAAGGTGGACAGCGAAGCCAGGATGAAGCCGCCAATCCACACAGAGTACTTGTGCTCAGGGTGTGCAATGATTTTGATCATCGGGCTGGGTGCCAGGGCAGTGATCTCCCGCATCCTGTCAGTGATCCCTGGGTACATGGTGGTACCGCTGGACAGCACCGTGTTGGTGTACAGGTCCTTGCAGATATCCACATCACACTTCATGATGGAGTTGAAGGTGGTTTCGTGGATGCGGCAGGATTCCATGCCCAGGAAGGAAGGCTGAAAGAGAGTCTCAGGGCAGTGGAACCACTCGTTGCTGATGGTGATCACCTGGCCGTCGGATAGCTTGTAGCTCTTCTCCAGGGAGGAGGAGGATGCAGCAGTGGCCATCTCCTACTCGAAGTCCAGGGCGACGTAGCACAGCTTCCCCTTGATGGCAAGCACAATTTCCCGCTCGGCCGTGGTGGTGAAGCTGTAGCCACGCTTGGTGAGAATCTTCATGAGTTAGTCTGTGAGGTCCCGGCCAGCCAGGTCCAGACACAGGATGGTGTGGGGGAGGGCATACCCCTCATAGATGGGCACAGTGTGAGTGACCTTGCCTCCGGAGTCCATCATGATGCTAGTGGTGCGGTCAGTGACGTATAGGGACAGCACAGCCTGGATGGCCACGTACATGGCTGGGGTGTTGAAGGTCTCGAACATGATCTGGGTCATCTTTTCCTGGTTGGCCTTGGGGTTCAGGGGAGCCTCAGTCAGCAGCACGGAGTGCTCCTCGGGGGTGACACGCAGCTCGTTGTAGAAGCTGTAGTGCCAAATCTTCTCTATGTCGTCCCAGTTGGTGATGATGCCATGCTCGATGGGGTACTTCAGGGTCAGGATTCCTCTCTTACTCTGGGCCTCGTCACTCATGTAAGTGTCCTTCTGGCCCATCTCCACCATCATGCCCTGATGCCGCAGGCACCCCACGATGGAAGAGAAGATGGCTCAGGGGGCGTCGGCGCCCGTGAAGCCAGCCTTGCACATGCCGGAGTCGTTGCCAACAACGAGCGCAGCAATAGCATCATCCATGGTGAGCTGGAGTGGCATGAACCGGCGGCGGCGGAGCAAGGGCACAGGTCGGCTTGAGCTGGCAGACGCGGTCTTGAAGGCCGAGCATTTTTTCTCATGTGCTTGTTGGCTATGTATGTCTTCTTTTGAAAAAAAAGTCCTCGTTTTTTTTTTAAACTTTTAATATTTTTATTTTAAAGATGTGGGATACAATTCCGGGTTAGGTATACAAATGTTCATTATGCAGGTACCCTTGTTGATGAGGTGTGCCCCCACTTTTACCAGGCAGATTCCCACTACTGCCAAACCCATCTCCCTGCCTCCCCCACTCCCCTGCAGTTTCCTGCTACTGCCAATCCTTTTCTTATAGTATAACAAAAGTTGTTCAAGGTCCGCTTATGAGTAAGAACATGTGATATTCAGTTCTTTGTTTCTGTGAAAGATCACTCAGTATTATAGACTTTAAGTCCATCCAGGTTGCTGGATTTTTTCTTCTTTATTCATGATTTTTTCTTCTTTATGGCTGTGTAATATTCCACCGTGTACATGTACCACATTTTTAAAAATCTGGTCCTCTTTGATAGGTAGCACAGTTGGTTCCATGTTCTCGCTAATGTTAACAGGGCTGCAGTAAACATACAAGTGCACATATCTTTTTTATAGAGTGATTTGAGTTCTTCTGGATTTATTTCCAGTAGGGAAATTGTGGGGTCATACGGAAGTTCGATTTTTAGATCTTTTAGGAATTGCCACACTTTTCCACAGAAGCTATACTAGTTTACACTCCCACAAACAGTGTAGACGTGGTCTCTTTTTGCCATATCCTCTCCAGCATCTGTTTTGAGTTATTGATGATGACCATCCTGACTGGAGTTAGGTGATATCAGAGTAGTTTTAATTTGCATTTCTTTGATGACTAGTGAGGCTGAGCATTTTTTCTTGTAACTGTTGGCTGCTTGTATATCTGTAGAGTTGCTTGAGTTCCTTGTGGATTCTGGATATGAGTTCTTTGTTGAATGTATACTTTGTAAACATTTTCTTCCATTTTGTGTCAGCTGTTATTTGTTGATCTTTTTTCTGTGCAGAAGCTTTTTAATTTAATTTATGAAGTCACATTTTTATCTATTTTTGGTTTTGTTGCATTTGCCTTTGAGGTCTTAGTCATTGATTATTTGCCTAGGCCAATGTTTAGAAGAAGGGTAATGCATTTTCTTTTAATGTGACTGTTTAACTGGCAAAGAGAAAAGACCCTTCAGCCTTACCGAAATAGTACAATATTTTGTGTGTATACGTAGATATGTATTTTTGTATGCATATGCATGTATTCACTGTTTCACAACTGTTTCAATATATATGCAGATCTATTCACTATTCAATCAATATGTAATTATATAGTTACAGTATCTACTCACATCTTTACATACTGTAGTTATACTTGACTTTTAGCAAAAATGGGAATGAATAAAGATGAATGTCCTCAGGAATTAAAGAGGCTATTATAAATGGAACATTTCGTGCAAGCTCCTTGGCCAAGCCCCAAAATCTTAGGACTAACTCAACAGCCAGAAGTTTCAGGGAAGTCCTGAGTTCATGAGAGCTGCCCTTGAAGACTTCTGAAACCACCCACAGTCTTTAGCCCCAGGCTAATCTCCCAGCTAGACCAACTCCTGATCAGTCAATGATAACAAAAGATTTTCAGAAGTAAGAGCTAATTTGAAGCCAGGCTCGGTGGCTCAGCCTGTAATCCCGTGCTTTGGGAGGCTGAGGTGAGTGGATTGCCTGAGCCCGCGGGTTCGAGACCCGCCTGGGCAACTTGGCGAGACCTCATCTCTACAATAAATCAAAAAATCAGCCAGGTGTGGTAGCGCGCGCCTGCAGTTCCGGCTACTCAGAAGGCTGAGGTGGAAGGATCGCCGGAGCCCAGCAGGTGGAGGCTGCGGTGGCCGGAAGTGGCCAGTGCACTCCAGTCTGGGCAACAGAGTGAGACTCCAACTCAAAAAAAAAAGAGCTAACTTGACTAGTAAGAACAGAGAATCTTTGTAGACAAAGGAAATGGCATGTGAAAAAACCATATAATAAGACAGATCATGGTTGCAAAGAGACATTAAAAGAAGGCCAATGTTGGGGGGGGCAAAAAGAATAAAGCTACCTGGCATGAAATAAGGGTAGATACTGAGACAGGGGGGAGACCATGCTAGCACTGGGAGCCACACTAAGGGGGCATAGATTGATCTTTTAAAAATTTTTTTATTTTAAAGATGTGGGGTATAATTCAGGGTTCATTATGTAGATACCCTTGTTGATGAGATGTGCCCCCCCCTTCCCTGGCAGTTTCCCTCAATTGCCAATCCCACCCCCACTCCCCTGGTAGTTTCCCACTACTGCCAATCCTTTTTTAATAATATAATGGTTCAGGTTCCACTTATGAGTGAGAATATATGGTACTGTGTTCTTTTTTCTGTGATAGATAACTGAGTACAATAGATCTTTAGAGCACATGTCATTGTTAAGCAAGCATTTACATGATCAGATTTCAAAGTATCCTACCAGCTTTGGTATGATAAAAGATCTAGGATGAGGCCAGAGTTGACACCGACCAGTGAGGAAATTTTAAAGTAGTTGAAGACAATGATGGTAGAGGGAAAGGGAGGTGAGTGGTGCACATATGGCAGAAATCACTAAAAGACTTTAAATGGAGAATCAAGAAGGCACATGTGTCGTTAGAGAAACACATATGATCAGCTGAAGATGGCAATCCCAAAGTAAAATCAATTAAAGAGCTATGCCAAGAGTACATCAAAATTATGAAGGTCCACACTGAAACTGAAGAGATGGAGAGGAGGGTAGATTTAAGTAGTGCTTGGAAAGTATAATCTTCTTCTTATTTTTTTAACCAAGATTTTGCTGGCCCCAGGATTCAGTGACATCAATAAGAAAAGCACACAGAAAAGGAGAAAGGGATTCAGAGGACAGATAAGAGCTGATGACTTGCAAAGTGACTTAACTCATGTGCTTTATACTTCATACACTTTACAATTCAGCTGCCTAAAGTGTCTCCTTAATCCTCCCACCTTCTCGCTAATAAACTTTCAGAGTGACACACAAGCCAGCATAATCTTATTCAAGTCTAATTTCCCAAATATTTTCATAAAGGTGGGTTACATTCTGACCAAAAGGTTAATATTAAATGTTCAAAAGCCAGAAATCAAATGTCCCATTTAGTCAACTATAACTGATTTAGTCAGCTAGAAAAGTACTGCATGAATGGAAACAATCTTGTCAGAAGACATTGCCTGAATCTGTGAACCAGACTGTACTGAGAGAGTAGCACTGGCCATCACAGGGGTTAGGCATCTGAGACCTCAAGTTCAAGAATTATTCACTGAAAAACACTGGGAGGCAAGAGGTTGATGTAGTGTCGCGCGATTGCTGTAATGGCACTAAGCAATCACACGGGTGGATTGGCAGAACAACGTACATACAAATCACTATTGTAGAACCACCCTGAGTCTGTTTTTGGTTTGAACTATCTATCAAAAAGAGCTAGAAGGCACACTGGGCAATGCCCCTAAAGGAGATGCTGTGACTTTGGAGTAGATAATGCCAAGATACGTTTCTATTTATCTTCATTGCAGAGAGCTAGCTGGCAGTGCAATCTAGGAATGCGCCAGAGACACAGCCCATCCTTGAGGTTGAAGAGATCAGTATGCCTTGGGGGAAGAGCACGGGCTTTGAAATTAGCCTAGATAAACCTGTTTGGATTTTTTCTTGTTTTATTTTTTACCCAATGCATTTCTTGTCTATGATCTTGGGACAGAGAGCTGAACCATATTGTCACTTGTGAAATAATGATAATGGCTGGTTTATAATATGAGAACTAAATAAGAACTAAATAAGTTAACATACAAAAGGCACATGGAAAAGTGACAAGAATATAGATGTGTTTTCAAGGTGCTTTTTTCTGTCATCTTTTCATAAGAGTGACCCGAGACTTTAGGGTATGTAAAAATCCCCTGGTAGGTTTGCAATAATGTAGGTTCCTAGGCTCCACTTCCTAGTAATTCTAACTTATAGAGCTGGAGTAGTACTCAGAAATATACATTCCAAAGCACACCCTGATCCAGTTAATATATCAACTGACTATGCTTTGAGGGAGTCAAAAGGAAGCAGGCTATTATTCTAAACACACAGGGATTCTGCTGGCACCACCACAAAAGACAGAGGTGGGGGAGAGAGAGAGAGAAAATGACTCAAGTTCTGACTCAAAATACCCTTCACCAAAGGACTGTTTCCCGAGTGGTGCCAAACCTTAGCAGGAATAGAAGGTGTTCATTATTTCAGACCAGATGTGGATGTTGGAGACTATGTTCTGAAAAGTCACTTCAGTTTTAAGAGAAAAAAAAAGTGATTGTCCTATGTCCAAAATTATTTGATTTAAAAAGATTAACTCTTAAGCTCATTGGGTAAGTTTTCAGAAAATAATGAATCTAATATATGAGGATGAGGACATAAATTTTTCTTCCTAAATTCATCAGTTCCTGTTTTTTCCTGGACTTTGCCCTCTCATAATTCCTAAAGTATGAACACTTTTTCTTATCACCCTCTCACTTAGCACTTCTTTCGTTCAATTCTGCACACAGAACTCACATCAAGGAACACGAGTCAGTCCTTTCTTTTAGAGGATAAGGCATTTGATATGGTGTTGCTTAGACCTAGCAGGAAGTACAATGACATCCAACCTGAATTCCCAAAATTGTTCATCTCCACACACAAGCTCCACTCATGGACCTCAGCAACCAGCTACCCACTTTGGTGGTGGTAAGTGAGTGATCCGCCATTCTCATTCCCAGGCATTTTTTTCATCCATTTTGCTCTTCAAGATGGGTAAATACGTTAAATGCTCAGTGGTGGAAAATCATAGCTCTGCACGTCCGACTTCCATGAAGTCACTGACAAGAAAATCTTATAAAGTGAGATGACTTGATATAATAATCTTGTTCCAGTGGAGCCATGAAGGGAGTAAAGGAAGAGGGAAAGAATATGCAGCATGAATGAAAAAAGAGAAAGAAAAACGTTTGAGTCTCTTTATTTTAAAATAGCTTTGGCATATAAAAGAGAGAGAGAGAGAGAGAAATGATTGTCTTCGAGTCACAATCCTTTCAGGGCAAAACTGGGCTTTGTGAATAAGAATGTAGGACTCGGGAGGTAAATAGTTTAAAAACCACTAATCATCTCTTTCAAATTTGAGTGGACCTTCAAAGACATTGAAAAAGTAAAAACAAAAATAAACATAAATTACTCCAAACACTTCTCCATACCTAGGTCTTTTTAGAACACCAGGAAGAAATCAAGGAAGTAGTAATCAGCACTTTAAAGATTAAGTTCTAAGTGTCCCCAGACAATCAGAAAGTGAAACTTTCTTTTCTTTGAAGACTTATGGGGTAGCAACCTGAGTGCAATCAGGTAAATATATATAGTCTAGTCCTGAGTCAAGAACAAATTTCAGAGGTACACGAGAAAAGGAGAACCACAGAAAAGGGGAGAGAGAAATTCATCAATCTATAAATCCCAGAGATTTTAAGACACAAGATTATTTTTTTCGTATGTAGTTTTTGTGACTGCAAGATGTTAACTTAAGCTAAGAAGACAAATGAAGGAAGGGTTTGTTTCATTTTTAACTTTTTCAAAGTTTATTTTTAATTGATAAGCAATAATTGTATACAATACAATGTAACATACTGCATGATCTCACACGTGGAACGATTTGTTTTAAGTATCAGCGAAGGAATTCACTAAGGTTTCCTATAAATAATTAATTCTTATATAGTGCTCTGTACTAAAATGTATTTTAATGCATCTTCTCCCAATTATATTTATTGTAAGTTTACCTGTCTTCTGGCTGCCATAGTAAAGTCTCCATTGTGCCTGTTTTAGTCATTAAGAAGTTCTTCTTAAGTAGGAGAAAAGAAGCTTCTTGAAATTATTTCATTTATTTCCCGTTGAACTATTCCTAAAAATATTTGAATAAAATATAATATTCATTCAGCAAAAATTCATGGAGTAGTCGACTCTGTGCTAGGTCCCCTGTTTTTATGGTTTGAGGCTGCTTAATGATAAATGCTTGCTGTGCAGCCTCACATCATCACACAACCAGCTCTCTCTCCCCCACCCTCCACCCCAGTGCTGAGGAAGCCTGTCTGCAGGATGCTTCTACATACAAGCCCTGGACACACCCTTCTTTCTGAAGGAGATATTTGCAGGTGGAAAGGACGTGGTAGATTCATTTACTGCGTATCACAGTTCTAAGCGCCTTCTTCATTTGGGAGACTATAGGGCCAGTTGACTCACAGTATGAGTGTATTTTATCACCAGCCCCAGGAAAATATATGTCATGTGTCTAAAAGCTTAAGTTTTCACAAGCCAAACACCCCAGGTTTAGCAGCAGACATGGTAGCGTCATACACTGTAGCAAGACCAAGTCGTTTTATACCCTCCTTTATGATTTCCTATCATGTCTTCCTTTCCCAAGTCTTCCCTGTCCTACCCATCCCATGTCTAATAATTGGCCCTCAATAAGTCCTAATTTTTCACAGTAACACTTAGCACTAATTTAAGCCACAAGTCTACCCACAATCTGTAACATGAACCAGTCAAAACACAAATCTGTCTGTCCTACAGTCATACTCCACCATTTAGAGTCGTGTCTAGAATTCTCTTAGGAAGGCATATGGTTTCATATCTCTGTACCTTTAAATGTGCTTTTTCCCCCATGTTTATGAGGCAAACAACCTTCAAGACTCACCACAGGCATGGCATCTGCTGGAAGCCTTCCCAGAATGCTCCTTCCCCAAGTCACTCTCACCTCTGCGCCCCAAAGACTGCTGCACACAGACCTAGAGTAACTTTTCACTGTTCTCTTACTGGTCTGTCACCATTGAGCAATTTGACTCATTGATTTATTAGCGTGTTGCCATTTTACATGCTCTTTTTATACCTTCTTCCTTGATAAATACCCGGGCTTATGTTGTTGCTTGTAATTTTTAAAACCTGGAGATAGGAATTATTTTTTTCTATTTTGCAAAAGGGAAAGCAATCACACAACAAAAAAGAAATGATTTTAATGTCACACATCTGGTAAATAGTGGAGGTGACTACTGCCTCCATAGCTCTTACCAATATTGGTCTTCTATCTTCAACGCCTATCACAATACTTATGTCTTGTTAGGCACTGAATAAATATTTACTGAACAAAATGAATGAATGCTCACCACGAGCGTGGCACATGCCTGTAATCCCAGCTACTTGGAAGACTGAACTAAGAGGAACACTTGAGGCCAAGAGCTCGAGGCTACAGTGAGCAATAATTGTACCAGTAAACAGCCACTGCACTCCAGCCTGGGCAACATAGTGAGACACTATCTCTTAAAAAAAAAGTAGTAAATGGGTGGCAGAATGGGTCCATGTTGCAATATCCTCTATAGTTTTATCCTGGACAACGCCACCACTTTATCCATTACAAACTGGCACCTAACTCACAGTCAGTCTCTCTCTCTCTCTCTCTCTCTCTCTCTCTCTCTCTCTCTCTCTCTCTCTCTCTCTCTCTCTCTCTCCCTCTCTCTCTCCCCCTCTTCCTCCCTCTCTCTCCCTGTCCCTCCCTCTCTTTCCCACCCCTCCCTCTCCCCATCTCCTTCCCACCCCCCTTCCTTTCCCCTCCCTCCTCCACTGTCTCTGTCTTTCTCTCTGTCTCTCTCTCTCCCTCCCTCTCTCTCCCTATCCCTCCCTCCCCCTCTCTCCTCTTCTCCTTCTCTCCTCCTCTCTCCGTCCTTTCCCCCTCCCTCCCTCTTTCTCTCTCTCTTTCTCTCTCTCGCTCTCTCGCTCTCTCACTCTCTCACTATCGCTCTCTAAAACTCTGCCATGATCCTGTGTTAAATTGAATACTCTAACCAACGTCCTGGCCTCTGGCCCCTCAGGTCCCCAAGGGTGTCCAATAGACATCTCTACAAGTATCTCCTACACATATCTTGATCCCCCTCCTCTGAGAACTGAAGCTCGTGTGTGCAGGGGTATGACCCTCGGAAGTCATGTTAATAATATGTAACATTCCTTAGGCAGTTGATTAGACCAAAACATGCCACTCATGCTCTCTCTCCCAATATTTAGAATTGAGCTGCTCAACTGAATAGAGAAATGTTTAAACTCTGGAGCTATGAAGTGGCCTCTTTTGCTAATGTGCATGCCAGGCAGTGGTGAGCAGAGAGAGACTATTAAAGCAGACATATAAGACACAGAAGCTGAAGCAAGAAAAATACAGAATCTCACTTGAATTATGATAGTTCAACATCTACTTTTATAGCATGGCTTAGTGCCAGGCTTCCCCTGAATTGGTTTCAAGAAATATATATAAATATATTTATATCCCTAATATATCCCCAATATATATTCTTTGTTGTTTTGCTTGAGTTACTTGGAGAGTTTTAACTAAGATAATTCTTCATCTCTAGGCATCCTCTCTGATACATTTTTCCAGTCACACGAACCTTGGCAGCATCCCAAATAGCTCTTCCTCCATCACTAAAGCCAACATTCCTTTTCTGACCACAAACATGTCTTTCCAGCTTGGTTTTTCAACAAATTTCTCCATCTATTCTACAATGCCAGCTAATCCTTCAGTTCACTGGCACTCCAACCTTGTCCCTCTTCAAATCACCCCACATGTATTCACTTATCTCCCCATTCATTTTAAAATCCCATGATCATTTCCTGCCACCACATGTCAATACACTGAACTGCCCTCCCACTTTAATTTGCTCTGGGACCATCTGAAAATAAAACATCATCAGCAACAACCATAATAACAACTTGGATGAATCCAGTTTCCATGCCTTTTCCATACCTGCACTTGGTCAGTTAAGCACTGTTAGATAAATTGCCCTAGAGTTAAGTGGTATCTCAGTGTTCTTTTAATTTGTGTTTCTTTGATGACTGTGAGGCTGAGCATTTTTTCATATAACTGCTGGCTGCCCGTATGTCTTCTTTTGAGAAGTACCTATTCAAATCTTTTGCTCGCTTTGTAATGGGGCTGTTTGTTTTCTCTTTTTGGCGCATTTCAGTTCCTTGTAGATCCTAGATGTTAGGCCTTTGTCAGATATACAGCTGACAAATATTTTTTCCCTGTCCGTGGGCTATCTCCTGTCCCTTGATGGTTTTTTTTGTTTTGCAGAAACTCGTTTGATGAGGTCCCACTTGTCTATCTTGTCTCATGGCACGGGCACTTGGGGTTTTGAACAGGAATGGTTACCAGTTCCAATTTCCATAAGGATAGAATTAGAGTCTATAATACTGTGACCCGTCACAGAAACAAAGAACCGAGTATCACATGTTCTCACTCATAAGTGGACCTTGAACAATTATTGTAATACTATATGAAAAGGATTGTCAGTCGTGGGAAATTGCCAGGGTTGGGAGGCAGGATTGGTAATAATGGAATTCTGTCGGGGGGGGGCACACCAAATCAACAAGGGCACGTGCATAATGAACATATGTATCCTTAACACTGAATTGTATCCCACATCTTTAAAATAAAATTTAAAAATTTTAAAGATAACCATATAAAAACTTCGCCCTAGAAATTCATGGTCACTGTCATTTACTACTGCTGTTTTTCTCCTATCAGCTTGTCACTCACTTCACAATAACTATCACCAACCTTCTCTCTTCCCAGACATTGTACCATTTTCATTTTCCACCATCCCATTATTTCTTAGCTTTATTGTTAGGTAATAATAATAATAAGAGCTTCTATGCCAGGTAGTTTTCCAAATGTTTTGCTTCTAATAACTCATTTGATATATTAGATAAGTACCATGATTCATTATATTTTACAGATAAAATGAGACACAAATGAAGAAGCAACGTCCCAAGGTCATATGGTTAATACAAGGTAGAGCCAGGATTAAAATTCAGACAGTTTTGGCTCTAAAGAATCTGCTGTCTTTCCATCCTACTTCGTATAAAGGATATACCACTATTTTATAGGAATTCTCCCAGTGTCCCTCTGACAAATCTATATGCAAGGTGTTTAGCTCATGGTTTCCTCCTCTCCTCCATCCCTTGGTTAGAGCACTCCCCCTACCCACTTCTGGATTTGCATTTTCTGCCCCCATCTTCCCAGAAATCTTACTCTAGTTATAATGTCCTCTGTCTTCTGTGTCTGACATTCTAATTTGGGGAAAATGTTCTGTTTTTCATATTTATAACACTCTACTGTTTATTTCTACTATTATATTTTAATGACCAAGAGATTTTAATGTTATTTCATCCTGGTTTTTCTTTATGAGAGGTACTTCTTTCTTCTTGCTTAAGTTTCACAAAATCATCTCCTTTCCCTCAAAAAGCATAATTATAATATGTTGAGGCTTTTTTTGTTTTCCCCATTATTTCTGTGTCATCCATCATCCTTTAATTTCTTTGTTTAGTTTTAATCTCTTTTTGATGACAAAGATTTCTAAAGTATTCTATTTTTTACTTGGCTATAAGCTCACTTCTGAAGTAGAAATCGCTGTGTAAGGAGAAAGAACTTCCCAATCTGGGCTTCTGTGCAGGATCACCTGAGCTTTCTGTTCGAGGACTCTAAAATATATTAGTGTTGCTTCTAATTTGACACCCTTCATGGGTTGAATTGAATTTCCTGCCAAAATTCAAATTTGAAGCCCTACCTCAGAATGTGAACTTACTTGGAAATAGAACTAACGCATATGTTATTGGTTAGGTCCATAGAGGAATAGAGTGGGCCCCCAGTCTGATATGACTGGTGTCCTTGTAAAAAAAAGGGAAATTCAAACAGAAAGGCATGCATATCGGAAGGATGTCATGTGGAAAATAAGGCAGAGATCAGGGTGATGCTTCTACAAGCCAAGTAACACCAAAAATTGTGGAGAAACCACGAGAAGCAAGCAGAGAGGGGTAGATCAAGGTCTTCCTTACAGCCCTCAAGAGGAACAAACCCTGCTGACAGCTTGGTCTCAAGTTTCTAGACTCCAGAAAACTGCAAAAAAGTGAATTTCTGTTGTCTAAGCCACTCGGTTTGTGTTACTTTGTTATGGCAGCCTAGCTAACTAATAATACACCACCTCTGAGTACCTACCTGGGGAAGTCCTGGTTTCTGCCATTAAAGGCATAGGATGGGGAACTCTTGCTGGTATGTCCATTCTTCAGTATGTGAAATTTCACTCAAGTGCTCTGTTTTTAGGGTTATTCTTTGCCACCTACATACCACACACACAACACACACACACACACCCTCCTGTTATGTCAGGTGACCTGAGTTTTTCTGGTTTCATTTCTTCAGGGAAAAAGTTCTCTGGATTGCTGTGTGGGAGGGAGGTTGTTCCCTTGGTTGTGCTGACCAGGGCAGTGGATTTGCAACTCCAGGAGCTCCACACACAGATCTTCAAAATTCTTCTCCTTTTCTTCAATTCACCACCATGGCTCCTAAAAAAATACATCTGGCAGCTGACATCTTTTCAAAGTCAAAGAACACATTCACTCGAGGCAGATACAGTCTTCACTGTGTCTAAGATCTGCAGCACTATGGAGCATCTTGAGTAATTTGGGGTACTGAAAACTCACCCATGTTGGTATCTCTCTCTGCAATAACCTAGTTTCTAAATTTAGTTGCTTTGTAAATCATTTGCCATTTCTCCATATGCTTCCAAAATTGTTTTGTATTCTCATTATTACCACTGTGGATACATGCCTTTCTTAATCCCTTTATTTTTATGTTATCTGGTTTTCTGTAAGATATGGAGGTAAGCATGCGTAAACAATTTATACTTCCTCAACGAAACTCTGTCAGCATTTAAACACGCTCCTAAATGTGAACCTCTTTCAAGTCCACATTTCCCAGTATCTGCTGTTCTCTGTGTCCTCCTCCTCACAGACAAACCTCAAGAATTGTTTACACTGCACGTCTCTGTTTCATTACCTCCCCCCCCGATGCTCACAGCTCTCCCAGCTAGGTTCAACCCCTATACTACCTCCACAAAGAGTGCCCAGATAATGTCCCCTGAGACTTCAGCATCAATAAAGCCCACACGCACTCGTCAATTGACTTCTCATCAGTGCTGGCCAGATGACAGTGCCTCTATCTTGTGTTATATTCTTTGCCTTTGCCTCCTGTAATACTTTGTTCTCCTAACTTGTTTCCTATCTCCAGTGCTGTGCCTTTCAGTCTCTTTTGCCAGCAGTTTCCTCCAACTTTAAACGCTGGACTTCCCCAGGATCTCTCTGAGACTAGTTTCTCTTTCACGGCTACTCTCTGATTCATTTAACTTCTGTGGCTCTATTCACTGTCCGTTCCCTTAGGGCTCTTAAATGCACTCTCCAGTTCAGACTAAACCTGGGAACAACTGATCCATACGTTCATTAACTTTTTAACGTCTCCTTGCAGATTTCATAAATGAATTTCAAACTAAATATGTAAGGAATAAAATAAAAGGTAATATATTGGAACTTAGATATAAAAAAACAAAAACGCAGGAATATGAAAAGGAAATAGCACAGGAATAGCCAGAGAGGCAGAGGAAAGCAAGAATGTTTGCTGTCAAGAAGATGAAGGAACTGAGCACTGGAAAAATAGATTTCTAATACAAGCTATGACTAGAATCTGGTAAGGACCAACACTTAAAGAAAAATATTAAGCAAGGTGAATTTTGAAACAAAAATGAGAGGTTTGGCAAAGCAGCAATTATGCAAATGTGACTGTCAAGGCGTTTAGTGAGGGTCTTGGGCAGGAGGAAGATCAAATAAGGGTACATTGCAAGGCAATGAGATGAAGGAGTAAGACTCTGACCTCTGTCCTCACAATTTATCCTGATGTTAGTCCTGACAATAGACCTAATTATTACTATGCTCTTCATGTATAAAATATTTCCATTTGTAAGTCACTCATTCAGTTATCAATTACCTCGAGATACAGATGTCTAGGGATACAAACAGTATAGCCCCCCCCTTAGGTTCCCACAACTCATGATTGAAAGCTTCTACTTCTTTAAAAGGATGAAGATGGAGAGGAGGGTCAACAGAGGATGTGAATTTGGGGATGTCCTAAGAATTGTTTCTGTTTCTCTTGGGGATTCTCAATTTTCCTCATCAGGGAGGTAGTGCAAACTTTCCAGATAAACATGAGTACCTGGTGCCAATATTACTTCCCCGCCAGAGTTTTTTGTGAAATAAAATTTGTTGTGTTCCCACAACCAACTTCCATTTCTTTTGCAAGTAATCTCATACCTTGAGTAGATTTTGAGCCTTTTGTTTTTTCCCCATAGCTCTGATCGCAAAGGGGTACAAAATGCTTCTCCAGGGCCAGTCAGATGACATTCTTCTGCAATTCTGTCATTCTGATGGTTCTTTAGTTTCTTCTTTCCTGTGCCTCGTTTTAGAACCAGTTACTGAAACTTTCTTGTTATTTGGCATGGACATTTAGTTTCACAGGGGACCACAGACTCTGCCTCTCAGCTCTGCCTTTCTCCAAGGTCTTTCTCTCAACCCATCTACTCCACCACATCCCCCATACTTAATTCAGGAGGTTCAACTTGATCATACTGCTTCTTTGAGTGGCTGTAACTGCACATCCTTCAGCTAAAATTTAGAAATAGTATCCATCTTATATTCTCCTCTTAAAGTTTCTAAAACTGACACTCAGACTAGTGAAATTATTTCAGCAAAGTCATAAAGCTAGTTCAATAAGATACTGTCTATAAAATGCTTAGCAAAGGATTATGTTTCTCATTCCCTCCATGTCACCACCTTGCCAAGCCATGATTATCTCTCATTTAGGTTATTCCAGCAGGCTCTCATTTGGTTTCTTGACAGTTTCTTATTCATTTTTACACACAGTTCGAATGAAACTTGTAAAGCGCAGACTTAATAGTCATTCCTTGGCTCAAATCTTTCACTGGTTTCCCATCTCATTCAGAGTCAAAACCAAAGACCTGACAGTACCCTATAAAGCTCCATCCAATCTGGCTTCTCTTACGTCTCTTACAAAATCCGAAGCTGTTTTTCTTCTCACTTTTCTCCTTCTGCCTCAGTGGCCTGTTCATAGAATGTACCAAGTATGCAGTCACCTCAGAGCCTTTGCATTGTTATTCTCTTATTCTTTCTGTCTGGATGGCACTGCCCCAAGATATTGCCTGGCTAACTTCTTTCAGATCTCTGTACAAGCATCAACTCTGCAGCTTTCTAAGCTGCCCGATTTTTAAACTGGAACCCTCCATGGCTCTGTGAACTCCTCCATCTCCTGCCTATTTTATTTTCCTAAATAGTGCTTTTCATCATCTGATATAGACTCCATGTTTTACATATTTTGTTTATTGTGTGTCTCCTCATCCATTCACACACACACACACACACACACACACACACACACACACACACACACCCCACCATAAGCCACAATGGGTTTTGTCTCCTGCCATCCCTCTCCCCAGTGAACAGATAACTACCTGAACACATGTTACATAATGGGTGCTCAATAAATACTTGTTTAATTAGCAATAAAGTTTGCATGTAGTAGTGCTTAAGGAACATTTAACATTTTTATTATTGCTATTGTTTTGCCACTCATATTATTAATACTTTTATGATCTACATTAGCTAGGGTAAAAACCCAGTTCTTCTGATGTCCTCTATCAGTAATCTTCCTACATATCCAGAGATACTGTAGACGAGAATGAGACAATAAAATGGGAATAAGTTATAACAGCAAAATTAAAATATCCAAGAGGCACTCCAGTAGAAGAGCGAATCATCTTTCATCAAATGTGCACTGAAAATATGAAAGATGCAGCACAAATCCTTCAGATATATTATGTATCTGTTCACATTAACTTGCAAAGTAGCGTGGAGGCCGGTGATCCAAATAACAATTCAGGCAAAGTCCAGGTGCAGTAGCACATGCCTATAATCCCAGCCCTTTGGGAGACTGAGGTGAGAGAATTGCCTGAGCCCACCGACTTGAGACCAGCCTGGGCAACTTGATGAGACCTCATCTTTACAATAAATCAAGAAAAAAATTATTTGGGCGTGGTGGCACGTGCCTGCAATTCTGGCTACTTGGAAGGCTGACACCCTGACACAGCAGGTCGAGGGTACAGTGGCAGTGAACATACCACAGCACTCCAGTCTGGGTGGTGGAGTGAGAGTCCAACTAAAAAAAATAAATAAATTCAGGCATTATGAGAGAGTGAGCATCACGTGCTCCAAGGAGCGTGAACGCACATGTGCCAAGAGTATTTGGGGAAGGCATTCTAAATCATCAGAAGCTGTCCAGGAGGAAAAGATTTTCTTATTCTTATTTTCTTTTCTTGAAAGGAAATGTTAACTTTTTTGCATGGCATAGGACTGGCAAACACTAAATATATGTTCTTCTAGTAGGCAACATAGGAAATAACCCCAAAATCACTTCCCCTAAATTTTGAAGGTTTTAAGATCATTTCTAGGAACATGATCATGTTAGGTACTGCCTGCAAAATGAAATATTGTCCACATGCCAGGTCATATTTATGATTTATGGAATCTGTCATACAATTGCTAGCCCTGTGTCCATATCACCACATGCCCAGTGTAGGAAGTCCACAGGATTATAATCAGACTTCAAGTTCTGCCTTGCACAACTAGTTGAAGGAACTCTGTAAAGTGCCTCGGCCCTCGTGAGTCTTAATTTTCTCATCTCATGTGGTGACTACCGTTGTGCCCTCCTTATATGGTTGTTGTGAGGATTAAAGAGATAGCGTATGTAAAGTTCCTGGCACAGAGCCTAGAAAGTAGCAGCTGCTTGATAAATGATAATTTCCTTTCAATTCCCCAGATATCTCAAACCATAGAACCCCTGCTCCGACGAGTTCATCTGTTTACTTAATCCATGTTGAGTATGTTACCGTTCACTGTTAATAGAAGACATTGCTACTGAAAAATGTTCCATGTCAAAATATGTGACATAATTAGTAGTAATATGGCATCTCAAACGCATCATAGAAGAGAAATTTGAAAGATGAAATGTAAGTAGCTGACTGACAACTTTACATGGGTGAGCCCAGACCAGAACAAACAGATGCCAAAAACATAAGTGATTATTAGACAAGGTGTAGCAGACAGTTGTTTTTGCTACCTGGTTCCCATCAACTCTTCTGTGAAATCTTTGCTTTGTGGGAAACAACCCTGCCCCATTCTCATACTATGTGCTTAGGGTGTAGTGAAAAATCTTCCCTGGACTACAAGAACGGACCATAAAGCCTAGCCTAAATCAGACAGTACATTCCACTCTCACGTTTACACTGGATGTCTCAAGGATGGTACCTATCCCATCTGGCCAGTTAGGATCTATGGGACTTAATCAGAGAACAAGTTTTAAGTTCTTGGGTGAAAGGTCTCTCTTCGGCTACGATTAAAAACGCTAAAACTGTAATCCTGATGGCCCCATGTAAGAGCCTGGAATTGAAACTACTGCACAGAAAGTATAACTGATATAGGTTAAGTACTGAATTAAAAGCACATGTGTCAGGTGTTGTCTTGCCTACAGCTTTTCAGTTCCTGTGGTTCCTATGCACACTTGTGACTTCCTACTGTCAGCTACAGTAAACTCTGCCGGAAGTCTGTCTTTGACTGCAGTAGTGTGCTTGACCAGAGGAAGCCAGGAATGTCTGGGAGGTTTGTACAGCCATAAATAAATGATAGAAATTGGAGGGTAAATACCCCAGCTTCCTTGCCCCTCATTGGGATAACTCTGCGACTGTCTTACAACATTCATGGGTAGACTGAGCCTCAGTTTCCCACAGTGGTAAGCTGTTTGTTAACACACCTTTTCACTTGCCTTTTAAAATTTTTTTTCGTTCTTTCTTTCATCACTTTCCCATTCCCCTACCAAAGTTTCCTGGGATCTTCTCTAAAAGTACAGCAGTACACCAAGTCTTGTCTTGAAGTTTGCTTCTAGGAGAACCCAACCAAAGACAATTGGTCCCTGAGTCGACGGACAAGTCCCCCACCGCTGCACTGTGCCGTGGAATCCTAGACATGAGGTAGGATAAAGATTGCCGAGAATCCAACCCACGGTAGATTGGGATGGAGAACACATGAATGGCAATTAACATGTTTATGCTATATTCTGGCCTTTGAAAGACATGAGAGCACTGATAATTAAATTATTGAGTTGGTGGGCCAGTGTCATTAGCTAATAGGTCCCGGAACAAAGAAAATAAGCTAGCTCTCAGAAAGGACCCTCGCTTCTTGCAGACAAATGGAAGATTGTGCTGAAAATCAAGTTCAAAATTTGATTATAAGCATCGTGCTACAAAAGAAGCTGGAAAGTCAGAAACTTGGCAGGGAAGGAAAGAGGCCTGAGCTGGTTCTTAAGCACAAAACTTTCCTTTGAAGAACAGGCCAGTTTCACTAATGGACCCTGAAACTGCATAGGAAGTATAGACAATGGTGATTCCTCTGATTCTTTCCCGAAGTGATCTACGAGGTCCGACCATTAGATTTACAAACCATCCTAGAAAAAGTACTCTGTACCTCATTGCCGAATATCACTATGGTCACCTTCAAAGGACTTCCCTTGGGAAACTGTGCGTGGATGCTAGTACCTAATCCACCCATCAAAGCAACTTTGGCTTTTTCTGGAATAGCCATTAGAACTATTGTCCTTATTTGTTGCAAAATGACAATTAAGTTTGCACACTTGCCACTGGGTGCTTATGTTGGCAGTACTGTACAAACATCTTCCCAATTCACTTGATCTGGCCTTCAGTGGCTTTCTTCTTTATGCGAAGATAAAGGAAATATTGAAAGGAAGACATTTGCTGACTTTCAGGGCATCAAGGGTAATAAGACAATGGCTCTGATAGCCATTCCAGAAAAAGAATTCCAACACTGCTTTGACAGGTGGACTAGGCACTGGCATTGGTGCATAGCTTCCCAAGGAAGGCACTTCGAAGGTGACCATAATGACATTCAGTAATGAGGTATGAAGCACTTTTTCTAAGAAGAGTTTGTGAACTTAATTGTCATATCTTGTAAAAGCATTTATTAGAGTAATTACTATTTTGAATTGGTAGCAGTTGTCATTAATACCAAAATTCCATCATGGGCCTTATCTAAAGTGAGAACAAAAGAAGTCCAGGTGGTTTATGGAGTCCTGGCCCATGACTGTCACACAGTAGATGGAATCCACTGTGTCCACCCACCCTTTCTTTATCATAACTTAAGATAGGGATACTTAGCAACTTGTAGAATTCTCAACAGGTTCCGGACCTACAAGAGTCAGGGAAATTAAAGTGAAGGCCAAGTGGAAGCCCCTAAAACTGTTACCCTCCCCCAACGTTACGATTCAGAAACAATACCAAATCCCAGTTTGATCCCAAAGACTCAGTGAGGAAGGCATAGCAGTCCTCATCACATCCCATAATTCACCACCATGGACCCTGCAAAAAATATACCTGGCAGTTGAAATCTTTTCAAGTCCAAGAGAACTAATTCTCTTGAAGCACATGCTTTCGTTTTCTTACTCTGGGGCTATATTAACTCTCCTGTTCTCTCACAACATAGTCTGAAGAAACCTTGATCAACTTGAACATGAATAAAATATTCCACTGACTATGTGGTTTGGTAATCACATCAGGTCAATCACACCGCTGAATAGCAAGCATTCTGGATGCTCTTGTAAAACAGAGGGTAGGTGACAAACCTTGCAAAGATTAAGGGACCTAACATATCAGTCAAATTTTTAGGGGCACAGAGAGCTGAAGTGTTCTAGGACCTCTCTCACTCAAGTTAAAGAGCAAATTATTGAAACCTGTACTTCCTACTTACTACTACTAGGAAAGAGACTCCACCTCTTCATGTCTGTCCAGCCTTTGAATTTGGAAACAGCCTACACACTTAAGAATATTGACTGGGTGAATGCTACTAGTTTCACTCACTTACTAATACACACACACACAGGGTGCCAAAATATATATACACATTTGAAGAAAGGAAAAAACTATGTTAAAATTGTAATACCCAATATGTAGTGATAACAAAAAATTAATACTTCACATTTGACTTCTGCAGTTACAAGAGGTGCTCACAGTGGCTCCCATCAGCGTCCAGACACTTCTGATGATGGTGAACAACTGCAGGGCTTGTTGCTAGGTGAGGCCTCCTGGATCTTCCCTTGTGCACGTCACACACAGGACAACACATCTCACATTCATCACAAATGCATGCAATTGTTAGATGTGTCGGAGGTTCTGTTGCATACTCATGCCTCCATCGTCCTTGCACTTAGCAACGTTCTTGAATTTCAAATACCACTTCAAAAGGGTCTTGCGCTCCTGGAACAACAACCATGCTTCCGCCATTTTCTCTGACTGTCCTGCCCATCACATGGTGATACTATCATTCATTTGATGAACATCATCTTTTGAGTAAATGTCTTACTACACATTGCCACTGCAATTCAATTCAACTTCGAAAGGTAATACATAGATAGCATCTCTTAAAATGTGTATACATTTTTTGGCACCCTTGGCATATAGACAGAAAGTCCCCAAAATACAAACATGTCCCATTCTGAGATTGCATTTGTAAGTTCAATTTGTTTGAAGTCCAACGAAGTTAGCCTTGGTACCCAACTAACACAATCAATGCTATAGTACTATATGTTTTTAACAGGCTATACTGACATCTGGTGGAGAGAAATAATACATCAAAAAATGAAAGGGTGTATCATTAAAGTTTGTAACCTGAAGGTTCATATGTAGGGGACTTACTGCACACATACACATATAGTGGCCCGCTGCCAACTTGAGCAATCAGTGACTAAACAGAGTGACCTTGTTAATGTGGAAAATAGTTCATCTAAGGAGTGTGAGTGGACTGTAGGTGAGGGCATTGGTGTTCCCTCACACCCAAATGTGCTTAGCAATCAACATCAGCAAGCACCTGTGGTTCTGTCCATGGGGTCTCTCTGCTCATAAAATATGTTCAGCCTGAATCCGTGGCAGGCAGAAGTACCAGAGTCAGCATGCCTGCAAGTGGTGCTTTAGCCAATTATGAGAATGGATTGTGCATGAGTATCCTAACTTCTTCACCTCCTAGGTAAAGCATCTCTTAGTCATTGTCTACACTGTGTCCCAGAGGTCCCCACACAGAGTCTAGGTTGCCCACAATAACAGGCTCACATATGCGTCTATATCGGCTTTTTCCCTCTCACCTCCCTTATTCCCTAGTTCACCACTGGTGCTTCGGAGGTCAAGTCACAAATAACTTGCACTCAGATTTTTGTATACTTCCAGGTTGCTTCTGGGTTTGCTTCTAGGGAAAATTAGCCCCAAACAAAAACTTTCATCTGGACTAACTCTGGACATGTTTGCTCATGTGAGTTAGCAAATCTGTTTACATAGATCTATTTGAACCAGGTTATTTCTCACAACTAAAGAGGGTTTTACAAAGGCTTTGCGAAAGAAGCTTTATTCTTATTTTGAAAGAGTATGCTCTATTTGCACATTTCTGGAGACCAATAATTGCTTTTCTTAAAAAATAACTTTCCTTAACCATTATCAATTATGATAGATTTTCTAAAATACATGTTCGTCAAATTCAGGACATTGGGTTACTTCATAATGTAATTTTTCCAACTCTCTAAACAAGATTCGTCTCCACTTTTGAGTCTTATTCTCTAATCACAATTTCCATCATTCTCCAATACCTTTTAAGAATTAACATTCCTCAGGTTTTTATCTTGGGTCAGCTCATCTTTCTCATTGTAAAACTCTATTACCCTTCTCTCTCACACACCTTATGATCTCAACTTTCACCTTCTTATGGGGATACACCTGTTCATCTTCTGAACTTCAAACTCACCAGACAAAAGGCAACCAGTGGGACTGAGTCTCGGTAAATTAAATTAACCTCACTTCAAAACGAATCATTCAACTCCATCTTCCCCGGACTAAAACTTCTCAGTAGGTGATCCTATTAACCACTGAAGCCTCAGCAATTAGAAAAATCCCTCTCTTTCCATCTCTTCCATTCTGTCACCTCCTCTTCCCCTCTTTATCCTTCTTTTCTCCTCCCTCTCTCTCTCCCCTTCCTTCCCTTTCCTTCTCTCCACCCAAAAACTGGTGACTTCTTTTTAACCTGTTGCCAAATTTACATCCTCAAAAGAGAAAAGGGGCCAAACAAAACTTTACATCCTAAACTAATGTACTCATTAGGGATGGGTGCATAAGTCTGACTATGAAGGCTGACCACTCATAGTCCATGAGAATCAATGCAGAGATTAATAACTAAGATTTATTAAAAATATCTAATGACTTCGCTCCCCTTGTTCTTCATAATTAGTCAAGTCACATCAAATTTTTTTTTTTTGAGTTGGAGTCTCACTCTGTCACCCAGACTGGAGTCAGTGTCCGCTCCCAGCCACCGCAGCCTCAACCTGCTGGGCTCTGGCCATCCTTCCACCTCAGCCTTCCAAGTAGCTGGAACTACAAGTGCACGCTACCACGCCCAACTTTTTGATTTATTGTAGAGATGAGGTCTCGCCAAGTTGCCCAGGCGGATCTCGAACCCGCGGGCTCAGGCAATCCACTCACCTCAGCCTCCCAAAGGCACGGGATTACAGGATGAGCTACCGAGCCCGGCTCTAATTTTAACACTTAAATATTTTTCACTTTTACTGATTCTCTCCTCCCCTTCTGTGGCCATTTGTGCTGGCCTGCTTAGAGTTGTCAGTCCTGCCTAGGTGACTACAGACTGATTACTCCAATTTTCTATTCCAGTCTCTACACTGCTACTGGAATGCTCTTCTTAAAACTCCAGAGTGGATTATATTTCTTTCCAAGTTAGATCCTTCTAGGTTATGTTTCTCTTAAATATAAAATTTAATTGCTTGACCACATATGGCCCTCCAGTCCCAATCCTAGCACCAGTTCTTCAAACTCATCTGACTGCTCTATCAACTCAGACATCACTTTCTCTTGGATGTCTTCACCTTGATTCCCCAAGGTCAGCTTAGTTAAATGTTACCACTTCTATCCCCCATGAACACTTTGTGTAGCTCAATGATGGCAAATGTCTCACTAGATTGTATATTTTTCCACTTGACGCTAAGGCCCTGGGGGCAGGCATTGTGACTTACTCAACTCTGATTTCCCAGTGCTGAGCGAAGAGCCCAGCACAGTGGAATTTTGATAAATGCTTATTTCATTATTTAAAAAAGTGAAAAATAACCAAGTCAGCATCCCATGTGGCATAGCTCTGAGAGTCTACACAGCATTGATGGTCTAGAGCAAAAATTTTGCATATTTATTTGCTTTCTCAAACGGCCCATAAAGAGCTCCATATATTTTCAGAACAACTTCCCCTCTGGGTAGGGGGGAAGAACAGGGCAACTCAAGTCTTCTAATGGAGTCTGAGTGATGAAAGGTCATCTATAGAGCACTTCTTTGGAGCAGTTGTGCATATTTTCAATGGCTTAGCAATGCATTATGTAATGTCAATAATATCCAGGCTGAAGCCAAGTAGGTTTGCAGGCAACTACAGCACAAGGTCACAGGAGAGTTTATGGTGCTTGTAACTGAACAGCATCAAGTTAATCTTAAGTTCAATGAAGGAAATAACATCACTGACAGTATCGCTTTTCAATAGGAGACAAATAAATTGCTTTTATGATTAGAGACATGTAACAGAAGTATCCAATCTCCAATCTACTTCCAACGATGAGCTCAGCTCTCATCCAACCCTAGCCTTCACGGCCAAGCCGGTTACCATATGACAGCATAACACCATCTCAGGCCTCTCTCTCTACACTCTCTCCTCTGCAGTTAGTGCAACACAAATGCATGTGAACACACACACACACACACACACACACACACACACACACTCACACATACACGCGCCCCTGCAAGCTGTGTATAACTGTACCTTTGCCTAACCCAGGCTCAATAATGTGCTCTTAACAACAAATGTTCCTCCTGCTTTGCACTCATTCTTTTGCACTCTCCCTGCTCTCTGGGCCATACTCTTAGTTAAGCTTATATAGCAACTCCTTTTTAAAGACATTACATTCTATCCAATTCAAAATGTCTCTCCTTTCTCCATAGCCCCATGGTCTTTTGTACAAAATGCATAACACGTGTCAAGATTTTTTCAATTATTTACCTATTGTGTTTTTACATCATGGTAAACTCCTGGAGGACAAGCAACATGATTTGTGTGTGTGTGTGTCTCATTGTATAGATGGCTGCCTGGGACATATAAGATGCTCAATATACATTGCTGAACGTATCCATTGTTAGATTGCAACTCTGGCTTTGCCATTTTCTTTTTAGGAATACAGCTTCAAGAACCAGTAAATAATCTTGCTATGATAGTCTATGTGATTATAATGCCAGCATCTTTCACGTCTTAGAAAAGAAAACAAGGCTAGCCTGGTCCGTCCATGTGGTAGAGGTTTATCTTTTCCTGGCTTTGGTAAGAGTCCTCCTTTCTAGTCCGACTAGTCCACCATTGTGTTGATAAATTAAGTGCCAATCCCTAACATGTTACCTTGGTTTACACAACCTAGAGAACTTTTCCTCCACTCCTCTGCATACCTTGCCCCTACACATCATCAAGATCGAGTTGAAATCTCATTTTCTCCATGAAGTCTTCTCAACAAATGGTCTGGATACATTTCATCATTCAAGGACTGGGACCATGGCAAAGCCAGCCCTCTCTTATCTCTGCCACTCCTTGATTTATATCCTCCTCTACTCTCAGCATTTGCAAATCCATTCCCATATTGCTTTTCAATTATTTGACCCATCTTATCTTTCAAGCCCCTGAAAGATATTGAATATTCTGTTGTTTCCCTTTCATGGTGTCCTGTAGATATTGATATTTACATTACATCCTTACTGCCTCAAGAAGGACCTGATTAATTCTCTAAAGGTGGGTAAATCTGGAAACCTGGAGGCTAGTAAAATAAAATCAAATTCCTCATATGTTATTTCTTATTTAGCATAAAATAAAGAAATTTTAAAAGAAAGAAAATGAAACCTTTATCTCCTTAACAAATTAGGGAAAAAATTTTATTTTCTGAGGCTCAAAATAATTTTGATAAGTCCAAATTAACGTCAGTCCTATAAATTTATAGCAATTTTTTATAAGACCAACATCAAAGAAGTTTTTTTGTTTTTTGTGTGTTTTTTTGGAGTTGGAGTCTCACTCTTTCGCCCAGACTGGAGTGCAGTGGCCACTCCGGGCCACCACAGCCTCGACCTGCTGGGCTCCGGCGATCCTTCTGCCTCAGCCTTCCAAGTAGCTGGAATTACAGGCATGCTCTACCACGGCCAGCTGATTTTTGGATTTTTATTGTAGAGATGAGGTCTCGCTGCCCAGGCGGGTCTCGAACCAGCGGGCTCAGGCAACCCACTCACCTCAGCCTCCCAAAGGCGCGGGATTACAGGCTGAGCAACCAAGCCTGGCAAAAGTTTATATTTACCACCAAGCCCGGCAAAAGAAGTTTATATTTAGGGACATTGAGACATTAAAAATATATCTACTACAATGTGACAGAAAAGTTTACAAGTAAATGTTTACAATACTCATGCAAGTAAATTGTACCTCTCAGAATTGCTATAACAAATGAATATGTATTCTAATATCAATGTCTAACACATAATTTCCTTAGTAAAAGCATAAATGTATATTAGGGCTTATAATGCCTTATACTCTGTGGCCTACTATAATAATTTATGTGGCAAAATGTCATTTACTTTTGGGGGCATGGTGGCATGAAACAATTGGAGAGCTCTGGGAAAATCATTTCAGTATATGAAACTGGGCCTTTCAAATTATAACATTAGTAGAAGAATATTTTATTTTAAAAAGAGAAGTGAAATTCAATCTTCTGATTGTTTCCCAATACTTGAATGTTTGCTATTATGTAAATTTGAATAATTTGCTTTATTTTTTTATTATTGGTATATATCAAATCTATGAAGATGTAACTTGGTGATTCTGTCTAGCAACAATTCTGTGCAATGTCTTTAGCCTTCAGGAGAGAAAATAAAAGCTCGTTTATTAACCCCTATGATCCAAGAATTATACTTGTTACTCGAGTCTTGTCATTTCTTGTACTAGCTTGTTGATAAATCAGTGTACAGACTTATCCAATCAAAAATTGTCACTTTAAGGTCATTACATTTTTATAGTCATTTAGTGTACAAGTTAGCATACTCTGATGTGAGAGTTCCTGGTTCAATTCTCCACTGTAGTGTCTACTCTTTATATGACTTTCTCTGTACCTGTTTCCTCATCAATAAAATGATAATAACATTGAAACACCTACCTCATAGGTGTACTATGAAAATTACAGTGAGTTTGATTTTTGCAAATCTCTTAGACCAATGCCTTGGCGAGTAAAAGTGCTCTTTATGCCGGGCTCGGTGGCTCAGCCTGTAATCCCGCGCCTTTGGGAGGCTGAGGTGAGTGGATTGCCTGAGCCTGCGGGTTCGAGACCTGCCTAGGCAGCGAGACCTCATCTCTACAATAAATCAAAAAATCAGCCAGGCATGGTAGTGCATGCCTGTAATTCCGGCTACTTGGAAGGCTGAGGCGGAAGCATCGCCGTAGCCCAGCAGGTCGAGGCTGCGGTGGCCGGGAGCGGCCACTGCACTCCAGTCTGGGCGACAGAGTGAGACTGCAACTCAAAAAAAAAAAAAATGCTCTTTAAATGTTAGCTGATATAATTTGAAATTAATTTTAGAATGAATTCACCCTGTTCTGGATATAGTTTCTCTTATAATTGCTTCTAGAATGTCACTCGTGAAATCATCCACATAGGATCACCAACATAGAAATGAAATGATATGTCAAGTTCACCCAAACATAAAATCTTCAGTTGATTTATCACGTTGGTACTTTAGAGACGTATGAATTACAAGGGGTTAACCAAATGATATTATGAATACATTTTAAGTGGTTTTACTTTGTAAACAATCAAATATTGTATAAGTTTTACAAGCAATGATGTGCTGACATTCTGAGTAATAAAGCTCTAACTTTTAGTCTTTCTAGATTGCTGTGGTGTACATTCTCCCACCATCACTCATTTCAAGCTAACAGTGGTTTAACACTGGCTGATGAAATTTCTCAGTATTTAACATTTGGCTCCTGTGAACTGTTGTGCGCTAGCCCCACACAGCAATGGTAGAGGTGAACATTCTGCATTCAACCTGCCTCAAACCAGAATCCCTCCCGTGATGGGGACAGAACATTATTTTTTCTTGGTCTTACTTTCTCATTTATTACCTGTTTTGGTGTGACTGGAGCCTTCTAACTGCCTATGTATTCGCACAATCTCCAGTCATTGTGTCATAAGGGTTTTGACAAGCTAACTGCCCAGTGAGCCCCACATGGCAGGTGTAACATAGAGCTCAAGAGATCGCCACCCAGTAGTCACAGGCTAAACTCAGCCTTCAGAGAGGTTTTTTTCCTTTCTTTTTCCTTCTTTCTTTTTGATCAATCAAAAGCTTTCTGAAATAATGAATTAATGCAGCATCTACAAATTACGAGATTTCACATAAAAACACAAATTCTCAGTTTGTCTTGTGTAGTTTGAGGATCTGACAACACTGAGCCCACGTCCCCACTACAGCAACGTCTTCCTGGAGCTAAGGACACTGTCACCTGTAAATAAAACATAGGATCCCCTGTCCTAATGCCTCACACTCTGGCCAGTTTTGCTCATGAGTTACTGCTCTGTGGGTGGATGTAAAGTTTTAGTTACACAAGAAGAGTAAGTTCTAGAAAGCCGCTGTACAACTGCTTATGTTGCTAACAGTATGATATTCTGCACTTCAAAATTTGTTGAGAAGTAGATTTTGTGTTAATGTTCTTACTACACAAAAGAAGAAAGACACAAGAAATCTTTTGGTGGTGTTGGTATCATGGGTGTATGTCTATCTCCATACTCAACAAGTGTGTATATATACCTATTATACCTCAATAAAGTTGTTTTAAATTTGCCAAAAATCTAACTTACTGGTTCCATTCACACTTTTAGTGTCTCTACAGAGAAATATTTTGTCATTTTTATCTTGATAACCCGTTATTTCCCAGCCCATATAAACTATCAATAATCTAACAAAATGTAAGTACTTATAATTTTTGTTAAAATAATAATAGATACATCTGCCTCTTTTCCCACCATCACCTAGTCAATCACCACTTCTATTGATTCTACCTTTGTAATATAGCTTTAATCCATCCATGTGTTTATATCTCTAGTTCCAGCTACCTTAGTCTGAGGCATCTTGACTCATTGCATTAAAAAACCATGATAAAGCCTGTAATCCCAGCACTTTGGGAGGCTGAAGTGGAGAGGATTGCCTGAGCTCAGGGGTTCGAGACCATCCTGGGCAACTCGGCGAGACCTTGTCTCTACAATAAAACAAAAAATTAACCAGGCATGGTGGTGCGTGCCTATAATTCCAGCTACTTGGAAAGTTGAGGTGGCAGGATCGCCTGAGCCCAGCAGGTCAAGGCTGCAGTGGTCACGAGCATGCCATTGCCCTCCAGCCTGGGCGGCAGAGTGAGATTCCAACTAAAGAAAAAAAAACTGTGATAGTCTCACATATGCTCAGTCCAAATACACTGACTTCATGTTAATCCAGCCAGCAACTAGAATAATTTTCTAAGTTATCAGATTGGATCGTGTCGACGCCCTGCTTGAAACACTTTGTGGATTTCGTCATTTTAAAACTAAGTAATACATTTCACGAGATGGCAATATACAATGAACTGGGAGTACAACAAGAAACCAGATAAACAGGCATAGCTGTCATCTTCAAAGAGTTTCCAGTCTAGTGACAAAAAGAGTCAGTAAAATAAAGAAGCTACAACTAGCTCTATGACTGTAATGTTGATGAGTTCTGTGAAGGAATGTTCATAAATATGTATTGACGTGAACGTCTAGCTGTGACTATTTATGGCTTGAAGGTTACTACAATGTGATTCTGGGGCGTGAAGCAGAGGAAGGAGCAAAGCGTTTACTGATACCAATTTCTTACAACAATGAAACTGTTTCCTAAATATTCAGGGTACATGATCTCACTGAAATTTTGCTGAGTTCTTTATTCTTTTGTAAATATTTATTGGTCACCACGTGTCAGGCATGGTGTGAGAAAATAATGTTACAAAAAGAAAACACAGACAAGAGAAGGAGAATAAATCATAATGTAAGAAAAAAGCCCAGTAAAATTACAATTAAAATAATTACTGTAAAGGAATAGTTGAGGGTGGTGTGATAGATGTAATGGAGACCAAGATGTATTATGAGGGGTCAGGGCGTCTTTAGAAAGATCCCTAAAAAATGAGTAAGACTTCAAAAAAGAGAGAAATGATAAGAGGAAGAAAAGTATAAAAGTAAGACACCTACAGTGTTAACATAAATCGATATTAAAAACTGGAGTATACTAAGAACAGATCCCACCGGGAGAGTGAGGGTCACTTAGAAACCCAAACTTCACCTACATGCAGCCTACTTATGTGTTCAATCCTTGTTTTCTACATCGCTATAATAAAATAAAATAAATAAATACATAACTGGAGTGTAGATGAATTTAATGAACACAGTAGCTTTATTTAGCAGAGGAAGAAATTGAAGCAGAAAAAGAGTGAAAAACTAGTGCAAGGTAACCTACCCATAAAGCAACCCTTCAAGGACTTGAACCCAAGACCATCTCACTTCCCAGTTGATTCTCTGAAGTGCAATGTTATGCTGCCTCCTTGTGTTCCCTCCACAAAGTATAAGCACGTTTTAAAGTTAAGAATCCCACATGTACTATATTAGACATTTAAAAGAGCATGTCCTTATTACTTGTAGTAAGTAAATATAGAATTTTAATTATAAAACGGAGTTTTACACAATAAAAACTACATAACAATTGAAAAACAATGATTCACATGACAAAGTATAAGGATTTGCTAATTGCATAATTAATTTTATTGATCTAAAAACCCAAATCACTTAATTACTCAAATCTTACAGTTTGGCAGCTTCCATTGACCAAAAAAGTTGGAAGATTGCCAAATTCGCACTGGCTTTTGAACTCCAGTGAGAGATTTTTGGGGGATTTGCTTTGTTTTGTTTGTTTTTACTGGTCGTTTCAATATAAAAAAGAATTGTATGATAATATTTCTATGAAGGCCATGTCTTCATATCTCAGTACATTTCAGTAGAGATAGAGACACAAAATATGGTTAACTGAATGTGTCTTTCTGGGAAGAATAGAGTGTTTCAATTATCTAGGTAGAAAATGCCACGTCAAACTGGGCTACCAAGTTTATTGAACTGTCACATCTCAGGATGGATGGGACAGGAGAGACACTTCATGCCCAGCCTACTTTTAAATGCTTAAGTCACCTTTCAACATTCACACCTGGTGGCTACTTGGCTTATAAATGAAGAGCTGTCATTATAAGATACCAATTTCTCCATTTACTCATCAGAAAAATGTGTTAAAAATTTCTTCCTCATCTTGCACCGAAGTCGCCTTTCTGTGCCTAACACTCGTTGAATCCAACTGTCCCATTTGAGGCATAAAGAACAAGTCTGGTTCCTCTTCAATATAACTAGCCCATTGGACGCTATTACACATCTGTTAAAATGGCTTTCTATTAACAGTTAAAAGCAGAGTATCTGTTATGTTACATTTGAGTTTTGCCTACTAAAGGTCAATGTAAGAGAGGATCGACTTTCTGATTCGATACCTCTGCAGAAATGAGGAACTGCCATTGTAACGTGCTCTAGGCCATCCATGGCTGTGGACTCCAGCTGTTAACAGCCTTAACCAAAGCCTCTCCTTCCTCCTGGCCCATTCAGTTCCTACAAGGACTCAAAATAGGAAATAGATGTAACTTTTATGAGCATTTTTCCAATCTGTATTCCTCCAGGGATAATGACTCCATATGAATTCGACAGTTACTATGTACATTTTTCCAGGTGACTTTGATTACAAATTTTTCAAAACCGGATTAAGTTAAAAAGGGAATCTATTGGTTCAAACAACTGAGAAGGTCAAGGGAAAAATCCTTCTTCAAGCCGATTGGATACAAGACTGCGAGCAATGAAGTCAGGACCTGAGTTGCACTTTCCTTTGTGTTGGCTTTCGTCTGCCAGCAGCTCCCACCAAAGTTTTACCAGCACAGCAAGAGAGCACTCATTTTCCAGTTCTTTAAGCAAATTTCTCAGATCAACATTGACTTCCCGGCCTGCTGACATATCTGCTTTTAACCCCAAAAAACAAGCCAAGCTTGGGTCATGTTGCCATAAGAGGCATCATCCTTCCCACCCAAACTACAGGAACTAAAAAATAAAAATAATAATGATGAGTTTTATCATCCTGGGAAAAAGAAAGCCAAGGCATGGAAATACTGATAACCACTACATTGTAGAAGAACCATAGCAACAGCTCGTTTCACCACAATATGCCTGCCAGGTGATTAGGAAGAAATAAGAATAAGTTATCCTTTGGCACACTGGAAAGATTGCATATAAGTTATACATGGTGTTTAAGTACTGGTAAGTACCTTTCATTTAGAATATTCGTTCAAATTTGTCCAGAATTTGAATCTCTTTTATTCACCAACATATATCTTATGACTAGCATGGTGCTCTGGTCATAGTAGATGCTTAGAAATTATTTTCAAAATTGTTACTGAAATTTTAAGCAAATATAATATATATGATACCACAATAAATGGATAATTTGCTTTCAGTTATAAACATTATAATCAGTGCCAAATATAAATTATAAATGAGTCCAAATACACATCAGTAAAGAATAAGATCATAAAAAGTGCTATTTGATGTGCAAAGAAATTACTTTCATTTATTTAAAATAGGTGAGGAAGATAGAAGGAGATTTAGGAAAAGAAAGACTGTAGGTGGATTTTTTTTTTTTTTTTGAGTTGGAGTCTCACTCTGTCACCCAGACTGGAGGGCAGTGGCTGCTCCCGGCCACCGCAGCCTCGACCTGCTGGGCTCTGGCGATCCTTCCGCCTCAGCCTTCCAAGTAGCCGGAATTACAGGCATGCGCTACCATGCCTGACTGATTTTTTGATTTATTGTAGAGATGAGGTCTCGCTGCCCAGGTGGGTCTCGAACCCGCGGGCTCAGGCAATCCACTCACCTCCGCCTCCCAAAGGCACGGGATTACAGGCTGAGCCACCGAGCCTGGCTGCAATTTTTTTTTTAATGGAGAGGAAAGTGTGTATCAGTAAAACTCCCTAACTGTGAATAATACATTTAATTATTAAAACTGAAAGAAAGTAAACATTCTGTTTACTTTGATTTAACAAGTTTCCCCTTTTTATCTCAGAATGGAAGATGAAAATAGGCAGGTTCATTGTAATTTTCTAAGCAGTCAGTTTCGCTTCTTGATCACGGCATAGATTTTTCCTGGGTTCACCACAAGGCAGGGAATTTGTTGATCCAATAAAAACAATTTCCATGGGTTTCAAAAATTAATGATACCTTTTCCACAAAAATTGAGGCTCGTGAAGCTCATTTGTAAAGTGAAACTAAAGCAATGTGCTTAATAGCAGATATCAAATAAGAAAAATTCTTCAATAATTATTTGCAAATATATAATTTACACTAATATGTTGCATCCTAGTGATGGATACCAAGAAAAACAATTAAACCAATGAAATTATGTAAAGCTCTAGGTTTAATGTGAGAAACAATGAAGGAGCTGAGGAAGAAGATGGTAGAGGGGAGTTAGGGTCAGTCTCTCTGAAGAGGTAATATTTTAGCTAAAATGAAAATAGTGAGGAGACTTCCTTACAAAAATGGGAAGAAGAGCATTCCAGGCGGAGGGAATACTCAAGGGATCAGAGCTGAGATACTCAGGAGTTCAGGCAGTCCGGCTGCAGAGCAAAATCCCAAGACATGTTGATGGATGTGGAAAATTATGGCTTTGCTTGAGGCACTTGAATGTAACAATTTTTGCCCTTCTCTTGTGTGCCAAGCAAGCTCACACATCACTTTTCTCTTGTATGCATGAGTAGTGATATAGCAATATACAATAAGTTCTAGTAACGTTGATTAGGAATCCATAGATCCCCTCAACTTCCCAGGAAATCTCTGTTTTGAATCCATAATAGATATTGTCCTGATACAGGAATACCACTATGAAACATGGCAAAGACTTCCTCCTTGACTGAACTTGAGTCAGATTCCTCTGAGCCCTCTTCTAGACATGGCCTCAACTTTGGCCTGCCTAGCCCAGCTTTCGCAAGAATCCTGTTAAGCCAGCTTAACAAGAATCTTCCTACCCTGTGTAATCAAGCTCCCCTTTGAAAGTCCATCCTTTCCATCCTCCCACAACCTCCCTGCCTTCCTTTCCAACTTGGGCCCGGCAGAGTAAAGAAGAGTGGCGAGAAGAAGAAGGAGCATTCTGTCATCAACGAGGTGGTGACCTGAGAATACACCATCAACGTTCACAAACGCATCCATGGAGTGGGCTTCAAGAAGTATGTCCCTCGGGCACTCAAAGAGATCCGAAAATTTACCATGAAGGAGATGGGGATTCCAGATGTACGCATTGATACCAAACTCAACAAAGATGTCTGGACCAAAGGAATAAGGAATGTCCCATACCGTATCCGTGTACGATTGTCCAGGAAACGAAATGAGGATGAAGACTCACCAAACAAGCTTTATACTTTGGTGTCCTATGTCCTTGTTACCACTTTCAAGAACCTACAGACTGTGAATGTGGATGAGAACTAATTGCTGATTGTCAAGAACATCAAATAAAACTTTTCAAAAAAAAAGAAATTCCATCCTCTGACTCTGTTTGTTGACTATAAATCCCCAACATCCATTGCATTTGGAGTTGAGCTCATTTCTATACCGAAGACACACTGCAGTAGTTTAAATCAAATCTGTAATTTTTAACAAGCGTCCAGTGCAAACATTTTCCTTTACAGATTCTAACTTGCATGACGTTTCCACTTATGCCTGTCCATAAGAAAAGACAACATGACTGATTCTAACATACTTTGGGCAGAACACAATGCAACAAAACTACGCTATGGAACTAATAAAATATATCATGAACCATCCAGAGAAAAAGAGAAGGCTATTTTACATGACTCTATATGTTATATATTTAGCTAAAATATATATAACATATATAAAATTTATATATAATATATAAATATACAAAATATATATATAAAAGTCTTCTGTGCATGTAAATAAATTATTTAATCTTGGAAAATCCTTTAGAAAAGACTGCATTTTAATATGCCCAACTAAACAATCTTAAATATTTTAGGTTGCATGAATATGCTCAAAATGATTATTTTATATAATGGAAGAATGTGGAACCCATAATAGGCAATTTTAGTTTAAAAATAAAACTTAAATGTCAAGACGCTGCCATAAGAAGCATCAATATGTCCCTTCTTAAAAGCATTACTCAAAAAGAACAAAACATTCTCTTTGAACAATATATAACTGCACAAAGCTCCTCCTGTTTTTTGTTGCTAACTCCTGTTGCATAAAACATATTTTATTCTAATTTAAGAAGTCATTATAGAGCAATTAGTGGCAAAAATTTAAACTATTATGAAATGTATAAAACAGAAAAGGGATGTTAATATCCCCCTTAATTGCATTCCAAGGGGTGGGGTGGGCGAGAGGCTATGTTAACAACATGTGCATTATATTATAGGTATTTTTCTTATGTCTTCATTAATTTTTTTCTATACTTAGCCATATGCGTGTGTATTTCAAATGTGGGTTTATGCCAAACAACTTCTTTTACAATTTCTCTTTCAGTTAACAATATATCAACATGTATTGGACATCTTTCTGAGGCATACGGATCTACCACAATTGGATTAAAAGCATCAAAACTTGCTTTTAAAGTAGCTACCTTTAATATGACCATTATATAAACTGAGTCTCTCTTAAGATTTCACTACATTTCTGTTTTATTTCTACTAATGAAACAGTTACCATGGACCAAAAGGGGGGGAAATGAATATAATACCTAACAATTGAGGAAGGAAAGAAAAACTCCAACTGGAGTCACTCACCACTGCACAAGTCTAAGGGTGAAATGACAGCCTGAATTTAAAGGAGTTCCATAAGGAAATACTCACCGTCACCTAGCTGTATGATTTTACAGCTAGCGAAAAATATATTGCTAATAACAGAGTAGTCATAGTGAAAGCTAGTTTAAGAGAAGACAATTGTTAAGGAAAAAGCCTGTCATCCCAGTTATGTCAGGGTTCTGAGGGTTATGGAAATAGACTCTATCAGGACTGCGGCTCAGGAAATGGAGTGAAACAGGTCAAGTACTGTATCAATTTGGGGCAGGCCACCGGGCAGAAGAGCTCCTGGCATGGGTCGGTGCCCCAGCCAAAATGAAGGAGAATATAAATAGATCCAATTAAAAGCAATCCCCTTTTGGAGGTCACTCTGGCCTTAAAATAAGACACGCAGGCAGATCTGCCTATCTTGAGGCTAAGGTCTGGGCAAACAACAACAATAACAAAAAACACCTCCCCTCTCTTCCATGGCTGGGAGTGGGATGCATAACGAAGGTGAAAGGAATACTATCAAGTATGGAAGTTTATCTAGAGAAATGGAAGATTATCTAGAGAAAATTGTGTCAATTACCTAGAGGTTGCAATTCCATTTCTGTTACAGAAGTGTGACCTTAGGAAGTTAACTATTCTAACTCATCATGGTTAAACTTCCACAAGCCTCAAGAACCAGAGAGTTAGAAGAATTATATAGACAATTTGGGGGAAAGACCATCGGAGACAAAATTTGCTTTTTAATCTAAATTAGCTAGATTGGCAGGATCAATTTGATGAAACCACAACACATGCAAATTTCACAAATATTTATTGAACACTCTAAGCTTAAAGCACCATGCTAAGTGCATTCACCAATTTCTTTTCTAATCTAATTGAGGCAACAATTATGCCAGAGGGACACTATGGAGACCGTTGCTCAGAGAAAATAAGTGACTTGCCAGAAATCCTTGTTAGCTAACATAAAAACCCTACTTGAACACAATTCTCCATACACCACAGCTGTATAACAGAAGCAGGTTCTGTGACACTTGATGTCTGGTCACACACAGTGACCCATGTCATATTTCTTACAACAGAGTCCATTGGTAAAAAACCCACAGGGCTGCTTTTAGGAAACCAGGGTTTTAGCCACAGGACTTCCATTAGCTGTGTAATTCTAGGAAATTCAACTCAACTGTTTCATTCCCCACATAATAAGTTGATTGGGAAAAACTATCTAAGATCTTATCTAAGCTTAAAGTACAAATGTTAATGGTTTTTGGTATCAATTATGTGAATTTCAATCCAGATGTAGTAAATATGTCATGAGAACCCACAAAGTACAAGGTACTGTACTAAATATTTTTCCAAAAGTGAGACATGTTACCCTCCCAACAATACTATGGGAAAGATACTATTGTTTCTATTTTCCATATTTTTTCAAAAGAAATCTCAGAAAGTGTAGAAAAACATGCTTTCGTTGATTATAAATGACAAAACCACAATATATCTAGGTATTCTGGCAACAAGTTCAATGCTTCTATCACTATCACCCAGCTGTCTCTTAGTCATGGTGGATGAATTTAATTTATATTTGCTCCATTACCTCACAACCCCATCTCAGGACCATTGGAGAGATTGGGCTTCCAGGAAAACACAATGTAGAAAAATTCATCAAGCTTTTTGGAAAGTTACAGTAAAACTGAAAACTTTGACAACAATTGCAAGTTGCTCACACCTTTAATCAGCCTGAACTATTCACAGAAAGAAGGTCTGTTACAACATTTGTATTCTGACAACCAAAACTGCAAGTATGATCCACCTAAAGGAAGAGGAATGCAATGATAGCATTTGTGACCCCAAAATTTAATAAAGTTTCTCAATGTAGCTTTTATATTTTACCATTTACTCCGTTAAGGTCTGTTCTTGAACTACTAAAAATACTCCACAATTTTTGTGTCTGAGTTGCAAGACTGGAAGAAAACATGCACATAAGCATCCTTTATTAATGTGTTTTTTTGCTTTAAAAGCATATCTGAATTTTTACATTTTGGAGTTCTTTTTTGCTCTTACGAAAAATATTTTAATTCTTTAAATGACTGAAAATCCTATTTCTTAAGAGATAGGGGAAAATGAGATTCACAAATGTCATCTCAGTAAACTAGCATGGTACGCCTTCATAAGAATAGTCCAAGACACTATATACACGCACACACATGCACACACACACACACACACACAACTTTCTCTTTAAGAAACTACTTACTGTGTAAAATCAACTATTCACAACTATGGTAATTTTGGGGTGGGTACTAAACTAGGAATCTAAAAACCTAAATCCTCACTACAGTTTTGCCACAAGTTAATATTCTGTAAAATTTGTGGTTTTTATAAACCAACTGATACATAACTAGTTTGGGGGAGGATGATATATTAACTATAGATTTATGTATTCAGCATGCTTCTATACAAATTTCAATTTATCCATTTTCTTTGTTGGAAAAATTCCTATGGATTGGAACTGCCAGGGCAAAGTATATGCAAAACCTCCATTTTAAGTAAATTTTCTTAAGTAAAGTAAGTTTTTAACTGTGGTAATCTTTTAAAAAATTGTAACAAAAGTGGTAAGAATATGTGTTTGGGAGTAGGCTTACTTTTCTGGGAAATATATTCAAGGAAGTATGACCCCACCAAATGTTGAGAACTGCTACTTAGATATAGTGCCAAAATGGTAAAGACTACTAAAACTAATTGGACTATAAAGTAAATTGCTATTTTTGCTGGGTTCAAGACAAATAGTGACTATTAAGTTATTTATGTGGTCATTTGCACTCAATGCTGTGAGGTAGCATGTTGAATAACTTGGGTCATTCACCACGTTGAACAATATCTGGCACGTGCAAAAATAAGACTACCATCAAATCCAATGGTTCCTTTTTCATTGCCAACATTTTTTTGTATCATAGAGGAAAAATTGCTGACTGAATCAATTATTATGCAATTTATGCAGGTATTTAAAAAGTAATGGTCTAGACAAAAAAAAAAAAGACACATATTTGCCTTTGTATTGAGAATGTGGCATAGTGATGAGACTTTAAGTGTTTGCACCTAAAGACCTAACGTGCATTTTTCTGACCATCTTAGTCATATGGTTGTATATTTTCTTCACATTTCATTGATTTATTTAAAGCGATCCTTCTTATAGCAGTTATTTGTATTTATACCATTTTCTCAAATAGATAAAAGTCTAGAGAGACTTTGAAAGATTCGTGTATCTGCTGAATGGAAAATGAATTGGAAGATGAGGCTGGGTGCAGGAAAAGCAGTCAGAAAACCATACAGTTCAGGTTTGGGATAAAAATAAAGAAAATGGTGTGCATTTTAAATATATTTGAACTGAACAGATAATGATCCATTAATAAGCTGGAGGTGTGGGTTTGTAGAGATTTGTCCAGAATGACTCCAAGATTCCAGACTTCAAAAATTGGGTCAATAGTGCTAGAATTTTTCTTCACTGGAAAAATAAAATTTAATTTTAAAAAAAGTTGGGGAGATGAGAAGCAAGGTATGTCTCAAGTCTATTTGTACATATTGAATTTGAGATGCCTGTAGAAATTGCTAGAGAAAATGGCTGTAGGAGTGAGGCTGTAGAACTCAGAACAGATGTTTGTGTTGGAGACATATGGGAGTTATCACCAAAGAGACTGCAATACAGGTCTGTCTAAACTAATCAAGAAAAAAAGTGCAGAATGAGAATCGAAGAGGACCATGGGCCAATTCTTCAGAACTCAGGTACTGAGAAATTCGAAAGAGGAACAGAAGGCACCAAAGGGGACAAAGAAAAAGAGTCAGAGGAGTAGAAATAACATTGGGAGACAAGAGAGGAGACTGTTTCAAAAAGAAGTGGTCGGCAATATTATATTCTGCTAAGTCTTGAAACATAAATACAAAACAATCAATTTCCTTCAGGATTATGGCTGTGATTGATAACCTTAGCAAGAGACTGGTGAAATAGAAAAAGCATTCATGTGAAGATAAAAAAAGTCTCTGCAAAACTTTTAGCAGAAGTTTGGTTGTGGGAAAGGGCAGAGGAGTAGAGTGGTAACTCTCTTCTCAGGATGATTTATGCTGGGTGCCTCTTCAGAGAAATTCAAGGACTTTACATAATAAATGTTTGCATCTTGTTCACACAGTGTTTTAATATGACCCTTCCCATTCCCCACCCCAAGTTCTACCATCTGGATCGTGTGGTTTCGAAGTTCCCCATGGCAGAGAAGGGATCTACAGAGGAGGGACATCAGCTCTAAGTGTGAAGCATCACTTTCACTCACAATCCCTGGGTCATAACTGACCTCAGGGCCCAGGGAAGTTGGGAATTTTAAGAACACACTTGGAATGTTTGGTATACACATACGGCTTTTACCACAAAAACTAAAACAGAATGGGGAGGGGATGTCAAGAAATGTTTCATTTGTGACTCATTTTATTGTATGTATTTGTTTCTAAGATGGGAGATACTAGAGCATATTTGTTATTTGATGGACATGACCTAGTAGAGAGAATTAGAATCAGAGAAGCATATCTCAGGAGACACATTCCATGATAGCACTGGCTCCTAATATTCTCTCTGCTGAATCACTGGTCTAAAAGGAAACAGTGGATACTGATTGAGGTATGTTTATCGATTTGGTGATGGAAATATGGAGAAGTGTCCATTTGATGATGCCTACTCACTCACTGTAACATGAGGCAGGGTTATGAGCTGAAAGAGGAGAGAGGTGTGCAGGGTGGGTGAAAGCTCAGGGGACTAAGGAGTATGATAAAGGCATGGCGTGGTTTCTACAAAGAATGGAAGCCTTTCATTTGGCAACCTGTCTGACTTTTGTTCTGCCATGACATTCAGTCCTCCAATTACACTAAAATATTTATCATAATCCAAATATGCCATGTGCTTGCTCCGGTTTCTTGATTTTGTTGGCTTGTTCCTCTGTCTGTGCTATTCTCCAGAACCCCTCCTTATCTGCCTTGCAAAACTTTGCTTATCCTTCAACTCTTGACTCAGGTAGGGGCTCGTTAAGGAAGCCTTTACTGTTCCTCTGGGAAGAGTTAGTCCCTTACCCTTGCTCCTTCAGTTAACCACATCTTCCTTATTGGACTCTACATTTCCTGAAAGCAGAGTCTGTCTCATTACCTTTCTTTTCAGACCCAGCACAGAGCGTTGCACAAAACAAAGCAATGCTCATAATTGGTTTTGGACCGGCTATAGACATCTAGTAGAGTATAAGACTATATTAAAGATTGTGAATAAAGCTTAGCAGACTAAAAGTAGGATCGAAATCTAAAATTTAATTAAATGTTTAAAATAACACTTAAAATAGCAAAACAAGATAGAAATCAGCCCACATTTACTAAGGAGAGGGGAGTTTTCTGGCACAGAAGCAGCCAGTTCCAAATCTGAAACACTGTAAATAACTAATTAAAAAATCTTTCTGTTGTAATAAAAATAAAATGCCTTAAGCCGTCTAACCTGCTTTTCCCAACTCATTTAGCTTTTTCCTCACTGTGTTAAATGCCCTTTACAAAACAGACATCAGCTTTGCAGAAGGTATTTTTGAACAATTGAAATATGAAAGCAAAAACTTTGTTAAGGCACACCATCTGTTTTGGTTTTTGGGAGCCCGATGGTTTTATCTTTTCTGAGATTCAAACCATCTCACCCTTTATAGTAATTCATTAAAACTTCACAGCCAGAGGAAGGTGAACAGGGGAATCACAACCATAGGACACAAAAAATAACTGCTTCTGCTCTGTGTTCTATACTCAAACCTCCCAATTAATTGAGGGTGTTTCTACCACTTTGGACAGTTCTTCTTGGCACTATTGGCTCTGTAGGCATGAAAATTTGTAACTAGCTTCCAGTTTAACAATTCAGTTTCTAACCAGTCTACATTAATGCAGTTATGTCTTCCATACTGTTGCACACGTGCAATTTAAATTTCAAGTTGAAATTCAGAGTTCCAAAGTTGCCACCACGGCATGCACATCTGCACATTATTAGGAAGCAATATATCATTAGTGGAAGAAGTTGTGTGAATCTCTTGTATGTATTTGGCTAAAGGCAAAATTCTAGAACATAATCCATTATCCTTCATTAATTTGCAAAATCATATGCCCCCTCAAAAATAGAGAAAGCCTACTTTCCATGTTAATTCTGAAATAAAACTGGGGTACAGTGGGAAGAGCCCTGGTCACAAGTGCAAAAGCCCCATGTTTCTGTTTAGAATTCTGCCACTAACGAGCTGTGCAACACTGAGTGTCTCTGAGTCTCAGTGTTCTCCCTTGTTAAATGAAGGCATGGGACCTCTTCATCGCCAAGATTTCAATTTCAGCCCCATAATTTGTGGAAATAACAAGGCTCCCTGATATAACATGTATATCTCATTGTGAAACCCGGATACCTTTCCTGTTATCCAGTGCTGTGAAACACAATGTGTGTTCAAGAAATATTGTATAAGCAAATAAATGTCTATAAGTAAGCAGGTATATGAGGAAGACTCTAAGAGTCCATGAAACGGAAGAAAAGATAAGAGAGAAGCAGGGGTAATGAGTGCTAGTGGGAAGAAAAATAAACAAGACAGATGAACTATTGTTTTCATTTGGCATGCTTATTCAGTACTGAATTGCCTTCTTCTTATTCTTCTTTTAGGTACTGTTTGCTCCTAATCTGGTAATGAAAGGAATTATTAGGTATTAAAGTTTCCGTTTTAGTTAGTATTCAGCTCAGCTACTGGCATCAGAAAATCCAAAACAATAGTGTCTTAACTGAGAAAAAGATTAGCTCTCATGGAAATTAGACAGCTCAGAGCTAGTGATGTAGACCTGTGACCACCAGAGCACAAGGACCCTCTGTCCTTTGCTCTTGCATCCTAATTTTTTTTAATTATAGAGATGTGGGGTACAAGTCAGGATTAGTGACACAAGCAGCTTCGCACAGATGAAGTCTGGACCTCCCACTGGCCCTCATTTCTCCTGTTTTAGGACCTGGTATCCTTTATGATGGTACGTGCCACCTCCCTCCCTCCTTCCCTTCCACCCTACCTTGACAGTGTCCTTCAACTACAGATCCCTCCCTTGTGCTAATGTTATTTATGTTCAGGTCCTGCTTATGAGTGAGAACATTCGGTATTCATTTCTTTGTTTCTGTGATAAATATGATGGACTCCAACTCCATCCAATTTTCTGCAAATTCCAAGATTGTGTTCTTCTTTATGGTCGCGTAATACTCCACATTTTCCTTATCCAGTCCACTTTTGATGGGCAGTGGGGTTGCTTCTATGTTTTTTGCTATTGTAAATAGTGCAGCTATAAACATGTATGTATAGGCATCTTTTTTGTAGAACGATTTATGTTTTTCTGACTATATTCCCAGGAAAGGTATTGCTGGATTGTATGGAAGGTGAATTTTTAGTTCTTTTAGATTGCTTTCTCATTCTTAAAAAGAAGCATCTATCCTGAAGCCAAAATGACTGATCCAGTCACAGTATTTCAGCATGCCAGAGTTGGAGAACGAGAAAGAAGAAAAGTTTGCCTCTCTTTGAGGACACATTCAGAAATTGCACACATCGCTTTCTCTTATAGCAAATAACATAGTTGCATGGGCACACAAAGGTGCAAGAAGGCTGAAAAGTTTAATCTTTTCCCAAGAAACTGTTATTGAAAGCTAATGTTTGGAGGCTGGCAATTTTATTGAAGGAAAAGTAGAAGGGATACTGTAGAATGATATCTTCCATTACATTCACAGCCTGTATACAGAAATTTGTCCTGGGTTTCAGAAGAAAACTATGAAGCAGCTTTTAGGAATGTCTAGCTTCCATTTTCTGTATCCTTGTCATTTTTGTAACAATTATTTGTTCCTCCCAGGATCCCCTAATCTGGAGGAAACTAACCAAATGACCTCTTCAATTTTAATCTATTAGATGCTCAGTGTGATACCTCACCAAAAAAATTTCATATTCAAGGAAAATCGCATCAAGAGGTCAAAATTTAAGCCTAAAATGAAGTAAATGTCTCATTGCATAAAGTTTTATTAAATACATACCTTCATGAGGAAAATGAGAGTTTTCTGTCCTAAACCTCTCAAATGATATCATTTAGATTCACTTACAACACCTAGGACCAAACTTGGTAAGTCATTCTCATATTTGCTCAATAGCTATCTGCTTTATTCTTCCATTGGGCCACAGTTTTCTTCTTTTTATCTTCTTATTAAATGTTACAAAGCCACATGGTATGTAGCGTCTGCATTTTTATTTTAATATAATCGCTGCATTTGCTCTTCTAAGTCTAAAAGAAGATCATAATTCAACATCATCGAAAACAAGGTTACAAGTTCACAAAAATACAACTATCTTTCAAACTTTTAGTAGACACTAATTTGAAGCTTTAAATGAATAAATATGGTAATTAAAAGTAACAATAATGACCTAAATGACACATTACTAAAGACATTCGAATTCATGAAAGAAATTCAGTCCTTAATATGCCCACGGTGTCCAGGTATTATAGCATGGAGATTACTTTTCATTTCATATTGTGAGTTACTTACCATTTACTCATTCGCTTTATAGCCACAGTGGTCTACTGGGTGAATTCCAGACTCTAAATTAAATAGCATAAGAGTATGACAGCTCTGAATGTCTATAGAATTCTGCATTTTAAAACAATGTAGGCTGCTTGAAAATTGTGCTAAAGCATCTGGTAGGTGTCTTTTCATTTAAATATGGTACATTTTTATCCTAAACTAAAAGACTGGAAGATTGTAGGATCCATTTAAAGACATCACAGTTATGCTCAGGAGTTGAAAATAGCAGAGACATGGTTCCATGGCCACCAAGCCCACCAATACATAGAACACCTCAGAAAGCATTTGTCCAGGGTTCTCAAAGCAACACAATTTAGATTTGACCAATGGTACATAAAGTGAGTAAGAAGATCAGAAAGGGGGTTGTTTTTCTTTTTGAGAAACTTGCCCATTGCAGGTCTTTCTGTTATGAATCTTCCTTTTTCTTTCTTTTCTTCTCACTAATAAACTCTGTTTTAAAACTTATAAAAGGGAGGGACATTGATTTTTCAAATTTATTTCTTATAATGAAGAGAAAGAAAGGAAAAATATGTGTTAATGTCAGGCTGCTTATGGTGGTTCAAATTTTAGTGTGCATAAAAATGTCCACGAAGTTCTTAAAAGTGCAAATTCACACAAATTCTTGGACTTCCATCTAGTAGACCTAGCATAAAGTATTAGAATCTTTTTATTATTATTATTAAAAAACAGGTGATTCTTACAGAGGTTTTGGGAGCAGAAAAATGCCACCCCACTCCCTAAGAAGCCCACGATGTAATTTCTGGCACCTGTGAGTATGGTACTCTGCACAGAAAAAGTAACTTTCCAGATGTGGTTATGGTTAAGGACCATATGGTTAAGGTGAGAGAACAGTATCCTGAATTACCTAGGTGAGTCCAATCCGACTACACAAACCTTTAAAAGTAGAGAACTGTTCCAGTGGTCAGAGGGAGGTGTGACTACCGAAGAATAGACAGAGAAATGCAAACTTGGTGGTTTGAAGATGGATGGGAGGGGGCCCATGAAACTAGGTAGTTCTGTAGCCTCTAGAACCTGGAAAAGGCAGGGTCACAGATTATCCCCCTGGACCTCCAGGAAGGACCATAATCACGCTAGCACATAGACTCAGCCCAATGAGACCTGGGTTGGACTTCTAACCCAAACAAACTATTTGGGTAATAAATTGTATTGTTGTAAGCCACTAAGTTTGTGGTATTTGTTACAGCAACAGTAGAAAACCAGTATGCAAGTGGCCTGAAAAATCACATGTTCAATTCCTGTTCAGCATTCAATAACATTAAAATATAAAATCAGAAAGCACTGTGATAGAATAAGTGGGTCCTGTTCCTGAATATAAAACTTTTTTTTAGAGTACTTGATGATTGTTTAAATTCAGTGATGAGGGGGTATTGTTTCTTCTTATGATATGGTTCTAAAGTATATGTCATATTTTTGTTTTTCAAGTTTGTCAAAACGGAAGAAAGAGTAGCGTGATATTAGAATGAGGAATAAAAAAATAATGTAGGGGGTATCATAAGAAAGAAACAGAAAAAAGAATTTTGTGTAATTTTATTAAGAGTAGATATTTTAAACTTTTCATATTATAAATTTTAAAAGGCCTGACAAGCTAAGAAAAGCACATTATGAATTAGCCTAATAGCCACCACCATTCTACAGTGTAGTGCAGTTTTGGTTGTTGTTGTTTTTGTTTGTTTCTTTGTTTTTTCTGAATGTACCAATAGTTGTGTCCTATGAAGCACATATGCATCAAGAATTTTCTTCTAAATGTGGTTCACATTCACTATTCCATATTCAATTTTTAAAAGTATACATCTGCCAGGCTCGGTGGCTCAGCCTGTAATCCCAGTGCTTTGGGAGGCCGAGGTGAGTGGATTGTTTGAGCCTGCGGGTTCACGACCCACTTGGGCAACTTGGCGAGACATCGTTTCTACAATAAATAAAAAATTAGTCAGGCGTGGTGTTGCCCGGCTGTAGTTCCAGCTACTTGGAAGGCTGAGGTGGAAGGATCACCAGAGCCCAACGCATGTCACTGCACTCCAGTCTGGGAGACAGAGTGAGACTACAACTCAAAAAAAAAGTATACATCTATGCTCTCCAATCATATTAATTTTTTAACTTAAGTATTTTAATCTTAGTGCTTGCTAAATACTATATATTTCCCAAATCCCAGATTTCAAGTCAATACATTTTTAAACCTAATAACCCAAACACATTTTCTTAACCTCTTCTCTAGAGCCAACCACAAGAAAAACAAAGTGAAGCATGTCTTTGAGTGAATGTTTATCTTGCAAGAGACATGCCCTGGTACCAGGTAATCCCAGCTACTTCAGAGAGTAAGGCAGAAGGACCACTTGAGGCCAGGACTTCAAGGCTGCAGTGTGAGCCATGGTGCCATGATTGTGATTGAGCCACTGCACTCCAGCCTGGGGGAAAGGAAGAAACCTTGTCTCAAAAAAAAAAAAAAAGGGTATAGACTGTTCCATTGGTTGAAACTCTAACACTATACAGAAAGTTTCTAAATTGTTTGTAAACCCTTGAAGTAGGATAGTTTTAGTACTTTATGAGAGGTTTCGGTTTCCATGTTTCAAAGCCTGAGATTCGGTTCAGAAGAAGTGGCAGCTTGAACGTATCCTAGTTTCTTTTGCTTTGTTTTAATTTCTTTGGCTTCAAGGGGTACAAATAATTTTGGGTTACATGAATTCATCGTACAGTGGCAAAGAAGTCTGGGTCCTAAGTGTGCATTCCACCCCCACCTGTGTACATTGTACTGAATAGGTAATATCTTTTTCATTCCCACCCCAGCCACCCCCTTTTGAATCTTCAGTGTTCATTATACCATTCTATATGCCTTTAAGAAATAAAATAATATATTTTGCGGCAACTTGGATGAAATTGAAGACCATCATCCCAAGTGAAGTAACGCAGAAACAGAAACCCAAGTTCCGCATGTTTTCACTAAAAAGCGGGAGATAAACTAAGGAACTGAGCATATACTAGTTAATATGTAGATGCCATATTTCTCCAGCTTGAGAAGAGAAAAAGTGGTCTTGGTGGTTCTCTGACCTAACTGGACCTCGGCCTGGATCTAGCTTAAAATGTCCCCGACCCCAAGGGCATTGTCTTAGGAATTCCTTCCTTTTTCCCACCATGTATGTAGAAGTCAGTGCTGAGTACCATGTCTACAGAAGTACATGACTTCTTCTGACACACCTATTTTCAGGGATCTCTGTCTCCCATAACCTCTCTGTGCTAACGTCTCCATACACCTTCAGCAACTTCTCCAAACTGCTCATCCCGTGTCTTGGCTATGTTGATGTTTATTATATCAAAGCATTAAGGACAGTTCATGATGTAAGCTGCTCTGATGCAGTGTTGGTTCTGAAAACTTGAAATTTGTTTTAATACAGTTAATATGCCAAGGAACAACTTGAGCATAACAGAATTTTGAATTTGCTTATGTGTGATTTTTGTCAGTGAGCTATAAATATTTATAGACTTCTTTTTAAAAATTTTGGAATGGTACCTAATGAAAGATTACGGATTGCATTTGATTGCTAAAACTCTTAAATCATCTTTTAATCTAAAACAGTTCATACTTTTAAAAATGATACTGAATTCAGGGAGGCGGGGGTTCAGATCAACCTATCTTCTAGAATGTCCTATATTTTCTGGGGCTTATCTGATTATTTAAACTTAATTAAGGTTTGATTAAACTTGCTCCTCTCTCCATTATATTTTCTGTAAATTCTTATGTCTAAAATCTTGATTAGAATCAGGTTAAATATTTTGGGAGAAACACTTGTTGGGTGATAAATGTGAATTAGCATTTTTTTCTCCCTTTCTTTCTTTCTTTTTTTCTCCTTCATTTCTTTCTCTTCTCCTCTCTTTTCTTTCTTCACTCCTGCCTTTCATCAACTGTGTCTGTTATCCTTCCAAGATTTTTACTAACAAGTCAAGAAAAATGTTTAATTTTCCTCCTTAAATTACCAATTTTCAAAATAAGAGTAGATCAAATAAACATAAGGATTTTCTAAGACTGACACAAAACTTGGAAGCCATAAAAGAGAAGGTGGATTAAAAATTGAGCTAAATGTTTTAAAAGAATGCATTACAAAATTATGATAAAGTCAAAAAATTGGAAATATTCCTTACTCATATTATAGATGATGATTATTTACCCAAAAAGGGAAAAACTCTTGTAAATCAGTAAGAAAAAGACAAAAACTCTAATAGAAAAATGAGAAAAACAAATAACTCTCATTATAGAGAAATGCAAATCACTCAAACATAATACACTCAATAGTACTCCTCCTATTCAATTGCCAAAGATCAAAGACATATCAGTGTACAATTTTGCCAATGTATAATAATACACATAATAATAAAAAATACATTGAAATGATGTTAAGAAACAGGTGTTCCCATGTGTTGCTACTGGAAGTCTGAATTGATTACAACCTCTGAAACAGGCCACTTGGTAATTAGAAACATGAAAAATCCACAGACACCTTGACCCAGCACTTCTAAGAATTTAGCCCATGACTATTTTTACACAGGTTCAAACTGACTTCTTAAACAAATGATATTATTTATTTCAACTAAACTTTTAATAAGAAAAGTTGGAAACAATTCCAGTGTCTGTTAATTGGAGTTAATTACATAAATGCAAATTTTGACAGGTTTATGAAATAGAATACTAGGCAACAATAGAAAAAGTCATTCATACTCATGTGAAATGATTTCAGATACATGTTAAGTGAAAGAGAAAGAGTAACATGCCAAACAGTGTGTATAACATGCCAGAATTGATAAGCATTAAAACATTAAAAAGAGGGGTATACATACAAGTGCGTGAATGTGCACACATAGGAGGGTGTGTATTTGATTGTATATGCGCAGGTTAGCTACAAAAGTTTCTGAGATGAGATCTGTGTGGCTAGGAATAGTGGCTGAAGAGAACATTTTACTGTATATTATTATATTATATATGCTACATATTATTGTGAATGTTATGGCTTGCGAATATGTTACCATCCAAAAATAAACTAAAATACACAGATCACCTAATAAATGAGTATCATTAGAGAAGAGAAATTCAAGGACTGAAATCTGAGTCTCTCCAACACTTAGAGTTTGAAAAACAAAAAGAAAATGAGCAGAGAAGACTGAAGGTGAGCATGACACCAGGCTGGTATAATGAGAAAGACAGCTTATTTCGTGCAAATCAGTTTAGCCTTCATTCTCAAAGAAATCGAATTCTTTTTTCTTTTTAATTTTTATTTTAAAGATGCAGATTACAATTCAGGGTTAGATATACAAATGGTCATTGTATAGGTAAAATTTGAGTCTCACTTTGGTCCCCACTTCAGCTGGTTTGAGATCAGGTACCGTTATTGATAAAGTGTGCCCTCCCCCCCACCCAGCCCCTGCTTCCCTGGCAGTTTCCCACTACTGCTAATTCCTTTCTTGCAGTATTATGATAATTGTTGTTCAGAGTCTGCTTATGAATGAGAACATGGGGTACTCAGTTGTTTCTGTAATAGATCACTAAGTATTACAGACTCTATATCCATCCAAGCTGCTGCAAAGTTCCTAATTTTGTCCTTCTTTATGACTGCATAGTACTCCATTGTGTATATGTATCACATTTTCTTTTTAAATTCAGTTTACTTTCGATGAGAAAGATGGTTGGGTCCATGTTTTTATTATTGCGAATAGTGTTGCAATAAGCATGCGTGCACAGATATCTTTTTAATTTAATAATTTTATTTTATTTTTGACTGAGTTTCACATTAACTGGAACTTAATTTGCTTAAAACCTAAACATTGTCAGTTTGAGAAGAAATCCACTGTGAAGTATCGATTAATCTTGCCAGTTAAGTTCTAAGTTGGTTTTGTTATTTGGGGATTCTTGGTAAAATTTTACTCCACAATCAGGATACATGTGTATTTTTAAAACATGAGCTATTAGAGAAAGAAATATGAAATCAAGAGTGAGTCCAGTTTTGTAGGTCCTTCCTTTTTTTTTTCCCCCCTTTTTTTCAGCTCCTTAAAGACTGTAGCAGGATGAAAGGATCATTGACTCTGAGTCTCTTTGAGATAATAAATTATGTAATAAAAAAGGAAATTTCACACCCTCAAACAAGATCAGGTAACCCTATTGCCTACCCTCTCCCCAAGGGAAAAAATATGAGTACTTTTGGTAACAATTCAGAATTCATCTTTATCTCCTATCTGCCTCATTGGTGGAAGTTTAAAGTCATGATTTTTTTTTTTTTGAGTTGGAGTCTCACTCTGTTGCTCAGACTGGAGTACAGTGGCCACTCCCGGCCATCGCAGCCTCGACCTGCTGGGCTCCAGCGATCCTTCTGCCTCAGCCTTCCAAGTAGCCAGAATTACAGGCATGTGCTACCATGCCCGGCTGATTTAAGTCATGATTTTTTAAAAGACATGTATACTTGTGTATACAGACATATAAACTCATATTAGATGACAACTGATTGTTAAAAGTCCAGGTAGAGGTCGGACTTGGTGGTTCAGCCTGTAATCCCAGCACTCTGCAAGGCCGGGGCAAGTGGATTGCCTGAGCCCGTGGGTTCAAGACCCACCTGGACAACTTGGCGAGATCTCGTCTCTACAATAAATCAAAAATTAGCTGGTCATGGTAGTGCATACCTGTAGTTCCGGTTACTTGGACGACTGAGGAGGAAGGATTGCCAGAGCCCAGCAGGTCAAGGCTGCGGTGGCCAGGCTTGTACCACTGCACTCCAGCCTGGGAGACAGAGTGAGACTCTGACTCAAAACAAAAAAAAAGTCCAGGAAAGGAGGAAGAAGAAATCATTTTGAACTAAAACTTCTCTATGTTTTTTGATTACTATTCAACTTGCTATTGTTTATCAAAAAGCAGCATTTCCATAGTGTTCTTCTCAAATCTTATTGCTTTGCAACTGTGGTATACCTTCCAATAAAAATAACAAGATGAAGCAGTCAATCCCATGATTAATTTGACATGGCTTTCATTGGGAAAGGAGGGAGGATGACGGCAAAAAGACCAATAGACAAAAAGGTAACTTAAGCATGCAATGATTTTCTTGAGAGAGAGAGAGAGAGAGAGAGAGAGAGAGAGAGAGAGAGAGAATGTTACTTTCAACAAATGAAAAAAAGCACTGAAAGCCCGTAAGTCAAGCCATAGCCCAAACTACATTTTATCTTGTTCTTTTTGTCTCCTTTTCTCTTTCTCTTTTTTTCTTTTTAAAATAAAATCTCTCCCCAAACCATCATAACTTTTAATCCTCCCCAGTCTGGACTTTGTCTTCAGACCCTTCATTCCCAGATTTCTCAGTTTGGGGGGCTTGCAGATGTTGTCTTTTCTGGAGGGCTTTCTGGGTTCCTCATCTTCTTCTTTGGGAGAGTCTTTTCTAACTGTGAATGGAATTGTGCTTTTTATTTGATTCTCTGCCTGTTTGTTGTTGGTGTATAAGAATGCAACTGTCTTTTGTACATTTATTTTGTACTATGAGACTTTGCCAAAGTCCTTTATCAGTGCAAGGTTTTTGACAGATTCTCTTGGATTTTTGAGGTATAGAATCATATTATCAGCAAAGAGGGATTGTTTGATTTCCTCTTTTCCTGCTTGGATACCCCAGACATTGTCGGGGACCAGCCCCGACCGAGGGTGGGTAAGGACCGCAAAGGAGAATCCAGATGGCGAGAAGAGACCACTCAGAGGCAGTTTCTTCTGGGAACAGTCTGATCAGGACTGAAGCCAAATTTTATTTGAACTCCTTCCAACTTATATACCTTTTTCCATACCCTCCATTAGTGTGTCAATCACTTTGGGGGCATACAAACTTTATGCAAATTACGCATCACAAGACCATCACGAGACTTGCAAGTTACAAGCAAACAATTACAATTCCATGATGCATGACATGTTTCACAAAACTTACATTAAATTTACAGGTATACAATTTTAATACAGATTGTTCAAAGTGTTCTCCACAATGTTCAATAAATCATTCACATTATACTCTTTGTTCCAGACCCTGATTAATCCAAAAACTTTTCTAAGTTAAATCCAAGTTTACTGACTCCTAATATTTTTAATGATTAATATTATCAATTTAACACTATACTATAATCTGTAAGTTTACTTAAATGACTCAGCTATTCTATTAATCTATTATGGAATGTAGTGTCCTGTAATTCCACAGCGATCAAAACTTATTCTTAAATTATAAAACCTTACCATGACTTAAATGAATTTCCTATGTCTAAACTTTAAATTTTTGTAATGATTGACCTTTAATACTATGTTATATCCTTAATTCTTTTATAAATCGTATAGTAACTATTGTATTTAAATAATGTAGCCAAAAGAAACAAAACAGCAAGCATAAGTTTACTCAAATATACTCTAAAACATAACTATAAGTGTATAAATATATATTTTATCCTACTAACAAGTCTACTCTAGAAATCATATAGTAGCTTTCACACTCCTGAGTAAGGAAATGCATGGCCACATGGCCTTGGGCTGAGGTAAACAGAGGCAGACAGAGTTTCGGTATGAAACAAAGGCATAGTCGCCAAGTTAATGGCTTTGGGGTGCAGACAGTTTTTGGTATTTAACAAAACAAAGACAAGGAAATGCATAGCCTATAATGGGACAAAAGCAATCATTTTTGCCTGGCCAGGAACAGGCAATAAGACTATGATGGTAATTTAGTCTCTAATCTTAGCTCTAGGGGAAACTGCTTTAGAGTTGACTCACCACAGTCTACCAAGAAAATAGAAGTTTGAAAAATATCTAAAAAGAATTACAACTTAGAATCATATAAGATAATTCTGCTGAGCAGCTTTCCATCAGGCTTTACTGCCACATATGCACACTGGTCACTAATCACACGTCAATATTATAGGTATAACTGACATCCTATGTCAGAGGCGATCTTCCAGATGGGCCTTTACAGGCCTCAGCCATGTAGCTATAGATGTTGGCTCCCAACAGGACTTCCTTCTCTTGTCTGATTGCTTTAGCTAGGACTTCCAACACTATGTTGAATAAAAGGGGTGAAAATGGGTAGCCTTATCTTATTCTGGTTTTTAGGGGAAATGCTTATAATTCTTTGTCCATTTAGCAATATGTTGGCAGGGGGTTTATCGTAGATGATTCCTACTATTGTGAGATATGTTCCCTCTATGCTTAGGTGTTCAAGGGTTTTTATCAAGAAGCAATGCAGGATTTTATTGAAAGTTTTTTCTGCATCTAATGAGATAATCATGTGATTTCTATTTTTATATCTGTTGATGTATTTAATTGCATTTATGGTCTTGGGGGTATTAAACAAGCCCTGTATCCCAGGGATGACGCCTGCTTAGTCATGGTGAATGATTTTTGAGATATGTTCTTGGATTTGATTTGCTAGAATCTTCTTGAATGTTTTTGCATCTATGTTCATCAGGAATATTGGCCTGTAGCTCTCTTTCTTTGTTGAATCTTTACCCAGTTTGGGTATGTGTGACGTTAGCTTCATAAAATGATTTGGGGAGAGTTCTGTCTTTCTCAATTTCTAGGAATACTTTCAATAGGATTGACATCATCTCCTCCTTGTATGTTTCATAACTTTGCTGGAAAGCTGTCTGGTCCAGGACTTTTTTTGTGGGTAATTTTCTTATGACAGAGTCAATTTCCTGGTTTGTTTCTGGTCTATTTAATATCTCAATTTCTTCGTTTCAACCTTGGGAGGTTGTGTGATGTCAAAAAGTCTTCTATTTCATTTAGGTTTTCAAGTTTATTTCCCTACAGGTATGCATAGTAATCTCTGATAATTTTTTGCATTTCTTCAAGGTCCTTTGTGATTTGATCTTTTGTATTTCTGATTGTGCTTATGTGGGCCTTTTCTCTCTTTTTCTTGGTCAGTCTAGCTAAGTTTCTGTCAATCTTGTTTATCATTTCAAACAACCAACTTTTTGTTTCATTGATTTTCGCTATGATATTTTTGTCTTCTAGCCTGTATTTGAGCTTTTAATTTGGTGATCTGGATTCTTCTGCTGAAGTTAGGGTTTTGGTGGTTTTGTCTTTCCAGCACCCTTAGGTGATTTTTCTTAGGCTGTGGTCATTCCATGTACTTGTTGCATGTTTGTAAAGAAATGAATTCCCCTTTCAGTACTGCTTTCATGATATCCCAGAGGTTTTGGTAAGATCTTTATTTTCATTTGTTTCTAGAAACCTTTTCATTTCTGCTTTGATTTCTATGTTGACCTAGGAGTTGTTCAGCATCATGCTGTTCGTGTCCAAGGTTTTGTGGGTTTGGGGGTAGCTTTGTTGGTAGTGATATTTATTTTTATTCCACTGCAGTCTGAGAAGGTACATGGCAGTATTTCAATCTTATGAAATTTGTTTATGCTTGATTTATATCTGAGAATGTGTTCAATCTTGGAGTATGTTTCATGTGGTCATGAATAGAATGTATATTCTGTGGTTGCTGTGTGGAGTGTTCTGTAGGTATCTAAAATAGAACTCTCAATTTTCACTAAGTTCATAGATTCCCAGAATAAACACTATATTTTTTAACTTCCCTAATGATGATTTGTAGTGGGTTGAAGAGTGCCCTCTCAAAATTTATGTCCACTTGAGCCCTCAGAATATAACTCTAATTGGAAATCGAGTCTTTGAAGGTATGATCAAGCATCTTGGGATGAAGTCATCCTGGATTTGAAGGCATGGAACCTAAGTGCAATGACTGGTGTTCTTACATGAAGAGAAGACCAGGTGTGATGACTCATGCTTGTAATCCCAACACTTTGGGAGGCCAAGACAGAAGGAGTGATTGAACTTTGGAGTTTGAGACCAGCCTAGGCATTATAGAAAGTCCTTGTCTATATAAAAAATAGAAAACTTAGCCAGACACTTCTGTGGTCTCAGCTACTCAGGAGGCTAGGTACAAGGATTGCCTGAACCCAGGAGACTGGGGCTACAGTAAGCTGTGATCACACCATTGCACATCAGCCTGGGTATAGATATGAGTGAGACCTATATATATCTATACCAACAGTATAGATATGAGTGAGACCCTGGCTCAAAAGAAAAGAAAAAAGAAAGAGAAGGAGGAAAAGGAAAAGAAGGAGAAAAGGAAGAAGAGGAAGAGGAAAAAGAAGAAAAGGAAGAGGAAGAAGAGGATAAGAGAGAAGAAGGAGGCGGAAAAGGAGAGAACTCTGAGTACCACAGAGCCATGCATAGAAAAGAATGCCAGGTAAGGATAGAGGGGAGATTGGAGTTATTCTAGCACAAGTCACAGAATGCCTGGAGCTACCACCAGTTGGAAGAAGAAAGGATTCTTCCCTAGAACCTGCATTCCTAGAACCTGCATGGACAGCATGTCTCTTTTGACACACTGATTTCTGGCTTCTGGTCTCCAGAAAATAAAATCTTGTCATTTTACGTCACTCAGATTTCGGTGGCTATGACAGCATCAGAATGCGTATACAGGGTGTATAGATATGCATTTTATGAATAGAAAGGATGTGTGCACATTCTGGGTTATAGCTTTCTAGGGAAAGAGTTTTTCTTTGACTGGAATGTAGACTAAGGTAAGCACAATAGATGAGCAGATAAGGTAAAAACCAAGGAAGCAACAAAATTGAAAGAACCTTCTCCTCGGTGATTTTGCAGCCATTATGCCAGCTTGAATTTGTATGTAACAACAAAAAAACAAACCAAAAAACCCACAATTTTTAAAATCACTTTTATGTTAGGGTTCTATCATAGCAGATGAACATACATCCAAAATAATACAAAAAAATTAAGTTTAAGAAGTACTGAACAGCTGAGTTGAATGCTCCTGAGAGATCCAATATGGTGAGGGCCAACATCTGAACATTGAACTCGGAAAGACTGAAGTTAGTAATGACCTTGACAAGTGCTATTTGAAGTAGAATAGTACAGACAAGAGCCAAATTAGAGTGAGCTCAAAAGAGAATGGAAAATAAGACAGTAGAGACAGCAAATACAGATAATGCTTTTGAGGAGTTTTACTATACACAGGGAGAAAGAAATGAAACAGTATCTAGAACAAGGGCAAAGGAGGATCTTTTTTTTCTCAAAAGTACCTCCTAAATATTCTTTAGCATTACCCACTTTCTGGAGATCCATCATTCTCTCTCTTTTTTTGAGTTGGAGTCTCACCCTTGTCGCCCAGGCTGGAGTGCAGTGGCACACTCACAGTCACACCAGCGTGGACCTGCTGGGCTCTGGCGATCCTTCTGCCTCAGCCTTCCAAGTAGCAAGAGCTACAGTCGGGTGCTACCATGCTCAGCTACTTCTTTTTTTTTATTTATTGTAGAGACGAGGTCTCGCCATATTGCTCAGGCTCATCTAAAACCCACGGGATCAGGTAGTCCTTCACCTTAGCCTCCCAAAGTGCTGGGATTACAGGCTGAATCATCAAGCCTGGCCCATTGCTCTCTTTCTAAGCCAAGTATAATTATAGCTCATGTGGACTACTGCAACAAGCTCATAATTTGCCCATTACACAAATCCTCTCCCATCTCCAAACAATTCACACATTGACTAGTCTCATTTTTTAAAGCACAAATAATCAGTATCCTGCTTCAAACTTCTCTGTGTTTCCCCTGTGCAGTGAGGTTTAAATCCAAAATCCGTAAAACTCCAGCCTTTATCATGCCCTCATCATGCCTTGTGCTCAAGCCAAGGTCATGGAGCATCTCATATCCTAGTCTAGGGAAGTGGTGCTTCCTGGAACTATACAACTTGTAGTCTATGAACACTACTTAGCAATCCTTGTTCTGGTCATACACACGCCTTTTCACTCCCAGCACTTTTATTCTCTTGGCTTTTACTTCTGCTTTTCCCTCCACATGATATTATTTTTTCCAACTCTTCATCTACCTTGTTCCAGCTCATTCTTCAACTGTTGGCTAAATGTAACTTCTAAGAGAAACTTTTCCCCCCAATTTACCACACATTAGGCTACATGCCCCTATTATATACTCTCATGGCTCTTTGCACTTTTTTGCCATAGCATTTATTTATTTCCATTAAATTGAATTTCTCCTGTATGCATTTGTGTAGTTAATGAAAGGCGTCATTGCAGGTGATTAAGAGCACAGGCTCTGGAACCAGACCAGCCAGGTTTAAAACCTGACTCAGCTACCTTCTAGTTTTGTGACCTTGAACAAATTGCTTGACTATCTTCAGGTTCCTCACCTGTAAAATGAGATAATTATAATTTACATCTGACGTGGTTATGGAACTATAAATTAAGTTTGTGCATGTCTAAATATAGAGCATGTAGATAAACGCACTTTACGTGTATTGCGGCACATAATTCTGACATGGAACAATTCTGTAGAAACAGAAAGATAGTTGTCAATTCTATGAGTAACACAACCATAATTTTAGGTATTATGAAGGCAGGGTCATAACAGGCTTATTTAATTATGTAATTGCAAATTAACTTTTGCATATTTGGTTAAAGTATATGTGTCTTTAAAAAGGCTTCAGGACAAAGTCTCCACTAACAACCACTGGAGAGAGAACTTATTCAGTAAATGGTGCTGAGAAAACTGGCTGACTACATGCAGAGATTAAACTAAACCACTACCTAACCCCATACACAAAAATCAACTCCAAATGGATCAAAGACCTAAACATAAAACATCAAACTATAAGAACCTTAGAAAATGCAGGAGACACCCTTATGGAAATTGGAACTGGCAACCAATTCCTGATCAAAACACCAAGTGCCTTAAGAGATAAGATAGACAAATGAGACCTCATCAAACTGCCAAACTTCTGCAAAGCCAAAGAAACCATCAAGAGAGCAGGGAGACAGCCCACATACAAGGAAAAGATATTTGCCAACTGTGTGACAAAGGCTTAACATCTAGAATCTATAAGGAACTCAAGTGTTCAAAAAAGGAAAAAAAAGGCTCTATTAAAGAGGGAGAGCACACCTCATCAACAAGGGAACTTGCATAATGAACATTTGAATACCTAACACTAAATTGTACAGCTCATCTTTAAAAAAAAAAAAACCTTTAAAAGTGGACAAAAGATATGAATAGACACTTCTCAAAAGAAGACATATGAACAGCCAACAGTTAAGTGAAAAATTGCTCACCCTCACTAATCATCAAAGAAAGGCAAATTAAAGCTACACTGAGATACCTCCTAACTCCTGTCAGGAAGGCCATCATCAATAACCCAACAAACAGCAGATGCTGGCAAGTATGCAGGGAAGAGAGAACAAGTCCACATTGTTGGTGGGAGTATAAACTAGTACAACCTCTGTGGAAAACTGTGTGGTGATTCCTAAAAGATCTAAAAATCAACCTTACATATGATCCAGCAATGCCCCTTCTGGCAATATACCTGGAGGAATTCGAATCACTCTATGAAAAAGATACCTGCACACACATGTTTATTGCAGCATTATTCACAATAGCAAAAACATGGAAAAAACCATGCTGTCCATCGAAAGTGGACTGGATAAAAAAATGTGGTACACTTAACACCTGGGATCTACAAGGAACTCAAATGTGCTGAAAGGAAAAAAAAAACAAACAGCCCCTTTAAAAAGTGGGCAAAAGGCATGAATAGATACTTCTCAGGAGAAGATATACAGGCAGCCAACAGACAGATGAAAAAGTGCTCAGCCTCACTCATCATCAGAGAAATGCAAATCAAAACCACATTGAGATACCCCCTAACCCCAGTAAGAATGGCCATCATTAATAAAACAAACAACAACAGATGCTGGCGAAGATGTGGAGAAAAAGGAACACTTCTACACTGCTGGTGGGAATGCAGACTAGTGCAACCTCTTTGGAAGACAGTGTGGCGATTTCTGAAAGAACTAGAAATTGATCTTGCATATGATCCAGCAATTCCCCTATTGGAAATATACCCAGAGGAACTCAAGTCATTCTACAAAAAAGATACCTGCACATGTATGTTGGTTGCAGCTCTATTCACAATAGCAAAACATGGATCCAACCATGTTGCCCATCGAAGCTGGACTGGATAAACTATACACAATGGAATATTATGCAGCCATAAAGAAGGACAAATATATTGACTTCGCAGCAACTTGGATGGATTTGGAGTCAATCATACTCAGTGATCTATCACAGAAACAAAGAACAGAGTACCATATGTTCTCATTCATAAGCAAACCTTGAACAATTGTAATACTATAAGAAAGCATTTGGCAGTAATGGGAAACCATCAGGGGAGGAGAAGTGGGATTGGCAGTTGAAGGAAACTGCTAGGGAAGGAAAGGGCATATCTCACCAACAAGGGTACCTGCATAATCAATGTTTGTATACCTAACCCTGAATTGTACCCCACATCTTTATAATAAAGAAAATAATAATTTTTAAAATATGTTATAGATACACAATGGAATATTATGCAGTCATAAAGAAGGACAAAATTAGGAACTTTGCAACAACTTGGATGGATTTAGAATCTATAATACTCAGTGATTTATCAAACAAATAACTGAGTGCCACAAGTTCTCACTCATAAGTAGACTCTGAACAATCATCATAATTATCATTATACTATAAGGAAAGGATTGGTAGTAGTAGGAAACAGCCAAGAGAGGGTGACACACCTCACCAATAAGGGTACCTGATCTCAAACCAGGCCAAGTGGGGACTAAAGTGAGACCCAAACTTTACCTGTGCAATGACAATTTGTATACCTAATCCTGATTTGTACCTCACATCTTTGAAAGAAAAATAAATTAAAAATAAAAGTCTTCAGATTAATGCTGAAGATACCGTAGATTGACACAAACACCCAGTTCCTAGTTTTTCTTCCTTACCTTGCCCAAAATAAAGCCTTGGGTGCAGAATACTAAAATTCTAAGCTTTCTGGTAGCAGAAATGACCAGGCAATCAAGTTCTGGTCACTGGGAAGGGTGCAGAATTCCATGGGAGGGCTTTCCTCTCCACATAAAGAGAGAAATCCTCTCAAGGAGAAGGTACAGGTGGTATGTTTGATTTGTCCTTTGCTGAATTTCACTGCCCAGAACTCAGTTGTGATGCCCAGGAGTGCAGAAGCCTTTTCTCACCCATGAAATCCAAAGCCCCATGCTTTTAAGAATGGTAGACCAAGAAAATGAAAACAACCAATTGCATTGACCACTTTTCTTGTACAGCTATAGCATCCCTGATTGTCCACACTGGATACCTGGTGATGTGTGCAACAGGATCCCTTACAAACTGAATGTACAGACAACAGTCAAATCTTATATGACACTAGAACTCTGAACCACACGCAAAGCCCAGAAAGCCAAGCTGCAATTCGCAGCAATGGACCCAGAAAGGTAAGAATTTTGTCAAGGCTGATGAACAGCTTTCCTATTTTTCCTTCCTCTCCTCTCATCCAACTCAGGACAAAGTAGAGAAAGTCATTTTTTTCTCCCTAAACCAATCATATAAAATACTCGACTTCTGGTTATCCCATCTCCAGCTTCCTTATGCCAACAATCTTCAACCAGAACAATGGGGGGAGCCCACTAATTTTTCCACCGAAGAGCTTTCCTTCCCACTCTTCTAATGACCTTTGAGTCTCTGCCATATGCAAACTCTGGTGTCTGACTCCCTTGCTGTTGAAAGTTCACAATAAATAGCCTCTTTGTTTTCATGTGAGTGGTCTTCATTTAGTTCCACAACCCTTCATTTATTTAAGACTCCATTTGCCAGCTTTTCTCTTGCTCAAAGCTAAATGGAATCCTAATTCACTATTGTTATTTTGAATGGTCTACTTATTATATCTGATTAATAGCTGAAAGAGTCCATTCCATAGTGCTGTGCTTCTCCAAATTTAATGCAGATACAAATGTTCTAGGGTTCTGATTTTGCAGGTCTGGGGTGAGGTCCAAGACTCAATATTTCTAACAAGTTCTCAGGTGACATCAATGTTATAGATCTAAGGACCACACTTTGTGTAGCAAGACTAAAATGGACACCTTCCAAAAGGAATTTAGATTTACACCTTCAATGACAGCCTTGTTATAACTTAGAATGCCAATTTTCCTCCTTTTATTAGAGGAAAATAAATATTAGGAAGGCATATATGTCTAGCCAAAGAAGTCCAGATGGTCTCTAATGTTCTCTGTGCCCCAATCTTTGGTTCTTTGCTGTCTGGGGCTTCTCTAGTTTCCCTTCTAGACTCTCTCTATACAGTCAAAGTCAGCAAAAGTTTACCAAAATGCACTGGAAGACCAAGGACCTAATCTCAATCATCATTCAAACACACTCTTTCTTGTGAAATGAGATGAGAACAGTGCTTGGACAGCCCTGTTGGACAGTGCTTGGACAGTCCTTCACCATCCAATAGTTACATAATCTGACCCTCCATTATCAAAATAATGATACAGCAGTATTTTGTTAATAAAATAAAAATGTTTTTAGAGTGAGTAGAGTCTCCATCTGATAATAAGAACAGGAAATAAGGGACTTTATCATCAAATATTCTTTCATATGCCATATTTTTAACATTCACAACAAACATGCAGCATTTTCCAGGTCACTCTGCTATGCAGACTCTGTAACAATAAAAAGGAGGGTTACCCCCACTGTAATAGAAAACAGATCTATTTTTTAACATCAGAGGAAAGTGTGCTTTTTATTTCTGAAGGGGATTCTACTTGTTGAAATTTTTTAAAGACTGAGTCTGAAATTTTGCTTAAACAAAATCTTCACCCAAGATCTTGTTGACAGAAAAAATAAAATTTTTGAATTCAGCGGTTTTCTTTTTTCCAGTTATCTTGAAATGTAGACATTTCAAATACAGTTTACCACCACCCCAGCTGTCATAAAGACTGTATTCAATCTCAATTAATTTTGTGCCAACAGGTTTTAGAAACATTGTGAACAAGTCTACAAGCACACATAGTTTTGAGAATTATAAATCAGACTAGCTACTCATTTCATAGAAAATAAAACCATCCGTTGAACCCTTCTTCCTGGCACCTGGAAATCTGTAATCCCCACTGAAAGGGTATAAGACCATTCGTTGTGCTTATGAAGCATGTGTAACTAGCTATTACATCTTTAAAAAGTGGTGACCCAGCAATCTTTGTGCTCTGATAACATAATAAAATAAACACAATCTTAAACTTGATAGATGGCCAAGATGACCTCAACATTACTCTTGACTAAATTTGTTTAACTAAATTTTAGACAGATTGTTTGATCCTAGCCTCTGACCTCTCTCTCTCTTCTTAGGGCGTGCATCTTAGAAAACTAACAATTCCAGATTCTTTCACTGCCCATGTAAAGATTTTCAAAAGACTCTTAATAGCTGTATCAGCTGGGAATGTCTTTCTCAAGGACCTGGGTAGCATTTCTTTGAAATGTAATCATCGCCGAGCTCGGTGGCTCAGCCTGTAATCCCTAGCTTTGGGGGACTGAGGTGAGTGGATTGCCTGAGCCTGCGGGTTTGTGACCCGCCTGGGCAACTTGATGAGACCTCATCTCTACAATAAATTTTTAAAAAAATTAGCCAGGCGCGCCTGTAGTTCCAGCTACTTGGAAGGCTGAGGCCAGAACCCAGCAGGTAGAGGCTGCGGTGGCTGGGAGCATGCCACTGCACTCCAGTCTGGGCGATGGAGTGAGACTCCCACTGAAAAAAAAAGGAAAGGAAACATCACGGAAGATAGTGCACACCCTCCCCATTTTCTGGTTTCCGTACAAGGAAGGGACCTAACTTTTGTGGGTGCCTTGTTCCAGGCTGCAAAATTACCCCCAGCCATGGAGATAGACATTTACTTTCCCTTTCAGAGACAGAAGTTTACTTTTCCTTAACTAGCAGACAGTGCCTAATAATCTCCCCACCTCGACTCTTAAAAAAAATCTCCCGCTCTTTGTTTCAGTGGAGATAAGCTCAGACTGAGTTCTGGTCTCTTTCCCCTGTTGTAATAATCTTGAATAAAGTCTGTTTTGCCTGTTTAACTTTAGCCAGAGCAATCTTTGCTTTGACACAAACATTCGAGTATGTACTTTATTGTTAAACAAATGTACCCATGCTCTTGAACAGGTGCACAACTGAAAAAAAAAGAGTAGTAAGAGAGGGCTATTTTCCAACTATCACTAATAACAACAGTCACAACAATAAAAGCATGAGCCTTCTGGACCAGAAGAAAGTAACAACTAATTAATTTGTTGATTAGACCTCTCAACAAATGTATCTTCAGTTGATGCCTTATTCCAGATAAAATGTAAGAAAATGGAGGGACAGAGATGAAAGGCACACTCCCTGCTCACTGTGGCTCACTTAGTCTCTTAGGGGAGTTTGCAATGTAAGTCAAATGTAATTTGAATGTAATTCAGTATGGTAATTGCTTCCAGAGGATTGCATGCACAGAGTCTTTAGAAGTTCGAAGAGGAGTGTCTAATTTAGACTGGGGAGGTTTCAGGGTGTAAGTGATATTTTAATTACAACTTAAAGGATCAGTAGGTATTAACCAGGTGCAGAGTTGGAGAAGAGTCGATCTAGGGAGCAGAAGCCACACGCACAAGCCACTCAGGAACAGAAAACCAAACATTGCATGTTCTCACATATAAGTAGGAGCTAAACTAAGGATATGCATAGACACAGAGAATAGTATAATAGACACTGGAGACTCAGAATGGGGGAAGAAAAAGGGGTAGAGAGACAAAAAAACAACTTAGTGGAAACAATATGCACAGGTGGGAGTGGTGGTTACTTTTAAAGCCCAGACCAAAAACTATTTGTATCCCCCAAAGGTATTGAATAAAAGAATTTGAAATCCCAATTTATCAAAAGAAAATTATTCAAATTTTCTAAAACTGAACAAAGTATAAAGAAATTTAAGTAATTAAACTTTCAAGTAATAATTTTTGTAAAGTACATTAATAAATAATTAAAATAACTATAGCTAAGCTAAAAAAATGGTGATTTCTACTGACTGAGAGAAATACATCAATAGACAAACTAGGACTTGATGACATCACAGAGAGTCACATTTGGTCCATTGCTTCATACCTCAGTTATGTAAATTTACAGTTTACCTGTAAGTAAGAGCCTGAGAAACATCACTGAGTTTGCCACCCTATGTGGATCATCTCTAATTTTCATATTCTATTAATCACTTTGAATCTCTCATGCACACACAAAATTCCGCTGTCCCTAGTTGTCTAAATAGACACATTCATTTTGTAAATAAAAGCAGCTGTAACACGACTCATTAATCTAATACTACAGATGGGTTAAAGGATGTGATTTTAAAACAATTATCTTGCTTGCACTGTATATAAGGTGATTTTTAGTTTGCTGTCAATATCTCTTGGCCACTTGCTAATGGTGATAAGTCATGGCCAGGTTTGGTGGCTTAGACTGTAATCCCAGCATTTTGGAGGCTGAGGCGAGTAGGTTGCCTCAGCCCGCAGGTTCGACACCCGCCCAGGCAAATTGGCGAGACCTCATCTCTACAATAAATCAAAAATTAGCTGGGCGTGGTAGTGCACGCCTGTAGTTCCAGCTACTTGGAAAGCTGAGGTGGAAGGATCGCTGGAGCCCAGCAAGTCAAGGCTGTGGTGGCCAGGAACGTGCCACTGTACTCTAGTCTGGGCGACAGAGTGAGACACCAACTCAAAAAACAAAGATAAGTCTTAACTATTGTGACTAGCTTGATTTAGAAATATCTAAGTTATCATATATTGGAGATAGTGATATTGATCTTCCTGACTGACAGTGTTTAAATTCCTACAGTCCGTATTTTCCAAAAGAAACGTATGAATACAAGTAAAGATGCTCAGGAACTACCAAAAACAAGAGATAATTTCCTCTTTGAACACTTCATTCCATTAATCCTCTGTGACTGCTCCTTTTACAGATGAAACTTGGTGAGACATCTGGGCAACGAGATTATCATTGCTGCTGTCAAAGTGACATTTGATTAAGCCACGATTCTAAGGTTTATCCTTAAAAGTACAGCATACCTATGCTAAGCAGTTAATCCTTGTGGTTCTGATTCAATTACATTTGCAGATTCAGCCAGAATTTTAATTCTGTCTCTTCTTCTATGATAGTCTAAGTGACGCTTGCTGTTTCTTTAAGAGGTCTTCAATTCAAGTCACAGAGATATCCTTAGCACATTTGCGTCACTGAAAACACCTGCCCCCTTCTGTTTTCTAAAGTAAGGAAGGTTATTACATTATTTTGGCTACTGGTAAGACATTTTTTATTATTATTTATCAGTGTTTCAGAAACAAAAATAATCCACAAACCAGTTTCAAAGTATCTTAACTATTGGTGTTAAATTAATTTTTTGGTAAAGTGACTTAAAATTTCTACAAGCATAAAAACAGATATAAAATCCTTTTGTGTATAAATTGCAGCTATTATAAAACTGAAATAAATTGAAATACTTAACAGTAAAAAAAAATACAAAACCAATACAGTTATAATTTTATTTACTGTGATGGATGATGATGTGTTATCAGAATTAAATTGCCAAAGCTGGAATTTACTGGTTAAAAGATGAAACCTAAGGCCTAGTTTTATATGTAATACATTTGTCAGTTTTAACTTAATAACAATAATTCAGAAAATGGATTTTTGCAAAGATATGGTTGGTAAGAATATATTAATAGTTCCACTTTTTGTTACTAATACAGAAAACTCATAAATCAATCCTTACAAATCAAATCCATCAAGCATATTCTCAAATGGCAATTTTTAAAGTCATTTCATAACCTTGAAATCTTTCTCATTCAAATTAGCATTAAACTGAGTTTAATCCAATAATTAATGCCATTCAGAAAGGAAGAATTATTCATTTCATATTCACTACAATAGTTTTTGCTAATGAAATATTATCAGTTGGTATATACAGATTAGATTTAGTGTAATACAGTGAATCATAACATCTATATATGGTACAACTTTAGAACACATACTTTGTGTCTCATAACCACTCAATTCTCCCTCATGTTCTCTGAACTACATTAGTAACTTCTTTCAAAATGCATTTCATAATGTAGCACAATGTATTTTCTTCATCTGGGGCAAACACCTTCTTAAACACAAATGTAAGTATAGGCGGTGTAATGACAAACCTCAGTAGAACTCTTGAATGCTAAAGAATTTGTCTCCAGATCTATGGAAATTTTGACTTTGATTAAGTGATCATTAATTTAATCAGAAAAACTGCAGGTAACATTGTTGAGCATTGTGTGTATTTCAAAGGAAAGTCACACCCTTTTCCTTACTTTTCCTTATCTCTTTCTCCCCTTCCTCCATCCTCTCTCCCACCTGGACCCAAGAAGAGGCAGAAGAGAACTCACCAAGGCTAACATTGCTAACCATCTTCTATATGCCTGGTGATTTACATGCTTAATGTCATTTAATTTTCACATTATTCTTGAAAGTTAGTCAATCAGGACACAGGAGTTTAGAGAGTTTATATAACTCATTGCTACAAACTGCAACTAGTTTTCAAATCTAGTTTTATTTTGTTTTTGTTTGTGTTTTTTTTTTCTTGAGTTGGAGTCACTCTGTCACTCAGACTGGAGTGCTGTGGCTGCTCCCGGCCACCGCAGCCTCGACCGGCTAGGCTCCGGCAATCCTTCCACCTCAGTCTTCCAAGTAGCTGGAGCTACAGGCGCTCGCTATCACGCCTGGCTAATTTTTTGATTTATTGTAGAGATGAGGTCTTGCCAAGTTGCCCGGGCGGGTCTCGAACCCTCAGGCTCAGGCAATCCACTCACCTCAGCCTCCAAAGCACAGGATTAGAGGCTGAGCCACCAAGTCAGGCTTGTTTTTGCTTCTTCTCTTTAAAGCCAAGTCTTTTTTCCCTGGAAGCTCAAACCGAAGAATCCATACCATCAAGTTTAAGCAATATCATCACTTTATGATAATTTGCTCTTTTTTTTCAAAAGGCAGCAAACTGCTTAAGAAGTGTATCACGTTTACTTTGGTGACAAGAGCCTTACCCCTATGTAGGGATATTTAATAGGGCCTTACTACTTTTTTGTTGAATGAATGAATGAAAGAATAAACAAAGCTTTTCCTAGACTTGAAATAGAATCTATAAGAAAGGGATGGATTGGTAGTAGTAGGAAACTGCCAGGGAAGGAGGGGCACACCTCATCAACAAGGGTACCTGCATAATGAATATTTGTATACCTAACCCTGAATTGTACTTCACATATTTAAAATTTTAAAAAACAGAAAGAGGAAACTTTTCCTAGAAGCTCCCTTCCTCCCCCCTCAAAAAAGTACACCTTCAAATCAATCCAAGATGAGATATTTTTTTTCTTCTCTGCAATTGGAGACAGACAACATTCCACTGACTGATTTTTATAAGCTTTCATTGACAAACCCAGAAAGCAAGAAACGAAGACTCAGAATATTTGCATTACAGAACTAACACTAGAAAATGTACACCTGGTTACAGAATTTTTTAAAATTTAAGCTAAACAATCTTAAGCATCATGAGTGACAAGTCAAAGCTAGGCTTTGTGATACCCTAAACAAACCAAACAAGTTTGGGAGAAAACTCTGTTAGCGCATTTACTATTTTCCAGAGTAGAAAGATAAATACTACTAATCAAAGTCTAAAAACAGTGATCTTTCTTGTAGGCTACACCTCCCACTCATTTACTTATTCATTTACTAATTCATTAATTTCATTGCTTAGCTAATTATTACATTATAATTATTACTGTTATTATTATCACCATCATCACCTACTGTATTCAATAGTTTGCTGGATTCCAAAGTGTATGCCAATAACTTTTTTTTTTAACGTATTCTGTCCTGAGAAAGAAGTACCAGAGTAGAGATGAGGAAATGGTAAATCACACAACATAAGCAAAATTGCAAGTCACCATAAACAAATGCTTTAGACAAATGCTAAATTGACTGATCCTGTTCTCCAGTTGGAACTGAAAGTATCTGTTACCCTGCAGCTTTGAGAAGAGAGTGACCATAATGGGTTTCCCAAAGATCAGTCCCCAAGTGTGTTTTTATTTTTTGTTTACTTTTATAATTTGTTTTATTTGTTTTGAGATGTACTGATAAGCCATGGTCTAGTTTAGTGGTAAGTATTGTAATATGGGTAATGGCACAGGACACAATTATAAACACTGCTTATGTTTAAGGACAGTTAGCCATAGATAAAATAAAAGGATTGAAGAGTTTCTGCTAATGGGAGGAGACACATGAAACACCTGGACAATTTCAATACATTAACAATAAGCAAAATTCAGTAAAAAAGTTAACATATTGGTGACTTTTGGGGGGAGATTATCAGACAGATGATTTTGCAAAAGCTCGAGTACACCTAAATGAATTCTTAAAGACTTTCTTTAGTGTTGTTATAATTTTTCTACTGTGTGGTCTTTAACAGCAATGACATGGTCTTTCTCTCTGTGTATATGTGTGTGTGTGTGTGTTAACTGAGCTGTTTGGAAAGGTAGTGAATGGTGTGTTTAATATTAATTAGACTAATACAGGAGTATTCAACTCTATTTGTATTTGCAAAGGGTCCCTTTGTAAATAATCCTTTTTTGAATATAAATGGGGACAGAGATGGGAACCTTTGAGTTTTCAGTACAGAATACCTTAATCTTCATGATGTTTACAAAACACACCAAAAGAGCATTCTCCATTTCATTCAGTGAGGTGGGAAATTGAAGCTGCTCAGAACAGAACTTCATACAGCATTTTTCTGAAGCTCCCTGTGGCACAGACTCTTGTGAACTGTAGTGTAACACCACACTTAAGCTATACTTTTCTTCCAGAGCTCGATTTTCTTGGAAGCAAACAAAGCTTAAAGTTCAAGGTCCCTCTCATGTAAATCCCAAAGGGATTCAAGGCCTGAAAGAGACTCTAGCAATGTTCTCCTGGTCTTAGGTTTTGGTAAAATTTGCAAAAGATGTTTTAACTGCAATTAATTTTAGAGCACACTTTCTGCTAGTTTTCCCACCTTCACAATTCTCTTCCTAATAGGTATCATTGATGTATATTTTGGATCTGACACAAGTAAAGGTGAGATGGGGGTAGATTTAGATTTTATTTGGATTTAGTAGGATCTATAAATGTGGCTTGTAGTCATGCCTGTGTATGGTTAAGTCACTGCTAATTGCCCTGATGAAGAAATGGCATCCAGTGATATTCCTACTACTGCAATAGATCACAGGGCCTGAAATCTTTCCTTTTTCTTTTTCTTTTTAGAAAGTAGGATTTATTGAGGGAGGAGAAAAGCTCCCACAGTGGGAGGGGGACCCAAAGGTGTTGCCCTGGGTGTGAAATCTTGGTATCAATGTGTCCCATGGTACCCTGCGCCTTAAATATGAGGGAGACCCCAAAGAAATTGGAATTTGCTTAAAAAAAGTCATGTATTTTATCTCACATTTTAACTTCAGTCACCTTCAAAGTCCTCTCCATTTAACAAGCAAACTTAAGTAAACTGGAGACAGTGAAATCCTGCAAAAAAAACCCAAAAGCCCAAAAAGTACTATTCATTTGATGCAATACCCCTATTGAGACACTTCTTTCACTGCCCAAAACAGTTTTTGAACTTGTCAATTTTGGTGCCTTTTAGTGCCTCTACCTTTTTTGTTTTTTGTCTCACCTCTTCCAGATTAGCAAAATGTTTCCCTTTAAGGACTTTTTTCATTGGGGAAACAAACAAACAAAAAAGTCTCTAGGGGCAAGATCAGGTGAATAGGGAGGGTGGGAAACAGGGGTCATGCTGTTCTTGGCTAAAAACAACAACAACAACAACAACAAAACAAAACTGCTGAATATTCAGCACAATGTGGGCAGGTAAATCGCCAATCATGAAATGGTCAAACATGTTGAAAGAGTCTCTCTTCCCCCGTAAAAATATTCACTGAAGCTGAGCACAGTCTCTTACAGCAACACTAGCTGATACACGCATACACTAATAACAGTTCCTAGAACACTTACCTAGTGGGGAAAAACTGTACGGAAAGGGGCCCACTCTCCAAAAAATGATTCCTGTTTTTTTTTTTTCATTAATCAGTATTTTTTACTATGGTTTTGTGGGGTACAGTTAAGGGTTAGGTGTACAATTACGTTTCATTCAGGCACCCTGTTGATAAGAGGTGTTTTCCCATCCCCAGACAGATATTTGCTACTGTTAATCTCATCCCTCTCCCCCCCATAGCTTCTCAGTACCGTCAGTCATTTTCTTATAGTATTGCATTGGATGTTCAAGGTCCATTATATGAGTGAGAACATGTGATATTCGGATCTTTGTTTCTGTGAGAGGTCACTCAGTATTATAGACTCTAGTTCCATCCAGGTTGCAGCGAAATTCATGATTTTGTTCTTTTTTATGGCTGCATAGTATTCCATCATATAAATGTACCACATTTTTTAAATCCAGTCCTCTTTTGATGGGCAGCATGGTTGTTTCCAGGTTCTTGCTATTGTGAACAACGCTGCGATAAACATATGTGTGCAGGTATCTTTTTTATAGAGTGATTTGTGTTCTTCAGGGTATATTCCCAGTAGAGGGATTGCAGGGTCATATGGAAGGTCAATTTTTAGAGCTTTTAGGAATCACCACACTGCTTTCCACAGAGGTTGCACTAGTTTACACTCCGACCAACAGTGTAGAAGTGTTCCCTTTTCACCACACCCTCTCCAGTTGCTGTTATTTTTTGAGTTGTTGATAATTGCCATTCTGACTGGAGTTAGGTGGTATCTCAGTGTGGTTTTGATTTGCATCTCCCTGATGATTAGTGAGGTTGAGCATTTCTTCATGTGTTTGTTGACTGCTCGAATGTCTTCTTTTGCGAAGTGTCTGTTCATATCTTTTGCCCATTTTAAAATGGGGTTGTTTGTTTTCTTCTTTTCAGTACGTTTCAGTTCCTTGTAGATCCAGGATGTTAAGCCTTTGTCAGACCTAGAGTTGGCAAATACTTTTTCCCAGTCTGTAGGCTGTCTCCCTGCTCTCTTGATGGTTTCTTTGGCTTTGCAGAAGCTTGTCAGTTTAATAAGGTCCCATTTGTCTATCTTCTCTCTTATGACCTGTGGGTTTCGGGTTTTGTACAGGAATTGGATGCCAGTTCCGATTTCCATGAGAGTATTTCCTTCCTTTTCTAAGGTTCTTATGGTTTGAGGTTTTACATTTAGGTCTCTGATCCATTTGGAGTTAACCTTTGTGCATGGGGATAGATAGGGGTCCTGTTTCAATCTTCTGCATGTGGTCAGCCAATTTTCCCAGCACCATTTACTGAATAGGTTCTCCTCTCCCCATTGGTAGGTGGTGGGGGTTTTGTCGAAGATGAGTTGGTTGAGAAATTGATGTTTTGCTTCTGGAATCTCAATTCTGTTCCATTGATCTATATGCCTGTTCCTGTACCAATACCAAGCTGTTTTGATGATTGTAGCTTTATAATAAAGTTTGAAGTCTGGTATTGTGATGCCACCTGCTTTGTTTTTTTTTGCTAAGGATTGTTCTGGCTATTCTTGGACGTTTGTGTTTCCATATGAATCCCTGTGTTGCTTTTTCTAGGTCTGAGAAGAATGTTGTTGGTAATTTAATGGCTATTGCATTGAATTTGTAGATTGCCTTAGCTAAGATGGACATCATCACAATGTTGATTTTTCCGATCCATGAGCATGGGATATTTTTCCACTTGTTCATGTCAGCTTTGATTTCTTTGAGCAGTGTTTTGTAATTTTCATTGTAAAGGTCTTTCACGTCTCTGGTTAGGAAGATGCCAAGATATTTCATTTTTTTTGTGGCTATTGTGAATGGAACTGTGTTTTTTATTTGGGTTTCTGTTTGTTTATTATTGGTGTAGAGAAATGCGATTGTCTTTTGTACATTTATTTTGTATCCTGAGACTTTGCCAAAGGCTTTTATCAATGTAAGGAGGACATTGAAAGATTCTCTTGGGTTTTCAAGGTACACCATCATATCATCTGCATAGAGAGATAACTTGACTTCCTCTTTTCCTATTTGAATACCTCTGATTGCCTCCTCTTCTCTGATTGCTTTAGCCAGGACTTCCAATACTATGTTGAACAGGAGGGGAGAGAGTGGGCATCCTTGTCTAGTTCCAGTTTTCAGGGGAGATGGTTCCAATTTTTGTCCATTTAGGAGTATGCTGGCTATGGGTTTCTCGTAGATGGCTTTTACTATTTTGAGGTATGTTCCCCGTATGCCTAGATGTTCAAGGGTTTTTATCAAGAAGGGGTGCTGGATTTTATCAAAAGCTTTTTCTGCATCTAGTGATATGATCATGTGGTTTTTGTTTTGACTTCTGTTGATGTACTTAATTACATTTATGGTTTTACAAATGTTGAACCAGCCTTGCATGCCAGGAATGAAGCCTACTTGGTCATGGTGGATGATTTTTGAGATGTATTGCTGAATCCGGTTTGCTAGGATCTTGTTGAGAATTTTAGCATCTATGTTCATCAAAGTTATTGGCCTGTAGTTCTCTTTCTTTGTTGGATCTTTACCTGACTTGGGTAGCAATGTGATGTTGGCTTCGTAAAATGATTGGTGAGCGTTCCATCTTTTTCAATAGCCTGGAATACCTTCAGTAGGATTGGTATCAGATCCTCCTTGAATGTCTTGTAGAATTCTGCTGGAAAGCCATCCGGACCAGGGCTTTTTTTTGTAGGAAGTTTTCTTATTACGTAGTCAATTTCCTTGATTGTTATTGGCCTATTTAGGGTCTCAATGTCTTCTTGTTCCAACCTAGGTAGGTTGTGTGATGTCAGAAAGTTCTCCATTTCCTTCTGGTTTTCAAGTTTGTTTCCATACAAGTGTACGTAGTAGTCTCTAATGATCTTTTGTATTTCTTCAGGGTCAGATGTGACTTCATCTTTTGTGTTTCTGATTATGCTTATTTGGTTTTTTTCTCATTTTTTTCTTGGTCAGTCTAGCTAGGGGACCATCAATCTTGTTTACCCTTTTGAAGAACCAGCTTTTTGTTTCATTGATTTTTTTGTATTATCTTTTTTGTCTTCTATGTCCTGGATTTGGGCTTTTATTTTGGTGATCTGGATTCTTCTGCTGAAATTAGGGTTTTTGTGGTCTTGCTTTTCCAGCTTCTTTAGGTGGCTTGTTAGGTTGTGAATTTCTGTTCCTTCCATTTTCTTCATGTGTGATTGTAGGGATATAAATTCCCCTCTTACTACAGCTTTCAGGGCATCCCAGAGATTCTGGTAAGATGTTTCTTCATTTTCATTTGTTTCCAGGTATCTTTTGATCCCTGTTTTGATTTCGTCATTGACCCAGGAGTTGTTTAGCATCATGCTGTTTATTGTCAATGTCTTTGTGGGTTTTGGGGGGACTTTGTTGGTGTCAATGTTTATTTTTATTCCATTGTGGTCTGAGAAGGTGTTTGGTAGAATTTCAGTACTTTTAAATTTGCTTATGCTTGATTTATGGCCGAGTATGTGGTCAATCTTAGAATATGTTCCATGTGGTGATGAGTAGAATATGTATTCTGTGGTCTTTGGATGGAGTGTTCTGTAGTTATCAATTAAGTCCATTTGGTCCAAAATCACATTGAGGTTCTGGATCTCCTTGCTGATTTTTTGTCCTGATGATCTGTCTAGGGTTGTGAGTGGGGTATTAAAGTCCCCAGTTATGATAGTGGTAGAGTCAATATCTTTCTTTAGTTTTCCTAGAAGTTGCTTTATGAAAGTTGGCGCACCTATGTTGGGTGCATATATGTTTAGGATAGATATTTCTTGTTGATGGATTGAGCCTTTTATCATTATGTAGTGGCCTTCTGTATCTTTTTTGATTTTTAATAGCTTGAAGGGTATTTTGTCTGAAATTAAGATCGCTACTCCTCTTTTCCTTTGTATTCCGTTTGCCTGAAATTTTGTTTCCCAACCTCTTACTTTGAGTTTGTGGGTGTCCTTTCTAGTGAGGTGAGTCTCTTGAAGGCAATAGATTGTTGCCTGATAATATTTTATCCATTTTGCCATTCTATGTCTTTTCAGTGGTGCATTTAGTCCATTCACATTTAGGCTAATAATTGAAATGCAAGAGTTGATCCCTGTCATAAGGTTCTTACAGAGTTGATCCTGTTTATTTGTTGTCTTTCTTTGGGTTTTGGAGTTGGTTCATGTGTGTTTTTAATCTTTTACCTGTACTCTTGTGAAGAATGCTGTTGTTCTTTTTTCTTTTTCTTCTGTGTTCAGTACTTTCTTAAGTGTTTCTTGTAGAGGTGGTCTGGTGGTAGCGTAGGTTCTTAGGGATTGGATGTCTGGGAAAGATTTCAATTCTCCCTCACTAATGAAGCTTAGTTTGGCTAGGTAGGTTATTCTTGGTTGAAATTGTGTATCTTTTAGAACTTTGAAGATAAGGCTCCAGGGTTTCTGTGGATAATTCTGCTGCTTTTCTAATTGGTTTTCCTGGTAGGTAGTCTGGCCTTTTTCTCTTGCTGCCTTTAGGATTTTTTCTTTCATAGCTACTTTGTTTAGGTGAATTATTATGTGTCTGGGAGTTGGTCTTCTCATTTGTTGTCTTGCAGGGGTTCTCTGAATCTCTTGTGTTTGAATTTTTTCATCCTTATGAGTTGAGAGAAGTTTTCTTGAATGATTTCATGAAATGTTTGTTCCAGTGTGGCTTCTGTTTTCTTTCTGCTTCAGGAAGCCCAATTACTCTTAGATTTGGTCTCTTGAAGTGATCATTCATCTCTTGCAAGTTTGTTCTGTCTTTTTGAGCTTCTTTTCTATGCTTTTGACAGTTTGGGTTAGTTCTGTGTTTTGGTCTTCGAGCTCTGAGATTCTTTCTTCTGCTTGGCTGATTCTGCTTTCCATGCTTATTAGTCTGTTGTTCGTTTCCATCACAATATTCTTTATGCTGTCATTTCTGACAACAGCTCCTTCCTATTTTCCTCTTGTCTCTCCTTAATTTTTTTAATTCTCTCCATTAATGTCTTGATGTCTGGGTTTGTTGCATGTAACCAGTCATTCTGGGGACTCTTCATTGTCTGTGTTCTAGAATCTATTTTCTAAGTATCTGATTTCCCAGGTGTCTGTGTAAGACCTATATTCTTCTTTTGGTTTTTCTTCATTTGTGCGGTTTTTCCCCCTCCCTACTTTTTCCTTCCCTCCACGTCACCGTCTTCTTTAATTCTGTTATTCAGGGGTAAAGGGATTGGTTTTACTTCTGTTTGTTCAGTCTCCTATTCTTTATGTATGTCCTCTTACTTTGTTCAATTCTGAAGTTGCACTGTAGGTTGGAGGTGGTGCTTTTTGCAGTTTTGAGATGTATTTAAGAATAGAGCTGTGATTCAAAATCTGTCTGCAGTTCCTGGTATTTGCTGACAGGCGTGTGGATAATGTGGAACCCACTTCCCACTGTCCTGGATCTGTCCGTGCAGTGGGGCTGTAGGTTTACTCCCTGAAATAAAATGTGGTTAGCAGAGGGGAAAGAATGGAGCAGATAGTGGGTTGAAGAGGGGAGTGGAGAGATAGAGGAGTAAGGGGGGGAAACAAACGAATGTGCCAACAAATAGAGAGAGAGGCCTATACTGAAACAGATAAAAACAATACACCACAGCTATAGTCGGACCAACTCTCATACAAACAAAAATAAAACATATAGTGATGCTAATATACAAGCTAACCAACCACCTTGTTAGTGTGCTGTTCCTCTATACAAAGATATGGTTTACAGAGAGAAGAAAAGAGAAGAAAAGGAAAAGGAAAAAAGAAAAAAGGGAACAATACAGTAGGAATAGAATTAAGTCATTAAACTGATAGAATCAATGAAGTACACTCTGAGACCTTTTGTTTAAGTCCAATGTCCTTTCAGGTCTGATTTCTAGTTTTATTTTCAAGCTGGTAAATTAGTTTGCAGTTAGAGTCAATTGCCCCTGATCTGCTGTGAAGGACAGCTCAGATCAATCTTCCTTCAGCAGTTTGGTCTGTCTTTATCAAGCTTGTTTCTCCCGTTTCGGCATTGTTACCTTGAATCGCCAGCAGGTGGTGCTATCTCATCTGCTCGCCCCAGAGGGGGTGGGGCCAGACAGGAACAAGATGGCTGCCTGCCTCTGAGCAGGCAACAGGAGCCCCACGCCAGGTGGGCAGGACAGTCTCGGACACAGGATAGGTGGCAGCGATCCCAGCTGATCTTCCCTGAAGTGGTTCGTTGTGGATCTCCTCGGGCCGCGTGGTGCAATATGCTACCCCTCCCAGAGGCCGTGGCAGAGGTGGCACCGGCGACGGCAGCGGCAGCGGCGGTGGGGGGAGGGGCGGTGGCCACGGCCACTGCGGGACCGTTTGGAATGCAGTCAAAACTGTCCAGTTGTTCCGATGGCAGCGGCTGAGCTGGGTCTGTAGAGCAGGCTGCGATGCTGGGGTCCCCAGCCCCCCGGGACAAAAGTCAGAGATCCACTGCAGATCTCCCTTGCAGAGTGCTTCAGACACCGGGTTGCCCTGTCGCCATCTTGCCGCATCCCCGATTCCTGTTTTTAAAAATGTCCTCTCTCATATGTGGGTAGTTTCTGGCTCTGTTTCTCCTTAGTGGTTCTTTGTCAAGACAACTGGAATCAAATGGTTCTACCCAAAACCTCATATGTCTTAAAAAAAAAAAAGAAAGCCAAGGCTCAAATTCAATCACTTCAAATGTACTCCTTATTCTCACCAGAAAAGATGTACAAGATTGTAAAGATGGCCACTGCCATGGTTTGAAGGTTTGCCTGCCCTCCAAAATTCTTGTTGAAACCTAGTCCCCAATGCAACAATGTAAAGAGGTGGGGGTTTTGAGGAGGTGGTTATGTCAGCAGGAATTTGCCCACAGGAATAGGATTGATAAACTTATAAAAGAGGTGCAACAGCCAGGCTCAGTGACTCAGCCTGTAATCCCAGCACTTTGGGAGGCCAAGGCGAGTAGATTGCCTGAGCCCGTGGGTTCAAGACCCACCCGGGCAACTTGGCGAGATCTCGTCTCTACAGTAAATCAAAAAAATTAGACGGGCATGGTAGCGCATGCCTGTAATTCTGACTACTTGGAAGGCTGAGGTGAAAGGATCACCTGAGCCCAGCAGGTGGAGGCTGCGGTGACCGGGAGTGTGCCACTGCACTCCAGTCTAGGTGACAGAGTGAGACTCCAAATCAAAAAAAAAAAAGAGGTGCTAGAGAGCTTTGGTCCTCCCAACCTCCTCCATTGAGAACACAGCAACAAGGCACCATCTTGAAGAAGAAAGGGCAGCCCTCACCAGACAATGAACTTGACAGCTCCTTGACCTTGGAATTCCTAACCTCCAGAAATACATCTGTAGTAATTACAAATTACCCAATCTAAGGTATTTTGTTATAGCAGCACAAATGGACTAACACAGTATTATGTTTTTTTCCCAAAATGGTTTTAAAATTGTTTTTCCTAAGGAGTTCTCAAAAAAACACATAAAAAATAGGCAACAAAACAAAGAAGGGACTTTTAAAATAGTCTCTTCATTCTGTGTTAACATTGTATCCCCAGGTGATAGACAGAATGAACTCTTTGTGGCTAAGAGGAAACCCTAGAAAGAAAATTAAACAGTCATAACAGAGAAGATATAATCACATTGTCTAACTACTATAAGGTTTATTAACTGCCATAAGGTTTTCTTCCTTCAGTGAAGCAAAACACCATTCTAGGAAAACATTTCCCAAATCACCCTGGTGGACCATCAGATGCCAGCCAACTGGGAGCCCCCCACCTTGGACATGGGACAGAAGATTGACCTTAGGAATATTCTTTCCTAATAAGCAGCTATAAATCGCAAGCTGGTTCCAGCCAGCTTACATAGACTGCAGACAAAAATGTCTTTGTGCTCTAGAGTTTACCTTTTGATGTAAAAAGTCAAATTCTACCTCATTTTAATGTTAAAACTTCACCCCACAGTGAACATAAAATGCATGATACATATATGTTAACTCACTGAGCACACACTTGACTGTCCCTGAAAATAATCAGAAAATAGTTTTCTCCTTTTTTTTTCCTTCATAGACCTCATGGTCATTTGTTAATACCTAATTATATCTGACAGAAACAACCTCAGACAGATCAATTTGTATCCCTTTGAAATATCTCCACTAATTAAAATATGTATATTTTCATGAAATATTAGATAAATACTATAACTCATATTCCAATTCTCTCCAGTAATAATATGATATTTACTCAAGTAAATTCAGAAATCTTGGAAATATATTTTATTACTTTGAAGCAATTGAAAAAAAAGAGAGTTTATCAATTTTGTTTTCAACAAAATCAGTTTCACAGGTTCCTACATTTTTCTCTACTTATTTTTACCTGTTAGGAAATGTTAATAAATGAATAAAGGCCCTCTTGATATGAAACCAAAAAATAAAGTCTTGCTGATCTTTTAAAAAATATTTTCAATTTACTTTGAAATCGTCTATTAGCATTAATACTTACAAGATTGTGCCAGTTGTAACTAAGTTAACTCACCCTTATTGGAATGGCACAGGAGATTAATACTATATTCATTTTTCAGGACATTGCAAGAGATACCCGGACAGTTTTCTCATGAAGTTTCCTATAGCTTCTTCCATGTAGCTTCAGAAAGAGTGATGTCTTAAATATTTACCGTAGAATAGAGACAGACAGAGGAGAGACACAATCCACAACAGAGAGACGCATTAGTAGAAGCCATTATGCTAATTCCTTCCTTGATCCCCTCCTCTGTGTAGGAGACAGTCAGCCGAGGTCCTGGGAATGCAGTGATAGCCAAGACTCATGCCAGTACTGACCATTGTAGAACTTCAAACTGCTTGAACATACAGAGGAGAGAATATTGAACTCCAATATTCAAATCAGGATATAGCAGGACTCGATGTCTCAGCCTGTAATCCCGTGCCTTTGGGAGGCTGAGGTGAGAGGATTGCTTGAGCCCGCGGGTTTGAGACCCGCCTGGGCAGCGAGACCTCATCTCTACAATAAATCAAAAAATCAGCCGGGCGTGGTAGCGCATGCCTGTAATTCCGGCTACTCGGAAGGCTGAGTCGGAAGGATCGCCGGAGCCCAGCAGGTCAAGGCTGCGGTGGCCAGGAGCGGCCACTGTACTCCAGTCTGGGCAACAGAGTGAGACTACAACTCAAAAAAATTTTAAAAAATAAAAAAGTTTTTAAAAAGTCAGGATATAATCAAAGGCTCAAATTAGCCTTCCCCCTCCCGGGGGAAATGGTGATCAAATGGGCTTGATCTCAGTAGAAAAGATCATTAGGAGCCTGTGAAAGAAGATGTTGGAGAGATGATGTGGAAGGGAAAGGCGTGGCTTGAATGCTGAAATTCATGTTTTTAAATACAATGGAAAATTGAATTTTAGATATAGTCTAGAGTGCCATCTGAGTGAAACTATAAGTACATGCAGCTGCTTGATAAGTTTGCTCAAGCCATAAGTGCATGCGTGAAGCATCGTTTTACCCAGCTGGGTTGCATGAGATTATATAATGGTTCTTTGTTTTTGTTTTGGACATTTAGAATGGAGCATTTCAAAAAAAAAGATGTAGGCCGGGCTCGGTGGCTCAGCCTGTCATCCCAGCGCTTTGGGAGGCCAAAGTGAATGGAATGTCTGAGCCCGCGGGTTCGAGATTCACCCAGGCAAATTGGTGAGACCTCATCTCTACAATAAATCAAAAATTAACCAAGTGTGATAGCACATGCCTGTAGTTCCAGCTACTTGGAAGACTGAGGCAGAAGGATCGCCGGAGCTCAGCAGGTCGAGGCTGCGGTGGTTGGGAGCGTGCCCCTGCACTCCAGTCTGGGCGACAGAGTGAGACTCCAACTCAAAAAAAAAAAAAAAGATGTCATTATCTTTTTTTTCATAAATATGATCTTGGAGGAGGAATTTGAAACATGTAATTTATCAGTTAATCAGGAGAAGTTAATTCCAAAAACATAAGAGCACTGTAGAAAAGTAACGTTTATTCACTTGTTTAGTATGTTTTCTTTGAGTATCTGTTATGTGCCAGGCACTACTCCTATGTCTCAAGAGTAAGATGGGGAACCCAAAAGAAAATTTCTCCACTTTGCATTAAAATGAGTGAGACAGATAAGAAGAGAATAAACAAGTTACTATATGACACAATGAATAGCAGAGAAACAGCCCGGGAAGAAAACTAGAACAGATTGTAGAGAAGAATAGAAGAGTGGGATGGCAAGGGTATTTTAGATACCATGAGTAGGGGAGGAATGTCTGAGGAGGTAAAAAGGCCTGAAGGAAATGAAGCAGGAGCCATGTGAGATCTTGGTGTGGGAGGGGAAGAGAGAGCTTCCAGGCAGAGAGAAAATGATGAGATACCCTACGGTGGGAACTTGATATGTTTGAGAAACATCAAAAAGAACAGTGGGGCAGTCAGCAAACTGAAGTGGAAGGAGGGAAGGACAGAGAGTTTACAACAGAGGCTTTGTCAGAAAAGCCTTTGGATTTTATTCTGAATACCATGGAAACCAGCTGAAGGGTTTTGAGCAGAGGAGTAACAAGATTTGACTTGTATTTTAAAAGGACCTCACTCCTATGTTGGGAAGAAACTGTAGGACACAGGGAAAATAGTTAAAAGGCAAATAGCAATCATTTAAGTTAGGGATTTGGTGACTTGAATAAATGGAAGTAATGAAGATAGTCAAAAGTGGCTAAGTTTCAATTATATTTTGAAAAAAGCCTGTCAGAATTGGCTAACGGCTATCACGTATGAAGTGAGAACATGAACAGAGTTTACGATAACACCAATGTCTGTTATCTAAGCAACTGCATAAGTGGATCTGTCATTTTTCAAACTGGGGACTTTTAGGAGAGAGATAGCCAGGCATGGTGGTGTGCACATGTAGACCCAGTGCTCTGGGAGGCTCAAGCGGGAGGATTTGCTCAAAGTCGGGAGTTCGAGACCAGCCTGGGTAACATAGCAAGACCCCCTCCTCCACCTCTCCAAGCAACTAAAAAAACAGGCAGGCTCTGTGACTCCTGCAGTCCCAGCCACTTGGGAGGCAGAGGCTGGAGTATGACTTGAGCCCAGCAGTTCAAGATTCCAGGGAGCTGTGATCGAACAACTGAACTACAGCCTGGGCAACAGGACAAGACCCCATCTCAAAAAGAAAGAGAGGGGGAATCGATTTGGAGGGGAATGGAGCAAACAAGATAGAGAATCTAAGAAAAAGTTGGAGAGACATTCATTTTCAGTACAAAAATAAGAAGTGAAAGCAGGAAAGCAAGAGGTTAAATAAAAGGTGTAGGTAGAATTCTCAAATGATGCTTTAAATGCAGCAATTGTGATTGATAGAAATTAAAACTTTTTAAAAGTGCAATTACTTGACTTTATAATTGAATACTTCCGTTGTCACAGACGGGGAAATATCCTCACATCATTGCAGACTTTACATAGATTAGCCATTATATTATCATTATATTCCAGTCCCCTGGAGAATTGCTTTACTGGTGTATTAGCATGTCAGTTGCTTAAAGCCCTCAGACAAGTCAAGCACAGTAGGTCTGAGTATTCACATTTCATTGTCAAGGATAAAAGAGAAGTTGTAGCAATCTAAGTGTCTTGCTCACAAAAAAGTGGTGGCAGCCCCAGAAGATAATAATCTTCCATGAGGTGGACAAACAGCCACCATGCTGTTAGATGCTACCGATGTGTCCTCCAAGAGCAATTTATTACTCAGAAGTTTCTCATTTTTGTAGAAAAAAAAATCCTCAGGGGCACAGGTTTCTTTAGTGAATGCTTATGACAGAGCATTTCCTCTTCATTCTGGGTCACAAAGCTGCCTATCTATTAGGGATGGTAAAAGTCAGCTTTGATAAATTGGAAGCCTATTTAAAATTCTCCAGCTCAGAGCTATTATCTCCTTGTGCCTTTTAGTATTTCTCATTTTCTATTTTCAAGCTAATGGGAAAATAGGGAGGAAGCATCCCTTCTAATATAATATACGACTTTGATTGCTGTAGTTTGGTTGCATAACAACTTGTAAGTCACAGATATTGATTACATTAACTTCCAATGGCAGTTTTTATAGCTACAAAATAAATAGCACCAGAGTTGGTCCTAAAAGAAAATATGGTGAGATCATTCTTTGCACGTCAGCCTCAGATCCAATTCCCAACATTACGGCTTCTCAGACCTTTGCTTTCCAGTATTCCTCTCACCATTTTAATAGAACTAACTTTATTAGATATTGGGTCCAATCTTTTATCAATACCCCATAGGAGATAACAACAGTTGTAAGGGTAACTGGTCTTACTTTTAAATCTGAAAAGGAAAAAAGAAAAAGAAGTGTCCAAACTTCTGGGAAGCATTAAGGTTGAAACCAAACCTACTTGCTTTCCATTAAGTGTCTAGGATTAGCTTAGATATCTAGCATGCATGACAGCTCAATTAGGCAACCTCCGCAGAACCAGCAGGTTAAACACTGTCTTACTGAAGAATACGAAATCCAGTTCTGAAGAATTGCAAGTGTAGGTAATTTCTGTCTTGTGAGGTACATCCATCCAGCAAAGTTGTTGCTTAAGCTTTTCCTATTAATATTTACCCCAAATCATCTCCCTTATCAGCAAGCTGAGTTTAAATCTTCAAGTACATTTAAATCTAGCTGACTCTACTAGGATGTTCCACCATTGCCCCAAAATAAAAAGTTTTGAAATTCAAGTTATCTCAGATACCACTAAGCAACCCCAACCTGCAGAGCGGACAGTTCTTCTCAAATCCTTCCATCATTCCCTCTTCTCAGACAAATCTCTTGACCATCCTCAGATGATCCCTCTGCTTTGCAGGACTTCTCTTATTGCTGATCATATTTTATTGTCTTAATCTTCTGCACATTGAGTGGTAATATTCATAGCTAATATCCCAAATTACCTAAACAAAGAAGTTGAATGCTGATTCGATAGACAAACTAACTCTCATAATACCACATCTAGTAAAACATGCCATTTCTGCCTTTGAGAAGTTTTAAGTGTAACTAGCAAGGTATGGAAGGGATTGCTAAGGACATGATGCTTAAATATCTAAGCAGAACTGAAGAGGAACGGGCAGAGGCTCTGCTGGCCCTGAACTCCTGCTTCCTGAAAATCCTCACAAATCCTTCCAACTGAAAGAGCCATTGATTAAAGCTTAAAGATCTGAATCTACACGCTATCTAATATTTGAGAAAACCTGCTTCATTAGATCCAAATATACTCCCCCAAAAAAGATAAAGAGAGAGAAATCACCTTTTCATTAAAATTGCAAAGCACTTTTATTATTATCATTACTATTATTATCATTATCATCATTATCATTATTACTACTGGATCAACATATATACATGAACTATGTTCTTCCATTTGTGATGTTCATGGGACTACAGTTTGTAACGACTTGAAATATTCAGGTAAAAGACACTTTTTTTTTTGGAGCTGGAGTCTCACTCCCGTCGCCCAGACTGGAGTGTAGTGGCACTCTCCCGGCCACCGCAGCCTCGACCCGCTGGGGTCCAGTGATCCTTCTGCCTCAGTCTTCCAAGGAGCCGGAATTACAGGCATGCGCTATCATGCTCGGCTAATTTTTGATTTATTGTAGAGATGAGGTCTCGCCAAGTTGCCCGGGTAGGTCTCGAACCCGCAGGCTCGGGCAATTCACTCACTTCGGCCTCCCAAAGCGCTGGAATTACAAGCTGAGCTACCAAGTCCCGCCAAAGACATTTTTTTAAATAAAGGAAATTCAACCTAGAATACTGTTTTCTCCTTCTTTATGTCTAGAGCAATCATTTGCTTTGTACTCACAATGTTACTCTACTATTGGAAAAAAATCAGTCTTAAATGTAATAGCCTACAGGAAAGCAACAAAATTCACTCAAAAAATGGCAGTCAAAGGAGCTATTATTATCATTGTTAATAATAATACATTTTTATTCTTTTTTTTTTTTTTTGAGTCGGAATCTCACTCTGTCACCCAGGTTGGAGTGTCATGGCACAATCATGGTTCATCACAGCCTCAACTTCTTGGGCTCAGGCCATCCTTCTGTCTCAGCCTCCCAAGTAACTGAGACTACATATAAGATATTAGATGTAGATATAAGGTCTTGCTATGTTGTCCAGGCTGGTCTCAAACTCCTGGTCTCAAGCAATCCTTCTGCTTCAGCCTCCCAAAGTGCTGGGTTATATGCACGATACCATCTTTTTTTTTTTTAAATAAGATGATGAGAAACCAGAAAAAAGAGATTAAGTAATGAAAAGAAAAGGGATTCTGAAAGTGAGCTAGACTGGGGTAATTATCAATTTTATAAGAAAGTGATTTTTTTAAAAAGACTACAGAAGAGGAGTGAGCTCCAAGACAGTCCTTAGAGAAACTCTAACTGCGACTGTCATCTTCTGGAAGCCCACTGACACATTCTTCTCTGGATACCCTGTCATATATCACCTTGCCTTCTTGAAGGAAATATCCTTGCCATATATATTTGTCTCCATGGAGATGTCAACACACGGCTCTCAGAATCCTTCAAACAGTCTAGGTCAATGCCACCAGAGTATTTGGTGAGTGGATTGAATCCACTGAATTAGGCACATATGGGAAGATACATACAGATCTCACTCAGACTGTAATCCCGGCACTTTGGGAGGCCGTGGCAAGTGGATTGCCTGAGCCCACGGTTTCGAAACCAGCCCGGGCAACATGGCAAGACCTTATCTCTACAAAAAACTCAAAACATTAGCCGGGTGTGGTAGTGAGCACCAGAAATTCCGGTTACTTGGAAGGCTGAAGCGGAATGATGGCTGGAGTTTAGCAGGTCGACCCTGGCATGGCTGTAAGCACGTCACTGCACTCCAGCCTGGGTAATGAAGTGAGATTCTGACTCAAAAAAAAAAAAAAAAGTTCTCTACATCAGGGATTCAAGGGAGAAAAGAGGTGGTGGAGCTTTAGAGTAAAACTTACCAGATAGGAAATAAAAGGATGTTGTCATCATGTCCAACAGTCCTTGAAAAAGAGATCTTTAACTTTCTCTCAGCTTGATTAAACCCTAGAAGACTTCCTAATTCTAGGCCACTGACCTCCCTTTCTTTGGAGCATTTACTTTAGAAAACATGTCCATTCTTTATCTGCCCCTTTGAGATATAAATATATTTGAAATCTTCTTAAGTAGATTTACAATCCAAGAATGCTTTTCTCAAAAGCCTGGGAGCCATCCCTTTGAAGTGTAACCATCAAGGAAGATAGCGTCCCCATCTTCCAGTTGGCCTTTGGAGGCTAGGAACCTAACTTCTGTGGAAGCCTTGCTTGGAGTTGTAAAACTACCTCCTGTCATAAAGATAGGGGAGGGTTTACCTTTCCTTTGGGTCAGGTCAATTAGAAAACACAAGTGGCCTAAGATCCTCCCACCACCATCAAGGTGGCAGCCACCATATCTCTGGCCCTTCATCTCAGCATAGTTGAACTGTTTTGATGTACTCTCTCTGCTCTTGCTGGCCAAAGTGCCAGAAAAAAAACAACTTCAATTTGCCCATCTTGTCTAATGTGACTTTCCCCCACTCTTTAACACTGCTGCTTCTACTCCAAGGAAAGGAAATAGATTTTATGCTTAGAGTCTTGCTGTGTCTAATCCCTCCTTGACTGGTGCTTTTGTGGATGCTGCCACTTACTTTTGCTCTGTCAGGGAAGGGGGCACAGGACCCTGCACTGGAGCAGCCCCCAAATGCGATTGTCTCCCAGTCTAGGCAACATCTTGCTCTTTCTTTTTTTCTCTTTTCCTCCCCTTCTTTCTGCCTCTTCCTCCTTCCTCCTTGTCCGTCTCTGTCTTCTCCTCTCTCTCCTTCTTCTTTTTTCTCTCTCTATATATCTCTATCACTATCTCCCACTTACCCCTTACCCCTCTACTCTCACAAGCTCTTTTTGTTTTATTTTTCATTTTTCATCTTTTTTTTTTTGTAAAATAAAACAAAGATATAGAAAACTACATACTACAAACATACAGCTTAGTATATCATTGTAAGGTAAACTTGCCTGTAACAGCACCCAGATCAAGAAATAGAACTTTACCACATAGGTCCCCTTCTAATTGTGCCCCATTCCTTCCTCTCTCCATAAGAAATCCTTATTTTCTGCCGGGGGAGGTGGAGGCATACCTCATCAACAAGGGCACATGCACAACAAACATCAGCATACCCAACCTTCAACTGCACCCCACATCTTTAAAACAACAACAACAAAAAGAAATCATTATCCTGATCTCTACAGTAATCTTCTCCTCGGATTATTTTCCTAATGGTTCTGTCATCAAAGTTTGAGTCCCTAGCATAATAGTTTGGTTTTGCCAAAAATGTATTGTATTTTTGTTGTTGTTGGCAACTGGTTACTTTATTGAATTAGTTTATTATTATTGCAGTCCAGCTCTTTTTCTTAAGTAACATTTGTTTCCCTTTTTCCCTAAAAATCAATTAGGACCTTAATCTTTTTGCTGAGCTCATGCTTCCCTAGGAAATAAAATGAAATCTCTTTCATTCTAATATGAACATGATTCATCCTGTAACCCCCAAAATAGCCATTGAGGCAAGGAGAGCTAAAGGATCAGACTACCTTCTTCAAGGAAAGAGAGGTGAAGATCCAACCGAGACCACAGAAAATAAAATAAAATAATATCTGGGCCTGGTGCAGTGGGTCATGCCATTTGAGAAGCTGAGGCCAAAGGATTGCTTAAGCTCAGGAGTTCAAGACCAGCCTGGGCAACATAGAGAAACCTCATCTCTACACAAAATCAAAAAATTAGCCTGACATGGTGGCACGCACCTGTAGCCCCAAGCTGCTTGGTAGACTGAAGTGGAAGGATCACCTGAACTCTGGAGGCCGAGGCTGCCATGAGCCATGGTCATTGTAATCATACCACTGCACTCCAGAGCCTGGGCAACAGAGTAAGACCTTGACTCCAACAACAACAACAACAACAACAACAACAACAACAACAAACACAGAACAAAATCTACTACTAAAATAGCATGGCCAAATTATTCACCCAGGGAAGAAATGAGATTTTGGCCTCCATTACTTTTCTATGAACAATTCAAGGGTAACTTTCCTGGAACATAAGGCACAGTGTTGGGCAGCCTGTAGACCAGTAACATCACCAAGGAGCTTTCAGAGATGTGGAATCTCAAATCCCATTTAGACCTACCAGGACTGACCTGCGGTACATGGTGATGCTCACTGTAGCTTAAGAAGCCCTGGCGCATAGACAGCAAGCTCTGGAATCAGCCAAGTAATTACAGCAGTTCAGCAGTTTAGCACCATGCATACAGCTAAGCAATTTATATTATCACTAGTTTCCCTCTCTCCCTCCTTCCCTTTCTTCCTCTCTCCACCTCCCTCCCTCCTTCTCTCTCTCTCTCTCTCTCTCTCTCTCTCTCTCTCTCTCTCTCTCATCTCCAGATGAAGAAACAAAGCAATGAAGAACAGTGTAACTTCTCCAAAGTCACAAAGCTAATAAATTGAATCTGGAACATAAATATAAGTTAAATAAAACAAGTTGAAGCCCTAACTCTGCTGATAACTGGATAGGTAACCTTCGCAACTCATCTAAACTTTATATTAGCCTCTTTTCTCATTCAAAAAAATGGAGGGTGTGTATGTCTCCCATAGTTGTATAAAGAAGTATATGCACAAATATTATTTATATTTGCAATGTTTCCAATAGCGTCTGAAGAAAAGTAGCTGTTCTATTCAGAAATGCATGTATTTAATTATGCTGGATAAGAGCTGTGAGATGTGAGTGAAGGTAACACCAACAGGATGTTAAGGAAACAAGACCAAGGAGAATACCTTAATCATCAGATCTTTGGTTGTCAAAACACATGATATATTCCAGGGGCAGAGACTAGAGAAGAAATTCACAGATCAGAGATGTCAAAGAGGAAAGGAAAGAAGTCACAGGAGGAACTGCATACAGGGGCACTTTTTGTTGCCAATTAGCAACCTGCTTTAATTTACTATTTGTATTTATCAAGTCCTCAAGTATGTAAAGTTGGTATAATTGATCATTTTGTCATGCTTTTTTTTTTTACTTTAGGCTTTCCTTTTACCTGATTTTTTGCTCCATTTCTTTTCTTTTCACTTTGTTAGCCAGGGATTTTACTCCATAGGGTAGAAGAAGATGAGAGAAAAAGGTGAAACCTGTTGAGAAGTTGCAAGGTTAAAATCACGTTCCTAGAGTTCTGATACTATCCTGAGCTTGCCAAGTCATGAAGCAAACTGAAAAGCCTCCTGCAGTGTTTTCAAAGGAACCAGATTTTTTTAAAAAATCTAAAAACAGCAGCATGAGGTGTGAGAGACGTCATGCTGCTGCAAAGATGCTCGTTCCCTTTAACCCAGATACACGTACAGTATACAAGAGCATACGTCCACCCCTTTACATAGACACACATGTACACACACACACACACACACACACACACACACACACACACATACACACCTTTATAAACCCTCCCCATCTATCTGTTTCCAATATTTTCCTTTGCCAGCCACCAGACTTGAGGCTTGGAAATCGCACGGTATGCAATATAAATGGAAAACAAAGTTGATTGAAATCTATTTTTGCTTTGAGATTGATCACCAAGCTCATGCAGCATGGGGGCATCCCACAGAGCAGGCTGGGAACACTGCTAGGGCTCGTAATACCATTTGAGTCACCAATTTCCTAATTATCACCTACTGACTACTCCCTAAATGAACGTGTTCATGTATTTTACAGTATTAATGGATCTTTTATTAGCAATTATGTTCCAGAATTGCTTTTCATATAAAAGCCCTGCGCCAACTGTTTCATCCTATTGATCTTACCTCACTGTGCTCCTTACACTCATTTCAAATGGCTAATAACTTGCTAATATAACTTTGCAGGTACATTTTGTACCTTTCTCTCCACCGATTGTAGACATACCAGCTCATTAAACACTGTGAAAGAACACAAGCTAAAGCTCTTTCTTTTAACAAGCCAACAGTGTGAAGCCAAAGTCTAAGCCCTTTTCCCGTAATGATCTTGACGCACCACCTCCATAATTCCAGGAGGTAGGATGTTAGGGGGGAACGTATCACCGAGCTTCTTCTACAAAGGATAATTAATATATGGGTGGTCTTTTCAGAGTTTTTTTCAGATGTTGTTTTAATCTGCTCATTTCTGTCTTGTGTCGTGTCCAGGTCTTGTCCGTGCAGCTAGCCGGCTGAAGAAGAAACACACCAAGGTCAGCTACTGAACAACGAAACTTGTGTCAAGGCACACGTTCACATTCATATAACTTGTTCTAACCCATCTCTACTCCCAGCAACACATAAAAGAACAAGTTGCTGTCACTCGGCAAAACAGCATCGAGGATGGTGTGACTCAGCAGGAATCCTCACGGGATGGTGGCTGCTAAAACAGTCACTCACTATCAAACACAGGAATTTTTTATTCCCAGTGGTCTTTGTGAATGCATTTGATTCTTTGGGGTTAGGTTGGGACGAAAGGTGTTTGCATTAGTCCCGACTGTTTAATAAACTGTTTACAGGAAAGAAAGAAATATGCCTGAAGTTGTTTATATATTCAGTAAGAAAATAGAGCCAGTTAACAGTAGAACCAGTAAGAATGTAGTAGAATCTCTTACTGAATTTACTGTATATTTATATTAAGCAGATATTGCATACCTGTCAGAACACAGAGCTTAATTTGAATTCCATTACTCCAGTCACATTTACACAAGATGACACAATTGTTTGATAATTGTATTCTTTTATTATACCCACTACTTACACTTTCAAATACAATCAGTCAGATCTTACAAACAGTGGTTTTCATAGGAGACTCTTTTAGTGAAAGCCTGCTTCCAAAAACTTCACTCAGTGAAAACCTCACTGACTTAATTCACTTACAGATATTTTCATAACCTCTCTCACACGAACATAAATGTTCATGGGTTACATCCAAGAAGTTAACAAGCCTGAGATAACAACTTAGCCAAGCCATGGAACTCAATTCCTGCTCCATTGTGAGGGAGAACACGTGATGCTAGCAAAATAACGAAATGCAATACATCAAACTGTCTGCCTAGAGAACTCAACTTGTTCAGAATATATTAACTTAAGCCGCCAATTCGGAGAGTTAAAACGCAAATGAACATGGCTGCATTACTAATTCCATCTAGTTTTCACGACAGCATTGGTTTTAAGTGATTGTAACACAGAGACAGTGGCTCTCACCACAGTGATCCTAGCATGCTTTGTACACATTGTTTTTTCAGCCTTGTCTTCAATGTATTTATTTCTGTGAAAGGATTTTTCCATCTGGTGATTCCAAGCCCCTTGTAGTTAGGGAGCCTATTCATTGTTTTCATAAATGTTTGCCAAATGAATAAATTCATTAGTCATGTGTGGATTAATGACGGGGATACATTTTGAGGAAAGCATCATTAGGTGATTTCATTGTTGTGCAAATAACATAGAGCACATTTACACATAGATGGTGTAGCCTACTATATACCTAGGCTCTTTGGTTTAGCCTGTTGCTTTTGGCTAAAAACTTGTGCAGCATGTGACTGTACTGAATATTGTAGGCAATAATAATGCAGTGGTATTTTTATATCCAAACATATCTAAGCATGGAAGAAGTACAGTAAATTAAACATTTTTTAAATGGTCCACCTGGGTAGGGCACTTACTTTGAATAAAGACTGCAGGACTAGAAGTTGCTCTGGAAGAATCAGTGATGGAGTGGTGGGTGATTGTGGAGACCCAAGACATTACTACACAACTGTAGACATTATAAACACTCATTACTTGGGCTACACCACGTTTATACAAAAATATTTTTCTTTCTCTAATAATAAATTAAGCTTAGCTTACTGCAAGTTTTTACTTTTTAAACCTTTTTACTCTTGTAATGACACAACTTAAAACACAACCACATACAGTTGTATAAAATATTTAAGATATTTTTATTCTATAAACTTTCTTTATAAAATTTTCTCTTTTTTAATTCTTAAAACTGCTTTGTTAAAAACACAAATACACACATTAGCCTAGCCTACACAGGGTCAAGTTAACCAAGATATTACTATAGGCGACTGGAATTTTCCAGCTCCACTGTGATCTTACAGGACCACCATTGTATACGCAGATTGTTATTGACTGAAACTTTGTTATGCAGTCAATGCTTAACTGCAGTTGTAAACATTTCCATTCTCTTTTCAAATGACTTGCGCTCTTCATTTCTACATTTTATTATGTGTTTGGTATTAATACTATGTTATGTTTGCAGATATCTTAAATTTCAAATCTATGATCTAACTTTATCTTGCTAATCATTGTCCAGATTATTTCAAATGGAAGTTTGACCATGAAGTCTTTGTTAATGTCCCTAGTGGTTACGACCTCTTCTTCCTTTGAATACCTATAGCACTTGAAACGTGTTTGTCTCGGAGCCTTTCTTACTCTCTTTCATTTATAGTTATTTCTATAATTCTTCTATTTGCCCAACTCACAACAGATTAAAATTTCCTCAAAAGCAGGAACCACCTTTTAATCAACTGAAGAGTTCAGCATGCTGCACATTCGTGATAGTGTCAGATCCAACGCTGCTTAACCAAAATTATTGGTAACAATATATGGTTCAATACTGTAAAAGATATCTTAATGGTTTCTAAGGATGAATAAATAAGACATATTACCTGCTTATGAAAGTGCCTGACCTAGAAATAAAATTAAAATCCATAAAATGGGGACTAATTTGCAAGAAAGATATATATATGAGCTAAAGTAGCTATATATATCTGCATAGAGGAGAGAAATAAAATTTTAAGGAAACATGAAACATAATCTATGACAGACAAATATTAGGAGCTCTACTGTAGAACAGATGAATGAGCTCTGGCATTTGCTAGTTCATGTGCCCCTGACAAGATTGCATTGCCTTTTGAGCTCTCTGTAAAATGAACATAATTATGCCCAACTTATTTAGTTATTCTGAGAAAAATGAGATTTACGAAACTTCCTCTAAACACTAAGATGCTACATAAACATAAGATGTGGTTTTTAAATACACAGAGGAATAGGAGGAAATGTTGACAGGTGGAAAGGGTAAGGTCATACTAACATTCTTAAAGCCAAACAGAGCAGCTTGGATTTGATGAAGCAGAAAGAACATGCAAATAGGTCTTCGATATGTGAGACAACATTATAAAAGTAGTATAGGGTGCATATCCCAAAGGTAATCCACAGGCACTGGTGACTGAGAGACCAGAATCAAGGAGTCTAAGCTAGGAGACAGCTGTAGGAATTTAGTCAAGAGATTACTGAAACCTGACCAAAGCAATGGTGCCTAGAATGCAAAGGGGAAACCCTGAGAGACATTCTAATAGAATATGGACTAGAACTTGATGAACACACAGGAATACGATAGAAGAAGGTGATAGGTGAGTAAAACTGAGAGACAAGGAAAACGGACGGTGGCACGAGTAATAGATGGGAAGACTAAAAGGGAACTCCATGCAGTAGCTTATGTTGGATACAAAGTTGGAACCAGTGGTCAGAATCTGAAATCTGGGATCTTACCAAATTCTTGTAGTGCAACCACAGAGATTTTAGAGAAATTAGGTAGGTTATTATTCAGAAAAGTTGATCCAGCCCTCAACTCTCTGGATGAAAAAAATGCATTGTCTCAAGTGATAATATTCTTAAAAAGCATACTCATAACTTAAAGATAATATTAGACCTGGCATTTTTTACTCTTGCAACTCTTTATGATATTCCATTCTGTTTACTTAAAAATAATCTTCCTTATATAGATGGGAACAATTTTTATTTTCAAAACCTAAGCAAATTATAGCAGGGGTCAGTGGCTCAGTTTGTAATCCCAGCACTTTGGGAGGCCGAGGCGAGTGGATTGCCTGAGCCCGCGAGTTTGAAACCCACTCAGGCAACTTGGCAATACCTTGTCTCTACAATAAGTCAAAAATTAGCCAGGTGTGGTAGCACACGCCTGTAGTTCCGGCTACTTGGAAGGCTGAGGAGGAAGGATTACCAGAACGCAGCAGGTCGAGGATGTGGTGGCGGGGAGCATGCCACTGCACTCCAGTCTCGGTGACAGAGTGAAACTCTAACTAAAAAAAAAAAAAGAAAAAGAAAAAAATCTAAGCAAATTATGTACTGGATACCTAGAATTATTACAAATCTAAAGGGATGCAAAACAGGCAATAAAAAATTTTACACATGCTCACTAGGTACTTACAATCTAAAAGCGGAAATACAGGTCCTCAGTCCATCCTAGGTCTTTAAAGAGATCTTTTAATTTCAGAATCAGTTGTGCCTAATTCTTGAGTTAATTGTGGCCAAAGGGATAATTTTAACAAGGAAGGAATTCACGTTTCTTTGAAGATCCAGTGTCTGGTGCAAGCCTCAGTCACTTGTAAACCTACTAAATTGAAATCTAACCTTCCCTCTGCCAATTGTACAAGGGCTGGGTTCCTGCCTCAGTTTCTCTGTTGAGCCCTCCTGCTCTGAACTTTATTATTTTGACTACCAATCTAGATCTTATTAGGTCTATCCTGCTACTTAAATTTTATCTACAGCCTGGCCTGTCCATAAATATACTTCAAGTGTATTATGTCTCCTGGATTCCTCTATTATGCTCTCATCAGATTTTGTCATTCTTTCCTTCAACAAATTCTTACTGAGCATCTAGCAGATTCCATGTTGGCCTTCAAATACTGTTACCTGCCTGAATCAAGCTTAGCCTTTCTAACAATTCTGCATTGAACCTCTTGCAATACTCTAATAGGATTAAGACCTATAGCCAAGTCTGTTACTCACCCCTCAAATCCAGTCTAGTTCTTGCTTCTAATGCCTTTTCGTCCCATTAGTCTGTGTTGTGAGGGTTCCAGCATGCATTGTGGCTGGATCTGCAAAAGTCATTCACGATACAAGGGCTATTTATGTAATCAGTATATACAGATATTAGGTTCCAAATGGGAGACAATCTAAGGAAATGAAAACAAGTATGTAGTGTCCTATGTTGTAATATATGCATTTTACAATATTCTCTATGCATTTGCTTGAATACAGTCTCACAACTCAATGATGTTTCTTAATTTCTTTCACCTCCTCCTGGTTTACAACTCCATACAATCCCCACTTACCTACCCGTTCAATCTTTGTTCTCTTGATAAACACCAACTTCCTTTTTATGACCAAGCTCTGGCACAATTTGTTGTCTGCAATCTTCCCTTCAGAGCAAATCATTCCTGCTTCTGTGGAAGCTTGAAAAAAAGCGTGAATTATGAAATTCAGATCTTCTCATTCTGGATACCACAAACTTAATGAAACTGTCTAGATAATCCCACCTATCTAGATATCTACATAAGAAAATACCCGAGTGACTAAAAAGTTTACTTAACTACAAACCTTATGAGGACAGCAAAATATTTAGTTAAGAGTGGCAATCTCCTCTTAAGAAATATATATACAATATATAATTATTTTTTATGATTACATAAAATAATTCTGCTTAAAAAGCTGTACAGTCAGTCAGGTTATGATACTAATCCTGTTAATCCTCATTAAGAAATGGTGAAAACCTTTAGTTTAATATGGTACCAGTCCACCTGGGATGCCTGGGTTTTTGTTGTTTTTGTTGTTGCTATTGTTGTGTCAAAGTTATGTTGATCTTCCATAGACCTCACACAATTCTTGTCTTCTAAAAGTCTACTCACAGATGTTATTCTCTTATGATGGAATACTTCTCCTCAATGTTCCCTTTTTAAATTGCTGGATTTTGATCATCAGTCCCTAATCTGGTGCAGAGACAAGTCTATCATTCACAAAAGTGAGCATGTGTACTCATCTTTCTCCTGAGCACAAGACTTGATTATATCTCCAGTGGAATGCAGGTAGGAGCCACCTCATGGGAACTTTCACAAATGATTCTCCATACCTTGCTTCTTTTTTGACTGACAGGAAGAACGATGACTTTGAGGACCACCATGTGAGTCATGGGTTATAAGTCTGGGCTTCTATATCACTATTGTAGAAGAGCTATCTACCAACGTGAAACTCCTGTTTGGGCATCGTGGGAGAGAAAAATATACTTGTAATAATCCACTGAAATTTGGGGTATACCTACAATAGCAGTTAACATTTTTAAAATTTGACATACAACTTATCAACAATAAAGACACAAGTTTTATAGGTAGATATGCATGTGAACATACACAAAAATGCTAACAATGGGGGGAAATTAACATTTGTACACTTTGTCCAATGATTTCATTGGACTTGCTTTTCTAACTTTCCCTGTTATATCCTCTATGCTTAAATCTTCAAAGGGAAAATCATACATGAAGGGTACTAAGAATTATGAATATAAGCTCATGCAATCAATCATCAATAGGTGTATGTAAAGTAATTTCCAGTTCTTACATTCATCTTTCAGGACTGGGATTGAAAGTATCTTGCTATGAACTGACACAACAAAGAAACAGAGCATTCCCTAATTTTCTACACACCAACATGACTTCAAGTTGGACTTCTGAGCTTGCCAGGAGGGAAGGAGGTTCGGATGTACATCCCTTAGATCTATTCTTCTTATTGGTTCTGTTCCACTTTGTTTATTGTTCAGACTGCCCAGAAGGTGATGACTGTGGTGAAGAAGTCATGTTCATTATGAAAATGTTCATCAGATTTTAAAGAAGATGTTCATGGCCTGGTGCCCATGGTGCCTTCATGAGCAGCACAGAACTTTGAAACAATCATGAAGGCCATGAAGTGAGAACAGAAGTTACGTGCTGCCCCCAGGATGGAGCCAAAATGCCACTTTGGGTATCCAAGTGGTTGGTGCTTCTTCTTCCATTTGTCTTGCTCCTAAATCCAATGCATCCATTGTCCCTTCACAAAGATTCTGCATCCTGGGAAAGGAGGCCTGGATGGGGGTGGTGAGAATGATGGTTTCCTCCTTCCAAAGCTGACGCTTGGTGAGCTTTGCAGCGTGACAAGCAGAGCCTGAAATTCCTCCTCACTGAGGGTCGGCTTGGGTGATGGAAGGGCCTCTCCTGAGGACAAGGATTCAGAAAACAGTGTGCCTTTTCCTGAGACTCTGGTTGACTGGTATTGACTTAAAGGGTTGAGGTTTCTGTTGAGTACTGGTGCTGTGGTTCAAGCAGATGTGATGGCTCCTTTGCTGGAGTGCCTGCCGCTGCCACAAGGGTGTCTTGGCATGTGCAGGCTGTCAAAGGGCCAGTTCCCAAGGCTCCCATTTGACCATCACATGCTGGAGCTCCTTGCCCCTCCATTGAATAAGGTGTCATGTGACCTTATGCTCCCCCACACCCTGCAATTGCTGCTAAGATGTTTCAGGTTATAGCTGAGTAGAGTTCTTGAATGGCAATATTGCCAGACCAGTGTGTTCAGTGTCCTTTTCATCCCAACGTTTTCCTTGATATGAGGTTAGAAAGGCATCTCTGTGAAAGCTCCTGTCCTGGAATTGGTCCTGTTGATGCATGACTCATAAGTTTCAGAGGAAGATGAGAGATCTCTTCTTTCCAGCAGAACCTGGGTGGGCTGGAAGTGCTCCAGGAGACTATCTTACAGTAGTTCACATGAAGACTGTCAACTTAGATTGGCATAGTCAAAACTATAAATGTGGTGGCTAAAAACCTGTCTTAGCTGCAGGTCTCCCTTGTCCATGGGGGGATACTCTCCAAGAACCCCAGTGAATGCCTGAAACCAAAGATAGTACCAAACCCAATTGCCATCAGTTAGAACACATTTCTGTTCATGACTTCTCCCCCACAAATTTAGTGCCTTTCCATCTTAACTAAGAACTTATGCACAGTGGCCATAAGTTTTGCAGTTTTATGTGGGACATCAATTTCTTTCTCCTTCTTCACAATTTTGTAGAAAGAGGATTTACTCTTACCATAGATCTTAACCATTGCCGCATACGATATTTTTTCTTATTAGATTAAAAACTTTTATTGTTTTTAGCCTAAAGGAAGAACTTTATGGATGCTCTTTGGCATATCCAAATCCCTGGTATCACTACTTCCACTTTGAGCCTTAAATGAAATAAAGGTTACTTGAAAATACGCACTGTGATAGTGCAATAGTCGATCTGATGAGACATCTATCAGGCAGGTAGGTAGACAGCGTAAATGTGTTGGACAACGGGCTTGTTCCATCCTGGGAGGGACAGAGCAAGATAGTGTGAGGTTGTATCATGCTATTCAGAATAATGTGCAGTTTAAAATTTTGAGTGGTTTGCTTTTGAAAGCTGTCATTTATTTTTGAACCACAGTTGACTCTGGATAACTGAAACTGCTAAAAGTGATACCAGGGATAAGGGAGACTACTGTATGTCTCTGTCCCCTTCATCTGCCCATGGAGAGGTACACCTGCCTCTGTTGTCTGGGGCCCCTGCCTTGACAGGTGACTCTTACCTAGTATGGCAGGTATTTTCCTCTGGGTCCTATCTTAGTGCTTAGAATTTCAGACAAGCATGACACATTTTACTAACACTCATCTCTGCTATGTTAGAAGTCTGTACACATTACTTTATATATTCTGCCCAGGATAAGTAATTCTGATTCCATCTTTTCACACAAGTATCTGTTCCCATATGCAATACTATCACAGGGTTTCTGACCCGGAAGTAGAGTGCCTATAAAATGTTGTGAACAGTAAAGGAGAAGCTTCTTAAATTAGGAGTTAGTTCCCAGGCCTCTTTTCCTCAATAATATTACCAGAAAATATGTATTAAGTGTCTATGTGTACAAGGCACTGTGCTTGGCTCTAGCTGTGAGCAAAGTGGGCTTGGCTTCTTCCCTTGTGGAGTTTCAAGACCAGCCAAATATGCTGAAAGGAAGTAATAAGGAAGGTAGATTCTGTTCTCATTTCCAGGAATTACACTTTTGTGATGGTTTTCTGAACTGAAAGGACATATCTGCTTAATATCACTAATAGTTTGAAGTAGCTAAGCAGTATAATATTTAAAATATTCACATTCTGTGTCACAAGGATCACAACAAAACTTGTGTATGTCATGACGTATTTACCTTCTATTTTTATAAAAAACTTCTACATATTTCAGCACAAGAAGTATATTTTACTTATTGTTTTAATTGCCAAACATAATACTTGGCATATGTTAAGCACTCAATAAACATTTGTTAGGTGATTTCCACAAATAGTTCTGTGGCCAGGATACCAGGGTACTATTTCTGCTGGCATAAAAGGTGACTGTCTTCGTTTATCACTCTTTACTACTTATATGAAAATCCTGGACATGTTACATGCTGATTGTGAAAAGGGTTCAACCAACCCTAGCAGGAATCTCATCATTAAACTTGCTGTTTTCAGTTCTGACTCAAATCTCCTTTCTTCTTGCACTGTTGCCAACATCTCAAACACATTTCTAACTCATGAACATTATTTCTGGGTATATCCACCTACTCACATGGGGAAAAAAATTCAGCAGGGCAAGCTTATATACCTGCCCTTATTTCAAGAGAAGTGACTGTGAGGATATATTCATCAATCACTCTCCAGAAAGCGATGAGAGGTGTAAAATCTTTGGGAAATCAATAATAAGGTGTGCAGGAGACAGATAGTAGAAACTCGAAAATCTCAGTAATTTCAGTGATAGGACTTTCTTACTCTAGATATTACATGAAACATCAAAATATTACTGGAAATTTTAAAAATAACAAATTCCAAATGACTACTGAGTAGAGTTTTCAGATCATCTTTGGCACAACCTAACCAACTGGTCTTACATTGACAGGAACTTTTTCCAAAAGCATAATTAAAACTTAGTTACTGGGGACCAGAAAATACTTCTGCACAAATTTTTCAAAAAATATGTCGTTTTTAAAGTACAATTTTGACTTAGATTTTTATTTTGTAGTTCCATGATGAGAAACCATCTTTATATTTCTGTCAAATGCTTAGCAAGCACACACACATATACACACACGTGGATATACATATATGTATGTATAAATACAAATACACACAGACACACACACACACTCTTGTCATAATTGGAGGTTTTGTCAGTATGAAAATTATAAATTGTTTAAGGGATAGTCATATCATATTTTAAAAGGGGTTTCATTTCTTATACTCTTTAAAGCTTTTACCATTATTAGCTCATAAAAAACAAACAAAATAATACCTGTACATTCCTCATATTGAATTGACAATTTAAAAACATTCAACCATTTTCAATGAGGATCAAAAATTAATTTGAAAAATTTTTTTAACGTTTGAAAACTTTCTGAAATAAGAACAAGTAATACCATTAACTAGGTGGTTTTGTCATAAAGATAGATTCACATGAAAAAGTCAGATACTCTGACTTTCAAATCAAAATTGCACTAATCTGCATGGCTTCCCATAAATAATAAAATCCAAAGCAATGCTTATATTAACTATTGAGCCATATTATACTGCTTATGGTGTTATTCAAGAACTAAAACTATCCATTTCACTTAAAAAGGTGAGGTGCCATATAATATTTTAAGCTGAAATACACTGTGGCATACCAGAAGAGATAAGGAGAATAATAATAATAATAATACATTAATGTATCAGAAAATTTAAGTTTTTTGTGGCAAGAAAAGCATAACTAATGAAAAAACAAAATTAAATTAAAGACAGTATTTTCCAGATGCATATATACATATATAGGTCAACAACAAAAAAACTCCTTAAAGTGAGAGATGAAATCCTTTTAGGAATTAACCTTGACTCTGGAAGGCAACACTGTTACAAGAACAGCTGCATTGACTAGGTGAAGACAAAGTGGTATAAGCCTCCAAGTCATTCATAATTCTAACTCCTGTCCCCATAGTTCATATACCTTAAAATGTAAGTCTGAGTGTATGCTCCTACAAAAAATTCCACCCTTTACCCTCAAATGTCAAGGTTATCTTATGGCAGGTGATGAATAGAACCTTCGGTTGATCCTGAGAAGGAATTCAATTTGATTTCTCCTGAGGCAGCATCATGCAACACACACATTATCTATCCCTTGAGCTGAAATGACTAGGCGTTCAAGTGAAGAAGAGTTCAAACACACAGTAAATACATCTCTGGGACTATCGAATTGCCATGCAAATCTGACTACAAAATTTTAAGAAACTCATATAAAACCCAAAGCTGAGTTACAATATGCTGAACATATGGATGCATACACTGATTGTAATCAGCTCTACAAGGAAAAAAAATTAAAGGAATCTATGTGAAAATAAGTCACCAAAACTGTAGTGAATTTCGGTCATCGGTCAACCTTTCCCACAAGGGAGGATCATATTTAGTGCTTAGGGAAAGGGACAGGGCAACAATAGTGAAGAGGTCACCACGAGTTCCTCCTTCCCTCCTAGACTCAGGTCCCCTGACAATGTGAGGAGGGTCTTTCTGTTTGTTTACTTTTCCTTCTCCTCATATCATTTGTCTCTGTTTACAGTCCTTTTTTTATTAAGCCAAGATCACAAAAGTGGCTGCTCAGCGTTTTGTTTTCTTAAATTGACATGACATTACAAACACATTCAAAGCAACTATCATCACACTAGGCAAGACTGTCACCCCGCTGCTCTGGGGGGACCTTCACTTTTGATGCTTCCCTGAAATTATTTTATGCCGGAGAAGTGAAAATGTGGCCATGATCTTCTGAGTGTCACAAATCATACACAGAGTAAAAAGCAAATGTCATTTTTGAATTAGAATTCAAAAAATGTCATTAACTAGTTCTCCTGGTGGTATCTCTTATAATCAAAACATTTGCTTTCATTAAAAAATAGTAGAAGAGATTTACGGTTCTTAGTGAGATGTTCTACTATCTTGGTTAAATTTATTCCAAAGTATTTACTCTCTTTGATGCTATTCTAAATTAGATCTTTAAAACATTTATATCAGATAGTCCCCTGATTTTTGTATGTTGATTTTGTATTCTGCAATTTTACTGAATTTGTTTATTAACATTAACAGTTTTGGGGTGGCATCTTTAGAGTTTTCTATATATAAAATCACATTATTTGCAAACAGAAATAGTTTTACTTCTCAATTTCCAATTTGGGTGTCTTTTATTCCTTTTTTCTTGCCTAAATTCTCTGGCCAGGATTTCCAGAACTGTGCTGAATTGAATTAGTAAGAGTCGATATCCTTATCTTGTTTCTAATCTTTGAGGAAAAACTTTCATCTTTTCACCATAGACTATGGTGTTAGCTGTGGATTTGTCATTTATGACCTTCTTTAGATTGGGGTACATTTTTTTTCTATACATAATTTGTTGTGAGTTTTTAACATGAAAGTGTGTTAAATTTTATCACATGCTTTTTATGCATGTATTGAAATGATATGATTTTTATCTCTCACACAATTAATATGATGTATCACATTTATTGACTTGTGTATGTTGAATCCTGGCATCCCAGGGAAAAATCCTACTTAATAATGATGTATCAATATTATAATGTGTATTGATGAAAGAAGTTGAAGATGACATGAATAAATGCAAAGCTATCTTGTGTTCATGAGTTGGAAGAATTAGCATTGTTAAAAATGCCCAAATTACCCAAAGGGATTTACAGAGTTAATGCAATTCCAATCAAAGTTCAAATGATATTCTTTGTAGAAATAAAGACAATCCTAAATTCTTAGGGCACTACAAAAGACCTGAAAGAGCTACAGCAATATTGAGCAAGAACAAAACTATAGGCAGCACACTTCCTGATTTCAAATAATATTACAAAGAGATAGTAATCAAAGCAGTGTGCTGTAGTGCTTGCATAAAAACAGACACACAGAACAATGGAACAGAATACAGATCCCTGCATTTATGATCAACTGATTTCATCAAAGATGCCAAAATATGCAATGGGAAAAAAGAGATTTCTTCAATAAATGGTGCTACCAAAACTGTATATTCTCACATACAGAAGAATAAAAATGAACCCTTACACCATAAATCAGCATAAAATGTATTTTAAACTTAAATGTATTTTAAAACTTAAATGTAGGAACAGAAAGCATAAAGCTAATAGAAGAAATCTCAGGGAAAATGCCACTGATGTTGGTTTGGGTAATGATTTTTTTTTATTTGTAAAAGCACGTGCAACAAAAGCAAAAATAAACAAAGCTACATTGGTCTAAAAAGCTTCTGCACAGCAAAGAAAACAGTCAACATAATGAAAAGGTAGCCTATGAATTTCATAAAATATTTGCAGACTATGTATCCTTTAATAGGTTAATATCCAAAATATATAAGAAATTCGTACAACTCAGCAGCAAAAGGCCAAATAACTCATGCAATAAATGAACAGAGCCTGAATAGACATTTTTCCAATAAGGACATGTAAATGACCAGCAAGTGTATGAAAAGGTACTCAACATAACTAAACGTCAGTGAGATGCAAATAAAAATGACAATGAGAAATTACCCCTACACCTGCTAGAATTACTGTTATCAAAAAGTCAAAATACCCTAAGTGTTGTCAAAGACATAGAGAAAAGTGAACCCCTGTGCTCTGTTGGTGGGAAGGTGAATTGGTACAGTCATCACGAATAAAAGTATAGAGGCTTCTCAGGAAACTAAAAATAGAACCATCATAATTCAGCTGTCCCACATCTGTGTATATATTCAAAGGAAATAAAATAACTATTTCAAAGAGATGTGCACTCCCATGTTCATTTTAGCATTATTCACAACAGCAAGATACGGAAACAACCTAAATGTCCTCTTACAGAAGAATGGATAAAGAAAATGTCCTTCTTGAACCAAATTCTCACCTTCACAGCAACTTGGATGGACTTAGAGTCTATAATACTGAGACACCTATCACAGAAACAAAGAACTGAATATCACATGTTCTCATTCATAAGCGGAACGCGAACAGTTATTGTAATACTACAAGAAAAGGATTGGCAGTAGTGGGAAAATGCCAGGGGGAGGGGGAATGGGAGAGATGGGATTGGCAACTGTAGGAATCTGCCAGGGTAGAGGGGGCACACCTCATCAACAGGGGTACCTGCATAATGAACATTTGTATACCTAACCCTGAGTTGTACTCCACATTTTAAAAATAAATTTTTAATAAATAAAAAGATGCACTTTTTAAAAAATAAGGAACCTCTGCCATTTGCACCAAAATGAATGAAACTGGAGGCTATCATACAAAGTGAAATAAGCCAGACAAAGAATTCCATTAAACAATGAGCAGGGAACTAGAATAGGAATTTCTCAAAAGAAGACACATGAGGGACTAACAGGTCTATTTAAAAAATGCTCATCACTAATCATCAGAGAAATGAAAATCAATCATGCAATATCATCTTACTCCAGTCAGAATAGCTACTATTTAAAACACAAAACATAGGTATTGGCAAGGGTGCAAAGAAAAGGCAACTCTTAAACACTGATGGGGGCAATGTATACCAATACAGCCACTATAGAAAATAGTATGGGAATTTATCAAAAAAATAAAATGACTGTTACATCCATCCATCTCACTACTGAGCATTTACACAAAGGAAAAGAAATTAATGTATCAACGGGTTACCTGAATTTTCATGCTTATTCAGCACTATTCATAATAGCAAATATATGGAATCAACCTAAGTGTTCTTCAACAGAGGAAGGAATAAACAAAACATCGTATATATACACAACAGAATACTACTCAACTATAAAAAATGAAATCGTGTCATTTGCATCAACATGGGTCATTATCTTAAGAAGAATAAGTCAGGTACACACAGACACACAAAAACAAGTACATAGAGGTAGCAAATGGAAAAACAGATAACAAAGACTGGGAAGGGTGAGCAGGGGAGAGGGAGAATGAAGAGCAGTGTGCTACAAGGTACACCATGGAGTGAGATACAAGGAATAAATTCAGGTTGGGCACAGTGGCTCATACCTGTAATCCCAGAACTTTGGGAGGCTGAGGCAGGAAGTTTGCTTGAGACCAGGAGCTCAAGACCAGTTTGAGAAACAAAGCAAAATTCTGTCTCTACAAAAAAAGGGAATAAATTCAATGTTTAATAGCAGGATAGGATGACTATATCTTAAAATATAGTAGTAGTATATGTAGTTAGGTGATGGGCACCCTTAATACCCTGACTTGATCACTACGTATCATTTGCATGTAAAGAAAACTCATCTACCCCATAAATTTTCACAAATGAAAAAAAAAGCATCCCAATAGATTTTGGATATAAAAGTAGAAAGAGAAATAAGTCTCGATCATAATGTTGAATAAGACTAAGCCTGATGCCATCATTAAATAATAATGTATTTAGGAAACAAGCAGTCAGGCTTTCTGTTACTATAGTCAAAAGACTTCCAAAAGCTGATCAAACATTTAGGTTGCTTTCAGAATGTTACCATATATAAAATGATGGCTGAAATTTTTCATATTTAGATCTGTATCCCATTCCCTTTCATTATAATATAAAATGAAATATTATATTGAAATATTGCATTGTTTGTAGAAAACTGACTGATTTGTTATAATTTTTAAATATTTTACCATACAGCTTTATAGTTTTATTTTGTCAGTTGACAATAAGGAAAGACGAATATTTGAGGTAATGGATTGTCCAATAATGACTATTCTATCTTCACAAATTATATGAATGTATTAAATTATCACATGTATCCTAAAAAATATGTGCATCTGCTTTGTACCAATTAAAGTTTTTTGGAAATAAAAATATCTTTCTATGTATGCAACAGATTCTCATTTATAATGTTTTTATGTTTTTTGAGATTATATTTTATCAGAAATTAGACAGTTTCTAAAGAAAATTTTAAATAATTAGCATTTCTAGTTCTTTTCTACAGAATATTTTATACTTGCATTTATAGTTATTATATCTCTCCTACATTTTGCTTTCTTCCATAAAGTTCTTTTAAATTATAAAGATACTTAGGGCTATAAATTTACCTATGAGATCAGCTTTGGAAATATTCTATAATTGTTTTTTTATGTAGTACTTTTTATTTGCAGTTTTCTACTGTTTGATACTGACATAATAGTTATTTATACATGTATTTTGGTTCCCACAGAAGATCCATTATTCTGTTGCTGTTAATATATAATCTGGTAGTTACTGTCATAATTATTATTTTTTACCTACTAAACCTACATATTCTCAACTGAAATGTAACCCCTTCAATTTCTTCTTTGTGGAATCAAGATGACCTTTTTTTTTTTTTTTTTTTTTTGCCTAGTATTGCAAATGTATTTTGTAAAAATTGCAAGGACGTTTAAAAAGTACATATATTTTTGGCTTCTGGATACAGAGCTTAATATATTTCTATTAATCCAACTTCATTAATTCTATTACTCAAAACTGACATGTCCTCATTTAATTTTTGACTACTTATAATAAAGACTGATAATGGTATTAACCTTCCCAACTGTAATTAAGCTTCTGTTCATTTCTCCTTGAATTCCTAAAATTTACTTCCATATTTTGATTCACATAGATTTCCTATTATAATTTCATATAGAATTTCACTTCTAGGAATATGAAAAGATTTCCTTTGTTACATTTTAATAATTTTTTCCTTAAAATTTTTTTGTCTGCTCTTAATATTAACAGCCTTCTTTGGCTTTACTGGCTTTTATTTAATATATATTTGCCCATCTTTTCATATTATATCTTTCTGATTAAAACATAAGTATGTCTATTATTTCAATTTTACTTTTTCTGCTGTTATTATTATTGAAGTGTCTGTTGCTATTTCTTAAAACCTATTCTATTAATTTTATTTTTACTCTGCTTTTTTCCTTAGGTTTCTGTCTTTTATTGTATGATCTTTATTTGTTCTTCCCTTTCCTGTTATAAAAATATGTTTGCTGTGTTAGTTTGTTTTGAGTTGCTATAAAGGAATACCAGAGACTGGGTAATGTATTTTAAAAAGAGATTGGTCTGGTTCAGGGTTCTACAGGCTGTACAAGAAACATGGTGCCAGCATCTTCTTCTGGTGAGGCCTCAGGAAGCTTCCACTTATGGTGGAAGGTGAAGGGGAGTCATTTATCACATGGCAAGACAGGGAAAGAGGGGCCAGGACCTTTTAAACTATCAGCTCTCCTAGAGAACAGATTAGTTGTTTACAGGCTTTGATATAGATGGGAGAATGTGTAGATGTGACTATAAAGTGATAACATAAGAGAATATTTGGATGATGGTACAACTAATTATCTTGATGTGACAATGGATGCATATAGTTACACTACAATAAAACTGCATGGAGCTACATACACACACACATAAATGAATACATGGAAACTGGTGACATCAGAATAAGCTCTACAGTGTATACAGATGATGTCAATTTCTTGTTTTGATATTGTATTATACTTTTGCAAGATATTAACACTGGAAGAAGCAGGGTGAGGGTATGTGGAGCCTCTGTGCATTTCTTTACAACTTCTTATAAATGTACAGTTATTTTAAAATAAAAATGTTTAAAAAGTAAAAAAAAAAACTATCAGCTCTCTAGATAACTAATAGAGCGAGAACTCATTCACGATCGCAGGGAGGGCACCAAGTCACTCATGAAGGAGCCACCCCAATGACCCAAACACCTCCCGTTAGGCCCCACCTCCAATACTGCGATCAAATTTTAACATGAGATTTGGAGGGGACAAATATCCAACCTATATCATATGCTGTGTTTGAGTCTATTAGTGATTATCTCAAGGTGTTTCACAAAGGAATACAAGATGTTATCATTCTCTATAATACTATTTCAAAAACTACATTCTGATAGACACTAGTTTGGGATATATTAATAGAGAGTCCCAATGATCAGCAAAGCTTTAAATGTAACAAACTTCTCAAAACCTTAACAGCTTCCATGAAATTAGTGTTTTTCACTCAAAGTTCTCCAGTTGACTGGGTTCAACTCAGGGTCTCTGTGACTTTCAGTCATTCAGATGCTTAATTGCGGGGGACGACCATGATGATTCACTCACCTCTGGTAGCTGATGCTGGTTGTTGGCTGAGACTGAGCTGGGATTACCTGATAGGGTGCCTACACCTGGTCTTAACAAGTGAAGTTTGCCTCTGACAACATGGTAGCTGGATTCCAAGAGGGAAATTGTTGCAAGAATCCCAAGCAGAAACTGCAGGAGTTTTTCCTCTAGCCTTAGATGTCCCGTAACATGACTTCTGATGTATTCAATTGGTCAGAAAAATTATTAAGGTCTGTCCAGAGTCAAATGGAGGAAGAATAAACTCTACCTCTTACCGGGAAGAACAGCATTCTCAGGCAGCGAGGGAAAAAATTGGTGGAAGCTTTCCTTTTGAAGTAAATACAAACATTATATCATTCTTCACAAATATTTTAACATATAATTCTCAATTATAAGCAATCTTATCAAAACATCACAATACTATTTTATGCCCCAAAGTTAGTAATAGCATTTTATCATCTTAAAGTTAGTAATCATCCTAAAGTTAGTAATCCTAAAGTTAGTAATCATTCCAAAGTTTATCATCCTAAAGTTAGTAATAGCATTTTATCATCCAAAGTTAGTAATAGCATTTTATCATCATAAATCCTGTCAAAGTTCTTTTTTTTCTTTTAAACTTCACTTGCTATAAAAATCCTAATGGAACCTACTCACTGCAACTGGTTGAATGTTCTTGTCTGTTTTCATCTATAGGCTTCTCCTTCATCTCTTTTTATTTTGTTTGCTTATTTGATGATATCATTAAGTCCTGTATTCCAAAGAACTTTTACAGTTTGAATTGGGCTGACTGCATCTCCATGGCACGGTTGAACCAGTTCTTCTATCCCCTGTAATTCCTACAAACTTATAGTTAGATCCTGAGGCTTGATCAATTTTAAGTGCTACTTTTTTGGTAAGAATATTTAACAGATAATGTTTTCTACTTTCTTCTGTGAACATACAATGTGTGACCCTAACTTTTTACTTTTTAAAAAATTTTTGATAAAATATTTTATCATATGGAGACATACATATGTTCAAATAAATGTTTCCTCAAATTAATGACAATGTAATACAAGTTTTTTTAGCCATTTTCTTACACTATTAGAACCTCAGAATTTTTTATTTTAATTAATTAATTAATTAATTAATTAGTTTTGAGTTGAAGTCTCACTCTGTCGCCCAGGCTGGAGTGTAGTGACACACTCCTGGCCACCGCAGTCACAACCTGCTGGGCTCTGGTGATCCTTCCACCTTAGCCTTCCAAGTAGCTGGAACTACAGGCGTGTGCTACCACGCCCACCTAATTTTGTTTTTATTTATTGTAGAGACGAGTCTGGCCAAGTTGCCTGGGTGGGTCTCGAACCCGTGGGCTCAGGCAATCCACTTGTCTCAGCCTCCCAAAGTGCTGGGATTACAGGCTGCACCACCAAGCCCGGCCGAGTACCTTAGAATCTTTAACTCCACCTAACTCCATTCATCTTTTGTGTTATTTTGTAATGCATTTAATTCTATGCATAATTTAAACTGCATACATCACTACAATTATTTTTTAATTCCATATTCTCTTATATGTGTCCAGATATTTTTTCTTTCTTGTGTTTTTCATTTCTTTATTGAATCTCTATATGTTCACCTAAGATTATTTTTCTTCCTCTGGAATAACTCTTTTTAGTATTTTTTTAATTGCAGGCTGGCCTAAAAAAAAATCTTTACCTTTGGATTGTCTGAAGTAAATGTATTACACTTTTCTTTGAAAGATATTTTCAATGGGCATAGAATTCTAGATTGTGGCTATTTTTTGTTTGTTCATTTGTTTCCAGTATCTTTTTGTTTTTTTTTTTTTTTTTTTTGAGTTGGAGTCTCACTCTGCCGCCCAGACTGGAGTGCAGTGGCATGTTCCTGGCCACCACAGCCTTGACCTGCTGGGCTCCGGTGATCCTTCCGCCTCAGTCTTCCAAGTAGCCGGAACTACAGGCGTGCATCACCACACCTGGTTAATTTTTAACTTATTGTAGAGATGAGGTCTCATCAAGTTGCCCAGGTTGGTCTTGAACCCCTGAACTCAGGCAGTCCTTTTGCCTTGGCCTTTCAATTTAATAAAATTAAATTCTCTTTAATAAAAAAAGTAACTTGGCTCAGGATTATCAGTAAAAAAGAGAACAAATATTACCCTTCATTCTACCTATCATATATTAAGCTATTATAAAAAGACCACTATTAGGATTAAAGTCAACAGATACAGAAAGAAATGCTTGGCTCATTTGCAAGGAATCACGGGAATTTATCTGGTTCAACTTTTCTGAACAAAGATAAATTTGCCCTCACTCTTAGTTCCCTGTCGGAAACAGAAGTTTTGTTTCAATACCATGTGGTTTCTTTATGAAAGGTCACACCTGCAAGTACGCACTACACACACACATTTCATCTTTCTTTCCCATTTATACCACTTTAATAGAAAACCATATCCACCAGAATGTCATAACCTGATATACACTGTCTTCAACTTCCTGCTCTATTGTTTTCTAGGAGATGTAGGTTCCAAAATAAGTAAGAAGGTACTAACAAGACCTAGGGAGGGGAGAGTCCTGTTTATCCTTTGGAAGCCAGTACTGCATCGTAGGAGATTGATTGCCAATTTTCATGTTGCTGCACAGTCTAAGAAGAACTGAATGCACTTCATAGGAGATAGGCCTATCTTATTTTGGAATGGCAAAATGTGTCATGATGTCTCCTACTTCAGCTCTGTCTGATCAATGGTTATTGTAACTTATCCTGTCTGCATATAAACTCTTAAAGGAAGGTAATTTCAGATTAATTAATTGGCTAAAACATTAATTCAGTTTATACAATGTAAGAAAAGTGATAATGATAATAACAAGATAACAGCAACAATGATAGAGACTGATATTATTTACATACCAGCCACCGTAAAGGGTTCAAGTGCTTCCTATTATTTTCTATTTTAAAGAGAAGCATGAAAAGGGATAGATGCCGTAAAAAGACCTTTTAGGCAATGATTCCAGGGGTAGCTTTTTGAGCAATAAGAAAAACAATAAAGACACTTGCTTCTTCATACCACGGGCATTCCCTTTTTTTTTCTTTTTTTTTTCTTTTTTTTATAATCGATATTTTTTATTTTGATATTGTGGGGTACAGTCAAGGGTTAGGTATACAAATATGCTTCATTCAGGCCCCCTTGTTGATAATTGGTGTCTCTCCGTCTCCAGACAGATGTTTACTACCATTAGTCCCATCTCCCCCCCATGGTTTCCCAACACTGTCAGTCATTTTCTTATAGTAGTGCATTGGATGATCAAGGTCCACTGTATGAGTGAGAATATGTGGTACTCAGATCTTTGTTTCTGTGAGAGGTCACTTAGTATTATAGACTCTAGCTCCATCCAGGTTGCTGCAAAATTCATGATTTTGATCTTTTTTATGGCTGCATAGTATTCCATCGTGTTTATGTACCACATTTTTTTAATCCAGTCCTCTTTTGATGGACAGCGTGGTTGGTTCCAGGTTCTTGCTATTGTGCAATAAACATTCACGTGGAGGTATCTTTTTTATAGAGTGATTTGAGTTCTTCAGGGTATATTCACAGTAGGGGGATTGCAGGGTCATATGGGAGGTTGGTGTTTAGAGCTTTTAGGAATCACCACACTGCTTTCCACAGAGGTTGCACTGGTTTACACTCCCACCAACAGTGTGGAAGTGTTCCCTTTTTGCCACACCCTCTCCAGCAGCTGTTATTTTTTGAGTTGTTGATAATTGCCATTCTGACTGGGGTTAGGTGGTATCTCAGTGTTGTTTTGATTTGCATCTCCCTGATGATTAATGAGGTTGAGCATTTCTTCATGTGTCTGTTGGCTGCTCGGATGTCTTCCTTTGTGAAGTGTCTGTTCATATCTTTTGACCACTTTATAATGGGGTTGTTTGTTTTTTTCGTTTCAGCATGTTTAAGTTCCTTGTAGATCCAGGATGTAAAGCCTTTGTCAGACCAGGAGTTGGCAAATACTTTTTCCCAGTCTGTAGGCTGTCTTCCTGCTCTCTTGATGGTTTCTTTGGCTTTGCAGAAGCTTGTCAGTTTAATGAGGTCTCACTTGTCTATCTTATCCCTTATGGCCTGTGGGTTTCGAGTTTTGTTCAGGAATTGAATGCCAGTTCCATTTCCATGAGGGTATGTCCTTCATTTTCTAAGGTTCTTATGGTTTGAGGTTTTATATTTAGGTCCCTGATCCATTTGGAGTTAATTTTTGTGTATGGGGATAGATAGGGGTCCTGTTTCAATCTTCTGCATGTGGTCAGCCAGTTTTCCCAGCACCATTTACTGAATAGGTTCTCCTCTCCCCAGCAATAGGTGGTGGAGGCTTTGTCGAAGATGAGTTGGTTGAGAAATTGAGGTCTTGCCTCTGGAATCTCAATTCTATTCCATTGGTCCATATACCTGTTCCTATACCAATACCAAGCTGTTTTGATGATTGTAGCTTTATAGTAAAGTTTGAAGTCTGGTAATGTGATACCACCTGCTTTGTTTTTTTTGTTTTTTTTGTTTTTTGCTGAGGATTGTTCTGGCTATTCTTGGTCGTTTGTGTTTCCATATGAATTCCTGTGTTGCTTTTTTCTAGGTTTGAGAAGAATGTTGCTGGTAATTTGATAGGTATTGCATTGAATCTGTAGATTGCCTTAGGTAAGATGGACATCTTCACAATGTTGATTCTTCCAATCCATGAGCATGGGATATTTTTCCACTTGTTTGTGTCATCTTTGATTACTTTGAGCAGAGTTTTGTAGTTTTCATTGTAAAGGTCTTTCACGTCTCTGGTTAGGAAGATGCCAAGTATTTCATTTTTTTGTGGCTATTTTGACTGGAATTGTGCTTCTTATTTGGGTTTCTGTTTGTTTATTATTGGTGTAAAGAAATGCAATTGTCTTTTGCACATTTATTTTGTATCCTGAGACTTTGCCGAAGGCCTTTTTCAGTGTAAGGAGGTTTTTGACAGACTCTCTTGGGTTTTCAAGGTATACAATCATGTCGTCTGCAAAGAGAGATAATTTGACTTCCTCTTTTTTTCTATTTGGATACACCTGATTGCCTTCTCTTCTCTGATGGCTCTAGCCAGGACTTCCAATACTATATTGAACAGGAGGGGTGAGAGTGGGCATCCTTGTCTTGTTCCAGTTCTCAGGGGAAATGGTTCCAATTTTTGTCCATTTAGGAGTATGCTGGCTGTGGGTTTCTCGTAGATGGCTTTTACTACTTTGAGTTATGTTCCCTGTATGCCTAGATGTTCAAGGGTTTTTATCAAGAAGCGGTGCTGGATTTTATCAAAAGCTTTTTCTGCATCTAATGATATAATCATGTGGTTTTTGTTTGACATGTGTTGATGTATTTAATTACATTTATTGTTTTACGAATGTTGAACCAGCCTTGTGTCCCAGGGATGAATCCTACTTGGTCATAGTGAATGATTTTTGAGATGGGTTGTTGAATCTGGTTTGCTAGGATCTTGTTGAGAATTTTAGAATCTATGTTCATCAAAGATATTGGCCTGTAGTTCTCTTTTTTTGTTGGGTCTTTACCTGGCTTGGGTATCAATGTGATGTTAGCTTTATAAAATGATTTGGGGAGGGTTCCATCTTTCTCAATCACCTGAAATAGCTTCAGTAGGATTGGAATCAGTTCCTCCTTAAATGTCCTGTAGAATTCTTCTGGACAGCCATCTGGTCCAGGGCTTTTTTTTGTAGGTAGTTTTCTTATGACATAGTCAATTTCCTTGATTGTTATTGGCCTATTTAGGGTCTTAATTTCTTCTTGTTTCAACCTAGGCAGGTTGTGTGATGACAGAAAGTCCTCCATCTCCTTGAGGTTTTCAGACTTGTTTCCATACAAGTGTACATAGTAGTCTCTATTGATCTTTTGTATTTCTTCAGGGTCAGATGTGACTTCATCTTTTGTGTTTCTGATTGTGCTTATTTGGGTTTTTTCTTTCTTTTTCTTGGTCAGTCTAGCTAGGGGGCCATCGATCTTGTTTATCCTCTCAAAGAACCAGCTTTTTGTTTCATTGATTTTTTGTATTGTCTTTTTGTCTTCTATGTCCTGGATTTGGGTTTTTATTTTGGTGATCTGGATTCTTCTGCTGAAATTAGGGTTTTTGTGATCTTGCTTTTCCAGCTTCCTTAGGTGGCTTGTTAGGCTATTAATTTGTGCTCCTTCCAATTTCTTCTTATGTGTTTGTAGGGATATAAATTCCCCTCTTACTACAGCTTTTAAGGCGTCCCAGAGATTTTGCTAAGATGTTTCTTTATTTTCATTTGTTTCCAGGTATCTTTTGATCTCTGTTTTGATTTCATCATTGATCCAGGAGTTGTTTAGCATCATGCTGTTTAGTGTCCATGTCTTTGTGGGTTTTGGGGGGACCTTGTTGGTGTCAATGTTTATTTTTATTCCACTGTGGTCCGAGAAAGTGCATGGTAGAATTTCAGTCTTTTTAAATTTGCTTATGCTTGATTTATGACCAAGAATGTGGTCGATCTTGGAATATGTCCCGTGCGGTGATGAGTAGAATGTGTATTCTCTGGTCTTTGGATGGAGTGTTCTGTAGGTATCAGTTAAGTCCATTTGGTCCAGAGTCACATTGAGGTTTCGAATATCATTGCTGATTTTTTGTCCCAATGATCTGTCGAGGGTTGTGAGTGGGGTATTAAAGTCTCCAGTTATGATAGTGTTAAAGTCTCCAGTTATGAGAGTGTTATAATCAGTATCTTTCTTTAGTTTTCCTCGGAGCTGCTTTGTAAAAGTTGGTGCACCTATATTAGGTGCATATATGTTTAGGATAGATATTTCTTGTTGATGGAGTTAGCCTTTTATCATTATGTAGTCGCCCTCTGTATCTGTTTTAATTTTTGATAGCTTAAATGGTATTTTGTCTGAAATTAGGATCACGACTCCTCCTTTCTTTTGTGTTCCATTTGCCTGGAAATTTGTTTCCCATCCTCTTACTTTGAGTCTGTGCATGACCTTTCTAGTGAGATGGGTCTCTTGAAGGCAGTATATTGTTGCCTGGTGATATTTTTCCATTCTATGTCTTTTCAGTGGTGCATTTAGTCCATTCACATTTAGGCTAATTATTGAAATGTGAGAGTTCATCTCCAACATATAGTTCTTTTAGAGTTGTTGTTCCACTTGGTTTACTGTCTTTCTTTTGTTTTGGGGGTTGGTTCATATGTATTTTATTCTTTTTCCTGTACTCTTGTGAAAAATGCTGCTCTTTTTTTCCGCTTTTCTTCTGTGTTTAGTACTTTCTTAAGTATTTCATGTAGAGGTGGTTTGGTGGCAACGTAGGTTCTTAGAGATAGGATATCTGGGAAAGATTTTAATTCTCCCTTGCTGATGAAGCTTAATCTGGCAGGGTAGGTTATTCTTGGTTGAAATTGTTTGCCTTTTAGGACTTTGAAGATAGGGCTCCAAGCTCTCCTAGCCTGCAGGGTTTCTGTAGATAAATCTGCTGCTATTCTAATTGATTTTCCATGGTAGGTAATCTGACCTTTTTCTCTTGCTGCCTTTAGGATTTTTTCTTTTATGCCTACTTTGTTTAGGTGAATTATTATATGTCTAGGAGTTGGTTTTCTCATTTGCTGTCTTGCAGGGGTTCTCTGGATCTCTTGTGTTTGAGTTTTTGCATCGTTGATTAGATAAGGGAAGTTTTCTTGAATGATCTCATGGAAGGTTTGTTCCAATGTGGTCTCTGTCTCTTCTTCTGCTTCAGGCAGACCAATTACTCTTAGGTTAGGCCTCCTGAGGTAATCGCTTATCTCTTGAAGGTTTTTTCCTGTCTTTTTGAGCTTGTTTTCTGTGTTTTTGAGAGTTTGGGTTATTTCTATATTTTGGTCCTCAAGCTCTGAGATTCTTTCTTCTGCTTGAGTAATTCTGTTTTCCATGTTTATCAGTTTATTGTTTATTTCATTTACAGTATTCTTTATTACTGCTATCTCAGATATCAGTTCCTTTCTAGTTTCTTCTTGAGTCTCTTCAATTCTTTTTAATCTCTCCATTAATGTCTTGATGTCTAGGGTTGTATTTTGAGACCATTCATTCTGGGCGGCGCTCTGCGTTGTTTGCATTCCAAAGTCAGTTTTCTCAGTGTCTGTCCTCCCAGGAGTCTGAGAAGGACCCATATTCTTCTTTTGGTTTTTCTTCATTTGTGTAGATTTTCTCTCTGGTCCCTTAATGGATCAAGTTCCTGAGATCTAATCTCCAGCCTCTCTCCTCTCTTTCTATTGCAGGCAGTTAGCTTGTTGCCTAGGAGATCTGTGACACTAGTCACTATTCAACATAGGGGAGGGGCTTTGTCTCCTGTTAATGACGTCACCATGGGAACCAAGGTGGAGGCTCTGCTAGGTGGGCAGGGCGATGCGATGTAAATATGCCTTGAAAATGGTGGAGGTGGTGGTTTGCTTTTAGGGGGCTCCTGTGGGTCTCTAGGCGGGACCAGCTTCACAGCTGGGTGCTGGATCTGGGGTGCCTCCAGCCGACTGGGGTGGAGGACAGGGTCGGGCGTTTCCTCCTCTGGAGCTGGAAGCCTGCGATCGGCACCTTATGCCAGCTTGGGGTTCTGCCCCCTTACACAGGCTTGTGGTTGTGCACACTGAGTGCCTCAGCCAGGGTGGGCCAGGGGCTTCCAATCTCCAAAGCTCCAAAGGGCAGGTGGTGGCTCTGGGTCCCTCCCAGGGCACTTTAGCCAGAAATGGGACTGGTATCTCTAAGGGACAGGCACTCAGAGCCTCCCTCCATGACCGGCAGCTTCGCGCTTGGTTCTGGTCTCCACGCTGTGGCCGGGGATGGAGCTGAGATCCAGGATTTGGAATTCCCCAGCCAGCAGGAATCGCATATAGTGGAGCAGCCAGTCCAGCAGCGATGTCTGGCCCTGCATGGGACCAAAAGTCCCCAAGCCTCGTACAGTGCTGGTGGAGGTGGGCGGGGGGTGTAGGAAGAAAAGTAATAGTCTTTTTGGGAAACTCACATTCGGAGAATCTCAGGGATCCATCTATGTGGTCTCCATCTTGCCATCTCTCCACAGGCATTCCCTTTTGTCTGGCAGGAGATAACATGTTTTTGGAGTGAATTCCTGGGATCCTTTTTTGAGAACTTGATCCTGTAAAAGCTCTTAGACTGGCACAAAGTAGCTGTTAACTATTTGGAAAGAGTTTCTTGTTCTGGGAAAGTCTAGAACAGTAGTTTCAACAGAAGGCATTGTGTCCCTCAGGACACATTCTACGTATTATAATGAGCAGAACAGCCCTTCACAATAGAGAGGTATTCATCCCAAAATATTAATGTGCTGAGGTTGAAAAAACAGAGCCTACAATTATTGGAATAAAGAACACAGAGAAAAGCAGATAACACAGTTACTTACACTATGCAAGTCAAAACACTAAGTACTTCAAGAATATTATTTCTAATTTTCATTACCAAAATAACTCATGTAAGTATTATTACCTCCATTTTATACACAAAGAAGACATTGTATGGGTATACAGGGATGATACATAGATGATAGTGAGATAGACAAATAGATATAATAGATAGAAATAGACAGATGAGATAGATAGATAGATAGACATAATTTTAAATATTATAAACAACTCCACAATGTATATTAGATATTTTAATTACATTTTTTTTGGTGTTCAGCAATACTATGACAGCTCAAATATAGGGTGTGTTGCCCAATTGCTTACAGACCCAAGATTTAATCCAAGTATGTCTCACTTCTCATGGTTCTGCTCTAACTCATTCATCTGAGACATTGGGACCAGTCTCTCAACTGTTATGTTGCTCTCAGGGATGACTGAACTTGGAGAGTATTAGGCTGTTTATACAGTTTCATAAGCGTGTTTGATACATTATCGCAGCCTAAAAATAAACTTTCAAGTGAATACATATATGAAAATGTGTACACCAGTGTGCAGATGAGGAAACTGGGGCTCAACAGATTTAGGTAAGTAGAGACTCAAACTCAGATCTTTTTAATTCTTTCCATTAGCTGTACTAAAAGCACTATTATCATCTGAGGGTTTTTCTCGTGTTTACTATAAATGTTCTTCCAGTGCCTCTCAAACACTGGAATGAGGAACATGTACACAATGATAACACTTGCTCAGTCACTTTGGACTAAGAAAGGGTTCATTTGCTTTTCAATCTGGGGATTCAGTTATCTCAAACTCTCCCAGGTCACAAGAGCTGAAAGGATCAATAATGTGGCACACCCTTAATACATACTAGTGTATTGTAGACTCTGATTGAGAAGATGTATTTAACTTCATATGTAGGCATCTGAGAATTCTCAGTTGAGTCCATTGTTCACTAAAATGTAGTAGACAACACTAGTATTATATCAATAAGAGCATGACTTTCTAATCAGACTCAAAATGAATACCACCTGTGTCAGATACCACATCTATACAAACATAACATTTTGATATTCACTCATATTTTAAACATTACAGAGATATTAATTCAAACGCTATCCACAATATTACTGAGGATAGGTTAGAAAAGCAACTGCCTCCTAAGAAAACAGAAATGGCTGTGCTTTTTTCACTCAACATGGTTTCTCTCTGTTCATTAACAGAAACCAGTAAGAAAAAGTGAATTATGATATAATAATGCTCTTTTCTAGTGCACCATTAATCCATATCTTTCTGTGCTATTATAATTCACTTTACCAAACAAAAACAACATGTGTAATGATATATTAGCTCAAATTTAGTATAATGTGTCAGGAAGCAGAAATATGAGTCTCAGACATAATATGCCAATATGAGTGAATTTCCTTCTATGCTTGGCTCACTTTTGAACCTATTTCTCCTTGAATTTTTGTCTCTTCAAATAACATGTCCCAACCCCCATCACACCATAATAAATAAATCTTAAACCCTTTTGAATGAAATAATTTCACAGTTTCCTAATGGCTAATCTTTTTCTCTAGCTAATCTAAAATTTCTATGAAATGTGAACAATCAAATAATCACACGCATCCTATTTCTTACTCAAATGTGATAATTGTTAACATCATCTCACAGCATTTTCTACTAACACAAATAAGATTACATCAATTCACTTCACCAAAGATGCTGAAAAGATTAACCATTTGTAGAAACAGAATATGTTAAATATTTTAATATATGTGATGGGTTTTTGTTGAATTATGACTGGAAGGAGATGGTAGAATTTTCAAATATGATATCTCATATTAGAATATGGTTAGAAGATTTGTAATAGTTAGAAGTTTTAACATGCTACAGTAACAACATTTAGTAACTTAATAATTTAGTCTTCTAATCAAAGAAGTAAAACAAATACCTGATATATTTGTCCAGCACATTTTGTTTTTTATACAGAAGTTGAACTAAAAAAAAAATCGTTGTGACTAGCTTTTCTGTTGGTAACCAAGAAAACTTAGCTCTAACACAAAGTAAATTTTACTTCCTAAGCCACGTAACTCCTGCTTGGAGCTACACACATACACATACATATCAGCACACAAATTCATTTTCCTTGCTTCTTCTAAGTAGCAAATTATGTTTACAAATATTTTTAAAAATTAATTCAAAAAAAACTTTTAAATCATGACTCATTATTTGTGGACTATTAAGATAAAATTTTTCAAATATAAATCTATTTATGTCTTTCTCCTGTTTAAAAAGACCCCAAATAGCCAAGGAAATCCCAAGGAAAAGAAAAAAAGTTGGAAGTGACATATTACCCAACTTTAAATTAAACTGTAAAACAAGGCTATAATGACCAAAACAACATGGGAAGAAACAGCAAGTTTCTGAGGGTGTTGGCATGCTTCAGGACAACAAATGAGATCATCAAATTGCTCTGCCTTAACAATGAAGAGGCAATTCCTGGTAAGACATAGAGAGGAAAGAAGGGAGGAGGGGGAGAAAAGAGTATAGTGGAAGATTTTAGCTAGAATTTTAAATATTACAGAGGGATTTAGGAACAGAATTATCTTAAAATGAATACTAAGCTGATTTTATTAATGTAATACATTCTTGCTCATTTTCAAACATTGAGTAAATATTCTGCATCAAGGAACAGAATTTGCCTCTGTAATGTCCATATTTAGCTCAGAGACACTAGGAATGATATTGTAAGAGGATCTCTAAACTAAGCTAATTATGGAAGTCGGAGCTTAGAGTCAGGTATAACCATGAGAAGTTAGGAATCCCTTAAGTTTGCAAGAATATTATACTAGACACCGACCACAATCTATGGAAAATAAGTTAAGTCCATTTAAGCTATACTTCGAGTACAGTGTGACTCCATATGCTAGCAAGTGTGGGGGAAAATCAATCAGTGCACCATTAGCATAACACTTTGTTTAAAAATACTTTGCAAGACTCCAAAGGAGTTTTCTAATTTGGAAAATAAGATGGATAATTTTTATGCAACTTTGACAGTAGAGGTTGCACCACTTTTAGATAATTTTAAGAACAGTCTAAGGATAAATACAAATTAAAAATAAGAGGTTTAATTCTTCTTGTTGAAAATAAAGGAAGGATTTCTTTCACTCCATTTTCTAGAGGGTTGCCAGGTTGGTTGCAGCACAATGCTTGTGAGTTCTTTGACTCACTACTGAAAGGAATTTCAGAGCAACAGGAATAGTTTTAAACTAGAATTTATTAGAGAGAAAGAAAACAAAAAAACAAGCTGAGGCATGTACATCTTGGAGAAAGGTTGCCCTTTTAAAAATTTTTTTTATCTTAAATATGTGGGGTATAATTCAGAGTTAGGTATACTAATGTTCATTATGCAGCTACCATTGTTGATGAGGTATGTCCCACTCCCCAGCAGTTTCCCACTACTGCCAATCCCTTTCTTATAGTATTACGATAGTCGTTCAAGGTCTGCTTATGAGTGAGAACATGTGATACTCATTTTGTTTGTTTGTTTCTGCAATAGATCACCCAGTATTGTAGACTCTAAGTCCATCCAAGTTGCTGCAAAGTTCCTGATTGTGTCCTTTTTATGAATGCATGATATTCCATCATGTATATGTGAAAAAATGCTCAAAACCACACTGAGGTTTTGACTCCAGTCAGAATGGTCATCATCAATAACTCAAAAAACACCAGATGCTGCCGGACTCGGTGGCTCAGCCTGTAATCCCGCGCCTTTGGGAGGCTGAGGTGAGTGGATTGCCTGAGGCTGCGGGTTCGAGACCCGCCTGGGCAGCAAGACCTCATCTCTACAATAAATCAAAAAATCAGCCGGGCGTGGTAGCGCACATCTGTAGTTCAGGCTACTAGGAAGGCTGAGGCGGAAGGATCGCCGGAGCCCAGCAGGTCGAGGCTGCGGTGACCGGGAGCGGCCACCGCACTCCAGTCTGGGCAACAGAGTGAGACTCCAACTGAAAAAAACAAAAAACAAAAAAAAACACCAGATGCTCGAGAGGATGAGCCAAAAAGGGAACACTTCTACACTGATAGTAGGAGTGTAAACTAGTACAGCCTCTGTGGAAAACAGTGTGGCAATTCCAGAAAGATTTAAAAATCAACCTCCCTTACGACTCCGCAATCCCCCTACTGGGGATATACTTAGAGGAACTCAAATCACTCTATGAAAAAGATACCTGCACATGATGTTTATTGCAGCATTATTCACAATAGCAAAGCCATGGAACCAACCACGTTGCCCATCGAAAGAGGACTGGATAAAGCAATGTGGTACATATGCCCTTTTACTTTTGACAAAAAGCTTGATATATCTCTCATGCTAAAGTGGATGAGCTACAGATTACCATCTCTGCAACTCTGTTAACCTACAGGGTGGCCTTTTCCCAGAACACACATTTTTCCTTTGATAGGAGACTTAATAGACTTTTAGTGGTTATTATGTTAAACCATGAACTGAAAAGTGGGCTGATAACCATTTCTAGACCTATGATAAGCTAAGGGGTAGGCTTGAGCCTTTGCCTTCAATAGGAAATTTGATAGACTTTTAATGATTATTGTGTTAAACCATGAACTGAAAGATTGGGCTGCTCCATTTCTACACTTTGATGGGCTTTTCTTTGATGAGCTGAGGAGGTAGGGTGGACTGGTTAGTCCATATTCTAGCCCACAGGATGGTCAAGCCTATAAGAAAGATATCTGAATGCTTTCCTACTTTAAAACTTAAAACTGCCTACAAAAAAATTTAGCCATTTATGCTTAACTTATACTAAAATACCCATCCTCAGGAGCATTTACTTTGGAAAACTTGTAAAAAAAAAATGTCCTGTCTCTGAATTGTATGCACATTTTCCTGAAAGCTACACAAGCATCTTGCCAGCTTTATGACCTAGGGATGTCTTTCTCAAGGATCTGGAATTAATTTCTTTTAAGTGTAAGCACCAAGGACGACAACACCCTTGGCTCCCAGTGTCTGTGGGAGGGTAGGAGACTAACTTTAAGAAGGGCCTGGCTCCAAGTTGCAAAACTACTTCTTGCCACAAAGATGTAAGTTCATTTTTCCCTTGAGCAAAACTAAGTAACTAATACAGATGGTCACACCAATTACAAGGTGATTTAGGATGACCTATGTAATAAGTGACACTATCAGCCTTCTTGCTTGAGGACTAGTTATTAGAGAGAGGGAAAACAGTTTATCTTGAGAACAGGCATGTGATGACGTGTAGTCACTTGGCTGTATTAAAGGATGAGATTTCTTTCTATCTTTGCAATCTTTTAGAGGACAGTCTGTGATATAATATCTTTGTTTAATGTTTAGTCAGTAATAAAACTGTCTTCATTCTCTAGTACTTTTGTGAAGAGGTTTTTCTGGGTTGAGAGAATAATTTAATTATTTAGCAACAGTTGTTTAAAAGATGTGTCTCCCCAAAAGAGAACTTTTTCTGTGAATTACCAGACGTTAGTCAACTCGAAGCGACTGAGAAATTTGGATTTTATTGAGAGAGAAAGGAGGAGTTGTTATGTGTTTAGGGATGGTTGGGACCAAGATCTTGTGCAAAAGAGGGTGGGGAAGAAGAGCTGTGGGAGGCAGGGAGGATGCAAATATGTATAAAGACCACAGTGGAGAGTTCTCATTCCTTCAGTGTCTATTACACTCTCTTACAGAAATTAGCAAACATAATGCTCCCTCTCCCACAAACACACTGACATCAAAGAGACTGTACAACTCATATTTGTATCCTCAGTGCCTAGAATATACTACCATCTAAAATATACTGAAATTAACAAGTGAAAAACTTCACCAAGTTCCAGCCCTCCATCATAGATTAGTTTTAAAATAGGTACAGCTATTGTGCAACATGTTGATTAAAAGCCCAAGGTCTTATAGATGAAGATGAATTTTTATGTCTTTAATGACCTTATTTCTAATATATTTTGTTGAAAAGAGTAATTGGGCTCATCATAATCTATAGTTATCTTAACATACTTTTGCAATTGGCTTTTTCTCTTTGGCTTCATTTAGTTAGTTGATGATTTTGGTTTGGTTTGATTTTTAACCTTGATGCTTTCAATAATCTCTCTGCTCATTATCCCAACACCTTTTTACTATAAATATTTTTTTTCATTGTGTGCATGTTTTATAGATTTTTTTTCAAAGACAGATTATTATGAAGGTTTTTCTCTAAAGGACAAAGATGATAAAAGGAAGAACACGGAAAGTGAAAGAAATTAAAGAACATAGTTAAAGAAATAATAATCTCAACTAAATTTATCTTAATTTGCAGTGAGCATAATTGGTGTTTATACCTTATTAATGTTATAAATCATCTCGGGAGACAATACTGCTTTCTATATACTTTCTGTAAGTGTAATAATGTTATGAATCCAGCTAAAATTTCCCTTCTTTTATTTTTGTTAGATGTGGTTCTGTAACTTTGAAAATTTCTTTGCAAGGTTATGTTCTGGGATTTACAGCTCTGAAACATTAAGTTGGTGAATACATAAATAACTTCCTTTGTTTTTTAAAAAATCAAGCATATGGGAGAAAGAATGTATAGTGAATGGTTTCTGTATGACAAACAAAAATAATTAGCTATGGAATCTTAGAGCTAGAGAAAAGTAGGAAAGATATATACTCTGAATCTTACATTTAGAGATTGAGAAGTAGATGGTTCAAATATAATTTAAAACTAAAGTAACAACATTTTGAAAATGAAAAAAATGATTCCTGAATTTTTCTTTAAAAACTTAGGAAAGGAGATGAATAAAAATGTTAGTGAGACAAACCAGTGCAAGAAATCTTTTGATTTTTCGGGCCATGTTAAGCTTAAGGGTAGTTATTAATATGAAAGTCATTGTTTTTTTTTAATCTAAAAAGTCTTCTTTATTTTATTTATTTATTTATTTTTTTTTTTTTTTTTTTTGAGTTGGAGTCTCACTCTGTCGCCCAGACTGGAGTGCAGTGGCCGCTTCCGGCCACCGCAGCCTCGCCTGCTGGGCTCCGGCGATCCTTCCGCCTCCGCCTTCCGAGTAGCCAGAATTACAGGCGCGCGCTACCACGCCCGGCTGATTTTTTGATTTATTGTAGAGATGAGGTCTCACTGCCCAGGCGGGTCTCGAACCCGCGGGCTCAGGCAATCCACTCACCTCAGCCTCCCAAAGGCACGGGATTACAGGCTGAGTTATTTATTTATTTTTACATATTTTTTATTTTAAAATTGTGGGGTACAGTTAAGGGTTAAGTATACAAATATGCATTGTGCAGGTACCCTTGTTGATGAGGTGTGCCCCCCGGCTCCAGACAGATATTGACTACCGTTAATTCCCACCTCCCTTTCCTTCCCTGCCCCCCTATGGTTTCCCGCCACTGTCAATCCTTTTCTTATAGTATTACAATAGTTGTTCAAGGTCCACAGAGAACATGTGATACTCAGATCTTTGTTTCTGTGAGAGATCACTCAGTATTATAAACTCCAGTTCCATCCAGGTTGCTGCGAAATTCATGATTTTATTCTCTTTTATGGCTGCGTAATATTCCATTGTGTTTATGTACCACATTTTTAAAATCCAGTCCTCTTTTGTTGGACAGCATGCTTAGTTCCATGATCTTGCTATTGTGAACAATGCTGTGATAAACAGATGTGTGCAGGTATCTTTTTAATAGAGTGATTTGAGTTCTTCAGAGTATATTCCCAGTAGGGGATTGTTGGGTCATATGGAAGGTCGATATTTAGAGCTTTTAGGAATTGCCACACTGATTTCCACAGAGGCTGCACTAGTTTACACTCCCACTAACAGTGTAGAAGTGTTCCCTTTTCACTACATCCTCTCCAACCTTGAAAACCCAAGAGAATCTGTGAAAAGCATCCTTGCACTGATTAAGGACTTTGGCAAAGTCTCAGGGTATAAAATAAATGTGCAAAAGGCAATTGCATTTCTTTGCACCAATAATAAACAAACAGAAGCCCAAACAAACAGAATCCCATTCACAATAACCACACAAAAAAATGAAATACTTTGGCATCTTCCTAACCAGAGATGTGAAAAACCTTTACAATGAAAACTACAAAATACTGCTCAAAGAAATCAAAGATGACACAAACAAGTGGAAAAATATCCCATGCTCATGGATTGGAAGAATCAACATTGTGAAGACATTCATCCTACGTAAGGCAATCTACAGATTTAACGTAATACCCATCAAATCACTAGCAACATTCTTCTCAGATCTAGAAAAAACAATACAGGAATTCATATGGAAACACAAATGACCAAGAATAGCCAGAACAATCCTCAGCAAAATAAAACAAAGCAGGAGGTATCACAATACCAGACTTTAAACTTTACTAAAAAGCTACAATAATCAAAACAGCTTGGCATTGGTACAAGAACAGGCATATAGACCAATGGAATAGAATTGAGATTCCAGAAGCAAAACCCCAATTTCTCAACCAATTCATCTTCGACAAAGCCACCACCACCCACCACTGGGGAGAGGAGAACCTATTCAGTAAATGGTTCTGGGAAAACTGGCTGACCACATGCAGAAGATTCAAACAAGACCCCTATCTATCACCATACACAAAAATTAACTCTAAATGGGTCAGAGACCTAAATGTAAAACCTCAAGCCATAAGAACTTTAGAAAATGCAGGAAAGCCATTATTAACTAGACAGATCTTGAAGCTCTCAAGTACCTGCCAATTGTGCGGCTTCTCACGTATAGGTTGACCAAGATGGCTTTAAAATTATTCTCAGCCTGACTGTATTTTAAACAGATCTCTTCCTGACTCTAGGCTGTGATTCCTTTTTGTAATTTGCTTTAAGAAAACTTTCAATTCTTTTTCTGCTCCTTTGGGATATAAATCTTCTCCAGCTCTTGCCAGTTGCGCAACCCAAGAACTTTGAGAAAGAACCCAGTGTCTCAAAGAACTGGGAGCCATCCCTTTGAAATGTAAGCATCAAGCAAGGTAAGTCCCCTAGCTCTCAGGTTCTGTGGAAAGCAGGAGTCTAACTACAAAATCACTAATTAGCAACCAAGGATGGCCTCATTACATCTACCGACTTTCCCTCTACACTTCCTCACTACAGAACTTTACCCCAGTATTTAAAAACTCTTCTGTCTTTTGTTTCAGCAAAGTTGAGTTCAGTCTTCCTCTTCTATTGCAAAAGGCATAAATCAAGTCTTCCTTGCCTTTTTAACTTGTTCAGTGAATTTTTCTTTTATGAGATTACCATTGATTCTGAAATCTTTGACCCAACATGTATAGGAACAGGGATTAGTGTCTGAGTCAAAGACATCCTTCCAGTAGCCTAGTGGTGCACCAGGTTTGAACATTCTGCTCAGTAGGGAACTTTATATTGGATAGTAAATAAACAACCCAATTTGATTTCCTGAGTCATTCAAAGGTGAGGCATAGCGCGCGCACACACACACACACAACACACACACACACACACACACACACACGCAGAGTTGGAAACAATAGCAACTGAAAGAGGCTGAAAGACACTTGGGGAATATATGGCCATCAACATTAATAAAGTAGTAAAAGCCATGAGTGAGGACAAACTACAGAAGAGAGGAAAAAGGAGGAAAAAGGGACAGGCAAAGGGAGAGGGGAGATAGAAAGTTAGGAAGGGATGGGGAGAGGACAATCAGAAAGGGAAAAAGAAAGAAGTAAAAAGAGGAGGGAGAAAGAGGAATCAGATAAGGAAAGAAGAGGGAGGGAAAGAGTGAATCTGATATGGAGCGACAGGAGACTAGGTCATGGTGGAAGCAGAGCAAGAAGTAGTTAGTAGAGCAGCTGTTGGTGTGCTAGACATGCCCTTGTATCGGGAATGAAGTTTCCACTTTCCATGAAACCGCCAGTAGATTGTCTGGAGTGTTTCTTACTCTTCTGTACTTTATCTTCCTCCTTCAAGCAGCCCCATCCCTTGAAAGGTGTGAATGGAAACTCAAAAGTCACAAAATTAGCACACTACAAACTGCAGATAGTATAAAACTGTCTCAATCCCAAATATTTTGCCTCATTTTCTCCCCTGCTGTACTTTTATTTAGCAGATGATGTGAATGAATGCTTGGTTTAAACCAGGAATTGTGCATAGCACTGTTTACAGAAAACAAAAATTAAGGGGATGACTAGTATGAAAACTAAAAAGAGAATAAGATAAATTTCTATCTCAATTATGATTGTGTTAAATGGCTTCATCATTTTTTTTTCCTTTAAAAATCCAATTTATAGCAAGAATATGTTTCAAGAAAACTTGGAATTTAAGGATATGCCTTTCTCATGATTAGTCCACATGACCTCATGGCATTGGACACTCTCACCATCACCAGCTACCTATGCTGACACAACCCTAGGAGACCTCACACCTAACCCTCAGCACTGGTTTAATCAAATCTTTAATCTCAAGGGAGGGTAAATAAATAAGCGTGTCCTCCTTTGCAACTTCCACAGCAATTCCAATCACATTGCTATAATCATGACTAACTAACCAGCTCTTCTACCAGACTATGCAGTCTCCAAGATCAGAAACATAATGTATTTGTATTTCCATCCTCAGCATTCAGTACCTTTCTTGACTTAATAAATGTTTTCTGACTCTATGAGTAAGTGATCATCTATCTGAATACAAATGAAATTTGCTAAATTAGGCCAAGATGAGGAAGTAAGTTTATCTAGCATACATCCCTGGGCAATTGGTAGTAACCATCTAGGGAACTGTATTGAGAAGGACGCTGAACATAAATATAATTATAATATACAAATGTAAATAAATGAATTAGCATACACACACACACACACACACACACACACACACACTCCCTCTGAAAAGACTGCTATAATGAATTGGCAATATTTGCTATAATGAATTGGCAATATTTGCTAGGAAACTCCTGGCAACGATGGCACTTATTTACCTGATAAGAAAAAATGTATAAAAATGGTTTACATAATTTAAAGTATTCGATTTCCACAGGAACCTTGTCTTCTATTTTATAGATATGTAAAGGAGGTTTGCTATTTAAGTCATTTTCCAATATTTATCATTTATAAGGCTAATAACTTGCTACTCTGAGACTCAAATCCAACTTCTAATAACAACAATAAAATGCCAAGATATCCCTGCTACTCCGCCATTGCCTTCTTTTTTTTTTTTTTTTTTTGAGTTGGAGTCTCACTCGGTCGCCCAGACTGGAGTGCAGTGGCCGCTCCCGGCCACCGCAGCCTTGCCTGCTGGGCTCCAGCGATCCTTCCACCTCAGCCTTCCCAGTAGCAGGAATTACAGGCATGCGCTACCATGCCCGGCTGATTTTTTGATTTATTGTAGAGATGAGGTCTCGCTGCCCAGGCGGGTCTCGCACCCGCGGGCTCAGGCAATCCACTCACCTCAGCCTCCCAAAGGCGCGGGATTACAGGCTGAGCCACCGATCCCGGCTTTGCCTTCTTTTTTATTACCTATAATTAAACTCAGTTCCTGTGCTAGCATTCCCAAGCACATATGAATGCCTATAGTTTGAGTATAATTATACCAGAGAAACAGACCAGCCAGAAAATGCAAACTGAAGTTCACAATTTTGGAAAAATATGTCTAGATGTGTTTCTTGCAAACCCCAGTTGCATTTACAGTTACTAATTATATGTCTTTTCACAATTCATGCAAAGTCCTGTACTGTCCAAGTGATTAGAGCTGACTCAAGAGTTAGTTTAACAATAGAAATGTCCAGTCAGTGACTGAATTTTGATGGTAAAATAAAGACCAAGCACTCTCCTATTCACTTTATATCGTATAGAAAGGTCAAGTTAGCATAAATCAGCAGATACCATTAATAACTATGATCCGAGTATAATGTAGCTCAAAAATTCTGGAGGGGAAAAAATAAGATATGAAGTTCAAACTCAGGAAGGCTGGCTCAAGGTATTAGCTTTTCCAGAAAAATATTTGATATTATTTTGTTTTCTTACTCTCTTTATTCCAAGTTCTTTTCCCAGTCAGCCTCTTCAGGGATTTTGAAACTGATGATCACCAGAGGGGCAGTTGCAAAGATTTTTGCGATCAGTCCCCTATAAGATAAGCTGAAGTTTTGATTCATTGAAGATCCATAACAGTGTGCCTAGAACTAGGGACTGAGGGATAAGGAAGTTAGGGTGACAGAGCAGGGTCAGGGATAATAGTTAGAAAGGCTAGACATAAATGTGGGAAGACATCTAATTGTCTGCATTAAAATCTGCAACCAAGAAAATCCACTTCAATTTTTGAGAAATGGTTTTAAGCCTTTTTTTCTCCTAGCCTACAATTTAAAGATTTTTTTTCCCTTTCTAATCTAATTGTGTATTTGCCTGAGAAATTCCAGAGGCTATTCCAGAGGCCGATCTTAGAACTAACAAGAGGATGGAGACGTCACAGCAGAATTCTCCATTGTTTGGAAGTCACCTGAAGACAATTAATCTACAACCTGGTAACAATTGGAGCAGCATTAGTCAGTTGTCCAGGTGGACAACAGTTCAAGATAACATCAAAGCAAGATCTGCTCCCTGTGCCACTCCCAGATACTCCTTATTCAGTTCTTCCTTTTATTATTATTACTTAATTTTATTACAGAGATGTGGGGTAAAAGTCAGGATTAGGTATGTAAGTAATCTACATGCAGGTGACGTTTGGGCTTCCAGTTGGTCCTCACTTCCCCTGATATCTCCCTTGTGTTATTGTGGTTAATGTTTAGGTCCTACTTATGAGTAAAAACATACAGTATTCAGTTTTTTGTTTCTGTGATAGATCACTAAATATGATTGTCTCCAAATCTATGCAATGTACTGCAAAGTCCATGATTTTGTCCTTCTTTATGGCTGCATAATATTCCATCATGTATATGTACTACATTTTTAAAATCCAGTCCAGTTTCAATGGGGTAATAAGACTGGTTCCATGTTTTTGCTATTGTGAATAGCGTGGCAATAAAAAAGTGTGTGGACCTGAGGGCTTTCCAGTTGAATTCTACAAATTATACAAGGAGGAGCTATCCAATCTTACGAAAAGTATTCTAGGCAACCGAGAAAGATAGAAATCTCCCCAAATTATTTTATAAAGCTAACATCACACTGATACCCAAACCTGGAAAAGATTTAATTCAAAAATTATAAAGACCAAGCAAGAAAAAATATCTGTAAGCTAAAAAAAGTTACATAAACATTGGTCATCCCATTCCTACATAGATTCAGCAGAGTCATTCTGAGAATTGAGATCAATCATCTTCCTTACTCAAATATCTCACACAAGTCTATTGTAAATGCCTGCTATGGTCTGAGTGTTTGTGTCTGTCAACCAAAAGTAAAATTTTAAGCCCCTCAACCGACTAAATGAATGCCTTCCATGCCAAGGGAAACCCCAAATCCTAAATCCAGGCAACCACGGAAAATTAAATTAGACACAGTTGTTTCTTTAGCCCTTAGCAGCTCTGGCACATCACCCTGTCTTTTCTCTCTTCTACCCCTAATAAACTTTATTTGAAAACTGAAAAAAAAGATAAAATAAAGTTAGACATGCCTCATTATACCCCCAGACTTGTGGAGTTTTAGCACAACTGGTCACCAATTAATATTAAAGTAGATTTCATAAGACTGGCTCAACAGACTCTGTGGCAATAAGATAGCAAATTCCAACCTGACTCTGGAATTACATGATGAATAGCAGGTGCCAAAAGAAATAAAACTAATTTAACCCCCCAAATATTTTTTTAACATACTTTGAAATAGCCTTGCAAATCTGTCTTTTGCAGGAAGATTTGTATATCTATAGAGAACCTCCATTCACATAGCCAGATTTTCCTTTTGCAGGCCTTCTTAGATCCAGAAAGGATTAATTGAGAAACTACCTCTGAATAACAGACATTTGCCATCTATACTCTCTGCCAACTATGAGGCTTCATCTACATGTCAATAACTTGGTTTTCTCAACTCCCCCTTATCTCAGCTCAGCATTTCCTGTACTGATTTCAAAATTCTTTAGACAGAACTTAACTCTTTTCACCAATTGCCAATCAGAAAATCTTTGAATCCATCTATGACCTGCAAGTCTCCGCTCTAAGATGTTCTGTCTTCCCAGGCCGAACCAATGTAAACCTTACACGCATTGATTTATGTTCTGCCTGCAATTTCTAGCTCCCTAAAAATTGTATAAAACCAAGCTATAATTCAACCACTTGGGCCATCTATAAAGCAGAGAACCCTCTGTTCCAGATACCTGGAACCTTGGCCTTGGACTTGCCAGCCTACAAAACTATGCCATGAATTTCTGTTGTTTACAAATTACCCAAAGATTTTATTTTATAGCAGTCCCAACAGACAAAGAAAATATCTTTTTTTCTAACATTAGAGATTATTTCTCTAGGTTATACAGATATTTCTGAAGAAAGAATATATAACACTATACATCAATTACTATACCATAGTCCTAAAAGGGTAACAGATGTGTCCACTCTCTTCCACTCTGTTAACTGGGTAAAAGTCTATTTGAATGGAGAGTTGAAGGAGAAAGGCAAAGTCAAAAGAGAGAAATAGAGCAAGAAACACTATTTTGGGACAGCAGAAGTGGGTAATTGATGGCAGGAGCAGAGAGCATTAGACCTCAGAAAAAAGAAGACACTGGTAGGATCGACCATCAATGACAAATTTTACTCATGAATAACACAATTCAATTGTTAAATCTAGCTTGAACACAAAAGTTTTTCTGTCATTTTATTTTTTATAAAAACTATGAAGACTATATTATTAGCCAAAATATTTTGCTTAGTTTGTTCGATGTGAAAGCCAGTTTTTAAAAAAGAGTCCATTCCTTCACTTATGTTACTCTGTTACTTGCCAGCTTGCTAATTTATTCAAGTTAACTATGACATCACATATACATTCTCATTTTTTTAATCACTGAAAGGAAGAAAGCATCCTCTATTCTAAAATATTTGATAGTTTTTCTCAAAGATTCTATGATGAACAGTACACAATTTTAATGGTTTATAGTCCCTAAAACTCCATACAAGTGAAGAAAGATATTTGGCTACTAGAAATCTCTGTAATGACCATGCCATCCTGAAGGAGCAGAGAATAGTGAGAGAGGCCACTTTTCAGTAGGTCTTGGTAAAATGAGAGATTACCTCTCTTTTTATATCAGACGGTAGCTTATGCTTATTTCCTATGGAAATGAGCAGTCTCAGGACAGTTCAAAACTGAATCTGCTTGAGCCACAGAAATTACAACAGTGTTCTCCATCTCATTTCACATTTCTTTTAAAAAAAAATTTTTTTTTTTTATTTTAAAGATGTGGAGTACAATGCAGGGTTAAGTATTTAAATGGTCATTGTACAGGTAAAGTTTGGGCCTCACTTTGGCCCCCACTTCACCTGGTTTGAGATCAGGTATGCTTTTTGATGAAATGTGCCCCCTCCTCTCTCCCCCTGGCAGTTTCCCGCTACTGCCAACTCCTTTCTTATAGTATAATTGCTCAGGTTCTGCTTATGATTGAGAACACGCGGTACTCAGTTCTTTGTTTCTGGTTGAAGAGAATGACCATACCTGTGAGAGGAGGACCATTCTTCAGTCAAGGGTAAACAGGTAGCTTTGCTCCTTGCTTCAACCTCTAAACAAGCTCTCAAGTAACACAGGTTTAAGCAAATCGTAGCCCATAATTTATTTTTATTATTTTTGATTTGGAGTCTCACCCCCTCGCCAAGGCTGGAGTGCAGTGGCATGCTCACAGTCACCACAGTGTCGACCTGCTAGGCTCCGGTGATTCTTCCACCTCAGCCTTCCAAGTAGCCGAAACTACAGGCATTAGCTACCACCACCCAGCTAATTTGTGATTTATTGTAGAGACAAGGTCTCCCAAGTTGCCCAGGCTGGTTTTGAACCCACAGACTCAGGTAATCTATTTGCCTTGGCCTCCCAAAGTGCTGGGATTACAAGCTGAACCACCAAGCCTGGCCCCATAAAATTTTTTTTACAAAGTTATGAATGCTTTGAATGAATCTTTAACTTTGCCCATATTGCCCTCAGCACAAATGTCTATCTCAAGCAAGCATTTTATATACACCTACTGATGATTTCACACAGATATGACTTTTAATACTAGAAAAAGAACCCCAAATTATCCAGTTTTATTAAACTTTTTTTTTTAGTTCAGTCTCTCCCAAATCCCTCAGTTATGTAGAATAGAAGAACGTTACAATTTCCCATTTATGTTCTGGGTGACAAAATGCTGGATAATTTTCATTAGGATCTTGGATGCGCATGAATGGAGCTGAGAGAGTGCTCACCTTTGAAAGCTTCTATTTGCAAGTACTCATATCTTCTTCCTGGGAAACTGAAAGTTCTTCCAGAAGAAAAGGATATTGTCTGAGGTTTAGGAATATAAAGATGTTTCTGATGGGTTACAACAACCCCATTGAAACTAAACTTCAAAACAAATATCAGTACTCCTGATAGAAAACTCACCATAAACCGGGCTCGGTGGCTCAGTCTGTAATCTCGCGCTTTGGGAGGCTGAAGTGAGTGAATTGCCTGAGACCGCGGGTTCAACACCCACCTGGGCAACTTGGCGAGACCTCATCTCTACAATAAATCAAAAAATTAGCCGGGCGGGTAGCGTGCGCCTGTAGTTCCAGCTACTTGGAAGGCTGAGGCAGAAGGATCGCCAGAGCCCAGTAGATCGGGGCTGCGGTGGCTGGGCGCAGCCACTGCACTCCAGTCTGGGTGACAGTGAGATTTCAACTCAAAAAGAAAACTCACCATAAAGAAAAAGTAGCCTGGAACAATGATCTGGCTGCAATACCAAGACCTAGGAGTGTTTGGAGGGGACAAGTAGACAGGACTTGCACTGACAGTGGAAGCCATGCTGGCTCCACCTCTCTGATACCTTCTGCATGTTTTGGGGACACTAAAGGGTAGAACTCCAGAATGAAATAACACTACTGTGGGCTCCAAAAGATGTTACATTATACCCTCTGACTGAGTGAAAACAGGACCATTCTCTCTCTTACCTCGTGAAATCTGGGCATGTGACTAGCAGCAATGGCCACAGACTTCTAATTTTTCTAGCAGCATCAGAGCTCTGACCTCTCCCAGACACAATGAATCCACAAGCAAATGAAGTACCCTTGGACAGCGGAACTGCCCTTGGCTAACAGAGATGCTGGTGATTCCTTCTCAAGTGGACCACAGTCTTGCAGGTGAGAAGCACCTACATAGTTTGATGAGTATCTCTGGGGTTTGAATTGGAGAAAATATCTGAGCAACAAAAGAGTGGATTTTGTGGCTAAGGTGGCAGCTTAGAGCATGGAGACATGGAGCAAAATGTAAACATGACCTTATTTGACACTGAGTTGCCTTAGTGGTATATTTAATTTTTTTTCTCCATAAACCAAACTCCAAGAACTCTAAGATTATCTGGGATAAAAACATATGAACACATACAACGAATGATAATATAGAGTTTCATGAAGAATTATAGTAAATTAAAATGTCAGCTCAGTGATTCTTTTTCACTTGCCCTAGTGTTTCTGCAAAGTGTCTGTGAGCTGGTTTAATATGATTTATTCCATTAGAGTTTCCCTAGCCAAGTATTCTGTCAAGGAGGCAAACGTTCATCCAACTGAATCCTGCTCTCCAAGGGGTGTGTGTTTCCCTCCCTTCTGAGACCACCCCGTTCCCTTCAGTCTCTTTCGACTGATACTGAAGTCATGATTCTCACATGACATTCCGAAGAGATGGACTCATCTCCTTTCTCACTGTTGCCACCTTTTCTCCTCCTCTTCCCTTCACCTGGATGCTGTGTCCTTGGCCACCTTGTAGAGTAACCACTGAAAGCTTTCAGCTTCCTCCAACCAATCCATCAACCCCTTGCCCAATTCCCCAAGAACACCTCCTTTACTTGCATGATGTCCAGTGAATTTATTTTCTTCTGAATTTTAAATGACATGAAATGAGAAAGGAAAAAAGTAAAAAGATTGCTGCACATGAAAATAAACAAAGGGTTCCTTTTTGAATATTATAACTTTATTTTATTTTTTCTATGTTTTTAATCCAAAAATTTTGTAAACATTTTTCTGAGATGGTCATTATTTTGCCAAGATAATCACACATTGAATAAAAGCATGTAAAACCTTATCAATTCTTCTTTTGTGATATATAGGCTTATTTTCCTTAGGGATGGGTAAATTACAGCTTTGAGGGAAACTTTCAAGAAAAAGGAGAGCCAAATATCTTTATATAAATGTATCCAAATGTATCTCATGAACCTACTAATAAGAAATGCCATAGTATAGTAAAAAAAAGTAAAAATGGTGCAAATTGTGAATAATGGCGGGGCAGCAGTTTTCATAATACTTATTCAAATTATTATTGACTCATTATACCCCCAATACAGGGTAGCCAGCAACTCACAAAATTCTATTAACCTTAATTGCTAATCCCACCAAAGCCCAGAGAGAAATGACAAGGGGCCTTTAGCCAAAGGAGACTGAAGATTTGAGGAGAATGAAGTTATCTTACTTCAAGAATCTATGCAGCAGCAAACAGAAGATATAGGCTAGTGATATAGATAATAAAGATTTCACACCTTAAAAATCTGAATTGTAGCCGGGCTCAGTGGCTCAGCCTGTAATCCCGCGCCTTTGGGAGGCTGAGGTGAGTGGATTGCCTGAGCCCGCGGGTTCGAGACCAGCCTGGGCAGCGAGACCTCATCTCTATAATAAATCAAAAAATCAGCCAGGTGTGGTAGCACATGCCTGTAATTCCGGCTACTTGGAAGGCTGAGGCGGAAGGATCGCTGGAGCCCAGCAGGTCGAGGCTGCGGTGACCGGGAGTGGCCACTGCACTCCGTCTGGGCGACTGAGTAAGACTCCAACTCAAAAAAAGAAAAAAAAATCTGAATTGTATATACAGTCACAGACAGAGAACAATAAGAATGATCAGCACCTCGGATAACATGGGTGATCATATCAATGTGGTAAGCAGACTCATTTGTAACAGGAAAGAGGATTAGAAAACAACAAGCATCCTAATATACATGCAAACATGAGAATGAAGATATTTAATATACGTAGTCTAAGCTAAATGCATCTCTAATTTCCAAGGAGGAAAGCATATCAGATTGCTACTGCAGAGATCCAAAGAGCAATGGTTTAGATAAGACAGAAGTTTACATCTTCCAAGACAGATACGTGGGCTCCATCCTGTCAAGTTTCTAGAGTCCAGGCTAGAAGGGCAGTCCTAGCATTCTCTGAGAATTGTCATCATCTGCTTGGTAAAAGTGGGTTTCCAACGGGCAAACCACGAAAACAGAAAGAGAGCATGAAAAGCCCATCTTAAATCCCAGTCCAAAGAACTTTTCATTTGTGCTAACATTCCACTGAAAGAAGTAGAGAGCAAAATCTGGTGAACAGCTAGTAGAAGTGTATTCAATAACAGGGCTGCACATAAAAAAAATACATTTTATTTTTGTTTGAGAGAGATAGATAGTTGGATGAATGGCTGGCTGGGTGATTATTATTTATTAGCAGTTTTTTAAATGCCACAAAATTCATTTGATCTAGTTTGTGTAATGACTTTTAACCAACCTTTTTTCATTAACATGTACTTCCAGGCCAGACTCAACTATTTTTGTGTCTCTGACCCATTCACTTTCACCATTTCCCTACGAATACAATATTAGAAACGTGGCAGAGGGTTTCATGACAACTGCCTGAGGATTTCCTGATCTAGAGAGAGGAGGGAATATACTATTAGTCTTATGGCAACTTATCCAAAAGCAGACTTCAAAGAGTGTGTTTTAACATGATTTTCTGTGGACCAGATGATTTGAGAGTCATGGAATCCACGTACCACTCTTTGGCTTCCCATCACACTGATCTCAGCAACATCCAAATAAAGAGAATAGGTTGCTCTAAAAAAATAAAAATAGGATGATTCTATAACTCTGCTGAGCTGTAAGCAGTGGTAGCATCTTTAGAAACCTGCATAACAGGATTACACCTTTTTAAAAGAAGCTGCTATCAGTATTTCTCAGGGCCTTAAGTTCATTTCACTGACAAGAAACTGCTCCTTTATATCTATAAAAATAAATGTCTTCTATTACAGTTTTTATTTGCATATCTGTATTTCTTGTGTTAAGCAAGGAAAACAGCACAGCAGAATAAAGGAGGAAGTCTTGTGTTCTGGTTAAATATAAAGCCAGTAGGTATATTCCCACTACTTGCTAGCATTGAATACAGTCAAGTTATATAGTTTAGGGCCCAATTTTCTCTTCTGTGAAAGGGAGAGAATCATCCATTCATCTCTCTCAAAGATAAAATGTATTTTTATTTATGCAGCCCTGTTATTGAATCCAAGTCTGTTAACTGTTCACCAGATTTTGCTCTCTATTTCTTTCAGTGGAATGTTAGCAGAAATGAAAAGTTCTTTGAACTGGGCTTTAAGATGAGATTTCTCTTGTTCTCTTCCACAGATATTTCATGATATGATCTGAGGATTAAATGAGAAGCTATAAAGAAATCACTTAGCCCAGCACCCAGCATACAGTAAGCACTCAACAAGCATTTGACAGTAACTCACTATTGTTTATTCTCTGACTGTGGGTTGAAGAGCTACCTTGACCATTTTTATGAATTACTGTAAAATGCTGCTGTGGCTGCCTCCCAGGTCTGCAACCTGCAGTGTCTTTCATTAGTATTTAAATTGGTAGTAAATATGTACACTTCTACAGCATTTCAAGATTATGTTTTTCTGTACATTTCAGTGGTAACTGATGGTCAAAACATCTGAGAATCATTATGTTCGGGAAACTGGTAATGAAGCTTATAGAGCTTTTTGGAAGTGCCATTTAACAAAATATATTAGCCCATTCCAAATGTCATCACTAGCTCCATTGTATTTCAAGCTAAGCGCCATGCAAAAACAGATCTAAAAGCCTCTATTGCTTGCTTATTTTCAAGGGCATGAGGAAAATGTCACCAGTTTACAAAGTAAAAGCTGGAGTCCCTACAGTGCATCTCGGGCAAAATGGTGGAAAGCAGGTTCAACACAAAATAGTCCCTGGTAACGATTCATCACGTATTAGGAACAATTAACGTTTTGTGATTTCCAAATCATCTTTCAAAACGCAATCTGCTCATTTCACTCTTTCATGGCTTTTTTGTATCCATTAACATAACTTTTCCTTCCACACTCAGTGGGGGTGGTTTCTCTTTCCTGAAATGTCACCCTACATAAATAAGTATAGTGCAAGCCTTCCACCACTGTAATAGTTAAATGATGGCAATGCCGGGCAATTGAAACAGCAAGAGAAGTCACCTCGACAGTACTTATAATTGGGAAAAGCAGCTTAAGGCACCAGAGCTTTTACTGTGAATGAGTTGAGTGAGTTTATATGTATTTGCCAAACAAAAATATATTTAAATATTCCAGCTTGGAGACAAATCAAATAACTCTTTTTTGTATATTTCAATGCTCTGTCTATTATAACAACAAAACATTCAGACTTTGGAAAATAAAGAAAAAAATAACCCATGATTTCTCTATGCATTATACAGAATTTTGATGTCAATTTAGAAAGTTTTGTGGAAGAATGCAGCTAAAATTAAATAAAAACATAAGCAAATGTTTGCTATTGACACTTAATACAAATTCTAGTAATTCTTAAGGGTTTGGGTTTTTGTGGTGGTTGTTGTAGTTTTTACTGTTTAATATCCCATAATAGGTATTAGAAAATCACTTAAATTAGGCAATCTGGTATATTTGAAGTTTTGCTATTCAAAGTGGATAATAGAGGGAAAACAAAGACTACAAGAAATTTAGAAAGTAAGCATGCCATTTTAATATACACATCACTAGAGCAAGATTTTTTTCCAAAGTAAACATATAATTTTGTCAAATTGTCATTTGACATCACTAATGCAGACCCACTCCTGAACATTGTTATTTTTTTTTTTGCCCACTCCAGAAAATGGTGAAACTTCACTTTACATAATAAAAGTTATTTTTTTAGAAGATCACTTTGAGTCATAAATATATAAATTATTTTATAAGTTTTAGTTGGGGCAAAGACTCTATTTTAATGATCTGAACAGAAATTAAACTGCCTGCTCAATATTATTGACATTTAAATTCCATGTTGGAAATACTGCCTGACCCAACAAAGAAAATTAGAGTGCTTTTTGTAAAATATTGACACTCTCAGCCTTAATGTTTATTGCCTGTCAAACAGATTTTTCCTCAATTTAATAAAATATAATGTGTTCCTGCTTTGATGCATTAACATTTCCCAGCACATTTTTTTTTCTTTTTTTTTGAGTTGGAGTCTCACTCTGTCGCCCAGACTGGAGTGCAGTGGCCACTCCCGGCCACCGCAGCTTCGACCTGCTGGGACTCCAGCGATCCTTCCTCCTCAGCCTTCCAAGTAGCTGGAACTACAGGCATGCTCTGCCACACCCAGCTAATTTTTTTATTTATTGTAGAGATGAGGTCTTGCCAAGTTGCCCAGATGGGTCTCGAACCCGCGGACTCAAGCAATCCACTCACCTCAGCTTCCCAAGGTGCGGGATTACAGGCCGAGCCACCGAGCCCAGCTCCCATCACACTTTCAATTGTGAGGTGATTATAGCTTTAAAATTAAATTAAATTTGGGCAGGCCTCAGAGTTTAAGTTCAACAGTCATTGAGTTGTCACATAACATGTTTCGGGAAGTGATAGAAATATGGAAAATGTTTCTGAGGTGAACTGATCAGGAATACGTCCATGACATCCATTAGGCAAATGGAGTTGCTTCATGGAATAATCACCTCTGAGTAGCTGGCTTTGATGGACTCAACTAGAGAACCTTTTAGTAAATTCAGGCCCTAGGCCACTAGGAATGTGTCAAATGCTGCACATAGACTCTAGACACAACAAGTCAAAGAATCTTTGTCACTGTTGACCCAGAAGTAACTTCTCATGTCTCAAAGATCAGCAACATGGGATCTTTCAGCTAGGAATTCCTGTCCAACAAAGTTTTTCACAAAAGAGAGTTTATTGCATATGCATAGAATGCTTATGGTTTCTCTCTAATTTTAGACACACACATTCACAGATGCTCACGTGTTGGATTATGGGGATACTTTTCTTTTTTTAAAACACCCTTCCAGTTGAACTTACTATGACTTTCCTTCCTGTAAAGCACATAGAAAACAAAAGTTAATGCCATAATTCTTTTGCTTATAGCACTGAAAAACCCAGAACCATCTTCTGGGACTTCAAGACATGACTTTTTTAGATTTGCCTGTGGTATATGTATACCACAGGCATATATATATATATATATATATATATTCATCGTTTCTGAACTTTGGATATTTACCAGCATGTATCAGTGGTGATTTTATTTACCAAAATTGAAAATAATGCTGCATAGTGTGACACATAGAAGTGTATTTATGAAGAAAATAGAAGAGGACTTTTTTGAAATCAGAAATTCTTTTTTTTAGAAAGTGAGGCATATTGTTTTCTGAGTCTTATTGCATCCCACGTAGAGACCATACACTTGTGCAAGATATGGGCAGGGCTGATCCCAAACTGAACTGGGATCTCATCTCAAACCAGGAGATTAGAGTAAAGGGGGAAACTATTGAATGGGTCTGGATCTAACTACGAACCTCGGTTTGGTCCTGAAAGTTCTATTAACATAAAAGCCTTGATGCACTTTGCTGAAAGCAAATTCGTAAAGGGCCAAGCCTGACACTGTCTTCATATTTAAATGACCTTTTAAAACAATTACAATAAATCCATAAAACAGCTCTATCTTGCTATAATATAACAGAGCCAGCGGATATCCTGACATTTTTTTCCCTCTGAATCATCCTTTCTGGTTCCATAAGCAATATTATAAATTTTAAATACAACCACTTTTTCATGGAAAAAGGTATTTAACATAAAAATCAGACTTTAGCATTATTTGACCTGAATATTACCAAATTATAAATTCTTTCATTCTCAGCCAAGCAGTGCTCAATGTTTTTCATATTCTATATAATTATGTTGTTACTTCTGCCAGGCTGATTTACGCTGAAAAGCCAAGAGATACAATAAATGGTTGGTTTATTGTATTAGGCATCTTAGTTTTCACTGTCTGCATAATTAATTCAATTATATATTTTTCACTTGGCATGTGTAAAGAAAGCCATTGATGATTGTTTAATTGTCTCTCTTTACATATCATCCTTTCTTTGGACTCCTGATCCTGTTCCTCTTTCCCTCAGGCTCTGTGCCTGAGTATGCAGGTCATGCTGAAGCCATGTTCAAGTGTTCTCCATGCCTGCTGACTCCAGAGATCAGGAGTAGGTAGCCTCAATGTTTCCAATTGCCTTATCTACACAAATATAGTGATTATCAGGTTACTACGTATCAAATATAGTGATTATCAGTTCACTATTGGATTGATTTAAAACTTTAGATAAATGTTTAAGCCTATGAAAGCATCATTTTTTCCAGACTGGACTGAAAAATTGAAAAATCTGGTTTCCTAAAATTATCAAGACTCATCTACAAAGTAAGATCAGAAGCAGAGATTCTTTTAACCTGTTCGACAGAGAAGAAAACTGAGTGAATTTTGTGCTCTGGCATAAGTGTTTATGGTTTATCCCACCAAAGCTTTGAAAAGGCAGAAGTCTAGTAAATTCCTGGATAATCTGATCAAAGCACAGAATCATTTAAAAAAAAAACCCTAGTTTTCACATGCCCTATCCAAGCTTACATTTATGCTATTTCTACTTTTCCAAGATTTCTACTTTTCTCAGCTTCCTGGAGATAGATTCTTTTTAAAGGAGATAAAACATACGATCCAATTTACTGGGATGCTGGGAGAAGCTCAGTGTGAGTTCAAGGTAGATTGCATTCTTGCAACATTGTTCTTATGAAAAACTTTCCATTAGCATCAGTGGAAGAAGGAAAGTCAAGGGCTTTAAATAACAGAACCCATGAACCACAAAAACCAGATGAAAGCTTGTGTTACATTTCACAATAGGTCTTTTCTTTTTTTCATTTTACCAATTCTTTCCTTTTTTTTCCTCGAACAGATTTTCTTGATATTCTCTTCAGTAAAATATTTATTCAATTCCTAACACTCGACTATCAAAACAACAAGTAACTCAACAAAATGAGTTATTATTTATCAACAAAATGAGTTATTATTATGAGAATAACAAAATTATTCTACTACTGGTAGAATAATTGGTAGAAATCATGACTTATATGACATTAATTGATGACAATAATATACAACAAATCTCACAAATATTATAGAGCCATTACTCAATAACAAGAAAACAATTAATTACATTGCAACATTTTCATTAGACTGATTTGAACCTGAATATATGTTTGTTCACTCTGGTGAAGAAATGAAAGTTTATGTTATCTGAATATCTTCTTCTTTTACCCTTTAACTTAGTAGGATAAAAGTACTTTTTTAAGATGTCTATTGGTTGTGAAACTGACCAAGAATAATAATGATGATAATAGCAGCTTACCTCCAGAACCGCATTTTAAGTTTTTCACTAAATTTTCACAGCTGAGTTACATAGTATTGCCCTTATTGGGTCTTAGAGACCGTGAATAACTTGTGCCAACCAGCTGATCTCAGCTGGAACCTTGGTCTTTCTAACTGCAAATACCAAGCTCTGAATCTCTAAACTAAGCCACGTGTCGTTTTCAAATAAGTATTCTTCTACTGAAGGAGAGGTCACAGCTACAGGAAATTCACAGCATCCTTTCCTCTGCAGAAGAATTATGCCTCCTGAACTTCACTAACTAGACTCTAATGTTGAAATAAATAATTGCAGAAGACAAGCTCTCTGTTCAGGGAGGCTAGTGAATATATTGTTTCAACAGAGAATATTTGTGTTTGTGTCTAAGACAGGGAAAGTACGTCATTCCCTCATGCATGAAAAAGCAGCCAGTGCGATTTCTAGTAAGCTTTTTACAGCAAGAACTTTTAAATTTAAATACATTGCCTACTATACAAAATTTTCTACCAACAGCAACATTGTTCCCTCCATATGTTCTTCCTCTAGGTGTCTAATGAGTTCCTTCACATGAAAAATGACAAGGGGAATCTGAGGAATAATTCCGGCAACTGTGGCATCTGGAGACGTTGTTTTCGAGTTCCTCTGCCATGATTTCTAGGCAAAGCCGCAGGAATACCTGGCAGTAGAGGCTAGAAAAATCATCATCTCTCACTTGTAAGACCTCCTGTGTTATCTGCTACAAATCTCAGGGTATTCTGTCAGGCTTTGCGTTGACAGCGATAATGATAAACAAGGCAAATTTCTGTCAGAATTTGACACATATTTTCTATTGTCCATCTTACAGTGAATAACTCTCTGCCACTAAGCTCAAGTCCATAATGCTACGAAAAAGTAATCATTAGGACGTTTGCATTCAGTGCATTTAGCTCTGAATTATTTATAAAGCTCTCTTGTGTTTCTGAGTGTTTTACGCTCCTCCATATTCTTGTGAAGTTTTGCCAGACAGGTTTTGTTTCAGTAAATACATTCTCAATCCATGGCTCTGCTTCTCCTCCATTCAAATGAAGAACACCTTAACACCTTGGAGACGAGGTGGTAGAGAGATGTAACTAACACAGTGAGAAGTGACTCTCCGTTTCTTTCACCTTAAGGTAATGATTATGCAGCCATAATTTTTCTCTGCATTCCACCTGAAGACATGTATCCACTCATCAACTTATCCCTTCATAAATATATGGAGAACATTCTTAGACTGAAAAACTCAGCCCTGTGTTCCAGCACACTTTTGTTCAGTGCTGCCTACAAGGTCACACATTTACTTATTGGATTATATGCCAGTGGCTGGTTTGGTCTTTGATGTTTATGACAGTAACAGAATTAGCTCTTCATTTGGGATTGTCATTACTTTTCGATGGAACCATATTAATTGGTGTGCAGTGAGAGCTCACTGTGCTTCTGGTTTGCATCTCCCTCGTGGCTAATGATTTTGAATGTTTTTTTAATGTGCTTATTTGCCATCTTTAGATTCTCTTCAGTGAAATATTGATTCTTGTGTCTTTTTACCCATTTTCTACTTAGATTGTTTCAACTGTCGATGTTTGAGAATTTTTTAATATAGTCTAGATAGTAGCCCTTTATTGGATTTGTTGTTGAAAAAAAAATTTCTCCAAGCCAGTAGAGTTTTTAATCTTGATGAGATCCAAGTTACCATTTTTAAAAAATTTTTATGTCATGTTTTAGTCTCAAGTCAAAGAATAGTTTGCCTGCCCTTAACATCCCAAATATTTTCTCCCATTTTTTTAAAATAAAAGTTTTACAGTTTTGCATTTTACATTTAAGCCCATATTCTGCTTTGAGTCAATTTTTGTATAAGACGCGAAGTTTAGGTTAAGGTTTCTTTGTTTTTTCTATGAATATCAAAATGCCCAGCACCATTTGATAAAAGGTCTATTGGTTTTTTAAAAAATCCACTCTGGCTCTTTGTGTGGAGAATGGCTTCTAGTAAGGGGTGGAAACAGGAGTAGGGTGATCAGTTGAGAAAGCTTTCCATTTGTGTACTTAAGAGATGATGCTGAAGACACAGCAAAACAGATGCAGGGTATTTGGAGCTATAGAGTGAATAGCACTTGCTGTCGGATTAGATGTGGAGGTACAAAAGAAGAAAGGAATCAAAGATGACTTTAAATTTTAACAGCAGAAACTGAGTATATGGTAATCGTATTTACAACATTAGACGATGCTGAAGGAAGATGGTTTGGAGGTTGAGACAGGGGAATGAAAAGTTTTGTTGTCCTCATGTTCTGTTTGGATCTTCAATTAGACATCTGAGTGGAGATGCCAAGTGGATTGTTGAAGCAATAAGATTGGAATTCAAGGGCAAGATCAGGACTATAGATACACACACAGTTGAGGAGTCATCCACCTGGATGACATCACATAGGAAGAAAATCAAATACAGAATTTAAAAAATAATGTTCATTATCATTTTGAATCAAAAAATATTTTTAAATGTAGGTTTCCTAAAGGGAACAAGTTAACTACCCATCTAACTTAGCAATTCTCTAATTATTTACAGTTGACATGAATCTGAAATAAAAATATTTTAATATGTTTTCCTGTGAACATTTATTTATTTATTTATTTATTTATTGAGTTGGAGTCTCACTCTGTCACCCAGACTGCAGTGCAGTGGCGGCTCCCGGCCACCACAGCTTAGACCTGCTGGGCTCCGGCGATCCTTCCACTTCAGCCTTCCGAGTAGCTGGAACTACAGGCTCGCACTACCACACCCGGCTAATTTTTTGATTTATTGTAGAGATGAGGTCTCACCAAGTTGCCCAGGCGGGTCTCGAACCTGCAGGCTCAGGCAATCCACTCACCTCAGCCTCCCAAGGTGCAGGATTACAGGCTGGGCCACCGAGCCCGGCTGTGTACATTTATTATATAAGATGTTACTAATGATCCCACTGAAATGATGAGAGGCTTCAGGCTAGAATCTTGCCTGTGCCTCAGTGCCCCTACAAAAACAGAATCCAATAAAATAAAAGGCTTCAGTTTGTCATGAATGATAGTTTGTCTTCCACAGGTAGCTTCCATGAAACGAACATAACATACTAAAATAAATTACCACTGGCCAAACATTATACATTTTTGGCCTCAATAGATATGTCTAAGTGAAAGCACCCTCAAAACTTCAATTAATCCTTACATTTTCTCCATTCGAAAGACATCCTGCGTGGCTTACTTCTGGATATAGCAAAATGTTTCAAGTCTGTTTTAAAGTCAATCAAAGCTCCTTTCTGAGAATCCTTAGTCAAAGATATTGGTGGATTCCTATAGACCGAAAGAAAGCTAGTTTAATAGTGACTGAGCAATTGAAAGTGGAGAAGAGTTTACCTGAAAATATTGATGTGGACATACAGAGAGTTTTATAGTGAGTTCTAATTAATTAAAAACAGAAATGTGCAGAAGAAGAGAGCACTTTAAGTTTAGACTTGGATAGTACAATCTTGTATAAATATTAACTGGGGGTCATCAACTGAGACATGGGAAATTCTAATAAAACTAAACAATCTCCTTAATTTCTCTTAAAAGCAAACTCAAAATACCGCTGTTTTGGAAAGAAGCTGCTATATTATGCTGTTAGATGGTTGAGAGGAAATTGAAGAATACAATAGAAAAGACTATAAATACTTTGGAGTTTAAGAAGGCTTCCATTTAACATTGTACTCTTTTCCACACATCATGTAGCCCTAAATTAGTTACCTATGTATCTGAGTCAACTTTCCCCGTAAATTTGCAGAGATTATGTATATTCCTATATGCCTTATTAATCATAAAATAAAATTAAATAAATCAACGGTCTTGCATTGTAATAGATGTGTCTTAAAACACAATACCCTTTCCTTAATTCTATCTGCTCTTTCAAAAATAATCAATTCTCTATTGCAGAAGGGTAATTGACAGGAAAAATAAGGCATCTGACGCATATATCTAAGGAAAGAGATAATTCTTTTTTTAAATTAGAAAATATAGTTTATTTAGAAATAAATTAGAGAGAGAGACAGAGAGAGAGAGAGAGAGAGGAAATTTGCCTCCCCAAGGCAGGGGACAGGGCCAAAGCTTAAGAAAACTTGGTCTAGTCATAGCTCGAAGAGCACATGGCCACACCATAGCTCAGCAAGGCAATGGGCAAGAAGATTCTTTTAACGGATTTATGTCTCCGTTTCACAGGGACTCTCTCTCAGAATTAATAAAAGACAACACTGACAACAGCACCAGACACGTGAAAGATAAACACTGAGGAATCATGGGTAGTGGAGAAGGTTAGAGACCATAAATGTAGCTCTGATTTCCAAAGACAGGAAGAATAAGAAGTATTGGGTTATGGAACAAATAATCAGAATTAGAAACATGTAGTCTGGGTTCTACAATGATTCAGAGTAACATGGAATCCCTTTGACCACAGTGTTAACACAGCTACAGTGAAACATGACTAAGTCACACAATTTTAAACAAAAGACGTGTAAACTTTCACATGGTACTCTGTTCTCATCTGTTGAAGATTTTCCCTCTCAACAAGATAGGTAATTTATTTAGGAATACTGCACTGGATGTGAAAGAACCTTGACTTAGCATATCCCATGTGTGATCGTAGCTCAAAGACAACTTCTAGCCGGCACTCGGGAGCCTATAATGATCCACTTACAGGGCTGCCTATTGCTTGCCTCTTCTTTTTGTCTAGTCCACAGAAGATGTTAGCTGGATGAATAAACAAAGCTGATCTACATAGAAAATACGGTCTTCCACCTTGGCCTTACTTGTGCAACTGACGAGGAAATTTTTAAGCACCTTTGCATATAACCCTCTTGATGTACGACATTTTTCTATGTAGGGCTTTAGGAACCTCCATAATTGGTAACAAGTAAGTGCTTACCAGCAAGTCTCTGCAGCCTGCTGTCCAGGATTTGAACCTCCCTCCACCACTTATTTGCCGTGGGACGTGTGCCAAATACGTAATCTCTGCTTGCTTCAATTTCCCCGTTAGCAAAGTACACACAGCAAAGAGCACTGATCATGAAGTTGCTATGAGGATGAGATGTGCCAAAATGTGTAGGAAGCCTAAAACCATGCGTGACACTGCCAAATAAATGTGTGTGGAGGAAATAATTAAAATAAATTATCGTTTTTATTTTGTCTTTAAATTGAGACTGCTGACTTAGAGTTGGTCTTTAAAAAAATAAAACTGTCTTGTTTATCACTGGGAGTGAGAAGATCAACTATAAAGTGATCCAAAGCTAAGCACTAGAAGGCCATAAACATAATATTTACTCAAAGCTATGAATGCTTAAAAGATAAAGCACCTGCAATTATTATAATATTAAAAATGTGTAAAAGTCACCCTATAGTATGACCTTGTTTTAATTAACAGTGTAATGTTAGAGCTTAATAGCTCTCACTGATAGAAGATGTTACACAGATTTCACCAAAGAAGCCATGTGTCTTCTCTGGCACATTCCAATAGTGATAATAGCATTAGAATCCATTTGTCTAGCATTTTCAACTTTGCAGAAAAATAACCAATTGTTTTACTTCATCTTCACAACAGTCCTTGGTGGCAGAGAGAACAGATATTATTTATCTTTCACGGATGAGAAAATTAAGGCCACAAATATTTAAGTACTTTGTATGCCCAGAGTCACAGTTGATCAGTGCAAGCCGAGATTCCCTGCATTGCCCTCAAATAGTGCCTCAATCACAAATCAAAAAACTTTTGTCACTCTTTTTTTCTCTATTCCTTTGGGAAAAAAGCAGGAGGCAGATACTTCTTTCACAGTGGGGAAACTCAGCAGGCTTCTGCCTGCAGTCGTGCAAGATGGACACTGCACAACTTTAGTGAGTGTCGTATACACAATGGTCTAAGGAAATGATACTTCCTGGATTTGTACAGTGCCCAATCTGTGCAACCACATGAGGTACGCACGAAGCAACTACTTTTACCCCTAAGTCAGAAGTGGCAAGCAAGCAGCAGTAGAATTGACATCCCAATTTCCATTTCATTGTGCGGTTTCACAGAAAAGAATGAAAGAAAAGAAAAGATGAAATAGACCAAAAGTCACTGTAGAAAAAATCTGTCACTCAGGTTGGATTTTCTCTTACCTGAAATTCACCCTGCTTATATTCAATTGACTAGAACGACATTTGTTTGAACAGACTGGGAGAGAAAGTGACAAGATACATCCAATCCCGGCTCTCAAATTTGGTTTATTGTTTAGTGCAGCAACCCCTGAAATTAAATGAACACATACAGGAGATTCATCATAATACTATGTGTGGAATTCGGTTATAGCAGGACAATGCTTTTACAAAGTCCCCCATAGTTAAACTCCCAAGATGGACTCAATATTCTGCCAAAGAGTGCATTGGGTCTAAATGAGCCTGAAGCTTTTATTTTTCCCCCCTCATTTTTCCACTTAGATTAGAAATCTTGTAATTAGATTTTAAAAAGCTCTTGTGAAGTAATTATGGGTAATGCATTCCCAAGTATTCTTTTGCAGTAAACCTGTAAGGAACAGAAAAAGATATCTCATACTTCTCCTTTTTCAACGGCCACACAATTCTCTTTGAAACTGGTTTCAATAATGGGTCCTCTAAAAGGAGAAAATGGGCCTTTTTAACTTTTGAAAACTAAGTGGGAACCACAAGACAAGAAAAGGGGACCTCATGTTTAGCCAGAGGTGAGATGTAGAGGGTTGAGTGAGTTTCACATATCATTAGAAATGCTACCAGGAATAATTAAGCCTACAAAACCTCAAGCATCAACAAGTGTTTAGAGACAGTGACTACATACATCTGTAGCTGTCATGACCAAACAGCAAAGAACTCAGACATTTCCAAAATTAACTGTGCAAGAGTCAGCACAGAAGAAATTCACAGACTGAGCAGTGAAGCTGTGAACCGAGAAGGTGACCAATGCTGGGAGCGTTTTCAGTAAAATATCTGATATGACTGACAGTGGAAAGGCGCTGAAATGGATTGTTTGTGTACTCCAGAATAGACATTTTAGAATTGCAGTCTGAGTGTGTTTCAAAGTAGCAAAGGAAATGTTGTCCGTGAGAACTCAGAAGCAAACACTGACAACAGCGATCTGATAATATCCTTCTACCATTTATCAGCACGGAAATTATGAAGAGCCATTTAATCCCTCAGATTGTCTAGCTGTGACACTTTTTGATGTGCAGTACAAGAGATTTAACTATCAGCCAGAAAACAAAAAGATTAACGTGACACTTGCACAGCAAATCACCATCACACTTCATTTGCCAGAATCTTCCTAAGCAGCTGACATACAACATTTCCAAGTAAGTAACAAGTTAGTCAATCAACAAAAATCAAACTCAGATACTACCAAGTGTGTCTATGTGGCAGAGATTAAATCATGCAACAATTCCTTTAATAAGCAATGTCTTGGCTGCTCGCTGGGTCCCAGGCATGTTTACACAATGAGATCACGGAGAGGAAAAGATTAGGATTGCAGAAGTTAGGTGAAAGGCAAACAAACAAGCAATTAGGAAAGCAACTGCAGTGTGGAGGGGCAGCTAAGTCTGTCTGTGGGGTCAGGGAAGACTTGGCAGAGGCAGGCACTGAGAAGAGTTATGGGGCCTTTTTTCTGTCTCAAATCATTTGAAATGAATTACAGATAACCACCTCATTTGCAACTTTCGATCTATGTAGCATAATTTTAATTCAAACTGTAAACTATCGCCATATGTGTATGTTTGTGTATATATATTTATGTATACATATATGTGTGTGTGTGTATATATATATATATATATTTATATATATTTATGATTAAACATTTAATATTACCTACCTTTTGTAGAACCCTGACTTAAGTTCTTGAGGGTTTGGTCCTGGGAAAACTTCCTTTTTTTTTTTTTTTAGTTGGAGTCTCACTCTATCACCCAGACTGGAGTGCAGTAGCCACTCCCAACCACTGCAGCCTCGACCTGCTAGGCTACGGCGACCCTTCTGCCTCAGCCTTCCAAGTAGCTGGAACTACAGGCGCGAGCTACCACACCCGGCTTTTTTTTTTTTTTTATTGTAGAGATGAGGTCTAGCCAAGTTGCCCAGGCGGGTCTCGAACCCGCGGGCTCAGGCAATTCACTCACCTCAGTCTCCCAGAGCGCAGGATTACAGGCTGAGCCACTGTGCCCGGTCAGAAAACTTCCTTTCAAGACAATCTCACCAATAGTCATCTTGTGATAGCATCTCAATGTTCATTCACTTAATTTTGTAGTGCAAATATTAACTAGTCAGGAGATTTTTATTATTATTGTTGTTATTATTATTATTGAGTCAGAGTCTCACTCTGTTGCCCAGGCTGGAGTGCAGTGACATAATCACAATTCACTGCAACCTCAAACTCAAGGGCTCAGGCAACCCTCTTATGTCAGCCTCCCGAGTAGCTGAGACTGTAGGCAAGCGCCATCATGTCCGGCTAATTTTTTGATATTTTTGCAGAGACGAGGTCTCACTGTGTTGCCTAGGCTGGTCTTGAACTCCCACATCAATCAATCCTCCTGCCTCGGCCTCCCAATATGCTGGGATACAGGCATGAGCCACTGTACCTGGCCTACTTATTTTTAAATAATTAAAAAGGTGAGAGGCAAGTGAGGGTGGGAATATTAAGTGTTAGAGTGAGAGAGAGAGAAATATACACTTCTGTTAGATGAGATAAATAAACTAGGATGGAAGAAGCTCAAGATACATTTAAAATTTAGAAATATATTTAGAAATATATATATTATATATATATATATATATATATATATATATATATAATGAAGGCTAAATATTTAATACTCCCTGCCCTTTGTAGAGCCCTGATTTAAGTACTTCTTGGGAGTTTGGTTCTAGAAAAACTTTCTTTCAAGACGATCTCACCAACAGCCATCTTGTGATAGCATCTCAATGTTCATTCACTTAAGTTTATGATGAAAATATTAACTAGTCAGGAGATTTTGATCATTTAAATTCAAGTATATGAGTACAAAAAGGCCAAGGGAAGGTGAGGGGAGAGTCTAGCCTCAGAGACTAAAGAGATTTTTGTGGAAGCAGAATCCCCACACAGAGGGACTGGGCGTGTAGGCACAGAGTGTATGAAGAAGTGGGCAGAGGCTAGATAATGGGATGCCATGTATGTTTGATACAGAGTTTAGGTTTTATAGGAGGACAATGGGAGCCATTGAAGGACTTTAAGTTGCTGCATATTAAAATCACATTAGGCCCGAAAAGATTTCTCAATGAAGCAAACAAACTTTGTATTTAAGGAAATTAAGATTAGTTGAAGCCACTAGTGGAAAGATATTGAAAAAATGATCCAGTTCTTCATATTTTTATGTATCTAACCTTGCAACGTGACTTTGCTGCAACTTCCATCAACAGGTAGAGTCACTTTCTCCACCCTGAATATGAGCCAGCCTTGCTTTAACCAATAGAATGCCGACTAAGTGGGGCATGGGATTCTGAGTCTCCCTATCTTCATGGTCTCAGAACCCTGCTTCTGCTGTGAGAATGACCTGAAGAATGAGACACTGCTTGGTTCTCAAACCCAGTCGTTCCAGCTAAGACTATCCTAGACCAGATTATAGCCAGATAACCCCAATACACCTGAGAAGGGTTAGACAAGCTCAGTACAACTGCCTACCTAACCACAGACACCAACAGACATGAGAGTGAATTCAGCTAAGACCACCAGAATCTCTCAGCTGACCCATTAACTTGGGAGCAATAAATAACAGATGCTTGTTGTTTTATTCCATCACATTTTGGCATGGTGTGTTACAAGTAGTAAATAACTGACACACTAACAAATCTTCTCTTGATACATTAAGGGTAGACACACAGACAGAAAACCTCACCTCCAACTGAAAATCAAACATAAACCCTTAAAATAGTACACAAACTCCTTGTTTTAATCCTTCTTCTGAAAAAGAGTTAGTCGGGCATGACTGGGGTTCATAATGACTAATATGATCTACCCTCAGTGAGACAAAAGCTTCTTTTTGGAGCACTGTACCTCCCTATGCCTCATAATTTCCCCATTTTACTTTCAGCCAATTCCCTTCCAGTGTTCAGTCCAAAACTCAAGTGTTCTGTGGAAATTTTCCTGAAGATTCTTAAGCTACATTGCCAAACATTCAGTTTATTACCCCCTCATGAAAAGGATGTCATTTGAAAAGAAGGTAAAGCCTCCCACTTGTATTTCATTCACTGCATCTAAAACAGCCCTTGGTATGTAGTAGGAAGACAAAAATATTTGTCTGTGAATTACTGGATCTCTCCCTTATTCCTCTTCCCCAATAAAACCGCTCTCCACTTTCTTTTTTTTTTTTTTTTTTTTGAGTTGGAGTCTCACACTGTCACCCAGACTGAAGTGCGGTGGCCGCTCCCGGCCACCACAGCCTCGACCTGCTGGGCTCCGGCGATTCTTCTGCTTCAACCTTCCAAATAGCTGGAACTACAGGTATGCGCTATCACACCCAGCTAATTTTTTTGATTTATTGTAGAGATGAGGTCTCGCCAAGTTGTCCAGGCGGGTCTAGAACCTGCGGGCTCAGGCAATTCACTCACCTCAGCCTCCCAAAGCATGGGATTAGAGGCTAAGCCACTAAGCCCAGCCGCTCTCCACTTTCAAAACAAATTATTTCTAGTCTCTCTACCCCTCCTGGAATCATAATAATTAATCCATGTTCTTTTACTTGCCCTCTGAGTCATGGTATATTCTACACAGCAGGTATTAACTATGGTATAAACTATGGTATAAACTAACACCTTACTATTTACTACCGCAGAGGTAAAACCCTGGCTCTGCTACTTACTATTATGTAATACTAGGGAAATTGCTTAACCTTTCCGTGTCCCAGTTTTCTTATTACAAAATGCTAATAACAATAATACATGTCTCGAGGAAGATTAAATTAAATAATACATGTGAAGTGCTTAGAAAGAACTTGTGGTGCACAGAAAGTGCTCAAGAGATACCAGCCATTTCTTTTTCCTAATCTTGCCTTTCTTCGTGGAAAGATGACCCCAACCCTTCATTTCCACTCTTCTATTGCCCAAATTGCAGCACCGATACAGAGTGACACATCTCTACCAACTAAAAGATCTAAATCGTGCCCTGAGAGTCTTTTCAGCTCTCAATATCTACAAACACCCAAGATTATTTCAGATTTTCGGCTCTCACTGGAGATTCCAAACTCAAGCCCATGCTTTACACACTCAGCAGATGAATCTCATCTTCTGAAGTCCAGTGTGAGCCATTCTCTCAGCCCAGCGGCCCGTAAGCATTATTTCCCTTGGCCTCACTTTTAAATTCCCCTCCAGCGTCTCCCATCCTTGTTCATATATCTCGTGTAACCGAAGACATGTATATTCCTCCCTCACTCTGACGCTTCCACTTAAAATTCCTGCCCCCACCTGTTTCTCCTTACCCCAGCATGTGGGTCCATTTCTTTTTTAATCAATTTCTCCTCTCCTGATTCTCTGCACTTGGTTTCTCCTATAAAAACAAACATATTTTCACTCAGTCTACCACGATGGCACTCCTTTACTTTCCTTGCATCCACACAATTATAGAAAAAGTGATTTAAATGTAGCACTTGTACCTCTTTCCCTCCTATTTAGCACAGGTACCAACAGGCCCGACATGATTCTATGTCATCTATGCTATGAATATATTATTTTCTATCAACATTACGTCTACATGATTGAAAAGCAAACAGAACTGCAACATCATTCATCATGAAAAAACAACACTATTAATAGATGCTTACCACGTACAAGAATTTGTGCTAAGCCACGTACATGCACTAACTCATCGAATCTTCTCAACAATCCTACGAGGTAGACTATGAGAGTATTTTCACTTTACAAATAAAAATATCGAGACTTGGTTCATTATCTCGTGTATATGTTTATGGTGTCAGAACTTTCGCTGAACGGTCTTGAAGTCTCAGTAGTTCAGGCATCAGTTACTAATCAACCATGTGCTAATCATTACTCCAATGATTGCTGTGTGGCTCTAATCAATCTGCTGAAGTGCACCAAAGACCAGACTCCAAATGCGTCTTTACTGCTCTACCCCAGAAGAATTTTGTAATTTGGTCCCACTTGTTCATCATACATCATGTATTTCTATCTGTCTAAATATGGACACCAATTTCTTCATCAACTACCTTTTTTCCACTCCTATGCATTTTTTTTCTTTTGAGTTAGAGTCTCACTCTGTCACCCAGGCTGGAGTGCAGTGGCATGCGGCCACCGCAGGTCCGACCTATTGGGCTCAGGCGATCCTTCCACCTCAGCCTTCGAAGTAGCTGGAACTACAGACCCACGCGACCATGCCCAGTTCATTCTTTATTTATTGTAGAGATGAGGTCTCACCAAGTTGCCTGGGCTGGTCTTGAACCCGTGGGCTCAGGCAATCCACTCGCCTCAGACTTCCAAAGTGCTGGGATGACAGGTTGAGCCACTGAGCCCGACCACTCCTACGCTTTTTATCTCTCTTTTCTGCCTTGTTCCCTGCAGCCCATATAAATATGCTATTATTTCTCCCATATGGAATTATGCATTCTCCTTTAATTCTGCCTTGTCTGCACAGCCACCACCCTACTTACCCGTGTTGCTTCTTATTGAAAGAGGAGTCTGCATGTGCCAAATATCTCATTCACTCTCCAAGCCACTGAAATCTCAATTCTACACAAGCATTCCATCGAAACTGCTATTTCCAAGGCCAATAATAATCTCTAATTACAAATCCAATAAAACCTGTTCCGTTCTTATCTCACGTCACCTATCTGAGTGTGTCATTGGCACTTTAAACTCAATAGGCTTAAAAAAATGAACTCATTGTCTTCCCTTGCTCCTCAGCCTGCTTTTCCTCCACGTTTTTCTCTGATGTTTAACTGAACCTCTCCTATCCTGTTTCCACAGGCTTAGGGCTTTCTAGAGTTCTCTTCCTCATCTCCCTTTCACTCATCCGATCATTTCACCAACTCACCATTCCCGCCCTGGCAAAACCCTTCATAATTAGTTCTAATCCTAGATGAACATTAGAACTACTTGGGAGGTTATGTAAAAAATACCCATACCTAGACCCTAATCCCATACCAATTAAGAGAACCTCAGAGCATAGGGTTGGACATAGTCGTTTTTTAAGGCTCCTCAAGTCATTTCCATTGCAACCAGAACCAGGATCCAGTGTTTCACATTTTTGTCCGTGTTTCAGAGCCCAAACTCAGGCCCTCAATAGCCCTCCCCTAGATTATCTTAATCCTTTCTAATATCTCTCCATGTCTACAGTCTCTCTTCTTGAAAACTTTGACCAGGGCATGGCAGCGCACACTTGTAATCCCAGCACTTTTGGAGGCAGAGGCGAGAAGACTGCCTGAGCCCAGGGGTTCGAGACCAGCCTGGGCAACTTGGCAAGACCTCGTCTCTGCAATAAATAAAAAAATTAGCCAGGCATGGTGGCACATGCCTGTAGTTCCAGCTACTTGGAAGGCTGAGGCAGAAGGATCACCTGAGGCCAGCAGATTGATGCTGTGGTGGCCGTGTGTGTGCCACTGCACTCACTCCAGCCTGGGCAACAGAGTGAGACTCTGGCTAAAAACAAAACAAAACAAAACAAAAAACCCTTCAAACACACATTGTTGCTAAAAATCTTTAAAACACAGCTTTGGACATGCTGTATCCTGCTCACATAACTTCTGGAATAAAATTCAATTGCTTTGCATAATAAATAGGACCCTCCAGAAAAATGTTTAAGGTATAGTGAATGCCATCTAATAACTTGAAATATATTGAAGAAAGACAGATATGAGCAAATCAAAACAAAAACAAAACACTTATAAATCTTCTGTGTACCCACTTTCCCACTTGCTAGCACAGTGTTATGCACATGTCAGGTATTGAGAAAATATCTGTTGAATTAATTTGAGAGGCAATTTTTGAGGCTAAACTTCAGTTAACCCCCAAATTCAATCTAGCCAAATATGCTTGTATCTAGGAGGAATTCAATAGCTATCAGTTAAATGTCAGCTAATTGTAACATCTATACTATTTTTCACAGTCTCACACAGTGCAAACCAAAGCAATGAAGAAGAAATCTACAAGAAATCTATAAATATATCTATTTTAATTCTCTCTATTCAAAGCATTTTTATACAAAACTAGAGAAAGAAGGAATGAAGGGAAGAAGGAAGGAAAGGAGGGAGGGAGGGAGGAAGGAGAAAGGGAAAAAGGGAGAGAGAGGGAGAAATGCTTACTTTGATAAAAATAATAGTGTTCTACCATGAGATATGGGTAAAAGGAACCAAAGATGCCCAATAGCTGCCTCTCCCAACTTTTCTGTTTCTCAAAGCAGTGTCTGGTGTCATTCTAATTTGCCCCATTTAAGTTAGTGAGTCAAAATAAGAAAGGACTGAATGATGAAAAAATACAGTTTGATTTCTTTTGCATATATTGCTCTTTCAGATAGATGCATCGTGTGTGAATTGAGAAAATGATCATAATTTTTAAAAGATCAAGTTCCACTTAATCACTCAATTACTATGTTACTATCTACTGTGTATTTTCAAAAGTCACAACTCAGTAGTGTAGCATTGTGTAGTAGCACAGGATTCACTAAGGGAAATAAAGAACAGAATCAAAGTTCCTTTTTATTTCAGCTATGATGAAAATTCTTGAATTTCTTTCTACCTGTTAAAATCAATACCATATTTGAAATCATATATGGTACTGTCTTGTGCTCAAACTGAAAGTTTTCATTGTCGTAAGGCAGCAAGAGTGTGTACAAATAAAGCAAAATAAAGCTGTAGGATACTATTCCAAAAGTGGAGGGCTTTAAAAGAATTATCACAAATCAGTTACTCATTGGCCCCTACTCATATACTATAATCTAACCCAAGGCCCAACATACTACAATAGATGGATACCAACATAATTAAAAAGGGATCACGCGCAAAGTTCATGGGAAAACTGGTGAAATTCAAATAAGGCCTGTATTGACTTAATTGCACCTATACTAACATTTATTTTATTTTATTTATTTATTTATTTTTGATATGGAGTATCAATCTATCACCCAAAGTGGAGTGCAGTAGCATGATCACAGCTCACTGCAGTCTCCATCTCCTGAACACGAGGGATTCTCCCACTTCAGTCTCCCAAGTAACTGGGAACTACAGGTGAGCACAACTACTCCCACCTAATTTGTTTATTTATTATTTTTGTGGTGATGAGGTCTTACTATATTGTCCAGACTGGTCTCTAACTCTTGGGCTCAAGACAAGGTGATCCTCTAGCCTCTTCCTCCCCCAGTGCTGTGATTACAGTCATGAGCCAACAAACTCAGCCAATTTCCTGGTTTTGACAATGTGTTGTAAAATGTTATCACTGGGGAAGATGGGAAAAATTTGCAAGGAAACATTTTGATACATTTGGAGTTTCTTGCGAATATTAAGCTGTTACAAAATAAAAGATATTTTTAAAAATTAAAACCTAAATCATAGTCACATTCATGACTTCGATAAATATTTTCATAGACAATGTGTAGAAAAAGATAAGCCGTGCATTATCTTTATCAATTTTCATAAAGTGAAAGCTACATATTACTAGCAAATTATCATGTTCATAGTCAAGCTGGGCAAGTGTCACAAGTGTAAATAGATCTATTTCAATAGTTTCCTAACAAAGAAGCAAGTCAAATATAAGAACCTTGTGTAAATGGCAAGATTTGCCATGGATCTTTATTAAAAAAGAGATTGAAAAAGTTATGTCAGCTTCCCCATGAACTCAGAGGTTTTCCCAGATAACAACTGAAGTGCTTTAAAAATAAAACACAAGAAAGTACCTGGTTCACTATCAGTGAGAGTGAGGCCACCCAGAAGCCCAGACTTCACTTGCGTGCCACCTATTTATGTAGTAAATCCTCACTTGTGCCCTACAACTCTATAATAAATAAATACATTTTTTAAAAAGTAAAATAAAACACAAGGAAACAGATCTGCAAATGTAACTTATGAAAGAGAGTCCATTTTATATCCCAATTTTATTCACCTTTTCTGAATAGTCACAACATTAATCTACCAGGAATAATCTAGTTAGTATATTTGAAATTCCATGTATTTTTTTCTATTGATATGCATGTATTACACTTGAATATAATACAGAATTTCCAGTGTTGTTTTAAAGGACATGGTTTAAAAAATGAGAAGCATGATCTATAATTTCAAACAAATCTAGGACAAAGTCATAATTTCCAAAATAACATCATTTTCCACTTAGTTACAAGGAAATGAATGATATTTTAATTGATGCAGACATTCCAGCACAACTGTTCTTCCTTATTTTATCATTTCATGTAGTCTTGAACCATATAATTAGTTTTATGCATGATTAAAATGACGGTGGGAAGTCATTTTATTCCATACACTTGTGGGGCAGTAGATTTTAGTTCAATATCAGAAGTATACTTTTCAAATTTAATTTTTAACCAGTTTTACATTTTCAGTTGTTCTTCCCAAGAAAGAGTCTCAGTAATGCATTGGTCTCTGAATATTGTCACAAAATAACCAACCAAAGCTCTCCGGGATATGTGAGCCTCCATTGTGGAAACCAGCATAGGCCTAATCGGCCTTGTCACTGAGTTATAAAAATACGAACTATTTCCACACCTTCTCTAACATGATAGAACTTCTAATCGGATGATTTCTGAAGCATCTTCTGAATAGTCTAAAATGAGTAAAACACAGAAATCTCTCCTTTTACATTCCTTCAAGCTATAGATTTATACAATATTATTACAGAATGACTATGCAAATTCCACTTTTCTCTCCCTTCACATCACAAATGAAACAAAATAAATGTAGTATAAAATTATACATTCTGTAATAACTCAGAAAACAAAAACACATACATGTTTAAGGCCTTTAAATATCTATGACTTTCCTATAGAACTGAAACCCACAAATGTTAAAATGTCTACAAAAATGTGGACAAAATCGTCACAAAAGGATAATTGTTAGCAAATATTTATAAATTTGAGACCAAGGAAAATGAGCAATTTTTCCTAATATACCGAACAAATTTATAAGCATTCAAACAGTCATTGGGATCAAGCAAGAGACAATCTTTTAAGATGAGATAGAAAGAAAGGTTAAAAAATACTAGAAAAAAGTCTAAGTGAATAACGTTCAAGCTAAGAAATCAGAAATCAGAAACTCACATGCATCCCTGGCAATTTATTGAAACTGAAGGCTACTCAATAATGTGACTGCTCTCTGCTGATTTCTGTGAAGGGAAAAAGTAAACATTAAAATTTAAAGAAAAAGTCCACTTAAACAAAACAAAACAAAACCAAAGGGAGGGTACTTTGGAGGTACAAAGTATCATATAATGAAAATGGTAATCCAGTCTTAACTACTACCTATTTGACAAAGAGCTGCAGTAGGGTGTCTTTAGCCTGGGGTAAAAATGTCAGCTTGTCTATACATTCTTATATGATTGATGTATTCAGATAGCTATTACTTGCCAACAATAATTATTACCAATGGATATATATTTCCATTCCTTTAACAAAAGCAACTTTAAGATGTTAAAACATGTAGGCTTTCCGAGCTCCAAGATTAGAATATAAATAAAATTATCTCAGTCTAAACCATGCCAGGGGAAAAGTTCTCAAAGGAAATGTCATCAAAGCTGTGTGTCGTCCCATTAGCCAATGAACACAGGACCCAGGAACACATCCATGACAGGACAGTGCACTTGGGCGACAGCTTTCAGAAACGAGAAAACGAGTCACATCTGAAGCCAAGAACCCAAAAAGTGACTGTCTCTAACATCACCCTGAACAAAACAACTCTTCACCAGCTCTGCAGATGACAACTTCAAATTCTTTTAGCAATTTTATATGTTGAACACAGTTCAAATCTGACGAACTCTTTGTGACACGGAAGTTCATGTCTGACTTTGTAAAAGTCTTTATTTCAAGAAGAGGCCACGAAATCCCTTGTAAATAACAGATTCTAGAGCGTCTCTTCTGAGCAGTATAAAAATCTTCCTTCAAGTTCACCTCAGGAATTAAGTTTCTATGCATATGTTCAATGTAATCAGCCTTGAGGATCACTTGATTTATCCTTGGTTAATGGGTTACCTACAAAGGAAGAAGAAAATATAATCAACTTTTTATAACATAGTGGTGATCTTAAAAGTAAACACAAAGAGAAATTAGTAGGTATCTCAAAATGTTGGTATTTGCCATACCAAATATATTGCTGAATTTTAAGGTGTTTCCAACCTATAAAAGTATACCCTTTTAAAAAAATAGTTATTTTACAGTATGTATAAAGCCACTTTTACAATTATCCAAATAACTGCAACTGTGACCAGAATAAACCCAGCTGGTGACAATGATATCCCCACTCAGACACAGAGAGTAAGCCTAATATTGCTGTTTTGTTTTGTGTGTGGGGGGGTGTTTCAATAGGCTTATGGGCATAATCCAAAAATTTATCAACACATCATACCAGACCTCAATGAAGAAAGACCTTTGTTCACAGCAATAGAATCAGACCATACTCTCAAGAAAGCCCTTTTGATTGGCTGTGAAAAAATCATTGTTGAAATAGTTTTACAATCCAGGGCTTATTGGACTTAGTATACTTTTAAAAATTACCTATTCATGAGGAAAATATTTAGAGAGAGAAACAATGAAGACTAGGAGACTGTTTTACCAAATTTTAAAAATGCCCCCAATTTCTCATTGATTAGAGTATATTATTTATTTTTATTTATTTATTTATTTACTGCATTGGAGTCTCACTCTGTCACCCAGATTGGAGTGAAGTGGCCGCTCCCAGCCACCGCAGCCTCAACCTGCTGGTCTCCGGCAATCCTTCCACCTCAGCCTTCCAAGTAGCTGGAACTACAGGTGCGTACTACCCGCTCGGCTAATTTTTTGATTTAATGTAAAGACGAGGTCTCGCCAATTTGCCCAGGTGGGTCTCGAACCTGCGGGCTCAGGCAATCCACTCATCTCAACCTCCCAAAGCATGGGATTACAGGCTGTGTCACTGAACCCGGCTAGAGTATATTATTAATACTACTTTAAATATAATTGAGAAAGATTCATACAGATTTTTCACAACAAATAAAGTCCAAAAAATATTTGTGTAAAGAAAGGAGAATAATAAACAGATAAACAGAATACTTGTTACATACATATATACATACATATCCTATATATCTATAAACACATAGATAGATGTAGAGGAAGACAAACACACAGGGAGAAGGAGAGGGGGTAGAGAGAGAGGGAGAGTTTTCTGCTGTGTCAATGAATTTCTAATTCTACTACAATATCAGGCAGGTTATTTAGAGAGTGTTATCTAACAGTTCTTTTCTAGCAGTGACTAGAACAAAAAGTGATTTTTAAAAATTATTGTAGATACTTTGATTTTATCCCATCAAGTGACATACTCATTCTTTGACAAAACATTTACAAAAGGTTGATTTTTTTATTGTTTTCTGATCAACTATGAAAAAGGGATCTACTAAAAAAATAAGCTATCTCTAGACTTTGCTCTGCCATGGCTAGTCTCAAATTATACTACAAAAGGAGAGACCACACCAAAAAAATGTACTTCGTGTATAGAGACAGTCATCTCTGTCTCTGCAGTCAGACAGCATTCTTTTTTTTAAAGATACAGAGTATAATTCAGGGTTAGGTATACAAATGTTCATTATGCAGTTACCCTTGATGATGAGATGTGCCCCTCCCTACCCTGGCAGTTTCCCTTAACTGCCAATCCAACCCCCCTCCCCTGACAGTTTCCCACTATCGCCAATCCCTTTCTTATGGTATTAAAATTGTTCAAGGTCTGCTTATGATGAGAACATATGATATTCTGTTCTTTGTTTCTGTGATAAATCACTGAGTATGATCGACTCTAAATCCATTCACGATGCTTCCAAGTCAATATGTTTATACTTTATGGCTGCATAATATTCCATTGCGTGTATGTACAACATTTTTAAAATCCAGTCCAGGTTCAATAGGCAGCATGGTTGGTTCCATGTTTTTGCAATTGTGAATCGAGCTGCAACAAACATGCGTGTGCAGGTATCTTTTTTGTAGAATGATTTGAGTTCCTCTGGGTGTACTCCCAACAGGGAAATTGATGGGTCATACGGAAGGTCAATTTCTAGTTCTTTCAGAAATCATCACACTGTCTTTCAAAGAGGTTGCACTCATTTGCATTCCCACAAGTAGTGTAGACGCTTTCCTTTTTCTCCGCATCCTCATCAGCATCTATTGTTTGTTTTATTAATGATGGCCATTCTTACTGGGATTAGGTGGTGTCTCAGTGGGGTTTTGATTTGCATTTCTCTGATGATGAGTGAGGCTGAGCACTTTTTCATGTATTTGTTGGCTGCCTGTATATCTTCTTTCGAGAAGTATCTATTCATGACTTTTGCCCATTTTTAAATGGGGCTGTTTGCTTTTTTCCTTTCAGCGTGTTTGAGTTCCTTGTAGATCCTGGATGTTAGGCCTTTGTCAGATATACAGTTGGCAAATATTTTTTCCCAGTCTGGGCTGTCTCCCTACTCTCTTGATGGTTTCTTTGGCCTTGCATAAGCTCATCAGTTTGATGAGGTCCCACTTGTCTATCTTATTTCTTATGGTATGGGTACAGGATTTTGACCAGGAATTGATTGCCAGTTCCAATTTCCATAAGGGTGTCTCCAGTGTTTTCTAAGATTCTTATGGTTTGAGTTTTTATGCTTAGTTCTTTGATCTATTTAGAGTTAATTTTTGTGTATGGTGATGGGTAGGGGTCTTGTTTCAGTCTTCTGCATGTGATCAGTCTGTTTTTCCAGCACCATTTACTGAATAGGTTCTCCTCTCCCCAGTGGTCGTATCTGGAGGCTTTGTCAAAGATGGGTTGGTTAAGGAATTGAGACGTTGCTTCTGGACTCTATCCTGTTCCATTGGTCTATATGCCTGTTCTTGTGCTAATACCAGGCTGTTTATTGAAGCCTTATAGTAAAATTTGAAGTCTGGAAATATGATACCTTTGTTTTGTTTGGTTTTGCTAAGAATTGTTTTGCCTATTTGTGTCTTTGTATGTTTCCATATGAATTTCTGTAAACTTCCCTCCTCCCCTGCTAGCATTCTTGGTGAAGAAGTCTCTGCTGCTTATTTGAAGCATCTTACTCCCATGTACAGAAAGACCATGGAAGAAATTGTACTGATGGAGAGTTACAAACACGTGAAGAGCCCACTGACCTTTGGAATTCTGGGAGCAGGAGATATTGTAGGCAGGGCAGCAATCTCACTATCAATTTGTCAGTCAGTCATAGTATGTACAAGTTTTATAAAGGGTCCCTTATGTAGTGTCAGTATAAAAAGAAGGTGAGGAAGAAATATGAGTATTTCTATGGATATTATGTCACAGGTTGGTAACAGTGGTAGCTGATCATTGTGAAAAATACAGAAACATTATTTGATAAGCTTTCTCCTTACACACTGATTTAACACAACTATCTACCACCATTGGTTGAGAAAGATTCACGTGACTTTACTGAGAATCCTCTTCTTAGTAGGAAAAATTATGAAACATAATATGGAGACCATATTTTCAAAATTAGCACTGAAAAGAAAGAGAAAGAGAGTGTGTGAGTCAGAGAGAGAGCGCGCGCGAGAGAGCAAGATAGAGAGAGAGAGAGAGAGAGAGAGAATAGAGAGACAGAACAAATGGTTCTTGGCAGAACTGAACTGGAGGAACATGGTGCCATGACTCTGTGGAAGCAAGTGGCATGTCCTCTCTATCCATTTCAAGCCCAAGTTCTAAGTAACCTATTGCTGAGTTTGGTGGATGCATTCCTATCTCTTCATTCTAAGCTAAATACTTGACCCTACTGTTTTATACAAAGTTGAGAAATGATTCATTCTCTCAACTATTTAGATATTAAAGATTTGCTTTTGCACAATTCTGAAAATAGACATCCACATTTACAATACAATACTGAAGGCTTATGTAACTAAATCAAATTTTCCTTACGTCTTTGTAGATACACACACACACACACACACACACACACACACACACACAGAATTATAAACACCAGTAAATATAAGTATATAATCCATATCCTCAAGAATATCATGCATGCACATGTATGAGTCTATGTTTCTAGTAACTAAAATAATTGCTAGAACAACAAAATTTAAACATTACTAAAATAATTGTCTAAATTAACATTGATTGCAGCATAATTAATGTGACCTTTTCTCACACTGTAGTTTCACACAATATTCCTAGGCTATTAATTTTAAAATATCCTAGCACATTTTATGAGATGAGGACTAGGGTATAAATCATTTCTAATATCAGTAGAAAGTGAACAGCCTTGGATTTGATTTTTTAATTATTTGATTTTGATTAGAGTATGTACCATGGTTGGAACTCAGAGCGCTGTCTGCATTTAGGCCTGAGTGCCTGCAAGGCTGAGTAGTGAAGAACACAAAAGCTTTGGGTTTGAGATTTGTGGGTTTTTGCTGTATACATCTTTAACAAGAGAGCCAAAAAAGGGGAAGTAAAAGGATCACACTAACAGACATTCAGGCAAGTCAGAGGACCACCTTGGAGGAATTCAAACAAAGGCTAACTAATGACTCGCCTTTTTCAACATAGTGTAAAGATGAATATGGATGAACAAGCATGGCATCTCCAGGACGACCTCCAGGTTGGTATCAAACGAAATAGCAAAAACCAAAGGTTTACAAATATATAGGAAATTGTTCTGAATATGGATACATTATCTCCAAGTGAACAACCTAATAAGCAAGATCCAAATAGCATTGCAAAATGAAATTATCAGCCGGGCTCGGTGTCTCAGCCTGTAATCCCGCGCCTTTGGGAGACTGAGGTAAGTGGATTGCCTAAGCCCGCGGGTTCAAGACCCGCCTGGGCAGCGAGACCTAATCTCTACAATAAATAAAAAAATCATCCGGGTGTCATAGCACGCGCCTGTAATTCCGGCTACTTGGAAGACTGAGGCGGAAGGATCGCCGGAGCCCAGCAGGTCGAGGCTGCGGTGGCCGGGAGCGGCCACTGCACTCCAGTCTGGGCGACAGAGTGAGACTTCAACTCAAAAAAAAAAAAATTATCACCTTAAATTAAACAAAATATCCATCTTCTAATGTTTACATGCTCATTAAAGAAATCCGAGCAGGACAAGTTGAAGTCTAGCGTGCTAGTAAAAGAAATAAAAATTAAATGCCATTGTACCCTTCGTAGACTATAAACTGAGACGTCCTGACATGAAGGAGTTGCCGAAGCAATATGTATGCAACATTTTAAAAAGTAAAAGTAATTTTGCAACACACAAAATTAAGCATGGCTATGTTTTTTGAACTTACAGACTACTCTCTTTTCGCTCCAGCTGTAGCTTCTGGAAGAGGCCAAGCAGTAAAAGTTTTACCTTCTAAGGACGATTTTCAGCAAGTTTTCAGTAACTAAAAGCAGGAGGTTGCAATAAAATCAGTTTTACAGGATGGGAAATAGCATTTGATACCGTGAATGCACACTGTTTTCTTGTTTGGAGGGCAATAGATATAAAATACTGCATGAGGAAGAAAAATGGTCCTGCGATTGTTATGGTTATGGCTTGAGCTTCAAGTGCTATAATCACTATCTCAGTAAATTTACCTTTCCAAAAGCAATATTTTACACAGCTGTTCCTTTTTATGTAAATCTTTTTGTGTGTGTGCTGCACCCTAGTCAGTTTGGTAAGTGAAACTAACTGGGCTGCTGAACACGCACAAAATACAGAAATAATAATAGTAGTAGCTTTCAGTCACAAGCACAAAGCTATTTTGGCAATGATCAACCAGGACGAAGAAACTAAGCTGCTACTACTAAACAAAAAATACTAATTCTTTAAGATCAGAGCCTTCACTTACCCCAGGCCTACAAATCTATTACAGGGTTCTGATTTGATTTCTAAAACTTCATGAAGTCGAACCTTTAAGTCTGTTCAAAAATTTAAATTGAGAAACTGAAACCTGGTTCATGACACATGATATTGGTTAAATTTGAAATGAGGTAAAGTCAACTATTTTGCTGTTTCCATTTTATATTTTGAACATTGTAAAATTCCCTCAGTCTACCTTCAAGTTAAAGTAACTCAGAAAGCGGGAAGGAATTTTAAGATTCTATTCTGACTTTTACAAAATTTTAAATCTTAAAATTCTTAAGGTCATCTTGTTCATGAAGTCTAAAATCCCCCCCACCCCCCTGTTCAAGTCCTGCTGATGAGGTTATCAGCGAGGGTTAACATATTATGGTGAGAGTCATCATGATAAACAGCTTGGGCAGTCTGCCTGGGTTCAAATCCCCATGTTATCACTTTCTAGCATTATGGGATTGAATAAATTATTTAAACCCCCAAACCTTGATCTCCCCATGTGTAATATGCTATTGTGATTAAATCAGATAATGCTGGACAAATGCCTATGCCAGTAAATGTCTTTTAAATAGTAGATAGTAGTAATGGTAATCCCCAAACACAATACAGAACATGATACAGACATTACCTATGGGAGGGGGACATTACTTCTTGATTCTCTACAACAATAGACTTCATAAATTTTCTGCTTCTTACAAGGATTCATCTTGCAATGCTTTCTTTTTGCCATCTTGTTAATAATACAAGTCACACATCAAGAATGAAGTTTTTTTCCGTTGGCTTTGGGAGAGACACTGTCTTTTCAGACAAGGCAGTAGAGAAGAGCCTTAAAAGTATGTGCCCTGAAGTCACGCTGCCTATGTTTAAGCATTAGTTCTGGGGATTACTTACTGTATGATCTTGGGGAAAACAGGGTTACTATTCGTATCTGCATCATAGGGTTGTATGACCTGACAAGTAAATGAGTTAATAGGTCATGTGCTTAGAACAGTGTCAGGCACTTCACGAACGCTATGTAAGTAATACATATTGTTATACAGAGATGTGTACATCCTGAATCTGAATGGATTGAATTCCCAGTTTTTGCCCCTGATTTTTTCCGAGTACACATTACTAGTCTTCTCAGTTACATTATTCCATTTTTCTAACTCTTTGTCTTTCTAATGGACCAGATGCCATCAGACTCTGCATTTGGTATATATATTTAGGAAATCAGCACTTTATTTTATCTAGGCTTAAAAATAATTAGAGTATAATTATGCCAAAACAAAATGTAGATTTACAAATTTTCTTATAATTTATTGATGGATCTTTTGATATTGTTTTTTTAATTGAACTCCATCCCATATTCCAGATTTCATCTGAATCTCAGTTATTACATCTGCCAGTCTACAAAAATTTGTGAAGTTAAATCTCCACACCATCAAAGTGAATCTTCTGAGATTAGCTTAATTTAAAGAATAATATAGAGACTTCTGGCAAGATGGCGATGGGGCAGTATGGTCTGTGAGACCCTCTGTGAAACAGAACACTTATTAAGACCCTAGTTCTCTCCCAAGGGCTGCAACTCCCATCTTCTGCAGCCTGCTCTTCATAGGAAGCTCAGCTGCCACCATCACCCGCCACCACGTCGCTACTCAGATATCACAGTGGTCCGGCTGCTCCTGCAGTCGCGGATGCAGCTGCTGCGGTCATTCCCAGCTCATGCCTGAAGTGACCCACGACTTCAGACCATGAAGCCCCCCGCAAGCAGGATCTTCTGAGATCGCCGCTGCCCGGCTGCTGCTGCCACTGTCACACCATGCCCCTAGCCCAGATAAAGGCCTGTGGAACTCCCCCCATGAAGTTGCCTTGGCAGGTCACGGATCTGTAACCAGCTCACTCCCGTCTGCTGTAGCCGCAAGATAGCACCACCTGCTCGGGAATCAAGGTAACACCATCAAAACGGGAATGACAGAGGCTCATCCCTCTGGATAAATAGAAAAAACCGGATCTCAGCAATAGACTGGGCAGGGGGCCCATATCTGAACTGTTCTTCACAGCAGGCCAGGGGCAACTGACCTTAACTGTGAACAATTCTACCAGCCTGCAAAGAAAGCTAGAAATCAGAGCTAAAAGGACATTGAACTTAAAGGAAAAGTCTCAGAGTGTGCTTGATTGTTTCTGTTAGTCTACTGACTTTAATCTGTCCCTTCCCCTCCCTTTTTTTCTTTTTTCTTTTTTTTTCCTTTTTTCCTTTTTTCTAATTTCTCTGTAAACCCCTCTTTGTATAAAGGAATAGCACACCAATAAGGAGGTTGGTCAGTGTGTACATTAGCATCATTGTATGTTTTAGCTTTTTATATGGTTGTTGGTTGGTTTTCAGTTGTGGTTATTGTTTTTCTTTATATTTGTTTCAGTCTTTGGGTCTCTTTTAACTTACCAGTTGGTACACTCAAGTATTTTCCCTCTCACTCCTCTCTCTCTCCACCCCCCTTCCCCAACTACCTGCTCCATTTTCTTGCCTCTGTTAACCTCATTTTGCTTTCAGGGAGTAATCTTATAGCCCCAATGCATGGACAGACTCCAAGGCAGTGGGTAGTGGGTTTCAGACTACCCTTACAGCTGTTGGCGGATCCTGGGATCTGCAGAGAGATTTTGAATGACAGCTCCTCCCTTAATTAAATCCCAAAACTACAAAACGGGTTTTTGTAGTGCCCTCAACCCACAGTCAAACTCCAGAACTGAACAAAGCAAGAGGAAATACATTAGGGAGAATAGGAGATTGAACAAACAGAAATAAAAGAAACCCCTCCACCCCTGAATAACAGAATTAAAGAAGACAGGGAAATGGAGGAGAGGGAAAAGTAGGGAGGAAAAATCTGCACAAATGAAGAAAAACCAAAAGAAGAATACAGGGCTCACACAGACCCCTGAGAGGTCAAACACTGAGAAAACAGACTTCAGAACACAAACAATGAAGATCCCCCAGAATGACTGGTCACAAGAAACAAATCCAGACATCAAGGTATTAATAGAATTTTAAAAATTGAGGAGAGACAAGAGGAAAATAGGAAGGAGCTGATGACAGAAGTAACAGCAATAAAGAATACTGTGATAGAAATAAATAACAAACTAATTAGCATGGAAAGCAGAATTAACCAAGCAGAAGAAAGAATCTCAGAACTTGAAGACCACAATACAGAACTAACCCCAAACTGTCAGAAACATAGAAAAGTAGCTTAAAAGGTCAGAACAAAACCTTCAGGAGATGAATGATTACTTCAAGAGACTGAACCTGAGTAATTGGTCTTACTGAGGCAGAGAGAGACAGTCAGAGGTCACACTGGAACAAACATTTCATGAAATCATTCAAGAAAACTTTCCTCATCTCATCAAGGATGAAAAAATTCAAGCACAAGAGATTCAGAGAATCCCTGCAAGACAACAAATGAGATGACCAACTCCCAGACACATAATAATTCACCTAAACAAAGTAGCCATAAAAGAAAAAATCCTAAAGGCAGCAAGAGAAAAAGGCCAGACTACCTACCAGGGAAGACCAATGAGAACAGCAGCAGTTTATCTACAGAAACCCTCCAGGCTAGGAGAACCTGGAGCCCTATCTTCAAAGTTCTAAAAGATAAACAATTTCAACCAAGAATAACCTCCCCAGCCAAGCTAAGCTTCATTACTGAGGGAGAATTGAAATCTTTTCCAGATACCCAATCCTTAAGAACCTATGCTGCCACCAGACCACATCTACAAGAAAAACTTAAGAAAGTACTGAACACAGAAGAAAAGGAAAAAAGAACAACAGCATTCTTCACAAAAGTACAGGCAAAAGATTAAAAACATGGCTCAGCCTGTAATCCCACACCTTTGGGAGGTTGAGGTGAGTGGATTGCCTGAGCCCATGGGTTTGAGACATGCCTGGGCAGCAAAACCTCATCCCTACAATAAATCAAAAAAATCAGCCGGGCATGGTAGCATGCACCTGTAGTTCCGGCTACTTGGAAGGCTGAGGTGGAAGGATCGCCGGAGCCCAGCAGGTTGAGGCTGCGGTGGCCAGAAGGGGCCACTGCACTCCTATCTGGGAGACAGAGTGAGACTACAACTCAAAAAAGAAAACAACAACAACAAAAAAAAATGAACCAACTCCAAAACCAAAAGAAAGACAAAAAACAAACAGAAACAACAACTCTGTAAGAACCTTATGACAGGGATCAGCTCTTGCATTTCAATTATTAGCCTAAATGTGAATGGACTAAATGCACCACTGAAAAGACATAGAATGGCAAAATGGATAAAATATCACCAGGCAACAATCTATTGCCTTCAAGAGACTCACCTCACTAGAAGGACAATCACAGACTCAAAGTAAGAGGATGGGAAACAAACTTTCAGGTGAATGGAACACAAAAGAAAGGAGGAGTAGTGATCTTAATTTCAGACAAAATACCCTTCAAGTCATTAAAAATTTAAAAAGATACAGAAGACCACTACATACTGATAAAAGGTTCAATCCGTCAACAAGAAATATCCATCTTAAACATATATGCACTCAACCTAGGAGTGCCAACTTTCATAAAGCAGCTTCTAGGTAAACTAAAAAAGATATCGACTCCAACACCATCATAATTGGGACTTCAACACCCCACTCACCACCCCAGACAGATCATCAGGACAAAAAAATCAGCAACGAGATCCAAAACCTCAATGTGACTGTTGACCAAATGGACTTAATTAATACTTACAGAACACTCCATCCAAAGACAACAGAATATACATTCTACTCATCACCGCATGGAACGTACTCTAAGATCGACCACATACTTGGCCATAAATTAAATATAAGGAAATTTAAAAGAACCGAAATTTTACCATGTACCTTCTCAGACCACAGTGGAATAAAAATAAACTCAACACCAACAAGAACCCTTAAAACCCACAAAGACATGGACACTAAACAGCATGATAATAAACAACTCCTGAGTCAATGATGAAATCAAAACAGAGATTAAAAGGTACCTGAAAACAAATGAAAATGAAGAAACATCTTACCAAAATCTCTGGGACACCATGAAAGCTATAGTAAGAGGGGAGTTTATATCCCTACAAAAGCACATGAAGAAAATGGAAGGACCACAAATTAACAGCCTAACAAGCAACCTAAGGAAGCTGGAAAAGCAAGCAAAATCAAAACCCTAATTTCAGCAGAAGAATCCAGACCACCAAAATAAAAGCCCAAACCAGGACATAGAAGACAAAAAGATAATACAAAAAATCAATGAAACAAAAAGCTGGTTCTTCAAAAGGATAAGCAAGATCGATGGTCCCCTAGCTAGACTGATCAAGAAAAAATGAGAAAAAGCCTAAATAACCACAATCAGAAACACAAAAGATGAAGTCACATCTGACCCTGAAGAAATACAAAAGATAATTAGAGAATACTACGTACATTTGTATGGAAACAAACTTGAAAACCTTAAGGAAATGGAGGACTTTCTGACATCACACAACCTGCCTAGGTTGAAATAAGAAGAAATTGAAACCCTAAATAGACCAATAACAAACAAGGAAATTGACTACATAATAAGAAAACTACCTACAAAAAAAAGCCCTGGTCCAGATGCCTTTCCAGCAGAATTCTACAAGACATTTAAGGAGGGGCTGATACCAATCCTACTGAAGGTATTCCAGGTGATTGAAAAAGATGAAACTCTCCCCAAATCATTTTATGAAGCTAACATCACATTGACATCCAAGCCAGGTAAAGATCCAACAAAGAAAGAGAACTATAGGCCAATATCTTTGGTGAACATAGATGCTAAAATTCTCAACAAGATCCTAGCAAACTGGATTCAACAACACATCTCAAAAATCATCCATCATGACCAAGCGGACTTCATCCCTGGAATGCAAGGCTGGTTCAACATTCGTAAAACCATGAATGTAATTAAACACATCAACAAATGTCAAAACAAAACCACATGATTATATCATTAGATGCAGAAAAAGCTTTTGATAAAATCCAGCACCCCTTCTTGATAAAAACCCTTGAACATCTAGGCATATGGGGAACATACCTCAAAATCTATGAGAAACCCACTGCCCGCATACTCCTAAATGGACAAAAACTGGAACCATATTCCCTGAAAACTGGAACAAGACAAAGATGCCCACCCTCACCCCTCCTGCTCAATATAGTATTGGAAGTCCTGGCTAGACCAATCAGAGAAGAGAAGGCAATCAGGGGTATATAAATAGGAAAAGAGGAAGTCAAGTTATCTCTCTTTGCAGATGACATGATTGTGTACCTTGAAAACCCAAGGGAATCTGTCAAAAACCTCCTTACACTGATAAAGGACTTTGGCAAAGTCTCAGGATATAAAATAAATGTACAAAAGACAATCGCATTTCTTTACACCAATAATAAACAAACAGAAAACCAAATAAAAACCACAATTCCATTCACAATAGCCACAAAAAAAAAAAAAAATGAAATACCTTGGCATCTTCCTAACCAGAGACATGAAAGACCTTTACAATGAAAACTACAAAACTCTGCTCAAAGATGACCAAATAAGTGGAAAAATATCCCATGCTCATGGATTGGAAGAATCAACATTGTGAAGATGTCCATCCTACCTAAGGCAATCTACAGATTTAATGCAATACCCATCAAATTACCCGCAACATTCTTCTCAGACCTAGAAAAAAACAATACAGGAATTCATATAAAAACACAAACAACCTAGAATAGCCAGAACAATCCTCAGCAAAAAAAAAAAAAAAAACAAAGCAAGCGGTATCACATTACCAGACTTCAAACTTTACTATAAAGCTACAATAATCAAAACAGCTTGGTATGGCACAAAAACAGGCATATAGACCTTTGGAATAGAATTGAGATTCCAGAAGCAAAACCTCGATTTCTCAACCAACTCATCTTCGACAAAGCCTCCACCACCTACCACTGGGGAGAAGAGAACATCATCAGTAAATGGTGCTGGGAAAACTGGCTGACCACATGCAGAAGACTCAAACAAGACCCCTACCTGTCCCCATACATAAAAATTAACTCTAAATGAATCAGAGACCTAAATGTAAAACCTCAAGCCATAAGAACCTTAGAAAATGAAGGACATACCCTTATGTCCTTCATTTGGAACTGGCATCCAATTCCTGAACAAAACCCGAAATCCACAGGCCATAAGAGAGAAGATAGACAAGTGGGACCTCATTAAACTGACAAGCTTCTGCAAAGCCTAAGAAACCATCAAGAGAGCAGGAAGACAGCCCACAGACTGGGAAAAAGTATTTGCCAACCCCAGGTCTGACAAAGCCTTAACATATTGGATCTATAAGGAACCCAAACGTGCTGAGAGGAAAAGAACAAACAACCACATTATAAAGTGCGCAAAAGATATAAACAGACACTTCTCAAAGGAAGACGTTCAAGCAGCCAACAGACACATGAAGAAATGTTCAACCTCACTAATCATCAAGGAGATGCAAATCAAAACCACACTGAGATACCACCTAACTCCAGTCAGAATAGCCATTATCAATAACTCAAAAAATAACAGTTGCTGGAGAGGGTGTGGGGGAAAGGTAACACTCCTACACTGTTGGTGTAGTGCAAACTAGTTGGTGGGAGTGCAAACTAGTGCAACCTCTGTGGAAAGCTGTGTGGCAATTCCTAAAAGCTCTAAATATCGACCTACCATATGACCCTGCAATCCCCCTACTGGGAATATACCCTGAAGAACTCAAATCACTCTATCAAAAAGATACCTGCACATGAATGTTTATCACAGCATTGTTCACAATAGCAAGAATCCAGAACCAACCATGCTGCCCATCAAAAGAGGACTGGATTAAAAAATTGGTACATATACACGATGGAATACTATGAAGCCATAAAAAAGAACAAAATCATGAATTTCACAGCAAACTGGATGGAGCTAGAGTCTATAATACTGAGTGATCTCTCCCAGAAACAAATATCTGAGTATCACATGTTCTCACTCATTTAGTGGACCTTGAACATCTACCATAATACATTTTTTTTAAAAAAAAGGACCGATAGTGGTGGGAAACTATGGGGGGAGGTGGTAGGGAGGGGAAGGGAGGTGGGACTAATGGTAGTCAATATCTGTCTGGGGATTGGGAGACACCCTTTATTAACTAGGGTGCCTGAATGATGCATATTTGTATACCTAACCCTTAACTGTACTCCACAATTTTATAATAAAAATATGTTTAATAAAAAAATATAAAAATAAAGAATAATATTTTATTTTATCCAGTGTGTTTATTAAAATCTTGTTATGAAGAACTAATGAACATTATTTATATACCTGTGAATATAAAATGAGTTACATACACATAATAATAGAAAAATAATGCAATATAAGCATCATAATCAACTTCATTTGTTAAAAAGGTTAAATTGTCACTAAAATACCCATGTTACTAGAGATACACTTATTTTTGGACTGATAAACATTCTTTATTTAAGCAACTGGAAGGCAAGGAAATGTGACAATGTCTGTAAGGGGAGGCAGTTGGTTTAAATGTGGTACATGTCTAATCCTTTTAAGATGACCACTTAATAACATCACGAATAGGCACAATTTCCAACTAACATTCCAATAAATGTAACTTACTCGATAAAGGTAAAAGGAAGAATAGAATACCTTCATAATCCTAAGTGCTGATTTGAATGAACTTTTCCTTTCTTGTAATGTAATTGCTGCTTCACTGCAAATGTATTTTTTAATGTAGCTCTCACAAGTACATGAAATAAGCTCTCACTTCACTTTTTTGGGTACTAAATGTGCAATTAAAACATCATTACTCTGCAGTAGCAGGTTTTCTCATTTAAGCTAGAGAAAAGCTGCTGCTAGGTTGGTCGTAACTGTACATGAATGCACTTGCCATACCTTAGAGCACCTTATGCAATGGGGTATTACAAAATGAAAGACACCTATTGGTCTGGAATATCTATGCATGAACAAACTGACAGACAGCTTTCAGGTAAAGTGAGGCACTATATGGCAATGATGCATAAATCATCTTCATAAATATACCCCTCTAATTTTTTTTTTAAAAGTCTATATTTTACTTTCACAATGTTGGAGGTTCTATAGCCCTGAAAACAGTTGAATTTTCATACCACTGTTTAATTTTATCTCCAGAAAAAAAAACTGCTTTTTCTGGGTTGGCCTAAACATTTAATATTTGCGATATGTTTAATACTTCTGCTAAGGTCAGCATTTCTACTAAATGACCTTGAACTATTCTCAGTTATCTGCTATATAAATTCTTTAAAAATTCAACAGCCTTGGGTGAGTGGTAAGATAATTGTTTCAAACAACGGAGAGCATTTCTGTAGCTGACTGATTATATTTAGGTGCATTTCTGTATGAATCCCAATATGGAAGCAAAAAATGGAAAAAGTCTCCAGGTTTGGCATATAATCTTTCCAGACTTCTGAAGAGAACCACAGCACTAGATATAACTGAGGTGAGGCAGCCTTATTCTGCCAGTTGGGAGATCAGAGTTTACACCTGTGTTACTACCTGCTGGTTGTGGAACTTTGGATAAGTCGCTTAAACATCTCTTAATCTCCGGAGTTTTTCTCTGCCAAAAAGTTGGTTGAATTTAGGGAACTTCTAATTCACTCTTAGCTTTCAACTACTATGACTTTTCTTAAGAAGTACTACTTCCGGCCAGGCTCAGTGGCTCAGCCTGTCATCCTTTGGGAGGCTGAAGTGAGTGAATTGCCTGAGCCTGTGGGTTCGAGACCAGCCCAAGCAACTCGGCGAGACCTCATCTCTACAATAAAAATTAAAAATTAGCCAGGCATGGTGGTGTATGCCTGTAGTTCTGGCTACTTGGAAGGCTGAAGCAGAAGGATTACCTGAGCCCAGCAGATTGACGCTGGGGTCGCTGTGAACATGTCCCTGCACTCCAGCCTGGGCGACAGAGTGAGACTCTGACTCAATAAAAAAAAAAAAAAGAAGCACTACTTTCACATGGTACCAGACTTTGTCCTGATCACCTCAACTCATCAGTAGTATAACCATTCTGAAGACTTCATTTTCTGAAGGGCCTAATCATTATATTAGAATGCAGAACTACCACACATACAACATCTGTCAATGACTTTCAGCTTCCTGTGCTGTGCAAATGAAGATCTCAACTGGAAATGAATCTTTTGAGCAGATGGACCTGCACTATTTCTTGGAACTTTGGAAGTCGTACAGTGTGCCCGTCATGAACTCATCTACGTGACTCATGGAAGCAGATGACTGATTGTGTTACCAATTTATGCACACTCATCCACTCAGAAGCAGATCTACTTGATTCTCTCTGAATGACATTCACTGTTAGCAAAACAAAGTCTTCTCTGTCTTCTCTTTGAGTGGTTAATAAATTCATTTGGGACTTTGAAAAGCATTTGTTAAGACAAGGCTCTCCTTCTCCTTCCCTTGGTGCCCCAGCATACACATTCTCTGCGTGCTTCAGAGAGTGTGTATTTTTTACAGAAAGTTTTAAAAAAAAGAAGATAATGGTGAAAGGAAGCAGCATACAGAATAAGAACCCTCTTGGAAACATCAAGCAAATCCTTAAAGCAAGAAAACAATTATTTTATTATTTGTTTGTTTGTTTGTTTATTTATTTGAGTTGGAGTCTCACTCTGTGGCTCAGAATGGAGTGCAGGGGTATGCTCCTGGCCACCGCAGCCTTGACCTGCTGGCCTCTGGCGAACCCTACCCCTCAACCTTCCAAGTAGCTGGGAACTACAGGCGTGCACTACAATGCCCGACTATTTTTTTTTTTTGATTTATTGTAGAGATGAGGTCTCACCAAGTTGCCCAGGTGGGTCTCGAACCCTCAGGCTCAGGCAATCCACTCACCTCAGCCTCCCAAAGTGTGGGATTACAGGCTGAGCCACCAAGCCTGGCTGAAAACAATTATTTTAAATGTCTTGAGGAAATCTGCATGATTTTTTGAGATACCAGTTCCATATGCCAACATAGTTCTCACATATTTTACAGACAGTTGAGATTGTGAACTCAACTGAAATGTCCTTTACCTGCTAAATTAGATATTAGACTCATTTTATTAGACTTGCCTCTCATTTGTAAAGAATTAATTTGAATTGATAGTTTTTCCCCACACTTTATGCTGTAGAGATTTTTCTTTAAAGATTTAAGTCTGATCGAGAATCACTCTCCTCAGGAATTTCAGTCTCCCTACAGAAGCAAGCTGTAAGCACTGTGCTTAAAAAATGAGTTGATAAGTGGACTCTGGGGAGAAGATGGGCTGAAATTTAGAAGTTCTTTTTAGTAGCCTAGGGATTACTAAAAGACCATCATCTCTTAACTTCCTGGTTGTTTTGAATTATAAACACTAATGGCTCTCAGTGACAATCTTTCCTTGAGATTCCTGTCTGAATGAAGAATACGTTGCTGCCTCTTTAGAAAGGTCCGGATATAACTTGTGCAGGGACAAGCTAGTAAAAGAAGTTTTTGTAAACTAACCAGAAACAGTACATACTCCCTCCTCTCCATCCCTATCTTCTTCCATAAAATAAAAAGATGATCATCCTATATGTGGTAGATCTTTTATATAAAATCTTTCTATAAATCCCAAATATCAGTTTTCTGAAGAACATGCCAATATACATAGCGATATTTAACATGTTGGGTGCTTTCATTTTTTGTTTTGTTTTTCTATTTCCTAGATGAAATCTTTCCTGAATTGTTCGAATAATCATCACAGTCCAGTAGTCTCAAATGTCCAAAGTTGATCAAAATATAAATCTTTAAATCTAGCTATTTGTAATTGCTTAGATGCGAGTATGACATAACATACAATTACGGGAAAATTTAAATATATAAAGAATGGACCATTAGGTAAGAACACAGAGTTCATTTGGTTTACGGAGATTAAGTGATGGCCGGCTGGCTCGGTACATCTCATGCTAATTTCCAAATAATCAGAGGTTGAACACTAACTGAAATCCTGAAATACACGGAGAGTTTTATACGATTTTCTATTCTCGGGAAAGAAATACTGCAGAGCCATTATATGTGAAAATGTTAGGCTCACTAATAATAACATATTGGCTCTTTGTGGTCAATTGTATCAATGTCGGGTTTTCACATTAGTTTGAAGAACGATGTCTCTCCCCACTTTAATATAAAGATAATTCAATGTCTTTCTTTACTGACCACTGAGGCAGTTCTTTGCCCACTGATCCCCTAAAGCTGTACCAAGTTCATCATCTCCCCCTGAAGTCAGGAATATATTAGAATGATAACGGTAATTATGAGAAAGAGTAGGTCATCATTAATCCTGTTAACATGGTGTACACACCTGCTGATCTATGGGAAATAAACCAAGACGGGAGCTCATTTCTGGGGTTGTTTTGGATCTTTACTTCACAAAGAAACTTCTATCCCTTTCTTAGAGTCCAACCAACACTAGAATTTGTCAAAACTTGTGCTCCAACCAAAATTTTTTTGAATGTGGAAAAATTTTTTTGAATGTGGAAATATAAAAAATTGTCATCAGGCAGAATCTTTTTCTGTCTACTTCTCCATTGGAACTTGAAGAGTTTTACATATTTGCCTTAGGAACAAACACACAGCAGGAACTCTGCTGTTCAACAGATTATTACAGAAAACAAACCTAAGAGAAATGGAAATTTTCAACAAGTGTAATGGAACTGCAACACAATAACTTTTCTTTTTTCATCAATATTTTTATTATGATATTGTGGGGTACAGTTAAGGGTTAGGTATAAAAATATGCTTCCTTCAGGCCCCCTTGTTGATAAGAGGTGTCTCCCCGTCCCCAGACAGATGTTTACTACAATTAGTCCCATCCCCCTTCACGTCCCCTCCCCATAGTTTCCCACCACTGTCAGTCATTTTCTTATGGTAGTACGTTGGATGATCAAGGTCAACTATATGGGTGAGAACATGTGATATTCAGATCTTTGTTTTTGTGAGATGTCACACAGTATTATAGACTCTAGTTTCATTCAGTTTGCTGCGAAATTCATGATTTTGTTCTTTTTTATGGCTGCATAGCATTCCATCATGTATATGTACCACATTTTTTTAATCCAGTCCTCTTTTGATGGACTACTTGGTCATGATGGATGATTTTTAAGATGTGTTGTTGAATCCGGTTTGCTAGGATCTTGTTGAGAATTTTAGCATCTATGTTCATCAAAGATACTGGCCTGTAGTTCTCTTTCTTTGTTGGGTCTTTACCTGACTTGGGTATCAATGTGATGTTAGCTTCATAAAATGATTTGGGGAGGGTTTCATCTTTCTCAATTGCCTGGAATACCGTCAGTAGGATTGGAATCAGCTCTTCCTTAAATGTCCTGTAGAATTCTGCTGGAAAGCCATCTGGTCCAAGGACTTGTTTTTTGTAGGTAGTTTTCTTATGACATAGTCAATTTCCTTGATTGTTATTGGTCTATTTAGGGTCTCAATGTCTTCTTGTTTCAACCTGGGCAGGTTGTATGATGATAGAAAGTCCTCAATTTCCTTGAGGTTTTCGAGTTTGTTTCCATACAAGTGTACATAGTAGTCTCTAATGATCTTTTGTATTTCTTCGGGGTCAGATGTGACTTCATCTTTTGTGTTTCTGATTGTGGCTATTTGGGTTTTTTCTTTCTTTTTCTTGGTCAGTCTAGCTAGGGGATCATCAATCTTGTTTATCCTTTTGAAGAACCAGCTTTTTGTTTCATTGATTTTTTGTATTGTCTTTTTGTCTTCTATGTTCTGGTATGGGCTTTTATTTTGGTGGTCTGGATTCTTCTGCTGAAATTAGGGTTTTGGTGGTCTTGCTTTTCCAGCTTCCTTAGGTGGTTTGTTAGGCTGTTAATTTGTGATCCTTCCATTTACTTCATGTGCATTTGTAGGGGTATAAATTCCCCTCTTATTACAGCTTTCATGGCGTCCCAGAGATTTTGGTAAGATGTTTCTTCATTTTCATTTGTTTCCAGGTATCTTTTGATCTCTGTTTTGATTTCATCATTGACCCAGGAGTTGTTTAGCATCATACTGTTTAGTGTCCATGTCTTTGTCGGTTTTGGGGGGACCTTGTTGGTGCTAATGCTTATTTTTATTCCACTGTGGTCCAAGAAGGTGCATGGTAAAATTTTGGTCCTTTTAAATTTGCTTATGCTTGATTTATGGCCAAGTATGTGGTTGATCTTAGAATATGCTGCATGCAGTGATGAGTAGAATGTGTGTTCTGTGGTCTTTGGAAGGACTGTTTTGTAGGTATCAATTAAGTCCATTTGGTCAAGAGTTACATTGAGATTCTGGATCTCATTGCTGATTTTTTGTCCTGATGATCTGTCTAGGGTTGTGAGTGAGGTATTAAAGTGCCCTGTTATGATGGTGCTAGATATCTTTCTTTAGTTATCCTAGAAGTTGCTTTATAAAAGTTGGTGCACCTATGTTAGGTGCATATATGTTTAGGATAGATATTTCTTGTTGATGGAGTGAAACTTTTATAATTATGTAGTGGCCCTCTGTATCTTTTATAATTTTTGATTGCTTAAATGGTATTTTGTCTGAAATTAGGATGGTGACTCCTCCTTTCTTTTGTGTTCCATTCACCTGAAAATTTGTTTCCCATCCTCTTACTTTGAGTCTGTGCATGTCCTTTCCAGTGAGATGGGTCTCTTGAAGGCAGTACATTGTTGCCTGGTGATATTTTATCAATTTTGCCATTCTGCGTCTTTTCAGTGGTGCATTTAGTCCATTCACATTCAGGCTATTTATTGAAATGTGAGAGTTCGTCCCTGTCATAGAGTTCTTATAGAGTTGCTGTTCTTCCACTTGGTTTATTGTCTTTCTTTTGGTTTGGGGTTGGTTCTTGTGTATTTTATTCTATTTCCTGTTCTTTTGTGAAGAACATTGTTCTTTTTTCCCCCTTTTCTTCTGTGTTTAGTACTTTCTTAAGTGTTTCATGTAGAGGTGGTTTGGTGGCAGCGCAAGTTCTTAGGGATTGGATATCTGGGAAAGATTTTAATTCTCCCTCACTGATGAAGCTTAACCTGGCTGGGTAGGTTATTCTTGGTTGAAATTGTCTATCTTTTAGGATTTCGAAGGTAGGGTCCAAGCACTCCTAGCCTGCAGGGTTTCTGTAGAAAAACCTGCTGCTATTCTAATTGGTTTTCCATGGTAGGTGATCTGGCCTTTTTCTCTTGCTGCCTTTAGGATTTTTTCTTTTATGCCTACTTTGTTTAGGTGAATTATTATGTGTCTAGGAGTTGGTCTTCTCACTTGTTGTCTTGCAGGGGTTCTCTGAATCTCTTGTGTGTGAATTTTTGCATCATTGGTTAGATAAGGGAAGTTTTCTTGAATGATCTCATGGAAAGGTTGTTTCAGTGTGGTCTCCGTCTCTCTTTCTGCCTCTGGAAGGCCAATTACTCTTAGGTTCAGTCTCTTGAGGTAATCACTCATCTCTTGAAGGTTTTGTTCTGTCTTTTTGAGCTTGTTTTCTGTGTTTTTAAGAGTTTGGGTTAGTTCCATATTTTTGTTCTCAAGCTCTGAGATTCTTTCTTCCGCTTGGGTAATTCTGCTTTCCATGCTTATCAGTTTGTTATTTATTTCATTCACAGTATTCTTTATTACTGTTATCTCAGATATCAGCTCCTTTCTAGTTTCTTCTTGTCTCTCCTCAATTCTTTTTAATCTCTCTATTAATGTCTTGATATCTAAGTTTGTGGTTTGAGACCAGTCATTCTGGGGGCTCTTCATTATTTGCATTCCAAAGTCAGTTTTCTCAATGTCTGCTCTCCCAGGGGTCTGGGAGAGACCCATATTCTTCTTTTGGTTTTTCTTCATTTGTGTAGGTTTTTCTCTCTCTCCCCTTTCCCTCCCTTCTTTAATTCTGTTTTTCAGGGAAGGTGGAGTTGCTTTTGTTTCGCTTGTGCAATCTCCTATTCTTCCTTTTGAGGATCTTCTGGCTTTGTTCACTTTTGAGTTTGGAGTGTGGGCTGCGGGTTGTACTTTTTGCAGTTTTGAGGTTTTATTGAGGGGGAAGTTGTGATTCCAAATCTATCTGCTGATTCCAGCATCCACCAACAGGTGTATGGGCACAATGAAAACTATTTCCCACTGCTTTACACTCTGTCTGTGCAGCGGGATGTAGGTTTTGTCCCTGAAACAAAAGGAGGCATGAAAGAGGAAATATCTGGCCTTGCATGGGACCGAAGTTCCCCGTGCTTCGTACAGTGTGGCTGGCAGTGGGCAGGGGGCTGTGGGAAGAAAAGTAAGAGTCTTTTGGGAACTCATTTTCGGAGAGTCTCACAAATCCATCTATGCCATCACCATCTTCCAAAATAACTTTTTTTACCTTCAAAAAAGCTTACACGGGGATAGTTTTGTATCTATCATAAGGATTATAAACTCAGTACATTGTTTTTCATTTCAAAGACTCATATACCCATAAATGGAACATAAATCAATCATTTTCATGAGAGATCAAAACAAGAATAGTAAACATTTCACATGAATATTTGAGAAGCATTTTGTGCAAACTTTTTAAAAAACTATTTAAAAACAAAGGAGAAAGTACAGAAATCAACAGAGAATCATTTTAATGTAAATCGTAAAACTGAGCAAAACAATGTTATTTATTCAATTATTATTCAATTAAATTTCAGATTTATAATTTGTGCTCTTAACTATTAACCAATGTGTGGGTGTAGTCACCCAGGGGCGTTAATTTTTCAAGCCAACTTTGTTACTCTCTACTCATTATCAATTGTGTTATGCTAAGTCACAGTCTGAATGGGATTCATGGCATATTTTGGTTGTAATTTATGATATCTTATGTAGACGTTCAGAAGTTTTTTTTTAACAACCTCTTTCCCAAAGTACACCAGAGAGATCAAAATGTATTATTTTAATTTCAAATGCTTGAATAATGATTTAATGATTGAAAAACCACAAATAACAATAATACATAATAATAATTTCTATGAAGAAACTAGTAATTTAGACTTGGACAGAGATAGTATAAATCAAAAATAATGTTAAGCATTTCCTACATAAATCCGAGAGTTCAGTAGATCAAACTAACAGCAAAAAAAGACTAATCACATAATAACAGAAAAATATATTTTCCAATTTTGCCAACATTTTATGTTTTTGAGCAATAAGAATAGACTCTTTCCCCCCCATCATTGCTAACTTTGGCCTCTCCCTACCAAACCAAGAAATGTAAGATTAAAACCATGGTGTGATCCAGCCCGACACCCGGCACCCAGCACCGCTGGTCACACAGGGAGGCTCTGGGCACCTGCCCCTCAGAGACTCTGGTCCCTTTTCTGGCTGAAGTACTCTGTAGCGTGCCCAGCACCACTCTCGCTGCTCACCGCCTTTCCTTTGGAACTTTGGAGCTCTGGAACTCTGGGTCCACCCTGGCTGAGGCACTCAGCGTGAGACCCCAAGCCGGAGGACCCAGACAAGCGGAGAAAAACAGATTTGCTTAAACTGCCTTGCCATTCTCAAGGCAGAGACTTCCATTGCCCCACCCAGCTATCAACAAACTTTACCTCATTTCCTAAGGCCAGATATTGCAGCGTGCAGGGGAGTTTTGGGTCCCTGCTCCCTCCAGCCCTCTCCCCAGCTCCATTGTCTCCAGCCCGACACCTGGCACCCGGCACTGCTGGTCACACAGCGAGGCTCTGGGCACCCGCCCCTTAGAGACTCTGGTCCCTTTCCTGGCCGAGGTACCCTGTGGGGGGCCCAGAGCCACTCTTGCCGCCCACTGCCTGCCTTTTGGAGCTTTGGAGCTCTGGAACTCCAGGCCCACCCTGACTGAGGCATTCAGTGCGAGACCCCAAACCGGGGGACCCAGACAAGTGGAGAAAAACAGATCTGGGTAAACTACCTTGCTATTCTCCAGGCAGAGACTTCCATTGCCCTGTCCACCTAGCAACAAACTTTACCTCAGTTCCTAAGGCAACAACGTGAAACAGGAGACAAAGCCCCACCCCTACGCTGCAACAAAAAACAAAAGGGGGAGGCTGGAATCAGAGATCACAGAAGTGACTCTAGTCTGATCGCTTATTTTGACTTATGATTTTATCATTGAAACTGTTGGTTTAGATCACGTTTGGTGTTTACCTTCTGACTTAAACTGTTTCTTGATTTTATTGGCCTGTCTCTGTGTAACTATCAGTATTCTTTAGGGAATCTTTCTTACCTGTCTTTCTTCACTTCTTCCCGGCCCTGTTTCTTTCTCTCACCTGATAGTTGGTATGTATATCTGTTTTCCCTCCTGCACTTCTCTCTTTCTAACTCCCTATTGACTCCCCTTCCTCCATTATTTTCCTCTTTTATATGCCCCCTTTTTAAATTTAGGGACCAAGGCTGCATACTGCTGAATAGACAGACTGTAAAGCAGAGGGAAAAGTGAACAAAGCCAGAAGACCCCCATAAGGAAGAACAGGTCGTTGCAGAAGAGAAATGAAAGCAACCCCACCTTCCCTCAAAAACAGAATTGAAGAGGGGGAGGGAAAGGAGGAGAGGGAGAAAAATCTACAGAAATGAAGAAAAACCAAAAGAAGAGTATGGGTCTCTCCCAGACGCCTGGGAGAGCAGACATTGAGAAAACTGACTTTGGAATGCAAACAATGAAAAGTCCCCAGAATGAAGGGTCTCAAAATGCAAATGTAGATATCAAAACAATAATGGAGAGATTAAAAAGAATTGAGGAGACACAAGAAGAAACTAGGAAGGAGCTGATATCTGAGATAACAGTAATAAAGAATACTGTGAATGAAATAAATAACAAATTAATAAGCATGAAAAGCAGAATTACCCAAGCAGAAGAAAGAATCTCAGAGCTTGAGGACCAAAATATAGAAATAACCCAAACTCTTAAAAACACAGAAAATAAGCTCAAAAAGACAGAACAAAACCTTCAAGAAATGAGTGACTACCTCAAGAGGCCTAACCTAAGAATAATCGGACTCCCTGAGGCAGAAAGAGAAACAGAGACCACATTGGAACAAACTTTCCATGAGATCATTCAAGAAAACTTCCCTTATCTAATCAGTGATGCAAAAATTCAAAAACAAGAGATTCAGAGAACCCCCACAAGACAACAAGTGAGAAGACCAACTCCTAGACACATAATAATTCGCCTAAATAAAGTAGGCATAAAAGAAAAAATCCTAAAGGCAGCAAGAGAAAAAGGCCAGATCACCTACCATGGAAGACCAATCAGAATAGCAGCAGATTTATCTGCAGAAACCCTGCAGGCTAGGAGAGCTTGGAGCCCTATCTTCAAAGTCCTAAAAGATAAACAATTTCAACCAAGAATAACCTACCCAGCCAAGCTAAGCTTCATCAGTGAGGGAGAATTAAAATCTTTCCCAGATATCCAATCCCTAAGAACTTATGCTGCCACCAAACCATCTCTACATGAAACACTTAAGAAAGTACTCAACACAGAAGAAAAGGAAAAAAGAACAACATTCTTCACAAGAGTACAGGTAAAAGAATGAAATATACATGAACCAACCCCAAAACCAAAAGAAAGACAAAAAAAAAGAAAAAAGAAAAAACCAAGTGGAAGAACAACAACTCAATAAGAACTCCATGATAGGGACGAACTCTCACATTTCAATAATTAGTCTGAATGTGAATGGACTAAATGCACCACTGAAAAGACATAGAATGACAAAATGGATAAAATATCACCAGGCAACAATATACTGCCTTCAAGAGACCCATCTCACTAGAAAGGACATACACAGACTCAAAGTAAGAGGATGGGAAACAAATTTTCAGGCGAATGGAACACAAAAGAAAGGAGGAGTCACGATCCTAATTTCAGACAAAATACTATTTAAGCTATCAAAAATTAAAAAAGATACAGAGGGCCACTACATAATGATAAAAGGTTCACTCCATCAACAAGAAATATCTATCCTAAACATATATGTACCCAACATAGGTGTGCCAACATACATAAAACAACTTCTAGGAAGACTAGAGAAAGACATTGATTCTAACACCATAATAACTGAGGACTTTAATACACCACTCACAACCTTAGACAGATCATCAGGACAGAAAATTAGCAAGGAGATCCGTAACCTCAATAAGACTCTGGACCAAATGGTTAATTGATACCTATAGAACACTCCATCCAAAGACCACAGAATACACATTCTACTCATCACCACATGGAACATATTCTAAGATCGACCATATAATTGGACACAAATCAAGTATAAGCAAATTTAAAAGGACTGAAATTCTACCATGCACCTTCTCGGATCACAGTGGAATAAAAATAAACATTGACACCAACAAAGTCCCTCCAAAACCCACAAAGACATGAACACTAAACAGCATGATGCTAAATAACTCCTGGGTCAATGATGACATCAAAACAGAGATCAAAAGATACCTGGAAACAAATGAAAATGAAGAAACATCTTACCAAAATCTCTGGGATGCCTTAAAAGCTGTAATAAGAGGGGAATTTATATCCCTACAAACACACATGAGGAAAATGGAAGGAACAGAAATTAACAACCTAACAAGCCACCTAAAGAAGCTGGAAAAGCAAGACCACAAAAACCCTAATTTCAGCAGAAGAATCCAGATCACCAAAATAAAAGCCCAAATCCAGGACATAGAAGACAAAAAGATAATAGAAAAAAATCAATGAAACAAAAAGCTGGTTCTTCAAAAGGATAAACAAGATCGATGGTCCCCTAGCTAGACTGACTAAGAAAAAATGAGAAAAAAACCAAATAAGCACAATCAGAAACACAAAAGATGAAGTCACATCTGACCCTGAAGAAATACAAAAGATCATTAGAGACTACTACGTACACTTGTATGGAAACAAACTTGAAAACCAGAAGGAAATGGAGGACTTTCTGACATCACACAACCTACCTAGGTTGGAACAAGAAGAGATTGAGACCCTAAATAAACCAATAACAATCAAGGAAATCGACTATATAATAAGAAAACTTCCTACAAAAAAAAAAAGCCCTGGACCAGATGGCTTTCCAGCAGAATTCTACAAGACATTTAAGGAGGAGCTGATACCAATCCTACTGAAGGTATTCCAGGCAATTGAAAAAGATGGAATGCTCCTCAAATCATTTTACAAAGCCAACATCACATTGATACCCAAGCCAGGTAAAGATCCAGCAAAGAAAGAGAACTAAAGGCCAATATCTTTGATGAACATAGATGCTAAAATTCTCAACAAGATCCTAGCAAACCGGATTCAGCAATACATCTCAAAAATCATCCATCATAACCAAGTAGGCTTCATTCCTGTGATGCAAGGCTGGTTCAACATTCGTAAAACCATAAATGTTATTAAATACATCAACAGATGTCAAAACAAAAACCACATGATTATATCATTAGATGCAGAAAAAGCTTTTGATAAAATCCAGCATCCCTTCTTGATAAAAACCCTTGAACATCTAGGCATATGGGGAACATACCTCAAAATAGTAAAAGCCATCTACGAGAAACCCACAGCAAGCATACTCCTAAATGGACAAAAATTAGAACCATTTCCACTGAAAACTGGAATAAGACAAGGATGCCCACTCTCACCCCTCAAGTTGAACATAGTATTGGAAGTTCTGGCTTGAGCAATCAGAGAAGAGAGGGCAATCAGGGGTATCCAAATAGGAAAAGAGGAAGTCAAGTTATCTCTCTTTGCAGACGACATAATTGTATACCTTGAAAACCCAAGAGAATCTGTCAAAAACCTCCTTACACTGATAAAGACCTTTGGCAAAGTCTCAGGATACAAAATAAATGTACAAAAGACGATCGCATTTCTCTACACCAATAATAAACAAACAGAAACCCAAATAAAAAACACAATTCCATTCACAATAGCCACAAAAAAAATGAAATGCCTTGGCATCTTCCTAACCAGAGACGTGAAAAACCTTACAAGGAAAACTACAAAACACTGCTCAAAGAAATCAAAGTTGACACAAACAAGTGGAAAAATATCCCATGCTCATGGATTAGAAGAATCAACATTGTGAAGATGTCCATCTTACCTAAGGCAATCTACAAATTCAATGCAATACCCATCAAATTACCAGCAACATTCTTCTCAGACCTAGAAAAAACAACACAGGGATTCATATGGAAACACAAACGTCCAAGAATACCCAGAACAATCCTCAGGAAAAAAAAACAAAGCAGGTGGCATCACAATACCAGACTTTAAACTTTACTATAAAGCTACAATCATCAAAACAGCTTGGTATTGGTATAGGAACAGGCATATAGATCAATGGAATAGAATTGAGATTCCAGAAGCAAAACCTCAATTTCTCAACCAACTCATCTTTGACAAAGCCTCCACCACCTACCACTGGGGAGAGGAGAACCTATTCAGTAAATGGTGCTGGGAAAACTGGCTGACCACATGCAGAAGATTGAAACAGGACCCCTATCTATCCCCATGCACAAAGGTTAATTCCAAATGGATCAGAGACCTAAATGTAAAACCTCAAACCATAAGAACCTTAGAAAATGAAGGAAAACCCCTCATGGAAATCGGAACTGGCATCCAATTCCTGTACAAAACCCAAAACCCACAGCTCATAAGAGAGAAAATAGACAAGTGGGACCTTATTAAACTGACAAGCTTCTGCAAAGCCAAAGAAACCATCAAGAGAGCAGGGAGACAGCCTACAGACTTGGAAAAAGTATTTGCCAACTCCAGGTCCGACAAAGGCTTAACATCCTGAATCTACAAGGAACTCAAGCATGCTGAAAAGAAAAAAACAAACAACCCCATTATAAAATGGGCAAAAGATATGAACAGACACTTCACAAAGGAAAACATCCGAGTAGCCAACAAACACATGAAGAAATGCTCAACCTCACTAATCATCAGGGAGATGCAAATCAAAACCACACTGAGATACCACCTAACCATAGTCAGAATGGCAATTATCAACAAGTCAAAAAATAACAGCTGCTGGAGAGGGTGTGGTGAAAAGGGAACACTTCTACACTGTTGGTGGGAGTGTAAACTAGTGCAGCCTCTGTGGAAAGCAGTGTGGCGATTCTTAAAAGCTCTAAATACCAACTTACCATATGACCCCGCAATCCCCCTACTGGGAATATATCCTGAAGAACACAAATCACTCTATAAAAAAGATACCTGCACACGCATGTTTATCGCAGCATTGTTCACAATAGCAAGAACCTGGAAACAGCCATGCTGCCCATCAAAAGAGGATTGGATTTTAAAAATGTGGTACATATACACGATGGAATACTACGCAGCCATAAAAAAGAACAAAATCATGAATTTCGCAGCAACCTGGATGGAACTAGAGTCTATAATACTGAGTGACCTCTCACAGAAACAGAAACAAAGATCCGAGTATCACATGTTCTCACTCATATAATGGACCTTAAACATCCAATGCAATACTATACGAAAATGACTGACCGTACTGGGAAACTATGTTGGGGGGAGGGAGATGGGATTAACAGTAGCAAATATCTGTCTGGGTACGGGGAAACATCCCATATCAACAGGGTGCCTGAATGAAACGCAATTGTATACCTAACCCTTAACTGTACCCCACAACTTCACAATAAGAAAAAAAGAACTAATAAACAATTCAAGACAAAAAATAAAAAGAAATTAGGCAAACAGAAAAAATAAAAATAAAAATAAAAAACATAAAACTATGGTGTGAGAAAGGGCAAAACTTGTGTTTTGGTCACTGAGTCTAGTTGACTTTACTCAGCTGTATCAGAGCCAACACACAATCATCAAGCAGTTCAGTGTTGTGTCTTGCAGTGAACACATGTGGCCTAAGATGAAGACTGATGCTCAAGAAAATGTAGAAGAGTTTCATATTCTTTTGAAAAAGTGAGGAGGAGGTGAAGAAATATGCCTCTTCTACATTCCCAGTCTTTCATTTTCTTTACATTGCTCAAAAGCATGGAAATTCTTTCAAGGAATGTTCTTTTATTTCATGTATTCCCAGTGAATATTTTCAAGAATGGCTTAATATGTTTCTATATGTTTTATCTCAAATCAGTCTGGAGTCATCTTTCTAATCTACCTCCTACTCTCTGTCTCACTACTGCTTTCTTAATCAAGGTCTTTCTTCCATCTGGTTTTTATAATTGCAGTAACTTCCTGATTTTCCTCTATGATTTACTTTATCTCTTGCAGCTCCCCCTTTTCTTTGCCACTATCTTCCTGAAAAGAAAAACCTTTAATCATGTCTTATTACAAACAATCTAAAGTCTTGCCTATGATTGATAAGGTCCTTCACCACCCAGCTTCGTCTCCCCTTCTTCCCAGCCTCTTCACAGAACACATAAGCTCAGCTCTACCCATGTTGAACTATTTACTACTCCTGGGACTTGATAAGTCCATTCACATCTCCTTACCTTTATGTTCATTTTAGTTTTCCTTGAAATACGCTTGTTTTAAAGCCCAGAAGAAATGTTACCACTTCATGATTCATTCAGTCAGTATTTTGTCATGTTTCATCATATTATGATTATTTATTAACCTGTTTGTTTCTTTCACGAAAATATGAGGTTCTGGAGAAATTTTTGTTTTCTCAGTGCTAAGCAGCATTTCAGGTACATAAATTATGCCTATTATGTATTAAATGAAAAACTGGAACAATGGACGGATGGATAGGTAGATAAATGAACAAGTGAGTGAGTGAATGAATGAATGAAAATGAGGGAGAAAGTGCTAAGTAGTTTCAGAAGAAAAAAAAACAAGTGCTATGACTTGGATTCTCCATAAATAGCCATGGGAATGGTTAGGTGACCCAAAAGGTCAGTTCCTCCAGTTTTAATTTTTCTAGGATTATTCCCATAATTCTGTGGTTTTAGAATTTGAAATTATAGACATGCATGGGTCCTGACATTCAGCTTCACATTTTCACCTCAGATATTTAAATTTATTCTCATTTGGAAAAGGTCTGATTTTTGAAACAGAATTAATTCCCAAAAATAATAATGCAAGAAGATAATAGCAATCTGTGATGCTCTAATTGGTATTAGACTAATCACTTGGGATGTGGAAAATGTCCAAATGAATACATCAAGGTTGTTGCTCGCATATTCATTATAGTTATTTTAGTTAGAAGTTATTCTATTTTTTTAAAAAATACACTTGTCTCTTGAGTAATTTCCATACTGCTGCTTAACACTGTCAAGAAATTTTTCTCATGAACTATTTTGTAGTAACAATTATCCTACACCTAGGAATTACATGTTCATTTGACATCAGATATGCAAATGAAATAGCACCAACTATCCTATAATGGAACACATTAAGCAAATATCACAATGACTGAATCACCATCACCCTTAAACAATATTGTACATGCAATCACATACATACATACACACACACACATACACACACACATACACGCGCACATACAACTATACATTCTATATTTATAGTTCAAGATGCCCAACCTCTCTTCTACTTTCTTTTTTCCTTCTTCCTATAAAATCTACAGACTGGTATTTTGAAAGGCAAAAGGAAGTCAATTTTTGCTTAGCAGAAGAGCCACAATTTTTTTTTTTTTTTGAGTTGGAGTCTCACTCTGTCACCCAGACTGGAGTGCAGTGGCCGCTCTTGACTACCGCAGCCTCGACCTGCTGGGCTCTGGCGATCCTTCCGCCTCAGCCTTCCAAGTATCCAGAATTACAGGCATGTGCTACCACACACGGCTGATTTTTTGATTTATTGTAGAGATGAGGTCTCGCTGCCCAGGCGGGTCTCAAACCCATGGGCTCAGGCAATCCACTCACCTCAGCCTCCCAAAGGCACGGGATTACAGGCTGAGCCACCAAACCCGGTTCACTTTTTTTTTTATCTAGACTAGAATGCCAATAGCAACCAACTGATCATTCTGTTACTCAAGGAAACCTGAAACCCTGCTCATTCTTCCTTTCCTTGCATCTCTCAGATCACAATAGCTGACACAGTAGACAACTTAGTGATCATCCATCGTCTTCTGCAAACCCCCAGAATTATCTTGTAAGATAGTCCCCCTCTATGATTTACTGTTATTAATTTTTGTTACTATTACTATTGGCCCCAGTTTACACTTGAAGAAAGTGAAGCTCAGATAAATTCAGTAAAACTCCCAAAAATGCATGTGAACACGAAACAACAATCTGGGGAATGGATTCCCATTTCTGGGCTTCAAACCCAGGAAAATGGGTTATGTGTTTTAGGCTCTTGCATTCATTCATTTGACTAATATTTACTGAACACTTACTAAGGGCAGGTACTGTCCTAGGTGTGAAGAAAATTTAAAAGTCACTGCTCCTGTGGAACTGGCTATCTAGAGAAGCAGACACACAACAGGCATGATAAGTAAAGTTTTCATGTATTTGAGGTAATGCCAAGAGAAAAATAAAATCAAAAGGAAGAGAGGAATTTCTGAGGCAGAGATGTACGATTTTAGTGGGCACAGATGGGGGAGACTTTCCTTGAAAGTGAGGTTTTGATAAAAAGCCTACAGTGATAAAAGAGCTGATAAGTGGGGAAGAGCATTTCAGGCAGAGGGAACAGCATGTGCAAAAGGACTGAGACAAGAAAAGGAGGGTAGTGTAGCAGCAGTGGAGTGAGCAAGGTGGAAAGCAGTCAGAGTCAGGGTCACAGAGGTTTCTTCATTTGTTTATTTCCTTGTTTATTCAAGGAATGCTATTGTGCTTCCATGTTACTTATTAAGGATAAACCATAGGCAAAAGCAGATATGGTCCTTACTCTCGTAGGATCACACAAAAAGGAACTAATGAAGTTGCCAATAACACACATGGCGTCATGATCTCCTCCCTCAAAAAGCCTCATTCCTGGAAATTGGAACCAGACAGAGCTTGGATGGACATGAGCAATAATATAGACCTCTATTTATAAACCCTGGTAGTCGTGTTCTTTCTGTTCAGAAAGTTCAGAAGGCAACAGGTTTCAAAGTTTTAGGAAGGGAGAGAGTGGTGAGTGAGTGAGTGATTGTGTGTGTGTGGTGTGTGTGTGTGTGTGTGTGTGTGTGTGTGTGTGTGAGAGAGAGAGAGAGAGAGAGAGAGAGAGAGAGATAAATTTTTTCTGGTGGATGTTTTCAGTTGACTGATGGAAGAAAATAACTGAACGCAAGTCTTGCATTCATTTAAAATCTAGCTATGTTGAGATGTTTCCTGGCATAGAAGAACATTCTAGAACAAGAAGGCCTCTCAACTCTGTCCACGAGGAATGCTTTGAAGAGATGTCCCCATCCCCCAATCTATTCAGTTGTTCTTGGGTTAATGCTATTCAAGAGAAATCTGATTTCAGTCATGAGGAAAAAAATGCCATATCTTGGATTTTGGCGGGGTTTGAAAGGGAAGAGATAGAAAAAAATCTAGAATCATTTCTGAAGCAGAGGGAAAGGACTATCTTAGGCCCTATCTCATCCATGGTAATCTGGTTGGAAATGTGCCCCAGAGAGAAAGTCACAAGTTATTGTCCATGTAAGCTCTTTCTACTCAAATATTTATTCTTGTAACTCACAGACTAGACTCCTTGAGTTTAATCCCAGCTCTACTGCTTACTCACTAAAGTATAGAGTTCAGTGTTAACAACCGATTTTATATTCATTCTTTCCCTTTCACTGCTCCTTTCCCTCACCTTTCTGCTGGTAATGACACATTACTCTCTTTTTTCTTGAGTTAGCAACCTCTCCATGACTCAGTCTTCTCATTTGTAAAATGAGGATAAAAATCAAGAATGCGTCATGGGGTGGTTGTGAGAATTCAATGAGCTAGTGTGTAGAAAGTGCTTAGTATTGTGTTTGGCCATCTTGAGGACTTAAATGTTAGTTTTACTCATTCTTGCAAACGTGAAAGAGGTATGCAAGCACTAATGTTAAGTAGAAAGTCATTTTTGTGGCTTCCTCCTGAGGAATTCAACCTCTTATTAATAGAAAATATACTTCCTTAGCAATAATGTTTGCTGTAAATTCCGCTTTCTTCAGTGTGGTGCTTGCATAGTGCATCCTGCCCATTATTATTTTTTAATTATTATCATTATTACTATTTTATTTTCAATTTATTACCCTTTTATTTTTAATTTTGTCTTCTAACTATAATTCTTATAGTTAGAATGTATCTCTGTTAAACAGCATACTCTTGTGTTTTGGTCTGTTGAGCCAAACTGACAATCTTTATGTTTTGCTTTTTAAAACAGTTTTATTTTATTTGTTATCAACACAAAATCATACATGTTTATGATTCGATGCATGTATATATTGTATAATGATCAACTCAAGGTAATAGGCATATCCATCACTTTAAACATTTATTGCATTTGCCTTTTAACTGGATCATTTAGTCTATTTGCATTTCATATCATCACTGACATATTTGGGTTACAAGCTACCGTTTTGTGAATGTTTTCTATTTATTCCACTTGTTCTGGATATTCTTCCTTCCCTCTTTTGTCTTGTTTTGGTACTGCTTGTTTTTTTGATTTTTTGCTTGTTTGTTTTTGTTTTTATTTTATTTTAATTTTTAATTTTAAAGATGTGGGGTATGCAAATGTTCATTATGCAGGTACCCTTGTTGATAAGATGTGCCTCCTCCCTCCCCTGGAAGTTTCCCACTACTGCCAATCCCTTTCTTAAAGTATTATGATAGTTGTTCAAGGTCCACTTATGAGTGAGAACATGTGATATTTGGTTCTTTGTTTCCGTGATAGATCACTCAGTATTATCGCCTCTAAGTCCATTCAAGTTGCTGTATTTTACAAGTCTTTTAATGGTTGTCTTAATGCAGCAGTGCTGCAGTTTAATAGTTCATTATTGTGTACTATTTTTTGTTTATGTTGCCTTGTCTTCCTGTTTACCTGGTTATTTCTTATTGTATGCTGGATATCATATTGGCAAAATTGTTTATGGAGGTATTGTAATACTGGGGCTGTAACCTTCTCAGAGAGGAATTACATTTGATTTTGTCAAGTGTACCATAAAAGTTCATGTTCACTTCAATCTAATTTCAGGTATTAAAATGATTCAGATTGAGTCCTGTGAGGGCTGTTCTACTTCTGGTTTTCTCTTACACTTACGATGTGCTAGAGCTTTGGGTTTCCAGTTAGAATTAAGAGAACTTCACTAGGTCCACATTCTAGGTCCCTGGCTTATTTTGAGGTCCCTTGGGTTCTACAAGGTCATCAATGCACTGTTCATCTCTAAGCCACTCCCTCTAGCATTGGTTAACCCCTCCATGGGTTAAGTGACTCCTGAGACAGGACTAATCACTCTTGGACTTCATCCTTCCCTAAATTCCCTAATAACTCTTCACTTTCTTGGTGGCTTTCCAGTGCCTCCAAGCACATCATCTTATATTTTAAGTTTATCAGTCTTATTTTAGGGAGTTAGGGGAGTGGAAATTTGAAGATATTATCTAATCTGTTCCTAAAGGTGAAAGTCAATTTATGTAGATTCAACTTTACTGACAAACTTGGTGTTAATTAGTCATTCACAAAATTATATAATATTTGAAATTTATGTATTTTTCCACTGCATAGTACTTCTGTATTACAATCATGCTTAGACTGAGTCTTATCTCCAAATTAACTTTCATCTAATGGTAAAGCAGAAGTTAACTAACAGTTACTTACAGTGGGAGAGACTATATTTTCCAGTTTGCTAAGAATGCCTCTGATTATCCTTACTTCCAATTAGGTATATCCTGGAAATATATCCAAGTATTGGCAATAAATTATATCATCATTTATGGTCATAATATAATATAATATGATATAATGTAATATAATCATAGCATAATTATCCCTATTGTGGAAATTTTAGTTTTAGTAAATAACTCCTGAATGTTGAGGTCTTTAAGCTGTGAAAGAATGCTTCTCTAATGCAAGGATTTCAGCCACTGTGCTAGGCAAAAAAAGGAGCATTCCTTGAGCATAAGACATTTCTAAAATCCCTTAAATCACATTAAGTTGCTAATAAATGTTTAAGTTTGGCATTGAGGAAGGGTTCCTAGATATAGCACTGCACTAATTACTTCAACTTTCCCATCATAAAGATGAGACATAGAGACTGTAATGCGAGAGAATGACTATAATATCATCAGTTGGTATTGTAGTCCAGAGTCATGAACTCTGAGAATCACATTCAAGTGATAGCACACACTATCACTTTTGAGATAAAAGATTTGTTAGAATAAGAAGATCAAATAGGCTTCTTACAAAATATAGATGCATTTTAAAACACTGCAATATTGGAATTTTGTGTTATCTAATATTATCTTAAGTTTATCAACATTTTTGTTTCTCTTCTGTATTATAAAGAAAATTTTTATTATAGTGGAATTTTTCTAATGTTGCTTAAAATTGAAAAGCGAGAATTGTATATCTATTTCAATTTTCCCTAACTTATTTTTCTCTTTTTTACCACAAGTAATTGAAAGTTGGCTAAGATGTTCTATTTATTTTTTCTTTCTTTTTTTTGAGTGGGAGTCTCACTCTGTCACCCAGACTGGAGTGCAATGGCCACTCCCGGCCACCGCAGCCTCGACGTGCTGGGCTCCGGCGATGCTTCCGCCTCAGCCTTCCAAGTAGCTGGAACGACAGGCATGCGCTACCACACTCTGCTAATTTTTGATTTATTGTAGAGATGAGGTCTCGCCAAGTTGCCCAGGTGGGTCTCGAACCCGTGGGCTCAGGCAATCCACTCATCTCAGCCTCCCAAAGGTGCGGGATTACAGGCTGAGCCACCGAGCCCAGCTATTTTTTCTTAAATAATGCATTTTATTTTTTATTTATTTAATTTTTTTGAGTTGGAGTCTCTGTCGCCCAGGCTGGAGTGCAGTGGCATACTCATGGCCATCACACCTTGACCTGCTGGGCTCAGGCAATCCTTCCACCTCAGTCTTCCAAGAAGTTGGAACTACAGGCGTGTTCCACCAAGCCCAGCTAATTTTTGAATTATATTAGAGACGAGGTCTTGTCAAATTGCTCAGGCTGTTCTTGAAACCACGGGCTCAGGCAATCTTCTTGCCTTGGCCTCCCAGTGCTGGTATTACAGGCTTAAGACACTGCACCTGGCCTTGATATACTATTTCTTACATGAACTGAATACTGGTAATGGTGGTGATCATGATGAAGATAATGATAAATACAGATTTTCAGAAAATCAATTGGACACTAATGCAACGTAATGGCTTAGAGCATGGTTTAAGAACATCATCTAGTCATGGGGTTATCCTGACGCAGCAATTTGTTAACTAGGTGGCCCTGTCATTTCACTACAAAAACCCCTGTTTCCTACCTATCATGAAGATAATCCCTGTCGTATTATATTACTGTGAAGGTGAAGTGCAATTAGGTCTGTAGTAAGACTATAATAAACAGCAACTTTTAAACACATTAAATAATACTTTCAAATAAATATTTCAAAAAAATAAATGTGTCTACTTAAATTATGCTCATCATTCTATTTCTATTAAAAAAACATAAAATCTAATTATATAATTAGGCAGTAAGTGTGACTGCATTTTGGGATCTTTGATACCATGGTTGTCATTTACAAAGTTATGCATTTTCTATACAAAGTATAGGAAAAGCCTGTTTTATTTTCCAGGTTATACTAGAGTCAGGGTAGGTTACAAAGAAGGTATATTATGCACATAAAATTGGCTAAGAACAAAAATTTACACAATATTACATATTTTGGTTAAAAAGCACTGAGTTTTTTTTGTTTGTTTATTTTTTCAGTTGGAGTCTCACTCTGTCACCCAGACTGGAGTGCAGTGGCTGCTCCCGGCCACTGCAGCCTCAACCTGCTGGGCCCCGGCAATCCTTCCACCTCAGCCTTCCAAGTAGCTGGAACTACAGGAGCGTGCTACAACACCTGGCTCATTTTTTTATTTATTGTAGAGATGAGGTCTCACCAAGTTGCCCAGGCGGGTCTCGAACCCATGGGCTTAGGCAATTCACTCACCTCAGCCTCCCAAGGCGCAGGATTACAGGCTGAGCCACCAAGCCTGGCTAAGCACTGAGTTTTTAAAAATCACCTAGATTTTTTTATTTCATAAAAGAAACCATTGGCCACTGCTAATTGCTGACTATCTATAAACACATTCTGCATCAGTTTCTACTTGGTGTTCTGTGATTTAGTAAAGACATTAGTGTTGTATTAGTAATAGCAAAATGGGCATTCAATAAAAAAAATTCCTTTACTGCTGCAACAACCACTCCAGGCTAACCTCATCTTAAATTGCTACAGGCAAACAACCAGAAAAAATTAAAATGAAAATAAACACAAAAAATAACCTGGCACAAAAATACAGAATAACACTCTTCCCTCTCCAGTTAATAAAATATTTTAACCATAAAGGGGTATTTTTTTGGTGAGGCTGTCTTTGACTTGTACTAGTGAACATAGAAATACTAGTAGAGTAAATGTCAACAATTGCAATGATCAGAAAAAAAAATTGCCTCCTTTACTTGGTAGCCCTGATGAGTCCCCAAGAGATGTTGCTGCAAAGCCAACGTCTGGTGACTATAACAAAGAAATAATGTGTCTGCTTTTTCAGCATAAACCTGGGAAGAGTGCCATAGCAACGAATCAGTCACCAGTTCTGGAAGTAGCCGGACTGTTCCAGATCCTGTGCCTGTTTCAAACACTGGAATCCATTTAGTGCAGCTATGTGGTTCCTGTCTAGGATGAAACTTTGGGGCTATTCCAAACGAAAATAGGTGCAGACAAACCAAACTCCAGTGAATCTGTGCTGTGTCTTCAAAGTCCTACTTTAAATATGAATAGAGGTGGTAAAATAAGTCTTGAGACAGCTCCACTTTCGTGCTTATCTAACAAAATTAACTATTGTGGACTAATAACGCCCATATTTGTGTTATAAGAAAACTGGTCCATTTTATTTGACTATTGACAACTTAATTTATGTGTTTTACTTATCAAGTACATATAGTCCTTACATTAGTCCAGAGCCTTTAATGCTTTACAAATATTAACTAATTTAATTCATATAAGAAATCTATGCAATGGGTATTGTCCCAATCTCATAGTTATGGAAACTGAGGAAAACAGACATAAAGTAGCTTTCCCAAGGACACTAGCTAATAAAGTGCAGTCAGGATGTGAACCTGAGTAATCTGTCTCAAGAGACTAGGTCTTAATCGTTACTCATTAGAACATACCTGACACTTCTCACCGAGAAAGATGGATGGACAAATAGATTTAGATTAGATAGATAGATGGTTAGAATAGAGATGTTAGATAGATATGATGAATAGATGTGATGGATAGATGTGATAGACAAATATAATACATAAATAGAGATAATAGATAGATCAAAAAGTAGTCCCTGGCAATGTATCCATTGTGAATGACTAAGGCAAGCCAATCGAATTCTTAGAGCCATTCTGGAGCCTTCAGAAGTTTAGAATAATTTTTTTCCATGCAAAAGTCCTAAATCAACAAAGAATTATTACTTTCCCGAGGAATAAGACTTCCTTGCTTGCACATTAGGCTAAATATCTAGGCATAGAACTTCAGGAAACGTTTATGCCACTGTTCTTAGCTCTGTTACGTAATATGAAAAAAAATGAGATTATTTCCTTTGGTGTAATAGCATTTTTCTCATGAAAACTCATTCTTTTAGGCTTAGATAACTTAGGATGGCAATTTTTAAAATAACTTGCTTGCCTTATATATCTTCTCAAATATTGCCCTTTTCAAACTAATCTGGTATCTCATAGATACAATAAAAGGTATGTAACCTGAAGAGATATGTCTGAAAAAAAAAAGTCAAAACTTCCATTGTGCACATCTGTTAGAATGGCCCAAATCCAGAACATTAATACCAATTTTGGCAAGGAATGGAGCAATAGGAACTCCCATTCATTGCTGGTTGGAATGCAAAACAGTACAGCCACTCTGGAAGGCCATTTGGCAGTTTCTTACAAAACTAAATATACTCTTGGTATATGATTTGATGACTGCGCTCCTTGGTTTCTACTCAAAGGAATTGAAAACTTATATACTCCTAAAAAATCTGTACATGGATGTTGATTCATAATTGTCAAAATGTGAAAGCAACCAACATGTCACTTTAGTAGGTGAATGGATAAACTGAGGTTCATTCAGATGATGAAAATTATGAGCTATCAAGCCATGAAAAGACATGGGAGGAACTAAAATGTATATCACTAGGGAAAAGAAGCCCAATCTGGAAAGACTACATGCTACATAATTCCAACTGTATGATATTCTGGAAAAAGTAAAACTGAAGATGTAAAAAGAATCAGTGGTTGTCAGGGGTTAGGAGGAGTGAAGGATTAATAGAGCTCAGGGGATTTTTAGGGCAGTAAAAACAGTCTGTATGATTCTATCATGATGGATCCATGTCATTATGTTTGTCTAAAGCCATAGAACATACAAAACCAAGAGTGAACCTGAAGGTAAACTACTGACTTTGGGTGATAATGACATGTCAGTGTAGGTTCGTTAATTGTAACAAACATACTAATGTGTGAAGGCTGGAGTCATATGGGAAATAACTATATTATTCTCAATGTTGCTGTTAACTTAAAACTATTAGATGTGGTTTGAATATGTCCCCTTAAAATTCAGGCACTGCCAATGATGTAGCATTAAAAGGTGGACCCTTTAAGAGGTGATTAGGTCATGAGTTCTCCCTCAGGAGTGGGATTCAAGCCCCCATAAAAAAAGCTTCACAGAGCATTTGGCTCCCTTGCCCTTCTGCCTTCTGCCATGTGAGAACGCAGGGGAGGAATCATTTCAGAAGCAGAGAGCAACCCTCCCTAGACAACAAACTTGGTCACACTGTGATCTTGGACTTCCCAGCCTCTAGAACTGTGATAAACAAATTTTTGTGGTTTTTTTTGTTATAGCAGCACAAGCAAGTTAAAATACTATTCTAAAAATTAGCTTTAAAAAACTTCCATTTTACATGAGATGAAAAAGTGTGTTATCTGAAGTAGCATCTCCATTCAGCATAAAGATTGAGACTCTCCCTGTCTCTCTCTCTCTGTCTCTGCCCCCCACCCATACCACAAAATTTATTCATAAGGGAATTCCCTTACAACCCACCTAAGAAATCCTCAAAATTATAATCTGGAGGCAAACGGTTCACATCTATATTATATATGCAGGTGTGCTCTCAACAAGTGGATTTCATTTGTGAAATTTAATTTAAAACAGCGGTTGACTGTCTGGTCAGACATTTGCCTTCAGTAATCTTGCAAATCGATCATATGTTGTAATTGAAGTTGAGGGTTCAGATTTCTAATCATGATACTTGTTTAGAATCTCCTGACTGTCAGCCAACATGTCTGTTGAAAATATTCCATTTTATTTCTTTTAAGACAGGACAAAAGCATCTCAGTATATGAATTTTAGAATTAGGTTGACCAAATCAACTCTCTTCAAAATTACTCAAACAGTTCTTTTAAGTATAGGGTAATTCAAAGTTGCGAAGCAGAGACTGCATTCAATTATTTGCAAGCATCCTTTGAAAATGAATTCACCTGCCTGCCTAGTACTACCTAGCTCCTCTTCTCTCTCTACCCTGTCCCTCTCTCTCTCCCTCCCTTCCCTTCCCCCATACTAACAGAATAGAGAAGAGAACAGGAGATGCACTATAAAGGTAAAATATGTTTGTCACCAGAAGAGAGTAAGCATCAAAAATAAAAGGAAACAGTAAGCAGAACCTCAACAAAACAGCCTTTACTGACTTGGGACTAATCCTGCTATAAGTCATGGGAAAGCCAACGTTGCTACTTAATAGGAACAAAATGCCAATGTACTGAATCACGGAGCCAAAAGTATAATCCACAGTTAAATAACTCATTTTAATAAGTTCAATATTAGACATCATAATAAATGGAATTATCTGGTTTACTATAAAATATAAATATTTTTGTTTGTTTTAATTTGGCAATGAGTTTTATATCTTAGGTCACATTTCAACTAAATAACCGGTTTTGCTATAACTAATATACATTATGCTAAGATTTTAAAGTATTTTCTAAACTCAATATATTAAAAATGTGATATTAAGACGCTAATATAGGGTTCCGATATTCTTATTTGCTGGTGAGAATTATTTTCATATGTTCTCACTCATAAGCGGACCCTGAACATTTACCATAATACTATAAAGAAGGGATTGGTAGTAGTGGAACACTGCCAGGGTGGGGGTGGGGGTGGGGCACAACATCCATAATGGTACTTGACCTCAGAGCGGGCAAAGTGAGGACCAAAGGGAGGCCCAAACTTTACCTGCATGATGTCCACTTGTATACCTCATCCTGAATTATACCCCACATCTTAAAAAAAAAAAAAAGGGTTGGTTTCTAATGAACCCTTCCATTATTGCGTATGCATGAAAAAAAATTTTCAATTTAATTAGAATTACTGTTGTGGCTCAAATTTTTATACACAGTCTCTCACCTTGTGTGTGTGTGTTTACTTTAATAATTTAAAAGTCCAATTCAAGAGGTGTAATTCAGTGCTCGATTTATCTCTATGAATAGTTCATCCATAGGAAGTCTAGTTGAGAAAGTTTTCATCAGATTTTTTTTTTTATGGTAGTACAATATTAGATGGAAAGGTGGCAAACAATTCAGTTCAAGTTTGACATGACAGGACATAATCTTTTGATTGCGTTTAGCCACTGTATACTAAGACAAATTATACATAAATTGCCCTTGAATGGCATCACAATCTGTTATCTAGGAGTTTTAGAAGTGTTATGGACCATGTAATATTAAACTTCCAACATTCACCCGTGGCACTTGTACAAATCTCTCCCCCACCACTCCTATACATGACGATGATTTACTACTGACTTTTAATCCGATTGACTGTGAACTCTTGGACAGCAAAGCATCATGATATTTAAAAAATTTGAATCCCGAGTCTAGCACAAGGGTCTGGCACATAGCCACACAGCAGACATTCAATTTATCTTTCATGGAGTGAATGAATGAATGAACAAACAGATGAGCCTCCCTTAAACAGAGTTTGCTAATCCTGCTAAAAAGATTCACATGTATTCTTATTTTTAAATTGTTTCTAACAGTGCATTCTGTTTTAAGCGGATGTATAATCTGCAGTGTTGGCAGTGTGTTACCAGTGATACCATCCAACTAGCAAGCATGTTTTAAAATTACAATAGAACTTTATTTGTTCATCTCGTGGATAAAGTTCATTCACTGGATAATGAACTACCAGTATTTCTTGCAAATTTCAGATTCAGAAAGAGACTTAAAGTCATATGATCTGTCTGTAGGTTCCATATCTTTGTTGTATCAATTGAAAGCTTTGGTTCCCAGAAACTAACTCTCTCTCTCTCTCTCTCTCTCTCTCTCTCTCTCTCTCTCTCTGTCTGTGTGTGTGTGTGTGTGTGTGTGTGTGTGTGTGTGTGTGTGTGTGTGTTCCCCAAGCTCTGCTCTATCTTGGTTTTCCTCCTGTATCTGTCTACACTTGTTGTGCCTTAGTGGGCATTTTCTTCTACATTAACTGCTAAAATGTCTTTGATGCTCTTCATTTTCTACACGATACTCTTGAGGGAACTTTCCTAATTAATTATTTCAATACCATCTCGGGAATAATGATTCCTAGATTCCTATTTTGATCTCTAAGCCTACATATCAAATTATTTACTAGATATCTCCACCTTATTCTCCCTTTATCAATTACTATCTCCAAATAAATCAAGTCAGAAATATTTGAGAAATACGTGATTCTGGAATTTTTCTTTCACTAGCTTTTTATATTCAATTAATTACTGAGTTCTATCAGTTTCCAAATATATTATCACTTTCCTGTATTATATCTTATATCCCCCTCAATTCTATTGACCCATAGATTTTTTTAGCATAAATCAGATCCTCTTCACCTTAAGTTCTTCAATGACTTACCACTGCTTAGAGAATAAAATCCAAATATTTTGGCAAGGCATTTAAAAGCCCACCGTGACACAGACAGCCTTTCATGACTTTCTTCCCTAGGATTCATCAAAACTCACTTTCCCTCACAAACATTTAAGTTACCCTATGAGTTGGTTTCAATTTCATGAGCAAGACATGATCTTCTATTTCTCCATGTCTTTGCAGAAGCTGGGTTTTGTTGTTGTTCATTTCAATAAATTGACCTTCTCAACTCTGTGAATTTCTGGTCATCCTTTGAATCATAAGTTCATGCCATCCAAAAATGAGGAATTTGATATTTCTCAAGGCAGCCCATTCAATATCATCTAAAATTGACATCAAGAAAGTTATTCCTTGGCCTTAGCTGTAAATCCTTGTCATCTCACAGAACAAGCTTGAATGTTTTTATTTTGCATGCTATATCTTCAAATAATTTAAAACATGTTACTCCTAGTGCTTATGTTCTCCAAGGTAAATATCCATAAACTCCTTTATGTAAGCCTTTTCTTTTCTATCCCAATTAAGTTGGTGTCCAGAACTTTCTTGGGTACCCCCAGATGAGGTCTGATCATTATAGAGTAAAGCGCAACTCTGCCTTTTATATTAGACACACCTCACAAACAAGTCCCTACCACTCAGAGGTAAATTGGTCCTGAATGGCCCAGCAGGGAACTCGTACTCTGAACTCCTGTGGAAATTATGTTTCATTTCTCAGCTGTATCTTCACCCCGCTCTCTAGAGAAAGAAAATAAAATTAAATCTGAAATCATTGATTAAGAGATTTACATTCCACAGGAAATGTGTAAGGAACAGGAGAGGGAATGAGTCATGGGGGGAAACTATACAAGAGAGATTACCCGTATTTTTTTTTAAATAGGAGCTTGGCATTCACCATAGGAAAGAGAGCACAGGAGCATAGAGCAATAGTATGGCTCCTTGAACATACTTTCATTCTCCAAGTTCTATGAGGTGCTATTCTTCTTTTACTAAGGCATTCCAGATAACCCAAACCAGGAAAGTGTTGCTCCTTCCAGGTATAACCGTTAAACAAATATCGAGCTCTTAAGTGTTAAAAACAAAATCCTGACAGAACTGCAGCCATCAGTTCTCAGGTAAGACACAGAGATAGTGCCCTTAACACTGAATTCACAGAACAGAAGCAGTAACCCAAAGATGTTCCTCACAGATGCTGATGAAAAAAAGAAAGACAAGAGCATCTTACTATAAATAATTTTAAAATTTTACTTAACTAAATCAAATGTACCTAAAATGTGAAGCATCAGAAAAGGGACTGTTTGTGTCTAATAATTCAGAAAATAAAAATATCAATATTTTAAAGAAAGAGAGACATTCTATGGAACCAAACTAGGTTCTATTGCAATGTGTGAACATCTACAATTAACTATAACTTTGTAAGCACCACATTCAAAGTAATATCTACAAACTTGGCTCAAATATTGTAGAGGCATCTAAATCATATAGAAACACCAAACACTTGTATATCACCCATTTCTCATTTTAATTACAAAAATATATTTTGGAAATAGAGCCTGATGACATAGTTTTGCATTAATTTCCAATAACTCTCTAAACAAATACCAAGGCAGAGACACTCTTGGCCCTATTAAATTACAGTTAAATAAGTAAACAGCTCTAAAATTTAAACCACCAGGTTTAAAATGTTACTTTTATTAGTACTACATCTTGGACCCCAAAACTTAATATCCTACCTACCTTGAATTAAGTATCTAATTGGGGAAGAATTTTACCTTCGATATATTTGTCCATTGCTGTCTACATCATTTTATTAGAAACGTATCATTTTAGTGATGATATGCTTCCACGAGTGTTTTGTTTCTAATCTCCATGTCATTTGAGATGTTAAATCTTATCTGATATGGATTTCAGTCATTCAGTGTCTGCATTTCTCATTACTGTAGTAAAAAGTCCCCCTACTCTTCTTAAGAAATGTCAAATTCAAATTCACAGTGTTATACCATATTCAGTTTTTCAATTTAAATGCCCTAGAATTAGTGAAAAGTAATATAAAGCATAAAACATGCTCTACCCATTGTGTTATTGTGCTCTCCATCTTACCTAATGGCAACTCCCTCATTCTATTTGCTTAGGACAAAGGTTTCAGTTGGTTGTGACATGCCACATGTTGCTTTTCTAACCCTAACTCTACAACCTGCCCTGGTTCACACCACTCCGGCCATGAGCATCATTGCTACCCTCAAATATGATTTGCCTAGCACAGCTCCCGTCTCAGGTATTTTGTATTCTTCCCTCTGCCTAGAAAGTTTCTCCTTCAGATAGTCACACGGCTCATCCTTCACCTCCAAGACATCCATCAAATATGCAAACTCCTTTGCTCAGCACTCTCTATTTCCCTTTCCTGGCTTTTCTTTGTTGCCATGCACCTATACCCATCTCACATACTATATTATATATATATATACATATATATATGTATATATATATATGTGTGTATGTATATATATATCTTTATTTTTTTGTCTCCTTTCATGTGGTAGGCAGGATCCTAGAGGTGTTCTCCCAAGATTTCTAACCCTTGATCATTCAAACAAGCACTAATCTAAGTACTGCAGTAAAGGGACTTTGCAGATACAATTAAGCTTACTAGTCAGCAGACCTTAAAGGAGGGAGACTATCCTGGACTGTCTTGGTGGACCCATTATGAATACCTGAACCCCAAATAGCACAAGAAAAAGGCAGAAGAGTCTGTCAGAGATGTGGCAGAAGAGGAAGCCAGAGGAGAGTTGGGAGAAAAGGGAGTTCAGAGAGCTTCAAAGCATGAGGACTCACTATGCTACTGCTGGCTAGAGGTGGGGGAGGAAACACCACAGATAAGCAGGCACCCCGAAGGAGGTAGCCAAGGTTCCTAATGACAGCCACAAAGGAAACAGACATCTCAATCCTACAAGGCACCAAGTTCTGATAATAACCTGAATGAGCTTGGAAGTGGATGCTCCCCCAAATCCCCAGAGAGAAACGCAACCCTGTTGCAAAAAGGTGAGGCATATCCTTGATTTCAGGCTTGGAAAACCCAGAACTGAGCCAGGCTGACCTACAGGTAATTAACAGATGTTATATTCAGTCACTAAACGTGTGGTAATTTGCAATGACAGCAATAGAAAACTAATACACCCTCTTAGAATATAGACCCTATGAGCACAGGGATTCTCATCTGTTTTCATTTGTTTTGTTTTCAGTACTGTCCAGAACTTAGAACAAGCTATGACAATAGTAGACAATTAAGATTTTATGAACGAATATATGTAACATACATATTCTTCTCCGTGAAATGTATATTTTCACAAAGTCTTATGAAATTTTTACTCTGAAAATGTTGCATTAGAATATTTAAAATTAAAACCTGGAAGGAAGATTGATTCAAAAAATCAATATCAGTAGTTTTGATTACAAGTTAGCAATGACTACAAGTTAGCAATGGCTGTCAGCTTCACGGAGCATACACAGGAAACACTCAAATATCACTTCCTAAAGCAGTGTTTTTCAAAGTACAAGTGGGAGCATATTAATTAGCAGTTGGTAAAAATCCATGTAAAGAGTTAAGATCATCGGAAAGAAGGAAAGAAAAAGAAAGGAGGAAAGGAAGAAGGGAGGGAAGGAGGGAAAAAAGGGAGGGAGGGAAGAAGAAAACAAAATCAAAATATCTGAGTGCAACTTTAAGGTTCATTTCACCTGCATGAGTGTGTGTTGAGTGTGTGCTGGATCACTGTATAAAACAAATTTCTTGCTATGGGTACCATAAAAATAATTCGAAACCACAGCCCTAAAGGTCATTACGCTCTGTGCTGTGGACCAGAGTGCAATTTAGGGCCTAACTGGCGGTGAGATGAAGACAAAAATGAATGGGGACGTGCTTGTTAAGAAAGGACAGATCAGGAAAGAACCACATCATCTTAAACCTGTGCTTAAGTTTCCAAGGCAAAAGAGAGCATTATGACTGAAGAATTCATACAAATTGTACCTCTTTGAGGCAAGGGAATGAACTTTTCTCCTTTTGCAGTGTCTTTCTTTGCCTTGGGTCTGAAATCGCAACCCTGAACTCCAGTATGAAATCCAGTACTTTCTGGAAGAGGACAACTTGGGGCTTCCATCAGCAAAGCATCATAAGATACTATTTCTTTTCTCCCTTACAGTGAAAGGATTAAAACCTAATACTTACCTATCCTCTGAGTTTAGCCAGTTATTAGTGTCATATAAATTTAAGTGGAAAGGAAGTTAGAAATATCCTTGCCACGTGGAATCAAGGAATAAGTGCTGGGTAGGGGAACTTGAGATTTAACCTCACCCAATATTCTCATTTTATTGCAGATGAAGAAGTCAAACTAAAGGCTTATGCGGTCTTATTATTATAACAATTCTGTTGACTTACATTTGCCACTGATTCCAAAGTTCATTGTCAATGGACTTCATATGGATAAAGAAAAGAATAGCTTGACACAATTCACTACTTAACTCAGTGCCATACTCTTTGTGGACCAGGATCATGTCACACATCTCTGTACTCCCCTCAAAATCTACTGTGGTTGGATAAACGAAATAAGATAATACCTGTACCCAGCAGAGTGCCCACCACACAAGAAGAGCTAAGTCAATGCTTCTCTGTTTTTTGTTGTTTTGACTGCAATAGGAGCAGTGTTATTATATAATGCTATGCATAGGAAATTCTTAGTATCTGTTTATTTCTATTGCACTATACAATGAAATAAAAATCATAATATATGCCCTTAAAAATTCATTTATATTTGAAGGGACATTAAAAAATTCTGGAGTTCTTATCTGCTTAAGGCACTTTAAACATTTGAATAAAGATGAAATAATTCCAATTAGCTAAAAATTACTCAGAATATTTCTTCTCAAGCATATGAAAAGTCAACAGACCTGAAATTTTTGATTCACAAAGAGGATCTTTCCAATGACAATACAGAGTATCGTATAATATGAAATTAAGCTCATTTTTCCTTAGGTAAGAGGCAAACATAAAAACTACAGTGACTACTGTAATCTGGAGTTTGGTGCCCATAACAGCATGCAAGAGCTGTAATCCTAAAAGCAGAATATTATTTCCTTTAGATCTTCCATATAGAAAGAATATCAAAACACTAAAAGGAATGAATCACAGTCTGTTTTTTAATGATGATTCCCACAATGCTAAAGATTTTTTTTCTGACATCTTACAAGCCTTACAGCACCTTTCCCCTCTGCTACTTTTGTATTGTATAATTAGCATATAATTATGTGCTCTTTCACACTGGAAAGACTATTCTTTTATTAATGACTCTTTGAAAAGTTCGTTACTATTTATCTTTGAAAGTGAGTTTAAAATCGAAAGGCTTATATGGCTTCTCCTTTCTTACTTTTAAACTTAGGAGTTCTTAAAAGTGATACAAGAGATGGTTACGGATTTCACAGACAGTCATAACTTTTTCGCCTTTAGAATGAGAAATAGGGTTGGAGAAACAAATGTTGCATTCTCCATTCTCTCCAAATTACATGTTTGATGTTTGGAAAAACATGCAGAAAACAAAATATTGAAGTTCCAAAAATGGCTTCCTATTCTTTGTCACGTTTCTCCTTGTTAGGACCAATAGAGAATGGATCAGAACAAAAAAGCTTCCTGAATCCAACACAAATACAAAAGAAGAATATAATTCACATTTGTCGTAAATACAGTGCAGATTCCAAATTAGTCTTAAAAGGAGAAGTTCACTCACCCTTGGTAATTTGTCAGTTCTGGACGGTACCACTCATCTCTGCTGAGGACATGCAAGTCTTGTTGCTGTTATTGACTGACCGCTTTTTTTTTTCTAACATTAGGCGTATCCAGGTCCCCCAGGTTGGATATAGGCAAATTATAAGGGAAGGTGTACATTTCTGCACATTTTAATCATTTCTCAACCATTTTGCTTGCAGTGATCCAGTAAGATCAACATATCTTGCATAAGAAACACAAATCGCTTTTAGCTGAGAGCAGTTCTTGAGTTACTTTGTAGCCTGTCCCTGCATAACTTCTGGATTTTCCGTGAATGCCCGGGACCTGCCAAATCAGGGCTCCAGTGACTTCTTGGCTCATGGTGGCCACAGCCATCTTATTTAAGACAGGCAATAATACCAATTATTAAAATAATGACCCGTGTTTGTTTTTAATCATATTGCTGCTATTCATGCCTGGCAGAAACTACTTCTGTCCAACACTTCTGCTGTGGGAAAAGTAATATTGTGCCCAGAGCTATTTTAAGAATTTTTCTTATCCCCTGCAGTTTTTGCACTCTTCCAGTGGGGATGGCAGAGCGATGATAACCTGATGACCTTGAAAATGGTTGCTTCAGTGGCATCAGGATAATTTGCCCAAATTGTTCCATGAGCCAAACATAATGGCACATTTTTGCCTCACCATTCGGATGCCATGATGTTCCTTTAGTTGAAAATGTCTAAGTAGCTGCATTTTCATAAGCAACATTTTTTTCTTGTGATAAAGGATAATAATTTACTTTGATGGTACTTAAGAAGCTCCTTTTTTCAAGTCTTCTTCTCTTATACATGATGATTTTTCTTTTTTTAAATGGGACTCAGAGATTGTTAGAATTGAAAGCGATCTTAAAAGTAATTTAATCCAAACACCTACTGTTGCATGAATCCTCTCTATGATGTCTTAAATGAGGCCCTCCATTACCAGCTGTACTTCAGGGCAAAAGAGATGAAAGGAAAATAGAAAGTGCTATCCCCTACATGTAGGATAATGTCTCATAAGCTAAAACAAACTATAGGATTTAAATGTGGTTTTCCTACTGGTGAGTTCTCAGGCTCTTATCCATCTTGTTTCATCACATTAGGGAGAATTTGTGAAGCAGAGACTCAATTTTAAGTTTGGATCATTGAAAATATAGCCAACAGGCCAACAGGGAGTGAAATGGCACTTCCAAAAAAATTTTGTTTTGGTGAGAATTAGATTGCATGGTCTTGACCTTTTCATTTCAATGATCCAGAAAGTTAAAGATATTTTTAAAGGTCAACCTCATATGAAAAGAACTATAGGAAACCTTGATCACTACTACTTAAGAATAAGTTAAATTACCTAGTATAAAATACAAGTTAAGATATTAGGTTTGGGAACAAGACTGTGTTTTTAGCCCTGGCTTCCTAATTAATTAGCTATATTTCTTTGGGAAGTCACTTTGTTTTTTGAAGTTTGGGTTTACTCATCTGTAAAAAGAAGTATTAACTTCTTCACTGGGCTATTAAGGGAATTTAGTGAGCTAATTCATGTAAAGCATTTTTGTCCAGTATATGGTATATGTTTTAAGTATACAATAAAATGTTATCTTCCCTTGCCTGCTGAAATAATAAAAACATCGAATTTGGTTGTAGAGAGCTTACAATTTTTAAAAATTTGTTTCAGAATATAAAACATTTGGAGAATTCCCATAATTCCTAGTTTTAAACTGAGAATTGAGGGTGTTAGGTAAAAATATTTTCATGGTATAAATAGTTTATAAGAAAATTTTATATTGTCAGAATGTTTTTAATAAGTTAATATGGATTATATCGTGTGCTAGCTCACTGAATAATATAGTTACTCTAACTAATTGATCATGTGCTAAACAGATTTTGGAAAGATATGCCAACAGGTTAGAGTCAAGAATGATTTCACAAAATTTTATATTTTTATTTTTATTTTTTGAGCTGGAGTCTCATTCTTGACAACCAGGTTGGAATGCAGTGGCACGCTCATGGTCACCGCAGTCTCAACCTGCTGGGCTTAGGCAATCCTCCCACCTCAGCCTTCCAAGTAGCCGGAACTACAGATGCACGCCACCACACCCGGCTAGTTTTTGTGATTTATTGTAGTGACGAGGTCTCATTAAGTTGCCCAGGCTGGTCTCGAATCCCTGGGCTCAGGCAATCCTCTTGTCTCAGCCTCCCAAAGTGCTGAGATTATAGGCTGAACCACTGTGCCCAGCCCAAAATATGTTTTTACTAGTGCTATTTGAAACAGTCACTTCTGTGTATGCCTGACCAGTCAATGCATTAAAGACATTACTTGGCAGACTGAATTATATATCCAGATGAGATTATAAAATAATCCTCTTGAATGCATCCAGAGAAGGTTTAAAAAACCTGCTACATCAAATAATGTCATAATTAGCTGATCTCTAATTTTATGTTACTTTTTGTAAAACATCCTCTCACGCCATTATTAGTCTGTTACATTCATCATTTATTCAATTGCAATCAATAGTCTGCTTACCCTCAAACAAAAAATAATAATAATTCTGCTAGTCCAGAATATCTATATCTATGTAGCTAATTAGGAAATCAAAGAATAAAGCTTTTTTTTTTTTTTTACTTCTCTCCCAACCCCCAGAGGTCAGTCATGGCAAAGCTGAAATGTGTCTTAAAGTATTCTTTTTATATTGTCCCTGAGATTCTGAAATTCCTCTATAGTAGCCCATTACAATAACTGTAAACCTTTAGAAAATGATTTAACAATTCAGAAATCAGGGAGATAAAAATAATTACTTTCATAAAACCAAAAGAACTTTAATTAGAAATTTTATTAACAGTAATATATAAAATATTTTTTTTAATTTATTCAGATTACCAGAAGAATAAGGGATTGGGGTCACCTTCCCAGAATTTGACATGCATTCTCAGTGGGAAGAGGGGAGTTCACTCTCAGTATCTCATGAAGGAACAAACTGTGCTTATTTATGAGATAACATGACAGCTGATGGTAATCTATAGAACATGCTATTCTGACTGAAATAAAAATGTTCTATGAAAACAATGAATTATGATAAAAAAACATTCTAAGTCTAACTATATTCTCTTGTCCCACAACCACCACTTACAGTGGCTACTGCACTTATACAATTCTCATTTAATTCAGAGATATTTTGCTATCCCAAGCTAGCTGTCCACTTACCCTAGTTGTTTTCACTTTATTCCCAGAGGAACAGCTCCATCCTTTCCGATCTGGAAGAACTTTACATTCCTCTCCCTCTAGACATGGCTGCATATGGCACCACCATTTCTGTTCCACAATTGAAGCTACAGGGGAGAGAAAAATCAACTCAATGTTTCTATTTGTGACTGTTAGTTCTTTGGGTTCATATTTAAAAAGGAACGAAAGCCATTGATTTTTTTAATTCAAAAAGACCAAACCTTTCAAGATTTTCTAACTAAAAGAAATTTTACTTTTAATTTTTAAAAAAATTGTGATGAGGACATTTAACATGAGATCAACCCTCTTATCACATTACTAAGTGTACAATACAGTATTGTTAACCATAGGCATGATGTCGAAGAACTTTTCAAATAAAAAAGTTAGTTCATAGAAACTACTACATTAAAAAGAAACTATGTGAATGTATGTATGCACTTTTATATAAACATGTATGAAAACAGACCTGTAACCAGTTTAGAGTCAGTATTTTATAATCAATATAATATTTCCCATGAGCGAGTAGGCTGAAAATCAGAAGGGTGTTTGTTGAAGTTAACACATTTTTTTTAAACTGTGAGCTGTAACCTCATCACAAGGAATATGCCACATTAAGGTGAATATTTAATGAGTTACTATTCATGGTAATATCAATTAAATAGACCTATACAAAGATTTATATTCTGCTGTGGTTAGGTGAACCCTCAAAAAAAGAAATTAATATTTTGATGGATCATAAAAATGGATAATTTATGTGAATTCTATTTACAATTAACTATTTATTCATATATACAGCATTGACTTTTTAGTGTTAAGAATATTCAGGGGTTTAAGAAACAAAATCACAAAATCATTCATTTGGTCTTTCCTTTCTTGATTAAGAAATACATACCCCCACCCCACCATCCGCCAGGAAATCAACATTGCATAGTATCAAAATAAGAAGCACACTGATTTTATGGAACTTAATGCCTTTTGTACCAGAACTCTTAAAGAATTTTAGATTTCAAAATGTCCCCTCCCACCTTGAACAATGATCATAATACTATAAGAAAGGGATTGGCAGTAGTGGGAAACTGCCAGAGGAGGAAGGGGTGGGATTGGCAGTTGAGGGAAACTGCTAGGGGAGGGAGAGGCATACCTCATAAACAAGGGTACCTGCATAATCAACGTTTGTATACCTAATCTTGAATTGTACCCCACATCTTTAAAATTAAAAAAATATTTTTTTTAAATAAACAAAACAAAATGTCCCCTCCCAATAATCTAATTTAAACCATGTGATTTGCAGTGTGGTCCCACAGGATGGATCCTGTCAATAGCATTGTAGTGGGGTTCCCATGCTAAGCAGTCCCGACTCTGCCATCACACAGAGCAACAGAAGGAGTCTTACCATCCACACAAGATGGGGCTGCACGTGTGGTGCCTGCCACCTGCCCAGGGAAGCAGGAGCACTTGACCGTTTGTGACCGTTCTTCTATCTTGTTCTTATTACAGCATCTGTGGAGTGCCACCACCTCGCAAGTTCCCGTTTTAACATGGTGAGCTGCACAAACAGAAACAAATGATAAGACAATACTGAGAAAGCTTTGGACACAACCCCCCTCTTTTCTAATTAGAAATACATTAAGTATAGCTCTATAAGGGACCCACCATGCGTGAAACTAGAAATACAACGATGCTAACTTCATAATGCAGATTTGATTTCTTTTCTAAATTTAGTGGGAACATTTCTGTCAGTAAATGCTTGGTGAGGCAGGAACACTTACTGGCTAGATTAGAATGAGCTGTTAAAGCAGTCTGATATAGTGGCAATATGTGGAACCTTCAAAGATATATTTATGTGCGACTTTTTTAATGCAATTAAAGTTCCACGTGTTAATCAAAGTAAAGTAAACCTTTGGTCAAGGTGCTCTGCAATGGGACCGATGCCAACCCCATCCTCCAAGTCAGTGGGCACTGATAAAGCGATGTTTTTCTGGAAAAGTGTGAGGACCAGGCAGGGAACGGTCTCCCGAGAAATGGGAGACAGAGGTTGGGTACCCACCTCCTACATATTCTTCTGCCCAGTTTCCCTGGAAATGAATTCATCAGGTGATTCTCAAAGCTGCCACCATTTTCCTGGAAGTTCCAATCAGGCCCAGAACCCAGAATCACTCCTAACAATTCTGCCTGAGAGGACAACTGTATCAAAATGGTACCCTGAACTTGCATCAACTTTTATATCTGGCAGCCAACTGCCTAAAAACCCAATCCAATAAACTATCAGGCTTTCACACCCATCTGTCAACCTCAAAATAAGGCTACTGAGCATTTGGGGTTAATGAACATTTGGGGCCTCACTTATCACATTGTGTTAGGATTCCAGCTTGTCTCCACTGCTGATTTGTTCAGCATTTCTTATTCAAAATATCAACTCAACTGTGAAATGATAAAACAAAAGTTTTTCCTGCTAACATTAAGAGCAGCTTAAAGTCAAATATTTGTTGAAAGATTATGCTTTCAGGAATTTCAGAATTATTATTGATATGTAACAGCAATTTATACAGAAATGTAGATCTTAGGCTGTTCAATGGTATAAACATATTGAGACTTACTGCACATGACATCAGCACATCATGAATTTATATCCTTCTTTTGGAGATGAGAGGAGCTGTGTGTAGTAACTCAGTTTAGATAGAAAGTTTAGATTTTTCTAACAGAAAGCAAATCACACATATCATCCACCTCTTACTCCTTCACATGAGACCAAGAAACTCAGGTGTAATATACAGCTTTGACATGTAATCCTCAAAAGAACTTTCAAGAGGCAGATGCAATTTCCAAGGTCACAAAGATTTTTCTGCCACTGTGGATACAAATGGAGATGTTCTCCGTGTTTGATTCAAACACAAATCTATCTCTATGAAAGCTAAAAAGGAGAAGAAAAAAAAAGCCTGACTTATGTTCCTATCTCTTGTGCTCTGGGAAATATTTTCTCAGCTAAAAAATGGGTCCGTTTGTTTTAATTTACCAGATGCTTTCTATTATATTATAAATGTTACTATTCAACCTTCTATACTCTACTTCAATTAGCAAATCTTAAGTGAGTGAAGACCACACACCAAGCATGGTTCTAAGTACAGAAGATACAGCAATAAATAAGAGGACAATTTTCCTCTGCCCTCAGAGAGCTTATATTCCCGAGGAGAAAACAAATAATTAGCACCCAAGTGAATGATTCAGACAACATAAAATCTTTTTAACTCCTTGAAGAAAATACAATAAAGTAACATGTTGAGAGTAATTGAATAGGAAGAGAATGCACAGTTTTTCAAGAGTCTCAGAGAAGGTCTCTCTGAGGAGGTAACCTGAATGATGAGAAGGATGCTTCTACTATGAAGATCTAAGAAAGGAATTGCAGACAGAAAGTACAGTAAATGACAAGGCCCTAGGATAATGAAAAGTATGGTGTGTTCCCAAGACGGCATGACCACCAGTGTGGCTGAACAATAGAGAGACTGAGGGAAATGTGTCAGAAATGTGAGTAGATCATGTAAGAGCTGGAATGCTACAGTGAGATTGGATTTTATTCTCCTTGCAAGGGAATGTCTTTGAGTGGAAACAGCATCATCTCATCTATGTTTGAGAAGTTTACTCAACCTGCTCTTCAGAGATTGGACTGAAGAAGATAAGAGTGGAGACCAGTTATTAGGAGGTTATAGAAGTCTTGGTGATCAAAAATGGACCTTAGACTAGACAAACAACAGGAGCGATGGGAGATGTAGCAGCTTAGGGAAATTTCAGTGGGGAGTTGGGTTGACTTACCAATGGATTGAAGGAGGGCTGTGAAGGAAAGAGAACTCAAAGATTACTCCTAAGTTTTTTTAATTTTCAAGTCAAAAACATTTTTATTGTAATTACATTTTTTTTTTAGACAGAGTCAAACTCTGTCGCACAGGATTGAGCAATTAGAATTTGGTAGTTCTAATAAATAGAGAAGATCTGGGAAAGAGGAATTTGGCAAAAGGTGGATGAAGTTAGAATGCCTGTACTTCTGTTGGGGTCATTTTAACCATGAGATCCTTACAAGACACCCAAGTAGAGATGTAAAACAGGCAGCAACATTTATGAAACAAAACTTAGGGAAGAGATTTGGACTACGGAGACAGACACAAGAGATCTAAGCCTGTAGACGGTATATAAAGCCATCAACTGAACAGGATTACCATGGAAAAGTTGTCATTAGAGAAGGAAGAAGGAAAAGAACAGGCCAGAATCTAGAGCTGGAATGGGGGTGACAGGCAGAAGATGAATAAGGAGCACCACAGGTGGTAAAAGAAAAAGAATGTGAGTGTGAAAGAATGAAGAAACAGAAGACCAAAGAATAAAATGTTTTAAAAGGGAGGGATTGATCAACGATGACAAATGCTGCTGAAAGGTTCAATTAAAAGAAGAAAGATCTAGGCACAGTAGCTCATGCCTGAAATCCCAGCAACTTGGGAGCCAAAAGTCAGAGGATTGCATGTTTTCAGGGGTTCGAGACCAGCATCGGCAACTTGGTACAATATTGTCTCGACAACAAATAAAAAATTAGCCAGGCATGGTGGCATGCACCCGTGATTCCAGCTACTTGGAAGACAGGTGGAAGAATCACCTGAGCCCAATAGTTTGAAGCTACGGTGGCCGAGAGATTACCACTGCACTCCAGTTGGGGTGATAAAGTGAGACTCCAACTCAAAAAACAAAAGCAGAAAAATAATTATCCATTAAAAAGTAATACTGTATCTGACAGAAGCCTAACATCCAGGACATATAAGGAATTCAAACAAATTGAAAGGAAAAAAAGAAACATCCCCATTAAAAAGTGGGCAAAGGCATGAACAGATACTTCTCAAAGGAAGACATACAAGCAGCCAACAAACACATGAGAAGATGTTCAGCCTCACTAATCATCAGAGAAGTAAAAATAAAAACTGTAATGAGATGCTATCTAATTCCAGTAAGGATGAAATTAAGTCAAAAAACAATAGATGCTGGAGAACAATAGGTGTGGAGAAAACGGAACGCTTCTACACTGTTGGTGAGAATGTAAGGTAGTTCAACCTTTGTGGAAAGTAGTGGGGAGAGTTCTTAAAGAACTGAAATTTGAGCTTCGATATGATCCAGCAATCCTTCTTCTGGGAGTATGCCCAGAGGAACATAAATCACTCTATATAAAAGACACCTGCCTACACACGTTTATCATAGCACTTTTCACAATAGCAGAAACATGGAACCAACCCAGATGCCCACTTAAAGTGGACTGGACAAAGAAAATGTGGTATATATATACATGATGGAATACTATGCAGCCATAAAGAAAAACAAAATCATGGACTTCTATTGGCCATGTTTGGTATGTCAGAGCTCTAGTGAGAATTTGCTCTTTTGTTTTTTGGAAGAGAAAAGATCAAACAGTACAATAGAAAGAAAGCTAAACTAGTAGCTGCATGGGGGAAGAGAGCTATGTCCTTCTTCGGAGAACGTGATGCTAAATGCTAGAATATTAATGATCAAGGTGCCCAGAAAGAGCAAGTGATAATCCGACAGATGAAGGGTGGTCCTGCCCTGTGCTTTCTCTTCATTTGCATGAACAAAACATACAAATATATAGGTTGAGTTCCAGTGAGAAAGGAAATTTTGTGAACATTTCTCTTAGCCATTGTTCTTTTTAAAAATGAAGGTGTAAAGCTTTCTGTAAAGAAGAGAGGAGGGATAGTTAACCTTTTAAAAATAGAATGGATGATAGATACAGATAGCTAAATGGATAAAAATAGATTAGATAGACAGTAGATAGATAGATAAACAGACTAGACAGATAGATAATCTTGTGGCCAAAGAATCTGAAAAAGAAATAAGAAAAATATCAACAGTTTAATTTTTTATATTCGGCTAAATATTCCAAGAGAAGTAGGATACTTCAAAGAAGGAAATAAACCTAGCAGAATTTAAGCACAGTATATATATACATATATATATATATATATATACACACACATATATATACATATATACATATCTGCTCACACACACATGCATACACACATATATATTTCTTATATGTCCACTGTATATCTTAACTTCTTATTACAATTACCAAATTCTCGTAGATAAAGACTAATTTTTCACGTAAACTGCTCAGTATGTGGTATGTGTTTAATAAATGGTAAACAAGCAATTTAAGAAGGTAAAACTAATTCCTGTGGCTTTTCTTTAAAAGGTTAATGAGGTGGTAGGAAATTCAAGCAGTTACTAGAATTCTCTACACGGATTCAGACAGAGCTGATGATAAACTAGCCTAATTAAATATTAGGGCTTTCCAAATTAACAAAATAGACTTCACAGAAGATCAGTCAGCATCATATTAAAATGATGCAAGACCCCCTGGAGTAGATTTAAATGAGAAAGAACAAACAAACTATTTTCTTCATGTCATAACTCCCAAGTCACCAAAAAAGGAGGAAAAATATTCTAATATTTTTTCTCCATAGATATGATGCATAAACACAGTGTTCCCTCCTACATTTTGGTGAAATGACAACAGAGACATATAGGTTTCATTAACTTCTCATGAAATAAGGATACCAAATCGTATACAGCTCTAATTGTTGCCTCATTTAAGCAATAGGACCTTTGGCTTTACAGTGCCTGCAGAAGCATGGCCTTCAGGAGTTGCCTTTTAAATCATATCTTAGATTCCTGAATATTTTGTACAGCTACTGTGACTAGTATATTTTGGCATGAAGTTCCATAGCATTTTACCAAAACCCTTGTTTTCGACTACTTTTTTATGTGCTGTAAGAAATGTCTCCATAGGAAAAAAAATCAAATTAAATTGCACTATATTTGTACATATGCATCAATTTTTTAAACTTAAATATATAATGAATAATATTCAATGTATCTAAAATATATAATGGTCACGTTGTTTCATCTCCTGTAAGCCAATCATAAATACATAAATATAAAAAATGGTTCACAGTAGAATAATATTTATACATCTCCTTCCCCTTGAGTAGTGGTTGTGGGCCTTAGGTAAATAAGAGCACAAAGCTATACATATCGCACTCAACAAGTAAAAATAATTTATATACTCTGTAAATTATTTATGAAGTAATGAGAATTGCTAACATTTACTGATTATTTACTGTAAGGTGAGCATTATTTCATTTTATCAACACAACAGCCATTGAGGAGGAAACTATAATTATCTCCAATTTACAGATGAATAAACTGAGACAAAAAAATATTAATTAAGATGCCTATGTTAAAATTGCCAGTAAGAGACTAAATTAGAGATGAGAATTCAGAAAGTTTGCTTCCAGAAGTCGTGATCTTAACCATTTTCTTAACATGCCTTTCCATGGAGTTGTACACACTTACAGCAAATTACAATTCCAGATGACATGAAGGAATTAAGTAAGTGTATCACTGTATTCACAGGTAACCTTGGTACCCTTGAAAAGCCCTGGCCCTGGTCCTGAGCCCAAGTCTAGCTTGACCCATACTATACTTGAGTAACCATTAAGCAAATCCCTTCATTTTCCAAAAAAATGGTTTGTTGGATCTCTAAAGTGGCTCCCTAGAATTCTTATGAAAGTCAAATGAGATAATCTGTGCGAAACTGCTTTGAAATTATATAACATGACTTAAATGTTAGTTCTTTTTATATTTAATATTAGTGAAATTAATGAACATCAAAATGATGCAACGTACATATAAAGCTACAAAGAGATGGCTGATAGGAAAAGTTGTCTGCATTTTAAAGAAGTTCTGATTTCATGTCTCAAAAAAATCTATCTATCTATATACTTAATTGTGTTGACATAAGATGTATATTAAAAAATCAATCTGACACCTAAAGCTACAGAAGAGAGTAAATTTAGCAGCAAGTTGCGAATTTGTTCCTACTTGGTTTCTTTTCCATTAGATTTCAGCTCTTATTTGTATTCTGATTTATCTCATTGATTCTGAAATTTTGTTTGTCTCCATGTACTCCTATTTAATAGTTTTCCCTAGCCTGACTACCACCCCGAAGAGTGTGTATTACACCTTCTAAGCAGAAATAAAGCATCACCTCCACACACCAACAGGCACCTGAAATACAAGCTAGTTAGTGGATTTGGGTTGCTGTAAATCACTTTGAGTGGAAAAAAATGTGCTGAAACAAAAACTTTTTGAGACAGTTAATTTCTCCCTTTAATTCATTAGAATGACAAAATAGGGCATATTTTTAGATTTTCATGCTGAAGCAGCCTAATTAAAATAAATGGTCATTTTAATAACTCAACGAAAATTCACAAGTTCCCATAATCTATGAAGTCAGGGTGATCAGGGAAGAAATAGTCAAGTGCCAATGGCATGTTTATAAATTCTGTTTTTTAAAACTGCTCACTTTTATACGGAAAAAATAAAATAAAATTGTTGGAGGAAAAAGATTATCATTAAAGAAAGAGATAATGATCATAAAATTTCCATTTACCAATCTGCTTTCTAATAACAAAAGCAAATTCTCAACCAGAAGATGTCCCCTTGTCTCTTTTAACAGAAAGAGGCCGAACAGAGGAAAATTCACTGCTGGGATAAATTTTAGATTCATTCCCCCTCAATGCAATCATGAACATCTTCAAAATTCACATTTTAAGTGAGAGCTGATATTGAGAAAGGTGAACCAAAAAAAAAAAAAAAAAAAGATGGTCCCTTTGTAAGCGGCCTGTTCTGAAAAAGAGGTACTGGACCAATCAAATTCATCTCGCTGGAAATGTGAACTAAAAGCCATAGAATTGCTACAAGGAAATGGACATCAAAAGGTCATCTGGCATGAGGAACCACGTGACTCATGGCAAGCTTTGCATATGTCTCCCAGTGATGAGGGATAGGACTCAGAGGAAGAAAGGAAGAAGTCAGTAAAGGAATTAAGCACAGGAGCAAACAGAGGAAAGAAAAAAAGGAGCATGGCCCCGAGAGCTGACTAGGTGTCTGGTCTTCCTGAGATCTTCCTGAAATTTTTCCTGAATTTCTGAAAACGTTTTATAAGTAGGTTTCAGTGAACCCCTTTTTTCCTAAGGTGACTTGATTATGTCTCTGTTCTTTAACCCAAAATGTACTCCCTAGATTCTTTCTCTCTTATTTTTGGTAATTAATTAACGATAGCTAATTATCAGTCAGAAGCATTTTCCATTTTCATTTTTAAGAGGAAAAGACTAATTCCCACTTTCAAAGTAGGATCCAGGAAGTTTCCAGGATCCCACAGCACGCTCCCTTCATTTACTTCATAGTGAAAAATTGGCATTTCAAATGATGACCTTAAGGTCATCTAAAAATACAGCAGGGGGAAAATGGTCCATTATAGATAGGTAAGGTAGATCAATCGATCAATAGATAGAGGTAGATGATATACATATAATTGTGTTTCATGGCAAGGGTTAAAAATCACATTTTCTGTTTAATCTTAAATTACGCAAAAAAAGTAAAGAATTAGAACATCCCCAATTCCCAAGCACTGTAAGAGTCACACTGTTCTTTTATGATGAATAACACTCTTGTGAGTGTTCTTGGGAAGGAATGCAGTGCCATCCGAGTGCTTCTTGGGGGAAATGACACAATACGTAGAAAGAACAGTGAAAGGACAGACTGGGGGTTGGGACCCTGGTACGTGGTGCTTTGTCTCTGAAGAGTGAGACTTTGAGTAAGTCATTTAGGTCTCTGGGTTTCTTTGTTTGCAAAATAAAGAAATTTGACTAAATTTAAAGTTAATTTAGATGTAAAGCTTCCTTCTAACTCAAAAATTCTATAAATTTATAAAAGGAACAAGTTTAATTATAATGAAGATCATCTACTAGACCTATCATAAAATAGGTCTATCAGAAAAGAGTAACACTTCATTTTGTCACTGAACTTAGTGAGAAACTAAGAAGAAATATTATGAAATTTGTATTTGGTATATTTTTAAATCTATATGAATCCATGAATCTTAACATGGTGTAATAGTCACAATTCAATTTGTACCCTCACATTTCTATATGTGCAAAACAGCTTGCCTGATTAGTGTCATTAGTGTCAATTCCATAATAAAGATCAAGTTCAAAAAGTAATATAGCCAAGTGAATTGACTGAGGATTCTGAAGTCAAATGGTCCAGGTTCGAGTCTGAGCTTTAAAAGAAAATGATTTCTGGTCATCAATCCCCCTTTTTCTTTCCTCCTGGGCTCACAACTAGACTATACTTTCCAGTCTCTCTTGCAATTAGGTGTGGGCAGTGACACAGAATGTGGACAGAAGGCCAGGTTTATAAAAACCTCTCATGCCACCAGCCATTCTCTCTCTTTCCTTTTCAGACAGAGGTCAGTGCAGGAGTGACCTTGGACATCATGTGTAGAAGATAGCAGAGCTACCATAAGCCTGGTCCCCTGAATGACTATGTGGAAGAGATACCCATTCCCTCCCACCAACTGGATTTCTCATGTGCAATAACTAGACTTAGGCTATGTTAAGCCAATGATTTTGAGGTATAACTGCTATAGTGGCAAGCATTAGCTGAACCAATATGTTATAATTCTTCTATTCATGGACCTAGGATGGAGTTGAGTATAGCCCAAGTGCTTCTTAAGGAAAATGCACAGGAAGTAGAAAGAGCAGAAAACAGATGTTATTTCAGAAAAGTATTTCATCTCTCTAAGCATCAGCTCCTCATCTGTAAAACGGAAGTTACTATATTACCTACCATTAAAGAATATTAAAGAGGGTTAATTGAGTCCACCTTCATAACAATGCCATACCTAGTAAAGAGCAAGTGTTTACTATAATTATTATGGAGGCTAAAAAGATCTAAATCAAACCCCTGAATCTATTTACATAATGCAGATATCTAAGAGAGAAACACAGACTTTTTTAGAGACTTAAGGAACAATGAGATAAAATCCAACCTTGTCATTTTATGAAAAGGAATTGATGGTAAGAAAATATGATCCTCATTCAAAAACACAGAGCTAGATAGAAGAAGATACATAATTAGAACTCAGCTCTCTTAATTTCTAGTCAGTCCAACGTCACTTCCATATCTTACCCTTCCTCCTCATCTCTCTGGTCACCACATCCCTTTAATTCTGCCTCCTGCATACTTTCTTAATTTCTCTTTCTTTCCTATAACTTCACCTCTACTGACTTCCCTGAGGCATCTTTTCCTTGCATAATCACAAGAACCCCTGACTGGTTTCCCTACTTGCTAGCTTGTTCCCCTACAGACACACAAACGCACACATACTACCACAGTATAGAACAGTTTTTGGCTCTTTCTATTTTGCAGAATAATTCAAACTCTAAGCACAGAACAAGCATCCTGCCATCAGTCCATTTCTGACTTCTCCAGCCTCACTTTTCTGGGCACACTTGTTGCATCCTATACATAAACTGTTTTCAGGATCTTATACACAGCAAGTCTTCATATCTCTATGTCTTTGTCTAAGCCATGCCACTCTATCTTGAACCCTTGTCCCCCTTTTTAGCTCCATCTTTCAAGATTTGGAACATCACAGTCCCTACTCTGTGAAGTTGTTTTGGTTTTTGTTTGTTGTTGTTTTTGAGTTGTAGTCTCACTCCATTGCCCAAGCTGGAGTGCAGTGGCACTCTCATGGCCACCCCAGCATCAGCCTGCTGGGCTCAAGTGATCTTTCAGCCTCAGCCTTCCAAGTAGCCAGAACTACAGGTGCACACTAATATGCCCAGCTAATTTTTTGATTTATTGTAGAGATGAGGTCTCACCAAGTTGCCCAGGCTGGTTTAGAACACATGGGCTCAGGCAATCCTCTGACCTTGGCCTCCCAAAGTGCTGAAACTACAGGTTTGAACCAAGGCACTTGGCCATGAAGTTGTTAGCCTCTCAGGTAGAAAGAACCACTCTCTCCTGATTAACATCTTCTTACTTATTTCCATAACACCTGTAACAGTCTTCTGTATTTACTTTTTATACCTTGTTTCCTCCTACTAAATTTTGAGGCCCAAATATATGATTTTTCATCTATGAAACCACAGCCTGAAGTGGAGTTTGAGAACCATAATATAAAATGAATATGCTTCACAAATAAATACTAAATAAATGGTTTAATACAAGGGTGCTCAAAAGAAAGAAAAAAACCAGTGAATTTAATAATTTTTCCAGTCCAGGCTTAGGTTAAGCTTATGTAGAGGACAGACTCACTCCCTGCCACCAACTGGATTCCACAAAAGAAATTATAAAAACACTGGATCTTGCTTCTTTGTGAATATATGTGTGTATGTGTGCTTAATTTTGTTCTAACAGAGAGCCAAGTTGGGTTTTAGAAGAGATTTACTCAATAAATACTGGTAGGAGGTCGGCAGTTCTGACTTCTCTATCTTGTACTGATAACAAACCAATGGTTTAATCTGGCAACCAGTTAATTTCACTAAGTCATCATTTATCATCTGTAAAATAAGTAAGTTGGTCACATATGATGATATAGCATTTAATATCGTGTAGTAAGGATAAAATGTGACATCAGCTAAAAGTACTTGTATATTAACAGAATAAACTTCCTACATATCCAGTGAAAGACTGCTCATCAGAGAAGCAATGTAGCATTAAGCTCTGACCCAGAATATCTTGATTTTGGTTCCATATTGGTCAGGACAAATCTTTGAGAAGGCACATCACATATTGGGACTTCAGTATACTCAGTTGCAAAAATTAGAAGGATCGAAAAGGTTTTTCTTCTAGTCTAAAAATGTATTGTATAGTGTGCTGTGTACAGATCTAGATGGAGAGAGATATCAAGGCCATTTAACTTTAGTAAGTGATTATTCCCTGAGAGAAGGATGGACTTTTGCTATTTCCTATATCTAATTTTGCAGATTCATAATTCCATACTCTTCGGTATTCTAAGAGGTCTTTTTTTTTTTAACATATGGGGTGTTCTTTGAAGCCAGCGAGAGCCCTACAAACAGAAGAAATTGGTATTATTCAAGGATGAACAAAATCTTTGCCTTCCAACTACAATCCAACAAAATCTTTTCTCACACATGGAGGGTTTGCTTTGTTCCTAGTGATTGACATGAAAAGCAAATTTAGGTTATCTTTCCTCTACACTTCAGCAATTTCAATAAGGAATATCTGGGTTCTGAGTGTCACTCTAGATCAAAAGGATATAAGTCCTTAGTCAAATTATTAAGGAGGACTAGATAGGTTTGTGTGTTTTCTTAGTTTTTAAAAGAAAAAAATGCTAATAGAGCTTTGAAAATTTATATTCTGTACTATCCACTTACTGAGTAAGGATTTTACACTGTCATATCAATTAAGATTTTTGTTTGTTGCTGTTGATATCTTCTGAAAATGTCCTCTTAAAAAATGACCTTAGAATTAACTTCTGACGTGGATATCAAAATAAAATAGAGAAGTAGTGAAGTGTATTAGGAGAACCATTGGATGGCACATAAAAAAATCTGCACTCTCCTTTGAACTCTACTAGTAACTAACCACGAGATCACTGCCAATTCATTCACACACTGAAGATTCACTCAGCACCAATTAAGTGCCAGGTTTGTGCTATCTCCTGGGAGTGTAAAGCCAGGGAAAACTGTATCTCTGCTTTCAAGAAGCCTAGAAGGCCGTAGAAGGAGAGAGACAGGCACACAAAAAGTAAAATAAATAATCCATGAAAGTGATAAACTGGATTTCATCAAAATTAAAAATTCCTCATCTGCAAAAGAAACTGTCAAGAGAATGAAAAGACAAGTCACAGACTAGGAGAAAATACTTGTAAAAGAGGTATCAGATAAAGGACTGTTATCCAATATATACGAAGAAGTCTTAAAACTCAACAATAAGAATATAAACAATTCAATTTTTTTATTATAAAGATGTGGGGTACAATTCAGGGTTAGGTCTACAAATGCTGATTATGCCGGTTCCTTGTTGATGAGGTATGCCCCTCCATCCCTTAGCAGTTTCCCTCAACTGCCAATCCTGTCCTCTCCTCCCCGCAAAGTTTTCCACTACTTATAGTACTTATCCCTTGCTTATAGTATTATAATTGCTCAAGGTCCAATTCAATTTTTAAAATGAACCAAACGCCTTAGCATACACTTCACCAAAGAAGATGAAAAGATAACAAATAAGCATAGGAAAAGATGTTCCATATCATCTGTCATCAGGGGAATGTAAACTAAAACAAAGAGATACCACTATACACCCCTTAGAATGGCCCAAATCTAGAACACCAAATGCTGGTGAGGATGTGAAGCAACAAGAACCCTCACTCTTTACGGAAGGGAATGTATAATGGAACAGTCACTCTGGAAGACAGTCTGACAGCTTCTTAAAAACTAAACATACTCTTATGATGTGATCCAGCAGTCATGCTCCTTGGCATTTACCCAAAGCAGTTGAAAATTTATATTCACACAAGAACCTGCACATGGACGTTTATAGCAGCTCTATTCATAACTGCTAAGACTTGGAAACAACCAAGATATTCTTTCTACAAATGAATGAATAAATAAAACTATGGCACACTCAGACAATGGGATAGTATCCAAGTTAAAAACAAATAAGCTCTTAAGCCATGAAAAAACATGGAAAAAACTTGAAGATATATTACTAAGTGAAAGAAACCCAAGCTGAAAAGCCCCACATACTGTGTGAATCCAACTACAGATTACTCTGGAAAGGCAAAACTATGAAGACGTAAAAGATCAGTGGTTGCCAGGGGTTATGGAAGAGGGAGGGAAGAATAGGCAGAGCACAGAGAATTTTAGGACAGTGAAAACACTATAATGGTGGGTGCATGTTGTTACGCATTTTTCTAAACCCATAGAATGTACATCAAGACTAAGCCCTGATACAAACTACTGACTTTGGGTGATAATGATGCGTCAATGTAGGGGTAAGGGATGAGTCTCCATACCTTCCTCTTGATTTTGCTGTGATAAATCTGCTCTTAAAAAGTACAGTGTCAAAAACCAAAAAGTCAAGTAAAATAAAGTAATAAAGCAGTCATGATGAAAATAGCCGGAGTATACAAAGATGGAGAGGAGAAGTTCTTTCCCCTCATTGAGGACCAGGCATGAGAAGGAGGATAGGATGAATTATTATTCACAAAGATGATGCTTAATCTGGGTTTTGTGAGCTACCTGAAAATTTGCAAAGTCACATCAGCAACACTGGCCGCATTTAGTTGGTTGATTTTAACTAGAGGATTTCTATGCTACCTCCTGTTTTTAAAATTTTTCTCAAGCCTCTAAACCCAGCACTTTGGGTGACCAAGGCAAGAGGATTCTCTGAGCCCAGGAGTTCAAGACCAGCCTGGGCAACTTGGCAAGACCTCATATCTACAATAAATCAAGAAAATTAGCTGGGCATGGTAGCATGTGCCTGTAATTCCAGCTACTTGGAAGGTTGAGGAGGAAGGATCGCTTGAGCCTAGTAGGTCGAGGTTGCGGTGGCCATGAGCGTGCCACTGCACTCCAGCCTGGGCAACAAGGTGAGACTCCATGCGAAAAAAAAAAAATTCTGTATTTCTGTGTGCTTCTTTAATAACAGATATATATTTCTGTTTTGTTTACATGTATGTATATTTAACCACAGTACATATACTATCTAGAATTCTATATTGAAATATTTCTCATATAAATTTTTCTAAAGAATGCACAGTATCTCCTAAACATCATTTAATTTCCCAGAATTAATCTTGGCCGTGATTAGAAGCATGCAGTCCTGGAGTGTGCTGGAAGTGTAAGACACAGTGTGAAATGCAATCGAAAGTGAATACTGGGAAAATGGCATTTCAGGAAATTTTCTTGAAAAGATCCCTGGTGTTAGTTTGTTCTTTTGGTAGTTTGCCTTTTCCTCTCAAAAGTGAAGTGAGAATGTACAGTGACATGCCCTCCCGGGTCATGTAAAATGGCCACCATCCAGCAAAACTAATTAATGAGCCAAAGACTCAGGCAGCCTTCTGGTGGGAAGCAGCAAAGCAACTTGTGGATACAAGAGGAAGTCCAACAGATGCTGGCTTTTACCCAGCTGTCACCAGCTACATGATTTTGAGTAAGTCACTTATGGGTAAGCTTCTGTTTCCTCATCGGCAAATCAAGTCATAAACCTACTTTGCAACATTATTGTGAGGATTAAATATCAGATAAACTGGGTAGAGCTCTTAACAGTGTCAGGCATGTACAGACTGTGCTTAGTGATTATTGGTTATTGTTATTATTGTCATCATTACAAATCCAGGGAAACTCCTATTATTCTTGTGAGAACAATCTTCAGCATAGTGGGTACAACAGATGTCGACGGTCTCAAGTGAAACCAACTTATGGATCGAGTCCTCAGCAAGCTACCTTCTCCAAGAGTCAATGGAACACACACATAGTTGCATAGCAATTGAGAACACAGATTCTAGAACCAGACTCATTTGATTCAAATTCTAGCTCTGCCACTTATTAGCTGGGGAATTTTTTTTTTAATTTTTAATTTTAAAGATGTGAGGTACAATTCAGAGTTAGGTATACAAATGTTCATTATGCAGGTACGCTTTTTGATGAGGTGTGCCCCCCCCCAGCAGTTTCCCACTATTGTCAATCCCACCTCCCACTTCCCCTAGAAGTTTCCCACTATCACCAGTCCCTTTCTCATAGTATTATGATAACTGTTCAAGGTCCACTTATGAGCGAGAACATGTGGTACTCAGTTCTTTGTTTCTTTGATAGATCACTCAGTATTATAAATTCTAAGTCCATCCAAGTTGCTGCAAAGTTCATAATTTTGTCCTTTATGGCTGTGTAATATCCCATCATGTATATGTACCACATTTTTTAAAATCCAGTACTCTTTCAATGGACAGCACAGTTGGTGCCATGCTTTTGCTATTGTGAATAATGTTGCAATAAACATGCGTGTGCAGGTATCTTTTTCATAGAGTGATTTGAGTTCCTCTTGGTAGATTCCCAGTAGGGGAATTGTGGGGTTGTGTGGAAGGTCAATTTTTAGATCTTTTAGGAATTGCCAACCTGTTTTCTACAGAGGTTGTCCTAGTTTACACTCCTACCAACAGTGTAGAAGTTTTCCCTTTTCCTTACATCCTCCTGAAAAACACAAGAAAATATGTCAAAAACCTCCTTGCACTGATAAAGGACTTTGGTAAAGTCTCAGCGTATAAAATAAATGTGCAAAAGACAGTCGCATACCTACACAACAACAATAAACAAACAGAAACCCAAATAAAAAGCACAATCCCATTCACAATAGCAACAACAAAAAAATGAGAACCCTCAGCATCTTCCTAACCAGAGAAGTGAAAGACCTTCACAACAAAAACTACAAAACACTGCTCAAAGAAATCAAAGATGACACAAACAAATGGAAAAATATTCCATGCTCGGATTGGAAGAATCAACGTAGCTGGGAACCTTTTCCAAGTTTCTTTATGCTTCAATTTTCTCATCTGTAAAATGAGAAAAAAAAATCATGGTAGCAATGCGTCACAACATTGTTGTAAGGATTTAATTAATACATACAAAGCACTTGCAGCAGTATCCTGCAAATGTTTGCTATTGATAGAAATAACATTTCTTGATCAGATTCAGCAGTTCAGCCTGTCATCCCAGCACTTTGGCAGGCCAAGTTGAGTGGATTGCCTGAGCCCGTGGGCTTGAGACCAGCCTGGGCAATTTGATGAGACCTCATCTCTACAATACAAATAAATAAATAAGTAAATAAATAAATAAATAAAATTGGCCAGGTGTGGTAGCGTGTCCCTGTAGTTCCGGCTACTTGGAAGGCCGAGACAAGTCGATGCTGGGGTGGCCATGAGTATGCCACTGCACTCCAGCCTGGGTAACAGACTGAGACTCCAACTAAAAAAAAGAGAAATAAATAACATTTATCTTAACCGCTGTGTGGAGCAGGAGGTAATGACCTCATAAATCCCTCTTGAGGAAAAGGAAGAACTAGGAGCTCCTTCTCTAGGGTCAGATGCACATGGGAAAGTCTTACCTATCACACATGACCTGGTTCAAGTTATTTTACTCCAAAGTCTCAGGAGTCTGAGTCCTAAAAACAGGAATAGGATTATTTACCTAATGAAATGAGATTCTGAATGTAAAGTGTCCCCTCTTACTTCTGGGAATTGTTGCAAGGAATCAATCTAAGGGTCAACTGGATTCAAAGCTTACTTATTGACCACTGCCCTGCACTGCCTCTCTAGTCTATGGGGCAAGGAAGCTGCTAAGAAAAACTGTCAAATTGTTCTGCCACCAAACCTTCACTCTAGAAGCTTGCTACCATCCCCTGGTGATGACCTGGCTTCTCCCCTAGGACTCTTGGCAGGAGTCCTAGTGAGTCCTGTGAGCATCCACTACTGACAGACGCTTACTCGTTGCCACCCATGTCTGCCTTTCAGACTCCACATCACACCCTCTCAATATAGTTCTCGTTCTCATTCCCTTTCCCTCTTGTGCATGACTTCACTCATTCATTTACTATTTAGTAAATGCCTATAGTAGGCTAGACAGAGGAAGAAAACATTTCCTGCCCTCGTGGAGAAGATAAACATCGAACAGATCGTATCTGAAAACAGCACAGGGAACAGACACAGGGCACAGGCTATGGACTTCTGTTGACCTGGGTTTGAGCCCCGGTCCTGTTGCTTATTAACTTACTCCTGAACAAGTTGTATAATTGCTCTAAACTTTCTTCTTCTTTTGGGAAATGTGAATACCAATGTCCACTTTTAACTGGAAAAGCAACACTAATCCATCATGATCCAGCCCTCTCCTGCTTCTGGGTATGTACTCTAGACTAAGAAAGGAAAATAAATCATTTTACTAGTCACCCTGTGCTTACAGACACTAGTGGGAAAGGATGTGATCTGTTAAAAAGGAAAATAAAAAGTTTTTTTAAAAAAAGCATTGACCGATCTTTTTTATAAATAAAAAGTCACAACCGGAAATCTGTTTTTGAAAACACAAGGCAATGAGCCCCACTGGAGAAGGAACTATACTTAGCATCATCATAAGATACCCTCTGTGTTCGCTGTGGGAGGGTATCTTGGCATATTAGGTTGCATTTAAGGACACATTTTTTTCTTCTTGCATTATGATTAAACGGTAGTCAGTCTGAGAACTACATTTTCTCCTTGGTGGTAATGGTGTGTGTGTGTGTGTGTGTGTGTGTGTGTGAGAGAGAGAGAGAGAAAGAGAGAGAGAAAGAGAGAGAGAGAGAGAGAGAGAGAGAGAGAGAGAGAGAGAATCCAAAGGGAGTTTAATCCAACCACTGCACCACTGAAAGCTAGATAGAATGAGGAGGTCTACCTTTATCATGCACTGGTAGAGAGAGCCCTCAGAAGGGATGAGAACTTGCAGTGGCAAAGCTAACGTCACCATGTAATTTATCCAAATCAGGACCCATCTGAGAGTAAAGGGGTTTGCTATTAATAAGGGCTTGCTGGAAAGACAGGTGTTGACTGCAAAGGTCTGGGTGCAAACTGCAACATACTATCTCTGCAGCCATGCTCATCTGAGCTTTTCTGTTGAAGTCTGCCATTGCTAATGACAGCCTTCTTCTAAGCAAAATACAGGTTTTTGAAAACGTGCTGCTATAAATTATGCCCCATGACCTCTACAGGCAGGGGCAAGGAGATAAATCCTAGGAAAGATGAAAATCAATGGGTAGGAAGTAGATTTTCCCACGGGAGGATAAAGATTTTTGTACTAGGAAAAATCAGTGATATTCTCTTTCTCTGAAAAGCACAGAGCGTATATGCTGGGCAGGACTTTGGGCTGGCCTAGGTGTGATGTGGGTGGCTACTGGCCCTCCCTCAGAAAGCTAAGCTGCTGCACCGACTGGTGTCTCTTTTACTGCATCTGGTTTGTTTTTCCTTTGTTTTATGACTGTAAATATTAATCTCTAATATGTAAACATCACTGTTAATGAAGACTGTGCAGCCAGATGTCATATTGATTTTAAACAAAATTTCTAACCAGAGATATAAATAGCGTTGGGCTTCGAGGTATGCTTAAAAGACATCAGATAAGAAGAGTTACAAGCCCCGTGTGGTGGCTCATGCCTGTAATCCCAGCACTTTGGGAGACAGAGGTGAGAGGATTGCCTGAATCTAGGCATTCAAGATCAGCCTGAGCAACTTGATGAGACCTCATCTCTACAATAAATACATAAACACAATTAGCCGGGCATGGTAGCGTGCGTCTGTGGTTCCAGCCACTTGGCAGGTCCAGGTTACGGTGGCCGCGAATGTGCCACTGCACTCCAGCCTGGGTGAGAGAGTGAGACTCTGACTCAAAAAAAATAGAAAAGAAGAGTTACAAAGATCTGAATACTGCATGTTCTCACTCCTAAGTGGGCCTTGAACATGAGTCATGTTAGCACATGGGAAGGATCGGCAGTCACTGGGCACTGCTAGGAGAGGGAGGGGAAGAAGAAGGGGGAGGACGCATGACAACACAAAGGCTACTTGGTTCATTACCAGGGGAGGGAGTGCCAGTTAGAAGCCCACACTTCACCTTCATGCAGCCTGCTTATACAATTAATCCTCACTTGCACCCCATATCTATAATAGGATAAAATGTTAACATATTAAAAAAGAAGAGTTACAATATGAAAATCACTACATGCAAACGAAAACAATGTCAGATATCCCAGAACATAAAGTGTATGACTCCAAGGCACGAAGCATATGGAAGAGATGGCAGAGGGCAGATTAAAATCAGGAGAGGCCGGGCTTGGTGGCTCAGCCTGTAATCCCAGCACTTTGGAAGACCGAGGTGAGTGGATTGCCTGAGTCTATGGGTTCGAGACCAGCCTGGGTAACTTGGCGAGACTTCGTCTCTACAAGAAATCCAAAAATTAGCCAGGCGTGGTGGCATGTGCTTGCCGTTCTAGCTACTTGGAAGGCTGAGGCGGAAGGATCGCCAGAGCCCAGCGGGTCAATGCCGGGGTGGCTGTGAATGTGCCACTGCACTCCAGCCTGGGTGACAGAGTGAGAATCCAACTCAAAAAATAAAAAATAAAAACAGGAGAGAGGGCAGGCAAGTCAGTGAGGGAGAATAAATGCCTGCAGGCAGACCTACATTGGGGCAGGACCCGTGCCACAAATAATGTAGGGACACCAGGTCAACTTCAATCCAATCAGCAAGAACCAGAAACCTTCTGAAGGCTCTTCAGCAGAGTAGAGAGCTTGGAGATGGAGACAGAATGGAAACAAGCATGGAAGGCAGGTAGCCAAGCAGGCCTTAGCATTCCTATCAGTTTGACTACACCTTGGGCAGGTTTCTTTCTGACTCTGGACCCCTGGTCTCTCTTTTCTTATATATTTACTTTAGAAAACTTGTCATTCTTTATTTGCCCCTTTGTGAGATGTATATATGTCCTCCCAGTGTCTTGCTAGTTTTACAACCCAGGGTGTCTTTCTCAAGGACGCTGGAACCATCCTGTTGAAATCGAATCATCAGGAAAGATAGGGCCCCCGTCTCCCTGTCTCTTTGGGAGGGTAGGAACCTAACATTGAGAAGCACCAATTAGCAAACCCAGATGGCCCAATCCCCTTCACCAATAAAGTCCTCCAGTACTTTCCACTCGCTCACCCAATGCTCACAAATCCTCCTGCCTTCTGTTTCAGCTGAGCTGAGCTCAATCTCTCTCTCCAGGGCGATAGTCGCCACCCCCACGGCAACAGTCTTGAATAAACTCTTCCTGGTCGTTTTTAAACAAGTGTCCAGACCAATTTTTTCTTTTACAGGGGCCGGTTGTGGATCATCTGCCTGGACAGCTCATCACATCATAAAATCTAAATCAAATTTGCTGGAGTCGCACAACTGTGGTTTCAGAAGTTCCTGAAAGCCCTCTCTTACCTCATCCTTCAAAAACAATCTTCTCACCAGCTTGCAGAGGGAATAATGTTTTTCTAACAAGGAGAAAGCCTCTCCTACAATGAGAGATAAAAGGCTAGTTGAGGGATGCCTGGGAAGGTGATGGCATTTCAGTCTATCAGCAGGTATAAATGGGCCATTACCATCTCCTTTCCTGTTTGGCTTGGGGAGAGAAATGCAGAGAAGAATAGAAGAACCAGGAGCCAGGAGGTGGAGGAGAGTAAAAGGCAGGAAAATGACGGTATAGACTAATTTTACAGGATTTACAGCCCTGCATAGACTTTGCCTCATATACCTCCAAATGGGCTAGGATTAAAAGAAGTTGAGACTGAGGTATTTTCGACATGCAGGTGCCAACACAGGCAGCCACACTTGGCTTGATTAATGAAGATGCTCAGGTTTGTTTTATTAAATACTTCTTGCTTCCTGTAAAGTAGACTTCAGAATACCACTGTACTTGGAATATGACATTGTTTTTCTACTTTTCTTCCTAAGACATGCATCAAATTGGGTGGTGTGTGAATGTGTGTGTGTGTGTGTGTGTGTGTGTGTTTACCATAGTCTCAGGGAAAGCAAAAGACTCCCATTCCCTCATTACAGACATTATTTTGAAGAAAAAAAAAGTCCATGGTGATAAGAATATTAGAAATGCACAATACATATAATGAATTTTCATGAATTGTATGAAAAAGTTATAACACAATTAGAAAAATCATAATACAATTTTTAAAAAACAATAGCTTTTAGTAAATAACCCACAGGCAACAAAACAGTGACGCCAAAATAGCAATAATTACAATTAAAGATCAAGAAGAACAGCAATGTTTTACTTTTGTTTAGGGATAGCTGTTAGGAAAAAAAAATTGAAATTTATGAGATTTCATGTCATTTACCAATGAATAAAATGCACAAAACTCTTCTACATGTTTGGATTTTTTTCTTGTGTCTTCTGCTCTGAGATGAGGGTGTCTCTTAGGAAACAACGGGATTTGGAACAAGGAGAAATGGTATGTGATATATGGTGGTCTAAATGACTATTACCAACAATTTTATATTTTCATATAAATATTTGAGGCCAAAGACACAAGGTTAAGTTATAGCCCCCCCGAATAAATTTGGATATATTTTTTATTTTTTTGTTATCTCATCAGGTTTCCAGTTCCTCTGTAACTCAGGTATTGTTTAGGAGAGGGGTCCCAACTCCCAAGGACAGACAGTTGCACAACAGGAGGAGACTTATCAAAGCTTCGTTTGCATTTACAGCAGCTCCCCATTGCTGGCATTACTGCCTGAGCCCCATCTGCAGACAAATCAGAGGTGGCATTAGATTCTCATAGGAGTGTGATTCTCTTAGGAGCATGAACCCTATTGTGAACTGCCAGGTTGCATGCTCCTTATGAGAATTTAATGCCTGATGATCTGAGGTGAAGCTGAGGTGGTGATGCTAGCACAGGGGAGCAGCATTAAATACAGATGAACATGAGCAGAGAGATGTGACTGCACAGAGACCATAGCAAATCAACTGCTTGCAGACTTATATCAAAACCCTATCAGTGAGTGGCAAGTGAGTTGATGGACTTCAATCATTCAGCAGCATCTGGCGACAGGTTTAAAGTCAAACTCTGACATTTATTTTAGTCTGTGCATGACCCACCCATTATTTTATTTGCCACTTCCATCCACGCCTCTTTTTTTTAATGGTGAGTTGTATCATTATTTCATATATATTACAATGTGATGACAATAGAAATAAAGTGCACAATAAATGTTATGCACTGGAATCATCCCGAAACCTTTCCCCTCCCCCATCCGTGGAAAAATTGGTTTCCATGAGACCGGTCCCTGATGCCAAAAAGGTTGGGGACTACTGATTTAGGAGAAGTTTTAACTAAAGTTAACATCATATGTAATGCAGCATTTATAAGCTTAGGTGAGGCACATGTAATCATTTTCTATTTCATTGAAATATTTAGCAAAGACTTTAAAGCCGTTTTCCCTAGGAACCTTCCAAAAAGCTCTTTAATTTCCTGATAATGAAGAACACAGCTGACATTTATAGTTTATTTCCAGGAGGTCTCAAATTTTAATCTTAAAGCTTAAGGAAAACATTTATTTTTGGAAAATGTATTCCAAAATACTTCACATAGTTAGCCTTTTACATCACAGAGTCAATAAGTTGTTTGAAAACTACCTACATAAAACATTGCCTACAGATCATTAACTACTTGATGGACAGCCCCAGGCAAGGAAGTTTAAAGTGCTTCAAACCCACAGAAGATCAATCAGAAATATGAAAACAAGGCTATAAAGGAATATTGTAAGGAATATAAAAATTAGTATTCATTTTACATAGACTCGTTGAATAATGTGCTTCCCTGTTTTGGTGAAGACAGCTTCATGTGAATAGACTTTGACTTCACATATCTAATCACACATGACAGAATCAAGTTTATTTCTGCAATAAAATTAAGAGCTTGTGACAATTCCTCTTTTGTTCACCCATGTACTCAGGCAGTTATCAAGTTGTACTATATAAGTTGGCTTCTTCTACTAGGATAGAAATGTCTTGAATTTGGCACAGGATAGGTGTCTAATAAATGTTTATTGAATTGACATTAATAAACACTACAGATATGCCAGATGGGAGGGAAACAAAATATTCTTTACTTCCTATTTTAGACACTATGTTGCTTTCTTTATTAATAGAAAATTATTCCAGAGAAGTGAAGTGGGCAAAACAATCTGCACTTTAAGTAGTAAGGAAATAGATAGTTAATATTTTAAATTATTTTAAATTTAACTAATTGGGATTCTTAAGTCCTATGGCAAAATCAGCAACTCCACTGCAAACTGTAAAAGTTAGTGCTCTATATTTACATTTGTTAAAGAAAATGAAATCTTATTAAGAAGGGAAAGAAGCATGTCCTTCTGTTGTTGTTCTATTCTTGTTTTGAGTGGGAGTCTTACTCCATTGCCCAGGCTGGAGTGCAGTGGCACGCTCACAACCACCTCAGCATCGACCTGCTGGGCTCAGGCAATCCTGCCGTGAGTGTGTCACTGCCCTCCAGCCTGGGTGACAGAGTGAGACTCTGACTCAAAACAAAACAAAACAAAATAAAAAACCAGCTATTGAATCAGCTATTGTATCTGTATTCCAAATGGCCAAAAGTTTAGAACAAATAAATTGAAAGTGTTAAATAGAAAAATGAAAAACATAAACAACAAAAATTAAACTCTTAAGGATGAAAACTGCAATATATGTAATGAAACAATACACTGGATAGAATCGGTGATTTAGCTATTGCTGAAAGAAGCAGTATTAAACATAAAGACATAGATTTTAAAACTATCCAAAATAAAACACAAAAAGAAAAAATAATGAAAAATTAAAAATAATCTATGCCAATGATTATGGCCTAAAATATGTGTAATTGGAATAGCCCCTGAAAAAGAGAAAAGTTGGGGAATACAAAAAAATTTGAAGAGCTAATAGATAAAAATTTCCCAACGTTGTTAAAATTATAAACCCACAGATCCCAAAAGTTCACCAAACCCACAAGAAACACGATGAAAACGACACCAAGACACAATATTATCACATTGTTCTGATAAAAGTAAAACCTTAAAAGTATCCAGAGAAAAAAGACCCATGACATAGAAAAGAACAAAGATGAAGATTGACAGCAGGTTTCTCATTAGAAGCAATGCAAATGAGAAAGAAACAAACAAAAAAATAGAGCAAAAACTTTTCAAGTCTAAAAGACAAAAACTATCACCAATAATTCTATATGTGGCAAAAAATAGCTTTCAAAAATGAGATCTAAATAAAGAGCCCTTCAGACATACAACAGTTGAAAAATATTTTATCATTAGCAGAGTTCAATACAAGAAATATTAAAGAAAGTAAGTTAGACTTGGGGAAAGTGATACCAAGTTGAAATATGAATCTACACAAAGGAATGGAGAACACTGGAAGTGGTTTATATAGAAAATATTTAAGATTTTTGATAGCTTGCATCTTTTTAAAATATTTTTAACTGCTTAAAGAAAAATGACAATGTAGTTTTAAGTTTATAGCAAAAGTAGAAGTTAAATGTAGGGCAGCAAAAGCACCAAGACAAGAAGGAGAAATGGTATTTTAATACTATATCTGGGCCAGGCTCAGTGGCTCAGCCTGTAATCCCAGCACTTTGGGAGGCCAAGACGAGTGGATTGCCTGAGCCCGTGGGTTCGAGACCCACCCGGGCCACTAGTCAAAATCTCATCTCTATAATAAATCAAACATTAGCCAGGCATGGAATTGCAGCTACTTGGAAGGCTGAGGCAGAAGAATTGCTGGAGCCCAGCAGGTTGACACTGGGATGGCCATGAGCATGCCACTGCAGTCCAGCCTGGGTGACGGAGTGAGACTCCAACTAAAAACAGACAAACAAAAAAACACTATATATGAAGCAATATAATATTACTAAAAGGTAAGACTCTTACCTTAAAATTGAAGATGGGCACTATATAATCTAAAACATCTAGTGCAATAACAAAAAAGTTATAGTTAATAAGCCAAATAAGAAAATAAAATGAAATCATAAAATGTACTTAACTAATCCAGAATAAATCAAGAAAAAGCGGGAGGGAAGAAATAAAGAACAAATGAGACTAATAGAAAACAAATAGTAAAGTGAGAAAGTTAAACTTTACAACATAAATAATCACATTAAATGAAATAGTTTAAATACTCCCACTAAAAGGCAGAGATGGTAAGATTACATGAAAAGCAAGGTCCAAGAATTTACTTTGGAGGTGAGGAAAGAATAGGATTATATATTTAAAGTACTGAAAGGAAAAAAAAAACAAATCTGGTGGTCAAGGATACCATACTCATCAAAGCTATCCTTCATAAAAGAAAGAGAAATAAGGTCCTTCTCAAACAAGCAGAGAGAATTCACCACCACTATACCCTACCTACAGGAACTGCTTAAAGGAGTGCTGGAAGCAAAGAACAATAAATACTATCATAAAAATATGTGAAAATATAAAACTCACTAGTAGAGGTAAGTTCACAATTAAATTCCAAGTCCTCCAGTGCTGTAATGATGCTATGTAAACCTTTCAACCCTCTAGTATGAAGGTCAAATTCAAAATAGTCAAAGGGAACCTCAGCTACAATTGATTGTTAAGGAACACAAAACACATAAAGATGTAAATTGAGGTAACAAAAATATAAATTGAGAGGAAGAGTGCAAAAGTTCAGAGTATTTTTTGTGACCAAAGTTAAGTTGTTATAAGCATAAATAGTCTATTATAACTACAAGATTTTTAAAATTTTAACCCCATGGTAACCACAAAAAGAGAAATTGCAGCAGATACACAAATGAGGAAGAGAAAGGAATCAAAGCTTAGTACAACAGAAAACAACCAAACCACAAAGGTTAACAATAAGAGGAAGAAGGGAACAAAGGAGTTATAAACAGCTAGAAAACAGGAATAAGTTCTTATCTATCAATAATAACTTTGAAAGTAAGTTGACTAAATTCTCCAATTAAGGATAGAGAGTGGCTGAATGGATAAAATAACAAGCCCCGGTTGTATGCTACCTACAAAAGACTCATCTCACTTATATAGACACACAAAATTGAAAGTGAAGAAAAAGTAAAAGATATCCCATACAATGAAAACTAACAGTGAGCAGGGGTAGCTATATTTATGCCAGATAAAATAGATTTTAAGTTCAAAACTGTAAAAAGAGACAAAGAAGGTCATTATGTAATGATAAAGAAATCTTCAGCAAGAGGATATTAACAATTGTAAATATATATGCACTCAACACTGGTGCACCCAAATATATAAAGCAAATATTATTAGATCTAAAAGGAGATATGCATTGCAATATGATAATAGCTAAGTATGCTAATACCCCACTTTCAGCAATGGACAGATCACCCAGATACACAGACCAAAAAAAAAAAAAAGTCAACTAAGAACCACTAAATTTAAACTGCACTCTATACCAAATGAACCTAATAGACATTTACAGAACATTCCATCCACAGCTGCAGAATACACATTCTTCTCAACTGCACATGGAACGTTCTCTAGGATAGATCATATATATGTTAGGCCACAAAACAAGACTTAACAAATTTAAGGAAACAGAGATCATATCAAATATCTTTCCTAACCACAGTGGTATAAAACTAGGAAAGGAAATAATAAAGATCAGAGCAGAAATAAATGATATAGAAACTAGAAAAACAATATAAAACATTACCAAAATGAAGAATTGGTTTTTTTTAGATAAAATTGTCAAATCTTTGTGTCTACCAAGAAAAACAGAGAGAAGACAAATAAATAAAATCAGAGATGAAAAATGATACATTACAATTGACACCAAAGAAATACAAAGAATCATGAGAGACTACTATGAACAAATACACCAACAAATTGAATAACCTTGAAGAAATGGTTAGATTTCTGGACATATACAAACAATCAAGATTGAATCAGGAAAAAACAGAAAATCCATACAGACCAATAACAAGTGAAGCAATGAAATCAGAAATAAATAGTCTACTATCAAAGAAAGGACCAGAACCTGATGGCTTCACTGCTAAATTCTACCTAAGATTTAAAGAAAAATTAATATCAATTCTTAAGCTATTTCGGAAAATGAAAAAAGAGAATATTTCCAAACTCTTTTGCAAAGTCCAGCATTGTTGTGATATCAAAACCATACAAGAGCACAACAAAAAAACAGAACTACTGGCCAATGTCCCTGATGAACATAGTTGCAAAAATTCTCAACAAAATATTATCAAACTGAATTTGACAGTATATTAAAATATCACTGAGCATGACCAAGTGGAATTTGTCCCAAAGATGCAAGGATAGTATAACACAAATTAATAAATGTGGTACCTCACCTAACAATAAGAAGGACAAAAAACCTAATGATAATGTCAATAGGTGCATGAAAGGCATGTGACAAAATTAAATATCCCTTGATGGTAAAAAAAAAAAAAAAAACAACGAAAACTCAGCAAATTAGGTCTCAACACAATAAAGGTCATATATGACAAACCTACAGCTAACATCATGCTAAATGGGGTAAAGCTGAACACTTTTTCATTAATATCTAAAACAGACAAGTATATCCACTTCAATAACTTCTATTCAACAGAGTATTGGAAGCTTTACCCAAAGCAATTAAGCAAGAGAAACAAACAAACAACATCAAAATTGAAAAGAAGAAAGTCAAGTGTTTCCGTTTGTCAATGACATGGTTTTACGTATAGAAACTCCAGAGACTAGGTTAAAAAACTCTTAGAACTAATAAATATATTTTATTCACCAAATCAACATGCAATAATCAATAGCATTTTAGATACTCATAATGAACTATCTGAAAAAAATTCAAGAAAATCACAATTGCAATAGCTACAATAAAATATCTAGAAATAAATTTAATCAAAGAGGAGAAAAACTCTACACTGAAAACTACAAAATACTGATGGAAGAAACTGAAGTAAACACAAATAAATGGATAGATGTTCCTTGTTCATGGACTGGAAGAATTCACATTGTTAAAATACACAGATGACCTAAAGCAATCTAGAAATGTAACGCAATCCTTATTAAAATATCAGTTGCACTCCTCACAGACACAGAAAAGAAATTTTTAAAAATTTGTATAAAACCACAAAAGATAGCAAGCCTTCATCATGCTTGGGTCTCCTGTGACTTTCTGCATTCTACAGGGTTGACCAGAATGGTTTTGAAACAGTTTGAGGTCTTGTTCTGCTCCATTCACAAGGTTATAGGAATGTCAGACAATGAGTTAAGGGGGGAAAAAAAAGGAAGGCTTAGGACTTTTGTTTATACTAATAACACATGATCCAGAATAAAACTAGTCTCTTGAAAAAAAGTCACACACACAAAAGATACTGAATATCCAAAACAATATTGAAAGAAAAAACAAAAAGTCTTGTATCACACTATGACTTAAAATACACTACAAAGCTATAGTAACCAAAAAAGCATGATACTAGCATAAAAACAGGTTCATAGACCAATAGAACAAAATTAGGAGCCCAGAAATAAATCCACACATCTACAGCCAATGAGAAAATGATGAGATATCAACTCACTACAGTTAAAACAGCTACTATCAAAAAGACAAAAGATAATAAGTGCTGATGAGGATGTGGACAAAAGGAACAATTGGACCACTGTTGGTGGGAATGTAAATTAGTACAATCATTATGGAAAACTTTTTGGACTATATGACCAACTACCAACTACTACATGATCCAGCAATCCCACTATTGGGTATATAGCCAAAGCACATTAAATCAGGGCCTGGTATGGTGGCTCACACCTGTAATCCCAGCACTTTGAGAGGCCAAGGTGAGAAGATTACCTGAGCCCAGTAGTTTGAAACCAGCTTAGGCAACTTGGGGAAACCTTGTCTCTAAAATAAATTTTAAAAAATTAGCCAGGGGTGGTGGCATGCCTGTAATTCCAACTACTCGGAAGGCTGAGGTGGAAGGATTACTTGAGCTCAGCAAGTTGAGGTTGCAGTGGCCATGAGTGTGCCACTGCACTCCAGCCTGGGCGACAGAGTGAGACTCTGACTCAAAAAGAAAAAAAAAATTAAATCAGTAGGTCAAAGAGATATTTGCACTCCCATGAGTATTGTAGTACTATTCACAACAGCCAAAATATAAAATAAACAATGAAGGATGAATAAAGAAAGAAATATGGTATATATACACAATGGGCATTATGTTAAATGAGATGAGTCAGATACAGAAGTATGAATACTGCATTATATAACTCATGTGAAATCTTTAAAAAATTAATATCAGGGAAGTAGTGAAAGGAAGTAGTAAATAGAACAGGAATTACCAGAGACAGGAGAGGGTAAGGGGAAGAATGAGACTGACTGGGAGAGATTGGTCATTGGGTACAAAGTTACAAATAGGAAGAATAAGCCCTGGTGTTTCATTGCACAGTAGAGTTACTATAGTTAAAGGAAGATATTGTATATCTCAAAATAGCCGATAAAATATTATTATAGTCAGAGATTAAACACCTCTTTCAATAACTAACAGGAAAAGAAAGAATGTAGAAAATTTGTAAAACACAATCAACAAACTTGACCTAATTGAAAATGAAAGAAAACTACCAAGTAGTTGCCAAATACACATTTCCCTTAGAACATATAAAACATATACTAAAACAGACTGTATTCTGGGCCGCTTCTAAATAACTCATGGGTAAAAAAAGTTATAAATACAGAAATTGAAACTTGTTTTTAATGAAACTTTTAAACAAAAATAAAGACATAACGAATCAAAATGTGAAGAATGCTGGGAATCTTACAGCACTAAGTATCTATTTTATAACAGAATAAAGACCACAGTCCGGCACAATGGCTCCAATCTGTAATCCCTGCACTATGAGAGGCCAAGGTGAGAGGATTGCCTAAGTCCATGGGTTCGAGATCAGCCTCAGCAACTTGATGAGACCTTGTCTCTACAATAAATAAAAAAACTAGCCAGGTGTGATGGCATGTGTCTGTAGTTCCAGCTATTGGAAGGCTGAGGCAGAAGGATCGTCTGAACCCAGTAGGTCGAGGTTGCAGTAGCCATGAGCGTGCCACTGGCCTCCAGTCTGGGCAAAAGAGTGAGACCCCTACTCAAAAATAAAAAAAACTAAAGACTACAAATCAATGACCTCAGCTTTCATCTTAAGAAACTGTAAAAATAAGAGAAAATTAATCCTAAAGTAAGACAAAGACAGGGAATAATACAGATCAGAATTAAAATCAGTGAACTAGAAAATAGAAAAACAATAGAGAATATCAATAAAACTATAATATAATTATTTGAGAAGTTCAATAAAATTCACAAACCTCCAAAAACTTACGTGATTAAGAAAAAAATCGTAATAAGAATGGAAAAGGTTTGCCTGAGCCCGCGAGTTCGAGACCCGCCTGGGCAGCGAGACCTCATCTCTACAATAAATTAAAAAAAAAAAATCAGCCGGGCATGGTAGCGTGCGCCTGTAATTCCAGCTACTCGGAAGGCTGAGGTGGAAGGATCGCCAGAGCCCAGCAGGTGGAGGCTGCGGTGGCCGGCACCGGCCACTGCACTCCAGTCTGGGCGACAGAGTGAGACTCCAACTCAAAAAAAATAATAAATTAAAAAAAAAAAAGAATGGAAAAGGTGATATCACTATGGAGTTGATAGACAATAAAAGGGACAAAAGAAAAGTAAACAATATTGTACCAATAACTTAGACAATTTAGGTGAAGTGGGTAAATTGTTTTAAAAACATAAACTATCAAAACTCACTCAAGAATTGGATAACTCAAATATCTTATATCTTATCAATCAAAGGAATTAAATTTTTAGTTAAAAAACTTTCCAACAGTGAGAACTTTAGGCCCATGTAGGTTCCTTTGTTTATTCTGCAAAGCATTTAAGAAAGAAATAATACCAATTCTATCAAAACTTTTTCAAAGAATTGAAGAGGGCTGACTATTTCTCAACTCATTCTATGAGGTGATCATTATCCTGATAACAAAATCAAAATACTTTGTAAGAAAAGAAAACAATAGAAAAATAGCCCACATAAACACAGATTCAAGAATGCTAAAATAATTAGCAAAACAAATCCAACAATATATAAAAATGATAATACAGACCAAGTTGGGGTTTATGAGTTTAATATTTGAAAACTAATCAGAGTGATAGCTTTAAAAAATGGAAATAGAACAAGTATTTGGCAAAATTCAGCATTTATTCATGATTTAAAAAAAACTCTCAGCAAAGTAGAAACAGAAGACAACCTCCTAATCTTGATAAAGCACATTTACGGAAAATCTACAACTGTCATACATAATTGTGAGAGACAATACTTTCTTCTTGAAATCAGGAGCAACACAAAGATGTCCACACTCATGATTTCTATAACATTTTTGCTAGAAGTGCTAGCTAGTGCAGTTAGACAAGATAAAGAAATAAAAAACATCTATATTGAAAAGAAAGAAGTAGTTACTGACAGTATGACCACTTATATAGAAAACCCTTGGAATCTACAAAAAAGATACTAAAACCAAGCTCGGAAGGGTGATAGGATACAACACTAACATCCAAAAAATCAACTGTATGTCTATATATGAGCAATAAACAATTAGAAACTGAAATTTTAAAAATATCATTTAAAGTAGCATTGAAAAGTGCTTTAGGGATAAACCTGAAAAAAGATGTACAAGATATGTACACTGAAAATTATGAAACACTGATAAAAGAAAATAAGGAGAACTGAATCAATGAATAAATATATTTTGATCATGAGTCAGAACACTTAATATTAAGATATCAATTCTTCTCATATGGATCTTTAGGTCCATTGTAATCCTGACATCAAAAGACCAGCAGGCACTGTTGCAGAATTTTACGAGCAAACTCTAAAATTTCTCCAGAAATGCCAAGAACCTAAAATACCCAAAACAACTTTGAAAAAGAAAAAAAAAGATACTTTTGGAATCAAGATTTGTTATGGAGCTAAAATAATCAAGACTGTGGAGTAGTGACATAAAGATAGACACACAAATGAGCATAACAAAATAAAAAATCCATATATATATGGCCAATTGATTTTACTTTTTTTCTCTTTTTTTAATTTGAAAGATGTGGGGTACAATTTAGGATTAGGTATACACGTGGCCTTAAGTAAAGTTTGGGCCACCCTTTTGGTTTTCAATATACTTGTCAGAATTGTTAAAATTAAAAAGACTCACTAAACCAAGTGTTAGTGATAATATGGAAAAAAAAGAGGAGAACTGGAGGTCTGCTACACACTTAGTGGGAGCATCAAATAGAGCAACCACTTTGAAAAACTGTCAGGGGTATGGGGTGGGATTGGCAATTGAGAAAAACTGCTAGGGGAGGGAGGGGCATACCTCATCAACAAGGGTACCTGCATATTAACGTTTGTATACCTATCCCTGAATTGTACTCCACATCTTTATAATAAAAATCTCTTAAAAATTAAAAAAAGAAAAGTTGTCTGAGGTATAGAAGGAACATACCTCAAAATAGTAAGTGCCATCTACGATAAACTCACAGCTAATATATTGCTAAATGGACAGAAACTGGAAACATTTCCCCTGAAAACTGGAACAAGACAAGGCTGCCCACTCTCAACACCTCTTGTTCAACCTTGTGTTGGAAGTCCTAGCTAGGGCAATTAGACAAAAGAAGGAAATCAGGGGTATCCAAATAAGAAAAGAGGAAGTCAAGTTATCCCTCTTTGCTGACAATATGATCCTATACTTTGAAAACTCGAGAATCTGTCAAAAACCTGCTTGCACTGATAAAGGACTTTGGTAAAGTCTCAGGGTACAAAATAAATATGCAAAAGACAGTTACATTCCTATACAACAATAACAAGCAGGCAGAGACCTAAATTAAAAAGCACAATCCCATTCACAGTACCCACAAAAAAATGAAATACCTTGACATCTTCCTAACCAGAGAAGTGAAAGACCTTCACAATGAGAACTACAACACACTGTTCAAAAAAATCCAAGAAGATGCAAACAAATGGAAAAATATTCCATGCTCATGGATAGGAAGAATCAACATCGTTAAGATGTTCATCCTACCAAAGGCAATCTACAGATTAAATGCAATACCCATTAAGTTACCAACATCATTCTTCTCAGACCTGGAAATGACAATACAGAAATTCATATGGAAATATAAACCACCATGAATAGCCAAAACATTCCTTAGCAAAAGAAACAGGGCAGGATGGATCCCGTTTCCAGACTTCAAACTTTACTATAAGGCTACAGTAATCAAAACAGCATGGTATTAGTACAAGAGCAAGCATATAGACCAATGGAACAGGATAGAGAATTTGGAAGCAAGCCTTAATTTCTCAACCAACTCATCTTCAACAAAGCCTCCAACAACAACCACTGGTAAGAGGAGAACCTATTAAGTAAATGGTGCTGGTAAAACTGGCTGATCACATGTAAAAGATTGAAACAGGACCACTACCTATCATCATACACAAAAATTAACTCTAAATGGATCAAAGATCTAAATGTAAAACCTCAAACTATAAGAATCTTAGAGAATGCAGGAGACACCTTATGGAAATTGGAACTGGCAGCCAATTCCTGATCAAAACCCTAAGTGCCCATACCATAAGAAATAAGACAAGTGGACCTCATCAAACTGACGAGCTTCTGCAAAGCAAAAGAAACCATCAAGAGAGCAGGAAGAGACCCCACAGACTGGGAAAAAATATTTGCCAACTGTATATCTGACAAAGGCCTAACATCTAGGATCTACAAGGAACTCAAACGCTCCAAAAGAAAAAACAAACAGCCCCATTAAAAAGAGGGCAAAAGACATGAATAGACACTTGTCAAAAGAAGAGATATGGGCAGCCAACAGATACATGAAAAAGTGCTCAGCCACATTCATCATGAGAGAAATGCAAATCAAAACCACACTGAGAAACCACCTCACCCCAGTAATAATGGCCATCATTAATAAAACAAACAACAACAGATGCTGGTGAGGATGTGGAGAAAAAGGAAGACTTCTACATTGCTGGTGGGAATGCAAGCTAGTGCAACTTCTTTGGAAGACACTGTGGCGATTTCTGAAAGAACTAGAAATTGACCTTCCATATGACACAGCAATCCTCCTACTGGGAATATACCCAGAGGAACTCAAATCATTCTACAAAAAAGATACCTGCACACGCATGTTTGTTGTAGCTCTATTCACAATAACAAAACCATGGAACCAACTATGCTGCCTGTCAAAGTTGAATTGGATTTTTATTTTTATTTTTTATTTTTTTATTTATTTTTTGAGTTGGAGTCTCACTGTCGCCCAGACTGGATTGCAGTGGCCGCTCCTGGCCACCGCAGCCTCGACCTGCTGGGCTCTGGCGATCCTTCTGCCTCAGCCTTCCAAGTAGCTGGAACTACAGGTGCACGCTACCACGCCAGGCTAATTTTTTTGATTTATTGTAGAGATGAGGTCTCGCCTGCCCAGGCGAGTCTCAAACCCATGGACGCAGGCAATCCACTCACCTCAGCCTCCCAAAGGCACAGGATTACAGGCTGAGCCACCAAGTCCAGCTTGGATTGGATTTTTTTTAAATGTGGTACATATAAACAATGGAATATTATGCAGCCATAAAGAAGGACAAACATACGGATGTTGCAGCGACTTGCCTGGATTTAGAGTCTATCATACCCAGTGATCTATCACAGAAACAAAGAACAGAGTATCATATGTTCTCACTTATAAGCGGACCTTGAAATAGTATCATAATACTATAAGAAAAGAATTGGCAGCAGTGGGAAACTGCTAGGGAAGGCGGGGTTGGGATTGGCAGTTGAGGGAAACTGCCAGTTTTAAAATAAATTAAAAAATAAACAAACAAAATAAATAAAATTTTAAAAAAGAAAGAAAAGTTGTCTGACAATTTTTCAAGCACTAAATATACACCTACCATATGATTCAGTCATCCTACTCCTAGGAATCTTCTCAAAATAGATAAAAACATAATTCTAGACAAAGGCTTGCAAATAAATGTTTATAGCAGATGATAGACAAATGATAGATTAAAAACATGTAGATAGATAGATAGATAGATAGATAGATAGATAGATAGATAGATAGATATACACACAAAACCACACATTAACCCAACACTAGAAATACCCAAATGATCATCAACAGGTAAATAAATATGATAATTTTAGTATAACTATACAAAATAATCCTTCTGAAAAAAGAAATGAACTATTGATATAAGCAACAACATAGATGATTCTCAAATAATTATAAGTGAAAGAAGTCAGATTTTAAAAGAGAACATGTTACATTATTCCATTTATATAAAATTCTAGAAAAATGCAAACTAACATTATAACTATAATCAGATCAGTGCTTGCATGTGAACTAGAATTTAGGGTGATGTGGGGAGAAACAGGAAGGGGGATTTGTTAAACAGAGTAAAACAAGGGGAAGAGATTGTGATCCAAATACATTTTCTTACATAGAAAAAAAAAGAGATTAGATTTGAATATTACAACAAAAGTTAGGCGTTGACATGAAAAGTCATGAGAATTTAGCAGTTTTAAGTCCAGCCCTTCGTCTTTGCGATTAATAGGTAAGAAAATGGTGCCTTGCTTTAATTTGTCTTAAATTTAATGCTGAACAATTTTATAAAGCATTCTTTTGTTCCCACATTACTGCAAATGGCATGGAGTCACTGTGAACTTGAAATTTACTGACCATATAGTTAAACATAAATATAAAGGTAAAAACATAGCAAATAGAAAGATGAACAGGTAGAGAGGACATTATTCACCATGCCTCTCAAACAGCTGTTAAAAAACTTTCTTCAATCAGACTACCAGTTTCAGAGTGAGCAGTTGAGTAATTCACAAGAGTAAATACACAAGAGTAACTCTTTTTTTCTTTTTTTTTTTTGAGTTGGAGTCTCACTCTGTCACCCAGACTAGAGTGCAGTGGCCGCTCCCAGCCACCGCAGCCTCCAACTGCTGGGCTCCGGCGATCCTTCCGCCTCAGCCTTCCAAGTAGCTGGAACTACAGGCACACACTACCACGCCCGGCTGATTTTTTGATTTATTGTAGAGATGAGGTCTCTCTGCCCAGGCGGGTCTCGAACCCACGGGCTCAGGCAATCCACTCACCTCAGCCTACCAAAGGTGTCTACTACACAGATGTTAGACTAGCTACGTTGGAAAAGTCGATTTCACTGAGCAATTAGCCTATCTAATCCTATTGGATGTAGAATGGTGAGCAGGGTTTACACAGCATCACACACCAGTAGCATCTCTAGTAGCCTTTAGAAGTGAAGCTAATTTTTAAAAGAGGAATGTTTGGGTCATATTATAGGTATAAATTTACATTTTTAGGAAATTTTCAAAATATTTTCCAAAGTGTTTTTACCATTTTACAATTCCAACAACAGTGTATGAGAGTAACAATACCTCTATACTTTTTCAAATATTTTACACTGGAAGAGTTTTCAACTTTTGCCATTGTCATGGATGGATTGTGGTATCTAACTGGGGTTTTGATTTATATGTCTCTAATAACTAAAGATGATGTGTATATTTTTATGTGTTCACTGGATATTTGCATGTATGTTTTGGTGAAGTGTTTAGTCAATCCTCTGATTTCCTACTGAGTTGTCTTTTTATTATTGGCAAGTGTTCTTTGTGCATTCTGGATACAAATCTTTGGTCAGAAATATGTATGAGCAATATTTTCTGTCACTTTCTGGTTTGCTTTTTCATTTTATTAACAGCATCTTTTGGAGGAAAAGATATTAATTTTGGTGTAAGCCAATATATATTTTTATAAATTATGATTTCTATGCCCTTTTAAAGTAATATTTATCTTAAAGTAATATTTATCCTAATATTTCTATGCCCTAATTTAAAGTAATATTTATCCTAAGAGTAAGAATGCTTACTCTTAATTTATTCACTTAAGAGTAAGCATTCTCTAGGGAGCTATCCTAATATCACAAAGATCTTATGATTTCTTCTAGACATTATTATACCTTAGACATTACACTTATGTTTATGACCCATTTTGATTAGATGTGTGTCATATATACAAAAGTATACTACTATATTGGTTATCAGTGATCTATAACTGCAGAAATCTGGCTAGTAGTTTCCTGGAGTTAGAGTTGGAGGGAGGATATATCCAAAAGTTGTAAGAGGACATGTTTCTGGATAGGGTGAATGTTTTATACCTTGACTGTGTTAATAGTTTTACAAGTGACTATATCTGTCATCTCACTGAATTTTAATCTCATTGAATATATTTTAAAGCATTATCTTACTTTGTGAAAATCACGACTCAGTAATATTGCTAGTGTAAAAATGAGACCAAACTGAAACTTCTATGGTATAAGATACAAATATATGCTAAAAAAAAAAACCCAACTAAAATACATGGACATCTATCAAGAATAACTATTCTGTTATGTAAATTTTAGCATTTAAACCTAAATATACATATATACATGCTCAAAAAAATGAGGCTAATGAATAGTTTGCCACAGTTACACCACAGAGTGTGCTCCACTGTGTAGTGCCAAAGGGGGAAAAAAATTATCCATCAGCTCGCCTGCCAGCTACCAGTCACAGCCATCTGTGAAAGAAGACTTTTGCTCCTCTGGAAAAAAAATCAAGGAAATCTAAAATGTAAGCATTCTCTAGGGAGCTATGCATTCATGACCCAGTGAAATTAAGCCCCAAATAGTCCCAGGACACTGCCCATGAGCTGCAAGGGACAGTTGGATGGATTTATAGCTGCTGAGTGAGAGGAAAAGGTTTCGACGAATTACACAGCAAATTGGCCTAGACTCAGCTGGGCACAAAGTCTGGGGGAAAAAAATAGAAATATACAGATGGAGTTCTCCATGTAGAAACTCTAGGACCTGGCCAGTTTTCAGCCATCTGACTTCAGCCTCCTGGGTTTACAGACTCATTTTATTCAATCAGTGCCTCTGTACTGGTGAGAACATGTTTCTCTGAATTGGTGAGCTCATCTTCTACAAAGTCAAGACCCCTTCTGTGGTCACAGGCACGGATAGAAGTTTACTGCATATGCTGCAATTAAAACTACAGGCACAAGTTAGACGTTGGTTTCTTAGATTTGTCGTGTGTTTGCTGCCCATTTAATAGGCTTTAACTTATACACAATTTTTGCCTTTCAATTTTTTGAATTATGACCACAGTGAGAAACATATCTTATATCAGGATTCAATATCTATGTATACAGAGGTGATTTTCAAACTATTCGATAATCAGTGTGTCATGGACACCCATCTATTAGAACAGGGCCAACAAGAACAAGACCTTAATTTATGTATAACTATATAGCCACCGCATCGATGTCCATTGGCTAACTTCTAATGAAGCTGAAGCTTCAACAACATTTACCCATACTATGAGCAATGCCCTCAGATGTTTTGTTCCGTTCCGGTCTCTTTCTTTTTCTGTTTAAATGCTGAGTGTGACCCACTAAATTGCTTTAATGATTAGCAAAATGCATTGTAAACTGCAGTTTGAAAAACACTTCCCTTGACAATGTGGTTCGTTTTTATTGTAGCAAATTATACATAACATCTTACCATTACAACCATTTTTAAGTGTATAGTTCAGTGTCACTGAGTGAATTCACATTATTGTGCAACCATTACCACTATCGACCTCCAGAACTTTTTCATCTTCTTACCCATTAAACAATAACTGCCCGTTTCTCTCTCCCTCCAGCCCTCAGCAACCACCACCCTAATTTCCGTCTCTATGAACTTGATTCCTCTAGGTACCTGTCATTCTTTTATAAGGCATATGTGTCTGGGAAGTAGAAGATTAAGAATATGGGCGCAGTGACAGAAAGGTGAAACAGGACAAGGAATGAGAGTATAACAGGGTCCTCATCAAAATGCAAAGTGCTCTCATACTTAGATTTGCCAAATGTCTTGTAAAAATCTATTCAAGACCACTGATAAGGAACTCTACTAAGCTACATGAGATAGTGGAATGTTCTATAGAATGTTATCTAAAACAATTGATTATATGATATTTCAGAGGAAACACTCAGCACCAACCATTTTTATTCTCCACTTTTTTCCTTGAGTGGGCCAAGTGCCAATAGTTTGAACCCAACAAGAAACAGCACGTCCAAGAATAGCTTTCAGCCAAGAAACAGGAACAGAGAGAAAATGCAGCTTCCCTTATTCTCAACTCACTGAGTCTATAATGGCTTGTGTCAAACTCGTATACAAACTCTTTTACCAACTTGTATGAGTAAAATGCAGTTTTTACTTTCAAACGCCTGTGACAGATAATAATACTATGTGAATGGAGAACTGTATGACAAAGTCTGATTATATTTCCCGCAGCATATGCTTCTCTTTTTAATCTTGCAAAAAAGTCAATAACACGCTGTTCATAATTCACTGCTTAGCAGTGTATGTTTTTCTTTTAATGTTAGGTAGAAGTCACACTATAAATGTTATCAAGCATTTAGACTTTGTCATTAAGGATATTAGTCCTATTTTGAGATCACGTTTGATAAATACGATGAGAGGGGCTTGTGTGAGAGCTTAGGCAGAATAGAAGCCCTTCCAAGAAAGCAAAATAACAAAGCCCTTCTAGAGACAGGATAGGACCACTATCCAAGGCTTATCATAATCCTATAAGATAAGTAATCAAAAAATGTATTCATATCCCCAATGTATAGGTGACAAATTAAGCATCCCGAAAGCAAAATGTTTATCCAAGTGGCAGAATCCAGACAAACACAGAGATCTTTGACGTTCTGACCTAGTTCTCTCTCTCTCTCTCTCTGGGAAAATATTAATCTTTCTATTTCTTCCACTTGAAAATTGCATACAATTAAATAAATCACATTGTTCACAAATAAATACCATCTTTTGAAATGGTAATTGAGTAATGACCTTTTATATGAATAATAACTAAGAAGATATAATAGGATTAATTTAAACGGTCCTTAAAAAGACAAAAAAAATTTGAAGTAATATTAGTGATCAGGAAACAATATAATTTGCCATAGTCATGAATAATACATTGATTATCTTTCTATGTGCCAGATATATTGTTAGTCATCCTCCCCTATGAGATCTCTTTTAATCTTCACTACAACCCTAAGAAGTTGGTAATATTCTTAACTGAAAATTCTGTATTCAAGATTAAAACTTGCTGAAGAAAGAAATTATAATTGTGACCTTGCTTTCAGAGGATACATTTGACAGCTTTATGCAATTTTTATTTATTAGGGAGAAGCTGCAGATGAGAAATCTTGATTCAATAACAGAAATCAGAAAAACAAGAAAGGGCTTTTTTTAGACACAATGAATTAGTGTTAACAGCTGGATACTGTGGGAGAAAATCATCAAGCACTTGAAAATATGGGGGCAAATACTAAGAAAATTGATTGACCTGACAAGAGTCAGGATGTGATTTGCTACAGTGGTGAAATCTATACAATTTCAAGAGTATGGAGGTTATAAGCAATGATAGGAGCTGAGAATTTTTGGAAGAAGAGGAGGCGTAGTAGCAAACAAAACAAAACAAATATGTTCAGAGATACAAGAGATGCAGGATATACCAGGTGTTTAAATAAATGGGAGAAAAATTGGAGGAGTTTATGGGCAAATGTGTCAAATGCTTCAGAAAGACCCCCTTATGGAGAAAAGTCCCTTGTTCACTGTCAAGAGAACGCTTAAAAGTCATAGGGTCAAAATTAGGAGCTACCTTGAACAAAAGAGATAAAAGGTAATGAGATACCATCTATCATTCTTAGTGTAAGACACCATAAAAGCATCAAAGATCACTGTAGTACACGTCCATTATTAGGAATGTGTCAAAACAATCCCATTTACAATAGCAATTAAAAAAAATAGCTTGGATAAATTTAACAAAGGAGGTAAAAAGCTTTCTTCAATGAACTCCAAAAAACTCTAATGAGAGAGATTGAAGAAGACACAAATATATGGAAAGGCATTCCATGTCCAAAGATTGGAAAAATTAATATGGTTAAAATGACCACACTGCCCAAAGCAACCTACAGATTCAATGCAATCCCTATCAAAAACCAATGACTTCTTACATAAACAGGAAAAATAATTCTAACATCTGTATAGATCCATGAAAGTGCCTGAACAGCTAAAGAAAAACTGAGCAAAAAGAACAAAGCTGGAGCCATCATGTTACCTGACTTTAAAATATACTACAAAGCTACAGTAATCAAAACAGCATGGTATTGGTATAAAATACACATAAACCAACTGAACAGAAAAAATAAGCCAGAAATAGATCAGCAAATATACAACCAACTGATTTTTTTATTAAATACTTACATACATTGGGGGAAGGACAGTCTTTTCAAAAATGGTGTCAAAAAATATGGAAGACCATATGCAGAAGAATAAAACCCCTATCTCTCACCAACAAAAATTTACTCAAAATGGATTACAGACTTACATCTAGGACCCAAAGCTGAAAAATGAATAGAAGAAAACATAGGGGAAGTACTTCAGGACATTCATCTGGGAAAATATTTTATGGGTAAGACTTCAAAAGCACAGGCAACATAAGCAAAAATAGACAAATGGGACTATATTAAACAAAAATAGACAAATGGGACTATATCAAACTAAAAACTTCTGCACAGCAAAGAAAACAATCAACAGAATAAAGAAAATACTTACGGAACAATAGAAAATACGAACTCTGACAATTAAGTTTATGAATTCATCCTAGAAGAAGTGCTCCATACCTTATTGCTGAATATGACTATGGTCTCCTTCAAAGTACTCCCCTTGGGAAGCTATGTACTGATGGCAACACCTGGTCCACCCATCAAATCAATTCTGGAACTCTTTTTCTGGAATGGCCATCAGAACTGTTGTCATATTACCCTTGAAGTCATGAATGTCATCAAATGTCTTCCTTTCAATATTTCCTTTAATTTCAGGTAAAGAAAAATGTCATTGGAGGCTAGATCAGGTGAGTAGGGAGGGTGTTCCAATGCAGTTATTTGTACAGTGCTGCCAACATAAGCTCATGAATGGCAAGTTGATGAACTTAATTGTCAGACCCCAACAAATAACAATGACAGTTAGGATGACCATTCCAAGGGGAGGACTTAGAAGATGACCTTGGTGATATTCAGCAACGAGATGTGGAGCACTTTTTCTAGAATGGTTCATGAACCTATTTGTCAGGCCTCATATTTTCACACTATTTATCCAACAAGAGTCTAATTGTTCAGAATACACAGAAACTCAAGAAACTCAACAACAACCAAAAACACCAACTTTTAAAAATAGGTAAAGGATCTGAACAGACATTTCTCAAAAGAAGATGTACAAATGGCCAACAAACATATACAAAATCTCAACATCACAAATCAGCAGGAAAATGCAAATCAAGATCATAAGATATTACCTCATCCCAGTCAGAATGGCTATTATAAAAAAGATGAACAATAGCAAGTGTTGGTGAGACTGCAAAGCAAAGGAAACCCTCGCACACCATTAGAAGGGATGTAAATTAGTACAGCCATTATGAGAAGCAGTATAGAGGCTGGGCACAGTGGCTCATGCCTGTAATCCCAGTACTTTTGGAGGCAGAGGGGAGAGGATTGCCTGAGCCCAGGGGCTTGAGACCAGCCTGGGCAACATGGCAAGACCTTGCGTCTACAATAAATCAAATAATTAGCCATGCATGGTGGCACACGCCCGTAGTTCCAACTACTTGCAAGGCTGAGGTGGAAGGATCGTCTGAGCCCAGCAGATCGAGGCTGTGATAGCCGTGAGCGTGCCACTGCCCTCCAGCCTGGGCGACAAAGTGATACTCCAACTCAAAACAAAAAAACAAACAAAAAATTCCTTGAAAAATGAAAAATAGAACTACCATCTAATCCTGCAATCCCACTACTGGGTATTTATCCAAAAGAAAGAAAATTAGCATATCAAAGAGATATCTGTACCCTCATGTTTATTGCAGCACTATTCACAAAAGCCAACATATCGAATCAGCCTAAGTGTTCAATGGATGAATGGATAAAGAAAATTAAGGTGAGTGGATTGCCTGAGCCCGCGGGTTCAAGACCCGCCTGGGGAACTTGGCAAGACCTCATCTCTACAATAAATCAAAAATTAGCTGGGTGTGGTAGCGCATGCCTGTAGTTCCAGCTACTTGGAAGGCTGAGGCGGAAGGATCGCCAGAGCCCAGCAGATTGAGGCTGTGGTGGCCGGGAGTGGCCACTGCACTCCAGTCTGGGTGACAGAGTGAGACTCCAACTCAAAAAAAAAAAAAAAGAAAATTATATAATGTATGTTCATTATGTATTTATAACAAAATACTAACCAGCCATAGGAAAAGAATGAAACCTGTCATTCATGGCAACATGAATGAGCCTAGAGGACATTTTGTTAAGTGAAATAAGTCAGACACAGGAATATAAACTCTGCATGTTCTTGCTCATATGTGGGAACAAAAAATGTTGAGCTCATAGAAGCAGAGGATAGAACTGTGGCAACCACAGACACTAGGAAGTTTAGAAGGGGGAGGGAGATAAGAAAAGGTTCTTTAACAGATATAAAATTATAGCTAGATAGGAAGAATAAGTTAGTATGTTTTATAATACTGTAGGAAGCCTATTGTTAACAATAATTTGTTGTATATTTTCTAATAGCTAGAAATGAGGATTTTGAATATATCCTCCAACACAAAGAAAAGATAAATGTTTGAGATGGTTAATATAATACTTTGATTTGATTATTGCATTGTACATATATTGAAATGTCACTCTTTATCCCATAAATATGTATGCATTATGTGGCAACTAAAAATAAAAGAAAAATAGTACTTAGAAAAAAAAGAATGCCTTAGAGAAATTTATTGGGTCTGTTATTTCCAGTGTCAGAGAGCTCCACCGCATGTGTATAACTTGAAACTCCTGTGTCTCTTAACAGTAGTTTCTAAACATCGAAAAACAATACATTTTATTTTTAAAGAATGAATAGCAGAAACAAAATAACTATTTTTTTTCCTGTGGAACATAGATCTGAAAAATATTTTATCCAAAGAGTACAAAAGATACATGAGACAACCAAATAAAAAATATATTAAATGACTGGCAAGACTTACAAGGGCCCCCCAGTGGAATTTATTTATTTAAAATTGTGTGTTTATTCTTAAATGTCTAAACTACAGTCACTACAAAGTACTCCCCATTTGATGCACCACCTGTCCAAGACAATTTGTCCACTGCTCTAAACAATTTTTGAACTTGTTCATTTGGATGTCTTTTAGTGCTTCTGCTGTTTTTGTTTCACCTCTTCCACATGCAAAATGTTTCCCTTTGAGGACTTTTTTCATCTGGGGAAACAAAAAAGAAAGTTGCTTGGGAAGAGATCGGGTGAATAGGGAGGGTGGGGCACGGGGTTCATATCATTTTTGGTAAAAAAAAAAAAACAAAAAAAAACTGCTGAGCACTCAGCATGGTGTTTGCAGGCGCTGTCATAGTGGAAGATCCAGTCACCTGTTTGCCACAACTTGGGATATTTCTTCCGCAAATCATTGTGCAACCATCTCAAAACTTCCAGATAAAAACTTTGGTTGACTATTTGATCTGGAGGAACAAATTCCAAGTGTACTACAAGAAGCCTGCCCTTCAAAAAGATAATTCTGGTTTTTTTGGGGGGATCCCCCTCATATTAGTGAGCGCATCTATTGTTTCTGCTCTAAAGTCAAAAGTACTGACAATGCAGTCTTTGTCTCATGACTAAGGAGAAGTTGTCTTGTGGTTCAACGTCTATCATAGAAAAGAAAATGTAAAAATAGAAATCACCAACAGCAATGTTATAAAATTAACTCTCCAGTAGCACAAAACAATGTCTGATTTCATATAGGATGGATTTTTTTTTTTTTGAGTTGGAGTCTCACTCTGTTGCCCAGACTGGAGTGCAGTGGCCGCTTCCGGCCACTGCAGCCTCGACCTGCTGGGCTCCAGCGATCCTTCCGCCTCAGCCTTCCAAGTAGCCGGAATTACAGGCATGTGCTACCATGCTCGGCTGATTTTTTTTTTTTTTTTTTTTTATTGTAGAGATGAGGTCTCGCTGCCCAGGCGGTCTCGAAACCGCGGGCTCAGGCAATCCACTCACCTCAGCCTCCCAAAGGCGCAGGATTACAGGCCGAGCCACCAAGCCCGGCTATAGGATGGATTTTATACAGATCCTGTGACCTAGTCCAACTTGAAGCATTGTTCATTCTACACACATAAAATAAGAAATTTTTATGATTATAAGCAATAAACTATCAGTAATTGGACATCTTACGTATAAAACAATATTAGTCTAAATCAGCATATGCAGTATAAGTCATCCCATGCTGATACAGCATTTGGGTCAAACATAAACATAATTATTTTTCTAAAATTTTGCTCAATTTGCCATTCTATAGCTAGAGTTCATTAATTTATTTAAATTCACATTTTTATTAATTTCTAAAATCTGCAACAGAACTTCTTTTGTGGCTAGCTAAATGAGTTCTCAATGGCTTTGTTACTACAAACCACCAAGTTACAAATAAAGTACATATATCAGAATAATAACAACAACAAAAATGTCTATCATTTATATAGGTATTGTCACTTTCTATGTGCCAAGGGTTAGTTTACTCATATATACAAACTCTTTTGATACTTATAGTAAGCCTAACAAGAAAACTATGAATCCCATTATCCTTTTCTCAGCAAGCTGAGTAGAGAAATAGTACTAAATTCAGTGCAATTGTTTGCAGTTTCTTAATCAAAATACTCATCATCTTCAACAGACAATGTAGATTATTCCGAGTCCTGGAATATCAGTTCAGTTTTCATCCACGTCAAGACAATAATATAATATCTTTCCATCCTTAAATTAAAAATGTTAACAAGCAACTGACACAAGTGTCCAATTCACTATTAATGTTGCTAACATAGAAGATATTTTGTCCATCTTCAAATATGTCAGTCACTAATTATACACATTTATAAGCATATCTGTCAAAAACTTGCTCTAAACAAAACCATTCTGGTTTACGCTGCCTTCTCACCACTTCAAATTCAGGGAGACTTGAAATAGCTCAGCAAGCACTCTCTCCTCCATTGTCTTCAAGAGAAACAGACAAAAGGATACCCAAGGAGCTCCTACTCATAAGCAGGTATGTGCAAATGTACTCAAGAAGTGGATTGGATAAAGTTCAGAGCAGAGAACCGAGTCAGGAACTTCGTTTTGTATGACAATGATTCTGGATGCCATTTATAGAAATTTCCTGGGTCAAGATTGTTGAGTTCAGTAAAGTTTCTATGAAACAAGCATCTGCATTACTCCGTGGAATCATTATTCCTGGAAGTCATTTAAAATGTAATAAACTCTAGCACCTTTGAAGCAGTTTTAGGTTCCATTTTTCTAAGTGCTTTATACCCATTATCTCATTTAAACCCCACATTAACCCTTTGCACCTGTACCTATTATTAACATTCCTGCTTTTCAAATGAGAAAATTAAGGTACATAGCTCATAATCAGAAGTACCAAGACCCCAAATAACAAAGTTACAAAATTCCAGTAGCATTTGGAAAGTCATCTATATCATATCTACAGCATTCATATTTCTACACAAAAATGATCAAGCATTTTAAAACAGCAAAGCAAGTCTTACTATGCACATTCATAAATAAGCAATTAAGTCCCAAAGTATTATTATATAGCATGAATGTTAATGGTATTCCTAGCGCAGAGTTAGCAATTCTATTTTTATCTGTCCAGAAAAGGATTTAGCTCGCATTTAGGTGATAGACATAACATTTATTATAATCAAAATTTTATTTTATAGAAGATTTAATAATTTCGTTTAAAATAAATAGCCTCTGTAGAAATAAAATGGACAGAATAAAGGCAACATTTTTACATAGAATCTTTGGCCACAATATTCAGCCCCTAAAGAAGTAAACTGTTATTTGTTCAAACATGTTAGTAGCTGGTACGTCTACAAATTGGTACCTCACAGCAACTGAAACCTGTGTCACATACCAGTGAAATTCTATACCTTACCTCATTCATGATTGTGTATATATGTGTGGAGACATTTTATTTTAATTCAAAAGCTCAAATTTCAATGAATATTAAGATCATATCATACTAGATTTAGAAAAACATATTTATGGCTGGGCTCAAGTCTATAATCCCAGCACTTTGGGAGGTCAAGGGGAGAGAATTGCCTGAACTCAGTATTCAAGGCCAACCTGGGCAACCTGGTGAGACCTCGTCTTTACAATATATTAAAAAATTAGCCAGATGTGGTAGTGCACACTTGTAGCTCTGGCTACTTGGAAGGCTGAAGCAGAAGATCACCTGAGCCCAGCAGGTCGATGCTGGGGTGGCAAAGAGAGTGCCACTGCACTCCAGCCTGGGCAACAGAATGAGACTCTGATTAAAAAAAAAGAATACCATATTTATTATTTTTTGTTTTAACAAAAATGCATTCGAAGTGCATTTTGAATTTTTGACAAGCAATTTTTTTCAAAAAGATTCACTGTCCACAGACCAAATGCCAAATACTGATTAATAATTAATATTGTGTGGAGATGATCATGGTAACACCATGACTGTATTGAGTAATTGCTTTACACACAGCATATTTCTGAAGACACCCTAGGTAACCCTCTTTTGTATATCCAGAATGAATACATACCTACAGAAATGGAACATATATTTAGTAGACTAATGTGGAAGGAGCAACTTATTTAATTTTACCTTCTAAAAGTATAACAATATCCACAAATGGAGATCATGGATATATTTTAATATGACAATAATCTATTCATAGACTCCTGAGTTAGGATGGTAAGACTTTACCCTGGATTTCTGATGGCTTCATCTTGGAGGAATTGATCAACTAAATTCATATACTAAATTATTTAGTATCATGTGACAAAAAATACGCAGTACTACTCATAAACATACTTAAGCTATAGTCCCTACAATCAAAACATATAGAGAAAAGGTAACAAGAAACTGAAGATTGACTACTTGGGTGGGAGGCATGGAGAAGATGAAGACCATAGTTGGTTTTCTCCACATTGTAGTATGTCCTGGCAAGGCACATGCATGATCTTTACTTTTGTATTTTATACTGGCCACAATATGTAGCCACCAGATAAATAATCATTTGTCAAAACAGATTAGCCACCGGCACTTCTACAAACGGGTGCCTTCCAGCAACTGAGACCTGTGTCACACACCAGTAAGATTCTATATCTTACCTGATTTATAGACTCCTGTGAATGAAATGTATACTAACTAGAAAAATGGTTCATAATTGTGTTTAAATGTGGTACACCCCACCACCACCACCATATGGAAGACACCCGTAGTAATTCTACCGTAAACACTAACCTTAAAAGATGTTTAGGGTTTAGATAAGCTGGTGAACAAAACATGTGGGAAGACATGATGGTAAAAATAGGAGGAAAAGGTCACGTTGTTTCGCAGGCAATTGAGGTTGTCCATTATTTTCAAAGCCTTTACGTTTAGGCAAAAGAGCTCAGCCTCCCAGGAAGAAAGCAACCCTGAAGGACTTGGTCTGGAAGTAGTAATGCAAGATGGGGTTAAGGAGGGGAAGATAGGGATCCGTGAGATCTGTATTGTCACAGTAGCAGTATGGTCTTACATCCTTACATAATGCCTATAGGACAATATGCCATCAGTAAATGTTTATTGCATGCAGGCAGAGATGAACAAACAATGATATCAGGATGCAAAGATAGTCTGGTAAAGGCATCTAGAGATAGTGGTTATGGGAACTAGAGTCGCAGATGATGTGAAAGCACACAGCTTGAAAGTGTGTGTCCATAAGACTGTTATAAAGAGGCAGAAAGCACTTCTGTGTGCAGTCTCTAAAGTCAGGCTGCCTGGATCCGAAGACAGCCGTGATACTTAACCGGTTAGTTAACCTCAGGCAAGTTATTTAACCACTGTGAGCTTATATTTTTTCTCATATTTAAAATCATTATAGTTATAGTACCTTCCATATCTTTAAAATGCCATAAGACTAGTACCCATCTAATAAGATTACAGTCTTTGGAATTAGAAAAGTAAAGCACATAACTGTCTTCACATAATGAGCATCAATAAATGTTAGTTATCATTCTTGAGGTTTTCATTTTCTTTTTTCCCTTAGTTACTTTTTTGTGAAGATTGTTCTTTCATATGGAAAGATTGTTCTTTCAGATGTAGTTGACCTAGTCTCAGGGCATTTGTTGTAATAAAACTATGTCGTACATAGCTCTTTGCTGAAAGAAAAATACAGGCACTGATGATTGACTAACCCATGATTCTCAAAGAATCATGATTTAGGAAATGTTTTAATTTTTTAAAAAGTATTACTACTATAGCATTTTAACTGACAATAATATTGAGTTCTCTTCTTAATTTTATATCTCAGTTTTTTGTCCTAAGGGAAAACTAACTTTTACCTGTGGTTGAGCATAGGAAAGCTTCTTGGGCAGTATCCTTGTGAAACTACCTCACTCTCTTGTTAACACTACAAAGTACAAGGCCTGGTGCCTGGTGACTTATACCTGTAATCCCGCCATTTTGAGAGGCCGAAGTGGGAGGATTGCTTGAGACCAGGAGTTTGAGATCAGCCTGGGCAACAGAGTGAGATCTTGTCTCCACTAAAAAAAAAAAAAACTTTGAAAAACAAATAAAAACCTTAAAAAAATTAGCTGGGTTTAGTGGCCCATGTCTGTAGTCCCAACTACTCAGAAGGTTGAGACAGAAGGATCGCCTGAGGCCAAGAAATCGAGGCTGTGGTGAGCCAGGACCATGCCTCTGCACTCCAGCCTGGGCCAAAGAGTGAGACCCCAACTCATTAAAATTTTAAAAAAGGTACAAAGTACAAGCCCATCTCAGCTTTAACAGCCACGCCTGCCACAGAAAGGGGCTCTCAATGACTCCAAGCACAAGTGAGATCATCAATGGGCCACCATTTCCAGGTTATGATTTCTATGCAACTTCCTAATCCCACAATTTTTTCTGCAGACATGACTAACCCCCCTTCCATACCTGCCAGAGAACGACAGGAGTGTGTTGGAGTTACCTTGGGGATCACACTTTCTCTCCCATGATCTTTGCCATCTTAGCAAAGCCTTCCCTTGTCTAAAGTTTACTGTTTCTATTCCTGTATAATGTACAGTTTTCCCAAATACTGATAAATATCAGGAAGCCATAAAATACTTCTTCAAAATAAACCCTGCCCAACATTTAAAAAACTTATACCTCCATGGTTTTCGGTGTATCAAACTTTAACCTAGCTTCCTAAAATGAGTTCTACTCTTTTTCTAATGGGAGAGAAATTGTTTTAAAGGAGGCTTGACCATTACTTTGGGTTTCTTTTTTTTTCAAAGAGATATCTAAGCCTTTAGGTCATGACTCCTGTGTTTTTAAATATAGACATTTCCATTTATTAGGTACACTTAAGGAGAATAAATGCTTCAAATAAAGAATAGATAACTAGGAACGGCAGTGTGGTAACCGAGAGAAAATTAGACTTACTGTTTTATACAGTATGATTCCTATTACTTAAAAGGATGATTGACTAACCAATGGTTCTCAAAGAATCATGATTTAGAATATTTTTTAATTAAAAAAATATTACTACTATAACATTTTGACTGACAATACTACTGAGTTCTAATAACAACTAAGCATTAATAAAATTTAGATAGACAATGTGGCGGAAATAGCTAGTTATCACCCAAAGGTTTGTATGCCTCTTCAAGTTTCAGAGTTGTACCTTTAAAGCAGCTGCCCAGCTAAAGACTCCATTTCCCACCTTTCTTTGTGTCTTGGTGGGGTCATGTGACTAATTTCTGGCCAATGGAGTAAGATTAGAAGTGAGAGGTATCCCGTTTCCAGGCCTGGATCATAAGAATCTGCTCTACAATTCTCAGTGATCTCTCTTTCTTCCCTCCATTAGACAGTTGGAAGTATTTGCCTAAAGTCCTTCTTCAGTGAGAAAGAAGGAATTGTTCAGCTAATCTGTGTTTCTGGAAGATTGGGTAGAACTGAGACCAATCGACCACCATTCTTGTCACTGTCAAGTGGGTGGGAATAAGCTTTTATATTGTGTCAACCTATTGAGATTTGGTGGTTTATTTTTTTTTACAAAAGCTAGAGCAAACTTAACTAATACATGTAGCCAGATTACTAGACAGTACTACAGTAAAGAAAAACTATACACCGAGGGTGCCAAAAAAAGTTTACACATTTTAAGCAATGTTGCCTATGTATTACTTTTAGTTTGCTTTCATCAGAAATGTCTGGATGCTGATGGTAATCACTTTGAGCACCTCTTGTAATTGCAGAAGTCAAACATGATGTCTATTCTTCATATTATGTTATTGGTAAATATTGAGTATTACAATTTTATAGTCTTTTCCTTTCTTAAAACGTGTATACTCTTTTTGGCACCCTCTGCATTTATGCTATGTAACTTACATCTAAAAAAAATTCCTTAAAAAATGAGGTTTTTAAAAGACAGTGTCAACAGATTAGCACACAGATATTAGTTATTGGTAATAATATTACACACAAATATTATTTTGATAATTTGGCTAACATTTACTGAGTGCTTGCAATGTGCCATTCTACATGCTGTATCACATTTCATTTAATTCAGAAAAACCCTACAGTTGAAGAATATAAAGCATAGTGATGTTAAGTGACTTGCCCAAGATTAAAAAAGTATTAGCTGGCAGAAAAGGAATTTAAAACATTCCATCAATTGGAAGATTATTGTGCAATTTATGAATAAGGAGAATATTAAGAAACCATACAAACAAAGCAACCTTGTAAGTTCTTTGCTCATTCAATTAAGAAGTATTTATTTGCACGGCATGATGACATTCAAGGACTGTGGGAAAATAAAAATATGTAAAGGCCATGGACCATGACATAAGCATATTAAAAACTAGTTGGGAACATAAACCATGTATAAAAATAACTACAACACAATACAGTATATGGTAAATGTCCTATAATATAGCAAAACATTGTGAAACTTCAGATGAAAAAGGTCACTTTTAGCAGGGAGTCAGAGCATACTCTTTGTAGAAAATAACACTTAATCTGGCCCTTTCTGAATGAGTAGAATTCAATAGGCAGGAGTGGGAATAAAGCTTTTCATGTGGACACATAACCATCTATAATCAAGGACAGAGAATAGATAAGCAAAGAGCTGGAAGGACAAGGTTTTGGGAATACAGCTAAAATTTTGACTTTACTAAGCAGTTAACGGAAGCCATCAGTAAACGTTCTATACTAGGTAGGTATAGTGATTGCATACGGGTTGAACTAGAGGTATGCTGTAATGAGTGTGAAGAGCCTCTTTTGTCCCCCATTTAGTATCCTATACGAGATGTGTTGTGGCTATAAAATTAATGATAGCAATAAAGCCGAATCAAACATCTCACAGGGCCAATACCATATGTCACTTAGCAGTATGATCGAAACTGGACTGGAGATTTCCAGAAGACAAGACCACTTCAGCACAGATGCAACTCTCAGAAACCTTAAAACAAAACTTGCCCTTACAAGAATAACTGAAACTTTCTTTATGAAAGAAGCACTTGGTAACTGACTGTACTGAATACAGGTTAAAGAAAGAGAGAAGAGTCCTTCAAACTTTGAAGAGTCTCTAGACAGAGACCTTCCCAGCCAGGTGGTCATTTGATGTCCACATTGGGTCTAGCCCATGCCACTGGCCTTCTGCCACTACTTGCTTTATAAGAGTACTACTGGAATAAACTGTGTGAGCATCAGATGGTGTCTAAGACTCAGGTTTGACATAATTTGACTAAAGGGTAGAAATCACACCTGAGGAAGCTGGTTAACTAATACCACCCAAGACCTCCAAACATGACATCCCATGTTAGAGTAAGGGTCATTTTCTTTTGTACTTTATCTTTCTTTTCAATAAATGTTTACTGAAGACAATTTAGAATATACAGATAATTTTTTTTAAATGAAAAATAACCTCTTAACTTGTTTGTTATTATCTCCTTCCCTAATTTCCCTTGAAAATATAAACCAAAAAAAACAAAGATTTGCAAAAATAGTATCAAGCAATACTTAATGTTGTGTAAACTACTTTTTAAATTTCATCATTGTAATGGTTGCACAGCATTCCATCAATAGACTAGATCATAATGTACTTAATAATTCACAATTATTAGAAAATTAGATTGTACTCAATTTTTGACTATCATTATTAACTGTGACAAATAGTCCATTTTGAAACTTTGCCAATTTCATGTTCAAAAATAATCTCGTTGCTTTATTTTTCTCTTCTTTGATTATCAGCAAGTTGAACTTTTTCTATATGTTTTCACAGTTAGTATGTCTTCCTAGTGAATTGACTACTCATGTATTTGCTGTTAATAAAATTATCTCTTTCTTACTTATTTTTCTAGGAGTGCTTTATATAGTAAGACTATTGATCTTTTTCTGTCATATATATTGCAAACCATATCTTAGTTTACCATTTATCTTTAAATTAATTTTTGATATTTCTGGTATACTAAGTCTCTCAATATTCAGGTAAGTAAATCTACCAATTTTTTAAAATGAATTTTCCTTTAGAAAATGTCTTCCCAGTAACAAGAGTATGGTAAATATTAGCTTATAGTTTTTACTAGCATTTTAATTATATATTTACATGTTTAACGCTCCTCCTTCTAGCTAAAACTACATATTCTTCCTGTTTATCTCCACCACCACCAATTGTTCTGGTAAAACTACCAGTGAGGTATGGAAATTAAAAATATGGGCGCACAGAATGGGAAAAAATATTTGCTGACTGTATACTTGACAAAGGTCCAACATCTAGGATCTATAAGGAACTCAAACGTACCTAAAGGAAAAAAACAAACAGCCCCTTTAAAAAGTGGGCAAAAAACATGAATAGACACTTCTCAGAAGAAGATATACGGGCAGCCAATAGACACATGAAAAGTGCTCAGCCTCACTCATCATCAGAGAAATGGAACTCAAAACCACATTGAGATACCACCTAACCCCAGTAAGAATGGTCATCATTAATAAAACAAACAACAGATGCTGGTGAGGATGCAGAGAAAAAGGAACGCTTCTGCTGCTGGTGGGAACAGAAACTAGTGCAACCTCTTTGGAAGATAGTGTGGTGATTTCTGAAAGAGCTAGAAACTGACCATCCATATGACCCAGCAATTCTCCTATTGGGAATATACCCAGAGGAACTCAAATCATTCTACAAAAAGATACCTGCACAAGTATGTTTGTTGCCGCTCTATTCACAATGGCAAAAACATGGAACCAACCATGTTGCCCATCGAAGCTGGACTGGATAAAGAAAATGTGGTACGTATGCACAATGGAATATTATGCAACCATAAAGAAAGACAAATATATAGACATCGCAGCAACTTGGATGGATTTGGAGTCGATCATACTCAGTGATCTATCACAGAAACAAAGAGCAGAGTACCATGTGTTCTCACTTATAAGCGGAACTTGAACAATTATAATACTATAAGAAAGCATTTGGCAGTAATGGTAAACTGTCAGGGGAGGGGATGGTGGGATTGGCAGTTGAGGGAAACTGCTAGGGGAGGAGGGGTATACCTAATCAACAAGGTTACCTGCATAATCAATGTTTGTATACCTAACCCTGAATTGTAACCCATATCTTTATAATAAAATAGTAATAATAGTAATAATAATAATAATAATAATATGGGCTCTACAGTCACAATTCTTGAGTTAAATCCTGGTTTACTTACTGACTTGTGATCATGAGAAAATCATTTTACTTTTCTGTATGTAAGTTTCTTCATCTACAAAACGTGGATAGTAAGTGTACCTATGACATATGATTGTGCTTTGTTAAATCATGTAAAGCATATGATAAGTTCTCAATAATGGTTATTTTTATCATTGTTGAGACATTCATTTACTATACACCAGCACATTCCAGGGCTTGTGGTAAATATTCAGGCACATCAATACACTAACAGGTCAATAATCCGCCCTAAGGAAACTTGCATTCTAGAAAAGGCTATATATTGTATATAAACAATAAGCAGAATAATAGCAGAGTGTGACTATTTCAGTGAGGGGAAAAAATGCAATAATATGATAGAGTGCAAAGGGCTTGGCCAAGGGAAAAAGGGCAAGAGGCAGTCAGCCGAGAAATCTGAAAAATAACATCCATGCCTAAGGGAACAAAAAGGAATAGGCCTTGCAATGAGAAAAGGTATGGGCATATTTAATAAACATAAAAGAAAATGACTAGAGTGGTGTGGTGAGCAAGGTAGAGAATGGTGCAAGATAAAGTTGTTGAGGAAGCAAGGGTCCCATGATGCAGGGCCTTGTGAACCAACTTAAAGAGTTCATATATATTCCACATTCAAAGGGAAGACGTCGAAGGGGTCACAACCAGAGGACAGTGTGGTTAAACTCTGCCTGAATCTGGTCAAGATCTGATTTAGGTTTTTAAAAAGGCATATTGGTTGTTTCAAGAAGAATGCTTTAAAATAGGATGAGAGTAAAAGTAAGAAGCACATTTAGAAGGTGTGGTAGACAGAGTAATACTCCCCCCTCTCCACAAAGATGCCCACATTCCAATTCCCTGTGAATATGTTATCTTACATGCCAAAAGGGACCTTGTATATGTGATTAAATGAAGGATTGAGATGGAAAGATTATCCCTGGATTATCTGGGTGGGCTCAGTGTAATTACAAGGGTACTTATAAGAGGGAGGCAGGAGGTTCAAAGCCAGAAAAGGGAATATTAAAATGGAAACAGAGAAAGAGTTTGAAAGATGCTATACTGCTGGCTCTGAAGGTGAAGGGCAGACCCACAAGCCAAGGAATGCTGGTGGCTTTTGGAAGCTAGAAAAGACAAATAAATAGATTTTCCCTACAGCACCCAGAAGGAACAAAATCCTGCTTAAATCTTGATTTTAGCCCAGTGAAACCCATTTTGAATATCTAACATTCAGAACTATAAGATAATTAATTTGTGTTGTTCTAAGTCACTTAGTTTGCAGCAATTTGCTGCAGCAGCAACAGAAAACACAGTATACTTTAGCATTTCACTAGTATGTTAGTGTTTCACATGTTAATGTCATGGGGTAGAGTAGTTTGGCAGAAATAGCAGAAAAGTGGATATATTTTGATACAGTTTTTCTAAAAAGATCTGATAGAGTAGGTATTGGATTAGATCTATAAGTTTTGACTTGAACAAGTAGGTAAATAATGATAATATTTATTAAATTGGGAAGATTGTAGAAGAAACAGGTTTGGCAAAGAAGGAGATCAAGAAAATGAAGAGTTGTGTTTTGAAAGTGTTAAGTTTCAAATGCCATTTAGATATTCAATAAGAGATAAGAAGTATGGATATATTTATCTGGGACTCAGTAGAGAGGTAAGAGTCAGTGAAAAAAATTTTAGTGATAGATTTTGAGAGTCATTGGCATTTAGATAGCATTTAAAGCTATGAGACTAGATAAAATTATTTATAATGCAATAAGTTGTTGTGCATCTGCTTTTCTAAAAGCTGGGCATATGGCAGTGAACAAAAGTACTGTCCCTGTTTTCATGGAGTTTTTATTCTAGAGGAAGAAGATTAATAAACCAAGTGAGTAAATAAAAGTACAGGAAGGGGTAAGCAGGATAGTCAAAATAAAACAAGATGGTGTGGGTCTCAGGTCATTTTAAATAGTGCAGTTGGTAAAGGTCTGTCTCGGGGATTGACAAGATATATTAGGGGAGGGAAGCATCCCTAGATTGGGAGTCAGAGATGTCTTTATTGAGAGGAATTTAAAGTGAGACCGGATGTGAATAAAAAGGAGGTAGACACACTTATTGTTGGATTTATTGTCCTTCTTTTCCTATCTGAGGAACACTTGGAGGACAAAGATATTGCTTATTTTTTTGTATACAAAGGGTCTGGCACTGAGATAGCTATTATTGTGATATCTATTATAATACATATGTTTTTTTTAAATTATAAGCAAATAATAAGTATTTATCATCTATGAAGTTTGGAAGACCAGAAGAAAGCAAGCTATATTGTTGCTCTTTACAGTAGGTCACAACATACTCAAGAGACACAGAAACACAGTGATTGAGATGGTAATATATGAAGCAACACTATATGTACTGCTATATGATATCCTACATGAAGACATCCTGATATAGGCCCTACAAAATAGACTTAGATTAAGAAGACAAGGTTGTTAAACTTCGTGCATAATCAGATTAGGGACCTTAGCTTCTTAATCTTAATCACTTAATCTGTGAAAAAAAAGGTATCTTCCTGTCCTACATGCATGTGACAGGGCCTAGTCAGTCACCAAGTGATAACAACAATAATAATTACTATTATTACAGTGAAAATAATATTCAAATAATATGTCCCAATTATTATTCAGATAATATTTTTAAGACCCAATATGTCAAAATGTGCTATAGAAATAGACACTAAGTGCTGAGGAACTTATATGGTTTTGACTTACTGGAAATCCTGAACATATACAATCAATTCTTAGAGAAGAATTTCTTCCCTCCGAGAGAGAGTTTTTTATTTTTTTTCTACTCCAAAGGTCATCTTAAAGTTAGTGCTTTAAGGTCATCTTAAAGTTAGTGCTTTTCTATGTTAAGAGGCAACTAGGTATGCCCTGGGTCTTTAAAAACCGATGCCATAACTCTTTCCAGTTCTGATGCTGATTAGTGTGGCACAGAGCAGCCATAAAAAGGCCACAATGAGTGAATTTTAGCAAAAAGCAATAACAGTGATATATTTAAATGGCCAAAATAAACATAAATCAGCTACCTCAGAATGACATATTGACACAATTCAGTGATCTCCTCAACCAACCTCTGCCTTCCTCCAGGGGTTTTGTTTTCCCCCAATGCTCCAAAGTCATTCTTAGAAACTTTAAATCACAGTGACAGCTCCAGGGAGCTGCTGCTATTCAGTTACCCTCATTCCTTGCTTCTATCATCCTTCAGCAACACCCAAGGCTGCCAACTAGCCAACACAGACACTCCCAGGTGCCCAGCATCAGCAGCATCATCCTTTCTCATAACTCAGAAGCAAAAAGCCTGCCATCCTCACCATCACAACGGAATCCAAAACTCCATCCATTGGGACTTTCAGCCAATTGACTCAGATCATGCTTCCAAAGCTTCGGCTTTCTCTTTCTCTTTCTTATTCTTCATTATATCTTCAACTCATTCTATCTGTTCTGTATTATCACAACTGTCTTTTTTTTTAATCAGATGGAATCTGTCAAACCCCATGCCATAAACACTGTTCACATGTGTATAGTCTTTTACCTGTGCTTAAGAGGTAAATGTGCCAATACAATCACTCACTTGGGGTAATTAATATAACCTCTCAGGTCCTCAATGTTCTTATCGGGAAAATCAGAATAAAAGGAACTACAGTGAGTAGGTTTTAAACCTTTATTAAATGCAAGATCTTTTCTTCAACTGTTATTATCTACAGACATATAGAATACAGCCCTCCAAAAGACAACCGCTCTGAGGCAGATTGGAATGAAATTTCAGGGCGTTCCCATGTGAAAGCATCATCACACATCCTTATGGTGCTCCTGAGATATTTCCAGCTCACAAGACCCCAAGGAACACATACATGACAGTCTTTGAACAAAGTAATCAGTAGGCCCCATTCTAGCTCTAATATCCAAAGACTCCATGTAAAACAGCTATATAGTAAGAAAGTTTGAGTGGTAACAAGACTATAATATTGCTGAGTGTCAACTTTTACTGAAATGCCCCGTAAACAGTACCTCATTCAATTTCCCTTAGTAATACTGTCATATTTATGTTTACCAATGAAAAGACTGAGATTCAGAGAATAATTTTACTTATTTTGTAATAGGCTAAAAAGAAACCCTTATTTATTCCATTGTTACATATTGCATCTAAACCAGATCATGACTTCCTAACCTAGTCCTCATTCAGCTGTTATTATTGATGAATTGAATTATCTTCCATATTTTATTGTGAACATGCTCAATAAACTGTTCCTATTTTATTGGTAATATGCTCAATATATGTGAACTATTGTGGCTGCTTGCATTTACTTATATTAGTGAACAATAGAACGGTAGGAAGGAGTAAGTCTGTGTAGAGTACTGAGAAGTAATAATTTTGACTTCCAGAGAAACAGAAAAGATAGCATTGATACATTTATAAAGTTAAATGGTTATCAAAATTTAATAGTTTTAAATGCACTAGAATATGTGTGATTACCCAAAAAGTATTGTTTCAAAGGAAATATTTTTAATTTATTTTGTCCCATCCAAAACCATGAAGTTCATAAAATACATTGGATTTATCTTTCCAATGGGAAAATGTGAAGATAAGCAAATTCAATCTCTTCTCTTTTAATTGGTTGAATTCCATATCCTTGGAGTAGCTCTTATGTAAATCTATATATTTCTGGATAATTATAGAAATAGTATTTATTGTGGAAAACATGGTAGGGGTCTGAACACAAAAACTTCTTAGACACTGTATTATCATTCCCTGTTTATCAGCTTATATCTTTTCTTAGATTCTATGCTATCTTTGCTCTTTTTCCCTCTGCCAGATGTTCAAGGGTGAATTATGCAATTCAGAATCCAAAATTCCACTACGTCCAGATGCCTAATTTGCTAACTATTCACCTGTTGAAAACACATGCTTACTAGCTATGACATAAAGACTACAGCTCAGAACAGTTTCTGGTTTCCATTACATGAATTGACACTAAGAATCTGCTAAGTGTCCTAAAAGGCATTTTTCAGTGCCCAGTCCCATGCAATTTTATAAATTCACCAACATCTGAAGGGAGAAAATGTTCCCCAAAAGTTCCTCATTGTTTATTTTTATTTTCAAAATCTATAAACAAGTTTGTGGAATAATAATAATCTTTATTTAGTCTATAAATTTTGTTAAAAGTTTAGCTGATCTTGAAAAGAGCCACTCTACCATATCCCAAAAAAATTTGTTTTAATTTTAAAGACGTTTTCATAGTCATTTTTGAATTCTTAAAGAAAATTTCATTACATCAGTTTCTCCTGCCCTAGTAGTTACCAATACCCCTCATTCCATCAAGGATTCAATTACACTGTAGACCAAGGATTATATAATGACTCACCTGACCTCTCAGAATTTCTATGAAAAGTTTATAAAATGGTGATGTGGGCGTAGGAAGGAGAAGATAATTGAAACAACAGGATACCAATAATTAATACTACATTCTGTCTTAACATATCCAAAAACTGTGGGAAATATAAGCTAAGGTTAACCATAATAATTCTATCATTGATTTTTTTCTAACTCTAATAAGCAGTAATAGTGTGGTACATTTGTATGCATGTATGTATTTATATATTTGGCTCTTTCTCTTTAGGAATTCCTAATATTCAGAATAATATCTGTCAGAGTAAAGAAAACAAAAGGAAGAGGAAGAAAAGGAATAAAAGAAAGGGAGGAAGGGAAGAGGAGAGAGGGAGGGAGAGGAGAAAAGAGTGAGAGGGAGAGGGGAAAGGAGAGAGGGAAAAGAAGAGAAAATAAATCAAGCTTCATTATACCACATTTTGTTTTAGTCCTACTAAATAAAGTACTGAGTATTTGATGACTCTGTGAATATATGAATGGGAAAACAAAATGAAAAGGACTGCTTGAAAAAGGTGATGGATTCTAGTCCAAACTTTTTTCTCTAGCTGGAATACTCAAAAAACTCACCTGACCTCTCAGGATTTCATATGTAAAAGAAATGAGACTAAATGAACTGGAATTCTAGCACTCATATTCTATGAGATTTTTTTCTAAGGCATGCATGTAAAGAGTCTTGTTTTTTGTTTTGAAAACACTATGCAATCAATGGATGGTTGCATATGCGGAGACCCCACAAAATAGAATGTATTTATTAAAATTGTTTATTTATTCTTACATGTTTAAGCTTCCATCACCTTCAAGTACTCTCCGTTTGATACACTATACCTATCGAGATGCTTTTCCCACTGTTCAAAACAGATTTTGAACTCATCAATTTTAATGCTTTTTAGTGCTTCTGCTATTTTTCATTTTACCTCTTCACACTGGCAAAATGTTTCCCTTTGAGGACTTTTAAATCCAGAGAAACAAACAAAAAGTTGCTTGGGCAAGATGCGTGAATAGGGAAGGTGAGGCTCAGGGATCATTCTTTTTTGGTCCAAACTGCTGAACACTCAGCGTGGGGTGGGGAGGTGCATTTTTACATCCCCCATCATGAAATGGGTAAATGCATTAAAAGCATCTCCAAAAAAACAAAAACAAAAACAAACACAAACATTCATTGAAGCCCAATGCAGCCTCTCACAACAACGCTAACTGGTCCACTGATGCCAATGGGTTCCTCGTATACTCACCCAGTGGGGGAAGCCTATACTACAAGGGGCCTGCCCTCCAAAAAATAATTCTATTTTTTGGGAGGGGTTCCCCCAGTATATACATTAAACTTTGAGAGGACATCTGTACCTTCCCTAATTGGTTGGTGAGAGAGGTAGCTTTTTTCCTTGCTTTCACACATGAGGTATTCATTCAAAAATTTGCTCCTCTTTTTCTCTTTTCTAAAGACATACTACCTATAAAGTTGACACTTCATTTGATAGAGCTGTACACACATAAGCTGTACACACATTTACACATAAGGTGTAAATGTCTCCTAACTTACTTTCCCTAGCTAGAAAGCAAAATACTTCATATTGATAATTAAGTATTTACAATACAGGTTAATGACATGAAATTTGCAAAGTTTTTCTTATATGGCAGCTATTTTTATTGGCTATTTTTAATAGCTAACATAAGAAGTGATAGCCGGGCTCGGTGGCTCAGCCTGTAATCCCGCGCCTTTGGGAGGCTGAGGTGAGTGGATTGCCTGAGCCCGCGGGTTCGAGACCCGCCTGGGCAGCGAGACCTCATCTCTGCAATAAATCAAAAAATCAGCTGGGCGTGGTAGCGCATGCCTGTAATTCTGGCTTCTCGGAAGGCTGAGGCGGAAGGATCGCTGGAGCCCAGCAGGTCGAGGTTGCGGTGGCCGGGAGTGGCCACTGCACTCCAGTCTGGGCGACAGAGTGAGACTCCAACTCAAAAAAAAGAAGTGATTAAGAAAACAAGACATGCCTACAATTAAGTAAAAGTACTGTTCCAGAATCTAAATAGGAGTTTTCACCTTTTTGATAGTCTTCTCGGTGCTATCTTTTAGCAAACAAGATTGCAAGGAAGAAAACAGGTAAAGAAGGAAGGGAGGGAGGGACTGAGAAAGAGAGAGAGATTCTTAGAAACAAGTGCTGTTTCAGAGCTGTTCTAAGAAACTATCTCTGTATCATTTGGACAGTGACTTATATTGACATAAAATTAAAAGTAAGAACTCTCATTAAAAAAACATTTATTCTGTATCCTTACAATTCCACCAGCACCTCTCCAAGAGAACATTAATTAGAACAATGTATAAGTGACTTTATTAAATTTAAATTCACAGAACATTTTTTAAAAATTAACTTGTCTGTTGTGCCTCAAAACTTGTTCCAAAAACAAGAAATGAGAATTCTTAACTCAGTTCAACAAATGTCAAATGATTTTTTTTATCCCTGTAGAGATTTTAGTTCACAGGGCATTTTTTTAGGCCTTATCACCTTTGAGTTTCAAAAATCTACCTCTGGGGTAAATTAAAATCATTAACCCTGTTTTATAAATAATTACAGTTATATTAGTATGTGATTAAATGAATTGATTTAAGTATGACCTAAGATAGAAAACCAATGAAAATATAAAGCAACAAATGGAAGAAATTTTATGATAGACCTCATGAACAATCTGTTTTTGAAATATTTAGCAAATAATTCCTCATTCATTCTGAAGGGTTCATTTACACTAAAATATAAAATTAATTTGATAACTAATTCAAGCTGTGACTACTATAGGTAAAAAATGTTCATCTTTCTCGTCACTGAAGATGACAAAAACATGAATTCAAAATATTGAGGAGTGGTTCTCACCCCCTAAATCTTGTAACGTCAGATTCAAAAGAAATCATCTATTTTGACACTCATCAATGCATGTGCTCATTTACCGTGAGATCTTAAATAGCATTAAATTGGCAGCATCCCAAGTAGTAAAGGAAAAGAATGATGTAGCTTACATGTCTGTCCCCCCATTCCAATCTGATAAATCTTCAAAAACATCTAAATAGTCTAAGTCAGAATAAAAACTCAACTATGAAGAGTCAGAATGCAGAGAAAGAAAATTTGTGCAAAACTAAGAAACCATTAGATAGGGAGAAATATTCATTCACAGGGCACCTTTCTGTTAAATGTCACTTCCTCTGAAGATCCCCTCAACTTTTCAGATGCAGAAACTATTCTTTCTCTTGAATTTGTTCCAGTGAGGTTCAGGTCACCAGACGCTTAGAATATTACATGATAATTTTGTTTACAAAGTTTTTCTTTCCCACATGATTAGGAAATGCTTAAAAGCAAGCACTTAGTCCTGACTTTTATATTCCTGGAGCCAACATGCTGTCTAGTGGGTAGTATATACATCCATACGTATCAATATATAAACAAGTAAATGAATGATTCATGTTGAAGAAAACACAAGTATATTCTTTAAGAAGCAGAGCCTAACCAAGAACAGAAAAAGAGCCAGAACTATAGCTGAGGTACATTTTCAAGGCATTTCAAGTCTTCATGAGTGATTATTTCAACTACTCACTTATTCCACGTGTTATCCATAGAGTTCTTATCTAATTTAATAAATAGCATGGCAGTTATTTTTTATTTTCTACAAATAAATTGATGGTGAGCAAATGCACAAAAAACTCATTGATGACTGGGTGCAACGGCTCACGCCTATAATCCCAGCACTTTGGGAGGCAGAAGTGGAAGGATTGCCTGAGCCAATGGGTTCAAGACCAGCCTGGGAAACTTGGCAAGACCTCATCTCTACAATAAATCAAAAAACTAGGCAGGCATGGTGGCGCATGCTCGTAGTTCCAGCTACTTGGAAGGCTGAGGAAGAAGATTACCTGAGCCCAGCAGGTTGAGGCTGCGGTGGCCATGAGCGTGCCACTGCACTCTACCCTGGGCAACAGAGTGAGACTTCGACTCAAAAAAAAAAGTGAAAAAAAAATCATTGAAAATTGTGTAAAAGAATATTTTTATTTTATTCTTAGTGTATGAAAATAAGCATAATATCTGTATAACTTTTTTCTGTTACACCAGCTTTAAACGTTTTATAAAAACATTCCAAAACGCGCATCTTTGGATCAAGGCCAATGTCAGTACGCTATATTTAACTGAATAAATTTCAATGCAGGTACCAATTAACTTTGCTATCTAAGTGCTCAAGGTCTCCAGGTAGGCCACAAACACAGTTTCAATCCTGGGGAAATGACTCAACTTCTGAGAACTTCTGTTTGCAAGTCAGTAAAATAAGTAGTTGTACCACATAACCTCCCAGTTTCTGTCCTGCTCTTAGCATTCTGTATTGGCATAAATCCTCCTTAAGAATGTTAGTATAAACTTATCAGTCCTTGAAACCACCAGCAAGTAATCATAGTCTTCCTTCTACCATCAAACCCATCAGGTCCTTCAATGTTCATATTCTATCAGCGAGAATCCAGGCATGAATGTTTAGGGGGAAAGAGGGCACGGAGTGTGGGGAAGGAGTTTGAGAATAATACAGAAAAACCTGAGATAGGACTTGGGCATGAGTAAACAGGAACCAGATGCCAAAAGCCACTGTGGTGAGTGTTGGTCCCTAAGGTACTCAACCCCTAGTGCTCACAACCCTATAGAATCTTCTCCTTTTGAGTGTGTGTGAGAGACCTGTGATTTGCTTCTAACCCGTAGAAGCAAAAGTGATGGGCTGTCACTTCATGATTACGTTATACTATTTAAGATTGTCTTGCTGGCAAACTTGCTTTAAGTTTTCTCTTCCTCATCAGCTGTAAAGAAGCAAGTTGCCATGAAGGGGAAATGGACGCTACAGGGAACTGCCAGTAGCCTCTAGGAACCGAGAGAAACCTAGGTCCTATCACTGCAAGGAAACAAATTCTGCCAATAACCTGAGTGAGCTTGGAAACCAATTCTAATCCGACTGGGCTTCTGATGAGACTGCAGATCTAGCCAACATCTGGATTGCAGCCAGGTGAGACCCTGAAGCATTGAATCCAGCGATACCATGCCTGGACTCCTGACCCACAGAAGTCACGAGATAATAAATGTGTCTTGTTTTAAGCTGCTAATTTTGTGGTCATTTCAAATGCAGTAATAGATAACTCATACTGCTATGAAGGTCATGTTGGTCTTTCCATGCCTAAATTTTTTTGTAGGACATTCATTAGCACCATACAGTTAGGTATGTAAAATACATACTGATCTACGTTATCTTCTCTAGCAAAACAACAATAGATACAACTATTTCTTTCCCAAAAAGTCATAACTTTTTATTCTCTCAGAAAACTAAAATAAACCACTCCTTATAAAATGAATCAGGAATTTTTTCTCAAGGTAACCGACTGGTTCTTTGGCCATTCCTTGATGTGACATTAGTATTCCTAATACTGACAATAACAAGTCTTACGTTCATTCATTTATTCACCAAATATTCAACGCACTTCTGTTTCATAGGACAATTGTAAAAAGTACTCTGGGGAATACAGATATAAATAAGACATGGTTAATGCCCTGAGAGAAATTACAACTTTGTTGTGCTAAGTTCTGAGAATGTGTTGCCGATGCAAAAGAGTTTAAATTGTTTAAAATACTGTATCTCTTAAAGGATCACAGTTTCAGAACAAAGGACAAGTAAGTACCATATATCAAAGTGAAATTGCCTGTATGGACTCATCTATAACATATTTTTATTAAAATAGGATTTCAGATAAATGACCATGAGATAAAACTGAGTCTCATGAGTGGGTAATATCCTAACAGCTGGATATATGAAGGTGAACATTTGATGAGGAAAAAAACAATCTGTGAATGAAGGCACTTCCAGGTAAGAATGACGGTCAGATTCACAGAACAGGTGATTTTGGCTTGAAAGACATCATGGTTTATTGGAAAAAGCAAGAGCACAGGACATAGTGTCAATTAAAAGAATAATGAGAGTCTGGCCTTGCTGGGATGGAAAGGAGGATCCAAACAGATGAGAAAGGCACTGTGGACATGGACCCTAGAACAAGCATGATGATTGTGTGAGATAGATGACAGAGAGCAACTAAAAATGACTTTAAGTTTCAAACCTGGAAGAGAGGGAACAGAAGCATCATTAACAGAATTAGGATATGTAAGAGGCAGTATTGGTTTATGGGGAGGAAATAGCTGAGTTTGGTACACACTGGATTTAAAGGGCTTTTGAGACAGGGGATTTGAGGAAGATATAAGGAAGAAAAATAAGATCAAGGAGATTTTCAACAATGAGAAAACCTCTAAAACTACTATTTCTGATGAATGTTGAGTTTACAATGGATAAAGAAGTAAGTTGGAAGAAACAACATGAAAATAGTTTATCGCAGCATTGTTCACAATAGCAAGAACCTGGAAACAACCATGCTGTCCATCAAAAGAGGACTGGATTTTTAAAAATGTGGTACATATACACGATGGAATACTACGCAGCCATAAAAAAGAACAAAATCATGAATTTCGCAGCAACCTGGATGGAACTTCAGTCTATAATACTGAGTGACCTCTCACAGAAACAAAGATTCGAGTATCACATGTTCTCACTCATATAATGGACCTTGAACATCCAATGTAAGAAAATGACTGACGGTACTGGGAAACTATGGGGGGGGGATGGGATTAACAGTAGCAAATATCTGTCTGGGGAAGGGAAAACACCTCTTATCAACAAGGTGCCTGAATGAAACGTAATTGTACACCTAACCCTTAACTGTACCCCACAAAACCATAATAAAAAATATTGATTAAAAAAAAAGAAAATAGTGACTATATACAGTACCTTTTCAAGGTGACAAAGCAATGAGAGACTTGAATAACAACTTGAGAAAAATTAGAGGGAGATTGGTGTTCTTAATGCTTTTCAGGGTATGATATTGCCTTACTACAGCAAGACAAATAAGAGTTCTGGTCTGAGTATTTTCAAAATTTGAAAAAAAGCTTTATTAAAAGACCCCATAAGCCATTGCTTTGTTAAGCTCTGGTCTGACCATGTGGTTCTTTGAGCTATGGCTGCCATGTTTCCTAAGCTTTGCCCCCCCACCCACACCTTGGGGAAGAGAATTCCCCCTTTTCTCTCTCTTTCTCCAATTTACTTTTGAAATAAACTATATTTTCCAGTCAGAAACAAAAAAGATCCCATAGAAATGCCTAGTGCACAAATTTAAAATAAAATGTTGTCATTTTTGCCACATATGCCCTTTGGAACATAGCAAGTATCTTTTCTCTTAGGGAAAATTAATAGGATAAAATAAGACTTCCTATACCTATTTTGAATATGGTGTAAATAAGCTATTGGATCAGTAAGAATTAAACATAAGCAAAGCTGTGATGAAGGAAAAATTGACAAAAGTTCAAAAAAATCCAAAGTTATTTATATATTTTTTTATATATATTTATATGTATATTCTGACATGCTTTTCATTTCTTAATGTAGCACCCTGAGTTGAAGCATTGACAGCAAGATGCAGGATTATAACACCTATGTTTTCAGTTATGGAAAGCAAGTTATTTCTTGATGATGAGTGTTAGCTCCAGACAAGCATACAATACCATGCCCCCTAGTTTTATAATTCACATTTTGTTTTGGAAAATTTTCTTGTTTCTGCGGTTTCTATTTTCAGAATACATGTAGCATCCAACCTTTAGTAGCAGACACACTATCTTTTTTTGACCACTTATAGCATTTAACATAGTTCTATGCAAGGAAGATGTTCATAACTTCTCATTAGCTAATCAACATGTATATGTATATTTGAAATCATGTGTTAAGTGAGAAAATTAACATAAAATAGCTAGTAAAATGATTGCTTAATACATGCCTGAAAGAAACATAAATATGAGAAATACAGAATGGCAGAGAGTGTCAAAATAAAATAAAATTGGGGAACAGTTATAAGCTTAGAAAATGTTATGCAAAAATACAGTGTTACTACCACCATAAAGCAAATAATTTATGAATATTTGAGGACCTATCAGTCATGTGGCTTTTTAACCCAGTGCATATTAGTTTCCCAGTGACCACAGCATGTCACCCTAAATGCAAACTGTAACCCTCAAAATTAACTCACAGCAAGATGCATTATGCATGGTCTGGCCTGTGTTCATCTCATTTATTCATAGTCTCTGTCTTTCTCTCTCATTTAGAGTGATTATTCACATTTTTTGCTTCACTAGATCTTCTTGGGTTTTATGATATATACTAAAGGAAATGACAGAAGATCAGTAAAGAAATAGTTTTAATTTCTAGAGGCAATATTTCATCACAAAAATCGGGAGGAATTGCACTGACAATAAGACCCATTCAGAAAGGCTGCAGGTTTTTCTCTAATATCCATGTCCACCTTTTCTTATAGTCATAGAACTTCCCAATCCTTAGCTGAGCACAAAACCACTCAGAATAAACCAAGGCCTCTGTAGTAACAGGTAGATACAGGATTCATTTTTGTTCAACGTGATGCCAGTAGAAGTCTTATGTGTCATTTCCAGTATACGCCCTTAAAAGGAAGTAGCTTGTCCTTTCTTCCCCCCCAAGCCAACCCATTTCTTGCCACCTGGGACCATGGGAATAAAGAGATCACACTAGGAGAGAATGCATCATGGTTGATGACACCTTGCAGTGAATCCTCAACATCATTTCAGAAAGCTATGAGAGAGAAAGAAATTTCTGCCTTGTTTAAAATAGTATTATTTGGGATCTTGTCACGCTACTGAACTTATATCTTGGTGTTTCCAAAAGAATCATGTTTATTATTGAGGATATTGAAGGTTCTTTACCATTACTTGTTCCTAGACATCATGTTCATTCTATATTCCTTTCAAATTTGTAGTTCTACTTTTGAAAAAAGATCAAATTCAAATAATCTGAGAGCTGGATACTGTTTTATGTAACATTTAGTCTGGTGTTTCCTGCTGTGTATTTAGCTGGATAGGCAGTAGTCTTGTAAAAAATGAATAAAGGGCAACAAAGTAAAAAAAAAGTTTGGAAAACAGCCAAAATTCATGCTTTCCTTGAAGATTCACAATGCAAATTAGCATATCAAAAATGTGACTAGCCCTAAAATAAAGGGAAATGTTTAACTTTGTATTTTCCTAGCAATAGACCATAGAAGCATTTTTAACACAATATACATTAACATACTTTATAACTACTCTGTGGAACATTTGGGGGGCAATTTTGAGTCTCTAGATAATACATAAATCTTCCACATGTTCAAAAAATCATTCTTTGGATAGCTTCCAATAACAGAGAATTCATTACTTTAAAAGATGATCTATTTCCCCACTTTTCACTTTTGAAAATAAAGACATTAAGGAAGATGAATATTAATTAGTTCTATTCAATGTGAGTTTATCTATCTTTTTGACCAAAGCCACACTTGCCACAATGTATTCAGTAGGTTTATTGACCAGTTTATTGATAGCATCTGAAAGTTCAATGATCTCATTTAAAACAACCTGTGTACCCAGCCTACCTGGGGTTTCCATTTCTCTTCAACAGTGTTTTATCAATCCTTTTAAGTGTGTCAAATATTCTACGTGTCAGAGAGGAAGGAGTAAACTGAGCAAATTTTGCTTTCTTTCAATAACCTGATAACTCAGCAAATATTACTGAAATAAAGTCAATTATTTTCTGATGACCAAAATGTCAGTTTCATTACCTACCATTTGGCAAGAAATTCAAGAATCACAAAACAAAAGAATTACATAACTAAAATGTGCATTTAGTCTTTCTCCAGATACACATACACTCTCAGATAATTAATTGTTACCTCAATACATGGTCATAAATCCATATCTGTGTGGGCCACATTAATTTTTCATTAGTAATGGTAATAAAGCACAGTCTACTAGAATTTTTTTAATAATATGACTCTGCCAAAATGGTAGAGTTTATCTTAGAACCAACTTTTAAGTGTATAACTTGGTAGTAGTAACTAATGGGCTATAAAATAAAAATTGGTTTTTACCGTGATTAACAATGTTTTTTTTTAAAGGTATTCAAATTATTTTTGACCAACTTTTTAAATCAATTGACCAAGATATTTGTGACCAAATTGCTTTCCATCAGATCATTTGCTATTTTTTATAAATTAGCCAAATATATGGTTCTCAATACTTAAAAAATAACTGCATTCAATAACTCATCAAATTGATTTTTTTTTTTAGTTGAAGTCTCACTCTGTCACCCAGGCTGGAGAGCAGTGACACACTCACAACAATCCCAGCTTCACCTGCTGGGCTCCAGTGATCCTTCCACCTCAGCCTTCCAAGTAGCCGGAACTACAGGCATGCACTACCATGCCCAGATAATTTTTTTATTTATTGTAGAGATGAGGTCTCACCAAGCTGTCCAGGCTGGTCTCGAACCCACAGGCTCAGGCAATCCATTTGCCTTAGCCTCCCAAAGTGCTAGGATTACAGGCTGAGTCACCGAACCTGACCTCAAATTGATTTCTATCAAATATCTTGTAACTCACTAACAGTAGTTCTCAGTATTAAATTTTAGAGGTTTAATTAAAGAAAATTAATAGTGATTTCACTAACATGTAAATTTTTGAATAACCATTTGATTACTCCACACAGACAGTTTGATTCTAAATATCAATATATTCTTGAATAAATTCATAATGTTCTTGTATATTTTTCAAATTCTAATTTCAAATTAAATTTATTTAAATGCCACATTAATAAGATATTTATGGGTATTAATTAATTCTGTTTAGAATTGAAAAAGTCTCAAGGCACATTTGGTTCCTGAGCTATCACTGAACACTAATATTCTTATAAGAAGGTGAGCATTTAATAGAGCCAGACTAAGGTTTGGCTTCAGCTTTGTTATTAAGCTCAGATATGCTAGTAGCCTTGAACTTCAGACATCATCTTGAGAAGGCCAAATAGTCAAAAGTCTATTTAAATGTCATTTCTGGCATTTTTTAACTTATATATGATCAATGATCATGTAATGGGTAGGGTATCATCGTTTCCAATCACAACATGAACACCTATTAAATAAAGACAGCAGATCACTTTGACCCTTTGTTGTATGTCAACATACAACTTGGAGAAAAAAATCTCCTTATGTGCTTTATGTATTGAAAATTATTTCAGTCACTAATGCAAATTTATTTTTCTAAGAGCAAAATGCCACAATAGCGAAAGTCAATATTTAATAGTGAAAGTTGTTAGTTTCATGTAAAAATAAATGCTTTAAGAAATCCAACAAGTTAAACAAATAGGGAAATGCATGTATTTAATAAATGTTAGGGAAAAAAAACACAAAAAACATATGCTGCATCTTTTTAACCTAAAACATTTATGAAGTGTGAATAGTAATTTAAGGTAGAATAATAGAAGTAATATTATAATCCCGATATCTGTGGGCCTTTTCTCTAAGAACTAGAATAAGACACAAAGGCCCATTTTCACCATCCCTATTCAATAAGTACTAGAAGTCTTCACCAAAGCAACCAGGCAAGCAAAAGAAACAAAAGACACCCAAACTGGAAAAGACAAGGTCAAATTGTCTCTTTGCCAATGATATGACCTTACACCTAGAAAAACCTAAAGACTACACATAAAACTCTTAGATTCAATAAATGAATTCATTCCAGTTGTAGGATATAAAATGCATGCACAAAAGTCAGTAGTGTTTCCTTTTTTTTTCTTTTTAATAAAGATGTGGGGTACAATTCAGGGTTCAGCATACAAACATTGATTATGCAGGTACCCTTGTTGATAAGATATGCCCCTCCCTGCCCTAGCAGTTTCCCTCAATGGCCAACCCAACCCCCACTACCCCACGACAGTTTTTCACTACTGCCAATTCCTTTCTTATAGTATTATAATGATTGTTCAAGTTCTGCTTATGAGTGAAAACATATGATATTCTGTTCTTTGGTGATAGATCACTAAGTATGGTCAACTCCAAATCCATCCAAGTTGCTGAAAAGTCCATATGTTTGTCCTTTTTTATGGTTGCATAATATTCCATTGTTGTATATGTACCACATTTTTAATCCAGTCCAGCTTCGATGGGCAGCATGGTTGGTTCCATGTTTTTGCTATCGTGAATAGAGCTGCAACAAACATACGTGTGCAGGTATCTTTTTTGTAGAATGATTTGAGTTCCTCCAGGTATATTACCAACAGGGGGATTGCTGGCTCATATGGAAGGTTGATTGCCAGTTCTTTCAGAAGTTCCCATACTGTCTTCCAAAGAGGTTGCACTAGTTTGCATTCCCACCAGCAGTGTAGAAGCATTCCTTTTTCTCTGAATCCTCACCAGCATCTGTTGTTGTTTGTTTTAATGATGGCCACTCTTACTGGGGTTAGGTGGTATCTCAATGTGATTTTGATTTGCATTTCTCTGATGATGAGTGAGGCTGAGCACTTTTTCACATGTCTGTTGGCTGCCCGTATATCTTCTTTTGAGAAGTGTCTACTCATGTTTTTTGCACATTTTTTTTTTCTTGAGTTGGAGTCTCACTTTGTCACGCAGACTGGAGTACAGTGGCCGCTCCCGGCCACTGCAGCCTTGACTTGCTGGGCTCCAGCCATCCTTCCGCCTCAGCCTTCCAAGTAGCCAGAACTACACGCACACTACCACACCCGGCTAATTTTTTGATTTATTGTAGAGATGAGGTCTCACCAAGTCACCCAGGCAGGTCTCAAACCCGTGGGCTCAGGCAATTCACTCACCTTCAGCCTCCCACAGCGCAGGATTACAGGCTGAGCCACCGAGCCCGGCTTTTGCACACTTTTTAATGGGGCTGCTTGTTTTTTTTCCTTTTAGTGCGTTTGAGTTCCTTGTAGACCCTAGATATTAGGCCTTTGTCAGATATACAGTTGGCAAATATTTTTCCCATTCTGTGGGCTGTCTCCCTGCTCTCTTGATGGTTTCTTTTGCTTTGCAGAAGCTCATCAGTTTGATGAGGCCCCACTTGTCTATCTTATTTCTTAAGGTATGGGCATTTAGGATTCTGAATAGGAACTGGTTGCCAGTTCCAATTTCCATAAGGGTGTCTCCTGCATTTTCTAAGATTCTTATAATTTGAGGTTTTATGTTTAAGTCTTTGATCCATGTAGAGTTAATTTTTGTGTATAGTAATAGGTAAGGGATCTGTTTCAATCTTCTGCATGTGGTCAGCCAGTTTTCCAGGAACCATTTATTGAATAGGCTCTCCTTTTCCCAGTGGTTGTTGTTGGAGTCTTTGTCAAAGATGAGTTGGTTGAGGAATTGAGGCTTTGCTTCTCTATCCTGTTCCATTGGTCTATGTGCCTGTTTTGTACCAATACTAGGCTGTTTTGATTACTGTAGCCTTATAGTAAAGTTTGAAGTCTGGAATACCTGCTGCTTTGTTTCCTTTGCTAAGGATTGTTTTGATTATTCATAGGCATTTATATTTCCCTATGAACTTCTGTATTGTTATTTCCAGGTCTGAGAAGAATGATGTTGAATATGTAGATTGCTTTTGGTAGGGTGGATATCTTAATAATGTTGATTCTTCCTATCTATGAGCATGGAATATTTTTCCATTTCTCTGTGTCTTCTGGATTTCTTTGAGCAGTGTTTTGTAGTTCTCATTGTAAAGGTCTTTCAATTCTCTGGTTAGGAATATGTTGAAGTATTTCATTTTTTCTGTGGCTATTGTGAATGGGATTGTGCTTTTAATTTGGTTCTGCCTGCTTGTTGTTGATGTATAGGAATGCAGCTGTCTTTTGCACATTTATTTTGTATCCTGAGACCTTCTCAAAGTCCTTTATCAGTGCAAGCAGATTTTTGACAGATTCTCTAGGATTTTCAAAGTGTAGGTTCATATCAACTGCAAAGAGGGATAACTTGACTTCCTCTTTTCCTATTTGGATACCCCTGATTTCCTTCTCTTGTCTAATTGCCCAAGCTAAGACTTCCAACACAATGTTGAACAAGAGGGTTGAGAGTGAGCAGCCTTGTTTTGCTCCAGTTTTCAGGGGGAAAGTTTCCAGTTTCAGTCCATTTAGCAATAAGTTAGCTGTGGGTTTATTGTAAATAACACTTACTAGTTTGAGGTATGTTCCTTCTATACCTAGATGTGTCAGGGTTTTTATCAAGAAGTGATGCTGGATTTTATCAAAAGCTTTTTCTGCATCTAATGATATATTCATGTGATTCTTGTTTTTACATCTATTGATGTACTTAATTACACTTATGGTCATGTGAATGTTGAACCAGCCTTGCATTCTGGGTATGAAGCCTACTTGGTCATGGTGGATGATTTTTGAGATGTGTTTTTGGATCCGATTTGCTAGAATCTTATTAAGGATTTTTGCATCTATGTTCATAAGGGATATTGGCCTGTAGTTCTTTTGTTGTTGTTGTTGGAACTTTACCCAGTTTGGGTATTAGTATAATATTAGCTTCATAAAATTATTTTGGGAGAATTGCACCCTTCTCAATTGCCTGGAATATTTTCGATAGGATTGATATCAGCTCCTCCTTGTACATTTTGTAGAAATCTACTGGAAAGCCATCTGGTCTAGGACTTTTTTTTGCAGGTAGTGTTCGTATGACAGAGTCAATTTCCTGAGTTGTTATTGGTCTATTTAGTGTCTCAATGTCTTCTTGTTTTACCTGGGGTGGTTGTGTGATGTCAGAAAGTCCTCCATTTCATTTAGTTTATCAAGTTTGTTTCTACAGAGGTGAACATAGTAATCTCTGATAATCTTTGGTATTTCTTCAGGGTCAGTCATGATTTGATCTTTCATATTTCTGATGTGTTTATTTGAGCTTTTTCTCTATTTTTCTTGGTAATTTTGGCTAGGAGTCCATCAATCTTGTTAATTCTTTCAAGGAATCAGTTTTTTGTTTTGTTGACATTTTCTATGATATTTTTGTCTTCTATGTTCCATAATTGGGCTTTTATTTTGGTGATTTAGATTCTTCTGCTAAAGTTGGGGTTTTGGTGGTCTTCTCTTTCCAGCTCCCTTAGGTGATTTGCTAGGCTCTCAACTTCTGATCTTTCCATTATCTTGATATGTGCTTGTAGAGATATAAATTCCCCTCTTAGAACTGATTTCATGGCATTCCAGAAGTTTTGGTAAGGTGTTTCCTCATTTTCATTTATTTGCAGGAATCTTTTAATTTCTCCTTTGATTTCAGTGCTGACCCAGTAGTTGTTCAGCACCATGCTGTTTAGTGTCCATGTCTTTGTGGGCTTTGAGGAAATTTTGTTGGTATTGATATTTATTTTTATTCCACTTTTAGTCTGAGAATGTGCATGACAAGATTTCAACATTATAGAATTCGTTAATGCTTGATTTATGGCCAAGGATGTCATCAATATTGGAGTACCAGGTGATGATGAGTAGAATGTATATTCTGTGGTTGTTGGGTGGAATAATCTGTTGGTATCTATTAAGTCCATTTGGTCAAGTGTCAAGTTTAGGTTCTGGATCTCCTTGTTGATTTTTTGCCTCATTGATCTATCTAGGGCTGTTAGTGGGGTATTCAAGTCCCCTGTTATAATAGTGTTAGAGTCAATGTCTTTTTTTAGTTTATCTAGCTTTATAAATGCTGGTGCTCTGGTATTGGGAGCATGTATGTTTAGAATGGATATTTCTTATTGATGGATTGAAACTTTTATCATTAAGTAGTGTCCTTTTGCATCTTTTAAATTTTTGATAGCTTAAAGGTTGTTTGGTCTGATATTAAGATCACAACTCCTGCCTTCTTTTCTGATTCTTTTGCCTGGAAACTCATTTTCCATCCTTTAACTTTGAGTCTGTGTGCATCCCTTGTAGTGAGATGAGTCTCCTGGATGCAGCAAATAATTGGGTCATGGTTTCTTATCCAGTTTGCCATTCTGTGTCTTTTCAGTGGTGCATTTAGTTCATTCACATTCAGGCTGATTATTGAAATGTGATTGTTTATCGCTGTCATGAGGTTCTTATAACATTTTTTCTTTGCTTGTTTTCTTTTGACTTTGGGGTTGATGTATGTGTCTTCAAGTTTCTTGTTGCACTGTATTCTCTGTTGATTCTGTATTCTTCTGTTCTCTTGAGAAGTATGTGGTCATTCTTTTTTTCTTTCTTCTGTGATTAATACCTTTTTAAGTGTCTTCTGTAGAGCTGGTCTGGAAGCTGCATAATCTCTTAGGGATTGGATGTCTGGGAAGGATTTTAATTCTTCATCACTGATGAAGCTGAGCTTGACTGGATAGGAAATTCTTGGTTGAAATTGTTTATCTTTGAGGACTTTGAATATAGGACTCTAGTCCCTCCTTGCTTGTAGTGTTTCTGCCAATAGGTCTGCTGCTATTCTGATTGGTTTTCTCCAGGAGGTAGTCTGACCTTTCTCTCTTGCTTCCTTTAGGATTTTTTTGTGTGTGCCTACTTTGTGTAGGTGAATTACTATGTGTCTGGGGGTTGGTCTTCTCATTTTATGTCTTGTGGAGGCTCTCTGTATCCCTTGTGTTTGGCTGGTCATATCTCTGGTGAGATGGGGAAAGTTTTCTAGGATTACCTCCTGGAACACTTGCTCCAAGTTGTTCTCCATTTCCCTTTCTTCTTCTGGGATACCAATCAGGTGTAGGTTTGGCCTCTTGATATAATCTCACATCCCTTGTAGGCTTTATTATTTCTTTCTAAGTCTTCTTTCTATGTTTTTTACAGATCAGGTTAATCCATGTTGTGGTCTTCAAGTTCTGAGATTCTTTCTTTGACTGGATTAATTCTACTTTCCATGCTTGTCATCTTGTTATTTATTTCCACTGATCTCTATGGTGTCCTTCCTCATCCTTTTCTGGCCACACTCTTTGTCCCATGGCTGGATCAGGGTAGGGGGTGAGGCACCTGGAACTCAGCACTTGTCAGGTCTCTTTGAAGTTTGTGCTTTCAGAATATTCCCTCTGGGTCACGATCGATCCCTGAGTACTTGATCCACCAGTCACAGAGATTGGGTCTGTTGCTCCATGGTGAGGAAGTCGAAGTGCTTTCCTGCCCTGCCTTCAAGAAGGTAGTAGGGTGCCTCTCTTGTCCTCTTCCAGGGGCCTTTGCCTCTGGACTCCCTCTGCAGCCCCTGCTGCCAGTTTCCACCAGGTGCTGAAGTGGTGAGGTAAAGACTGGAGCCTGCAGTCTCTCCTGCCAATGGTGAGGGAGAGACTAGGGCAATAGTCTCTCCCCACCACTTTTTACAGAAAAACTTGTGTCCGTTTAAAAAAAAAGTGGTGCTTGGCATCTGAGACCTGGAAAGAGCCAGGGACCAAGCAGTGAACCTGCAGCACCAGTTATTGCACCAGGGGCCTGGCACTTGCTCCCAAGCCTCCACTTAGACAGTATCTCCCAGTATTTTCTTATCAGGAAGGGTTTTGTTGATTTAAAAAAAGAAAGAAAGAAAATGGCGCTCAGTTTCTGCATCCTGGGAATTGCTAGGGTCCAAGTCCAGCAACTGTGGCACCAGCTGCTGCACTAGGAGAGCCCTGGTTGCTAGCTCCCTAGCCTTCGGTCAGCCACTTACATGCCCACTTGCTCACCAGCACGTACACAAAATTTTCCATAAACTCACTCACTCACACCGGGACACGCATAGTCCAACTGCTCGGCAGCCATCTTCCCCCACTTTCCCAGTAGTGTTTCTAAGCACGAATAATGATCTAGCCAAGAAAGAAATTGAGAAGGTAATCTCATTTACAATAATTACAATAAAAATTAAAATACCTAGAAATAAATTTAGCCAAGGGGATGAAAGATCTCTACGAGGACAACTAGAAAACACTATTGAAAGACATTGATGATAACACAAACAAAAGCACATCCTATGCTCATGGACTGGAAGAATTATTATTATTATTATTATTTGAGTTGGAGTCACTCTGTCACCCAGACTGGAGTACAGTGGCTGCTCCCGGCCACTGGAGCCTCGACTTGTTGGGCTCCAGCGATCCTGCCGCCTCAGGCTTCCAAGTAGCCAGAACTACAGGTGTGCACTACCACGCCTGGCTAATTTCTTTTTTTTAACTTATTGTAGAGATGAGGTCTCACCAAGTTGCCCAGGCGGGTCTTGAACCCGCAGGCTCAGGCAATTCACTCACCTCGGCCTCCCAAAGCGCAAGATTACAGGCTGAGCCACTGAATCCAGCCGAATTATTATTGTTAAATGATCATATTGTACAAAGCAATCTACAGATTCAAAGCAATCCCTATCAAACTATCAATATCATTCTTTACAGAAAATTTTTGCAATCCTAAAATTCTTATGAAACCAAAACAGGACTCTAACAAGCAAAGCAATCCTAAGCAAAAAGAACAAAACTGGAGGAACACAATAACCTGACCTCAAAATCTATTACAAAGCTATAGTAACCAAAACAACATGGTATTGGTATAAAAGTTGACACAAAGAGTGATAGAACAGAATGAAGAGCCCAGTAATAAAGCCTCATATTTACAGACAACTGATCTCTGATAAAGCTGACAAAAACTTAAATTGGAGAAAGGACACCAGCTTCAATAAAAGTATCTGGGAAAATTATATGCCATGTGCAGAATAAAACTGGACTCCTAGCTCTCATCAAATACAAAATTAAGTCAAAATGTCTTAAAAACTTAAACACAAGACCAAAAGCTATCAAAAGACCAGAAGAAAATCTAGGTGAAATTCTCTTGGACATTGGTCTGGGCAAAGAATTTATGATTAAGACCTCAGAACCACAGGCAACAAAAGCAAAAATATACAAATGAGAACGAAACTAAAATGTTTCTGCACAGCAAAATAAATAATGGATTGAAGAGACAACTGTTGAATGACAGAAAATATTTACAAACTAGTTATCTGACCTGGGACTAATATCCAGGGTATTGAAAGACCTCAAACAACTCAACAGGAAAAATAATAATAATAACCTCACCAAGAAGTAAGCAACGAACATGAATAGAATTGTATCCTGCATCTTTATAATAAAAAAATTATTATAAAAAAGACTTTTAAATTAGATAGTGCATACACAATTTATGTTAAATTCTCAATTAATGGCAATTACTTATTTCAACTTTTAGCAGAGTCATCCATTTTTAGAAAAACTAAACTTAAATAAGCACCAAAATAAACTTATGCATACCATAAAAAAGAAAAGAAAAGAAATTTCTCAAAAGAAAACATACGAATGGCCAACATATGTATGAAAAAATACTCAACATTACTAATCATCAGAGAAATGCAAACAAAGCACAATGAGATGTCATTGTACCCTAGTCAGAATGGCTACTATTGTTATCATTATTTTTTGAGTCAGAGTGCAGTGACATGCTCATGGCTCACCTCAGCCTTGACCTCCTGGGCTCAGGCACTTCTTCTGCTTCAGGCTCCCAAGTAGCTGAAACTACAGGTGCATACCATCACCTCTGGCTAATATTTTTTTAATTTTTTTTTTTTTTTAGAAACAAGGTCTCACTGTGTTGCCTAGGGTGGTCTCAAACTTCTGAGCTCAAGCAATCCTCCCATCTCGATCTCCCAAAGTGCTGGGATTACAGGTGTCAGTCACCATGCCTGACAGAATGGCTATCTTTTAAAAGACAAAATATATTAGATGTTGGTGAGATGTGAAGAAAAGAGAACTCCTATAGATCATTGGTGAGACTATAAACCAATACAACCACTGTGGAAAACAGTATAGAAATTTCTCCAAAAACCCCAAATAGAATTATCATTTAATCCAGCAATCTCACTACCAGGCATGGACCCAAAGGCATAGAAACCAATATATCAAAAGGATACGTGCATTCACGTGTTTATGGTAGCACTATTTACAATAACAAATATAAATTTCCATCAACATCTGAATGGATAAAGAAAAATATGGAATATATACAGAATGAAATACTACTCAGTCATGAAAAAGAATAAAATCAAGTCATTTGCAGCAACATGAATAAAACTGGAGGTCACTGTCTTCAGTAAAATAAACCAGACACAAAAAGACAAATATTATATGCTGTCACTTATACATAGGAGCTAAAAATTGCTATCACGTGGAAGTAGAGAAAGATAAATAACAGAGACTGGAGAGAGTGAAGGGTGAGAGAGAGGGAGGATGAAGAAAAGTGAGTTAAAGAGTACAAACATGCACTAAGACAAAATGAAGAAATTCAATGTTTGGTAGCTGAGTAGGATAACTATACTGAGCAAAAATGTATCATATTCAGGTGATGAACATCAAAATACCCAGATTTGATCCCTAGGCATTATATATACATGTAAAAAAAATTCACATGTATTTCATAAATTTGTACTAACAAAAAGAAATTAAAAAGTGAACTTGGAATACTTGACATTTTAATATTAAAATTTAAAATTAACTTAAAAAATCCATTGAATTTTAGATTTAACTACCACAGGATTTAATTCCATGATGAAGATATTTGACTTCGGCCTTGGTTTTAACTGAATATTATTTTTTAACAACTGGCCAAACATGTACTCAGTGCATCTCTACAAAATCATAAATTCTCATATGAATTTTTATATCTAAGCAAGTCTGTTGTTGGCAGCAGTCAATTCCAATAAGTACATGTTTTTCCAGGTTTTATTTCTAAAAGTTTTTGAACTCTATTTTGTCAGAACACTGTCTTTGCAGTCTAACAATTTAGTTGTGAATCATTAGGTTATCCTCAATGAGTGATTTAAATTATTTGATCCTTGCATTCTTATGGGTCATGAAAAATAGCACCCACTTTGCAGTAGAGTAAGAATTTAATGGGATCACATATGTAAGGTCCCTAGCTCAGTGCTTGGTACGTAAACATTTTCAAAAATCAGTAATTTTGTCTTTCATCTTCACTGTGTCTATGCCTTTAATCTTTAAATTGCTGTTATTGTCAGTTTATGGACCAAATAGGAAGAAATTAAAATAATGGAAACACAGAGAAGAAAACTTTGAGAACACTTAATTTACTGTTTTCAGGGGGATTTGTTTAGCAGTAACATTCTTTTCAAAAAATAAAATCCCTCATGCAATTCCCATACATAAAACTGATCAAATCAAAGTTGCTTTGGTTAAAACAGAGACAAAGGGCCTTGAATTCACCTCTTTCCCTTCCCCTTCCCCTAAGCATAGTGGATTCTGGATCATGCCTCTCCTACGGAATTTCAGGATATTGTAATGAAATAGAAAAACAGAAAGCATGAGGATTTATGAATACGTGCTTTCTGGAAGACTGGCTTTCCCCAGATTGTGTGTTTTGTGCAGGTCACTTAACCTCTTTGGTTAACTTCCTCTGGCTTTTTTTCATTCGTTTGTTTGAAAATGAGGAGTTTGAAATATTCCAGTCTAACTATAATTCAGTCCATCTCTTTACATTCTTTTTATCATCCAACTTCTTGAAGAAAAATCCACATAAATAAATAATTGTATCAAGCGGTACCAATTGTGGCAAATCGTGTTTTCAGCAATGGCAGTCAAGAAATCTCCCTCCCAACGTGGTCTTCTGCAGTGTGATCTTGCCACTCACCAATGAAGAGGCAGAGTCTAATTTTCCTCCCCTATCAGCACTGGCCTTAGTAGTTTACTTGTGCCCAGCACTGTGAAATTTCTTATACTAAATTACAAAAGTCCATGCAACTTTTATCTGCTTCCCTTGGAAATCTCACCTGCCAGATGACTACTCCCTCTCAGAAACAACCTTGCCGCCAACCTGTAGGTGCCCTGATCAACAATCCCAGCTGAACCCAGTCTTCAAAATTATGCCAGACTAGACACCAGATGAGTGAACAAAGTCTTCAAATAATTCCAGTCACAGTTATTCAAGTCACTCCAAGTCAAATGCACCTGAGATACCAATAAGCCATACCTACAATGTTTTGTCAAATTCCTTATCAAAAGAATTCATAAACATAATAAAATGATTGTATTTTGGACACTAAATTTGGAGTGGCTTTTTATAAAACAATAGAAAACAAAAAATTCATAGGTTTATTACTGATCAATCTAGTGTCCTTTGCTTATTTTTCATTCTCTTCAATCTTGCAAGCACTCAGTCTTCAAAATTTTGTCTAACCTTCACATTCCTGACACAGCACATTATGATTATCTTCCTGCCTCAGTCTCTTTCTGTGTATTTCTCATTTCCTCTAGCAAACTCTCAAAAGAAGGTATTCCTAGTTGTCCTTTCTTCAGCCACTTTCCTTCCATTTTCTCTTGACTAGCTCGTTTACTGCTAGGATTTAAATCATCACTTGATTTATTCACTAATTTATTCAGTATTTACTAAGCAGCTACATTGTTTCAGACATTGTTTTGGAGATCCTGTACCCACGGCCGTGCACCAACAGGCAGATCCTTCTGTGGATGGTACAAATATTCTAGTAAGAACAGAGAGAAAATAAACAAATAAGCATATGTAACGTAATCGTCATACTAGCTCTCTAGAAATAAGTGTTGTGAAGAATACAAAATGGGGTGAAGGGGACAGAGACTAAGGATAAAATGATGATATATGGTGTCAATGGAAGATATCTTTTTTGCTTGTTTGTTTGTTTGTTTTGAGTCAGAGTCTCACTCCATCACCCAGGCTGAAGTACAGTGGCTCATTCACCGCCACCGCAGGCTCCAGCAATCCTTCTGCCTCAGCTTTCCAAGTAGCCAGAATGACCAGAATGACAGGTTCACGCTACCATGCCCGGCTCATTTTTTATTTATTGTAGAGACGAGGTCTCACCAAGTTCCCTGGGCTGGTCTAGAACCTGTTGGCTCAGGTAGTCCTCTCGCCTCAGCCTCCCTAAGTGCTGGAACGACAGACTGAGCCACCAAGTCCAGCCAGAAGACATCATCAATAAGATGCATTTAGATAGAGATCTCAATAAAATAAAGGATCTAGTTCCACACATACAGAGAGATCATTACAGGAAGATGTGATCAGAGTATTCTAAAAACAAAGCTAAGATAATAAGAGTAGAGTGAGGAAGCAAAACAGTGGGGAGACGATTAACCAAGGGGTGCAGTTAGCATCTTTTGACTACCGTTAAGGCTTTGAGTCATTTTGTTTTGTTTCTGAGTAAGCTGATGTGAGAAGCACTATATGTACTCATGAGTCTCTAGTTCTCACCTTTGAGGCAATAGAAATGACATTTCTCAGTCGGGTAAGACCATTTCACTAGATGCAGCACGTGAAATATGAGTGGCAGTAACATGTCGTCTCTGAGCTGAAGCAGTAGAAATGTCATGCAGGGGCCAGGCTTGGTGGCTCAGCCTGTCATCCCAGCACTTTGGGAGGCCAAAGTGAGCGGATTGCCTGAGTCTGTAGGTTCAAGAACAGCCTGGGCAACTCGGTGAGACCTCATCTCTGTAATACATCAAAAATTAGCTGGGCATGGTAATACACACCTGTAGTTCTGGCTACTTGGAAGGCTGAGGCGGGAGGATCACCAGAGCCCAGGAGGTCAACACAGCACTCCAGCCTGGGCGGTGGCAGAGTGTGATGACAACTCAAAAAAAAAAAAGGAAAAAAAGAAAAAAGAAATGCCATGCAGAACTCTTCAGTCTCTGTCTTCATTTGTCTTAGAAACCAAGAAGGCTACACATTCTAGTTGGATGAGCTACCACAAGGTTGAGCCTCTATTAGTGTGAGTCCCTGATGGAGCCATTGGGAACTGAGAACATCGATCCTCTTTCCAAGAGGCACACAAAGTGTAAGTAAGGACTTTTAGAGAGTTCACCATTGGGATGTATTTCTGCGTATAATCTAGCCTACTCTGAGGAGGGATGGAAAGTACTGGAGTGACTGACAGAAAAGTGATTTCATCTATGTTTTTAAAAGCTCACACTGGCTACTGTGTAGAGACTAAAAAGCCTGTAAAAGGCATGAAATCAAGGACACTGATGGAAGTCAATAATAATAATGCAGATGTGAGATGATACTGAAATGGAATTGCCCAAATTAGGACACCTGTCAAAGTAAAAGAGAATGCTAATAACAGCCAAGAACCAGAACCAGCCAGGAATGGTGGCTCATATCTTTAATCCCAGGACTTTAGGAGGCAGAGACGAAAGGATTGCCTGAGCCTATGGGTTTGAGACCAGCCTGGATAAAGTTGCAAGCCTTCTTCTCTACAATAAATAAATAAAATTAGCCAGGCATGTGGTTCACGCCTGTAGTTCCAGTTACTTGTAAGGCTGAAGCAGAAGAATCACCTGAGCCCAGCAGATGGAGACTGCCATGGCCATGACCATGCCACTGTACTCCAGCGTAGATCGTAGGGTGAGACTCTGACTCAAAAAAAAAAAAAAAAAAAAAAAAGAACCAGAACTGCCCAGGAAAAATCAGATGACTACTATACAGGTGGTGAAAAGTTAAGGATATATTTTGAAGATATCAACAGAATTTACTGATAAATTGGTTATTGAATATGAGAGAAAGAGTGATGTCAAGGATGAATCCAATGTTTTATCTTAGTAATTGGAGAATGGATATGGGAAAGTCTGAGAAAAGAGTAGATTTGGGCCAGAAAGTAGAGAATCAAAATATTATACTGTAAAAGTTGAGTGTGAAATGCATGTTAGAAATACAAGTAGCCGGGCTCGGTGGCTCAGCCTGTAATCCCGCGCCTTTGGGAGGCTGAGGTGAGTGGATTGCCTGAGCCCGCGGGTTCGAGACCCGCCTGGGCAGCGAGACCTCATCTCTACAATAAATCAAAAAATCAGCCGGGCGTGGTAGCGCATGCCTGTAATTCCGGCTACTCGGAAGGCTGAGGTGGAAGGATCGCCAGAGCCCAGCAGGCGAGGCTGCGGTAGCCAGGAGCGGCCACTGCACTCCAGACTGGGCGACCGAATGAGACTCCAACTCAAAAAAAAAAAGAAATACAAGTAAAGATGTCACTTAAGGACTTGGGTATACAATTCCACAAATAAAAGAAAAAGTTGGGTTTGGAGATAAATAGAAAAACATTTAGAGGTAATGGGTGTACAAACAGTGTTCAAACGGCAGGACTGGTTGACTACACTATGGAAGTCTAGCAAGAAAAAAGAAGAGGGCCAAGGACTGAGCCAGAAAGATGAGGAGTATACTTCAAGAAGACTGAGGAAGGGTGGCCAGTGAAGTTGGGAGAAAACCAGGAAAGAGAGAATCTCTAAGAAAAATAAACAAAAAAATTATTTTAATAGAGAAGCACTCACTCTGTTAATACTTTCTGTGATGTCAAGTAAAGTGAGTGCTAGGAACTTACTTTTGGTTTTGGAAACATGTAGAGTGTTGGTGACCTTAACAAGAAGAGTTTCAGCTTATTAATAGTAACTGAAGACTGATTGAGATTTAAAGAGTAAACAGAAAGATAAAAAGTGGAGACAGTACATTCAAGCAACTCCTTCAAGAAATTTTGCTCTAATTTGGAGCAAATAAATGAAACAATTGAAGGGTCAAGGCAATGTTTTTTTTGAGATGTGAGGCATGAGTGTGTCTTCATGTTAATAAGAATGACCTGGTAGAGATAAAATAGACAATGATGTAGAGAAGAAAAAGAAGTAACTGAAGAAGTTAAATATGAGCAAGACCAGTTCATCTGCTCCAGCAGAAGAGAAAAAAAGATTGTTGAGTAAAACGATGAGATGATAAATTTGGGTGTATGAGAATGTCAAGGTTCTCCTCTGATTCCTTTTATTTTCTCAAAAAGATGAGAATGAAGTCAACAACTGAAAGTCATGAGGTAGGAAGATAAAACACATTCAGGAAGAAAGATAAATTGTGAAATAGTTTTCCCAGTATACAAGTGAACCGGACTAGGGCAGAGGCTGCACGTTGGAATCTACCTGGGGGTGGAGTGTGCTATCAACATGCCCAGATTTTCTGGGCTTGGGACCAGGGCATGATTACTGTTTAAGTGTTATCCATGATAACATTTGATAGCAACTAAATTTGAGAACCACAATTTTAAAGTGCAATAAATCAGCACTTTATTCCCCATGCCTTTTCCTTAGAATCATTCAAATTTCTATTCCTGATTCTCAGGTCCAAACATATCACTCTTACTGTCTCCTCAATCTTCAGTTACTTTTTATTGCCTACTCAGTAGAGCCAGATAAGTCTAATATAGTACCCAAAGTTCCTTAAATAATAGCCCAACTATTTTTTTAGACTTATTTCCACCTACGGTAATACAGAACTCTCTTGGCTAGGTAAACTGGGATGACTGCCCCAGAGATGCCATAAACTTCCACATCCCCTTGTATTTCATGACACTCTTATGTTCTACCTGCAATCCCAACTTCAATGACTTCAAACCTACAGTGTATCAGAATAATCTGGGAAGGCTTACAATACCCATTACAAAGCCCCACTCCAGGATCGGGGATAGAACCTGGAGATACTCGTTTTATAATATTTTTCTATGTTATTCAAGCCAATGTTCGTCCCTAAACCAAGGAGAAAAATCACTCTATCTATTGATCCCACCGAAATTCTGCTCATCCTTCAAGATCCAGAGAATCTCTCTTTTCTGTTATTCCTTCTCACTGAAATTCATTACTCTTTTTTATCATGACAATACAAGTGTGCTTATTCCATGTGTCGGACACGTATCCAAATGTTTTCATACACGAGTCACTTAATCCTCACAGGCACCATGAACCAACATAGTTTAGACATGGCTTCTGCCCTCATTTCCATCGCTTTGCTGCTGGGCCCAGCTGTGGACCTGTGTCCAGCTTATAGAGATCTCCTGATTCTTCGCACTCAGGAGAAATGAAAACCTGGCAGCAAGAACAGGAAGTCAGGAAGATCGATAGCATCAGGCTCTCTGGTGTTGCGGCTTGCTGCTGGATTCCTTACCTGCACATCAACTCCTATTTCTGCTATGAATAACTCCACTGATGCACGATATTTACTGACCTTAGCCTGACCCAGTGACTTTGGCTTCTGCAGAGGGAAATCTGGCAGGCTGACGGTGCCTTCAGGCCAGTCTGCAGCCCTATTTCCACTAGAGCACACCTGCAGGTTATAAGTCTCCCTACACCTATGTACTGACCTGGTGGGTGGAGCTTTGTACGATGTTTTGCTGAGAGGTCAGTACTTGTTTTCCCAAATCCCTTCTTGGGGAATACATCAACTCATGGGGGACTCTCTTAATTAGATAGCTTCAAACAGTGAACAAACCCTGCAGATAAAAATAAGTGGGGGAAAAACTGCAAGAAATATCCAGCTTTAAGAGCCTATCAATAGTGGATTTTATCATTTGACTGGATTCTTATTCTTTCTTGATTAAATGACGGCCATATTCTCTTTATTAATATTCCCTCGTCAATAAAATTGATGATATTGCATAACTTACTGAAATGGTAGCAATTACTCTTTATATCAAATCATGTAATTCATTTATTTCATGACTATATGCACATCAGACTTAATTTTTGGAATATAATCTTTTTTTCTGTCATTTTCTTAATTTTTCTTCCTCTGTGACTATGATCTTTCCTCTGTCTTGACTGCTTTCTCTTCTTCTAACTAAATGCTAATTCAAGTCCTCTTATTGCCCGAGGGAATAAAAATGCAATTCAGTTCTAAACTTTCCTTTCTTTGACTAACTATAAAAATAATTCATAAAACCTGAAGACAAGAAAATGAAAATTATGCATAATCCAGAGGATTACTGCTAACAGTAATGTTTTCTTTCTTTCTAGCTTTGATATATGCAGCTACATTTATTAGAAATGTGGGATAATGGTATATATGCTTTTTACTATAATTTAAACATTTTTAATATCAAATTTAAGCACTTTGTATGTTCTTCATAAAGTATTTTTAACATTAGAAGAGAAAATGTTTTTAACGTCTGCATAATATACCCTATATGATTATTTTAATTATTTTCTTACTTGAATGATGGTTTACTATTACAAACAAAATTTCAATGAACAGTCTTATAGCTATTTTAAGATGTCCTAAAGAACTTTGAATAAGCTTATTTATTTATTTTACTTTTTATTTTTTTGAGTTGGAACCTCACTCCGTCACCTAGGCTGAAGTGCAGTGGCATGCTCACAGCCACCCCAGCATCGCCTGCTGGGCTCTGGTGATCCTTCCGCCTCAGCCTCCCAAGTAGCCAGAACTACAGGAGTGTGCTACAATGCCCTGCTAATTCTTTTGTTTATTGTAGAGATAATGTCTCACCAAGTTGCCTAGGCTGTTCTCGAACCCAGGGGCTCAAGCAGTCCTCTTGCTTTGGTCTCCCAAAGTGCTGGGATTACAGGCTTGAACCACCACACCCGGCCTGCATACGTTTATTTAAATATAGATTTTTATCATAGGTCTAAATTTTTCTTCATATAGATTTCTAGAAGTAAAATATTACTGGATGAAGGAGTTCAAATATTCTGTTTCTTTCTCCACTCAACAAATATTTAATATGTATTTTGTGCCAGACCTTATAAACTTTGGAAACACCACAGTGGACAAGATACACCACCCACATTTAAGGAGTCTTCCATTTACCAGGGAATACAGTAATTAAACAATTGCACTTATGATCCTAATTATTGAAATAATGGCAAGTACAGAAGATGTAGCCTTAACTAATTTACATTTAGACAACTATGGATTATCTGATGTTTTACAGTCTTAGTCTTAGATTAAGGGAGTCTCTTGTCACTGCATACTCTTTGTTGGTTGGTTACTTGTTCCTAGAAGTTGGTTCAATTATGTACTTGCCAAGAAAAGTTCTAATTCCAAAACATATTTATCAGTTGTAGTTGTTACTGTAAGTATATGATTTAATTAACTATTATAATGACTGATGCTATTTGAATGTAAAATGCCTAGGTAAGAGTCAATGAAGTAAGTAAAAATACACTTCCAAGTAGGTGTGAGAAAAAATGATTAGGAAAAATGGTATCTGGAAAGATTCTGCCTTTGAAATATTCTGCAAGTGTCTAGATTCTTGAATCTCAACCTGGAAATTTATATGACACATTATAAACTCTAAATAGAGGGCACATCTCAGATAAAAGGCTTTATTCTTCTGCAGCAATTGAGTGAAATAATATTTTTTTTACAAGTTTTAAATTTTACAATTTCCTTCCCCAATCACCTATTGAACTAACTAACCACCACTGGTACCAATGACACTGAATATCAAATAAACTATTCCTTAACAAAATCAAAGCTCTTACAAAATAGCTCTAAACTGCATCTTTGAAAGCATCATATACTTAAAAGTAGTTTGTGAGTACTTTTTTAACCATAAATTAGCTAGCACATACTATTCAGAATCTTTGTCAAATATATATATATATATTCACTGTTATAATTTTAGAAAATTAATAGTGAAATAGAACAATTATTTACATGTTTGTACATTTACTGAGAATTTATTTTTTTCTTTTTGAATTCTCTGCTAACCTATAGAAGTGTTTGTAAGTTTTTCTTGTTTGGAAAATATTTTCAATGTATTTAGGTTATTATTACTTTAATAATTCCTAATCAGATATCTACTCTTAGCAAGACTTGGTGCTAATTGCTGAAGATAACACAGAACAAGACAGACATACAGAACAAAATAGACATAGTTGTTACACTCCTGAAACTCGAATTTTTGTGGGGGAAGGAGATGGCAAACAAATTATATCAGTAGAAAGCAATTCCAATTTTAATAAGTACTATAAAGAAGTGTAAAAGTGCAACAAATGCTTGTCATTAGGAATCTTTGAGGAAATTATACTAGAGATGAGTACTGAAGGATGGGAAATAATTAGCCAATAGATAGCATTTGTGCTGGTCATGTGGCTCATAGAATACAGAGAGAACTCTAGGCTGCCACATCTGTTTTCAGTGAGCTCAGCTCCGAGCCAGAGCTGATTCATGGGACCATGGGTATTTGATCGAAGGTGAGTAATTTGGGGGAACTAAACCTAAGGAAAGATCATCAGCGCCTCTCTAGTGGTAGCTTAGTCTATACAGAAAGGAGACTTAGCAAATATCAGAGAGGCATGGAGAAGACAAGCAGAGACAGGAAGGGAGCCTGGGCAGCATTTAAGCTGTTGTTCCATTTGTCTCCAAAAGCCTGGATCACTCTTTTCCTTAATACAGTTGCGTGAGATACTTGAGTATACATCCAATAAATCTTCCCTTTTCCAAAGCTTATTGAATATAAGTTCCTGTAACTTTCAACCCAAACCATTCTAATTCACATAAACAGGTATAAGGGCAGAATTATGTCAGGCAGAGAAGGCAACATACATCAAGGCTCAAAGCTGACAGAAGACACTGGCAGAATCCTTCAAGACGAACCAAAAACTCATCCCAGATGGGACTGGTCAGGTAGGGATACCCAGGATCATGTGGAGCCTTATGGACATGCACAGCATTGGGGATTCAGCCTACAAGCAATTCTCACATTGCTCCTACTGAAGCATAAAGGGAACCAAACAAATGAACAAAAAAGTCAAATCAGTGACTGAAAAATGTGCTTTTCCCGGGCATTTATTAATACTTCGGCAAACATTTTTGAGCACCTATTGTATGCCAGGTGCTGCAGAAGTGTAGCGGGGAGTAGGGCAGCAGGGGGAACAATAAGCATTTGATTTTCCAGAAAACATTATTTAAAAGGTATTTTTGTTCAATAGTTTTTAAGTAATACAGTACTTAAGAAGATAATAAAAAAAACTTAGAACAGTGATCTCAACTGGGAGCATCTGCACTCCCAAAGGACATCTGGCAATATCTAAATATATTTTTGTTTATTACAACTGGGGTGAGGGGATACTGGCATCTAATTTGGGGATGCCACTAAAATCCTGCAATGCACAGGACAGGCACCCCACAACAAAAAATTATCTGGCCCAAAATACCAGTAGTGCCAAGGTGGAGAAGCCCTACCTTAGAGGAAGCATGGTCATAGAAAGACTACTGCCCACATTAAAATAAAAAATAAAATAAAATAAAGAAGTAAAACCATATGTACTTTCATGAGGATGATGAAAGAACTTCATCTTCTTGTTCTAGGCAAGATTTAGTAATAAGAGAAAATCAGATGTGATATCAATGGTCATTCAAACCAATAACTAATCTGCATAAGTAAATTAAATGTTAAGAGGTGCAGAGGTTTGTTTATAACCTCATTTTCAATAATTGCATTTTTGAAAAATTAATTCAACTTAAAATTAGACTCCAGGATTGAATTTGTCATATTTTTTAATACTTGTATTTAAAAAAAAAAGGTTTGCTAACAGGTGTTTAGAAGAAAATAAGAAAATATTTTTATTTACATGACTCAAGTTTACTTATGGAGTAAATATTGTGTATCTTTGTCAAAAAAGTATTAAAAAATAGGAAAAAAAGACTACTAGACATGAACAGAAAGTAATCAAAGATGGTTGCAAACCACAGAACAAAGAAAAGTTACTTTGAAGGGTGGGGCATTGAGTGTCAACTCTCTCCCATTCCCGTGTTTAAATTATGCTTCAAATTGAATATTCACAAATGGTCTTTGCACGCATTCAGAATTCTGTTTTGTGACCATGATTGAAGACTCAAGTTTTTTTATTCTCTGTTATCGTTAGCAAATGGTTTTATGTTCCTTGATTATAATAAATTTGTTTTTGAAATTCAAAAAGAAAAGAAAGTAATCAAAAAGCAAAGACTCCCTTCAGATGTGCTCTTCCAAATGTTAAAACCTGCCTCTGTCTCTGGGGAACTGAAGCAGACAATCCTTTGTCCTCCAACAACATATAGTCTAGTGGGGAATATAGACAAGAAAGATATCAATAGAGCAACACTGTAAATGCTGAGATACAAGTGAGCTTGCCTTTCCATGGGAGAACGAAGGGATATTCAACTCAGTCTGAAGGCACTAGGGACACTCTCCCAAGGAAAGACATCTCAGTTGCTACCTAAGAAGGTATAAGAGAATGATCAGAACCAGTATAAACAGTATGAAAAGAAACCAGCCAGACAAAGTTGGCATAGGCATGGGGAAAAGACTAGAGGCAGAAGGAGCCTCATGTGCAAAGATCTGGAGCCATGAAGAGTATATGGAATGACCCGGGGGCTCAGGTTCTCAGGATGGCTGGAGCAGAGAGCTCAAGAATGGGCAAGGCCAGAGAGAACCCTGGAGCAGTCAGTCCTTGCTGTCCTTAGAGGAGCAGTAATTCAAAGTTTTAGTAGACAGGCTAACAGAGCACAAAGAGGTGACTTGGTATATTATGAAGTGGGAAGCAGTGGCATTTCTAGGTTAATTCTGACTAAATATGCTTCAAGTCTATTTTTATATGTGTGCCTGAAGTGCCTCAGTTCTCTATTTCCCTGTGCCTGGATATTTATATCGAGAGTGTGATAAATGAGTGATAATGTTATTTGGCACATTTCACAACCAGTCAGTTTGACTGACACAAGGAAGAAACCTAGTACATTTTAAAACTTCTTAAACTTGCTTCCGTTTTAAAGATACTTACATATTAAACACCCACCTCCATTTTTCTTGACAAATCTACCTTTTATTTTATATTCATGTTAATTTTCAATGATATACTATTCAACCAAAGAGTAGACAATAAGATATACAGATTCTAGAAATATCATCTCAACCAGGTATTAGTTGGAAGATGACAGAACAAATGAGCCAAAACAAAATCTCAGGTATAGCACAAGACAACTTGATACCAGTTGCCAGGAAATTATCTATGCTTCTAAGGAAACTGCTAACACAGCTTGTTGTCTGCGGTATCTACTAGACTTTAGAAATTGTTCAGGCTTCTTTCTTTACTTAAAAGTCTTTCACTTTTTTTAAATTGTCAAGATCTCCAACTACACCAATACTTTATTATCTTCATGACCAGCTTTCTATTAAAGAAGCAAAGAAAAACAATGATCTGTTTCTTTTTTAGAGGATTTTAATTCCATTTCTCTTCTGCGAATATCATACTAAGACAGGGAGAAAGTGACGATGGTGGTAGAACAGGGGGACATTTGGGTGACCAGTAACAGAGTCATGAGGGAAATATAAAATTTGAGTAAGGTCAAGACCAACAGTCAGAATCCACAAATTACAGTGGTACTTGAAATCAAGGCAAAACCAGGTCAGCCATCAGTATAAGAGAGTCAAGATGCCAGTTGCAAGAGACCATCCATTGGCACAAAACCTCTTCAAATTAATTCATCAAAGACATGGAGTCTTTGCTTCACACAAGGCACTCTGCTTATCTGTGTTTCCTGCTAGAGCACAAGGAAACACTAGTGAGAGGTCAGGCAACAGTTTGTACCATAGATGAGTCCCCATGTAAATGTGGCCAGTGAGCACAATATCCGCCACAATAAAGGCAGACCCTGGCAGGAGAGCTGGGTATATTATGTCAAAGTCTGTCTCCCTTTATTCAAAATATAAATGGGACTTATTTTCTCAAAAGAAAGGTATTTCAGATGAACCAATCTCAAGCCAGTACATTTCATAAGAACAAAGCTGATTCAAAGAGCAGAAAGAAAGAAAGTTAACCATAGCATTATTAATTGAAGAGACTGGCCTTTCACCATTGTGTGTTCTTTGCACTTTTGTCAAAAAAAAAAAAAATGCATTGACTGGGGATCAGGCACAGTGGCTCAAGCCTGTAATCCCAGCACTTTGGGAGACCAAGGTGAGAGGATTGCTATTTTTGTGTTGGCATTTTGATAGAGATTACATTGTATTGTACATTCAAAAATAGAAGAGAGGATTTTAAATGTTCTCATCTTGAAGAAGTGACAGATGTATGTGGTGATGAGTGTGCTAAAATCTCTGATTTGATGTTTATGTCATATATACATACACCAAACATCATACTGCATTCCATCAATATGTCCAACTATTATGGGTCAATTAAAAAAAGGAAGTGAAAAGGCCAACTTTTTGTAAAGAGAGTATGCAAAGCAATCTTGTCAAGAAAGAAGATAGACAGAGGTGGAAGGCCAAATAGACTTCGAAAAAACAAAGTCATGATTTGAGATACTTGTCCTTCCACTTACAGACTGGTCAGGGCTAGGAAAACATTAAGCTACAAGAAAAATGTCAGAGCACTTTAATGACACTATCGTTATAAGGATTTTTTTTTTGCTCATGATTCAAAGACAAATAGAAAATAGTCACACTTAACACTAGATCTTAAAACTTCTCAGTAAAACACAGGTTTACTATATACATGCAGACAAAAGATAGGAAAGGGAAGAAGAAAACAAAAATGCAGTCTAGTTGGTTCAAACAGCTTCTCCCATAAGGAATTTGCTCTTTATTTTAGAAAGGTCAAATGGCTGAAATCAAGTGCAGCTAAATGCCTTCATTCTAAAGAAAGATGCTATTTCAGAACAATATGTTTTTGAATTGTTTTTTTAAAGTTGAACTTTCTTATCCTTGAAAATGTTGGATATGAATCTTCTGAAATGTCTGAAATTTCAATATCTAAACAAAGGATTCCATAAATCTGTATAAAGAATAAGAAGTCAAATTAATAACCTAAGTGTATTCAGGTTTGTGAGATTTTTACCATGAGCCCATTTAAAAAATTTTCATGTCCAAGTCCAATGGACTCAGTGAAATACTTCCTAGAAATCAAACTAAAACATACTTTCTAGGTCAGAAAAATTGAAAGGATTCCTACTCTTTTAAAAACCTCAAAGGTTTGAGGAACCCTAAATATTTGATGACATTTTAGTTTAATCACAAGTGCAAAATAGTCACAGAACAAAACACTGCAGCAAAACCAAACAGCTATACAATGTTGAAGCAGACACCATCTTTATTTTTGAAATGCCCTACACAAGTCATATTTAAACTCAAACCACAGTTACTTAGTAGGACAATCAAACCCTCTCTCTGAGAAATCTTCACTTACTGCTGAAATATGCAAGTCTCAGGCTTAGAGTGTAATTGCAGCTGATGTTACATGAACTTGAGAGAAGATGGGTGGGCATATTCATGGAGAAGCAAAGCTGGTCCACAGAAAGAAAAAAGAACCTGACAGGCAGAGGAGAGCTGAGATGAATCACCATGTAGAAAGACAGACTAAGGGAACAGCCACCTTGGGTCTCAGAAAATGTTCAGCAGTCCTTGAGGCAGGAAAATTGAGGCAAACTTCAGAACAAATTTACCTCACTAGAAGCACATGGGGGGAAAGAGGGCAATTGTGAAAGGCTATTTCAGATAGTCTTTCCTGTGTAAAACTAGATATTTGAGGCCCCAGAGTCAGATAAAGAAATTATTTCTGTGTTTCCTGAATTACTCTGCTGCACTGTGTTCTGAAAACAAAGTTGGCATACAGCTTGGGAAGCAGTGGGACTCTAAATATTGGAAAAATTATATTTAGGGGAAATCAGAAAAAATGAGGTTGACCAAACAATTGCAGAAAAAGCAATATAAAAATTCTAGAACACTATATGGACCATTTTATTCTACTTTGGAATATGCTATCCTTAGAGTAATCTGTAACATATAGAGGTAAATTCTTGCAGAATTAGAAAGGGAAAAGTCTGTTTTTGGAAGAGTTGAGGATGTTAAGTCTGGAGAAAAGAGTTCTAAAGGAATAAGAGACCAGAATCTGCAAATATTTAAAAGCTTACTAATAGAATAAATAGTAATATAATGCCTTGTTCACCATTTACAATTGAATGAAATTATGTCCCAGATGTTACTATGTCTAAGTTTGGAAACGGATACATATACACACAAAAATGTAAACAAATTTGTATGTGTATAAAGATGTAAAGCCAAAGTTTCCAAAAAGTTCAAACAATTTGATTTTTAAAAAATGTAGTAGGTGAACTTGTGACATAGCAAGCTTTCGTAACAGGCTGAAGACTGCTCAGGAGTGTCATAGAAAGAATTCATGCATCCATTAGGGGTTAGAGGATAGGATCTCTAAGGGTTTGTTCAGTCCTGAAACTCTGGGTCAATATGGTTACTGGGGGTGAGAAACAGTACGGTGTTATGAAAATAATACATACACTTGACTTATAAGAGGCAGCTCTCAAAATGTTAGATAACTTATGAAGAAATATAGAGTATCGAGCAGCTGGTACTTTAAAAGATGACAGTGTTGGAAATGTATATGTTGTTCACTCATCATTCAACAATTTCTGCCTTGGAACAAATGAGACCCAATGAGACCTCCACTTTAAACTGTCTCAACATTTTAGCCAACTAAAAAAAAAATACATCAGCTTTGAGTTTAAGACTTTGACACCTGGCAAACATCTCCACTTTCAATAAGATCCATATCTTTCTAAGTGGTTTTTCAAGCAGTTTCTGCAAAAATAAAATCTAGTTGAGTCTAGATTCAATATTGCAGAATTCAGAACTGAATCATATATATGGAGTCATTTGTGCATCAAAATGAAAGAAATAGTTTACTTTGTTATTGCTGCAATAGTACACAAGAAAGCCACATTTTCTACACATTTTTAAATGGTTATTATTGCTATGAGACACAGAAATTTATTTTTCCAAGATTAAGGTCTTCATTATTTAGGCTAAACCAGATCATTTTTAAAGGAACTAAGTTGTAAAGCTCATTACATCCAAAGATTTTTGATATGATTTAATTTAGAATAAAAGTAAACAGAAATAACAATTTTGTTCTACTAAAACAGGAAGTCACTGCGCTTCAATAAAATACCACAGCAGTTACAGGAGCAGTAACAAATTAGCTCAGAAGCACAACTCATGGACAGTTATTAGCCAAGTGAAAATTTATTATTAGTTCACAGGAAATCAACTTTGTCTGTGAGGGATCACTAGCTATTTTCTCATCCCTAAACTGTATCTTGTTGCCTGCCTTGAAAACGCTCCACAAAGCAATCTCATCTGGCAGTACCACAAAACTTAAAAGAATACACCTACTGTATATTTATATGTTAATATAGTGAAAATTTGCCTTCCAAAATTCAAATAAATTTACCATCATTTTGATTTCAGGACCAGCTACAGAATAATATTTAACCCACAAGGAATTAAGCATGAAATGTTCTGCTTGACACGGTAGCTGTGGGTTCCTGGAGAAAGAGGTAGCAGAGAATGAACAGCAAAGATTACAAAAAGGCAAGAAAGTCAAATGACAAACTCTGAGAAGCTTCCAAAGCAATTCGTTGAGTTTGTGTTCTAAAACTCTGAGGATTCAAAGGGGATCACAAGGGATGCTGGGTATTAATTATGGGGAAAGGAAGGAAGAGGGAATAAAGGACATACAACAACCCAATGGGATCAGGTCCACCACCAGGGGGAGAGAAGGCTCACTAGGAGCCCAAACTTCACCTACAACACAACTGACTTAGGCAACAAATCCTCACATGGACCCACAACTCTAAAATAAAAAAAATAAAATTTTAAAAAAGAGGCACAAAAAGAAAAATCATTGGTGTTTAAGAAGAGCTTCGGCCTAATCATGTCCATAGCAGTTGCAACATTGACAGAAATATAAATGTTTCTTTATTGTGGTACAGGTCATTCAGTGAGACTATTGAAATTTAAATTATCCTTAATAATTTTAATTAGGTTTCCTTGTTTTAATATATGCAATCAAAAACACAGTCTCCAGAAAAAAGAAAAAACATATGGAGAGTCCAAATATGCCCAAGTGCTTGGCTATCTCTAAGTTCAGATTCCCAAAAAAACAAGCCCAAGGCTTGTCATTGCCTCAAGATGCCAGGACAAGTGACAGAGAGACCTTGAAACATCACACCAAGGAATGTCGTGGCTACATAATCAAACTTAACTTATTTATAAGAGGAGGATTTTTAGCATAGACATTTTCCCTATGAGGAGTTTGGTATTATGTCTTTGAGAGAAGTTCAGTTTTCATTTTTAAAAATCCCAAGGAGGTATATGGTAGGTTAGTATCTTTCTGAGGCGAGTATTCATTTTCCAAAGAGAATATCTCAGCATTTCGATTTATAGTCACATATTTTAAGGTTCCCCAGTGTTTCCGGAGACATAAACAATTATTTGATAACCCCAAAGTCTAAAACATTTTGTCACTAGCCCTCATATAAATGATCCACAAAATAAGTTTCTACAAGAATAAAAAAGCACAATATTCCATATGGAAAGAGATCAGGATGCTCTGACTGATCAAATAGATAAATGGTGGCCGATTCCCATCTTATAAGACCACAGTCCTTCCCTAATACTACAAGAGAATGGTCTAACTAGTCATAGAATTCATTATATAAAATAAACCTCTATTCTGCTTTGCACAACAATGTTGAAAATCCTATCAGTCTACGTTTTGAAAAAAAAGTACTATATTTAGAGCCCAGATTGTGAGTCCAGACTCTTTTGAAATATGAAAGTTTAGCTAAAGAACAACAAAAGTCAATCTCGAAAAATGGCAACTCTAGGACTGATCAATAGTAATATCCTAGGGCATCTTCATAGGCGCTGTCACTGTGTGTCTGGTATACCAGATGGATAGACTTTTCTTTTCTATATTCATTAATGCATTGGAAAAATGATTGTTGTGGCTGTACAGCTTATATTCCTCAGTATACTTTCTTCAGGTTATTAAGATGTTGTGCTCTTTTGTTTCTTTTGAGCAAGCAAATATACATCTCCACTTCCAACATTTTTCTAAATGATCAGATTCAAATTCAAAATATCTGTGAAAGATGAGTGGTAATCATTCTAGTACTTTTTACTGAGGTGATATAGCATTTTCACTAATGAGACAATTTCTTGAGACTTTACAACTTATTTAGGAAACCTGTATTATGATAAAAATAAAACCACAATCCCAAAAAGAGATTCAAGTAAGAAAACCATGGAGGACAACCATTTTTAAAGGCTTCCATAACATAAGGGTTGACTTAATTAAGGTTATTGCCTTTGTTTGTATAACTTAAACATTATTTCAATTAAAATAAAAGCTTGATTTGTAATTAAGTAAAAACTAGAACTGCATCTAAAACCAATTGCCAGCCCAAAGACAGCTCTAAAAATGATGACAGCCACATTTTGGTAGAGGTGTTTAATTTCCTTCGCAAAAATAGAGATTTCAGCAACTGCGAAGTTAGTGTGGTAAGAGGTCTGCAATTTCAAACTCCAAGCTATTACTCAAGAAAAAGTGAAAACTCAGGTTCATCTCTCAGGGGTATTTCATCAAACAAGTTATTTTGTGATCATAGCTTGCAGTCATCCTTTCCTCTTTACTTCCCACACAGATTTCTCATTCTTCTGTTAACTGCGTTCCAACCACCTACACTTCTCTTCCCACACACGTCCTTTAATCATCCATTACACACCAGCCATCTCTTACTTTCACTGACCCACTCGGGCTGACACATGCTTATGGACTTTTTAGTAATTTTGCATTCTTTCAATATTTAGAAGTACTAACCTCTATCATTCCCCCTGCTTATTATTATATACATATGCACATGATTTATTTCTCTTGTGAAGAAGATTTTATTATTCATTGTGTGGGATTTTTTTAGTTGATGAGTTCCTTGAGAGCACAGTCACCTATGTTGATGGTCTCTTGGTGCTTAAGTCGTACCTGGTACATATTTATTGAAGGAATTGCTAAATGATAAATTAGTTACAGGGAAACAAAATGTTTAGAATAAAATAAACCCATAAAAATTTGATATTACTTTTGAAATTTCACTCTCTTCAATATTTGATATGTACAAATTACTCTGAGACACCCATTATATGTGAAATGTATAAGAGAATTATGTTGGGATATAATTATTTGCATGTTGGTACAATTGACCCTAGAAGAGTGGATTTTCCTCAGTCAAAATTAACTATCTTACAAAAGGTTGTCTAATATAAATTTTGGAAAAGTAATTTTAAAAAAAGAAAGCAAAGTGCTTTACCTATCTTTGAACTAAAAGTCTGCAGGACTTGAGTAGTATTTGCCACAGTCAGTGTTTCATAACATGTGTTTGTAGCATGTCTTTGTTAGGACAAAGAGTAACAGTAAGGGTGTTCATACTTCAGTAACATGTTTTGAGATAAGACATTTGTAGAGTTAGAAAATAACACATAAGACGGGCTCAGTGGCTCAGCCTGTAATCCCGCGCTTTGGGAGGTGAGGTGAGTGGATTGCCTGAGCCCGCGGGTTCGATAACAGCCTGGGCAACTTGGCGAGACCTCATCTCTACAATAAATCCAAAAATTAGCCGGGTGTGGTAGCGCATGCCTGTAGTTCCGGCTATTCGGAAGGCTGAGGTGGAAGGATCGCTGGAGCCCAGCAGGTCGAGGCTGCAGTTGCCGGGAGCAGCCACTGCACTCCAGTCTGGGTGACAGAGTGAGACTCCAACTCAAAAAAAAGAAAAAAAATAACACATAGGCTATAACTACTATACAAATAACCCAATAGCTTATTAAAATGACATGCCAACATGTTTTCTCCCTGAATTTTCTATTAGTGGAGTTGTCACTTTTATCTGTAGTTTATTTTCATTTCTTTTTATAACTCCAATGCAATGTTTTAAATCAGGAAAAAATGTATTCAATTGATTGATTTTCTCAACATTAACCTCACAGAGAGCTAGTTATGATGACTTGAAAATACATTATAAACAGCTTGATTTTTTTTCAACTAACAGGTGACACTGACTTTCCTCAAAATATTCCCACAGATACACATTTGCAAATGCAGATGAATTGCATGTATAAACAAAGAATTAAGAAGCTGGTTGTTATATGTATTATTATATTTCAAAAAAGCAAAAAGTCCCCAAAAGGACCTACATTTTATTCCTCCAAGAAATGTCTTTCAAAACTGTCAATGTTTATAAAAGCATCACCAGTAAAATTAAAAATTTATACATAGCAGACACAATAACAACATAGTTTAAGGTACTTTCACAAATTTTACATATGCATCATCGTGTTTGATATCTACATCAATCCGATGGGGAAAAAATGAGTACCTATTATTCCTATCTCACAGATGAACTGAGATGTTCAGAGGAACTATGCTTCACCCAAGACCATTCTGCTCAAACCCTAAACCCTTCTGACTTTTAAGTTCCCTTCTAGTTTTTGAAACTGTTCATCTTCCAGATGCAACCTTCTGTACTCATCATGAACTTATCAACAACGTATTTAGAGAAGTAGGCATGTTTATCATGAGTGATCAGCTAAATAGTCATTTTGTTTGGTAATTTAATTTCTAGGCTAGTGTCCTGCTTACTCATCTGCATAACATCCAAATGTCATAGTTGGACTTAAATTACTAAAAAGATGACTGTCTATTACACAGGCAGTCAATATATTGGTAATATAGAAAAGGAACTCAATGTGAAAAACCAGAAATTACAGAAGATATTAAAATAGTTTCCAGTGGTCTGATAATGTGGAGTATTATAAGAATTGTAAAACAGTATGGTTTGGCGACTTGATAAGAAAGACATTCACAGACCCAAGTCTACAAGCCTGGTGTGACTGAATAACAAGTTAAGTACTTTGGTAGACCATCTTTGCTTTTTTTCTTTCTTTTTACAAATGGATAAAGAAAGTATAAGACATATGAAATAACGTTTGTCCTCAAATATTTTGCTATGTGAGTTATTTCAAATACAAGATTATGAATCTAGTAGGCTATATTAGATTCCCCAAGTTTTTAAAGTCTGTTAAATCTGTATGCTATTAAGACTTTTATAAGTTATCACTAATGACAGGAAAAGAATCATACTATGAAACAGCTATCATAGTAACAAGAACTGAGTAACTGTAGGCTATGCATTTTCAACAGGGGTGAATGGTTCATTGGAGGTACAAAAATATTGCTCTCCCTATCTATAAATAACAGATATGCACTTATTACATAAAGAGATAATGCAATATATCTTTTATTAAAATTTCAAGGGAGGAGATCAATTAGAAAAACAGGTGTAAGAAAATTCCTTAGAGAACAAAGCTAAAAAGGCTGAGCAATACTGCTTTGGGTAAACAAGCATTAGCAAGCTCTACCTTAAGTGAAATCACTGCAGAAGTTTTTAACTCCACTGTCAGCTTAGACCAGCAACCTCAGGTTCTTACCCCATGACCAAAAAGATTAAGGAATGCGGGCACCAAAAGGATGAGTGAAAGAAGGAGTTTATTCAACAACAAAGCTCTCCAGAAAAGAGAGGGGGCCCAAAATGGGTTGCTGTTGCTAGGAGTTTGTTTATGGTTTTATTTCTCTTTTCTGGGAGCATTTTTCTCATTTTATCTAATCCACCCCTTACTTCCTGAGACCCAATTCTTATTGCGCATGGGGGTCCTTGACTCAAGTTAACCCATACTGAATATTACCCATAAGTACCACAGAAAAGCCCACTTGAGGGGTTAAAACTGCAACGTAAATGCTATTATTGTAATGATATTATAATAAGCCAAGGTCAACTTACGTCATTTTAGCTAAGCTACTGCCCCTGCGTTTAATCAGCAAAAAGTCCATTTTAGCAGTACATCCTAGGTTGAGAGGATGCTCTCAAACATATTAACCACATTTTCAGGCAACAATTGTATAATGAGGGTGGTGCAGGGGACGTTCCCACAGGTGTTAAGTCTCCTCGAGACCCTCCCTCTCAGTCTGTCTGCCTAATCAGCTTCAGACTATCTCTTCTCTCAGAATGATTCAAGAACTTTTTGACTTCCTTTAATATAAGGTGACAGGGATCTGTCATTGTAATACTTTAAATAAATTATCTAAAATAAGTTATAAAATGTTGGCTGACAGCTGCACCATGTCTACTATACATCTGGAAATAAATACTCTTCAATTAATGAATTGTACATAATCAAAAGAAAATAATTGCTTTATGATTTTCATCTCCTTTTAAGCATACAACAATGCAATAATAATGACTTCATTCAACGACTATACCCATCAACACCAGAAAAGCTACATTCCATTTTCTGAAAGAGTAAGTTTTCCTCTCCTCATGGTAGACTTGTTCTGCTTTGAGTATTTTTTTAAAAAACTCGTAAACCAACTAGTGTAAATTAGCATGAAGAGGAACTACAGCGAAATAATATTTCTTTCAAAATCCAAAATAAATAAAGTATGCATGTAAAGGTATACTAGAAATAATAAGTAAAACTAATTTACTTATTTTGCTTTAAATATTTGGGATTCCCCTAATACTATAATACCAAATACATTTTAAAGTAAAAAGAAAACGAAAGCTTTTAAGAAAAAAATAGACAGAAAAAATTTCTTAAACATAATATAACTTATTTTAAAAAGTCAACATTATTCTTCATGCTGGAACACCAGAATTGCCAACATTAAGGTAAAAAACAAGAATGCCTGTCATCACCATGGACTTCTCAAACTCTTTTGTAACTTCTATTCAATATTTTGGAATATGAAATCTAAATTTCATATTTAGCATATTTAAAAGAAAAGATTACACCATACTTTTATTTATTTATTCTAGATACTGTTAGACTAGGAGATGCTGAGCATGAAAACATGGATTTACACTCATAGAGTTTGCAGCTAAGTGAGAAAAGTAAGCATGAACAATTATACAAATAATTAGTTACAACTGCACTGAGAAGTAAAGGGTGCAAAGTGCCATGTGACCACTCCACAGGGACACTAACCTAGAAGAACAAGAAAGGCTTTCTGGGGGAAACAATAGACATGATTAGCAACTTGAAGTTATTAGACAAATGAAGTAATAAAATGCAAAAAGCAGGCAGTGGCAAAAGGGGGCACAGTGCCTTCAAAAACTGCATAAAAGAATGCGTCTGGCTCATTTTGAGCAGGAGGGAAAGTGCTCAAAGAAGAGAGAATTTAAGCAGTTTAATCAGTGTTGCTACAAGTTTTGAACTTTATCTTAAGGGTTTCAATAGAGGAGTAAAATTATCAAATATTTATTTTTCAGGTACACATTAGTGCCTATGTGGAGAATGAATCAGAGTCAGGAAATTTTGGATAAGAAGATAGTCACAGCAGGGCTCGGTGGCTCAGCCTGTAATCCCACGCCTTTGGGAGGCTGAGGTGAGTAGATTGCCTGAGCCCACGGGTTCGAGACCCACCTGGGCAACTTGGTGAGACCTCATCTCTACAATAAATCAAAAATGAGCCGGACGTAATAGCGCGTGCCTATAGTTCCAGCTACTTGGAAGGCTGAGGTGGAAGGATCGCAGGAGCCCTGCAGATTGAGGCTGCAGTGGCCGGGAGCGTGCCACTGCACTCCAGTCTGGACAACAGAGTGAGACTCCAACTCAAATAAATAAATAAATAAAAGAAGATAGTCACAATAGCTCAGAGAAGATAAAGGCCATGGAGATGGAAAAAAATGGTAAGCTTTGAGAACTAACTGGGAATTGGAAGTCAATGAACATCACAATTGACTGGATATTGGTGGAGATGGCAAGAAAGGCCAAAGAATGTCAAGAATGATTCCAAAGACACTGGCTTCAGCACCTAAGAGCAGAAGTGATTGAGTTATGGCTTGGGAAACATGCTATTAAGAATATGGTTTCAGGCCAGGCTCGGTGGCTCAGCATGTCATCCCAGCACTTTGGGAGGCCTAGGTGAGTGGACTGCCTGAGCCCGTGGGTTTGAGACCCAGCTGGGCAACTTGGTGAGACCTCATCTCTACAATAAATCAAAAAAATTAGTCAGGCGTGTAGTTCCAGCTACTTGGAAGGCTGAGGCAGAAGGATTGCCGGAGCCCAGCAGGTCAAGCCTTCAGTGGCCAGGAGCATGCCATTGCACTCCAGTCTGGGCAACAGAGTGAGACTCCAACTCAAATAAATAAATAAATAAATATGAGGATACCCATAAAGATATGCTCAGATAAAAAAGTTTTAAAAAATAGTTCCTATGTAATTTTTTCTCAAGAAATAGCTAGAGAGTATGCTTCACCAAAATGAAAGCGTAAACTATGAAAAACAGATATTTGAGAGCCTAGATACATATTATCATATTCTACTGTTTAGAGGTAAGAAGTCAGAAAACGGATTATCTCTATGGGAGGAGAGATTGTAATCAGGGAAAGACATAAGGGATTGTGAGGACTGCCAATGTTATATTTTTTGTCCTGGTTGATAACTACACAGTTATTTGCTTTATATTTATTTTTTAGAGTACACATGCTGTTTTATGTGCTATTATGTAAGTGTAAAATACTTTAACACAGAAAAGAGAAGAAAAAGCAAATTGTGATATGAAAGCATAACTGTAGGAAAATCGCAACTCTGCATGGTTCAAAGCAGAATCGCTAACTCATGGCACAGTAATCTCTCAATGAGTCTGTGTTTAATTAATGCCTTAATTAATTTATTAATTAATGAACATAATGCTCTCAAATATGTATAATACACTCATAAATTAAACCAGATGAAAATATGCCTAAATGTCATTTAATAATTTCTGTGTGGAAAAAATTGTGGGGAATTTGATTTCTTCTCTTGGTATGTTTCTTTCCAAAGTTTCTCAAATAAACATATGCTACTTTGAAAATTCAATAAAATCAATAATAAAATGTGTTATTAAAAGTCTAGAATACAGTCCGTTTCTGTTCAGGCCATTTTTCTTTCTCTTAGGACATAAATCCAATTGTTCTTACCAACAAGATCCTTGGAACACTGTGAATTCTAAATCAGTGTTCTTGAACGTTGGTGTACATCCTAATCAGCTGCAAACCTGCCCAAGAGATCCTAAGAATATTCTAGCTAACCTGGATCACACAATTTTAACTGTGAGAAAATCGGCCTCTGAATATGCCCCCAGAGGACTTGCCCCGGCCAGCTCTCTGGGCTGAGTACTGCCCCCTTTGCCTTTTGGTCTCCAGCCACAGCGGTCTCTCAGTTCCAGAGAATTCTTCCCTCCATGTCTCAGCAGCCTGGCACAAACTGTTGCTTCTGCCTGGATGCCCATCCATCCCTCTGACTCATTCAGACCCTAGCTCCAACGTCTGTTCCCTAGAAAAGTCTTCCCTGAACCTCTTCATGCATTTTACAGTTTATATACTCTTATCATCCTGAAATTTTATTGTTACAGCACTTTAGTGCCACTCATCATTAAATATGTTTCTGTGTGCTTATCTGGATAATGTTTTTCCCTCGATATACTCCAAGTTCCACCAGAGCCTGGTTCATGTTTTGCTCACTTTTGACTTGACTTAAAGCCCAACACTTAACAGACACTCTCTCTATATATTTCTTTCCTAGTTGAATGAACACTGTCATATGAACCCAAAACCAAATGAAGAGCTACCAAAAAAAGATAAATGTTAATGATTATCTCACCCAAGTTCTGAACTAAAAGTCATATTTATTTTAAAATTTGATCATTAAACATTGCAAACATGTATTGAAATGTCACACTGGACCCCATAAACATGTATAATTATTATGTGTCAATTAAAAATAAAATAAAACTTTAATAATTTTGTTTTTCTTTGAAAAAATTCATTTAATCAAAAGTTCTAACCCATATTAATTACCTGGTATTACAATAAGGATAACATATATTCAACCTTAGCTAATCAAACTAAACTTTTTGGGTTTCTTTTTTATGTATAACTCTCACCTGTGTGTATCTTTCACACAGAATAAAAATCTTTTTCCAGCTCAAATACCCAATGATGACTCATCCTCTTGAGATTTGATTTGGATGTGGTAGGTAGGAAAAGAGACGACAAGAAAACATATTAGCTTTCTAAGATTAATGACTATATTTTTCTTTTGGGAACTTGGATTCCTGAACTAAAATGTTTCTTCTCTGATCCCCAATACCAGAAGCTATACCTAATGTAATTGCTTTCAAGGGGGAAATACTGCTTATACTTTCTGACTGGCTGTCACAGTACTCTGAGTTAATCCCCTCGAAATGCCCAGCTCAATATAATTGTAAGAATTCAGGAGGAATCTTTCTGTGGCAGTTTGAGTAGTAAACTTATTTGTGTGTGAGGGACTGTTAGCTCCCAAAGCACAGAAGATTTTATTAAGAAGATGACAACAATTTCTGATTTTTAGATATCTTGTTTTTCAAATTCAAATGCTCTGAATCTCTATAGTGTTCCTACACCATGTTCAGGAAACAGAGAAAAGCAAGTCTCCATTCAGTTGTTCCTGACAGCAAGATATTATTGCACTGGTGTTTGGGGAGCATGATCTATTTATTTGGTTCTATCACCTTCTACATTGACCTGTCCTATAATGGCCCATCTACCACCCTCTCCCTCGCAGACACTGTTCTATGTACACCACCCTCCTTGCTATTTCTAACCGTCTCCAGGAACACTTGAAAGCATCCACATCTATTGTTGCTCTACCTGGACCATCCTTTCCCAGATGTTCCCTTGGCTGATCCACTGGAAACTTAAGATCTTATTCAAAAGCCTATTTAAAATGAGAATCCTCCCCCGAACACTTCCTGTACCTGTTTCTTTATATATTTCCCAGAGCATGTATACCATGAAACATCCCATTTTATTTTTTTTGTTGTTGTTGTTCTTTATTTTCCCACTTCCTAGGATAAGCACCCCAGGAAGACAAAGATTTTTGTCTCTTTTACATATTGCTATATTCTCAGCCAGTGATTCTACTCAATAAAACCATTGCATAAACAAACAATTTTTCCACTGGAAATATCCATTCTAAATTATTCCTGTGAGATGACCAACACACTCCATGAATCTAGAAGTACTTATTGAGGACGCTTTCTGCAGCGGAGTGAGAGTTCCATTAAGCATAAAGCTATAGCTGCTGCCCAGTCAGTGTGGGCTCCTCATACTCCTAGACCAGCCTGAAGAAAAAGGAGCTAAAATATCAATGGGGTAAATGACCTTGATGACCATGTGGCACACTGAAGACAGAGAGGAATGTTAGGCACCCAGATAATCCACCAGGGCATCTTTAGCACCCCCGTGCCCCGTTATGGCAATCAATGTAGAAGTTCAACCACGGCAGTGAAAGCATGGTAAGCCAGAGCTTAGGGTTCTCATTAAAACCTCAGTTGATTCTCCAGGACAAGTAGAAGTGTTAGCTAAAGGAGACTGTGTTCTAGAATGGCTAAGGAGGTGGTAATAGCCTTAGAGACAGGCAAAGTGACTCACACCTATAATCCCAGTGCTTTGGGAAGCTGAGGTAAGAGGATTGCCTGAGCCCATGAGTTTGAGACCAGCCTGGGCAACTTAGCGAGACCTCATCTCTATAATAAATCAAAAAATTAGCAGGGCATGGTGATACGTGTCTGTAGTTCCAGCTACTTGGAAGGCTGAGGCAGAAGGATCACCTGAGCCCAGGAGGTTGAGGCTGCAGTGACCGTGAGCATGCCACTGCACTCCAGCCTGGGCAACAGAGTGAGACTCCAACTCAAATAATAATAATCATAATAATAATGATAGCCTTAGCACCAACTGCATTCGTGGGCCCCCCACTCTTTCTCCTCAAGTACGTTTTCTTGAAAATTGTGACTAGCCAAGATCTTGGATAAGCTTTGCATGACTCGAGTGACCCTAAATGAGAAGCAGGTGGATCTGAGGACAGTGAGACGTGCACAGCAGTGGAACTGCATGCTGCCTAGATCCTTCACAGCTGTGCACCTTCCCCCACTTGCTATGACTGTTAGTTGATTGCAGTTCACAGCCGCCCTCCTCTTCGGTGACTTACCCTCTGCTAAAGAGGAGCCACTTCCCCAGGGAAGGTACTTTCCCTCATGGGGAACAGACCAATAGCTAATGGCCAATAGGCACATGGGTAGAAGAGCCATCTATCTTGCCTCAAGGAGGAACCATCTCTGTGGAGCAATTCACATCTCAGAGTGTCCCCACAGGACCAGACTGGGCTGCTCTCCAGCTGAGACTCTGTGCTCAGTTTTTATCTCCTGCTCTATCATGCTTCGCTTATTCTCCTTCTCCTGAGAGTACTCATTCAATAAAGCACATAAACAAGAATTCCTGACTTGGCACTGCTTCTAGGGAACCCTACCAAAGACATGTGGCATATGCAAATTGACACTGGAAGAATGCATCATAATCATAGAACTTTAAAATTCTCACTAATGTGACTCCAGTGAACATCAGCTCACAAAATTTTTTTAAAAGTTGCTGAGTCCTAAAATAAATAAGGTATCATGAGTGAGAGTCACTAGAAAGGAAACAAAGAAATTGCATAAAATAACATCATCACATAGAAAATATATACACAATGTCATATAAAAAGAGGAAACTGAAAACAAAAAGGAATCAAAGCAAGCAGATTAGCAAGAAAAAAAAGCATGTTTAGCAGCATATACTGAATAAAAGTAAAACAATATTGGATTAAAGAGTAGATTAGAGGCCCAAGGGAACACAGAATAAGTGTGGTAAAAGAAGATTGGAATAAATATCCCTAGAATATAGCAGAGAGAGACTTGGAGGTATATATATATAAAATAAAGTTGAAATACACAGAAAAGAGGGTGAAACTGTTGACACAAACCTAACACCTAACCAGAGTTCTAGTTTAGTAGAGACAGTGGTAGAGAAATTATATTCAGAGATAGTGCCTTCAATATTGCAACGTTCATGAGAAACACCAATCCATAGACTCAGGAAATCAGCTAAATCCCAGATTGTCTAAGTAAAAAAGAAATTCACTACTAGATATATGGGGGGGGCAAACCCCCCAAAGTTTATATATTTAAGAACTGTGTATTTATCTCACATGTTTCAACTTCAGTTACCTCCAAAGTACTCTCCATTTGATGCATTACACCTGTCAAGGTGCTTTTTTCCACTACTCAAAAAAGACTTTGAACTCTACAATTTTGATGTCTTTTAGTGCTTCTGCCATTTTTTGTTTCCTCTCTTTCACATCAGAAAAACATTTCTCTTTGAGGACTTTTTTCATCGGGGGGGATCACTCTGGGTGAGATCAAGTGAATAGGGAAGGTTGGGCATGGGGGTCATGCTATTTTTGGTCAAAAACTGTTGAACACTCAGTGTGATGTGGACAGTGTACTTGTAAATCATGAAACGGCCAAACGCACTTGAAAGAAAAAAATTCAATGAAGCTGAATGCAGCCTCTCACAATGACACTAGGTGGTACACTGATGCTGATGGGTTCCTAGAACACCTACCTAGAGGAGGAAGCCTGTACTATAAGAGGCTCACCCTCCAAAAAATCATTCCAGTTTTTCTGGGTTCTCCCTCATATACCATGGTTATATGGAGCAAGACTGTCTAAATTTGAAATCTACCTTTAACAGCAACTAACTGGGCAGTGTGGGACACACTGCTTAACTTTCTTTGCCATAGTTTCCATAAAAACAGTTTTAAAAATAGTACCTACCTCACAGATTGATATGAAGATTAAGTGAATTGATGTCTGTAACTCTTCAGGGCTATCAGGTTTCTAATATCCATCCTTATAGATTTTATGTTGAATTCTCACCAAGGTGGAATGAGAAACTGATGTCTTACCAATTACCTCAAAATAAAGAGTGAATGAATTGGCCTGCCTTCCCCTAAGCCTTAACCTTGATGAGAGCCAAGCCAAACATCCTACACACATAGCCAAACACTCTATAGGTGAGTGACAGAGAACAATGAATTTTTTCCAATTATATACAGGAGAGAGATAGCCATTCCCCTCCCATTCTGAAAGGAGATAAAAATCATTTTCTCCTTTCAAAGGAGATTGAAAAGTTCCTAGGTTCTCACCTTAACCATTTAGAATGGGAATACACACTTCCAAGGGGCCCACAACACCCCAGGAGTCTCCAAGTTCTGGGCTTTATACCTGAGGAGACAGCACCAACAGTCTTTTTTGGATGGTGAGTACGTGAGAATTCATTTTACGAACATGTCCTACAACTTTCATAAATGTTACACTTATTATTTCATGTGTAAAACAGCTCAAAACACAAAGGGCATTTTGTACAGAAAATGTAAAGAAAAAAAGAAAGGACAAAAGGAAAGAGGGTGGGAGGAAGGAAAGGTGAGAGGAGGGGAGAAATATTTTCTAAAATCTTCCTGCAAAATATCAGCAGCAGGGTGGAAACGGAACCACAAAACAACAAAACTCTCCACCTTCTGTAATGTACTGGGCTTGGCAATTTAAGTAAGTTTTCCAACACAGTGTGTGATTTCTTACGTGTCACAACTCTTGGCAAGAAGTAAGAAAAGATCTGAGTTTCGAAGTTGTCATAGAACATGACACAACCTAAAAATTGGTAAAAGTAGCTTCCACAGTGGTATGTGATATAAACTGTGAGAAGGCTCTAGGAGTGATTAGAGTCCCATCCCTTGCCTCAGGAGATGAGAAAGCCTCTTTTTCATCAGCATTTGCTGTGCCAGGCTGACACCCACAATACCTAGGAATTCTCCCACCTCTGCCTATTTTGTAAGCTGGGAATGGGCACTGGGGTGACCCCCAGACTAATAGGAATGGTGAGTATTCTCTTGTTAGCCCTAAGGCTTTGCCTGGCCCCAGAGGTTTTTGACTTTTTTTTTTTAAGGCAAGTGTGAAACACTACTTTGTCCTTAGGTCTGGTTCATTGTTGCCAATTTGGGACCACAGGGAATGTCCTTGTTAATATTTTTTATATTTTATATGGATAACAATTATTAAAGAGCTTTTGAGACCTGATTTGTGGCTCAGTGTGCTATCTTGAAGAAAAGGGGAAGATATATATGCTTACACAAACATACTGTGGGTAGGAACAGGATCATGAAATGTGAAGAAATTCTTCATAAAATTGTATTTTGCAAGATGTCTCTTTTTGGTGTTAAAACCAAGGGAAAAAAAGGATTATCTACTAGGCATCGGTCCCTCATGCCACATCCTTCCTCTCCCTGGTGTTAATGTTCCATATAATGCTAATTAAATGGACATGTGTAACTAATTTAAGTGTTACAGAATTCAAGGCAGTTTTAATTCCCCCTTCACCCAAAAGTAGAATAAGAAACTAAGTTGCTAGTCTCTAGACTTTATAGTGGACAGAGAATTGAATTATAAAATCATATTTCACAGAAAAATCTAAATTGACTTCTCAGGTTATGAATACCTGATTATGTAAGGAACAGTTCAGAAATAGTCCCATTTTAATTCATTTGGAAAAGGCAGTTATTCATTATACTGAGTCTTACAGCCAGGAAAAAGGACAGAAAGAGCATAATTTTGAGCTGTCAAGCTTAACACATGTGTAGAAGTCAGATATTTTCTGTTCTACGGCAGAATCAAGCCTGCTTGGATATCATAGTAAAAGTAGTGTCCCAATGGGGCTGAAAGTGTTACTCTGGCATAAAGAAAAATGACCCACAAAAAGCATTGAGAGAATATTTCCATATAGACATATTATTTAGCTCCATATGATTGAAGATGCTTTCTCTATGAGGTTGAGGGCATTCTGAAGCTTACCTTTTTTCCACATCAACACAACATTTTAACATCACTATCTTAAAAGGGAAGGAAAGGCCAAGGTACAAGTCCATATTCTCTGAACACTATTTGCAGAAATGGCAGTAGTCCTGGATAGATCGTTTTTTCTCTATTAAAACCATCTTAAAGATCACCCTGTATTTTTACTTAAAGAGAATTGCCAGAGGAGACTTATACCTAGTAAAATGTAATAGACCAATGGACACAGAATGCTACAATCTTTGTGAAGAAGACTCATCTTCCACAGAGAGTTGAGAAAGAAAACAGAAGAGCTTACCTTTATGATGGTTTGCACTGGATACAACTTTCCCCCACAAGGTTACAATAAATATTATTATGAGCAGTTTTCCTTTTGTTGCTTTCTGTAAGTATCTCTTACTCATCCTGCAAATAAAAAATAATAATAATAAAAATCCTAAGGATGTGGATGCACAGCTTCTTCATGATAATAGTGCTACATTTAAAGCTTTCAACTATGCCTTAACCCCTTGAACTCCAGAAAACTTTATTTCTTGTATTTAAAATGCTGTTTGCTGTATATAAACTATGAACAGAGAAAATATTTTCCAAACAAGTTGCCTTGATACGATGTAAAAGGTAAGAAAAGCCCTGCCTCAGTCAGTCTTCATCCATTTAACAATAGCCAAAATCAGCTTGGAAATATTACCACATCTCTTTTCACATAAATGTAGATTTAATTTATTAACAAAATCCAAGGTATGGTTTTATGAATAATCTTTAAATAAATGTCTTATTATTTGACTTTTTTCAAAACAGTTCTTTCTCAGTGCCAAGTCAAATGGAGAAGGTAAACAGTTTAGATTAAATTGCTTAGATGAATTCCTGAACAGAATAATGTCACTTCAAATCTGTAATTCCTAATGTGCTTTAAAAAAATCATCTGGCTGGGTGCAGTGGCTCAAGCTTGTAATCCCAGCATTTGGGAGGCCAAGGCAAGATAATTGCCTGAGCCCAGGGGTTTGAGACCAGCCTGGGCAACTTGGCGAGACCTCATCTCTACAATAAATCAAAAAATTAGCCAAATGTGGTTGCACATGCCTGTAATTCCAGCTACTTGGAAGTCTGAGGTGAAAGGACCGCCCAGCAAGTCAAGGCTGTGGTGGCCGGGAGCATAACACTGCCCTCTAACCTGGGTGACAGAGTGAGACTCCTACACACACACACAAAAAAAATTTTTTTAATCATCTGGTGACATATCTTCTTTATTACAAGCTATCCTGACCCATCTAGTATGTATAACTCTGCTACAGGTGATACAATGTTGCTGGAATTCACCTTACTAGACATTATCAAAAGAAAGAGAAAAATGAAAAACAGTAAAATAAAATTTTCAAGTTCAGCCTATAAAACCCAGGGAAGCAAAGAAAGAAAAAAAAAAGGTTATAACCAAACAAGAACTAGCTATGATGAAAGTTTAGCCCCTACTTCATTTAGCACTTTCTACAACATTCTTTCATTTGTTCTTCAGAACAACGGTGGTGGGTAGGTATGTCCATCCCCATTCTAAGATGATGAGGTTTGGAAATTTGCCTAAGATCTCATCTAATGACAGAGCAAAAGTTCAAACCCAGAGCTGTCTAATTCTAAAATTCTTAACCACTAAGGTGTAAGCAAAACTGATAGTAAATAAAATCCACCTACACCTGTTTATGAGGGAGATAAAATAATGGGGGTACCAAAAAATGCATACACATTTTTAAGAGATGTCATCTATGTTTTGCTTTTCAAAGTTGAATTAAATAACAGTAGTAATGTGTAGTATGACATTCGCTCAACCGTGCTTGTGCCATTTTTTTGACTGTCCTGTCACATGGTGACACTAGCATTCATTTTTTAAAAATTGATTAACTCCATCATCTGAGCAAATGTCACAATTAAAATGTGTATAATTTTTTGGCACCCCCTGTAGATATCTGTCACCCAGTACCTTTCAGACCCAGATCCATACTGAACTCTGTTTTGTATGACCTATAGATTGTTGCCTGCCCTGGTTTTAATACAACTTTCTGGGGTCACTTTATGATCTAGCCTAAGTCCCATTCCTCTTGACTTCTCTAAATTGCCCCTTTCTGTACACTTTCACACCCAAAACATTCTATCTCCAAAAATATAACTCAGAGGCAGCAGGGATGGTCATACAATTTTTCAAAGGGGAGTCTTTCACATGGATAAATGCATGAAAAAATATGTCAATATATTTTGTATTTTAGCATAGATAAATGTTAACACTTCTTAGCTTAGGAAAGTTGTACACATTAATTCAGATGCTGAGGAGGCAGTATTTTTGTGAATAAAGATATGAACTCCTAAGTCAGACTATCTGAGTTCAAGTTCAAGCTTTACTGGCTTCTAATTATGTGACCTTTTACACGATTTTACTTTTTAGGGGGCGGATCTCCTGCTTCAGTTTCTCCGACAAATTGAAGTTCTGGATCTCTTGCTGCAGTTTCTTCTACAAAACTTGGGATAATATATGTGAAATTCCCAGTCCACTGACTAGCATGTACCAAAGGGTCAATGGCTTTGACATTAGAAACATTCAGTCATTTGAACATATTCAGTCCTTGAGTGCCTAAAAGGTAGTCCCATTCATAAGATGACAAGAGTGTTTCAAGAGCACCAACATCTGCAAATTCTCCATAAACCTTAGCATGGGACAGGTCAAAGGTACGGAACAAAGTGACAGCATTTCAGCTTTTAGATCAGACTGTTCGGGTTTAAAACCAGATTTCCTGCTTACTGGCTATGTGGCCTTGAACAAGTCGCTTAATCATTCAGAGTATTTTCACTGCCAATAAGATGAGGATGACAGTGATGCCCACATCATAATGTTTTGGGTATGAAGATTTGTGACAATAATCCATATAAAGAGTTTAACACTACTCTTAGCAAATAATAATGTTCAACAAGTGCTAACCATTCCCACGAACATGACTCAGTCAGACCAGCATTTCCCTGTGTGTGTTCTGTGAGGTACCAGTCCACAGATGTTAATACAACATTAGTAAGAAACAAAAGGAAAAGATATATTTGGAAAATTCTGAGTTTAACCAACTTTTTTTTTAAGGAGCATATTGCTAAATATATCTTTTCAGAAACATTTTCCAGCAATCTTCTCCAAAGAGTGGCACACAATACTAGTGTCCTCAGGAAACCTCTTAAAGAAATATTGAGCTATAACGATAATCTGGTTTAGTGTTTTTTCTCTCTCTCTCAGTAAACCAATGCCCATTTTTAAATCTTCCATCCTATTGCCTTTGTTTCCTCTCTCTTATTGCTAAATGTATTCTCTTTTTTTCCCCACATTTTTCACCCATCCTGCCTCCCCTCTTGCATCCAATCCCTGCAACTTTATTATGCTGCATCTCAAATGACCAAATGAAGAGCAAAACTCGTCTGACAGGAAGAGCTGCTTAGCATAATTCTTGATAATAGCTTTCCCATAGCAAATGGCCTCTGCTACGAGGGCACCGACCCATCATTTTTTGCGGACCATTGTGCACCCACCCAATGGGATGACAGAACTGACAGCTGGTCAAACTGATAACTAGGCATATGGAAACAGAAACACCCACTAAGTTTGCCAGGTTGTCAAAGTAAAGAAAGAAAGGAGAATGCAGGTCAACATTTGGAAGGCTGTAAGGACTGCTATTTTTCCCCCTCTCATGCCACCCTCACTCCTGTTCAGTCAATTACCACATTCTGTCAATACTACTTCCTGAATACCACTTAAATATATATACTTCTATCTATCTATCCCTTCTGCGATAATGCGATTGGCAGCAAAATTTCCCATGGACCACAGCATCCAACTGGACCTCTGTCTCTCCCTGCCACTGCCCTCTTCTGAACCTGAGGGTGGAGCTTATGTCTGCCATTTTCACAACTATTTGCAGTAGCTACTGAATGCCTGATAGGTATTGTTGACTGAATGTAATGCTTTCCCTATGCCGTAACCAAATATAATCATGAAACATCCTTGCTTAAACTCTTCACATGATTCCGTTCCATGGCCAGGAAAAAAGGTTATAATCCTTATCAGGATATAAAAATCCCATAGCAGTGTTTAAAAAAAAAAAAAGGCAGCTTCTTTCACCCATGTCTGCTTTCTCTAATAAGCTTTGTTTGAAGACTTAAAAAACAACAACAAAAACAATTGGCCCTTTTCTTATGTCTCTAATCTTACATTATCACATTTCTCCCATCTCTTCCCACACACACTCATAGTCTGTGATTTAGTACTATAGATTTCCTCAATGGTTTCCAGCAAAGTTTCATCTCCATGTCGTCTGAAACAGATCAGCTGTTTGCCCTCTCCCCGCCCACTCTTCAAAATGGCTGATTTCTGTTCTCAAGTCATGGGACAGGTTAGAATTCCTAGAACGCATTCAGGAACATGTTGAGGGTCCTTATTCATACACAACAGCCACTTGCCACACTGTATTACAACCCCTTGACTTATCTCCATCCATCACCCTATACAAGATTCCTAAAGACAGGGACTGTGCCCCACACATTTGTAAATATGTAGGGCCCAAGACAAGGTCCAGCTAAAGAATTGGTAAATGAGTATCTGTTGAATGCTGGTGGTGCTGCCCAAATATATTGTGTAGTGTCAACAAGAAGAGGAAGCAAGTATGCATCCTCTCTTTGGGATGAAATTAGGAGAGGACAAACAGGAAGAAAGTGAAAAAGAAAAGAAGGGTGGGGTAAGATAAAGCAAACAGAGAAGAAAAAACAGAAGGGAAAAATCCAAGCTTGAACATGTTGTATTCTAATTTTTAAATAACAATCAAGTTTGAACAAAGTGAAATGTAACAGAGTGATTAAGGATTTCTCACAAAGAGACCATACCAAAGAAAAATGCCTAAAGGGAAAAAATGCTGAATGGTACATGTCTTCTTGACCTTGCATGACAGCCCAGGAAAGACAGTCCATTCACATTTGATTTGCTGACCACCAGGTCTTGGTGCAAAATTTTTCACCACCATTTAGAATCATCACATTCATTTGTAAGAACAGCAACATTTAAGTGTATTTTGCAACAGCAAAAACTGAGTGAAAAGAAGCTGGTAACTGAAGGATAATACACATAGATGGTGAAACCTTGAAACTGCTCCCCAAGCAGTAGCTACTTGCAAGGAACACAAGGGAAAATTGAGAAATGGTAACCTTGGCAATGAAGGATATGGAAGTGAAAAATTGTCAAAGTGGAGGACTGACAATTAAATCTCCTGGACTTTCTCCCACTCTTCTTCTCTTCTGTGTTACAAGTGTTAGTTACAGTCACTGAGATGGAGACTTCTGGATTTTTTGAAACCCTTCTCCTCCCACGAATGTTAAAAGTCCATTTAATTGCCCCAAAAAAGGCAAGACAAAAAAAAATCTGTTATGCTATGAGAAAAATCATTTCCCCATTAAAAACAGAGGGTAAGTTTAACTGATCTGCACACAAGAACATGGAAGGAAAAAAGGAGGGGAGAAGCCTGATGTATGAAGGAGATAAAAGAGGGGGCTTGAAATCCAATCACCTGGACTCCCCTTGAGCCTAAGACATTGCTGTGTAAATGAAGGTCACGTAAGCAATCTATTTTTTAAAGTATTTTTTTGGATGTTTCTGTATACTGATCTAAGTGTCAGACAAACTTGGTGTTAACTAATCACAATGGCCTGGCCTTGAACAAACAAATGAGTATGGGCCAGTGGAGCAGAAGGCAACTATTGATAAAAATAATATTTATAAAATGTAAACCCGATCGTGTTATCCAACCCACCCCACTGCTAGCTTAAAATCCCAGAACTTATTTGCTCATTGAAATGAGAATAAAATCTAAATTTCTCACTAGAGACAAAGCCCAATATCATCCCCTGTCTCATACACTCTGAGCTCACGTCACATCTTTGTTCCTCTCATCCACTCCACTTCAGCCACATTGGTCTTCCCTCCATCCCTAGGTCAAGCTCTGTCTAGACTCACCCTAGACATTCACTGTGCCTGAAAGGTTCTCCTTCTTGTCTTTGCATCATGGTCTGCTTTACGTCTGCACCTTGACAGAACTCACTTCCTGACCACCCTGCCCTCCAGCATCCAGACAGACCCACCCTGCAGCTTCTCCCTCTCTCCTAATATCCTGCAGTATTTTCTCTATTACAATCTGGAATTATCTCAGTCACTACTTCATCCATTTGTGTAAGGTTTCTTTTCTTCTTCTTCCCATTAGAATATAATTTTTTCCTGAGGACAGAGATCCTGTGTGTTAGTAATGGCTCGAGTGTATAGAGCATCACTTGGATCACAGAACAGCAAGAGATATGCAATGTAGGAATAGGTGTGTTGCTTCTATAGTCAGAATAAATGAGAATTATTATCACTTCTTTTAAGTTAAAAAAATTAGGTTTTAGTTTGGCGATTCCTAAAAGATCTAAAAAATTGACCTTCCACATGACCCTGCAATCCCACTACTGGGAATCTGCCTGGAGGACCATTAATCACTCTATGGAAAAGATACCTGCACATACATGTTTATTGCAGCATTATTCACAATAGCAAAAACATGGAACCACCCATCAAAAGAGGACTGGATTGGCCAGGCTTGGTGGATCAGCCTGTAATCCCTGCACTTTTAGAGGACAAGGTAAGTGGATTGCCTGAGCTCACAGGTTCGAGACCAGCCAGGGAAACTTGGTGAGACCTCATCTCTACAATAAATAAATTTAAAAAGTAGCCACACATGGTACTGTGCACCTGTAGTTCCAGCCACTTGGAAGGCTGAGGTGGAAGGACTGCTAGAGCATAACATTGCACTCCAGCCTCGGTGACAGAGTGAAACTCCAACTCAAAAAAAAAAGAGGACTGGATAAAGAAAATGTGGTACATATACACAATGAAATATTACGCAGCCATAAAGAAGGAGAAAATTATGAACTTCATGGCAACTTGGATGAACTTAGAGTCTATAATACTGAGTGCTCTATCACAGAAGAAAAGAACTATCACACGTTCCTACTCATAAGTGGACCTTGAACAATTGTAATAATACTATAAAAAATTGGATTGGTGGGGACTTCCAGCTATCACACGTTCCTACTCATAAGTGGACCTTGAACAATTGTAATAATACTATAAAAAATGGGATTGGTGGGGACTTCCAGCAAGATGGCGACGGGGCAGCCTGGTCTATGAGACCCTCCACAAAGGAGAACGCAGAGGGCCTCTGGTTCTCTCCCTGGGGGCTGTGCATCCCAATGTCAGCAGCCTGCTCTTCACACGGACGTCGCCACCACTGGAGCATCACAGTGGTCTGGACAATCATTGCACCCACAGACACAGCAGCCATCAGCGCAGTGGCGGCCTCCGTGGCAGCCATAGCGCATCACACCACCCGTGCCTAGGCGATCCACGACTTCAGTCCTTGAAGCCCCTGCAGGCAAGATCTGCTGGGATTGCGGCCACCTCTGCTGCCACCGTGACGTCCTGCCGGCCGTGGGTCTCCTCCCGTGTGCCCTGAGGCAGGCTCCTATCTCCAGCCTCTGTCTGACTCCTGTCTGGCTCCACCCCCTCTGGGGCTGCAAGATAGCACCACCTGCTGGCGATCCAAGGTAACAACACCAAAACAGGACAAACAAGCTTGAAAAACAGACACAGGCCAGATTTGTGTGGTGAACTGAGTGATCTGAACCGTCCTTCACAGCAGGCCAGGGCCAACTGACCCTAACTGTGAACAAATTTACCAGCTTGAGAAAACAGCTAGAAATCAGAGTTGAAAGGACATTGTATTTAAATGAAAAGTCTCAGAGTGTGCTCAATTGGTTCCGTTAGTTTAATGACTTGATTCTATTCCTACTCTTTTGTTCCTTTTTTCCCCTCTTCCTTTTTTCTCTTTTCTCCTCTCTGTAAACCATATCTTTGTGTAGAGGAACAGCACACCAATAAGGTGGTTGGTTAGCTTGTATGTTAGCATCATTGTATGTTTTAGTTTTTTTGGTATGGGAGTTCGTTAGTCTGTAGCTGTGGTCTATTGTATTTATCCGTTTCAGTTTAGGTCTCTCTCTCCATTTGTTGGTACACTCGTCTGTTTCTCCCCTTACTCGTCTCTCTCTCCACCCCGCTCTTCCCCCCCCCACTATCTGCTCCATTCTCTTCCCTCTGCTAATCTCATTTTATTTCGGGGAGTAAACCTACAGCCCCACTGCAAGGAGAGATTCCAAGGCAGTGGGAAGTGGGTTTCAGATTATCCATACACCTGTCAGCAGATACCAGGACCTGCAGATAGATTTTTGAATCACAGCTCCCCCTTAAGTAAATTGCAAAACTGCAAAAAGGACCACCCCCAACCTACAGTGCAACTCCAGAATTGAACAAACTAAGAGGACATACATAAAGAAAAATAGGAGATTGAACAAACAGAAGTAAAATCAACCCCTCTACCCCTGAAAAACAGAATTAAAGAAGATGGTGACATGGAGGGAAGGAAAAAGTAGGGAGGGAAAAAAATTGCACAAATTAAGAAAGACCAATACAAGAATATAGGTTTCACACAGATCCCTGGGAGGTCAGAAACCAAGAAAACAGACTTCGGAACACAAATAATGAAGAGCCCCTAGAATGACTGGTCACATGCAACAAACCCAGACATCAAGACATTAATAGGGAGAATTTAAAAAATTGGGGAGAGACAAGAGGAAAATAGGAAGGAGCTGGTGTCAGAAATAACAGCAGTAGAGAATACTGTGATGGAAATAAATAACAAACTAATAAGCATGGAAAGCAGAATTAGCCAAGCAGAAGAAAAAATCTCAGAGCTTGAAGACCAAAACAAAGAACTAACCCAAACTGTCAAAAGCATAAAAAAGAAGCTCAAAAAGATAGAACAAAACCTTTAAGACATGAATGAGCACTTCAAGAGACCGAACCTAAGAGTAATTGGCCTTCCTGAGGCAGAGAGAGAAACAGAGGCCACACTGGAATAAACAGTTCATGAAATCATTCAAGAAAACTACCCTCATCTCATCAGTGATGCAAAAATTCAAACACAAGAGATTCAGAGAACTCCTGCAAGACAAAAAAATGAGAGGACCAACTCCCAGACACATAATAATTTGCCTAAATGAAATAGATATAAAAGAAAAAACACTAAAGGCAGCAAGAGAAAAAGGTCAGACTACCTACCAGGGAAGACCAATTAGAATAGCAGCAGATTTATCTGCAAAATCCCTCCAGGTTAGGAGAGCCTGGAGACCTATCTTCAAAGTTCTAAAAGATAAACAATTTCAACTGAGAATAACCTACCCAGTCAAGATAAGCTTCATCAGTGAGGGGGAATTGAAATCTTTCCCAGATACAATCCCTAAAAACCTACGCTGCCACCAGACTACCTCTATAAGAAACACTTAAGAAAGTATTGAGCCAGGCTCGGTGGCTCAGCCTGTAATCCCGTGCCTTGGGAGGCTGAAGTGAGTGGATGCCCTGAGCCTGTAGGTTCAAGACCCACCTGGGCAGTGAGACTTCATCTCTACAACAAATCAAAAAATCAGCCAGGCTTGGTAGCACACGCCTGTAATTCTGGCTACTCAGAAGGCTGAAGTGGAAGGATCACTGGAGCCCAGTAGGTCGAGGCTGTGGTGGCCAGGAGTGGCCACTGCACTCCAGTCTGGGTGACAGAGTGAGACTCCATCTCAAAAAAAAAAGTTATAATTAGAAATTAGATAAATTGCCGGGCTCAGTGGCTCAGCCTGTAATCCTGCACCTTTGAGAGGCTGAGGTGAGTGGATTGCCTGAGCCCGCAGGTTCGAGACCCACGTGGTCCGTGAGACCTCATCTCTACAATATATCAAAAATTAGCTGGGCATGGTACCGCGTGCCTGTAATTCCGGCTACTTGTAAGGCTGAGATGGAAGGATCACCAGAGCCCAGCAGGTCAAGGCTGCGGTGGCCGGGAGCAACCACTGCACTCCAGTTTGGGTGACCGAGTGAGACTCCCACTCAAAAAAAAAAAGTATTGAACACAGGAGAAAAGAAAAGGAAAAAAGAACAACAACGTTCTTCACAAGAGTACAGGTAAAAGATGAAAAACACACATGAACCAACTCCAAAACCAAAAGAAATACAACAAACAAAGAGGAACAACAACTCTGTAAGAACCTTATGACAGGGATCAGCTCTTGCATTTCAATTATTAGTCTAAATGTGAATGGACTAAATGCACACCTGAAAAGATATAGAATGGCAAAATGGATAAAATATCACCGGCAACAATCTATTGCCTTCAAGACACTCACCTCGCTAGAAAGACTCAAAGTAAGAGGATGGGAAACAAACTTTCAGGCAAATGGGACACAAATAAAGGAGAAGTCACGATCTTAATCTCAGACAAAATAGCCTTTAAGTTATCAAAAATTTTAAAAAGATACAGAAGGCCACTACATAATGATAAAAGGTTCAACCCATCAACAAGAAATATCCATCCTAAACATATATGCACCCAACATAGGAGGACCAACTTTCATTAAGCAGCTCCTAGGTAAACTAAAAAAAGATATTGACTCCAATATCATCATAGGTGGGGACTTTAACACCCCACTCACAACCCTAGACAGATCATCAGGACAAAAAATCAGCAATGAGATCCGAAACCTCAATGTGACTCCTGATCAAATGGACTTAATTGATACCTACAAAACTCTCCAACCAAAGACTACAGAATACACATTCTACTCATCACTGCATGCAACGTACTCTAAGATTGACCACATACTTGGCCATAAATCAAGCATAAGCAAATTTAGAAGGACTGAAATTTTACCATGCACCTTCTCAGACCACAGTGGAATAAAAATAAACATTAACACCAACAAGGTCCCCACAAAACCCACAAAGACATGGACACTAAACAGGATGATAATAAACAACTCCTGGGTCAATGATGAAATCAAAACAGAGATTAAAAGATACCTGGAAACAAATGAAAATGAAGAAACATCTTACCAAAATCTCTGGGACGCCGTGAAAGCTGTAGTAAGAGGGGAATTTATATTCCTACAAACACACATGAAGAAAATGGAAGGATCACAAATTAATAGCCTAACAAGCCACCTAAGGAAGCTGGAAAAGCAAGACCACAGAAACCTTAATTTCAGCAGAAGAATCCAGATCACCAAAATAAAAGCCCAAATCCAGGACATAGAAGACAAAAAGATAATACAAAAAATCAATGAAACAAAAAGCTGGTTCTTCAAAAGGATAAACAAGAGCGATAGTCCCCTAGCAAGACTGACCAAGAAAAAGAGAGAAAAAACCCAAAGAAACGCAATCAGAAACACAAAAGATGAAGTCACATCTGATTCTGAAGAAATACAAAAGATCATTAGGGACTACTATGTAAACTTGTATGGAAACAAACTTGAAAACCTCAAGGAAATGGAGGAATTTCTGTCATCACACAACCTGCCTAGGTTGAAACAAGAAGAAATTGAGAACCTAAATAGACCAATAACAGTCAAGGCAATTGACTACGTAATGAGAAAACTACCTACAAAAAAAAGCCCTGGACCAGATGGCTTTTCAGCAGAATTCTACAAGACATTTAAAGAGGAGCTGATAACAATCCTACTGAAGGTATTCCAGGGAATTGAGAAAGATGGAACTCTCGCCAAATCATTTTAGAAAGTTAACATCACATTGATACCCAAGCCAGGTAAAGACCCAACAAAGAAAGAGAACTACAGGCCAATATCTTTGACAAACATAGATGCTAAAATTTTCAACAAGATCCTAGTGAACCAGATTCAGCAACACATCTCAAAAATCATACATCATGACCAAGTAGGCTTCATCCCTGGGATGCAAGTCTGGTTCAACATTCATAAAATGATAAATGTAATTAAATACATAAACAGATGTCAAAACAAAAACCACATGATTATATCATTAGATGCAGAAAAAGTTTTTGATAAAATCCAGCACCCCTTCTTGATAAAAACTCTACAACATCTAGGCATACATGGAACATACCTCAAAATAGTAAAAGCTATCTACAAGAAACCCACAACCAGCATACTCCTAAATGGACAAAAATTGAAACCATTTCCCCTGAAAACTGAAACAAGACAAGGATGCCCACTCTTACCCCTCCTGTTCAATATAATCTTGGAAGTCCTGACTAGAGCAATCAGAGAAGAGATGGCAATCGGGGGTATCCAAATAGGAAAAGAGGAAGTCAAGTTATCTTTCTTTGCAGATGACATGATTGTATACCTTGAAAACCCAAGAGAATCTGTCAAAAACCTCTTTACATTGATAAAGGCCTTTGCTAAGTCTCAGGATATAAAACAAATGTGCAAAAGACAACTGCATTTCTTTACACCAATAATAAACAAACAGAAACCCAAATAAAAACCACAATTCCATTTGCAATAGCCACAAAAAAAATGAAATACCTTGGCATCTTCCTAATCAGAAATGTGAAAGACCTTTAGAATGAAAACTACAAAACTCTTGTCAAAAAAAATCAAAGATGACACAAACAAGTGGAAAAATATCCCATGTTCACGGATTGGAAGAATCAACATTGTGAAGATGTCCCCTAAGGCAATCTACAGATTTAATGCAATACCCATCAAATTACCAGCAGCATTCTTCTCAGACCTAGAAAAACAACACAGGAATTCATATGGAAACACAAACGACCAAGAATAGCCAGAACAATCCTCATCAAAAAAAAAGCAGGTAGTATCACATTACCAGACTTTACTATAAAGCTACAATAATCAAAACAGCTTGGTATTGGTACAGGAGCAGGCATATAGACCACGGAATAGAACTGAGATTCCAGAAGCAAAACCTCAATTTCTCAACCAACTCATTTAGACAAAGCCTCCACCACCTACCACTAGGGAGAGGAGAACCTATTCAGTAAATGGTGCTGGGAAAACTGGTTGACCACATGCAGAAGATTGAAACAGGATCCCAATCTATCCCCATACACAAAAATTAACTCTACATGGATCAGAGACCTAAATGTAAAACCTCAAACTATAAGAACCTTAGAAAATGAAGGACATACCCTCATGGAAATTGAAACTGGCATCCAATTCCTGAACAAAACCGAAATCCACAGGCCATAAGAGAGAAGATAGACAAGTGGGACCTCATTAAACTGACAAGCTTCTGCAAAGCCAAAGAAACCATCAAGAGAGCAGGGAGACAGCCTACAGACTGGGAAATAGTATTTGCCAACACCAGGTCTGACAAAGGCTTAACATCTTGGATCTACAAGGAACTCAAGCAAACTGAAAAGAAAAAAACAAGCAACCCCATTATAAAATGGGCAAAAGGTATGAACAGACACTTCTCAAAGGAAGACACCCGAGCAGCCACCAGACACATGAAAAAATGTTCAACCTCACTATTCATCAGGGAGATGCAAATCAAAATCACACTGAGATACCACCTAAGTCCATTCAAAATGGCCATTATCAATAACTCAAAAAATAACAGTTGCTGGAGAGGGTGCGGCAAAAAGGGAGCACTTCTACACTGTTGGTGGGAGTGCAAAATAGTGCATCCTCTGTGGAAAACAGTATGGTGATTCCTAAAAGCTCCAAGTATTGACCTCCCATATGACCCCGCAATCCCCCTACTGGGTATATACCCTGAAGAACGCAAATCACTCTATAAAAAAGATACCTGCACACTGCAATAGCAGAACCTGGAAGCAACCATGCTGTCCATCAAAAGAGGACTGGATTAAAAAAATGTGGTACATACACACGATGGAATACTATGCAACCATAAAAAAGAACAAAATCATGAATTTTGCAGCAACCTGGATGGAACTAGAGTCTATAATACTGAGTGACCTCTCACAGAAACAAAGATCTAAGTATCACATGTTCTTACTCATATAGTAGACCTTGAACATCCAACATAATACTATAAGAAAATGACTAGCCGGGCTCGGTGGCTCAGCCTGTAATCCCGCGCCTTTGGGAGGCTGAGGCGAGTGGATTGCCTGAGCCCGCGGGTTCGAGACCCACCTGGGCAGCGAGACCTCATCTCTATAATAAATCAAAAAATCAGCCGGGCATGGTAGCGCATGCCTGTAATTCCGGCTACTTGGAAGGCTGAGGTGGAAGGATCACCGGAGCCCAGCAGGTGGAGGCTACGGTGGCTGGGAGCGGCCACTGAACTCAAGTCTGGGCGACAGAGTGAGACTCCATCTCAAAAAAAAAAGAAAAAAGAAAAACAAAGAAAAAAAAAAGAAAATGACTGACAGTGGTGGGAAACTATGGTGGGGGAGGGGAAGGGAGATGGGATTAACAGTAGTAAATACCTGTCTGGGGACGGGGAGACACCTCTTATCAACAAGGGTACCTTATCGAAGCATTTTTGTATACCTAACCCTTAACTGTACCCCACAATATCATAATAAAAAATATTGATTATTAAAAAAAAAGAAATCAAAGATGACACAAACAAATGGAGAAATATTTCATGTTCATGGATTGGAAGAATCAACAATGTTAAGATGGTCATCTACCCAAGGAAATCTACAGATATAATGCAATACCCATAATACCCATCAAATTACCAGCAGCATTCTTCTCAGATCTTGATCAATTATCATAACACTGTAAGAAAAGGATTTCAGTAGTGGGAAATTGCCAGGTAGAGGTTGGGTGGGTGGGGGTAGGACTGACAGTAGTGGAATTCTGCTGGAGGGGCATGGCCTCATCAATAAGGATACCTGCATAATGAACATCTGTATACGTAACCCTGAATTAAATCCCACATCTTTAAAATACAAAAAAAAAATTTTAATGGTTTTTATATACTTTAAATGACTGGAGAAAAAACTCAAAAGAAAAATATTTCATGACACATAAAAATTATATGAAATTCAAATATCAATACCCATAAATAAAACTTTATTAGGACAAAAAAAAAAAAGGATTGGCAGTAGTGGAGAACTGCCAGAAGAGAGGAGGGCACACCTCATCAACAGGGGTACCCTACATAATGAACATCAGTATACCTAACCCTGAATTGTATCCCATATCTTTAAAACTAAATATTTTTTAAAACTATTGGCAAAAATTAAAAAATAAAAATACAAAGCAAAAAAACCAAACTAGATTTCCATTATATTCAGCATTTAGGAATGGCGGTGTCAAGAACAGTGTGTATATTGGTGGAGTGATGGAAGACGAAGTGAGAAGACTCAGCGGGAGATGAGGAAATGGAAACAGACTAGATGACTCTTTTGAGAAACATGCAGAGAAGGGAAGTAAAGGTGGAGTGGTGGCTAGAGAGGCTTGAATGAGGTGATGGCATTAAGAGCCAGAAGGAAAAGAGAGGTTAAAGACACCAAGGTGAGGGGAGATTATGAAGATTAACTTTCAAATGAGGTTAAAAAAAAGTGACAGCCTCTGTAAATGTGAAGCATTCTACAAGTATAATTTGATATTGTTATTATGGCTTTTAATTTCCTGATTTTTATATAAACCAAGTGTATCCCCCCCAAACTAAATTATTATTTGTTTCTGTGAATACATTTTTACAAAAATCCTATTAAATAGATCATTTAGAGCCACAAGTGTGACTACACTGTTGGTTGTATCCAATAAAAGTATCTAACCTGACTAGCATTTTGTGATAAATACCATGCTGTATCTCGTATTTCCAAAACCAAAAATAGCAATTATTTCTACTCAAATAGCAATCATCTAGAAATGTAGAGTGCTATCAATATTGAGATAGAGAGAGAGAGAGGGAGAGGGTGGGAGGGAAGAAGAGAGAGAGAGATTAAACAGGCACAGATAAATATTAAAGCACAAGAGAATCATGTGTATTTTGTATATATAAGAATATACAGTAACAAATTTACGATATAATCATGTAACTCATACATCTGATCATTGATACTGTATGTTATATCATCCAAAAACGGAGGCGGTTGATTTTAATCATTTCTATGACTACTATTTTTAAATGTCATTTCACATCATATATCCAAAATTATCACATTATAATATTTCAAGTCACACTTACCAAGCATATCATTTGTATCAGAACCTCTCTGTTGAAGAACTAGAATCTAGATTTCCTACCTTGTAAATTATCATCAAAGTTTACAGAGTTGTATTTTCATACGCCAGTTATGTGATTAGACTAATCTGGTCATATTTTCTCAGATAACTTCAAAATACAGATTTTGGAATTTGAATCAGTTTCTCCATTCTGTCTGAATTGAAGCAATTGCTTTAAAATGCTCAGTATAGCAGTTTCTTTCACCCATGCCAGCTCTGGCATGTCTCCCTTTCTTTTCTCACTTCTTTCTCTAATAAACTTTGTTTAAAAATAAAATAAAATGCTCATTATAGTTGATATATGAATATCTTGTGATGACTCTACCTTTTGAATTCTGTTCAGTAAAGAAGTCAACCCTAGAGATTTAGTCAAGAAGCTCTATTGGTTTCTAAGGATTTCCTGGCAGCAAATACAAGTCTAATTTAAGAACCACAATGACCCGCTTCCTTTAGCCAAATTTTATGCTTACATTCATTTCCCCACAGTACTGCAATTTTGGGGGCACAAAGACCCAGGAACACTGTTGCTTTATGCCTACCAGAGCAGAGTCAAATTGTTGGATTTATGCAAATGCCTTTGCCACCCACAGATTGAAATGATATGGAACAGAAATGTATTATCATTTAGATGATTTCTCCAGAAACACTCAATATTCCAAGGCTTCAAGCTCTAATACTCAAAATAGACAAAAATTCTATAAGGCAAAGACAAAACAATCATTTAAGATTCATGAGAGCACTAGAAAGACACTTGAAATGATCAAGGCTAAGCCACATCATTGTGCATCTCTTATTATGAGCGAATCACCTGCCCCCCTTTTTTATCTATAAAATGGGAATTCCATCTTTTTTACCAGACAGAAATGTCACTATAATAAACAACAGTCATGTGACAGTTTGAACTTAAAAGATATATGAAAAATCAGAAAGGTTGCTCTGTCTTCTTATTTTAGATCTTTCTCTCAGAGCATAGGTTTTTAAGTTAGAAATACCAACTGTGATCCTGGGCTCCAACACATAGTAGTTAAATATATTTGTCAAGTTTACGTAACAACTTTGAATCTCAATGTGCACATATAGAATGCATGAATGCTAATTATACAGAGGTTGCCAAAAAAAGTATACACATTTTAAGAAGGAAAAAAACTGTATGAATTGTAATGCTCAATACATACTGATAACAAAAGATGAGTACAAGTCACATTTGGCTTCTGCAATGACAAGAGGTACTCAAAGTGGTTATTGTCAGCATCCAGACACTTCTGATGATTGAGAACTACTGCAGGACTTGCTGTGTGAGACCTGCTGGATCCTCCCTTGTGCACATCACACACAGGACTTGGCCTTATCATGAAGCATGCGGTTGTTGCGGGTGTTGGAGGTTCTGTGGTATACTCACACCTCCATTGTAGTACTTCCACAACATTCTCAAATTTCAAATACCACTTCAAAATGGTTTTGCACTCCTTGAAGGACAACTGTGCTTCTGTCACCTTCTTTGACTGTCCTGTCACATGGTGATGCTAGCATTCGATTAACTCAATCTTTTGAGCGAACATCATATTACGTTGCTACCATATTCAATTTTACTTCGAAAAGTAATACATAGATAACATTGCTTAAGGTGTGTATACATTTTTTTGGCACCCCTGGTATATTGATAGGATCATTGTAAAGGATAAATACAATATAAATAAAGCATCCAACAAGATAAGCACAGAGTAGATAATAAACTATAGCTATGTTATATATTATTAATAATATCTGGAGCATAACCTCCTGACTAGGAATGAGTGGGAAATAAAAAGTCTTTGAGCAAAAAATTCTAAAAGCTCACATGTTTTAGTAACAGGTGAGAAATGAAGCTACTTTTCAGAATTTATCCAAAGTCTATAGAATTAAATGTTACAATATAAAGTAATGGACAAAATAACTGAAGCAGGGATGGTTGACAATGCCTTCCAATGGCTTTGCCAAATATATATTGACATAGGGATATCAGAGAATAGACATCAAATCTAAAAATGTACAGCATTCCAGTATCACAAAATATAAGACTATACACCCACAAAGCCTCAAGCAATATAGAGCATAGCATGATAATTGAAGTGATTAATTTCACTATGTATTGTTTTCCTAGTTTTACAGTTTAAAATGCACTGGCTCTTTCAACGTCTTTTTTTTTCCCCAAGTCAGAGTCTCACTCCGTCACCCAGGCTGGAGTGCAGTGGCACACTCATGGCCACCCAGCGTCCACCTGTTGGGCTCCGGCGATCCTTCCACCTCAGCCTTCCAATTAGTGGAATGACAGGTGCTCACTACCACGCCCAGCTACTTTTTTTGATTTATTGTAGCGACGAGGTCTCGCCAAGTTGTCCAGGCTCGTCTCAAGTCTGCAGGCTCAGGCAATCCACTCGCCTCGGCCTCCCAAAGTGCTGCGATGACAGGCTTAGCCACCGATCCTGGCCCTTTTAACATATTATGCAACCTCTACGTTAACTCTTTGAATCAAGCTCTTGTATGTATTAGTATCTTTAGATTACATATTAGAATCTGAAAGAATAATTGGAGGACAAGTAATAAGTGGCTGAGGCAAGCCTTGAATTCAGATTGTCTTCTTGCTGGCTCTGATCTCACCACCCAGGGACTGAACAATGCTGGGCATACTATATAATGAATCCCATGAGCACTTGGCGCATTTTAGACAGGTGTGGGGAAGACTAAAATGAATAACTAGTTCTCAGTTATCAGAAAACTATCAAAGAAAATAACTGTATTGCCAGAATACTGGACAAAAGAAATAATGCCTTATCTCATTACTGTGCCTTATGGGGGTATAAGATGACCAAGCATTAAATGGCACACTATTTATCATTTGTACACACTGTATGACATGGTGAACAATATGTTAAAACTTCATTATTTTTTTTCTTTTAGTAAGATTCTCACTCTGTCGCCCAAGCTGCAATGCAGTGGCACGCTCACAGCCACCGCAGCCTCAACCTGCTGGTCTCAGGTGATCCTTCCGCCTCAGCCCTCCATGTAGCTGGAATCACAGGAGTGCTCCATCATGCAGGGTTTTTTTTTTTTTTTTTTTTGGTTTCTTGTAGAGATGAGGTCTCACCAAGTTGCCCAGGCTGGTCTCGAGCCCCTGGGCTCAGGCAATCTTCTTGCCTAGGCCTCCCAAAGTGCTTGGATTACAGGAGTGAGCCACCACACCAGGCCTACAGTAAGTTAAAACTTTCAGTGCGCGTTAAGTGCCCTAGGTCTACTATACACAAGTTTATTGAGATTAAACCCAATGGAATTGCTATATCAGAAGTGGTAACCCTAAGTAAGGCTGCTAGATAAACCACAGGACACCAATTGAAAATGAAATGTATCTGAAATTCACATTTAACTGAGTTTCCTATAATTTTATTGCCAAATCTTCCAACCCTATCCAAGTTTTCAACTACACTATTTTGGCAAGGCACTAGCATTGGTGTCTGTGTGGAAGCACGCTGTTTAAGGAAAAACAAGCTTAGAATTTCATGGAGGATGGTAGAGACTAAAATAAAGCAATCTTCATCTGTTTCTGACTATTCTTCTGCATATAGGATGAATTAAAAACTACTTCATTATGGCTACAGTTCTATCGGCCAATTGAGATGGTCCTGAATTGTTTACTCTGGTTAAAAACATAGCAAAATTTAGTCTAATATGGCAATTAATTTCATGGGGTTTGAGACTTGGCTACATACTAGCTTGTAGAGACATGCTATTTAAATTCACAAAGCCTCCATATTCTTTGCTATAATGTTTGGAAAACAGTAGTTGCCTCACTGAGCTGCTGGGATGGTAAATGAGTAAATTTATGCAAAGTACTCAGCACAGATCTTGTCACATAGTAAGCAATCTATAAATGTTAGTTATGTTACAGTCACATAAAATTCATTTGGGATTAACTTCTTTATTCAATAAGGAATAACCAGCTGACTGTTTTCCATATGTCTTATAAACAACACAAGATGTCAAGAAGACAACATTAATTGTATGTCTTTCATTCCCACGTGCATTTTACTTTTTTCCCAGTGACTGTAGACAGTTTGAGGGTACTGTATTCACTAGATTTAAATTTCGTTTATCTTTCTACTTCACAATATTAACCCTAAACTACATTTTTCTCTGCATTTCTGTTTTGTATTCAATGCACCTAACCTTATTATTTGTTTTTATTCTTTAAACTTGCATACTAACTATCTTCTCCAGGTTTCAAATCTGTTCTTCACAGAGAAAAAAAAATTAGCAAAAGAAAATGCAATTATATAGCACAACCAAAAATGAGATTTTATAATAGACCACTGTAAAGAGAAATAGAAGATATCAAGCAATAAGCCATCAGCAAATTTAAAGCTAGCCAAGCTAAAACTTTCAATGTAGTAAAGGTATTTATTTGGAAATAAATCTAGCTTATGCAATGTAATATAAAATGCATGTGGACCACCAAATTTTGACAGCATTTGTAAAGAAACACTCTAGAAACCTCATTTTGTATTTGGCCTCCTCTCCAACAAAAACTTCAGGTGAAAGTACCAGCAATTAGAAACATCTGTATTTGCCTTCTCCAACCCTCTTACCACAATGACAATAAGTCACATCATGGCTACAAATGGGTGGTAGGAGACACGTGGATGCCTTGTGGACATATAGAATCCACAAAGCTAGATTGTATGAAAGTTCAATTTTTAGTTCTTTAAGAAACCACCCTACTGCTTTTCATAAAGGCTGAACTAGCTTGCATTCCACCAACAATGTAGAAGTGTTCCTTTTTCTCTGCAGCCTCATCCATACCTCTTGGTTTCCTTAATAGTTGATGATAGCCATCCTGATTGGTGTGAAGTGGTATCTCATAGTAGTTTTGATTTGCATTTCCAGCAATCCTACTTCTTGGAATATACCCATAGCAACATAAATTACTCTATCAAAAAGACACTTGCACACATATGTTCATTGCAGCACTATTCACAATAGCAAAAACATGGAACCAACCCAGATGCCCATCAAAAGTGGACCAAATAAACAAAATGTGATATATATACATGATGGAATATTACACAGTCATAAAGAAGAACAAAATCATGCCATTTGCAGCAACATGGGTGCAGCTGGAGACCATCATTCTAAGTGAACTATCACAGACACACAAAAAACTAAATTCCACATGCTCTCACTCATAAGTGGGTCCTGATCACTGGACACATGAGCACAGAGGTGGGAAAAACAGATGCTGAACACTGCTAAAGGAGGGAGAGAAAGAGGAGGAATAAGGAGCATACAGCCACACACGGGGTACCAGATCCATACGAGGGTAAGACAGGAGCAGAGAGGGCTTGCTATAAGCCCAGATCTCACATGCATGCAATTTATGTAGTAAATCCTCACAGGTACCTACAATTCTAAAATAAAATTTTAAAAACTTCAACTCCCGAATGACATAGAAATGGCCATTTCACAACTGTTGAATAGAGCGCCATTAAACAGAATAAGAAGGAAAACTTCTGATTATATGCAACCTTTTGCAGATGGCTGAATCACAAATACAGTATTTAATTTTGTGATTATGTGTGGTCAAAAGGGAGTTGGCTCTGCACATGACATCTACATTCCATACACAGGATTCATAATAGAACATTTTAATATGATTTTTATAATTATTAATGCAAATAAGCTATAGGAACGGAACCAGTTTTAAATATTTCTTCACTCTACTACCACTGGGACTAATTAAGCACCTTTTTATTCCTTTTGCTCTGGTGTGCCTGCTCTCTTGGGAAATGAGGCAAAGAAGAAATCTACTTCATGCTAGCAAAGGACTGAAAGAATGAGTGAGAATAACGTTAAAAAGTTCATCTTTAAAGGTTTGTTGTTATGATAAAGTTTGTGGTCCAAGAAGAATATTTGATACAGGTATAAGCATTCTCCCCTTCATGTGGTCAGTCATCGAGTACGGTCAATAATCCATCAAACACTAGCTGGTTAACAGCACACATCCAGGAGAGAAAATCACCATCTCCAGCAAGCCATGACAACATAGCACCAGCCCTCAACACAGATCCTTCTCAACAGTAAGAGAACTGAAGAGTTGTATATCTAAAGATCTCCCCTCATAAAACCATCCCTCAAAAAACACCAACATTAAGGCATTTCAACCTTAACATCAAAATTACAAAAGCAAGCCATAAAGATAGGGGCAGCTATGAAAAGCATGCCATTCTATGCCCTCAAAAGAAATCAATAAAAAAAGGGAATGAGAGGATCTAAGAAGAGACTAGGTAATCAAGTTCACCAGAATTCACACATCTCTCTAAAAGTCATAGCTTAAGCAAAAATTCTGAACAATAATGTGTGGCAGTGTTAAACCCCTGAGCACAGCATCTTCACAAAACCCTGTGACACAGAGAAAGTGATGTTGGGACCTGCACACTTTTATTTTCAGTTGGAGTTTTACTCTGTCACTCAGGCTGGAGTACAGTGGCATGCTCATGGCCACCCCAGTGTCGACCTGCTGGGCTCGGGTGATCCTTCTACCTCAGCCTTCCAAGTAGCCGGAACTACAAGCACGCGCTACCACACCCGGCTAATTTTTGTGATTTATTGTAGAGATTAGTTCCCGCCAAGTTGCCCAGGCTGGTCTTGAACCCATGGGCTCAGGCAATTCACTTGGCCTTCCAAAGTGCTGGAATGACAGGCTAAACCATCGAGCCTGGCTACCTGCACACTTTCATAACTACATTTTACATTGTATACACACTCCTTGCATGTGTTCAATATTTGTACATAACTTCATATATCTTAATGAGCTGTCTTTGAGGGAAGAGTAGAACATTATCAGATTTTAATATAGCAAAGTACTATACTCAGCTTTCAGTTAATAGCTTAAGCAACAGAGAACTCGACTGATTAAGAACCAAAGCAGCAACCACTCTGCTATAAACCTCGGTCTACAATGAGCCTCTGTAATATATTGCTTTATGACTTGTTCCTTGGGCAATAAGATTTCAGTTCCTTTTTAAATCTCATTTTTTTACTCTTTTCAATATATTGGACTTCCCTTTATGAATAAATTAATCACATAATATACACTAACTCAGCCTTCTCCTAGCCATCAACTGCTTTATTCCATCCCCAACTTTTCCTTACAGATGAATTTGGTTTTCTCTGTCATGAGGCAGGCATTTTTCTGCGATAGGCAATCACACCAAAGCAGCAGTCAAGTGGTTAAATGTGCAGTTTTGTGAAATTTTCCCAATGGCGAGATGTATGATATTGTGTAATTACGTCCTGAGTTGGTGGGAAGCCTATTACCTGAGTCTATTTCAGAAAAACGCTTAAAAACATCCCGAGTAGAGGAAAACCCTACATTACAGTGGAATATGAAGGGCTGGCCCAAACTACAGCCATCATTCATTTCTTATTTACTGAAAACCTACTGACCTTATTTCTCCCAAATTTATATCTTCTTGCTTCAATTGTTGGAAACAAGAATTCAAGACATATCAGGAAGGATATTACACAAAAAACAACTGTGCAGATACCACTATAGTTTAGCAACAATTTAACCAGTAATCCCTTAGCTAACACTCTTCTTGCACAGTACAGTAGACATGAGAGTGCTTTGTAAACTGCATAATAGTCTACATATTAGACATATTAAAATAAGTAACATAGTGACTGGATAAAAAAATTGTGGTGTACACACACAGTGGGTATTACTCACCCTTAAAAGATTACATTCTGGCTGGGAGTGGTGGCTCAAGCCCATAATCCCAGCACTTTTGGAGGCCGAGGTGAGGGGATTGTCTGAGCCCAGGGGTTTGAAGACGGCCCAGGCAACTTGGCAAGACCTCATCTCTACAATAAATAATTTTTTAAAAAAAATAACTCTTAGTTGGGCGTGGTAGTGCATACCTGTAGTTCTGTCTACTCAGAAGGCTGATGTGGAAGGATCGTCTGAGCCCAGCAGGTTGATGCTGGGATGACCATGAGCATGCCACTGCACTCCAGCCTGGGCGACGGAGTGAGACTCCAACTCAAAAAAACAAAAAGTTACATTCTGACACATGCTACAACATAGATGAACCCTGAAAATATGCTAAGTGAAATAAGCTAGACACAAAAGTACAAATACTGTATTATTACACTTACATGAGGTACTTAGAATAGGCAGATTCAAAGAGATGATGTAGAACAGAGGTCACTAGGAGGTCAAGGGAGGGAGAACTGGGGAGTTATTGTTTACTGTGTACTGAATTTCCATAGAGGATGATTTTTAAAGTTTTGGATGCCTAGTGCAGTGGCTTAGCCTGCAATCCCAGTACTTTGGAAGGCTCAGGCAAAAGAATTGCCTGAGCCAGGAGGTTCAAGACCAGCCTGGGCAACTTGGTGAGATCTCATCTCTATAATAAATCACAAAAAACTAGCCAGTCATGGTGGCGTGCATCCGTAATTCCAGCTAATTGGAAGGCTGAGGCGGAAGGATTGCCTAAGCCCAGCAGATCAAGGCTGCAGTGGCCACGAGCGTGCCACTGCACTCCAGCCTGGGTGACAAGAATAAGACTCCAACTCAAAAATAATAATAATAAAAATAAAAAATAAAGTTTTGGAGATGGATACTGGTGATGGTTGTATAACACCATGAATGTCCTTTATGCCATTGGAATGTACCCCCCAAATGGCTAAAATGGTAACCTTTATATTGTGTCTGTCTTACAGCAAAAAAACTTAAAAAGATAAAATGGCAAGAGTCATAAAGGGGGCAGCTCTGTTTATTTTCTCCCACATAACCTACGTTGATGTTCTTCCTGGAACTTAACAGTATTTGAAACTATATTTACCTATTTGTTTACTTTGTTTATTGTCTCTTTCCCTACTACTTGTTTACTGTTATTTCACTACTTTATTCCCAACATTTATGATGTTTCTTATCACAGAGTAGGCTCAGAATAATTATTTGTGGAATAAATGAATTTTAAAAAAAGAAATTCTACCTATGTTCTTTTAATTTTGAGTTTGATTACACTGCATGATCGCACACACTTTCTTATGTCCAATAACATTTAATATCTCCAGCTCTTATAGGCAGTAGAATGCTTTCAACTGTTATTATATTATATGCAAGTCCTCTAACAGAGTCCAGTTCCTTGAGAAACCATATGTCCCCACAAAGTATTTTATCTTTGTATAGTGCCATGGCATACTAAGAACTTTCACATCCATGATCACATGAGATGCACATGACATGTCTGCCAGGATCATCCCCCTTGTGGAAATGAGGAAACAGGCTCAGAGAAGGTATGTGACTTGTTCAAAGTCAGAGTTAGCAAGTGGTCGACCAGCACTCCCAGCCCAAAGTTCTTTCCAGTAAACGTTTGGGAATGAAAACAACAATTCTAATGTCATATTTTCTAGACTATATAATAGAATACTTTAAAATAATTCTTATTAAATTTCTTTTCTCGTCTTATGAGGGAAAAAAATACCTTGACCATGGGCTTGTTTTAAATGCTTTAAAAAAGAGTTAAATGCTACTTGAAATAAATGTAGCTAGTTGTCAGTTCATATTGTATATGCAGTCATGTGTCACTCAATGATCAGGATATGCTCTAAGAGACACATTGTTGGGTAATTTCATCACTGTGGGCATATCATGGCGTGAACTTACACAAATCTAAATGGTATAGCCGACTATACATTCAGGCTATGTGGTAAAGCCTATTGCTTCTAGGCTACAAGCCTTCACAGTATGTGATTACTGAATACTATAACAGCTGTAACACAATGTTAGCACCTGTGTATCTAAACATAGAAAAGATACAGTAAAAATATGTTTTTAAATTTTATGGGACCACCACTGTGTACACAGTCTGTCATTGACAAAAGCTCATATGCAGGGAAAGACAACAGAGAGAAAGTTGTCTGCAGATATAGGATGGGCCAGTAGGAGCCAGGCAGGTAAGTCAGTGAGATGAGGGCTCAATCTCACTATCCATCTCATCTCCAGGAACCTCTCGGCTACAGCCTGTTGAGGACACATGGGAAAGAGAGCCTCGTGCCACCCACCCTCCCATTTTTCCCAAGAGTTAGGCATCCAGAATCATATCCGAAATCTCTTCATTTGAAAATGTCCTCAATTAATCCTATTTTAAAGAACACTCTGCATGCCAAATACAGCCTAGGAGTAGACAGTGTGTGGCTTTGGATATAAGCCATCTTATTTCTGAGTAGGTTTTAGAACGAACAGCACTTTTTAGGAGTGGACTCTATAAACTGACCAGGATCAGCACTTTTTAGGAGTGGACTGTATAAACTGACCAGGATAAGGAAAAAAAAAAAAACAGCAGGAAGAGAGCATACAAAGATAAAAATAACCTCAAATGAATTGGTTGTTTTCTCTGTGCTGCTTATTTAGCTCCACTGAAAATTGTGCCTAGACTTATGGACTTCCAATGAGTACTTTTACACCAAATAACTGTGCTTCTGTGAGTACTTCAAAGCCCTTAGAGTTGAAGATGTTTCATGTACGAATGTCACTTAAAACTAAGTTTGCCCTCCATAAAAATCCCAGAGACTAAAAACAGAGTCTGCGTTCTTGCACGGACAGGATTTGATGTTTCTACTCTACACTTGAGCAGTGGCACATAAAGATTATCATTGAGAATGAAAGAAAGAAAAGGACCTGCTGAAAGACAGATGTCTTGAGCTGGAAGTAGCAATCACAGCATCTGCATTTTGGCATCGGGAGGTAAACACTGGAGGAAAACAATAAAGCACAAGGTATAAAAATACCAGAGGAGTCAGCTGGTTCTTTTTAGTTGAGGGGGAACAAAAACTTCAAAGTACAAAAGGATATTTTGAAGACTTGGGTACAATTCTGAAGCCTTAAATAGCTTATGGTTCAGAGAAGCTGAGAAGTCGAAGGAAAGGGAATAAAAAGAGCCTAAAATGGCTGTACTCCGTTTTCCTCCCAGGGTACGGCTTAAAGCACAATTCAGAACTGGCTCTCACAAGCGGACCTCGAACAACTCTCATAATATGATAAGAAACGGATTGGCCATAGTGGGAAACTGCCAGGGGATGGGGGAGGCACACCTCATCGACAAGGGAACCTGTATAAGGAACATTTGTATACCTAACCCTGAATTGGACCCCACATCTTTAAAATTAAAAAAAAAAAAAAAAAAAAAAAAGAACTGGCTCAAAGTCTGACTCTTTCACCAAGCTCGGTACCATTGCTTCCTTCATGGTACCATCTCTCTGATGCCAAAGTCATGCCAATTTATTATACATAACTTTCCAGAGAACACACTAAAAAGCACCTTCCTTGATTTCCCTGGCCAATATTCCACCTCCCATGTGATAACACACAGAAAGAACACAGGATTTGGAGTTAGAATACTGAATTCAAGACTTGGTCACGTGTTTAGGTAGATGATTTCTGGAATCATTGAATCTCTAAGCCCCAGTTGATCATTCTGTAAAATGAAGGTAATACAATTTACCTAAACTACCTCACAGGGTTGTTTCAAGGATCAAAAAGAAAACTGACATAAACATGTCTTACCAGTTTTAATCCTAATAATACATTATCTAAAGAGCCAAAGATTCATCCTCTAATGAAATTACTGCCTAAGTGATCATTCAGCAAATATTATCAAACATCTACTGTCACACTCAACACTGGCAATATCACTGTAAAAATGACAGGCAAGATCCTTGCACATGAAGCCCACATTCTGATGAAAGTTGTAATTCTATTTTGGGGTTTTTTTGGGTTTTTTCTTTTTTTTTTTTTTTGAGTTGGAGTCTGACTCCATTGCTCAGGCTGGAGTGCATTGGCACAGCCATGGCCACCACGTCTCCCTGCTAGGCTCCAGAGATCCGTCCACCTCAGCCTTCCAAGTAGCAGGAACTACAGGCAGGCTCTACCACACTCAGTTCATTTTTTATTTATTGTGCAGATGAGGTCTCGCCAAGTTGCCCGGACTGGTCTCAAACCCACAGGCTCAGGCAATCCACTCGCCTCGGTCTCCCAAAGTATTGGGATGACAGGTTGAGCCACCAAACCCAGCCGAAGTTGTAAATTATTAATTTGAAGTATGATGATACCATAGTAAACAAAAAAAAATCCATCCCTCATCTAATAAGTGAATTATAAGTTTGTGATAGCGTGTTGCTTGTTTTCCATTCATTTCCATAAAAATATATAATTGCATATATTAATTAAATTCAGAAAGATACTTAGCCTGAAATCACACAGTCTAAGTATTGTTTACTAAAATGTGTCACTGGAACATGGTAATTATTAAGCAGTCACTATAAACACTTGCTATCAGGCAAACTTAAGGGAAATTCAGCTACTTCCCTAAAGTGTATCTTGTGGAAATACCGTAGATTCATCCCAAGTAGCTATTGCTAAGAGCTGATTGGATATGAGGCCCAACAGTGGGCACTGTAAGGGATACCACCATCAGGAAGCCCCTCTTTTTTTCTTCAAAGAACTCATAATAGAGGCACAAACATAAGATGTGTGAGCTCATGTAAGTAAGAGAATGATGCAGGTATATTAAATAAAAGATAAAAGCAGTTTAGCAAGAGAGGCTAAATTTAGAGAGTCTTAAGATGCCTTCATAAAATTTTGCCAAATTGGGTAACACACCAGACCAGTAGTCAAAATTCCAAGTTTGAGTCTAATCACGTCTTCACCCAAGTCTGGTTCTATGAACCGAAGTATATTATTTTAACTCAGTTTTTTTTCATCTATAACAAAAAAAAAACACTACCAACCTTCTGACTGTCTCAGATTCTTTTTGTGAAAATTCAAGATAGAATGAACAGATTTATCTGAACGCCAGTGGCTCCACAATCTGGCCATCGCATTATTGAACACATGCAAAGCATCCTCACTATTTCTGACACAAAGCAGGGCCTCAACAAATGTTCAACTGGGCCTGAAGTAGGAAATAATTGAACTAAGCCTTGACGCAGGGGTAAGATTTTAATAAGCAGAGGTGATAAGGAAGGCAAGTTGAATCTAAGGAATAGACAGGGGAAATACATGCAATTACGGACATGCAAGGTCTATAAATGGCAAGTAATCTTGTCTGGCTCCAATCTACAGTCTGGGAAATGGAGAAATAAGAGGTAAATCTGAAATGATGGATCTGACCCAGAATATTAAGGATTCTGATGGCCAACTGAAAGTGTTTGCCCTCCATGTAGTAGGTACCAAGGGAGGCAGTGGGGACAGTTGAGGACATTAGCTTAAACATCTAAAATCTGGCCGGGCACGGTGGCTCAAGCCTGTAATCCCAGCATTTTGGGAGGCCAAGGCTACAGGATTGCCTGAGCCTGCGGGTTTGAGAACAGCCTGGGCAACATGTTGAGACCTTGTCTCTACAATAAATAAAAAATTTAACCAGGTGTGGTGGCGTGCGCCTGTCGTTCCAGTTCCGTGGAAGGCTGAGGCAAAAGGATCTTCAAAGTCCAGCAGGTCGAGGCTGCAGTGGCTGTGAGCGTGCCACTGCACTCCAGTCTGGGTGACAGAGTGAGAAAAAATCTAAAATCTATACAAACCCCTTTCATTGTTTGATTGCCAAACATCCCCAAAGAAAACTAGTCAGCAAGTTCTTTGGGTAGTGTATTTCCCACTAGTTCATAGGACATAATTATATGTCCAGTTAGCATAAAAAGGAAACGCTCTTTGCAGATCTGCCATTTCAGATATCCAAAACAGACTTCCTCTTAGTAGGACCCCAGTGGATGCCTCTCTCAGTATTAGATGCATTGCATTTCTCAGAGTTTACCTTAAATCAAAATACCCTTAAAAACTTCAGAAGCCAAGTGGAAAGATTTTTATCAATCAAGTACAGAGTTTATAATTTTTTTCATGAAGACTTCACTGCACCATTCATGAATCACTATGTCACTCCATAGACATACAAAACAAAACAGGACAAAAATATGTTCTCTGGGCTACCAATATACATTGTGCCTTGTAACTACTATGCAATCAATGTGTCTATTCTATGATGAGGACGATCATAATAAAAGAGTGCAGAATAACTTGAGTGAAAGAAAAAGAAAAAAGAAAGCTCAGGCATTAAAAAATCTAAGCTACATAAGTAGCAAAAGCACATCAAGCCTGGCACCCTGCCTCCTTTTTTGAGTTTTTAACTCCATTCCATTGTTAAAATTAGGCCAAATATCTTCACTGATAACCCTTGCTAAGTAAACTTTTTTTATTGTAGGAAGCACCTAAAATTCTTGTTTTTTATTTTTATAAATCTTCTTCAAGTGAATGAAATGTTTTCACGGTCATAATCTAGCACAGTAAGATGGTTTCACCTGTATTATAAAAATAAGAAAACAGAGGCTCAGAGAGGGGACATGACCCACCCAGTAGGGACACGCCCATAAGTGACAGCTTTGGGAACCCTATCCAGGTCCTTTGATTACAAATCCCTTCTTCCTTCTACCATGACACCCTACAGCAATACTGGTGGGCATGCTATGCATCAGATAGAGTAGAGAAAGAGTTATTGGCGTTCACAATAGTTGCCATTTTGCACAAAGGGAGAAGGATGAGATAATGCCAGGATACAGGGCAGCCTAGCCTCCTTTTTACTCATCTTCTATAACTCTGCACTTTCCATAACGAGAACTGTATAAAAATAATCAAGTTCACAGAGTCCCTGACACCATCCACTGACACCACACTGTATGTACAAACATCAAATGGAGATGATAATACAATTAAGTTTTGTTTTGTTTTGTTTTGTTTTTTTGAGTTGGAGTCTCACTCTGTCGCCCAGACTGGAGTGCAGTGACTGCTCCCCGCCACTGCAGCCTCGACCTGCTGGGCTCCAGTGATCCTTCTGCCTCAGCCTTCCAAGTAACTGGAACTACAGGCACGCGCTACCACGCCTGGCTGATTTTCTGATTTCTTTCTTTCTTTTTTTTTTTTTTGAGCTGGAGTCTCACTCTGTCACCCAGACTGGAGTGCAGTGGCCGCTCTGGGCCACCGCAGCCTCAACCTGCTGAACTCCGACAATCCTTCCGCCTCAGCCTTCCAAGTAGCTGGAACTACAGGCACGCGCTACCATGCCCGGCTGATTTTTTATTTATTGTAGAGATGAGGTCTCACCAAGTTGCCCTTTTAATCTACTTGGGGATACTATCCTATTAGTGAACCATCTGGGGATCATGGGTTCTCCACCTAGTCCACCTTGGCTGTTCATCTGGTTCTTGATTAATGTTGTCTTAAAGTGTGAAGGAAGAAAATGGACCACTGTGTTAAAAAGTAATTCAGGAGACAACAGTACAAAGAGGGGACTCAAAAAACTTGGAATTATCTTTTAGAGAACGAGCCTCTTGTAGTACAAACTTCCCCCTCCAGGTATGTATTCTGAGAGCCTATCAGCATAAGTATAATAGCTAGCATTGTCATGAGAGGTTGCATTTGGCTTCAGTAAATTTTTCATTTTTATTTTGTAGAGATTCTCTCAACACGTTTGCCCATTTCATGACGCATGATGTACAAGTGCTCCTGCCCACACCACACTAAGTGTTCAGCAGTTTTTGACAAAAAATGGCATGACCTCCATGCCCTACCCTCCCTATTCACTCACTCTTGCTCCACTGACTTTTTTTTGTTTGTTTCCCCAGATGAAAATGTTTTACTGATGTGGGAGAGGTGAAACAAAATATGGCAAAAGCACTAAAAGTCATCAAAATTGAAGCGTTCAAAAACTGTTTTGAGTCATGGAAAAAGCCATGGAAAAATCTCGTTAGGTGTATTGCATCAAATGGAAAGTATTTTTAAGGTTACTGAGGTTTAAACATGTAAGGATAAATACACAATTTTTAAAAAATAAATAATTCTGAGGTTTTGGGGTTCCCCCTTGCATACCAGAAAGCTATGAAGTGGCCCCAGGGAGTAAACAGAATAATCTGGGGCTCTCTGCTACAGAGGCCTACAGACATCATCACATCACTCTCCTCACACTAGTGCTTTGAGTGTTGACAGTATGCCATGCCTAAACAGGTTGGTTTAATTCCTACTTTCTGACTAAGGAGAGCACTACTGATATACCTCCAAGTCCAATAAAATAGGCGACCAAATGGTTCTTCTCTTCTTGCAGGTTTCTTATTTCTGTGAGCATTAGGCAGCATGTCTAAGCATACTGTCTTCACTCATTCAAAAGACACAACCAGAAAGGAGTCTAGTAAGGACCACCAGTGACATGCACCCAGCTCTAGAAATAACCCTTATAGTTATGACAAATAATTGGTTCATTTTGAGAGGGTCTGTGGGTACAGCCACCCTGTGACACAGGAAAATCATTTTTTTAAAAGCCAGAAACTGTCTCCTCTGCCTCTAGGCTCTTACCCTACTCTGGGCATCAGGTTCAGACCTAGCATTTGGAAAAAAAGATATAAGAAGATCTAGCCCATTCCTGTTGGACTTACATTGCATCGGTCAGTCTGGCTCTCACGTGGTGTCCCAGTTCTGGAAACCGAGCTTCTACAATCTTCCCGGGCTTGACTCCTTTTCTTGGGAACCTGTACAAACATTTACATTGTCCTTGCCAACTCCCTTCTCTGTGCCCAAGTTTTGTCCCTAAAACTGAGTCCTTGTCTTTGCAACCTCCTGACACTCTTTCCTAACACTGATTGCCCACATATGCCTCTCCTCCCCTCCATAAGGACACTCTGGGCTGTACTGCTTTTGCCTTATCACCTACATACCATGCTTTACCTACTGGAATGGACTCCCCCCCAGGATCCAGGTTGGGCCTAATCCCAGGACGGGGACCTCACAGTGGCAAGGTCTAATCTGGGTCCCAGTGATCTGCATCTGTGTCCATCTGCTTGTGTTGATCATTCAGGGTTTAAAATCTAATGGAAAGAAATGTACACTAAATTAAAAGAAAAGATCTTGACTTTTATTGTCTTGTATTATTATTTCTTACAGGCACTTAAAATAGCAAAGGATGAAATAGTGCGGCTCTTGAATAGGTAGGCTATCAGGTACCACTCAGCTATAATTATGACCACCTTATTTGACATTGCCAGTGTAATGGCAGCACTGAACAGTTGGTAACTCAGAGGCCAGACTTCCTAGATTCAAACCCTGGCTTTGACATTTACCAACTTTGGACCATTGGGCAAAATTAACAAAGTGTGTCAGTGCATTCAGTTATGAAATGAGGAAAATACCTGTAATAATGCTTTCTCAAAGGGCTGTGAGTATTGAATGATTTAATATATAAAGCGCTTAGAGAACAACTTGACTCATAATAAATGCTCAACTAGTAGATACAGCTTATCTGGGTGGGCTGCTATATCTGGGTGGGCTGCTATAGCTATCAAATAATAAGAATCACAGAGAAGATCCAATCAGTGCCACATTTAAATCTACTATTAATTCTTTCAAGATGACTTTTCCACCCCTCCCCAAGACAGGTTGAATGTTTCTCCAATACATTGGTAACTGTTTAGCAAGGCAGTCTGGAGCATCAGATCCGCCTTGACAACTTACTACTTCTGTGAACATTCTTACCTAGTAGGGTTAGCCTTCTTACTAAATTAGTTAAGATACATTAAAGCACTTAGAATTATGCCTGTCATGTAAAAAACACATAAGTGTTAGCTAATTGCTATCATGAGTATAACCCACACAATAATCAGGGAGATGAAATGATGAAACTAAAATGTCCCTAAGTGATTAGAGCCCAGAGATATCTTTGTTTCTGACAAAGGAGGAGTATATTATTTGCTCCAGCCCCAGTCAGGACTCTTCCCACTGAAAGAAAAACCAAATCTTCACTGTAGCCTGAAGAACTCACCACATGGAAAAGAACACAAAACACTCAGACAAGAGGAAAGCCATCCTTGCCACCTCCTCCTAGGAACAGGGAGAGCTCACCAAGCAAAGATAACAAGTCCTTATAACAACTTGCATTTTGCAAAGCTTTTAAAGGATGTAGTCTTTCTGAAAAACTCAGTGAGAGGCTGCACTTAAAAGATAGAGCAGATAAAAAAGACTCTTAGAATAAAAATTAGGGGCCCCAAGCAAGAAAGCAACAATCCAACACACACTGGTAGGAGGCAAGAATGGTATGGACACAAAAGAGGATCTAAAGAACCCAGAGTGGACCAAGGTGTGGCTGTTACCAGATTCTTAGTGAGTAGGTCCTAGAAATGAATACCCGAGTTCCACTTTATACCATCTGTAGTTGAGCATAAACATGTAGTAGTTAGTTGCTTAGTATATATCAGAGCCTATTTCTTATTTCAATATGAGGATTCAGTTATTTTCACCAAAAACTCCTCTGACACTCCCCCTCCCCAGTGGAGGGTAACCCCCACCCCGGAGTCCCTGGAGACCCTTGAGCAGAGCTGTTTCCAGCAGTGCTAAGCATCAGAGTGACTTTGGGAACACCACTATCTCCCTCCCCTTGTCTCCTTGTCTGGAAATGGAGATAATGCTGGAATCTACTCAACACGGGTAGCAGGATTATTAAACCAGCTAACACATGATTCTTGCACTTAAGATTCTTGACCCATAGATAGCATTCTCTACATTCTGTTGTCTCATAATGTTCCAAGTTAAAGGATGTCATCAGTGTTTGTTTATGAACCTCTAGACTAAGTTGACCTTCCTAAGTACTACAACCAAGATTCCAAGGGACAAGATCAAAAGACCAGACAACCCAGGCAAATGACACATCTCTTAGAATGTCTTCTGCCTTGTTCCCCGTGGCTTGGTCCCCACAACTGGGCTTAGCAAGGTTCATTTTCCCTGGATTTATTTTACATCACAATCTGGTTTACTGAGAATGAGCTGCTAAAGCCCCTGGATGGTACCTTTGCACTCTGTGTCTTGCATTTAACGTAGTTCCGGACATAAACCAGGGTCTCCAACAATGAGTGATGAATCATCAACAGGTAAATATCAAGCAGGAAAGAACTGTTCTACATCCAGGATTACTTGCTAACATCAGCAGACTTTTAAAATGATTAACGAAAACAAAATGAATATTATGCAAATATTCTTTCAACAGTTTACAGCTAAAAGCATCAGTGGTGCTTCACCGGAGCCCAGCAGGTCGAGGCTGCGGTGGCCAAGAGCGGCCATTGCACTCCAGTCTGGGTGACAGAGTGAGACTCCAACTCAAAAATAAATAAATAAAAATAAATAAAGTGAATTGTGTCAACCGTGATGCTGGGAATTTTGAAATGTTTCACTGAATATTACCACCATATCCTTCTGTCACTTAGAGACCTTCGAAATGGTTTTGTCTGTGCCAAATGTTCTGAGACACTCTTGTGTTTTCCATGCATTGGAAGGCCTACACCTGGAAAAATTATCCACTTCTCCATCAACCACTGATTTTTTCTATTACCAAATGAGAGGTTCTAAAGGCCCACAATGACTAGGATAAATCACTCCATTTATTTCACTCTGTTAAAGTAGATATTTTATGTTCCACTGCCACAAAATCCAAGATGAACATCAGAAATAGCTTGTGAGTCAAAGACTCTCATTTTAAAATGGCACCACATTTATCCTGTTTCTTACTGTACCATGAGTATTACATTATTCATTAGGAGTATTTGTTTTTTAGGCAGCTCTTACTTACACTGCATTTGCTGAGTGTAGGCTTCCCAGGGCAAGCTGGTGATTTAGAGAGAGTTATTCCAGAGATAAGGTCACTTTGTGGAATTCCCACCTGTGTGACCCCAGTGTGTTTGCATAAATATAAATTTGCTCTATGACATCCCTGTCATGTTTGCTCAGTGAGCAAGTAATTTGCCACTCTCATTACTCCAGGTACAAGGTACCTTATGAAAAATCAATCTTCTTTCTGCTTCATACATCACAGCATCCAGCGCATTCTGGCTCTGAAATGCAGCTGTGCGATCAAGACGCAGGTCTGTTTCAGCAGGCTGCATTGTCCAAAGAGGCTAATGAATGTTATACCTCACTGGGAAACCCCATCTTGGGGCAGGGGAAATGTCTATATACAGAGCAAAGACGCTGTTTCGTGCAAAGCATTTTCTTGTACCAGAGGGAGGGAGTTCTTAATAGTAGAACAAATAAGTAGCTACAGGGGGTTTAGAGCACAGGTTTTCAGAAATATTAATCTACCATCTCTCCAGTCCACAAATCATTTTCTCTGCCTCTTGACAGGCTGAATTTTGACTTTGAAAGACAATCCATTGCAGGATCCTGACTGGCTATAATATTGCAGGTTTCTCCCCAGGGATAGAGCCAACTCACACCCGCAGATGAAACCATTTTCAGTGCTTTCCTTGGTGCTGATTGCTGGTTTTTTGTTTTTGTTTTTGTTTTTTAAGCCAATGTTTCCACCTCAGCAGCATAGCATAAGCGACAACAGGGGAAGAAAAAGCAGGGGAAATACTACCGTTCTGTATCTACGTTCAAATCCAAAGAAGGTTAATAAGCTGGAATTGTCTTGCTCCTTTGGAGATCCATTTGAGAAAATCACTAATTCAAATGTCAACAAATTCATATTGAAGACTGAACATGCTCTATTTAGGACATATAAAGTAATTAATGGAAGAAACACAGTTCCCCCCTCATGAAATTTGTTACAGGAGAGACAAAAAAATAAATGAATACCTAAATAAACCTACATGACAATTTCAAGTATTGATCCGTGGTGTGGAAAAACAATAAAACAGAGTCACTTGATAGACAGGGATAAAGGGGTGGAGGTGGGATTAAAGCAACATTAGACAGGATGCTGAGGAAGATTTAGCCACGGGAACCAGCTGTGCAAAAAAAAAACAGGTAACATATAAGCATGTGCTGGGCAAAAGAAAAACAGAAATAGGAAAATAGTGAAACAGAGGAGAGAGGGCAGTGTTGGAGGAGCTGTCAGCATGAGTCTGCAGAGTGGTCCCGGCAAGAGTCAGATCACAGAGGCCTTGCTGGCTGTTACAGAGAATTGAGTCTTATTCCAAGTGCAGTAGGAAGTCATTGGAAAGGGAGTTTGAGGAAGATTTGGAACAGCAGGGCAATAGACACGATCAGATTTACAATTTTTAAAGACACATTAAAAAGTGCAGTTGCCTAGATAGAGTTGCAGGGCATGGGGGTGGCAGAGGTAGGGGGACCTCTAGGTAGGTAGGTAGTTAGAACACAAAAGCCACAGTCCAGACAAGTTATGATGATGGCCTGGCACAGAGCTATCAGTAGAGATTAAGAAAAGTAGGTTTAACTGTGATATAGTTTGGATGCATAGACCCTGGGACTTGTTCAAAGATTTGAGGAGCAAATAGTAAAGAATATAAATGCAATCCAGATTGTTGGCTTCAGAAACTAGATGAATATTGGTGCAATTCGTAGGATGGAGAGGAAGTGGAAATGAATAATTATCTTTTGAACACAGTAAATTTGAGAAGACAGATGTCTACGATGTCACTGAGGAAGTTGAGAGCAAGCACAAATCTGAATCTTAGGGAAAGGTAAATTGTAGACCATATTAGTATTTAAGGCCCTGTATCCACAGGAGCTTACCCTGGAGAGAGGTTCCAGGCAAAACACAGACACCCAGTTAAATCTGAATTTCTAACACAATGAATAATTTTTTAGTGTATGCCCAAAACATTGCATAGGACATGTTATACTACTTATACTAAAGTATGCACCAATAGTTTATAGATTAAATAACTGTATGTGTATAAAACATGAAACATGCTTACGGTAATATATATATATATTCAAATCTCACTGAGAATCCAATATTTTTATTTGCTAACAACCTAGGCAATCCTTGCTTAGAGTGAGATTGTAAAGAGAAGACCTAAGACCTGAGGTACTCCCACTTCAGAGAAGGAGCAGAGGAAGAAAAGCCAGCAAAAGAAACTAAGAAGGAGAAGCCAGTGGGGAGAGTGTGGTCTCACCGACACTAAAAGAAAAAAAGTGTACCCAGGAAGGAAATGGTCGACCAGAATGCAAAGTTCTGATTGCTGCTTAGGGGTTGAACAGAGATGAATGCAACCAAGTAGCCACAACAGTTGGCAACATGGAAGCAGACTGTGGTGGCCTTGAAGACAGCAGCTACAGTGAAGTGAGGCGAACAGAAGCCCCACAGAAGTGAGATACATAAGTGGATACAGAAACCTCTTCCCATAAGCTTCACTATGAAAGAAAGAATAAAAATTGAGTGGCAGTTACGGGGCATTTAAGATTGGGGAGATATGGGAGGATGCATGTGTGGATGGGAATGATCTGGTGGAGAGGGAGAAGTGGGTGACTCTTCGAAGTAAGATGGGAAAATGGCAGAACCAAAGCCTCTGAGGGGGGATAAGATCCAGATCAAGAGGGGTGTGTTGACTTTTAATAGCAGTGGGGACAGTTCTTCTCCTCCTCTGCCTCCTCCTCCTCCTCCTCCTCCTCCTCCTCCTCCTCCTTCTTCCTCTTCCTCCTCCTCCTCCTTCTTTCTTTTCTTTTTTTTTCCTTTTTCTTTTTGAGACAAGGTCTTCCTCTGTCACCCAGGTTGGAGTGCAGGGGCACAATCACAGCTCACCATAGCCTTCCAACTCAGCCTCTCGTGTAGCTGGGACTATAGGCATGAGCCACCATGCCCAGCTAATTTTTTCCTATTTTTTCAGAGACCGGGTCTTACTTTGTTGGCCAGGCAAACTCCTGGACTCAAGCAACTCTCCCACCTCAGCCTCCCAAAGTGCTGGGATTACAGGCATGAGTCACCATACCCAGCCAGTTCTTCCATTTTAAAAGAAAGAAGACATGAATATGAGTGTGGTGTCTGCTGGTTTCAAATTTTATAAACAACATCCAGGATTTGTGTACATAAAAATATTCCACTTATAATAAAATATTTTTCCTACATTTTAGTTTGTACGGTACATTTTACTCACATAAACAAATTTTATACTATAATATACTCAATAAACAACTATTATAAACAAATATATACATAACATAAACAAGTGTAACAAGTATAGACATATTCAAAATTAGTTGTTTCAAAACACTTTGATAGCGAAATGAATGATTGCTAGATAATTGTTTAGGAGAAAAAATATTCATGTTTTCTCTTACATTCTTACAGTTCCCTTTATTTTTCACAAATATGGGAAGTAATTAAAATGGCCTCTGAGCTGTTACGACACCAATATTGAGGGTTTTCAAAATGGAAATCAGAAACTCCTAAGTAAAATTTCTCATAACAACTATGCCATGCCACACATCATTAAATAGAAAAGTTTTGCTAATACATAGGGAAAGGAAATACTGCCAAGCCCCAGAGAAACAAAGGTCAGTTGCTGTGGGAACCACCCTTTGGACCTACTGACCTACGCATGTGTTGCATTAATGTGGTATATTTGCATTGGCTTTATTCTAAAACAAAAATCAGCAATACAGTTAGAAAGGCAGCTCAGCAGGAAAGACCCAGTGCTGCACTTTGGGGAGCACAAAGAGAAACTGTAAAGACAATTTTTAAAATAGATGTAATATCTTTAAAACATTTATCTAAGTATCATGCAGTTACCTCTCACTTACCAGAAGTCCTAGTGATATTTGTAAATGAACACAATTGTTTGGCCCATAATACTTTATGTTCTAATTAACAAAAGAGCGACAGTCTGGTAAACCGAATTCCCTGGTTTATTACAGGGGAAGTGTTGTCTGCATGGTTCCTGCAATTTTCAATTCAACCTTCACAGTTAAAACAACCTTATAGTTTTTGAATATTTAAAGGAATTTGTCTCCTGGCCTTATCCTGTATTTAAAGTCAAACTGACACCGCTTTTAGAACTGATAAATTATAGATGTAGAAAAAATTCTGATTGTTAGACCAACTAACATGTGGTTATCTAGCAATTACACTATCCAGATTAAAGAAGCCTTTTTCTCAGCATGTTTGCTACCACTTAAAGTTTCTATCTTCACTACTTTTAACAGTACTTATCTTAGTTTCCCTGTGAACACAAGAAATAGAGAGCAAACTCTTCTGTGGATGCATGGAAGATGGATGGATAGAAGGATGAATGAGATGGATGGTTGCATAGATACCCAGAAAAACCATGGGAAGAGGAAGCTATGAAATTTTTCGATGGTACGAATAGAATCATAAATATACTTTTTACATCAAGTGAGAAAAATTAAGTCATAGCTGAGATTCTAAACAACCTGCTGCCCTTCCTAAAGCCAAGAGTAAATGACAAACATCTTAATTCCATTTAAAAAATCATTTATTCTACAACCTCTGCAAAATATGCACTCTCTCCCCCCAATCTACCCATTAACACACTCAAAAAGTAAAGTAGTTCTTTCAAATGTTAACCCAGTGATAGTCCAGGCTCTTATAGCTAGATTTAAAACCTGATGTCTGGGATGTACGTAAAGGTTGACTTTTTTCCAAAGCTAACACAATACAGTGAAGTAGAGAGTTGGAGAAAAGAGTTCACAAGAGTTATTCCCGTGCTCCCAGGAATAACTTCCATGCTTATGTTTAAATAACCTTAACAGTTCAGATGTTTGGCAACTCACACCTCTAAATCATAAATTGGGACAATCCCTTCTGAGAGTGAATGTGTTGGAGGCTGGGAGCATGTTATTCTCATCTTTTTGTCCCAGGGGTCCAGGGCAGCACTGGCACACAGTAGGTACTCAATACATGTGTTTATTGGACAAATGCATGAATGAAAGAATGAAGGCACCCATCCCCAGGCAGCCGAGTAAGAAGTAAAAGAGAACCTGGTGATTTTGTGTTCCAACCTTATGTATAAGAAAAACAAGCCGGGCTCGGTGGCTCAGTCCGTAATCCCGCGCCTTTGGGAGGCTGAGGTGAGTGGATTGCCTGAGCCTGTGGGTTCGAGACCCACCTGGGCAGCGAGACCTCATCTCTACAATAAATCAAAAAATCAGCCGGGTGTGGTAGCGCATGCCTGTAATTCCGGCTACTCGGAAGGCTGAGGCGGAAGGATCGCCGGAGCCCAGCAGGTCGAGGCTGCGGTGGCCGGGAGCAGCCACTGCACTCCAGTCTGGGTGACAGAGTGAGACTCCAACTCAAAAAAGAAAAACAGATCATGTAAATTCGTCAGCACTTGGTTTTATAAAGAAGTTACCTCTTCCCCTGAAAAAAGACTGTCTTGTCAATAAGGATCTCATAATACCACGAATCCTCTTCCAGCAACTAGTGAGAAGGAAGAGAGGAGAGTGAGAGGGAGAAGGGAGAGAGAAGAGCAAGGAGGGGAGACGCAAAGGGAGGGGGGACGGAACACAACTGTCGAATGTTGGTGGGTCAGCAGGATGCCACCTAAAATCTATGCTCCCAGATGAGACGATGAGGAATCAATTCTTTTTTTTTTTTTTTTTTTTTTTTCTTTTCCTTTCTTTATAGATATTTATTTAAGCCTTACGCGTAACCAAAGCTAAGTAAGAAGCACACAAAGAAAGTAATGGCTCTGGGGTTGAGAGTTAATAAAATTCTGGAATGAAAAAAGAATAACAATGGCAGTCAAAAGCACAAACTAAGCCAAGATCTAATTATATTATACTTTCATGAATGTAAAAAACATGATGAAATATTTAATAATCTACCAAACTCCATACTTTTCATCTACCCAGGGATCCCACAGTCTTGCATACAATTATCTCTTCAGTTAAATGCACAGTACTAAGCAGGTGCTTGGCTTCACATTTCACGTTGTTCCTGATATTACAGGGCCACTTCAGACGCTTGAAGCTCTCCCTTGCCATTCTCGGTGCTCAAAGAGGTTTAGGTTATCAGGATTTCAATCTGATTGTTTTAATCAGTACTTCCGCACCATTTGCCTATACCTTACAGGTGAACCTTTAGGGAGATGATTTGTTTGATTTTCTTTATTCTTGCCTTGCCAGCACTTCTAAAATTGAATGAAGGAAGAAAGGGAGAGGGCTTAGCTGGCACTGAACAACATGCCGCATTGTCAACCAAAATGCTAAATACAGATTCTGATTTCAAAGACCCCAGAATCTGAGCTAAGTTTTTAAAGAGAGATGTAACTGTGTGCGTTATCTGTGTGTTTTTTATTTTGCCTGCCATCAAGTTTTTGCAATACAAATGGCAAATGAAGAATATTTAAGGTTATTTGAGAACATAGCAATTGGGGTAGTATCTTATTTGTATTGAGGGTCAAGTTGATCTCGAGTTCTTGGTAACTGGGTTCATGCGAGCCAGACATTGTGGCTAATGCTTGTCATCCCAGCACTTTGGGAGACATAGGGAAGAAGATTGCCTGAATCCAGGGGTTTGAGACCAGCCTGGGCAACTTGATGAGACTTCATCTCTATAAAAAATAAATTTTAAAAAAAAGAGCCGAAAGTGGTGGCATACTCCTGTGGTTCCAGCTACTTGGAAGGCTGAGGCAGAAGGATTACCTGAGCCCAGCAGGTCGAGGCTGCAGTGGTCATAAATGTGTCACTACACTCTAGCCTGGGCAACAGAGTGAGACACCTACTCAAAAAAATAAGAAAACAAAAACTGAGTTCATGTGATATTACACTTCTATACTATTTGATACGTATGAAATAGGTAACATACATATAGATAAGAAGCATAATAATAAAATAAACATGAACTATTATCTACCAAATTCATCACCCGTTTAAGAACAATAACAAATCCATTGCTCTTGAAGGACAAAACCCTTGGCATCTGCAAGGGACTGTTTTCAGAACCCACGTAGATACCAAAATCCTCAGATGCTCAATCCCCAATATAAAATGGTACACTGGATCTTTAACCAATAAATTATTTCGATTTGCTTTGCTTGAACTTTATAAATATTATATCGTATGGTGTGCAATCTCCTGAAATTTGCTTTTTTCACTCAAAATTATACAGGCTGAATACGTGGGTTCTGGATATGTGGATTCAACCAACTGTGGATCGAAAATACTTGGGGAAAAAATTGCATATGTTCTGAAACGTGCAGACTTTTTTCTTGTAATTATTTCCTAAACAATACAGTACATCAACTATTTACATAACTTTTACATTGTATTAGGTATTATATCTAAACTAGGGATTATTTTCATAGGTTACATGTAAATAGTACACTATTTTATATCAGGAACGAGAGTATCCAAGGGAGGTCCTAAAACCAATTCCCTAGGGACACTACTTCAAAGATGAGTTTCTGTTGTCGCATCCAATTGTAGTTTATTCATTTTCACAGTTGTATAATCCATTATGTGAACATAACAAAGTATAACCATTTCTTGTCAACAGACATTTGAGTTACTTCCAGTTTTTGTCATTGTGAACAATACAGCTAGAAGCATTCCTACAAGTATCTCTTGATTCACATGTGTAAGAGTTGATTTAGTATGTGTACATGAGAAAGGCATTATTGTTCACAAGGAATGCATTTGCTTGACTTTACAAGATAATACAAAATTATTTTCCAAAGCAGTTGTCCTAACTTACATCCCCATCAGCAGCAGTGTATATTTCCAGCACCTGATATGGGAAGGCGTCTACTGTTTTGGCATTCTAATGGGTATTAATGGTATCCATTTGTGGTCTTAATATACATCTCTTTGATTGTTACTGAAGATCAATTTTTTATTGTCTTTTTATTTTATTTTTAATGATGCTTGTTTTGTTAACCTCATGACTTTTTTTGATATCCATTAAATTCTGAAAAAGAATGACTTCCCAAGTAAGAGTCAGTATTATTTATTTGTTTCTACCACCAAGAAATCATGATCAAGTCAGGTTTTTTTCATTAAATTAGCCAATTAGTGTAGAGTTTTGAGTTCTGGAGGTAATTTCCAGTTTGTGGTCTACCTTATTATAGGTAGGTTAGAATCTCATTTTTCCATAATCTTCACAAAATATATACCTACATATGTCCACATGACATATAATCCACATGAATGATAATCTTTTCCGAAGAGTGTTTTTGCATATTTTCTAAATAGAATTGTTCTAATGTTATTACATTTGATTTGCTTTCCAAATTTTGACTCTTCAATTTCACTTTTAAAAATAACTTAACACCTCAGAAGGTCGAGGTGAGGGGGTTGCCTGAGCCCATGGGTTAGAGACCAGCCTGAGCAACTTGGTGAGACCTCATCTCTACAATAAGTTTTTTTTTTTTTTAAGTAGCCAGGTATGGTAGCATGCACCTATGGCTTTGGTTACTTGGAAGGCTGAGGAAGAAGAAACGCCAGAGCTCACCAGGTCAAGGCTGTGGTAGCTATGAGTGTGGCTCTACACTCCAGCCTGGGCAATGGAGTAAGACTCTAACTCAAAAAAATTTTTTTTAATTCTATCCTACAACTTTGTCGTTGAAAGTTATTCCCTCCTGAATTGTGCACCACATCTTTAAAATAAAATTTTTTAAAAAAAGAAAGTCAGTCTTTAAGCTTTATTACTTACTAGCTATAGCAAAACAAATATGATACTCTTATAATCACAAAAAGATGCATGAATAATATAATTACAGTGTTTTTTATTTTTCTCAAGAAGTTATTTGCAGAAAGCATGAGTACTTGGTCTGTAAAAATTATTTTTCTGGCATAATCAGAAGTACAGTGGGATTTAAAGTTGAATTGAAGGCACCATACTGATCAAACATTTGAATCCACACAACTTTGTTACATTAATTATCTGCCTCACACAACATCGAGAGATCGTTTTTGATTGTTACACCATGTCACTTAATGATTATGATAATACATATTACATTCTGCCACTGATCTACGCTGACACCATTTCTTAGAATGGGTTCTGTTTCTTCGAATATTTTCACATACAGGCATCAAATTTTACTTATTCATTCCGCGTGATGAGGACATCAGCATAACTTATTTTTGTTTTTGCCTTTTATTTTTAGTTGGAGTCTCACTCTGTTGCCCAGGCTGGAGTGCAGTGGCAGACTCACGGCCACTCCAGCGTCGATCCTTCTGCCTCAGCCTTCCAAGTAGCCAGAACTACAGGTATGTACTAGTATACCCAGCTAGTTTTTTTTTTTCAATTTATTGTAGAGACAAGGTCTCGCCAAGTTGCCGGGGCTGGTCTTGAACCCGCAGGCTCAGGCAATCCACTTGCCTTGGCCTCCCAAAGTGCTGGGATTACAGGCTGAGCCACCAAGCCCAGCCAAACATAGTTTTATAACTTTGATAACACCTAGGTATGACGGTGGACAGGGTTTCCAGCTCTGAACCTCTGCCAGTGAAGCTCTTACATTAAAATCTATTGATTTAACATTAACAAAACCTATATCTTTCTGGTATGGTACTATGGGAATCTGGCCTCTTGGTAGCCTATTAAATCAGGCTGTTTACAAGATGATGTGATAGAAGAATTCTAGTCAAACTATGAAACCAAAGAAACATCTCTGTAATAGCTTTACATTTTTTAAAAAATGACCAATTGTCACTATCTTTAAAATAAGATGTCAATATCACGACTACTTTCTATATTTCCACACCATTCAAAGCTGGAGAGGGCACACAATCAATGCTCTGACTTAAAAATAGCACAGAAACTGTCTCCTGTGCTAGAGTTCACTTTGCCATCATCTTCTTGGCCTGTCTGTAACATAAACACAGTCAGCCTTATCCTTCATTTTGAAACACTTTTATCTCTTCTGGGAGTGAGGGGCTGACCACCCTCACACTCTTGATTCTCTTGCCGCCTTACCAGCCTCTCACTCGTGGGGTGCCTTGCTGGTGTTCGCTCCTCTGGCTGACCTCTGAATTGTCATGGCTCAGGTCCTGCTAGAGCCTTTTTCCCTGTTTACACTCTTTCTCCCCAAATGTCCTCATCAGGTCCCATCACTTAACATGATCTCCTGGCTATCCATTCACAAAAATTTCCTCCAACCATGATATCTTACTGAGCCAGACTTGCATATTCAAGTGAGAATTTCACACCTTAAATCAGATCACTCATAGGCATCTCGAACTTAATGGGTCCTAAGTAGAGTGATGCATTTTCCCTCTTCTTCTCTACCACGATTTCTCTCACCTTTCTCTTTTTGTACCGCGGGCTAGCCAAGCCAAATGTTCTAAGTCATCTGTGGTTCCTACCTTTCCCTCACCCCCATTTCTAACCTATGAACCCATTGGGTGCTCAATATTTTAAATATACAATAAATCCATCCACTTTTTTCCACCTCTCTTTTTGTCCAAGACTGGCTTTCACTTCAACAATGAACTCCTTCCGATCTAATCTGTCTGCCTCCACTCTTTTTCTTTTTTTTTTTTTTTTTTGAGTTGGAGTCTCACTCAGTCACCCAGACTGGAGTGCCGTGGCCACTCCCGGCCACCGCAACCTCGCCTGCTGGGCTCCGGCGATCCTTCCGCCTCAGCCTTCCAAGTAGCCGGAATTACAGGCATGTACTACCATGCCTGGCTGATTTTTTTATTTATTGTAGAGATGAGGTCTCGCTGCCCAGGCAGGTCTCGAACCCGCGGGCTCAGGCAATCCACTCACTTCAGCCTCCCAAAGGCGCGGGATTACAGGCTGAGCCACCAAGCACGGCTTGCCTCAACTCTTAATTTTATTTACCAGCCAGTTCTTTCTCCAGCAAAACACAGAACCATTATTTCATCATTTACATGTAAATCTTACCACTGTTCCACCAAAAAATTTCCAATGTACTTTACTTACAATAGAATCCCAACTCCTTACCATAGCCTCGTAGGCCACAGACTGTTCTACCTCTCCCATTTGACCACCTGCCCTCCTCCTTCTGACTCACCTCTTTTGTAAAAATGCCAAACCCAACTCCTCAGGTCCTTTACACTGCTCATCCTTCAAATCTCTACTCTAATTTAATCTCTTTAAAGAGGCTTTCCTGACTATAAGTTATAGTTAAGAACCCAACTCATTTCCACCATATTAAACATAACTGTCAATAATTTGTGGGGTTATTTTGTTTGTTTGTTTGTTTGGATATTTTCTGACTCCTACCACTAGCATCGAACACTCATGAGATAAACTTTTTCTGTCTTGTTCACCACTGTGCTCCCAGGTACTGGGTCTAGAAAAGTAGCTGACTCCATAAATATATATTAAAGAAATTACGGTTCTTCTCACAATACTCAATACCCACCACAAAGCAAGATCCTGAATTCCTTTTTTTCATTACAAATCTAATAATCTTGGATATGTTGCTTTATTTGTGTGCTACTTTTTAAATTTTAGAAATAGTCATTTTATTTTTTTTTGAAGTGGTTATTTTAAATGTCTACAGTTTTTCTGTACTTAAGTACTATATGTGAGTCAAAAATGCAATTGCACTCATGAAGTAAAAAAGTTTACTCTTTTTTTTACTTCTGAGGAAATTCAATCTTCTTTTCAAAATCTTCATTTCAAAAAGTCTATTGCAATTTATACTCATCAAGTTATATGCCTTTTCAGACAATGGGATAATAATAGTCTAAGTAATTTGACAGAAAAATGCCTGGCATTTGACAAGTCCTGCTATTATTTTCAAGAACCACAACCTGTAGTTACTGAAGATTTCTGCATCTTCAAAGATATGTTTTGGGGACACTAAATAATTGACATAACATCACAGAAGTTAGAAGCAGAGACTTCAAAACATCCTTCTGTATCAGCTGCATGCACAATATTAATTCAATAAAGAAAAAATGCATTTGATTAGCATCAACGCACTCTGGCAGCTGGTGGTGATGTTCTAGGAAATACAGGAGGAGTCACCTGGTTTTGCAGCCGCCATAGCGTGTTGAACGCAAACCATCTCCAAAATAAAAGTTTGGGCATTTGCATCACAAGCACTGTAAGTTTCTTTTGTCACTTTTTTTTCTAGTGGGGCAAGTTCCCCCAAAATTCATGTATTGAAGAGAGAGAGTAGAGGAATAAAAACGTAGAGCTATTGTTTTTTTGGTTTTTTGCTTGTTTGTTTGTTTTGAGTTGGAGTCTAACTCCATAGCTCAGACTGTAGTGCAGTGGCATGCTCACGGTCACCCCAGCATCCACCTGCTGGGATCTAGCGATCCGTCCACCTCAGCCTTCCAAATAACCAGAACTACAAGTGCACACTACCATCCCCGGCTAATTTTTTATTTATTGTAGAGACGAGGTCTCGCCAAGTTTCCCGGGCTGGTCTTGAACCGCAGACTCAGGCAATCCACTTGCTTCAGCCTCCCAAAGTGCTGGGATGATAGGCTGAGCCACCGAGCCTGGCCAGAATGTAGAGTTTTGGGATGTAAGTTCAAAATGTGTCTCTGCCTTTACTTAGTTTGTACTTGAGCACATTACACTTCTTTCATCAAATGTTCACTGAGCACTAACTCTTCCAGGTGCTTAACTAAGTGCTAGGGTTATAAAAATAAAGTTTTGATCCTTGATTTCAAGTAATTTAGAACCTGAGTTTCCTCCTAGATAAACGGGAATACTAATACTAATCCCATTAATGGTCAGCCAAACTAAAGTAGGCAACACACTTAGGGTGAAAGAAAAGACTCAATAAATGACCTTTTTTAAATAATTCTCAACTAACTCATGGGCCATGTGATTCCCCCAGCAACTTACAGCATGCATCTAAAATAAAAATTGAGATTCATAAATTCCACTGGAAAAAAAATACACTATGATTATTGGCTCAGGTATAAAATGAATGATGCCAATAAAAAGTTTATCTGCAAATTTTCAGTATGCCTAAAGGTTTATTTAATAAATATTTCATTGTCCTCAAGTCTGTGATTCGATAAAATGTTATAAAAATTCACTGGGTTGATTTTATTTACCAGCCTAGATATTTTTAATATAATATCTTCAACAGATTGCCATTAAAAAATTGATGCTAAAAAGCAGTCAAAGGAAAGTGTCTCTTCCGTGCCCAATGGAAAGTCAAGGGATCTTTTCTTTTTTAGTTTCTGATTCTCCACTTCCTATCAATTAATTGATTAAGTCTAGGAATATAGCCAAAAAGTGTTATTCTGTTTTGCTGAGAAGTACTGTACCTAATTCAGAGGTACATGAGATTCTTAAGAGTGTAAGAAAACTGCTTTATAACTACCTTAAAAAGATAGTTTCTTATCTTCTCATAGCCTAAGAGATCATATTACTGATCAAAAGTGTAGGCCATTATCAGATCCTCTAACAATTGTGCGAATTATTTCAAATGACATAAGAACTACTACAAAGGAAAGAGAGATAAACCGCCAGTTTTTTTAAACTATAGTTCAATAAGCCAAATTTACTATTATCTTAACACGAAGATTCTAATTTAGTCAGTTGTAAAGATCTGTAATAATGATGATGCCAAATTAAAGAAAATAAGTCATTAGCTTAATCTTTCCAACGTTAGGGTGGTCTTGCCATTATTTCATTAACAGTGAGGATCAAGTTTGATCTAAATAAATATATAAACCACAAGGTGCCAAACAAAAATAAATCATTAACATCACAAGATAATCTCAGTATCAACAGATAGGTTATTGTTGCGTATATTAAAGGCTATATGAATCTCTAGAAAAAAGTTTTCATATCAAATTAATATGAAATGAGATTTTAATCAGAAGAAAAGCTTTGGTCTTCCTCACTTAGAAAACATAAACAGAATTATTTTTTCATATACAGGGGAAAACAGCTTTTTGAAAATTATTTAAAAGGCAAATACTCATATTAGTAAATCCCTGAACAAAATATCTTTGACAACTATTAATTGCCACCAAGCACACAGATGCACTCCCTCACACACAAGCCCCTAAAGTTTTGTCTTTTTCAATACTTTGTCAATTCATCTGAGTATATATGGTGAAGGCCTAAGTTCAGTAATTGTGTTGTTAACATACTTGTTTATATTTTTAATCTCCATTTTAAAAAGAGTCTGTACTACCTAATTCAGAGAAACTGTGGAGACTTAAAATTGGTCTTTGGGACGGACTCAATGGCTCAGCCTGTAATCTCAGCACTTTGGGAGGCCAAGACTAGTGGATTGCCTGAGCCCATGGATTCAAGACCAGCCCAGGGAAACTTGGTGAGACCTCATCTCTACAATAAAAACTTAAAAAATAAAAAAATTGACATTTGATGGGCTGTCAAAAAATATATAACTAATCTAAATACTGAATCTTTACTTGCAAATACAGAAGAGCCATGTATATTTCCACCACATTGTAGAATATCATCCTTGGCGAGTGATGAGGAGGATGCCATAAACCCTACAACAAGGATGTGGATTCCAAGTAGGCTTTGGAAAACACAAAAAATATGGGTATTTTTTAAAGTGTCAAATCCAGTGATATGTGGTGCTAAGATATCCCCAAACTTTTTCTGCCAAGAACCCAGATACTCAAAATATAACATCAATTATGATACACTAAATATAGTATCATTAAAGAGCAAGAACCTATTCAGGGTAAATTAAGGCAAATCTCTTCATGGAGCAACATAAACATAGTTTTACTTGTATCTAGGAATGAGGAAATAAACTAGATAATAGCTCAGGTCTTTCCAATGCCTATATCTATCTCACTGTACAATCAGAATGTTGTATTCTTAGTAAACCAAAACCAAAATGCTACCAACTTTTCCCCAAAGTAAGTTTATTCTCTGGTCCATAGTATAATTTTTAATCCTAGAGTGATCCGATAATGCAATTTCAGGAAGCAAGTTTTGCCTGAAGGAGCCTGCATTTCACTGTCTGGGAGTTACAAGAGATGACAGTTTGTAATCCCATGGACACAGTGAAGGATGTTCACAGATCAGAAAATCTGAAGAGAAAGGCATCCAGGGCCCTGCACAGAATGAGTAGTCAGTCACAGATTCGTAAACTATAGCAAGTATGTTGACCTTGAAGTCTCAACATTTTCAAGGTTCTGTTTTCTTATTTTTAAAAAAATGGAAGTGAGTTACCAAAGTATGAGGAAAGCCCTCCAATTTCAGAACATCCTCACAGTGCCTGGGAAGGTAAGAGTAAGTGAGGCACAGACTCGTCAGGGGCAAAGAGGGCTGGCAGGAGGTTGTATGTAAGACTCTGGATGTAGGGAATGACAGTTAGGTTAGAAAATATACATTTGGGACATCAGCATGTGGAAGAGAGCGAGGACTGAGAGGTACGATGACATTAGCCAGGGAAGATTGTGGCGTTAGCAGAGGTGGAGCGGTAGATAACCTCTGTAGAAATGCCAATTTTTGTAGAAAAGTAAAGGAAAAGATGCCCACCAAAGGCATGAGGTCAAGAGAAGTGCCCAGAGAATATGAGAGTTAAGTAGTCAATAGGGCTGGGAAGGAATTAATTTACAGTGACAGACGCAGCAAAGAATAATAAAGAGACAGAAAACTATTCTCTAAATGTTACAGAATGGGAAAAGGAGGACTTGACAGTGGTCACATCTAAAGGCCTCCAACTCTTCCAGAAATTGAGTCACCTTAACCTGTGGAAAATCAAAGTGGAAAAGTTGAGTACAGTCTTAAAAAGAGTGGTTCAAAGATTGGAATATTCACCGAGAGGAATCTGCTTAAGGAAAAATATTCTAGGCTACTAAAAAGAACAACAACATGCATACTGCCTGATAAATGTGCAAAGATGTTGCATTCATTCAACAAATACTTATTGAGGAGGTAGTGTAAAAGGGCAAAGATACTAAAGAAAACCTCTGGCCTCAAGAATTCAGCTGTGTAACTTTCAAGGCAACGCAAAGCAGGACCTCAAAAGAGAGTCACGAGAGGTTGTGTGTGTGTGTGTGTGTGTGTGTGTGTGTGTTTGGGGTTGGGGGTTATGCAGATGTATCCATACTCTTTATTACAGTCCCTCAGGACAGAGACATGAACTCATAAGATGATTCATGAAACTTAGGGGGACCATCCACAGTGGGGAAAATGTTCTCCTATTTTATTCATTGATGATACAATTTAACTGTTGAGAACGTAGCCTAAATGACTAACTAAAAACTGCTGGAATGGGACATTCCTTCCTAATTCCATGAAGTCCAGCTAGTCAAGCACAGCCAGTTGTGATGGCTCCAAGATAAACATAATCAACAGGTACCTACTGGTTAAAGTGGTATGAACAATAACCCCAATTTATTTATTTATTTGTTTGTTTGTTTGTTTGTTTTTTAGAGACAAGGTCTCACTGTCACGCAGGTTGAAGCACAGCAGCGTGACTGTAGCTCACTGCAGCCTCAAACACCTACGCTCAAGCGATCCTTCTGCCTCAGCCTCTCGAGAAGCTGGGACCATAGGCATGCACCACCATACCTGGATAATTACTTTATTTTTTTTCTAGAGATGGGGTCTTGCTTTGTTACCCAGGCTTGTCTTGAACAACTGGCTTCGAGTGATCTTCCCACCGTGGCTTCTCAAAGTGTTGAGATTACAGGCATGAGCCATCAAACCTGACTGGAGTTCCCATTTTAATTGGAAAATAAAATGTAGCCATGAGAAACCTTAAATAACAATACGATTATTGTAGGCTACTCAAGACAACTAGAGAGAAGCTAGCTCCAGTTTATATGTGATTCTTACCAAAGTCAGGCTATAGACTGAAATTTACAAAAAGAAGATAAAAACACTTCAGGGAAAAACTGTGAAGGAGGCAGGAACCACGTGGGGTCTTGAAACTGGATAATGGTCAACATTCCAAACAGCAGAGCAAAAACCAGCCAGTCCTACTGTAATTAATTAGCATCTTCTTTGCCATCCACTGCTGATAAACTCACCCCATGCAACTCCAAACCATCTGTTTCTTCAAAGTCCTAACACTGCCAATGATTTGGGCAACTCTATTTTAGGAGGCATTTATTCCAGAGATCAGATGTTTGACTGTTTCTTTGTCTCTGAGACTTGCAGAAATTAGACGAGTAATTTGCTCACTTGTTCCCTGCATGGCTGAAGAATTACGTCATGTACAGATGTTCACAAAGGTTGTGTTAATTGGTATTTTGTCCTCTCATTTTTCAGGAGAAAATAGGCATGTTCACTTTACCTTATAGTTTCTAGGCCAATCATTCAAGATTGGATTGGAAAGCATTTCGGAGGTTTAGATTTTGCATTTTAACAAAAAAAAAAAAAAAGAAAAGAAAAGAAAATACAGCAATTTACCATAATTAGCACTCATAATCATTCCGAGGCAGAAAGATCCATTCCCTGATTCTTTTTTTTGTGTACTTTCACCTTCTCGTTGCCCATCTAGCTTAAGACTCTGGGTGATGTTTTAGGGTTAAGATTGACCCAGGCCTCTGAACATTCCAATCAATAATCGTATCATTAGCCCAACACACTTTATTCCCAAGTCAAACAAGTTTGACGGACCACCAAGTTAACTTGTGTTTAATTCTTGGCATATCTACGTTAAGCCATGATAGTTTTCACTCCCATTAAAAAAAATTTTTTTTGAGTCAGTATCCTGTTCTGTTGTCGAGGCTGGAGTGTGGTGTCACAATCACAGTTCAGCACAGCCTCGACTTCCTGGGGTCTGGTGATTCTTCTGCCTCAGTCTTCCATGTAGCTGGGACTACAGGCCACCATGCCCAGCTAATTTTATATATATAAACATATATATAGTCTCTCTCTATGTGTGTGTGTGTGTGTGTGTGTGTGTGTGTGAGAGAGAGAGAGAGAGAGAGAGAGAGAGAGAGAGAGAGAGACAGTGAAAAAGGAGAATTTGGAGGTTTTGGTTTGGCTAGTGGAAAAGTTGAAATAGAAATCAAAATCAACCATGAAGGAGAAGTAAACAGGGCCAGTTATATGCCCCAGAACCCTTGCATCATTGCAACAAAGACTCCATCCAGCGATGTTCTTGTTTTTGACTATACAAAACATCCTTCTAAATTAGATCCTTCTGGAGAGCGCAACCCAGATTTATGTCTTCGTGGACATCAGAAGGAAGGCTATGGACTTTCTTGGAACCCAAATCTCAGTGGGCACTTACTTAGTGCTTCAGATGACCATACCATCTGCCTATGGGACAGCAGTGCCATTCCAAAGAAAGGAAAAGTAGTGGATATGAAGACCAACTTTACAGGGCATACAACAGTTGAAGAAGATGTTTCCTGGCATCTGCTCCATGAGACTCTGTTTGGGTCAGTTGCTGATGATCAGAAGCTTATGATTAGGAATACTCGTTCAAACAATACTTCCAAACCAAGCCACTCAGTTGATGTTCACACTGCTGAAGTGAACTGCCTCTCTTTCAATCCCTATAGTGAGTTCATTGTTGCCACGGGATCAGCTGACAAGACTGTTGCCTTGTAGGATCTGAGAAATCTGAAACTTAAGTTGTATTCCTTTGAATCACATAAGGATGAAATATTCCAGGTTCAGTGGTCACCTCACAATGAGACTATTTTGGCTTCCAGTGGTACAGATTGCAGACTGAATGTCTGAGATTTAAGTAAAATCGGAGAAGAACAATCCCCAGAAGATGCAAAAGATGGGCCACCAGAGTTGTTGTTTATTCATGGTGGCCACTCTGCCAAGATATCTGATTTCTCCTGGAATCCCAACGAACCTTGGGTGATTTGTTCTGTATCAGAAGACAATATCACGCAAGTGTGGCAGATGGCAGAAAATATTTATAATGATGAAGACCCTGAAGGTAACATGGATCCAGAAGGACAAGAGTCCTAGACATGTCTGCAATTCTTGTGATTCTAGACTCCCCTCCCCTTTTTTTCCTCTCTACCCTGAGATTGATTTAAGACTGGTTTTGAGACACAGACTTTGTTTGGCTATCCCGCCTTATAGGTACCACCAACAATGCTATTAAACCAACAGTGGGTATTTTCTAAATATTAACTGGGCGACTTGATTCAGCAATGCCACAGATTTACATTTAAATTTTCTTCAGGAATTTTATAGTAACAAACCAGGTCTAAAACAGCTACAGAAAGGGGAATATTATGTGGATTATTTTTCTTCTTATTCTGTATCCCCATGTTTTCAAATTAATTTAAGTAAAGGCTAGAGTGAGTAAAGAATAGAGCCAACTGAGGTAGGTCTCGAACCATGAGTATAAATAAATACTGCAAGATGTCATTTTTATTCAGGAAATAGGAGAGATTCAAGTTGTATAGATTCCTACTCTAAAATCTTCACACCTGACTTTCCAGGATGTACATTTTCATATGTAGACGTTTCCTCTTGGTTTCTTCAGTTAAGTCAAAATTACTCGTTCCTCTTTCCCCATATGTTTTTGCTCATTAGTGTATTTCTTGCACTGTTTTCATATTTTTTCTTTCCTTTCTGTGAAATGGTTGCTTTCTTTTTAACTTGGGACCACCAAGTTGTAGAGATGTATGTTTTTACCTGACAGTTATACCACAGGTAGACGGTCAAGTTGAGAAGAGTGAATCAATAACTTGTATTTGCAAAACTAAACTAATCCTTGATAAGAGTTGCTTTCTTTTTTTAGGAGTTAGTCTTTGACCTCTAGTTTGATGCCATCTCCATTTTGGGTGACCTGTTCCACTAACAGGCCTGTTACTCTCTATGACTAACTGTGTGAGTGCTTAAAATGGAATAAATTGCTTTTCTACATTAAAAAAAAAATTCACCCATACTTTCCCAGTAAAACTTAATGATACTAATAGTGTTACAACTTAAGAGCCTTGTGTGCTAAGAAGTTTTATCTCATTAAGACTTCAAAACAACTCTCTAGAGTATTCATTAATTCTCTGTTTTCTACATAAGAATCCCAAGGCTCAGAAAGGTTAGGTAGCTTCCTTAAGGTTGCATAGCTAGTAAGGCCCAGAGCTGGAATTCAGATTACTCATTTCTCTACAACATGCTATTTACACTGAGGATAATACAAAGAAAAATGAATTCACTCTGTATCTCTGCTTTCCAATATGGCTGCTACCAGCCACGTGTGGATATTGAGCACTTGAGTTATGATGAGAGCCTTCTGTTGAAACTATAATATTTGGGATATACTGAGTTCAATGAAGTAGATTGCAAAAGTTAATTTTTTTCAGTCTCTTTTGTTTTCTAAATATGTGTACCTAGAAAATACATATGCATATATATATGTATATATGTATATACATATATGTATATATATGCATGTATATGCATATATACATGCATCTATATACATATATAAACGACTCATGTTATATTTCCATTGGCCAGCGTTATTCAAGAATATAAGTTCAGTCTTTCATCACAAGTCCTTTTTAAAATAAAACATAGACCCTCCAAAATTTTGGTAATGAAAAGATAATATCCATTTTCCTTTTCCTTTTCTCGCTAGAATCTCTCTGTTTACTGTTGCTGCCAGCATGTCGGCATCCAAGAGTGGAAGTGGAAACAAAGCCCTCTTTCCTTCCACTTAGTACAGCTACAAAATGTTTTTCTCTTCAAATAGATTTTGTTGGACAACGCTGATAAAACAGAGGTGAAGCAAAGAAAAATCAAGGAACATTAAAATAGACCTCATCAACAAGGGTACTTGCATCATGAACATTTGTATATCTAGTCCTGAATTGTACCTCATATATTTAAAATAAAAAATTCTAAGAAATAGACCTCATTCCAAGCCAGAGGTTTCAATTCTGACCTTAGTTAACTTATATAAGAGCTTGTAAACCTCACCCTATCTCACAAAAGCAGAAGCCCTCTAGAACTGGGTCACAGAGTTCAAAGTTGATGGAACCCACACTGGTTATACCCACGAGCGAAGAAGGTTGGGCAAAGCACTCTGAGGAGGGAAATGAGTGTGGTAGTAGATGCATGTTTACCTAAAGACATTATATTTGAAATTTTTAAAAACACTCTGCAATAACTGCCAAGGAGGTAACCAAGAACAATCTTCCCTCTGAGTTTTAAGGCTGTGGGCTTTTGTTCATCAAATGAAAGCCCAGTTAAGAAAGGGGGAAAAAACCAAAAATTAGAAAAATAACATAGATGGGCAAAGAAGATATGAAAAAAAAACTAAGCATAAAATGGCCCTGATTGCTATCCACAGTACTCAACCCTAAAGGACTCAAGAGTCTGCATCCTCACTAAACCTTCATAACATAAAAGCCTCTAACATTTCTCAAAATATTTCATGGATATGCGCTGATTATTACACAAAAGAATCCCTGGAAGTAATTCAAATTCAACAGCTTTTGCTAACCCAGAAGAAAACTGGGATAGATATTGGAGAAGAAATTTACTCAAGGTGACATTATTTCAGCTGACACCTTGACAGCCTCAGTCTATGGGTCACATTCCTCTCTGTTTTATAGGATGAAAGTCAGAAGGGTGTGAATCACAGGATGCAAGGGATTACAACTCCTGACTTCCGAGTATCAGTAACATTCCCAGTGATTATTTGTTGTGCCACTTTGCCTCCTGGTAATTTAATTCCTGAGAAAATGTCCAGGGTCAGCAAACACAGGAGCTAATGTCCTTCATGCACGTAAAGCCACAGTTTGGTCTGAGAATAACACATGCCTCAATGGTAACCAACCCCAGCCTAAAGGTTCTGAGACAGTCAGAAGACAAGAAAGCAGGCCATGACGTGTTCACAGTCCTTCAATAGAGTCCCAACATTTTAGTCCTGAAGGTTATAGCTTAACTGCAATCAGAGCAAATGTGACAAAAGAATAAACTGTTTACATATAGTCTTTGGAAAGGGTTGTGTGACACAAGCATGGAACTGAAAGAGAAAGACCCAGCTATGGTGCCATACAGACAACATCCTGATTGACCTGAGCTGGTACACTTAACCTTACTTGAGTCAGACTAGGTGGCCACTCAATCCCTTAACATTCTAGGAGTATGCGAGGGAATGGCTTGACTTCTATCTATCCTAATTGGTTAAAATGATGGCATGGGAGGACCAGATTAATCTTTCCTATAAACAGAAAAAGTGATAGGGTTTGGGAACACCAGGAGATTCACCCTAATCACTATTTTATCTCCCCACACCTGATGCCTTAAGGACCAAGACCCATGGGACAGTCTACAGAGAGAACAGTGTTAATAATTCAACAGGGAAGGCCTCCCAGTCAAGCTTCACTTCATAATTTTGTCATGGACCATCCCTGTCTCAGGGTCTAATAATGAATTTCTTTCCTATAAACAGAAAAAGTGATAGGGTTTGGGAACACCAGGAGATTTACCCTAATCACTATTTTATCTTCCCACACATCTATTTAGGGATTAAAGCTAGCTTTATACCAGAAGTAAAAATGAGACCCAGAAGATGAGTTTCATGTTCACTAGACTGTTATCTACCACCCCAGTCAGGGCTTGCTCGAGATTAAATAGTATGAAAGCTTGGGTGATCACCTTGAATGTCTATAGGGTTGAAAATGCACTCTGTAGAAAGCCTTGCTACTTGAAACTATGAGTTTCTCTAAACATAATGACAATGATTACTGTTGCTTGAGTGGAAGACTCTCCAGGCCTATCAATGAACAAAGACTACCTAACCAAAATTATTAGACATGGGAGACTTCAAAAGAGATTTCCATAACTTATTCCCATTGCTAGATTGCAGGACCTGACATTATGTTCTCAAAATTTTAATCTAAAATTATCACATATCATTCATTCATTCATTTCACACTCATTTTAGTGTCTGCTGTGTACTAGGCAAGGGATCTGAAGTTGACAAAAACTTAGGCAGCAAGATTTTTATTCTCTAAATAGCTTGTTCTAGTTGGAGAAATGGACTAAAAAAACCAAAAGCTTCTTTTATATATGTAGTATAATATGATGTGTCATAGGTTAGACATGATTTGCAATTTTCTCTGCAATTCTATATCTTAAATGAACATAGTTAAAGGCATGGAAGGAACTGCAAGCACAAGTAGTTTATACATCCATGCAATCCCCCTACAAGATGCCCACCAAGTGGCTTTTCCACATATTCTAGAAATCATCTGAGAAGAGGACCTCACTCCCTCCAATTCATTGAAACAAATGTTTATCCAGTCCATTATGGTTCTGAGCCATGTATATTGCTCAATATTCTCAAGAGAATCAATAAGATATATACTGATGTAGAAAAGGGTTTTTTTTATGGATATTGGCTCACTCAGTCACAAAGGCCAAGAAATCCCATGATCTGTCATTTGAAAGCAGAGAAAGTAGGAAATCTAGTGGTATAGTCAGAGGCCTGAAAACACAGGGTGTCATGGTGCAACTCTCAGTCCGAAGCTAAAGGCCTGAGAACTGGGCATACTGGTGTAAGTCCCAAAGTCTGAAAGCCTGATAAACTGCAGCTCTGATGTCTGAGAGTGGGAGTAGATAGAAGTCCCAGCTTAAAGAGAGAGCAAATTCTCCCTTCCGCCACCTTTTCATTCCATCTGTGCTCACAATAGATTGGATGGTACCCACCCACATTGGTAAGGGTGGATCTTCTTTGTTAGGTCTATGGAATCAAGTGCTACTCTAATCCAGAAACACTCTCCTAGATATACCCAGATATGCAGCTATCCCTCAGTCTAGTCAAGTAGACACATAAAATGAACTATCACACCATGTAAATTAAGTCAGAGTCTCCATTCATAAAAGGTATTTCTAAACACCAGAGGACAGTGGTCACCTTGTCCCTGACTGATCTAAGCCATCCCCAGGTTTCCTTCAGTCTTCCTTCATTTGAAATATCACGCAGTCCTTCATCACTGAGGTCACTCTCTTTTGAACAGGTTCTAGTTTGTGTCCCTTTTAAAATTTGAGATTCAAAACTAAACATTAATATAATAAGGGAAGAATATATAGCCTAAGGGTTACAAAACAGGCATTGGGATCTGTAGATCTGTGTTAGAACCTCACCTCTAAAACTGCCACCTGTTTAACTTTCACCAAGTTAATTAACCTCTGAGTCTACATCTCCTCGTCTGAACTTCCATGTCATCAGAATCAGAGTGTTTCCTTATATCTCTCAAAGGCTGATTGTGAGGATTCAATGTGATAGCACTTGTGTAGCACTTGGTTTAATAAATGGCAGTTACTGTGACACTGTTAAGTTTTTACTCCCCAGCTGTAATCTGACTAGCCCAAGGTAAGGCATGACCGTTAAGTCATCTTTGAAGTTGTTCAAAATTTACTTGTAGACTCTCTGTTGCTTATTGCTATTTGTTTAATCTTTTGACTGCAATTACATGCTTTTGTTTTCCTATTCTTTCATTTCTTGGCTTAGCAACTCATCTACCTCTAGCTTTTCCTTTACCCCACTTTCACTTCGAAAAAATAAATTATCAAAGTGAGGCCCAAACTTTACCTGCCCGATGACCACTTGTATACCTAATCCTGAATTGTATCACACATCTTTAAAATAAAAAGAAAAGAAAAACAATCCTGAGTGGGAACGCCTGAGCCACGGGTCACAGTAAATCTGGAGTGTGGATTCAAGACAAAGATATTACTCCCAATGGACAGAATCACTGTGAAAATTCCAAATTAATCTAACATGCTCTCTATTCTTTTATCTAAAAACAATTGAGTAAGGATATATTTCAGATTTTATGCTTCCTTATCCAAATTATGTACAGATGCTGCACGGAAATACATTCGTAATAGCTACATTAACGATGATAAGTTCACTCACTTCATTGTCATTCATGTCTAATTAATCTAAATGCCCAACTGGGAGTAGTAAGAACTTGAACACGGCAAGGAGAGCGAGTCATGTGTCTCACCCAGCCCCCAGTCCTGCCATTTGGATACACAAGGATAGGAGAGGGAAATAAAAATGAATGCTCAGGATCAAGAGGGGTGGTTGTCAAGAAAGCCTGGCAGAACTGCCATCACAGCATAGATCTGAGGTTGTCAGGTGTGGAAACTTTGAAGTAATGAAATTGGAAGAGAAAGCAGCAAACTGCCCCATGAATCCAAGTCTAGATGGCATTTTGAAAGAAACACACAGAGTCATTTTCCATAAATTTCACCCGTCAGAAATAGCTTTCTATAATAATAAGGTCAGTCCTATATCCAGTGCTTTGTATAGTATTCCTGACAATCATTCACCAAGGCTTTCCATGATTATGTCCACAGATGAGAGGCTCACTACCTCTTACAAGGCATAGCATGCCATCGACTAAATCTCTTTGTTGAGACATTTCTTTCTTTCATTTGACTGAACTCTTTCCCCGCCCCCTCCCCCCCATATAACGCCACTATAATTAGCCTATGCTCTCTCAAGTGACATAGCAGGAAGCTCAGCCAGTGGGAGAGTGAAGGGAAGTTGTTAGTGGGTATTCAAGAGCAGTGCATTTTTTCACTTTGCCTGTTACAGCAGACTGGGCCACTTATTTCCACTAGAAGGAACGCTCTACTGGAGACCAGAGAAAGACAGGGTGAGAATTTTTTTCAATTACCTGGCTACAGGTCTATCTAAGTCACACAACCTCTACATCAGGCATAGATCCTAAGACCCAAGAAACCACATCGTAAAAAATGTACCTTAGCCAACAGGCTGGCAGAAACTAGCCCCTTGAAAGACAACCAACTATTAAGTTCTGGAAAAAAGAATGAGACTTTGCTCAGGAGCACTGTGAATCTTAAGAATGGATACAGATCCAGAGAGGCAATGTTGGGTAGTTCAGGGATTCTCTAGTTATACCTTCATGTACTGAGTAAAAGAACTGTGCTTATTTGAAATGCAGGCTATTGAACATCATCTTTGGAGATTCCAATTCAGTGCCCCTGGTGTAGGGCCCAAAAGTCTTCATATTTCTAAAGTGCAACATATGATTCTGAAGTCTTTTGGGTGCCATGATTAAGAGCTCTGGGGCAACCACTTTGGGTTCCCTCCCACTGTGGGAGGTTTCTTGTCCTCTCAGTAAATCCTACTTTCTAAAAATAAAAATAAAATTTTTAAAAAAGCTCTGGAGTCAGAAAGACCTGAGTTAATGCCTGAGCTTTGCCGACCATGATTCCTCTTTAGCAAAACAGATGAGAATTGTAGTTTCAATCTCCTTGGGTTGTTACAAGGATCAAATAAGAAAATATGTGTCAAGCATGTAGCACATGGCCAACAGTGACCCATTAAGTCATTGGAGTAATTATTTTTATTTTTTATTATTGCAATGTACTGATTTTAACTTTGCCCCAACAAATTAATTATATTATTAAGACAACTTTCCCCTTATTCTTCCCCTATTTCTGATTTTGCCTAAAATCTGGAGGATATCTTTAGAAATAAGGTTTGGTGATGCAAGGGCTAGAGCATGACCATGGGATTAAGTGGCTGAGGTAGGAAGCTGGACAAGACCATCAGAGAAGAGGAATTCAAGGAACTGAGATGAGATGGAGTTGGAAGTATTATGTACATGTATATTAAAATTGCTATCAGTTAAAATAGGAATAGTTGCAGACAATGAAAGGAAATAAAATCAACAAGAAATGTAGAAGAATGATTCAAGGATCAGTTGGTAAGAAGCTTGTATACTCTGTTGATATAAGAGGTAAAAGCTCGTATACTCTGTTGACATAAGATTCAACACGATGGTGTTTTAAGGAAGACAAAAAAAGAATGACCTGAAAGTGGCAACAGTAAGTAAGAAACCTTCCCACTTTCAGCTCTAATGGTAGGATGTTGGAGAAAAAGAGCCACCACGTGAGCTACTGTAGAAGAAGATCCTCTGAAGAGCCAGTTTGTTTTCAGTACAAAAAGGTGGAGAATGTGTTCAAATAAGAGGCTGGGAGGGATGGGGGCTGGCAGTTGCTTATAATTGATCACGAAGGGCCCAGTGAAAAGGGGAATATATGGTAAAGGATGAGAGAAGGAGAAGAATAGGAGATAGACAAATCTGATAGGAGTAAGAATGTAGAAGAAGTCTGGAGTTTCTCATAAAGGATAACTTAAAAGGAATAAAGGGCAACTGAAACTAGTCCAAATTGGCTCAAAGCCGAATGTGATAATGGGGCTGAGATTTGGAAAAATGAAAAAATTACTTAGAGTTCTCTCTTGTCCCCTTTGGCGGAAGCTAGGTCTGGAATAACGGAGTCCCAATTCCAGTGCACAGATCCCTCTTGACCCCTGATGACCTAGGAAGATCTAGTAGGGGTATGGTCTTAGTCAGTCAATGCTGGCTCTCTCTTTAAAATTTAAAGTAAAATTCTGTAAGAAATGTGTATCTTTTTTAGAAAATCAAAGTGATGGTAGCAATGAAAAGAACACTGGATTTGGAAGCGAAATACTCAAGTTTACATCTCAGCTATAGTAATTGGTCATCAAACGAATTGTTTTCTCAGATTTCATCACCAGTCACCCATTGACCAACATGGCCCTTTGTTTCTGCAAGTTGTCCCTTAGCACCCTATTGAGTTTATGTCATCTAAATCTCTAGCATACTCTTCTGGAAGAGTCTGAATCACTAATAATCATAATGACAACCATAATCTCATGGAACACAGGTCGCAAGAATTATGGGGTAAAAAGCCCAATAGAATTGGATGGGCAATTCGGAATCAAGACCCAAGGGGAGGCCCACCAAGCAGAAAAGTTCACCAAGTGCCGCCAGATCAATTACCACACAATTTCAACACAGCGAAGAGGACAATCTATAAACACAACAACAGCAGATGACAAACGAAAAGCAACACAGGCCATTTGACACCCATTTGATGCCAAAATAATCCAAAAACCCCTTGGACCTTAGGATCTACCTTGGTGAAATGGGAAGGAGAAGGAAAATAGGAAAAACTCAGAACTATTCACACAAAATAGACTTAAGTTTTAAACCAGAAGTGACTGTGTAACCTTAAATTGGGTTCCTTTCCCAGAGTAAAAACAAAGTTTTAAGATCTAAACTAAGTTCAGATAAAGAATTGCTTGTTCCTCTTTACAACAATCCTATGAGTAAACATGATTATTTGCTCTGCTTTGCAGATAAGAATGCTGAACTCCTCTATCAACTCGTGGCAAATCCAAGATTCAAACGGCTGGATAAGAAGTCCCCACCCTGGGCCCCCTGATCATGCTCTACACTACCTCCCATTCAGCAAAGCAACCACTTACACATATACTATACTTTAGGACATTAGACTCAACCGCTATCCCCAGAGACTTATTCCCCCACCGGATTTGTTTCTCAAGACCTTAGAACATATTTTTCAATTTTTTGTCTTCCTTTTGTAGCATTCTGCATGAGAAGGAAAATAACTAATTCCTAGGAATAGCAATGCCTGTAATCCAATTTGTCAGGTGCTGTGAGGTACAATGGTTCATGTGAAAGCAGCACTTCCTGTGATAGCCTTGATGCTAAGACCTAAGAGGATCCATTGTAGGAATAATTCAGTGCCAACATTTTAAAAAATACTGTCTCCCACTTAAGCCTGGTAAGTGGTTTCATAAAATAAAGAGCTAGACAGAGAGATGCGAGATCATGTATTTCCTCTTACTTTGTGCCAAAATAGTTAAAGAAATTGTGCTATTCAACATCTTCTTGCCCATCATGCCACCATCAGTTTAATCGTTATCCTACATAATTAGTTTTTCACAGTGCCTTCTGTGATTAAAGCATATTATCAGTTTTTATCAACTTTAAGATTACTGGAAACTGATCCATTTCCTATGCTGTCTTTCAGCGATCATAATTAATCCCTGGTATGACACAACAAAATCAAACCTCATGCTGTATGCTCACATTAGATTGAAAATCTCAGACACCTTGGTTCATATGATACATGAAAATACTTTAATTTTAGATGCAAATGTTACACTACTCCGATTCAAATCATCGTAATAAAGAGGACACAGTGTCTGATCTGATGATGTGTACGCACTTAGCACGTCCAGCTGCTGTGAAATTGGATACCTTTGGATGTCTCTCCTTAATAAGCATAGTCAAAGAAAGCTGTGAATGAGAAAACTACACACCTACCATGTAATTTTTGCTGCAGTTTGACTGTAGTCTTTTGTGAAACTCTACACACTGCAAAATAATTTGCATACGTTCTGCCTCCCCTGATAGTTTCAAAAACTGAAGGGATATTAGCTACTTTAATCTCCAGTTTGGAAGGCACAGTTTAAGTCCAGTTCCATGCATCCCTGGTGATCATTACCATTTTGTAATGTTACAAAAGGTTTTTTGTTTTAAAATGTGCAATGGGCTTATACAGCAACTTTATCAGATGAATTATCTTCTTTGGGAAATCTTCTGGAATACAGAAGGCAATGCAGAGTGGACCAATTTTTATACCAGGTATGTGCCAGAAAATGTCTATAGATAATCAAAATACAGGGCTCCTGCCTGCTTACAAACATGTATTCAAAGATAAAAATTCTGCTTCACTACTGTTTTCATTTTTTACAAATTTTATACCTAAGCATAAATGTCCTCCTTTGCTTCACATCTTTTTCACCTGAGTCACATTAAATTACAGTATAAATTACTGAATCATTTCAAATTAAATTGTGTACCAGAAAATGAATTTCCTTATCCAAATTACTAAAATCATATATAATGCTAGTATACATAAACGAAAAGCACCCAAATGTTATTTTAAAGGGGGAAACCTAATTTATAGACTTTCCTATTTGGGGAATGCAGTCCATGGATTTCAGATTAATACCATTATGACACACACACAAAAGAAGAAGAAGAAATAAGGTGTTTGATGCACATTCCTTTGCTACTTGTGTTTGAATTTTGAAAAGAAACTTTAAGGCAGTGACCCTTTAGGAAGAGTGGTAAATAAATGCCTCCCAAAACAAGAAAAAGAAATAGCTAGAGAGGTAAAAACTTAAAAACAGATTGTGACCCTGCAAGATGAGGAATTTTACCATTCACACCTGTAACTTTTTAATGACCCAGAACAGGCCCCCAAAGCACTTTTTAAAAATTCAATAAGTCTCTAGATTTATGCATTCAAATTGTTCCCTTCACCTTTACAGGGCCGTATTCTTTCTGGCAGAGTTGACTTCACAATATGTAAGGAAAGTTTGTAAAAATTTATTCTGTGTGTAGACTCTTCATAGACTCATTAAAGAACCACCAAATCAAGGGTTAGATGTTAATAGACTTATCTGGGCCACAACAGCTGACTCCTGGGATGAAGGAACTATGAAAGCCAAGCTGGGTTAAAGGCAACCATGAAAGTTAGAAAATTGAGTTTCTCCAGATGAGGTTGTCATCCAGTTCCCCCAAACTTCTTCTACATAGTAAAAAAGATATATAGAAGTCAAGGTGAAGACTGTACTTATGCTAACGTCGGAAGGAAACTTTGTATGCAAACATGAATTTGTCTCATTTCTGCATTTATCTCTGAACCTTCACAGCATCAAAGAAGGAACACAATTTGGGATCAAACAGACTGAGTTCAACTCCTAATTCAATATCTTAAAGATTCTTAACAAAAACATCAGTAACAACTTTGAGCTATAGTTTTCACCTTCATGTAATGGGAAGGCAACAATTACCTCATTTGGTTGTCATGAGGATTAAATAAAATAATGTATATAAAGTTACTGGTGAAGAAATTTAACCCAGGGGATCAAAAATGTATTTCCTGTTTAATTAGTCTAGAACTCTGCAAAATGACTTAATCGTAGCAGCTGTTGCAGTAATAGTAGACATAGTATGAACAATAGCAAACAACATTTTATTGAATGCTTTATAAGCTAGACATTGTGCTAAGCACATGCACACAATATTTCTAAATCTCATTTTAAGACCGTGCAACAAAGATGTTATTTAACAGAAAAGCATCCCTGCCAAGTGGTATAAACAGCAAGCAGAAAACTAAACAGGTAGATGAAATTTCATCCCTTGCTTTAAGTCAAAGTTCTGTCAAACAAATTAGCATCTAATTTAATTTTAAGGAAGGATAAGTGACTTCTCCAAAGTCACACAGCTAAAAACTGCCCAAGGCTTATTTGCATTATATATCCTAAGTACAATAGTTTTTCCCAGTTTATGCAACATATCTTGAAGCCTAAATGTAAAAGAGATTTTTTAGCCCCAAGAAGATGCATCCAAATTCACTATCCCAAATTCTGTTTCTGCACAGCACAAGACTGTTAGATAAATACTATTCTCCAAAACTTCCCTAACCAGAAACCGGTGGAGTGGGCTTAAGCAACACCTATCAGAGAGAATACCAGCATCTCTAGTTGCCCAGAAAGTTCTCAAGAGCTGAGACTGAACCCACAGTGATCCAGGGTCACAAAACTCCCATCAGAAGAGTTCAGAGACTCAAAATTGAGAAACAAAGCTTTACCCTCACTACCAGAAATGACACAAAGTTCAGTACTATGGGACAGAACACAAGCAAACAATCGACTCATCAGAAGTTAATGTTGAGTTCACCGAATGAAATCGCAATCAGTGCCTCAGATGGGAACCAAATTCTTTATTAAGAAAACTGAACTCTGAGATTTGACATAAGATAACCCCTGGGACCATCAAAATTATACCAACAAGATGCTCATGTGCCTGGGAAAACACTGCTTCAATGCAGAAAGTAAGTTGATCTCAGTCTTTCCAGGTGTTTCTCCATACTGTCTTGTGACACTTGACAGAGATGCTTCTCTGCCTCTCAGAAGCTGTGTTCCAAACATGGAACAGAGTGAGAGTTTCTCTAGAGAGAACCTTCCAGAATGTCTCTCTCTACATTTATCACATCAAGAATCCGATGGATAGCTAGAGAAAGAAGAAAAGTGCCTAGACCAAAATCTAAATAAATAAAAGTGATCACTTCTACAAGATTTTCCACTTCTTGAAAGGATGTATGATTCTATTTACATAGTTAGCACTTTTCAAGATATATATTTGATGTATAAATTGAAGAACACAAATGGATCTCAGATCAGATCAAGTTTATGAAAATACTGGTCCATTTGGCTGAATTCATAAATGTTAAACAAGCCTGGCATGAGTCTATGAAATAACTCATTATTGACTGTAAAGCACCATGAACTGAATTAGGATGAAAAACAGAACCTCCAAGTACTAAATGAAAGGTGCTAGGCTTTACTACTGTATCCTTATCCTAAGAATATGTTAATTATATGAGAGTGTTTTATTTTTTGAATGCCTGGTTCTGCCATTTTCCAGAAATAAGCATTCAATAGTGAATGGTAAGAAACCCAAGTACCAAAAGGATAAGGAATATTTCAAGCTACCTTTGCCATAAACATAATCTGTTCCTCAACTGATAGAAATTCATCACAAGCAACTGCTTGTATCATAGTTCTTCAGAAAATTTCACCATGCTCTAATTCATCAAAAGCCACCAGACCAAATTGCCATCTAATCCTTGAATCAAGGAAACAATTCATCTAGCTATAAGTTTATAAACACCTTATTAAGTAGTCTATGTGCTACACTACAACAATTTTAAAGTCCATCCAATATATCAGCAACTTTAATTATTGATACAGTATTTACTTACTTTCATTATGGAATTTATACAAGCTTAACAAGAATCACAACCTTAAGAAAAAAATAAGATGAAACTATTCAGTATGTTTATTACATAGAAATAGAAACATGGTAAATATTTCCCAAAAAAAAATAAATTTGAAATAAATGTTAAATCATTCTTTAAAAGGTCAACTTTTGAACAAAACACAAAGAGAATCAGAGATTTTTAAAACCTGAGTTCTGGCAGCCTCACTCCCAACTAGTTGCATAATCTTACCCAATTTGGATTTCAAATTCCACATCCATAAAGCAGGAGAAAATATCATCTCTGTTGACTTCATGCACTTGTTTTGTGGAGCAACTGGGATAATTTATGACACACATAAAAGTAGGTAATGTTATTATCAAGGGCATTTTCAAGCTAAAGGAGAGAAACGGGGAAATACATTTGGTGGTAGTCACTCCTCACATCACTGTTCTCTTCACCCACTCAAAGCAGAAGAGCAAAAATGAGTTATGGCCTGAAATAAGATACGGAGAAAAAGAACACTACCCTGACCCTGAAATGCTCATTCTCAGGGCCGTTACTACATTTCACTCAGCATTTGTTTCCCTTTGTTTCAAAATGGAACAGCTTACTTGTCCCCAACTCACAGACACAGAACCAACAGATTTAACAATGTTGACTTACTCGACTTCCTCATCTATAAAATTGGCTTTGGGGATGATATATTTAAAGCCTAGTGCTTAGCCTTATTCTACATGGAATGCTGCAGCTACATGAAAAGTCTCAGTCCTCATTGAGCTTATATTCTCGTGTGGGAAAGCAGTTGATAAACAGAACAAATGAGCAAAACTAAGTGCTGGCAGTGGCAGTTTTAAAGTGTGACCTATGCAATTGGATAAGGTCTCAAGCGCTGAACACCCTAAGCTTGGTTTAGTGCTCTGCTGTTACCATCTTGAGAGTCTCACTCTGTTGCCCAGGTTGGAGTGTAGTGGCATGCTCACAGCTACCGCAGTCTTGACCTGCTGGACTTACAATCCTTTCACCTCAACCTTCCAAGTAGATGAGCCTACAGATGCATGCCACCACGCCCGTTTAAATTTTTGATTTATTGTAGAGAGGAGGCCTTGCCAAGTTTCTCAGGCTGGTCTCAAATCCCCACCCAGTCATCTTGAGATTCTTAACACTGTTTGAACAAGGGGCCCCACATTTTCATTTCCTGGATGGTGGTGGATACTATGGAGAAAATACAATGTGAAAGAGATTAGGGGATGTGTGATGGGTGGTGCGAGGGGCACCCTCAACATGATATTGTGCATTTTGGCACCACACGAAGTGCCCACGTGAGGGGAATGGTGGGGACTGAAAATTGCCGAGAGGAAGAGGTCTTATTCGTTGCACAATCCTGCTAGCTCTCCTGGCAGCTTACTGTAGAGGTGAAGATCACAACGATTTGCAATGTGCTTCAGGTATCTGTACATGCAGTTGCCTAGGGGCCTGTCTGCTTGTCCAGCTGTAAACCACAGTAATGCCTCCAGAGTAGGCATCATCCTCTCCTTCACATAGAGGTGCAAGTGAAGCTGGCAATGAGCATGCTGGTCTGAGAAGGCCTCCCTGCACCAAGGTGGCACTTGAGAAAAGGTCTGAAGATAGGAGCAAGTGAGCAGTGTAGCATATAAGAAGAGGTAGTCAGGCCACAAGAACAGTGAAAGCCACTAGGATACTATAATTAGGATCTTACCATTTGACTGCATTGGGAAAATGATATTCACTCATTTAAGAGGAAAATAGCTCAGTACCAGGTTGTCTAATATAGAAGTCACTAGTTATATATGACTCTTGCTTAGTAAACTATGGTTGTGTGAGTGAGGAATGGAATTTATTTTAATTTTATTTCATTGTAATGAACTCTAATCTTAATTTTAAAACTTGTATCTGATTTAGTTATTTAAAAACTTTTATGTATGTTTTAAACAATGTGATTATATATGTCGATTTTCTAACTGTAATTTTTAAAAATGTAAATACAGACCACATATTTCTGATGAAATTTTAGAGTATGAATTAGATATGCTGCTACTATAAACTGCACATCAAATTCTGCAAACAGTACCAAAAAAAGACAAATTATATTGTTATTTATGGATTACATGTTAAAATAATCACATTTTAGATATGTTGGATAAATAAAATACATTAATTAAATTAATCTACACTGTTTATTTTTCATTTTTTATGCAACTACTAATAAAATTATATATTGGTTCATCATATTTTATTGGACAGTATGGGTCTAATGAAATAATAGGGTAGCCAAAGTTAGATCTTGCCAAAATCAAGAATTCTGTTATATGTTTCTTCATAAGCTTCTCTACAATTGAAAAATAATTATATACTGGGGGCCACGTGGATGTTTTCATTCAGAATTTGCATATACTCTCTCCATTCTGTCAGTTTGTTGAAAAGTCCCATCCTAGTTCACTGGGCCATTTTTTACCCATCCCTTCAACATTCTGCAGCAATTATATACACTCTGTGAAAGTAAATTCTCTGACTTATGAAAATCAAGGTGCTCTGGCCTCTTTGGTACCTAGAGGATAGCCTTAGTAAATTATACTTTCCATGTACATGTACCCTGAAAGATTGCTCCACATTCAACCAGGCATGGTGGCTTACACTTGCAATCCCAGCACTTTAGGAGACCAAGGCAGAAAGATTGCTTGAGTCCAGGAGTTCAAGACCAGTTTGGGCAACATAGTGAGACATCATCTCTTCCAAAAATCAAAAAATTAGCTAGATGTGGTGGTATTCGCCTGTAGACCAAGCCACTCAGGAGGTTGAGGTAAGAGGACTGCCTGAGACCAAGATGTCTAGGCTGTGATGAACTGTGATTGTGCCACTGCACTCCAGCCTATGCAACAGAGTGAGACCCTGACTCAGAAAAAAAAGAAAAAAAGGATTTTTTTTTTTGCTCACTTTGAAGCAAGAATGTGCCATTTGTTTTTGGATCCCAAGAGCTTAACACAAGTCCTAAAACACAGTAAACCTCAAAACTACTAGATGAATAAAGATATATGCACAAGGTATGATGAATGTCAGATATATAAGGAAATATACAAGCATCTTGTAGGGAAACTCTTATCTATGCATCTGTCAGACTTTTAGAAACCTCAAACATCTGAAAAGCATCCACGCAATATGAAAGTGAGAGAAAAACAGGGAACTTACACTAAAAATAACTAAGCACCTACTATGTGCCAGACAGGCACTCTGACAAGTTTCTTTCATTTAATCTGTACAGAAAATCTTCACTGTTATAATAACTTTTAACAATTATTGAGTGCTATTAGTTTCCAGACACTGTGGTCAGCACTTTACAGATATTAGTTTTTTTCATCTTCACAACTCCATAGTGTGGGTGCTATTATTATCCTCATTTCAAAGGGCAAAGAAGTTAAATAGCTTGCATGAGATTACACAGCTAATAAATGTCAATGCCAAGATTAGGATCCAGACAGTCCTTAACAATTGATATCTGAAGAAAGTGTGATCTTAATGCAAAGAGATCCTACTACCACAAACATTTACTAAACTGTAAGCCACAAGAAATCAACTAGAGGCCAATGTTATCTATAGAAGCATATGAGGGCAATAGTGAGACACCTCAGGATACCTTGGAAATAAGGCAAATAAGACAATGAGAGATGTGGAGGGTCACTTTAAAGACTAATATGTTCAGGATTGTTCTTCTCCTATAACACATAAAACCTAAGAAAACAAAGTCAATTTATTTAGTGATATGGATTTACATTGCAAAAACATAATAATGCAAGCAAATGATTGTCACAAATGATAACATACTGGTTTTCCCTTAAGAAGAGAGAATTTATTATCATGAGGACTTTGAGGATATTATAAATGATCTATTCATTGACTTAGATTTGGGTGTTTGCATTTTAATCTTTAAACTCTACATATATGTTTTATGAAACAACACTGACACCCCAGCATCTTAGTTCTGGAGTCCACATTCCATTATATCCACAGGATGAGCTAAGCAGAGTTCAGGTGATTTTCCCTCCCCATGGCTGAGTTCTACTCAGCACTCTTGTCGCACCTTAAATATCATCTCTCCACCCAAGGCTCCCTAGCTCTCCTACTTAAGCAAGTTCTTCCCATCTTTTCATCATCATTTACTACTTAGCACTTGTGATGGTTAATTTTGCATGTCAATTTGACAAGGCTATGGGGTGCCCAGATATGTGGTCAAATATTATTCTAGATGTATCTCTGAGAGTGTTTTTTGAAAGAAATTAACATCTAAATCTGTAGGTTGAGATTGCCCTCCCTAATCCTAATGTGAGTGGCTCTCACCCCATCAAGTGAAGGCCTGAACTGAGTAACAGGGAACTGCTCCTACCTGACTGTGTGAACTGGGACATCAGTCTTTTCTTGTCTTCAGACTCCAGCTGGAACATAAGCTCTTCTTGGGTCTCAAGTATGCTAACTCTCAGAATGGAACTTATACCATCATTTCTCTTAGTTCCCAGGCCTTTGGACTCAAATAAGATCAACACCTTCAACTCTCCTGGCTCTCTAGCTTGCCAACTGCAGTTCTTGGGACATCTCAGCCTCCGTAATCACCAGAACCTATATATATATATATCCTATTGGTTCTGTTTCTCTAAAGAACTCTAACTAATAAAACACTGACGACTTTAAGACTCTTGGTAATTATTTTATGAAGCGTTTGTATTTTTGTTTCATATGTATTTTTATTGCTGGAAAACAACACATAACATAAAATGTACCATCTTAACCATATTTAAGCATACAGTTCAGTAGTGTTATGTACATTCGCATTGTTGTGGCACAGATCCTCAGGACATTTTCATCTTGCAAAATTGAAACTCTGTGCCCTGTGATCAACCACATCTCTTCTCCCCATTTCCATAGCCCTTTTTAATCACCACTCTACTTTCTGTCTCCATGAATTTGACTATGCTAGGCACTTCATACGTGAGTAGAATCAGAGTATATTTATATCTTTGTGTCTGGTTTATTTCACTAAGCATAATGTCCTTGGGTTTTATCTATGTTGTAGCATGTGATAGAAATTCCTTCCTTTTAAAGGCTGAATAATAGTCTATTGCATGTATATGAAAGGGGAGCCAAAAAACCCTGAAATTTATTTATTAAAAAATTATGGATTTGTCTTACATGTTTAAACTTCAGTCACCTTTAAAGTATTCTTCATTTGATGCAATGCACCTATAGAGACACTTTTTCCACTACTCAAATCGGTTTTTGAACCGATGTCTCTGCTTCTGCAGTTTTTTGTTTCACCTATTCTACATCGGCAAAATGTTTCTCTTTGAGGACTTTTTTCGTTTGGCGGGGAAGTCATTCAGGATGACACTGGATGAATAGGGAGGGTGGGGCACGGAGGTCATGCCATTTTGGTCAAAAGCTGCTGAACACTCAGTACAGTATGGGCAGGTGTATTCATAAATCACCCATCATGAAATGAGCAAATGCATTGAAAGAATCTCCAAAAAAGATTTACTGAAGCTAAATGCAGCCTCTCACAATAATGTTAGCTGCTCCATGAATGCCAATGGATTCCTAGAACACTTATCTAGCAGAGGAAGCCTGTACTAAAAGGGGTCCACTCTAAAAAATAATTCCATTTTTGGGTGTTCCCCTTTTGTATGCCACATTTTGTTTATCCATTCATCCATGAATGGACCTCTGGGTTGTTTTCATGCCTGGGCTTTTTAAAATAGTGCTGCTATGAAAAAAAGTGTGCAAATATCTCTTATAGACTCTGCTTTATTGTAGGTATATACCCAGAAGTGAAATTGCTGGATCAAAAAAGAAGTTCTTTTTTTTTGTCAGAGTCTCACTCTGTTGCCCAGGCTGGAGCGCAGTGCCATGCTCATGGCCACTCCAGTGTTGACCTGCTGGGCCCGGTGATCCTTTCACCTCAGCCTTCCAAGTAACCAAAACTATACACACGCGCTACCACGTCCTGCTAATTTTTTGATATATTGTAGAGACGAGGACTCACCAAGTTGCCCAGGCTGATCTCGTACCCCCAGGCTCAGGCGGTCCTCTTGACTCAGCTTTCCAAAGTGCTAGGATTACAGGCTAGAGCCATCACACCCAGTCAGAAGCTCTATTTTTTGAAACCTCTAAACTGTTTTTTATAGTAGCTACAATATCTTACAACCCTACCAACAGTACACAGGGGTTTGAAATTCTCCAAATCCTTGCCAAAATGTATCTGCTGTTTTTTTGTTGTGTTTGTTTTTGTTTGATTGGTTGTTTTTTGGGTTTTTTTTTAACAGTGAGGTGACATGATGGCTTTGCTTTGCATTCCTCTGATGATTAGGATTTGCATTCCTCTGATGATGCATCTTTTCATACACTCATTGGCCACTTGTATATCATCTTTAGAGAAATGTCTGTTCAAGTTCTTTGCTAATTTTTAAATTGGATTATTTGATTTTGTTGTTATAGTTGCATTGTAAGAGTTCTTAGGGATTCTGAATACTAAGCCCTTATCAGACATGCAACTTGTTTTAGTTTTAATAATAATAACTTTATAGTTTCTTGGTTTTATTTCCTACTAGTTTGGGAGCTCCATGAAGTCAGTATCTGTTTCTTCTCTGCCATAAACTGAGCATCTATTATAACCAGTAGATAGTAGATAGCCAATCAAAGAGGACTGAAAAGCAAGAAACAAAAAAAGTCACACAGCTAGGAAAGGAGAAACAGGCTTTGAGCCGGTTCTCTACCATCAGCCCTCTTTGCAAGATAGCTTGTTTTGCTCCAAAGGAAGGTAGAAAATTGTTTGGATTGGAGCTCACTGGCTTCTTATTGGCAACACAACTTAACAAACATGTTCATCTGGCTTTCTATAAACTAGAATTTTGCCCTAAGTGACCAAGATTGAAAATTAGATGCTAAAAGTTAAGGGCTGAGAAAAAAAATCTGCTAGAAGAAGACTTGCTGAGAAACGAGACCTAACAAAAAGGAAGTAAGAAGAATTGTCAATTTTAAGAGCAAACTGAGGGTATTTGGTGCAGGGAAAAGCCGTCTCACACAGATAGATTTTCTCCCGAGGACTTCACAGAGCACAGGAGGAAGAGTGAAGTTTACAAAAATGACTTCCTGCCAGGCTCGGTAGCTCAGCCTGTAATCCCGTGCCTTTGGGAGGCTGAGGTGAGTGGATTACCTGAGCCCGTGGGTTCAAGACCTGCCTGGGCAGTGAGACCTCATCTCTACAATAAATCAAAAAATCAGCCGGGCGTGGTAGCGCATTCCTGTAATTCTGGCTACTTGGAAGGCTGAGACAGAAGGAATGCCAAAGCCCAGCAGGTCAATGGCCGGGAGCGGCCACTGCACTCCAGTCTGGGAGACAGAGTGAGACTCCAACTCAAAAAAAACAAAAAAACAAAAATGACTTCCCAAGAAGAGGTTAAATTATGTATTTTTTAAAAACAGGCATATATATCTTAGAAAGGTTTTGTTGGTGGTGGTGTTGGCTTTTTTTTAAAGTGGTTACAATAAAAGAAGTCTGACATTTTAAAGGAAGAAATATCAGCAATAGTGACTCTTTCCTCACCCAGAAAACTTCATGCCCTGAAAAGAAGGAATTCACGTGCATGCCTGTGATAAATGTTCATATGTATGTATAAAGATTGTGACTCAGATTAGGCAACTTGTTATTGGCCATAAGATGAAAATGAAATAAACCATGGGAGAGAAGAGGGGGTAAGGTCAGAACCATGGGAGAGGGCTCAGTGACACTATGTCTGGAAAACAAAAGCCGTAGAGGGAAAAGAGATGAAGAACATGGCATGGTGTTGGGAGCCAGCCTTGGAGGCCCGCCTGATTGACAAAGTCCAGGTGCGCTGAGGACCCCCGGCCACAAAGCGAGTCCGGGCAGCTGAGGCCCTTCTGACTTCCGTCTTTGCTGTTGATACAGCTGAAGAAATTCTGTGCAGTCGTGGAAGAAGAAGATGGCATGTTTATGCGAAGAATCACAGCTAACCTGGAGATGTCATGGTTTATTTTCCATTTTCCCACTATGCCACTTGGCCTTTTCTAACATATGCATGGGTTAAACTCTGAAGCACATCAAGAATGCTTTCTTTCACTTGGTTATAAGTTACTAGATATTGCTTAAGTAAAAAATGATATAAGTATATTCACTCCTTATTTAATTTAGTATTATGTAGTTTAGTGTTTAGACATAAGGATTTTTACAAGCACAAGTTTATAGTAAGTTCATTATGAATTCATTATAAGTTCTAACACTTATCTAGGAGTTATGTAGGTGATTTATAACACTGTTTTCACTAACTTAGGATAAAGATTAATGTTAAGGTTTTTACTTAATTTAATAGTTAAACCTCTAAGTTAACATTTATAGAGTAGGTTTTCACTGAACTCATAATATAATAATCAGACACTTTTATGACAGATCAGCTAAAACAGAAAGTAACCTTGAGGGGCCTGGGAAACATTACTAAAAGCCTCTTTTGAGTTCTCTTTAGAAACAAGCACTGCAAGATAAGAGAAAAGTAACGAGGACATCTGGACAAGGGAGGTGATCACAGGACTCTGAAGAACATAAGAGCCTAAGATGAGAATATTCCTGACACATAAAGAAATATACACTTAAAGAAACTTTCTTGAAACATTTGTAATTTGGGACATTGGACTGAGAGTGTCATTGTCTGCTTTATGAATAAGACGTTGTCTGGAGGCTATGGGAATCTTGGTTTGTTTGCTACTAAGACCTATGGGAATCTTGGTTTGTTAGCTACTAAGACCACTAGCTGGTAACTTTTAAAAGATATGAATGTGAAAGAGTTTTCTTTGTTTTGCCCCTTCAAAAATGGTATAAAAGCTCTGTATTAACTAGCATTAAATTGTCATCTGTTCAAGAAGCAGGTGTCCGTGTATATGATCTTCGTCCGTCGCCTATCCGTCTCTCCTTCAACACTTCCCACGACCCTTGTGGGGCGGGACCCCGCAGCATGGAGGAAAAGAGAAAAGTAAAAATTTTGTCACAAAGGAAATACAGTTTATCATGTTTCCCCTTCTCTGGATAACACTAAGGCATATGCTGCAAATTTCAAAATAAGCCAGGAAATCAACACACAAAGTTGAAAATGTGCCATAATGTCATTCGTGTACTCTGGAAGGACTGTCATTAATGCTGCCTCTGGTACATTTGGGAACATAATCCACAATGACATCCCATCCCTTCATGCCTATAGAGGTGAGGACACCCACTGTACAGGACTGGGTATCACAGAGAATCTTGCCATTGATATGTAACTATGTCCATGTTTAGAATTATACCTTGTTTACTCTTAATGAAACATCTATCCACGTCATTTCTATTGAATCCCCGTGCTATATATCAGGTATACCCAGAAATGCTAGGAGGTGAACATAAGCAAAAGTAAAAACATTTTATGAAATCAATTAGCTGGTAAATTTATATACAAATGCTTTGGCTCAGGAGATCCATATGTGAAATAAATATAAAATAAGTTAACATTTATAATGAATGTAGAAAAATGCCTGGCATATGGGAAATGTGTGTCAACTTTTTTTTTAATGTGAGTGGATATATGTATTATATATACAATACATTCGCTTTCTCAAAACATTATCCTTTTTTTAAATCTATTTGAAAATGGGAAAGGACAGCCCTGCCACAATTCTACTTGATTCTTGCTATTTCCCTGTCAGAGCTCTTATGGTTTTATAATAGAATAACATCTTATGTTTGGCAAAGACATCCCAACTTTAAACAGATTTTGAGAGTTTGGCCGCTTACATTTCTTATTTTGGAAATAAAGGAGTCTCAGGACTAGGTGTTGTCACAATGAAGTGATTTTTAATATTGTTGTTATTTTCTTTATGTGCCTGGAAAGATGAGAAGCATCACAGAGAGAAGGCACCGTGAGCCACACAGTGCATGGGAGTGCTGACTGCTTGTTTGGGGCTCTGAAAGTCTAGATATAGCAAAAATAAATCTGAACATGGGAAAGAGATTGCATTGCTGTTTTTAAGATGAACAAGCTACAATTGTAGGGATTAAAATAAACTCCCAGCATTCTCAATGGTTAATAAGACCTAGGCTTTGTGTGTGGTCAAATGACCAAAGGAAACAAGGAAAACTGCCTTAAACAGGATACTGGGATCACCTTCACCAGTGCATCTTGAGGACGGGGGGTGGGGTCCTAGACATCAAAGTGTCTTTTACTGTCTGACTCCCCAAATTCACCCTACTACTGCAGTCTAACTTCCAGGTCCCCAGTTCATAGATTGTTAGAAATAAAAGGGGTCCAAGCAATCATTTACCTCCCTCATTTTACAAAGAAAGAAACTGAGACCAGAGAACTGAAACAACCTGGCTAAGGTCACACAACCAGTATTAACCAGAATCATGCCAAGTGCCTGTTTTTGGTCCACTTTCTGCCATACTACATTGGCATAGCCACTTAGTTCACTTTACTATTCCCACCATGCCAAGTCACTAGCTGTCTCATCATTGCATTTATCACCACTTCTAAACAGCCTCTCAACAAGTCTCCTACTTCAAATATGCTACAACCCTAAGACCCTGGTGATAGCATCACCACCTCAGCTTCAAAAGCCAGAATTATGAAACAAAGCATACCTCTGCCAAACTAATTACTATTGGCACCTATTTTGGAAGTTGGTTAGTCATGATGTTTGTGGCTTCAGGCTGAGATTTCTGTAAAGAGCAATATTCACCTCATTTTGAAAAAAGTTAAAGACAGTTTAACTAATACACACTTGAGAAAAAAATTCAAAGCTTTTCAAGCAAAGTAATTACCCATGATGACCAAACCCAGATTAGCAATATGGCTTCTTCCTGGTGTTACTGATGGCTAAATGATGAGGCAAATAGATTGTCAAAGAAAATATTTCTCATCTGTACCCACAGATAGTTCCCTTCTTTTTTTTTTTTTTTTGTGCGTGCACACACATCTAGTCCTGAGTCTCTGAAATGCTATCATCTATTTAGGCAATGATTGACAGGAAGAAAGACAGATGAAGCCAAGAAAGATATCTGTGCTGCCCAGTTCCCACCGCCAAATCTCTAAGATAAAAATGTCCAACTTGTCAATCAATATTTCAGTGTTTTCATTATATAGTTAATATTCTCTATTAGGTAACAAAAAAGAAGCTATGAGACTTTCACTGTTTTCCTTTCAAAAGGATTATTAACAAGTAAAGTATTAAATACCAAAGGTTCACATCAATTTTTTTCCATTCTCTATTCACTTTGCATGACCCTTTCAGAGGTTTTATATGTTTATTCCCTCTTCAAGTAGCCAAGCTTTTTATATTAACTCAAGTTAACTTATTCTTCCTTCAATCTCCAGTAAAATACTTGTCTTGATCGAATCAGCCTGATAATCTTTGAGAGCTGATAAAGATTAGCCCATTGGAAGGGAAAGACTTTCAGAAACCCAATACTTGATTCAACTATTTAAAGAAAAAAAAATGAAGCAACTGACATTTTTATCTCTTTACATATAAACTTCAATTTGTTGATCTTTAGGATTCTTTTTATTGCCTTAAAAATTGCATATCTAAAGTTTAGAAAATTTATGAGCTAAATGAAAGTTTAAGAGGAATCATTAACATGTCTCAGAATCAGGTGTTCTCCGTGATAAATTAAATGATTGCATATATGATTATGTTATTTGACCATATAAAAACCACGTGCCTGTTTTTGCACCCAAGGTGAAGTTTTTAGGTCATTTCTCCTCTTTTATATTTTATAAAAATAGAAATATATGTTCTGTTAAAATAGTCCAGAGAACCAAGAGCAATCTTTAAATATGTCATTTTATTCTGGATAGCACAGGTTATGTCTTTCAGAAGTAACTTCCTTGATAGGTATGAATTTTGAGAAAATGATCAATGTGATGGAATCTTCTGGAATTATTTGAGGTATGGATCAACTTCCACTTATTTAAGTGACCATACCTAAAGTTCCCATTGATTGGATACTTAAATATGAATAATACATAGCCTCCGTTTTCAGGAAATTTACAGTATTTCATGAGGAGGAATAAGATGGAAACACAAACAAATAGTACATAAGGAAGAAAATACGTTTATGAAAGGTACAAACAAATTATTTTAGGAGTAAAAATGAGAGGAAAAGAACATATCTGGAGAAGGAGATAAGAAAAGGCTTCATGTAGGAGGTGGGTTTTTTTTAATTTTAAAGATGTGGGTTACAATTCAGAGTTAGGTACAAAAGTGGTGATCGTACAGGTGAAGTTTGGGCCTCCCATTGGTTCTCATTTCACCCGGTTTACAAACAAAGCTGGAGGTATCACACTTCCAGACACAAACTTTATTATAAGACTATAATAATCAAAACAGCCTGGTATCGGTACAAGAACAGGCATATAACCAATGGAATAGGATGGAGATTCCAGAAGCAAAACCTCAATTTCTCAACCAATTCATCTTTGACAAAGTCTCCACAACAACCACTGGGGAGAGGAGAACATATTCAGAAATGGTGCCAAGAAAACTGGCTGACCACGTGCAGAAGAATGAAACAGGACCCCTACCTATCCCCATACACAAAAATCAACTCTAAATGGTTCAAAGACCTAAATGTAAAACTTAAACTATAACAGTCTTAGAAAATGTAGGAGACACCTTTACAAACATTGGAATAGGCAACGAATTCCTGATCAATAGCCCATGCTCTAAGAGATAAGATTGACAAGTGGGACCTCATCAAACTGAAAAGCTTCTGCAAGGCAAAAGAAACCATGAAGAGAGAGGGAATACAGCCCACAGAATGGGAAAAAAATATTTGACAACTGCATATATGACAAAGGAGGTGATATTTAAAATGAATCTTGAAGGATAGGAAGTACTGTGACAGGTAGAAATAGTTGGAGAGAGGAGTTCTAAGCTAAAGACACAGTGAACAAAGGTAGCCTTTGAACAAAGGTTTAGTGTCCTGAGAACCTATTGCCTCTACCTGAAAGCACTAAGCAAAAGGACTGGGTCCACTTTACAAAGAAAAAAACATGACACTCCCCTAAAAAAATAATACTTTTGTATTACCACCATCCACCTGGTCTGTGTTTTTAAGGTGGTTATTTCAGTTGAATTATAGGTCTTTGTAACAAAGTTAAATGCAATAGATACAATTCACTGCAAAATAGATACAAGTCAACACCCAACTTCCAAGTCAAGAAAAAGTCTGAGCAACAGTAACTCAAAAAAGGTGCAATTTCAGTGAAGTTCTATTGCAGGATAAAGGGCAAATGAGGCACCTATGAGCCAGTTTTCCTCGAGATTCATCGTCACCGCCACTCACTCACTGAGAAACTCACATTTCTTAGCACTTGCATTGTCAATTATTTGCTATGTTTTTTTCGAGGGATTTTAGCCTATACCCAAAAAAGAGTATTTTTTGTTGTTTTTTGTCAGAGTCTCACTCTGTTGCCCAGGCTGAAGTGTCGTGGCACGCTCACGACCACCGCTGCCTCGACCTGCTAGGCACCGCCTCAGGCTTCCAAGTAGTTGAAACTACAGGCACACGCCACCATGACTGGCTAATTTTTTTAAAAAAATTATTTATTATAGAAATGAGGTCTCAGCAAGTTGCCCAGGATGGTCTCGAAACCCTGGACTCAGGCATTCCTATCACCTCGGCCTCCCAAAGTGCTGGGATTATGAGCTTGAGCCACCGTGCCCAGTTTTTTTAAAAAATGGTGAGTGGATTGCCTGAGCCCGCGGGTTCAAGACCGCCTGGGCAGAAAGACCTCATCTCTACAATAAACCAAAAAAATCAACCGGGCATGGTAGCGCATGCCTATAATTCCGGCTACTTGAAAGGCTGAGGCGGAAGGATCGCCGGAGCCCAGCAGGTCGAGGCTGCGGTGGCCGGGAGCAGCCACTGCACTCCAGTCTGGGCGACAGAGTGAGACTCCAACTCAAAAAAAAAATGTGTTTTATTCTTAAGCAGTGGCTTTAGCAACAAAGATATATGTTAATTACACACTGGATGGAAAAAAGAGTTTTGTGATTTCTGTACAATTCGTGGTAGTTCCTTCAGCATTTTCCTCAACCTGGAAGTACCACATCCACAAAACACCTGGACATGGTTGGAGCAACTTGGTACCACAGAAAGTCACATGTCACATTGACACAGAGGACAGAGCAAAGTGTGGCAAAAATCAGGCACAGAAATAAAACATTTCACAAGTAAGGTTGGAGCAACTTGGTACCACAGAAAGTCACATGTCACATTGACACAGAGGACAGAGCAAGGTGTAGCAAATATCAGGCACAGAGATAAAACATTTCACAAGTAAGTCACCATACTACACAGGCATATTAAAGCATATTAAAAAAGAACACACTTTGTTTTAAATTCTATCACTACCTGGATTTATTTAGAAATAAAGTTTTATTTTTAAAGATTTAGGGGGTGCAAGTGAAGATTTTTTCATACATATATTGCATAATGGTGGAGTTTGGGCTTGAAAGTGTAATGGATACACACACACACACACACACACACACACACACACACACCATGGAATACAACTCAGCCATAAAAAAAGAATTGTAATTCACCATGTCGCCATGTAGCCACTTTTTGCATTAAGATAAAACAAGCTAGGAATTAATATGAAAAGAAATGTTTCTCTTATAAGAAGAAATATTCTAAATTAGTCTCCAAGAAATTAGTCTCCAATAAATTTGGGTGATTAGCAGGAAATAGTTCTTGTTTTAAGAAAGAGGCTAAAGTATGAACTTAAAGCAGCTGAAGAGCTTCTAATAAGAACTAACAAAAGCATGGTGTTCTATGTTTTTTAAAATCTACTCACTCAAGTTTTTACAGAAAGTAAGTATTCTTTTTGGGAGGAGGGTGGAGCACTATTATGTAACAGATGGAATTTGTAATATATAAATTTAAGCTCAAGCTCATTGATTAAAAAACAAGAGTCATCTCACTCATAGTATGGATTTGGCCATTCTCAGTCAATATTTGGCCTAGCTGTATGAAGGTCCTAGTTTTTAAAAACACATCATTTGTTATTACTGCTTAGAGACATATTGCTAGGGTGGACTTGAGCATGACTTTAAAGTGTAAAGAGGGCACAGCAGGGCATCAGCATCCCATATGAAATTGTTCAAATGGTGCTTAATTCTCTTTGTGTGAGCTGCTTATTACAGTGTTAAATGTGAACTCAATTTGATGCAAAAAGGGAAACTCACACATGTGAATGATACTAAGCAAAGTTCATATCTGAAACTAGAACAGACAGAAAGTCTCTAGCTATCACATTGCCACACAGATGTTTTGACATCAGGAAACTTTTCTCATAGCAAGCCCATGTCAGGGTTCACTGACATACACAAAATCATTAAACCACAAAAATAGATTTATTAACCTGAAGCCTTCATTTATTTCATAACTCTTAGAAGCTTACCAGCTACTAAAACCATATAACCCTTCCTGAATATTCTCATATCACCATCTCAGGAAAGAATACATTCAGGTCTTGATATGGGAGACTATATAACTGGAAATAATAGCAGTTTTACTTAAAATGGTGAGTTATAAGTTCCACATATTATTATCATTATAAAATAATATCTGGTTTTTAAACATACTAGCTGCCATTTACTGCTTAATTTAGAGGAAGTGTTAACATGGTTTGAGGGAGAACATAAACATTAACTATACAATTTAGAATAAAAACTAGAGTACAATATTATTCTGTTTACCTTCATACTATAGATGCTTCTAGAAAAATTAAGCTTAATCAAAACTTGAATTAATTTTAAATATTAAGTATGCAGAAGAACCCCACAGTCAAGGAGAGGGGCAAGTGTTTCTGGAAAGGATCACGAAACTAGAAATCCATGGATCTCACAAATTCCTTAATTCACAATGGTGCATGGTTTTCACGCTGACATCAAAGTGGTAGATATGACTCAACCACGAGGTAAGCACATATGGTAATTTTATTTATATCAATTTTCCTGGTGCCAGGAAGTTTGCATAATGTCCCAAAATTCATGACAGAATTCTAGTAATTTAAAACTTAAATAACTCAATAGCATATACAATTGTTTAAATGTAGTCTCATTATAATTTCTCTATAGAATAAAAAAATGAGATTTAAGTGGTAGACAATAACACATGAATAACATTGATCAGAAAGCTAAATTCTAGTAGCCTACTAATTTATGAATGCTAGCTAGTTAGATGTTTGTCTTTTATTGCTACATTTTTTTCCATTGTACCATACCAGGGTCAAAAGACTCCATTATTGCATCTATTTCAGAGGATTCTGTGTAAAGAATTCTTTAGCAATGAATTCCTTTATTGGCTTTATATATGCTAATTTTCATACACTAATGATTTTTTATTTGAAAAAACAGAAAATCCTCATCCTAGGTGAATAAAAGGTTTCACTGACAAGATAAAATAAAGCATCTCATTTATAATCCTGTTTCTCCCCTTCTTCATCTTCTCAAAATCCAAAAAAAAAAAAAAACAGAAAAAGAAAGAAAAGGAGAAAAGGAGGGGAAACACAGTAACACTGATTTGATTATTCTTTGCCTCAAGACTCCAATTTTTCTAACAATTCAGAAAGATGTGAAATGAATACATTTTCAGTATACATAATAATATCTGAAAACATAGCTGGGTTTGTTTTTCTTTAAAAAATCTGGAGTTCAGTTTTCACAGAAAACCAGATGGTGTTTTTTTTGGTTTGAGAGTGGTAGTAGAATTTTGTTTTGTTTGTTGCTGTTGTTGTTTTTTTAAAGGTGTGACAATCATTTTCTACAGCTACTATATTAGCACTAATTGCTAAGTTCACAGGCAGCCTCTCGATTCTTTTACCACCAGATGGTGAGAGTGATTTTGAAAGAAGAGTAAGAATTTTTCAAGAACTTTTCAGAACAGCATGAGATCTGTTCTTTCCTCAGTGGGTGTGTCAACCTATGATGAACACTAAGGGAAGTCACATAACAGCATCTCCAGTACATTTGCCTTTCATTACTTGACAGTTACCCAGGTTTTGTAATATTACTCACACATTATCTACCAAAGCCTTAGGTACCTGCAGTAACTTTCCTCAAATCACTTTATAACATTAGCTTAATTAAAACTTCACAGCACTCCTATAAAATATGTAGGTAGAAAGTTTTACAAGCTTCATTTTACTGAGTTCCCAGGTATAGCACTGACAGAGATGGCAGTTCAATGTAAGTTCTGAACTCACAGGGACTCGTGCTCTATGCCAGCATCTGCTACTCAAATCGAAATGACGAGCTCTTAGAATAAGGAGAAATTTCAAGCTGCAGGCACAGTTCACTATTTCTCCATTTACCATCTTTTTCTTTTTCTTCACTATGGAAGCTTAAATTTGTCCAGAGCAGCCTTTGATAAAGCAAAAGGTATTCTAACCTTTGTTACAACAGTAGGGAAGACTTTATTTGTGACTGTTGCAATAAGGAGAGAGATCAGGCTCAATTGCAAATACAGCAAAGACATCTGGGGATTTGTAGCCAAGTTGCAGGGGTCAGTGATAGAAAATTAATAACAGGAGGCATCAACAGTAAGGCGACTCTTGCTAAGTCAGGCCAAAGACTTACACATAAAAGGAGAGGAATGACGAATTGCGTCAGATATCAAAGTTGGGGGGAATCTTCACTAAACTGACTTAGCAGGATTTTTCTCTAATACTGGACAGGCCAGGCCAAAGACAGGATGGGGGTAAGGTCAAGGTCTAGTAGAGAAAAGGGTTCAGAGGAACTTGATGAACGTTTGGTCAAAAGAGTCTTTGCCACTATGTACCCTACTGAAAGTCTATCTCACCCTTGCACCTGGGTGTGGAATGCTGTGTGGTTCTGAATATCACATTTTTACATTTTAGTCTGCCTGAAACTTATTTTTGAACATGATGTGAAATAGGAATCCATTTGTAGTCTCTTCTGGAAGAAATTAAAGTATCTGTGTTTGTCCATATTAATTCATTATATTTATCATATTCTTTATTCTATATTCTCTTCCAATCTAGTCATCTGTTCTTATAATGACTTGATCATAGAAGCTTTATAGTATGCTCTGATATCTGGTATTTAAAAAATGCTTCCTACAGCAGGTCTCGGTGGCTCAGCCTGTAATCCCAGCACTTTGGGAGGCTGAGGAGAGTGGATTACCTGAGCCCGCGGATTCGAGACCAGCCTGGGCAACTTGGCAAGACCTCGTCTCTCCAATAAATCAAAGAAAAAAAAATTAGCACGTGCCTGTGGTTTCGGCTATTTGGAAGGCTGAGACGGAAGGATCGTCAGAGCCCAGCAAGTTGACGCTGGGGTGGCCATGAGCATGCCACTGCACTCCAGCCTGGGCGACAGAGTGAGACTCCAACACAGTAAAAAAATTAAAAATAAAGAAAATACTTCCTTGACATTTATGTAGGTTTTTTTTACATTTTTTTGGCTGTTCTCAGGCATTTATTTTCCATATGAATTATAAAGTTATGTTATCCAATTAAAAAAATTAATCTGTAGGAATTCAAAATGAAATTGCATCAAATGTTAATTTGGGGAAAGTTGACATTTCCATAATAATTGCCTCCTTCATCCAAGAACATGGTATGCCTTTCCCTTTATTCAAATGTTGTTTATGGTTTTAATTAGATGTCATTATTTTATTTGTGTAAGTCTGCTACTCTCCTTTTTAAATTTAGTTCTAAGTACTTTACAATTTTATCACTATTATAAAGATAGTGTTTCTAGGTACTTCTTGCTAGAGGACAGAAAATGTATTGATTACTATTATTTATGTAGGACATATCTGGCCAAATATATACTTAAGTACATACTATATTAAGTAGGAGCAAAGTGAGACAACAACATGGCCACTGGGATTGACCCTAAAATTATATCCAATACATTAACACCAGCCATTACACCTTTGTGTAAAAGTGGAAAAATAGAATATCTACTCTGAGATATCTAACAAATACATGAATTGATTAAGCTGACTTTACACATCATTTATCAATTTTCACTTTTTTCAGACATGAGGAAAAAATCTATATTTTTTATTTAAACATTTTCAATTATTTCTATATTAACAGTTTATCAAAAGTTCTACTGCATTTTTTTTAAGAGCCATATCCCACTATGTTGTCCAGGTTGGAATGCAGTATCTACTCACAGGTATGATGGTAGCATACTACAGCCTTGAACTCCTAGGCTCAAGTGATCCTCCCATTTTAGTCTCCCTAGTACCAAGGACTACAGGCATGCACCACTGCATCCAGCTTGCAGCACTTTTTAATCAAAGAATAACATGACTGATTTGTGTGCAGGAATTTGATTTATTTTTTTTTAGTTTAAATGCTTTTTATTTTGAATTTTTCTTCAAATCACATTTTAAAAACACTTTTTTGGGACATAAGAAACATTTTTCATAACAATACACGACAGAGAGAGAGAGAGAGTGTGTGTGTGTGTGTGTGTAGAGAGAGAGAGCGAGAGAGAGTGAACAACAGGCTGGGCTCAGTGGCTCAGCCTGTAATCCCAGCACTTTGGGAGGCCAAGGTGAAGGGATTACCTGAGCCCACGGGTTTGAGACCAGCCCCGGCAACTTGGAGAGACCTTGTCTCTACAAGAAATCAAAAAATTAGCCAGGCGTAGTAGTGTGTGCCTGTCGTTCCGGCTACTTGGAAGACTGAAGCAGAAGGATCACCAGAGCCCAGCAGGTCGACGCCGGGGTGGCCTTCAGCATGCTGCTGCACTCCAGCCTGGGTAACCAGTGAGCCTCCAATTAAAAAAAAAAGAGTGAACAATAAAGAAAATGTGGCACAATGTTAAAACAATTTCAGATTTCATCTTCACTTTTACATTTTAAATTTCATATTCAAATGACTTGTTAATTTCCTTATAATTCACCATGTTATGGGTGTAATCTTTGGTTTTTTGTTTTTGTTTTTGTTTTTTTTGAATTGGAGTCTTATTCTGTCTCCCAGACTGGAGTGCAGTAGCTGCTCCCGGCCACCTCAGCCTCGACCTGCTGGGCTCCAGCGATCCTTCCACCTCAGCCTTCCAAGTATTTGGAACTACAGGCGCACGCTATCACGCCCGGCTAATTTTTTTTTTTTTTTTTTTTTTTTTTTTATTGCAGAGATGAGGTCTTGCCAAGTTGTCTGGGCAGGTCTCGAACCCATGGGCTCAGGCAATCCACTGACCTCAGCCTCCGGCTATGGGTGTAATTTTAATAATCAAAATTTGTATGGTGTTTCAAACTATGACTTCATCTTCAAAATCTTCTACAAAAGATCTCTGGGATCAGTCCTCTTTTCTTTGTGCTCCAAGCTTACTTGTCACGCGTCTCTATTAAGTGGCACCAAGACATCACAATAAGGTGCCAACTCCAATATATTGTGTGTTCTTTAAGGAAACAGCTATGTCTAATTATCACTGCAGATCCAATATCTAACACACTACTAAGCATATTTCTGGCGCAAACTGTGTTTGCTGTACAGAGTTTTGCTGCTCACTAAATGTATATCGACTCATTTTTGTCTTCAAAACTGTCTTGTGAGAAATGCTTTATCATTATTCTCATTTCTTAGAATAAGAAATAGACTCATCTAAGCTCAGAGAGTGACCATACGAGGACCGATATCTAGTCTTGGTTTCCTTCCATCCCATACAATCATTGTTGTCAACTAGATCACCTTAGGCTGCATCCTTCAATTACAAATCTGTATTTGGCTATTCAACTATATGGTTCAATCTATCATACTACCTTTCCACATACTTTTAAAATTATCTTTGTGCCTGTTTTTTTAAAAATTATAACTACTTAACACTATTTCGCAGAAAAAAAAAACCAACCTCAAACCTACCTTGCTTCAGCCATAAACTAAACATTTACAACATCTCATAAGCATGTACCACCTGATGAAAACAGAAAAAAATAGAACTCATTCTTTTTCCATGCTGTACTTGCTATCAACTTAAGTCTGTAATTTATAAGTCTATAATTTTTAGACTTGAATATAGACTATCTTCCCAAGTATCAATATTATATAACTGGTCATTTTTGCTGATGAGATTATATGGTTTCTAATCAAAAATTTATTCTAGAGTTAAACCATCAGTGTTCTTATCTGAGATCTTCTACCTTGAAATAATGCCTCATATCCTATAGTGCTTTCATATAAATTTAATGTCGGTGAGGCAGCCCCTTTCTCTCTTTATATTACTGGTTAAGAAGGTACAACTTAAATAGGATAAGCAATTCATGCAAGGTCACAAAAAAGACTGAATAACAGAACAGATCCTGTAACAACAGTGTTTCTTTTACTCCTTCTCCATGTTTTAGAGTGTCATTTCAGGCTCTCCATGTGATCAGTTATTCTATTTATTTGTTTGGGGGATAATGTCTTTTCTTCATTTGTTTCAATCTCTTCCATATCACCAATTGCTTTGCTTAGCAAGATTTCCCAAATTTATTTGGTTTTACCTTTTTGTGTACTCGAGATAGGCAATTCTAAGATTTTCTCCAAAAACCAAGAGATAGCATTTAACTCCATTTTACTTCCAAATATGTACTTATTTTCTCTAATTGACAGATAGCTTAGCTAGGTATTGGTTGTTCCTTGCACTAGAAGTGAATGATTCAAACTTTGCTTATAGTAAACACTTCAATTACAATAATACTTTCACTACTTATATTGATTTATATTAAAACCAGTCAAATGCCATATTTATTGTTCATTCACTCATGAGTTATTGTTAAAGATTATGTGCTTATAGCTATTATTTTATATACTTCTTAAGTATATATTCTATATTATTATTCTCCTGTTCAATACGGGAGAGAAATCAAGCTCAACTTCAAATACAGCAAAAATATCTGGGAATGTATAGCCAAGTTGTAAAACGAGGGTCAATGATGGAAAATTTCTAAGAGGAGACATCCAGAGTAAGGGGATTCTTGCTAAAGGTAGACAAAATATCGAGGGTGGGGGAATTCTCACTGAAATGACTTGGAAGTTCTATAACTTCCAAGAAAACCTGCTTTTCCTCATATTTTTAACCCAGACTTCTGAAAGTAATTTGTTTCTGCGTCTCCTGCTCAAGGAAGAATTCAAGGAAGAATTCAAGTAAAATAAGTTATCTCCCTGAAATATATAAAATCATGAGTGGATGGAGCCCTGAGTCATAATATTTTTCTAGTTATTTGATTTTTGCTTAATTACTTTTGTAATCAATATATTCAGACTACATTTAGGTTTCATTGTTTTCAGACTAGGTCTTCATGGAAATTCTTTTTTCTTTTAACATATTTTTTATTTTAAAATTGTGGGGTAGAGTTAAGTGTTAGGTATACAAATATGCATCATTTAGCCACCCTTGCTGATAAGGGGTGTCTCCCTGTCCCCAGACAGGGATTGACTACTGTTAATCCCACCTCCCTTTCCTTCCCTGCTCCCACCATAGTTTCTCGCCACTGTCAATCCTTTTCTTATAGTACTACAATAGATGTTCAAGGTCCACTTATGAGTGAGAACATGTGAAACTCAGATCTTTGTTTCTGTGAGAGATCACACAGTATTATAAACTCTAGTTCCATAAAGGTTGCTGCAAATTTCATGATTTTGTTATTTTTTATGGCTGCATAGTATTCCATGGTGTATATGTACCACATTTTTTTAATCCAGTCCTCTTTTGATGGACAGCATGGTTGGTTCCGGGTTCTTGCTACTGTGAACAATGCTGCAATAAACATACGTGTGCAGATATCTTTTTTTTTTTTTTTGAGTTGGAGTCTCACTCTGTCACCCAGACTGGAGTGCAGTGGGTGTTCCCAGCCACCGCAGCCTCGACCTGCTGGGCTCCAGCAATCCTTCCACCTCAGCCTTCCAGGTAGCTGGAACTACAGGCGCGCACTACCACGCCCAGCTAATTTTTTGATTTATTGTAGGGATGAGGTCTCGCCAAGTTGCCCGGGCGGGTCTCAAACCTGCGGGCTCAGGCAATCCACTCATCTCACCCTCCCAAAGCACAGGATTACAGGCTGAGCCACCGAGCCCAGCTGCAGGCATCTTTTTTATAGAGGGATTTGAGTTCTTCGGGGTATATTCCCAGTAGGGGGATTGCAGGGTCATATGGGAGGTTGATACTTAGAGCTTTTAGGAATCATCACACTGCTTTCCACAGAGGTTGCACTAGTTTACACTCCCACCAACAATGTAGAAGTGCTCCCTTTTCCCCACATCCTCTCCAGCATCTGTTAGTTTTTGAGTTATTGATAATGGTCTTTCTGACTGGAGTTAGGTGATATCTCAGTGTAGTTTTGATTTGCATCTCCTTGATGATGAGTGAGATTGAACATTTCTTCATGTGTCTATTGGCTGCTTGTATGTCTTCTTTTGAGAAGTGTCTGTTCATATCTTTTGCCCACTTTGTAATAGGGTTGTTTGTTTTATTCTTTTCATCACGTTTGAGTTCCTTTTTGAAAGTTGTTTCGTTCCATCTTCACTATATATTCCCAATACCCTAATTCAGATAATCATTTTAACACAGATTTTTATTAAAGTCCCCTGAAGCTGGGCTCGGTGGCTCAGCCTGTAATCCCACACCTTGGGAGACTGATGTGAGAGGATTGCCTGAGCCCGTGGGTTTGAGACCCACCTGGGCAACTTGGTGAGACCTCATCTCTATAATAAATCAAAAAAAATTAGCTGAGTGTGGTAGCATACTCCTGTAGTTCCAGCTACTTGGAAGGCTGAGGCGGATCGCCAGAGCCCAGCAGGTCGAGGCTGCGGTGGCCAGGAGAGCCCACTGCACTCCAGTCTGGGTGACAGAGTAAGACTCCAACTCAAAAAAAAAAAGGTCCCCTGAGTTACCTCCCACTACCTTTCCCCTGTGAGAAATCTCCCTTTCATGACTCACTATCTAAGTGAGGCTGTGAGAATGCTCTGACCTCTGCTGGATGCCCCAAACACCTCAAACTCACCATATGCCAAAGAACCCTCTCTTCCCCTAGCTCCTGTGTCCTGCCAAACCCACCCTGCATCAGGCCCTGGGGTCTGGCATTAACACATCCTCAGCCACATTGAGTCATCTTTGACCCCACTCCCCACCCCCACGATTTTCTTCATTCATAGATCCATTTATTGAATGGATATTTAAAGATCTCTAAGTATCTTGCACAGTGGGAGATGCTGTTAATTTTGTTTTTTTCTGCCAGATTTTTCTTCCTCTACCACCTCTTTTTTTCCACATGTCAAAACGCTGCTCATCCTTCAAGACTCAGTTCAAATGACATTTCCACTTCCTATATGAAACCTCTACTTTTTCCCCATTCTACTCCATAGCAATGATTTTTTCATATGTGCCCAAATAAGTATTTATTTACACACTACTATTACATAACTCATTGTCTATTGAGTTGTATTGGGAAGATTTCTATGCCTTCCCCATTGGATTATACACATGAGCCATACACATTTTTAGTTTCCCATTAGGAAGTTAGGATAGGGGTTCAGAGGTTAGTTATCAATGTGTCTTCAAAACCCAAAAGGTTAGCTGCTGTGGTCTAAATGTCTGTGTTACCCCAAAACTCATATGTTGAAATCCTAACCACCAAGATAATGATATTAGGATGTGAGGCCTTTGGGAGGTGATAACAAGGGCAAAGCCCTTACGAATGGAATTAGTGTCATCATTAAAAAAAAAACAGCCAAGGGTACTCAGTTTTTTGTTTCTGTGATAAATCACTGAGTTCTCACTCATAGGTGGACCCTGAACATTTATTATAATACTACATGAAAGAGATTGGCAGTAGATCATGGGGAGGGGCACATAACACTAATAAGGGTAGCTGATCCCAAACCAGGCAAAGCGAGGAGGCCCAAACTTTACCTGCATGATGACCACTTATCTACCTAACTCTGAATTGTACCCTATATCTTTAAAATAAAAACAAAAAAAAAATTTTGAAGGCCGAGGGAAGCTTTGTTATCCTATCCACCATGTGAGGACACAGCTAGGAACACCATCTATGAACCAGAAAGCAGGCCCTCCCCAGACAACCAAACCTGCTGGTACCTTAATCTTGGGCTTCCCACTCTCCAGAACTGTGAGAAATAAACTTCTGTTGTTTATTAGTCACGCAAGATATGGTATTTTGTTATAGCAGCCCAGATAGACTAAGACATTAGCAGAGCACAGAAACAGAATATTTGAGACAAGGATACACTTAAGAATCCATGAAAGCAATCAGTAATTCAGAAGAATGGGTGTCTGGCAAGAATGAGCACTTGTCCTAGAAGAAATGTGATATACTGGGCTGGTGACCAGGCAAGGCATCAGTCAGGGAGCAAGGCAGCAGGTTCATTTTCAACACCAGAGTCCAGGAGACAATGGAATCTCAGCAGCAACAAGTAAGAAGTCCAACACCAGGGACAGACTTGTTACAACAGTACTTTGACAATACCACGGAATTGTTACTATGGAACTAGTAACGGACGGCACTGGTGAGGCAGGAGCTAGATTGAGGTTGCAAGCAAACCGGTGGCCTCAACTCTGGAAAGCTGAGAATAGCATGGAATTGTGCAGTACCCAAAACTCCTAATCAGACATATATTCCATCACCCTCAGTAAACATTCACCTTTTGGTTAAAGGCTTAATAAAATCCATAATGTGCCTAGAATGTTTGAAAAATCTGAACCCTCCCTCTTTCTCTAGGCTTATCTGATACCATTGTCTATCTGGTACATCCTCTGAGCTCCAGTTATCCTGCATCTTTTAACTTCCCCTGTGCCCTCTACCTTTTTTCCTTCTCTCTCACTAGCTCCTACTCATTTTTTAAAACTTCTATCCAAATATGTACCACCTCATTCACTTGTTTAAAAAGAGACAATAAAGCCCTTGAAGGAATCTTGTTTTTTGTGTGTGATAAACTGTACAAAACATAAAATTTGCCATCATGTATATATTTTGAGTTGGATTCGTATTCTGTTGCCCACGCTGGAGTGCAGTGCCCTACTCATGGCTGCCCCAGCATCAACCTGCTGGGCTCCTGCACTCCTTCCACCTCACCCTTGTAAGTAGCCAGAAATACGGGCTCATGCTACCATGCCTGGCTAATTTTTGATTTGTAGAGACGAGGTCTCGCCAAGTTGCCCGGTCTGGTCTCGAACCCTCGGACTCAGGCAATCCACTCACCTCGGCCTCCCAAAGAAGTGTACAGTCCAGTCATGCTAAGTGCATTCATATTGTTGTAAAACCAGTCTTCAGAGCTCTTTCCATTTTTTTGCAGGACTGAAACTCTATACCCATTAATTGGCAATTTCACATTCCTTTCTCTCCTCCCCGGCCCCTGACAACCACATTTCTACTTTCTGTCTCTATAGATTTAACTATCTGGGTATTTCAGATACATGGAATTGTACAGCATTTGTCTTTTTAGGACAGGCTTTCGTCACATAGCACAATGTCCTCAAGGTTTGAACATGTTGTATCATGTCAGAATTTCCTTTCTTTTTAAAGCTGAATAATATTTCCTTTTACATATATGTGGGTGATGTGTATGGGCATGTATACATCCCACATTTTTTATTCATTCATTCATTGATGGACATCTGGGTTGTTTCCTTCTTTTGAGTATTGCAAATAATTCTCCAATTAACATGAAGATACAAATATCTCTAAGACCTGTTTTCAATTATTTAGAATATATACCTAGAAAAGGAATTTCTGGATCATATGGCAAATCTATTTTTAATTTTTTGAGGAAATGCTGCATTATTTTTCACAATGGCTGTACCATTTTACTATTTCACCAACCAATAGTACACAAGTGCTCCAATTTTTCATCCTCACAAACCTAGTCCTTTTGTGTAGCTATAACGAAAAACATGAGACTAGATAGTTTGCATAGAACAGAAATTTCTTTCTCACACTTCTGGAGACTGGAAGTCCAAACTCAAGGCACTGGTAGGTTCTATTGTCTGATGAGGGCTTCTTTCCTTTTCCAAGATGGCGCCTTTATGCTGCATATTCCAGAGGATCACCCGCAAAAGAGCAAGAGGCTGAAGGCTATATGTATGGGCTCTGATCCCATTCCCAAGGGAAGTGCCCTCATGGCCCAATTACCTCCCACTAGCCCCACCTCTTACTACTATCACATTGGCTATTGAGTTTCAACATCTTAATTGTGGAAGGGATACATTCAAACCATAGCACTCGCCAACACTCATTATTTTCTGTTATTGCTGTTGTTGTTTTATCTTTATGGGTATGAGGTGGTAGTCATCATCTTTTAAATCATCCACATTATCAAGTCTGTGACTGAGAAAACAGTATTGTTCAACAAATACTTATAAAATTATATTGGAAAAGAGCTGAGCTCTGCAGAATCTGAGGGAAGCCGATATGCATCCCATGTCGTAATTCCATCTCCAAGAGCTTGGAGTAGCACCTGTTTTGGTTCCACCTGCTGTGATGCTAACACGACTTCTATCTTCCCTCTTTCTCATTTATTTAAGGTGTTACAGACTACCTGAACACATTTACAACACCAGGGTGGGAGGTTTTATAAAATATATGAAATCCTTCTGTTCTGATCATCAATGAAACAGTCACTTTTCTATATGTATCTTTTTCTATATGTCTACGCTATTGTGTTAAATAAGTTTACACTTGTGCAGTAGACGTGTAGGATAATATTCAAGTGGACCTGGGGACAAATACATGTATGTTACATACATTTTTTAATTTCTCCAAATTAAAAGTGAGACATGCTTGGGGATTGTATCCCGGGGGTCTCAATCTTTTCTTTTAAGACAAGCTTTAGTGAAGAGGCAACATTTGAGTGCATCTTTTTCTATGTGTAGATTCTTTCATGTTAATTATTCAGGAAAAAAAAAACACTTGTGCTTTTCTGTAACCAGGCAAAAATTAATTCATTCAAGAGACACTAATTAATCACTTGCTAAATATAAACACTGTGCTAGGCCCAGAGGGGTTACAAAGAAGCTAAGGACTTGACTTGCCTCCAAGAAGTAATATAGAGACTGGAAGCTGTATTGACTCTGTAGAGGTCCTTTACCAGAGGAAGGTCAAAATCCTCACATGCAAGAATTTAAATGTAAAGAGTAAGTTAAGAGAATCTAACAGCCATACATTATGTATCTAGTGAAATGATTTGATTCTAAAGAACAGATTACACCCCCATTGTTCATTCTATCAGTTTGAATGAAACACATCCACACACTACATGTATCATATCGAAAAGCACTGGCACGCTGGCCCTGTTCATTCAATCTATAAAAACTCAAGGTGTTGGAAATTGAAGTGAAAGTTGAACTGATTCCTTGAATCATTCAAAATAATGTTCAAAGAAGCATCTTCCTGTGGAATACCAAATATTTCAGTTCAGAATCTGAAAAGTAATCAAGAACAGTGGCAGAAGGAATTAAAAAATACAGAAGGGAGCAGACTGATAAGTCAAAATTTATGAAGTTCCTGTTTCTGTGTAGGCTTATTTAAATGGGGGAAAAGATAAAGATGTATTTACCATTGCTACCGATGCTCCCATAAAGAAGACCATCGTTAGTTCAAACAAGATAGACACACAAGCAATGAACCTCCAATACAGGTCTGCAGTTCTACATTTCTGCAGTCTTGGTGTGGGCCTGGTAACGTTATGAGTGGTCAACCTTTGTTTGCTTCATGAAGTCTTCTTATTGGCTCAAATGGCTGCACATCACTTAACAGACATTATCACAATCTATTATTGTTGAAAATATGTTAAAAACATGTCCTTGCTATTGTTTTGCTAAGCACTAGCCAGGCCATGTGCTCTTTGAGTTATGGTCACCTTGGTTTCTTAGATTTGGCCCCCTCCCCTACCTTGGGAGGTGGATCTCCTTTCTCTCGTCAACTCTCTAATTTACTTTCTAAATAAACTATATTTTCTAATCTAAAAGAAAAGAAAAGAAAATGCTTCCTGTTTCCTTTCCTTCTCACATTAACTACTCTTCAAGATGGTGAAATAGTTAGACATACAATTTTAAAACTTCATTTCCTTTTTTCATATACAACCTGGTTATCACTATTTCCAGGCCTTTCATCATGCTATTTTGCCTACACAGTATATCTTTCATAACCCCTCTACCAGTGTGTCCATTAAAACCCTCTTATTATTCTCAGTCTTTCCTAACTCTCTTCATTCTTCAAGCTGAACACCAGTTTCTTAGAGTTCCATCAGTGCTCTACTAGGACAAAGTCAATGAAATATTAGTACAAAGAGTATGAAGAGTGACAGATTGTAGTGCAATAAGCCTATGCCTAAGCTCCACAAATTTTGCATGACTTATTAATAATGCACATTGAATCTCCTTGTTCATTTTAAACCATTATACAAAAATAAGAGACACACGATCCCAGTATCACTTCTTCAAGTCCCACAATCAGCATTCGGGGCTTGTTGTGTTTGTTTGAATGTATGCAGGTCTGCTGCTTTGCTTGCCTATATTTTTAGAGCTGTTAGGACTAAGCAACAATAATAACAACCATTATCTTCCACTTTTTGATGGTTTCTTCTGTCCCAGTTTCTGTGCTAATCATTTTTCACACATTATCCTAGTGAATCATTGAAATGGTGTTATTCAGCTGAGTTGATACAAGGGTTATTATTTCAATCAACTACATTAGGAAGCTAATAGAGAAAAGAAGTAGTAACGTGCCCTAGAGTTACTGGATGAATTTACTGGAGGATATAATCTCTAGTAAAAGTGGGATCAGAATATTGGCTTTAAAAACATGTAAAACTGATCTCAAATTCTTTCTCTACCCCTCACAAGCTGGGTTACCCTGGGTACATTCATTGATCACTTTGAGCTATATTTCTTCATCAATCAAATGATGTGATTGTGAATAATAAAGGAAATTATATAGAGAAAATACCAAAAAAAGCCTATCATACATTTGCTCAAATGTTATTTGTTTTCCCCTTTTCCCTCTAAATGAATTAGAAGTTTCTCAAGTCAAAAAACATCTTTATGACACTGGAGTACACCTAGTGTTTCTAGTATAATAATTTCACCATAAGGAATCAATAAATGATTTAAGGTTGGACAATAGACATTTATTATTACTAAGAAAAAATGTATTCATATACTATCCAATTTTAAAAAGTTTTTAAAAGATTCCTTTAAAAATTAGCTTTTAACTTTGTTTTCTTCCTATCTTTGAAGCCTGTCCATCAGTGAGACTCTACCATGAATATGAAAAGCAACAATTTAATACAAGCTAAGTCTGAAGACATGTTAAATGACTAAAGAGGAGAATCATGACCCAGCTAGTGACTTTTAGACTATTTTTTTAAATATAGGATCCAAAGAAAATAACAACATAAGAGCTAATCTGACTGCCTGACTCTTACTTTACTCATCGTGTAAGAGGGCAATGTGTAAGAGGTATGCATCTGTTAAGTATTTCTAGTGAAAGATCTAAGAGATACAAGTAAAAAATAAAAGAAGACATACATCTGTACTCCAATGAATTCATTGTCTAATAGAAAAGACATGTATCACCTAATGTGGTTTTGGTTTTTGTTGAGTTGGAGTCTTACTCTGTCGCCCAGACTGGAGTGCACTGCAGCCTCGACCCACTGGGCTCCAGTGATCCTTCCACCTCAGCCTTCTGAGTAGCCAGAATTACAGGTATGCACTACCATGCCCAGCTGATTTTTTATTTATTGTAGAGATGAAGTCTCACCAAGTTGCCCAAGCGGGTCTCGAACCCACAGCCTCAGGCAATCCACTCACCTCAGCCTCCCAAAGCACAGGATTACAGGCTGAGCCACCGAGCCCAGCTATAATGTGGTTTTTAAAAATAGTATAACCATACAACGAAAGAAGATGTTTACTAAGCTTGAAGGATCATAGAATCCGATACACATTTGAACTTGGCCTTGTGGAAGAGTACAAATTCACAAGGCAAAGAAGGAGACAAATGAATATTCCATACAGAGGAAATTGTAAGAACAAAGGCACAGATATGTGAAAAAATAAATTGCAATATTTTCAGAGAATGTCAAGAAATTCAATATGGTTAAAGGAAAAGGCAAATAAAGACATATAGTCAGAGAAAGAATGGAAAAGAAAATGCAGCTGGACTGTTAAGAGTCTTGACAGCCATGCTAAGAAAAAAAGACTCAAAGCAGAAGATTGAACTCTCCCATTTCAACTGTGAGAATATTTTCTATCTGCTATTTTGACACAGTTGTACACCAAATTCTTGAATCTTTGTTTTTAAATATATATAAGTATATAATAAAATGATCTTGACTTTTATGCCTGACACTAAAAATGAAAAATAATAAATACAAAATTTACAAAATCAGTTAGCCAATTGATAATGGTGATTACCTAGTAGATAGCATCAAATTAGAATAGAATTGATGATGGCTAAAATATTACACTCTGTAAAATTTGTTAGCAACTAAAAATTGATGGAAGAATAAAATTTTTTAAACTGTAATATATATCTGAATTTTTTTCTTCCCCAAATATTTTCACCTGCTAGAAATAATGGCCAGAAAAAAAATACAATGTCAAAAGTTAAATTTGTTAAATGTGATAAGAATAAAACTGGCCATAAAGAATAAGCAAAATATAAATAAATAAGGAAAGATAACACATCTGGGATATAAAAAACAGACCATTTTAGCCAGGAAGTTGTAATGTTAAGAATTAAATGGCAGATCAAACCAGGATTCTGAGGAAATTTACAACAGGCAAAAGTGTTTGATGATAACAAAAACTACGCCTTTTTCTGCCAGAAAATGACATAACAAAGAACTGTTTTTAGATAATTGATAGTTACAAGCATGCATTAAAGATCAAGACAGAAGTCATTGAACAGAGGTTATAGAAATAAGAGTCATCAGTTAAAAAGCTAGTACAAAAAATCATTATGAACACCTAAACTAGAATGGTCACATTTTGAGTGAAGAAAAATTCAAAAATTATTTTAAGAAATAAAAAAATAAACAAACAGAAACACAAATAAAAAGCTCAATTCCGTTCACAATAGCCACAAAAAAATGAAATACCTTGGCATCTTCCTAACCAGAGATGTGAAAAACCTTTACAATGAAAACTACAAAACACTGCTCAAAGAAATCAAAGATGACACAAACAAGTGGAAAAATATCCCATGCTCATGGATTGGAAGAATCAACATTGTGAAGATGTCCATCCCACCTAAGGCAATCTAGAGATTTAATGCAATACCCATCACATTACCAGCAACATTCTTCTCAGACCAGAAAAAACAATACAGGAATTCATATGGAAATACAAATGACCAAGAATAGCCAGAACAATTCTCAGCAAAAAAAAAAACAAAGCAGGCGGTATCACATTACTAGGCTTCAAACTTTACTGTAAAGCTACAATAGTCAAAACAGTTTGGTATTGGTAAAAAAACAGACATATAGACCAGTGGAATAGAATTGAGATTCCAGAAGCTAAACCTCAATTTCTCAACCAACGCATTTTCAACAAAGCCTCCACCACCTACCACTGGGGAGAGGAAAACCTATTTAGTAAATGGTGCTGGGAAAACTGGCTGACCACATGCAGAAGACTCAAACAAGACCCCTCTCTGTCCCTATACACAAAAATTAACTCTAAATGGATCAGAGACCTAAATGTAAAACCTCAAACCATAAGAACCTTAGAAAATTCAGGACACACCCTTATGGAAATTGGAACTGGCATTCAATTCCTGAACAAAACCCAAAACCCACAGGCCATAAGAGAGAAGATAGACAAGTGGGACCTCATTAAACTGACAAGCTTCTGCAAAGCCAAAGAAACCATCAAGAGAGCAGGGAGCCAGCCCACAGACTGGGAAAAAGTATTTGCCAACTCCAGGTCCAACAAAGGCTTAACATCTTGGATCTACAAGGAACTCAAAAGTACTGAAAAGAAAAAAACAAACAGCCCCATTATAAAGTGGGCAAAAGATATGAACAGACATTTCTCAAAGGAAGACATCCGAGCAGCCAACAGACACATGAAGAAATGTTCAACCTCACTAATCATCAAGGAGATGCAAATCAAAACCACACTGAGATACCACCTAACTCCAGTCAGAATGGCCATTATCAATAACTCAGAAAATAACAGTTGCTGGAGAGGGTGTGGTGAAAAGGGAACACTCCTACACTGTTGGTGGGAGTGCAAACTGGTGCAACCTCTGTGGAAAACAGTGTGGTGATTCCTAAAAGCTCTAAACATCAACCTCCCATATGACCCTGCAATCCCCCTACTGGGAATATACCCTGAAGAACTCAAATCACTCTACCAAAAAGATACTGCACACATATGTTTATCACAGCATTGTTCACAATAGCAAGACCCTGGAATCAACCATACTGTCCATCAAAAGAGGACTGGATTTTTAAAAATGTGGTACATATACGCAATGGAATACTATGCAGCCATAAAAAAGAACAAAATCATGAACTTTGCAGCAACCTGGATGGAACTAGAGTCAATAATACTGAGTGATCTCTCACAGAAACAAAGATCTGAGTATCACATGCTCTCACTCATATAGCGGACCTTGAACATCCACTGTAATACTATTTAAAAAAGGACTGGCAGTGGTGGGAAACTATGGGGGTGGAGAGGGAGGGAGATGGTATTAACAGTAGTCAATATCTGTCTGTGGATGGGGCGACACCCCTTAGCAACAAGGGTGCCTGAATGAAGCATATTTGTATACCTTACCCTAAACTGTACCCCACAATATCAAAATAAAAAATATTGATGTATAAAAAAAAGAAAAAAATTCATCCCACTAGGAAGAAGAGACTACCTCCACATCTAGAGCCTCTAAGTTATTATCACAGACAGCGACATCTCTTGGGAAGATGGACTATTAGGGACAAGGGACTGAATTCTATTCTTTTTTAAAAATAATAAAACAAACGAAGCAAAAAAAAAAAAAAAAAGAAATACAAAAAATTGCCCTCAAAGATTCATTCTATATAGGAAAAAAAAAGCTAAACAATACTTTTCTTGAAATATCTACATTTCACTAGAGATTTCAAAAAGGAAAGGGTAACCCACCATGTCTAATGACTCATTTGAAATAGACAGTGAAGACTGAGATGAAGTCACTGAATATAGTAACACAGGTCATTACTGAATTCAATAGAAAAAATGGAAATAAAACAGGGCAGAATAGAGAATGAATGGAAATTAAAGGCAAAAAGACAATGGATTTAGAATAGTTATTAGAAAATCACATGGATGAGGGAGATCCAGGAAGACTTCCCAAAAAATATCCATGTCTTGAATGAAGAGTAGAAATAAGACAAAGGGGAAAATGGTAAATTATACAACATTCTTGTATCTACTCAAAGTCTTGTTATTGCCTTTATGGTGAGAGAACTTAAAAGAGGAATAGAAGTTATACATTCATTAATAAGTCAAGCAGCTGGGCTGGGGCATCAGCATTGCCCACAGAGAAGGGAAAGTCTAGAGGAAGGGAAGACCTCAAACTAGTTTCCTCATGAAATACAACCAAGTGGTGATAACATCACTCTCCCAACTCTTCCAAAGTTGTGTGAGCCCTCAGTCCCTGCATTTAAAATTTCACATTTGAAATTCACAAAGTAAGTTCTATTCTCCTGCCCAAATGCTGACTGATACGCATGGTCTAAAGGAACTAGGATGGAATAACTTAAGGAGGCTAGAAATGGAGAAAAGACAGAGCAGTCAAAAACTGAACAGAATGAAGAATTTGTAATAGAAAGAGCACACGAAGTAGAATGACTTTTTTAAGAGAACAAATGACTCGTCCCTAGGAACAAACTGCTCATTGGAAATAAAGACTATTGGCAGCACGAAGTCATCTGCCGGAGGCAGCTGGGCAATGCACTGAGCTTCCAAAGTGAAAGAGGCATGCAAAGGATCTCTGAGGGGAAGTGGGAGGAGACTGGGTCAAGTGGATAACGGATAGTTCAGATCCATGATTAGGAAGTAGAACTCTCTTATGCCACCCCCACCAAAAAAAGAATTGAGCACCTCATACTTTAGAAATGACTTTTCCACCTACTTAAATACCCTATTCAAATCCTAGCACCAGAAACATAAAATACTATGTTGCCACCCACATAAATATATTTCTGTGAATCATACAAAAAAAGCATACTTTTCCCTTCCAAACACATAACTCCCATTAAAATAAGTGCATGCTTTTATACACCTGTCAGAGAAAGATTATAGACACTGTCAGTAAAGGTCACTTGAGTCCATTTCTTCTAGGAAGGAGCATGACTATGAATGCAAATTAAAAGTGCACTAAAAATAGTGTTGTAAGGTAAGCGTACCAAGTTTCTCTAATCCTCTCACATAAGGCTAGCAGTCGAGGGAAAAAAAAATCATATCTTATTTTAATCAAGTACATATCCTCCAAGGACGACTACATGTTGTAAGCTTGTAAGTTTTGATTCCCTTAGAAAATATCATTTAGATTTTTTTTTTAAATTATAGGTTAACTCAGTGGTTCCCAAACTTGTCATCACATCAGAATCAAGTGGGATCTTTTGAAAATTTCAAATCCCAGAGCAATTACATGAGAATTTCCTAGGGTGGGGCACAGACCTCATTATTTTTTGAAGCTTTCTAGGTGAGTCCAATGTGCAGACGTGTTGGAAACCAGTGCCTTAAGACAGTACTCCTTAAAGGAAAGTTGATTCGCCTTTAAGAGCAGTGGTTCATAGACTTTGCTACACTTTCAGAGTTCTGGAAATTCCCAGACCCTGGCTGCACCCCAAACCAATTAAATTACACTCTTTGGGGGGTGGGAAGGAACCAGCCATCAACATTCTTTAAAGTTCAGGATGCACAGTCAAGTTTGAGAACAGTGCTTTAAACTAGAGGATGACTTGTAATACTAATTAAGACCATTAGATGTCTAGAAAAATAACTTCATTGCTACAATAAAACTTCTTTTTAAAACTCTTCCCCCCAAAAAAGAAGAAAGAAAAGAGCAAAAATGTGTCTGATGTTATGTAACAACAATGATTCTTTAGTAAATAGACCAGCCATTATGTTAACTACAGAAGAAGCAGGAGAAGCTCATGCAAGACAAAACCAAGAAAAGAAATATAACCTCTTGTCATTTAAAGATGTATGATTGAATCTTTCACTCTTTATATAATTAATAGAATATATTCCTGTTCTAGTCACCACTCCTGTCAAATGTAAAAGTCTAAAAACCCTATAAAAGAAGGAATTTTCATGGTAGAAAAAGTTTTCCAAATACTCGTATACATAGATATGAATGATTTTGAAGCAAGGAAAGGTCATCTCTTATCTCTTATTCCCATTATAATCAGTATTTTATGGCCACTCTGGTTCTGTTGAAAATTAGCTTGGTACAAAAAAAATGTATATTACAACTCAAACACAACCAAAGGAGTGGCTGAATTAAGATGACTTGATGGGCTGTTCCAGTAAGATGGCAATGGCATAGGTGGATTTGCAAGATTCTCCGAATGTGAGTTCCCAAAAAGACTCTTACTTTTCTTTCCACAACCCGCTGCCCACCGCCAGTCACACTGGTCTGAAGCCCAGGGACCTTCAGTCCTACACAGGGCCGGATATTGTGACCCTGGCTGCTGTTGCTCCACTGTACGTGACTCCCACCCACATGGGAGTCCAAGGGTCTCGGCTCCCTCCCTGACTACATCATCTCACCCAGCACCCAGCACCAAGCTGCCGGTCACCCAGGGAGGCTCTGGGCGCCCACCCCTCAGAAATACCAGTCCCATTTCTGACTGAAGTACCCTGTGAGGGGCCCAGGGCCACTCTCGCAGCTCACCGCCTGCCCTTTGGAGCTTTGGAGCTCTGGGCCTACCCTGGCTGAGGCATGCAGCGCGCGACCCATGCTTGTGTACATGAACAGCATATCTTAAGGAGGTGCTGATCGGAGGTTCTCAGTTCTAAAGGGGGAACTCCCGACCCCCTCTTCCACCTCAGCCCACTGGTGGCACCCTGGATCCAGCGCCCAGCTGTGCAGCTGATCCCCGGTGCTTCCCACCACCACAGTCCATCGTAGTAGATGGCCTAGGAACCCAGATAAGCGGAGAGAAAAGATCCGCGAAAGTGAAGCTGCCACCTCGGTCATTCTCCAGGCAGAGATTCACATTGCCCCGCCCACCTATCAGCAGCCTCCACCTCAGTTCCTAAGGTAACTACGCTAAACAGGAGACAAAGCTCCTCCCCTACCTGAATCAGACAAAGGCAACTAAGCCTCGCAGACCTCCCAGGCAGCAAGCTAAAAAAAACAAACCCAAGCTGCGAGTAAATCTAGCTGCCTGCATCGAAAACTAAGGGGAGAGGCTGGAGATCAGAGCTGAAAAGACTTTAGACACTCAGGAAAGATTCCAAAGCTAGTCTGATTTCTTATTTTGACTTTTGATTTTATCATTTTGACTGTTTGTTCTGCTCGCTTTTGTTTGCTTTCTGACTTACACTTCTGTTTCATGATTTCATTGGTCTGTCTCTGTGTAGCTACCAGAATTCTTTATGGAATTTTGCTCACGTGTTTTTTTCACTTCTGTCCAGCCTTATGTCTCTTTTTCACCTGTTAGTTGGTATGTATGTCTGTTTTCCCCTCTCACTTTCCTCTCTTTCTAACTTCCTATTGACCCCCCTTCCTCCATTATTTTCCTATTTTGTACCTCCTTTTGATCCAGGGACCAAACCTACATACCGCTGCACAGACAGATTGCAAGGCAGTGGGAAATAGGTTCCAGTGTGCTCATACACCTGTTGGTGGATGCTGGAATCAGCATACAGATTCTGAATCACAGCTTCGCCCTTAATTAAACCTCAAAACTGCAAAAAGTACAGCCCACAGTCCACACTCCAACCTCAAAAGTGATCAAAGCCAGAGGACCCTCATAAGGAAGAACAGGAGATTGCACAAGTAAAACAAAAGCAACCCCACCTTCCCTGAAAAACAGAATTAAAGAAGGGGAGGGAAAGGGGGAGAGAGAGAAAAATCTACACAAATGAAGAAAAATCAAAAGAAGAATATGGGTCTCTCCCAGACCCCTGAGAGGACAGACACTGAGAAAACTGACGTCGGAATTCAAACAATGAAGAGTCCCCAGAGTGACTGGTCCCAAACTACAAACCTAGATATCAGGACATTAATGGAGAGATTAAAAAGAATTGAGGAGATCCTTAACTGTACCCCACAGTATCATAATAAAAAATATTGTTTATAACAAAAAAGATGATTTGATGATATCACTTTTAAGTGTTTAGTAAATCTTCACTTTTATATAAATATATTCCAATGGAAGTTTTAAGTATCATTTAAAACAGATTTTGTAAAGTATAATTAGATGCATTGTTCATTGGGAAGACACATTAAAAGTGCAATTCACATGGCCACAGTAGCACTGCCACCCAGGGACAGCTGACTTTTTGCACAACATTCACGGCCGACTGCAATCCAGTCTCCACAGTGCATGTCATTGGAGACTTGCAGGGATACTAGTATCTGAATTATTAATCAGTGCCATTTTCTTTGGTGGAAAAAGCTGTGTGCTACATAAATGATGGGAAAGAGAAGGTCTTCTCTTCTTTTAACTATTGCAAATTGACTGCTTGTTTTCACCAGTTCATCTAAGTATCAGCAGGGCAGGTACTGCCAACTGACAGTATATGACAAATTAGTGACAAACTTTCATGCAGACAATCACTTTGGGAGGATTTAGTCATGGTACCAAGTGAAAACCTCTGGATCAAAGCCAGAGATTGGATGAACCAACCAATTTTTTAATTGTATTTATTTAAAGTATACAAGATGTTTCAGTATACATATTCTTGGTGAAATGATTGCTAATGTCCAGTCAATTCACATATCTCATCATCTCACATAATTACCTTTTGTGTGTGTTAAGAGTACATAAAATCTACTCTTTCCACAAACAGCAAGTATACAACACAATATTACTAACTGTAGTCCTTATGTTCTACACTGGATATCTAGACTTAATCATTGACCTAAGACAACTGCAACTTTGTACCCTTTGATCTATACCTCCTCATTCCTCCCCCTTCCACCTCCTCCACTGCACTTCTTGGAACCATCATTTTACTCTCTATGACTATATATTCTACTTTTTTTTTTAGATTCCACATAGTGAAATCATGCAGTATTTTTCTTTCTGTTCTCTTGCTTATTTCACTTAGCATGATGTCCTCCAGAGTCATCCATGTTTTCACAAGTAACAGAATCTCCTTCTCAAGGTTGAATAACATTTCTTTGTGTGTGTGTGTGTGTGTGTGTGTGTGTGTGTGTGTGTGTGTATCCCAATTTCTTTATTCATTCATTCATTGACAGACACTTAGATTCTTTCCATATCTCAGTTATTGTGAATAACGCTGCAATAAACATAAGCGCACACATTTTTAAATTATCCTCACAGTTTCTAACATAGAGGTAAGTGCAATTCTAGCTATTGGTAGTCTTACCCTGAAAAGTCAAGAGGGAATCATTTGATTCCTTTTGAAGATGTTGGTTACGGCATAAGCTTTCAGTTATAAGATAAATAAATCCTGGAGACCTAAGGTACAGAATGATGGCTATAGTTAACATCAATGTTTCATGTACTTGAAATTTTCTAAGAGAGCAGATCTCAGGAGTTCCCAGCACCACACAAACACACACAACACACACACACACAAAAAAAACTATGATAATGATTGATATGTTAATTAGCTTACCCAGAGGAACTCAAATCAGTCTATGTAAAACATGCAGACACACGTATATTTATTGAGCATTGTTCACAATAGCAGAAACATGGAAGCAAACATGCTTCCCATCAAAAGCGGACTGGATTTTTAACAAGTGGTACATGTACAGGATGGAATATTACACAATCATAAATAAGGACAAAATCATAAACTTCACAGCAACTTGAATGGACTTAGAATCTATAATACTGAGTGATCTATCACAGAAACAAAGAACTGAGCATCACATGCTCTTATTCATAAGAGGATCTTGAACAAATATCTAAATACTATAAGAAAAGGATAGGCAGCAGTGGGAAACTGCTGAGGGGTGGTGGGAGAAGTGGGATTGGCAGTAGTGGGAATCTGCCGGGGGACTAGGGGGGAGGGGCAAACCTCATCAACAAGGATACCTGCATAGTGAATATTTATATACCTAACTCTGAATTGTACCCACATCTTTAAAATAAAAATTTTTTTTAAATACACAATTTTTGTCAATCGTACCTCAATAAAGCTAGAGATAAAAAAGAGAACATCATTTTATCATATGATATGATTAGATAACTCTAACCTAAATTTTAGGCCAACCTTTAAAAATCACTTTTCCAATTGGCAGTAGTGGGAAATAGCCAGGAGGGGGCCGGGGATACAGGATTGGCAGTAGTGGGAATCTACCTGGGGAATGGGGGGCACACTTCATCAACAGGGGTACCTGCATAATGAACATTTGTATATCTAACCCTGAACTGTACCCCACACCTTTAAAATAAAAACAATTAAAAGTTAAACAAAATCACTTTTTCCTTCTTCCTCAGCTGGAATCACTAGTAGATGAAGAAGTCAACCATGATACATTTAGCCTTTTCATCTTCTTTGCTGAGCCACTAGTGGACTCATTAGCTACCCAATCAAAAGGTGATACATTTCCTCCCAGCAACCTATGTTGTCATAAGACACTTCCCCCATCCTGGTAGAACCCATCATCAGTTCAGCCTGAGATTTTGTTCTCCTTTCAGTAAATGAGGAGAACCCCCCAAAAATCCAGAATTTGTTCATTAGAAATTGTGTAATTATTCTCACATGTTTAAACTTCAGTCACCTTCAAAGTGCTCCCCGTTTGATGCAATAAACCTATTGAGATACTTTTTTCACTGCTCAAAACAATTTTTGAACTCATCCATCTTGATGCCTTTTAATGCTTCTACTGTTTTCTGTTGCACCTCTTCCACATCAGCAAAATGCTTCCCTTGGAGAACACATTTCATCCAGGGAAACAAACAAACAAAAAAAGTAACTCAGGCAAAATTGGGTGAATAGGGAGGGTGGGGCAAGGGGGTCATGTCATTTCTGGTCAAAAACTACTGAACACTTAGTGTGGTGTCAGATGCGTTATCATGGTGGAAGAACCAGCAACCTGTTTGCCACAACTCAGAATATTTCTTCTGCAAATCATAATGCAATCTCAAGATAAAAACTTTGGTTAACTGAAGGAACAAATTTCGAGCGTACTACATGGGGCCCAACCTCCAAAAGATAATTCTGGTTTCTGGGGGGGGGTCCTCTTCATGTATCTACTAGTTGATAAACAATATATTCTGATATTTCTAGTAGAACAGATATCACAGCACATGCATGATTTTGAAAATAAAAAACAGAAAAACCATTTTATAATGGATTCCTAGCAAGTAAAAAGAAACACAAAAAAATCTAAATAAACTTTTACTTTTAATCTGGCCAGCAATGATTATTTAAATCCAAACATTGTAGAGAAAAGGAGATAATTTAAAAACCATTCTTTCAAAGCACACAACATTTTGCAATTTTTATATGAATTTGTATTATAAGCTACATATACTTTAACCCCAATGAAAGACTCAAGTACACTTTTTAAAATCTAAGCCTCATTAAATGGCTGATGTTATGAGCATTTCAATTCTCCTCTTAGCAAGATCTTCTGACAAATAAAATATTTTCATCTCCAAATCTTAAAATGGTTCCAAATTGCTAACATTCAATAAGCACTTTTAAAATTAATTATCTCCTTCCCTGAAAGACAGTCTATGCTTTTCACATTCACACTAGAAATGTTAAAAAGGGTCTAGCAAAATATGAAACAAAGATGCCTTATTGTTTGACTTTCCCATTCAACCTTGTTCACCAAGTGTGCACTCAATGTCATGGCTTCCAGTGCTAAATCCAGACAATAGATGCCTTCCCGAAACCTCTTCTTTAATGAAATGCATTCAGTAACCGTATACATGGTTTCTACAAAGAATTAAATTGTCGTACAGTTGGTAGAACCATGAAGTAAAATTTCCACTCTTTTAAAAAGACTCACTTTCTTCTGGTTGCTTTCATTTCATCTACAGGTCTTTGTAGCTTCCTAGAGTGTAAAACTATTCTTTCCCTTTGTGACTTTCACAGTAAGACAAATCAATGCAAAACAGCCACTTTTGCGAACACTGGTCTTTCTTTCAGTCAGGCTCTCACGGTGCAAGCATAGTCGTGTCCACATTCTTCTAATCAGTTTTCAAACAGCCTTTGATTGTGAGGGGAAGGAAATGAGAACCAAACAGGAAAGGAAGGCAATCATTCCATTGATTTCAGTAGATTAAGGTTTTGCTTTTCATGTAGCTTAAGAATTCCTTTTATAAAAACCATAAAAACAGCCGGGCTCGGTGGCTCAGCCTGTAATCCCGCACCTTTGGGAGGCTGAGGTGAGTGGATTGCCTGAGCCTGCGGGTTCAAGACCCACCTGGGCAACTTGGCAAGACCCCATCTCTACAATAAATCAAAAATTAGCTGGGCATGGTAGCGCGTGCCTGTAGTTCCAGCTACTTGGAAGGCTGAGCGGAAGGATCGACAGAGCCCAGCAGGTCGAGGCTGCAGTGGCCGGAAGTGGCCACTGCACTCCAGTCTGGGTGACAGAGTGAGACTCCAACTCAAAAAAAAAAAAAAAAAACATAAAAACACCCTCACAACATTGTCCATGATAAAGAAGCTTAGAACCAGCATTTCCCAGGTTTTGCTTAGTGATGAATATTTAATGAGCTGTGTGATTTGAGGCAAGTTCCCTAGCGCCTCTGTGTCACATGTTCCCATATGTAAATGCATAGTAATATAACCTCTTTCGATAGGAGATGTGTGGATTAAAAGGCATAATGTGTATAAACACTTAAGTCATCTGAGTAATTGTTCACTAAAATTAAATCCTGTTTTGGAAGCGGAATTTAATGAAGATCTCCACAAGACCCTAACATCCTCTACAAACATCTTCTAAAATAAATTTGGCAAATCAAATATTCTCATCAGCATTTATCATATACAACATACCCCACATTCTCATCTATGAGAAAGAAAGGAGGATCAGCAGACATCTACGTCAGACAGAAGTACTATGCAGGATGAAGAAGAAACAGCCCATGAGAACCACACACATTGGAGCTGGATTTCCTGGTAGTGCTCAGTAGCTCTTACCACTGAGGGCACCTTGGTTTCACCTGAAGAGTACTGAGTCTAGCTAGAAAAAAACGCAGATTTTGGGGCCTCAACCTAGATCTCCTGAATTAGAACCTCTGGCTTCTGGAGGCACAGGAACCAATAAATTGACATTTGGCAAGACATCCTTCCCAGGCTCAAAGTCCACTTGCCGCCTTGGTACCCTACTTCAAGAAACTGCAGGAATTGACTCTTGCCAATGTTGCCTACATTTGCATTGTTTTTGTTTTTTATATATAAATATTTCAACTATTCAATTATATATATATTTATATATAAATATTTCAATGTTTTGTTAAAAAATAAGGATGCCTTTAAAATTTTTTTTTATTTTAAAGATAGTGGGGTACAATTCAGGGTTAGTGCACTGCTTTTCAAGCCATGCGTACATGGAGATAATCAATATTTCCTCAATTAATTATTGTAGTCACAATTGACTCCCAATCAGAAAACCCATGAGCCTAGTTCTCCAGTAACCAGAAAAGGGTATGAAATTCATTTTCACAGGAGGATGCACTTTGTTTCTTCAGTGCTAAACTATAATACATAATAATGTGAAACGAAATGGTATTTGCCATTTTCCTACAGATAACCTGATGTTACTCTCTTTTGTTATCCAATGAATTACCATTACAATGAATTCTGGTCAAACAAACTCCCCCAAATACCACAGCTACTTTGTAATTGTGCAGTACGTTGTCTAATTATCCTGCCACTGCATAGCACTTTCCACATAATTAGGTAAATAGTAATTATCCTGTGAGGAACCAATAACTAAGTGGAATTGGTGTATGATAAGATGAATCACAATCTTGCTGGGTAAACACAGGAAGGAGATCTTCAACAAAGGCTTTAAAACTAAGCCACTGGAGAGCATCTCAAAGGTCATGGGTTTTAGATCACGTCACATCAATACAAATGGAACAAAGAGAAAAAGGTTAGTGAAATGGTGGTCCTTCTACCTCTTCATCATTTCAGATCCTAAAGTTGGTCTCATAAGTTTACTCTTTCACATTAGAAGGGATAAGGTATAGAAAGAGCGGGAAGAAAGTAGGGTATATTTTAGCAACCCACTGAAGCATCGCCTATAACATGTCCTGAATTGGAACAAGTGGCATTCGCACTGAAAAAGGAAGAAGAGTTGATAAGGACAGAGTTAAGAAAAAATAAGTGAACAGAAAAAATAAAAGGGAAGAAAGAAAAAGAAAGGAAATAGATGCTGGACACTACTAAATAGGGAGAGAGGGAAATAAGTGACACACTGGATTCCATGACCACTACCGGGGGGGAAAGAGCTCGCTAGAAGCCCAAGTGTCACCTGCATGCAATTTGCTTATGTAGTAAATTCTCACATGTCCTCCACAACTCTAAAATACAAATAAAATAAAAATGAAAATATATTTTAAAAAGAAAAAGAAAAGCAACAGCTGTTGCTGTGGATGCAGAGAAAAGGGAACACTTCTACACTGTGGTAGGAATGCAAGCTAGTTCAACCTCTATGAAAAGCAATGTGGTGATTCCCAAAAGAACTAAAAATTGACCTTCCCTACAATCCAACAATCCTTCTCCTGGGAATATGCCTAGAAAAAACATATATTGTTTCTACAAAAAAGACATCTGCTCTTGTTTATAGCCACACTATTCACAGTATCAAAAACATGAAACCAACACTATTGCCCATCAAAAGGAGACTGGATAAAGAAAATGTGGTACATATACATGATGGAGTATTGTGCAGCCATAAAGAAGAACAAAATCATGGACTTCATAGCAAATTGGATGGAGTTAGAGACCATCACACTTAATGATCTATCGTAGAAATAAAGAACTGAATACCACATATTCTCACTTATAAATGGGACCTGAACATTAATCACATTAGCATAAGGAAGGAATCAGCAGTTGCTGGACACTGCTGGGAGGTGGAGAAGGAGCATATAACAACACGAAGGGTACCTGGTACCAAACCAGGGAAAGTAAGGGTCAGCTGGAGGCCCAAACTTCACCTGCATGCAGTCAACTTGTATAGTTCATCCTTACTTATGCCCCATGTCTCTATAATAAAATAAATTTTTTAAAAAATCAATCTTAAAGAGAAAAACACTACTGCCTCAGAGTTGGCACCCAGCATCACCCCTCCCCCATGGCAGCCCTGTCACTACAGTACAGTCACCTAGAAGGAGATCAGTCAGTGAAAGATGCAGACATAGACAACTAGACTGGAAAAGAAGCCTTCACAAAGGAAGTACCATGGAAAGAAAAAAAGAAACAAGTAAAAATTAACAACTCTCTGTGTTCACCGCTGACCCCATATTCCTTAGGCAAGGCTTGCAAACACTGTGTCCTATATAAGTACCCTTTAAATGCCACATGATTAGAAGCATGACTGTTTCTGCTTATTTTTTTAATTTAGGGTTTTGTTTTTGTTTTTGTTTTTTACGTAGATCATCTTTAAAGTGTAGTTCATGCTCATGAATTGTTTAGAATGATCCACAGTACTCTTTTCCCCATAGGAATATAGTCCCAAAATCACAATATAAGGAAATCAGAAAACATTTCTCGATTTCCAAATAATAGACCTATGGGAACTTTCCTTCATCTTCTGAATCACAGGTGCAAGGAGGTGAGTTTATCATATGTCTTAGTCCGTAGCCCAGGGTCATCATGGTCAAGTTCCTCCCTTGTTTAATTTCCAGTTTACTCCTAATTCTCTTTTATCTCATAGACCAGCTTTCCTAGTTGCTCGCTATATGTTTTTAAAGATGCCCAAGTCTTTATAAAAATAAGTTCACATGAATGTGTTTAATTTCTTTAAGCAGTATTAGAGTATGTGTCTTGTTGCTTTTTTTTAAATTTTCTTAACTCACGTCCTTAATATCCATCCAGGTTCTTAATATCGATCCATGTTGCTCTCTTTATATCTAGTTTGCTGTCTGCAAGTGTCCCATGTGAAGCTCGCATCTTCCACACTTTACCTCCCCAGTCCCTTCAGTATGGTTATTTTTGTTGTCCTCAGTTCTCAAGCACTACTCCCAGTAACACGAAAATAGATGGATGAGAGAGAAAGGTCATCCTCTAACATACGCCTTGACCTTTGTGAGAATTTCCAATATGGCATACCTAGGCTTGAGATGAGCAGTCATAGAGAAAATGTTGACTTCATTTCACCAAATGCTACCAGATTGCTTTCCAAAACAACTATATTCCTGCCAACGAGTGGGAGCCAAGAAAATATTTTTTTTTAATTTAATTTTTTTTAATTCTGCACCAGTTACTTTTCATATATTCAAGAGTTCCTTAATTACCTTCACCCCACAGATCCATAGTCTATTCAAATTTAGTTTAGTTTCATTTAAAAAGGAAAAAAAAGCTTATTTCAGAAAGTACAAGGTCAACAACTGGAACATAATTTGAATGGAAAAGTAGATAAAAGATGCTATATTTTTAAAAGGTTCAGCCATGAAGTAGACTATTGGGATGCTAAAAAGCTTTATAATGCTGGAATATGATACATTCTCTATGAAACATTCTGTTTTTCCTTTACAATATCTTACACCTCCCATAAATTATCTCTCCCGTATACACCTATAGGATCCAAAATGATACCCTTAGGACAGAAACTGCAGAAGCTCCCATTCAGTTTACCACTGACTCAGAAAATAGAAGTACTTTCTCCAATTTTCTCAAAACAATGAAAAACCAGGAAGCGGTGGAATTCTAGGCCCTCAGCACCTAAGATTATCCATCAGCACCCTTGAAATCAATTTGGAGCCCCCACACTTTAAGAATCAGGGAAGTCAGGGCAATGTCTTGCTCTGAGGCTGAAAATAAGCTTAACAGCCACTACTGAACAAATCAAGCTATGGCCTCAAGTCTTACTCTATGATCTCAGGCTTACTCATTTTCGTTGGTACTTATTCGTTATCATTGCTGTTCTATGGCCACACCAAACATCCTGGAGACTCATGCTATTCACTCTGCCTTGGACACCCTATTACCATATATCCACATTGCTCATTCCGAAACAGGTTAGCCAGTGATTCTTAGAGATAGATAGATGAGTTTCCTGCAGGCAGGTCTAAATTAAAATAGGGTAAGCATTCAGATATCTTTCTTGTTCATACACAACTTTCATCCGACCCACCGGGCATATCAGAGCTGACCACCTTGCCAGCTGGAATGTGGATCTACAAATATACACTAAATCACAGAAACAATAGGGAATTATCAAAGACTCAGACATGATGTTCTTTAAAAAAAGAAAAAAAAAGCCCAAATCTAGTGAGACAGTAACTTTCATTATTTAGAAGGTCCTTGTGACCTCCAAAGTTTGAGAGATGATCATCAAAACTTGTGACCAGATACTTGCAGCCCTTCGCTCTTAGTTCAGGGTTTGTGTAATTATTGTCATAAAAGTATATCTAGCTTCTTGTCAAAGACAAGCATGCATCCTTCCTCTTAAGGCATCCATGCTTTTCCTCAAGCATGCCCTTTTTCTTTCTAATCAATTCTTTCTTAAACTATACTTTGGACTCACCCTGAAATTCTTTTCTGTGACAAAACAGAGAACCCACAGAGCAGCACACTACACCCCACCCACCACCATCACTATGGCTTAATTCCCAGTCTTGTTCAAGTGTCAATTTAGCAGAGGGAACTCCCCTCCCACCCTATGAAGTGCTATGCCTCACACACTCATACACAAACACACATTTTACCATCAATCTCTATACCCTAAGTCTGCTATGTGATTCTTCAAAATACCACGTGTGTCTTCCCACTAGAGTGTAGGCATAGTAAAAGCAAGGATTTTGTTTATTTTGCACATGGCACTCTCGTCAGTATGTGCAATGGTGCCTAGCACAAAGAAGGTACTCAAATATTTGTGGAACAAATCAATTTATATTGCAATGGATGCTGAAGATACAGTAATGGACAAGAATCTAGTCCCTGTCTTCATGAAACTTATACTCTTGCAGGGATACAGACAAGAAGACTGCAGAATTTTCAGGAGAATTCAGGACTTCTGATTAAGGCAACTCTCCATTATTCCACACTGAACAATCTACAAAAGATGGGACTCAATTATTTAGGGGCAGCTAAGAGGAGATATATGTGAACAGAAGACTGCAAAAGCTGGATTGCTTGCCTTTTTCCCTAATATGTTTCTAAATTCTTTGTGCTTTTTTTACAGACCCATTCAGACTACAGGCCACAAAAGAAGTAGTTAGGAGGACTCTTCACAGACTTGCGTTATTCTTAAGAGCATTTTTAGTTTTACTTTTTATACATGGGATTTTAAGTAAATTATTGCAGTAGTAATTTAATTGACATTCATAAATGTACACTGAATATAACTGCATGTATAGTTTAACAATGGGTACAGCAACGGACAACTGGAAATGTTTCAGTAGTTATATAATATGTCCTTATGGAGTTGTGATGCTGATTTTCTAACAGAATGAAAGCAGTTACCTACCAAATCTTATTAGAATTATAACTGTGTTCTATTAGCAAGCTAGTTCAAAAATAAAACTTCTGTCCCTATGCATTGCAATAGGAGTCAACATTCTACTTTATATTTCATACCAGACGCTCCTTGACTAAACTTGAGGAAAGTGAAAGGAACTAAAGTTTTAAACTAGAATCTAATTGAGCGAGAGGGAGACGGTAAAAGTAGCTTTGAATGTGAAGTTGGGCTGACCGTGCAATTTACCCTCTAAAAGCCCATGTCATTTCTGTTGACTGGCCATGCTGTTTGACACAAAAGAAATCCAAACAGATGAATTCCTGCACTGAGAGCATAGGGACTCATGCCTCAGGATTAGGGGGAACACTGGGCTCATTTTGACTTACATAATATGTCCTAAATATGGCTGGAAAAGGAACATAGCAAAATTCTGCAAATAATGTTCACTGGAAGTATATTTTGTCCTGTTTATACTTTAGGTCCTGGGAACCATAAAGGAAAACGGGTTGGTTAAGCAGCATAGTCTTCTAGTCTTAAACTTCTGAGAGGAGGAAAAAAATATCAGCTTGCTATACACAGTTTATAATTTTGTAATACACTAAATTGTTACAGGCATGCTGTATAGTTATTAGGAAGTTATTTTTAAAGTCTCAATTGAAATGAGCTCTGGTGGGTAGGAATTGAATTCTCAGATCTGTACTATTTACTTATGAGTCACAAATCTCCCCTCTTCAGAGACACAATATAAGCATATTAGACCAAAAGCATAAAAATTTGTGAAGAAGAAAATAAACAAGTTACCAGTGCCTTCCACTTCAGAAGTTTTCTAATTTCTCTAACTTGCTGATAGCATGTTTCCCTTTCTCCTTGTTGCTCCTGTTTTGAAATAAGGACAATGAATTCTGTTGTACCTATTTCCACTGATATATGATTTCCTGAACTATCAAATGAGTTTTTTTTTCTTTTGAAGATTAAGAAGTTGAGGCTGGACACAGCAGTGTATGCCTGTAATCCCCAGCACTATGAAGGATCACTTGAGGCCAGGAGTTTGATACCAGTCTGGGCAACATAGTGAGAGCCCCCTCGCTGCAAAATATTTAAAAATTATTTGGACATGGTGGCATGCACCTTAGTCCCAGATACTAAAGAGGCAAAGGTGGGAGGGTCGCTTGAGCCCAAGAGTTCAAGGCTGCAATGATCTATCATCACACCACTGCACTCCAGCCTGGGTGACAAAGCAAGACCTTGTCGGAAGGAGGGATGGAAGGCAGGAAGGCAGGAAGGCAGGAGGGAGGGAAGGAAGGAAGGAAGGAAGGAAGGAAGGAAGGAAGGAAGGAAGGGAGGGAGGGAGGGAGGGAGGGAGGGAGGGAGGGAGGGAGGGAGGGGAGAAAGAGAGGGAGGGAAAGAGGAGAGAGGAGGGGAGGGAAAAGAAGAGGGGAGGAGGAGGAGAGGTAAGGAGAGGAGAGGAAAGAAGAGAAAGAAGTTGTATTATGAGATGCAAAGTGACTTTCTAATTACTATATTCCACAGGTCTGCATAGTTCCTGGTTTTGTTTCATTTTTGAATGGAGCACGTATCAATAATCACAAACTTGGACCACTCAGATACTCTACAACCTGCCACTTAGCTCAGCCCACACCCATCACCCTTGGATACCATTTTGCCTCTGGTATCCAATGGCTTCCCATGGTGACCACTAAATAAACCACACACACAGGGTGGCTCTGTGATACACCATCTTTTGTATCATGTTCAGTGTATTTGCTAAGTAAAAAAGAATGACAGAACCTAGTCAAACAATATAAGTTTTAAGAAAAGGTCTGTTACTTATTGGCCATGAGACCTGGTTTGAGAACATCACTTAATCTCTTCAATATCAAAACTCACCTTGCCTTCCCAATAAGACTAATTGTGTCAAGTTATAAAAGGTGTCATGGAATGAAAAAATGTGCATGCTTGTATATACATTTTGTTTTCTATGCTTGAAACTAAAATAATTCATATTTCAAGACTTACATGAGAATATGATATCACATAAGAAGGCTTTGACAGAACCAAAATTAGGGAGAGGACAAAAAGATATTCCAGGTCAAAGGCTCACAGTCTTCAGTGCTGAAGGCATGATCTGCTGATGATTCTCTTGGTCAAGAAAATGAACTCCAGCTGACCCAGATCATGGGGAATTATTTAAAATGGAAGATAAAAATTATTTTTTATCTTATCTAGCCAAATTCCCTCCTCCAAATATAAATAAAGTCATTAAAATCAAAATTGTGCTATAATTTTAAGTATCCAATGCTGTAAGTGGGGAAAGAAAATATCGGTTTTTTTTTTTCTTTTTGAAATTCCAAGAAAGCAAGCTTGCAGTACAATCTGAAGATTCTCGTTAGTGCAGCAGGCTCCACAACTCATAAATCATAATGTGCTTCCTTGAAGCATCCTCTTTACATGTAGCTGAATTAAAAAAGCAATAAGGGGTAAGAAAAAGTATCATTGGTTTCTGTTAGAAAGAGTGCTATATCTATATATCTCTGCCTGCTTTTCAGGTCGGTAATCCATCAAGTTTCAGTACAAAGAAATAAATGGTTCTGGTCAACTCATCACTGAGAAAATGTGCTAATGTACTTCTCTCTGGGTCTGGGTGCCATGACTGCAAAACCTGCGTATTAAGTACAATTTGTGTTTTGGTCTTGTTCAGAATGAAGATTGCCTTTGTTAAAAATAAAAAATAAAAAACTCGCAGGAAATATCATCCCCTTCAAGCTGCTAAACTGCCAAGAGACCCAGAAAGTCTGCAGTCTTCCTGAACAATGGCTAAAAGTTGTACATCCAAGAACACAATAATATCTAAACCAAAAATAGGCTCATTAAAAAGAACTCAAATTATTTGGGCTGCTCCTCTTTAAATGCACAGATTTGGTAAATTAAATAATAACATAGCATCGTACAAAGGGTCTTTTTTGTGGAAAGAAGTTAATGGACAAAAAGATGTTGCCCCATGACAGAGTGGACTCAGGAAGCTCAAGAGGAAAACCTGCTGCTGTAAATCACCCGGTTTAAATAGAGGCTCTTGGCAAATGTTTGTTAAGGCAAATTAAAATCAATAAATTTCCCAAAGGCTTAAATCACATAAAATCAATGAGAGATTATAAAGTAACATCACAATAAATTAGTGTTCAATTAATATTCTTCCAGGGGAGACAAACTGGTGCTTCTGATACATACAGCTGATCAGGGCCAGGATGAAAGTTGTCTCAAGTGTGTCCACACTGTGGAGGGTGCCATGGGATGCCATCATGGCCCAATCCTGAGATCCAGACTGAACTTAGCACCCTACTTCACAGATCTCAATGGGGACAGGAAGGGGCTGTCTAGGGAAAATTGTGTTGTCGGTGGTTAATTTCTCATATATGATATACACACACTTAACTCCTCAATAGAACTTGAAGTATTTCAAAAAGTAGACAGTAAAATAGATTAAATGTATTCTAAAGTGCTCCAAGATTTGAAACCTAGAGAATAATCTCATAATACTAAGATACATAAAACCGCTAAGTTAAAAAAAAATTAAAAGGGGTCAGAAACCATTTAGATAGTAACAAAATCAAAAGTATATGAATTCATATGGAAAGACAGCCTCTGCTGGTCGTAAACGTTAGAATTGTTCAGATGATACTTCCTGTGGAGGACCTTAGGAAGTAGAGAACATAATGTCTTCAATTCATTCATTTATTCAACAACTGTTTCTTGAAATACCTACTGTGCGCACTGCATTTTGCTTAGGAAATATCCTTCACATGGCTGTTTCTTAACTTGACTCCTGATCAAAGCTAAAAACATACCATTAAATTATCACTCCGAAAAAAAAAATTATCACTCCACAAACACATTCTACCAAAAAACTATGGTTTTAGCTGAGCTATGTTGCATTCTGGTGATCAACTGGCCCTGACAATAGAGTAGTGCCTCTTGAACTGAACTTTCAAAATACTGTCACAAACATACTTCAGTCGGAGGCTATCTATGCAAGCTTGGGCTCTCTGCTGAGCATTGCCGGATGTGGGATTCTAAATTTTTAACTGATATTAAACAAACAGAGTAGACATTCTCTTCTGACACTTAGGAACACAACTTTTGCCTTTGTTCCAATGGAGGCAATATCACCTGTCTTTAGGCAGGCCACAGGAGTACCTGGGAGCAGAACCAATTTTGTTTTTTCAACAATGAAGAGATTTTCAGCTGTTCAAATGCCTCTGATATAGTACATAAGTTCTTTGACCAGAAAACACATTTTAAGGCAGATATTTGTCCAAAGTGTGCCATATGGATGACACTTCTTTAAGAGAATAAATTTAAAGAAGCACAGCATCTTGACATTCCCCACCAAGATGAGTTAGCTATACATGGGTCCTTAGATCTGTGCAAATTGGTTTTTTGCAGCAGCATGGAACTCTAGCATGTGCCCTCTCACCAAGATAGGGAAGAATGCCTTGTTCCCCACAGGGGAGGGCAATCATAACATCCACCCCATTCAAAAGTGAGCTATAATCCCTCCTATCCCCAAAAAGTGCTCATGCCTAAGATATACCGAAAAGCTGGGCCTTCCCATTAACTTTATCCCCACAGAGCAAAACATTAAAAACATCACACTCTAGTCGTTACTAGGCTATGTAAAATCACTCCTGGCTTACAAAGAGAAAAAAAATATGTTCTCCTCACTCTCTAACTTCTTACCAAGCCCCTCAGCACTGCCCTCGCCTCTGCCTCCCTCATTCAGAGAGACTGTTACCGCCCTTCTTCTCAGAGGAGAAAAACCAGGACCCACTCACGCTTGTTTGGGATGGTGCCCCTGAGAGGCTGGCATTTCTTTTCCATCCCCCCGGAATAGACATCATTTAAAGATGCATCTGGCAGGCATCCAATCATGTGAAGCAAATGTACAGAAGCACTTCGAAATAGAATGACAGAAAGCATCTTGTCCTCGTGGCCTATTAAAACAAATGGAAAGCAGGAATATGCAGAGGAAATTATAGCAGTGACCCAAGCTGCAGCCTGCCCAAGTCAGAACAACCAATGCACCTTAAATGTGTAAATAATCACCCTCCACAGTTTAATGAGTTCAGTAATTGATAATCATCTTTTCTTCATTCATTTCACCTCCAAAACAGCACTCCCTACAACTCAGTCTCTATTAACAATCTTCTGAGATATTAATTGAATATTGACCCAAAGAAATGGCTATTAACTGTGGCATCACTACAATTCTCCAATCAAAAAGCAGCTTTAAATTTGAAATACAACGAGGAAAGAATTCCATCTGATTTTATTTTAACCACTAGTACTTGGAAGTCTATAAGTTTTATTTTAAAAATAAAGAAAAAATTCAAGACAGTTGCAATCTAATGAACAAAGCCTTGGGTTAGCAGTCAGGAGTCTCAGTTTTCTATCAATACTCTGTTCTCCCAAACTCTGTGACTATGATGATAGTCCATTTGTCCACGTTTTCTTTTATTCAACTGTTTATTAAGTGTTCACTCTGAGCTAAGCACTGTGCCAATTTCCATCTGTCTCTGATTCTTCCTTTGTTTAAAGAGCAATGTTGTGAGAATTAAATGAATTAATTGTTCATTAAATGTGGCCATGCTTAGTACTATGCAATTATGAAGCAACGATTATCAAAAACATTCCAACTGTGTGAATCTGCATCTGACCTCCACATGGAGGGGTGCATGCATAGACACTTGGAACTTGTGCGTACACAAATATGAAAATGTAATATATGTGGGCTGCAACAAGTGAAATGCAATCTGTAGAATGAATAAACATGGAGAAGTGAGATACTTAGGTGAGAAAATAGTGACCCTTTGTAAATTCCCATAAAATAGCTGGACACGGAACTAAAAGTAATTTACAATTTAGAAGACAATATACAGAGAGGCAATAGACCAAGGTCCTTTGTGGTTTGGTCTAAAACTGATTGCCTGAGTTCAACTGCTGGATCGATCACTTACAGATGCTGTCTAGGAAAAGTTGCTTCATCTCTGTGTCTCAGTTTCCTCATCTGTAAAACGTGGTCAACTCTAGAACCTACCTCCTGGAACTATTGGGAGGATTAAATAATCTAACATGAGTAAGTGTTATTTAGTGCACTGTAAGTTTACCTAAAGATGAACTATTTACAATGCCGATACTGTGATATTTAAGAGGGCTATCAGAGAAAATAATGCTTAAGATTATTAAATTATAAATTCAGCGAATTTTACTAGAAGCACATATATAGGTTTTTATGCCACCCTTTTTTTAAAATAAGGTGTGGACTACAGTTCAGAGCTAGGTACACAAACATTGACTATGCAGGTTCCCTTGTTGATGAGGCACGCCCCTCTCTCCCCCAGCAGCCTCCCTCAACTGCCAATCCCACTTCCCCTCCCCTGACAGTTTCCCATTACTGCCAAACGCTTTCTTATAGTATTATAATTGTTCAAGGTCTGCTTATAAGTAAGAACATACGGTACTCTGTTCTTTGTTTCTGTGATAGATCACTGAGTATGGTCGACTCCAAATCCATTCAAGTTGTTGCGAAGTCCAAATATTTTTGTCCTTGTTTATGGCTGCATAATATCCCGTTGTGTATATGTACCACATTTTTTTTATCCAGTCCAGCTTCGATGGGCAACATGGTTGGCTCCATGTTTTTGGTTTTTATGCCACTCTTTAATCGAAAACCTACAAAGGCTTCATGTTGTCTACCATAAACATTCTAAAGTCATCCATTGGCTTTTAAAGCCCTGTATTACCATCCACTAACCATTCTCACAGTTTCTAACATGAATTCTATATTTCAATTGTCAGTTTCTCCCACTATATTGGATCTTTTCCATTAGCGTAAATACATACTATTTCTCTCTTCTTTAAAAAAGAATCTCTTTTGTTCTTCCTTATCTAATTTCTCTGATCCTTTTTATAGCAGAAATCCTTAAAAGAGTTGACTGTACTTGCTGTCTGAACTTCGTGTTTCATTTTCTCCTGAATTTATTCTCGTTGAGTTTTATTCCCTGAGAGTCTCACTAAAACAGTTCCTGTCAAGGTCACCAGTGATTTTTAACATGGTCAGACCCAATTGTCATTTCTCAGGGTTCCTCTTATTCATCTGTTGAGCAGCCTTTGACATTACTGACCACCTCCTACTTTCTTTTTCTTTTCTTTTTTTTTTTGAGTTGGAGTCTCACTCCATCACCCAGGATGGAGTGCAGTGGCATGCTCACAGTCACCCTTGCGTTGACCTGCTGGACTCCAGCAATCCTTCCACCTCAACCTTCCAAGTAGCTGGAACTACAGGCATGCACTACCATGCCTGGCTAATTTTTTGATTTATTGTAGAGATGAGGTCTCACCACATTGCCTAGGCTGGTCGTGAACCCGCAGGATCAGGCCTCTCACCTCGGTTTCCCAAAGTGCTGGGATTACTGGCTTGAGCCACCACACCCGGCTTACCTCCTGCTTTTGAAACATGTCGCTCATTTGGCCTCCAGAAAACTCCCTGATCTGGCCACTGTTTTTTCTCTAACCTGGTCCATTGCTCCTCACCACCTCCTCCAACCTCCTTTTCCTGACCCAGCTATGCCACGCTTTCTTTTCTCCCAGCACACATCCCTCCACAAGAAAATAAGCTCCATGAAAGTAGAAATGTGGTCGTTTTATAAACTGTTACATCACCTGAACCAAGAACAATGCCTAGTGATTTTAAATATTCCTTGAAAGAGTAGACTGAATGAATGATGAATCATTCCATATTGCACCAAAAATAATAGTTTCTACACCTTAAGCGTGGGGACCAATGCCCACATTATGTCAAACCTTCGTGGAAACTCTGATGAAAAGTATTATTATCCCTATTATGTTGCTTGAAGAAGACTAAGCCCAGAAAATCAGTCTTTCATGTCCCAGAATGCACTGTGAGAAAATAGCAGTACTGGGCATTTGGGGTTTTTTTTTAAAGATGTGAGGTACAACTCAGGATTAGGCATACAAATGGTCACTGTACAGGTAAAGTTTGGGCCTCACTTTGGTCCCCACATCACACGGTTTGAGATCAGGTACCCTTATTAATGAAGTGTCTCCCCATCCCCCCACCCATGCTACCTCCCCTGGAAGTGTCCCATGACTGCCAATCCCTTTCTTATAGTATAATGATAATTGCAAAGCACTGGGATTTTAAACCAGAGTCTGTGCACTTTTCATTGGGCCTTTTTACCCATTACACATTCCATACTTGTTTCTACTCTCCAAACTGAGTTGATAAAGACCATTCCACATCTGGAATGCCCCTTCTAACTCTAAATCTCAGATGTCTACTACAAATCAATGCTTCTCCTATTAATTCACTTATTTGGCCAAATCCTACTCATCCATGCAAATCATCTCAATTTTTTTTTTGAGTTGGAGTCTCACTCTTGTCGCCCAGGCTGGAGTGCAATGGCATGCTCAAGGCCACCATAGCCTCGATCTGCTGGGCCTCAGCTTTCCAAGTAGCTGGAACTACAGATGCATGCCACCACGCCCAGCTAGTTGTTGTGATTTTATTGTAGAGAGGAGGTCTCACCAAGTTGCCCAGGTTGGTCTTGAACCCCCAAACTCAGCCAGTCCTCTAGCCTTGGCCTCCCAAAGTGCTGGGATTACAGGCTGAGCAAATTTTTATTGATGTCTTCGTTCTCAGGATTAAAACTCTTAAAGTTTGTGAGGTACTACAACAGTCTCAAGTATACATTCTTTTTCATAGTTTTCTCACTTATGTGTGTGTTGGTCTTATCTGCCCAAACACACACAATTCAGGGTTTTATTTTGGAGCCTATCTCATTAAAATGTCCGTCTGCTTCATATATTGGTCATTGAGAAAGTTCCTAACAAGAATTAAATAATGTATTAACCTAAAGATATACAAACATGTAAAAGAGCACAAGATTGTTGGATTTCAAAAACTACAGACCTCATCAGTTTCATTCAGAAGTTCCTGTCATCAGGCATAAGAACACAGAGAGTAGATGTCCATTTGCTCAGATTAATGAAAGTCTCATTGATCAGGATTTTCCTTTCTAGTCCTACTAATCCTTTAGCTTACACATTTGTAAATTGGGGACACCAAAAATGGTTAGATACAGACACTGTAGAAGGTCTTTAAATTGTCTAACACAGAGACTAAATTGTGTGTATTAGCAGGATGTTAAAGCCCTACTTAAACACCTATTTTAAGAAGCTAACTTAGATCAGTCCTCTCAGTCACAATCTACTGGAAATCACAGATTAGATGTAAATTAAGTGAGTCAGGAGGGAAAATAAAATCCTAGACATACTGCTGTAAAGATTTAAAAAATCAAAAGGAATTTAATGAACGAATTTAAGGAAGGAATGTAAGAAAGAAGCTGGCACAAGTAACAGGAGAGTGGAAATTTTCTTTAGTTGCCCATTTCTGTCTTTCAAGACATTCATATGAGGGGAAATACCAGGTTTCAACTGAAGCTTTAAGATTTCACATCCACAGGTTTTTTTTTTTAATAAAGGTAATAGAGCATAATATTTTTTAATATTTCCAGAAATTTTTATTTTTTTATCACCTTTTGCGTATTCATTTATGTTATCTCCTCTCCTTACCTATATCTTCAAAAAAAAAGTTCTTTTTTTTTTTGAGTTGGAGTCTCACTCCATCGCCCAAGCTGGAGTGCAGTGGCATGCTCACAACCATCCCAGCGTTGACCTGCTGGGCTCAGGCGATCCTTCTATTTCAGCCTTCCAAGTAGTTAGAACTACAGGCGCATGTTACCACACCCAGCTAATTTTTGGATTTATTGTAGAGATGAGGTCTCGCCAAGTTGCCCAGGCTGTTCTTGAACCCGTGGGGCTCAGGCAATTCCCTCACCTTAGCCTCCCAAAGTGCTGGGATTATAGGCTTAATCCACCAAGCCCAGCCAAGAAAGTTATCTTCTCTCGCTTATGAAGATTGAGCTTAGATGTAAGAATGCAAACAACACTTTTTTTGTATGACACAGGTAGGTATCTTTTTCCCTCTTTAAACAAAACTTCGAATATTAAAAGTCAACACGTACATAAAAGTACTTACCATATACTAAATACTATTCCAAATGCTTTGCATATATAAAAGCATTTAAACATCACAGCTATATTAGGTGTGTACTACTACTTTTCCTGTTTTACAGATTGAGAAAGTGAGGCCCCAAGAAGTTAACTATCTGACCGAGTCTTCACAGTTGGAAGCCAAGATTCAAACCCAAGCAGTCTGGCGCTGTACTCTGAGCCTCTGTAAACACTACTTCCCATTGCACTGTACAGGTGGTGGGTTAGTTTAGAAGGAAGAACAAAAATAGAAGCAGCACCTGGAGAATGCAATTGAAGGAAAAAAAGAAAATATGGAAGGGGCTGGGAAAGCACATCTCTACTCTATAGCTAATTCCACCAACAGCAAGGAAGGCGCAAGTGACATTTTATGATCCTGCCAAACATCTCGCCCAGAAGCGTGAGGGATTCACCTCCCCTGTTGAAGGTAGGCTCTCATATCCTGAGGATTTTCTTTCCATCATACCAGCCAAGAGGCAGCTCGCTCTGTAATAATTCTAGGGCATTGTGCCAAAGAAGTGGAGTTCTTACTCAGCTGCATGTACAAAGATCTAGTTTCAAATACTAGGCTTCCTTATTTCTTATTCTAGGGATTTCAATGAAGCCTGAAAAAAATCCTGGCCATATGAGGATCTTAATATGACAGAAAACAGTTCTATTTAATTCCAGGTTTTGTTTTTTCCCGCCAACTTAACTGAGTGACAAATTCAAAATACCATTCAACCACAAGCATGTCCCTTTCTTCAAAAGTGTCCTTATGACCCATCAAGATTACGCGGTAGCCTTAACACAAAAAAACAATTAGCTGACCTTGTTACAAACAGAAGCTTTCTTCTTGGTTCAACAATAACCAAGCTTAAACTCATAGAAATCCAACTCAGAAGATTTATCAGATATTATTATCTACATTTGCTAGAATAGGAAATAGAAGAATAGAGAGCTTAAAAATCATGCATAAAGATTACATAACTAGGTGAAGTATAGAGATTATATATGGATATGATTCCCCCAAAGAGAAAATCAGATCATTCGTCCATCCATTTTTGGTGAGATGGTCATTTAGCTGGTGGCTGAAAACCTGTCCTGTGCACAGCTCCGTGCTAATCAATGGAGTTGTGTAGAGAATCACTGGAAACTCCCAAGCAAGGACTTAATCCCCCCCGTATGTTCTTTATCCATATCATGAGGGTAATATTTGTACCAGAGTCCATAATTATTAACAAGATTTAATGAAGTAATATACATCAGCATTTAGTAAAATGTCTGGCACAGAGAATTATAACAGATTTTTTTTTTTAACTTTGCATTGACAGCTATCTAATAATAATTGAACTCTTAGGCCGGACTTGGTGGCTGAGCCTGTAATCCCAGCACTTTGGGAGGCCAAGGTGAGTGGAATGCCTGAGCCCGTGGGTTTGAGACCAGCCCGGGCAACTTGGCGGGACCTCATCTCTACAATAAATTTTAAAAATAGCTGAGCATACACTATATAAAAAAGATACCTGCACATGTATATTTATCGCAGCACTGTTCGCAATAGCAAGAACTTGGAAGCAACCATGCTGTCCATCAGAAGAGGACTGGATTAAAAAATGTGGTACATATACACAATGGAATACTACACAGCCATAAAAAAGAACAAAATCATGAATTTTGCAGCAACCCGGATGGAACTAGAGTCTATAATACTGAGTGACCTCTCACAGAAACAAAGATCTGAATATCGTATGTTCTCACTCAAATAGTGAACCTTGAACATCCAATGTAATACTATAAGTAAATGACTGACAGTGGTGGGAAACTATTGCGGGGAGGGGAAGGGAGATGGGATTAACGGTAGTAAATATCTGTCTGGGGATGGGGAGACACCTCTTATCAACAAGAGTGCCTTATCGAAGCATATTTGTATACCTAACCCTTAACTGTACCCCACAATATCATAATAAAAAATATTGATTAAAAAAAGAAATTAAAATGTCATGGAAAGAAAAAAAAATAGCCGAGCATGGTAGCGAGCGCCTGTAGTTCTGGCTACTTGGAAGGCTGAGGCGGAAGGATTGCCAGAGCCCAGCAGGTCGATGCTGGGATGGCTGTGAGCGTGCCATTGCACTCTAGCCTGGTAACAGAATGAGACTCCAACTTAATAATAATAATAACAATAATAATAATAATAATAATAATTGAACTCTTCTCACCAGAGGGGTGGAGACAGGCTGAATGGCATTTTTCAGAAATGATAGAGAAAGCCAGTCCCAAACCTATGAGATTATGGGAAAGAGGTAGCATCTTAGCTAATGTAAGTTCTTGTTCTATCTATATGTTGATCCAAGAGAGCTCTCTGAGAAACATTTATACTTCTACAAAGAAAATGCTTACAGATAGAAAACTACTATGATTTTCAGGGACACCAAAATAAATCAGACACTTGTATTAACCAATTCATTTATTTTTCCATTACGTTCAATGTCATTTCCCATCACTTAAACTTTTTAAAAAGAAAACCAAGTACAACAACCAAAACTAAATCACAGGAAAAAAATTAGTAAATGTTATTAGCTTAACTCTGAACATTAGCATTCTCTTATATACTGCCTGGATAGTCTTTTAGTTTTCCCATAGGTTTTAATCATCCCAGCCAGATTAAGAGAAGCCCAGAGCAAGAAGCTACATCATACACTTTCTTTTATACCCACTGCGGCACTCCCCAGTAGGTGGGCAATATCTCAATAAAGCCATTATAGTTGTAAACTAGTGTTGCATGATCTTTTAACTCCGCTTCAGCTTAAACCAGCAACCTCAGGACCTTGTCCCATGACCAAGAAGATTAAGGAATGCAGACACCAAAAGGATGAGTGAAAGAAGGACTTAATTCAGCAACAAAGCTCTCTAGGAAAAGAGAGGGGTGCCCGAAATGGGTAAACCCCATGCTAGGAGCTTTTGTGTGTGTGTGGTTTGTATCTTATCTTTTCTGGCATTTCTCCCATTTACATCTCATCCACCCCTTACTTCCTGAGACCCAATTCTTACTGCTTAATGCAGGTCCTTGACCAAAGTTACTCTATCTTGAATATTACCCATAAGTACCACAGAAAAGTCCACTCAGGGGGGTAAAACCTCAATACTAATGATATGTTAATGATAGTACAATAAGCCAAGGTCAAGTTAGGACATTTGGTTAAGCTACATTTCAGCAGCAAATAGTCCCTTTTAGCAGTACATCCTGGGTTGACAGAATGTTCTTAACCACATTTTTGGCCAACAATTATATAATGAGGGTGGTGCAGGGGGCGTTCCCACAGGTGTTATGACTCCTCAAGACCCTCCCTCTCTGTCTGCCTAACCAGCTTCTGACTATCTCTTCTTTCACTCCTAGATGCTATACCAAGTGTTGGCAAGGATATGGATGGAGCACAAAGAACACTTGCGCATTGTGAGAGGGAGTCACAATTGTTCTACAACTTTGGAAAAATGTTTGGTGGTGTCTACTGTACATATGCATACTCTATAACCTAGCAATTTCACTACTGGTATCAATGTGCACCCAAAGACATGTGTGAAGATGTTCAAAGCAGTATTACATGGAGCAGCCCAAAACTGAGACAATAGGAACATTCTTCCAAGGTAGATGAAATAAGTGAATCGTGGTGTATTCATGTTATAGAATACTGTGCAGTAGTGAAAATAAGCTAGTGTCTTTCCCATCAAAAGGGTGCTTCTCACTAACATAATTTTAAGTCAAACAAACCAGGCCCTCAGAAGTTCATACTTCATGATCTGATGTATATCAAGGTCAAAGCAGGTAGAATGAATCCATAATGATAGAATTTAGAATTGAAATTGAAATTGCATTTAGGAGAGGGACTACTAATACTAAACATACTAGAGTATTAATGACAAAAATATTTCTTTTATTTCTTTTTTTTTTGAATCAGAATCTCACTCTGTCACCCAGGCTGGAGTGCAGTGGCATGCTCATGGCCACGGTAGCCTCAGCCTGCTGGGCTCAGGCAATCCTACCTCCTCAATCTTCCAAGTAGCTGGAACCACAGTTGGGCGCCACCATGCACAGCTAATTTTTTTATTATTATTATTTATTGTAGAGACGAGGTCTTGCCAAGTTGCCCAGGTTGGTCTTGAACCCCTGAGCTCAGTCAATCCTCTCGCCTCAGCCTCCCAAAATGCTGGGATTATAGGCTTAAGCCACCGTGCCCAGCCAACAAAACTATTTCTATAAACAAAAAGCCTCAGGACCCCACATTACTGTACTCCTCTGCTCTTGTCCTCTGCCTATTGACGTCACTGTAATTTGTAAATATTCTATAAGAATTAGAAAAAGCAGGGGAAAGAACATTACAGCAAAAACACTGGCCTCTAGAACTTTCTCTGAGGTACTGTTGTTGCCTTGAACGAGCTATAAAGTTACTCAGGTTACTAAAATTATTTATGCCCCTTCATGCCAAAACACCTAAATGTATTAGAAATGGTCTCTTTTATCCACTGAGCAACACAAATACAGTGATCCATGTCATATGTAAAAAGTAAAACAAAAAAAATTAAAAACTATACAAACACATGGATGAAAATCAGAAGAAACTATGCGGAGGGAGGGAGGCACGTAACAATACAAAAGGAATCTGGGCCTCTATCGGGGGGAGTGAGGGCCAGCTGGAGGCCCAAATTTCATCTGCATACAGCCTACTTATTAGTTAATCCTTACTTGTACCCCACATCTCTATAATAAAGTAAAATTTTATTTTAAAAAATCCCTCCCAAAGAAGAAACTCTGGGGAGCTGTAGTTAGCTGCTCTTAAGTGATGATGTTGTAAAGAGGTTTTAATACAAATAAAACTTGGAATGGTGATAGTATGAACAAAACAGTGTTAGCAGAAAAATAAAAGTCTCATCGCTAGCCCAGAGGACCCTAACTCACCTACCCCTCCCTCTTCTGGGGAACCATATCCCTTTGTCCAGCCAGCAGGAACAGTCGTCAGGGTAAGGTGATAATAGGGTGGGGCAAGTCACACAGTGACATCTTGCATTGCCCTTCCATGCAGCCTTGGATATGGCACTTTGTGTATTGCAGGCATCTGGTGACTATTAGTAGGTTTTATTCCTTGGAATAAAAAAGGGAAATATTCTGTGAGGCAAACACAGCAATCACAAAAGACATTATGTAGCTCTTCCTTTCAGTGAGAAAGGAGCCCTCATGGAACCTCTACCTGCTTTCTCAAACAGAAATCCCGGCTCCTCTCTGAGCATACCCCTCTCTTGCATCTCAAATTTTGGCCGTCCCTCACAGTCTTTGGACAACTGGGCCTGACTAAAAGGGAGGTAGGTATCCTTCTTGCTTCCCATCACGGTTTCTTAACCATTCTCCCTCTCTTTTCCATAAAAAATCTCCTGGCTTGGAAACTCATCTCATCAGACTGCATCACCCCCAAGCCCTTCTTGTTGATGTCATCTACTGATACCTGGGTGAATTTTACTTACTGCTTGACAATTTTGGTCCCTGGTTCATTATGACTTTCTAAAATACAACTCCTATCTTAATTGTTGGCTCTTTCTTTCTTTTTAATTCTATTTTAAAGATGTGGAGTACATTGAGGATTAGGTATACAAGTAGACATCATACAGGTAAAGTCTGGGCCTCCCTTTGGTACCCACTTTGCCTGGTTTGAGATCAAGTATTCTTACTGATGTTGTGTCCCCACTCCCAACCCCATCCTGGCAGTATCTCTGATAGTATTAACGTAAATGTTCAGGGTCCACTTATGAATGAGAACATATGGTATTCTGTTCTTTGTTTCTGTGATAGATCACTGAGTATGATAGACTCTAAATCCATCCAAGTTGCTGCAAAGTGCCTATGTTTGTCCTTCTTTATGGCTGTGTAATAGTCCACTGTGTGAATATGTACCACATTTTTTTATCCAGTCCAATTTCAATGGGAATCATGGTTGGTTCCATGTTTTTGCTATTATGAACATTGCTGCAGTAAGCATGTGTGTGCAGGTATCTTTTTTGTAGAATGATTTGAGTTCCTCCAGGTATGCTCCCAGTAGGGGGATTGCTGGGTCATATGGAAGGTCAATTTCTAGTTCTTTTAGAAATCACCACACTGTTTTCCATAAAGGCTAAACTAGTTTGCATTCCCACTAGCAGTGTAGAAGCGTTCCCTTTTCTCTGCATCCTTGCCGGCATCTGTTGTTTGTTTTATTGATGATGGTCATTCTTACTGGGGTTAGGTGGGATCTCAATGTGGTTTTGATTTGCATTTCTCTGACGATGAATGAGGCTGAGCACTTTTTCATGTGTCTGTTGGCTGCCTGTATGTCTTCTTTTGAAAAGTGTCTGTTCATGTCTTTTGCTCACTTTTCATTGAGGCTGAGCTTTTGGGGGTGTTGTTTGTTTGTTTGTTTCCTTTCAGCACATTCTAGCACTATGACTTTCTAAAATACAATTTCCATCTTAATTGTTGGCTCTTTCAAGTTACACATATATAGTCCTTCTAACATCCTGGCCTCTTTCTGAATTTCTCTTCTCCAGTAATCATATTCTACACTTTATCTTAACCATTTACTGCCAAATCATGTTCTTTGCCTTGTTGTTACCTACAAATGCCCCAAAATCCAAATTTTATGCATCCCCCCTTTCTGGGTACTTTCTATCTTCAACCCTATTACTTCTAGGAACTCAATTCGCTCTAATGATGCTTAAACCCCACAGGGTCTTCAAGAGCACTAACCTTACTAATTTTTCACTCTCCTTCACCAGTCTGATGTCCTCTCTGTTCACCTTACTCAGGTTAAATCCCACTGTCAAGCACTAGAATCACTCCCATTTGTACACCCTCAACTCCATTCCCCTCTCGTCACCCTCATCTCTCACCTGGACTATGGCATTAGTCTCCTAACAGGTTCCCCAGCTTTCATCTATATCCACCTACAGTCTCTTCTCAAAGTACCAGCCAAAAGGATCCTTTAAAATGTAAATAATGCATGCCATTCATCTGTTCAGTACTGTCAAGTGACTTTCATCTCACTCAGAGTGAAGCCTAAGTCCACACAATGCCTTACAAAGCCAGCCATTAACTGTACCCCATATGTCTGACTTCCTCTCCTACTTCTCTTCTCACTCAATCCAAGAAGGTGTGTGGATCCCCTCACCGTTCCTCAATCCCACTAGACACACTCCCACCTCAGAGCCTTTGCACTGGCTGTTTCCTCTGCCCATAATCCACTGATCCTAGATATAACCCCATGACTTCCTCCTTCCCCATCTTCAAATTTGACTGAAATCTCAGCTTGTGAATGAGGCGTACCAGGGAAAATTATTTAAAACTGCAACATGCCCACCTCATCCTGGCACTCCCAATCCTTCACACACTGCTCTATTTTTCTTTTTATCGTTGCACTTTTAATACTTCACTGTACTACCTGTTTATCTGTCATATTCATTGCCTCATCCTTGTTCATCACCACTAGAATTTGGACTCCATGAGGAACAAAGATTTTGATCTACCTTGTTCTTTTATATATCCCAAGTGCTGTGAACAATGTCTAATAGATAGTAGACACACAATGAATGTATTTAAATAATTTAAACATAAATATGCTTCTATGTGTGACTTGCTGGATTTCAAAAGAACCAAAACTAGACTTGTAATCAAAACTTTCAGATTCCTTGTTTCCAAATTTCTATTAGAAGTAAGTGCAAAAAGACTAGGAAGTGCCTAATTGACCCATATGGCATACTCTAAAAGTTGATTTCTGTGTTTTCTCCACATAGGGCAAAAACATTTCCTAATTGTGGATTCACAAGTCCATCCACAAAAACACAATCAGTTTATAGTTATTTAAAATATTATATATTATAAGTGGGTGGCAGTGAATAAACCATCACAATATTAATTAAGCAGAAACACAAAATACATAAGTAATAAAAAGTATTATTTTATCTTGAATGCCAACACTTAAGAATAGCCGTATTTAATTAAAGACAGTAAGAAGAAAGATGGAAGTGTTTATGTCAATTCTGAAGGAAATTTCAAGGTCCTTTCAAAGCTCTTAGAAATGGAGTCTTTGTGATGTCTATTTTTACTTCAAAGCATGGTTTTCTTTACCCTGCTACAAGTGGGTCACCAGCACTGCTCTCATACTTCTAGTGCATGGGTAGGTTCTTTTCAACACATCTGAAAGAGAGCTAGAAAGGTGTTTCTGATATTACTAGGCAACAGTTGGAAGAGAGAGGAAGCAGAAAGGTGTTAAAAAGGAGAAAAATACTTGAGCTGAAAATATCTGTATCGTCAAAGAGGAGAAAGCATCTAGACTCTGCTCAGACATGAGTAAAGGGGGGGGAGGAGGATGACTCCAAGTTTGGTGGGAAGTGTGAGAGGGTGTAAATTGCTTGTAAGATAAAGAGGATGGGCAAGATAACTGTTCAATTAGTGAATCAGTAAAGAAGTGGGTGAATCCATGAGCCATGAGTTGATAACTCAAGGGTTGCTCTCACTCTGAAAAGGAGGTGTTAGAATGGAGGATTACTATTTTATATTTGTACTCTTCCTTTGGCAGTTAGTCTATTGGCCACCTTTTAAGAGATCTCAAAAAATTCAAAACAGAACTACCATATGAACAAGAATGTCCTCTTTTGGGTGTATACTCAAAGGAAATGAAGCCAGTACCACACAGAGATATCTGCACTCCCATGTTCACTGTACCACTATTCACAATAGTCAAGATATGCAAACAATCCAAGTGTCCATCAATGGATAAACCGATAAAGAAATTGCAGTATGCATATGCAATGGAACAATTCTTTGGCCTTGAAAACAGACAAGAAGATCCTGCCATTTGTGGTAACATGGATGAACTTGGAAGGCATCATGTTAAATGAAATAAGCCAGACACACAAAGAAAAATATTGTATACTCAATTGTGGAAATTTGTTTGAAGACAGATACATAGAAACAGAGTAGAATGTTAGTTACCAGGGACAGGGTGGGAGGATTGAACTCCATGAGGGAATGTAGGTCAAAGTGTACAAAGTATCAGTTACCTAGGATGATTAAGTCTAGAGACCTAATGTGAAGTCTGAAGACCCTAGTTAATAACATTGTATTGTACCCTGAAAATTTGCCAAAAGAGTAAGGTTTAGCTGCTCTTTCCATAAAAAACGATAACTATGTGAAGTGACGGATATGTGTATTTGCTTGACTCTAGTAATGATTACACTGTATTTACATATATCAAAACATTATGTTACGCACCTTGTATATATACAACATGAATGAATGAATAAATGAGTGAGGAAAATGGTTCTCGTTTTATTGATAACTGGCTCCACTTTAGCCTTGCCTCTTCCCCCTTTCCAATCAAATCTTAAATACAGATTACTGTGGCTTTGGAATGACAAGTATGTTTCTGGAATTTCATCAAATAGAATTTAATTTTAAAATATAGGAAATATGTGCATTGTTATTCTGTTATAAATATATATATTTACATATATATCACTTTCTACTTTACTAGTCATTTTAATATGAAATTTTAGCATGAAAGTACTCTTGGGGATCACATGTCATACATCGTATAGACAATCTATTTCAAGTCATTCCATTCTGAGAGCAGGAAAATAAGGTCCAGAAAGGGTCAATGCTTTGTCTAAGTTTAGAGGACAGGTTTCCTCTTTGTCCATCCTACTTTCTTTCCATTATTCCATACAAATAAATCAGGCAGCTCGTACTACATGGATTTTACAAATAAGCAGAGTGAGGTATAGACAGGTCATTTGCCCTCGGTTGCACACATAAGGGGTCCAACCCAAATTTAATGACCTTTATGATACACACACCTGCCAGTGTGCATCTTTCTGAGAAAGAAATTCTTCCTGAGAAAGAAATAACTGCAACATGAAAAAGCGTTGGATAATCTACCTTCAAATCACCTGTTTATTAAAACATGCATGTCATTATTTTCATATCAATCTCTTTTGTTTTTGCAAAATAGACTTATTTTCTCTTGTTTACTACTATAAAGACTCATGGTACAAGTTTATTGTGTTTATTTCTTTTCTTGAGTTATTGAAACTACTCTCAATTTCTCTTGGATGACTTGGAACAGAATAAAACCTAGCCTGGTGAGAGGAGCACTGACTAGATCCTAAATTTCCTTCCTTTTGGGTGGTACTTTTATTTTGTAAACCTTGTACATGAGATCTGATCATTTACAGTTTTGGGGGATTTGGTTTTTCTTCTTCTCTAAACCTTCCTTTCTAACTCATCCGTGCTTTTTGTGAACAAAGGCAAACAAGGTTGTGAAGTGTGCCCTCTGCTGGTAAAAAGAGGAAAATTGTCATACTTCAGAGAAGCAATGAATTCATGTGAATGTCTGATACATCTAAAGAGCTGAAGTCTACTAGCCGACAAATGATTCATTTTAGTAGCAACCATCGTGTTATAATACAGGCACTTAAAATCAGAAAGAAAATATATTTTCAAGGCGTGTAAACCGAATTTGAATGAGAGGATTTATATATATATTCCAGCAAGTTACATTTGCTTTACTACCAAGGGAAGTCTGAGAGGCTGCAGCCTGGAAGGGAAAGAGAACTCATCATTAGGTCGACAGAGTGACCCCCCAATTTTTCGCCATATTTTGCCAAGCAAGCTGCCAATGGTTAAATCAATGCATGTCAATTGCAGGCAGTGACATTGCCATTTAAATGGAGGTCATGGAATTCAGTAACCGACACATCTTCTCCCCCACCTATTTGCCATCATAGTTCATCAGTCAGTCCCCATCCACCTTTTCAGTATCTGCTTGCAAGGCAGAAAGGCAGACAGATCGCCAGCACATCACAAATGTTTGTAGTAAGTGTGTGCTTCAAACTCCAGCAAGTTACTTAAACTGCCAACTATAAGTTTAATGCCAATCATTTCATGAAACTAAATGGACAATACATGTTTCTTACTATGAGGTGATGAGAAACATGTCTTGCCCGTAAAGCATGAGATTCAAGAAAACTCTGGAAGAGTGAAGAAGAGCTGTCCTGTGTGATCTGTCACCCAATCACCTCTCCTACCATTTTCACCCCCCATGCTCCTTCCACCCCCACCACAGTGACCCCTTCCTATTCCTAGAGCATGCCAGTCATCTCCCAGGGGCATTTGCACCTGTAGGCTCCTATAATTGTAATGTTCTCTGCACAGATAAACACACAGCCTGTCTCTGCAGCTCATTCAGGGCTCTGCACACAGGTCTCCACATCGACAGGACCTTCCTTTAGTACCCGATGGAAAATCACCACATCCCTCTACCCTGCTTTTCTTCATAACATTCATCACTTCTTGTGACAACATTTTGTTTCATAGACATTTATCTATATCTTCCCACTAGGTGGCAAGCTCTGCGAGCCACAGTCTTAACTTATTTGGTTCACTGTTCTGTTCGCAGTGACTGGAAGAGCACTTGACTCATAGCAGGTCATCACTATTTGCTGGGTGGATAAATAAGTGCACTGAGGACTATTACAGAAATAAGTTCTTCTTTGAATAGGAGAGTGATCTCATAACTTGCAGTGCCCCATCCTGTCATCTTATTAAGAAAGATGATCTAGAAAAAAAAGTAGATTGCATCTTCTTTTTTTATTTCTAGGAGTACTCCTTCAGAAATACTCATAACCTTCTTTAAAGTTTTATCTTTAATTGATACACAACAATTGTGCATATTATGAAGTACAATATGATGTTTTCACCCATGTATACATCGTATCATGACCAAATCAAGATAACTGGCAAATCTATCACCTCAGACAAACATCATTTCTTTGTGATGAGAACATGCAAAATCCTTGCTTCTAGATATTTTGAAATATACAATAAATTGTTGTTAATTATAACACCAGAAATTATTCCTCCTCTCCAATTGGAACTTTGAACTCACCACCCATTCAGTCCCCATTCCCTTCCCAGTCTCTGGCAGCCATAGCTCTATGCTCTACTGCTATAAGATAAATGTTTTTAGATTCCACATATGAGTGAGCTAATGTCGCATTTGTCTTTCTGCATCTACATTATTTCACTTAACATAATATCCTCATAGCTTTTTGCAAATAAATAAACTAGAAGTAAATCAAAGAAAAAAAACTGGGAAATACCATGAACAAATTTTTATTGAATATTTAAATAATTCAGTTCACTATCATGTGAAATATTATTTTTTCTTCTGCATTACTGTCATTTTCCTTTGATCAAGTATTTCAAGAAAAATAAAATGCAGCGACTAAAAATAATCTACACAAGTACCACATTGCTGGGATCAGTTAAGTGGTTAAATGTTAAATGTTTCATACAGTTTCTACTGTTCTGTAAATTCAGGGTATAATAAAATAATGTTTTTTAAGAACTAAAAAGGAAAAGCAGTCATATTTTTTAAAAAAATTTTATTGTGTGAGCATATGTCAGTGCCTACTGTTTTTGCTGTTGTTATTGTTGTTGTTGTTATTGTGACACTGCCAGACCCTATTAAAATAAAAGTATTTCAGCACTCCATCACACACTATCACATCATTTCAGTCTAATTAAAAATCCACAAGCCTAAGAGTCACCAGAAATAAATATATTCCATTTAAAATATTGCTACTATAAAACCCAACTTTGGGATAAACACATTTCAGGTATGCTTGTCATCCTGAAGGAATTTGCAAAGATTGAAATTGTTAACATGCCAAATATTCCTAGCTGGCCTTCTGGCACTGCTGTCTTTCGAAATGCACCAGGATTACACATGAGGAAAATGACTACAGTTATCTGGTGTTTTGAAAAATGCCTGACACCATCCACTTTATTGCCAACATTTTAGCCCCTGTATTGCCCATGACCTTTGAAAGAAAATCATTGGGTCAAACAGAAAAATCAAACAACAGAAATTGAGAGAAAGAGGAACTGTTGTCGCAATCATACTTGGATCTTCTCAGTGACCATCTTTTCTAACCAGTAAATTTTTGCTATTTAATCAGACTTCTCAATGAAAATCTCTTAGCCAAGTACATATTACATATGGAAAATTCCTTGAGCACATATAAAAAATAAAAAAGCAAAGCCATGGGAATGTCAGTGTCTAGTCATACATAGAATAATCATATTAAACACATAATTCCAGGTCTTCATAACATTTTGCAAAATCACTTAAATGCATTATTTAAAAATCGATTAAATTAATTTGGGGAAGCATTGTAAGACTTAAAGATGACGCAGGTCCCTTCAATCATGAAATTATCATTTTTTGCACTCATCTTCGCACAGTGGCATCAAATATCAAGGGACAAAGTTCAAGTTTCTTAGATCTATTCGTTCTTTTAAAGATCATGTACTGGCCAGGTGCAGTGGCTCATGCCTATAATCCCTAGGCCTTTGGGAGGCTGAGATGGAAGGATCACTTGAGCCCAGGAGTTCCAGGCCAGACAACATAGTGAAACCTTGTTTCTATAAAAAATAAAAATAAAAAACTTAGTCAGGTGTGGTAGTATGAGCCTGTAGTCCCAGCTACTTGGGAGATGGAGGCAGGAGGATCACCTGAGCCCAGGAGGTTGAGGGTACCATGAGCTGTAATCATGCCATTGTACTCCAGTCTGGGTGGAAGGGTGAGACTCTGACTCAAAAGTAAAATGCAATAACAAAAATAATTTATTGACTATGTACTATGTACCAAGAATTCAAAACGTATACATCGTTCCAACCCCTTTGGAGCTGACTGAAGATATAACATGGCAGAGAGAACTTGTGATTTGGGGGGCAATACAGCCACCATAAAATCTCTCAAAGAAAAGTCATAAAAAAAACAAAAAACACTGAGAATTAGATACAGAGCAATCCAGAGAAGGCATCCATTTGGAATATATATTTCCAGATGTAAAAAATATATAATTATGTGAAAGTCTGACATTATTTCAAATGACTAAGCCATCCAAATTGATGCATAATGTCATTCCACCCTTTCATCATCCCAGAAAGTTATAAGATCATTACATTCTTGTTTTGCAGGTGAGAAAGCCAATATTCTAAAAATGTGTGGCACAAAGTCAAATAACAAGCAGATCTTAAATCTGAACTGTGGTCTAGGAGTACCTAGTCCATGACACTTCCCATGATAATAAATTCTCTGCCCTTCCCTTTCCATCTTCATACACTGATGGAAATGCCTTAGTGACAAAGTAGTGGGTGTTTAAATAATTTAATGTTTTTTTAACTGCCCCCAAATAGCAGTACCACAGCCTTGATAGCATAAAGAAAACTGACCGATTGAGGTACCCCTATGATATACTTAAATGGCTAAGGAATATACCATTCTCCAATAATTTTTATACTACCATACTATAGGGTTTGTTTTTCAGCATTCAAAATACTTATACAAAAACATTAATTTGCAACTGTAGTATATGATGGTCAATGAGTTCCTGTGCTTGGGTAAGGTAGACAAGAGTTAAAACCTTAGCAACTCCACTAAGCTCTTGCATATACCTCAGTTTGCCTCCTCTGTAAAATAGGGCTAGAACTGACTCCCACATCTGTAAAATGTTTGGTTGACCTTTCAGCACTTAAATGCTAAATAAATGACATAGTCACTATTAGGGATCCTATGAATGTTCAACTCAAGTTAATGACATGTGTATGTATATGATTTTCTTTTTTTTTTTTTTTTGAGTTGGAGTCTCACTCTGTCGCATTCTTAGGTCATTTCATAGGGCATGCTCAATGTTGCATGTAGAATCTGCAGAAATCTAGAATTTCAAAAGCTTAAAATTTTTAGTCATATTCAGTGGACAGTAAGAAAAATGATTTGGTGTAATGATTAAAAACTCCAATCCACCTGATATACATCAATGCATTGAGAATCACCAAAAAATTTTAATTATCTGAGTGTCACATTATTAAAATTTGATAAGTCTGTATTTTCTCTAAAGAAAATTAAAACACTTTGTAACAAAACTTTTATTTTCATCATTTTTATTTTCCTTTATGTGAATATACAATGTTGAGGCCAAATGAGAGGCACACATAATCATCTTTCTCATATTTCAGTATTTCAAAAAAAAGGACTACTGGTTTGTGATAGAGTGTATTTTTTTTAACTTTTCAAATGCATTGTGAAGCCAGAAAGGTGCCTGTGGTCAGAAAGAGACATTTATTATTTTTATAAGTAACTTTAAACTTCCATTGCTTACATTCTTTTTTTTTGAGTTGGAGTCTCACTCTGTTGCCCAGACTGGAGTGCAGTGGCCGCTCCCGGCCACCGCAGCCTCGACCTGCTGGGCTCCAGCAATCCTTCCGACTCAGCCTTCTGAGTAGCTGGAATTACAGGCGCACGCTACCACGCCCGGCTGATTTTTTGATTTATTGTAGAGATGAGGTCTCGCTGCCCAGGCAGGTCTCGAACCCGCGGGCTCAGGCAATCCACTCACCTCAGCCTCCCAAAGGCGCGGGATTACAGGCTGAGCCACCGAGCCCAGCTTGCTTACATTCTTATTTAATTTTCTCTAAGCACAAAAGTAGAAAACTCTCTACAGAAGTGAAACTGTATCCAAACTATTCCATCTCAAACTTTCTATGTCTTATTCACAAAAGTATTCTACAGAAGAAAATATTTAGACATCTGATGGGAAATAATCTAATCTAAAACATAGTACTCAAAATAAACCTTACCAATAAAAAAAAAAGAATCTATTTGTTTGGTTTGGTTTGGTTTGGTAGGCACTACAATACTGCTAAATAGTCCACAATAAAATGTACTCCAAGGAGGAAAAAATAAAATCTTCTTTTCCTGATTATTTCAAAGTTCAAAAAAATCATTTAAATCCAAATACTAGAGGAAAATGTAATTTGCAGCAAATCATGGATGTGCAGACAAACATTGCCCTGAAATTTGCCCAGTTAACAAAAGAGTTCAGAGCCTCAGTGCACACCGACACACACTCCTTATTAAAATACTGGAAATTAATTCCTCGCCCCAGAGGCATTCATGGTCCCATATTTAAAAATCATGAAGGTTTACAAGGGGGACATTTAGATTATCAGCAGATGCTAGCATGTGAATTTAGCCTATTATTGAGCATTTACAGTTTATGGACAAAAATAGTAAGTCAGTAAGTTCAGTAAGATAGGCTGCTTAAGAAGGATTAGACTATCAGACTCTAAAGAGGTGGAATTTCACTACATGGAAAGCGATTAGATAAATTCAAGCTATGTGGCTTATAAATTTGTGATATCTACCGTTAAGGATGGCACAATAGAAACCAATGCTTGCCACTACCCACCCACACATCACTAATCATAGCATGTGACAGGTTTGAACTAATGAAGGATCAGATAGAACACAATTTTCCTGGCTAAAGTGTTATAAAACAAAGTGCTAACAAACACATAATGAGAAAAAGAAAGGAAGACTTCCCGCTGCTAATGGGCTCCATTTGAGACTTAATAGAAAGTCTAAAATTCCAATATCTGATTCTTTAGGCAAACCCTACATCCCTATATTTAACACTGCACACATCATCCTCACACAGCATGGTGACTCTGTCTGATAAAAATCACCCTTATTATCAGTCTAATACCTCAGTGTGAACAATCAACCGCATTGTAAGTTGTGTAGAATAATTTAATGAACTGCAATGATATGAAATTACCTTCCAGTGGAATGTGTTAAAGTCAGATTGTTTCATTAAATAACCTATCTTATTCATTCAACTACTCAGTCTTCAAATCTTGACCATCTACAGTTAGAGACTGTAGGAGATTCAATGTGTAAATATGACAAATTAGGTGATAATGTAAGGTCATCTTTAAATCTAGCACAATCAAAAGCAAAAATAGCTTTGCACTTTTACGGCCATTGACATAATACCAATAGGTGGTTCTGTCTTACAAAGTCTACCCAATTGATCTGATCAACACATGCAGAGTGAAAAGTATCTTGGACCCACTTTCCAGGAATAGTGCCTGGGTCACAGTAGATGCTTCCTAGATACCTGGTATCTAACTGTTGGCTGATGTCTTAGTGAGCTACTGTGGAACACATCCACCAAATCTTTAAAATACTTACTCTTCCACTGGATGATATGAGCACATGCGTAAGTCAAAAGATCCTACTGACATCACAAACTTCAGGCAACAAAAGACAAGGAATTAGAATCCGAGAGCCTCAAGAATACTGTGGACATTTAACACATTCGTGGGCCAAAGTTGGCAGCAAGATACCAACATTTGGACCTAATCAGATGGTATGTGAACCAAAGCTGCTGAGTAATTTATTTTGTGTTTGAGAGCTGAGAATCATTTTGAATCATGTTCAAGTTTTTGGATATCTTTCATCGAGACTACCCTAATCAAATATACCACAAAACAACACAAAGTCAGATTTAACTACCATCTATTAGACAGATCCATTCAATACCAAGCATTGGACTAGACCTTTCCGCATACACCAATCTGCTGGTGCCAGAGTGCATAGCTCCACAAAGTTGTGCCCACTAACTCCAGCGACAGGACAGACAATCTCTTTTAAAATGCCATGTGTTTCATCTTGAAGAGTTTTATCATTTACCAACATCGTTTTCTTTAAAAAAAAAAAGTCTAAAATAGGAACTTTTGGAGTCTTTCAAACAAGCCCTCTTCTTTCCAACATGAGAACACAGTTCTTCACAAATAGGAAAAGTTATCACGTCTACGCTTCCATCAATTTAAAGTTGTCTGTACCGCCCTGAATCTTTCTGGTGGCATTTTATCCTTTTTCCTTCTCCAGCTAACATATCATTTCTGTGTTCACTTTTTCAGCTTCTGCGTGCCATGAGAACTCTCTCTAGGAGTCCAAGGATCATGTCTATTTTGTGCACCATTGCACCATCAGCACCTAAAACATAACAAGTACTCAGTAAATATTTGATAAGCAAATTAAAGATAAATAAACTATTTGGATGCATAAGCCCATTGCCTTTGGCTTATATCAACTCAACTCATTTTTAGAGAGAGAGTCACAAAAGAAGAGGAAGAATTCCTGATTTAGCTGATCTCCTACATAGCAGAAAATATCAGCAAATGATTTTTTTAGTAAATGTCTTAAATGATGAAGATCATCAGCATTTGTTTATTCTATAAATACATATTGATTCTCTACAAAGTACAAACAGTGTACCAGACACTGGTGATATAGTGTTGAGCAGAATAGATACACTTCTTGCCCTTATGATGTGATAATGAAATTTAAGAGGTTACTATATAGAGAAGCAAAGTAGACTATTTATTGCAAGAGAATTGCATTAAGTTCACATCCTCACATAGATTTGGCAGTAAAACATCAATCCCAATAATCGCATAATCACCACAACAAGGAAAAACAGAAGTGAGTAGGCTTCAATTTAATCTAATAAATCACTAAGTTATAAAACTGAGACCTAAGTCGACTAATTCACAGATGCAGAAAGCAGAATGGTGGTGTTTCCAGGGGCTGAGAATGGGGAGTTCATGTGTAATGGGTACAGACTGTTACTTTGGGAGGATTAAAAAGTTTAGGAGATGGATGGTGGTGATAGCTACATGATAATATGACTGTACTTAATGCCACTGAACTGTAGACTTAAAAATGTCTAAAACAGTCAAGTTTATATGGTACGTATTTTACCACAGTATAAAAACAATAAAAAACAGTGCCACACACAGCAATTATACTTTCAAGCAGTATAGTTGTCCTTTACCATGCAAATGTATAGAATTCTGGGTCCTGAGTTTTTGAGTTGTACACACACAAATATGGAGAAATACTACCAATAGCAGGAACTTCCAAGAGAAGGAAGACAACCACATTTGACAAATGATGTATCATTATGTGACCAGCAAGAAACCCCAAGAACGCCAACAGCTAATTTTTTACTTAAATTCCCTTTCAGAAAAGCTCTCCAGGACTATGAGATTCACTGATTGTCTTTTCATTCTCCCACCTCCAAAACACAAAGAAATTTTTACTACTCAGATTCAAAAGTTTAACTCTGAAAAATCCCAAGGACACAACTATCAGAAATGACTTCAGGATGAAATTTGGAAATCCCAGTAAAGCTCACTGGAAAAATGTTAACTCTGCCTGAAGGCTCTCACCACCCTCAGAACCTCAGAACCTTCTCCACGCAGGTACTAGGAAACAAAATTTAGAATCAAAATGCAGGTGGCATATTATTGAGGGGAAAAAAACCCCTCTTTTTCTAATATAAAATGTAAGGCACACTGTAACTGCATTCCTCTGAGCTCTTCTCACAACCAACCATCCTACCAATCATTCATATAGACAGTAAAACCAGAAACAGCATCACCGCCAAGCCAGTTAAGCTGTCAACAACATTTATTATTGTGTATACGGGGTACTAGTGGTTGATACAAAAGAAACAGTATCTTCCTTTGCCCTTCAGGAGCTCATAATGGCAAGGATGGTGTTTTGTACCATATATTGGGCCAGGGAAGTTAGAATGCAAAGGTGAGATGAGCATGAGCTTTGGAGTGAGACAGATCCATGATCTCATCCCAGCCCTACAACGTTTTAGCTGCATGACCTTAACAATAACAGCTGAATTACTCACAGCATACCATGTGCCAGGAAGTGTGTGGTCCCTAATCTATCCCAGCTAATCCTCACAAATGTTATAAAGTAAATACTATTATTGTTCCTTGCATAAACTCAAGCTATTTAGCTTTCATGAGCCTCAGTTTCCTTGAGGGGAAGGGGGATTCATACTGACTTCCTATCATTGTTTTGAAAGTTATGTGAGTTAATGTGAAAAACTAGCTGAAATACAGGAAGTTCTCAGTCAAGGATTACTGATACCACCATTTAATTCAATGTGTACGCAAACGGCACTCACGTGGAAAAAGTTACTTTAAGAAAGCATTTTAGAGATGACTACTTTTTAATAAATAGTCTGAACTCTTTATACATGTAATTAAATTCAGTAAATGTATGTGTTCTTGTTATATACAAGACATTGCTCCAGGTACTGCAACGTACACAAAGATATATAACAATTCCTATCATTAAGGAGTTTGTAATCGAGAGAATGTGTAAGAGAATGTATTCGCTCTTAAAAACTAAGCAGCTAATCAGTAACCTAAGGATTGGAACATGTGGAGAAATATCCCTATTCTGTATTCTATCATATTCTTCATCCCTGTTTTGTTTCATATCTGCAAGATGACCTTTTCCCTGATAAATATGACTGCCTGTAACATAAATACCAGGTAATTTCACTAAAGTATGGATGCTGTTGCTTTTCACATTAATATAGCATCTATATTATAAACAACTGGACCAATTGAACACATGGTGATTTCCAATCATAGATATGCAATTTACTCCATAAAAGACATGCAGTCAGCATCCAGACATTATGTATGTAATGACAACCTCAGGCTGGGCTCGGTGGCTCAGCCTGTAATCCCAGCACTTTGGGAGGCCGAGGTGAGTGAATTGCCTGGGACCGCAGGTTCGAGACCCACCTGGGCAACTTGGTGAGACCTCATCTCTACAATAAATGGGTGTAGTAGCACATGCCTGTAGTTCCAGCTACTTGGAAGGCTGAGGCGGAAGGATTACCGGAGCCCAGCAGGTCGAGGCTGCAGTGGCCAGGAGCGATCACTGCACTCCAATCTGGGTGACAGAGTGAGACTCCAACTCAAAAAAAAAAAAAAAAAAGAAAAGATGACAATCTCAACTACCATTCAAGTTCATGACTACCTGTTATAAATTATCAGAATGAATGAAAACAAGTGATCAATAATGCAATAATGGACAAGCTTCTTATTCATCTCACAAGGCAATATGCGTTCAATTCCTAGTGAGATTTCCCAAGATATTTACGGTGAAATCAACCCAGAACATTGATCTCACTTGAAAATCTTATCGTTTGGGAGAATGTTGGAAATTTCCCCATGGTAATGGAAAGAGACATAAGGTACTGAGTATTCCAGCAGTAAACAAGTACTGAGAATGTATGAAATGTCTGAGAGAATTTATAATAATGGACACTGTAAATAACGTGCATTGCAAAAATGTTTCCCATCTCTACATCAGTGCCATCAAAGTATAGTTTCAAAAGCAGTTAACTTGCTAAAATAATAACCATTAGTCAAAATTCATTACATTTCACTGTGAAATCTTCACTATTACCATTTTTCTTCAACTTTCCAGGGGAAAAATAGTAAGATCTATATAAAATTAGATATCACCATTTATTCACAAAATCAAACAAACTCTTAAAGACAAGTTTTTTTTTTTTAGATCTAGAGAGTTCAACTCAGCTAAGCTTGCAATTAAGTTCTAAAACATGTTTTGCACCTCACGAGTTGCTTTTAGGTCTTGATTTTTCTAATTAATTATTTTCAATACTTGATAATTCATTTTTATTTCATTTTAATTTTATTCTTTTCAATGCTCAACACTCAGTCTGCTTCATAATAAATACTGAAAGATAGTCTCATCATTGTAGATTGAATGAATGCCAAATCATCTCAGCAAGATATTGGAAATGTATCTTTAGCTTAAAATATTTTATTTTACTAAGTTGTTACTAAATGACTATCAATGCCAAGTTCTATACTAGCACTAAGCATATAGCAGTGACTTCAAAACATAGAAGGAAAGGGCAACACAAGAGAGATAAGAACTAAAATAAAATGTGAAAAGTGAACTAAAATACAATGTGAAAAATGATACACTACTGAGATAACAAAGCCCCACAGAAACATGGAGGGAACATGCCTCTTCCACAGTCCCCTATCCCTTCACTTTTACCAGGATAAAGGAGACACTACTTCCAAAGAAGGAATTTTTTGAGCTGAATATTGAAGGGTAGATAATAGCTTTCTAAGCTGAACAAAAAAAAAAAAAGGAAAATATATTCCCAGTAAAGCAAAACACAGAGCCTAGTAACAGAGATGGGCATGGCATCTTCAGAGAATGTCAATGAGTCATGAGAATGAGCACAGATTACATTGGGAAGGGCATGGCAGGTGGGCCATAAAAAGGGTGGTAAAGATAAAAAAGGGTGAAGGTGAAAAACAGCTATTTATTAACACCTGTAAATATCCTTTTATGCCATGCTAAGGAGTACAGATGACACACTATAGGCAACAGCTGTTCGTGTAACATTCCTCTTTGTGTTCAAAAATGATCTCAATAAAAATACCCCTTTACTCACTCCTCATTTACTCAAATGTATTTCCAGAGCACCATTTATAGGACAGACATTTTGCTAGCCCAGGAATTGGCAAATGGCATACAGGTCAACATTTTCTACAGCCTGGTTTGGTATGGCCCACAAACTAAGAATAATTCTTACGTTTTTAAATGGACAAAAACAATCAAAATAAGAATAATATTTAATGACACATTATCATATTCAATTCAAATTTCTGTGCCCGTAAAGTTTTATTTGAACACAGTCGCACTCATTCCTTTGCATATTATCTGTGACTGCTTTGGTGATACAAGGGTGGAAATAAGTAGTTGCAACAGTATGACCTGCCAACCCTAAGTCATTTACTAAAACAGAAAAAGGTCACTGATTCCTGTGCTAGACATTAGAGAAACAAAACTAGGATCTGAACAAAGAAGCAGATTTCGACAACTCAGCATAACTACTGAGGTACAAATCATCTTGTAAGATTGTAGAGCACATACTTGGGACACACGGACCAAATGGTGGGAAAGGACTGTGACTATGGAAAAGCTTCTAAAATTGGGTTCGAAAAAATTTAGAGGCCAAATAGATGAAAAGTCTTACATGTCCTGCTGAGATTTCCAATTTCATTTTGAAAGCAATGGCAAACCTTAGTTGGGTTTTAAGAAGGCCTATGACATGATCAGTTTCATATTTTAAACCAGTCATCCTAGTGGAAATGTATTTAATTGTATTTAATGCCTTTTTCCTAGCAGAGCAAACACAGCACTGGGATTTAAGAATTATTTCCTCTAGGAAGAACTAATAAGAATTCTTACTAGGAAACCATCCTTTTTACTCATTTTTTCTCCCTTTTTCGCTAATAGCAATAATGACCGCTACTTATTAAGTGTTACTGTGTACCAAACACTTGCCAAGTGCTTCAGATATATTAATTCATCCAATTCTCACTCATATATCCCAGGCAAGGAATTCTTGTTGAACTAGATGAACAAAATAATATAATTAGATGTTACCCTTTTCTGGGTGAAGATATTTTTAAGTGTTCAAACCACATATATATTTTTTCTGTTCTTAAGTGGATATGCTGAACACTCATATCATAATTTTCACTCCCTGTGTCAAGCCAGACAGATAGTTGAGTAATCACTCATTTATCCACTACAGTTATTGACTATGTCTCTCGTGTATCAGGAACTTTGCTGGGAAGACATCAGTGTATACCAGCAAGCAGATCTCATTCCCAGGGAGTTCTTGTGGCTGAATGAGGGGAGCAAACACACCACCAATCTCAGACCCAAATCACAGTCATAATTTATTCCCTCAATCCAAGATTACACTGTTGGATATATACAGTGCTTGAAATTCTTCCACTGAAAACATCTACCTTCTAAGTAGTTTTGTAGGTGAATGTTCTGGTAAGAGAGCTAGAGAAAGAGAATTAAAGAACATCAGTGATGAAAATGAAGCCAAGAAAGACAGAAATCACGACTTTGTGCACAGCTGAGTATTGGCATTTGGAGCCTGTTTCCCAACAGCAAAATGGATGAAACAGCCAGAGATTGTTACTGGGAGTAACTAGGTTAGGAGTGAAAGGGAGGACTTTGGGTAAGGAAGGGAGTAACAGCTGTGGTATGGAGGGTGGACCTCCCTCTGTGATCTATAGTATTTGCCTCAATTTATACCTTAAAATGTGCAGAGAAGGTTTTGTGACTTCAAACATTTTTCTCCCATTGCTTTTGAGTGAAGATCTAAATTCAGTAATTATATGTACATCTAGGATATAAAAGTTGGTGTGTTTTACAGTCTGAATCACTTTACTGAAAAATTAGATTCAATCAGACGACAAACAAGGAAACTGCTGTCTCATTGGATCATCGCACTAATTGTACAAGATTCACAATACACGACTTAAGAAACATGCATTTGACACCATGATTTTGTAACTTAAAATGTGCCGAAGTGTATCTGGAATTTCTTCTACATTTCCGACAGCCGCAACATACCTTTGAGATTCACCGGAAAAGAGGAAATGACAGCATTTTGTAGCTCTGTTGTTTTGGGGTTTTTTTTTCAATTCACCTGAGATGAATAGTTTCACTACATCTATGCCTTACAATCTGAACTTGACCTGATGCCAAACAGAAGGAGAAAAATTGGGTAAGGGAAAACCACAGATCTCTTCCAAAACTTTCCACCTACATTTATCTCTCACTCAATTTCTTTCTTCCCTCCACACGATCATCTTTATCGCCAGAGGGTAACCAAACTGTTAACTTCTTAGAAGGCTTATAGAAGAGTTAAATAGATACTTGTTAAGATTGTGAAAAGTCAGAAGTGCTGATAAGTTTGAAAGTGTCTTTTGTGTCTGACTTAATTAGAAGTTTTCCAATATCAAGATCAGTTGTCTTACCTCTACTGCTTAGAGAGACTCTGGTCCAATTCATCTTGCTTCTCTCCCACGTGGAGACAATTTTTACATCATACAGATCTCTCTGTAACCCCTCACCCCACCATCATCTGGTATAATCAACCTTGCCTAAACTTGGAGAGTCAATAAGCAGCTTCATGATCTCAGAATGCATTCCCCGTTTTCTGCACAGGCTTGACACCTATACTATTGGAAATACGACCCCAGAATCATAACCACAGCATAAGTAACCCAGAATCATAACTCACAGCATAAGATAAATCAGATCACAGTTTGAAATTATAGGCCTAACTGATTTGATTTCATAATAATTTTAGGGTCTTTCCTTTAAAAATCAATAGCTCAAAGACATATTCTCTTCCAGGACAGTTTCTTCTCATTTCAAATAATGACTCCCATGGCTCACAGAATAGTGTATAGAAAAGCACTATATCAATTATTTCTAATTATTATATGTCTACAATGTTGGTAGACAATAAATGGTTGTAGAGTGTCAGATGAATGGTTGCACAGAGAGAAATATAGATCTCATTATGTATAACTTCTTCTAAAATGATTTTGTGATAAAGTTCAAGGTACCTACGCGTGATTAAAGCACAACCTCTGTAAATTGTTTTTACCTCGCAGCTAGATGAAGTGAACGTCCCGAATGAGAAACCATTCTGATTTCTATATAATGATAAACATATATGTAACACCCTTCTCTTGGTATGACATAGATCCAAGCTACATTATTATGGACTGGTTGTGCTTAGAGGAACAAATTCTACATAAAATCTATCACCCATATTCAAACAGAGAGGGCAAAATTTAGCCAGAATATTTTACTGTTGTTGCTTTGTTATTGCTATTGTAAAGAAAATAAAATCTATTTTAATTTGCTTTGTATTACGTTTAGTAGAGAATAATAAGCACTGCATTTTTTTTTTTTTTTTTTGAGTCGGAGTCTCACTCTGTCGCCCAGACTGGAGTGCAGTGGCCGCTCCTGGCCAGCGCAGCCTCGACCTGCTGGGCTCCGGCGATCCTTCCGCCACAGCCTTCCAAGTAGCCGAAATTACAGGCATGTGCTACCACGCCCAACTGATTTTTTGATTTATTGTAGAGATGAGGTCTCGCTGCCCAGGCGGGTCTCGAACCCGCGGGCTCAGGCAATCCACTCACCTCAGCCTCCCAAAGGCACGGGATTACAGGCTGAGCCACCGAGCCCGGCTTAAGCACTGCATTTTTAACAGCCTCTAGTGACAAAAATGTCATTTATGAGAAAAATTGTAACAACTCAAATTTCATTTGCCAGCTCTGATTTTTGCAAATCGGTTGTTCCATCTTAATTACAATGTAAACTAGCATTTTTAAACTAAAAATATATTTAATAAAAAATACTGAGCACCTACTATGTGTACTGCAGAGGAACGCAAGATGAATAAGCAGTTTAATCAAGACTCTAAATTAACTGATAACACACATTAACAAGGCAAACGACGATCCCAGCACCCACTTCTATACCTTGTATATTTCAGCACAAGCAGGAACCCAATCAATGAGAATCATCAACAATTCATATTCTGAGGGTAAGAAAAAGCCTACTAAAAATATAATAATTGGAAGAGACATTCACATCATCCTTTTTAGATGAACACAAAGACTAACCATGAAAAGGATTAATTAAAGTGAGTTTGTTGCCTCTCCCCAGCCCTCTGATAAACTGCCCTTGAAATGGAAAGGCTGGTAAGGCACTCCATTCATGTGGTATCCACCAGGCACTTGTTTTAGAGAAGGTTTACCCATCCAGACAGACATATTCAGCCAAAGAAGTCATGTAAAGAAGAGAGAAAGGAAAAGAGGCTCCATGGAAGTTTCCCTTAAAGCACCCCTGCTGGACCCCACACAAGGTGCAACAGGGCAACCCTGTGATAAATTTGCTCTTCTTGTTGAGGCAAATTTCCAGTTTCTTGGCAAAGCCTGGAAACATTTCCTGTCACTGGAACAGTATGATTCGCTTATTGATCTGATTTTCTCTTTCCAACTCGGGCTCAACTTGACCTTTCATGCCGTACACTTCCTTGTTTGACTCCCACACAGCTCTGACTCCATCAGTCAGCAGACAGTGCTCATCTGTCCAATTTTGTTTTCATTCACAGAGCCTGGGAGATGGCCTATGTCTTGAATTTGCTGAATGATGCTATTACTTTATTTATTCTCGGTGTCTTCTATTTTTAGAAAAGCTTTCCATTTCTAAAAGTATTTAAAATTGTAATAAATATTTTGGGGATTTTGAGCTTAAATAAAATGGCTTCAACAAAGGAAAGCATTTAGAATTATAAATGAACATTTAAAAACTTGACCATGCTGGCATCCCTTATGTGGCAATATCAAACAGCATGAGATAAATCAGAACACAACTTGAAATTATAGGTCTAATTTATTTGATTTCATAATAATTTTAGGATCTTTCCTTTAAAAATCTATAGCTCAAAGACATATTCTTTTCCAGGGCATTTTCTTCTCATTTCAAATAATAACTCTCCCATGACTCACAGAAAAGCATATAGAAAAGCACCATTTCCTTTTTTTTTTTTTGAGTTGGAGTTTCACTCTGTCACCCAGACTGGAGTACAGTGGCTGCTCCTGGCCACCGCAGCCTCGACCTGCTGGGCTCCGGCGATCCTCCCGCCTCAGCCTTCCACGTAGCCGGAATTACAGGCACGCGCTACCACGCCCGGCTGATTTTTTTATTTATTGTGGAGATGAGGTCTCGCTGCCCAGGCGGGTCTCAAACCTGCGGGCTCAGGCAATCCATTCACCTCAGCCTCCCAAAGGCGTGGGATTACAGGCTGAGCCACCGAGCCCAGCTAAAAGCATATTTCTATAGTAATTATTTGTAATTTTTAAATTTAGCTAAACAACATCTGCCACATACTTATAAGTATTAAATTACACAAAATCATTGAACTGAGAGCAGAGTAATTTTAAATATGTAAATGAAAATTTTCTAGGCTGGACCAAGGATTTGCATATAAGTTACAGTTTTGAACTGAGTTTGTGAAATTGCAAGATAAAGAATTAACATGCAGCATACAGCCCTTTGGCATGGCCCTAGAAACAGAACAGACCCTAAGAGGATAATATTTACACTCAAACGAATTAATAAACTAGAGTGTTGATCATGGGGCAATAAAGTAGTGGCAAGAAAAGCTACCAGAGAAAATTAAATTATCCTCAAGAGAAGTTATATAATTTTTAAATTGCTAAGAAAGAGAAATTCATTACAACAAGCAACGCAAGAAAATATTCATAGTTTCCTTTTGTGTTAACGTTGTGATGGATGACATTTATGTTTGTGTAGAACTTTATATAAGAATACCCAAACAGTCTAATAATTTTTTTGTTTACACAGAACACCAATGTTGTACTGCTCTACAGAGTGTAAATTTTACCCTCACTTTCAAAAAAAAAAAAACTCCACTGTAGCACTTTGTCATATGCCAGCCCCTGTTCAAAGTGTATTTTTATATTCTAAATCTCACAATACCCATTTTAGAAATGAGGAACTGAAGTACATAGGGGTTCATTAATTTGCCCAATATGCCATAGGTCGAAAATGGAAATACAGAGATTCTATGCAGGTCTATAAAATTCATGGGCTTAATTGCCATGTTCTACTTTCTCCATACTACCAGCCTCCTTTGGAGAACCACAAGACTAGCCCCAGATTCCTAAGGTGCAGTAGGCTAATCCCCTGACTCCATAACTCAGCCATATTGTTCCCTGTTGAAGGACTTTGAATCTCCAGCCTAGGTCTTCATTTCCTAACTCATGCTATAAGGTAGGTTCTAGTGTCAGATTGGTAGAGTTCTATTTGCATGAAGCCACATTATGGATGGAGGAAGACAAGGTCCCTTGTATTTTTGCTATAAGAGAGAAAATTCCCAAAATATGTCTCCACTCACTTAGTACTATATCAAGTTCTCAAAAAATGTATCCAAAGGCAAATGTGCCGTTTGTTTCCTGTGGATTGATTGAGTCTGGCCTTCTCTGGTAGCAAGCTGGGCTGGGCTCAATGATCTAGTTTGCCTACTAAGAGCTAAGCTAGTGGCAGAAAGATAGTTTATTTGCTCCTAAACAGGAAGTCCCCACGTCTTCCTCCCATCTTTTCCCTGTGCACCTCATCTCCCTGTCTGCTGGAGGGGGAAGCCAATAGATCTTGAAGAAAGAACACCTCTCCAAGGCTCAAAGCAGACACACTTATGAAATAATTCTCTGCTATTGAATGCTATCACATGACTTATTCTAGATTCCTCTGTGACCAGACACATCAACGCAACATAGAAGAAAAGCATCATGGGAGTCACCAGAGTCCATCTTAGCTTACAAGTACCTTTACACAAATTATGTAAGCCCAGTTAACTGTCCTAAGTTTTCTCTAAACTACTGCTTTAATCATAACAGAAGGTTCTCAAAGCTCCTGACAGCCAGCAGTTGCAGAATCAGCTGCAGCCTGGCTGGCCACCTGTTGTGAGGTAGAAGCCAAGAACAAGTGTGAGTAAAATCAACTTTGTTTATTAAGCTGGCAAAGGGACGTCTGCCATAACAGACCGTACAACCACCACAAAGGACAAGCTATGATCCAGACTACTTCCCGGTTCCTGTTTGCTTCTGTTCACCACCACTTCACATCTCATACAGGAGCATCTGCCATTTATTATCTGCACTGTGATAATGCTACCAAAGCAGAAAGACTTTCACTTTTAGAGCACAGACTAAAATATATGCATTTCATGTGTAATTAACAGACATGCATTAGGAAAGACATGAAGAGTTGTTTTAAGAGACTAATAAGTTAAATACTGAACATGGAAAATGCCCTCATCATGTTTAATTTTTTTAATTAGAAATTAGCTAGGTGGCATTTTAACCTCCACCAGTTGGTTTTAAACGATCCTTTTATGTTTTGGTTCCACATGAAATCAGGCAAGCTATCTCAAATCATCCAGCTAAGATTTATCATCTGTAAGAGAAACACCCAGTGGCAGCAGAGTTTTGGTTGGTTGAGTTGAAAGAAGAAAGCCATCAATTCTGAAAGATCTATCACGTGTCTAATGTGCCAAACAGATTCACCTATATGTTATCTTTTCAACACTAATATTGTGCTTGTTAAGGACGTATTACCTCGGCCATTTTACAGATAAGAAAATTATATCTCTGAGAGGTCAGCAAACTCATCTTAGGTCATACAGCTAATAGGTCTTCTGCTTGCAAAGCTGTCAGCCCTAGTAAATTAGGCACCACATAGTTTCCATATCCCAAGTCTGAAGAACTTAAATCCATACGAGAAAGTGGCTAAGACAATATTACAAAACATCCTGTATTGACACACACACAAAAACTGTTCTTCAAAAAAATTCAAGGGAAAGTATTGTACTTCAATATCACCTCATTTGTTAAGTATAAGGTCAAGGTCACTTTAGAATAGCAATGAATTCAATAATGAGAGTCCACTCCAGCCCTTATGATCACCGCCATATAGAAAAACCACGTAAGAGTCTCTCCCATTCCCTCCCTCCTCCTCCTCCTCCTCCTCCTCCTCCTCCTCCTCCTCTCTCTTCTTCTTCTCTCTCTCTCTCTTACTCTCTCTCTCTCATGCGCACATACACACACACACACACACACACACACACACACACACACACACACACCCCACCATGTAGGACTCTAGAGAAGTTTCCAGAGAATCAAGATGAGCATAGCAGCATCACCACAGCAGTGTCTGAAAGAAAAATGATCTTAGAATTGCCACAGGGCAGTGCTCTGAGAGCTACATTTACCTCCTATTGAGGTCTCATCTGGCCCCTCATGTAAATAAAGAATAATCACAATGATCTCTTGCATGAAGTTACCCAAGTGCATTTTATCAACATCGAGGCACACAATTTAACCTACAGGAAGAATATGCAATGCCTATTCCTAGCGCTCCTCTCCTTTATCAACTACTGCTGAGAAGGAAACACTCGAACAGCGTCAAAGACATGCTAGAATCCTCGGGGACCCAAAGATGGTGGTCAGAGTAAAATGCCTGAAACTGAGAGGAGAGGTTGCCGTGATCGCCAAGGACAAGGTCCGGATATGAGCGAGGAGGTAGCTAACTGAGGTTGGAAGATAAGATCACGGAGAAGCAGAGTAATAGGAACTGAGAGGATATTACAAGGATCATCCATGTATGTATTTGCCTGAAAACAGCACTGTGGAACAAGGACGGCATCTCTCCTGCTCCCAAGTCTAGAGGTACAAAGTGAAGATACAGTAGAAAGAAATAGCCACCTCTGCCAGACTTGCCATAAAAGCAGAAATCCAAGGGAAAGCCAGTTGTAGCAGCAAGAAAGTAAGAGGCATATTCAGAGACAAGTCTGAAAGGATGGCAGATCTTGCCAATAATGGTCCACAGAATCTAAAATGCACGAGGAAGGGGAGCAGAGGTGAAAGGGACAGATTAGAGTGTGGGACATGGCAAGGTGTGATCCGGGAAACCGAAAGTTTTTATTGTGACTGATTTAAACAAGATTAAGGGTACAATGAGATTCATCCCAGGAAATTCAAAGCAGGTGGCCAAGGTGACACTATGAGTTTCAGGGGTAAGAGGAATGGGTTTCTGGAGCTGCCTCTTCACCCTCAGTGACACAGGCCGAAGGGATGGGGGAGACGTAGACTTAGACTCGGTGTACATCCGGGTCCTCACTCCAATCCTATGTACTAGGTACTGCTATGATTCCCATTTTTGCTTATTCAAGAGTGAGTGACTAAGTGAATGCTACACTGTACTCAAAGCGCTGTGCTAAAAGAGGCATAAACGGTAAGAGATGAGTTGTCTCTGTTTTAGGGAGAAGGTTCTGAATCTGGAGACAAAGATAAGCTGCAGACGGTGAAAATCAAGGGATGGGCCCATAAAAAGGAATCAAGATCTTCTTGGCTACAAGAGGCCCTACAGGCAGGATAAATTCACTGACAATCATGAAGAATGACCAACTGCCTATGTGTATACTTAACCTGGGGATTGGAAGTGCAACAGTCAACTACTGAAAATTTCTTCTTTCAACGAACACCCTAACAGTCTCTGTGTTTCCGGAATAAGGCTACCTCTTGGTGATATATATTTGGTACTATCTAGTGCATAATTTGAACATTTATGGTGGCCTGCTTTACTATTAGTCTCATTGATGTTTTCATGCATTCTGATTATTTCCAGGATGACTTTTCCAGGCCAGTTTAGTTTCTTATCTGAGAAGAAAAGTTAGGTCGCATATAATGAGGAATATTGTAAGGAAACAAAATACGAATTCTCCTTACCATGAGCAAGATTTTTAACTAGGCACTGCTTGCCTTCTATCATCAGACTGGTAAAATATGATCTAAAACTTAACTAACGTTGAAAATTTGGCTGGAAAGTGCACTTAAAAGCAGTTATTGGTGGCACAATACCAATCTGGAAATTTATAGCATGTGTTAGTCCAAGAGATCGGTGGTGACTGATGAATTACAAACATTTCTGTTGGCAATTGTAATAATAACGCTGAAAAGGTGAAGCAGGAAGATCTAGCAATGATGAAGAAAAGCTTAGAGAGGCTGCAGGACAGAACTTCATTAAGCATATGTCTCTTCTCAATTTCTTTTTTTTTTTTTTTTTTGAGTTGGAGTCTCACTCTGTCACCCAGACTGGAGTGCAGTGGCCGCTCCCGGCCACCGCAGCCTCGACCTGCTGGGCTCCGGTGATCCTTCCGCCTCAGCCGTCCAAGTAGCCGGAATTACAGGCATGCGCTACCATGCCCGGCTGATTTTTTGATTTATTGTAGAGATGAGGTCTCGCTGCCCAGGCAGGTCTCGAACCCGCGGGCTCAGGCAATCCACTCACCTCAGCCTCCCAAAGGTGCGGGATTACAGGCTGAGCCACTGAGCCCGGCTAAATTTCATTCAACCTAAAATCCCTCAGCTGGAAGCCAGCAACACACACTGGCATTGATGGACATGCACAAGAGGATGTAATCAAACTCTGCCAATATCCCTGACAACAGTTCTGAGAACTGTTTTGCAAATCAAATATATGTGAAAAGGTTATCAGAAGTAAAAAGCATTATGTTTGTACTAAGAATTGTCGCTAGCATAATAAATTTAGTATTATTCCTACTCAGACTAATATAAAGTGTTTAAAGCCTCAGGACGCCAGGCATGAAAAGTACTGGAAATCATATCATTATGTCTGAATTTTTTTATTGTTTAAGTTCTGTAGCAATATTTTTTTAAAGCCCCTCATGTAAGACTTCTTGATGCATTAATTAAAAATCCCGTGGTCCCTTTTTAAACAAGGCAAAATCAGCAAACCTGCTTGGAGCCACTTACAGTTATAAGCACCAAAAGTGTTGGTAGCTTCCTATACTCTATATTAATCAGACAAACAGAGATGAAAGATTATGTAAAGGGTCCCATATTCTTCTATCTAGCTAAAACATAAGATCAGAAAAGGAAGCACCATTCTCACCAAAGTATATCCTCCCCTCAGCAATGACTCACATTTCTTTGTGGATTTTTATAACTATTATTATTCTACCCTCAAGGGATTTAAAGAGTAAATTAAAATGTATGATCCAAACCTCAACCTGTTCCTCTCCCTACACTGCAAAGAAGATCTGCCCGCAAAGAAACACAGACATGAACTGCCAGCCCTCTCACACAGCCGTGTCAGGCCAGCACTGGAAAGTTCTCCCATCCTGTCCATGGAGGACTGAGCTCAAGCTGTCAGCATTGCTTTTCAAAGGCAGGAATGACTGAGTTACATCACCCTTTGGCAGAAATATCACCTTTCCTGTGTCTCCTTATGGAACACCACTGTACGCCTACATGCATTATGGAATTTTTCATGAACACAAATGTATTCTTGCAGGCCAAGTGTCTGTGAATGAAGGAATTCCCAAAACCCTAAAATCAGGAGATAGATCATGACTAAAACTGGCTTTCATTCAATGCAGACACTGATATGGAATACATCAGCTCCTAGGAAAGTCGTTTGCTTTTTTCTAATTCTGCACATTTTCCCCACATTTCATCAGATTCCAAAGACCCCATTCACTAGACAAAGGGTTTCTTTCATCAGTGAAAGTCAATGCCTCAAGAAGAGAGCAAAGTTTACCTAATTCTTTATCCATCGCTACTTGCTAGTCCAAGGCCAAACAATTAGCAAAGCAATTTCCATTAATGATCCTTCACAATATGAAGAACATTTGTACAGGTGTCATGATAATGTCACCTAACTTATGAACAGGTTATGTACCAAACATCCATATGTGAGTGTTTTTAGCTTGAGATGCACTGTCTTACAAAATAACTGATTTGAATTATGGCTAGGTTTTCTGGCTAGCCTATCAAAATCTATTTGCACCACTATGTACCTAAGAAAAGTACAAGTAGAATAACTTCAAATGTGTTTAACAATTAATTAGAATATTGCTTCTCTTTTTTTCTTTATTTTATTTTAAAGGTGTGGGGTACAAGTCAGGATTAGATACATAAGTGATCTTTGTGCAGATGAAAATTTGGGCCTCCCTTTGGTTCTCACTTCCCCTAGTTTAGGGTCAGGTACCTTTAGTGATGTTATGTGCCGTCCCCCCATCCCCGGCATTGTCCCGTTACTGCCAATCCTTCTCTTGTAGTATTGTGATAAATGTTCAGGACCCACTTATGAGTGGGAACATGTGGTATTCAGTTCTTTGTTTCTGTGATAGATCATGGAGTATGATGGACTCTAAATCCATCCAAGTTGCTGTGAAGTCCATAATTTTGACCTTCTTTATGGCTGCATGGTATCCCATCGTGTATATGTACCACATTTTCTTTATCCATTTCACTCTTGATGGGCAGTAGGGTTGGTTCCATGTTTTTCCTATCAAGAATAGTGCTGCAACAAACGTGTGTGTAAGTATCCTTTTTGTGGAATGATTTTGATTTCCTCTGGGTATATTCCCAAAAGGGGGATTGCTTAGGCCAAATCATATGCAATTTTTTGTAGGTCAAAATCAGATGCAATTTTGTAGGTCAAAAACAGATGAAAACTGGAAATGCCATATGGTTCAACCCGAAGCATTAACTGAGTAACATGCACAAGATAGAAAGAGGTTGGGGGAAAAAGATGAGTAAAGGCATTTTTTGCATTTATAGATCAACACATCCAGTTCACACGTACGTGGACACAGAGCATGAGAAGCAGCAGTTTGATGAGTTCTGACTCACGACAACTAACAACAAACCACATGTTTTCTAAATTACCAAGCAGCATAAGCTGCAGACATCCTCACCTTGAGCCCAGCCCCCTTGGCTAGTCCCACAACCTAAGGAACAGGATGAAGACCAGGTACCACCTGGCAGATAAATTATATAAACAAGAATCAAATGTTTATGAGACTTACCTATCCCAGAAAGAGCCAGTGAGTCAGCTCCATACATAATGGTCTGTAATTCAAATTTTCTTATTGCTCTCTTTAACTGTAATGTTCATTCTAATTTGTTTCAGGTAATAAATCGATTAATCGATTTAGTAAGGATATTCAGTCTGTTTTCCATTTGAAAAATCTAGAGGACAAACACCTCTGCTTTGTGTAGGCTGCCTAATTATGCTAACTCTATTTGACTGAGTATACATTAGACAGAGAGCCAAGCAGGATGTTTGGATTGCAATGTAATCCTCTATTCTCAACTCCAAATTACATTGTTGATCTTCAATTTAATTTTCACAGATTTCTCATAATCAATAAGTATGTATGTGTTATATGAATATTATTAAACGTCCATAAAACTATAGCTTAGGGAATTTGATTATATAATCTTAGAATCCAGTTCAGCTTTCATATAATCTTACATTTGTAATCATATTTTTAATATAAAAGTGATACTCATTATGTTTTTTTAAAAAATGGTAAAAATCAAGTAGAAGTTGCAAGTCGTGTAATTGAAGTGAGGGGGTAAAATAAAGAGAGTAAGAGATGGTGATTTTTTTAAAAGTGACTTTATATTTGTTGTATCAAAATAATCACATCCCAAAAGCCATGACATATACTCTGCCTATAACTACTATGTAAAACCATATATGAATGCCAGATATTGGCTTAAGTGAAAATACCCTATGAATTTGGAGGAGAAAAGTCACCTCCCTATGTGTCAAAAATAGCCGTGGGTCAAATTCTTTATAAATCACTGTCAGGTACATTATCCTACTTGATGACTCACTCACTGAAAAGATATTTACTGGGTGACTCCCAAGTGCAAAGCACTATGCTGGCCACAGATGATACCGCAGTGAATAGGCCCTGCTCTCCTGAAGATGACATTCTAATGGGAAAGGTAATATATGATGAATGAACTACACAATGAATTGTTTAATTAGAAGTGCTAATAAGGACCAGAGTACAGGAGCACATGGAGCTTGAGGATAAAAGGGAAACTGTACACAATGGAATATTATGCAGTCATGAAGAAGGACAAACATGTGGACTTCACAGCAACTTGGATGGATTTACAGTCGATCATACTCAGTGATCTATCACAGAAACAACCTAATGCCATATGTTCTCACTCATAAGCAGACCTTGAACAATTATCATAATACTATAAGAAAGGGATTGGGAGTAATGGGAAACTGCCGGGGAGCAGGGGAGGATTGGCTGTTGAGGGAAACTGCTAGGGGAGGGAGGGTCACGCCTCATCGACAAGGGTACCTGCATAATGAACATTGGTATAACTAACCCTGAATTGTGTCTCACATTTTTAAAATAAAATTTAAAAAAAAAGAAAAAAGGGAAGGAAGCTAACCAGTAGAAGTATAAAGGCTTCTTTGAGGAGTGCTATTAGCTGAGCTCTGAACGATTCAGAATTCATCCCTACCAGGCACATAAAAGAAGTGGGAAGAGTGTCCATGCAGGGAGAGCTACAAATACGAAAGTCCAAAATAAAAAGGAACAGGGGCTATTGCAAGAATTGAAAGGAAGCAAGTGTGCCCAGAGTGGAAAGTGCCAGGAGAGGGTAGGCAAAAATGAGACTGGTGAAGCAGGCAGAAGCCAGGTCCCCTAAAGCAAGGTTCCTGAACTTCAGTGTTACTGACATTTCAGGCCAACGGTTCTTTGTGGTGACTTGTCCTGAATATTGTTGGATGTTTAGCAGCACTCTTGACCTCTACCCAGAAGATGCCAATAGCACCCCTTACCCACTCCCCATGAGAACCAAACATGTCTCTTGACTTGTCTCCAAATGTCCCCCTGGAAACAAAGCCACCCAGATCAAGAATCGCTGCTAGGGCCTTATAGATGATGGTAATAAATTTGACCTTTATCCTGAAGGCAATAAGACATTGAATACTTTAAGGAAATGAATGTTTTTTTCCAACAATCTGGACAGGACAAGAGGAGATTAATCAAGAGTGAAAATCTACTGCTGCCAGAGAAATAAATGCTCTTCAGGTCTACAGAAGAGAAAGAAAGTCAGTAGGTCAACCACTCCCAAGATGTTCTGAATCTGATAAGCTGCCTCAATAGAAGTGGGAACAGGCCACCAGTCAGTTACTTCCCTATTGCCCCTACTCTTGTATAAAGTTAGACTTGGGCCATTTGTGCATCTGTGTACACCATTTAGCCCTGTAGTCATGCTCTCTGAAGTGGTTGCTAACTAAAACATTGGTTGATGAATTGTTGGAATTCTAATATGCATACTGGGAAAGGGTGGGGATAATTTGCAGAGGAGTATTATTAAAGTCTAAAATATATAGCAATTATTATATATTATGCTCCTTTTAGGACATAACACAGAACTAGGAAATTAAATATCAAAACCAAAGCAAATGCCAAACACCGAAAATGAAGAAATGTGCCATCAGAAACAGTGATTCTTTTTTTCAGTAGAAGTCTCCTGACTGTTCTAACTTGAGGCCTTTATTGGTTAAAATGGAAAGTCAGTCAACGGTTCCCAGCCTTATTAGTTCAGTTCCTTTTGCTTTGGGGGGAAAACATGTAATTTCTCTCAGAGATTTTCTCATATTTCAATTCTGCCATATTGTTTGTTATTTTTATTTCTAATGACTGCTTGGGAGGTATTTATTGTGCTCCTAAAAGATTTGCTGCATACACCCTTACCGTGAATGAGTGAAAGAACCATTTTCTACAGTGACCAGGTGAATGCTTATTTTGCTTGGTGCCTCTAGCTCCAGCCTTCATCTTTTTTCTGTTGCCTGTTCCCATGTGTGGCTCTGCCAGTGAACTTACTGTTCCTTCTCCATCTGTGCTCACAAACTATTGCCCATCTGTGCAGGATGAGAGTTTAATTCAAACCAATCACCAAGAAGCAAGAGCCAATGTTCTTAAGCATGCTGGGACGGAAGAACAATGTCAGCGGAAGCCCACTGACCCATGAGCCAGTTTTAAAGTTTTCAACAGCCAAAACTGTCATTAAATTGCTCACACTTGAGTTCTGGCTCGAAGTTCCAAATTCCTGATTTGTAAGAAATTGCATAATTCTGAATCTACTCATGCCACATGTCAATAGCATAAGCCATGCTTCTAAGCACTTGGAGTAGAGGTCTGTGGACCTTGGGAGGCATCACAATTACCTGCACTGCCCTCTACACATACATATTTCTGGGACCCACCACAGACTTACAGAATCAGACTCACCAAAGATAGGAACAAGCCATCTGTACTTGTAACAAAATCCCCAGGAGAACGTACATAACAAATTCTGATGCACATCAAAATTTAAGAATAACCACATTTCAGACTAGAGCAATAATTAGTAATGTCATGCAAAGCATTATTAATTGGTCAGGGATAGATAAATATAAGTGACAACATAAATTATTTGACCCAAGACAGATGATTTATCAGTCTTCACTAGTAGATTAAAATCTCCTTGGAGGAAAAAGCATGTATTTTTTTAAAAAATTTATTTCAAGAAAATATATTAAGCAAAAGAAGTGAAAATCTTAATACACAAACATGTTAATTTCTAAAGTAAAAGACCCAAAATAATAAATTGTTTAGCAAAAAATTATTAATCAAATAATGAAACATTGATTGTAATAGAATCCAATCATAATATGTATGGATTACTAAAATTAGCATACAATTTAAAAACATGTCTTAATGACCTTCCCAAGGCCAGTTATATAGCAGGCATTCAATAAATCTTAGAAAAATACATTTATGTCTACACATGTGAATGCCTACTTTATTCAGCTATCTCATTTTATTTGTAGGTTAGAAAACTTCTATACTGCATGACCTTACTTATATATGGAATCTAAAGATAAAAGATAAGGCAGTGGTTACTAGGGGCAGGAATGTGAGGCCATGGGGAGATGTAGGTCAAAGGATACAAAGTAGCCAGTGTGTAGAATGACCATATCTTGAGATCTAATGTACAACATGAACACTACAAGGGCTCTGATCACCCACAAACACTGGGTAACCATGTGAGATGACAGATGTTAATTATCTTGATTATAGCAACTATTTCACTCTCTATGTGTATATCAAAACATCATGTAAACCTTAAATAGACAATCCACCCTCTATATCTGTGGGTTCTGAGTCTATGGATTCAACTGGCTGCAGGCTGAAAATATTCAGAAAATATACATACATATATATATAATAACAATGCAATAAAAAATAATATAATTTTTAAAACTATGCAATAACACAACTGTTTATGTAGTATTTTACATTGTATTAGGTATTATAAATAATCTAGAGACGATTTAAAGATACAGGAGAATGTGAGGTAGGTAATATGCAAATACTACACCATTTTACCTAAGCAACTTGAGTGTCTTCGGATTTTGGTATCCTGGAACCAATCCCCATGGATATGGAGGGACAATTGTATACAATACAATTTTTTAGATAAAAACTTCTAGGCATACACAAAGGAAGAGTAAAAAATGAAATGCTTAGAACTTTACTTCATCCGATCACTTGAAAATGCTATGCAGGAAAACACAATCTACCCAACTCTCAGGAAGGAAATGCATGTTCTTCACATCCACCTTTTCCACCAAGAGTGCACCTAAAGTATCAGTTTTTAAAAGAAATGAAAATAAGCCTTGTTATAGCTGATAGTCATAAAATTCTCAGAAAGAAGCTAGATGACTCCCCAACCCCACACTGGTCTTCTTCCTCACATACCCATTTGCTGCCCTGACAGCTCATTACTGCAAAACTCTTTTGTAACATCTGCCTCAGAGGATGTCTGCATTTTTTAAAAAACAAAGTAACAGCTTCTATCCTTGCCATAAGTGACCTACGAAACAAATTCTAGAGCCCACACTGGATCTGAAACGTCAGTAGCTCAGATGCATGGAAAATGCAAAATAAAGAAACACAAAACCAGAATCACCTTTCTTCTGGTCTGTAATGATACAAAAATGTCATACATACAACACTTGGTATGTTAAACTCTGTGTAACTTTGGAATTTACACACCAAATACTGATGCACGCCAAAATTTATTAATTCTCTATTTTATTTATTCTGAATCTGTCCAAAAATGACAAATGTTTTCCTACTTTCAGAACACTCCATGAAAACCACTGAGTAAGGACACTAAAATAGGTTCCTCACTCCTAATAAATCACTATAATTTATGTTGCACTGTCCCCTTGGAGAGGATAATAAGAGGCTGATGTGCATAACATATTTCCTAAAAAAAAAAAAAAATTTTTTCCCACTGGGTTCTTACTCACTCTGGACAAGCAGTTGTAAAGCAGAAGCTTGATGGTTGAGAGCAGGGCATTAAGCAATGTTGAGAGAGATCAGTTGCCAAATGAAGCTTAGAATAGGACTTTTAAAGGTAACTGGGAAAAAATTAATGTCACATCGCCTCAATACCAACAGTGCCTTTGCCATCAGTGTGCCTGGAAAATACTGCTAAGAATTCAAGGAAGGGGAAGGGGAAGGTAAAGGGGGAGGTTGCTCTTCCACCCGTTTCATGAACAGCCTGAAATGCATCCACACTCATGCAGTCTACTCATAAAACCCCCTGGTCGCAAGGCAGATAGCCACAGTGATTTGTATAATACATAGCCACTCACAGTCAGTGCGCCTCCACCCTCAGTATGCTCAGAAATCACCATGAGGATGAAAAGCAGATAGCTGTACACTGTCCCTAGTGCCCAGTAGGGTGCAGTGAGGCCCAAGCATCTGCACTTCCAAAAATCTAGGTGATGCGGATGCTGCCAACCTGTGGACCACGCTTTGAGTGGTATTCCTCTAGCTGATTTTTATTTTTTCTTTATAGTATACTATACACATTTTTTTAAAGATATAACAATGTCTCAGGGTACAAAATAAATGTGCAAAAGACAGTTGCATTCCTATACACCAACAACAAGCAGGCAGAGACCCAAATTAAAAGCACAATTCCATTCACAATAGCCACACACAAAAAAATGAAATACCTTGGCATTTTCCTAACCAGAGAAGTGAAAGACCTTTACAACGAGAACTATAAAACACCGCTCAAATAAATCCAAGAAGACACAAACAAATGGAAAAATATTCCATGCTCGTGGATAGGAAGAATCAACATTGTCAAAATGTCCAACCTACCAATACAGATTCAACACAATACCCATTAAATTACCAACGCCAATCTTCTCAGATTTTTTCTGATTCCTTTTACATTTCATTTTTCATTTCAGGGTTGCTTCTGGATGTTCATTTTAACCTAGTAAACTCAGAAGGCTGAAGGGAAACACACCAGGGGATTTGGTCTGTATTATGGCACTTTAGCTCTGCAGAAATAAGCATCTATGATGTTTGGATTGTTGAACTCACTAGGAAGTGAAATGGCCAGGGTCTAACGTAAGATAGTCTGACTCCGCACACCACACACCTTTCATTATGTGACAGTTGTCATGAAAGTCACCAAGTGGATAAGATTACGGAGGGAGAAAAATGACACTCAAAAGTGGCTGAGGTCAGAACCTTTGAGAATGCCAATTATTATGGTTTGAATTATGTCCCATCCTTTTAAAAAATATGTTGAAATCCTAACCCCCATCTCCTCAAAATGTGACCGTGTTTGGAAATAGCATCTTGGCAGAGGTGATCAAGTTAAAATGAGATCATTTAGATAGGCCTAAATCCAATATGAATGGTTTCCTTATAGAAATAAGAAATTTGGACATAGAGGCAGACACACACAAATGAAAGACAATGTGAAGACAGAGGGGAGGAAGACAGTCATGTAACTTTTAACTAGAAGCCAAGTAACACCAAGTATAACTACAATTTAAAGAAAGCACAGAAGGATTCTTCTCTAGAAACTTCTGGGAGGGCATGGTTGTGCAGACACCTTGATTTCAAACTTCTCACCTCCATAACTTTGTGACAATATTTGTCTGCAATATAAGTTACCCAGTTTTTGGCATTTTGTGGCAACAGCCCTAGGAATCTAACATACTAACATTTACAGGAACATTTATAAGAACAAAAGAAAGTATCAATGAAGGAAGCTAAGAGGTCATGTTTAAAGGGAGAGTAGTTCTGTATCATAGGATCTAAGAAGGAAAGGGTCAAATTGAATTTAGATTAAAGAGAAAGATGCAAGAATTTCACAGAAACTTCCCAAACAATTATTTTCCTTCTAATATAATCTTTCTGGTCAGGTGAACAACTTCAACTGGCCACGTGATTAGAAAATCTCAAAACCTGTTTGAGCATTTAAGTCGTTAGTAGGAAAGAATAACAATGAAACCTTAGAGATCCAGCAGGACCTTATTATTCAGGACGTTTTTATCATTTATTATCAAAAAAATCTGATGAGGTAGGCAGCAATTACATCATTTAAGCCAGAAACTGAAACTGAGAAAGGACTGATATTTATGTGAAATTATAAATGTGCAGGCATTATGTTATTGATTTAACTGTGTCCTTACTTAATATCTACAACCCTCTGAGGGAAGTGACTTATTTCACCTTTTACTGGTCAGGAAACACAGAAATGTTAGGTAAATTGTCCAAGATTAGAGAGTTAGTATAAGGTATACATATGTATTTTTTCAAATTATATATATTCAATATATTCACTCAAAGTCATGGCTCTCGCCCCAAAAACTCATGTACTTTGCATGACACTATGGCCCCTTTGTCGACTGGTGAACTCCATGAAAAAAATTATTAAAATGAGGCAGGTACTAAAATGGACTTATGAAGCCATAGCTTTATAACATTAGAGAAATAGTCCAAAGACATTTTTCTTATCTGAGAAACCTGTGTATAAAAGGTTAAAGAAACCAGGTACATAAAGGTAATCAGAGTTTATTCCTGCCAAAATAAAATATTTTTCCACAAATGTACTAATTAAATAGCTTTTTCTGGTCAGTTAAACAACTTTGGTTATGAAGTTAGGAATTATCAAGGCAGAATTTGGAGTTCACATCTGAATCACATATAGACTTACTTATTCCTCTCCTTGATAAAGAATACAAAATCTCAAGACATGAGTACATTACAATATAAGATTTAGGTATTTTTATTAACATCATGTCTTTTTGCTACACTCAAGATTAAGTAAAGCTTTATGAATTAATAAAGATTTCTCTCAGGGCTAGAAGATTTTTTCAAATACTATCCTATTTCATTTTCAGGCAATTTTTCATTCAGCTGTAAATTCTGAAAGAAGATTTCAATATTATTTAGAATACAAAAATACAGAAGACCAAATGATAGAACATTCTTTTTGTTATTAAATGTTTATTTTAAGATTCACAGAGCTATGAAGTATCTCCAAGATGCATTTAATTTATCATGTAGTCTTAATATTATATATAAATGTAATTCAAATAATAATCAGGGTCCCTAAGAGGGTTGCCTCCCTTGTGCCATCTGCTTCATATTGGAAGGAAATTTTCAAGACAGAGGAGAGTCCTTCATGGAAAGTCCTTCCCATTCCCAAGCTTTCTTCTCTCTACAACCAAAAGCACTTGAAGGTTCAACTCTGCACAGCATCTAGGCCCATCCTGACCTTGTAGAGAAATGTTATGAACAGTTCTAGCCCAAAACAGGGTCAAGCAGAATCAGCATCAGTCTCCTTGTCTGTAAATCCAGCTCAGTAGCTTGCATTCCAGTTTTGATCACCTGGATTTAATCCGAGTTTCTGCATTCAAGTTTTTGTTTTGGTTTTTTTGGTAACATGCATAATGCATGTATTCTTCCAAAAGTGAGACTATGCCTTCATCTAGCTAGTCTCCCAGCTGGAGTAGAGTCTTGCCCTGAATTCTGTTCTAGTGGCTGAATCCTTGCAATAGGCTGAATCTGGTCCTACCAGTCTACACATCTGTCTGGGAGCCTAAGTTCTTGCATTATATTCCTTTACCTTACCATCAAAATACTTATAACTTTATAATGAACCTACATTTTGCACATTAGCATACAATTTTTTTGATGTGCCCCCAAACATGACCAACTGTGTTGCACCACACATATCACCTCAATGCCTGGCCCATTCCAGTGGAGAAGCAGTTAAGTAAAATCTGTCCTGCTAAGGTTCATTGTGGTACTCAGCCCATTCTTAAGTACAACCTGTGATGGTGACCACTTCTTGGATCTGACCAAAAACAGAATTGACAGAACCTTGTCTTTCTTCCACTTCCTGAGGATCCTTCACATCAAAACTTCATGATTTCTACAGATCTCAATGTTTTTATAAAAAGCTAATATCACATTGATACACAAACCAGGTAAAGATTCAACAAAGAAAGAAAATTACAGCCTAATATCCTTAATGAACATAGATGCTAAAATTCTCAACAAGATCCTAACAAATCGGATTCAACAACACATCTCAAAAATTATCCACCATGACCAAGTAGGCTTCATCCCTGGGACAGGGCTGGTTCAACATTCATAAGACCATAAACATAATTAAATACATCAATAGATGCAAAAACAAAAACCACATGATTATATCACTAGACACAGAAAAGTCTTTTGATAAAATCCAGCACCCTTCTTGATAAAAACTCTACAACATCTAGGCATAGATGGAACATAGCTCAAAATAGTAAGAGCCATCTACAAGAAACCCACAGCCAGCATACTGCTTTGGAGTCATTTCCCCTGAAAACCGGAACAAGACAAGGATGTCCACTCTCATCTCTCCTTTTTAACATAGTTTGGAAGTCCTAGCTAGAGTAATCAGACAAGAGAAGGAGATCAGGGGTATCCAAATAGGAAAAGAGGAAGTAAAGTTATCCCTCTTTGCAGATGACATGATTCTATACCTCAAAACCCCAAAAGAATCTGTCAAAACCCTCCTTGCACTGATAAAGGACTTTGGCAAAGTCTCAGGGTATAAAAATCAATGTGCAAAAGACAATGGCATTTCTATACACCAACAATGAACACACAGAAACCCAAATAAAAAGCACAATCCCATTCACAATAGCCAGAAAAAAAAATCAAATACCTTGGCATCTTCTAAACCAGAGACATGAAAGACCTTTACAATGAAAACTACAAAACACAACTGCTCAAAGAAATCAAAGATGACACAATCAAATGGAAAAATATCCCATGCTCATGGATTGGAAGAATCAACATTGTTAAGATGTCTATCCTACCCATGGCAACTTACAGATTTAATGCAGTACTCATTAAATTACAGCAGCATTCTTCTCAGACCTGGAAATGACAATACAGGAATTCATATGGAAATGGAAATGAGCACGAATCACCAAAACAATCCTCAGCAAAAAAGCAAAAAACAAAACAAAACAGGAGGAATCGCACTCCCAGACTTTAGACTTTATTATAAAGCTACAATAATCAAAATAACCTGGTATTGCCACAAGAACAGGAATATAGACCAATGGTACAGAATAGAGATTCCAGAAGCAAAACCTCAATTTCTCAACAAACTCATCTTCGACAAAGCCCCCACCACCAACAACTAGGGAAAGGAGAACCTATTCAGTAAACGGTGCTAGGAAAACTGGTTGGCCACATGCAGAAGATTAAAACAAGATCCTTACCTATCACCAGACACAAAGAAATCAACTTAAATGGATCAAAGACCTAAATGCAAAACCTCAAACTTTAAGAAGCTTAGAAAATGCAGGAGACACCCTTATGGAAATTGGAAATGGCAACCAATTCCTGATCAAAACCCAAGTGCCCATACCATAAGAGATAAGATAGACAGGTGGGACCTCATCAAACTGACAAGCTTTTGCAAAGCCAAAGAAACCATCAAGAGAACAGGGAGACAGCCCACAGACTGGGAAAAAATATTTGCCAACTGCATTCTGACAAAGGTCTAACATCTAGGATCTACAAGGAACTCAAACATGCTGAAAAGAAAAAAAAACAAATACCCCATTCCAAAGTGGGCAAAAGATATGAATAGACTTCTCAAAAGAAGACATACGAGCAGCCAGCAGATACAAGAAAAAATGCTCAGCCTCACTAGTCATCAAAGAAATGCAAATCAAAACTACACTGAGGTACCACCTAACTCCAATCAGGATGGCTATCATCAATAACTCAAAAAATAACAGATGCTGGAGAGGATGAGGCAAAAAGGGAACACTTCTACACTGTTGGGGAGAGTGTAAACCAGTACAGTCTCTTTGGAAAACTGTGTGGCAATTCCTAAAAGATCTAAAAATTGACCTTCCATATGACTCCACAATCCCCCTACTGGGAATATACCCAGAAGAACTCAAATCACTCTATAAAAATGATACTTGCACATGTATGTTTACTGCAGCATTGTTCACAGTAGCAATAACATGGAATCAACCATGCTGTCCATCAAAAGAGGACTGGATAAAAGATAATGTGGTACATATACACAATGAAATATTGCACAGCCATAAAGAACAAAATCTTGAACTTCACAGTAACCTAAATGAACTTAGAGTCTATAATAATGAGAGATCGTTCACAGAAACAAAGAACTGAGCATCACATGTTCTCACTCTTAAGCGGACCTTGAACAATTACCATAATACTATAAGAAAAGGATTGGCAGTAGCAGGAAACTGCTGGGAGTAGGGTGGAGAAGTGGGACTGGAAGTAGTGGGAATCTGCCTGGGGAAGGTAGGGCACACCTCATCAACAAGGGTACCTGCATAATGACCATTTGTATACCTAACCCTGAATTGTACCCCATATCTTTAAAATAAAAAAAGAAAAGCTTTAATAATAATAATAATAGTTTTATAAAATTAAAATTATTATGACAATTGACTCTCAAGAATTTATTCATATATTTTCATATTTTACTTTGTGTTTTGCTATAATTAATTTTGAAAATATGTCATATATTAAGAACCTTACAAAGAGTCTAAGTTTCTCAAGGAAAGAAGTATGCCTTACATATGACATGTGGTCATTTCATCCTATATTAAATCCATAAATCCTCACACATTGATTAAAACCATGTGCTATGACATTTTTTACTGAGATGTGTAAATGCTTCACTGGCATTTGACTGAAGGCTGCATTGACAATTATGATAACTACTTTGGAAAAATAAACAAGGGAAAGCGTAGAAAAGTTACAAGTGGCACTTGTTCTAACACTTGAAAACAAATATAATCCTCTTCAATTCAAAAATCTCCTATTAATTACTCCTGAGGCTGTGACTGTGCTACATAATTTGCAATTTTTTTTTCATCTTTGTAATGTGTACTTTCAGATTCAGACATATTTGAGACCCATTAACAGCATGAACCTAAGGTTTTGTATCTTCCTTCTGCAAAGTAGTGGGTGTTAAGAAACTGCAATTTTCTTTTTCTTTTTTTTTTTTGAAACACTAGGAAAATTCAGATTCTAAAATTTCCTGTACTTTTCATGTATTTCCTGTTGTTTGAATAGCCCTAAGCTTTTTAGTAAGTTCTGAACACTAGTAAAACTGGCAATAATTTGGGTATTCTAACACTTTAAAGATACTATCATTTTTATACAACTTAGAGTTACAAAAGCTCTATAATTACAGATCAAGTGGTGGGAGGAAATGAATCATGAGAATACCAGGAATCTGAGTCTTGGAAAGGGACTACCGAAAAGGGGTAAAAGGCATAGATTCTGGGGATACAATGAGGCCAAGTGTGGTGGGCATTTCCAATGAACAAAGAAAACCTGAATCACATGGCAACCACATGGCACATGGCAACCACATGGCACGTGGCATCCACATGGCACAGGCCAACAGAACTAAGATTGATAAACAGGCAGGTGGCAAGTGTTTTTGAACCCAGATCCCCCCCCACCCTTTTTTTTAAATTTGGCCCCACTGTCGGCTTCCTACCTGCTGGCAAACCAGCAGTCTTTAGCAGACATTATTCTATGTGCCAAACTACTTGGGAGCCAAATGGCTTCGGACGAGTCCATGAGGACTAGAGACTTTCATCTGTATCTTCCTTTGTTTTTAGATACTGCTATCCAAATGCTGGTTGAACAGCTAAGCTTCATATCTCTCCCAGGTACAATGGAAAGAGAAAGCAAGCAACCAATCTCTAAGAACAGAGTAAGACCTAGGATAGTCAGGCTAATTTCTGCTTCTCCTGGAATCTGGCAGAAAAGCCTCTCCATCTGTATTCCTTGGGCCCTTAGAAAATCCCTGTGCTGGCTGGGTGTGGTGGCTCAGTCTGTAATCTCAGCATTTTGGGAGGCCGAGGTGAGAGGCTGGCCTGAGCCCACGGTTTCGAGACCAGCCTGGGGAACTTGGTGAGACCTCATCTCTGCAATAAATCACAAAAACTAGCCGGACGTAGTAGCATGTGCCTGTAGTTTCAGCTACTGGGAAGACTGAGACAGAAAGATCTCCTAAGCCTAGCAGGTCAAGGCTGTAGTGGCCGTGAGCGTTCCTCTGCATTCCAGCCTGGGCAACAAGAGTGAGATTCCAACTCAAAAAAAAATAAATAACTGTGCCTGTATTTTAAGGCCACAGTTACCAGAGACAACATTCCTTTTAGAGGGAAAAACAGATGGAAGTATCCATTAGATGGAGCAATGGGTTTCTTTGTGAAGAAACTCAACTAGCTTTTCTGGCAGTTACCTGAGGCACAGATACTTGTCACGTAATGTGGACACAACCTAAGTCATATAGAGTTTGAAATAAGAATATAAATCCAGGGAAATGTAAGTTCCTACAAGTTAAATTGATTTTATTCACGCTCCAGTTGCCCCGTTCATTTCCAACGTTTTTTTATGCTGATATTTTCCCTCCCAACTTCTCTGTTCATGCTTGAGCTCACACATTCTCTTAATCTGTTAATTATCTATATTAGTTATTCATCAAATACTATATGCTTTTGGTTAAAACCCGACCGAAAAAAAATTTTTTTTGAAGTTTCTTGTTCTCCTAGGAATAACATATAAGAGGAAAATGTAGATTTCATCAGACAACGCATATAGTGTCTTCCCCGAGGAGATGCCACCATCAAAAGTTACTTATCCCTTTCTTTCAAAGCAAAGTAATGTGGATTCTGAAATTTGAAGCCAAAAATAAAATATTCACAAACAACAAAATATTTATGAGTAAAGATGTTTTGCTTTCAAAATTATGCTTTACAAACTTTTGTCATGTCTTCTGTTAGAAAACATCAACCTACTGCCAGATATTAACCTGGGGCTATTTTAAATGTTCCTGTTTTTAAACATTGAGAAATATGAGATGTAGAGAATCTAAACGACATTTTTCCTTTTCCCTGTCCCCTTACTGCCATCAGTCGAGTTACAATGGCTACCCCAAACAGTATGAGGGAAACCTTATCATTCACAATACATATCCAACAAACAGCAAGGAGGCTTCCCCAAGCAGGATGGCATGCAGGGAGTCCACAAAAGACAGCAAAGAACACAAACTGTCTGCTGCAAGAAAGACCAGAGCAAGAGATCTGAGAGCTGACAGAGAGCTTAAGAATAAGAACTGTGATCCAAAGGAAATCTGAGGGAAAACAAGATGAATGGTGAACTCAGAAAGGAAGAAAACTGGCTAGAGAAATAACAGGCCCCAGACAGACAAGGATACAAAGGACAAAGTAGCCCGTGGCCATAATGATGGAATCAGAAAGCAATAATTCTGTCATTTTCTTTTGAAAAACTAAGACTGGATCCACAAGATTAAAGTGTGTTTCTGATACTATTTGATCCCCAAATCCAACCTGCTCCCATGTTTGTTGTATAACAGAGCTAGAAAAATGAGTCAAGATAAGTCAGTTCCTACACTGATTTATTGCTATCCAATTAGAAAACTCTTGACTCACTGATCAGAAACAAAGATTAAAGGAAAAAAAGAGACTATAAAAGCTAAAACTTCTGTAATCTTCTATCTCAACCGACTATACAAAAAGATATGCAGAATCTAATTTAGTATGGCTTATAAATCACCATAAGTGCTAAAGAAAAAAAAACAGATGCTAACATTTAAACAGGTTTCTTCTGGGTTTTGGTGTATTGTTATGTTACTGATAAAAAATATTTTTTAAATGAAGCTTAAAATGCCCTTATTTTGACTGCCTGCACAGAACATGTCTAAAACAACACTTATGTGAGTAAAAAAAATATCAACAGAGAATGCAGTACAGATTTAAGTAAATATTGCTGCTATAGTTGCTAATGGGTGTACTTTGCTCTAATTGCCTACGCTTGACTAAATCAGCAAAGAACCAGAATTGGCCAGAACCAATTCATGAATAACTCAAACCATGTGGTTGAGAGATTTATATTGGTATAATGGCTTTTTGACACATTACTGCTCTGTTCATTAGGGGATGTCAATATTTCAACATATTATTTGCAAAATCTCAAGAATTTTAAAGTATATGTTCATTGTTTATTCACATAGACACATGGAAATGTATATAGAAAAACTAAGATCATCTTAGAGCCAGGATAATAATAATAATTAGGTCAGGAAATGAAGTACCAAGAAATGTAACGATGTGTTAATAAGTAATGAACATTCTCCCATGCAACTGCCTGTGTTGCCAAGAAGCTCTCCATAGAAATATAATAAGATGGAAAAAACTGTATGTGAATACTGTATTCACATACAGTTTTTTTTAAGAGAGGCTATAAGGAAGAATGCCTGGCTAAGTCTCATTAAATGAAGCACAGTCTTCATTGGTATGTCCAAGTAGCGATGGCAACATTCCTCCTATGTGGTGGATATGAATTCACTGAGTGAACCATACACACTGGCAAGCGGCTCCCAGGACTACTCCCCACTCTCCATGGCACTCCTCTAAATGAATGTTGAATAAAGAAAGAGTTTTCTTGAAGAGGCACCAAATGACAATCCTACCGGGACAGAGAGATGTTACCCAAATGATCCTATTTTCATCTGAGATGGTGCCATCTGGTAGTACGGCAGGTTAGAGGAGAGACACCCTAAGTCAAAGAAAGACGTTAGCAGACAATTGCAATCATCTAGGCAAGAAGTACCTAGCATTTGAACTCAACCGGTGGTATGGGAACAGAAAGGAAGCCACTGAATCCATGAATTTTGGATGAGATCATATTGGAAATAAGCAGACAGTAAGGAGAGCAACCAAAACATTCTTAGTTGAATCATGGGCAAAGAAGCCAAGCTACCCTGAGTTCAGGAAGAAGTGGAAGAATACAAATGAGAGATAAATGCCAACCCTTTTTTCACGAAGATTGACTATGAAGGGATGTTTTAAATAATCTCAAATGCTGTGCATAATCTTGAAAGTCAATGTACATAGGAAAAATAGAAGGATATGAAAACCAAAACCATGGATTCAGCGGCTTTCTCACGGTGCAAGTGCTAGGTACTTCTTGCCTGGGTGGTTGCAATTGTCTGCTAAAGTCTCTCTGTGACTTAAGGTGTCTCTCCTCTAACCCACAGTGCTACCAGATGGTACCATCTCGACTTACATGTTATTATATTATGAACACATAGTATTGAATTTATTAAGTGACTGTCAGCAACATTAAAAAGGGTAAGTAGGAATCTTACCAAGAAATTGCAACATGAAAGCCAACCCTCTGTGACGAGCACACCAGCAGGACTGACACCGTGCTGCGGGGAACCATTGTTACCTGCTGCCTGTCAAAGAAAGGAGTTTCAAAAAATTTGCAAGTTGTCACTTGAATGTCCAAGAATGATAACTTAGTTTTAAACATGAATTACTCTCAGAAAATGAGTTGATTCACAAGTGTCAATCCAGACTAATGTTGGCTAGAGCAATTGCACTGTGCAGGCTTCTTTGAGTGTCGAGTAAAACTTTCCAAAGTTGTCTATTTCCTGTACCTCCAAGATGCCACATTCTTTTGTTTGTTTGTTTTTGTTTGTTTGTTGTTTGCTTGTTGAGTTCGAGTCTCACTCTGTTGCCCAGGCTGGAGTGCAGTGGCACGCTCACGGCCACCCCAGCATCGACCAGCAATCCTTCTGCCTCAGCCTTCCAAGTAGCCGGAACTACAGGTGCACGCCACCATGTCCGGCTAATTTTTGACTTATTGTAGAGACAAGGTCTCACCAAGTTGCCTGTGCTGGTGTCTAACCTGCAGTCTCAGGCAATCCACTCGCCTCGGCATCCCAAAGTGCTGGGATGACAGGCTGAGCCACCAAGCCCAGCCACCACATTCTTTTGGAAAGAGAATTTTGAGATGCCTTTACTGTCCCTACTACCGAGACCATGTCTTTGGGCCTTTCAGAGGGAAATACAGATTTTGAAAACACGAATGCCTCTCTCACCCAGATGTCCAAAGATAAAAAGAATAAAAATGTTAATACAAACTTTACCCAATTCCTCATCCCCTTGTGTATGTAAAACAAATGGTCACATCTATACTTATTAGATCATAACATGAAACACCTCCATGTAGTTCCTACTAGCCTGGCAATAAACTCCTACAATTAAGAACTAAAGTGATTACTTTAAATGAGCCATGTGCTAGGGGCAGCTCATGCTGGCTCCTGAGAGCCAATTTAGAGCATTCTTTTCCCAGTCTGTGTACAGTGATGTCAAGTCAGTAGCTTACATCAGCTATGGCAATGCATCATGGAAACTGGCTAACACTACAAAGTAGAGCCTCTGGCCCCTTTTGAAGAGCTAGCTGTTAAACCTTTACCATCACACTACCACACTGAGAACCCTTCGAAACCAAGGCATGAAAAACAGACTTGGGTCCCTTCCCATCTCTCAGTCTGGAAGATTCTCCAGGATTTCCAAAATACCAACATTTCCAAGTCTGAAAGTTCACTCTCTCCATAGGAATATACCTTAACAGCATCCTTAGTGTTGCTAAATTATACCGGAGGAGAAAACACTTTTTTGCTAAGTCAGCTTCTGGTATTGCTCTAATATTTCAGTTCCGTGCTTCCTGACAGCTAGGAGTCTAATTACGACTCTCCCATTCATCCATTCAGCAATCCTTGACTATCTCCAACCCAGTGAGGCATACAGATTGCTCCTTACTCCTCTTTCTCTTGTCTGCTTCATGCAAAAGGACTTTATCCAGATTCAGAAACAAATGCCCATTTTGTGGTAAAGAATGCCAATCACACAGCTAATAACCTAGCTTCACAAGTGTACAGCGCCATGCCGGGCACTAACAATAGAAAGAAGAACACAACGCAGTCTCTCCTTTTGAAGGGTGGCAAGGTCAGGTGTGGAAAACACATTTAAACAACTGCTTCCCCATAGTATTTTAAGTAAGCTTCCAGCAAGAGCAGAAGCAGCAAGAATTGGAACTCTAGGATACATTCAAAAATGTGTAATTTCTCATTACGTGGATACTTCGATTCAAGGCACTCCATTTACTTAATGCCACAGGGAGCCAGGCACTGTCATCTGTCCATGAGGAGACAGAAACTTAAAGGGGCTTGCAGATAAGTTTCATAAATAATTTAGACGAGTGAATGTTTTCTTTAAAAGGCCAGATAGCAAGTAGTTTAGGCTTTGCTGTCCATATGGTCTCTGTTGCAACCACTAAGTTTGCCCTTGTAGAAGGAAAGCGTAATAGACAATGCATATTCTAATAAGCATGCTTTGTTTCAATAAAGCATCATCTACAAAAGCAGGCAGAGGCCCACAAGTGACCTTTGAGGCATAGTTTGCTGACTCGAATTTCATTATAAAAATAGTGGTACCAGTCGGGCACAGTGGCTCAAGCCTGAAATCCCAGGACTTTGAGAGGGTGAGGTGAGAGGACTGCCTGAGCAACTTTGCAAGACCTCATCTCTACAATAAATCCAAAAATTAGCCAGGTGTGGTAGCGCACACCTGTAGTTCCAGCTACTTGGAAGGCTGAGGAAGAAGGATCGCCTAAGCCCAGTGGGTCGACACCGGGATGGCCGTGAATTTGCCACTGCACTCCAGCCTGAGCGACAAGAGACTCCAACTCAAAAAAAAAAAAAAAAAAATAGAGGTAACTCAAATATCTTCATAGGTGTCTCTGACATTTACCAACATCTCTTCTTGTTTCACTTTCTCCCCTTTTTAGGAGGACTGTCTCATCACATGTGCTCTAAGAAAGTGGTGAACTGACACTTTCATAAGTTAGTATTTTATTCAAACACTCCTCTGTTAACTTACCTCCACGCTGTCCTCCTAGCACCTGGCAATCCACAAGCAGCAAGCAGGTCTTCGGTATAAAAAAAAAAGGCTCCATCAATTCCATTAAAATGATGAAGACTCACAGAGGGGGTCTGGTGGGGGTTAAGGGATGAAAGATGATATATCCAGTACAATGTACGCTCGTGGGGGTGACAGGTTCACTTAAAACCCAGACCACTGCAATATGATTCATCCATGTGACTTAAAACTATTTGTACCCCTAAAAATACTGACTTTTATTAAATGATGAAAACTGCTCTATCGAGTTCTAATTGTTCTAGAATTTGGGGATCTGATCCAGAACATAAATGCCAAAGCAGGATTTAAAAGAACATACAAAGTTTGTGGCGCTATTAGACATAACTGAAGATTATATCCAAGCACTGACGTTGGTTTGCTAAATGAGAAGTGCAGGTAATTTCTTCACAATAAGTTATTTAGGTATTGTTATTTGAAACTTCACTGAGAAATCAGTTCATTCTGAATTTTTTCATAAATTAAGCTAAACTAACATTGACTTATTTAAGAAGTAAAAAGAGATAAGGAGAAAAGGTTAAAAGGTTAGTATTTTTTTAATTGCACGGAAATATCTGAATTGAGCATTAAGCCAAAACATTGCAAAGATTTAAGATGTAATCTCCTGGGACCAGTAAACCAATTATTTATAGTAGCATTAAGACTTCCAAAAGGAGAGTTAATTTAATTCATTGTCATCCAAATCAGAATTGTAGAAGCATATAAAAAAGCAATCAGTACATTTTCCCCAAGTAATAATTTTCCTTTCTCCAAGTTTCGTGTATATTACTATAACTCAGATTAATATTTTCTCAGTAGTAGATTTTTACTTGTTTGGTCAACATAAGATGTGGCTCTGAATACAAATAATTAATATGCTGGCTTGTTTTTCAAAATAGTCTTCTTTTTCTTTCACTGTGACTTTGAAAGAGCACCTTTATACACACCAAAAATGAAGAACCTAAATAGAGAAACTAACATATAGAGTATGTAAGATCAATATATGAATATTAACAAAGATGTTCCACTAACTTTGCAGTGAAACCCACCAATAAGTAAGCTAAATATTTTGTCACTTAAGCTATTAATGTGATCCTATTTGAAATATTTATTTACTAAAAAGATTATTTTAGCACAAAATAAAGCAAAGCCTCTACAATGCCAACGCAATGGGTTTCGATAACTCAAAGTATTAGAAAATGTTGAAGGGGACTCTTGACTTCTTTCACTCCTTTGCAATAGAATTAAGGAGCACGTTGAGAAGCCATGCCACACAGTGGAATGAGATTCTCTGGTCTGAATTCTGGTTCTTTCCCTCAGTAGCTGATTGATTGTGCAAATGACTTAATCTCACTCTGAGTTTCAATTTGCTCAGCTACAAAATGGAGATATTACTAGAATCCATCTCATAAGAGTGATGTGAGACCTCCATCAGTCAATATTTTTAATCCACTATAAACAGAACTTAATACACAGAAAGTGTTGGATACATGTTAGCCACTAGTCATATGCTAACTTTTCTTGGTTAGATATAATTTTATTTACTACAACTTGACCTCACAAGTGTCAAGCAGAGACTACAGCTGAAAAGAAAGGAGAATTGGGGTCAAGCAATTTGGAAGGGAGAAGCACACTGGAGCTCAACTCAACCTATATGACACAGCTGTGTCCCTTCTGGGGACTAACAACGGCGGCCGCTTCAGGCAGGATACCAAAGCAATGTTTTCGGTATTATTTGTAATACCTTTAAGACTTCCAAAGTGATAACTAATTTAATTCATTTTCATTAAAAGCCACAACAACAAGCAGACCAGAAAACTAAAAAACAAAAGTATATACAGTAACAGATCCTATGGTTCACAATCATAATCCAAATAAAGAAAACTTGCCTGCACAATATCAAAATGAACATGACATTGAGTGGTTTATACTTTGCTTTTTAGCCATTTCACCATTAGAGCCTTGCACTGAATATTTATAAATAAATAGGCAAATAGACATTTGCCCATAGTTTTGCCAACAAAGCGACATTTCAAAATTAAAGTTCCTGGACACAAATCTGAGGCTCAGATCATGCAAAATATCAGAGTTCACCTCAATGTCTTCAGCCTGAAGAAAATGGATAAAAAAGATACAATATACTTTAAAGTTTAGTCAACTGAAACTTATTTTTAAAAAGAATGGGAAGGTATATTTTAATGTGAATTGCATTTTAAAGCAAAGTCAATATAATGGTACTACTGAAATCTCATAAACTTTGAATACAAATGAAGTAGTTCATACTTAATGCTTTGTTGTATAAAGCTCTTCCAGATACTTGAAATGTGCAAGCTACTACTTTACATAAAACAACATCCTCTTCTGTAAAACTGTGTTCTAAATATATAATGCTTGGGTACATTTCATGGCATTTCAGTATGCCTTGTTTTCTGGACTTGCATTTGTTGGTGATGTCAGGGATGAAGAAGTATAAAACAGCATCACAGCCGGGTGTGGTGGTTCAAGCTTGTAATCCCAGCACTTTGGGAGGCCGAGGCGAGAGGATTGCCTAAGCCCAGGGGTTCGAGACCAGTCTGGGCAACGTGGTGAGACCTTGTCTCCACAATATATCAAAAAATTAGCCAGGTGTGGTAGCATGTGCCTATAGTCCTGGTTACTTGGAAGGATGAGGTGGAAGGATTGACTGAGCAACACTAGGGTGGCAGTGAGCATACCACTGTACACCAACCTGGGTGTCAGAGTGAGACTTCTACTCAAAACAAACAAACAAAAAAAACAGCATCACAATTTAAGGTATGCAAACATTATGACTTCATTACAGAATCTTATTTTTAAAATATTATTTTATCTTCTAAATAGGATTAAGGAACCAAAATTGTTCTCATGCATGTAATAGTTTCTTCTAGATCACTATCACTATACATTGAAAGCTTGAGTCTCTCCAAAATTCACATGTTAAATTCTAATGGCCAATGTGCTATATTTGGAGGTGAGGCACTTGGGCGGTGATTAGATCATGAGAATGGAGCCCTCATGAATGGGATTAGTGCCCTCATAAGCAAGACCCCTAAGAGCTCCCTCCCCACTTCCACTATGTGAGGACTCAGCAAAAAGTTGGCCATCTGTGAACCAGGGAACAAGCCCCCAACTTGGAATTTGGTGGCACCTTGATATTGGGCTTTCCAGCCTTCATAACTGTGAGAAAAAAATTCTGCTATTTATCAATCATCAGTTATTGGAATTTTTTTATAGCAGCCCAAACAGACTAAGATGACTTTAGTGGTCAATATTTTGCCCACATATTTCAGAATGATAAAAAATAAATTCCTGAAATAGAAAAGAGCCTTTTTATCTGATACTTCCACATACCACTTAATCAACTTACTACAATGATAAGTATAATTATTTCTACATTTGGTTTCCACTGGCATTAATTTTGATCTTCAGCAGTAGAAATGAACTTGTTAAAGAAGATGATGTGTTACATAGGTCCCAATAACTATTGTGCCACCATTTCAATGACAAACAAGAAAGACTTAAAAAAATAATTTCAAGTGACTGTACCTAAATAATTTTAATACTAAAGATCAACAATTATCTAAAGAGATATTAGCAATCTAATTACATTTTGGATAGTATTTTTTCAACTGCAGGTTGTGACTATTAATGGGTGCCAGAAATGCATTTAGTGGTTTACAACATGTGTTTTTTACTAAAATGATAGATGAGAATAAAATATAAAAGAATAGAAATATTATAATATATTGCAACTATAATAAAATTGAGTATATTTTTATAAAACACATTTTTGTTACATAAGTATGTGTGTGTATTGGATACAGTTAAAATTCCTTACTTATCATAGGCTACTATCAAAAGTCAATAGAGAACTATTAGGTAAAAATATAAGTACAAAAGTAAAATGAAAAATTCTTGACTCTTGCTTACAATCTATCTGTGTGGTTCACTGCCCACTCAAAACCAAGAATTTAATACATTCCCATAATAGCTAAAGTGATAACAAATATAGAAAAATTATTTTCTGCATTAAAAGTCCAAATTCATTCCTGATATTATGACTTACATTTCTGAAAAATGGAAATAATACTTTTCTCTTGTTATCGTTATAACCACATGCTCTTACTCTTTTATTTTTAAGGGAGTGAATATTTAAAGTTGAGTAACACAAGGCAATCTACACATTAGATTGCTACCTCTCTAGACGTTTAAAACATTCTCTTTTTCAATCTAGCGAAATGCTATTGTAGTAATCAATATCTCCTCTGATTTTGAACGGGTGAATATAACATCATGCTTTAAAAGCAAATAGCCAGAATATTCAACATAACTTAGAAAAGTTAACTTAATGTATACAGCCATCAATGTGGCAAATAATAATTAGATTTAAATTAGCAGTAGTAGTATTTGTACATGGTCTAACCAGTCAGTAATAATGTATTAGTAGAAGAAATTGTTCTGGAACTTTCAGGGATCTTGAGGCCTATGTGATCCATAGTCTCCCCACTAATCCCACTTCCCACACCACATACCCCCTCTCCTGGAGTTCAACCTCTGAGTGCACAACTTTCTAGGGCTGATTTAAGGCAACCACTGGACAAGACAGTTGTGTCTGCTCTGACACAGATTTTTTTTTTAAGTGACAAAGCAGGATTTATTGAGAGGACAGAAAAGCTCCCACAGCGGGAGGGGACTCGAAGGGGTTGCCCAACACAGGAATGAGTAAGCCCTTCCTCAAGGATATCCCCAAAATGTGGAAGTCACAAGTGTTGGGTCATGAAAATGAAAATCAAGAACTACTTCAGACACACTGACCACCCCATCACGCACCACATAATGATATGTTGGTCAGTGACAGACTGCACATACCACAGTGGTCCCATAAGATTTTAGTGGAGCTGAAAGATTCTTATCATCTAGTGATGTCATAGCTGCCATGCCATAGCTCAACACTGTACTCACATACCTGTGGTAATACTGATGTAAACCACTCCACTGTGTTGCCAGTCATATGAAAGTTAGGCCAGGCTTGGTGGCTCAGCCTGTAATCCCAGTACTTTGGGAGGCCAAGGCAAGTGGATTGCCTGAGCCTGAGGGTTCAAGACCAGCCTGGGCAACTTGGAAAGATCTCGTCTCTACAATAAAAAAAAATAGCCTGGCATGGTAGTGTATGCCTGTCCTTCTGGCTACTTGGAAGGCTGAGGTGGAATGATCGCTGGAGCCCAGTAGTCGACCCAGGGGTAACCATGAGCATGCCACTGCACTTCAACCTGGGCAATGGAGTGAGACTCCAACTCAAAAAACAAACTAATTAATTAATTAATTTAATTAAATAAGAAAGTACAGGACCTATGATCATGCATAATACATAATACTTAATGATAGTAAACAACCATGTTACTCGTTTATGTATTTACTATACTAAATTTATCATTCTTTTAGCATATACGCCTACTTTTTTAAAAAAAAGCTAACTATAAAACTGCCTCAGGCAGTTCCTTCAGGAGATATTCCAGAAGAAGGCATTGTGATCATAGGAGACGACAGCTTCATGAGTGTCATTGCTTCTGGAGACCTTCCAGTGGAACAAGCTGTGAAGGTGGAGACAGTGATATCAATGGTCCTGACTCTGCCTAGGCCTAGAATAATGTGTGTGTTTGTGTCTTAGATTTTAATTAAGAAATTTTTAAAGAAAAAAAATTGTTCAATATTTAATAGAAAAAGCTTATAGAAAAAAAATATAAACAGCCGGGCTCGGTGGCTCAGCCTGTAATCCCGCGCCTTTGGGAGGCTGAGGTGAGTGGATTGCCAGAGCCCACGGGTTCGAGACCCGCCTGGGCAGCGAGACCTCATCTCTACAATAAATCAAAAATTCAGCCGGGCGTGGTAACACATGCCTGTAATTCTGGCTATTTGGAAGGCTGAGGCGGAAGGATCGCCGGAGCCCAGCAGGTCGAGGCTGCGGTGGCTGGGAGCGGCCACTGCACTCCAGTCTGGGCGACAGAGTGGGACTCCAACTCAAAAAAAAATATATATATATATATATATATAAACAAAAGAAAATATTTTTGTACAGCTGTAAAATGTGTTTATGTTTTCATGTTCTCAGTTATAAGTAGACCCTGAGCATTTACCATAATACTATAAGAAAGGGCTTGGCAGTAGCCGGAACCTGCCTGGGGAGGGGAAGTGCACATAACACCAATAAGGTATCTGATCTCAAACCAGGTGAGGTGGGGACCAAAGGGAGGTCCAAACTTATGTACCTAATCCTGAATTGTACCCTACATCTTTAAAATAAAAAATACACACACACACACACACACACACATATATATATATGTGTATATATATATATATGTACACATATATATGAAAAAACTGTTTGTGTTTTAAGTTACGTGTCATTATAAAAGAATCAAAAGTTTAATTTTTTTTAAGTTTATAAAGTTAAAAAGTTATAGTTGTAAGGGAGCTACAGCCCCCACTCGCCCTTCCCCACTCCTTCCCCATTTGCTTAAGCCACATCCTGTGTTTTTTTTTGCAAGACAATATATTTGATAAAAGGTTAATATCCAAAATATGGAAAGAACTTATACAATTCAACAGCAACAAACAACATGTTTTAAAAATGGGCAAATGACTAGAATAGACGTTTCTTAAAAGAAGACATACACATGGCCAGTAGGTACAGGTATATGAAAGTTCTCAACATCATTAATCATCAGGGAAATGCAAATCAAACCACAATGAGATACTATCTTATACCTGTTAGAATGGTTATTGTTAGAAGATGAAAGATAACTAATATTGGTGAGGATGTGGAAAAAGGGAAACCTTTGTACACTATTGATAGGAATGTACATTGGCATAGCCACTATGGAAAACAGTAAGGCAGTTCCTCAAAAATTAAAAATAGAACTATTTTATTATCTAGCAATCTTGCTTCTGGGTATATATCCAAAGGCACTGAAGGAAGGGGAAATAGGGATATGTTGGTCAAGTGGCACAGGATTACATCTAAGATAAAATGTTTACAACACTTGCTGGCACAAGTAATGATTTCATAAACATTAACTATTACTAGTTATATTATTATTATGTAGAAGAGTAGACTATTTTTGCAGTAGCACTCGGAGCTACTGTTTCTGATACCTAGCATGGTAGTGTCCAAAATTTAGCCTTTTTGGCTAAACAATACATTGGGAATATCATAGAATTTCCCAATGTATTCCTTTATTCTCAATACTTTCTTATTGAGGTATATTTGACAATTAAAAATTGTATATATTTAAGGTGTACAGTTTGGTGATTTGATATACATATAAATTTTAAAATAATCACCTAAAATTAATTAACATACCTATCAATTCAGATAGTTACTAGTTTTTGTGTATGCATGGTAAGAACATTTAAGACCTACGCTTTTAGCAAATTTCAAGCACACACTATTTTTAATTATAATCACATTGTTATACATTAGCTCTCTAGAACTTATTCATCTTGCACATCCTGTTTTTACTGCCGACATCTGCTTTCCCAAGAAGTGCATCTCAAGGCTATGTAATCACAAGCCCCAGACTGCTTCCTCAAGGTTACATGACCACCAGCACCAGCATGCTTCCGCAAAGTTAAGTCTCGGAGCTACATGACCACCAGCACCAGCTTCCTCATGACTGTGTATACTATGTGCCCACCAGACCCCAGCTAGAGGGCATAAAAGGGACAGGCCAAAACAAGTTGCTGGTTCTTCTTTAAGGTTAGTCTTTCCTTCTTTTCCCTCTAATAAAGTTTCTTTACTCAGCTCATTCTCTTTTTCTCCACACTTGCCTTACAATAGTAAGCTAGGGTTAATCTATTATTGAAGAAAGAAAAATATTTTTAATCAATTACAGTCATGTCCTAGGCCTTCACATTCCCTGACCACTCACTCATCGACTCACCCAGACCAACTTCCAGTCCTACAAGCTCCATTTATGGTGTCTGTGCACCTGTACCATTTCTTGTCTATTATACTCTATTTTTACTGTCCGTATTCTATCTTAAGAGACAAAAATACTTGCCAACAGTATCCAGTAAAGTCACATGCTGTGCAGGTTGGTAGCCTACAAGTAATAAGCTCTACCAAATAGCCTAGGTGTGTAGTAGGTTGTATCATCCATGCTTGTGTAAGTACACTCTATGATATTCACACAAGGACACATTCACCTAACAGTGCATTTCTCAGAACATATCCCTGCCACTAAGTGACATGTGACTGAATAAACTACAGTGAGGCGATAAAAGAGCAATCACAAGACACGAAGGAGAAAAACAAGCTACCCGTTTAGTAGAATCTCTTAATATGATTTAGTCAGACTACTACTAAATGGTTGCTCATTTTATGAGGCATAAGAGTTACTATTAGAAAGTGCCAGCACCACAACACTTGACTAAACTATCAGGTGCCAAAGAAATACTAAAGAGGTATCATTCATCCACTCATGCAACATTTACTGAACACCTACCTACAATGATTCTCTAACTTTTGAAGACATATCAGTGGATCAAAGTAACTAAAACCCTTGCCTTCTGGGGACTTATGTTCTAGTAAGGATGAGGGCACTGAGGTATTTATTGTAAGAGTGGGGTGGTCATGGCACCAAGAAGTCCAAGGGAGGGTTAGGAAAAAATATATATGCAAAACACAAAACTCCCCTACTTGGCCACTCTACTTATAATCAGATGGGATCCCTTGTTTTCAAGATCAAAACTATTGTCTCAAAAGGTTTGCTAAATCTGTAAATGACACACTCTATCTTCTGGGGGTGGAGGCTCAAGCTTCTTGCATTTGGGAGGTGAACACTAGTTGGGGGGAGAGTTAAGATTAAGATTAATGCTTGAATAGTAGATAGGGTTTCATGGTGACTTGACCAGAAGTAAAAACCTTCCTGATGCTGCAGCTGTGGAGACAGGCTACTCAAAAATTCAGCAGTATAGGCTCTTAACTTCTTTCCAGCCTAAAGTTACAACTAATAAGGTTCAATCGCAATTCCTCCTTGTCTTGACCTGCTGTGAATGGTGTGAAGAGGCGAATCCAACTGAATTCGTTTTCTGTTGTCGCCCTAGCAAATTAGTGTAAATTTTGTCTTAAAACAACACAGATTTATCATTTTATTATTTTTTGATTCTTTTATTATTTTACATTTCTGCACAATAGAAGTACTATTTGTTTTAACTTTATAGAGATGTGGGGCCCAAGTAAGGATTAACTACATAAGTATGCCGCATGCAGGTGAAGTTTGGGGTTCTAATGGGTCCTTACTTGGTAGTGGTACAGGTATCCTTTGTGTTGGCACATGCCTCCTACCCCCTCCCTCCCGAGCTCCCCTAGCTGTACCCACTGATCTCACCCTTATGCTAATGATACTAGTGTTCAGGACCCATTTATGAGTAAGAACATGTGGTATCCAGTTCTCTGTTTTGGTGATAGTTCACTTAGTATGATGGTCTCCAACTGCATCCAAGTTGCTTGGAAGGCCATGATTTTGTTCTTCTTTATAGCTGCGCAATGTCTCACCAGACTAAAATCAATGTGTCCACAGGCTGCATTCTTCTCTAGAGCCTCTAAAAGAGAATGCAATTCTTGCTAACTTGTGTTGACAAAATTTAGTTTCTTGCTGTTGAAGAGTGGAGGGTGTGCACTTTTCCTGCTGACTGTAACCTCAAGGCTTTCAAAGTCCACCACATTCCTTGTCTCATGGCCCCTTTCTTCTGTTTTCAGAGTCAACAATAGTGGATGAAGTCCCTCTCACACTTCACATTTTTCTCTGTTCTTTTTCTGTCTTATCTCCCAGACCCAGTAGGGAAGATTTTCAGGACTCATGTGATTAAAGGACCCACCAAGACAATCCAGAAAAGATCTCCCATCTCAGTGCCTTTACTCTTGAGCACATCATTTTCCATGTAGGATAGCACATTCATGGGTTCTGAAAATTAGGATATGAACATCTTTAGGGGCCATCATTCTGCCTACCATGCAGCTCCAGTCACTGGCTCCAGGTGGTCCTTAAGTATGAAAGTTGCCCTGGCTATCAACAGAGGCTGGGGTGGGAAGATAAAGGGAAGAGTTTTATTAACTCATTCTCGATCGCTGACGTGAATTTACATCATTCCAAATTCCATTCCTGGTTGCCGCTGACATGAATTTACATATTTGCAAATTCTGTTTCTGAATGCTGCAACATTGTCCTATGTATGTGTTAATATATTTTGCTTGAAAATGAATAATCAGGTAAGGGGAAAGTTAATTGAGATAATTATCTGATATCAACGGCACAATGTTGTTATTGATTTATGTAGTTGGTAAAAATTGCAAGTTGATCATTATTTTGTTGCGATCAGTATTGCATATTTGTATTTTGATATTTCAGGGCTTTCATACGTCAACGTTAAAAACAGTTTGCCATAATTATAGAAAATGAAGAAATATATGCTGATGAGATTTCCGAGGTCGAAGGTGAATCCAGTCAACTTCTTAGTGATAGTGAGATAAATAGCGGTGTAATGATGCAATGTAAATGGAGAAATATATATATGTGGTATATATATAATACATATTCAGTTTATAATCCAAATAAAAATGCAAATTACGGAATGATAGTCGGAGTGGTGTCTGAAACAAATACTGGATATGCCTGGAACTTTCAGCTGTATTGTGAAAAAGATGACAATTTAGAGAAGACCATTTCAATTGTGCTTAATGACAGAAGTTTGTGGCAACCAGCTTCAGATTTTTTTTTATTTTCACCCATTCTCAGTATCAGGAAAGTGAAATGTTTACCCATCGTGAATGTGTTAATAGTGTCTTTTGGTCATGCACAGCACAAAATGGGATACTTTAAATAATCACTCTTATTAGATTACTAGTTATATAAAAGTCATTGTAGAAAGTGTCAAAAGAGGAAATACATTTCCTAAATACAGTAATTAGAATGGAACATTTTACTGGAGTCCACTTATTTTGTGATACAGAACAAGAACTTTGCAAACTATATGATATTAAGTTCCTGATGCATGCCATTAAAATGTTTTATAAAAGAATAATAATGCAAAACTATAACATCAAACCATCTGCTATGATGTGAGCAGGTCCCCCAAAGTTCATGTGTTGGAAATTTAATCCTTGATACCACCACAATGTGGACAGGTGGGACCTAATAAGAGGAAAATAGGTCATGAAGTTCCTACTCTCATGAATGGATTAATGGTGTGATTGTAAGGGTGGGCTAGTTAAAAAAGCAAATTCAGCCTCCCCTTGCTCGCTTGTGTTTTCACACCCTCTAGCCCTTCCATCTTGCACTATGGGATGACACAGCAAGAAGGCCCTCACCAGGTGCAGGTCCCTCGACCTTGGACTTCCCAGTCTCCAGAAATATAACAAATTACTTTTCTTTATAAATTACACAGAGGGTAGTATTCTGTTATAGCAACACAGAACAGACTAAGACACCACATCACAACAGAGAATGTTATTTGTTTCCATAAAAACTTTAATATTGGCAATGCATTAATTTCTTTCTCTAAGTTTATGCTTGTGGTACTCTCTCACTTCAGGATAATTGTCCTTTTGTGATGCGAGTCTTTTCCATTACTTCAACTTGAAATGGCACACTTATAACTATGTTTTGTAATTTCAGAGTATATATACTTATTCCCTTTATAAGATTAGTTTCTTCTGGCATATTATTTATTCATTTTATGTTCTTATAAATTATAGCTGCTTGTACAAGGAAAAGTTGGTTATAATCTGTTTCTATGAAAATATTCCCCAAAATTTTAACATGAAATAGTCTTGCAATTCCTGGTGCTAATCTAAGCCAATAACTATAATAATGGAGTTATTCATGTATCTACTTTGAATTAAATTATGAATACATCCAGGAGCCATATCTTACCACAAAATTCTTATTTACTTATCTGCTAAAGTTTATCTGAGGAAACAGAAATATATATTCCATTTATAGTTTGTGTTAACCTTTAATCAATGCCCCTGGGAACTTTCTCTAGCAAGGGAATCCATTCAGTATGCAGTCCTAGAAAAGGCACCTTTGATAGGAAGGCAGATATGGAGACACTGAAGTGCTTGTCTTAATAATTAACCAAATCATATTTTGCTTCTTTTGATTTGCCCAGTGAATGTTATTCACATGGCAAATTCTTTCCTATCCAAGTAGACATCAGGTGTTTTGATCTATCTTATATTGTGGTTAATATAGATTTAAAAAAACATAGATTTTTCTATAATCAGACAACTTAAAAGCAAAAGTGAATCATTGTTCATGATATAGATAGTCCTAGAAATAAATCCAAATCCAAAAAATATTCCATGCTCATGGATTGGAAAAATCAACATGGTTAAGATGTCCATTCTACCTAAGGCAATTCACAGATTTAATGCAATACCCATCAAATTACCAACAACATTCTTCTCAGACCTAGAAACAACAATTCAGGAATTCATATGGAAAAATAAATGACCATGAATAGACAAAATAATCCTCAGTAAAAAAAAAAACAGGAGGTATTAGACTCCTAGACTTTAAACTTTATTATAAAGCTACAATAATCCAAACAGCCTGGTATTGGTACAAGAACAGGCATATAGACCAATGGAATAGAACTGAGATTCCAGAAGCAAAACCTCAATTTCTCAACCAACTCATCTTCAACAAAGCTTCCACCACCTACCACTGGGGAGACAAGAACCTATTCAGTAAATGCTGCTGGGAAAACAGGCTGACCACATGCAGAAGATCGAAACAGGACCCTTACCTATCCCCATACACAAAAGTTAACTCTAAATGAATCAGAGACCTAAACATAAAACCTCGAACCTTATATAAGAACCTTAAAAAATGCAGGAGACACCCTTATGGAAGTTGGAACTGGGAACCAATTCCTGAGTAAAACCCGAAATGCCCAGGCCATAAGAGATAAGATAGACAAAAGGGACCTCATCAAACTGACAAGCTTCTGCAAAACCAAAGAAACCATCAAGAGAGCAGGGAGACAGCCCACAGACTGGGAAAAAATATTTGCTAGCTCCATGTCTGACAAAGGCCTAACATCTAGGATCTACAGAGAACTCAAATGTTCTGAAAAGAAAAAAAAGCAAACAGTCCCATTACAAAGTGGGCAAAAGACATGAATAGACAGTTCTCGAAAGAAGACACAAAAGCAGCCAACAGATACATGAAAAAATGTTCAGCCTCACTAGTCAACAAAGAGATGCAAATTAAAACTACAGTGAGATACCACCTAACTCCAGTCAGAATGGCCATCATCAATAAGTCAAAAAATAACAGATGCTGGAGATGATGTGGTGAAAAAGTCAATAGTTTTTGTTTGCCACACTTAGGGAAGGTAGCTAGACACACACACACACACACACACACACACACACACACACACAAAACACACAGTTGATTAGATAATCCTAATGTCTAAGGACAAGAACAAGGAAGCAACTCTGTAGAAAAACAATAATGAGAGCTATTACTTGCTGTTCATGTACCCTGTTCCTGAGACAGTGATAGGTGATGAATATACATTAATGCATATCTTTAAAAAACTGAAATTTATGTGGCATGACCATTTTGGAAATGAGGAAACTGAGGCTCAGAGGCAATTTTTAAAATTTACTTTAAGATAACTAACAAGTGAAAGAGTTGGCAAATATACATATATATTGTGTCTACTTAAAATCTGTGTTTGTCAGACAATAAACAAGTTACTTAAGCTTTTTGTTAACATATTGCTGGTATAAGATTAAGGGAGAACCCAGAAGTAGCTTGGGAGACAAAAACAATAAAAGGACAATAAAAGAAAGAAATATCTATCACCCAAATCTGTTAGACTTTGGTTTTCGGATTTGCTTTTAGTAGCTTCAACAGAAAGATGCAAAATCCTAAAATACTAATCCAAATAAAAATATACTTCTGCTCAATACAATCATTAAATGTTTCACTCACGTCACATACAATATAATTTCTTAAAAAGTAACATATGACTGACTTGCAATCCTGCATAAAAACTATTAAGGTATATGTTAATTCACTATATAATAATCTGTCTGCAAACCTGTAACAATATGGTGGTCAATACTAGCTTTCAAATGACCATGGTTTTCATATAATCCACAGAACTTCCAAAAACTGCCACTGTAGTAATTCCACTGACAATCCTCACAGCAAATCTTCTACTGAATTTGCATCATCTTATAAACTAGAGGTCCAGCTTTTGTCGTCCATATTTCACTAAGTCATCCATATTAATTTGACCCTTTTGACTAGCAACATGAGGTCATGTGCATACATAATTGAATCCTACATATAATATCACATTAGACAGCGATCGTTGCTATATTTTAACACTATGCTCCCTCAAGATTAAAATCACGCAGCCTTGTTTTTCTTCCAAGGAATTTAGTGCCAGAAAACAGTCATGGTGCAAGCTTTTTTTTTTTTTTTTTTTTTTTTTTTTTGAGTTAGAGTCTCACTCTGTGACTCTGTGGCCCAGACTGGAGTGCAGTGGCCGCTCCCGGCCACCGCAGCCTGCTGGGCTCTGGTGATCCTTCCACCTTAGCCTTCCGAGCAGCCGGAATTACAAGCATGAGCTACCACGCCCGGCTGATTTTTTTGATTTATTATAGAGATGAGGTCTCGCCAAGTTGCCCAGGCGATCCCAAACCCAAGGGCTCAGGCAATCCACTCACCTCAGCCTCCCAAAGCGCGGGATTACAGGCTGAGCAACCAAGCCTGGCTGGTGCAAGCATTTTATGCAAGCTATTTTCATAATGAGTACAAGCTTTGCATGAAATGAGAATGCAATACACAACTTAAGTATTTTACTAAGAAGAGTTCATTCAGGTAATACACCTCACTTCCAGGAAAAACCTGAGCACCTCACACAGTCCAAATGTCAACAACGTTTGTGTAGGGAGTAAACAGAAATAAGAGTTTCCAAATTACAAAAATCAAATATTCAGCAACCTGTTGCAGGCCCAAGTTCTGTGAATTAAATGATCACTGATTACAGCAAGGGCCTCGTAGCTCTCATCTTCCTGTCTTGTCCTACTAATGAGAATACCACAACGATGCTGGAAAAATGTGCAGCAGAAAACCCCAAATCATTCACAGTCTTGCAAAATCAAAATGTGTGATCGTATCTGGGTACAGGCCAGAGCCTAACATATTATCAAATTTTTTGTATTCATTCTTAGTATGTATCTTTATCATTGAGTGTGGTGAATCTCTAAAATCATACAGTTTGACTAGCCAAGAAACACTGTGTATGCTGGTAAAAATTCTAAGAGTGTGTGTTGTGTGTGTGTGTGTGTGTGTGTGTGTGTGTGTGTGTGTGTGTGACGTGTATGTGTGTGTGTGTGTGTGTGTGTGAGAGAGAGAGAGAGAGAGAGAGAGAGAGAGAGAGAGTGAGATTAAAGAGGGTAGAACTAAACTTCTGAGTTCTGCACATAGGATATTTCAACTCAAAAATAATATATATATATATATACCTGTGCTCAGCCTTATCATCCACAAAATAATTTTTAAAAATGCGTTTTTTCTCTTATGTCAGTTGCAGAACATACCAACAGCCTCCAGAACCACATTGCCTTATAAAAAAAAAAAAAGCTAGTGATAATTATGAAGGCAGTGTAATCAGGAGAGAACCAGTGCATTTAAGAAAAGCTGAAGATAAACCCTGTCATTTCTGTGTGATTAGGAACAGTAATTTCTTCAGAGGAAAGGATTAGTAACTGAGAATTAGTAACCGAAAAGTAAAATAACAGCATACCCCCATTCCAATAAAAGACTGGAGAACCCTTCTGTTCCTGAAACAGTCCAATATTTTTTTTAAGTATCAGACAGTATTTTGCTCTCCTTACAATATGAAAAAGAACTTTCAAGAAATATTAAGTGCCTTCTAAGTACTCAGGTATCACTGAAAAAGCTAACAAAACACCAGACTTTGCAATTCGATAGTTTTGTATTTTTGTATTATCTAAATCATTTATTTCAACTTGACTGTGCCTCTTTACTACTTTTCTTTTCTTTCTTTCTTTAAACAGTTTCTGTTTTCACTTTTTACTTTCTTCAGCTGCTTCCGAAAAAGGAGGAAGTTACTAGTCTCAGATCTTCAGTTCTACAAACACTATTCCACAAGTCCACAATAACTCAATTCTATAGCCATTGGTCTACACTTCCCTTTTATTAAGAAATAAATAAGGTTTACTGACCTCTCTCATTTTGAAAATACAAAATCTAATGTAACTCAGAAGCGATCTTTATAGTCACATTTTTTAACACAGGAAACATTATGAAGAATGCTTTCATAGGTACAAATAAAGGGAATGAACTAGATCTACAAAGTTAACCTTTAAGAAATGTTAAATTAGCCGGGCTCGGTGGCTCAGCCTGTAATCCCGCGCCTTTGGGAGGCTGAGGTGAGTGGATGGCCTGAGCCCATGGGTTCGAGACCCGCCTGGGCAGCGAGACCTCATCTCTACAATCAATCAAAAAATCAGCCGGGCGTGGTAGCGCATGCCTGTAATTCCGGCTACTCGGAAGGCTGAGGCGGAAGGATCACCAGAGCCCAGCAGGTCGAGGCTGCGGTGGCCGGGAGCGGCCACTGCACTCCAGTCTGGGCGACAGAGTGAGACTCCAACTCAAAAAAAAAAAAAAAAGAAAGAAAGAAATGTTAAATTACCAATACCCCCTCTCCCCCACACACACATATGAGCTGACTTTTGCTCTGTGTGGCCTCTCTGGTTCCTGTGGCATGCCCTCCATTACTTAGACAAATCAACCACATTTGGCACCTTGGAACTAACAATGATGTAGGATGAAGCTGAGAAAAGAGATGAGATGGGGTTCACTCTCTTTTTATAACCCCACCTCTGCTCTCTTTTGAAAGGCTGAAAAATAGCAAAGCTGAGCTATTTGTCCTGCTGGTACCCAAAGAGCAATTATCTCGTCTCCCACCTGCCTCCCTGGAATGAATCTCACAATAGTGAAGCCAGGGAATCATCCATCACGCCTGGCAGATCATCAGATGGCTCACTTCAGGTTAGAATATGGAAACAGAAACATTTATAGGCTCAAAGTATTCTTCAAAAAAGATCAATTTAAAGGATTTCTCCTTCACCAAGCCCAATATTATCTTTGACTACACATAAAGGGTTGCAGATGTTTTGTACAACACGACCATTATCAGGAATCAGCGGGAAATACAAACCAGCAGTCTACATAATCACACACATCAGAAACATACATGACCACAGGCAATCATGTACAAGTAGAAACTAATTAAATGCCTCAGTGTTACTGGCATCGATGTCCACACAAATGGAAGGACGCTACTCAGAAACGTTGATGCCTGAATGTCACAGATGCTCTTCGTGTTTTAAAAGTTTCTGATGCAGAGACACCACAAAGCCGGCTTGAAAACTTCAATCACAAAAGAAGCAAAGTGATTTTGTACCACAATTTCCACAGAGGAGATTAGTTTATGCGATCTCTGGAAGGCACCGTTAAATGGCTTCTATACTAAACACTCGTCTTTTGTTCTCCGGGCTGACTCCGTTCTTATAGCTCCATGATCGTGTATTACCCTTTTTGGTTTATCTGTGATCCTAATGGCAAGTCCCTAATGGCATAGGGGCAAGAAATAATCAAAGCAGAGCTTTCTTTAAAGGTGTGTTTTTTATTTACTTTTTAGAAATTGCTAATCTGGTGCTCTTACAATAAGCCCAAGGGGACAGAGATGGCATCGAACCCTCTACCCTATGCACACCCACTTACATCACTAAAATTAAACACTTGTTGAACTATAGCTTTCTTTTTTTTATAATCAATATTTTTTATTATGATATTGTGGGTACAGTTAAGGGTTAGGTATACAAATACGTTTCGATCAGGCACCCTTGTTGATAAGAGGTGTTTCCCCGTCCCCAGACAGATATTTACTACTGTTAATCCCATCTCCCTCCCCCCCATAGTTTCCCACTATGTCAGTCATTTTCTTATAGTATTACATTGGATGTTCAAGGTCCAGTATATGAGTGAGAACATGTGATACTCGGATCTTTGTTTCTGTGAGAGGTCACTCAGTATTATAGACTCTAGTTCCATACAGGTTGCTGCGAAATTCATTATTTTGTTCTTTTTTATGGCTGTGTAGTATTCTATCGTGTATATGTACCACATGCAGAAGATTGAAACATGACCCCTATCTATCCCCATACACAAAAATTAACTCCAAATGGATCAGAGACCTAAATGTAAAACCTCAAACCATAAGAACCTTAGAAAATGAAGGACACACCCTCATGGAAATCGGAACTGGCATCTAATTCCTGAACAAAACCGAAGCCCACAGGTCATAAAAGAGAATATAGACAAGTGGGACCTTATTAAACTGACAAGCTTCTGCAAAACCAAAGAAACCATCAAGAGAGCAAGGAGACAGCCTACAGACTGGGAAAAAGTATTTGCCAACACCAGGTCTAACAAAGGCTTAACATCTTGGATCTACAAGGAACTCAAACGTGCTGAAAAGAAAAAAAACAAACAACCCCATTATAAAATGGGCAAAAGATATGAACAGACACTTCACAAAGGAAGACATCCGAGCAGTCAACAGACACATGAAGAAATATTCAACCTCACTAATCATCAGGGAGATGCAAATCAAAACCACACTGAGATACCACCTAACTCCAGTCAGAATGGCAATTATCAACAACTCAAAAAATAACAGCTGCTGGAGAGAGTGTGGCGAAAAGGGAACACTTCTACACTGTTGGTGGGAGTGTAAACTAGTGCAGCCTCTGTGGAAAGCAGTGTGGCGATTTCTAAAAGCTCTAAATATCAACCTCTCATATGACCCCGCAATCCCCCTACTGGGAATATATCCTGAACTATAGCTTTCTAAGTCTTAAGCTACTTCCTGGATAAATAGCCACCTTCAGAAACTCCATGCATGAGGAGTACACGGAAATCGTATTGTAATAGCATGAACCACTTCCAAAGGTACATGAACAACAGACAAGATATGTCCTAAATCTTATGACAATAGCTAAGTGTTGAGCATTTCATAAGTACCAGGTAACATGTAAGTTTCTTACATGCATATGTTGAGTTCGAATGCTTTTGTCTGTACTTGAAAAATATAAAACAAATGACATATTGCTACTCAGGACTCAATTGCTCCTTTTCATTGTTTGAATTTTAGTTCTTCCACATGACAAAAACACTACAATAGTGACCAAACACATAGCTACAAACTTTATGTCCATAGCATTCATCATCAACATCTCAAAGATTTGCTAAGTCATTTGAAAATAAAAACATTTTTATTTGGAGCAAGTGTAATGCTTGTTATAGTGTAACGCACATATGTTAAGTTCTTCCCAATAGGTATCATGTTGCAAGGCAGCCTTACCTCCTGAAAATGTTTAGACACTTGCTTGCTAGTCTTGAGGGTAATACTAATTCACCCATTCATTCTTTCTTTCTTTCAGGAGCCGTCTGAAACCAGCTTTCTGCAAGGAGCTAGGAGAAGTTCCAAAGGCATAGAGGTAGTTTCCTTTTTAAGTTATTTATTGCTTGTACTGCTTTATTTTTAGAACATTATTGGGAAATGTGAGGTTAAAAGGTGCGTTGAATGAGGTGCAATAATAGCAACGAACTGCAGAGACATCTTAATCTCTAACACTGACACAACTGACAACTCATTTTAAGCAAACCTCAAAGGATACAATTTTTTGCATCCAAACAAGACAAGGGTGTGTGTGTGTGTGTGTGTGTGTGAGAGAGAGAGAGAGAGAGAGAGAGAGAGAGAGAGAATGCTACAAAGCTCACCAAACACGTACTGAAAATAGACATTAAAATATACCAGCTAAGAGCAATAACCATAAAAGCAAACACAGTCAACCACCTAAGCCTTTGCTTTCACTTGATTCAACAGAAACTTCTGAATACTTTCAGTAGAGGCTCTTTGCCTAGGAAGTTTGCACGGAGTTCTCCTTTACTGATGCACGAAGGAGCATAGCTCTCTTCTCTTGCCTCTACTAGTAGTTAGAGCTACATCTAGAGGGGGAAAAATTAACTGTAATTATCCAATGAGTTAAAGATGATCTGATAACAAATGTAGAAATAATTTACAATTTTTAAAAATAGCATCTCAGCTTTCCATAGAAAAATCCTCTAACTGCCATGGACTCTGAATACCTCACCAAACAGTTAAATAGCCATAAATATCATTTTAGTACAATTAGAGTTGTCAGTAAATTATTTCTTTTTGTAACTTTAATTTATTTTAAAGATGTGGGGTAGACAGGTTCAGTGGCTCAGTCTGTCATCCCAGCACTTTGGGAGGCCAAGGCGAGTGGATTGCCTGGCCTGTGGGTTCCAGACTAGCCCAGGCAACTGGGTGAGACCTCGTCTCTCCTATAAATCAAAAATTAGCTGGGCGTGGTAGCACGTGTCTGTAGTTCCAGCTACTCGGAAGGCTGAGGCAGACGAAATCTGGAGCCCAGCAGGTTGACGCTGGGGTGGCTGTGAGCGTGCCACTGCACTCCAGCCTGGGTGATGGAGTGAGACTAAGACTCAAAAAAAAATGTTGGGTACAATTCAGGATTAGGTATACAAGAGGTCATTGTACAGATAAAGTTTGGGCTTCTCCTTGAAATTCTTTCTTCCTTGTCTTTTCTCTTTTTTGTTTTTCATGTTTATCATTGCTAAGGGCAGCATCTAGTTTATTATGTCCTCATGCTCAGCCTTTGGTTATAAAATATGAATATTTCAGCTATACCAAATTTCAAATAGAATGATCAAATCTGAATATATGAAATAAATTGACACAACCCACCATCACTTAATGTCCTCAGATAATTAATGGGAAGATAATTCTTGTTTTAAGATGCAGCCTGCAAAGAGTGCTGCTCAAGTGAAAAGAAAAAAAGTCTTTCAATAAATATGTATTAAAGCTATTCCAGACCAGCTTGGTTCTCAGTGCGGTGAAGACAGGGATGAGGAGAACATGTGCGGATCCTCTCGTGAAGCTTAGAGCCTCGTGATCAGAGGGGGATAAATGCCACAGGAAGACAGAACACAACAAGGTGATGGAAAGTCAGGCCTCTCTAGGAAGGTGACATTTGGCCAGGCCTCTCTGGGAAGGTGGCTGAAACTGGAATGTTAACGAGGGAACAATCTTGTGAAGATACAGGGGACAGTTCTCCAGGTCAGGGGTGGTAGAGTCTGTGGCTGCAGCACGGGAATAAAGATGAGAGTAGGATCACAAATCAACCCAGAAAGGAGGCAGAGGAATGACCATGTAGTACTTTGTAGGCTTGAGTAAGAAGAGTGGTTTTCTAGGTGAGATGAGAAGCTTTGAGGCTGTTTAAGCAGGAGAGTGATGTGATCTCATTTACTTTTCTTATTTCAGTCGGTATCTCATTCTGTCGCCCAGGCCAGAGTGCATTAGCATGATCACAGTTCACAGCGGCCTTGGCCTTCTGAGTTCAGATGATCCTCCCACCTCAGCCTCCTGATAATTGGGATTACAGGTACCATCCCACCATGGATGGCTAGTTATCATTATTTTATTTATTCATTTATTTATTTATTTTAGAGATGTGGTCTCACTATGTTGCCCAGGCTGGTCTCAAATTCATGGGCTCAAGCAACTCTCCCGCCTCAGCCTTCCAAAGAGCTGGGATTACAGTTGTGAGCCACCATGCCCGGTCTCATGTATATCTTTAAAACACTGCTCCAAATACTCCATAGAGGATGGAATATTGGGGAAAAACAGTCTACAAGAGGATTCTAAAGAGAGAGATTGTTGACCTGGACTAAGATATTAGGATAAAGAGAAGAAGTCAACTTAAGAGAAGTTCTGAGTAGACAGTTAATCATAACTGGCTGGTGGGATAACCATGGGCAGTAAGGCTAACTTCTAGATATTTGGCTTGAACAACTTGGTGGATAATTCCAGACTGCAATGAGGAAAACCAGAAAAAGTAATTGTGTGGGAGTGGGAGGAATACAGTTTTGTTTTGGCCGTGTTCTGTGTGTGATGGCTAGGCACACTAGGTCTTGTGTTTCATTAAACAATACATTTCACTGCTCTAATATTTACAACATTAATAGTACCATGATTGGCAGGGAAACTAAACTTTGTATGCTATATTTTAGGCACAATTTTGTCACATCTGTTGTTCACCAAGCATTCTGGCTTAAATAGAGCTGCATCTCCAGAGAAAGATGAGCTAAAAGGTAAATGGGCATAAGAACCAGCATCCTCGGACAACAGTATCTTGAACCCTCAACGTTGAATGATCCATTTCAAAGATTAAAATATTGAATGACCAAAATAAGAGGGAGCAAAGTGAAAAAAATCAAATCCTCTGATCAACTCCTAAAGATGACTGTCGTCATAGGGCAGGTGGGTCTTTTGAAATGAGTACCGTTTTGTTAGAGAGAGAGATCAGTGTGAGAATACAGTTCTTGGATGATGAAGGAAATACATCCTTGTTCCCATCTGAAACCACTGAGACCTTTAAAATCTTTCTCCCTGAACAACACAGTAGAGAGAGCAAGAATTAATATGAACTAGTGCAAAATATTGTCTCTGATACCAGAAATTGCCACAACCAATTTATGGTATTATAGAAAACAAAAGCAGGCAATATGGATCGGGAGACAGAAGTAAGGGCAAGACTAGAGACAGGAAAAAAAGAAAGGAAGGAAGGAAGGAAGGAAGGAAGGAAGGAAGGAGAAGGAAGGAAGGAAGGAAGGAAGGAAGGAAGGAAGGAAGGAAAATACGACAGGTACCTTATCCTAAAATCTCACCTACAGATTTCATTATGACTCTAGCATTGTACCCTTCTGTGGACTACTCATCTTCCTATATTTAATCTCCCCATCAGGACTATGAGGTAGATATTATTATACATCTGAGAAAACTCATGTTCAGAAAAGGTAACTTGTATGGGATTACAGTTAGTAAGAGGCAGAGACAGGATTTGACTTTAGGTCTGTTTAACTTCAATATTCATGTTAGTATCTCCCCATATTTTATAATTTGCTGGATACATATTTTATTATAGAGTAGGTACCCAGTATGGCTCTAGTTGTCTGCCACTATAAAGTCACAGGCCATGAACCAGGTGGATCCAGATGGCACAGGGATCTTCCCATGCTATGACAATATGATATGACAGATACAAATCTTTCTATAGAATGGCGAGAAAGTGTGGATTGTTTCTTGTGAGAGGAAATAGGCTCACACGTGCACACTGCCTAAGCAAAATTAGATAGCTTTCTCTCTTGACTATGTCATAGTTCATAACAGAAATGTTTTCAAAATATATGTGCTGAATTTGAGGTTGGTGGGTGCAAACTTGCTATCAATTGACTCACTTGCCTGCCAGAGCATTAAATAGTAACTTAACTATTTCTCAGTAAAAGTACAATAATTGATGTATGCAACACAGAGATTTAAGTTGAATAGATGTTATTATCCTTTTCCTTCCTGGAGTTAAAATACATACACACACACGCACAAAGAGAAAGACAACATGACAAAGTCAAGATTGATTAATTTTAGGCTTCAGTGGCCAGATGGCATATAGAACACCAAATACCATAATAGTCAGTCAGCAGAATAGCATAGGCATAAAGTTTTTCCAGTACATGTCATTAAGTAGCTTATAATTACATTACAAAAATTCCAGTACTTAATCTTGCTCAAGCTTGAGATTAAAGGGTTAATTTAAAATGAAGGAAGCTTTCAAATTCCTCAAACTCTAGTCTCTAAAGCAATTTGATTGTTTGGGGAGTGGCATGTCTTATGAGCTAATCCATAATTTACAGCAATTAGTAAGTGGTAATAAAGTTAGTCTTGAAGCATGTGCAGTAAGACATTACATATTTCAAATTTTTTTCACAGCTAACAAATCCATATATATAAAATGCCTCAAAAGTAAAAAAGTCTATTTCCCCTTTCTTCTGAAGCCACGTCCTTCAACCATCAATTTATTTTCACAACAGACAGCATGAAACAAGCTTATATATGCAATATTCACATCAAGCATTTCCAGAATCCTTTTATCTACATGAATTTTAAATATTTAATGACTACAGGAAACTTGTCACAAATGAAAGATGGACATGAGTGTTATTAGATCTTCAGATACCAAGCACTGCACCAAGAATACAACATTCTTGTTCACTGTTATCAATAAAATAACAGCTATATCTCTTGAGTACTTACTATATGCCATACACAAATGTACTATTTACAAGGTATATTATTTTATATGTTAATTACTCCATGTATGATGTATTTCATTAATAGGGAAATAAGGAAAAAGCAGTGTCCATCATGGTGGGCATTCTACCTGTCTGCTAACATCAGTTGTTCTTTTGATAGTAATAAGCTTGTAAGTGGAACAAAGATGCCAAGCTAAGGAGTGTATATCTCCAGGCTCCCTTGAGACTAAGGGTGGCCATGTGTCCAAGCTCTTGACAAACTAGTGTGAATGAAAATAACTTGTGCAGATTCCACCTTACTGACTTGAATGGAAATCACTGGACCCAGATTACACTCTTTCCCCTGATTTATAGCTAGAATGGCCATTTCAGCTCTCATCTTAGATAACCAGATAAAAACATTTAACTTAGGCCTATCATTTAACCATCTGGTGTCTACTTGTTTCAGCAGCTAAGCTTACCCTAATTAATGGATCATATAGAGAGAGAGAGGGTTTCAAAAAACATGCATACATTTTTCAAAAGGAAGAGGCCGTATTAAAATTGTAACACTCAATATATACTAATAACACAAGATGAATACAAGTCATGTTTGACTTCTGCAATTACAAGAGGTGCTCAAAAGTGGTTACCATCAGCATGCAGACGCTTCTGATGACTGAGAACTACTGCAGGACTTGTTGCTGTGCAAGGCCTCCTGGACTTTCTCTTGTGCGCATCACACACAGGTCCATGTGTCTCAAACTTATCATGAATGTGTGCAATCGTTAGGTGTGTTGGAGGTTCTGTTGCATACTCACGCCTTCATTGTCATCATACTTCCACAATATTCTCATACTCCAAAAACCACTTCAAAATGGTCTTGCGCTTCTTGAATGACAACTGTGCTTCTGCAATTTTCTTTGACTGTCCTGCCTGTCACATGGTGACACTATCATCTATTTGATGAAAGCCATCTTTTGAGCAAACATCATACTATACTTTGCTCCTGGAATTCAATTCAACTTCGAAAAGTCATACATAGGTAACATCTCTTAAAGTATGTATACATTTTTTGACACCCCTGGTATATACACACACACATACGAATATATACATATACATATACACACATATGCATATAATTCGTGGTCAATTACCAATATGGGGTTTTGTTTTTAACTCTCTTAGTCTTATCAATCCATTAAGTTATTTAAGTACTGACCAGGTCACCAAGAACATTCACATAAGCTACAAACAAAACTATTGTTTTCTGATTATTACAATGCTAATTAATGATAACTAGTTTCAACTGTGTGGCTTTTTTATTTTTTTGTTTGCAAAACATTTTCAAAAACCTTATTTGTTTGCTCACAAGGCATTTCCAAAAACATTCTCACACTCGTTTATTTTGTAGACCCTAAACTAAAATTTGGAACAGGAAAGTGACTTGTCAGGTATTGCACAGCTAGCAACTGACATAGAACAGACAGAACCAAAATCTGCCCTTTTTGTGCTCATTACATTTCCTCTTTGTGACAGTATCTTTAATGTTTGACTTGGTAAGTGAAACTGATTTCAACTATACATTTCAAAGGGAAGTCAATTTTGCCTGGTGCTGCTATATTACAAATTAGCTAAAATCGCATTTTCCTACTTCTGTATATTTGAGCATGTCTAGTGTAACCTACCTATGTGGAGATATAGGAAAAGAAGGATGAACAATTTTAAAGTTTAAAATCTCTTAGGAAAAAGCCTCCAAATTGTCTTCAGATTTCTTAGCAGGGTAAGTGAGATCTAAGGCATTAGAAATAGAGAAATAGAAACTGACTTAAAATAAATATTTCCAGTTCAAAAACATTTTTTAAGGTCATTGTTCTGCCCTGCACTTCAACAAAGTCTTATTGTTGACATGACAGTTGGAATAATTATATTTTTTTTGGCTTTCTAAGGTTTTTTTTTTTTAGGGTTTTCAAGATATCTGCCCCAATAAAATCTAATATTTTCCTCACTACTCTTCCAAATTCCTCTTTGGCTAAAATTAGACACTACACACAAGTCCATGTGTAATACCCAAGAACGTTCCATGATCACTCCTCATCAAATCTCATGCTAAATTTAAACAATACTCCTCTGACCCCCAAAAAAGAAAGGAGCAAAAATTCTACTAAAGTCTTTATTCCACAGAATTAACCAACAGTTATATTGTTATGCATACAAAGCACAAGGAATAAAGATATAATCTCTTTCCTTTTTTTTTTTTTTTTTTTTTTTTTTTTTAGTCGGAATCTTACTCCATCGCCCAGGCTGGAATACAGTGGCATATTCACAGCCAACCCAGTGTCGATCTGCTGGGCTCAGGCGATCCTTCTGCCTCAGCCTTCCAAGGAGGCAGAACTACAGGTGCGTGCTACCACACCTGGCTAATTTGTTTTTTTGAGTTGGAGTTTCACTCGGTTGCCCAGACTGGAGTGCAATGGCTGCTCCCGGCCACCGCAGCCTCGCCTGCTGGGATCCGATGATCCTTCCGCCTCAGCCTTCCAAGTAGCTGGAACTACAGGCGCGCGCTACCACGTCCGGCTGATTTTTTGATTTATTGTAGAGATGATGTCTCGCTGCCCAGGTGGGTCTCGAACGCGCGGGCTCAGGCAATCCACTCACCTCAGCCTCCCAAAGGCGCAGGATTACAGGCTGAGCCACCAAGCCCGGCTTAATTTTTTATTTATTGTAGAGACGAGGTCTCGCCAAGTTCCCCAGGCTGGTCTCGAACCTGTGGCTTCAGGCAATCCACTCACCTTGGCCTCCCAAAGTGCTGGAATTGCAGGTTGAGCCACCAAGCCCTACCAAGATACAATTTCTTATCCCCATTAGAAACCTCATGGACTAGTACTCAGATATTTTTTGAAGGCCCTGAAGATGTAAATGGCGGCTCAGAGAAGCATCAAAGACTCTGGGGGAAAAATAAAAATAAAACTGGAACCTTGGGGACCAAAGAGAGGCCCAAACTTTAACTGTATGATGACCACTTGTATACCTAATCCTGCATTGTACCCCACATCTTTAAAATAAAAATTAAAAACCTGAAATCTCTGAAAAGGAGAAAAGAACTCATGCTCATGACTGGAAATCCTGAAGAAATGAAGTCTCAATGAGCTGTACATTACTCATTATACTAACCTAGGTTTAGGTGATTAACCTTCTGAGATATTTAATATAAGTGAAAATATTGCATATTCTTCTAATCCTAGATAATTATTTATGGATTCATTAACCATAAAAGGAATTATTCAACACTAGATAAATTATTAAAGTCATTAATTACCAACACAGAGAATTCTTGTTGGCTGATTTGATTAGGTCTCTCCTTAAAACCAACAGTGTAAAGACACTTTCAATTAATTTGACACTAGTGATTTCAGAAGCTGAAAAACATATGCACATGGTTTAATGAGGATGCTTTTATTCTATGCTCTGTTTCTATTAATTGACAACGAAATACTCACTGTTATTTTGGCTCAAAGTCATCGCATTAGCTATCTTTCACATAAGAGTAAATTAAAAATTAAAATTCCTTCTTAAATTAGCAAGTAATGATTATTTAATTAGCAAAGAGGAAATGCTTGGATACTCCTTTCTGGATTGTTAAAAGGAAAGTAATACTGTTGGTGACAGAACGAGGGTCAGTCAGCATCAAGTGTGGCTGATTTCCAAGAAGAGATGTCTTTTAATGACTGGATCATTAAATCCCTCTAATACTATGCAACAGGTATCACAAAGCATGCAAGACATTTTATAAAGTTATCAAAACTCATTTCTCTCTCAGCTGCCAGTATACTACTCTGTCCCAACCCTCTTCAAGACTCCGGCAACTTATCAGTATTTTCCAGTATTGCCTGTCTGTCTCCAGAGCTCTTGTCTTATGATCCCATGTGCTCTCCCAAGATGACCTCATCCATGTCCATGAAATAAACTGGCACCAATATGCTGATTATCAAAGTCCACATCTTCAACACAAACTCCATTCCCAGTTCCCAAGTCATATTTTAATGTCTCTAACTAATATCACAGGGACCTCAAAATATTAAACATGTCTACTCCTCTGTTATGGTAGGGATCTCAAAATCAACATGTCCCTAATTTGTTGTATCTATTCCCTATCTCACCTCCACCTAATCTGTTCTCCCTCCTGTGTTCCCTCTCTTCTTGCTTTGTCCGAGTTCCTCTGGGACATCCATTATTACCTACGGCCTTCACTTCACCAGAGCAACACCATGCACCTCAGAAGGAAGAAAGAAGAACACTAAAATTCTCCACCGTGGTTCACTTTGTCTCCTGGAGATCCATGTAGCCCAGCTTATGGCCATGTTTCACAATTTTTTAAAAATAATAATTCTTTAGCTTCCAGTTATGATCTTTCTTTCTGTAGGACTCATGTGGTCCAGGGAGTTCGACTGTGTTCATGACACCTTGTCTCCTCTCTCCAACCTCATCTCCTTGGGAACCACATTAACGTCTCCCTTGCAAGGTACTTTCCTCCAAACAAGTCTATCCAGGCGCGCAGAAGCCTAGGGAAATTGATGGCCCCACACACTCAGATACGTTTGAATCACACATTCATACATCTTCCCCAACAAATAAATATTTTTACTAATTTCAAATTATTTAATATTCCTGATAAGCCAATGGGGCTGTATGCAATCATGGCTTTATAAAGGTTTAACAGCATGCTATTACTAAATTTATCATCTAAAATCGATGTTTTGAGAATTATTCTCAAAATAATTCTGGGACTTCCAGTTCATCTAATGCAACCTATTTTATCAGACAAAGCTCCTCACAAAAAGGACATCAATGGCAAAGTCAAACTCTTCACTCTCTTAATTAAGTTTCTCACAAAAAGTACACTAATGGCAAAGCCAAACCCTTCACTCTCTTAATTAATTTCCTATCACCACATCACTAATTACCACAAACTTGGGGACTTCCTCCACCTTCAAAGCAAGCAACAAAGATTCCCCCTTGGGTCCAAACAAAAAAAAATTCCCTTTCACTTTGAATCTCTCTAGAAAGAGCTCAGTCTCTTTTAAAAGGTCACCTGACTAGCTCAGACTCATCAAGGATAATTTTCCTCTCTTAAAGCCCCTTTTATTCATAGTTCAGGCCCACACCTGAAGGAAGGGGATGATATAAGGGTGTACAAGGGTGGAAGTCTTGAGGGCCATCTTAAAATTCTGCCTACTATCCTACCCTTCCTACTTACAATAGTTACTTTCTACCACATAACCATGCACTAAATTAAATTATCCCCTATGTAGAAAGGAGCAGGGGAATTGGAAAAGTGAACCACAGATAGGGGGATGAATGTGTTGGTTTGACACACATGTGAAATTTACAAATGCTAAAATCTATTCATTATTCAATATGTGTCTATTAAATCAATTAATTCCTTTGGCCTTCCCTTTCAAAATTTTTAGAACCATGACTGCCACTTCGTACGATCATGCATTCAGACATAATGTTATAAAATTTACAAGGTGACAGAAATGAAACAATTGGTCTCAACTTATTCCATAACACCAACTCGTGAGAAAGTAGCTTCCTAAACCTTGGACAAATGGTCTATTTGATCTTATATACACTCCCCTAAATATCACTTCTCTTGATAGAATAATAATGATGTCTTTGCAATTAAGTAATCGCTTGAACTTTTCAAGCTATCTTCACAATTATTGTCACATTGATTTTCTCTTTTAAAATATCCACCTAAAATAGGTAAAGTATGGATGCACCTTTCCTTTCATAGGTGGAAAAAAACCCAGACCCTGAGAAAGATTAAATACTTTATCCTCAGCAAGTTAGAAAGGAAACCAAGAACAGATCCCAATTTTCCTTGCATGTGGCCTATGGCACTTCCTAGTCCATTATTTTTCATATCATCTTTGGTAAGAAGCAGCTATTTTTTTCAGATGTGCAAACATAAAAAATGTGATACATATATACAATAGAATATTATGCAATCATAAAGAAAGACAAACATATGGACCTTACAGCAACTTGGATGGGTTTAGGGTCTATAATAGTCAGAGATCTATCATAGAAACAAAGAACAGAGTACCACATGTTCTCATTCATAAGTGCAACCTGAATATGTACTGTAATACTATAAGAAAGGGATTGGCAGTAATGGGATACTGCCAGGTGAGGAGAGAGAGACACAACATTGATAAATGGTACCTGATCTCAAACCAGGCAAAGTGGGGACCGAAGCGAGGCCCAAACTTTACCTGTATGATGTCCACTTGTATATCTAATCCTAAATTGTACCCCACATCTTTAAAATAAATATTTTTTAAGAAGATGTGCAAATATCACATACATCTTGCTTATCTTGCTTTCCATGGAGCGTAGCACATGGCCAGAGCTTGTTGATGCAATCAATATTGAGCACTGCTAAGTGCCAGGTGTGACTTCAGACAGTGAGATCCTGGGGCTATCCTAACACACACAGCCCTGCCCTCATGGAGCTTGTTGAACTCAGACATTTCTTCCGAGGAACACAATATCTGACTCAGTCTCCATGGCACACCGGAACATCTGAGCACAGAGAGTCTCTTAAGGTAGGTATGAAGTCAAGCAAAGAAGACAGTAATTACATCATGTATCAAAATAATAACCAGTCACCAACCCACCACAGTGGAACATTTGAACTGAATCCTGAAGAATATTCAATATACATTTAAAATATAGCCTCTAAGAATAATTTGTGTCATTTATTCACTCGTTAAAAAAGAACAGCAACTACATGCATAACAGTACCTATGAGTTCACAGTGATTTTTTTTTTCCATTTAATCTTTGCAACAACTCCTTGCAGGTAGAAGCTATTATCAACCTTTTCGTACAGATGAGGAAACTAACGCGAAAATATACACTTGCCCAAGATCACAGTCAGTAAATGGTAGAGTTGAGCTATAAATACTCACAGGCTCCAGAATTCAGGCTCTTAAAATGCTGTTGTAGGCCCTGTTGCCTCAATAAACATTTGTTGAGTGTCTTCTAAATTCCAGGTACTGGGGACTTTTTTAAAAACTTAGGTGTCTTTGTTTTGTTAATAGGATGTAAAATTGAAGTAGCAGCCTTCTGATCTGACATAGACCTAGTATGATCTGATATGCCTATGATCTGATCTGAATCATTTCTTTGGGTGGAAATGCACTGTTACAGTTTCTGCAGCTTTCAGAATGGTCATGACAACTTCCTCCTTCTGTACTTTCCTGCTATTAGAAGAGAGTTCTTTCAGAAGAAAGAACAAGAGTTTCCAAAAAATAGAAAAATGGTTATCAGACACCACCCCTCACCCCAAAGTCCAGCTAAACACTCCTCAGGGTTATGAGGGAGACCCAAAAAATGAGAATTTACTTATAAAAATCTGTGTATTGCCGGGCTCGGTGGCTTAGCTTGTAATCCCGTGCCTTTGGGAGGCTGAGGTGAGTGGATTGCCTGAGCCCGCGGGTTCGAGACCCGCCTGGGCAGGCGAGACCTCATCTCTACAATAAATAAAAAACTAGCTGGGCGTGGTAGCGCGCGCCTGTAGTTCCAGCTACTTGGAAGGCTGAGGCGGAAGGATCGCCGGAGCCCAGCAGGTCGAGGCTGCGGTGGCCGGGAGTGGCCACTGCACTCCAGTCTGGGTGACAGAGTGAGACTTCAACTCAAAAAAAAAAAATTGTGTATTTACTCCTACATGCTTCAACTTCAGTCACCCTAAAAGTATTCTTTGTTTGATGCAATACACCCATTGAGGCACTTCTTCCACTGCTCAAAACAGTTGAAGAACTCATCAATTTTGATGTCTTATAGTGCTTCTGCTCTTTTGTGTTTGTTTGCTTCACCTCTTCCACATCGGCAAAACGTTTCTCTTTGAGGACTTTTTCGTCTGGGGAAACGAAAAAAAAGTCACTAGGGGAGAGATCCAGTGAATAGGGCGGGTCGGTCATGAGGGTCATGCCGTTTTGGGTCAAAAACTACTAAACATTCAGCAGGGAGTTGGTCAGGTGCATGCATAAATTATCCATCATGAAATGGGCAGATGCTGAAAAGAATCTCCAAAAAGAATTCACTGAAGCAGGATGCAGCCTCTCACAACAACGTTTGCTGGGACATTAATGCCAATGGGTTCCTAGAACACTTAGCTAGTAGGGGAAGCCTGTACTACAAGGGGCCCCTCCTCCAAAAAATAATTATTTTGTTTTGGGGGGAGTCCCCAGTATATGCCACATATATCAGGTTTTTTCTTTTGAAATACCTCTAGCCTTCAATAAAACATCTCTCTACTCCATCATCAAGGAAAAGAAAATAAAAGAGGGGTGAGTTTTTGTCAATCTGAGCCTTAACAATTCTTTTGTAGTTGCAAGCCCAAAATCACATTGGATTACAAAGACATGAATATTATTTGCAAATAAAATTTTATTCTGGCACTAAGAACTTTGGTTTAACTCCCAAATATGTCTTAAACTTTTTAAATATTCTTTTTTTTGGTAGCAATGGCTAGCTAAATAGTGGCAAAACCAGTGTAGGAGTATGTAATGAATGTACTGAAATCTTAACAGATTATCTCCATCATTAAAATATCTAGAACATTTACATTACATTAGTAGCCTTACCATTTATGTGACTTTTTCATCATCTAATTTGAATTCTTCCCACACTGCTGTGACTTGAAGAATGCTTTATTCTAATTGTGTGTGCACTTGAGTGTGTAAGTCTTAAAAGACACATACAAAAAGAAATGCATCAGTATTTCCAGGGTGTTTTTAAACTGAACTCCAAGTTCAAGAGATTTATGGTTTAAGTATGAATACACAGTACATTTTCAAAAAAAGGCCCACCTTTCATCAAAATCTGCAGAAGTTATGTAAAGAGTGACAAAGTCATCTGGCAACTGCACTACATTTTTCCAACTTTTTTCTCACTGTTTTAGATCCTTTTCCCTCCGACAATTTTCAAAACCAAGTTTACAAGAAAGCTTTTTCAGAGCAAAAAATAACATCTCAAAAATCATCCACCAACTTCCCAATTATATGCTTAATACTTAAACACCTAACAACTTATCTAATATTTGTTTAAATAATGAGCCCAATTATGGCAATCATTAGCATTTTTCATTTGCTTTTTTCTAATTATAATAGTACAGTACAAAGGTAGAGATGTCACACAAAGGATGCTGAACAGCAGTACAAAGTCATGTACACAAGAAATGTGAAAGGTCTCTTGGTGTAGGTACTAATGCAGAGCTGAAGATGTTTGCCAAAACCTGAGAGCAATGTCTGGACATGAGTCGACAATGGTTTTTTATGAGAAAGGAAATTTTGCATCCCAAAAGTGGGGGAAAGAGAATGGCCAAAGGCAAATTCCCTCCAGCGAGGCTCACTGTTGAATTTTTCCTTCCAAATTAGCAGGCCCCATCTTTGGACAACTATGAACACTCATGCCTAGAGGTAGGGCCTGGACAGGAAGTAGTAGCATTGTCAGACACATACAGGCCCCCAACTTCCATTGACTGAACTTCCGATGTTTTGACTTCATGGTTGTGCAAAAGTGATATGCATTCAGTAGAAACTATACTTTGAATGTTGAATTCTGATCTTTTCTCAGGCCAGCTCTAACGTCCCCATCATCTAGCAATAAATTTTAGTTCAATGTTCCATATGTCAAGAATCAAAAAAGGACTAGATTTCCCCAGGTTAAATATAGAAACTAGCCAAGGTTGAAGGGAAAACACATCTGACATGATACTTAAGGAATATGATCTATTCTGAAGCTCATTGTCCTTGTTTCTTCTTCAGAAGAGAGATGAGTTTTCAATGTTATGTTTCATCCCGATTTACCCAATCTGATGGTGGATTGAGATAAATTAAGTCTAATTAGCAATGTTTCCAGGAATATAATTTCTAGGCCACATGTTTGCAAAAGACACAAAGGCAGCAGAAGAAAGTTGGCCTAGAATAGAAGGAAATCAATAAAAATTAAGTAAATTCTCATGCTGGAACAAAATGGTATGATTCTGAGAAGTAAACATTTATCTGCCTTGGATGTGTCACTTAAATGACCTCTTTTATTCATTCATTCCACGTTTTACTATGTGCCAATCTCTGGCTGAGGAACTGGGAATAGGATGCAGGGTAAGACAGGCATGATCCATGATCTCACTGAGTATATATCTTATGGAAATGATAGAAATTATAGAAATCAAAAAGTAAAATACCATACAAAGATTAACTCAAAACGAATCAACGACCTGAATGTAAGAGCCAAAACAACAAGATTCTTACAAGAAAACAGGGGGAAAGCTTCATGACATTGGATTTGAAATATTGTTTGGATATCAAAAGCAGAGGCAACCAAAGAAAAAAATAGTTAATTTGGATTTCCCGAAAGTTAACAACTTTTGCACATCAAAGCACATGATCAACAGAATGAAAAATCAGCCCACAGAATGAAAGAAAATGTTTGCAAATCATATATCTGATAAAGGAATAATATCCAGAATACAAAAAGAATGCTACAACTCAACAACAATAAAAATCCAATGTAAAAATGAACAAAGGACTGATGAGTTATTTCTCTAAAGAGGATACACAAATGGCCAATAAATGCATAAAAAGATGCCGAACATCACTAACCACTGGGGAAATACAAGTCAAAACCACAACAATATGCCACTCCATACCCTTTAAGGATGGCTGTTAACCAGAAAAAAAAAAGCAAAGAATAAAAATTAACAAGTGTTGGTGAGGATATAGAGAAATTGAAACCCTGTTCAATGCTGGTAGAAATGCAAAATGACACAGTTGCTGGATCCAGCAATTCCACTTCTGGGTATATACCCAAAAAAGTTGAGAGCAAAGACTCAAACAGATATCTGTACACCTGTAATCATAGCAACAATATTCACAAAAGACAAAAGTTGAAAACAACCGAAGCGTCCATCAACAGATAAATGAATAAATAAAATTCTTTATACACATAAGCTGGAATATTATTCAGTATAAAAAGGAGGAAAATTCTGACACATGCTACAACATGCATTAACCTTGAGAACATTGCTCTAAGTGAAATTAGCTGGTTAAAAAATTAAAAATAAATGCTGTATGATTCTACTGATATGAGGTACTTAGAGTAGTCAAACTTACTCAAAGAGACAGAAAATAGAATGGTGGATTCCAGGGGCTGGAAGGAAGAAAGAATGGAAAGTTAGTGTTAAATGGGTACAGAGTTTCAGTTTGAGAAGATGGAAAAAGTTCTGAAGATGGATGCTGGTGATGGTTGCACAACAATGTGAATATACTTAAAGCCACTGAATTATACACTTAAGATGCCTAAAATGATAAATTTCATATTATGTACACTTTACCAGAATAAAAAAAGGACATGAGGATAATTTCAGATGGTAAGAAGTGCCACAAAGCAACATAATATGACTGGGAGTGGTGGAAACAGCATTAGAATGAGTTAGAGTGCTCTGTGGAAGCTACATTTGACTGAGATCTGAATGACAAGAAAGAAATCGCAAAGGTAAAACCTGGATAAAAGCACTGCCAGCAGAGACAAGAGCAAAGTGAAGTCCCTGAAGCAGGCCTGAGCTTTGCATGTTGCAGGAATAGAAAGAAGACCGGGGAGAATACGGGAAAGTGGGTGAGGGGTGACCTACAAAAGATAGGTAAGGAGTTACAGGCCAGGAAAGGAGTGTGAATTTTCTTCTAAGCGCAATGCGAAACTTTGGAGGACTCTTGAGCATGAGAACTGAGTGATCTAATTTATTTGCAAAAGATCATTTTGGTCACTGTGTAGAAAATGACTCACAGGAGGGCAGGAATTGAACCAGATGCATTGGGAGTTGCCCTAATGGGTGCAGAGTAGAGATGCTGGTAGCTTGGAATAGATTATAGCAAGTGAGACAGAGACAAATGAATACATTCAGCATGTGTTTTAAAGGTAGAGTCAACAAATCCTGCTGATTTAGTTATGGATAGGGTAATCACACCTCCCCTGTTTGCCCAGGGCAGAACTGATCTGCCTATTTTCCCAGAGTCCTGTTGTAGTCAGTATTTCTGTTATCCTTAACGGTACCTCAGCTTGGACAATAAATCATATGGTTGCCCTCACTGTGAATAATAAAGGAAAAGGAAGAATCACAGGTAACTCCACAGCTCAAACTAAATGTATGGTATTGATGTTTCAAAGACACACTATAAGATAGTTAGAACTCCATATTTTGTTTGCTTTATTCATGAGTCCTTTTTGTCTATTGTCACTTAACAATCCCATGCTCCTCTTTCCATCCCAGTTCAGTTTTATGGCATTTATTCAGTTTATAAATACCAAAATTTCATAGGAAAAAAATAAGGCAAATTGAGTTAGCCCATTGATAGACATTTCGAGTTTATGGGCGAAAAAGACAAAGAAAGAGAACAATTAATTCTCAGGAGAGGCCAGGATGTGCAGGAGTAGCCTGTAGTATGCCCTCAGTCCTTCAGCTCAAGGAGAGACAAAGAACATAAAACTGGCTCTTTAGTATGGTAAGGCTGAAGTAGAATGAGCTTACCCTGGAAGCTGGAGCCCGAGAAGAGTTTATGCCACTAAGAGAATTGAAGGGATGACTTTCAGGGTAACACAGCCATAGAGAGCACATGGACCACAGAAAATGGCGCTGGTGATGGATTAGAAAGTCATCAAAAGTGAGGATTTTTCCTCAGAAGGAGGACTGTGAGACAGAAATATCTAGCATCTAAATAAATGAAAAGTGCTTGGGTTAGTGTTATTCAGAATTAAACGTCAAGAAATATGTTTGACTATCTGGAAGTTGGCATTTCCTGAGATGCTCTCAAGAAGTATCAAACGTATTATTATTTTTGAAAATAATATTTAAGAAAAAACACGGGCTTATGTGTCCTGAAGAAATACAACACATTATTACCTCCTCTTTTCCTTTTTCCAAAGGAGAAGTAGCAGCCATGAAAAAAATTCTCTAAAGTTTTGTTTTCTTAATTTGAAGTTCAACAGATATTTACAAGGCCAAAATAGAATTTCAGGTCAACCCTGAGGTAATTTTTAAACCATATTAACACCAAAGCTTAGTGCTCAAATGATCCCCTGTTATTAATATTTGAAGGCCAGTTGGTTAAAATTGAAACCTCTTATGACGCAATGAACCAACATACATTTTTTAAAAAGTGATTGAGTATTGATCGGGGACTGTCAGTGAATGTGACCTGGGTAAAGAAGCAAATAAAAAGATTAGTTGTGTTTCAAAGGGAATTGCTGCTATACTTCACCTGCTACCTGTATTTCCAGGCTATTTTAAGCCTTTGTTTTGTGAACCATCTACATACCATGATTTCCAAGACTACACTAAGCAGAAGAACCCTAGCCCAAAGACTCAGTGCAGATTTTTTTTTTCACTTTCAGTAATTGGTTTTGTCAATTGACAGTTCGAGCCCAACCGGATATGAAGAGCACCAGGACTTAACTAGAGTCTAAATTCAGCTCTAAGATTAAGAAAGAGAGATAGAGAGGTAGAGAGAGATAAAGATTGAGAGAGTGACAGAGAGACAGAGACAGAGATAAAGAGAGGCAGAGAGACAGAGACAGAGAATGAATATGAAAATTTCTTCAGGTCAACCAAATCTATATTCTGTCCAATCTTTTCAGTGGATACGGTTCACAGAAACATCTGAGTCATCTTCTAAGAACCAAAGAGTGGAGACAAGTAATTGCTAAGGAGTCACTGGATTCTTCAGTCAGTACCCAGGTAAGACCCCCTCTTTTCTCAGGTTTTCAAGAATCACAACTAGGAGTAGATACATTCTCTTCTTATCTTGGGTGCCAAGACAAAAACTTAGCTAGAAGTCCAAGTTCCACCTTTTCATCCAAGAAATTGTCTGCAACGTCTGCAACTATTTCAGTAATTTTTTTCTTTCTCTAGGCAGCTATAGCTTTTGTGCACATATTTCTCATTTAAATTCAAGGCATTAAATTCCATTTGACATTAAATAACATCATTACAGAGCTTAGCTGTCTGTAACATGCTTGATACAGCTTTTGCAAATATCATTCATCTTGCCACCATCCTTTGGATTATTCCCTTAGCAGAGTTTTTCAATCACAGACCCATCAAATCTCACTCATTGTTGTACCCCATACTCTAACTTATGCCAGATCACATTTAGATGCTATCTTCTGTGACTCATGTGCTACCTAAATATAATCAATTCTCACAAGATTGCTTGAATATTGTGGTCCACACACAGCTACCTTCAGGCCATTGCAGTGATTGTTCATTTTACTTAACGTTAGTCTCCCCTGGTTTCAATTCACATTCAGATCTTGGTCCTTCCAGTGGATAAAATTTCAACATGACTTTAAAATAGTCTCTAGCCTCTCGTCCAGTCAAGTTAAAACTCTTGGGGACTTTCTTCAAGAATTTCAATTAATGGGCTGAGTTGAAAAGCTTTTCCTACAATCCAGGGATAAGCTATATGGGAAATTGGTCTTGGAACAAAATCTTCTAGCAGTCATTTACACATACATAATTGAATAGAAAATATTCAAACTCTACCACATATCAAAATTATGCTGCAAAAATCAAAGAAAATATGTTTCTCCTTTGTAGAAACAGAAGCATACTTTTACAGTCTGAAGAATACTGCAGTTCCTAAAAAAAAAAAACAGTTGGCATCACTTTGAGCAATCTGCTGATTTGGAACGAGAAAGAGCTTGCCTCAAGACTTCACGAATAAGCCTTTTCCCTATGGCTATCAAGGAATTGTTGGGGACAGAAACAGAGTCACTTCCAATCCTAGTACTAGAGCCTCAAGGTCAACTGTACAACTAGTCCATTCTGTACCTCTTTCCCTCAATCATGTAATTATTCCCTTTTTGTTCTTGCTGAAAATGACATATTTTTTCCTAAAGAATATATCATCCAAACTGTAGCATTCATTTTTCCATGGAAACTGTTTCTACTTAGAGCAAAATGAATGAGCAAAGGTATCTCTTCCTTGGTGTTCAGTCCTTTCCAGAAACTTGTCACTCGGTTAAAACATTTTGTAAATCCTTCAAGGGATAGTCACCTTAGACCTAAATTAGATTTCCAATAATTAAGACTGGATGATGTTGGCAAAACTGAATTTTTACCTCATCTATACATATAGTTATGTCTATTATTTCCCTTGTTTTGCCACTTTCAGAGAATTTGAACAAAAGATTTGAAAATTCACACAATATTATTTATCAAAACTAACCATACAGACATCTTTTGAGTGCTTAATATGTACCGAGCATTTTGCTAGGAGTAGGTACATTCTTTTCTTATCCTGAGTGCCAAGACAAAAACTTGGCTAGAAGTCCAAGTTCCACCTTTTCGTGCAAGAAGTTGTCTGCAACTATTCCAGTAATTTCTTTTCCTTCTCTAGGCAACTATAGCTTTTGTACCTATATTTCTCATTTAAACTCAAGGCATTAAATTCCATTTGACATTTGTATATGGCATTAAATATTAAATTAATATTAAATCTTTGCCTCCCTCTTTAACATAATGTATATACTTACATATATACATGGAAACCCACTATGTCACATATCTCCAAATATAGGGCTTCTGTTTTTATCCCATGTACTTTCCAGTCCTCCCATTACTGGGTGGAGAAGAAGAGGGTCACTAAACTACCTGTGAAGCTGAGGTGGCGGCCAGCAGAGCATCATAACTGATAGCTCAATTGGTAGTCTAACCCAGTCATTCTGATCTCAGACAGCCACTTGCCACCTTTTTGTCATCACTCATGCCTCCAACATGATCATTTGAACGTCCTAAATTAACAGCCACACCTCAGTGATCCCCGCCCCACTGTATTCATTCAACGGTGTGTCAAATTGAAGGGCAAGTGCAAGTTCAACTACAACACCGTTTCACAACTGTCTCATACCTGCTCTAGGAATGAGACTTTGAAGCGCTTTTTGAAGATTTGCTATTAAGTGTCTTTAATGAGCTTCAAAAGAAGAGTAAAGCATTCTAATAACTGTCGACAGAGTATCAAGTTGAGTGACATACTGTTTTCAGTTAATCATCCTTTGGTTTGGTACTGAGCTACAGGACTGAGTCCTCTGAACATTCAAAATTATTTTTAAAGGCTGAATAGTACCCACTGTTAAATTTAAACTGGATGTCCACCTATGGGCATCTGTGCCCATAGAAGAGTACTCTACCATCTTCCTTGATAATATGGATAAACCATCAGTTCTCCTGGCTAGGATTAATGCCCCCGTTTTTGCACTAGACCCCATCCCCTTGGCCAACTCTGGAACATGAATCCAACTCTCCCCAACTTGCTCTTTCATGAACAGACTGCCCTACCAAAAACACATAAATATGCGGTGATTTCTTTTTTGCTAAAAGCAAACCAATTTTCTTTGCCCCATTCCCCTGTTACTTCACCTCCTATCACCTCATTTCTCTTCAAATATTTTCACCAAACCTCCTGAAGAGAGCTATTTAAAGTCCTGTCTTTGATTTCTAGCCTCTTATTCTCTCCAATCAGGCCTTCACTCCTGCCAAAACCACTCCTGGCAAAGTCACAAATGATGCTCCACTTTGATAAACCCCATTGTCAGTTCTTAGCCTTCATATGACTTGACACAAGTAATCAGTCCAAATTCCTTGGAATACTTTCCTCACTTGACTTCCAGAATACCGAACCCAACTGGTTTCCCTTTCTACACCTTCTCAGCCTCTCTTACGGGTTCCTGCTCTTCCCCTCCACTTCCAACAGCACAAATGTCTAGAACAGGACCCAGAACATGGCATATGTCCAATATATATTTCTTGAATGAACAAATGAATGCGTGACTGAATCAACCTCATTGGCAAATGTACTGAACGCAAATGTACCATAGTTTGCGGGATAACTCTGAAGTCACACATATCAGTTAGAGCAAAATGAAAGAGCAAAGGTATCACTGAATTTTTACCTCATCTATACATATAGCTATGTCTATTATTTCCCTTGTTTTGCCACTTTCAGAGAATTTGAACAAAAGATTTGAAAATCCACACAATATTATTTATCAAAATTAATCAGCTGGACTCGGTGGCTCAGCCTGTAATCCCGCACCTTGGGAGGCTGAGTGGTTTGCCTGAGCCCGTGGGTTCGAGACTTGGTGAGACCTCACCTTGGTGAGACCTCATCTCTACAATAAATCAAACAATTAGCCGGGTGTGGTAGCGCGCGCCTGTACTTCCAGCTACTTGGAAGACTGAGGCAGAAGGATCGCCGGAGCCCAGCAGGTCGAGGCTGAGGTGGCCGGGAGTGGCTACTGCACCCCAGTCTGGGTGACAGAGTGAGACTCCAACTCAAAAAAAAAATTAATCAAGCAGGCATCTTTTGAGTGCTTAATATGTACCAGGCATTTTGCTAGTAGTAGGTACATTCTTTTCTTATCTTGGGTGCCAAGACAAAAACTTGGCTAGAAGTCCAAGATCCGCCTTTTCATCCAAGAAGGTGTCTGCAACTATTCCAGTAAATTTTTTCTTTCTCTAGGCAACTATAGCTTTTGGGTCTACATTTCTCATTTAAATTCAAGGCATTAAATTATATATATTTACATATTCACATGCAAAGGGAATATTCTATCAAGGAAAAATATCTTTAGGTAGTTTCAAAGACACGGGCCCCTCATGATGCCCATGAATCATCTTCTCCCAAATTCCATATAATTTTTAAAACCATTAAAATTTAAGGAATAATTACCATTTATTATTGTTCAGACATTAGTTTCCAATCAAATTTGTCCATCAATAGAGGTTTTATTTGCTATATGAGGACTGTATAGCTCATTAAATCTTCTTTATAATCAATATGTAATGCATATTTATGGATATTTTATAAGAGTTGGTATACAAGTTAATTATTTTAGACTATTATAGAGATCTTGGCTGTTTCCATTTTCTTTTTGATGTATTATTGCTAAGTCTCTGATGTGTTCACTTATGAGTCATCTGTTAGGGCAAAACCTCAAACAATATTATTCTTTTGGGAAAAATGTTATGTACTTTATAGACTCATTTGTAAGAATGCATTGTGATGGCAAAAAATTTACATGTGTTTAACATAAAGTACTCTTGTGTGCATTCTGTGGGTTCATCAAGGTAATATTATGATGGAAATGAAGATTTCATATATTGTGATTAGAACAATAAGTGTTTAAGGGCAAGGTGCAGCAATGGTAAAAGTAGGTTGTATATTGGCAATGCTAATATTCTAACTGCTAGAATTCACACGCTCAATGAATTGTGACTCCAAACCTCTTAAGTATCTTAAAAACAAAGAATCAACAATAATCCCTAGGCAGTCTTTACATTTTAGCTGTAAAAATAATAACCACTAAAATTTATACATCCAAGTAGATATTGTTCCCCTCAAAGTGATAACCTTGCAAAGCTGCACCATACTGTACCGTGGGTACCATATGCTCATAACATTTTTGGATCTCCACCCTTCAGAAACATCACCAAAGCCTATATCACGCTCCTTATTATCCTCGTAGGGCCTTGTGTTCATACTTTGAGCGTGGAATCTTCTTCAAATATATATATTTGGTGTCAAGTCCAATAAATCAGATAAATGATAAAAATCAAGCAATACCATCCTGAATCTAAAATGAGATTTAACTACAAAATTAAAAAGCAAATGTCCGTGTGAAGACTGTACATTTTCACTGAAACCAAATCCAAATGAGGAGATTTAAACAAGCACTGAGCAGTTGCAACAAGGTTGAAATGCATGTAGCCTCCAGGAGTGACTTACTGAGAAAGATATCAATCATCTCGCTTATGAATTCAGGAAACTTCACTTTAAAAATTCTCTCCAGTGGATATTTTGTAGCTTAGATACAAAGGGCTGACACAGTAGAAACCAATCTTCCCCATTCTTCTCAGGGTTGTGCCGTCCAACTTTAAAAATATCAATATCATCGCATGAGGTAGCTCTAGTTCTTCATTAAGAAGGAATTTTGTAAAGAAAGCAGTTTATCTTTTAAAATTTCAAATTAATATGTAACATTGTTTAAAAAAAGAAATAGAACAAATGCAAACCTTAATTTTATCCCATAATTATCTAACACATATATTTGTGTATTTATTTTGGCTAATACTGAATGCTTACTCTCTTCCAGAGACTGTTCTAAACACATTAAGCATATTAATTCATTTCATGCTTATATGAACCTTATAAGATACATTCTATTATTAGCTCCACTTTACAAGCGAAGGAACTGTAATCAGAGACATTAAGAGACCACCAAAAGATTACATAGCTTGAGAGGGATAGAACACAGGCGGTTCAATCCAGAATCTTCTCTCTCACCTACAGTGTTATATTGCTTGGAATAATGACCAAGTTATCAGGACCGATTAGGAAAACATAGGTTTCAAAGACAATAAGATATTCAGAAATGAGGGGGAGTGGGTAGAAAACAGTAAAACATCATCCATGGACAGTTTCTTCTTAATAGTCCAGTTTTCTGAATGCTGAAGATATAAGTCATGCATCGTCATACCTGTTTACCAACCCCCGGATTCAGGCACCAGGCCCCTTAGACAAGGCCTTGCTAAGGAGCCTGAGTGACATAGCAGAAGCATCTGGTTTGCATAACCTTGGAGAGCTGGCCTATTTCATGACTCATATAGGCATAACTAGGATGAAGCCTATTGTGGTGCAGGAAGTGCAAGGTCTCTGAGAGTCCAGCACCATGCCAGGCACAGAGGCTGCATGTCAGAAAAGGGATGTAATGGTCACTTTTCCAGAGTTAACATCTTGAGGGGAAGACAGTCAATAAACAGCTAAGCAAAGAAAATACATAACCGTAAGAATGATTCATGTGACGAGAAAAATTGACTTGACACTGTGGCAGCAAATAAAGGAGACAATTAGGAAAGATCTGGAAGAACTCAGTCAAGCCCAATGCACTGAAATCCTGTAAGGCCAGAGACCTGTAACCAGAGACTTGTAAGGCCAGAAACCAGAAACCCTGCAAGTTCAGCAATGAATACGATGCAGAAATGGCACAGCAAGAAATTAGGCATCTGAGGTTCATATCTAAGTGGCACAGCTTAAATGAAATTCTTTTTTTTTTTCTTTGTTGAGACAAGGTCTTGCTCTGTCACCCAGGCTGGATTGCAGTGGCATGAATCACAGCTCACTGCAGCCTCAAACTCCTGGGCTCAAGCCATCCTCCCACTTCAGCCTCCTGAGTACCTGGAACTACAGGTGTTCACACCACCACACCCAGCTTTTGTGTATGTATGGTGATGGGGTCTCAGGCTAGTCTCAAACTCCTGAGATCAAGCAATCATCCTGCCTCAACACCTCACAATGCTGGGATTACAGGCGTAAACCACCACACCAGGCCTGCAATAAAATTCTTTAAATAAGGCAGACCCCCACGAGTTGATATGCCCAATTCTCACATAGCCTGCAAAAGGTTAAAAGGCAAAAGCCCTCTTTACCTGCAAGGTTTCTTTCCCTGGTTTTACTAAATTTGGGGTAAGCCTCTGAAAAATTCAGCAGTTCCAGGGGCCTGTATGTATGCCCCATAGCATGGTGAATCGCAGGTGTGTTCCTGCATTGCTTGTTTCCTGGCTCACTAGTCATGCAAAGGAAAACTAACACTGCTCAGAGATAAAGAATCCTTTTTGGCCAGTCCTCAAGTCTGAGCTTGTCTTCATGAACTGGCTCCCTCAGAAAGCCTCTCTGAGGATGTAGTATTTAAACTGAAGTCCAAAGGATGAGAAGTAGCCAGGTATGCAGAACTGCAAGAAAAAGAGCGTTGCAGGGCTAGTTCAGAGAGGACATGTTCACAGAGGCTGATACAAGCAGAACATCTCTCTACATTGCTGTATCTTTCCTGGTCCCTTTTTGCATGACCATTTCTCATTACCAGAGAACCATCATCCCATGATCCAATGCGGTAGCCACTACTAAGAGAAGCAGAGGGGCGACTGTTGTTTCCCTTATTTGGGGATCCTATCTGCTTGTGGGTTTGTAATCTTTAAGGATAGCCCAACTCCCCAAATGGACTCGGGACTCCTGTCTTGGTGCCAAGGACGTTGCTCAGATGGGCAGGTGCTCTTTCAAAAGTCAAGCATCCACACACCACTGGTAACACAAATGCAAAAATCACGTAAGTACTACAGAGAAAACGGGAGCGAGGAAGAAGCTCTGCTCTAATGATGCTTGAGTCAAAACGAAACCATTAAAAGAAAGAGAGAGAGAGAGAGACTCTAAGACATGACACATAAGATGTCACAACATGATCCTCTTTATAGATCAGGAAATGCAGAATATTCACTGAAAAAGCTGAGGAATGCAGGAACCAGACTACAGGTATTTACTAAATGGGGTGTCCAGGATTATAAATTCCAATTACAGCTTGAGTTTCCCTTTCTGTAACTACTCCCAAAATAAGATAAATGGCACTATTTTGCCTTTAAATTATTGTAATGAAAAACCTTCTAAAGCATACAATGCAATTTCCGATATTTTAATAATAGCTCAGTGTTATGAATGGAGCCAAATCTGCTGGAGGGGCCAGTGTTGAAACTCAGACATGAATGGCTTCCCCTGTCATTCATGTGCAGTGCGCAGACCCTTCCCCAGGCACTACATTGCACTGTCAGGACTCCCGAATGCCACACCGATCCTCTTGGGAGCTATTAAACAGTAGGCACAAGTGCCAGGCAGGTCCTCATGGGGTGCATGCCTGAAATCACACAGATCCCTGCCCCAGGTTCCAATGCTGTTCTGTAGGCTTTTTGCATATTGCCTTTGACACCACCATCAGACTGTCTCCTGCTTATCATCCCCTCACTAGTTCTAATCTTCATCATCAGCTGTTGTCACTCTTTCTGATTTCACAACTTTCTGTTTCTCCCTTGTTCAAAAAGCACTGATGAAGAATGATGCCCCAAGCACAGAGATGTTAGACACCAGGTGAGCAAAACAGGCAGGACCCCCCAATTGCATGGCACTCAAAATGCAAAGGGTAAGACATTAAACAAATGCAGCATTACAACTCACTGTAATTGGGATTTATAATCCTGGACACCCCATTTAGAAAATCCTTTTAAAATACAATACTATTCAGGGGAAGGGCCTAAAAGAGATTACATGGACCCTGTTCCCAAAAGACCTCTCTGAGGATGTGACCTAGTTACAAAGGATAGGTAGGAGAGAGCCAGAAACAAAGTGGAGAGAAGTCATTGAAGGCATACAGCACAACATGGGCAAAGGCTTGAGAGCAGCAAGAGCTTGGAGCATCTTGGGGAAGGAATAGAGGCCAGTCCATGGGGAGGGTGACACTGGCCAGCAAAGACACGAGAAGCCAGACCACAGCATGTAGCCCATGTAAAAGATCTTCAACACAAGGGTTGGCCAATGAACAGCATCGACACGATCTGCTTGACTGTATTTTAAATGATTGCTCTGTCTGGTGTGCCAATTTCTGAAAGAACTAGAAAGTGACCTTCCATATGACCCAGCAATTCCCCTATTGGGAATATACCCGGAGTAACTCAAATCATTCTACATAAAAGATGCCTGCACACGCATGTTTGTTGCAGCTCTATTCACAATAGCAAAAACATGGAATCAACCAAGCTGCCCATTGAAGCTGTACTGGATAAAAAAAAAATATGTATGTATGCACAATGGAATATTATGCAGCCATAAAGAAGGACAAACATATGAACTCCACAGCAATTTGGATGGGTTTAGAATAGATCATACTCAGTGATCTATCACAGAAACAAAGAACAGAGTACCATATGGTCTCACTCATAAGCAGACCTTGAACAAGTATCATAATACTATAAGAAAGGGATTGGCAGTAGTGGGAAACTGGAGTGGGATTGGCAGTTGAGGGAACTGCCAGGGGAGGGAGGAACATGCCTCATCATCAAGGGTATCTGCATAATGTACATTCGTATACCTAACCCTGAATTGTACTCCACATCTTTAAAATTAAAAATAAATAAATAAAATAATTTTAAACAATAAAAATAAATGATTGCTCTGTCTGTTCTGTAGGAAATAACAAAGAAGTAGGCAAGAGGAGAAGGTTAGAAGGCAATCACAAGGCTATTGCAGTATCCCAGGCAGACGCCATCTCTTCTGGTGTTTCTTCTATCTCCAGTCACATATGACCCATTCTGATTTTTCATGAGTAAGCTTAACTTAGAGACACCCATATCCCTCAGGATTTCCCTCTTTCCATCCACGTGGCAGATCAAATCATCATCATGAGGAAAGTGCTGGTTCCTCTCAGCTGTGTTCATTCTTCTTGGAAGCTGCTTTGTCACAGAAGTTTAAAGATATGTTTTAAGCTTGAAGCTGATTCCCAGATAGCAAAAGTCTTTGGAAGGAGATGTCTCCTTGAATCTTGTGGGACTATATGTGTATATTTTAAAAAGATGTATACATGTTGTAAGAGATGTTATCTATGTATTACTCTGAGTTTACCATAATCAGAAGTGTCTGGTGACCTCATTGAGCACCTCTTGTAATTGCAGAAGTCAAATGTGACTTGTATTCATTTACAGTTTTTACATAGTTTTTGCCTGTCTTAAAATGTATGTACATTTTTTTTTGGCACCGTGTGTGTGTATTTGTGTGTGTGTATTTTTATATATTTGCATGTGTGTGTTTATCATCAAGAATGTCCCTTTTTGGAAGTGAAAAACACCTCTGCCAAAACTTGATTTCAATGACGAATGGTGTTGTTGTAACATTTTATCACAGAGATCTTTAACTTGAAGTCCTTAAACCACTAAGGAAAGACCCGAGAGAGTATGCAAATACTAAGATGCATTTGTGCTTGGAGACTCTCCTGCAGAGGTCCACAACATTCATCAGAGTTTTGGCAGGATTCAAGAGGTCAACCTACCCCTGGCTAGGAGGCTTTCCCATCATCCCTAGGGGCACATGACCCAGGCTGGCCAATCAGAGGCTTCTCTGACACTGATACATGCTTGTGAAGGGAAAGAAGTTGTTTTTACTCCCAAGTGACTAAGCTTGGGCTGCAGTGGCCATGTCCCCTGCCATGTGGAAAAGTCCTTTCAAAACAGGACAAAGGTGTAACGAAATAGAAGCTCAGCTTCTAACAACAAAACAGGCAGAGAAAGACAGATTTCTGCCATCACTGAAATCTTGGTTCCATACATGCAGGTTCTTTCTATGATTCTAGATTATTTTTTAAATTCAGGGAGTACATGGGCCAGTTTGTTACATGGGTTTACTGTGTGATAGTGAGTTCTAGGCTTCTGTTGAGCCAGCCACCCAAATAGTGGATGTGGTACACAACAGGTTGTTTTTCAACCTTCACTCCTCTCTTCCTCCCCACTTTAGGATTTCCCAGTCTATGGTTCCCATCTTTACGTCTGTGTGTACCCAGTACTTAGCTCCCATTTATAAGTGAGAGCATGAGGTATTCAGTTTTCTGGTTTTGTGTTAATTGCTTAGAACATTGGATAAAGAAAATGTGGTAAATATCCATGAGCTGCTTAATTCTCTTTCTGTTACCCAGTTTGAGTTGGCGTTCTCTACCACATGTGATAGAATTAGTACTGGCTTATAAAATAACCCCCTAAAGCTTAAAAATCATCTCTTTAATGTAATGATCTAATATCAGAATCCATCAGAGACTTAGCAATATTAAAAATGAAATAGAAGAAAAATATGAATTTATATTTGACCACTTAACGTTTAGAGATATTATTATAACTACCTACATATATTTTACAGGATTTAGTTCAAGTGGCAGAATTAAAGCCTAATTAGACACCTGTGGGAAGCTTTTAAATTATATTTACACATTAAATGTTTGCTTAATAATCTAATAAACCATAAGATCACTTGAGGTTACAAAGCAGATGGCATATTTTAGAGAAATTTAAAGGAGTTAGGTAGCTCTCATAAAATTCTTTAAGCCAGTACATACAAAAGACTCTTAAAATTCCATGAAAGAGAGTGACTTTCAATCTGATTCTAGTGTCATATGACATAAGGAGAAAAAAACTGGTAAATCACAAAATATAGAAACACTCTGCCTAATCAATACAGTTACATCTCTAGAACATCCTCCAAATCAATAAGATATATAATAATGACAAGAAATACCTAAGAGAAAATGAAAAAAAGTGAATTGTAACACAGCCCAGAACCATTATCCGAACTATATTAAAAGTGCATTTAACACAAAAAATGCGATCACTCTTCTTAACTTCAGTAGCAGTGGCAATAAATAAAATTTATCTCTCCTTCTTCATACTAGAGAGTCATAACATTCCAGAAACCTCACAAAGCTAGGAAAAAAATAGTCTTGAGGACCCATAGAGTACCCTGGCACTGTACTACAGACTCACACCTTCAGGCTTTTAGCATTAACTAGATCATTCAACGTTTATCATGCCTGAGTTCAATGACCAGTTATTGTCTGAGATGTGCATTGTAAATTTAATTTCCAGTCAGATAAATAGGAATGCAATGAACTCTCATTGAGAATGGGGTGTTTTAGATCAATAAATTTCACCAAGCACTTGAGGAGGCAAATAACACATCGAGAGAGAGCAATATGCCAGGCCCTTGTAGACTATATTCTACATAGATGGTGTCATTCCAGCCCCATGGCACCCTCACGGGGAGGTCTGGGGGTAGGGAGTATCACCTTTGCTTTACAGATCAGAAAACCAAAGCTCACAGCAGTAAGGAACTTGCCCACAGCATTGAAACCTAAGAGATCGGTCTGGAATGCAAACAGAGTCTGAATTTTTTCATTTAGATTATGTTTTATTCAATAAGTGCTCATAAAATGGAAACAAATTTTAGATGCAAGTATCCCTTTAAAATAGAAAATATTGAACCTATTCTCTTGATGTCTCAAAGATAATTATCAACATTAATTGTTGTTTTTTTATTTTCATTTTTCCTTGTTATCCCTTGAGCTCAAGCTCCTTTTCCATTTACTGTCGTTATGTCTGTTGCAAACACCACCTCTTTATAATAGTATCTCTCTCTTTCTCTACACACACACACACACACACACACACACACACACACACACACACACCTTCAAGTTTTCACTTGAAGCCAGGAGTTCAAGACCAGCCTAGGCATCACAGGGAGACCCTGTCTCTATGAAAAAAAAAAAGCATACCCATATATGCAGACACTTCAGATATGTGTACATACAAACACTCAAAATGCAGAAATGGCCTAAATTAGTGGTAGTTTACACAATAACAGCTATGAAGCCGAGACTGTTTTTCAAGGGTGCTCCAGAATAATAAACCAGGACCCAAGAGAGCCCTGAGGATCCTAAGAGACCCCTTGAACATAAGGGCAGCTTGGGAAGCCAGCACACCATACATTAGGTCACTTTACCAATAGCCCACACCCATCTGAGATGCCCAAGAGCCAATGCATACTTGACTAATTGATTTAACCCCTGCAGAGCCATGGCTGACACCAGACTATCAAGCCATCTCCTAAAACGAGCCTACAAGTGCAGAGAACAGACACATCTCTGATCCATAACCATGCTTACCATGAATTTGAACTTAGTTAGAAATACATACTGAAGGTATTCTGCATTTATCTGGAGGTGCATACTCATCATGCGATATTCAGTAATCAGATCTCCCTAGATGGAGAGTTCGTTCTTCAATAAGTCCAAACATAGCTCTTTTTTTTTAAGTTGAAGTCTCACTCCATTGCCCAGGATGGAGTGCAGTGGCACGCTCACAGCCACTCCAGCATCGACCTGCAGGACTTCCACGATCCTTCTGCCTCAGCCTTCCAAGTAGCTGGAACTACAGGCTTGCACTACCACACCCAGCTAATTTTTTTGATTTATTGTAGAGATGAGGTCTCACCATGTTGCCTGAGCTGGTCTCGAACCCACGAGCTCAGGCAATCCTCTTGCCTCGGCCTCCCAAAGAGCTGGGATTACAAGTTTGAGCCACTGCACCCGGCTCAAATGTAGCTCTTATAAGAGCAATCCGCAAGATTGCTCCATCACGTACCATCACACTTATGTGGAAAGTTCTACAGTCGCTCGGTGAGGATGAATTGTTTCTAAAGTCTGTTTAAAGCCCTTTCATGTTCTCAGTTTGGGCAAAATGTTGGTTGAGTACCTACTCTCAGTCTACTACTAAGTGTACCATTAGCTAGTGGTATACTGAAATGAAAAAAAAGAGTCCCTGACCTTAAGAAACTCATAATAAAGGGAAGGAAAGAAATACAAAAATAGATCAATTCTGAAATACACAGTAGTGATAAAAATACAAACAAAATGCTGAGAGAGTACTTGGTTCTCCCTGTGGGCAGGACAAGAGTTTGGGGAAAGACTCACAGAAAACAAGTCTCAGTACTGATGAGTCTTGGAGGACAAGGAGAGTTTGCCTAGTTTAGAAGCTGAGGTGGAGAACAAACAGGAACAGGCTGCTTCTCGCTGTATAATTAACCACAAGAGTGTAAGAGGAAATCTTCTTTCTGCTCTCATTATGCTTGTGCTTTGTTCTCCCTTGATTACACTTTCTATGAGTTTAAAGTAAGCAATCAGGAAGAGATTCACTAGACTTTTTGAACTGGAGTGGAATAAGTTGGGTGCAGGTAAAAATTATCGCTATTTAAAAAATATTTTTCAGCCGGGCTCAGTGGCTCAGCCTGTAATCCCGCGCCTTTGGGAGGCTGAGGTGAGTGGATTGCCTGAGCCCGCGGGTTCGAGACCCGCCTGGGCAGCGAGACCTCATCTCTACAATAAACCAAAAAATCAGCCGGGCGTGGTAGCGCATGCCTGTAATTCCGGCTACTTGGAAGGCTGAGGCAGATGGATCGCCGGAGCCCAGCAGGTCGAGGCTGCGGTGGCCGGGAGCGGCCACTGCACTCCAGTCTGGGCAACAGAGTGAGACTCCAACTCAAAAAATATATATATATATATTTTTCTGGGTATATTAAAAAAATCAGCTACAGTATCTTGGCTTTTCAACAGTGCATGTTGTGAAAACATGAAATATTTTTCTTCACAGAGTGTAACTTTAAAGGTCACAATTAAATTAAACATCAACATTTATTGAGATCAAGTTAATACTCCCTGAAACTTAGATGACTCCCCCCAGTGTGTATCTGAATTGGCAGCTGGTGACCGGTACATGCTCTACATGTCACACCACAGCAACACGGATGCCTTTACAGAATGCAAAACGATTGCTGAGACCGCGAACCCTGAAATTTTCCCGGTAAACTCCAAGAGCTGAACTGCCTATTAAGCAACAGTGTCAGAAGAGTTCTAAATTGCCTGGCTTTACAGAACTCAGAGCTACCTCCAAAATTCAAACAATTCCTTTATTGTAATACAGTAAGGCACTCTGGACCCAATTTCCTCATCAGCTTAAAGAAAAACAAAGATAACAAAATGCATTGAGGTAGACAAAATAAGCTAGCAACTAATGGCATGTAGGCAAACCATCTATCTACCATGCTTAATGCTCAAGGACTCCATTAAAGAAGACTCTGTGGCTGAATTGGTCACAGCTGCCACATCACCATCATATCTGTCTTAGCAACAGTCTACTATGAGCCCTCCAACAAGTAGAGAAATGTGTTTCATATAAATATATATATGCACACACACACAGAGGGAGGGGTGCGTGCCCAATAAATTTATACACATTTTAAGTATGGCATTCACTCAAAAGATGGCATTAATCAAATGAATGCTCATCACCATGCAACAGGCAGGAGAGTAAAAGAAAATGGCGGAAAAACAGTTGAGTGAATGTCATACTACACATTGCTACCATAATTTAATTCAACTTCAAAAAGTAATACATTGATCTTAAAATGTGTATACATTTTTGGTACCCCCTGTATATACATATATATATATTTATATATATATATATTATATATATATATATACACACATACATACATACATACAGCCTTGATTTTTCTTTCTATCACACATCCTTATGCTCATGCAACCTCTAACCTATCGACATAGACACGTCAATTCAATTTCATCACCTCCATTCATCTACTCAGAGTTCACACACAGAAAACGTTGAAGAGAAGCATCTTTCCCCACTGCCATCTCACACTCATTACCGCTGACATCAGAAGCATCACACCAGAGGAAACACAGACCAAAATCCTGCCTGGTGTTCATTCAGAAACGTGGGTTTCCCCAGAGCTGCTGGCCTTCACCTTGCTAACATAGACTCCTCCTCGGAATCTCTAATATTTGCCGTACATCTAGCCGGACGCTTTCATTTCCGATCTCACCCTCAGGTCAAAGTCACGCACTTACCCCATCAGAACCTGGCAGCAATGATCTTTTACTGTCCAGTCCAAATACACGAAGGATATCTTCACAGTAAACAGCAACTACGGATGTGCAGAATGGCTATCGACAGACTACATGCTTCCTCATAAACACTCGGGAGCCGGAGGGCCAGACTGGGGTGCATTGATAGGAAACGATACAAATGACAAATGAGCAACGTCTAATGATTCGCGCGTTGCTCAGACTCAGAGACAAAAGCAAGGAAACTGAGAGTTGGGGATGAAACTCCATCCTCCTCTAACCCTATTGTGCCTGCGTCTCTCAGTACATATTAATGTAACATTGGGCCCTATTTTTAGACCTCTGCAGTTCCACAAGCATAAATCATCTCTGTGCCGCAAGTCACCTTTGAGTTAGCAATGCCAGGCTTAACATTTTGCAGGATCCTACAACAATATAATTGAGAGCAAGTGATATATAAAATGAATAGTGATCATTTTAATAGAATACAATTAGCCTAAAAATAGATTGTTTGAGAGAATGCATTGGGTAATAATTAAAAGAAAAAAGTGACAACCGTGTCACTTAGCTAATCCTCTTCACAATGTCTTTCACAGTTGAGTTAGGGGTGCTGTTCTTCTGCAAAAATGATGCAGATGAAAACAGCCTTGTTTGCTCTGTACATAATACTGATTCATCTCGGTGATTTTCACCACCAGGGTTCTCTCTGAATTAAACATCTGATTAAGAAGGACAGACACTGCACACCTAAAGCACAAGTGGGTCAAAGTGTTACTTTTTATAATCACCCACATCTACCGTCGAGAAAATATAATTTAAAACAAATTTTCTGCCAACCCAAAAATTTACTCTACAGCAGTAGTGAGAAAACATTTTTACTATTGAATAAGCATTAAACCAAAATGTGGTTTGCATCTGAGGTTATCTGTTTAGAGACTGCAAAGATAGACAGAAATCTCACTTTTCTATATAGCCAAGCAGATACAAATCATCGCATAAATATTTTTAAGATAAACAATAACTAGTCCTCGAGTACGAGGACTTGATGGTACGATTTGTCACATATACTTCATCCTAAATCTACCTGGCAATCGGGGTGGCCCTCTGTGTTAGCTAACTGGCTTTCTCCAGAGAAGAAACAAACTTCTCATCTCTTTGTTACAGGAGGTAGTTTTGCAAGTAAGCTTGAGTTAGGCTCCTACCTTCTCACAGACACTGGGCGATAGGGATGCTATCTCATTTGATGCTTGCATTTCAAAACCATGGCTGCTAGATCCTTGAGAGTAAACTGCCTGCCTAATAAAAGGCCTGCCTAGTGTTCAAAAGCATTTATAAACAAAGAGAGGAGAAAAGACTTACAATTACAAGTTTTCTACAGCAAATGCTCTAAGAAAGGGGGGTGTGTGTGAAATCTCTTCCTTCATTTTCAACAGGGAGAATTAAGCCTCCTCTTCTTTTGAATTTGTGTTTGTCCTTCCACCATACAGGTTTAGTGTGATTATCATAATGCAAACTCATTTACAGAAGATACGTGGCTACTGCAAGTGCCTAGAAGAGAAAATCAAAAAAAAGGAGCAGACTGACAATGGTTTCTAAACCATTAAATCAGCACAAATTAATGTCATGCCAAACCACATACATTATGGACTGCAATGATTATTGATAATATAGTCCACCAAGGGAAAAGCAAATTCTTAATAAGCCTTTGTTTTCCTGCCCATTTCTGACAGGGATGATGATTTCATTTTTAATTTGTCCAGAAGTAAATTTATAATGATAACCAAAGGGAAACAATTTGCTCCCTTGTATGAGATTATCTATACCATCAGTAGCCATTAAAAATGTATTATATTGAGTACAAAGGAGAGTTTTGCATTTATCTAAATAATGCATGTCACTCTACAAAAAGCAAAACGTATAACAGAGAGAAGTTAAATGAGTCAACTTACCAAACTTTCAGATCAGTCCCTACTGGTGGAACATATACCTTGGACTGATGCCGCATCCCAGACATGCAGTTCAAACTCTTTAATGAACTTTCTACCTGTATACAGTAATTTTCCACTAAGTGCTCTGATAAAGCATCATCTAATGTTAGCATTAAGAGGGATGTGTAATATCAATCAATAGCCAAATAAAACAAAACCACCAGAAGTCAGAAGGGGATAATGCAGAGCGTAATGCTTTCTGATGAGACCTTCAGAGGGCAACATCAGAAGGAACCATCTAGACGCGGCTGCCATTAGCAAGTCACAGGCAGCCCTGGTGAAGCTGCTAACAGAGTTGCTTCCTATTTAATGAAAAACACGTGCGCTCTTGGTTCTTGCTAAATGTGCTCCAATTCGCCTTGGACATTGCTATGATAGAAAAAGAATACCATCAAAAAAAGAATAAAGGCTCAGTGAAAACACTAAGGAGAGTCCTAGATTCAGACTTGATCCAAAAAGTTTTCTGATTCTTGGTCTCTGGGAAAAATGGAGGGAGAAGCAGAAAGCAAGGAATGTTCCAGATGCCTGACTTGAAATCCAATGCTGTGGATTCTAAGAGCCACCCTCCAATCAGATGCATCTGGCAAATTAAAAGAAAGCAAGGGTAAGGGAATCACTAAAGATGACACTCTGGCCTGCTTGATGAGACGCTGTACAGTCACAGTAAACTTCCCTTTAGTACATTCCCCTTTCATTTGCATTAAAAGAGAAACTATTTCTTCAACACTTGCCCCTAACATCCTACTGTGAAGACAGCTGCCTTATTTGTCTCTCAGCAAATTAAAAGTTAAAACAGCTTCACTGTCAGGAGCAGCAGCAGCAATTGAAAGACTTGTAAAAGAGCTCATTTTACTGCAGTACAGTGTTCTATTTCCAAAGGAACACCACTACCTTTTTTTTTAACTCCAGCAATGAGTCTCTCACGCCCGGCCTTTACTAACTCACTGTCACCCTCTCTGCTGCTCGCCCTTATGACAAAGGCCAAGACAGAATCCCTAACAAGAACTGTGCTGCCTTCTTAATGTTCCTCGTGCACTGACTTTCACTTTTACATCCTTAGACTATTAAGATTCACCTCTCTCTGCATCCTAGTAATAAGAGTAATTCATAAAAATTAAAAGAGAAACAGAAATTTAGATCACTCTCTAGTTTAGACAAAAGTGTAAATGTCTCATTAAAAAAAGAAAAAAAGGATTGAGAATGAGAGCCCAATCAGACTTAATGAAGCTACTAGGAAAAAAAGCTATACACCATTTCCTCAAAATGGCAGAAGAGAAAAAAGAAAAATTACCAAAGGGAAGATCAAATAAATTCTGCCAGAGTCTTAAGTTTGACTTCCACTTCATTTTTCCAAATAAACCAAATTTTATCTCAAAAAATGTAAAAATACAGTAGTGAATTCCAATGTATTCTTAAAGTCCATGTTTTCTTATTTTTCATCTTGTTAATTTTAATCTAGGGACCTCAAGTGTAAGTTGCCCCCAGATGTCTTTCAGGATTCTGACTTACAGAAATGAGCTAAGATGATTTTCTTAAGGTTTACATTCAGAAAGGCAACTGAAACAGAAGATCTGGAATAGTAGTTATTTCATTAGGATGCTATCACTGGACTTCTTAACTCTTCTGCATTTCCTATTTTCCCCAGTGGAATTCACAACAAAAACATCTTCTTTCCTCACCTAGTGTATAGAAGCTTTCGATTTTATTTTGGTTAAAAATCTACTTGATGACCAAAATAAGAATGCTACTAAATAGAATATAAAATACTATAGTATTTATTACTTTAATACTATCACTAGCATCTGCCAGAGGCCATAAAAATTATCTTCCCTTTTCCTTATTGTGCTTAAGAAGCTGTAAAGAGTATTGTCTAAAGAATTTATTCTTTCATTCCTTGTCTTTTCGTGGTTTTGGGGGGCCATATTTCATTTCCATATGAAAGCTTTTACATGTATCAATGATTTCTAGGTATAACAAAAATCTAATTAGTTTAGGAATGCAAATTATTTAGGAATGCAAAAATGTTTCAATAATTGAAGATATGTTGCTAAGCCAACCAAGAACAGCAGGTTATAGCATGTGTCAGACTGCTACAAACTGTCAGTTACTATTGCCAGGTATACTAGTTATGGGATCGGATTTGATATCCACAACAATACCGTGGAGTTGAGCTCATATTTCCATTTTACAGAAAGGCAGAGTATCTTGCCCAGGCTCAGATAGGCTCTAATAAATTGTACAGCCAGCTTTGAATCAGAGTTCACTGAATCCAAAGCCCAAGCATTTAACCACTATGGAATATCACCAGGCATATTCATATAAAGTCTCACAGTTGTATTTGTTGCTTTCCTAGGAATGATTCATAATGCTAAGAGTCTCCAAAGAGTCCTCTAAGAACTTTATGTTTATCAGTAATTTTTGTCATAGTTCTTACATGGGCCATACTGTAACTCAAGGGCCTTGCTTAATTAAAAATGAATCCATTGAAACGCAGTGTGATTTTGGTCATTTAGGCCAGGGCTAATTTCTGAATTAATATAATAACTTCAGTTCCACATATTTTCTCAAAATCTTGACCTCCTTTGAGAAATTTTTCTCCCATAATTTGGCTATTTTCCATTTCTATTTTAATTCTAAACCCAGAAGAGAAACTAATAAGCACATTCTGACCAGAACATTAACAAACTGAAAACAACTAAGAGCTTCCTCCCTTTTTTACATCAATATTGTGTATATCTCCCTCCCCCATCCCCCATTTTCAAAGTTTGTATATCAGATCATCTTCACGCTGCTTCAGGAGGCCAGTATTTCACACTGTACTGATTTTGTCTCTACTTATGACAGCACATTACAAGAGCTATGGTAAGATGTTTACAGCCCGTGAGACTCTAGCCTTGGATCAAGCCACACTGCAGCTCAATCTTTTCCAGCCCTTGTTAGCAGGGGCCACTGGACCTAAACAAAAATATATGGAATCCACTGTAATGGGTTCAAATCACAGACCATAAACTCAGGTGGGCAAGAAATGCCACTTTTTGTATATTTGTGTTTCTATGACTGTGTGATGACAATGTCATCTCAGTACATTTAAAGATGCATGCCCTACCAACCCTCACAGTCTTGTTTCCCACAGTTGTGTCTGGCTTCTATCAGATGGAGGAAGCCTGATTGGATTTAGATTGTTGTGCCTTCCACTCTCATGTTGAAATGTGGTCCCTGGTGTCGGAGGTGGAACCTGATGGGAGGTGTTTGGCTCATAAATGTCTTGGTGTCGTCCTTTACAGAAATTAGCAAATTCTTACCCTATGAGATCAACAGAGAGCTGGTTGTTGAGGAAAACCTGGTCCTTCCCATCTCACTCTCTCTTGCTTCCGCTCTTGCCATGTGACATGCCTGCTCTCCCTTTGCCTTTGCCCATGACTGTGGGATTCCTGGGTCCTCACCAGAAGCCCAGTCGAGGTTGGTGCCATGCAGAACTGTAGGCCAAATAAACCATTTTTCTTTATAAATTATTCAGCCTCAGGTCTTTCTTTATAGCAACACAAGGCAGACTAATACAAAGTTTAACTGTACCAATGCTCAGGAAGGAGGGAGTGAGTCTGACCCTCAACTCCATTTATCTGCAATGGTGTGTACTCTGACATCTAACTTCCTTCCTGTGGAGTTGTGCTCAGATTCCCATGGGTCAGTGGCCCATGCAGGTGATTACAGGGTGCTCCAGGACCATCCATGTCAGCCTCATCACACCCAGTTGGCTCAGCTTCAGTAAACCCATTTGACTTTTGTCCTCTGCATCCTTCTGGGGTCTAGACTCCCAAATAAGGGAGCATCAAAGGGATAACAGAAACTAACATAGATGGAGGAGGGAATCATTAGCTAATCTAGGAAAATAACATCTTCAAAAAAGTTAAATATTAATTATTTTGTCTGTTATTAAAAAGAAAATGAGAATAACTGGCATCAGACTGCCACAAAATTAGGCCAGGAACGCTTTGGCCTCAGATGTGAACCCAAGTTTCACTTTCAGGGACCTAGGAAGTCCCTCAAAAGAGAGAGACAGCATCTTCTACAACAGTTAACACCTAGATGTAAGAAGCCTACGAGTCTGCAGGCAGAAAAGACACTGCTGAGGCACTGAGTATGAGTTTGTGGACAGAGAAAACCCAGTGGTTCTAATTATGAGCCCACAACTGATTGTCACATGACAGATGCTGCTAATGACAGGTGTCCTTTTTTAATCAAGCTGCTCTCATGTGCTCAACACCACAACGTTGTAGACTCTGGAGTGTGTAGTAGCAGGAATTTATTTATTTGGCAGTAGTTAATGTTATCCCAAACAATCAAGGTGGAAGCCTTTAGTCCTTGATGAACATGACAGAGATTTGGGGATAAGGACATCTGCAAATTTAACAATATAAAATTTTTCCTGTCATGTTGGGTCTTTGCTGCTTTCTCATGTGCCTCATGAAGTATAGACTGTAAATTTTACTGCTGTATCCCAGCACCTAAAACAGGGCCTGGCAAATGGCAAATTGTGAATGAAGTCATAGGGATCACAGGCACAGAAGAGGATGTTGTTACAGACTGAACTGTGTTCCCCCAAAATTCATCTAAGTTCCAACTTCCAGTTCCTCAGAATGTAACCTTATTTGGAAATAAAGTCTTGGACATGGTAATTAAGTTAAAATGAAGCTGCTGAGATAGAACCCTAATCCAACATGACTGCTGTCCTTCAAAGAAGAGAAGACACCAGGGACACACACACAAAGGAAAGACTGTGTGAGGACCCAGGGAGAAAATGGCCATCCACAAGCCAAGGAGAGAGACCTCCAGAGAAGCCAAACCTGCCAAGACCTTGATCTTGAACTTCTAGTTTCCAGAACTTTGAGAAAATAAACTTCTGTTTTTCCATATCACACAGTTTTCAGTATTTTGTTATAGCAACCCTAGCAAACTAACACAGACATGAATACATGTCCAGGTTTCATTACAAAAGAGTATTTCCAAATTCTAAAGACTGCCTGCTGCTTCTGTAAGCTGAAATATCTACTCTTTTTATTGATTAGTTTTTACATTTGTTTGAATCTTGCATATGCCTCTGTTAGATCTGTATTGTATTACGTTTGCAATAATCCAAAATAGATTAAATTTTGCTATTCTAGGATGCTTCCAAGTTTGTTTTCTCAATATTATAAAAGGTATATTCTAGAAAATGAGTTTTAGGAAATTAGATATTTAGATCAGAAATCCCACACACTGACCCACAATATTCAGCCTGTTTCCAACAGATGTGTTTCCACTGATTATCTAAATGCTGAACACTTCAAAAGTTTCAAGTATTTTATCTTTATAAATTCTTGACACTTTTTTCATCAAAATTGGTTTAAGATACTGTCTTAATATTTTCTTTAGAAAAGAGATTCAAATATAATTTAAAAGACCAACCAGAAAATGAGTACAATTATTTGCATTTTCTTTTATGTGTGATAAACACAGATAATCTGAGAATGCATTTGCTTTTTTCTTAATACTTTTCAGGTAACATATAATCTAAAAACACATTGATAATGTTAAAATAGTAGCAAAATAAGCCCGTCATGTGAACTTTCAAAATGTAGTTTAAAAGTGAATTTCTTTAATATTCACATATTTTTGAGAACTATTTCATCTTTTTTCCCCTTCTTGAAACCTCATGTATACAGAATTGGGTTAATAATCATTGTTGGCTCATAATATACTCCCATTACTGGTAATATCATGACCCATTTTCTAAATTTATTTAACCATTTTTAATAATGTAATAAGGACACCCAAACAGATACAAGGGCTCTGATCACAACCCATGTCAAACTGTGCAATCACCTCCCCTGACAATACCTCTCAATCTCCAGACTTGAGGTAATAACCATATCTCATCCCATACTCACAATCCCTTCATTTTCTTGTTGTATAGAATAATTACATCTATGTGTACTTGAAGGAATACATCAGTTGTCTTTAACTTTATAAAAGTGGTATCATTGCATATAATTTTTGATAACTTGCACTTTTTTGTTCAGTATTATATTGCTAAGGTCCATCTATATTTGCAAATGTTGCAATTTATTCATTTCACTACTGGGTCATATTTTATTGTGAATATGCCACAGTGTATTCATCCATTATCCTACTGATGTTCATTTAGGTTATTTGCAGATTATTCCTTAAATAGCAGTGATATGAACATACTTATACATGTTTTTTGTGGTACGTGTAAATGAGTTTTCATGTACAACTAGGAGTGGAATTTGGGTCACAGGTTATTTGAAAGCTGAAATTTTCCAAAAGGTTTAATGTTTGTTTGTTTTTAATGATAGCACTAATTTGCACTCTAAACAGCTGAGAACATACCTTTGATCTATATCCTCTCCAATAATTGATACAATCATGCTTTTGAATTGCTTTCCACAAAAAATATAAAATGATATTGTATTTTTTCCTTTATTTGCATTTCCAAGATCACTAAGGGATATGATGTCATGTGATGAATATTTCTTCATATGCTTGTTGGTCCCACATAAGAATCTACTTCTATGAAATGTCTGTTTATGACTTTTGCTCATTTTTCTTACTGAGTTGTAGGAGATGACTTTTGTGTTTTTGACACCAATCCTTGGTCAGTTGTGTAGACTCTGAACTAGTTTATGGTAAGACTTTTCCTTTTCTTTAAGTGAACTCTTAATGAACTAAAGTTCTTAACTTTAACAGAGTTAAATGTATGCCTTTTCTTTTATAGTCAACACATTTTATGTCTTATTTAAGGATTTTTTTTATACCTAGGTCTAAAATACATTCTATCTTTTCTACATTTAAAGATTTGCTGCTGACAATTGAATCATTTATTCATCTGAAATCAGTTTTTTATGCAGTGTGAGGTAAAGATCTAGTTCCACATTTTTTTAGACATTTAATGGACTATTTATTTTGCAGGCATTGATTTGTAGTTACAAAAAATTACTATTACATGATTCTAAAAAAAAAAAAGCCACCCCCAAATTCTAACACTTACATAAAATCATAATTACTTATAAATTCTCCTAAATGAAAGAAAAACTCACATAGCAGAAATCAAAGTCACTAATTCTATCATATACAATAAGAATAATTATTAAAAGAAGAGAAACATGAGGATGGTTTGTCTGAAACATCCTCTCACCAAGGCATACTCAAAAATCTTTTTTTTTAGCTAATTGAAACACACACACACAAATTTAAACACATACTATACACAGAAGGCAACAGCAATATGGAAAAGGAAGCACAATCATTGCTTCACACATTCACCTCCAATTCCATTTTTGCATTCTTGCTATGATATAATTTGTTTTATCATCATTTGTATCTTAGTTATTTTAAATGCTGCTCCAAAATTAAATTGAATTAACATCTACCTTATAGATAAGTAGGACACAGATGAAGAAATGACACACCAACAAGTAAATGAACTCCCAAGTGTCCACTGTTTCAGAGCAACTCTTGTTTCTCTTTTTCTGCCCCATCATGATATTACTTTGCGTCTCACTTCCAAGTCATTTAACAAACATTTGTTAATCATTACTGTGACCAAAGAACTTGATTCTATAAAAAACAGAAAATTTGCTCCATAATAAAATCAGGGAGCCATAAATAAATCTAAAATGGGACCCACTATGATAAGGTACATAACGGAAGTACCTACAAATGTTGATTGACTTCAATTGTGTTTGTAATTGCTCAGTGCTTAAAAAGGTATTGTATGTACATTTCAATGGTCTTATTAAATAAGCATTTTTTTTATTTTTTAAGGAATTCATTTAGTCATTTCACAATGTAGGAAACTTAAAATGGAAGCAGTCAACCATGGTAACATTTGTAAGGCAACATTCATGTCAAGGTGCTCTTCAAACAAACATCATGTGAACATTGTCATAGAAAACGATGAATGTGACTGACATATCTGATTAAGACTTTTCTCCAAAACCAAGAGAGAAGAAGAGAAACTAAAAAACAGAGTTTTGGCAGGGTGCAGTGGTTCAGCCTGTAAACTCAGCACTTTGGGAGACCGAGGCAAGAGGATTACCTCAGTTGGGGGATTCAAGACCAGCCTGGGCAACTTGGTGAGAACTTGTCTCTACATAAATCACAAAAATTAGCCAGGTGGGTGGCGTGTGTCTGTGGTTTAAGCTACTTGGAAGTCTGAGGCGGAAAAATAGCCTAAGCCCTGCAGGTCGAGGTTGCAGTGGCTGTGAGCGTGTCATTGCACTCCAGCCTAGGTGCTGGAGTGAGACTCCAACTCAAGAAGAAGAAAAAAAGAACAGTCTTTCTGAACTCTTCCCTCCTGTAGTATAGACAGCCGAACACAATTCCAGCCTACTTGATTACTTGACTCCAGGTTTTCAGCAAACCCAACAGCACAACCAGCACCACAGAAAGTGAAGATGTCTAATTTCCACCCAAGTCCTCTGCTTTCCAGTGTTGCCTGTCTTGTCTGGTTTCTTTACTCTTATTGCCTTCATTCAGAACCTGTGGTGGAGCACCCCACTCAGGTCTTCCATTTCCAAGGCATGCACCACGACTTCTATGAACAACCTGTGGTAAATTCTCTCGTCTCCTTTCAGGGTCTGTTCAGTATCACAATCCCCATGAGGCTCTCAGTGTCTTCCATGGTCACCCTGACATTGACATAACTCACAAACTAATATACATTAATATGAGAAATTCAGCAAGGCCTCTTTCTTCCTGGGCTCTCAAGTCAGATATACAGAGGGTGTCAAAAAATGTGTACACATTTTAAGAGATATTATCATTACCCATGTGTGACTTTTCAAAGTTCAATTGAATTATGGGAGCAATGTGTAGTATGATGTTTACTCAAAAGATGCTGTTCATCAAATGAAAGCTAGCACCACCAGGCAACAGGCAGGAGAGTCAAAGGAAATGGTGGAAACATGGATCCTTCAGGGAGTGCAAAACCATTTTGAAGTGGTATTTGAAATTTGAGAACATTGTGGAAGTGTGACAACAATGGAGGGGTGAGTATGCACAAAACTTCTGACATGCCTGACAACTGCACAGGTTGATGATAAATTTGAGATGCATGGTTACTGATGGTAACCACTCTGAACACCTCTTATAATTGCAGAAGTCAAGTGCGACTTGTATTCATCTTTTGTTATTGGTATACATTGAGTATTGCAATTTCAATACAATTTTTTCTTTCTTAAAATGTGTGTACATTTTTTGGCACCACAAAAGTATAGCACCACAAAAATTTACATCCTAAATCCACAATAATCTGTATGTAGCATTGAGTCAGTCATTTGACTCTACTGAGACTCCATGACTTAATCTGTTAGTTGGAAAAAGCAATAATAAATTTGCATGAATGCAGTCAGAAATTCCAAGATGTATAAGAGAGTACTTTTAAACTGTAAAGTGGTCTAAAATGCAAGTGATTTTCATCTTATGGCAATGATAAACCACCAGGGAAGATATTTAATTTGATATCCCCCAAGACATTCTGTAGTGATACCTGCTTCACCTACACAAGGAAAGGATTGACTGCAAATGTGAAAGAAAAGACAGGGATAATTTTCTCAATCATGCCTTCATTCAGTCCTTGGCCCATTCATTTAGGGAAAAAAAAGAGTAAATGTCAGGCACAGGAGATAGAACAGGGACCGCAGAAAACATAGGCCCTGCCCTCAGGGAGTTTCTATTCTGTCCATGGTTCAAAACAGCTGGAGATTGAGAAAACACTCTGGACACAAACAGAACCACTGACTTCCCAGCTGAGCATCACTGTTACTGAGATGAGTGTCACCTTTGTTTTTTTTTTTTTACTGGAACAAGGGAGGCCATAGCAACTGATTATCTCAATCAATCATCCTGGGAGACCAGCATCATCTTATCACCATGCTCAATGAGCAACAGACGATGCCATCTAGATGAGACCCAGGATTTTCATAACTGAAGACAAATGGAACACTTCTACACTAGAAAAAGCAGAATGTTTCCCTCTTTTAGAACAACACTTTAGCTCTTTGAGCATAATAGCTAACACTCAGGGCTCCCCAGGGCACTCAAAGGCATTGACACTGTAGCTCGTGAGGCCATTACACTGCTAGGTAGTAGGCATTAATGATATGTCATTTTATTAGCAAGGGAAATAAAGTGTAGAGAGGTTAATGCACTGGTCCCAGTTCACACAGCCAATTTTTTTTTTTTTTTTGATGAACCCAAGAGGTTAATGCACTGGTCCCAGTTCACACAGTCATTTTTTTTTTTTTTTTTGATGAACCCAAGAGTCAAATCTGGGCTGTTTGATTAAACAGTCTTGATACCCACTTTGTTCCACTGACTTTTTATAGATACCTCTCAATAGGAGATTGATGGTTATAATATACAATTGGTTGCGACCCACCATTCTATGTAACCTCAATCATTTCAGACACCGTGCACATAGGCTTGGTGTGAATGGCACCCCCAGGGGTATGCAGTATACAAACAGAATGATCCCTGCACAGAGACCCGTATCTCCACCATAAACCAAGCTTTCTTTTTCACACTCTTTCTTACATTACCTCTCTACCATGGAAGACACTTCCCTCTCTTCTCAACATGCATAGAACCAGTCATCATTGAGCCCATGCTAGCCTGGAAGCCTTTCCAGGCTTTTCCATGATAGATTTGAGATGCGTGGTGCTGTATGTGATGTGCACAAAGGAAGACCCAGGAAGCCTCACAGAGCAATAAGCCCTGCAGTCGTTTGCCACCCTCAAAAGTGTCTGGATACTGATGGTAATCACTTTGAGCACCTCTTGTAACTGCAGAAGTCAAACATGACTTGTATTTATCTGTTATTATCAGGATATATTGAGTATTACAATTTTAATACAGTTTTTTTCTTTCTTAAAAGGTGTATACATTTTAAGAGAGGTTGATGCACCAAGGACTTACCTATCTCTTCTCTGAACACCTTCTTTATAATCCCTTTATGGACGCTTGAAGCTACTACTTAGCATTTAGTTACATGACATTTTGTGTTTCACCAAGCACACTTATTGACTCAGCTACATTTAAGTTCATTGAGGACAGAAAACATCTTTCTCTCTCCCTACTACACACCCCCCTCTGTACACACACACACACACACACACACACACACACACACACACACACACACACTGTGTCTCCTATGGTACTAGAAGTTCAATATATGCTGTTTGGATAGTTGGTGGACTAATTGATTAATCTTTTGTCTAAACATTCGCCTAAACTTAAATAATCTCCAGGAGTTTCTACCTCCAACGTAGGTGCACACACACTGCATGGGCCTGCGGGATCATGGACTGAAGAAAGGGATTTTTTTAAAAGCTTCCACTGTGAAACTGTCCTGAGTATAAAAATCACAAGAAATGGAAATGTGTCAGGATTCAAACTAAAAAGTTTTAAAGGGCTAACAAGCTAACTGGAAAGGTAAGGAAAAAAGTGGTTTTATGCATTTAGCTTTAAAGAATCTTCTCAGGATCTGAAAATCAAATGCTTCTCCCCATCACTTCTGCCATTTTTCTTCAGAAGATGTAATATAACTCCCACATTTCAAGTGTATCTTAAAATTCACACTGATAGCACTTTATACTTCACTTCTTCATTCTACGCTAACGCACGTGTGCACACACACACACCCCACATATGCCGAACTCTCCTCCCCTCCCAAACACACACACACACACACACACACACACACACACACACACACACACACACTCACTCACAAACAGACAGGCACACACAAACATGAATTACCAGTTCTGAGTCATCAAACCGCTTCTGAGATTGGTTTGTGAACTTGGGCTCCCTCTGCTGGGTCTGTAGCAATATGACATGCAAATCTGCAGAGCTGGAGTTACAGAACTCATTTCCCCACAGAACAGTCTCCCGTTTAAACTAAAATGTAAACTCAACAAACCAACAAAATGTAGCAACTTGAAAACAGAGAAGATGAAGGGCTTGGATATATTTGTAACAATAAATCAAGACAATTTTTTTAAAGAAACTGTTACACAAATCAGTATGTTTGCCTCTGCTTGTAACCGTTTGTAGCAGGATGGTGGAATTCAGGATGTGAGCGGGAGAGGCAAAATCCCAAAGATTGCAAAGACAACGATATAAAAGTGTATGGAAGAAAACAGCTCCCAGAAATGAGATCAGGATTGCATGTGTGTTTGTCAGAAGCAAACACAGATGAGTACGACCAAGGGCATATAATGTTTCTAAGATTCCCGAGGAAGCAACGAAAAAGAAGCAACTAGGAAGAAATACTAAAGGAACACTAATCAAAGTCGTTGATAACATCGCTGAAATGTACTAGCCAACCCCACAGCCTAGAGTATATTGGGCCAACACAGTCTCACACACACACACACACACACACACACACACACACACACACACACCACAAGATAATAAAATAAAATAAAATAGAATTGCAAAGTGCATTCCACATTTACTAAAGATAACAAAAGTGTAACTTATACGTCAAAGTGGAAATAGTAGATATTGATTCCTGTTAAAAGGAAATGCTATCTCTCATTGAATTGATTTGGTGCTTATTATAAAAAGAGAATGGTTAAATTGACCTAAAACAAACTGTCAGACCAGGAGAAAGGACAAAAATAGATCTAAGACCTTTAAAACCCCTAAAAATTATATACAACTCTCTGCAATATATTTTTCCATTAACATAGACTAGTATTTTACAATGAATATATCTTAAATCAGACCAGGGTGATCTTGTAGAATCACCGTATACTCAGGGAACCAGACATCTCACATCTTGGAAATTCTGGGCCTGAGTTTTACCTCCAGAGTCCAGTATGGAGACTGGCAGAATCTCAAGTTATTGGCGTAGACAGCCCACTTCCTTTCTCCATGGCAAAATAATCTGCTGCCCTAGGGGTTTATCAAGATGTCAACTCGTGACTAGCCACATAATTTGAGATACCCAGTGCAAAATGAAAATACAGGGCCCCTTATGCAAAAAGTACCAAGAATGTCCAGACAGCAGAGCAGGAAACCAACCAAGTAAACCCTTCTACATAACGCTCTTGTAAGTATGGGACTCTGTGACCACAGAGGTCACATGCCCATGAGGCTGTCCTTGCTCTAGCCTGAGGTTAGTGGGGAGTTCTAAATAATATGTCTTTATGGGTCTCCACCCCCAACATTCACAGACAAGGATACTGACCCATCACACTACCCTAAAACATTTCCTTGAGAGAACTAGCTTTTGTAAAACAGATATGGTCCGGTCTAGTTCCCACAAATGCATGCTGGAATCTGTTACCAGGACACATTTGTGTTCTGATCATCCAAGCTTGGTTTTAGAGACAGAGCCTGTGTTTAGAGAACCAAAGATTACCCCTGCAAAGAGCTTTCTTTCCTTTCCTGTGAGGAGCTGTACAATTTAAATGGCTAAAACAATCTTCAGAGTCAAGCCGCCTGGGCTCAAAACCTGTCTCCACCACTGGCCAACTGTGTGACTTTGAACAAGTGACTCGCCTTTCTGTTGAAATCTCTTTCAACTTTCTGAGTCTCTGTTCCCATGAGTAGATCATAATAGTACTACTCACAAGGCGGTCTGTTGGAAAATACTGAGGCATTATTTACAGAGAGTTTAAGTCTGTGCTTTAGCATATAATAAGTGTTGAATGTGATGTTATCGTTACATAATAAAAACATTTTTCAAATGTGTTAGAGTCCTGATCATTGTTGTCTATGGGGCACTTCACATTTAAAGTTCACTTGTGCTTAGTGTGTTTTCATGGATGATTCTGCATAAAATAACTTGGGGGATAGCCCCCGTATTCTTTATATTTTTAAAGGTCTTCACTTATTCTTTTATTTTATAAACACATATTAACTCTCTACTCTGCGACAAGCACTGTGCTGGATAGCAGGGATGAAAAGAGGAAAAGGATTCAGTTTCTGCCCTAAATGAGCTCACCAACCAGATGCACAAGTGGATAATTTTAACACAAATGCACCAAGTGCATCAGCTGTTGAGAGACCATTCCCCATGGGTTGCTCTCATTTCAGCACTTTCTGAGCAAAAAGCAGGTATTTTATTCCAGACTAGCTATTCAGGAATGTTTGGATACCAAACTGCCTTGGAAGGTAGAGATGTTGTCCTTTCCATGCAGAGAGCAGATTTGTTTTCTCACCAGGATGATAAAGGGGATGTGCCCTTCCAGGGTGAAGTTTGAGCAGGTTTGCTAGGATCGATCCTCCTTGAGAGAGCAAAGCTTTCCCCAAGTCTGAGATGCTTCCGTTGTCCCACAAACCCACTGTGTGAGCCCAGACAGGGGAACATGGACAGCACATGCTTGGAGAATCAAGGTATGAAACATCTCAGTACAGACCCATAAGTACACACAGTGCAGTAAAAGCTGGCAGGTAAGGGATGAGACAGGAGTTGGATAGATAGCTGGACAGCAGCATGAGGACAGAGCCTGGGGGGACTTTTTAAGCCAAGAATAAATGTACTTAGGAATGATCATTTGGCCTACAATTTGTCACCATTATGGTCTCTGAGAAGCTACATCATTTTTTTTTCTTTTTTCTTTCTTTCTTTTTTTTTTTTTTGGAGTTAGGGTCTCCTCACTCTGTCACCCAGGTTGGATTGCAGTAGCACAATCATGACTCACCACAGCCTCAACCTCCTGGACTCAAGAGATCCTTCTGCCTCAGTCTCCCAAGTAAGGGACTACAAGTGTGCAAAAGCATGCCGCAGCATTTTTTTTTCCCCCAGAGAGATGAGATCTCACTACGTTGCCCAAGCTGGTCTCCAACTCCTGGGCTCAAGCTGTCCTCCCATCTTGGCCTCCCAAAGTGTTGGGATGACAGGCATGAGTCAACATACTGGGCCTTTAGACTAGTTTTTGAACAAAACTTTTCCCCTGAGATCCACTAAACAAACACACTATAAGACATAATATACTGATGTTACTGTTTCGGGGAGATGCGGTTACCTGTATACTTGACTGACATGGGATGCACTTGAATTAAACACCACATCTGGGTGAACTCAAACACCTTTGTGTGAGCTGGAGAGAAAGTGTCAGTCTATAGCATGCATGTATGTGCTGGTTTTACCAAAAGCTTAGGTGCTATAGAGGGTCTCAAATTTTGCCTGTATGTTGCCCTAAAGGTATGCCATCAGTTATTAACTGAACTTTGAGGACAAGATCATCATAAGCTCAAAAAGCTTGAGGAATCAGTGAAGAAGATGGGACAGAAAGAAGACTGGGCCTTCTAAAGCAGGATTCCATCACACCCATCTCCGTCACCCCCGTCCACTCCCAAGCCATGCCCTCCCTGGTTGGCAATTATAGTAAACCTTTATTTTATGTAGAAATTGGATCTGTTTATTTTAACGTTGTTGTTTATAGAAGCACATTTTCATCATTGAATCATTACCTTTTCCTACCTGTGAGTTATTTAGATATCTTAAGTTGAGATGAAATCCGTTATAATTTTTCTCATTCAAATGGATGGAATTCCTCAACTTTAATTTTTCATTTTTTATATATATTTTATTTTAAAGATGTGGGGTACAATTCAGGATTAGGTATACAAGTGGACATCATACAGGTAAAGTTTGGGCCTCCCTTTGGTCCCTACTTTGCCTGGTTTGAGATCAGTTACCCTTACTGATGTTGTGTTCCCCCCACAATCCGCCAGATGTATCCCACTACTGCCAATCCTTTTCTTATAGTATTATGGTAAATGTCCAGGGTCTGCTTATGAGTGAAAACATGTGGTACTCTGTTCTTTGTTTCTGTGATAGATCACTGAGTATTCTAGACTCCAAATCCATCCAAGTTGCTGCAAAGTCCATGTGTTTGTCCTTCTCTATGGCTACATAATACTCCATCATGTATACGCACCACATTTTTTATCCAGTAATTTTTCATTTAGCTGTAACTTTTTCAAGAATAAGTTAACATCATTAAATGGAAGATAGGTGTCCTCTGAATTTCATGGCAGGCCCTGAGGTACTTAAGCAAGTTATGAGCCAGCACCCACAAGTCAACATGTCTGAGGCTAAAATGTGTCTCTACTGCAAGCTAAGCATGTCACCTGGAGCCAGTTTCTTGTGTGCCTCAGTTTTCTCATCTGTAAAATAAAGGTGATACTAGTTCAAATATCATATTGTTGTGAAAATGGAAAGATTTGCAAGAATCCCAAGTACATGGACGACTCAACTAAAGAGAGATCCCCAAACTCAAAGCTGCATTTTGGACGAGATAATTCTTCATTGTGAGGACTATATGCTGTGCCTTGCAGGAATCATTGACTGCATAAACCCACTTCCTGATGATACGCTCCTTAATCACCCCAGAATTGAAAAAGTGGTTCCATGCGTAAGATTAGGGCCACACAATTAGGGTCACTATTATCTAAATCACTACAGTTGTCAACGCCATACATTGTATCTGAATCCGTGTGTGCGAGAGGTTACCGCAGGGGCATAAAATTAATTTCAGTCTCATGCCTTAAACTTTTTATTATTTTCCAAATAAATCCGTAAACAACATCATAAAAAGTTCTATCTTATTTACTGCTCTAGCCCGAATGTGAATAAGACAGTCCCCGGAATATTTAAATATATAAAGAGAGTCCTTTGGTTTTCTACCCAGGAGCAGGTATTTTTTCTTTTCCATTTTCTTGGATTGTGCACACCAATAAAGTTTATCCAAATGGTAGGAGGGGCAAATGTTTCTTCTTTCTGAGGTTCTCCCAGGAACCTGAGAACAAAAGCATAGGGCAAGGTCATAACAGCTGGTGCTGACAGCAATCCTCGTCCAGCACCGTGCCACTTATTCAAGTGGGTTTAAAACTTATTCACAAAGACCCCATTGTATTTCATTACTGTTGGAATGTCAAAGGTAAATAATTCTATAAGAAAGAAGTAAGCAGCAAGTCTAATTCAAATAGCCGTTAGAACACAAGAATTCATGGAGCCACTTCAGATAACTACACTGTAATCAAGCCTACATGATAAAAAAAATAAAATGCTTGTTATATTTATCTTCCTTTACCACTTGTTTCCTTCATACAATGCTTGCACTTAGTTATTTCAGTAGAGGGTAATCACTAATAATTGATTGCTTCATATCCTAACCCCTGGGGGCTGCCGGCAAGATTAATAAACTTGTTTTTCTTTTTTTATAAATGATCCTTAGGTCACTAGACCTCCTATGAGCCTTAGGTCACAGAGATTTCCTGTGACCCTCAGGTCACTAGATTGTCTATGATTCCTAGGTCACTAGACCTCCTGTGGTATTTAGGCCACTTAGACCTCCTATGATCTTTAGGTCACAGTGACCTCCTTGATGGCATCCAGAAGTTTGATCAGCAGTGGGGAAGGCAAGCAGCTTTGATCATAGGGAATCTGACCCCCTACATGCCTACTTTACCCATAAATCCCCCCTCATTGTGTTCAAAGGCAGGTCAGATTTGAGAGTCTGCCTCTCATGGCCTCGGGCTTTGACCAAATCAAAGGAACCTTTCTCTGCTCTGAAGCACTGTTGTGTCTGTGTTTGGCTTTCTGCACATCGGTTACTGGAACTTAACTTTTGGGTTTCTACAATAGCACTGCATACTATCTTGACCCATCCAGCAACCAGGAATCTTCGCAAACCAACACTCTTACACATTGCCAATACAGTGGTGACAGATGTTGATAAATACACTGAAGATGCTAAATGATCATCTGAATCACCAAAAATGTTCTCTATCATCCTGTGGTTTAACTGAATTTTACTGAATTCCAGTTTGATAAAAATCGCTAAGTGTGGAATAGAGATTCCCAAATTCAAAGTTGCATTTTGGACGAGATAATTCTTCATTGCGAGGACCACGCTATGCATGATAGGATGTTCAGCAGATTCCCTGGACTTCACCAACAAAATCCACATAGCGCCTCCTCCTCCCACCCTCCTGGACAATCCAAGATGTCTCCAGGCATTCCCAAACGTCCCCTGTGGGGCAAAATTGTCCCAGTCGAGAACCCCTGCAGTGGAATCTACAATGTGTGGCAGCTCTTGGAGCTTCAGACACTAAAATATTCCATTTCTCAGCCATGCTGGATCAATGGGAAGTTTTTATGTCGTGTTTTAGTAACACTCCGCTCACCAGCATATCAGATTAACCCATAAATCCCATGTCCCCGTCATAACAGATGATATACATAGATCCAAAGTCCTTGCTGTATTCATGAACTTAGCTTTTTTACATCTCAGCAGCTATTTTTAACAGTGAATTAAATGACAAGGGGGAGCTCTTCTGGCAAATTGCTTCCATCTTCCCAAGCGACTGGGGCCTGAGGGACTTCATGTAACCTCATACATAAAGCCCCTCCCCCCTTAGCATTTTCCTTTACTCTCAGTAAACAAAGTAATTCATATCTTTCCAGCTGCTGTCAGGAAGACTTCAGAGCTTCTCCTGTTGCTGCAAAAACTCACATAAAAGAACAAATTTTGCAGGGAAGGGAAAACTTTACCTGTTTACCTCAAAATTAAAGTGATGAAAATGAAATAATTCATGGAGGTAAGGAATAAGTGGATATAAAGATACAAAAACTTATATTGTAGACAAAGTAAGACCAATTCGTGATTTTTAACCAACTAATCTGTTCCCCAGGGTGCATGAGGGTAGGAAAATGAGTGAAACTTAGAGTTCCTTATTATTCAAACTTAGAAAGTGAGAATTTTTTGCATGTATTCCTCGTTTGGGTTTTGGTTTGGGTTTGGGTTTTTTTTTATTTGTTGGTTTGTTTGACATTTCCTGAGCATCCACTAAGTGACAGGCACCATGCTGGAGACATGCACAGGGTCAGAGAGTATCATTTCTACTCAAAGATTCATATTACATGCACCACATAATGGTCTTCTCTAAGTGACACTTAAAAACTCATGACCCATATTTGATCTGTTTTAAATGTTCGGATTTTCAACACACCAGATGTTTTCTCTGAGAGGGACATACCTATTTACAGGTGAGGGTCAGGAAAGGGAGAAGAGAAAGGAGAGAAAATAACATGTTGGGTAACATTTTGTTAATCTGAAAAATAAAATTTAAAAATCCCTCGCTGAACAAGAAAGCGGAAATCATGTCAGCGGCCAGCAAACTGAAAACCTGACAAGTGATAAGCATCCATAAATTGCTTAACAAAATGTTAGCTACTGATTACAATGTTGATGCAAAACTGTAAAAGCCAGCTGACATAAAATAACATGCTAACTGCAAACCGCACTAATGAAAAGGGACAACGCTGCCCAGCTCATTGGCTTTTGTGGGGGGGGAAAGATGGCACATATGAAACAATGCAAAAAACATGTACTGTGGTTCACCAGAGGAACTAGAACTGTAGGGCATAAAAGTCTACTGTCAGAGCCAGTCCTCTGCTAGGTAATTACAAAATAAAGAGAGCACCTACGGCCCCTTAAATGCACGGACTCTCTGGGTGGCAAACGCACATAGAGAAAGAAAGAAAAAAATAGCATTCGCACTTTCTCTGTGCACTTAAGCTTACCCACAGCAAACAGCTCTTCCAGACTTCAAAGGGGTTTGCTACATAAATCTATGATTTTATTAAAAACTTGGGAAGTCCTAGAAGTGAAAAGCTTTGGGACTGTTACATGAGTAGTGTTCCACAGATCCCTTTGAAAACTTCCAATGCTTCCCAATTGTGCTCCTGAAAGAGCCCAGGTGGGCTTCTCAAGCCTTTCCCAGGACCACTTTTGAATGGTGGCCACAGGTACACTGCACCAAATATGTGCAATAGAAACATCTTAAAATTTTTAATTATAAGAAACAGATAAGGGGTTCGCTTAAGTGTGGATTTTTTTGTAGTAGTGGGAAAAACCTATTGCCACGACTAAATGGCAATTTTAACATGTTCTTTTCAAACCCCTGCTTTATTTATTTGTTTGTTTTGAGTCGGTCTCACTCTGTAACCTAGGCTGAAAGGCAGTGGCACGATCACTGCTCATCACAACCTCGACCTCCTGGGCTCAAGCTACCTTCCCTTCTCTGCCTCCTGAGTAGCTGGGACTACAGGCACATACCACCACATCTGGCGAATTGTTTTTAATTTTTTTTTGTAGCAGTGAGGTCCCACCATGTTGTCCAGGTTGGTTTCACACTCCTGAGCTCAAGCAATCTTCCTGCCTTGGCCTCCCAAAGTGGTGGGATTACAGGTGTGAGCCACTGCGCCCAGCCTTAATCCCTACTATAAAGGAATAAGATATGTTTGCATAACTCCAGCTTGAGTTATTATCTCACTGTTCAGCCTATTAAATAAGCCAAGTCACTATTCTCAATTTCTTATATGTTGCCATTTCTATCCTTTCATTGTTTCTATGATGGTTCTTTTACTAGAATTGTAGTGTTTCTGTCATTCCTATTCACAGTTTCATGGCCAGGTTAAATGTTATATTTAAGAACTCTTGTAGACGTTCAAAGTATGCATTTCATTCAAACACTAAAATGGGAAATGGTGTGTTACAACAATGAACAAGCAAGAGACGACTACACAAACAGAATTAAGTCAAAAAAGAGAATATAAAATCTACATTTATAAGGTAAAATTTCCAGCATGAAATAAAAATTGTATCACATTTCGTCCCAAATAAACTGGCTTCTTTTAAGATAAACAAGGGTCCACATTTACAAGATGTTACCTTAATCTGAATATTCCCTCCGAATGCACTTAACATTGAATCTACCAAACTCTAATTACTTCTATAATGAGAAAGACCCACATTTAGCACAAAAAAGAGTGTCCAGTGCACATTGTTGGCATCACCTCAATATCTATACTCCTACTCCCCTGTATTGAACCCGCTCCCAACTCTAAGGATGGCCTCTGATATGTCTAAACTAGTGAGTTCAACCTTATTTGATGCCACAGTCCTTTTATATAGTAAATATTTTCTAGTGTCCTCTTTCTATACTAAAATAAAATTTATAAATACAGTGATTTCCACACATAATTTTTAAAACTCAATATAATGCTCAAAATAAACCATAAAGTAAAAATGAAAAGCTATTTATTTTTAAAAGTATTTTGGTATATAAATCATTAGGCACAATATTGTAGGTGGATGCCCACACTTTTACATGGAATTACTATGAAGCAGTACACTTACAAATGTAGGTAATAAGGTCCAGCATACAGACAATTCAAATACCACAGCACCATCCCATCTGTGATGTGTTGTTTCATACAGGTGAACACATCTTGGAAAAGTTCTGAACAAAGCAACACAATATTCTCACATTACATCCAATTGCTACATTTCTGGAAAATTTGGCATATATTAAAATAGTGACCCCCGCAGAAAAATATTTTGCTGAAGTCTAGATTCAGATGACATGAAATTATGTAATTTGTACCTATATATCTTTCAAAGCACATTCAAAGGGTCTGCAGAACATGGAATAAGTCTTTGTGGTACATGTCTGTCTAGCTGTGCTTTTCAGGACTTCTATAATAAAGAATCTCTGGCCCCCGTCCACTAAAATTCAGTTTTGACACACATACACACCCAGCATCGTCACAACCCGAAATCCCCAATCAACTTCCATGCATACCTCCTGATACAATTGAGAGTGTGGTCCTCTCCAAATCTCATGTTGAAATGAGATCACTTGTATTAGAGGTGGAGCCTAGCAGGAAGTGTTTGGGTCATGGGAATGGATCCCTCAGGAATGACCTGGTGCAGTCTCGTGGTAAATGAGTGAGTTCTCATTCTTTCAGTTCACAGGGAAGCTGATTGTTTAAAAGAGCCAGGTACCTCCCCTTCCTCTTGCTTCCTCTCTCTCCATGTTACTTGCCTGCTCCCCCTTCACCATCCACCACAGGTAACAGTTTCCTGAAACTTCATCAGAAGTCAAGCAGATGCTGGTTCCATGCAGAACCATGTGTCAAATAAACCTCTTTTCTTTATGAATTACCCAGCCTCAAGTAGTCCTTGATAGGAAGGAGAAATGGACTAACATGTCTCTCCTACATTTCCATGTATACACACTCCCAAAGGTTGGTATAGCTCTCCATTGGTGCACTCCCACAGGTTAGTATAGCTCTCCATATTGGATATTCCCGATACCTGGGAATATCCTTGTGACAATGACTGGTTCACTAATAAATGTAAAACTCAGACCTAAACTAGTCAGTGTGGGCTCTCCTGGCTTCATCAGATTCAACCCAATGAGTGCAAAGTTCATGATTTATGACGGAAATTCTGGAATCCTCTCTCGGTTTGGATAGTGTAGCATGACACAAGGTCTGGAACTGGGCAAAATTAAATTAGAGGAAAAAACTAAGAGAAGTACAGAAAATATAAGAGATGGAGATTTACTCAATCATTCCAGAAACCTTATTTCCATTACATAAGCAATCTCCCCTAATACATAAGACATGTTGAGCTGTGTTTTTCCATTGCTCGTCAATAGACGTTCTCTTGTCTTCTCCTTGTCCTCCAAAATGCAACATGACTCAGGGAAAAGGGAAAGACAGAACCTCATGAAGGCAAAAGCCTTAAGTACCTGGTTTAATGTGTTGGGTTTCTGGACCATAGCATAGTACGTGGATGTCAGGCAATACTAGTTAGCTGAATGAATGAACAAACAAACTCAGGCTTGGACAAACAATCATAAAGCATATTGGCTTAGACTAGTTTCATAGCTCTGTCGTTTACTACCTGGGATAACCCTGAGCAAGGATCCCCTCAGTTTCCTGTCTTATAAAACTGGGAGCAGAGTTCCACCTGCTCACCTCTCCAGGTTCACCTCACAATATTCTGCTCCTAGATCATTATGCTCCAGTCATGCCAGACCCTTTGCAGACCCTCAAACACTCCACTCTCTGATCTGAGATGTGGCATTTGCAATGACTTTCTTCTGCCTCAGATGCTCTTTCATTCCCCTTCTTATTCTTAGATTTTTATGGTCCTTCATAAAGGACTGAAGTGTCACTTTCTCCATCAGGCCATTATGCAGGTACCTTTGTTGATGAGGTGTGCCCCTCCTTCCCCTGGCTGTTTCCCTCAACTGCCAATCCCCCCAAATCTTATGTTGAAGCACTAATACCACATGTGATGCTATTGGAGGTGGGGCCTTTGGGGGTAATTAGGCTTAGAGGGGCTCATGGCAAGGGAGTCCCCTGAGGGGACTAGTGCCCTTACAAGAAGAGGAGACCAGAGCCTTCACAGATGCTCTGTCCCTCTCTCTCTACCCACCCTACCCTGTGTAGGGACACAGCAAGAAGACAGCTATTTGCTAGCCAGGAAGCAGACCCTCACCAGACACCAAATCTGCCAGCACGTGGAACCTGGACCTCCCAGCCTCGAGAACTGTGAGAAATAAATGTCTGTAGTTTAAGTAACCCAGTCTATAGCATTTTTTCATAGCAGCTCAAGCCAACAAAGACAACCAATAACTGTTAATAGTACTTATCCCCATCTACATGTTATAGTTTTGTTTTGTTTTCATGTTTTCTAGCATCTCTTTCACGAGGAAGTCAACTCCATTAAAGCAGGAAGCATGTCTGTCTAGCAGTCTATCACCAGCAATGAGCACACAATTGTCAATATACAACTGTCCAACGGATGGCTCCTACTTCTTCTCCAGCTCACCGCCTACCACTCAAACTCTTTATTCTGTAGCTATGTGGACTTATTTCAATTCCTCACACTGCTCTTGCCCAAGCCATTCTCCCTGCTGGAAATCTTCTTTTATCTCAACACTGCAATACTACCTACTCTCCCCCTAAAATTGGCTCTCTTTATCTAATTTCTACTGTTCTATCAAATCTTAGCATAACATCTTTCTTTTCCAGAAGGTCTTCTCTGGGCCCAGATCTAAACTAAGAGCACCCTCCTCCTCACCCAACGTTCACTGCAATAATGCCATGGCATATACTAATCACATATACTATACTAATTATCTAATTGTCTCTTTTCCATGGTAAACTGAAAGCTCTGTGGAGTCAAGGACTGTGTCTTGCTCACAGCTGATGCACACTGTAGGTGCACAATGGAATCTATTCCCTGCCCTCTTCCAATAAGAATGGTACTTAAATCTGAGGCTGTTAACAGGAAAGGATTTCAAGAGAGCCTTTTTGGATTATTCCCCAATGACCAAGAAAGGCCATATTCTTAGCAAAATCTGATTTCTCTAACTTGATATCAAACAAAATGCCAGTTCTGAAGGACTAGATAGTTCAATAAATTGCTCACTCCAGTGACAGGCATCACAAGATTGCCATCAGATTTATGATTTGGAAACTCAACTGCTCAACAAAAGTAAAAATCTCTTCATCACAAGGTCATAGAACCAGCAGAGTGTTACTATTACATGGTGAGAAAGATTTAGAAAATGCACTACAGAAATAAAGCAAAGTATTCTTCGAAAAATAAATATTAGGAGGTTCCGGTAAGATGGTGACAGCACAGGTGGAATTGTGAGATTCTCCGAATGTGAGTTCCCAAAACTCTTACTTTCCTTCCCCCATCCCCCTGCCCACCACCAGCTGCACCGGTCTGAGGCCCAGGGACCCTTGGTCCCACACAGGGTCAGATATTTGGCCCCCAGCTGCTGCTGCTCCATTATATGTGGCCCCTGCCCGCCACGCAGGAATCTCAGCTGCCTCCCCGGCTACATCATCTCACCCAGTGCCAAGCCACTGGTCACCCAGGGAGATTCTAGGTGCCCACCCCTCAGAGATACCAGCTCCATTTCTGGCTAAGTACACTGTGAGGGGCCCGAAGTCACTCTCACCACTTACCACTTGCCATTTGGAGCTCTGGGCCCACCCTGGCTGAGGAACCCATTGGACAACACCATGCTTGTGTAAGGGAACAGCATATCTTAAGGAGATGCTGATCGGCCACTCTCAGCTCCAGAGGAAGGAACTCCCAGCTTCATCCTCCACCCCAACCTAGGTGACACACCAGATCCAGTGCCCAGCTGTGCAGCTGATCCTTGGCACCTCACATTGCCACCACAGCCCATCACAGTGGATCGCCCAGGGACCCAGATGAGCGGAGAGAAAGGATCCACAAAAGAGGAGCTGCCCACCTCAGCCATTTTCCAGGCAGAGATTTGCATTGCTCCATACACCTACGAGCAGCCTCCACCTCGGTTCCTAAGGTGATGTCACTAAACAGGAGACAAATCCCCTCCCCTACACTGAATCAGATGCAGGCAACTCAGTGTCGCAGACTTCTCAGGCAGCAGACTAAAAGAACAAACCCAACCTGCGAGTAAACCTAGATGCCTGCAATGAAAGCAAAGGGGAGAGGCTGGAGATCAGAGCTAAAGAGACTTTAGACACTCAGGAAAGATTCCAGAGCTAGTCTGATTTCTTATTTTGACTTTTGATTTTATCATTTTGACTGTTTATTTTGCTCACTTTTGTTTGCTATTTGACTTAAACTATCTGTTTGTGTTGGAGAAAATGCATCAAAGGGCATGATTTTATTGGACTGTCTTTGTGTGGTCACCAGTATGCTTTAGGGAATTTTGCTTGTGTGTCTTTTTCACGTTTCTCTGGCCTTGCATCTCTTTTTCACCTGTTAGTTGGTAGGTATGTCTGTTTTCCCTCTCACTCTCCTCTCTTTCTAACTTTCTATTGACCTCCCTTCCTCCATTATTTTCCTCTTTCATATCTCCTTTTGTTCCAGGGACCAAACCTACATTCCACTGCACAGACAGATTGTAAGGCAGTGGGAAATAGGTTCCAGTGTGCCTGTACACCTGTTGGTGGATGCTGAAATCAGCAGACAGATTCTGAATCACAGCTTCTCCCTCAATTAAACCTCAAAACTGCAAAAAGTACAGCCCACAGCCCACACTCCAGCCTCAAAAGTGAACAAAGCCAGAGGACCCTCATGAAGAAGAACAGGAGATTGCACAAGCGAAGCAAAAGCAACCCCATCATCCCTGAAAAACAGAATTAAAGAAGGGGAGGGAAAGGGGGAGAGAGAAAAAAATCTACACAAATGAAGAAAAACCAAAAGAAGAATTTGGGTCTCTTGCAGACCCCTGGGAGGGCAGACACTGAGAAAACTGACTTTGGAATGCAAACAATGAAGAGACCCCAGAATTACTGGTCTCAAACTACAAACCTAGATATGAAGACATTAATGGAGAGATTAAAAAGAATTGAGGAGAGACAAGAAGAAACTAGGAAGGAGTTGATAACTGAGATAACAGTAATAAAGAATACTATGAATGAAATGAATAACAAACTGATAAGCATGGAAAGCAGAATTAGCCAAGCAGAAGAAAGAATCTCAGAGCTTGAGGACCAAAATATAGAACCCCAAACTGTTAAAAAACACAGAAAAAAAGCTTTAAAAGACAGAGCAAAACCTTCAAGAGATGAGTGATTACTTCAAGAGAAAGAACCTAAGAGTAATTGGCCTTCCTGAAACAGAAAGAGAAACAGAAACCACCTTGGAACAAACATTCCATGAGATTATTGAAGAAAACTTCCCTCATCAGTGATGCAAAAATTCACACACTAGAGATTCAGGGAACCCCTGCAAGACAACAAATGAGAAGACCAACTCCCAGACACATAATAATTCGCCTAAACAATGTAGGCATAAAAGAAAAAATCCTAAGGGCAGCAAGAGAAAAAGGCCAGATCACCTACCATGGAAGACCAATTAGAATAGCAGCAGATTTATCTACAAAAACCCTGCAGGCTAGGAGAGCTTGGAGCCCTATCATCAAAGTCCTAAAAGACAAACAATTTCAAGTGAGAATAACCTACCCAGCCAAGCTAAGTGAGGGAGAATTAAAATCATAAGTGAGGGAGAATTAAAATCTTTCCCAGATATCCAATCCCTAAGAACTTACGCTGCCACCAAACCACCTCTACATGAAACACTTAAGAAAGTACTAAACACAAAAGAAAAGGAAAAAAGACCAATTTTCTTCACAAGAGTACAGGAAAAAGAATAAAATACACATAAGCCAACCCCAAAACCAAAAGAAAGACAACAAACCAAGAGGAACAACAACAACAACTCTATAAGAACTCTATGATAGGGACCAACTCTCACATTTCAATAATTAGCCTGAATGTGAATGGACAAAAGGCACCACTGAAAATACATAGAATGGCAAAATGGATAAAATATCACCAGGCAACAATATACTGCCTTCAAGAGACCAATCTCACTAGAAAGGACATGCACAGACTCAAAGTAAGAGGATAGGAAACAAATTTTCAGGCGAATGGAACACAAAAGAATGGAGGATTCACAATCCTAATTTCAGACAAAATACCATTTAAGCTATCAAAAAATTTAAAAGATACAGAAGGCCTCTACAAAATGATAAAAACTTCACTCCATCAACAAGAAATATCTATCCTAAACATATATGCACCCAACATAGGAGCACCAACTTTCAAAAAGCAGCTTCAAGGAAAACTAAAGAAAGATATTGACTCTAACACTATCATAACTGGGGACTTTAATACCCTAGACAGATCATCAGGACAAAAAAATCAGCAATGAGATCTGGAACCTCAATGTGACCCTTGACCAAATGTACTTAATTGATACCTACAGAATACTCCACCCAACGACCACAGAATATACATTCTACTCAGCACTGCATGGAACATACTCTAAGATCGACCACATACTTGGCCATAAATCAAGCATAAACAAATTTCAAATGATAGAAATTTTGTCATGCACCTTCTCAGACCACAGTGGAATAAAAATAAACATCAACACCAACAAATTTCCCCCAAAACCCACAAAGACATGGACACTAAACAGCATGATGCTAAATAACTCCTGGGTCAACAGTGAAATCAAAACAGATTAAAAGATACCTGGAATAAAAAGAAATGAAGAGACATCTTACCAAAATCTCTGGGACACCATGAAAGTTGTAGTAAAAGAGGAATTCATATCCCTACAAACACACATGAAGAAAATGGAAGGATCACAAATCAACAGACTAACAAGTCACTTTAGGAAGCCGGAAAAGCAAGACCACCAAAACCCTAACTGCAGCAGAAGAATCCAGATCACCAAAATAAAAGCCCAAATCCAGGACATAGAAGACAAAAAGATAATACAAAAAAATCAATCAAACAAAAAGCTGGTTCTTTGAAAGGATAAACAAGATCAATGGTCCCTTAGCTAGACTGACCAAGAAAAGAAGAGAAAATGCCCAAATAAATACAATCAGAAACACAAAAGATGAAGTTACATCCGACCCCAAAGAAATACAAGAGATAATTAGAGACAACTATGTACACTTGTATGGAAACAAACTGGAAAACCTTAGGGAAATGGAAGACTTTCCGATATAACACAACCTGCCTAGGTTGAAGCAAGAAGAAATCAAGACCCTAAACAGACCAATAGCAATCAAGGAAACTGACTATGTAATAAGAAAACTACCTACAAAAAAAGCCCTGGACCAGACGGCTTTACAGCAGAATTCTGTAAGACGTTTACGGATGAGCTGATACCAATCCTACTGAAAGTATTCCAGGAGATAGAGAAAGATGGAACCATCCCAAATCATTCTATGAAGATAAATCACATTAATACCTAAGCCAGGTAAAGACCCAACAAAGAAAGAGAACTACAGGCCAATATCTTTGATGAACATAGATGCCAAAATTCTCAACAAGATCCTAGCAAACTGGATTCAACAACACATCTCAAAAATCATCCATCATGATCAAGTAGGCTTCATCCCTGGGATGCAAGGCTGGTTCAACATTCGCAAGACAATAAATGTAATTAAATACATCAACAGACGTCAGAACAAACACCACTTGATTATATCATTAGATGCAGAAAAAGCTTTTGATAAAATCCAGCTCCCCTTCCTGATAAAAACCCTTGAACACCTAGGCATACATAGAACATACCTCAAAATAGTAAAGGCCATCTACGAGAAACCCACAGCCAGCATACAAACAGACAAAAATTGGAACCATTTCCCCTGAAAACTGGAACAAGAAAAGGATGCCCACTCTCTCCCATCCTGTTCAATATAGTATTGGAAGTCCTAGCTAGAGCAATCAGAAAAGAGAAGGCGATCAGTGGTATCCAAATAGGAGAAGAGGAAGTCAAGTTATCCCTCTTTGCTGATGACATGATTGTGTACCTTGAAAACCCAAGAGGATCTGTCAATAGCCTCCTTGCACTGATAAAGGACTTTGGCAAAGTCTCAGGGTATAAAATAAATGTGCAAAAGACAATCACATTTCTCTACACCAATAATAAACAAATAGAAACCCAAATAAAAAAACACAATTCCATTCACAATAGCCACAAAAAAATGAAATACCTTGGCATCTTCCTAACCAGAGATGTGAAAGACCTTTACAATGAAAACTACAAAACACTGCTCAAAGAAATCAAAGATGACACAAACAAGTGGGAAAATATCCCATGCTCATGGATTGGAAGAATCAACATTATAAAGATGTCCACTCTACCTAGGGCAATCTACAGATTTAATGCAATACCCATCAAATTACCAGCAACATTCTTCTCAGAGCTAGAAAAAACAATACAGGAATTCATATGGAAAAACAAATGACCAAGATAGCCAGAACAATTCTCAGCAAAAAAAAAAAAAAAAAAAAGCAGGAGGTATCACACTACTAGACCTCAAACTTTACTATAAAGCTACGATAATCAAAATAGCTTGGTATTGGTACAGGAACAGGCATATAGACTAATGGAATAGAATTTAAATTCCAGAAGCAAAACCTCAATTCCTCAACCAACTCATCTTCGACAAATCCTCCACCACCCACCACTGAGGAGAGGAGAACCTATTCAGTAAATGGTGCTGGGAATGCTGGCTGACCACATGCAGAAGACCTAAACAAGACCCCTATCTATCCCCCTACACAAAAATTAACTCCAAATGGATTAGAGACCTAAATGTAAAACCCCAAACCATAAGAACCTTAGAAAATACAGGCCACACCCTTATGAAAATTGGAACTGGCATTCAATTCCCGAACAAAACCAAAACCCACAGGCCATAAGAGGTAAGATAGACAAGTGGGACCTCATTAAACTGACAAGCTTCTGCAAAGCCAAAGAAACCATCAAGAGAGCAGGGAAAAAGTATTTGTCAACAACAGGTCTGACAAAGGCTTAACATCTTGGATCTACAAGGAACTCAAACGTGTTGAAAAGAAAAAAACAAACAACCCCATTATAAAGTGAGCAAAGCCGGGCTCGGTGGCTCAGCCTGTAATCCCGCACCTTTGGGAGGCTATGGTGAGTGGATTGCCTGAGCCCGTGGGTTCGAGACCCACCTGGGCAGCGAGACCTCATCTCTGCAATAAATCAAAAATCAGCCGGACGTGGTAGTGCACACCTGTAATTCCGGCTACTAGGAAGGCTGAGGTGGAATGATTGCCAGAGCCCAGTGGGTTGAGGCTGTGGTGGCCGGGAGCAGCCACTGCACTCCAGTCTGGGCGACGGAGTGAAACTCCAACTCAAAATAAATAAATAAATAAAATAAAGTGGGCAAAAGATATGAACAGACACTTCTCAAAGGAAGACATCCAAGTGGCCAACAGACACATGAAGAAATGTTCAACCTCACTAATCATCAAGGAGATGCTAATCAAAACCACACTGAGATACCACCTAACTCCAGTCAGAACGGCAATTATCAATAACTCAAAAAAAAAAACAGTTGCTGAAGAGGGTGTGGTGAAAAGGGAATACTTCTACACTGTTGGTGGGAGTGCAAACTAGTGCAACGTCTGTGGAAAACGGTGTGGCAATTCCTAAAAGTTCTAAATATCGACCTCCCATATGACCCCACAATCCCCCTACTGGAATATACCCTAAAAAACTCAAATCGCTCTATAAAAAAAGATACCCGCACAAGTATGTTTATCCCAGCATTGTTCACAATACCAAGAACCTGGAACCAACCATGCTGTCCATCAAAAGGACTGGATTAAAAAAATGTGGTACATATACACGATGGAATACTACGTGGCCATAAAAAAGAACAAAATCATGAATTTCGCAGCAACCTGGATGGAACTAGAGTCTATAATACTGAGTGACCTCTCACAGAAACAAAGATCTGAGTATCACATGTTCTTATTCATATAGTGGACCCTGAACATCTATCATAATACTATAAGAAAAGGATTGACAGTGGTGGGAAACTATGGGGGGGAGAGAGGGAAAGGGAGGTGGGATTAACGATAGACGATATCTGTCTGGGGACAGGGAGACACCCCTTATCAACAAGGGTGCCTGAACGAAGCATATTTGTATACCTAACCCTTAACTGTACCCCACAATATTAAAATAAAAAATATTGATTTAAAGAAAAAAAATTTAAAAAAAAAAAGAAAAATAAACATTACAGGGGGAAAAAAACGTAATAAAAATAGATTTTATATATCATGGTAAAACAACAAAATTAAACAGGAAAACAAACTTCCTTTTGGAAAACAAATTTAGAGACTAATTTACCACCTCTGAATTATTCCACTTATGAATATCATCAGCTCAATTAAGATAGTAATAAAACTTACCTTGTGCAATAAAGTAAAAGAATTCATATGAAGCCCTATCAGAAAAGCTTCCCTTTGGCTGGTCAGTTGTCAGTTAAAGAATGAGAATTTACTGATTCTGTGTTGTGAACTGATAAACAACATAAATCTCAGGAGAAATTATACATGTATAGAAGGAATGCACGGCTTCTTCACCCTGATTGACTTTTCCCTGCTATCTACGTGTCCTGGGAGAAGGAAGCTCTTTTCCATGCCAGATGCTTCCTGATGAATGCTGATGAGACAATATCTGATACATGACTGCCTGGATGGCTATTTTGCATGTGGTCTTTCAACTTCCTCATCAATTTATGGGCTTGCACACACAGCAGTATCTGGGGTGTGATCCTTCATTAGCAAGTGGACACGTTTTGTTTTTAATATTATAGAGATTTTATTAGGAGGAAAGGTATATTCACTTTCATCAATTTAGATACAATTGATCCAAGAATCAAATGATCCAATTACCTTAAAAGTTAGTTTATTTAATACAATGATCTCCAATTGTTATGAATCATTTAATGTCGGTATAGACACAGATGGGTTAGATAGATATAAACATAGAATCACATAGAATGTGGCAGCTTGGGTCTCCTTTGTGATGATTCTTCTGTCATCCTCAAAATTTTCTTTTTTTTTATTTTTTTAATTTTTTTTTAAATACAGGATCTTGCTTTGCTGTCCAGGTTGAAGTGCACTGGTACGATCACTGCTCACTGTAGCCTCACACTTCTGGGTTCAAGAGATCCTCTTACCTCAGTCTCCCACGTAGCTGGGACTATGGGTGCACACCACCATGCCTGACATATTTTTATTTGTTTGCTTTTTGTAGAGATTGTCTTGCGATATTGCTCAGGTTGGTCTCAAATTCCTGGCCTCCACTGATCTTCCCACATCAGCCTCCCAAAGCGCTGGGATTATAGGCATGAGCCACCACTTCTGAGCCACTTGATCATTTTCAGAGGAGAAGAGATCTTTGTCCCTTTCTGAAATTATCTCATTCCAACATTCAAAAAAATACAAATAGTAGAGGACAAAAGTTTTCAGAATATGACTTCCCCCACAGGTTTTGAAGGAACGCTGCACAGACAAAATAAACTATCCTTGTAATTCCTAAAGGCAGTAAGTATCAGGTATAAAGACATCCTAAGCTTTTTCTGTAAACAGCATATACACAGAGAAGTTTATAATTAGCAGTGGTTAGGGGAGTCAGAGACAAAAGATATTGACAACTGAGAAATTTAAGAAGCCAGGATAACATCTTCTAACCACAAAGTGTTTTGTGGTGAAATATTTGTTTAGAGAATTAGCAAGAGTAGGCAACAATTTCTCTGGCATGTGGGGAGTGGTGTTCAGAGAACAGCCATTTGCTAAGTAAAACTCTATAGAACTTTACTGGGTTGGTAATGTTTTGGGGGTCATGGACCCCCTTGAGAGTACCATAATCTTCAATCTCGTATTCCCAGAGAAAAATAATGCACATGCACACAATTTTTAATAAATTTCCAAGTTTTTAAGTCTATCCTTAAAACCTCCCCCCACTCTCAGTCCTCACCATCAACAGAATGTTCTACTTTTAAAAGAGTCCTCTCTTCCACAAGCAGCTGAAGTTACAGGGAAAAAAGCTTTGTACTACGAGGACTTAGCCTTCAATACAATTGGAGTTATTTAGAAGAAAAGCCCCTACTTTTCATCCCTGCTATCTCAAGGACAGATACAAGGAGGACACAAAAAATCTGGAATTTATCTACCAAAAAACTGTGTATTCTTCCATGTTTAAATTTCAGTCACCTTCAAAGTGCTCTCTGTTTGATGCAATACATCTATCAAGACGCTTTTACCACTGCTCAAAACAGTGTTTGAACTAGTTCATTTTAATGCCTTTTAGTGCTTCTGCCATTTTTGTGTGTGTGTTTCACCTCTTCCACATGAGCAAAACCTTTCCCTTTGAGAATTTTTTTCATCTGAGGAAACAAACAAACAAAAAAAGCCACCTGGGGCAAGATCAGGTGAACATGGGGGGGGCATGGAGGTCATGATGTTTTGGGTCAAAAACCACTGAACACTAGTACAGTGTGGGCAGGTGCACTCCTAAATCACCCATCATGAAATGGGCAAATGTGTTGAAAGAATCTCCAAAAAAAATTCACTGAAGCTGAATGCAGATGCTCCCAACAATGCCAGCTGGTACACTGATACTGATGGGTTCCTAGAACACACACCTAGCAGAGGAAGCCTGTACTACAAGAGGTCTGCCATCCAAAAGACAATTCCATGGTTTTTTGGGGTCCCCCCCTCCTCATGTACCAGAAATGTCCAACATAGATTCTGCCCCAAGAGTCAAAGGGACATAGTTACAGTCCATGGGCAAATAAGCCATGGTCTACATTTACATTGTAAATGACCATATTTAAGTTCATGAGAAACTGACAGAAATTAATATTTACAAAGCACTTAGGCAACTAAGTAACTGCAGCTTTTTCTTTTTAAAAATATTTATTTCAATTACTTTAGGAGGTGCAGGTAATTTTTGGTTACATGGATTATATGTGGCAAAGACGTCTGGGCTTTAAGTATACCATCCACTCCCATTTGGGTGCACTGTACCTGATGGGTGACTTTTCCATCCCTACTCTCCTGCCCACCCTCCCCATTCCGAATCTTTAATGTCCATTATACCATTCTCTATTCCTTTGCAATTCCTTAGTTTAGCTCTCATTTCTAAGTGAGAACATGTGGCATTTGATTTTCCTTTCCTGGGATACTTCACTTAGGATGATGGTCGCCAATTCCATACTAGTTGCGGCAAGACATTATTTTATACTTTTCCATGGCTGAATAGCATTACATTATAGATATATATATCTATAATGATATATATAATGATATATAATGATATATAATCCATAATGATCTATATCATATATATATATATATCATTGAAATATATATAGAGATATATCTCACATTTTCATTATCCACTAACCAGTTGATGGGCATCTAGGTTGATTCCACATCTTTGCAAGAGCTACTTTTACCATACTACCACATTTCCATCTTCACAAGAACCCTGGGAGCTAGTCATTATTATTCCCAGTCAAAAACAAGAAAACGGGCTCAAGAGGTTAGCTCACCTGCCCTAGGTCATACTGCTGGTAAATGGTGGAGTCTGGAATCGAACTCAGAATCCTCTCAGTCCAAAGTCCAGCTCCCTTCCATTATATCCTATCTCCCCACAGCTCTGTTGACAGAATGGTCATCCATCTGCTGGAATACAAGTCGGAGCTCAGGGCTCTTCCCTTGGAGCACATGCCTCACCGGTAAAAGAATTCCAACCCCTCTCCAGGTCCACGGTCACCACCTGGTGCCCCACAACACTGTCTCCACCGGGATGATTGTGTTGGTAGCTTAGTAGTTCCCCAGCTCCCCTCTCGCCCTCACACAGTCCATTCCCAACACAGCAGCCAACATGCTCCTTCAAGAGCAAAAGCTGGCCGGGTGCACTGGCTTACACCTATAATCCCAGCAAAGGGCCAAGAGACACCAAGGCCAGAGGGTCATTGGAGTTCAGGAATTTGAGACCAGCCTGGGCAACATAGTGAGATCTTGTCTCTAAAAATTAAAAAATAAAATAAAATAACTCAAAAATTAGCCGGCATGTTGGTGGCACCTATAGTCCCAGCTACTTGAGAGGCTGAGGTAGGAGAATGGCCTGAACCCAGGAATTCGAGGCTGCAATGAGCCATGATTGTGCCACCGCACTCCAGTCTGGGCAACAGAGTGATTCTGACTCAAAAAAAAAAAAGCACAAAAGTTAGACCACAGCATTGTTCCTCTGCTCAGAGTCTGCATTGTGCTCACCAAAGTGCTCACAATGAAAATTGCATACCTTACAAAGTCCAGCTCCACCCAACCCCATCCAGCCACATCCCTGCCTCAGTGACCTCACCTTGGAGCTTTAAAATCCCTCCCCATACCTTTTCCAATCTAGCCACACTGGTTTGTTTGATGCAAACTTGACTTTTGTACCGCCCAGTCCCTCTGCCTAGATTCTCATCACAAACTCTCTTGCATCTTTTAAGTCCTTGTCCCAAATGCCACCTTCCCTGTGAGGAGGCCATTCCTGTCCATGTTGCTTAAAATTGCACGGTGACAGGAGCACTTTGGGAGTCTGAGAAGGGAGGATCACTTGAGGCCAGGAGTTTGGGACCAGCCTGGGCAACATAGTGAGACTCTGTCTCTACAAAAAAAAATGGAAAGAAAGAAAAACCAGCCAAGCATGGTGCCGTGCATCTGCAGTTCTGGCTACTAGGGAGGCTGAAGCTGGAGGATCACTTGAGACCAGGAGTTCGAGGCTGCAGTGAGATATAATCAGCCCCCAGTCAGGAACAGAGTGAGACCCTGCCTTTTAAAAATTAAATTAAATTTTAAAACTTGCACACCCACTCCTATCCCAGGTTCCTTATTCCCCCACCCACCTTGATTTGTTCCCCATAGCACACATTCATCATTTGATCTACCTTTATCATGCCATATTTGCTTATATTCTCCTTCCTGCCCTTTGTAGAATATATGTGTCCTAAGAGCAGGAATTTTTGCCTGATAGCTCACAGCTGTAGTCCCAGTTCCTAACACAATGCCAGCCACACAGTAGGTGCACAATCAACATTTGATGAATGCATGAACAAATGGCCCCCAGCCCTTCACGTCTCAGTGAATGACCCCACAGAAGCTGCTGAACTGTGCAGCCTTCCAGAGCCTCCTTGCACAAGAACTGCTGTAGCAGGGTGTGGCCCTGCCATACCCCACTGTACGCCAATTAAACGCAGCCTCCGAGTGTGTACAGTCCTAGCAAAACCAGGCCTCCCCTGGTATAACCAGACTGCTGCTTCACATCTTCTTTTCAGCTCAGTGCACCACATAAGACATTTCACACAACGGATACAGAAGCATTCATTTTAATTTGAAATAACCTTGTTCAGAAGAGGTGTGAGCTTTACATTTTAAGCAGGCTTGCCAGCTTTATCCTTAATTCAATAATGAGTGCCACAAGAATTAATAGATTTCATGCCACCCAAAGATCAGAAATAGAGTGAAAAAATTATTTCCTTTCTTTTCCATGGAGTAATTAGCTATAAAAGTGAAGAAGCCATTTTTTTTTATGAAATTGTCAGATGGGATTAAATGGGGGGGTGGGATTGGGAGGAGAAATCCCCCCCCGAGATGCTTACCTCGAATACTCACCTAGGCAAAGATCTCATAAAACACTTGATAAAAGGTGTATTTAGGGAAAAATAAAAGAAAGGCAAATAAGTCAGCAAAGGTGGTTTAGTAATCCTCAAGAAACTAATAGAGACTGTCAGGATTATAATGACTCATGCCGCCACAACCAGTGCCTGCAACACTGTGAAATGAGTACTTCTTCCCGAATGACTGCTGTAAAATTCTGAAGCATGTTGTGGGATTCATTTCACCCAGTTAGGGATCATCGTCATTGGCAAAGAAGTAGAATAAGCTGAAACATTCCACCCCAGAGGGCCAGCGCTACAAGTTGTTCTTCATGGAAAAGCAAAAGACAAAATTTTATGGTAGAATATGAGGATTATGCCTACCATTTTATAGTTCACACATTGATTTAATATAAAATTAAACATGGCCACTCAAAGAATGCGTTAATACTTCCTCTCCCAGTTGAGGATGGGAGGAGGGATACTCTAGCCGGTGTCTGCACCACAGAAACATTTCTCCCCATAGGAAGCTGTGGGACCAGTGACATACATCTTAGTAACAAGCTCTGCTTGAACCACAGCATGTGATTAAAAAAAGACCAAGGAGGCAGCACTCTGGGGACAGGCTATCTCATCGTCCAAAAGGCATAACACACGAGAGCCGGAAGGGCTGTTGTCCAACTTTCTCTCTATATAGACAAAAAAATTGAGGCCTGGATGTGAGACATGACTTGCCCAAGGTCACACAGTGACAGAGCCGGGACAAAAATTAAGTCTCCTGCCTCCCAATTCAATCATCTTTTCACCACCTCGTGGGTCCTGGATACATATTGGTTTCCCTTTCTTTTGAGCAGTGGGAAGAAAGACGGAGAGAGAGAACATAGCCATTTTTTCTTGTTTATTTGTATTTTTTTAATACAAAGACTTTAGAAAGACAATATAGGAGTGGCAATGTGTATTTCATTTCCCCAGAGCATGGTGTGCTCTTGGGTAAATGTGTTTTATGAAGAGATTTGTCCTGGGAACTTGGCAGATTTTACTGTAAATATTTTAACAGTTTCCTATTATTTAGTTATGGAATTAAATTTTTATCCCAGCTGCCCCAGACCAATGTCTGCAGGTTATTAATGGTTTTGTGAAGGAGTGCTGGCCACAGGAGAGACAGCTTGCTTTGTTAAAGAATATTTTGATAGGCCGGACTCGGTGACTCAGCCTGTCATCCCAGCACTTTGGGAGGCCGAGGCGAGTGGATTGCCTGAGCCCGCGGGTTCAGGACCAGCCCGGGCAACTTGGCAAGACCTTGTCTCTACAATAAAAATCAAAAATTAGCCAGGCATGGTAGCGCACACCTGTGGTTCTGGCTACTTGGAAGGCTAAGGTGGAAGGATCACCAGCACCCAGCAGGTGGACACTGGGGTGGCCGTGAGTGTACCCTGGCACTCCAGCCTGGGTGACAGAGTGAGACTCCAACTCAAACAAGAAAAAGAATATTTTGATAGACATTAGAAGAAGGATGAAGGACTTCTCATGTTCAACAAGAAATCAGCTCTCAGCTCCTACAGTTTCCCATCAGCTGCAAAGAACTGCCTTGCTCAAAGTCCAGTCATCCTGCTGCCATCCATGTCTGGTACCCATGCAAGCAGGAGGACAAAGGCCATGCAAGGTAGGGGGACAAAAACCTAGAACAGGAATGTCCAACCTTTTGGCTTCCCTGGGCTGCATCAAGAAGAATTGTCTTGGGCCACACATAAATGACATAATGCAGTTAGTATATATACATAATAATACTTCTTTTATTTTTATATTTTTATTATACAGTTTAGAAAAATGAGAAAATATAAAACTAGTGGGAACTGGTTGACCACACACAGAAGATTAAAACAAGACCCCCACCTATCACCATACACAAAAATCAACTCTAAATGGATCAAAGACCTAAATGTAAAACCTCAAATTGTAAGAACCAAAAATGCAGGAGACACTCTTATGGAAAGTGGAGCTGGCAACCAATCCCTGGTCAAAACCCCCAAGTGCCCAGGTCATAAGAGATAAGATAGACAAGTGGGACCTCATCAAACTGACAAGCTTCTGCAAAGCAAAAGAAACCAACAAGAGAATGGAGAGTCAGCCCACAGGGAGACATCCCACAGAATGGGAAAAAAATATTTTCCAACTGTATATCTGACAAAGGCCTAACATCTAGGATCTACAAGGAACCTCAAATGTGCCAAAAAGGAAAAAAAAAGTCCCATTACAAAGTAGGCAAAAGATATGAATAGATACTTCTCAAAAGAAGACATAGGAGCTGCCAACAGATGCATGAAAAAATGCTCAACCTCACTAATCGTCAGAGAAATGCAAATTAAAACCACACTGAGATACCACCTAACTCCAGTCAGGATGGCCATTATCAATAACTCAAAAAACAACAGATGCTGGAGAGGATGTGGGGAAAAGAGAACACGTCTACATTGTTGGTGGGAGTATAAACTAAAACTAGTACAACCTCTGTGGAAAACAGTGTGGTGATTCCTAAAAGATCTAAAAATCAACCTCCCATATGACCCAGCAATACCCATTCTGGGAATATACCCAGAGGAACTCAAATCTTTCATTAAAAAGATACCTGTGCATGTATGTTTATTGCAGCACTATTCACAATAGCAAAAATATGGAACCAACTGTGCTGCCCATAAAAGTAGGCTAGATTAAAAAAAATGTGGTACATATACATGATGGACTATTGCACAGCCATAAAGAAGGACAAAATTAGGAAACTTGCAGCAACTTGAATGGATTTAGAGTCTGTAATACTCAGTGATCTATCACAGAAACAAAGAACTGAGTACCACATATTCTCACTCATAAACAGACCCTGAAAAATTATAATAATGTCACAGGAAAGAGATTGGCAGTAGTGGGAGACTGGCAGGAGGAGGGTGCATACTTCATCAATAGGGATGCCTGATCTTGGGCCAGGAGAAGTGGGGACTGGGGTGAGGCCCAAGCTTTACCTGATCAATGACCATTTCTTTACCTAACCCTGAATTGTACCCTACGTCTTTAAAATGAAAATTAAACAGCCGGGCTCGGTGGCTCAGCCTATAATCCCACGCTTTGGGAGGCTGAGATGAGTGGATTGCCTGAGCCCGCGGGTTCGAGACTCGCCTGGGCAACTTGGGAAGACTCATCTCGACAATAAATCAAAATAGTAGCTGCCTGTAGTTCCAGCTACTTGGAAGGCTGAGGCAGAAGGATCGCCGGAGCCCAGCAGGTCAAGGCTGTGGTGGCTGGGAGCGGCCACTGCACTCCAGTCTGGGTGACAGAGTGGGACTCCAACAAATAAATAAATAAATAAATGAAATGAAAATTTAAAAAAAACTATTGGGAAATTTGGTCCTGCTTTTGTAAAATTACTCTATCAACGTTGGGTTCAGTGAAAGTGGTCACAATTCTTAGTGAATTCTCAATGTGCTCCTGGGTCACGGGTTACACATGCCTGGCCTAGGTGGTTTAACCAATGCAAGACTCCCTGTCAGTGGGATCAAGACTTTGTCAGATTGACATGGCAACTTGTCTCCCTCTTCCCAATCCTGCTTCCTCCTCTTAACCTTCACAAAGTTTGATCCTTCACAAATACTTCATGCCCTGAACTCCTCCTTGGCACTTGCTTCTACTCAGTCCAACCTGCACCAAACATCTCCTTGGTTTCTCAGGCAGACACCCTAACCACAAGTTCCCAGACAGTCTAGGTGATGTCCAGTTCATACTATATCCAGCTTGCCCGGTGCTGAAAATGCCATCAGAAATAGGTTATATCCTGTAGGAACAGGGACATGTAAGAGACTAGCTGATCAAAGCCACACACACAAGGCTTGCTCACATCAGATCAAAAAGCCAGCACACAAAGCTGAGTGAAAGTAGCCTTGACCGTACAGAAAACAGGCCCCTGGCAGGGTAGATACCAGGAAGGACCCATTATTCATGTTTTATCATGATCAGCTTCTCTAGGGCCAGGCACTGTGCTAGGTGCTTTACATATGTGTTCTCCTGAAATCACAGTCACCCTCTGCTCTGAAGTAGCTTTCATGACCCTCTTTTTATTTTATTTATTTATGTACTTACTCATTTAATTATTTTGATTCAGGGTCTCATTCTGCCACCCAAGCTGAAACGCAGTGGCTCACCCCAGCCTCGACCTCCTGGGCTTAGGAGATCCTCTCGCTTCAGCCTCTCAAGTAGTTGGGACTACAGGTGTACCACCATACCTGGCTAATTTTTTTTAATTTTTATTTCCCTATGTGCTTGCTACTGGTAGAATTGTTTTCCTTTTTATGAATGAAAACACTGGGACTCATAAAGTTTAAGTAACTTGTCATTTTATAAGCTTATGATCCTAGGGAAGCTATTTAACTTCTGTGAGCCAGTTTTGTCATACATAAAAGGAGAAAAATAATAACGACCAGAGCCTGATAAAATACCCACATTCCTGATGCTCTGTCTGGCACACATTAGGTCTTCAACTAACTAAATGTGAATAAATGAAAGACATAAGGATTGACTGTGATAAGAACTGTCAATACCATATGAAAACTGACTAGGACTGGGCTCAGTGGCTCGGCCTGTCATCCCAACACTCTGGGAGGCCGAAGCGAGTGGATTGCCTAAACCCACAGGTTCGAGACCAGCCCAGACAACTTGGTGAGACCTCATTTCTAAAATAAATCAAAAAATGAGCCGGTGTGGTAGTGCACACCTGCAGTTACTGCTACTCGGAAGGCTGAGGCGGAAGGATCGCCAGAGCCCAGCAGGTCGACACTGGGGTGGCCGTGAGTGTGCCACTGCACTCCAACCTGGGCGACAGAAACTCCAACTCAAAAAAAAAAAAAAAGAAAAAGAAAACTGACTAGGACAGTGTGCGTCAGACAGTGGCTATATTAATGTCCTCCAGAAATACACAATGGCCAGGAGCAGGCCAGGAATTCTAAGTTCATGTCTCAGCTTCCAAATGCTCAAGTTCCTTTACCAATGCACATGTTTCAGACCATGGCTCTGTCATGCTTTCAGAACAACTTAGAGCCAAATGACAGACATACCACAACAAAAATTCAGGGTCTCCCACGCATGATGAACCCATAGTGATCAATATTGCAAAGCAGCTACACCGCGATTAGAGAAGACAAGTTCTACCTGAGTCAGACCTTAAATTAAATCCCTCAGCTCCACCTCAAGAAAAGCTCCCTATGGCATCTTCTAGAAAAAGAAATCACAGTCTGTAAGCAAATTATTAGACTCTCCTTTAAATGTAGGTGGCTTCTTGTAAACATTCAGACAGACCTATCTTTTGTCAAAGCCAAGTGTCAGAGATAATTTTTAAATGTTTAATATTTACTGAACTGTAACTATCTTCCAGGCAATGTTTTAACCACTTCCTGCAGATTAACATCTTTAATATACTTATTCAAGTACTACTTTTATTCCCATCTTCCAGAGGAAAGGAAAGCACACAGAGATGAAGAAATGTGCTCAAAGTTACTTTGTGGATAAGGGCTTACCCAGGATTCAAATCCAGCATTCCAGTGCCAGAAGCACTAGCCTTCCCAGACTCCTTTGGTTTTAAAGAAGCCTCAGGAGTGGCTAAGTTTGAAATTGGGCCTAACAAGGTTTTTCAAAACAGAGATGACCACATCCTGGAGGATGATACCCCCACTCCCACCATCTCACACCAGCCCCATGCCCTGATAAGAATCCCATGACAAAATCATGGATGATTAAGTTTAGTAATCTAGAAGTCTTAGATAGTGACATAGCTAAAGAAATAAAACATATCAGAGGATGAAAACATTTTGAGAATAGAGATGTGATTTTATTTCATTTAGAAATAGTAAAAATTGACATTTATTGGGTACACCAGACACCATTCTAAGTATTTTACATGTACAAACTTATATAATTATTCCCATACAATTATTTGTATTAGCCCCATTGTATAGGTGAAAGAACTAAGGCACAGAGACTAATGTATTCTAATATAAACCCAGGTTTTTACTGTACTGCTAGGAAGAAAATAAGGAGAAATCAACGTTTTTGTTTTGGTTTGGTTTGTTCCCCTTTTTTATTTTAAAGACATGGGGTACAATTCAGGGTTAGGTATACAAATATTCATTATGCAGGTATCCTTGTTGATGAGGTGTGCCCCCCGTTCCCCAGGCAGATTCCCACTACTGCCAATCCCACTTCCCCACCCCACCCCCAGCAGTTTCATCAATGTTTAAAACAAACAAACAAAAAGAATCCCACAGACTTCTAAGACTAATAGACTCCTCTCTCTCTCCTGAAAATGCTAAGGTGTTTCAGCAGAAGAATCTCCCATAGATGAGTAGTCATCAGAAGAAAGTGTCCTCATTGCATCTGCAAATTTACTTGGCAACAATCAGGGCACACGTGATCTACAGAGCCAGGTGATCACTATCCAAACCTTAGACTAAAAAAACTATTATGTAAGAAAAAATTTTCCCCTGCTGAACTCCCCAAAATATCTAAGCAGCCCAAAGACCCTCTGACTAACAACTTGGTTTCCTCTGTAAAACCTGTCCAGGTTAGCATCCCTGGACACACACACAGCACAACATGTGATCTCTATGAAGTTAGCTGCCTAGATCAATTCAGTGCACAACCTAGGCAGCTGTGAGAAGCAGCCCGGACACACTAAATAGAAATCTCTGCCCAACCTCCATACTCTTATTCACCAAGTCTCCTCTTGAAGGAATCCGTTTCTTAGGGGCCCTTAGTCAAATCATCCTTTAAAGTCCTAAAGTTCTCTTATGTTTACCATTTAATCAAGAGTTGTTGTTGTTGTTTTGTTGTTGTTTTTCTTGTTAGGTGACATGTGACCCTTCTCCAGAAGATATCAGGAGTACAGAGAGAATGAGGTGTTAGCCAACTTCCTGTAAGAAACATCTCTGCTCAAAATTATGTACGTTTAGTGTTGAATATTGTTACACAGAGCAGCAAGGGACCAGTCCCTGGAGCCAACTCCGGGCATGCAGTCATGATTAGGTCTCAGGTAAGCTCATCTAAGCTCTATGAAAGAGTGACCCCCTCCATCCCCTAAAAGAAAAAGAAGAATCCAGATCTAGTCGGACATTGTGTGGCAAAATATACTTTTAAATATACAGTTCTCTGCACAGAGAACTGACACCATTGTGGTAATCTACACAAATGTTTTGGACACAGAACGCCTTTACTGGTTAATGTCTTGGGGTGTCCTAGATTTCTTTATTCTTCTTAATTTAAAAGACACAAACATTAAGAACTTCAAAAGTCACCCCTAATATGTGACAGACATTTATAGCACTACTCCAGACCCTTATGACTCATGTCCCACACCATAGAATGCCACCACCCTGACAGTATTTTATTAAGCCCTGCTGTCCCAGGATGGACTGGTCCAGGAAGCCTATCTTCTGCTTTCATTAGAAATGGGTCAGTAGGTTAGACTCAACCATGTCTTGGCCATGATGCCCATCCTGGCAGTGTTAACAAATCATCATTTACTCACAACCAGTTTATCTTCAAGGGGGGACCCCAAAAAAATCCGGAATTTATTTATTAAAAAATTGTCTCTTTATTCTTACATGTTTAAACTTTCATCACCTTCAAAGTGTTCTCCATTTGATGCAATATACCTGTCACGATACTTTTTCCAATGTTCAGAAAGTTTTTGAATGTGTCCATTTTGATGCCTTTTAGTGCTTCCTCTGTTTTTTGTTTCACCTTTTCCACATCAGCAAAACATTTCCCTTTGGGAACTTTTCTTATCCGGGGGGGGGCGGGGAGTCATTCTGGGTGAGAACAGGTGAATAGGGAGGGTGGGACAAGGGAGCCATGCCATTTTGGGTCAAAAACTGCTGAACACACAGGGCAATGTGGGCAGGTGCACTTGTAAATCACCCATTACGAGATGGGCAAACATGTTGAAAGAATCTCAAAACAAAATTCCCTGAAGCTGAACGCAGCCTCTCCCAATAATGCTATCTGGTACACGGATGCCGATGGGTTCCTGGAACACTTACCTAGCAGGGGAAGCCTGTACTCCAAAAGGCCCACCCTTCAATAGATAATTCCAGTTTTGGGGGGGTGCCCCCTCGTAAAAGCCTGTATTTGGTGGGGAATATGCATAAAATGACTTTATTTTTCTCTCAAGTTCCCTAAGTGGATTTTCTCTTAATGTAGCAGATCATCTAACATCTTAGGTAGACACCCTCACTCCTTAAACAGCTTTTGTCTTTAATAGTTTGGCCTAATGTTCCATCTCTTATCAGATTCAAAGCATGTTCCTCTCCCACCACCACTTAGGCTGTGATATAAGGGACTTCAAGGGAATGAAAGAAAAGATATGCATTAGGTAATTCCCTTCTTCACCTTGGGGTACAGGTGGTGGCCTTTCCCTGGGAAATTCTCCTCCCTGTTCTGAGTCTATTCAAGTGAACGGGAGCTCTTCCTTGAATGGCATTCCTGGCTCCCACTGGCCATGGATGCCTGGTCTGGAGAAAAGGTCCTCATGTGTGGTCTGACCTCTGCTAGTGTGCTCTCAACTCTGGCCCTCTGCTGTGGGGATGCCCTCCTCAGGAGGGGTATCAAGAAGGCAGCTTATACCCAGGTTTTTCCAGCTTTTTTTTTTTTTTGATATCTACATGACCCATGAGACATTCCTGCTTCCTTCCTTGCCATGCCAAATGGTGGGAATGTTGGTTCTTCCTCCTCTGCCTCCTCTTCACCCTATTTTCACTATTTCCTCAGCTGAGATAAGCACAGCCCTTTGCCTAATCTAACATCTATTCTGGAGTGACAGTTTCCCCTTCTGGAAGTACCCCCAAGACTCTAAGAGAAGGTTGCTTGGGGTCTCCCTCATTTCACCTTGAGAATGGGAAGCACCTTCCTTCTCCTTGGCATCATTCTCCCACCTGTCTACCAAACCAACGCATCCTAAAATTGATATTCTTGTGCCTCCAAAGTTCCCCTTTAATAGGCTAGAAGCATGATGTGGGGAGCTCAGGAAATAACTGGCAGTAGCAAGGTTTCTACCTCTAACCTGGAATGAAGTATGGGTCTCCATGATTCTCTGAAGAATGGGCTACACTTAACCTCTCTGCCTCTAACTTTGATATCTAATCCCTGTTTCCCTGGCAATACGAAAAGTGCCTGCAACATCCTTTACAAGTAGAAACATGATCCAGGGTTTTAGGAGGCAAAGGGCTGCCTCTTCCATGACCCTAAGAGTCCATCGGACTATATCTGACAAGGACTAAACATCTTTAGGATGTGGCAAATAAAAAATACATCAAATATAGACTGATCATCTCCCTGTAAGAGTTTCAAAACTACTTGTTTATACAAAGTTTGAGATTCCGGGAAGTGATTCTCTTTTGATAATATTTGGGTCCTTTATTAGTATATGATCACTAAGAAATAGGGTTACTCACTAGTCTTGAGTAACCTTAAAGAGATTTTATGAATTACCTGGCACACTCAGGTATTCATTCCTTCTAATACCCATGCAACCTTCTCTCCAATTAAAAAGGAAGTTAGACATGTCTTCATGTATATGCTGGTCTCCTCTTGATGAGGAATTCATAGATTTCTGAGATATTTCAACCCCATTGCCTTTCAAGTTCTTTTATTTTCTTCCATCCAATTAGCTAGCATTGTCCTACTAGGTTCATTTGGAATTCCTTTCTAGTCCATGCCTAATGGGTGCACCTCGACTGACATGGCCCACACCCTCTACCTGGCCCAGAGCTAGACTTACGGTTGTTTTACTATTTCATTTCCTTTTGATACTGAGACAAAAAGATTCATGGACCCACTCTGTGTTCTTGATAGGAATCCTCGTAAAACTCCTTTGGTATCTTACTGGAATTTCTCAAGAATCAGCATGGCTAGGAACTGGCTCTTGAGAATTAAAATCCAAGGTCTGTAGAATGGTAGAGAACAAGGAATAGGACATAGATCAAGGCAATGCTAAAGACTAGAGTTTTTTGTTTTGTTTTGTCTTTTTTAAGTAGGATTTATTGAGAGGACAGAAAAGCTCCAAGAAAGAGTTTTAAAACATGGACTCTGGAGAGCCTAAAGTTCCTTAGAGGTATCAGAGAAGGTTTCAAGGAGGAGGAAAATTCAGAAAAGGAGCTCTCCTCGCTTTTTCTTTTTTTAAATTTTAGATTCAGGAGGTGCACACACATGCTCATTACATGGATATGACGTGTAGTGAGTGGTGGGGATTGGGTCTCAGGTGACCTATTCCCCAGAGAATAAGCATTGTGACCTATAGGTAGTTTCTGAACCCTAAGCCCTTCCCCTCTGCCCCCCTTATCAGTGTCCTCAGTGTCCATTATTTTCATCTTTGTGACCTTTTAGCTCCCACATACAAGTGAGAACATGAGGGGTTTGGTTTTCTGTTTCTGAGTCAGTTCACTTGGGATGATGATCTCCAGCTCCATCCCTGTTGCGACAAAGGACATGATCTCATTCTTTTTTATGGCTGCATAGTATTCCATGGTGTATATATACCATCTTTTCTTTATCCAGTCAATTGCTGATGGGGGCACGTAGGTTGCTATTGTGAATAGTGCTTCAATGAACATACAAGTACAGGTATCATGTTTATACACTGATTTCTGTTCCTGTGGGTAGATCCCTAGTAGTGGGATTGCTGGTTCAAATGGTAAATCAATTTTTAGTCCTTCGCTAAATCTCCAGACTGTTTTCCACAGAGTCTAAACTAGTTTAAAATCCCACCAACAATGGATAAGTGCTCCCTTTTCTCCACAACTGTGCCAATATCTGTTGTTCTTTGACTTTCTGATAATGGCCATCTGGATTGGTGTGAGGTGATAGCTCATTGTGGTTTTCATTTGCATTTCTCCAATGATTAGTGATGTTGAGCGTTTTTTTCATATATTTGTTGGCCACTTGTGTGTCTTCTTTTGAGAAATGTCTGTTCAAGCCCCTTCTCGTCACTTTTTTCTCTCTTACTCACACATTGTCAGCCAAAGTATGTCTAATTTCATGTGCTTTACATATTAGGCTTCCCCTAAGATTTTATGTAGGAAAAAAATAGTTTTGGTGCCAAAAAATAAACATGTGCTATATAAATTTCCTTAAATGAATTTAACACATTCATCCTCTTGCTTTAGCAAATGAGAGTGAACATTACCTTAAGAAGCAATTGAACTTGTTTCCAAAATGACTATCATTTTTAAAAAGTATGTTAATCATGCAGCTGAAATACAAGCACTGTTTTTTTGAGGTTGACTCTTTAGCATTCAGTTCCACTAAATGACTTCCTTCAAGTCTCACTCAGCCATGAAAATACCCTCACTGACTATAGTATTTAGATGCTAAGCACTGTGACAGGTCCTAAGGGCACAAAGATTATTAAAACATGATGCTTACACAGTGATTAAGAACCAGGTTTAAGCCGGGCTCGGTGGCTCAGCCTGTAATCCCGCGCCTTTGGGAGGCTGAGGTGAGTGGATTGCCTGAGCCCGCGGGTTCGAGACCCGCCTGGGCAGCGAGACCTCATCTCTACAATAAATCAAAAATCAGCTGGGCGGGAGCGCATGCCTGTAATTCCAGCTACTTGGAAGGCTGAGGCGGAAGGATCGCCGGAGCCCAACAGGTCGAGGCTGCGGTGGCCAGGAGCGGCCACTGCACTCCAGTCTGGGTGACAGAGTGAGACTCCAACTCAAAAAAAAAAAAAAACCAGGTTTAAAAAAATAATAATAAAAGAAAAGGACAACACGAGGCTTTCCCTAAAAGAAATCTTGATTAAATGATGCTGGCTCTTTTATTTTACGATCTTTCTGTGTATGTGCCTTTATTTGTAACCTGTCTCATATCTGTCTTTGAAAATAGATATAAAATTATAGATAAATAAATAAAATTAGCATGTTCAGGAAAGAGAAGGCATTGACTTGAATCTGCGAGAGAGGTGCATGACTGATATCATGTTCTTCATCCACAGATGGAATCTCTCTTTCAACTCATCCTACAGTCATCCAATGAACTTCTTAACAGGCCTATTCTGATCATGCCACTCACCTACTCAAACTACTAACTGCCACCAGAGAAACGCAGATCAAAACCACATTGAGATATCACCTCACCCCAGTAGGAATGGTCATCATGAATGAAACAAACAGCAACAGAGGCTGGTGAGGATGCAGAGAAAAGGGAACACATCTATATTGCTAGTGGGAATGCAAACTAGTGCAATCTCTTTAGAAAATAGTGTGGCAATTTCTGAAAGAACTAGAAATTGACCTCCCATATGACCTAGCCATTCCCCTACTGGGAATATACCTGGAGGAATTCAAATCATTCTACAAAAATCACCATGAACTGAATATCACATGTTCTCACTCATAAGTGGACCTTGAGCAATTATTATAATACTATAAGAAAGGGATTGGCAGTAGTGGGAAACTGCCAGGGGAGGGCGGGGTGGGATTGGCAGTAGTGGGAATCTGCTGGGGAGGAGGAGAGCACACCTTATCAACAAGGGTACCTGCATAATGAACTTTTGTATGCCTAACACTGAATTGTACCCCACACCTTTAAAATAAAAAAAAATTTCAAATAAATACAAAAAAAGAAACAGCCAAATAAACCTCTTTTCTTTATATAAAGAAAAAAGATAACATGTACATGCATGTTTATTGTAGCACTATTCACAACAGCAAAAACATGGAACCAACCATGCTGCCCGTCAAAACAGGACTGGATTTTAAAAAATGTGGTACATATACACATGGAATATTACACAGCCACAAAGAAGGATAAACATATGGACTTTGCAGTAACTTGGATGGATTTAGAGTTTATACTACTCAGTGATCTATCACAGAAACAAAGAACCGAGTACAACATAATTCTCACTCATAAGCAGACCCTGAAAATTTACTATAGTACTGTAAGAAAGGGATTGGCAATAGTGAGATACTGCTGGTGGGGTGGGGGGGGAATGGGAGACACAACACCGATAAAAGTACCTAATCTCAAGTCAGGCAAAATGGGGATCAAAGGGAGGCCCAAACTTTATCTGTACGATGTCCACTTGTATGCCTAATCCTGAATTGTACCCCACACCTTTAAAATAAAAAAAGATACTCAAAATAATAATAATAATGTCCTATCAGTATTACAAAATTTCCCTATATTCCTAATGTACTAGCAATTTTTGTTATAAATAATATTGCATTTTATTAAATACTTTTTCTGTGTTTGTTGAAATGATTGCATGGTTTTTCTTTTATATATAATTTATATATAATTAACTGGGTATGTATGTATAAGTAATTGCTTTTTTAATTAAACCAGTTGTGATTTAAGGGTTAAAAAAAACTACTAACTGCCACCACCATGCATAGGGCCCTCAAAATAAAGTCACAAAACAGTCAGAGGCAGGCTTGGTGCCAAGAGCGTGGACTTTGCTTAAATGCTTCCTGCCCCCTATGAGCATATCAATGGGAGGGACCGGATCACCCATTTCTAGACATATCTCACTGTCAAAGGCCTTGTCATTTCAAACAAGAAAAGTCTAAATCAATCCCTGTGTACTGTCACCTAAAACACCAGTGTCTTCTTTAGCCACTTGTGCTCATATGCACATCACCACCACCATCACCCTTTTCTAAGGGAAAAAAATATCTTTGCCCTTAAAAACGTGAGGCCTGAAGCAAGCCCAGATCCAAGTCACCTGGCTAATCTGCACCTATCTTGCAATACCTCTAAGAAACAAAGAGCAGCCCATGCTGAAAGTCACCCACAGGGACTGCCCTCTGCCCCTTGGTCCTTCAACGCACTCCTCTTGCTGCCTGGTCCTTAGCTGAAAGTCTTTCTCCACAGAGAATGATAGTGTTCCAAGATTTTGTCACTTGCAGAGAAACCTAAGATGTGTTCTCTGTAAAAAGGAAAGTCTTCTCTACTTTAGATGCAGAAGATTGCTCAGAATGACAATATATATGGTTCATTTGCAGTAGTTGATGTTCGTACAGTTATTTAGTGTCATACAGAAAAGACTCGATACTTTACGATAAGACTTTAGTACCAATTTAGTGATGCAAATTTATAGTGGCATAGAGATGAAAATCCTTTAGCCAGTTTACTCTGGTTTCAACTATAATTTTTCCACCTTTCTAGTCAGAAAATGGTTACTAAACTCATTTCTTTCTCCTCTCGATTTGTGTATCTTGCACCTAGAATAGAAATGTCTATTTCTGCTCACCCTTTAGCCCAACAGGGCTTCTATGCCATACATTAGAATAGACTCTATTACTTAGAGAAGAATATTTACGGGATTAGGAGTACTGACAAGACTCAAGAAATAAATTCTTCAGTTATGTTTAATTTAGCTATCAGATGCGGTTACCCAGTGAAATAGCGAAACAAAGCAATGCTAGCCTTTAGATGTTTATGGTTCTAGGGAGGATTAGGAAACACAGTGGAAGGCTGTAGTGCAACTTATTTTCAATAAAGCAGACATTTCTGATTTAGTGTATTCCTCCAAAACAGCAGGCCTATCTGTATAATATGCAACAAATGCTGTTGCTTTGGGAACCCTGCAAGTCTGTTCACACTACAGTCAATTGCACCTGGGCAGGGGTGCAGGATGACTTCTGGAAAGATTTTCCTGCCACATTCATTAGAGAGCATTTTTTAATTAGTCACATTCTTAGACACTGTTTTGATTGCACAGTAAACAATGTAGAGGAAAAAAACTTTAAAAGAATATGAGTCTTGCAAACTCCTGGGGGAAATGTGAACTGATGCCAGTTTCTTACACAGATAAAGCAGCATAAGAATAAGAAAACCCCTAAGAAAATAAGGCACCCTGACACTCCCCAAACTCAGGAATCTGCTTGGCCCAAATGACACCACAAAATGTGATCAATCATTCGCCATTCAGAGGTTTTACTTATTCAGGGGTTGATTGCCTGTGGCAGAAAGGGGTCCCGAGTTCTCTGGAGACTTGAAACCCAAAATTGTTTAACCTGGATTTGAAGGATAGACAAGAACACTTCAGCAGTGCTCTCCTCAGCGTGATCATCCATCTCCTGTTGAAGGTTCCATGTTGTGCTGTTCTGAAATTCAGGGTCACTCTCCCACAGAAGTGAGGCCTTGTGCTCTGTTAATTTTAGGCAAGTTGTACACAGCTGTTGCCACTTGCATGGGTAGTTGCTTTTGCCCAAATCACCAGCAAAATTGTGGCTCTAAAGACATAGATTTAAAAGCCATTAAGTGTCAGAATATATGACAATGATATTGAACGTTTGCTACAGAATGAAAAGCAAAATGCCAAACTGATGTGATATGTTGATGTCTGGCATGACAACCCAAGAAGAGGTGTTATAATTGCATATACTACTAGACTCTAAGTTTCTATGATGTGAAAGATCTATTAATAATGCTAGCATGGCTGGGTGCAGTGGCTCAAGCCTGTCATCCCAGCATTTTGGGAGGCCAAGGTAAGAGGATTGCCTGAGTCCAGGGGTTCAAGACCAGCCTGGGCAACTTAGCAACCTCGTCTCTACAACAAATCAAAAAATTAGCCAGGCATGGCTGTAGTTCCAGCTACTTGGTGCATGCCTGTAGTTCCAGCTACTTGGAAGGCTGGGGCAGAAGGATCACTGGAGCCCAGCAGGTCGATGCTGGGGTGGCTGTGAGCATGCCACAGCACTCCAACCTGGGCAGTGGAGTGAGACTCCGACTCAAAAATAAAATAAAATAAAATAAAATAAAATAAAATAATGCTAGCACCACCACCTCACCCAGTTTTTGTCATTTAAGGGACATCCATTACATTTTTAAATGAATGAGTACAAACTCTAATTTTCACAATTGAAATTAGAAATCTGGAATTTGATGGTAGATGGGCCAGCTATGATTCTTCCCAAAGGTGGCTGGTGGCTGTCCAAGGCCAGATGGTGACGACAAAAAAAATTGATTTTTCCAGCGGGGCACAGTGGCTCATGCCTGCAATCCCAGCACTTTTGGAGGCCAAAGTGGGAAAATCACTTGAACCCAGGAGTTTGAGAGCAGCCTAGGCAACATATTGAGACCTCGTCACTACAAAAAATCAAAAAATTTGCCAGTCATGGTGGTGCATGCCTATAGTCCCAGTTACTCGGGAGGCTGGGGTGGGAGGATCACCTGAGCCTGGATGCTGAGGCTGTGGTAAGCCATGATCATACCACGGCACTCCACTCTGGGCAACCAAGGGAGACCCTAACTCAAAAAAAATGTACTAATCTGCTACTTTTGCCATGCGCTTGGCACAATGACCTCTGACTTATCACATCCCATTTCTATATGAGTTGATGGGGAAATCACAAGGAGAGAAATATTGGTTCTTGCTCTGGAAAATGTTCCAGCCTAATTAGACAAGATTTCTGAGAAGAACAGTAATGGGAATATACGACCAAAATGCAACATCAAATTGCGTGATACAATAAAGCAATGTAGAGTAGAAAAGAGTGTAGGAAGCAGAGACAAAGATATATGTTCAAGTCCCCAAGACTGCCAATTTGGTACTGGGTGCTCTTAGTCAAATCACTGAAATCTTAACAAGAGATACAAATTGTATACATAATTTGAGGAAGAGATGGGGGTCTCACTACATTGCCCAGACTGGAGCAAGTGCCGTGGCTATACGCAGGCACAAATATAGTGCATCACAGCTTAGAACTCCTGGGCTTAAGCAATCCTTCTGCCTCAGCCTCCCAAGTAGGTGGGACTACGGGCACATACCACCACACCCAGCTAAATAACATATTTTCATTAGTGATGAATGGCATGCAAATAAATAAACATGAGGGTTATTTGTTTTCATAAGCCAAGAGTAAGGAGTTGCTAGAGTTCGTTTGGTGATTTACAGTTGCCAGGGTGATAGTCACTAGAGTTCTCGCAACCTTGCCCACTAGTCCCAAGAAATCTGTAGCAGCTCTGACCATCATGTCTGTGATACAGGAGGAAGGGTGGGTGAAGTGGGAGAATGGGGCAGAGGCTTTACTGGAAGAGATCAAACTTTACAGAGCCAAGTCAGACTTCTACTTACAGCTCCTTGGCTAGAATAGTGACACATGCCACCCCTGGAAACAAGAGAGGTTAGAAAACATAGGTTCTTACAGCTGGACACATTTCCAGCCCAGTCAAAATTAGGGTTATGTTAGTACAGAAGAGAAGAATGGAAGGAACAGGCAACTGGCAGTCTCACTACATTGTTGCCCATATTATTTACAAAGTTGCTATTAAGAATTATAAGAGATAATATATCTGAAAGCTTTGTATTAAACATAAAGCTAGTGGAGGTGATTTTGTTAAGTGCTATACTATGTCCATGAGCATACAGTATACAGGAGAAAGGTCTTTAAATAAAATACACATTATATGGTCGGGCTCGGTGGCTCAGCCTGTAATCCCAGCACTTCGGGAGGCAGAGGCAAGTGGATTGCCTGAGCCCTCGGGTTTGAGACCCACCTGGGTAACTTTGGCGAGACCTCGTCTCTACAATAAATCAAAAAAATTAGCCGGGCACGATGGCCCACGCCTATAGTTCTAGCTACTTGAAAGGCTGAGGCAGAAGGTTCTCCTGAGTCCAGCAGGTTGAGGCTGCAGTGGCCATGAGCGTGCCACTGCACTCCAATCTGGGCAACAGAGTGAGACTCCAACTCCAAAAAAAAAATTTTTTTTAATAAAATAAAATATACATTATCCTCTTTCTAATGTATAGACATATTATCTAATATATATTTGGTCACACACACACCCCTGAGAAAAACAGGCATGAATTTCTTTTCCCTGCATATTTTAGATAATATAAATTTTATAAAATACGTGATTCAAATAAGGTTTACAATGCTAAGATAAAGTATAATAGATAATTTTTACCTTTTGCTTTTTTTCTTTATTTAAGTACATTATTTACCCTGAACAATTATCATAATACAATAAGAAAGGGATTGGCAGTAGTGGGAAACTGCCAGGGGAGGGAGGGGCACACTTCATCAATAAGGGTACCTGATCTCAAACCAGGTGAAGTGGGGACCAAAGGGAGGCCCAAATTTTACCTGTACAATGACCATCTGTATACCGAACCCTGAAGATGTGGGGTACAATTCAGGATTAGGTATACAAATGTTCATTATGCAGTTACCCTTGCCGATGAGGTGTGCCTCCACCCTCCCCTGCCAGTTTCCCACTACCGCCAATCTCTTTCTTACAGTATTTTGATAATTACTCAAGGTCTGCTTATGAGTGAGAACATGTGGTACTCAGTTCTTTGTTTCTGTGAAAAATCACTCAGATTATAGACTCTAAGTCCATCCAAGTTGCTGTGAAGTTCATAATTTCATCCTTCTTTATGGCTGTGTATTATTTATTGTGTATTTGTACCACACTTTTTTTCATCCAGTCCTCTTTCAATGCGCAGCATGTTTTCGCTATTGTGAATAGTGTGGCAATAAACATGTGTGTGCAGGTATCTTTTTTATAAAGTGATTTGAGTTCCTTCAGCATATTCCCAGTAGGAGGATTGCAAGGTCATATGGAAGGTCGATTTTTAGATCTTTTAAGGAATCTCCAAACTATTTTCCACAGAGGTTGTACTAGTATACACTCCCACAGTGTATAAGCGTTCCCTTTTCCCCACATCCTCTCCAGCATATGTTATTTTTTTAGTTATTGATGATGACCATCCTGACTCGAGTTAGGTGGTATCTCAGTGTGGTTTTAATTTGCATTTCTTTGATGACTAGTGAGGCTGAGCACAAAATTTTTTAAAAATAAGTACGTCATTTACTCAGTTTTTGCCTCAATTTTTGTCTAAAATGTGGGATGTATGCCCTTAGCCCTTATTTACATGTGATAAAATTAACTGTAATTATGTAGTTTGTGGATAAAAATGCCTTGAAGACACTACTCTTCTTCAACAAATAAAAAACAACTATTAAAAATTTCATGCACAATTTTTTTAAATTATCTTCAATAGCCTACAACAATATAGACTTTTTTTCTTTCAAGAAGTCTATGAATTTTTTATATATCAAAAAATTGCTTGGGAAAAGAATGATTTTTAAATTTTAAAAAGTCAATTCAGGAAAGAAGAAACTAGGAAAATATTCTATCTCCTTGACAGTATAATTATAGTGTCCTATGAAGAAGAAGTTGACACAGTAATCTGATTTTTATTGAATATCAGAGCATATATGAACACTAAAATGCAACTGCAACACGTGTGGTGTCAGAGTGGTCAGTGATTGCTTGGAAGGCGCCTGGAAACACCTCACCTCCACCCACCCCCAACCATGGCTGACCCTCTGTGGTCAAGCCTGCCTTCCCTGAGTCACACCAGCTCTCTTCCACTTCATGGCTTTTACACTTACTGCCCCTTCCATAGTTTTCCACATGACCATCTCCTTATTATTGACTCAAATGTCACCTCCTCAGAGGGACCTTCTATAGCCATCCCAACTAAAGCAACTGATATCTTAGCCCTTCCCATCTTGAAAGAGTCATTCACCATCCTCCTGCTTTTATCTCTTCCCAGCATTCACTATTATCCAGCACGTCTTATTCAGTTTGTTTTTCCTCTGCCTTCCTGCTAGTATAGAATATCAGCTCCACAAAAGCAAAGACACTGTCTTGATTACTCTACTTCCAATACCCAGAACTGGGCTTGTCACAAAGTGCTCCATAAATATTTATCAAGTGAAAACTATATATGTATATAGATAGATAATATATATAAATAATACATATATGGCATGTCTCATTCTCATGTGGCCCTGATGATCATGGGTTGAATCATGTTATCATGTTGCCTACAGACTTGTCTGGGGGAAAAAAATCAATGTATTCATGATTTATCCCAAATATATTTTTAAAAACCACAATCCATATTTCTGTACTTAGTAAAATCTAAAAAGATAGGAGCTAGCACACAGTAGAGCTCAAGAATTATTTGCTGGATTGCATTCATTCAAATTTTATTTACACTTAATATTTAAATGTGACTCAATAACAGGAGAATATTTGGAGAGGATTAAGTTGTTACATACAAGTGTACATAATAAGTAATATCTTAAATCATAAATATAATTCTTCCTCACATAATACTTCATTAAAATGTATTCTGTTGCTACTAGTCTTCGGGGTGGGGGGAGTCTAAAGACCTCAAGAAAACAGCTAAAGACTTAACCCAGACCTTCTCCTGGTGAGTTTCTCACAATCTATTAGCATGTAAGAAGCTATCTTTCCAGACTGTCAATTCTCAACAGAAACAGCAGAAAGTGAGTCTTCTCAGACCCATGGGCCAACTTCCTTAGACACAGGACTCCTAAATTGCTATGTCACCTTAAATCTGCAGCTAACATCTAAAACCTGGGTCTCTGTTCTGCTCTGACTCAGTTCCTTCCTACCACCCAGTTACTATGCCATAATTGTAAACATATAACTGACCTTAATTTGTACAAGTTTCTTTTTTTAAAGCAAGTGTCCATTCTCCCCACTCTAGGTTTCAAGACAGGATGGGAAAGGTAAGATGCCCAGTTAAAAGCAAAACAGAATGTGAATATCTTGAATTGCCACCCTCACTTAAACCAGGTTTGTGCACTTACAAAATCTAAAGACTCGGCACAAATGATACGAAAAAGGCATCAGAAGATAAAAGGCATTTATTTCCTTCTTCAACTCATTTGAAGCAAGAAAAGAGAAAATGTTCATCTTTACTTCAAATACTCCAGTTTGGAAGGCAGTGGTAGTAACTTTACATATTATACAGGTATGATAACCAAATTCTCAGTTCAACAATAGAGTTCTTTAAAAAATCATTAAAGTTCAGGCTGTCGAAAGACTCATCACAGAGGAAACAATTTCTTCCTGTCCCATGGTACAACTTGGCATGGCGCTAAAGAACTCTTCTGTTTCTGTAAATGTGTGAGCTGTGGCTAAAAGATATTTTTTAAGTGCTCAAGTTGTTCCCTTAAAGCATCGTCTTATGTGGTGTTACAGTCAGTCGCTCGCCAAAACGTTAAATGCAAAAGAGAATGAAATGAAAACATGTAACTAACTAAAGGATTCTAATAATTCTGAAGAAACTAACATTCAACATAATGGCCATTAATAGAAATATCCTTGCTATCGTTTATGACAGAATTGCCACTATAACCTGAGTAGGCTGTGGTGAATTACTGAGCATTATGAAATTCTTAAGTATCTTGTGGAAGGCATTCCCCCATTTAGGAATTGTAACTCAAAAAGAAATACTCCAAAAGGAACACTCTTCCTTTGAGTGTCAGAACTTCAAGTTGTTTTAATGGAAAACCACAATAAATATTGTTTATGGCAGAATCTAAATAAGATGCTTGCGTTTTCCAGCACATTTCAGCTTCTGAACTAAGTGCAGTGCGATCAAGATAAAAGGATGGCGTTTGAAGTTCTTAGGTTCCTTATAATATGCCTGTTTCTGCAGGTCCTAGGTCACCTGCCCCTGTACTCTATGTCTTTGAGCTTTTCTCCTCTCACCCTTGTCACTGTACTCAAGGCATTCAGCTTAAGAAATCTGTACTGAACATCCTCTGTGCATCAGTCTTCCCAAGAGGCCCCATAGTTTGAGAGATCCTGGAGAGACAAGGTAGTGTGTGTTGAGGACACATCTGAAGGATTTATTGACAAAGGCTTCTAGGAATCAGCCATGTGACTGCCCTTTACCTCTTCAGAGATGATCTGTTGGGTTTTCTTCTCTCCCTAACAACTCTATGACTCTACAAGATAATCAGTACAAGAAAAAGCCAAGGTAAGGTCAGGCAAAGTGGCTTACATCTATAATCCCAGCACTCTGGGGGGTGCAGAGGCAGGAGGATTGCTTGAGCCCAGAAGTTTGAGACCAGCCTAGGCATTACAGTGAGACCTCGTATCTACAAAAATAAAAACTAAAATTAAAAAATCAACCAGGTGTGGTGGCATGTGTCTGTTGTCTCAGTTACTCAGGAGGCTGAGATGGAAAGATCTCCTGAGCCCAGAAGGTGAGGCTGTGGTGAGCTGTGATCATGCCATTGCACTCCAGCCTGAGTGACAGAATGAGTCCCTGACACGGAAGGAAGGAAGGAAGGAAGGAAGGAAGGAAGGAAGGAAGGAAGGAAGGAAGGAAGGAAGGAAGGAAGGAAGGAAGGAAGGAAGGAAGGAAGAAAAAAGACAAGAGAAGAGAAAAAAAGAAAGGAAAGGGGAAAGCAAGGTGTCCATACAGATGCATCTATGCAGTTGATGGGAGAGATCACCAAGGTCCAATGTTACCTTGTAAGGGAAGCTTTCCAGAACTTTTCAGGTAGTGACTCAATCCCTCCTTTGAACTCTCAGAGCATTTTGCTCATACATCTGTTAAAGGTCTTGGTCAGTTACATTGCTTTGACTTGGCCTCTCCTAGTAAACTGTGATGTCTCCAATTCCATCTGTGTACTCCTAACCCTCAGTACAGTGTCTGAGTCAAGAAAGCACTGAATAAATGTTGCTAAACAATAAGGAGTTTGAAAATAATAAGAGATTGTTTTCTGCCTGTGTCCAGGGCCACGATTCATGCAAAGGAGATGAGGCATGCATGTAACTTTAACACGTGAAAGAAATGTCCTCAATAGGGTCAGCTCCAAGGGCTCCCGAGTGTGGAGGCAGATGTGTCTCCTGTAGGCATGACCCTGATCAATTCCTGAGTTTCTTACCCACTTGCGAGAGGAGTCTAAGATCAGTCTTATTGTTCTTGGGGCAGTGTTGTAAGGACAAATGCAAATTTAAAATAAGAGGCTTAATTCTTATTAATAAGGGAAGAGATACTCTCTCAAGTATTTGCTTGAGAAATCTTGTTCAGCAGATCCTCGAATAACACTCTTTCATTCAGTGTCTTTTCGTACCATCTTGTTTCACAACAGCCTCATTTAACATTGTAGAAAGAAATAATTGACTCCCAGCTGGGTCCACTGTCTGTGTGGTATGTGCCTATTTCTCATGCCATGTCTGTGTGTATTTTTCTCTGGGTACTCTGGTTTCCTCCCACATCCCAGAGCTGTGCCTCTTAGGTTCATTGGTGTGTCCACACCATTCCTGTGTGAGTGTGAGCGAGTGTTGGTGTGTGTGAGTACGACCTGAGAGGGGATAGAGTCCTGTCCGGGGTGGGTTCCTGCCTTGCACTGAGCTGCTGGGAGAGGCTCTGGCGGCCCATGACCCTGTAGTGGAATAAGCTGGCTGGAAAACAAATGAATGAATGAATTTAAATACTGTAAAATAAAATTTGTAACATCTACGATAATCATGCAAACGTATGACAGCTAAAGATACAGCTCAGTGAGCCCACTCCATTTGTTACTATGTCTGAACTGTGTGGTGGCAGGGGTGCTGCTACAACTTTTGCTTTGCAAGCATCTGTTTCGTGGTTTAACCCACCACCACTATGACCACTGTCACTCACTGATTCACCAGAAATTGGGTAGATACTAAAGGACAATAAATCAATATATCGAAAAGATACCGCACATGTATGATCACTGTAGCACTATTTACAATAGCAAAGACATAGAATCAAACTACATGTCTGTCAACTGTTGATTGGATAGAGACACTGTGGTATATATATGCAATGGAAGACTATTCTGCCAAAAAATTGCAGCTCTATTCACAACAGCAAAAACATGGAACCAACCATGCTGCCCATCGACGTTGGACGGGATTTTTAAAATGTGGTACATAGACACAATGGAATATTATGCAGCCATAAAGAAGGACAAACATATGGCCTTTTCAGCAACTTGGATGAATTTAGAGTCGATCATAATCAGTGAATCTTTCACAGAAACAAAGAACAGAGTACCATAGGTTCTCACTCATAAGCGACCTTAAACAATTATCATAATACTATAAGAAAGGGATTGGCAGTTGAGGGAAACTGCCAGGGGAAGGAGGGGCACACCTCATCAACAAGGGTACCTACATAACTACATAATGAACACTTGTATACCTAACCCTGAATTGTACCCCACATTTTTTAAATAAAATTTTTTTTAAAAAGAAAATTGCAAAAGAAAAAAAGAATGAAATCATGTCTTTTACAGCAACGTGGTGGAACAGGAGGTCATTATCTTAAGTGAAACAAGCTAGACACAGAAAGTCAAATATCACATGCTCTCACTTTCATGTGGGAACTAAACAATATGTTCACATGGGTGAAGAGTAGAAAAACAGACGATGAAGACTCAGAAGGGTGGGAGGGCAGGAGAGGTGAGGATGATGAGAAATCACTTCATGGGTACAGTATGTATGATTCGGTGATGGGTGCCCTAAAAACCTTGACTTGACTACTACACAATTTATGCTTGTAACAACATTGCACTTGTACCACATAAACTTATGCAAATTTTAAATAGTAAAAAAAAAAAAAGACAAATGTAAGCACTTCTTTATTTTAAAAAGTTCAATCAATAATTCTTACTTGTTTTTATTAATCATTCTTAAATGTATATATTGTTCACATTTATTTCAATGTTTAATATTAAGAGTATTTAAAATCTTTATTTAGAAGTTTGATGATGCTTTTGAGACCAGAAATATGCCCTGGGAGCTTAACTCATGTTTATCTTAATAAGCCTATGGTAAAATTGGTTTTGTTATACATTTCATTTAAATCACAGTTTCCAAAACCTCTTGATGATGTTAAGGGGGGAAAGTACTTAGTATAATGGTAAGTTATTTCTGTGTCTCCCTGAAATGTACATAAATCCTTTTTTTTTTATTTTTGAGTTGGAGTCTCACTCTTGTCACCCAGGCTGGAGTGCAGTGGCACACTTACAGCCACAGCAGCCTTGACCTGCTGGGTTTGGGTGATCCTTCTACCTCAGCCTTCCAAGTAGCTGGAACTACAGATACACACCACCATGCCCAGCTATTTTTTTGTGATTTATTGTAGAGACAAGGTCTCATCAAGTTTCCCAGGCTGGTCTCGAATCCCTGGGTTCAGGCAATCCTCTCACCTCAGCTTCCCAAAGTGCTAGGATTACAGGCTGAGCCACCGTGCCTGACCCGTAAATCATTTTAGAAGCTAAATAAACTTCTTGTTAGTTTTCAGACCCTGGAAAGTTTCTCAAGGACCTGGGAGCCATCTCTTAGAAATGCAAACATCCAGGAAGATAGAATCCCCTCTATCCCATTTCTTTGGGAGGATAGAAGACCAACCTCTACAAGCATCTCCCCCTGCATTATAAAACTATCTCATCATAAAGATATGAGAAGTTTATTTTTCCTTTAGATAAAACCTACTAGCTAATATTGATGGTCACTCCAATTACCAGGTACACTTAGGAAGAACTGTGCACAACAAATGTGCTGTTGAGTCCTCTTACGTGACTTCCTGTCTTGTTTATCTTGAGAGCATGTATGTAATGATTTGTATCTGCTTGGCCACATGGGAGGATGAGATTTCTTTCCATCTTTGCAATCTCTTAGCAGATTATCTGAGATGCACAACACATTCTGATTTAATGTTTACTCAATAACAAAACTGTTTTATCTTTCTTTTATCTTTGTTAAGATGTTTTCTGGGCTGAAGGAAGTTTTGTCTTTAATTATATTTCTGCAACACTATCTTAGGTGAACTCTGGACATGGAAATGTCCAGCCCACTGCAGGCTGTCTGGCTCTGGCAAATATGCCCCTCAGTTACTGTGACTGGGATTACCCCTTGATTTCTGATGTCATAAAATAATAAAATCTTATTATTTGAAAGGAATTTAGATCAAGAAAGGTCAATGAAGAGAATTCTATACTACTATATGAATATATCTGTGTGACATCTCCCCCCTCCAAAAAAAAAAGAGAAAAAAAGATTTGAGAACTTCCAGGGTTCATGGAAGAAATGCTATTTGGGGCCTGAAGAATGGGAATGATTTCTCCAAAGGCAGAAAAGAAGGAAGGTCACACTGCAAACAGAAAATGCAGTGCAAACACAAAGGAGAAAAAATAAAGAATGCTGTGGAAATACCGAGTTAGTCTAATCACACTAAAATGTCAAGTGCACATGGGAGCTTGGAAGACAGAAACAGTCATGGAAGTTAGGACACTAGACAGAGATCCGAATGCCAGGAGAGAGAGTTTCCGCTTGACTACTAAAATATAATTCTGCTTGTCTCTGAAGGGAGTAACATATGACTTGACAAGGATCTTTCTTGAAAAATGTGAAGGGTGTGCTCAGGGCTACACTCCCTTCACAATTCTGCAAAGATGAACCTCAATTCCAGACAAAATTTCTGAACACTGAAAGAAAACACAAATTACAACTTATCATTTCTCTGAAGAGCTGGGTTTTTGTTGTTGTTTGTTTGCTTGCTTGTTTAGTTTAATCTGACTGCAACTATCTGTCTTAACTGCATCACAGCTACTAGCAATTTGGGGTGCTGTTGCTGAGATGGCATGGCTGTTTCAAAGACCCATTTCTTTGTTTTCAACTCCTGGTCGATTGGGCCAGAAGCAACCATTGCTGTCACTTTTCTTATGCTGTCTCCCACAGTGGCGAAGGCAAATGGTTTTAGTTTTTCTTTGACCTTCCTTCTCACTTTCAGGGAGGTGTCTTACCTATTTAAAGATGATTTGCTGAAACCAAATGAGCAGTCACGGAAATGTAAGTGCCCGCAGAATGTCCTCTTTCATTTGTAAAATCTGCATTCTAAGACAGATGCTTTTAGAGAGAGGCTGTTTTTTAAGCATGGCAAATATACCAGTTTGTCTTCAAAGCGATGTAAATCCCTCACTGGCTTGTCCTAACTGCAAAAGATCTTCAAAAGTCTGGACAAAGTAAATAAAATAGCCTTCGGCAATAATCATTTGTATTAACATGTCATATTTCTTTTGATGGGTACATTAAAAACACAAAGATTGGGAGGTAGGGAAAAATAAGGAAAAAAAGTTGCATTTTAACTTTTCCATAGGACTTTATTAAAAGGATTTTCACTTCAACCGATACTTCCATAATTATAGCTGAGATATAATTTATTTTTGGAAAACAGAGAAAATGAAAATGTTATGAATAGTCTTGTTTCAAGCAATCAAAGAGAGTGGAACAAGAAATCTAGTATTTGATTTGTTTTCACAAGTACAGTTCAAAGAACATCTGCCTTTGGATGCCATGGGTCCTTCTGTGTAGACGCTTCTTTAGAAGTTTTAGTAAGAGTGGAGTCCATTGATCTACCATTGGGTAAACTTGAGGCTTTTGAAGGGCAGCCAAAGTTTCACTTAGTTTCTCAACGACTCTCTCTTGAACCTGAGAACATCTATTTTGTTCCTCGAGAACTTAAGATATATTTTTATGCTCGGGACATTATTTGTGCTGGAACTTGCAGACAAAAGCCAGCCAGCCTTACTGAGACACAGAGTTCTTTTTCCAAAAAATGTTTCATTTCAATTCTCAATAACCATGCCTGTCTCTAGAAGAAATATGATGGGGACAACAGATACTGGCCACTACTAAAGGGGGCAGGGAGAGAGAGGGAATAAAGGATGCAAAACCACCCACCATCGGGTGCCATGTTCACCAAACCTCACATGCAATATATTGCCTACGTAGTAAATCTTCACAAGGATCCCTGTTTCTAAAACAACGTAAGAATTTAAAGATGGAGCCGGGCTCAGTGGCTCAGTCTGTAATCCCGCGCTTGGGAGGCTGAGGTGAGTAGATTGCCTGAGCCCGCGTGTTCAAGACCTGCCTGGGCACTTGGCGAGACCTCATCTCTACAATAAATAAATCAAAAAATTAGCCGGGCGTGGTAGTGCGCGCCTGTAGTTCCAGCTACTTGGAAGGCTGAAACGGAAGGATCGCCGGAGCCCAGCAAGTCGAGGCTGCAGTGACTGGGAGCGGCCACTGCACTCCAGTCTGGGTAACAGAGTGAGACTTCAACTCAAAAAAAAAAAAAAAAAAAAGAATTAAAGGTGAAGAAGAAATACACCTAATATTACAAGTACTACTTTCCATGGGCATTTTTCAGTTTTAAGTCCAGCTAAACCTCTGGCCTTAGACATTAACACACACTGATTCACTCAAGATTTAAGATAATTATGATTTTTTTTTAAATCTAACCAGCAATTAGTCAAAGTGGAAATGTTTCAGACATCATCTTGGTTAATTCAGAGTAGTTTTCAACTGTTTGTCAGCGCTTCTGATGCATTCCAGAATAATCATGAAATTTCAGATACAGAGGGCATTAAAGATCACATAAATGAGAGGATAGGTATAAAGTAATTAGTACAAGCCCTGGCACAAAGGGCTCAACAAACAATAGTTGGTAACTTAGTAGTGCAGAAGTAGTTGTGATAGTAGTCATCCTAAACCCTCTCCTCCTACAGTCCAATTTGCAGATGAGGCCCAGAGAAATTAAATTATTTGCCCAAGGCTAAAAAGCTAGTGAGTGGTAGAACTGAAATTGGAATACAGGTCCCTTTAATTACCCAACACTGTCCCCCAATACCTTGGGGAAAAGCATCCTTTCAATTATATAGACTTGGTTTGTCACATAAAACATCCCTAAAGAGAAGGCCTAGACCTCACGTATCCTCAAGTAGCAAGCCCTCTCAGCTTCTTTCTGATTGACTTAACAATTTCAGAACCTGATGACCTTTCTGTCAGTCTGCCCTTATGCTCTCTGCTGCATCGAGCACCATTGCCTACACTGGCCTTTATAGCCCAAGCTAGCTTCTACCTCTCGGGTTACTTCCTTCCTCTATGTTTCTCCCTCCTTCCTCATGCACCCAAAGCATGGAATTTTCCAAAGCTCAACCCTTGAATCTTTGCACTCTGTCCTTCAGAGGTCACATATATTCCCAAGTCATCTCTGTATACAGATAACTTCAAAACATCTATCTATATAACACAGGAACAGAAAAACCATACACCATGTGTTCTCACTTATAAGTAGGAGCTAGGCTCAAGATCTGCAAATGTAGAGGCAGGATGGCATCATGAACACTGGAGACTCAGAAAGGGCAGGGGGAGGAGGAATTAAAAATCACCTTTTGGGTGCAGTGTGCATTCGTGGGGGTGATGGGGGCACTTAAAGCCCAGACTTCTTCACCACCTTACAATACATCCACGTAACAAAAACCCTTGAAGTATTGAAATTTTTTAAATGTTGAACTAAAAAGGAAGGATGCGGAAAAAGAATAATCATAGTAATTTATCCTCAGCCTTAATCCTTCTTTAAATCAAATTTCAAGTTTCCTACTGGATGTTACCACCTAGATGGTGCAATATTATCTCAAAATGATCATATCCAGGATCAAAATCATCCTATTTCTCTCTAAGGTAGCTCAACATGCTTACTTTCAAAGTGTCACAGTTCCACAATTCTTGTAGTCTTGAAACTATAGAGATATCTGAGTCTCCTCACCCTCATAATCTGCAATCAATTATATTGTCTTCTTTCTTTTTTTTTTTCTTTCCTTCCCATGGGCATCAGATTCGTTTAGTTTTCCACCACTAAGGCAAAAGCTACTCTAAGAGCGTCTTAGCCAGTGGCTCTGCCTTTAGTCCTCACCAACTTACAAACTCTCTGAGTTAGAGGACTCCACTTAGGGACACAGAAATTAACATTTTGCCAGCTGTGCTAAGTTATGTTTTGTTTTGTTTAATTTTAAGATTTGCTTTGTTTTAACTTAGTTGCTTAAACTTCACACAGTCAGAGCCCACCCCCTCTTGTATTAACAAAAATAATCTGGATTCTGACTTCTCAGGTTGTTTAGGGATGGTATCATAAACACTCCCCTGGAAAGTCTGTTGACTAGAACCTTCTGCAAAGAAACAGATTTTCAAGAGTCAGTCTTTGATTTTCTTATCTTTTATTTTTCTTTTAGGTATTTCTCATTCTTCAAAAAAATATATATCTAATGTAAATTAAAACTACACCGAAACACCAGTTCTACCCTATAAGCTCAGCATAAATCCAAAAACTTGACAATATATTCTTTGGGCAATTTGGGAGAATGATGGACAGTTTATACATTGCTGGTGTTAATGAAACACGGTAACTTCTATGGAGGGAAATTTCACAAAATTAAACGTGCTTTTAGCTTTTGATCCAGAAATATCATTTCTAGGAACTCATCACAAAGTAATGCTGGCAAAAACACAAGAGCGTGTTTTTGCAGCACCATTTAATAAAAGGAGAAGAATGGAAATAATTCAGAGATGGATGAAAACCAACCCCAGTTTGCCTTGCTTTAACTTTTGCTTCCTTTCCCTTCTTTTCTCATCTCTCTCCCTTCCCCTTTGTTTGCTATCTCCATCTCTTCTGAAACTCGACAAACTGCAAGGATTGCAAAATACCTCTTTCAGGAACTGCTCTGACAATTACCAGGAAGGGAATGCACCAAGCATCCCAGCCAGGAGGTATGAAGAATCAAAACAATCTCCAACTGTGTCAACCACAAGCTCCACAAAGTTGGAAGTTAAGCAACATGGCTGATACCACAAGAACAAGTACCCCTATCTTCTCCTTGTTGGATAAAATTCCAATCCTGAGACAGCTCAGCAAGTGGCCTGGTCTTCATGTGTTTCCTTAGACACATTAGTCAAATAAAACCTTTAACCTCTGTTTGAATCATTTCAACTATTATTTTTCCTTGACAACCCAAATGTACATCAATAGAGACTGACTAAGTAAACCATGTTTAGCCAGGCATGGTGGCGCGTGCCTGTAGTTCCAGCTACCTGGAAGGCTGAGGTGGAAGGATCACCTGAGCCTAACACATTGAGGCTGTGGTGGTCATGAGAGTGCCACTGCACTCTAGCCTGGGCAAGGAAGTGAAACTCGAACTCAAACAACAATAACAACAAAAACATATTACATACACAAAATGAGGTACTATGCAGCTATTAAAAAAAACAACTAAGGAATGTCTCCATATTCCATAATGGAATGATCTCCAGAAACCCTAAGTGAATAAAGAAAATCAATGAAGAAAAATGTGTCAGGCGCACACCTGTAATCCCAGCACTTTGGAAGGTGGAGGTGAGAGGACTGCCTGAGTCCAGGGGTTCAAGACCAGCCTGGGCAACTTGGGGAGATCTCATCTCTACAATAAATCAAAAAAAATAGCTGGGTGTGGCTGCACACACCTGTGGTTCCAGCTACTTGGAAGGCTGAGGTAGAAGGATCACTTGAGCCCAGCAGGTCAAGGTTGCGATGGCAGTGAACATCCCATTGTACTCCAGCCTGGGCAACAAAGTGACACTGCAACTCAAAAAAAAAAAGAAAAAGAAAAGAAAAATGGAGTATGCTACCATTTATCTAAGATGGTAGATATGAATATACATATGTATTTATGTATCTATTTTTCTTAAAAGGTAAACCAGACTTTTTAAAGTTGCTTGTGGGGGAGGGAGAAAAAAGGACAAAGGATGTAGGGATAGAAGCTAGACTTCCCTGAATCTGCCTTGGTTTTAATACAAATATTTTATATACTAAAAAATTAAAATTTAAGGAGCAAACTCTAAAAACTCAAAACAATATGAAACCAATGAATCTGCATATCAGGCTGCATATTAATTAATATTACATGTTTTCAGGAATCATTTACTGGTGGTTGTGTTGGTATCATCACCCTGAGACTGTCATATGTGCTTTGTGGGATAAAACAAATAGAACAATTCTACTGGCATCATTGATAAGCAGAATATCGTTATGGAAGGAGATACAAACATAAAATGTTTAAAATTAAGTCAACACCCTCTGGTCTCAAACTTGAACTGGAGGTATTATTACGAGTTTATAATAAATTTCACTTTTAAAAGTTCACATTTCCTAGTACTATACACTGGAAAGGCTTTGGAACAACCTTTAACCTAAACGTAATGGGCATGTATAGTTCCCAATTGCAGTTTTAAATGCTATTTCCTACTAAAAGAGGGCAGGGCTTCTTGGGAAAATAGTTTATTACAGCAACAGGCTTGGGGAAGAGAAAGTATAAGATACACTTGAAACATCTTACCGTGGTAAAAATCATGTTGCTCAAAAAGACTCATGACACAACTTGAAAATATTCTTACTGACCAAAGATAGGGCAATTTTGTTGTCAATAAGCATAATATATGCAATGAATTGAAATACACAAAATATGCTTAAATGTATGAATTCATAATCATAGTTTTAAAAACGAACAACCTTTGAAAGATGCTAAAAATGCAACTAATATTATTTGAAAGCTTATAAACAGTATATATAGAACACATTAAGATGCCTCTCAAATGCATACATATACACATAAATATATACACACATATACATAAATATGTATACATACATATATACCTATATACAATATATAATATTATATTATAAATATAGTCTGCCTATCCTATATTGTACCTCTGGGTAAATAATTAATAAAAAGAAGAAAAATAATAATAAAAGAATAAATTTCTCTTTATAGAAGTAGTCTAACCAAGAATTTCAAAAGGATTCATAGAATTCTTATATCTATCGAATAGATACTTTACTTTGTAACCCCTCATGAATTAATAGTTTTATGCACTGAACAAAAGTGACTAGCATCAAGAAAAGATAGACCACTAGATATTATGTAAATATACAACAGCACCTACGAAATATTCTTGCCAAAAAAACGAAATTGAACATGATCAAGCTCTAATTTGAACTATTAATTTACTGAAGCAGGAACAAACAAATAGGTTAAAAACATAGCAAGAATTAAATCAGCAAAATCCAGACTGTGATAAATTCTACTGAACAAATGACCTATTTCTTCTACTGATAAATTGCAAGGAAAAAGAAAAAAGAGATGGAGGAGAAATGTAGGTTAAAAAAATACTTTGGAGACATTCAATCAACCAATGTATGCACCCTTTTGGATCCTAATTGAAACACTGTCACTCTCTCTCTTCCTCTCCCTCTCTCTTCTTCTCTTTCTCTTTCTTGTGTGCATCTCTCTCTCTCTACACACACACACACACACACACACACACACACACAGAAAGTGTGTGTGTGTATGTGCGTGTAAGTGTGTATATAGTATTTGAATCAGGATCCAAGTATATATGTATGTATATGAAAAAATGGGGAACTTAAACACTCACTAGCTATTTGCTTATGTTCAGGAATTAATGTTAACTTTTTCGATGTGATTATACTATCGTGGTTAAATATTTTTAAAGAGTCTATCTTTTAATCAACACTGAAATATTTACAAAAGAAATGATAGATACCATGAACCTTCTACAAAATAACATATGCGTGGAGGATGGGCAGAAACAAACATGAAACAAAATATTTACACACTGGTTTTGTAAAAGCTAGGTGATTTGACTGATATCCCACAACTAGTAAGCAATAGAGTTAGAACTCCAGTACTAGTTGTCTGATTCCAAACTCTATGCTCTTTCAATACGTTAAGATGCCTCTCAAATGCACTCCCACAGACACCTGGCACACAACTGCTTGATGGAAATTGATGAGTACCTGTGTCATCCAGCTTTGCAGAGTTTTCTGTGCCTTAAATATGTACTTGGTAAAAATGTTGATTATAATGAGTAAAGCAACCTAGAAGAGGTGACATGTTAGATTCAGAAAAGCAATGCAAGACATACATGTTTTGAAATTAAAAAACAGGTATTTTTTTTATAATCAATATTTTTTATTATGGTTTTGTGGGGTACAGTTAAGGGTTAGGTGTACAATTACGTTTCATTCAGGCACCCTGTTGATAAGAGGTGTTTCCCCATCCCCAGACAGATATTTGCTACTGTTAATCCCATCTCCCTCCCCACCCCATAGTTTCCCAGTACCGTCAGTCATTTTCTTATAGTATTACATTGGATGTTCAAGGTCCATTATATGAGTGAGAACATGTGATACTCGGATCTTTGTTTCTGTGAGAGGTCACTCAGTATTATAGACTCTAGTTCCATCCAGGTTGCTGCAAAATTCATGATTTTGTTCTTTTTTATGCCTGCGTAGTATTCCATCATGTATATGTACCATATTCTTTTAATCCAGTCCTCTTTTGATGGGCAGCATGGTTGTTTCCAGGTTCTTGCTATTGTGAACAACGCTGCGATAAACATACGTGTGCAGGTATCTTTTTTATAGAGTGATTTGAGTTCTTCAGGGTATATTCCCAGTAAGGGGATTGCGGGGTCATATGGGAGGTTGATATTCAGAGCTTTTAGGAATCGCCACACTGCTTTCCACAGAGGTTGCACTAGTTTACACTCCCACCAACAGTGTAGAAGTGTTCCCTTTTTGCCACACCCTCTCCAGCAGCTGTTATTTTTTGAGTTGTTGATAATTGCCATTCTGACTAGAGTTAGGTGGTATCTCAGTGTGGTTTTGATTTGCATCTCCCTGATGATTAGTGAGGTTGAACATTTCTTCATGTGTTTGTTGGCTGCTCGAATGTCCTCTTTTGTGAAGTGTCTGTTCATATCTTTGGCCCATTTTATAATGGGGTAAAACAGGTATTTTTAAATAAATGTTTTTGCTACTATATTCCATTCAAAACTGATAGCACCTGTATAATATAAATGAGCTTACACTACAAACACATATCTAAAAAACTAAGCTAAGATTCTGCCAATCCATATATTATATTGCTTTCCAAGTTCTTTACACGCACCACAACCATTCTTGTTTATCTTGTTGTGCCAGTGATTTATGGAAACCAGAGAAAACTGCAGTTCCAAAGACCCTAGGGCAGGATTTAATAGGACACTTGATAGGACACTTGAAGCCTAAAATAATCAATAATCCTCTCTTAAAATGTGGAAAAAGTGAAACTCTATATTGGAATCCATTGCTATCATTATCATCATCATAACCATAAGTAAAAATATTTTTAAGTCAGGTGAATCTGACATTAAGTCATTAGCATCACGTCAAGTGAGTACTTTCTTTAGACAATCTTTTGAGGAAAGAAATCTCCTAGGAATACAGCTAGTTTCAAGCTGTATCTTCTTCTGAAATATTGCCAAGACATGAAAGAAATACTGGCTTTGAAACTTGTCCAACTTGTGTATCAGGTCAGCCAGGATGCTGAGACAGATCACTCTTCCGTTTCCACATTGCTTACTTACTCAACCAGAGTTAAGTAGGTGTTTATTACTTCTCTACAGAATTCACTGAAGAGAGACCACCTATACCTTTCAATCTCAACCACAGTTTGGGTTTTATCAGGTCACAGGCTGTTGGCCTGTTATTACAGTTCTAGCCAAGAAAATACTGTGGCCATAATTTTTTTTTGAGGTGGAGTCTCACTTTGTCACCCAGGTTGGAGGGCAGAGGCATGCTCCTGGTCACCACAGCCTCAACCTGCTGGACTCAAGTGATCCTTCCACCTCAGCCTTCCAAGTAGCTGGGACTACAGGCATGTGCCATCATGCGCAGCTAATTTTTTATTTATTGTAGAGATGAGATCTCACCAAGTTTCCAGGGCTAGACTCAAACCCGTAGCCTCAGGCAATCCTCTCACCTCGGCCTCCCAAAGTGCTGGGATTACAGGCATGAGCCACCGTGCCCAGCCACAATTTTTAAAACTATGTTTATTCTTCCTTTCTTACTTATACTGCTGTGACGTTTCTTGATTGATCTATATTTTAGAACCAATAAGTAGTTTGCAATCTAACATCAATATATTATTCATTTTATTGTGACCCACCACATTTAAGGTGTCACATGGTCTCTTCATATACTACATCATTGCTGTTGTTATTATTATTATTTTAGTATCATCAACTTTTTTTTATTAATCGTTCCTTCTCTGCTAATGGGTAACTCGTGCAGACAATCTACAGTATTTGAAGAAAAAGAAAGAACATAAATAAGCAACCAGGTACCACTGTTTGAGCTCCACGGTGCTAAAATTTTACATTACAGAACAATTCCAGATTCTAAATCATAGGCCCTATACTTTAACAGCATTAAAAGAAAACACCAGCTGTGACTAGTGCGAAGCTGTAGCAATAAGAAACTTCTGCTATATGGTGTTCCCTTTAATAATTGCTATGGCCTGAATGTGTTCCTCAAAATTTAAGAAGTCCTAGCCCCCAGAAATGTTGGTGTTAGAAGGTAGGGCTTTTGGGCAAGCCCCTCGAGTCCCCTCCCACTGTGGGAGCTGTTCTGTCTTCTCAATAAATCTTGCTTTTTAAAAAAAGAAGAAGGTAGAGCTTTTGGGTGGAGATTAGATTCAATTGGGAATAGTGTCCTTATAAAAGGGGCCCATAGAAGTTTGTTTGCCCTTTCCACCACATGAGGACACAGTAAGAAGGAGCCATATGTAAGGAATTAGCTCTCACCAGATGCCGAATTTGCTGGGACATTCGACCTTGAACTTGTCAGCCTCCAGAACTGTGAGAAATACGTTTCTGTTATGTATAAGCTGTCCAGTATGTGATATTTTGTTATAGAAGCACAAATTAACTAAGACAGTAGTGAATCACCTAGAAAAGCTACATCCCTTACCCCACGAGAGAAGAAAATTTCACAGGGTACTTGAAAGAAACTCTTCTCTTCCTTTAGGATACATTGCATACTGATAATACTGAGATCAAGCAGGAATAAATATATAAATCCATTACAATACTAAAAAATTGGCCATAGACCTACATTTATCATTTTTAAAAATTCATGGAGGATTAGGAAGATGGTCAGCGTATAACCATATTGTCTCTCATAAAAATATTTTTAATGTAACTGGAAATCGGCTGAGCAAATTAACACAAAATCTCTATGTCAAAAAGAAAAGCTGTATAGATCATGTAGTGAAAGCTATTCTTTAAAAACAGAAAACATTTCAGACAAATGTGATATTATTCTTTGACATTATAGGTTTAGAAGATAAAGACAAGCATGCCTTCCCCTTCTCCCCACTTCCCCTTCCTTCCTTCCTTCCTTCCTTCCTTCCTTCCTTCCTTCCTTCCTTCATCCTCCAACAGACATATACAAAGGGACAACAATGTGCCAGGAAATGTGCAAAGAACAGTCCCTGCCCTAAGATCACATAATCTAATGACCAAGGCAAACAAATAAGCAACCTCATTACAATAAGATAGGTGTCTTAATAGACATCAAAGTTGTGTGTGTACCAAAAGTCAGAACGCAGTAGCTGCGCCTAGATAGAAGTCTCCCTTGATGTTACTTGAATGATATAGTCATCAATATGCCAAAAAGAATTTCTAAGAACATGTAGCTACAACACATAGGAGAAAAGGAGTGCTACAGACATTAATCTTGATACAGAGCAGTTGAAATGTTTTTGCATGACACTCACAAAGGACCAAACAGGATGTTCAGTAATACTATAGCCAACTATGTCAAAAACTCGTTCAAGGTAGGACCTGACTTCTGCCTCTTTTTATGGGTATAATGATCAGAATAAACATAAAGTAGGAACCTAATACATACTAATTGTACACCCAAAGCCAGATGAACATGCAGAGTATTTTCACAGATAAAGAGAGAAAATGCCAGTGAGCTTCGTAAATTGAAAATATCAACAGAAAATAAATGGAGATGGGGGCAACGCTTTGCCTTTAAATTTGAACGACCTGTGTTCAGATTCTAGTTCAGTCACCAAGTAAGCTCCATGGCCCTCAGCTGGTTCTAACCTATTTGACGCTCCACTACCTGGGCATAAAATGAGGATACTGATACTGATCCCTTGGGCCCTTGGATCACCAAGAAATAAATGAACTAACAAATAGGAAGCTTCTTACCTCAGGGCATGGCATAATGTAGAGTACTCAATAAATGTTAGCCTCAGGCCCTTACTATATACGTAGAAAAAGGAAGATTTCCAGAAACCTTAAAACACCTCAAAGATTCTCCTCATCAATTTCCCTCTAAGACATTCTTAACTATGGAAAACCTCTCTCACCAAATGGTTTCATCTTCCTGGGGAGTAGCACAGGACAAAGTGGCCTCAGTGTCTGGCATAAACTTCACCCATTTGTTTATTTAACATGTATTAAATATCTACCACGTGCCATGGTTTAGGATTCAAGCCAGTGTCTTTTAAATCTGTGTCCAAGTTTCTCATGATCAGACACTTCTCAAAGGATGACATACAAGCAGCCAACAAACACACGAAAAAATGCCCAGCCTCACAATCAGAGAAATGCAAGTCAAAACTACAATGATACCACCCAACACCAATAGGCTGTCATTGTTAAGGCAAAAAAACAGCAGGTGCTAGTGCAACTGCGGAGGAAAGGGGACACTTCTACACTGTTAATAGGAATACAAGCTAGTTCAACCTCTGTGGAAAACAATGTGGCGATTTCTCAAAGAATTAAACATTGTGCTTCCATATGACCCAGCAATCTCTCTCCTGGAAATATACCCAGAGGGAACATAAATTTCTCTACCAAAAATACACATGCATGTTTTCTGCAGCACTATTCACAATAGTAAAAACATGGAACCAATCCAGATGCCCACTGAAAGTGGACTGGATGAAAAAAAAAAGGGTACATATACATGATGGAATATTATGCAGCCATAAAGAACAAAATCATGGCCTTTGCAGTAACTTGTGTGTGACTGAAGACCATCATGCTAAGTGAACTATCACAAAAACATGAATATTGCATGTTCTCGCTCACAAGTGGGCCCTGATCACTGGTCACACTTGCACAAGGGTGGGATCAGCAGACACAGGACACTGTTAGGGGAGGAAGGGGGACACATGGAAACATACCGGGTACCTGGTCCACTATAGGGGCGAGAGGGTCCACTAGAAGCCCAAACTTCACCCGCGTGCAACCTACTTATGTGGTAAACCCCTACTTGTAGCCCACAACTCAAATAAAGTAAATACAGTAAAATGATTTTTTAGAAACTCTGTCCAACTTTCTGACCCAAAGGATGATAAGTATCCAACAATCTCTAAATTTGGAAATTCACCACTTTCTTTAACAACTCTCAGTCTTTGGGCAGATTTAAATATTATTTACTATAGAGGAAAACAGGGAGAAGAGTTTTGAGGGAGTAGGAAAGGAATTCGAAGCGAGATGTTTTGAGTTTGAGAGTCCTTGGAGATATCCAAATGGAGAGACCTAATATGCTGGGTGAAAAGAGGACTGGAGAGGTCTTGCCAGCAACCTCAGATTTGGAAATCATTGACACATAGGCAATAGCTAAGCAGTAAGAATAGATGTGATCAGCAAGCAAATATGAATATGTTGGTAACAGAAACACACCAAGGACAGAGGGGTGAGGAACACTGATATTTCAAGGAAAGGCTGAGGAAGAGGAACCAGCAAGGAGGCTCTAAGGAAATAATCACAGAAATAGGAGAGAACCACAAATACTGTCTTATAAGTCTATGGGGGGAGGAGAGTTGAGTTGGAAAGGGAGTGGCCACTAGATCCAACGTCAGAGATATCAAATAAAACAAAGGCTAAACAAAATTAACTAGATAAAGAATTTAAGTTACCCACAAATAAGTTCAAAGAAAAGCAATTTAATAAAGACTGTGACTAATGTTGAATGCCCTCAAAATAATGCTCTCCTGGGAACTTCCCAGTTGCATATGAACACTCCAAGGGTTAAAACTTTGCCACTTTCTAAAACTCTTAATCTTTGGATAGCTCTAAATACTATAAAATTTTTTCTCATTTTGAGTGAAATGCTTTCTTCTCGTCTATCTGTTCTCTGATACAATGCTGTTTTCCAAACATTTGAAGATAATTTTTCTAATATAGCAGTCATCCTACTTTGCAAATATCTTTGTGTGTGTGTATACACACGCACACCCACCCACACACACACACACACACACACACACATATATAACACACACATGGACATATATTATTGATTATAAACTCCAAGAGAGTAAGGACACTCTCTGCTTTACTTACTAAGTACCCACAGCACATAGCACAGTGCCTGAAACCTAGCAGACGCTCCATGAACAACGATTGAATAAATGAGTGTATTGACAAGCAGAGTTTTCAACTCTAGAATAAATTATTGGAGAAAAAATGTAGCATTCCTTTTTCTATGGATTTTTTTTCTTAATTGGATCAATGGTCATGGAACTTCTAAGTCAGTGTAAGAAAGTAAGATAGATGGGGTGTCCTCTCAAACTTCCTTCCAGAACTTTTGATTCTCTGAAAAGCTGACAAAGATTACTGGGAAACCTGGATTCCAAACCCAGGTCTGCCAAGTCTATTTCTGTGACCATTCATAAGTTTGGCTACTTTTCTGAGCCTTGGGCCTCATTTATAAAGTGAAACTTTTAGGTCTATGTATATACTCCAAGATCTTTTCCTAGCTGAAAACTATAAGATTACGGGAAAAGGCAGTGCACATATTATAATAAAATGTGTAAAGGGAAATATTTGAAATGTCTACTCATTGTTCTGACTATATTATCATTTCTTCAAGCTTTACTTTTTCTAAAGTTATTGTGTATCTATAATAAACTTCTCTTATGCCATATTTTTACTTTACCATATCTCAATTATTTGAAATAAAACTGCTGTATCCTCTCCAACAGATTGGTTCCTCTAATGGTATTTCATTGTCATTTTTTATGACTTTTAATCTTACCTTTCACAAGAATCTTACCTTACTCTTAGCCCCAATTAGAAAGTTGTATTGCTGTTTATAATTTTAGAGCACAATTCATAGTGATACTTAACTTATTGATAATTAAGACAAATTATCACCAATTACTATTCCATTTCATAAGCAAAAATTCTAATTCAGGCCAAGAAAGTAAATTAAGCATGCAAAGAATACATGATACACACATATTCTAAAAAAATTACAAAGAGACTTTCATGATACCTCTCATCTTGAAAATAGATTCGATATGTCCCTATCTTTTCCAACAGTCAGTTCTAAAGACAGTCAAAAGAAAATACAAAGAAGCTGTAATACACTACTCCCTTTTTGATGTTGTCATCATATTAAAAAATAACCATAACCTTCAACAATAGAAAACAACTATTCATATCACCATACATTGTCAGCTCCCTGCACTGTCATATTATTGGAAAAAAATCTATTTGGAGATTTATTTTCTCTTTTACTCTGTCATTTGTTACAAATAAAATTAATTTTTAAAAAAAGATTTACTTGGAAAGGAATATCTGAGTTCTTCCAATATAATTGATGTTTTCATGAAGCTTTGTCATTAATCAGAAAATTAAAAGATTGCATTGTTCAATACTCACCAAGCATTTAGCATCTAATTAGTCTTACACTGATGTTCTACAAAAGCAATGGAGTTCTGCAGCCAGGGCTTCTAGATATCTGCAGCCAGGGCTTCTGGATAGCCTGTTCCTACCCCACTCCCAAGAAACTCACTTCCGACACAGCAAAGAGCCCAAAAGAGATTTTTGGAAGATAAATGTAATAGAACATTTCAGTCTGAATTTAAATTCCAGAAAAAGACATACTTTGGCTCACATTTGTTTAGGGGTTGGAGCTTTTTTTTTTTTAATTCAAAAGAATAAATAATTATATGACATGAATTTTTCCAGTTTTCTTGAATGCTAGTTCTTTATCTCATTACTTAACAAATCTTTTCATCAAATGAAATTGGAGAATCATAGAGAGACATTTATGAGAAATCTGAGACATATTCAAAACATGATTGTGCATCAATAACAAAATATAACATGCTAGAGAGGATGTGACAAAAGGGAACACTTCTACACTGTTGGTGGGAGTGTAAACTAGTACAGCCTCTGTGAAAAACAGTGTGGTGATTCCTAAAAGTTTTAAAAATTGATCTTCCATATGACTCTGCAATCCCCCTACAGGGAATATACCCCGAAGAACTGAAATCACTCTATGTAAAAGATACCTGCACACATATGTTTATCGTAGCCTTGTTCACAATAGCAAGAACATGGAACCAACCGTGCTGCCCATCAAAAGAGGACTGGATAAAAAAATGTGGTACATATACATAATGGAATATTACATAGCCATAAAGAAGAACAAAAATCATGAACTTTGCAGCAACCTGGATGGAATTAGAGTCTATAATACTGAATGTTCTTTCATAGAAACAAAGAACCGAGTATCACATGTTCTCACCATAAGTGGACTATGAACAACTACCATAATACTATAAAAAAAGGATTGATAGTAGTTGGAAACAGTGGTGGGATGGGCAGGTAGGAATGACAGTAGTCGAAATCTGACTGGGGACGGGGAGGGCACACCTCATCAACAGGGGTAGCTGAACAATGAATGTTTGTATAACCAACCCTGAACTGTACACCACAATTTGAAAATAAAAAAATTTAAAATAAAAAAAAACATGATGTGGATGTTATAGTGTATTTTTTTTTTTTTTGAGTCAGGCTCTTACTCTGTCACCAAGGCTGGAGTGCAATGGCACACTCAAGCCACTGCAACCTTCACCTGCTGGGCTCAGGTGATCCTTCTGCCTCAGCCTTCCAAGTAGCTGGAACTACAGACACACGCCACCATGTCCAGCTAATTGTAGAGACAAGGTCTTGTCAAGTTGCCCAGGCTGGTCTTGAACCCCTAGGCTCAGGAAATCCTCTCACCTCTGCCTCCCGGAGTGCTGGGATTACAGGCGTGAGCCACCATGCCCAGCTTATAGTATAATTTTACTGATACAAGTCTAAACTTGAAAAAAAATAGGTCCTACTTAGTGACATTTATAGGAAATCTGAGACATATTTAAAACATGATTGTGCATCAATAACAAAAAGTAAGGCTAGAGAGGATCTGGCAGAAAGGGAACACTTCTACACTGTTGGTGGAAGTGTAAACTAGTACAGCCTCTGTGGAAAACAGTGTGGCGATTCCTAAAAGTTCTAAAAATTGATCTTCCATATGATCTGGCAATCCCCTACTGGGAATATACCCAGAAGAACTGAAATCACTCTATAAAAAAGATTTGAACCAAGACCATTCTCTAACCAGCATTCTCTTAAACAAAATGAGTAATTCTCCAATGAGTAAGACTGATATGCAGCAATGTATGGTTAAAACTCAGCTCTGAAGGCAGAATGTGCAATTCAAGATTCAGCTCTGCTTCTTACAAGCTGTGTGGCCTTGGTCAAGCTGCTTACTTACAAAACAGGAACTGCAGTAGCACCTAATTCTGGAATGACCATGTGGAACAAAAGAGACCACTCATATCAAGTATTTAACACAGTGCCTGGCTCACTGTAACTGGTTGGGCTTTTATATTTTTTGGGCTGGGCTCGGTGGCTCAGCCTGCCATCCCAGTGTTTTGGGAGGCCAAGACGAATGGATTGCTTGAACGTGCGGGTTTGAGACCACCTCGGGCAACTTGGCAAGACCTCATCTCTACCAAATAAATAAAAATTAGCCAAGTGTGGTATTGTGTGCCTGTAGTTCTGGCTACCTGGGAGATTGAGGCAGAAGGATCACTGGAGCCCAGCAGGTTAATGCTGGAGTGGCTGTGAGCACACTACTGCACTACAGCCTGGGTCACAGAGTGAGACTCTAACGTGAAAAAAAAAATTTTTTTTAATGTTTCCAGATCTCCATAGAGATCAAGACCATAAGAAGACATACGACCAGCCAACAGGCACATGAAAAATGTTCAGCCTCATTAGTCATCAAGGAGATGCAAATTAAAACTACACTGAGATACCACCTAACTCCAATCAGAATGGCCATCATCAATAACTCAAAAAATAACAGATGCTGGAGAGGACGTGGCGAAAAGGGAACACTTCTACACTGTTGGTGGGAGTGTAAACTAGTACAGCCTCTGTGGAAATCAGTGTGGTGATTCATAAGACTCCTAAAAATTGACCTTCCATATGATCCTGCAACCCGTCTCCTTGGAATATACCCAGAAGAACTCAGGTCACTCTATAAAAAGATACCTGCACACGTATGTTTATCGCAGCGTTGTTCACAATAGCAAGAACATGGAACCAACCATGCTGCCCAACAAAAGAGGACTGGATTAAAAAAATGTGATCCATATATACAATGGAATATTACTCAGCCATAAAGAAGAACAAAATCAGGAACTTCGCTGCAACATGGATGGAATTAGAGCTTATAATACTGAGTGATCTCTCACAGAAACAGAGATAAGTATCACATGTTCTCATTCATAAGTGAACCTTGAACAACTACTGTATTACTGTAAAAAGGGGATTGAAATTAGCGGGAAACTGCGGGGAGGGGGTGGGGGTGGGTAGCTGGGATTGACAGTAGTCGATATCCACCTGGGGAAGGGGAAGCACACCTCATCAATAAGGGTACCTGCACAATGAACATTTGTATATCTAACCCTGAATTGTACCCCACAATTTCAAAATAAAAATTAAAAGAGAAAAAAAAAAGACCATAGGGGGAACATGGTCATCCTCTCACAGTGTTTCTGTCCTCAACAATGATGCACAGCCTCAGTGCACAGTGACATTCAAGGGGTGATGGGGAGCGAAATAGAAATAGAGGACTCTGGGCATGCCCCCCACTTCCCTCCATGGCCCTCTCTTCCTGCTACCATCAGCTCCTCTAGGTCACACATCATTGCTAGAAACATGGACTCCATGGTTTGTGAGGCCAAGTCCTTGCAAGCTGGGCAGAGATGCAGGAAGAGAGCAATAGAGAGAAAGGTGACTTTCTGCTGCCATTTTAAAAAGCCGAGATTCTTTTATACACGTTATAAAAGAACCCAGGGTTCACTCCTTGGTGTTTTTAAAACACTCTCCTTAGGAGAGCTCGTCCATTCAGGTGGTTTCAACAGCTACTTGTACACTGATGACTCCCAAACCTGTATCTTTAAGCCATAATTCTGTTGGGAACGCCAAGCTCAAATTTACCTCTACTCACTTACATTTCCCCTTAGGTATCCCAGTGTACCTCAAATTCAAAATGCCCTAAAATTAAACAAGTTCTCTCTTCATCTAGGTAGACTACAGTAGCTTTGAGGCACTCACTCTAAAACCACCACCAGTCACCTAAGCCAGAACCCGTTCTTGACAGTTTTCTCTGTCCCTCCACATATTCAGTCTCCAAGACTGGTTAGTTTCATCTCCTACCTCTACATTGTCCCTTCTCTTCCTTCTTTCTTTTGCCTCTTTTCTTCAAATGTTTGCCAGTTCTCACCAACATGACTGACATAGCTCTCTAGCTGGTCTCCTTGGCTTCCTGTTCTGAGCCCCATGGAGTCTACATTCTACACAATCACCAAAAGAACTTCTAAAAATCAAAGAAGGGTGAGTCTTAAGAGAGAGCACGCTGGAGCTGTGCTAAAAGCCTGACAGCAATATAACAGGACACTTGTTTATGTTACAATTTCACTTAGAGTGGCTACTAAAGTAGACAAAAAGAAACTAGGAAACACAGGTTTCCTTTGATGTGACAGAAAGAGATACTGTCAAGAACTGGACCTGACATTTTACCCCACTGCAAACTCACAAGTCAGCCTACCATATACCACAGACACTGGCAAAAGACACAAGACTCCTGGGTCAGAGACAGAGGAGTTTATTATTCATTGCAAGGCAAACAGCATGAATATCACATTTATCACATTTGAGTCAATTTCCTTCTCCCCAAGTCCCACAGAGGTGACACAAAGGAGCCCAGGTGAGTGCTGCATATAGAATCCCTGGCACTTAGGGACCCCAAATATTTTATAATGGGCTATAAGCAGATCTGCCCTTTGCCTTGAAGGGAGAGATGATTTTTTCTTATGCTGGACAGTAAGCAAGTCTGCCCTGTGATCCAGAGGGAGACATTATCTTCCAAGACTGGTCATTTTTTAAGCATCCTTGAAAAGATATTATAGAACAAAATGGTAGTTATTGTTCTGAAAGACCCAGGGAGAAACAGATAGGCTTTGAATTCAAATTAGCCTTTGGCATTAACTATTTGTAAGATTTTCACCTTTCTATATCAGAGTTTCCTGACCAGAAATTGAGGTCAGCACTCATCCCTAGCTCACAGTCATTTTACAATATCAAATAAAAACATTTGTATAAATGAGTTTTATAAACAATATAGCACTATGCAAATACAGGTATTACTTATGCTTCTTCAACAAACTTTGTTGTTTCTTATGGCAATAAAAGAGGAAAATAACTTAGAATTTTAGACTTAAAAAATACACATCAACTAATAGAACACTCATTAAATATCTTAGTAAAAGTTTGACTTGGGTGGTATAAAGTGAAGAATAAGACACATTCCTCGACCTCAAGAATTTCCCAGTCTAGGGAGGAAGCAAACAGAAAGGATAGTGACCAAGATATGTTCAAGGGACAGAACAGAAACACAGAAGCACATAGTCATCATCGATTTATAGAGCTTGGAAGAATCAAAATAAATCATTAAATCCAACCCTCTCGTTTGCCATCAAGAAAACTGGTGGTCAAAATATTCAGTAAGTATTTCACATGCTGACAACGATCTGTGGAAGGGTAAAAACTAGAACTGATTTTGTTTTACTTTTAGTTTGATAAAAAGCCTTGAAAGAAATTTCTTGTTCCTGGATAGTTTTGCAAGATCGACGGGGAGTCTGGTACACATTTTTCTCTCCTCTATAGCCTGACTTCAATTCCTTGCCATTTTACCTCTGTTTCCCAAGAGTTACAATAAATATGCCCTTTGTCTAACTTCTTACCTCTCTCAGAGGGCAAGAATGTCCTCTTTTCGTTGTACAGAAATACCATTTAGAACAAACTTCCCTTCTGACCTCTATTTTCTCCCTTGCTTTCACTCCATCTGGCTCCCTCCCCAGTACCCCTTCCCCCTCATATCTTATTAAATGCTAACCCTGCCACCTTCTCAATCCTTGACTGCCAGTTACTCAGTCTTCTTTCTTTCCTCAGTTCACTCCAGTCTGCCATACCATCTGCCCGGTGAACCTAAAGCAGATTTCACAAAATGCAGAGCTACAAAACCTTTAAGTTCAACTTAAAGACAGGATGTCATCAGCTGCAAGGAAAAGATAGGACAGTAGGAAAGGAAAGCCACCAGTTACCCAATTTTTCTAGTAGTGTAACAGGGAATCTGCTCGAAGGTAAAAATTCAACAATATGCAGTCAGTTTCTTTTTAATTCCATTTATTGATTTTGAAAATCTTTCAGTACTCTACAGTACCAGAATTTTTTCACTAATCTCATATTCAGGATTGAGGTGGGGGCAAAGAATAAATATGCCTTTTTTCAGTAAGTCCTACAGTAGCAGTTGCTCAATAATCTTAGCTCTTAATTACACAAGTCTGAGTGTTGCTGGACAATACAAGGAAAAATCAGGTCCATTCAACGGAAAGTCTGTCTTCAGAATCATTAAAGAGTCCCTAAAATATGTATTATACTTCAAAGGATGAAGACATCATATTCAGGGAGTTTGAGCAAGTCTTTAAGAGTATGGAAATGCAAATATATATAGTTATATTGCAATATTTTTTTAAATGCAGAGCAAAAATATTCAACTTTAAGTTTTTATAATCTAATGAATTGACCTTTCTTAGGTTTCACTAAACACATGGATTTTCTTAATAACCAAATATAGTCAAAGTTTTAATTTGGTAATCTTCTATGGCAAGAAGCATTTAAAAGCATTTACTTAGTCTAGAATGACAAAAATAAAAATCAATAAATATTTGAATGCATATTATCTGTACTAAATTGCATTTAGTATTAGAATAGTAAGAATTTTCAATATCATTGAAGTCAAGCACAATAATATAACAGTCAATAGTGTTTCTGAAAGTAAAAGAAAAAGCAAATCCAGTTCATGATAAATTATGAAAATGGTAATTATGTAGACAAGAATAAATGGCTTTAAACTCCCTAATGAATGAGTCAAATTACTGACAAGAGCAATCAAAATATATTCCATATGTGATTAACAACACTTAAATTTGACACTGACAAATATTATTTAATTTATACCAATGCAACAGTAGAATCAAAAGCATATGTAGCCTCTAAACTCATTACAATAAATTGTGGAAAGAATGGAAATTTCAGTCAGCATACTTATTTTTTTCCTTGACCTTTTGCTTAGAATGTATTTTTAAATTCAGGTCACAGAGGGAAAGTTTAGGTCAGAATAAATGGCATCTCTCTCTCTCCTCTCTCTCTCTCTCTCTCTCACTCTCACACACACACACACACACACACACACACACATGCCATTAGAATAAATGACAATTCTTCAAAGAATACTTCCTCACACACTGAAGACACATACAAAAAACACAACCTATCAACATGTAACTAACTATTCTATAGAGTAGAAACTTCTAAACACTTAGAAGAAAAAAATGAGTAAGATTTAATAGCATGACTATTACAAACTATATTAATCATACAACTTGGAAGAAAACAAATTGCTTCACTCCCTCCGACTGACATGTCTAAATCTAATCTTTAATTAATATACCAGAAAAAAGAAACATAAGAACTTCCAGAGCACTGATAAAACTATGACAAAATAGTTTACCCAGAACACTGAGCTTATGACATGAACCCCAAGTTATACCACAGTAGAATGGAGACACACACCTGAGCTACGATGCCTTCTGACATTAGCAAAACTGGTTTATGGGGATAACATGAAGATAAGCGCAAACTTCCTAAATCATAAGAGATAGTCTTCAGTTCTGGAGAAACCACTTTTTTCAAAGTTATTCAAGATTAGCAGGGCTAAATTTTAAAAAAGAAGATAATTCACTTTAAAGTTCTAAGCCTGATAAACACACAAGAAAACCTCCATTTTATTTCAAGTTCATCTTCCCACTTACTCATAATAGCTACTCAAGTAGAACGAAATTCCAGACATTATGCCCAAAATTTTGACATCTAAGCCCTAAAAGGAAAGAGTTACTGTTGAAATGCCAAGAATGATTTAGAGAACTAAAATTAACCTTGTATTCTAGAATAGACCTATGTACAGTACAATGCCTTAGTTATGAAATAAACTTACTTTTCTTCAAACTAGAAAGCAAACCAAACCTGCATTAATGTATATAGAAGAGACAATTTCCAGTGAATGCTTTGGGGGGAAAATATATTCTCTAAATAGAAGACTAAAACACTAAGCAAAACACAAACTCTGTGCTCAGATGAAAGTCTATGAGAAAGGAGTTCATAGTCCACAGCCAGGTTTAAGCTGCTTACTTCAGGGAGAAACCCATCAAAGGGGTAAGGGTTGGAGGCAGAAGCAATGAAAGGCATCAAAATTGATGAGCTCAAAAACTATTTTGAGCAGTGGAAAAAGCGTCTCGATAGGTATACTGCATCCAACAGAGAGGTGACTGACGTTTAAATATGTAAGAATAAATACACAATTTTTTGTAAATAAAATCCAGGTTTTTTGGGTCCCCTTCATACCTTGTTCTGAATATATAAAATAAAATTCAGTGGTAAAAATGCTCTCTAAAGCTTTGCAACTCAAGCTGTAGTCCATGGGGAAACCGCATAAGATTCACCTGGGAGCTTGTTACAAATGCAGAATCTTGGACCCTATTCCAGAGCCTGCATCTTAGCAAAATTTCCCCAGGTGATGTGTGTGTGCACAGAAGTTTAAGAGGCACTAATCTAAGGAATAAGGCATTACGGAATTAAAGGGCCCTTTCCAAATATTTGGCATAAATTTAAACGTCTGCACTCCCAGTGCAATTCTTAAAGCCTTCAAGATACCATTCACTTCAAGACGAGTTTGGCAACAACTACACACCGAATCAGTAAGAAGAAATAAAACAAAACGCAGGGGTCATATTTAACCACTCATCATTAAGTTTCTCCAGCTGAGCTCTCTGCAGCCAGCCATCCTGGCTCCAGACCCCAGTGGGGTTGAAGGACTGTGGCTAGCAATGACAGAAGGGTCCTCACTAGCTGTCCTCATACACCCCTCTGTCAACAGTGACACACTCAGGGTCCTTAACCTGCATGTGGTCTGTATATACATACATCTGTGGACACACATAGTGTTTCAAATTTGAATTCACTGCCGTCATTTACAAATCTGGAATGTTCGCATGAACAAAATCTGCACATCTAAGCACTCTTTTACACATCAGAAAATCCAGCAACAGCAGACTCACATTCTAGCATGGCAACCACATGTTGGAGCCCAGGCTTGGCTGTCCCACTTAGACGTCGGCCAGAATCCTCACCACTCCCTATGGTTTCCCCAGCACTGTGCCAAGGCTGAGTGTCAGTCACCATTGGTCATCTTTCACTTGGTCTGCTTCACTCACCCACATCCCCAGCCTGACCCCTATGGGCATCTGAATTTGTGACCCCTTCCAGAGACTCAACAGTATATCATGCCACTGATCTCAAGTCACTCCATATGTGTAATTTGGGGAAAAGAGCTGCTTTGGTGTGACCTTTCGTTTGAGGACGGACCTCATGAGCTAGGCCCATAGTCATACCTCACCTCAACATACTGTAGTATTTTTCTTCACAATCCATTCCAACTCAGACGTTTTAGGTATTCGAATTATTTATTTTCAGACCTATACTTAACAGTTATAAATAAGAATTACTAGCAAGAGAAGATATTGCAAACACAAGGGGGGACCCCCCCAAAAATGGAATTATAACCCCTGTGCCCTGCCCTCCCTACTCACCCAATCTTGCCCTGAGCAACTTTTTTTGTTTGCTTCCCTGAATGAAAAAAGTCCTCAAAGGGAAATGTTTTGTCCATGTGGAAAGATGAAACAAAAAAATGGCAGAAGCACTAAAAGGCAGCAAAACTGATGAGTTCAGAAACTTTTTTGAGCAGTAGAAAAAGTACCTCAATAGGTGTATTGCATCAAACGGGGTGACTTAAGTTTAAACATGTAAGAATAAATACACAACTTTTAATAAATAAATTATGGGATTTGGGGGAGGCCTTCATACACTGTTGAACCATTCCTTCAGACTCATCTCAAAATTTCAAGTAATATACTGAAATGGTAAATACCATGAGGGCAGGTGTTTGTCTTTTTTGCTTACTAAGATACCCCAAGCACCTGGAGAGTGCTTACTACAGAAGGAATGTTTGTATCTTCCCAAAATTCACATGCTGAAGCCTCAATCTCCAATACTTGAAGGTGGGGCCCTTGGGAAGTAATCAGTCTTCAGAGTAAAGCCCTCATGAATGGGATTAGAGTCTCCTTTGAATGGAATTAGACTCTCATAAGGAGAGACAGGGAGGGATGACTTATCTCACCTTCCCACCCTCCCATTCCCCACCCCCCGTCTCTCTGCCAGGTGAGCATCTAGTGAGAAGGCAGCTGTCTACAAGCCAGGAAGATGGTCTTCGCCAGAAATATACGCTGGTGCCCTGATCTTGGACTTCCCAACCTCCAGAACTATGAGAAATAACTGTTAATTTTTTAAGTCACCCATTCTAGAGTATTTGTGTTGTAGCACCCTGAAGTAACTAAGACAGTGCCCGATAAATACTTATGGAATAAGTGAATGGACTTCCCAAGCATTACAAATTCTCAAAATCCATACAGATTTTGAATGAATGTACTTCATTTTCTTATGCTATATGAAGATCATTCATTTGCTAGCCTCGTTTTACGTGGGTGGATCAAACTAACTTTATTTCAGTGACTATGAAAACGAGCTGTAGCGCAGACATAGAACTCTAACAAGCCTGAGATCCATGGTCTATCACAACTTGTTTTGCAACAAAACAGCAACATTCCTACTAAGCAAGATTAGTAAACTGAACTTCAAGATTTAGTCTGATTCCATTTTATGTCCCTAGGACTAGAGTCTTTAGTCATCACTATAATCATCATTATCATCATCATCATCATCATCATCACCATTATCACCAACTCCATCTTACAAAGCTGGAGAACTCTTATAGGTTACACATTTTAGAAAAGCATAGGCCATTGCCTTACTAGACTCTGATGTGGCCATGTGATCTTTGAGCTATGGCGGTCACCATGTTTCCTGGCTTTGGCCCCCTTCCGTACCTTGGGGAAGTGAACCTCCTCTTTCTCTTTCTCTCTCTCTCTCTCTCTCTCTCTCTCTCTCTCTCTCTCTCTCTCTCTCTCCCTTTCTCTAATTTACTTTTTAAATAACCTATATTTTCCAATCTAAAAAAAGAGAAGAAAAGCATTTTAGGGCATTTACAGGTATACCAGAAACTACAGACTAAATTTTCCTTAACTTCCTAACCAAAAAATAAGCTCCTTAAGGTTGGAGTATGTCATGCTATATTATTGTACTTCCATGCCATGATACTTAGTGGGTCTGGACACATAAAACATACATTTTTAATTGTCTTGAAAATTCCATGGAAGAAGTATGTTGCTGATAAACTGAGGTACAGAAAATTATAGTTATTTTCTTGTGGTCACACAGTTATTTATTGTTAGAGCCATAAAGCGTCTCCCGAGCTCTCGCCACTACACCACATTGGTTTTATAATAGTCAATTTCTAATTTTATCTGCTAACCAAAATAGCCAGCTAATGAATATTAACCACTCGAAAAATAATTCAAGGAGCAAATATATATTCAAGCTGGGTGCTGTGGCTCTCACACCTGTAATCCCAGGACTTTAGGAGGCAGAGGCAAGAGGATTACCTGAGCCCAGGGGTTCAAGACCAGTCTGGGCCACTTGGCGAGATCTCATCTCTACAATAAATGGGGAAAAAAAAAGCCATACATGGTGGCAAGGCATCCGTGGTTCCAGCTACTTGGAAGGCTGAGGTGGAAGGATTGCCTGAGCCCAGCAGGTGGAGTCTGCAGTGGCTGTGAGCATGCCACCGCACTCCAGCCTGGGTGACAGAGTGAGACTCCAATGCAAAAAAGAGATAGATAGATAGATAGATAATAGACAGACAGATCTCCAAATAGAAAAGCCTAAATTCTGACTCAATTCTGAATGTATATGCATAAACATACCAATCATCAATCTAAGAGGGGTTTGTCATAATGTTAAATGAGTATATTAACAGGAAACAACTGTCATATCATATTCCAAAAACTAGACCTAAAAAAGAATTAGGTTAGAAATCTTCCTTGAACTTAAAGCTTCCCAAAATGGAGCCAGTTTTGTGGAGCATGAGATTTCAATGCCTCTCCACTCTCCCCGTGGCCTTTGGCTTGCCTCACTGAAATGGGGGTCATTTACCTCCTTTCTCTTCTGCACTGTACTCAGTTCAACTCAACTTTCTGAAGAAAAAACATAGAAAAGCAGGACCGGTAACTGTCATTGATTTGTCTGATAGCCATTTCTAAGAAGAAATTTTCTAAATAGTCCAGCATCAACAAATTTGAGTATGCCATTCACTCTGTGCCTACAACAAGGAAAAGCTAAATTAAGAATAAAATGGTAACAATAACCAGGCTATTTTACCTTAAATAAAATAGTGCTGGGTGGTGACCCCGTGAATTTTGAACTATCCATAAGTTAATACAGATTTTTTTTAATGTGTCTATGTTGTTTTTCTCAAATAATCTGAATGGTCATTTCTGAATTCATGACTGATCTTAGCAGTCACAAATTCACTTCATCAATATTTAAGGCTCTATTGTTTGAGTAGATCAAGTTTCAAGGCCCTGCAAGGTCTGTCCTCTCGAAGAAAACATTTTAACCATGTCTTTGTGTTTGATCAGTAGGTCGAAGATCCCTATGATCATGTGACAACACAAAGAGCACCTGGTCCACTACCAGGGGGAGTGAGACCAGTTGGAAGCCCAAACTTTACCTGCATGCACCCTACTTATGTAGTTAATCCTCACTTGTACTCCACATCTCTACAACAAAATTTAAAAAAAAAAGATTCCTGTGAACACAAAACGCTTTTTTTAATTGCCTGTCTTTGCTTACTCAAACTCACAAATGGGAAGACTATGAAGCCAGGAAAAAAGCAAACTGGAAAAAATAACATACCTTGCTTTCCTGCCATGGATGTTCTTTCTTTATAATCCAGCAGGCATATGATGGATGTTAGGAAATGAGAATATTAGAAGAGAACAAGCACGTTTCCTTCTTGAATGTTTAAGTATGATTCTCATTGGAATCTCCAAGAAGGATGTTTTAAAAAGAAAGAGGAAAAACTTAGCCCTGAATCAAATAAAAACACAGCAGAGTTTTCAGATACAGATAAAAATTATGAATAATCAGTTTTATGCACCAAAAGAATCTGTCACCTCATGGCCCAGGTCATTCTGATTTGAAAGCTTTAATTCCCAAGGACAAACACACCTTTCCAAAAATCTTCTCTTCTTGTGCTGACTATAATTTATTTCCATATATTTGTTTATAAAGAACTGCATAAGCCACCGAAGAAAGCCAAAGTGTTGTTCTGTATTGTTAAACTCAACAGAAAGCCCCATATGCAACGACAGGCAGCCATAGGCAATTAACACTGCAAATTGAAAGGTTTAGAATCTTTGCATGACCTTTAAAGGGCAACACAGTTGTCCATTCACCTGCATCCAATTATACAGCAACTAGTTCATAGCAGCTAAAGAAAACCCATAAAAATATAAAAATGGTTAGTAAAACAAACCTTGCATTCATCAAAAGCTACTTTCAACTTTCCCAGGCTTTATGTGGAGAGTTAGTTTACCCCATGCAAGGAAATGTGTTTGGTTGGTTGTCTTCATTTTATCAAAGTACTGAATTTTCAGCCTATCACCATAATTGCTGAAATGCAACATTATCACACGATTGAATCTCTCTGCAAGGAGTTTCCAAAATCTATCGTATAGAGCCACAGTATAAAGGAAGCAATATAAATATAAATTTAATTGAATGACTATATTTGTGCTATTGCCTGGGAAAGAGGAGTTGTACCTTTACTAACTAGCCACTCAGGGGAAATCATAAAACAATCACAGCTACCCTGAAGTAACTTAGGAGATTCAAGGAAGTGATTAAAAGAGCTTTATTGAATATAAACCTATAAGCTCTGATTCCTTAGTAATGTATCTCATGTCCCATATGGACCACTATGAACAAACAAAATATTCTCCTTGTAGTTTATATATTTAATTTTCATCTGATTGTCAAGAAAACTAGAAATCTTATATTTTCTGATGGCAATACCAATCAATTGCCTATTCCACCGACTAGCTTGCCTATCATTACAACACAGATAAAATCCAACATATCCATATGATATACACATTAAACGTAGGTGGGTTTTAGAAATCTAACATATATTTAGAGTATAAAATTGATATATTTCTGGAAATTTTGTAGATACCATTTGTAAACCAGAATATTATGCTCCATCATGATGCAAGGCCTGTGTTTTGACTGTGTGGGTGCATATTTAATAAAGACAGCATACAGATATATTCAGTATTTAAAATGTGTCAAAATTCCCAGTTGTAGTGTCAGTAAACACACTCCAAAGGGTCCCTGCAGAGGGGAATAAAGTGATTTCTTTTGCATTTGTTACCTAGCAAATGAAAATATGTCCAAAAGAAAACTGAAGAGAAAAATATAATATATGCAACAGTGGCTCAAACAGTAAAATTCAATTATAAATGACCTTGTTAAACTACGGATATAGTTGTATTTCAGGTACAATCATGTAAAATGGTGAAAAACTATCTACCTAAAAATGTAGACTTCTTTACAAAGTTGGTCCTATCCCCCATAATACAAAATCAGTATTTTACATGAGTATCATTTAAAACATATGAATGTATGCATGGACATATATATGTATAGATACAGAGATTTATAGATAGATATTGCAGAAAAAGACTACTTTCACATTCCAATAAGCATTCTAACCATTCTTCTTAAAATTTCTGTAAGAATAAGACGAGAAGAGTTAGTTTTCCTTCATTGACAATGACACTGAAATCACCACCCTGAATGAATAAAATCAGACCTTCCCAAAATTACCCAATAAGACAGAGGCCAATGACAACTAAAAAAAAAGAAACTAACTTCTAGGTCTCAGTTTGCTAGGCTCACTTGTCTGTCTCCTGTTTCAGACTATGCTCCAAACCTAAAGTAAAACTCTTGTTCTGAAAAAACTAACGCCAACTCAATGTGGAATTATCAGTGTGCTCAAAGTAGTTCAAAATAAAGTTACCCAAGGAATTTTCCAACAAAATGGTCAAATTCACCATATTGCATGGCATTTCAAAATCAGCGGCCTAAAAGCACGGTGTATCATGTGAAATACTGAACAAACACATGGCCAGATTGGAGGTTGATTCAGCTGGCTTGGCCTTGGTGTCTAGCAGTAGTCTGTGCTAATGTGTTTCTTCTCTTTGTTTTGATGGGACTCTACTAATAACAGGTTGATGAATTGCATCTGTAAATGTCAGGCATAGATCAAAGGGGACTATGCTGGATGCTTATTTCACTTCAACATGTGATTTTTTTTTTTGAACCAGGAAAATAAAACTGCACTGTCCAGGAAAGTTCCTTCTTTTTACTTGAATCCTCAATGAACAAAACAGCTGCAGAATAATGTGACTTAATGAGGCATCCCTAATAAAATACTGCAGAAGTAAATGCAGGGGACACTGAACTGTTTGCACTCAGGTTGCTTCATCTTTTCAAATATATTAGAACTAACTGATGACACTTGGGACCATTCCTCGTCCGGGACACACACTAGAGAGTTCATCAGGAAATGTTCATCAGTGTGCAGCTACAGCTGAACTTGTGCACAACCTGACAGTACCTTTTCCTAGGAACCAAGGTAAGAAATGCCTGTGAAATACAAAGGATGACACATCTTACCCTTTCTGTATGGGGTAATCCATCATCTGCAGTTAATGATAAATCAACCCTAAAATGTACATTTTAACACCAAAATACATTTTTAAATCATCAACCAAATACTATACTAAGGGTCTTGGACCCAGGACTACATTTGCTGACATGATATAAAATAATTTTTATAAGATTTTCTGTCATCCCTTAAGTTTCATCATTTTATACATTTTTTTTAAAAAGGAAAAGTGGCCATGTCTAAAAACGGATCATTCTACAGCCATGTCATCACATTTTAAAACTTGGTGGTTAGTAAATATTATATTACAGTCTGTAAGCAATATGCATCTATTCTGATACAGATCCATGGGCATCTCAATGACTCTTCATTCCCCAATTTGTCATTGTTTAAATAGCTAATATTGTAACAATCCAAACACCACACATACTCAGAAACCTTCTAGCATAACTTGTAGCATCACATAGGTATTTGCTTTAATGTTAAGATTTTGGGGTTCTTTCATAAGAGACACATATCATAGTACTACACATAAATATAAATTCGAGCATCCTGAATTACTAAATGTTTTAAAAGCAAGAAAAGAATCAAGATTTTAATCCCCAAAAATGACTAATTTTAATGAAGCAATACACTAAAACTGTGTTTGCCTCCTGAAAGATTCCCGGCGCCTAAGAATTCAGTTGGTAAGGACATTGCCATCACAGTCTTATATGCTATCTATATATAATACAACCCAATTGTTTTCCATAAAATTAGGAAAATGAAAATAAAATAAGCTCCAGCGTGGTCACTGATGGCCTTTAAGGGGTTACTGGTGGCTTTAAAAATTAGGATTCTGAAAAGGTCAGTCCAAACTATTGACTCAGGATGAGATCCAGAACAGAACACAGTAGTGAAAGGAACACATTAAACATGTCTGATCTTTTATGTAAAATATAGGACGCTAGGTGCCAATTTTGCAATTGCCAATAATTCACCAGTCTGAGAGTCCTGTGCAAACATGGGAAGGCTGGAGTAAATAAAAACAATCTTACTGCTCTGGTACCTTTGGAAGTGTTTTTAATCTCCTTTGCTCGTTATTTTGGTTTAGCACTTTGCACAGAAATCTGAAATTAATTACTCGTTTATCTTAACTTATATTGCCTAATAGAGCAGTTTTAGAGTGTTAATTGATAACAGTCTGAATGTTGATGTCTAAAACAATCTAGCTGAGAAGACAGAGACCAGATAATTATCATCCAGTCAATAGTCATTGAAATTCATCCAGTCCTGAGTGAAGGACCCTCGGATACTAAGTGTTCTGGGGGGCACTTCAGAGCAAAGACTGCATCCGGGTTTAGACTTTTTGGTGGGTCTCTCCTCCACACGAACACTTTGAAAAAAATTCAAGAGGGGATAATTTCACACTTACAAAACGAGGGTATTTTTCTTTTTTTATTGCCATAAGCCACACGCACCCGGCACAAGGTGGAGAGAGGCTGGCCGCTGTAGGAACATAACCACACATTTGAATCCAAACGCTTCAGGGGATTGTTTCACACTCGCTCGGGACGTGGAATACCGAGCAGGTAGGCGCCGCGTCCACGCAGGGTTCGGCGAGCGCTTGGGGTCGGTCTTTTCAGGCGCAGACCGGAGAGCTCAGCCTGCAGCTCTGGCAGCAGTGGGGCGACGGACCTCAAAGTTTCCTTGGCAGGAAATCGGTCGCTAAGGAAAACACCTCTTGGTGGGTGCCCGGCCTTTGGGAATGGGGGGGAGGGCGCGGCGCAGTTGGCCAGATAACCATGCGAGATTGGGGCGACAGCTCTCCGACAGGAAATGCAACACCGTTAGTTTCCCGAAGCTATTCGTATTCTGAGCCATGGTTAAGAAAGGATCCCTTCCTGAAGCTCCCTCGAGTAGCCTTTGAAAAAGCTGTGCTTCACTCCGTTCTAGAGCGGCCCTTCCCAAGTCTAGAACAACCCTGAAACCGACGGGGCTCGGCAACTTATCCCCATGATTCTTTATGACAACAGTTAGAGCTGGAGACATCAACAGTCTCCCCGAAACGCCCACCCTCTGCAGACAGGCCTGAGAATCAACTAATCAGAAGTGGACAGAAAGTAGGGATTTCAGAAAGGGAACCGGACACGGCCCACCCTTCCCGCCCGGACCGCGATCCTCAACTCCTTTCCGAGGAGTCCCACACGGTTCCCAGGCAGGATGGGTCCGGGGGAGAGGGGTGAGGAATCGAATTAAAACTCACTTGCATCCCCGACTAGTCGCTAGCCGCGATAGAAGAAATAGGGTGAGGGGTGGGGGCGCTCCCGGAGCCCCCTTCCGCGCGCCCTGCGCCCCGCGGTCCCCCGCTCCGCCCCCACCCCGGCCGCCGGCCGCCGGCCGCGGGACCCGCACCCGCCCGCGCCGCTCGCCTGCCCCCGGAGCCCTCCCCGTCCCCGGCAGCTCCGGACCCCCGAGCAAGGGACGGGGGAGACGCGTGCCCCCAGGGGCGTCCGGGCCCGCGGTGTCCCCACGCCGGCCGGGGCCCCGAGCGCGGCTGGCACCTACCTGCAGCCCCGCTTCCCGGCGGCGGCAACACCTAGCGATGGTCCTGTGGCGTGTGAGGGCCGGCGCCAGCCTTATCGCTCTCGCATCGCTTCCCAGACGCCGTCCGCCGTCGCCCTCCAGGGGCATAGGGACCCCGCGCCTGGTGCGGGGCGCTCGCGGAGGGCGTGCGAGCGTGGCCCGGGGCGCGCGGGGCTGCGCGCGCGCGCGGATGTGTGCGGGTCCTCCTCCGAGGGCCGCGAGGGCTCGGGAAGCTCTCGGCAGCCGCCCCGGGGTACCCCTAGAGCCGGCGGGGGGTGGAGCGCGCGAGCCCGGTCCCGGACCCCCGTCTCGAATCCGCGGCGTCAAAGTCATCCAAAGAGGCTCGGACGTGGGGAAAGCCACAGTCCCGCAGCAGCCCGGGCCGCGCCCGCTGGTGCGCGCGGTGCGCTCGGCGGCCCCGAAGCGAGAAGCCGGGCGGTCCTGCGGCAGTCACCGCGCTCCGTCCATCTCCGATCTGTGGACTGCCAGCGCCGAGGAGAGACTTTGCCCCGCGCCCGGCGTCGTCGCCGCCTGGCACACGCGCGCGCGCGCAGCCTCCCTCCCGCGCCCCCGCCTCCCGCGTGTTCCCCGGGGAAAGGCAATTGGACGCGCGGATTCACCTTCAGGAAGGCGGCTCGCCCGCGCTTCCCCAGAGCCCGGCGCCGCGGGTCCCGGTCTCCGTCAGGAGGGGCTGCAGGCGGCGCTGGGGCCGGGGGCCGGGTGGGGAGGGGGGATCTGCGCCCGGCGGAGGAGGTGCCCCCGCGAAACGCCGCGGTGCCCCCGTCCCCCTCCGCTCGCAGGCGGGTCCCCTCCGCCGCCCTCTCCCAGACTAGGCGCCGTCGGCTCGGGTCCACTTAGTGGCAAGTCCCGGCCTTTGGCAGCCCCGCGATCCCGCCTTCGAGTGCCGCGGGAGACCCCCACGCAACCCACCGAGCCCCCTCCCCACGCCCCGTCACCGGGGCCCCAGCCCCATCACCACCGGGAAGGCGCGAGTGCCAACAGCGAACGCAAGCGAGCAGGTGTCGCCAGTGTCACTTCGCCGAAAGCGGGAGGGGCGCAGGGAGGGAGCGGGGGAGGGGGCTGAAGACCCGAATACAGAGGGCGAGGGGAGAAGGAAGCCCTCAAGCAACCAAAGCCCACCCTCCCCTCTCTCCACGCCCCGTCCCAGGCGCTGGGGCAGAAAGTCGCCCTAAGGGCAGGGCCCCCCAGCTCCACTCCAGAATCGGGTCCCCCAGCTTGGCTGTCCGGGGAGCAGGAAGGGCCCGGCCCCCGGGACAGTGCAGAGACCACGCAGGGGGAGAGCAGGTCCCGACACGCCGGGCTGAGCCGAGCCGGCGAGTGGGGCGGGGGCCTGGCGGCGCGGCCCCGCCACCCTTCCCTCCCTCCCCGCAGCGCGCCCCGCCCGCCCCGGCGGCGGCCGAGCGAGGTCCTGCCGCGGAAGGGCTCGCCGAGCAGTAGGCGGCGGTCGGCGTAAAAGATGGCCTGTGTCTCCCTCTAGAGGGAGATCCGGATCACCGCGCTTCGCGGGATGCAGCCAGGTCCCACGTCGCCACAAAGAAAAAGAAAAACAATGCCGGGTTGCAGAGAATGGGGTGCGCGATTTTACAAATTCCACCCTCTCGTGAATTTAGGGGGAGGAGGTACACGGCTTTCCTAGGCATGCGAAGTCAGTGCTGAAGGAACTTCGTGATGTTTACGGCAGGTGAACAGCACCGCTGAGGAAGGGCATGGCCTTATATGTTTGGGATGTTGGTTCAAGCCATGTGCACTTGCGCCCCAGCGAAGGGTCTTAGAGACTCCTCTTGAGGGTGTTTGGCCGTGAGCAAAACCTCCATCTGGTTTTTAAGACTATGCAAAAATGAGCACACAGGAGGAGTGGGTTCCGAAAACGAAAACCTGAAAGACAGAGAGAGAGAGAGAGGAAGGAGGGAGGGAGGGAGGGACGGAGGAAGGAAGGAAGGAAGGAAGGAAGGAAGGAAGGAAGGAAGGAAGGAAGGAAGGAAGGAAGGAAGGAAGGAAGGAAGGAAGGAAGGAAGGAAGGAAGGAAGGAAGGAAGGAAGGAAGGAAGGAAGGAAGATGCTGGCCCAAGAGATCTTACAAGTTCTGTACGACAAGGGAAAATTCAAGGACCTTGTTTTGGAACCGATATTCACACCTCCTCTTACTTAACTGGACTACTGATGGTCGAGATGGCTAAATTTCTTGCAGCTCTGAATCACTGAAACCATTGGCAAACTAGGCTCTCTTCACCACCTGTAAAATAAAAGTACTATTAGTCACCAAATTTGCGAAGAAATATGGAATGTATGAGTCATTTAGGAATTGTATCTTAACACACTTAGTAATTCAACCCTATTTTTTGTTTGTTTGTACTCCGTCGCCCAGGCTGGAGTGCAGTGGCACGCTCACGGCCACCCCAGCATCGACCCACTGGGCTCCAGCGATCCTTCCACCTCAGCCTTCCAAATAGCCAGAACTACGGGCGTGCATTACCACACCCAGCTAATTTTTTATTATTGTACAAATGAGGTCTCACCAAGTTGCCGGAACTGGTCTTGAACCCGCAGGCTTAGGGAATCCACTTGCCTGGGCCTTCCAAAGTGCTGGGATGATAGGCTGAGCCACCAAGTCCGGTCTTTTAATGTAAAAGACACTGAGTAATTTAACTAAGTTGGGGTGGTCATCTTAATAAAAGGTAGCCCCACCGATTTCATACTTCATTCAAGGTCAATCTGTAACTTTAATATTTAGATTTTGTGAACTTACTGCTTGAACTGAGGGTTTGCTTTCAAAAGGTTTCTGAATGTCCAAAAATTACAAAATATGTAAAGTTATGATTAAACACTCTCCCATTCAGGCCAAAGTTCTGGAGCAGTCCTATTTTAACTTGATAATCTTACTTAGCACAAGCATAAAGAAAAGAATTTATTTGGAATCGCCTCTCTCTATAACTTACTTTCTAAATAAACTATATTTTCCAATCTAAAAAAAAGGAAAGAATTTATTTAACAAAAAATAGCTGAGACTAATTGAAGTCATTTAAAACAAGGCACCAAAATGACACAATGCAAGTTTTACTATTTTAACTAGTTCTGTAGCAGATTTGAGGTGGCCTAGCATGCTGCAGTCATTTGTTTCCGAGGCTCTCTCAAATGGTCTCTTTCAAAAGATTCATGTCATGTGACCAAAGATTATTTCATTCCATTTACAGAGTAACTTATTTCCCCAGGGAGCAAAGTTTATATTTGAAAACACCTGGCACTGTTTCACTGCAAATCTTATAGTAATTTTCTGTCTGTTACGTTAAATAGCGGGTTGGAATCCAAGTAAGAATGACACTGGAAACCTGGACTCTGTTTAGAAGGAAAAGTCACTAACAAAATCATTTTAGAGCACTGGCTTTCCTTTCCCACAATAAAATATAAAACAGACATTATAATCCTTCTAGCTTCTAATTCATTAGCTCTTTGTGGTTTGACGAAAAACTATAGGTTATCATATTGCTAAAGCTTTAGCTGCATTAAGTGTGGGACACTTTCATCCTTATTTTCTTAACTAAACCCACTATGTGTTTACTTTCATATGAAAAAGTTAGTAAAGAGAACAAATGTATAAATTAATTATAAAGTGTAACAGAATTTCTTGCCAAGTCACATGTTGCTTAAATTCTGTAATAACCTCTGTACTTTTTGTAAATATCCTAATAAATAATTCCCTATAATTTGTACATTAAAGTATTCCTATTTCCAGCCCCTCCAAGACTTTGAGACAAAATTATTTGCATTCTGTTCAAAGGCAACCAAATAGCAAATATCCTCCTAGTTTAATAAAAATGTTATGTTGAAACTCCTCATCCTCTCCAGGTTTAGCTCAGAGATGTTGGAAATTGAGTTGCAGACCACCACAAATGTTGCAATAAAGTGAGTCCCAGGAATTATTTTGTTTCCCAGTGACTCTGCAAAACCAGACTCTGGTTCTGGTTTTGATTCCGGTTTTTTGTTTTGTCTGTTACAGTATATTACACTATACTGTAGTCTATTAAATGTCCAGTAGCATTATGTCTAAAAAGTATATATACCTTAATTTTAAAATGCTTTAATGGTAGAAAAACATTTTTAATGATCATCTGAGTCTTCAGCAAGTCCTAATCTTTTTGCTGGTGGAGGGTGTTGCCTTAGTGTTGGTGGTTGTTGACTGGTCAGGGTGATAGTTGCTAAAGATTGGAGTAGCTGTGGTAATTTCTTAAAATAAATTGATGATGTTTGCTGCATCAGTTGAGTCTTCCTTTTATAAGAGATTTCTCTGTAGCGTGCAATGCTGTTTGATAGTGTTTTACCCACGGTAGAAATTCTTTCAAAGTTGGAGTCAATCCTCTCAAATCCTGCCGCTGCTTTATCAGTTAGGTTGATGGACTATCCCAAATCTTTTGTCGCCTTTCGACAGTTCACAACATCTTCACCATGAGGAGATTTCATCTCAAAAAACTGCTTTGTTTGCTCATCTGTAAGAAGCAACTCCTCATCCATTCAAGTTCTGTCATGAGGTTACAACAGTTCAGTCACCTCTTTGGGCTCCACTTCTAATTTGAGGTCTCTTGCTGTTTCCACCACATCTGCAGTGACTTCCTCTGCTGAAGTCTTGAACCCCTCAAAGTCATCCGTGCAGGCTGGGATCAACTTCCTCCAAACTCCTGACAATGTTGACATTCTGACCACAATCAAAACACCAAGCACATTCTCATTCCCCCAAAAGTTGCCTCATGCCCTTTGTAATCCCACGTCTTCCTCGGCTCCATCCCCAGCATCGACTGCAGTTTGCATTTTCTGCAGTTTTCATAAATCGAATCATATATACTCTTTTTCGGCAGCTTCTTCCCAGCAGCATAATTATTTTGAGATCATCAGTGTGGTTGTCTGTATCCCTAGGTCATTCTCTCCCTCTTATTTCTGAGTCGTATTCCTTATTGTGGATAGACCACAATTTGTTCAACCATTTACCTCTTAATGGACATTTGGGTTGCTTTCAGGTTGGGGATATCACAAAGAAAGTCGCTATGAGCATTTGTGAAAACGTCTTTGGGTAGACATATGTCTATGGGTTAATAGCTAAGAATGGAATGAACTAGATCATTTGGTAGAGTATGCTTAATTTAAAAACAAAAAGTATTCTCCTAAGCATCTGTAACATTTTCTGTTCCCATGGGCTGTACTGGAGAGCTCCTGGGGCACTTCAAGTTTTGTGCTAAAGACTTTGTATATTATTTCAACTTCTTATCTCAAACCCTCACAACATCTCATAAAGTAGATGATATAAGCCCCATTTAACATGTGGGGAAAAAATTGAGACTTAATTTCCCTATCATTAAGTGGGGAAGCTGGATTCAGACCAGATCTCAGAACCCAAAGTCAGTCTCTGGCTTTTGTTTTGTTCTGGTTTTGGTTTTTTGTCTTGTTTTGTTTTGTTTTCCTAGCCTCCTCCCTCCTTGCTTCCAAATTCCAACCACTAAAACGTACTATCTCCTGTATTACAGGGAGATCCAAATCATTTGGACCTGGCTATGGAAAAGCCTTTAGCCAGAGAACTTGTGTCCATTAGTAAGAATAGGGACATGTTGCTAGTGGGAAAGGCCCGCTGAGAAGAAAAAATTAGCTCCAGGTCTCCCTTGGTGTTCCACAAGGAACCAGGGTATTAAAGCAAATAAACAAGCCGGGCGCAGTGCCTCTCATCCCCAGCACTTTGGGGAGCCATGGCAGGAGAATTGCTTGAAGCCAGAAGTTCAATATCAGCCTGGACAACAGAGTAAGATCTCCTCTTTACAAAAAAAAAAAAAAATCAAAAAATTGGCCAGGGGTGGTGGCGACACCTGTAGTCCCAGTTACTCTGGAGGCTGAAGCAGAAGACTCTCCTGAACCCAGGAGGTCAAGGCTGCGGGGAGCTGTGAGCCTGCCATGGCACTCCTGCCTGGATGTCAGAGTGAAAGTCCGACTCACAAAACAAATAAAAGTGTTGATTCCTAGTACATAAGAGGAGTGCCACCTGCAGGCCATTCAGCCTCACTTGTCTCCCTGTTCGTTTATTTGGTGCTTACCAACTTATTTGTCTTTTGCAGAATGTTGCCATATAATCAGGTGAACAAAAGGAAACGCAGAACTCTTTCCACATACCCCAGGGTGACACGCATGTTGTTGATTTTCAGTATCCCCATCACCTAGCATGGTACCTAATACACTGAATATTCTATACATACTCTGTGGTCATTAATCAGGAAACCAAACGGGCCAAATGAGCAGACAGACAAAAGTCAAGTAGATAAGTCAAGAGGACTGCTCCACAAAACACAAGGAAGAACTGAGGCAAACAGTCCTATGTACAAGGGGGACCCAAAAAAGCTGGAATTATTTTTTGGAGGGTAGGACCCTTGTAGTACAGGCTTTCTCCTGTGGGTAAATGTTCTAGGAACCCATCAGCGTCAGTGAACCAGCTAGCGTTGTTGTGAGGCTGCGTTCACTTCAGGGAATTTTTTTTTTTGGCAGGGGGATTCTTTCTGTGTGTTTGCCCATCTCATGATGGGTGATTTACAAGTGCACCTGCCCACACCATGCTGAGTGTTCAGCAGTTTTTGAACAAAAACAATATGACTCTCCTGCCCCACCTTCCCTATTCACCTGATCTCGCCCTGAGTGAGTTTTTGTTGTTGTTTCTACCGATGAAAAGGTCCTCAAAGGGAAACATTTGGATGATGTGAAAGAGGTGAAACAAACAAACAAACAAAAAGAAGCACTAAAAGGCATCGAGATGGACGAGTTCAAAAATTGTTTTGAGCAGTGGAGAAAGCATCTCAATAGGTGTATTGCATCAAACAGAGAGTACTTTGAAGATGACCGAAATTTAAACATGTAACAATAAATACACATTTTTAAATAAATAAATTCCATTTTTTGAAGCCTCCCTCTTAGAGTAGGCAAATGTAACAAACCACCCTAAAACTCAGTAGCTTAAAGAAGAAACATTTATTTAGTTCACACTCCTGTGGGTTAGAAATTTGGTGTGGGCTCAGCTAAGCTCAGTAGAAAGATCTACTGGACTCAACTGGTCTTTCTTGTGTGTCTGTGGCCAAGCGGCAGTGTATTGTCTCATTTATTATCTGACATTTGGCTGCCTGTGAGCTAGAGTGTTGGGGAAAACAAGGCCACATATCATTTATCATCTGAGATGCTAACCTGGCTATTTAACATGGAAGGCAGTGTGTTCCCACTACAAATTAAAAGACACATGGGCTGGGTGTGGTGGCACACACCTGTAACCCAAGCACTTTGGAAGACTGAGGTGACAGAATTGCTTGAGCCCAGAGTAGCCTAGACAAAATAGTAAGAGCTTGTCTCTTAAAAAAATTTTTTTTAATTAGCTGGGTGTGGTGGTGTGTGCCTGTGGTCCTAGTTACTCAGGAGGCTGAGGTGGAAGGATTGTCTTGAGTCCTGGAGGTTGAGGCTGTGCTCAGCTGTGATTGTGCCACTACAATCATCCTGGGACAGAGTGAGACACCAACTCAAAAAGACACCTGTCTTTGGCAAAACCAAGAAGTTTGTCCAGAATATCAGCTCTCTGGGCTCGCTTCCTTTGTCAATGCAAATATTGTAGTCTGTCCAATAGCTGTCACCAATACAATAGATCATGTCCTTCTAATTTTTTGTCTCTCTAGGAAACACAAGTTTTCCAACATTTAATATAATTTTCACTTTAACCATCATATTAATCCCAGGGCTTTGATATACAATTGAAATCTATCAACCTTATACTAAAATTGAGTAAGCTAGAAATCACTAGCAACTTTCATACGACAGTGGTTATGTCACCTTTGGTGCATGGACTTGACATCATCTATTTTAGTTATCTGTAGACTTTTTTGTTTACTTCCTGGGCTTTTGTTTTTAACATGTTTCAAAGTGTTACGTTCATAAGATGAATAATGTGAGCAACCCCCTCGGGTGCCCTTCCACTATGAGAGCTTTTCTGTACTCTCAATAAATCCTGCTTTCTATTTTTAAAAAAATAAATAATGTGTGCTAAATGGCTCCCGAATAGACTTGATTGAAACCCTTGGCACTACCATACCACATCTGTGAACAACCTCTTTTTTGCCTAGTTAGCCCCAACTCAATTGTTAAGGCTCAAGAAAGCACCCTTCCCTATTAACCAACTCTGTAGTATCCAACAGTAATGATTTAAGTCTCCATCCTGCTGATCACAAGAGTCTCATTCTTCTAGCTACTAGAGTCCCAAGTAGGATCTGGCAATCTTGAAAAATGCTGACTTGATCTATACAATTAGGCTTCTTCATTGCCACCACCATCACCTCCCTCCCCACACACACACACACATACACACACACAAGACAAAGAGCTCAAATGCACACCTACAGTCTCCCTTCTCTTACTGACCTCCAGGGTACCATTCATTTGGGTTTGTTTGTTTGTTTTTTTGTTTCCTGCATCCAGCTACTTCCATGCACTTGGGGGGGGTTGAATTCTCACTCTGTCGACCAAGCTGGAGTGCAGTGGCACAATTATGGCTCACCACAGCCTCAAACTCCTAGGATCAGGTGATCCTTCTGCCTCAACCTCCCAAGTAGCTGGGAGTGCAAGCACATGCCACCACACTTGGCTTGTTTCTTGTGGAGACAGGATTTTGCTATGCTGCCCAGGCTGGTCTGTTATTCCTGGACTTAAGCAATCCTCCCACCTCGGCCTCCCAAAGTGCTACTACGCCCAGCTGTTCATGCACTTTTTAGCATGAACATTCCTTTCAAAATAGTAAGTGAAGTTCAATTTGCTCCCACAACTGAACAACAATGGCTCCTAGGGTACATGGGAAGTTCCACTTGCCCGCAATATATTTTTTTTAATTTTAGACTTGTGGGGTTCAAGTAGGGATTTACTACATAATTAGGTTGCAACTTCTTCACAATGTTATAATCAAAGATTTTTTTTAAAAAAACTCCCTGGACTTCAAAAGTCCCAGCTGCCCGTGGTCAACTCATTTGAGTTATAGCACAAAGACATTTTGCCCAAGATGTGGCCACAATGCCAAGGTATCTAGGTAAGGGAGGGACCCAGCATCAGCTTTATGCTGAAGCTAGTTTTAGGCCTTCACTGTGGTAACACGTACTGGGCTCAGAGCCCCCTTCAGCCCAAGTCTCTGGGTGTCTAAACTTCCTCGTTCCTTGTGAACACTGAGCTCTACCATAGGAAGGATGAAGCGGAATGGGCAATCTTGGTCTCACTCCCTGGCTGGATGCCTGCTGAGTTGCAGAGACCACAGCCCAAAAGAGCCCTTAGGAGAATCTAACATTTGTTTCTGGGTAGTTTGGGGGACCAAATTTGAAATTAGAAGGAAGAAGCCACTTCTTGTCTGAAAAATTCTAAAGATGGGAGGCTGACTTTAGTGACCAAGAACAGCAAACAAAAGAGGAGTCATCAGATAGTCAAGAGGCAATTCTGTCTTTTTAGGGCAAAAACATATGGACCAAATGGGCATCACAAAAGGTAGTGGCCTAAGACATCAAGGCAATAGGAGAAAAACAAAACTATTTCTTTTCTTCTTCTTCTTTTTTTTTTTTTTTTTTTTGAATTGGAGTCTCACTCCATCACTCAGGCTGGAGTGCAGTGGTATGCTCATGACCACCCCAGCATCAACCTGCTGGGCTCAGGCGATCCTTCAACCTCAGCCTTCCAAGTAGCCGGAACTACAGGCGTATGCTACCAAACCCGACTAATTTTTTGACTCATTGTAGAGATGAGGTCTCGCCAAGTTGCCCAGGCTGTTCTTGAACCCATGAACTCAGGCAATCCCCTCACCTCGCCCTCCCAAAGTGGTAGGATGACAGGCATGAGCCACAGCACCCAGGTCACAAACTGTTTCTTGATTGCCCTTAACAGTTTGGACCCTTGAATTAATAAGCTGAACATTAGGTTTTATGAATATTGGCTTCTTAGACCTTTTAGTTCTAGCAGTTTAAGGCAGTGAAAAACTATTTACAGACACCACTTGCTAGTAGAAAAAAACTAAATTCCATGGCAAAGTGAAGTCTCGTGATTTCTAGATATGGAGAGGCAGCAAGTCAGTAGCTGTAGAATCATTCTGAACAACTAGCACAGGGTAGAACTGGACAGAGACTGACAAACTGCAGATATACAAGAAATGAGTGTCCCCTTTTATGAATAGAATAGTCTCAGCAGTAGAGGTTAGAGGGTAGCATCATCAGGATTAAGATTGTTGTCTTATAAAACGTTCCCCTCAGCCGGGTTCAGTGGCTCAGCCTGTAATCTCGTGCCTTTGGGAGGCTGAGGTGAGTGGATTGCCTGAGCCCGCAGGTTCGAGACCCGCCTGGGCAGGCGAGACCTTATCTCTACAATAAAATCAAAAAATTAGCCAGGCATGGTAGCGTGCACCTGTAACTCTGGCTATTCGGAAAGCTGAGGCAGAAGGATCACCGGAGCCGAGGAGGTCGAGGCTGCGGTGGCCAGGAGCGGCCACTGCACTCCAGTCTGGGCTGCAGAGTGAGAGTCCAACTCAAAAAACAAAAAACAAACAAACAAACAAAAAACGTTCCCCTCCTCCTGCAGAAATGTAACGATCCATTGGTGTCAGGTAGAAAATCCAGAGTTGTTACCAATTTTGCATCATCCAGTTTATTGAGTGTCTTGGTTTGTGAGATTTTTAAGAGATACCCAGAATTGGTCCTTCTTCCATCTCCACCTGAGATGGATACATAACCTCTTTCAATACTGCCAGTTCCAGCTTATTACCTCTTAGTAATCTTGGACAATTAATGCTTCTTCTAAGCCTCATTCTTCCTGCCTGGTTTATTGGGTTAACTAGATTGCTTTTGGCCTCTGACTTCCCTTTTGCCCTCTTCCCTCTCCCCACTTGCCCAGGGTATGGTTGCTGGAAGCAGACTCTCACCTGAGCAGAGAACCAAAGATTTCCCATGGCAAGGTACATTCTGATGGTGCAGGCCATGATGAAGGTCAATTGCAGTACCATTCCTAAGAGGGCTGGGTCCTCCTGTCCTTTATCTCAGAGTCCCATTCCCCTGTATTATTTGCCGCCTGCATAAAAATTAATAATACATAGTTTTGTTCTTCCTCAGAATGGAGCTAAGAATGGAGATAAGGGCGGCGAGACCCACTACACATTAGAGAATGTTTTTAACTGAAGTTAAGTAGAGGACAATGTTTACACATTTTTCATCTACAATGAGGAAGGAAAATAAGAAAGAAAACAAAGATTTATCTCTTTCTTTTTGCAACTGTTCTCTAAGATAATGTCGCATTTTATGACTTACAAACTGAGGCTCAAGTAACTTCCCTAAGCAATTCAGAATCTTCATTAGATTATCTTGACATGAGAACATGAACAAGAATTCCTGTCTCCTAGTTCCCAGACAGTGTTCTTTTCATTCTACATATTGTTGTGATTTAATTATTTCCAGAAAGCTCAGGCTCACACTCGGAAGTTCCTCCATCCAAACCCTATATAGATTCCTGCACAATGTTTTCTCCCATTCTGAATATGACAGAGGATGATTTCCGTCGTCCAACATCACTAAAATGTTGTTTGCAAAAATTTAAGACAGTTTCAAATTCTCTATGCACTTTGGCCACCCAGCGTTAAAACAGAGCAACTGCAAGTAGATGCCAACATTTCTACAGACAAGCATCATAGTTAAGTGTTGCCTGTTTTATGGCAACAAACATAAAACATGGCAAAGACTCCAGAGTCTTTCAATGGAAAAAGCCTGTAAATATTGAAGATACTCCCACAATGGAAAGGAGCACTTGAAAACAAGCAGCCAACTTTTTAAAAGTGAGAAATGTTAGTAGCACAAGTGAAAAGGATGTGCCCATTCTAAAAAGATAGAAAAGTAAAAAGGTGTAAACAAATAAAAAAGGAACAAAAAAAGAGATAGAATTTAACTGTATGTGAGAAAGCAGTCAAAAAGAAGAGCTATATTGTATTTTCACAACTTTTTTAATGTAGAGGTCAATTAGACAGGTGAATGCAACACACATACACACAAAAAATGAAATTTCCAATATTAGTAGTATTCAGTAGTATAGATGTTTATAAAATAAGTATATAAATAGGAAACCTACAGAAATCAAGTCTACAAGTTGTCATGACAAATGCAAGGAAAGAACATACAGCAAGAATCTTTCGTGAGTAACCTTAGAATACTGTCATCCACAAGGAGGAGGCATCCAAAAAAATCAAATTTCTTTTGGAGGGCAGGACCCTTGTTACTGGTAGCTTCCTCTGCCAGGAAAGTGTTCTAGGAACACATCAGGGTACCAGCTAGCATTGTTGGGAGAAGCTGCCAATGACCATTTGTATCCCTAACCCTGAATTGTACCATCTTTAAAATAAAAAAAAGAAACTGCGTTCAGCTTCAGCTAATTTTTTTTTAGATTCATTCAACGCTTTGCCCATATCATGATGGATGAGTAATACAAACCACCTGTGAGTTATACAAACCACGCCGTGCTGAGTGTTAACAGTTTTTGACCCAAATTGGCATGACCCCCCTCCCCTACCCTACCTATTTACCTGGTCTAGCCTCAAGCAACTTGTTTTTGTTTCCCTGGATGAAAAAAGTCCTCGATGTGGAAGAGGTGGAAAAAAACACAGCAGAAGCATTAAAAGGTGTCAAAATGGACAAGTCCAAAAACTGTTTTGAACTGTGGAAAAAGCATCTTGATAGGTGTATTACATAAAACAGAGAATACTCTGAAGGTGACTGAAGTTTAAACATGAGAAAATAAATACACAATTTTTAGCAAATAAATTCCAGATTTTTGGGGTCCCTCTTATAAGTGGATTTATGACATACTTGGTTATACATAGATAGCACCTGCCCCCTGTTAAGCACAAGCTAATAAAACAAAAAAGATGATGCCACCACAAAATGAGGATATTAGCTCATAATTCGATTAGATGAATGAAAAAAACGCGTGAATTTTAGAGATGGGCGTAACTTATGTGTCTATTGTAAACTTAAAAAGTAGAAAAAATAGCCATAGAACTCTGAGTATGATAAGGAAGAGATTTTTCATGGTAATGTGTCTTCTTTCACAGTTATTCAGGGATTGGGCTTGGGCTTTCTGGGTCAATTTCCACTGTGAAATCCTTCTCCTTTTTTTGTAATTAAGGAAGGTAGATTTATTTTTTTTAATACATATTTTTTTATTTTAAAATTGTGGGGTACAGTTAAGGGTTAGGTATACAAATATGCATTGTACAGGTACCCTTGTTGATGAGGTGTGCCCCCTCATCCCCAGACAGATATTGACTACCATTAATCCCACCTCCATTCCCCTCCCTGCCCCCCCATAGTTTCCTGCCACTGTCAATCCTTTTCTTACAGTATTACGATAGTTGTTCAAGGAAAGTAGATTTATTAAAGAGAAGGTATGTTGTGAAGTTGTGAAGGGAGCAGTGAGAGGGTCTGCTGTCAGCTGCCACCTCTATTAGGATGTCTGTTCCCACACAGTACACACATGTATAAAGATATAGATTAGACCATTGGCTCTCAACCTTTTCATCAGTTTCCATAGATGGGACAGAAGGCATTCTCATGTATGTACTAGGGGCACTCAGATTTTCTGGCTCCTTTCTCTCATTTTCTACTAAAAAAAAACATAGCTAATGCTAGCCAGTAAAAAGGACAATTATAGGAATAACTGCCATAGTTTATTTGTAGTAAATACTTCTCAAAATTCAGTACTTTATTCATAGCAACTTCATTATTAATGACTCACTTCACACCAAATTACCAATTTGTGTGAAACCTACCATTAAGCAATAAATACTGTGAAGATCATAATTTAATTATGCCTTGTGATTCAAGGCATCTAGCAAATCAGCAAAAGGTGAGTAGAAAGCAATCTAGTGTATACTTGCTGTAAACTAACAGAATTGGAAAGGAAGTTTTCAAAAGTATTTAGTTTCTCTTTCCAGAAGTTTGGCTTCAAACTGTCTTTTTAATAATATTAAGTTATGGAAATTCAACAACCTCTCCGAGAAGCCGCCAAGAAGTAAGGAGGTATCTCAGTGAATACTTCGTTCACACGGAAGCTTGCTTCTTTAGAGTTGTCCTTAATGGGTTTGGGATAAGCAAATTGCCATCTCCTTATAAACATATTTCATATTCTCCAGGAATAGCCTCTAGGAATTTCTCTTCTCTGCTACCATTAGACACTTTGCAAGCTTGCAAGGTGTTGTAGCTGAAGCTACCAAAGTCCTCTGATATCCGTGAAAGAAAAGGCCCCCTCCACCTCTCTGTTGAATAGCCATTCTCTAAACATCAGTCCTCTTTCCTTGGCAGGTAGAATTGCTTTCCTTTAAAACCCTGTTAGAAGAGTTAAGATTGCCATGTGCTCGACCAAAAAAAATTACTCATAAAGATGAAATATTTGAAAATGCTTTCTTTTTTTATTAATTTGGCATTCTAAATCATCAAAGGCAAATCCAGTTCTCAAGAGAAGCAAATAAATTGCAACTGTGCTGAGACAACAGGTTTCTTAACCACTGCATTGTTTTAAGGAGACAAAAATACACCCACCTATGTGAGCCTAAGAGATGTAAATTTCAAGGTAAAAATTATTCTCAGAAGATTAAAACATTTAGTATTAGAGTGACTAAAGATACCCAAAAATAAACCCAAACAAACTATTGCTGTTTGAAGTCATTGCCTCATATTCTAGCTCTTAAAAAGAAAAAAAAAACAACTATGAAATCATATGAAACAGTGTCCATATCGCCAAAAATAATGTATTTTGTTCTTTTTGAAGGAAATAATTACATTAAATAACTGTATTAGTGGAACTTACACCAGCAATCTAGGAATTGCTGAGGACACAAATGTTGGCCTATCTGTAAATCAATTCATATCCAGGAGCCATTATGAATGATTGTTTTTTCTTCTGGATTTAGACCAGGCACCTGCAAGTATACCATATGACCCTTTACTCCCTTCTTATTGGGTGAGGGATACAACCAGAAAAGTAGTACGAAGGAGGAATAGAATAGTGCTAAAGTCATGCTGTTGGATTCAGAGGAAAAAACCTTTGTTGTACTATGTTTATGGACAAGTTGTTCAGTCTTCAGGATGGTTACCTGAACGGTTTAATAAGTTCAATTGGTTTATTAACTTTCAAAAAATACAAGTCACTCCTATGCATGGTACTGTGCTTTTTCAACTCACATGATCTTGTTATTTAGAATTTATAGTCCAAGCTCAAGAATAAAGCGCTTATTATCCACTGAAATGCATTAAACTCAACTATTTCTCTTTTTTCTAATGAATAAGATACTTTTCAAAATGTTATATATTGTTTCAAACTCAGAATGTCCCCATGCTACAGAAACAATGATCAAAATGGAAATTAGCTCCTAGACCTGTATATGAAAAAACTAAAACAAACCGAATAAAACAAAAAGCTATTATACACAGAGATGCAGAATCGAGGTCCTCATTTGTACCATTACCAGTATGCCAACACCATTTGGACTAGGCCTTTTGGGGAACTATTCAAAACTGAATGAAGTCTGGGCTCGGTGGCTCAGCCTGTCATCCCAGCAATCTGGGAGGCCGAGGCAAGTGGATTGCCTTGAGCCCACAGGTTCGAGACCAGCCCAGGCAACTTGGTGAGATCTCATCTCTACAATAAATCAAAACTTAGCCAGGCATGGTGGTGCATGCCTGTAGTCCCAGCTACTTGGAAACCTGAAGTCGGAAGATTGCAGGAGCCCAGCAAGTCGATACTGGGGTGGCAGTGAGCATGCCACTGCATTCCAGCCTGGGTGACAGAGTGAGATTCCAACTCAAAAAAAAAAAAAAACCAAATGAAAGCACATCTAAAATTTCACAAACCATTCAGGTACCCCAGGTTGAGAAGGGTTGATTTAACTGACAGTTCATATAGGAAATTAACGGTCAATGTAAGGAACAAATCTCTTTATCATAGACTAAGTTTTGTCCCTCCCTCCCCCCTCTAAACCCCTACATTGAAGTCTTAACTTCCAGTATCTCAGAATGAAACTGTATTTGGAGATAAGGTTTTTAGAAAGTAATTAAGCTAAAATGAGGTTTTGGGGGGTGTGCTGATTCATTATGTCTGATTCCCATGTAAGAAAGGAACTTTGGGCAAAGACACATCCAGCAAGAACACCATGGAGACATAGTCAAGGAAAAAAAGCCTTAGGAAAAAGCCAACCTGCTGATACTTTACTCTCAGATTTCTCGCCTTAAGTTCTACAAGAAAATTGATTTCTATTGTTGAAGTCATCAGGCTGTGATCCTTTGTTATGGGAGCCTTAGCAAAATACTACATCCACCATCCTCACCTTCTAACCTCAAAGCAGCAATCAGAAGGAGGCTATTCAAAAGATGCTCCCTTGCAAAACTCCACTTGTGATTTTGATAACCAATTCTACTCACACCCCTGCACCAGTACTGAGACTCACCCTCCTGGCTCACAGCAAGATATAAGCAGAACTAGAGAGAGCAAGAAGTTGTGGAACTCTCACTCAAGAGAGATGAACTGTCATCTGAGAGAAGTCACTAAGAAGCTCCATCATGGCCAGGCTCGGTGGCTCAGCCTGTAATACCGCACCTTTGGGAGGCTGAGGTGAGTGTATTGCCTGAGCCCGCGGGTTCGAGACCCACCTGGGCAGCGAGACCTCATCTCTACAATAAATTTTTAAAAATCAGCCGGGCATGGTAGCGCGCGCCTGTAATTCCAGCTACTTGGAAGGCTGAGGTGGAAGGATCGCTGGAGCCCAGCAGGTCGAGGCTGCGGTGGCCAGGAGTGGCCACTGCACTCCAGTCTGGGTGACAGAGTGAGACTCCAACTCAAAAAAAAGAAGCTCCATCATTATTTTTGCATACGTTATCTCTGTTTTCTTATAAAACTCTAAAGCGTTCCAAGACATTCATATACCTCCAGGTTTCTGAATTGAAGATCAAAAGTCAACTTCTACTTGCTCATAATTTGGGTTATTAATAAGTCAATTTTTCATAAATTATTTATGAATTGCATGCAGATATACAGTCACCAAAAGCAGCTCTGTGTGTCCTACACTTAGACCGTTGAATCTTCCCTTCTCAGCAGTTGCCTTAACAGTGAGAATAACTTGAAACAGGAAAAGGCCAGGTAATAGGATACAAGAATAACAAATTTTCCAGAACATTCCTTAGCCTAGGGAAGGACTAACATTTTCACCAATCTCTTGTCATTTAGCTCTGCTTTTCAGACACAAAGAATTATCTGAACACAATCTTACTCAGGGCAAATTTACTGCGGTCTCTTCAGGCTAGTATTTGGTTTAAAAGAAAGAATTCGTTTCTCAAAAAAAGATACAGTTTTGCAAATATAGATTTTGCAACTTACTTTTTATTTATTTATTTAATTTAGAGATAGGGTCCCCATCTTTCATCCAGGCTGGAGTGCAATGGCATGATCATAGCTCATTGCAGCCTTGAACTCATAGGCTCAAGGGATCCTCCTGTCTCAGTCTCCCAAGTAGCTGGGACTACATGCATGAACCACCATGCCTGGCTAATTTTTTTAAAGCTTTTTTAGAAACCAATTCTCACTCCGTCATCCAGGCTGTAGTACAGTGGTGCAGTCATAGCTCACTACAGCATCAAACTCCTGGGTTCAGCCTCCCAAGCAGCAGGGACTGCAGGCATGCACCACCATGTCCTTCTATTTTTTTTTTTTTTTTTTTTTTGTAGAGACAGAGTTTCGTTATGTTGTCCAGACAGACTGCTCTCAAACTCCTGACTTCCAGTGATCTTCCCACCTCAATTCTCCTTAGTGGATTACAGGCAAAAACCACCAAGCCCTACTGTGACTTATTAATAACTTTTTTGTGACCTAAACTCCCTGAATTTTGATTTCTTATTTGTGAATGGAGGCCACTTATTAATAACAGCTAGTCTAATTATAAGTGTTGAGATGAGCATCAAATAAAATTATATGAGAACTGCTGTTTGTAAAGACCAGCTATTTGTAAAGATTCATTAAGAGACTGTATCCTGGCCTGGGTTGGTGGCTCAAGCCAGTAATCCTGGCACTTTGGGAGGCTGAGGTGAGGGGACTGCCTGAGCCCATGGGTTCAAGAACAGACTGAGCAACTTGACAAGACCTCATCTCTACAATAAATCAAAAAATTGGCCGTGTGTGGTAGCATGTGCCTATAGTTCTGGTTACTTGGAAGGTTGAGGCGGAAGGATCGCCAGAGCCCAGCAGGTCGACGCTGGGGTGGCCATGAGTGTGTCACTGCACTCTAGCCTAGGCAATGGAGGGAGACTCCAACTCAAAAAAAGAAAAGAAAAAAGAGTGCATCCTAAACACTCTGTATTACCATGACAATTGAATAAGGTAACAATTTCCTCAATCCTTTCGCAAAGGGACCTTACCTAAGGCCATTTTCTCAACTGAGAAAATAGGCAAACATTTCAAGGACTTTTGGACAGTCTGAGTTGACACAAAACATCATCACGTTCACCTCTTGGAGGACCTGCACATGGGGATGGAGTCTGACCAAGTTCTGACTAACAGCGGGTCCACAGACCCATCCAGGGGTCTCCCCTCCTGTTGCTATATGTATAATTGTGATGGACATGCTTGGTAATTAGCAGAACCCTCATGTTGGTTCGCTGGACTGTATAATAAGACATGGGTAGCAGAGAAAGCTAATAAAAAATCTCAGAAACTATCCGTCCTCAGGATAGTAAATTTTTCAAAATAGTATGTCATCTCTGGTGGGGGGTGGCAGAGATTACTGCCATCTTTAAAGACCTGCAAGATGCTTGGTTGCTGGTTCTCAGCATGTGACCTTTCAACTGACCAGTCTGGACCCCATAAGAAAACAGACATATCCTGGAGAATGACCATAAAGTAAGGCCAATTCAATCAGAAAAGGAGTCCCAGTTTCAGCTGTTGTACCAGACATGGGCTCTGTGAGAACAGACTATTATGACCTATTGTGGATCTGATGAACAGGTTGTTTTCTACCTCATTGAAAAAATCAGAAATGGTTGAGCATGGTAGCTCATGCCTCTCATCTCAGCACTTTGGGAGGCGGAGGTAAGAGGCGTGCCTGAGCTCAGAGGTTCAAGACCAGCCTGTGCAACTGGGTGAGACCTCATCTCTTCAATAAATCAAGAAAAATTAGCGGGCATGATGACGCATGTCTGTAGTTCCAGTTACTTGGAAGACTGAAGCGGCAGGATCACCTGAACCCAACAGATCGAGACTGGGGTGGCCATGAACGTGCCACTGCACTCTAGTCTGGGCAACAGAGTGAGAATCCAAATCAAAAAAGCAATTTAAAAAAGGCCAAGCACAGTGGCTCATGCCTGTCTTCCCAGCACTTTGGGAGGTGGAGGCAAGAGGATTGCCTAAGCCAAAGGGTTCAAGACCAGCCTGGGCAACTTGACAAGACTTAGTCTCTACAATATATCCGCCCTCCAAAAAATAATTGGGTGTGGGAGTGTGCACCTGTAGTCCCAGCTACTTGGAAGGGTGAGACATGAGGATCGCCTGAGCCCAGCAGGTCAAGACACAGTTAGCCGTAATCTTGCCGCTGCACTCCAGTCTGGGCAACAGAGTGACACTCCAACTCAAAAATAAATAAATTAATTAAATAACAGATCAGAAATAGTTTGAATTCACTAGAAGCAGATAGGTGTATATACTTATAGTTTTATAGGTTAATTATGTTGCCCTCTGACATAACATAATCCAAAGAGACCTTAACTGGTCATCTGTCAGAACAAAGCATTGGTTCACTGTATTCACAGTACCATGCTGATGGGACTGGTTGCACAAAAAGTGTGTATGTGCATCACAGGCCTCTGTACAGCATCTGCATTATAGAGAATGGGAGTTAAATCCTATAAAGATTCAGGGAATGTCATATAAGTGGTATGTGGAAATTCAGTGATCTGGGACAAGCCATAACATTCTCCGTAAAGAACAAATTATTGTCGCTTGTATCTCTCCCCACAAAAAAAAAAAAAAAAAAAAAAGGAAGCAAATTAGACTCATGGGGTACATGTGAGGATTTGCTACATAAGAATATTGCACGAAGGATGAAGGTGAGGTTTGGTCTTTTTTTTTTTTTTTTTTTTTTGAGTTGGAGTCTCACTCTGTCTCCCAGGCTGGAGTGCAGTTGTAGCACACTCATGATCACTGCAGTCTCAAACTGCTGGGCTCAGACAATCCTTCTGCCTCAGCCTTCCAACTAACTGGAACTATAGACACACACCACCATGCCCGACTATTTTTTGTGTGTGTGATTTATTGTAGAGACAAGGTCTCACCAAGTTGTCCAGGCTGGTCTCAAACCGCCGGGTTCAGGCAATCCTCTCACCTAGGCCTCTCAAAGTGCTGGGATTACAGGCTGAGCCACCACGCCCAGCCAGGTTTGGGCTTCTAATAAGCCCTCCCCCAGTGGTGGACATGGAACCCAATGGGTAGTGATGTCTCCCTTATGCCCCCTCTCTCTCCCCCTCCTTTAGCAGTGCCCAGCATCTGCTGTTCCTGTGTTTGCGGCTGTGTGCCAATGTTTAGTGCCCACTTATGAGTGATAGCATTGAGGTATTTAGTTTTTTATTTCTGTGATAGTTCACTTAGAATGATAGTCTCCAGCTGCATCCATGTTGCTGCAAAGGACATGATTTTGTTCTTCTTTATGGCTGCATAATATTCCAGTGTGTATATGTACCATATTCTCTATATCCAGTCCACCTTTGGTGGGCATCTGGGTTGGTTCCATATTTTTGCCATTGTCAATAGTGCTGCAATGAACATACACATGCAGGCATCTGTTTGGTGGAGTGATTTGTGTTCCTTTGGGTATATTCCCAGGAGTGGGATTGCTGGGTTGAATAGTAACTCTATTTTTGTTATTTGAGAAATCTCCAAACTGTTTTCCAGCAGGGGTTGAACTAGCTTATGATCCCACCAACAGTGTGTTCCTTTTTCTCTACAGTCTCGTCAATGCCTGTTGTTTTTTGACTTTTTCATAATAGCCATCCCGACCCGGGTGGGACAGTATCTCATTGTAGTTTTGATTTGCACTTCTCTGATGATTAGTGATGCTGAGTATTTTTTCATATGTTTGTTGGCTGCTTGGATGTCTTCCTTTGAGAAGTTTCCGTTCATGTTCTTCACAACTTTTAATGGGGTTATTTTTTTTTTCCTGTCAATTCATTTTAGTTCTTTTGTAGATCCTAGATGGTAGGGATTTGTCAGACACATAGTCTGCACATATTTTTTCCTATTCTGTGGGGTTGTCGCTTTACTCTCTTGATAGTTTCTTTTGCTGTGCAAAAATGTTTTAGCTTGATGAGGTCCCATCTGTCAATCTTAGTTTTTGCTGCATTTGCTTTTCAGGACTTGGCCATGAATTAATTGCTAGGCCGATGTCCAGGAGGGTGTTCCCGAAGTTTTGTTATAAGATTCTTATAGTTCAAGATTCCACATTGAAGTCCTTGATCCATTTTGAGTTAATTTTTGTATAAGGTGACAGGGTTCCAGTTTTATTCTTCTACACGTGATTAGCCAGTTATCCCAACATCATTTGCTAAATATAATTTCTTTTCTCCAATGTTTGCTTTTGTTGGTTTTGTCAAAGATCAGTTGGTTGAAAGTCTGTGGTTTTATTTCCAGGTTCTCTATCCTATTCCATTGGTCTGTGCTTCTATTTTTGTACCAGCACCAACAATGTGGTTTTGGATACTATAGCCTTGTAGTAAAGTCTGAACTCTGGGAGTGTGAGGCCTTCAGCTGTGTTCTTTTTGCTGAGGATTGCATTATATTATCCAGGTTTAGCTATTCTCTTTTGCTTCCATATGAATTGAAGTATTGTCTTTTCTCAGTCTGTGAAAAATGTTGCTGGTAATTTGACAGGGACTGCATTGAATCTGTAGACTGCCTTGGGTAGAATGGACATCTTGACAATATTGGTTCTTCCAGCCCATGAGCATGGGATGTTTTTCTGTTGGTTGTCATTGATTTCTTTGAGCAGAGTTTTGTAGCTCTCATTTGCAAAGATATTTCACCTCTTTGGTTAGAGGAATGTTGAGATATTTTATTTGGGGAGAACTATTATGAATAGGATTGAGGAGGTTTTTTGTTGTTGTTGTTGTTGTTGTTGTTGTTGTTATTTTTCAGCTGGAGTCTCACTCTGTCGCCCTGGCTGGAGTGCAGTGGCACGCTCATGGCCACCGCAGCCTCAACCTGCTAGGCTCAGATGATCCTATCACCTCAGCCTTCCTAGTAGCCGGAACTACAGGCACTCGCTACCACATCTGGTTAATTTTTGATGTACTATAGAGACGAGATCTCACCAAGTTGCCCGGGCTGGTCTCGAACCCGCGGGCTCAGGCAATCCACTTGCCTCAGCCTCCCAAAGTGCTGGGATTACAGGCTGAGCCACTGAGCTTGGCCAGGATTGAGTTTTCTATTTGGTTCTCAGCCTGCTTGTTGGTGTATAGAAATGCAACTGATTTTTGTGCATTGATTTTGTATCCCAAGATTTTACCAAAGTCGTTTATTATCAGTGCAAGGAAGTTTTTGGCAGACTCTCTAGGGTTTTCTAAGTGTAGAATCATATTATCTGTGAAGAGGAATAATTTAACTTCCTCTTATCCTATTTGAATACCTCTTATTTATTTCTCCTGCCTGATTAGAGTAGTGAGAGTGGACATCCTTGTCTTGTTCCAGTTTTTAGGGAGAATGCTTCCAGTTTCTGCTAGTTAAGTATGATGTTGGCTGCAGGTTTGTCATAGATGGCGTTCATTATTTTGAGGAATGTTCCTTCTACGCCAAGTTGTGTGAGGGTTGTTATCAAGAAGCAATGGATGTTGGATTTTATCAAATGATTTTTCTGCATCTATTATAATGATCGTGCTGTTCTTGGTTTTACATATGTTTAAGTGGTAGATTACATTTATTGATTTGTGTTTGTTGAACAAGGCTTGCATCCCGAGAATGAAGTCCACCTGGTCATGATGACTGATACTTGTCATGTGTTGTTGGATGCAATTTGCTGCTACAGTATCTTGTTGAGAACTTTTGCCTCTATGATCATCAGGGAAATTGGCTTGAGGTTTTCTTTCCTCATTGGGTCTTTGTCATTTGGGGGTATTAGTACGTTACTGGCTTCATAGAATGAGCTAGGGGGGATTCCTTCCTTCTCAGTTGCTTGGAATACTTTCAGTTGGGTTGGTATCAGCTCTTCCTTGTATGTCTGGTAGAATTAAGCTGAGAAACCATCCCACCAAACTTTTTTTGGTGAGGAGGTGTCTTATTACTGAATCAATGTCTTGTATTGTTATTGGTCTGTTTAGTGTTTCAATTTTTTTTTCCTCTTTCGATCTTGGGAAGTTGTGTGTTGCCAGAAATGTCTCCATTTCCTCTAGATTTTCTAGCTTACTTGCATACAGATATTTGTAGTGATCTCTGATAATCTTTTGTATTTCTTTAGAGTTGGTTGTCAAATCACCTTTTTCTATTCTAATTGTGTTTATTTGAATTTTCTCTTTTTGGGGGATAATCTAGCCAGGGGTCTGTCAATCTTATTTATCCTTTCAAAGAAACAGCTTTTTGACTCATTGATCCTTTGTATGATTTTTTTGGTCTCTCTTTCATTTAGCTCTGAATTTGGGCTGTAATTTCCATTTGTCTGCTGGTTTGAAGATTGAATTGTTCTTGTCTTTCCAGCTCCCTTAGGTTCGATGATAGACTATTTACTTGCGCTCTCGCTATTTTCTTGATGTGTGCATTCAGTGTTACAAATGTCTCTCTCAGTGTCTTTTTCATGGTATCCCAAAGGTTTTGGTATATTGTGTCTTTGTTTTCATTTGTTTCTAGGGATCTTTTTATTTTCGTCTTGGTTTCTGTATTTACCCAAAAGTTATTCAAAGCATGTTGTTTAATTTTCATGTATTTCTGTGCTTTGAGGGTTCCTGTTGGTGATGATATTTCTTTTTTTTTTTTTTGGCTATGGTCTGAGAAGATGCTTGGTATGATTTCAACCTTTTGCGATTTGTTCACACTTGATTTAAGTCTGAGTATGTGGTTGATCTTAGAGTATGTTCCATGTGCTAATGAGAACTATATTCCGTGCTTGTTGGGTGAAATGTTCTGCAGATATTTATTAAGTCTAATTGTTCCAGTGTTAAGGTTCCAAATTTCTTTGTTAGTCTTCTGCCTTGATGACTATTTAAGCTGCCAGTGGGGTATTGAAGTCTCTGACTATTATTGTATGGCTGTCTGTGTCCTTTCTTAGATTAATTAGCAATTACTTCATAAATCTGGGTGCTCCTGTGCTATGTGAATATATACTCTAGAAGGATATTTATTTCTTGCTGATAAATTGAGCTTCTTATCATTATGTAGTGCCCTTCTCTGTTGTTTTTAACTTTTACTGATTTAAAATCTCTTCTGTCTGATACAAAAATAGCTACTCCTACTCTTTTTTGTTTTCCATTGACCTGGAATATCTTTCTCCAGCCTTTACCTTGAGTCTGTGGATGTCAATTGCAGTGAGATGGGTTTCCTGAAGACAGCAGAAGGATGGATCATGCTTCTTTATCCCACTTGCCACTCTGAGACATTTGAATGCCATATTCAGCCTGTTCACATTTAAGTCAATTCTTTATATGTGGGGGTGTATTCCTGTCATATTGCTAATAAGAAGCTGCTTTGCATTCTAGTCTTTGGGATTGATTTGTATGGTTGGTAAACTGTACTTACCTATGCTTTTGCAATGGGTGAAACTGTTCTTCTAGATCTGCTTAGAACTTTAATTATTTATTTATTTGAGTTGGAATCTCACTCCATCACCCAGGCTGGAGTTCAGTGGCATATTCATGGCCACCCAAGAATTGACCTGATGGGCTCCAGCAATCCATCTACCTCAGCCTTCCAAGTAGCTGGAACTACAGGTGCATGCTACCACACCCAGTTAATTTTTCATTTATTGTAGAGACGAGCTCTCACCAAGTTGCACAGGCTGGTCTTGAACCTGCAGGCTTAGTCAATCCACTTGCCTTGGTATCTCAAAGTTCTGGGATTACAGGTGGAGCCACCAAGCCTGTCCTAGAACTTTCCTAAGCAGTTCCTGAAGGGCTGGACTGGAAGTGACATATTCTCTTATGAATTGCATGTCTTGGAAGGATTTTCATTCTCCTTCATTAATGAAGCTTTACTTGACAGTACAGAAAATTCTTGGCTGGGACTGATTTTCTTTAAGAATGTTAAAGATGGGTCCCCAGTCCTTTCTGGCTTGTAAGGTTTCTGCTGAGATGACTGCTGAAATTCTGATGGGTCTTCCTTGGTAGGTGGCCTGTTCTTTCTCTCTTGCTGCATTTAGGATTTTATTTCCATGCTCATCTTGGCAAATCTGATTATTATGTTCCTTAAGGAGGGTCTTCTCATGTAATACATCACTGGAGTTTTCTGAATCTCTTGTATCTGTGTGGCACAAGATAAAGGATGGTTTCTTGGATAACATCTTGGGAGGCTTGTTCCAGAGTGTTCCAGCTCATTTTCTCCTTCTTGCTCAGGGATGCCAATCAGCCATAAGTTTGGTGTCTTTACCTTATCTGAGACATATCATAGACTTTGTTCATTTTTCCTAATTCTTTTCTCCTTATTTTTGTCAGACTCTGTTAATTCAACAATTTAATCTTCAGACTCTGAGGTTCTCTCTCCTGCTTGGTCAATTCTGCTGTTTAAGCTGTTATTGTGTCTTGTAATTCTAGGAGGAAATTCTTTATTTCCATAAGTTGTTTGGTTCTTTCTTAGAATGGCCAAATCAGCTTTCATTTCCCGTACTGTTTGTGGACTGGTTGATTTAAGTATCTGCTTTCTCCTGGTTCTTGCTGAGTCTCTTTGCCATTCATAGTCTAAATTCTATTCTGTCATCAGGTCCAGTCATTCTGGAGTAATTCCATTGCTTGAGGTCTGAGAAGTCCCTTTGTGTTGAATCATTAAAGCTTTGGGAATTGCCAGGGTGTTTTTTCACTGGTTCTTCCTCACCTGTAAGGGCAGTCTCTTTACTTTTCTTTTCTTTTTTGGTTATTTTTTATTGGATAAAGTTGCTATTGTTGGAGTGGCAGTTTGTGTTGTTTTCTTGCTTGACCTCCCTACTCTGGTCTGCCCCTTCCTTCTCCAAGAGCACTCTCCTGATCTTGTGTCAGGACACCTTTTGGGAGTGCCTGGGGCTTGGAGTTGTTTGTGTTCCACATCCCCAGATGACTGCCTGATAAATGTCACCTGGTTCACTCCTCCTTTTAGATTTCTTTGCTGAGAACAGCAGTCATCTGATGTCTCCAGTTGGCCATCTTCCTGATATTCCTCTTTGGATTCTAGAAGCAACATATTACACAGTAGCAAACATTGCTCTTACCCATTCACCGGATAGTACGAAGGATTAGAAGCTTCACATAGAGTCCAAAGCAGGAAAGAGACCTGCAGCAGGTTCAAGTTCAGTGCTTGGGCCATATGGTCTGGCAGACTCATCAGTACTAAAGGTATCAGTGATGAGGAAAAGATACTATGTAGTTTACAGCAAGCCCCTAGGATAAAACCACAATGTAGATCCCTAGGATTCTGGATCAATCCATTACATCTGAAGTAGGAAATTATACACCACTTAAAAAAAAAACAACTCACTGGCATGCTATTGGGCTCTGGCAGACAGAGATAAAAGATAGTCTAACAAAGAGATGAACCACATGTTCTCACTCTTAAGTGGACCTTGAACAACTACCATATTACTGTAAGAAAAGGATTGAAATTAGCAGGAAACTGCAAGCGGGGGCGGGGGGAGATGGGATTGACAGTAGTCGATATCTGCCTGGGGAAGGAGGGCACACCTCATCAATAAGGGTACCTGTACAATGAATATTTGTACACCTAACCCTGAATTGTATCCCACAATTTTAAAATAAAAATTAAAAGAGGAAATAAATAAATAAAATTAAGGAGGACTGTCTACAACTAATACATAGGTAATGATCATTCAGGCTACTATTTTGACTATAATCAGATACAAAATATAGAACACATGTTTATGATTGTTGGGAGCCAGCCTTTGGAGGCCCGCCTAATTGACAAAGTCCAGGTGCGCTGAGGATCCCCGGCCACAAAGTGAGTCTGGGCAGCTGAGGCCCTTTTATCTTCCATCCTTGCTGTTGGTACAGCTGAAGAAATTCTGTGCAGTCGTGGAAGAAGAAAATGGCATGTTTATGCAAAGTACTCACAGCTAACCTGAGAATGTCATGGTTCATTTTTCCATTTTCCCACTATGCCACTTGGCCTTTTCTAACATATGCAAGGGTTAAACTCTGAAGCACATCAAGAATGCTTTCTTTCTTTGGTTATAAGTTACTAGATATTGCTTAAGTAATAAATGGTATAAGTATACTCATTTCTTATTTGATTTAGAATTACGTAGTTTAGTGTTTAGACATAAGGTTTTTTAGAAGCACAAGTTTATAGTAAGTTCATTATGAATTCATTATAAGTTCTAACACTTATGTAGGAGTTATGTGGGTGATTTATAACACTGTTTTCGCTGACTTAGGATAAAGATTAATCGTTAAGGTTTTTACTTAATTCAATAGTTAAAACTTTAAGTTAACATTTATAGAGTGGGTTTTCACTGAACTCATAATATACTAATCAGACACTTTTATGATAACTTAGCTAAAGACAGAAAGCAACCTTGGGGGCCTGGGAAATATTACTAAAAGCTTCTTTTGAGTTTTCTTTAGAAACAAGCACTGCAGGATAAGAGAAAAGTAACGAAGACACCTGGACAAGAAAGGCGATTACAGAACTCTGAAGGCCCAGAAGGAAGACTACTGCTAAACTTTCTGGAGACAGTTCAAGGACTGTAATTTGGGACTTTGGACTAAAACTATCACCTTTGGCCTTATGAATAGAACTCATTATCTTAATGTTTACAGGGTTCTTGGCTTGTTTATTGCTAAGACCACTAGATGGTGGTAACTTGTAGAGGATATGTACGTGAAGGAATTTTCTTTGTCTTGCCCCTTTACAAATGGTATAAAAGCTTTCCCTTAGCTAACATTAAACTGTCATCTGTTCAGGAAGCAGGTGTCCGAGTATAATGTTTTCGTCTTTCGCCTATCCGTCTCTCCTTCAGGAAATCTCACGACCCTTGTGGGGCGGGACCCCTGCATATGATAAAGTGGATATTACTATTTTTGAGAATAACTAGTACTAGATTTAGGCCTTGAAGTGAATTGACTTAAAAATGTAATTTCATAGTAAACAATGGGAAAAGAGAGAAAAAAAAGATAGTCTAATCATGGTAGATCAAGTGACCAGTGGATCAAAATTGACTGTTATGAAGTAGTTTCCTCCAGACACATCTAAGTCAATCAAAGAAATCCTCTTGGCCAAGATGAAGTCCCTTTTCTGGGAGCAGCCTACTTCAGTGACTAATCCATATGTAAGAGTATAAGGCTCAGCCCTTCCTTCAAAGTGGAACAACTCGAAGAGCCAAAGCAATTCCAGAACGTCCCCCCAGGTGGCTGAGGCTATTGTCATACTGCATCACAGCTCAACCCCTAGCTCTGACCATTCTTTCTACCTTTGCTCCACCACAGATATTGATCCCAAGGACATTCTTCAATAAATCTATTGCAAAGATAGACAGATACATACAAAAACTAAGAAAGATGCATACCAAAACTCTACGGAATTTCATTATTGACAGAAGGAGAAAAAGAAGCTTTACTTCTGAAATTTTTTAAAAAATAAAGCTGGACTATATTAGTGTTCAGTTTATAAAGAAAAGGAGTCTAGCCGAGCATGGTAGCACATGCCTGTAGTTCCACTTACTTGGAAGATTGAGGCGGAAGGATCACCTGAGCCCAAAAGGTCGCGGCCGCAGTGGCCCATAAGCATGCCACTGCACTCCAGCCTGGGTGACAGAGTGAGACTCCAACTCGAAAAAAAGAAAAAAGAAAAAGAGTAGAAGAAAGGAAAAGAAGAAGAGCCTTTCTCCTCAAGTTTAGTTAACACATTTCTCCTTTAGGTAGGTTTTCCCAGTTCTCCAGTTACTGAAGTTAGCCCAGAGAAATAGGACAATCTGCTTTTCAGCAAAGAAGAAACTAAATATTTTAGCCCAAACCATATTTGTTTTTGCCTCCTGTGAAAATTCTGAGTTTCATTTACTCATTTAATAAAAATGAATGTGACAGCTATAATATGTCAAGCACTGGTCTATATTCTATAATATAATATTACTGTCTTTATAAAGTCTATGAATCTATGAATCAAATAGATGGCACAAATCTTCTTGTATATAATGTTATTCATATCCATTTATTTTCTTTCTCTTTTATATTTTGCTACTTCCTCATTGCAAGTCACAAAGTCAATAAAGCAATGATAATCAGAGTAGATATCAAAAGGACATTTAAATTGGAATCATTTTTCTATTTACCAAAGATATTCTGAAGGACATTTTTTCAGGCTGCTACATATTTACATAGGAGATTCAATAATATCATACTTGCAAAGTAGCTAGACATTTTGGCATTTTAGATTTGAGATGATAGGATTAAAATGGCAATATATGAAAACTGTAATTTACACTAAATGAAAAAAGATAAGGGCAAAATAGCATTTTAATTACTGACAATGAATATGTCAAGGTGAATAGAGTAAAAGAAAAACTTGTAAATGGGAAAACATTTCTGAAAAAACACAGACAAAGCAATTTAAAAGTTCCTCATATTGAGATTATACCTCAGCAAATTGATGAATAAAAATGTGATCCAGTTCTTAAAAATAGGTTGACTTACAAAAATTCAAATATAGAACTAAGAGAAATTAAATTGGTTATTTAAAGTGTAGAAATAAGAAATTAGCTTTAGTTAAAATTATAAGTGAAGTCATATGTCACAATGTTATTGGTATGTAATAGTGAACTTGAAATGAAGAAGTTGCTAATACAATTACTTTTGGAAATATGAAGCCTTGGTAGACAGAGGAGAAGGTTAGAGAATATTTACATATAGCAACCACAAAATTTAAATTAAATCTACAGTTAGCCTAAATCAACATATACCTGAATTTCTGTACACCAAGGACAAAGAGTTTTTCTAAAATATTTCAAAGTTAATTTTAGTAGTAAAATTCTAAGGACTGTTGACTTGAAATTTTGAGGTTGTATGTTTGTAATGAGAAACACTTATTTGCTAAAGAAAGTTTGTTCACTTAAAATTGTAAGCACTGGCCAGGCTCAGTGCCTCAGCCTGTAATCCCAGCGCTTTGGGAGCCAAAGTGAGTGGATTGCCTGAGCCTGCGGGTTCGAGACCAACCCAGGCAACTTGGCAAGACCTCATCTCTACAGTAAAAATCAAAAATTAGCTGGGCTTGGTAGTGCACGCTTGTAGTTCTGGCTAGTTGGAAGACTGAAGTGGAAGGATCACCTGAACCCAGCAGGTCGAGGCTGTGGTGACTGTGAGCGTGCCACCGCACTCCAGCCTGGACAACGGAGTGAGACTCCAACTCAAAAAATTAAAAAATAAAATTGTAAGCACCATTTATCATAAGGGGTTGAATACCCTCACCAAACATAATTAAATCACAGACTAAAAACTTTACTGCCCTTAATAAAAATGATCCTCTCAGTACAAAATCTGTTCCTCCTTCCATTAAATTAGAATTGTATCTGCAAAGGTTCCAAATGATGCTAACACATTAACTTTAAAACACAGCACAAGATCTCATTCTTTCACAGACAACCTTCAATACACTGAGCTGGAGATCTGAATTGTTTTTTTAACCTAGTAATCAGCAGATCAAAGAGAATGTGAAATGAAAAACTGAAAATACTTAGTAAGATTTGGAAAGTGGAAAAAATCTAAAACAAACTTATGGAATATTTTTTAACAACTAAATAGTTAAAATGTTACCAAAATAAAATAACTGTTTAAGATGTCTTTACTAAAAGCAAAGCCTCACCAGAGGCAGAAACAAACCACAAAAAAGATTTTTTTAAAAAAGAAAAGAAATGTCAGAATTAGAACAAAGCAGATGAAAAAATTTGAAACAAAAAATTGGTAGTAAAGAATAAATATAATTTTAAAAACTAATCATAACTTTGAAAAGAAATCACAAAATTAAGCCCACTTGCTGAAAAAGAATATATAAATTAATAAAATGATAAATGAGATATAAGAACTCAGATTAAAGATCTTTGAAAAATATCTCATGGAAACAACAATGAGGTACCACTACACATCTATAAGCATGACAAAAGCCAAAACACAGACAACACCAAATGCTGGCAAACCTATGGAGCAACAGGGACCCTCCTTCACTGCTAGAGGCAATGCAAAATAGTGTAACCACTTTGGAAGATGGTTTTACAGTTTCTGACAAAACTAAATACTATCTTACCATACAATCAAGCAATTGTGCTTCATAGTATTTACCCAAATAAGGTGAAAATTTAACTTTCACACAAAAACCTATACATGGGTGTTTATAGAGGTTTTGCTCATAACTGCTAAAAATTGGAAGCAACCAAGTTGGCCTTTATTAGGTGAGTGAATAAACTGTGGTTTATTCAAATAATGGAATATCATTCAGCACTAAAAAGAAGTGAGCTATCCGACCAGGCGTGGCAGCACGCCTGCAATCTCAGCACTTTGGGAGGCCGAGGCGGGAGGATTGCTTGAGTTCAAGAATTCAAGATCAGCCTGGGCAACATAGCAAGACCTTGTCTCTACAAAAAAATCAAAAAAATTAGCCAAGCATGGTGGCATGTGCCAGTAGTCCCAGTTACTCAGGAAGCAGAGGTAGGGGTATTGCCTGAGCCCAGGTGGTCAAGGCTGTAGTGAACCATTATTGTGCCACTGCCCTCCAGCCTGGGCAACAGAGTGACACCCTAACTCAAAAAAAAAAAAGAGCTCTCAAGTCATGAAAAAACATGAAGAAATCCTACATGCATATTACTAAGTGAAGTAAGTCATATTATTTCAACTACATAGCATTCTGGAAAAGACAAAACTATAGAATCAGTAAAATGATCAAGGGTTCTCAGCAGTTAGAGTGGAAGGAAGAAAAAACAGGTGGAATATGGGATTTTTAAGACAGTGAAACTACTCTGTATGACAGTGTTGAGCGATGCGTGTCATTATTCATTTGTGAAAACCCATAGAATAGACAGAGTCATTTTTTAAATTTCTTTATGATATACTGTTCAAAATCATTGAAAATACTAAAAGATTGTTCAACTTATTTCACTAGGCATCTAGGTTGATAACAGATATCAAGACTTATCCTTGTGTAAACTGTGGACTTTGGGTGATAATGTCAAGTCAATGTAGGTGATCGTAAAAAATGTATCACTCTGGTGGAGGATGTTGATAGAAAGTGGGAAGGGGAGGAGGAGTCTATGCATGTGTGGGCACATACAGGAACTCTCTGTACTTTCCACTCAACATTGCTATTAACCTAAAATCACTCTTTTAAAAAAAATCTATTAGGAAGGAAGGGAGGGAGGGAGGAACGAAGGGAAACTATGTCTGAAAGAAAGTAAAATATTTAACAAAATAGCAAAAGATCAAAATAATCATCTCTGAGTAGTTGAATGTACAGATCATTTTTATTTTCTTTAGTATTTACTCTCCAAAACCTTGAAAATATTGAAAGATTATGCAGCATATTTCACTAGGCATCTAAACTGGTAACAGATACCAGGACTTATTATTGGGCTATGATAACTTAGTATGGTATTAGCATAGGAATAGACAAACAGATCAATGATTCAGAATAGATAACTCCGATCTATCCATATACAAACACTTGAGAGATGACAGGACTGGCATGAGGGGATTATGGGTAAAGGATGGACTTTTTAATAAAATGGGCCTGGGATAACTGGGAAAAATGAAACTGAATTCCAATCTCACACCGTTCATGGAAGGAGGATTAGAGATGTAAATATAAAGATAAAATAATAAAGATTTCAGAAAATAGTATTGGAGACTATCTTTATGACTTTAGAGAAAGAAAATTTTTAAAAATAACATGAAAAAAATAAAAAAAATAACATGAAAAAAGTTCTCACTATAAAGATTGAGAAATTCAAGTACATTAAGATTAATAATTTATGTTCGTCAAATGACAACATGAAAGGATGAAAGGAGAAAGCTACAGAGAGAGGAGGAAAGATTTTTAACACATATAACCACAAAGTGCTAGCATCCAAAACATATAAAAACTTACAAGTCCATAAGATGGAGGAGAGAAATTCCCAGAGTAGAGATTTCTAAGCCATGTTAAACAAAGAGTCCAAGAAACAGATGGAGTAGGCCTTTAAAAATACAAGGATTAAAACAAGTGAGGCTTATTTTAGGAAGCAGTCTGTCTGTGTGATGGAGGGGTGAAGAGAGACATTGCATTGTAAGATCCCTCACAGATGCCTATCTGCACCTATCTGCCTGTAGCAAAGTGAAGGTTTAAAAACACACACACAAAATACTGGGTCATGGGGAAAGTTCACCTGTCCTCAATACAGCCCAGGCACCTCTCCAATATGAACCATCTACATGTAACTTGTCCAGGAAAAAATTACTTTCTCAGGATGAGTAACCAAGAAACAATCAGTATAAGACCTATATACAAAGAAGCTACCAGAGAAAATAAATTGGGAACGTATAATGGTAGATGATAAACATTCTCCAAAAAATATTGCTAAAGAATAGGTGAAAATTGTAACCCACATGTTTTGCCATGAAAACAGCAGAAATATTCAAAGTTGTAATTCTTTCACATGAACCAAAAACAAAAAAATGCAGTATCTTCCTATATACACACAGTAACTGGTTAAAAAATATTAAGAAATGATCTTACTAATGACAATAAAAAGATAAAATACCTGAGAATACACTAAACAAAAAAGGAAGCAATATCTATACAAAGGCAATTTTTAAATAATATTAACGGACACAGGCTGAGTGCAGTAGCTCAAGTCTGTAATCTCAGAACGTTGGGAGGCCGAGGTGGGAGGAGCCCTTGAGTTCAGCAGTTCAAATCAGCTTGGGTGACATAGCAAGGCCTTGTCTTTACAAAGAATAAAAAATAGCCAACTATGGTGTCCAATGCCTGTAGTCCAAACTAGTCAGAAGGCTCAGATGGGAAGATCGCTTGAGTCCAGGAGCCTGAAGCTATGGTGATCCAGGATTGTACTACTACACTCCAGCCTCAGTGACAGAGTGAGACTCTGTGTCAAAAAGGGGGGGAGGGAGGAGACACAAATAAAGACTTAAACAAATAAAGAAGCATCTTGTGTTCTAGATTAGAAAGATTCAACTTTATTAAGATATAAAATATTCTTAATCTATACATTTAATGTAATCCCAATTTGGCAAGCTGATTCTAAACTGTATACAGAAAAATAAGTAATATATGGCCAAATGACTTTCGACAATGGTGCCAAGACCATTCAATCAGTATAGGACAGTCTTTTCTCAACAAATGGTACAAGAAAACTGGATATTCACATGCAAAAAAAAAAAAAATGAAGTTGGGCTCTTACCTTATATCACATACAAAAATTAACTCAAAATAGATTGAGACCTAAACATGAGAGTTAAAACTTCAAAACGTTTGGAAGAAAACAAGAGAAATGCTCCATGATATTGGATTTGGCACTGATTTCTTGAATATAGCACCAAAAACATAAGCAATGAAGAAAAGATACATTGAACTTTATCAAATTTAAAAAGTGTTTGTGCATTAAAAGACGCTATCAACATAGTGAAAAGGAAATATAAAATGGTGCAATGGTTGTGGAAAACAATATAGCAGATCCTCAAAAAAATTAAACATAGAATTACCATATGATCCATCAGTTCCACTTCTGGGTATATATCTCCAAAATAATGGAAAGTGGGAACTTGAAAAGATGTTTGTACGTGCATGTTTATGACCATATGACTCTCAGTAGCCAATAAGTGAAAGCAATCCATGAGCCCATCAATGGATGAATGGATAAATAAAATATGGTTGTCCAACCTTGCCCCATGAAGGTTGCCAAAGCCTTGGTGATCTGTCTGAAACCCAGATCTGAGCACGTCAACTCCCTTATTAAAATCCATCAGTGTATCCCTACTGCCATCAGATTAAAGCCCAGACTACCCATCATGACACAGGGCCTTCACAGCCCCTCCTCTTCTCCTTGTCCTCATTTCTCATCGTTCCATATCTTGTACTTTATTTTCTGGTAATGCAGAATTTCTGGAGGTTCCTCCATGGATCACACTGTTTCTTACCTCTAACTTCTCTGTTCATCCTCCCTACTTTTCCTCTTTTTGGCCAAGCCTTATTCATCTTTCAAGACAGGAGTCATTCATCAATTCCTCCAAAAAGCCTGCTCTGGAATGCCTGGTCGGGATAAGGGCCAGGCCCACTGTGTACAGTCATACAGTTTATGCACTACTTGAAAAGTCCTGATGGAACAAGGGGAAGCAGCAAACTACCTGGTGAAAGGGGCACCTTTTTCTAATTTTTACAAAGGTGCCACGGGGGCAGGACCAGCTTCATGGACATGTGACCTATGTAGTCACAAAAGACTTCAAACTTAGAAGGGCCCTGGGCTTGGTTTAATGTTCTGATGTCACCTTTTTTCAACTCGTAAACATTTTTGAACTACAACCCCCAAATTCGGTCTTGCTCTAGGCTGCATGTGACTAGCTCAGCCCTTTAAGTATCCCATCCTCTCATGAAATCCTGTGCACATTTAAAACTTAATGTTTACCATTTTCACTACACTATACAACGCCACTCTTTTGAATTGACACATAATAGTTGTACATATTTGGCGGTATATGTGATATTTTGATACACTATGTATGATAAAATAAGGATAATTGGGATATCCATCACCTTAAACATGTATCTTGCTTTATGTTGGAAATATTCCAATGCTTCTTTTTTTTTTTTTGATTGGAGTCTCACTCTGTCACCCAGACTGGAGTGCAGTGGCCGTTCCCGGCCACCGCAGGCTCGACCTGCTGGGCTCTGGCGATCCTTCCGCCTCAGCCTTCCAAGTAGCTGGAACTACAGGCGCGCACTACTACAGCCGGCTAATTTTTGATTTATTGTAGAGGTGAGGTCTCGCCAAGTTGCCCAGGCAGGTCTCGAACCCGCAGGCTCAGGCAATCCACTCATCTCGGCCTCCCAATGTGCTGGGATTACAGGCTGAGCCACCGAGCCTGGCCTCTTCTAGCTATTTTTAACTATACAATATGTTACAGTTAACTATAGTCACCTACTGGATTACCTGCCACTAGACCTCACTTCTTCTACCTACTTGTATTTTTGTAGCCATTAACTGACCTCACTTTTCTCCCCTCCCATTCCCTCTGCCCTTCCTAGCTTTTGATAATCACTAATCAACTCTCCATAACAATGAAATCCACTTTTGTGACTCCTAACCTGAGTGAGAACATGTGTATTTGCCTTTGTGCTTGGCTTATTTCATCTCCAGTTCCATCCATGTTGCTGCAAATGATAGGATTTTATTATTGTTGCTGTTATTATTTTGAGTTATAGTCTCACTCCATCACCCAGGCTGGAGTGCAGTGTCATGTTCACAGCCACCCCAGCGTCACCTGTAATCCACTTAGCTGGAACTACAAGTGCACACTACCATGTCCGGCTACTTTTTTTCACTTATTGTAGAGATGAGGTCTCACCATACTGTACAGGCTGTTCTCAAACCCGTGGGCTCAGGCAATTCTCTTACCTTGGCCTCCCAAAGTGCTGGGATTACAGGCTTGAGCCACCACACCTGGCCTGATTTTATTGTTTTTTATGACTGGATAGTATTTGTGGTGTATATATACCATCTTTTTTTTAATCCATTCAACCATCAATAGACACTTAGGTTGATTCCATATCATGGCCATTGCAATAGTGCTGCTAGAACCATGGGGGTACAGATATTGTTTCAATATACTGATTTCCTTTCATTGGGATATACCCTGCAGTAGAATTGAGGATCATAGAGTAGTTCTACTGCTAGGTTTTGATGAACTCTAACACTGTTTTCCATAGTGCTGGACTAATTTACATTTCTACCAAAAGTGTATGAGTGTTCAGCATTCTCCACATTCTCACCAGCACTCATTGTTTTTTGTCTTTTAATAAAAGCCATTCTAACTAGGGTGAGATGCTAGCTCACTGTGGCTTTGATTTGTATTCCCTGGTGATTAGTGATGTTGAGCAATTTTTGCACATTGGTTGGACATTTGTATGCCTTCTTTTGAGAAATACCTATTCAGATCTTTTGCATGTTTTTCTTTTTTAAGTCAGACTATGTGTTTTCTTGCTATTGAATTATTTGAAATCCTTATGTATTCTGGTTATTATTCCCTTTTTGGATACATAGAAGATATTTTCTCCCATGAAATATTCCATGAAGTGTAGGTTATCTCTTCACTTGTTTAATTATTTCCTTTGTTGTAAGAATCTCGTTTAGCTTGATTTAATCCCCTTTGTCTAATTTGGCATTTGTTGCTTGTGCTTTTGAAGTCTTGCCCAAAAAATTATTTGCCCAGACCAATGTCCTGAAGCACTTCCCCCCTGTTTTTGTCTAGTAGTTTCATATCTTAGTTTTATGTCTTCATCCATTTTGATTTGACTTTTATATATGGTGAGAAATAAGGTTCTAGCTTTATTCTTCTGCATATGAATATCGTTTTCCTTGCAACACTAATTGGAAAGAGTAATTTCCATGGTGTTCTTGGTGCCTTTGCCAAAAATGAGTTGGCTATAAATGTGTAGATTTATTTTTTGGTTCTCTATTCCAGGGATCCCCAATCCCTGGGCAGAGCAGGAGGTGAGCAGCAGGAGAGCAAGGGAAACTTCATCTGTATTTACGCCAGTTCCCCATCACTTGCATTGTCACCTGAACTCTCTCTCCTGTCAGATCAGCAGCAGCATTAGATTCTCATAGGAGTGTGACCCCTATTGTGAACTGTGCATGTCAAGGATCTAGGTCACATGTCCCTTGTGAGAATCTAATGCCTGATGATCTGAGGTAGAGCTGAGGTGGTGACCTAGCCCCGGGCAGTGGCTGCAAGTACAGATTAACATGAGCAGTGAGGTTTGAATGCACAGAGACCATAATAAATCAACTGCTTGCAGATTCATATCAAAACCTTTTCAGTGAGGGGCAAATGAGTTGATGGACTTCAATTGTACCGCTGCAGCTGGTGGCAGGCTTTAAGTCAGAATCTGACCGACATTTATTTTAGTCTACATGTGGCTTGCCCATTATTTTATTTACCACTTCTATCCACATATCCTTCCCACACTGCACACTTGTCTCTGTCACAGTTTTGGTAAGCCCACAAGCTAGTCCTAGCCAAAATGAGTAGGAAGCAAATATCACTGGAGAGCTTCTTTGGAAAAGGGAAAGTCCCAGTGATGAGACAGCAGAAGACTCTGAGACTGCCAACAAAAAGAAAGCCGCATTTAGAAGAAAATACCAAGAGTCCTACTTAAATTACGGGTTCATTGCAATAGGGGACTCACATTCTCCAAACTTGTTTTGTGTAATATGTGGCAACCTGCTATCCAACAAAGACATGAAACCTTCAAAGCAACTTTGCCACATGGAAACTAAGCACCATGCATTAAAAGAAAAGCCTTGGCCGGGTGTGGCGGCTCAAGCCTGTAATCCCAGCACTTTGGAAGGCCAAGGTGAGAAGATTGCCTGATCCCAGGGGTTTGAGACCACCCTGGGAAACTTGGTGAGATCTCGTCTCTACAGTATATCAAAAAATTTGCCAGGCATGGTAGAGTGCACCTATAGTTCCAGCTCCTTAGAAGGCTGAGGCAGAAGGATGGCCTGAGCCCAGAAGGTCGATCCTGGGGTGGCCGTGAGTGTGCCGCGACAATCCAGCCTGGGAGACAGAGTGAAACTCTGACTCAAAAAATTTAAAAAAGACAAGTCTTTGAGGTTTTTCAAAAGAAAAAGACAGGAACACAAAGAACAGAGCAATTATTGAAGGCCATCACATCATCAAATGTGTCTGCACTGAGCAAACTTGACTTGCTTTACATTGCTAAAGCTAGATCTTTACTATTGGTGAAGAGTTGATCCTGCCTGCTGCTAAAGACATTTGTCATGAACTTTTAGGAGAAGCTTCGGTTCAAAGGTGGCATGTGTTCCTCTTTTGACTAGCACCCTAACTAGATGAATTGACGAAACAGCAAAGGATACTGAGACATAATTGTTAGAGAGGATGAATGAGTCATGGTATGCAATCCTGGCTGATGAGTCTGCCGATGTTGACAAGGCAACAGTGCTTGTTTTTGTGCCATATATTTTCAGGAGGATGTGCATGCGGATATGTTATGTGTACTTTTATTGCAATACCATGCTGCAGAACTATTCAAGTTTTTGAATGGTTAAATATCAGGAAAACTGAATTGGTCCCTTTGTGTCATGCATGGATGGAGCAGCTGCGGTGACTGGACGGCTTGCTCGTTTCACTACTCAGGTCAAAGGGGTCGCTTCGGAATGTGAGTCTACACATTGCGTCATCCATAGAGAAATGCTGGCTAGCCAAAACATGTCACCTGAACTTAACAACATTTTGCAGGATGTCATTAAAATTATCAACCACATTAAAGTACATGCCCTTAACTCCTGTCTGTTCATGCAGCTCTGTGAGGAGAAGGACTCAAAGCTCAGGTCTTCTTTTATACACATAAGTGACATGGCTTTCTAAAGGTACATCACAGACCAGAGTTTTTGAGTTATGGGAGCTGCTCTGGAGATTTCTTTTAGAAAAACAGTTACCACTGGCAGATCATTTCAATGACACAGAATGAGTTGCAAAACTTGCTTACTTGTGTAACACATTCAACCTGCTCAACAAACTCAATCTGTCACTTCAGGGGAGAATGACAACTATGTTCAAGTCGGCAGATAAAGTGGCTACATTCAAAGCCAAACTGAAATTATGAAGGCGACGTGTGAGCATTGGGATTTTTGACATGTTTCAAACATTAGCAGAGATTTTGAAAGAGACTCAGCCAGGGCCTTCTTTCTCCCAGCTGGTGTGTGATCACCTACAGCTTTCAAAGGAGTTTGAGCATTACTTCCCAATCACAAAAATCCCCCAAACTGGGAAGGAATGGATTCACAACCCAGGTGTGAATAAGCCAGGTGAATCGACTTTGTCTATACTAGAAAAGAATAAGCTGCTTGAGATCACAAATGACAGTGGCCTTAAAAGTATGCTTGAGACAACTTCAAATCTCCATATGTCCTGGATTAAAGTCAAGGCAGAATATCCTGAGATTGTCACAAAAACACGGAAAGCCTGTTTCCATTTCCAACATCCTGTCTTTGAGAAGCAGGGTTTTCTGCAATGACAGCAACCAAAATGAGATAACAGAATAAACCGGACATAAGCAACAGGTGTCACAGTCTTACATCACCCCCATATGGGACCGTCTAGTTGAAGGAAAACAAGTTCAGGGTTTCCACTGATTCTGCATTATGGTGAGTTGTATAATTATTTCATTATATTTTATCATATAATAATAATAGAAATAAAGTGCACAATAAATGTAATGCACTTAAATCATCCTGAAACTATCTCCCTACCCTGGTCTGCAGAAAAATTGTCTTCTACAAATCCAGTCCCTGATGCCAAAAAGGCTGGGAACTGCTGCTCTATTCCATTCATTGTTCCATGTATCTGTTTTATGCCAGTCCCATGCATTTTTTTTCATTATGGTTGCATAGTATACATTGAAGTCAGGTAGTGTGATACCTCCAGCTTTATTTTTTTTAGCTCAGGATTGCTTTGGCATTGCAGGGTATTTTGCAGTACCATACACACTTTAGGATTTGTTTTTCCTATTTCTGTGAAGAATGTCAGTATTTTGATAGGGATTACATTTACTCTGTAGATCACTTTGGGTAGCACTGACATTTTAATAATATTAATTCCTTCAATTGATGAATGTGGAATATCTTTCCATTTTTATGTGTCCTCTTCAATTTTTTAAATGAGTGTTTTATACTTTTCCTTGTAAAGATCTTTCTCTTCTTTGGTTAAATTTATTCCTAGGTATTTTATATTTTTGTAGCTATTGAAAATAGAATTACTTTTTTGATTCCTTTTTCAGTATGTTCACTGTTGCCATATATAAATGTCACAAATTTTTGTATGTTGATTTTGTGTCTTGCAACTTTAGTGAATCTATTTATCAGTTCGAACAGTTTTTTGGTGGAGTCTTTAGGTTTTTCTAAACATAATCTTAGGTTATCTGCAAACAAGGATAATTTGACTTTGCCCTTTCCAATTTAGATGATCTTTAATTTTTTTTTTCTTGCCTAATTGCTTTTGCTAGGACTTTCAGTACTACATTGAATAAAAGTGGTGAAAATGGATATCCTTGTCTTGCTCCAGATCTTAGAGAAAAGCTTTCCAATTTTTTTCCATTTAATATGATGTTAGCTGTGGTTGTATCCTTTATTTTTTATGTACATGTATTTTATATACTATTTGTTGAGAGTTTTTATCATAAAGGAGTGTTGAATTTCCAGCATCTATTGAAATTATCATATGGTTTTTGTCCTTAATTTTATTAATGTGATATATTATGTGTTTTGATTTGTGTATGTTGAACCATCCTTGCATCCCTGAGATGAGTCCCACTTAATCATGGCGAATGATCTGTCTCTTTAATGTGTTATTGTATTTGGTTTTGTATTATTTTGTTGAGGATTTCTTCATATATGTTCATCGAGAATATTGGCCTGTAGTTTTCTCTTTTGTTGTTGTGTTCTTGTCTGGTTTTAATATCAGGGTAATGCAGATCTCCTAGAATAAACTGGGAAGCATTGCTTCCTCTTCAATTTTTTGGAATAGCTTGAGTAGAACTGGTATTAGTTCTTTTTTGAATGTTCACCATCAAGCAATCACATCCTGGGTTTTTCTTTGATATGAGACTTATTACTGCTTCAATCTCATTATTCATTGTTGGTTTGTTCAGGTTTTGTATTTCTTCATGATTCAGTCTTTATACCTTCTATTGGTCCAGGAATTTTTCCATTTCTTTGGGTTTTCTGATTTGTTGACATACAGTTCCTTATAATAGTCTCTAATGATCCTTTCTATTTTGACGGTATCAGTTGTCATGTCTCCCTTTTCATTTCTGATTTTATGTATTTGAGTCTTCCCTCTTTTTTTTCTAAAGTTACCCTAGCTAAAGTTGTGCTCTATTTTTTCAACAAACAACTTTTCTATTCACTGACCTTCAGATTACTTTTTAGGCTTAAATGAATTTATTTCTGCTCTGATCTTTATTATTGATTTTCTTCTACTAATTTTGGATTTGGTTTGTTCTTGCGTTTCTAGTTCCTTGAGGTACATTATTAGATTGTTCATTTGAAATATTTGTGTTTATAATGCATGTTTATTACAGCATTATTCACAATAGCAAAAACATGGAACCAACTGTGCTGCCCATTGAATGTGGACTGGATAAAAAAATGTGGTCCATGTACACAAATGGAATATTACACAGCTATAAAGAAAGGACAAAACTATGAACTTCGCAGCAACTTGGATGGACTTAGAGGCTATAATACTCAGTGATCTATCACAGAAACAAAGAACCGAGTATTATGTTCTCACTCATAAGCGAACCTTGAACAACTATCTTAATACTATAAGAAAGGAATTGGCAGCAGTGGGAAACTGCCAGGGGAGGGGGGCACACCTTATCAACAAGGATACCTGCATAATGAACTTTTGTATACCTAACCTGAACTGTATCCCCCATCTTTAAAATAAAAACTTTTAAACATAGGCCAGGTTCAGTGGCTCAGCCTGCAATCCCAGCACTTTGGGAGCTCAAAGTAAGTGGACTGCCTGAGCCCATGGATTCAAGACCAGCCTAGGGAACTTGGTGAGACCTTGTCTCTACAATAAATCAAAAAACTTATCCAGGCATGGTAGCACACACCTGTAGTTCCGGCTACTTGGAAGGCTGAGACGGAAGGATCGCCAGAGCCCAGCAGGTCGATGCCGGAGTGGCTTTGAGCATGCCTCTGTACTCCAGCCCAGGTGACAAAGTGAGACTCTAACTCAAAAAAAATAAAATTAAAAAAAATAAATAAATAAAATATAGCCCACTCCCCCCAAAAAGAAATATTTCTGTTTTTGATATTACAATCTAATAATGTACCTCAAGGAACTAGAAACGCAAGAACAAACCAAATCCAAAATTAGTAGAAGAAAATTAATAATAAAGATCAGAGCAGAAATAAATTCATTTAAGCCTAAAAAGTAATCTGAAGGTCAGTGAATAGAAAAGTTGTTTGTTGAAAAAATAGAGCACAACTTTAGCTAGGGTAACATTTATTACTATAAACTTCCCTCTTACCACAGTTTTTGCTATATCCTATAGATTTTGGCATGTTGTGCTTACATTTTAATTAGCTATGATAAATTTTTAATGTCCTTCTTAAGCTATACCTTGACTCACTGATAATTCTAGAGGCTGTTGTTTAATTTTCATGTGCTTCTATAGTTTCCAAAACTCCTCTTGCTATTGTTTACCAGTTTAATTTCACTGTGGTCAGAAAAGATACTTGATATGATTTTGACTTTTTTGAATCTGTTTAGACTTGTTTTGTGACCTAACATATGGTCTATCCTGAAGAATGTTTCATGTGCTAATAAGAAGAATGTGTATTCTGCAGCAGTTGGATGAAATGTTCCAAGAATGTCAGTTAGGTTCATTTTTGTCTCCAGTGCAGTTTAACTCTGATGTTTCTTTGCTGTTTTTCTGTCTGATCTATCCATTACTGAGAGTAGGGTGTTGAAGTCCCCTACTACTATTGTATTGCCATCTATCTCTCTCTCTTTAACTCTATTAATGTTGAGTTGTATATCTGGATGCTCCAGTGTTGGGTGCATATATATTCACAATTGTTATATCCTGTTGTTAATTCCTTTATATAGTGATCTTCTTTGCCTCTTTTTACAGTTTGTAACTTGATTTTATTTTATTTGATATAAATATAGTTACTCCTACTCTTTTTTGGTTTCTGTTTGTGTGGAATATGGCTCTCAATTTCTTAACTTTCATCTTTCTTTTGTGGGAAAGTGAGTTTTTTGTAGGTAGCATATAATTGCACCTTTTTAAAATACATTCAGTCACATTGAGTCTTTTAATTGAATAATTTAGTTCATCAATATTTAATGCTACTATTGATAGGTAAGAACTGACTATTGTCATTATGTTACTTGTTTCCTGATTGTTTTGTTTTGTAACTTTTCTTTCTTACTGTCTTCCTCTGTGGTTATAATTTTCTCTGGTAGTATGGTTTAATTTGCTGCTTTTAATTTTAGTGTATCTATTATAGGATGTGTGTATGTATGCACACACAAGCACATGTGTGTGTTTTGTTTTCTTTAGAGACAAAATCTTGTTCTTACCCAGGTTGGACTCAAACTCCTGGTCTCAAGTCCAGGTTGGCCTCAAACTCCTGGTCTCAAACTCCTGGTCTCAAGATCCTTCCACCTTAGCCTTCTGAGTAGCTGGGATGACAGGTGTGTACCACCATATCTGGTCTAGTGTAGGTTTTTTGCTTTGTAATTAACATGAAGTTAACAAAGAAAAATCCTATATATAAAAAGTTATTTTAAGTAAGATAACAACTTGACTAGACATGGTGGCTCATACTTGTCTCTAGCACTCTGGGAGGCCAAAATGGAAGGAGCCCATAAGTTTGAGAGCAGTGTAGGCAATACAGTAAATCCTTGTCTCTACAAAAACATTAAAAAATTAGTCGGACATGGTGGTGCAAGCTTGTAATCCCAGCTGCTCAGGAAGCTGAGGTGGAAAAATCTCCTGAGCCTAAAAGGTCAAGGCTGTAGTAAGGAGGTCAAGGCTGTATATCAGCCTGGGTGACAGACTGAGATCCTCAACCCAAAATGAATGAATGAATGAATGAATGAATGAATGAACAACTAAACTTTAATTACAAAGAAAATAAAAGAAAGAAAAAGCTTAAAAATTCTACACTTTAACTTGATCCCCCAAATTTTAACTTTTTGCTATCTTAGTTTATGTCTTTTTATATTGTCTTTCAATAGGTTGCTGTCTTTTTTTTTCCTGTTTTGATAGATTTGTCTTTTAGTCTTCATATAGAAGATATAAGTGGATTACACATCACGATTATTGTATTGGAGTATTCTGAATTCATCTGCCTATTTACTTTTACCTTAAATGACTTTATGCCCTTAAATGTTTTCTTTTCACATGCTACCATCCTTTGCTTTCATATTGAAGAACTCCCTTTAGCCTTTCTTGTAAGACAGGTCTAGTGAGAATAAATTTTCTCAGCTTTTGTTTATCTAAAAAAAAACTATCTCCACTTTATGTTTGAAGAAAATCTGTTGGATAGAGTTTTCTTGACTAGAAATTTTTTTCAGCACTTTGAATATGTCATCCCATTTCCTTCTAGCCTGTATGGTTTCCACTGAGATGTCTGTTGCCAGAGCTCCTTTATATACTATTCGTTTATTTTCTCTTCCTGCTTTTAGGATTCTCTTTTTGTCCTTGACCCTTGAGAGCTTGATTATTATATGCCTCGGGGCAGTCTTGTTTAGGTTGAATCTGTTTGGTGATATCCGACCTTTCTGTACCTACATATTAATATCTTTTTCTAAGTCTGAAATATTTTCTGTTATTATTTTTTGAATAGTCTTTCTCAACTCTTTCTTGAGCATCAGTGTCTCTTTTATTTGTTCTTTAAAGGTTGTTTTCTATATCTTTCAGACATTCTTTGTTATCTTTTATTATTTTTCTCCTCTGAATGTACATTTTCTAGTAGCCTGTTTACAAATTCACTGATGTTTTTTCTGCTTGATCCATTCTGCTGTTCAGAGCCAGTCATGAAGTTTTCATTTCAACCAATATGTTTCTCAGTTCCAGGATTTCTGCTCAATTTTTTAAACTGTTATTTCAACCACTTTGTAAAATTTTTTCTGATAGACTGATGACTTGTTTTACTATGTTTTCTTGGATTTTGCTGAGTTTCCTTAAAACTTTTATTTATATTTCTTGACTGAGAGTTCACACATCACCATATCGTTAAGGTCATTCCCTGGCTACTTGCTTTGTTTATTTGCAGAGGTCATTGTTTCATATTTGTTGTTGTTTCTATAAACATACATCTATGACTTTTTAGTAAACAATTAGCCATTTATTCCAATCTTTACTGTGTGACTTATTTTGGTCTTTCTGGGGTGTATTTCCTTAAAGACTCTTTGTAGTTGCCTGTAAAGTGCCCTTAGTTCTAGACTTGTGCCTTCTTTTTGGCACTAGATGGCTTTTAAAGCCCCAGTTTGCCACAGCTCTTGAAAACATTCAGAGCACTGATTATCCCAAATTGGAGGTGGAAGGGTACCAAGGGGGATATTCCAGCTATATGAAAAAGGCTGACTACAAGTGTGTGCCCAGAAGACCCGTGAAGTCTTACAGCAGTGTACTGCTGAATATCCACTATGATTTGACAACTCTTTGAGATAAAGAGCAGCATTTCATGGGCTTGAGTTTCTAGTACCACCTTCCCTCCTTGTCACTAGCTGACCTCAGGAGTTTTTCTCTCTATAGGCACTCTTGCTATTTCCCAGGTTGAGGCAGGAATGGTTTTCCTACAAGGGAAATTAGGATGGTGAGAAAATTGGCTGTCTTCCTTGATCTCACTTTTTTTTCCTGTGTGGACACCATGAGTCCAGATAAAAATTTTCATTTAACTTTACAGAAACCTGGATGGCGTTAGAGTCTATAACACTGAGTGATCTTTCACAGAAACAAAGAACTGAGTATCACATGTTCTCACTCATAAGCGGATCTTGAACAATTATCATAATACTATAACCTTGAATTATCATAATACTATAAGAAAAGGAAAGTAGCAGGAAACTGCCAGGAAGGGAGTAGAGAAGTGGGATTGGCAGTAGTGGGAGTCTACCTGGGGAAGGAGGGGACACACCTCATCAACAAGGGTACTGCATAATGAACATTTGTATACCTAACCCTGAATTGTACCCCACAACTTTAAAATTAAAAAATTAAGTTAAAAAAAATTTCATGTGGGGTTCCTGGCATGTTTGGGAAGACATCATGGATAGAAAAATCCATTTTTCTTACTGTCTTCTTAGAGTTTCTCAATTCTCTGTGTTCCTGGAGAACATCTCAGTCTCAAATTTTAGTTCTAGGATATTGCTGGTGAAAATCTTTGCTCTGGTTATTTGTTTTAGGTTTCCCGTGGGGGAGAGTGAAACCAGATTGCTGCTACTCCATCAGCTGGGTGACATCACTCACCAATAACCATTCATTTTTGTGAGTGCTTTTCATGTCCCTGGTACTATGCTAATTATTTTACCAAATTATCTCATTTAATCCTCTCAATAGGTCTTTGAGATAGAAACTATCGCTTTCTTATGTTATAAATAAACCTGAAGCTTAAAGAGGTAAGTAATTTGCCCATAGTTAGGCATTCTGACTCCATGATCCAAGCCCTTAATCCTTAAGGATTTTTGTTGTTGTTGTTGTTGTTGTTGGAGTCACTCCGTTGCCCATGCTGGAGTGCAGTGGCACACTCATGGCCACCCCAGCGTTGACCTGCTGGGCTCTGACAATCCTTCCACCTCAGCCTTCCAAGTAGCTGGAACTACAGGCACGCTATCATGGTTAATTTTTTTATTTATTTATTGTAGAAACGAGGTCTTGCCAAGTTGCTTAGGCTGGTCTCGAACCTGCAGGCTCAGGCAATCAACTAGCCTTGGCCTCCCAAAGTGCAGGGATTACAGGCTGAGTTACCGAGCCTGGCCATCCCTAAGGATTTTAACTAAACTCCCACTAGATTTAGAGCAAGAATTATGCTTTATTCACTTTTATAATCCTGACAACTAGCATTGTCTAAAACATTCTAAGTAACCATTGTTTGTTGAACTAAATGTAATCTACAGTGAGTTTTATTTGGAAGTTATCAGCAGAACTACAGTATATGGTATTTGGATACGCAGGTATGTTTTTGGTGTACCTACATATATATCCTGAATGTGAGTGAATATCCTCGGATCTCTCTTGCTCTGTCCCCGTGACTTCTTCTAAGCCAATTGAATACACCTTTACAATTCCAAAAACAAAAGTCTGATTTCAAGTGCATATGAAACAAGAGTGAAAGTCTTCCGTTTTCCTTTGAAGACCTCAGATCTCGTCTCAGAATTTCTCTTTCCATGAAAGTCAGTTTGTGTCTCCATTTTCTCCCTTTGTGCCAGTTTTAATTATCTCCACCTCCAGAGTCTTCTCCCCGAATGTTCAATCTATAATGAAGAACAACTTAGTTCTTTCTTCAACTACTTACTTAAATAGTTATTTATTTGGTAACTGTATATAACTATATAGTTAAATAAATAATAGTCATATTTTAACTATTAAATTTTCATCCTCACTGTGGCAGATTATATTTTGCAAAGGTGATCACTACAATATATCTCATACCACAAGCCCATCTCTTAAGTACTGTTGGTTTCAGTGTTTCATATTGGTTCACATCTTTTGCTTAATATACTCTTACTGAGCAATCTCTTCTTCTCTCTGGGAATTAACTGCTATCAGCATGCTTATGGCCCCCAAATCTTCAGCACTGATCACAGGCTTTCACATAAACATTACAATAAAAAATATTATACAGAAAGACACTGACACTGCTCTCTTCCGTGAATAGCTCCTTTGGACAACCGTGACTACTTCAGTCAATAGAGTATGATGGGAATGATGTTAAATGACTTTCCAAGACTAGATCATAGAAATAATATGCCCTTCCATCTTGTTCTCTTGGAATGTTCTCTCTTTAAACTCAGCTACCATGTTGTAAAGAAGCCACGCAACCACACAGAGAGGCCATGTGTAAGTGATCCCTCTGACCAAGAAGCCCAACTGAGGTCCCAAACAACAGCCACATAACTTTCAGATATGTATTTCTTCAAATGATTCCAGTCCCCAGCCATTGAGTTACCCAAGCCACCCAGCTAAAAATGCTACAGAAGTAGAAAAGAGCTGTGAGTCCTACCCAAATTGCAGATTCATGAATAGAATAAATTATTGTTGTTGTGTTAAGCCACTAAATTTAGAGTAGGTTTTTTTGTCTTGTTTTGTTTTGAGTTGGATTCTCACTCTATCACCCAGGCTGGAGGGCAGTGGAACGCTCACGGCCATCCCAGCCTCAGACCCACTGGCAATCTTTCCATGTCAGCCTTCCAAGTAGCCGGAATTATAGGTGTGCACAACCACACTCAGCTAATTTTTTGATCTATTGTGGAGACAAAGTCTCACCAAGTTGCCTGGGCTGGTCTTGAACCTGCGGGCTCAGGCAATCCACCCGCTTGGCCTCCCAAAGTGCTGAGATGACAGACTGAGCCACTGAGCCTGGTCTGGAGTAGGTTTTTATACAGACAAGTTAGTTGGATCAGTTATCCAATGCTTCTCTTAACAACACTTCAACTCTTCATTGAAGATGAAGACCATAAAAATGTTTCCAGTCATATGTATTATATAATAAATATCTATTACATAATGTGACCTATTTGTTGTATAGAAATATATTACATAATGATATTAATAAAAATTATTTAACAACAATAATACATGTACTGTGTAGTAAACTTAATGTACTTTATTTGATAGCTTGTAACAGTAGTGTTCACATAAGCTTTTAAATAATTATAATGTATTATCACTGGCAGTATTCTTTTTAGTAACATTATCATTAAGTCCCAAGATAAAATAAAGTCCTTGAGAATCATGATAAATAGTTTTAAAAAATTATTAGATTTCACAACCATTGTATTCAAATTTGGGCATCTAGAGGGGTGGGACTAGAAAAATAGCATCCATTACAGAATGTATCTTTATTGTGTCTACCTGTGGAGCATGTTATATAAACTCCTTGAGGAAACAGGTCTGATTTTGGTTTTTATCCCCACCAGCACCAAACATGGTGCAATAGAACGAATTCATTCCGGGGCTCAGACACTCCCTCTGCAACACAGGACACTGGAAAGTTGGGGACCCAGAGTCAAGTGTGATTAGATAAGCAGTTAAGACAAGGAATACTTATAATTACCATTTGAACTGTAACTGTCCCTACTTTTCTTTTGATGCCATAAAACTGATTTTTCTTGGCATTAAAGAGAAGCATGATCATGATAGCCAAGCACGTCTTTAGTGGAGGCCAACCATAATTCTCAGATACAGAATGTTTTTAGCTTGACTTCTTCCTGAGTGGACTCACCAGGCAAAGGCTGACTGACTCAAGCAGTTTGAATGTATACGTACTATGGATTCTATCCATTGTCTATAATTTGTATTTCCTTTGTTGTATAATTTTTCAGTCAGCAGATAATACTTCATTGGATCCCTCATTATTGGGTATGGAGAGCTATAACTATTTTTTTTTTTTTAGATTAGAAAATATAGTTTATTTAGAAAGTCAGTTAGAGAGAAAGAAAGTGGAGCTTCACCTCCCCACAGTATTGAAGGGGACCAAAGCTTAAGAAAACATGACCTGGCCATAGGTCAAAGAGCACTTGGCCACACCATAACTTAGCAACACAATGGCCAATCTATTAACAATTAAAGGTGGTCTCATTTCATAGCTGTTTTCAGACATAGGAGTTTACAGATGGTAGTCTTGGATAAACCTTGAAGATCTGTATATTACTTACCTTTGAAAACATTCTAAGCTAATCAGACTTTTAGTATTTTTAACTCTATGCTCAAACATGGAAGAAAAGACCATTAATCCTGACCTGACACTGAATATTTCCCTATTATTGCATCCCATAGACTTCTCATCTTGGTTTTCTCAGTTAAAAACAAGCACCTCATCTCAGTCAGGTGTGGTGGCTCAGTCTGTAATCCCAGCACTTTGGGAGGCCGAGGCAAGAGGATTGCTGAGCCTTGGGGTTTGCAACCAGCCTGGGCAAGTTGGTGAGACCTCATCTCTACAAGAAATCACAAAAACTAGCCGTGGTGGTGTGCATCTGTAGTGCCAGCTACTTGGAAGGCTGAGGTGGAAGTATCGCCTAAGCAGGTTGAGGATGCGGTGACCATAAGCATGCCATTGCACTCCAGCCTGAGCGATGGAGTGAGACTCTAACCAAAAAAAAGCACCTCATTAAAGGGGTATGAACTAGTTCATGTAACAAATGTTTATTGAACACTCATTTATACAAGTCCTTGTGCCAGATGCTTTAAGTGAGGAGGGAAAATGATATTTTTGTTAGTTTGAAGGCCACTAGGCATAGATGAAATTGGGGCAAGGAGTTCATATTGAGCTGTGGGAGCCTTCCCCACCTGTTTCCTCCATCCAGCTTCGGAAAGAGGATAAAAGGAAAGCAAAGAGCATTTTCAGAATGATGACAGACATTCCAATAGTGAGCCTCAAGGCAGAGAATGCGACCAATTCAAAAGGTCAGATGGGTCCAATGTTGATGTTTCCAAAAGACAAAATCCAACTAATAGATGATCTTAAAGTTTAGGCCTTACATTGGAATATATTCTATGGAGGTTTTGGAACTATGGGAAAATGTTGGTCAAATCAAAGCAACTAAACAAAAACAAAACCAACTAATAAATGAATATTAAAAAGCAAGCAATTATCAACTTTACAAAAAAATGAACAAAATAGAAAATAAAAACAAAATTTAACACTTGACTCAGTTGTGATTGATATTTACATAGCCAACAATGCAGACACAGAAAAAAGATTTAATAAAAAATTGAGAAACGATTTACATAGAAGAGTAAAAGAAAGGAATGAAAAGCTATAAATGAACTAAAGTTTTTATGTCCCAAATAGGAAAATAATAGATGTCCACAACTGATAATCAAGAGATGGAAGTACATGCATATTATCTTTCAATGGAGATAAATATTAAATTAAATTTTTAATTGTTGAAAAGTGATAACTTTCAGGAAGAAGAATGAGAAAAAAATGTAGAAAAAAGCAACAATTTTTATGATACTTTTTTAATAGTGCTCATTTCATTTTTAACTATTTGGATATAATACACTGGCAAAAAAGTAAATAAAGAACATGGACGATAACACACATATACTGTGTGACTCAGCATTCTACTTCTAGAGACACATTCTAGAGAAACTCTCACATATGTTCACAAGGAGACATGTATAAGGATGTCCGCTTTAATATTGTTTGTAAAAACAAAATACTGCCAAAGATGGAAATGTTAATCAAAAGGAAAATAAATATTGCTATATTTAGAGAACAGAATATCACTCAGCAGGTGAAAGCAATTCAGTAGTGTTGTATATATCAATGTGGGTAGATAGAAAACAATGCTAGTTGGGGGAAGACAAGTCATTGTGAGATGATTTGTGCAGGATAAATTCATTTAAGCAAAGTTTAAAACACAAAGCAAAAGCAATGCTATATACTTGGGATCTATTTTTATGTAAGTAAAAGGATAAAATTTGAGTGGAAGATGGAAGGACACGTTACATTTATGAGAAAAGAAGAAGGAAATGGTACTGGATTGGGGCACCACGACTCCAACTTAACTTTTATTCACGATTCTACAAAAAGGTAAAGGAAACATGACAAAATATTTACTGTTGAGGAGTCTTTGTGGTTATTTCACAGGTGTGCGTTTTATTACTCTGTGTAATTTTCTGTATTTTTAAATACATCTAATCTCTGACTGTATCCACAACATGTATGATGATTAAAAACAAAGCTTCTTTATTTGAGGAAGTACTATATTTTGGAGTAAAAATTAACATAGATTGAAATATGCACACTCTTGTAAATATAATAACTAATAGGAACTAACCAATTTGTAAATTTCTCATAAAAGACTTTTGTTAAAAAAAGGCATGTTTCAGCCAGGTGCAGTGGCTCAGCCTGTAATCCCAGCACTTTGGGAGGCCAAGGAGAGAGGATTGCCCCAGCCCGGGGATTCAAGACCAGTTGGGCAACTGGGTGAGACCTTGTCTCTACAATAAATTGCAAAAACTAGCTGGGCATAGTGGTGTGCGTCTCTAGTTCCACCTACTTGGAAGGCTGAGGCAGAAAGATCACCAGAGAGCCCAGCAGGTCGAAGGCTATGGTGGCCATGAGTGTGCCACTGCACTCCAGCCTGGGCCACTAAGAGTGAGACTCCAACTCAAAAAAAATTAAAAAGGCACCTTTCTTTTCAAAAGTCTGATTCATTAAAATGTTTTATTTTTATCCTATATGACCCAGCAGTCTCCCTTCTAGAAATATACCCGAAGGAACTCAAATCATTCTACAAAAAATATATCTGTGCACACATGTTTACTGCAGCACTATCCACAATGTCAAAAACATAGAACCAACCATGCTGCCCATTGAAAGTGGGCTGGGTTAAAAAAAAAATGTGGTACATGTATACAATGGAATATTACACAGTCATGAAGAAGTACCAAAATTATGGACTTTACAGCAACTTGGGTGGATTTAGAGTTTATCATACTCAGTGATCTATCACAGAAACAAAGAACTAAATACCACATGTTCTCACTCATAAGTGGGTCCTGAACATTAATCACAATACTACAAGAGAGGGATCAGCAGTAGTGGGACACCGCTAAGGAAGGGAAAGGCAGGAAGGGGTCATAACATCACTAAGAGTTCCTGATTCTAAACCAGTGGAAGTGAGGACAAATGGTAGGTCCAAACTTCACATCTATGTACACCACTTATGTACCTAACCCTGACTTGTACCCTACATCTTTAAAATAAAATAAAGAGTGGGAAGAAAAAGAAAAAAAAAAAAGCTTTTTCTTAAATGAGCCACTGAACTGAAAAACAGATAACAAATACGTGTTGAAGATATAGACTAAATTATTAATATTTTAAGCCAGTTATTAAGATTTTTACCTACTAAAATATTTAGGAGGTTTTTTTGTTTTGTTTTTGGGTTTTTTTTTTAAGAAGCAAGACATATTGAGAGGACAGAAAAGCTCCCACAGCAGGAGGGGACCTGAGGGCGTTGCCCTAATATATAAAAAATAAATAAAAATATGCTTAGTTTTGAAGATTTTCATACTAAGAAAGACCATCTGGAAGTCAGTGTTCCAGGACATAGTTTCACATAGGGACCATGTTTGAATATCAAGCTGCTCCACTTAGTAACTTCACAAACAAAGGAAGCAAGGCAGGAAAATGTTTTAATACTTATGATGCTGAACCTGCAATGTAGCTCTAGCAAATCTGGCTTTAAGAGCTGCCTAATTACATATTTATAAATGCATATTATGTATCTAGTTGGCTGAAATGAAGCCCTATAGCCATTTCAGTTTATCAAGTAAATGAAGTAATTTTTAAAAAACATTATGCAGTCGATTAAACCAAGCAACAATATATACTCATGATTATTTGTAAAGGCAACCATTTATGAATGAATTTTCTGTTTTATTTTGTGCTTAAATGCCAGGGACTTGAACCAGCAAAAACTAACTACACTGTGTAAATCCAGAAAGCTAAGACTATGGCTCAGTAGCAATATTCTCTAATCATTACAGCTAGTATTTAACATTCATTGCACACTGGCGGCATTTTAATCATTTTGTAGACTGTTTCTGCCCAGTGGATTAACCCGGTTGGGTTAACATCAAAGAGAAGACATTAAGATGTCACTGATCCATTGTACTATCTGCTTTTTACTCCCCTTCCAAGTTGCAACATTCTTTTATTTTTCTATAAGCAATGTATTGCACCATTAAGAAAACTAAGAAAAACCACCTGTAAATCCAGCACTTTGGAAGGCCAAGGCGATAGGATTGCCTGAGCCAGTGGGTTCAAGACTAGCCCGGGCAACTCGGCAAGACTTCATCTCTACAATAAATCCCCCCTCCCCCCAAAAAATTAGCCAGGTGTGGTAGCATGCCCCTATAGTTCTGGCTACTTGGAAGGCTGAGGCGGAAGGATTGCCTGAGCTCAGCAGGTCGAGGCTGAGGCGACTGTGAGTGTGCCACTGCTCTCCAGCCTGGGCGACAGAGTGAGACTTCCAACTCAAGACAAAAAAAATTAAGAAAAACCAAGAAACTATAAAGAAGAACAAGATCATCCATAATCCATCATATTTGAACTCAACCATTGTCATTTTGGGGAGTTTCTTTTTTTTTTCTATAAATAAGGCTATATTTGGGGCTTGGGGATAAACAAAAATATAGGTAGATATACAATCATGCTACGTGTATATTATAGTTACACATATACACACATATGCATTTTAGTATTTTTGATTTAAATAACAGTGCATATTTATTTACCTGGCAGAGGAGATACCATGATCATAAAGGTGGTTTTCCCAGGGTGAGGTTTATCCATTGCACTCTAGATGTGCTGACCCCTCCAATTGCTCCAAATGTGGGAAACTCAACTGCATCATTTGTGGTAGTGGGGGACTGCATTTGCACTCTCCCCTGGTTTTTGGGGGGAGATAAATAACAGTGCATCGAGGCTTTTCCCATATTATTATATAGTCTTCAGGAAATAATTTTTAAGATGTTGCAAATTACTGACTAAATATTCATCAGTTTCTTAAACCATGTGCTATGGTTTATATTTGGTTCATTTCCATTTGCTGGTATAAATACTCTTGGGTATGTCTCCTTCTGGATACCTGAAGAAGTTCTACCATGGTAGACAAGAAGATGTAAAATTGCTGAGGTAAGGTCAGAACATCTACAACTTTACTAAGTACCAAATTGTCCTCCAAAGTGTTTTTTTCTATTTATACTCTTATCAACAGCATATTAAAACTCTTATTGCGTCACTTCCTCACTAACACTAGATAATGTCAAACTTTTTAAAAATTTGCCAAACTGCTTGTGAAATATCCTACTGCACTTTTATTTTGCATTTTTATATTAACTAGTTTTGGTGTATTTACTGTCATTCAGTTCTCCTCTTTTGTAAATGTATCTACTCCTTGCCTGTTTGTTTATTGTGTTCTATTTCTTACAATTTGAACAAGTTTTTATATAGTAGGAATTCTAATTTTTCGTCAATAATAAACACTTCAAGTATCTTCTTCCACTCTGTGGTTTATCTTTGAACTTTTCATGCTTCCTTCTATTTACAGAAGTTTTTCATTTTAGTGTAGGCAAATGTATCACTCTCTTAATGTAAGGCTGCTATTTTACATCTCATAAAAGAAAGCTTTTTCTACCTGGAGTTCATAAATACAGGGGGTGCCAAAATAATGTATATACTTTTTTTTTTTAAAGTAGGAGTCTCACTGTTGCTCAGGCTGGAAGGCAGTGGCACACTCACGGCCACACAGCATTGACCTACTTGTCTCCAGTGATCCTTCCACCTCAATCATCCAAGCAGCCAGAACTACAGGCACATGCTATCACACCTGGCTAGTTTTTGATTTATTGTAGAGATGAAGTCTTGCCAAGTCATCCAGGCTGGTCTCGAACCCTCAGGCTCAGACAATCCACTCGCCTCAGCCTACCAAAGTGCTGGGATTACAGGCTGAGCCACCTAGCCCAGCCTGTGTATACATTTTAAGAGATGTTATCTATGTATTACTTTCAAAGTTGAATTGAATTATGGTAGCAATGTATAGTATGACGTTCGCTCAACTGTGCTTCCACCACTTGCTTTGACTGTCCAGTCTGTCACATGATGATGCTAGCTTTCATTTAAGTAACACCATCTTTTGAGTAAATGACATACTTAAAATGTGTATATATATTTTTGGTACCCCATGTATATATATTCTCTTAAGTTCTAAATCATTTAAGTTCTGTTTTTCATATCTGGAATTTAATTTGTGTTTGATGTGAAATGAAAGTCTTATTTTATTTTTCCCCATTGGTGTCCAGTTGTCCCAGCACCACATAATAAATAGTGCAACATTTCTCCATTGCTTTGTTTGCATTTGTCTGAAATCAAGGTCTCAATTTTTTTCCATTGTCCATTTTTTACAATACCACAATATCTCACTTAGTAGATAATAAATCTTGGTGTCAGGTAGCATGACTTCCCTATATCCTACCTCATTAATTTTCTTCTAATATTACTTGGCTATGCCCCTAAGCCCTTCAGTTTGAGGATCAGCTAGCCAAATTTCATGAAAAATGCTACGGTTATTTTAATTGGAATTACATTATTTTATATACTAATTTGGAATTAACTACCATCTTTATGATATTGGGCCTAACAGTCCATGAACATGATACAGCTTTTCATTTACTTGGTTTTTTTAAATGTCTTTCAACAAGTTTATCATTTTAAACATTAAAAAATTACATGTTTTTGTTAGATTTATCCCAAGTGATTTATAGTTATTTTTACTAATGAAAATGAGATCTGTGTTGCATTTTAATTTTCTTGGTGCTTTTTTTTTGAGTTAGAGTCTCACTCTGCCATCCAGATTGGAGTGCAGTTGGCCACTCCCGGCCACCGCAGTCTCCACCTGCTGGGCTCCAGCAATCCTTCCGCCTCAGCCTTCTAAGTAGCTGGAACTACAGTCTCACGCTACCATACCCGACTAATTTTTTTGATTTATTGTAGAGATGAGGTCCCGCCAAGTTGCCCAGGCGGGTCTCGGACCCACAGGCTCAGGCAATCCACTCACCTCAGCCTCCCAAAACACGGGATTACAGGCTGAGCCACCGAGCCTAGCGCATTTTAATTTTCTAATTAGTTCTGGCTTATATAGAGAATACTATTGATATCGGTTGATCTTATGTCCAGCAACCTTGCCAAGCACTCTTATATGTCTGTAGATTCTCTTGGAATTCCACAAGCACATCAACATATTGTCAATGAATAGTGACAATTTTCCCCTCCATCTCACAGTTATGCTCTGTTTTCATATTCCTAACTCTGAGATGCCAAAAAAGTAAATATACATTTATGAAAAGAAAAACTGTATTAATTATAATACTCAATATATACCAACAACAAAAGATTAATACAAGCCATATTTGACTTTGGTATTTACATATTGCTACCATAATTCAATTCAACTTCAAAAAGTAATACATAGATAACATCCAATTAAAATAACAGTTTATATAACTGACTTAGTTTTCTTGACTAGCTTTGTTGGAAATGTATATATATATATGCATATATATGTATATATGTATGTGTGTGTATATATATGTTTTATATATATTGTTTATATATATTTATATATATATTGTTTATATTTATATATATAAATATATATAAACAATATATATAAAATGTGTGTGTGCACACGCTAACGCCTTTTTAAAGGACCATGTTTGAGCGTTTTTTAATCTTCTTTTTGTTTCTGTTTTCTATTTTATTAATTTCTGCAGCTTATTCAGTTGTACTTTTCTCCAACATTTTAAAGTAAAATTTTAGCTCTTTAATTTTCATTCTTTCAATTATGATCTATTTTACCATGAACCATTTAGTTTAGTTTGCAAACACATTGAAGTTTGGGGATGTCTTTTTCTTATAGATTTCTAATTTTGTCCAGAAAAGGAGCTATTTGCCACATAGACTGCTTGGTATTTGTTGAAATTTGCTTTATGACTTTGTACTTTTCAACTTCTATTAATATTCCATCCTTGTTTGAAATAATATATTTTTAATTACTTTGTGGTAGAATCTATTTGTAATCATCATATCAGATATGTTAATTATGTTTTCCTTGTCTTATATATTGCTTTCTCTACCAGTTTTAAAAGGGTGTGTCAATTTCTACTTGTAATTCTTCAATCTTTCTGCTTTATATATTTTGAGGTCATTTATTTAGACACAAAATGATTCAGGATGTTTCATTTTCCTGAGAAGCTATTCTTTTTATCATTAAGTAGTGACTTTTTTTTTTCTAATAAGGTTTTTTTCCCCTCAAAGTCTTATTGATTGATATTTGATTGATAATAGACATTAAGATAGCTCAAAATAGATTTTTGAAATACCAGCAAAATTAGTTTTTTCATGTGCCTGAAAATGTTATTCTCTACCCTTTTATGTTCAACATTTCTATCTTTATATTTTAGGTAACTCTTATAAACAGCTTAAAATCTTTTTTTTTTAATTGAGTATAAAAACCTCTGGTTTTTAACAAGTCAATTTAATCTACTTACATTTGTCATGATTGTATTTGGCCTTATTTTTACCACCCTATGCATGATATATATCATATTACTTCTTTGTGTTTTTTGTTTGTAGCTGTTATTTTCTTGTCTGCCTTCTACTGGATCGCAAAATTTACTGTATTGTTTCCCCCTTCTATTATTTTGGTAGTTAATTCTTTTTTTTTTTTTTTTTTTAGTAGTGACATTTCAATTATTAACATACTTGTCTTAAGTAGGTCTAAAGTTAACTGATACTTCTATTTTTCTCCAAGTTAGAGTTAATTCTTCCCACCATTTTTTTTTCAATAGAATAATTTGTTATTGTGCATTAAGGTAATAGAGATGTAATATCAAAATAGAATTGAGTAAGTGCTACAGGAAAGCGGAAGCACTCTAACTCCACTTATTCTCATTCAACTTCACCCAAAAACTGTGATCACTAAAGCTCATTCTGAAAGTGCAGACATCAGCAGGTCCCTTGTTCTTTCTTATAGACAAGCTCATTGGGTTCTCCCACGTTGTCGTGCATTACAATTCTTGTGTCATGTTCAAAATACAAAGACACATATTCTTAAGTTGAAGGACAAAATCAGAGATTTTCAATAGTACCTTTGATGGTACAACAATTTTCTAGATAACCCTAGAACATACATAACCCCTATGTAGAATGTGACTCCACAGTAATATATTTTTATCACACCAACAAGATAATCAATAAGTGATTATATTTATAAAAGAAAAGTTAAATTCAGTGCTTTGCAGAAATCAAAGTTACATTGTAAATAGATCTCCAAAGACCTATAATCAAGCAAATGACCCATTCAATCATAAGCATTTGTGTTCTGTTTATTTTGAATATTTATATTCAGATAAGTTGCAACTCTATTGTTTGGAGAAATAGTCACTCAGCTAAAACAAATAAAAAACTGGACAGATCATTTTTTAAAAAGTAGCTCTCCTTATTAGATGTGTGACCTTTGAAATTTTTTTGATTTATTTTATTTATTGTGGCAAGAACACTTAAGAGATCTACTCTTTTAACTTTTTTTTTTTTTGAGTTGCAGTCTTACTCTGTCACCCAAACTGGAGTGCAGTGGCCGCTCCCAACCACCGCAGCCTCGACCTGCTGGGCTCCGGAGATCCTTCCGCCTCAGCCTTCCAAGTAGAACTACAGGCACGCGCTACCACGCCTGGCTAATTTTTTTGATTTATTGTAGAGATGAGGTCTCGCCAAATTGCCCAGGCGGGTCTCGAACCCGCGGGCTCAGACAATCCACTCACCTCAGCCTCCCAAAGCGCGGGATTACAGGCTGAGCCAACGAACCCGGCTTCTCTTAACAGTTTAAAGTGTACAATACATTATTGTTGACTGAATGTATGATGTTGTTCAGCAGATCTCTTGAGTTTCTTCATCTTTATGGACTAAAACCTAATAAAATCTTTTGATTACTAACTATCCACCCCCTCCAGCATTTATTTTATTTGTTAAAATTATCTAGATGCTTTTTACTTTTTAATTGTGGTAAAATACACATAACAAAACTTACCAACCCAGCCATTTTCATGTGCATAATTTAGTAGCGTTAAGTACATTCACATTTTTGTGCACTCATTCTCCAAAACTATTCATTTTACAAAACTGAAACTCTGTAGCTACTAAACAACATTCCTCACTTCCCTCAGCCTTTGGCAATCACCATTTGAGAAAGAAAAGTGACTCAGAGCCGTGTGAGGAATGTGAGATATGCAAACTTTATCAAGCTCAGAGAGACATGAGCAGTGAGACTTCAATTACATCCCCCGCACCCATACCCGGGAGTAATTCTTTAAAGGAATTTTGTTTTTTCTTTCCTTCCCTGTAATTTCGGACTAGCTGATCAATTATCTAAAATGTTACCACAAGTTGCACATTGCGACCCTCACCAGTTATCTTCACTCTGTTGCCCAGACTGGAGTGCAGTGGCCGATCCCGGCCACCGCAGCCTCGACCTGCTGGGCTCCGGCAATCCTTCCGCCTCAGCCTTCCCAGTAGCCGGAACAACAGGCATGTGCTACCATGCCCGGCTGATTTTTTGATTTATTGTAGAGATGAGATCTCGCTGCCCAGGTGGGTCTCGGACCCGAGGGCTCAGGCAATCCACTCACCTCAGCCTCCCAAAGGCACGGATTACAGGCTGAGCCACCGAGCCTGGCATGCCAGTTATCTTTATGTTCCTGGCATTTGTGATACAAAGAACAAGTATAGCCAATCCATAGCTTATATTATTTGAATGAACCAATATACATGGTTGGTAATCAACTTAGAAACTGCCCCCTAACTTTTTCTCTTTTTTTCCTTTAAAACCCCACTTGTCACTGCTGCTAAATGGAGCACATATTCGGGGCAACTTGAATCTATGATTCCTAGGCTGCAGTCATCAGCTTTGGTCCAAACAAACCCTCCACATATATTAATTATGCTTCAGTGTCTTTCTTTAGTCAACGTGCATCGTGTAGTCAGCGGGATTCGGAGCAAGCCTTGGCTATCAGGCATTCCCTCTTAGACTGAGTACTCAGTGCCAGCACAAACCAGTCGTGTTCCTTCAGTTTCAGAGGTTTCTTTGGGTGACAGAGGGTGAGCCCTCCTGAATCCAGACTTCCTTTCCTTTCAAATGAAATTGTACTTGGGCTTCTGTTTCTGTTTCTGGTCAAGAGAAGCAGGCAAAGAATTCCGCAGAGAATTTCTGCCTTCTCCATTTCTGCCTCATGTCAGGGGTTCAAGTATTGGCAGTTTAGTGCCAGAAGTTTCATCTTTGGGGGCTTGAAATTACATAGTGTTTTAGTCTGCTTAGTGTTGCTGTAAAGGAATACCTGAGGCTGAGCAATTTATAAAGAAGAAAATGTATTTGGCTCATAATGCTGATGTCTGGAGAAGTTCAAGATTGGGTATCTGCTTCTGATAAGGGACACAGGCTGCTTATACTCACTGTGGAAGGTGAAGGGGAGCCAGCATGCAGAAATCACATGGCGGGAGAGGAGGCAAAAAAGAGAGGGCAGGGCTGCCAGTTTCTTTTTAACAACCAACTCCCACAGGAACTAATAGAGTGAGGACTCACTGATCTCCCTCCTGGAAAAGGCACTGATCCATTCATGAGGGATCCCAAATATCTCCCATTAGGCTGCATCTCCAACAATGGTTCAAATTTCAACATGAAGTTTGGAGGAGTCAAGTAACCAAACCATAGCACCTAGCATGCTTTTAAAATTGCAGCTGTTTCCTATTGCTTGTCATTTGAACTTGTCTTCTCATTTGTGGCAAGTTCCCTGCTGGTTTCAAATCAAAAGATGCATGAGGTTGAGTTATTTTGCCCCAAAATTAAGAGACACTTACTCCTTCCAAACTCGATGAGGTGCTCTAGATGACTACAGATATTTGTCCAGTGTGTCTAGTGTGATCTCAAAGGGCCTTACCACGAGGAGGACACCTGCAGAAAATTACAGCTCAGCCAGAAGGTACACAGAAGGGTTGGTCACCTGACACCTCAAACACTCTGTTGTCACTGCACAAGGATCAGAGACAAGGAGACACATAAAAGAGAAATCACTATTCTCTGGTAACTCTTTGAAAAGTGACACGCACAAAGGAGTACAGTTGGACCCCATACACTGTCCTGGCCTTGATTAGTGTTTAAAAGGAATTTCAGAAATTATAGAAAACTTTGTCAAAAACTGAGCTTTATCTTAAGAGGCATCCCCACCCTTGGCAACACCAGCTGGATTTATATATAATACCTCTTAATTGCCACCTTGCAAATTCCTAGGTAACTGGATCCATATGACCCAAGATGATCCCAAATCTCAATGGCCAAAATGGAGGTTTTTTGAAATTATTAAATTAATGTATTTGTGCACACGATAGAAAAAAGCAGGGTTTGGGCTAGACAAATTGAATGGGAGGCCTAACTTCAATGGTGTCCAGAAGCTTCTAAGACAGGTAAGAAAAAATTGCTTCCTTCCAAGAGGTAAACAAAAAATTGTCAGAAACTATTTCAGAGCTATAGAAAGCCTCAGAAACCTCTTCTTTCTCTTCCCACTGCTCCCTTGTTGACTTCTGCTACATCTTTATATCCATTCTTGTCCAGCTTTCCATGTCCCAACTTACCATCTCTTTTACGGATCCCAACTCCTTCACCAGAATTCCAGAGCTTGCTTCCCAATTTTCTACTCTGACTGCCCCTTACAGAGTAAAACCAGTTTTCAGGAAGTGGAGAACTAACGTTAGTATATAATTTGTGGTCCCAGACTGAATTTTACAATTTTGTAAAGGACTTTTTTAGACACAACTAAAGACCCAATAGGATCTACAAAGGAATTTTATTTGAATGTCCAGATTTATGATCCCAAATATTCTAACCTTGATCTGTTAATCCACACGCTGGTATCTGAAGAAAGAGCTATGGAATGACTTTTGAAAGGAAAATTGGAATAATCTTTTAGAGGATTTCAATAAAAATACTGAATAAGACTAATAATGAGTTTGTAACTTGGCAACAGCATTTTATGATGGTATGCCACAAATATTTCCCAAATGTTTATTGGAATAAAATTTAACAATGTCAACACAGACCAGATGAACCCATCCTCAATCAATGTGAACAGTTTTTAAAAACATTCAAACAATATTCTGGAATGACAGATTGTGCCTCTTCAAAATCATCAAATTAATATCCCTTAAGTGCTACCTTCCTCAATGGACTAGATGAAAATCTAGTCACTTTAGTTAAGAGATACCAAATTAACTTGGTACCCATTCAGACTTCTGATCTTGTTAAGTTGATCAATCAGCTCCCTAAAACTCTCCAAGAGAAGGAGAAAAATAAGACCTCTAAAGTAATGAGTTTGCAGCTCCAGCAGTTGACTGCTCAGATCCAACCTTCAAGAAGAAGCAGACAATCCCAAATGACCAAAGAGAAATCTGTTTCTCTTGCAAGAAACAAGATCACCTTTAAAAAGATTGCAAAGCCGGGCTTGGTGGCTCAGCCTGTAATCCTGCACTGAGGTGAGTGGATTGCCTGAGCCTGAGGGTTCGAGACCCGCCTGGGCAGCTTGGCGAGACCTCAGCTCTACAATAAATTTAAAAATTAGCCGGGTGTGGTAGCACGCGCCTGTAGTTCCAGCTACTTGGAAGGCTGAGGCGGAAGGATTGCCGGAGCCCAGCAGTTCGAGGCTGCAGTGGCCAGGAGCAGCCACTGGACTCCAGTCTGGGTGACAGAGTGAGACTCCAACTGAAAAAAAAAAAAAGGATTGCAAAAACATAAACAGCAACAAGAAAGAAAAACCACCCAAGAGAAATAGTGATGCACTGAGGAGTAAAAGGCGGCTTTTCCATGTCTTCTTACTAACATATTAGGAGAAGTGATGTATTGATAAATGGAAAGCAGACGCATGCCCTCGTTGATACTGATAGGACTTACATGGGGGAGGGGCATTGTTGAGATAACTCATTGTGCTAACCTCACAAACAGAATATGAAGTTACAATGACCCGTGAGCCTGACCACTTTACCCTAATGGTTTTCAAATAAATGACCACATTGCTTAAGCAACGTCCTGTTTTCACTGCCTTCACCTGCTCCCTCAAGGTCACGCGACCACCAACACCTGCTTCCTCAGAACTATGTGTACTATGTGACCACCAGACTTCAGCTACAGGGCATAAGAGGAACCCACAAAAGGAACAAGGGGTGGTTAGTCTCTAGGACCAGTCTCCCTCTCATTTCCCTTTAATACATTTCCTTTTCTTTGCCTGACTAGCCGGCACATTCTCTTTTTCTCTGCACTCGCCTTACAGATACCAGAGCCACTCTTTCTGTTCTCAACCCACCACATGAAACTGTTCCCTACTTTGGAGTAACAAAACCATCTGAATGGTGAGATTATCTAACTAACGCATGTCTGTCTATAAGCCCCAATCTTTAGAATTTTAAATACGGTCACTTATAGGCCTTCATTCCTTTCTGCTTGTTCCTTGAAAATCTATATGCTTTCTTGGTAGAGATTTCTTAGAGTTCCAAAATCCACACATCTCTTTTCTCAAAAGGGGAATGTGTTCTTAAACATGGAATGGAAGACAAAAGAACACAAAAAACAACTAGATGAGGACAAAACTGAGGGTAAAATCACAGTTATACAAATTCTTCCATAAATTTTTTTGAATTCAGAATTAATGGATGATGTTAACAACTTATTGAAACCCTGCCTGATCATTGATGGTCACAGTCATCCACAGATAATGGGAAAGTAATTTCAGCCAGTCCTATTAAACTTGAGATAAATTGATTGACACCTTTACCTAATATAAAATAATATCTTTTGAAGCCAGAAACAATGGAAAGGATAAAGCCTATAAGAAAAAAAAAACTATATTAAGAAAGATTTAATTATCCCATGTACTAGTCTATGCAATAACCTAGTCTTTCTAATCTGAAAGCCTAATGAAAAGGGTTGACATTTCAAGTAATGCCCCAAAACAATCAATAATATCGTCTTTCCTAGACTTCAGATGGTACCTAACCCCATACTCTTCTATCAGTAATCCTTACCACAAGTAAAACACCTACTAGGTTTGATTTATGTAATGCTTTCTTTAGCATCCCAATTGACCCAAGAAGCCAATACTTATTTTCTTTCAATTGGGTTGACCACCAGTACACATGAACTGTCATGTCTCAAGGCTAACACTGAAAGCTCAAGTTATTTTTCTCAGTTGTTAAAAACTGATTTAGATTTTCTAGTAGGAGCTATACTTATTCAATATAGAGACGATCTTCTCCTCTGCTCCCCAGAATCACCTTTCTCTAAGGATGATAGCATGTACCTCTTAAGACAATTGACAGTCAAGGGATATAATGTCTCCCAAGGAAAATTTCAATTTTATCAAAGTCAGGTAAAATATCTAGGACATTTCATTTCACTAGAAGGAGTATTAATAAATCCAGATAGAATCGAAGGCATTTTAACCTTCCCTGAATCCTCAACAAGAAAACAACTTTGAGGATCTCTAGAATTAGCCAGATACTGTAGCAATTGGATATCACTTTTTTCTTTAGTAGCTCAACCACTATGTGTCTTTTTAAATGCAAATCAACCAGATCCTTTAGTATGGACCACTGAAGGACTCTCAGTCACACTAAATAAACATTAAAGAAAGCCTTATGGCTGCCCCAGTTTTGGGGCACCCTATCATCTGCCTTTCTAGACATTCTAACTCAAAAGTATGGGGACCAAAATAGACCTATAGGATATTATAGTCAACAGTTGGATGCAGAAACTAAAGGCTTTCCCCCTCAGCTACTGCCCTGTTCATCAAGGAAGCAGAAAACATTATTATGGGTTCCTCAGAACTCATTTGCTATTTATGTTCCTTACTCTGTGGAAACACTCAAATAGGCTTGCTTCACATGAAGTTCTTTTTATGTCTTCACCTAGCATTTGTCCTCTCTCTTTCTGTCTCTCTCTGTCTCTCTGTCACGCTCTCTCTCTCTCTCTCTCTCTCTCTCTCTCTCATAATAATCTTTTACTGTTGTTGTTGACTCAGAATCTCACTCTGTCGCCCAGGCTGGAGTGCAGTGGCACACTCATGGCCACCACAGCCTCCATCCAGGCAATTCTTCCACCTCAGTCTTCCAAGTAGCCCGAACTACAGGCACGCACTACCATACCCTGCTAATTTTTTTTTAATTGTAGATACAAGGTCTCACCAAGTTGCCCACGCTGGTCTCAAACCCGCCGGCTCAGGCAATCCACTCACCTCAGTCTCCCAAAGTGCTGGGATTACAGGCTGAGCCACCAAGCCCAGCCTCTTGTAATAATCTTAACCTGGTAACTCTTTGCCAGTTTATTACCTTCTGATGAGACACCTCATGACTGTATTGCTCTAACTGATTAGCTTCTCACTTCTAGACAGGACTTACAGAAGTCTATGCATAATGCTGATGTGATTTTGGTTTACAGATGGCTCTTATTTGTTTTTGTTTTTGTTTTTTTGAGTTGGAGTCTCACTCTGTCACCCAGACTGGAGTGCAGTGGCCGCTCCCGGCCACCGCAGCCTCGACCTGCTGGGCTTCAGCGATCCTTCTGCCTCAGCCTCCCAAGTAACTGGAACAACCGGAGCGCACTACCACGCCCAGCTCATTTTGATTTATTGTAGAGATGCAGTCTCTCTAAGTTGCCCAGGCGGGTCTCGAACCCGCAGGCTCAGACAATCCACTCACCTCAGCCTCCCAAAGCGCGGAATTACAGGCTGAGCCACCAAGCCCGGCTGGATGGCTCTTATTTAAACAATAATTCTGGGCCAGTTGCAGTGTGTCGCACGTCTTTAATCCCAGCACTTTGGGAGGTAGAGGCAAGAGGATTGCCTGAGCCCAGGGGTTCGAGACCAGCCTGAAAAACTTGGTGAAACCTTGTCTCTACAATAAATTAAAAAAAAAAAAAATTAGCTGGGTGGGGTGGCATGTACCTGTGATTCCAGCAACTTGGAAGGATTACCTGAGTCCAGCAGGTTGAGGCTAAGGTGACCATGATTGTGCCATTGTGCTCCAGCCTGGGCTACAGAATGAGACTCCAACTAAAATAAATAAAATAAAAGGTAGTTCTGGGCCACTGTGCAATGGCTTACACCTGTAATCACAGCACTTTGGGAGGCTGAGGTGGGAAGATCCCTTGAGCTTCAGAGTTCAAGACCTGGGCAAGATAGTGACACCCTATCTCTACAAAAAAATTGAAAAATGAGCTAGATGTGCACATCTGTAACCCCAGAACTTTGGGAGGTTAAGGCAGAAGGATCACTAGAACCCAGGAATTACAGGTTGCTGTGAGCTATACTTGCACCACTGCACTCCAGCCTGGGTGGCAAAGCAAGACTCTGTCTCTAAAAATAATAATAATAATAATAATAATAATAATATAATAAAAGGCAATTCCAGAAACACTATGCAGTTTATGCAATTGTCTCTTTGACTGAAGTCATAGAAGACAACCCTGTCCCAGGGGCAAAGTGAGCTTAACAAGCAGAATTGATTGCCTTAACCAGAGTTTATAAATTAGCAGAAAATAAGGGTGTTAAGATTTACACAAATAGCTTATATATGTTTGGAGTAGTTCATGATATGGGGATATCTTGAAACAGCACAGATTCCTGACTTCTTCAGGACAACTTATTAAAAATGGTCAGTAGTTTTAATCTTTTGGAGGCCATTCAAAAACCTAAATTGCTGGTCCTCATAAAAATCCCTGGACATTCAAAACTAGATACTCCTGAGGTAAGGACAATCACTTTGCAGATGCCAGGTGCAAAACTACAGCCCTAAAGATTACTCCTTACTCAAGAATTAAACATTTTGACCTAATCCTACAAGTGCATGCTCCAATTAAAACATTGCTGAAGAAAGCCCAAGAAGAAACTTCAAGAAAAGAATTAAACCTTTGGAAAAGTAAGGGAGGGATATTCCCTCTTGAAGCAGTTTGTGGTATGGACCAAATGATAGACCAACTCTTCCCCCTAGAAATTCAGTTACTCTTTTTACATACGTTCATTAATCAGCTCACTGGATTCCAGATAAAATGATGTCATGGGGAAAACAATATTACTGGAAAACATCACATATGATTGCTCAAAAAGTGTACTCAAACTGTGTGTTTGTCCCAAACACAATCCTAGAAAGCCACTCCATGGATCTTAGAGACATCACCCTTCACCATCAGGACAATTAAATTTTGTCCATCTGCCTCCATCTCAAGAATATAAATAAATTTTGGTTATGATTTGCATGCTTTCTCATTGGATTGAGGCATTCCCATGCCATAGGGCCACACCCAGATAGTAGGTACAGTTTTGCTAGAGAAAATTATTCCTTCTTGGAGAGTTCCTTCCAAAAGTTCTTTGAGGAACCCATTTCACTGGTCAAATAATTTGATCTATTTGTAATATATGATCAACATTCCAGTATTACTGTTGTGCATATCACCTTTAGTCTTCTAGATTGGTGGAACATACAAATGGAATAATTTTTTAAAATTAAAAATCAATTGGCACAGCTTACAGAAAATGTTAACCTTCTCTGGCCCAACTACCTCTTCCATTGGTTTTGCTTTCATTGGTGTATATAATATACCACTATACTCCATAATATATATGGAGTGCAGGTGTAGTTTTGTTACATGCATGGTGGTCAACTCGGGCTTTCATGGTATGCATCATCTGAATAACATACATTGTACTCATTAAGTAATTTCTCCTTATTTAACCCCTCTTCTCCCCTCATTCTTCTGAGTCTCCACTGTCTGTCATTCCACTCTCTATATCCATGTATACACCTTTTTTAGCCCCTATTTGAGTGAGAAATGCAAAATTTGTCTTTCAGTGACTGGTCCGTTTTACTTACGATAGTGACCTCCAGTTCCACCTCGTTGCTGCAAACAACATGATTTCATGTTTTTTTTTGGCTAATTAATATTCCCCATTGGAAATATTAACTCACCTTCTACCCCATTTGTAAAACATCAGATTTTTACCTTTGAAATAATTACAGGAAGGCCCACACACCGGGATGAAGAAGCCTACTAACTAGCTCTCCTTGAAGATGATAGGATTCATTATTGTCAAGTCTTAAAAAGCTTCTCACTAAAATTTTTATAATTCAAGATTATTTTAACAGTGAGCTTTTGGGAATTGTAGACATCGAAGATCATGGCCTCCAACCTGGAGATTTTTAAGTTGTAAACACTATCAATTAAGGATGCCATCAAACTACATTAGAAGGGATCATATCAGGGATTGTTAACCAATTCATGTGCAGCTAAACTAAAAGACATTGACTGTGGATTCACATTTCTCATTTTAAAGAAGCAGCCCCACCTGGGTGGACGTCTTCGATCACCAGAAATCTCAGCTGACCTCCAACCAGTTACCTTGTTCTTCAGACCAGGACAAAAAGAATAGGTGAAATATATGTAGACTGCTGCCCCAAGAAACTGGACTTGGCCTGTGTGAAATTTACACAAAATTTTTTGAGGGGACTCAATATTTCTTTTTCCTTCTCATGCCTTCTAATAAAAAATGGAGATAACTTATTTTCTGTTGCCACCTCCACTTTTAACGTTCGTCATCACTTGGAAGGATAATGCCTTAGTTAAACTATCCCAAAGCACACCAACAGGAGGAAAACTCGCTGATGGCTGGCTATGCCATTTAATTTCATAATCAACCTTTGATCAAGACATGCCATTAGTCATCCCTGTTACCAATTTTGATATCGTTCCCAATGGAACTATATTTCTAGAACTTCCTTTGCCTAGCCTAACCTTTCAAGTAAAAAGTTGTTAGAAGGGTTAATATTTTCATCCCTTTCTTAAGGTTGTCCACAGCTCTACTTAATGTGGGACCACTTACCCCGGGACCTCCTCGCTCTCTCCTTCACCTGCTTGCCAAATGCGTTAAAGAACAAAATGTAGTTGATTATGTTAACACCATATCAACACCTGTTGCCTGTTGCCTGGCATATTAATGACTTTTGGAAGGCTTGTAGCAAAGACCATCCCTGGCTTGATAACGTACACTCCACATTGCCTACAAACACAGTAAATGAAAACACCCTTGGGGGAATAACTCATACCCCACCAGGATATGTTTTTGTCTGTGGATATGGAACCGACTCCCGAACTCAAGGCTGGCCTCGTAAATGTCTGTATAGTTGACAAATGGAAGGATTCTTCCTGTTAGGACAATTTGTTACCCCCTCTTTTTTGATAAGGAAGATATACTACCATTTCTTTTAAGCTGTCCGCCAGATATGAAAGAGAAATGCTACCAGGCTATTATGACAATATAGGAAAAAGCATACTTTCCATTCTGATTCCAAGTGCAAAAGTACATGTCAACAGAGATATGATCTAGAATCTTTCTGCCATGATTAAACAGATTGCCAAGGATGCAGCAAGTCTTTAAATTTTCTTGCTTGTGTAGTCCTTTAAAATCAAAGAGCCCTTGACTATCTGTTAGCTAAACAAAGAGGAACACCAGGGGAACCTAAAAAAAAAAAATACCCTGGAATTATGTTTTTTGGAGGGCAGGCCCTTTGTAGTACAGGCTTCTCCCTCTGGGTAAGTGTTCTAGGAGCCCAACCGCACCAGTGTACCAGTTAGCATTCTTGTGAGAGGGTGCATTACGCTTCAGTGAATTTTTTTGTTGTTGTTTTTGGAGATTCCTTCAGCGCATTTGCCCACTTCATAATAGATGATTTATGAGCACACCTGCCCACACCATGCTTAGTGTTCAGCAGTTTTTGACTAAAATGGCATGACCCTCATCCCCACCCTCCCTGTTTACCTGATCTTGCCCTGAGTGACTTGTTTGCGTCCTTCCCCTAATGAAAAAAGTCCAAATGTTTTGCCTATTTGGGAGATGTGAAACCAACGGCAGAAGTACTAAAAGACATCAAAAGTGACAAGTTCGAAAACTGTTCTGAACAGTGGAAAAAGCATCTTACAGGTGTATTGCATCAAACGGAGTGTCCTTTGCAAGTGACTGAAGTTTAAATAAAAATTTGTGAGTTTTTTGGGTCCCCCCTCATATGTGCTATTGTCTGTATTTCTCATTGTATTTATATGAACACTTCAGGAGAAGTGGAAACTCGGGTAGAAAGAATCAATCAAAAGGCTAAATGGCTTCAAGATATTAGAAAGACAGACCTCGTACAACAATTATTTAATTAGTTTCCTTCAGGAATAACAACACTTTTCAGATCTGGATTTCAAATTGTCCTTATTTGAATCATATTTGTGGTTCTCAAATTGATTATGCTTTGTATTTCTAGATGAAACAACATAAATATTTGGTAAACAACTTAGAAACTGTCCCCCAACTTCTCGTGTTTTCCTTTAAAGACCCACTTATCACTGCTGCTAATTGAAACATAGATTCACAGCAACTTGAATCTATGACACCCAGGCTACAGTCCTCAAATTTGACTCAAATAAACCTTCTGACTGTTTTTATTATGGCTCAATTTCTTCCTTTAATCGACACATTCTACTTTCCGTCTCTATAGATTGAACCACTCCATGTACCTCATGTAATTAAATAATTTTGTACAGTTATTGCATTGGGATGAGTCTTAAGATATACATTGTTAGGCAAGTGTATCATTGTGGGAACATCATAAAGACTGTACTTACACAAATTTGGTGCAGTCTATTGTTCCTAGGCTACAAACCTGTGCAGGACATCACTGTATTGAATACTGTGAGCAACTGTAATACAATGGTAAGTATTTGTGTATTTAAGCATATCTGAACATAGAAGAGGTACAGTAAAAAATACCTTATTACATATCTTACGAGGCCACCATTGTAAATGTGATATTATTCAGGCATACACTTCTGGGATAACCATAACTGATGAGAAATCTTTTATTTAATGTTTCTAAGTTTTCTATTTAGATGGCATTTTTAAAAACTAAGAAACTATCTTTTCTCTTCATATTTAAGATTATATCTGAGGTTCATATTTTTATGTTCGTGAGAATGGGTCTAGGTATTATAAGTGTGCATGTATTGATATAACTTGTTTTATTTTGGTTGCTCTTATCAAACTTATTGTAATTCTGTACATACAGGTGTGTGTGCTTTGTTCTCATCAAATTCTTTGTAACTTCTTTTTTTTAGTATTTGAGGCAAGGTCTCACTCTGCTGTCCACGATGGAGTACAGTAGTGCAATCTTAGCTCACTGCAGCCTTGACCTCCTGGCCTCAAGTGACATTCCCGCCTCAGCTTCCAGAGTAGCTGGGACTACAGGTGTGTTCCACCACACCCAGCTAATTTTATTATTTTTTTTTGTAGAGACGAGGTCTTGCTATGTTGTCCAGGCTGGTCTCGAATTCCTAGGCTCAAGCAATCCTCTCACCTTGGTCTCCCAAAGTGCTGGGATTATAGGCATGAGCCACTGTGCTGGAAAAAAAACTGTAGGCAGTATCTCTTTGAATATTGCTTGTTTATTTTTCATTCTGGAATGTTGGGTTTTGACTATTCTCTATATGTCCTAATTGTTCTTTTACATTTTTATACTTTATCTCTCTGGCAAAACAGTGGATTAGAGGTTTTCAGCAAATGATTCCTCCCATTCCTTCTCCACTGGAGGAATATACTTCTTTGATATTAATTTTGGTCTTGCATAGTTGAGCTTGTCTCTTGGTCTCCTGCTTTTTGCCATCAAAACATGACTCAGCTTCCAGTTTAAGGAGGATGAGAGATTTGTAGAAAAGATGGATACCCAACCTAAACCTTGGGGACCTCTAGCTAACCTACAAATGTATAACTAAGAAATACATCTATATTGTTGTATTTGATATTTAAAGTATAGTGCTGCCTTCACAAAAACCTAAAACATGCAGCACTGGCCCTGTGGGTGGGCAGCAGGCAGTGATGCAATTGTTATAGGAGGTTGCAAAAATGGCAGGTTGTGTTACCTAGTAACAAAACACTTGATAAAAGTGTCACCTGCAATAACATGAAAGACAGAACATGTGTCAATAAACTTGTGCAGTTGGATGAGATGACTTCAAAATCGAATGTTAAAAAGCTGGCTACTGCTAGCTGCATTTGAAAAAGCACAAGAAATAAGTGTGCTGCAGAAAAACCGCCTTGATTACAAAGGGAACTGAGAGGAAATGCGGAGAGTCTAGAACTTCTGAAATTTGAAGGGTGAAAATAAAAGATTTCTCATCAGTTATGGTGTATGCCAGAAGTGTATACCAGATCCCAATCTCAAAGAAAAAGCAAATCTAGGACTCTGCCAGTAAAACACAACCTCAAGGTCAAGACCAAATTGGGGTTGTGGCTGTGACCCCTTTTATTAAAACCTTGAGAAAGAGGAAGGAGGTAGTGCAGGTCTGAGTGCCCTGAACGCAGACTCTGAGATGGAAGGTTGCCTGCAAAGAAGTGTGCTTAGGACCAACACTTGTGGAAGAAAGGAAGCAAGCAAGATTGAGCAAAGAAGGAAAGTGATCTATAAGGCGTTTATAAAAAGACCCCAACCCACTAAAGCCAGAGTACTCCTCAGGGTTGTTCCAAACTGAGGCAATGGGGCCAGGTCTTTTTTAACTCTATATCAGTTAGATCTTGTACACTGGCTCCCCTGGAAGACAGTATGACATATGCCTGGTGGCTCTTTTCAGTTGAGGGCAATTCCCAAAGAAGAGTGACAACTGAGATCAGTAGAAAGTCCAGGAGTTGAACGAATACATTCTTTAGTCTTAAAAAAAAGAGAATGGGCACACCTCATCAACAAGGGTAACTGCATAATGAACATTTGTATAAATAACCCTGAATTGTACCCCATATATTTAAAATTTTTTAAATGTAAGAAATTAAAAATTTTAAAGAACGGTGGATGCTCCGTTTTGCATTTCCATCAGCAATGAATGAGAGTTCCTATTGCTCAACATCCTCACCAGCATTTTGTGTCAGTCTTTTAAATTTTGGGCATTCTAATAGGTGTGTCGTGATAGTATCTCATTGTTTTAATTTGCAATTCTTTAATGACTTATGATGTAGAATATCTTTTTATCTGCTTACTTGCAAATCTATATTCTGTCTTCTTTGGTGAAGTGTCTCTTCAGGTCTTTTGCCCATTTTTTGATCAAATTGTTTGTTTTCAGGGAACACAACATCAATAAGGATACCTGATCTCAATCCAAGCAAAGTAGGGACCAAAGGGAGGCCCAAACTTTACCTGTATGATGACCACTTGTATACCTAATCCTGAATTGTATCCCACATCTTTCCTTTTCTTTTCTTTATTTTAAAGTTGTGGACTGCAATTCAGGGTTAGGTATACAAATGTTCATTATGCAGTTACCCTTGCTGATGAGGTGTTCTCCTCCCTCCCCTGGCAGTTTCCCTTAACTGTCAGTCCCACCCCAGCTCCCCCCAGCCCCTGGCAGTTTCCCACTACTGTCAATCCCTTCCTTATAGTATTATGATAATTATTCAAGGTCTGTTTATGAGTGAGAACATATGATACTCTTTTCTTTGTTTCTATGATAGATCACTGAGTATGATAGACTCTAAATCCATCCAAGTTGCTGCGAAGTCCATGGTACCCCACATCTTTAAAGTAAAAAAAAAAATTTTTTTTTAAAGGAAAAAGGTTAATGGCACAGTGCATCATTCAATTCAATTCACCCCACACATCACTCAGGTCTGCTTTTTTGCTACGGTTTTGGAAGCAGCTCTAAAACAGTGGGAAGAAAGTAATTGAGATAAATAGCTTTCATCACAAAGGCCACAACTGATATTCAACTAATCTTTCCTGATCCACCCATTTTAGTTTTTTCTCACCTTCTCTAGCCCCTCTGCTAGTCTTCATGGCTTACCTGGTGGGATGACCCAGCTGCTCATCCTTGAGAGTCATCAAGCCTCTTTCCTAGGTCATTGATACTTTACTAGCCCACTGACTGTCAACATTGAGCAAGGGTGTGCCGAGAGATGTCATACACATGTCTCTGTCCTTCATTGCATAAAAGCAGCTCAACTTTTTCCTCCTCTTAAAAATGATAAACTTGTTGGGATGGTGGCCCCTCTCATTGCCTGGCCCTTAGGCAATAGAAGCCAGAAGTGCCCTGGTGACAACCATAGCTTAAAGTTCAGTAGAACTCTTGCTGTGTCTCCTGGTGGAAATATTAATCTTTTGGGAACTAATAACTCTAAACCCACAGAGACCAGAACTGTGGAGATGAGAATCACAAAATCCCCAGTTGAGTCACTGACAGTGATGGTCAACAGGACCATTTCTACTTCCACTCCTTTACTCACATACCCATAAAGTCTACTTGTTGAGAGCACAGCAACAAGTCATTAATTCAGAGTTTATCCTGCATAGGGTATCATCTATAGGTGATATTTCAGCTGACTCTACCACAGACCATTCCACTGCTCTATCAGACCAGCAGCTGTTTATAATTCTAGGTGGGTTGATGTGTGAAAGAACCAGTGAATCACACAGTTCTGTGCTCATTACCACACCTCTTTTGCTATAAAATGAATCCTTTTGTTTGATGTGATATTATGCAATATCCTGTGTCATGAGATCAAACATTCCATAAGACCTTAGGTGATGGAAATTGTTGAAGTACTATTGGCAGGAAAGGAAAATCCATATCTGTAATATGTGTCAATTCCAATTAAGATGAATCATTGCCCCTCCCAGACTAGAAGGGATGCAGTGTAATTAACTCACCATTTAGTTTCCTCTAGAGAAGATTCCATTTTATGGGATCAACATTTTTCTCTGTTCCTGGAAGGTTGACTTTTGGTTCCAGCAACAGGTAAATCATCATTGGTAAGTGGAGTTCATGCTGTGGGGTCCTTGTATACCCACCATCTCTGCCTCTATGGCTACTCCATTCTTGTGCCCATTGTTCCAGCTCTGGGCATAGAGGCTAGTTGCTATCAACTACTGTTGGAGTCATTCAGTTTATTCAGTACCTCTTCTATGGTGTATGTTTATGGTTGGTGGCCACACGGAATACACAAATCTTGACAGTTTGTGCCCACTCCCATAGGTCCATCCACATACTTTTTCAGTAGACTTCTTAGTCCTCAATCTTCCAAAATGTTTTCTTTCAGGTCCCTGACCAAACTGCTCTTTCCATACAAAATGGACAAGCAGGTGGATTACCCAAAGCTCTGTCCGTTGGGAGGATTTCTCCTGACAACTGTCTTTCATGGCCACCCATGAATGGATCAGTAATGCAGAAACTGTCTTTTTGTTTTGTCTTGGCTCCACATACTGAGTCGAGTCATTCAAAAATAAACCTTAGCTTTTTCCCTGTATTGTAAAATGTCAATAGGGGTCTACCGTGCAGCCATAAATATGAATTTGGTAGAGAGTGTCTACTATAGTTGGTATCTACTAGCTCCTTTCATCCAGATAAAAGGAATCTATGAAGACTGAGAACATGGGCCAACAGAAGCTTGCTGTACTCAAAGTACCTGTAATTAAGTCTCTCTGAAAGTGAGATAACTATTTAGCTGTATTCATCAGGGTTCTCCAGAGAAACAGAACCAATAAGAGGTTATTTATTAATTAATTATAGGAATTGGCTCATGCAATTATGGAGGCCTAGAGGCCCCACAACCTGCTATCTGCAAACCGGGGAACAAGGAAGTTCAATAATATGATTCTGTCTGACTCTGAGGGTTTGAGAGTCAGGGAAGCCAATGGGATAAATCTCAGATCAAGTCCAAAGGCCTGAGGATCAGGGAGCCTAAGGTATAGGTCTCAGTCTGGGTTTGCCTTGTCAGAATTTTGGTGCCTACCCAAAATTCATATGTTGGAACTCAATACCCAATATTATAGTGTTAAGTGGTGGGACATTTTAGGAAGTGATTAAACCCTTGTGAATGGGATTAGTGCCCTTATAAAAAAGATTGAAGGAAGCTGCCTTGCCCATTCCACTATGTGAGGACACAGTACTCCCCAGTTCTGCCTGATGAGGATGCAGAAACAAGGTACCATCTACAGAGCAGAAGGTCAGCTCTAACCAGATGCTAATTCTGCCAGTGCCTTGACCTTGGACTTCCCAGCCTCCAGGACTGTAAACAATAATTTCTGTTATTTATGAATCAGCCAGTCTAAGGTATTTTGTCATAGCAGCTGAAACAGACCAAAACAGTGTCCAAAGGCCCAACAGCCAGGATAATCAATGTCCAGGGGCAGGAGAAACAATGGAATAGCCTATCTTCATCATCAATGAAGACTTAGATATGGCTATTACTTCCTGTACAGTATTAGTTTTAGAGCTCATTGCTAAAAATTATTTTCCATGCTTTCGTCAACTAGTAATATATCTTATTGAGTACAATTTCTTGCCTTTGTTATTTATGCTATAACTTGTATCTGTGTAGTACTGAAGTAGATGGACACAATGATCAATTTTAGGTATGAGTATATTCTCCTTTGTCTTAGTTTCTTTAAGGTAGGCTGCTCTACTCCTTGATCATTTCTGTAAATTTAGTAACTTCAGACAACAGAAGTGTATTGTCTTACATTTCTATATGTTAGAAGTCTGACAGAAATCTTATTGTGCTAAAAATCAAGGTGTTGGAATAGCCTTTCTGGAGGCTTTAGTGAAGAATTCATTTCCTCTCCAACTTCTAGAAGTCATCCACATTCCTTGGTTTATGCTCTCTTTATTCTGTCTTAAAAGTCATTCTCACAGTCTTATCACCCACATCCACCACATACCAACCACAACCAGGAAAGTTTCTTCTGCTATTAAGGAGTCTTGTTTAGATTGGCCCCAACTAGATAATCCAGGATAATCTCTCCATCTCAAGATCCTTAACCTTAATCATATCTGCAAAATCCCTTTGCCATACAAGGTAACATATCCACAGATTCTGGGATTAAGATATGAACATCTTTAGGGAGGCACTACTCTGCCTTTCATGCTGTAAGTCTACAGGTAAGACAAAAACATGTCTTTCACCTGTCATACAACTATGTTTATGATTAGAGAATATTCACAAGCATACAAAAATATTTTTGTATCATATGTTAGTGTATCAGCTTCCAAGTACATTGTTTTTGCTTGAGTAACAGGGTCTCACTCTGTCACCCAGGCCAGAGTGCGGTGGGGCCATCATAGCTCACTGTAGCCTCAAACTCTTGGGCTTAATTAATCCTCTCACCTCAGCCTCCCAAGTAGCTGGGACTACAAGTGTGTGCCACCACTCTCAGTTAATATGAGGGAAGACCCTCCTAAAAATCTGGAATTTATTATAAATTGTGTATTTATTCTTACATGTTTGAACTCCACTCACCTTCAAAGTACTCATTTCGATGGAATACATCTTTTGAGATTTTTTTTCACTGCTCAAAAGTTTTTGAACTTGTCAATTTTGATGCCTTTTAGTGCTTCTGTTGTTTTTTGTTTCACCCCTTCCACATGAGCAAAACATTCCCCTGTAAGGACTTTTTCATCAAGGGAAACAAACAAAAAAGTGTCTCGGGGTAAGATTGGGTGAAGAAGGAGAATGGGGCACTGGGGTCATGCCTTTTTGGTAAAAAACTATTTAACACTCAATGCAGTATGGGCAGTTACATTTTCATAGTGGAAGAACCAGTCACTTATTTGCCATAACTTGGGATGCTACTTCCACAAATCATGACACAACCTTCTCAAAACATCCAGATAAAAACTTTGGTTGACCGTTTGATCCAGAGGAAAAAATTTTGAGTATACTACAAGGGGCTCACCCTCCAAAAGATAATTCTGGGGTTTTTTGGGTTTCCCCTTCAAGATTATTATTTTTTTGTAGAGACTGGATCTCCTTATGTCACTCAGGTTGGTCTTGAACTCTTGAACTTAAGTGATTCTCCGCCATGGCTTCCCAAAGGGCTCGATTACAGGAGTGAGGGGCCTGGCACCCAGTCCCAAGTACATTGTTTTGTCCCAAAGAATACCTCCACACAAACAGCTGTGAGTAAAGCTAGACTTTTCACATATTCTTCTTAATCTCTTTAGTAATTTTTTTTTTTTTAGTATGAGGCACTTCTCATTTTAACACAATTGTTTATGTTATGGCATAGCAGTTTTGTGATCTTAATGAATTTATTTAGATGATCAAAATTATCAGCTGTCTTGGTGTAAAGTGGCAAATATTTTATAAATAATAATTGCTATAACATGTGGAGCACTATTATGAGCTCTGCATTCATTATTGTATTCTTCTTTGAATAAGTCTTATGAAACAAATTCATTATCCCCAATTTACAGATGAGAAAACTAGTTTCCAGTATTGCAGAGCAGAGCATGCAAACACAGGTCTTTCTGACTCTAAAATAGAGTCTTTCTAAAACAGAGTCTTTCTGACTCTAGAATGCATAATCTTTTCATTACATCCTTAATAAATTCCCATTGTCACTAAGTAAATTATTTGTAGAGGTGTATTATTATTTCCTATACATCTCAAATCTCTCACATTGTAGAAACCATTTCCAATGTATTACATAGCAGGCTTAAGCCACTAATAATTTTAGAAATGCATAATTGACAAAATTCAAGAGGGCCTAGACAGACGCTTACTGACTAGCAACAAAAATCAGTGGTAAATATTTTAATAAAATCACTAAGCTTGTTTTGTCTTCAGTGTTGGCGTCTTCTAATTAGACCTACTGTGGGGTCTGTAGTGTTCTGTTGCTTAGATATGCCTGAAAGACATCATAAAGATGACTCATCCTGGACACAGATGTATTCTTTGAGACGTGCTATTTTATTGTTCTAAATTCTTTGTAAGTCATTTAAGTCCTTTTATTATCTCATTCAAAATGAAGAGAAAAATTGTCCAAACAGAAAGTCTGAATAATTCAGCTTCTCTTGAGAGGAAACAATGTTAATCTCTCTGGGATCCATATAGTTGCAGAATCACTGGATCTTTGAACAACTCTCTACTTCACTTTGGTTGTGTAGATTTCCAAGATCCATGGGCAGAAAAGTAAACATTTTAAAACTCTTGGATGAAATTGATTTAAAGTAAAACCGATCAAGTATATAATGTTAAGATCAATATTTTGTTTAACTTGTCATTTAAAAAAATCAGAATATTTTTAATGCATCAGAAACAGTAAAAAAAAGATCAGCATATTTGAAAATTTTTTTTAGTTTTCTAAAGTTCATCCTCATCCATTAAAGTATGAGGCTCTTACTTAAGAAAGGACCCAGAGGCTGCTTAAACATTTTAATTTTTTTAATGCAGTGGTTCTTTGTCAACTTTTATATCTGTCAATAAATGTAAATAACAAATAAAGGAAATATAAAAATAGACAGATGTTTCCTACTATGAACCTTGATTTGATCTATCTCACTCTTGGTTGGATGGGATAAATTAATTCTTTCCTGGAAGTTTCCCACCATACATGCACATTTAATTTTTAAATATCTAAGACCCACATACTATACTATGTCTATCAAGGAATTTTTTTGTTATTATAATTCTAGGCCTATTAGACTACTTCATTTGCTCATGGATTCAGATGAATTTCTTTATATCATCATTTAGCGAGAATCTACTATGGGACAGATTGAAAGCAACCTTCACTATGGTGTCAGCTTTAATCATGTGTTGTACATGCTTCAGAAAAAGGGGATATAAAGCAGCAACCCAGATCAATCAATTTGTAGACTTTATGCCCATGCTAAGATTGAACCTCCCAGATCCTATAAGGCAGGAGATATAATTTTGTTTGCTCTAATTTTTTTTTAACATTTAAATATATTTCATTGGGGCAGACAGTTCAACAGAGTTCCCACAAGTCCTTACTATTTTTACCACAAGTTTGCTTCACCCATTCATGTAAGCTATATCCAACCCTTGCAAGTACTTGGATTTCAGACTCTGAAGTCTAATCACCTTATTTTATAATGATAAAATGTATGGCCACAGAGATTAAATAAATTGGCCAAGATTACTCAGCTAGTTAGTGGTACCAAGCCAGAGTCAAAATCCAAATGTGCAGGCTCTTTGTAAAAGACACTATACTCATTTTGCTACTTGTTCATTCTTTTTATTAGAACCTAACTCTTGTCTGAAATCAGGAGCCTCTGTATTTTTGTTTAAGCTTTGAAAACTGCATCATGGCACCTACAGTTTTTATTCATATCCCAAGTTTCAAAATATCATTAACAAATTAAGCACTTTTACTACATGCTATTTTCGTGTCTTTACTACGCCCCCGCCTTTCTGCTGCCTTTTAGCTGTTCGTAGAGCTGGTAAAGAGAGAAGGGAATTATAATATTACATAAGAGAAAAGAATGAAGGCTTTAGAGAGGTGAGTAAGAATGAAGGGGTGAAAAAAAAAGAATGAGGGGGTAGTGAGGTTATTAGAAGAATAACAGGAGAGGAAGAGGATGAGGAGAAAGAAAAACAAAGATGGTGATATTCAAAAACAGGAAGAGCTGAGGATTGACAGCCAGGTCATCAAACATTATCCTTTTGGGGGATGTGCCGATTCTGTATACACGATATGTGGGATTTGTTAAATTCACTCAGACCTTGGGCAGATTGTCCCTTGAGCTCAAGAGCTAGCCCCATTCAAAACTGTGAAGTAGGTAAAGCTTTCTTGGAATTCTCTTTTGTATTTTCGTCCATTCACTCAATGAAACAACTCAATGCCTTTTCTTCTTTCTCTGGTTCTCTCTCACTGAAAATTGGCTCTCTTTGACACCTTACTTTTAGGGCTTTCTTCTGAAGTATTTACACTTGAAGTCCCATCTCTTAATTGTTGAGTACATAAACCTCTCTTAAAGAGATTGTTTAAACATCAGTGAGCAGAGAGGAGCACTATCAGAAGGTCAAGGAATTCTTTTTGGAGTGGTTCTAATTTCAAAACCAACTCTACCTTTACATAAGGTCCACCTTGTTCAAGTTAAGCCTAATTTCTGAAGTACTCAGTGTATTCCTTTTCCCTGTGTGACTCTCTAGGTTAAGTTTAAATGAACAAAAGAGAACAGCGGGTCTGAGAAGGTAACAACACTCACCAATCAAATAGTACATCCATTAAAATTAACTGAGGGAGACGCAATGGTGACACTCATTCTAAATAAGCAAATGTGGTTAAGCATGGTGGCTCACACTTGTAATCCCAGCACTTCGGGGGACCTAGGATTTCCAGACCAGCCTGAGCAACATAGTGAGATACTGTATCTACCTCCAAAAGAAAAAAAAAAATTGCTGGGTGTGGTGGTATTTACTTAGTCTCAGTCACTCAGGAGGCTAAGATGGGAGGAGTACATGAGCCCAGGAGTTCTAGGCTGCAGTGAGCTATGATCACTGCACTGCAGTCTGGGCAGCAGAGAGAGACCCTGTCTCTAAAAGTAATAATAATAAATAAATAATCAGTAAATAAGCAAACGTAGCCCCTGATTCATATTCAAGTATCTGCAAAGTAGCTTTTCTCATCCATTTATCTACTTATTCTGTAGAAACGTGGACCTTAAGAACTTTGTGAACAATTATTTATCTTCATAATTGGGAGAAGCATCAGAAAAATAAGCAGAGTTTCCATAAATTAACAAGCTGAGGTCACTAAATAGTTGATTTCTATAAACAAAATCTCAAAGTTTGGTAGAAAAATAGAAATGTATCCAAACCTTCTAAATTCTGCCACCAGCAGACTGCCTTGCTTCAAATTTAGGCTTCTGGCAATTACTTGTAAGTCTCAATTCCTCATCTATAGATTTGAAATAACAATAGGTTATTTGAAATAACAATAGATTTGAAATACCTCATAGGATTGCTCTGAGGATTAAGTAGGCACTTTAAAGTATTTAGAACCTGGGGAAGCACCTCTAATCAATAGGGTGCCTGAATGAAACGTATTTGTATACCTCACCCTTAACTGTAACCCACAACATCATAATAAAAAAATATTGATTATTGAGAAAAAAAAAGGAATAACCCCAAGTATATGATAATTCTAATAAAAAGGATTGTGAGTGAAAAAAATAAAAAATAAAAAATAAAGTATTTAGAACCATGCTAGGCATGCCTGCTTGCTAAATAAAATACTGTAACAATTATTTCTTTCCTCACTCTAATGGCAACTAGTTATTTCTACAAAAAGGCTTCATAAATCTGGTGTATAATTCAAATTAACATTAAATTGCACTTCTATATCCAGTTAGGTCGCTGCTTTGAGCATGGTGCAAGTGAAGAAAAGATTATTTTACTTTGTGTATGGCTGTAGGCTTCAATACTTCAAAAATGCATTTTCTGGCCAGGTGTGGTGGCTCACATTTGTAATCCCAGCACTCTGGGAGGCTGAGGTAGGAGAAATGCTTGAGTCCAGGAGTTCAAGACCAGCCCGGGCAACAAAGCCAAGACCTCATCTCTACAAGGAAATTTTAAAACTTAGCCAGGTGTGGTGGCACGTGCTGCTAGTCCCAGCTACTCAGCAGGCTGAGATGGGAGGATGGCTTGAGTCCAGGAGGTCATGGCTGTGATGAACCGTAATCATGCCATTGCATTTCAGTCTGGGTGACAGAGTGAGACCCCTACTCATAAAAAAGAAAAAAAGAAAAAGTATTTTCTTTGAAAGAAAACTGGATAGCAGAGTATGAATGACGAATTGTTGCTTGGTTATATTTATAACATGGCAGAGAGCACAGTTTTGCCTTCAAATTCCCTAACACATTTTTTCAACAGCTTTATTGAGATATAATTCACATGCTACACAATTTACCCTGTCATCGGTAAATAATGATAGTGTTAGAGGTTGAAGTGCGGTTTATTCATGTCCAAGTGGCTCCAACATATTCTTTCCATATTATGCTGCCTTTCCTTGAAAAATCACTTTATTCTTTCAGAGTGGGTGGGAAAGCGGGAAAATGTGAGGGTGCCCTTGGTTAGAGAAACTCTAATCTTTTAACCCATCAGGAGAAAAACCAAATAACGTAAGAAACAGCAGAAACTGGAAGCTGTTTTAAGATCTCAATTCAAGGTGGATATGATAAAGCAGAATAGTATCATTACCCAGACACAAGCAATCATAATGCTGACACACACAAACCATGCCAATACACACTACTTGCACTTGGAAGGGCCCAGCACTCCACCCATCTTGATTGCATTCCCACCAAATGAAGGGAGGGCAGGCATTAAAAATGGGAAAAACGAGAGGAACCCTGCAGGGATTCCTGTCCACCTCTCAGACTTCTCCTGTCATGGTTATCTCAAAGTCAAATCTCTGGATATCTTCGTGCTTGGGGATATTTAAGCAGTTGTGCCACAATTCATTCATTAAACATTGAGGTAGCTTTCACACGTCAGGCAGCACGGTGCAGAGGTTTAAAAATGCAAAACAAAAGATGAGCCCAGCTCCGGCTCCCACGGAGTTCGCCTGTGCGCGAGGCGAGGAGGAAGGGAGCGCGCTGCCGTGCCCGGCACGCGGGCTCCGGGACCTGCCGCCCCACTCGCCGATCGTGTGACCTTGGCATCGGATGCTCGGGAGAGACTCCAGCCTGCCAAGGGTACCACCGTCGCTGACTTCAAATAAGGCGCGTGTCAGCCAGCACCGGGCACAGCACCGTGGGAAGACCAGGAGGCTGAGCCAGCGCGGCCGTCCCGCAGGGGGACGGGTCCTCCTCCCCTCGGGATCTGGCCCCGTCCGAGGCCGTCCGCGTCCCCGCCCACTCGCCGCGGATCCGGGGCACGGTCCTCGCCTAGGCTCGGCGGGCGGGGTGTGCCCGGGACGGCATCACGGCGGGCCCGCGACAGGTCCCCACCCTCGGCGGAGCCGGCGGGAGCCCGGGAGGGCGCCGCGGCCGCGTTCGGGCTCGGAGTGTCCTTTGTGCGCGCGTTCCCCGAGCCCGGGTTCTGAGAGGCGCCGCGCGAAACCCCAAGTCACGGAGCCGACCCGCGCGCGTCCCCGTGCCCCCCGCCCTGCCCTGCCCTCGGGCGCGAGTGGATGCGAGGAGGGGAAGGGGAAGGGGAGGACGGCCGGCCGGGCGCGGCCTCGCGTCGGCGGCGGAGCGCCCGGGCCCCGAGCGAGCGGAGTGAGAACCCGGAGGTCCGGGGCCGGCCGGCGGCCCCGGCGGGAGCTGGACGGGCCAGGACCGACGCAGGGCGGGACGGGGGCGGGGGCAGTAGACAGCGGCCAGGCTCCCCGCCCGCCGCCGCGGCCCGTCTCGTCCCGAGCCTCCCCTCCCCCGCCTCTCTTGGTTTCGACCTGCCGGCTGGGCGGGGCCGCGGCACGCCATTCCCACAATGCTCTGGGGCGTGCCGCCGCCGTCGCCACCGCCTCCGCTGCCGCTAGTGGAAGAAGATGGCGGAAGGCGGAGCGGCGGATCTGGACACCCAGCGGTCTGACATCGCGACACTGCTCAAGACCTCGCTCCGGAAAGGGGACACCTGGTGAGGCGGCGCGGCGCGGCGGTCGCGGCGGCCTGGGAGGGTGCAGGGCTGGGCGGGAGCGGCGGGCCGGTGTCTCTCGCCGGTGACAGGTGCGGGCAGGTCCGGCGGACGCCCGGGCGGCAGGGTTCTGGCCGCTCCCGAAATGTTGGGTCAGAGGTCGGAGCCGAGTGGGGGCCGGGGCTCGGGGCGCGCCGGGGCGTGCCGAGAGGGCGCGGGGGGCGGCGGCGGCGGCGGCGGCGGCCCCGGCTCGTGCCGGTCTCCTCGCCCTCCTTCTTCCCGCGGTGCCGCTCCCACTCGGGCCTTCCCGCACGCCCGGCTCCAGGCGCGCGGGGGGAGGGCCCCGCGGGGTGACAGGTCCCGGCCCCGCGGCTCATCCCCGCCGCGCCGGCGTTGCCTCCTCAGTCATTTCCTTTCCCGGAATCGTCGGCGTCCGAGTTCTCTATTATTCGGGTGCCCGCCGTCTTCCGGGAGGCGGGCTGCAGGATGTTTGCGGTCCGGGCTACACAGGTGGCATGTGTCAGGGCCCCGCGGGAGGGAGAGAGGCCCGGTCTCCGGCTCCTTGTCAAAAGGTGGGAGAGGAGTGGGGACGCTTCGGGCTGCGAGGGAGAACACGTGGTCTCGCGCCTTCGTGGTGGCTCGAGAGGCGCCGGCAGCGTTGCTGCTGGGAGCGCAGCCCTTCCCTTCTGTTGCAAGGATAACGTAGGCCTGCGAAAAGTAGATAAGTCCGCCGGAGGCCGAGGGAACTTGCTGATACTCAAACTTGGAAAATACCAGAGGACGTGCGTCGAAAATACCAAAGGGAGGCTGCGGAGATGTTCGTACTTGTCAGCCATATCAGGTGGCATCCAGAATAACAAATGTGTGCCTGTGGAACGTAAAGAGAAAGTGCTCTGTTCTGGGGGGAAGGATGATGTGCCTTTTTGCTGTAATAAAAATTATTTTCATTTCTCACTGCCATCATAACAGTGGGATGCAATCTGCACGGTTTTTTTTCCTTGCGCTCTAAGTGTGGCTTAATGGAAGGGGCATATGATTGAGACCTGAGTTACGTCCCAGTTCTGCCACTCCACTTGCGGTGTGGCTTCGAGGAAAGATAATTTAAATCATTGCACCTCAGTATCTTCATCTGTAAAATGGACAATAATAATTTCATTTTAACAGTTTTATCTTGATTCATTAAAATATCTTAAGGACTTTGGGGAACATTAGATTTTCGTTACTTTCTTATCTCTACCGTTTACTCCTGACAAAATGCTGTGATAATGCGATCGTTTTCTAGTAAGCTAATAGGTGGCAGACTTGGGGCTTGAATTTAAGTTTCCATCTAAGTCTTCGTACTTTTTTTCCTACTTTGTTAGGCTGCATACTCTGTTTATGATTAAAGTCCTTCAGGGTGTAAATATGTACTTGTTGCATTACGGCAAAATATAGGATCTTCAGATGACTTAAGGATCGTATTGTTCTTACTGAAATGTTCCTAAGATGTTTATTATTGTGGGGAAATTGGATATTTCCTAGGACACCTATGTAAATTTGCTTTTGCCTGTGGATTTTTAAGCGAAATCAATCCCCACTTCCTACTGTAAGTTTTAAAAAATGTTTAATTCACCCAGTCTGTATGTGGATTTCCATCAAATGGACAAAGTATGGCTACAATTGTTTCTGCTTAATGCTGTCATGTTTTTGGTATGCTGAGTAATAGCTGATGGTGTTGACACTACATGATGATAGGAGCGATGTATGTGTTACGGGTGTTAGACTTTATAAAGTTTAGTGTTTTGCTTCTTAACAAAGCTATTGTAAACCATAGATATAGTTTAAAGACTAACTGCTGGAGATTCATAATTTTGAGTCCTTTTAATTCTTTCATTTTAAGTAAAAGGAAACTAGTACCAGGTATTTAGGTAACAGCAGGATGTGCAGGTTTTATTCTCACATTAATTTTTTCTTTTATTTAAAGACAAAAAACATTGTTGGTGCAAGATAGTACTGGGAGTTGCAGAAACTGATTTGGTTTCTATGTGAGTCAGCTTAGTTGCACATTAGCAGGTGAAGCTGCACACCCCTCCCCCCTAAATAGTGTAGAGCAAAAGTTTGATTCAAAATTGTAAAGAGAATAATTTGATAATACAAGTTTGATTATGAACTTATAAGTACAGAACTGGTAGGAACATGTAATAATGTGGTTATTGAGCTTATGTTTTTGAAACTCACCAGAAAATTCTCTTTTTAGTATCTTTTAAAAAAAATGTTTGGATTAGTCTCTTGGATATTAGGGAAAATCTTGTGTGTTTTATAGCAGAAACTGGCCATATGGAACATTGTTTTAGGCTATATTAATACAAGTATATTTAGCCATCTCGTAAAGATCAATTGAGCTGTTGAGAAAAATGGTGAGTTTACCATAAGTTTATTCTGTTTGAAGTTTAGTCAAATGCATTAAAATGGATAAATTTCACTAATTAGCTTTTGAGCACTTTGCAGACAAGGACTGTCTCATAGTAACTCTGGTAACTAACTCCAATACCTAAGCAAGATGAAGATTTGTTTAATTCTTCATGAATACTACGGTATTTGTTTATTTGTAAACAGTGAATGATTTTTATCAACAAACTGATTTTCTAGAGGTGAAATAAGTTACATAAGTGAGATGAAGAGAAACATACTTTTTGATATACTTGGTACTAGACTTTATATTGAGAAGTAAGTCAAAGTTGATGCAAGAGAGTTGCACCTCCTCAAAAGGTGAGATGGGAAAGGAACACTGATCTGCATAAGAAGGAATCAAGCAGTAGTCTCATAATGATATTTGTTGATCTGTGTTTCATTTCCAGCAAGAGATTAGAAAGCCGTGAACCAGATTTAGAATTTAGGAACTATGGAAAAAGGATAAATGAACCAGAATTGTTAAGCTCAGGATGAATTAGAGACAACCTTCAGATACAATGTGGTTTCTTCTGATGAGACAAAAGGAAAATTGCTTAAAGTCTGTTACGTGTAGATATTTTAGGAACCTATTTAAGGAATAGTAGTTAAATGAATGAGTTACAAAGAAAGTTATTGGTCGGTGAATGTTCTCTGGAGATGTCTTTTAAAATAGACCTATTATGAGTAAATAAAACATAACTAAATCATGCAAATTCACTGCTTCATTTTCTCCATTTACTAAGTGCTGTTCATCGACCAATTTTCAGTGCATTGTATATGTAATGATGTTCAATGGCAATGTATAGCAAACTTTACAATTTAGCAAAGTATTGCATGTCATTTTTGTATAAACCCTAATAACTCTAGTAGGTTTAAGGTAACTTTGGAGAGTAGTGATTTGTGTTCAGAGTTATTCAAAATGTCTGTGACATTTTCATTTCCACACGTTGCCAGAGAATCTTATCAGTGAGGTTTTAGGCAAGAGACACTAATTTCAGTTTATCTGGTCCCTTATTTTGTGTAACTTTAATTGACACTGACAGAAAATAACCTTCCTGTATAATCACAGATCAGTTAGTAAAGGGACACTATTAATCAACATGAATTTCAACTTGTTTACTATATATTTACCAAACTTTTTTTATATTACTGTTACTGTTAAAATTAATTTTAGTTGTGTCAAGATCTTTCCTCTCAGAATAGGATATATATTACATCATTTATGGGAAGTGAAAACAGAAAGGAACTCTCCTTCAGTGTTGGTAAATTGATGAAAATAAGAACAGAAATAGTGACATTAAAGCATATTTCTTAAAATAGCGGCATTAAGCACATTTTGGTTGCTTAAAAATCCAGAAAAGCAAATTTTGTTAATTATTTTTTGTAAGTTTTAAAATCACTCCTAAGTTAGTGAATCCAGGATTAACGTACTTAATAAGGTCAAGAAGATTGGAACTAGTCAGTGATTTCACTTATTTAGTTAGTGAAATTCAGACTTTATTTTTTTCAATCACACCATTTTTCCATTAGCATATTCAAGGTATTAAGTAAGTGATCTTTTTGCAAAAAAAAATCTGTCACTTTTTGTGACAGTAACTTTGCATATACAGTAATGGGAAAAAATTCATTTGTCAGACTATGACCTATAATACTACATTTAAAGCCACTATATGCCAAGTACTGTTATAAGTGTATATTGACTTATTTACTTATCACATTTCAGAGACCCGTGCTATTATTCACGTTGGGCAAAAAAAACACCAGGCTCAGAAAAGTGTTCACTCAGTAGCATTTTGGACCCAAGTAGTCTGGGTCTTTCATACCCTTAAATTTGTGTACTGTACTGCCTCTTATTTTAAAGATTCATTTTTTTAAAAAGTAGCTCCACTGTAAAAAGAAAAAAGACTTTTTTCCTTTTTAAAGGGAGTGTATTTTATATTTAGTAGCAGAATTCTATCATTTTATCCCACACTTGTTTCTTGTGACTATTGTTTAGATATAACAGAATAAGTAGGAGATCTTAACGTCTTGCTTCCGAAAATTAAAACATGATTAAAAATTGGTAAGTGAATAACTAAATATACAGAACAAATGTCTTTTGATCCAAAAGTACATTCAAACAACAACAAAAAAGATATGGAATTATTTACTGTTGCGCTTTTAAATTTTAATTGTCATTAACCATAATCCTTTATTAGAGGAGATATAACCCTTCTCATATAGTTTTACAGAAATAACACATGAAACAGGTAGTAAAATCTTGTAAGATATTTTTAGTACTTTGTCCATATTTTAACAGTATTGGTTTACTGTGACCTACAAACATATAGGCTCTTTTTTTGGACTAAGAATTCATAAGGACCACCCAGCACAGAAAATGCAGATATGAATGTTTGGTATTTTATGTTCCCTGCTTACCAACTGATTTTTTTCCCCCCAGAAATAACTCTCAATGAGTTTTTTAAGTCAGAGAACATTTAAGTTAAGACAGTGGAAGGTGCAGGCATAATCGTGTTGTTATCTGCTTAGCATCTTCCTGAAAAGTGACAGTTCTAGTTTCATCATTGCTGTAGAACAGTCCATTTCATTGTCTTTGTCATTGAATATATCTATTTTATTAAACAGGGAGATGCTATTCCTTTAAATTTTATCATTCAGTTTACACAAAAGTCACTGTTAAAGAAATCTAGCATAAACCTTAGTTTTGAATGCAGATTAAAATTAAGTATTTGGGGGAAGTTTCAAGAATGGCTTCTCAAAAAGAAGGAAATAAGTTGTAGTGTTAGTAGAAGAAAGAAAACCCTTTAGAATTAACCTGCACTTGGTTATGCCTAGACTTTTACTATTTACATCACTAAGATTCTTCATGGTTTCCTTATAGGTTGCCAAAAAGAAGAGAGTAATAACTGTTGTTTTTTTTTTTCTCAGAGAGAGGAGAGCTAAGAATGCTAACTGTCCCTTCCACTCTCCTTTTAGTTTTGAGGAGACTAAGTATTAGTGTGATTATTCCCCAACTTTAGAGAAAATCATTTAGCAGAAGTACCAATTGAAAGGCCTTCCTAGCCGGGCTTGGTGGCTCAACCTGTAATCCTGCGCTTTGGGAGGCTGAGGTGAGTGGATTGCCTGAGCCCGCAGGTTCGAGACCTGCCTGTGAGACTCCAACTCAAAAAAAAAAGAAAGAAAGGGCTTCCTTTGTGAAAGAAGTCAAAGGATCTCAAGACAACAAGCCTAAGAGTGTCTGAGCCAGTCAAAAAGGACACACATTTAATTACTTGAATGAAAAGAGCATCAGGTTCCTTGATCTTGGTAAAAGAGACCTGATGATCTGGGTTGATTTCCATTATTTACCTGTATGTTTTTACAGCTTGACTAAGTTTAATGGTTTAGTCAAGAGATCAATCTTTGATAAAAATGGAAAATTTGTAGTCATAAATTTGAATGCATTTCAAGCTGAAGAACTTTTTAATTCTTAGGAGAGATGTAGGTAAGTAGTTATATGTACCATATCATTGCACATTTATTGTGTTAAGAACTTTTTGCCATATTAGTTTTGGCTGTGGTTTACAAAAATCATTGCTCATTTACTATGTTAAGAGCTTTTTTTTGTTTGTTTGTTTTTTGAGTTGGAGTCTCACTCTGTCACCCAGACTGGAGTGCAGTGGCCACTCCTGGCCACCGCAGCCTCGACCTGCTGGGTTCTGGCGATCCTTCCGCCTCAGCCTTCTAAGTAACTGGAACTACAGGCGCATGCTACCACACCCGGCTGGTTTTTGATTTATTGTAGAGATGAGGTCTTGCCAAGTTGCCCAGGCGGGTCACGAACCCGTGGGCTCAGGCAATCCACTCACCTCAACCTCCCAAAGGCGCGGGAAGAGCTTTTTATGCATATAAAATAAGTGGTAGTATTTTCATTAGACAGATAGAGGAACTGAGATACAGAGTTAAATGTTCATGATCATACACTTGATCAGTGATAGAGCCAGGATTTTAACTTAGGCAGTCTAACTTTAAAGGCGGCATTTTAAATGCTAACTGTTTTGGCTGTCTGTGAGTGATGGAGCCATACTCAGATTTTGGAAACAATTTTTTTGAGAGGCAATTACTTGACAGTATTAAAATTAAGAAGTGACAGCTTATTCCTGCTAGTTATTTTCATCTGTTATCCGTACAAGAAACTTATAGAATTTTCTGGGTCTTCTTGGTTTAACCTTCTAGTCTTAGCAGTCTCATTTCTAATATACCTCTGCCTTAATACAGATATATTGATTCCCATTTTCTGCAAATTATTTCCTTTTTCCTGCCTTTTTGGGCTTTATACATAATTTCTATTATTTCAAATACATCTTACTTCTGACTTTCACTTCTAAACCTAGCTCAGTATTGATCTCTATAAAATTATCCCTAATAATATCATCCAAATCTACAGCCCTTCCAGGGTTTTCTTTTTTAAAACAATAGTGATTATTATTGTGATATAATTCACATACTGTACAATTTTCCCACTTAAGGAGGAAAATTCACTGAACTTTAGTATATTCACAGAGTAGTACAACTATCAATCATAATCAAATAGACTATTTTAATCATCCCTAAAAGGAATCCCAAACTCATTAGCAGTCTTAATTTTTTTCCAAATTCCCCTGCTCTAGAAGCTACTAATTTACTTTATATATTTGTCTTTATATATTTACCTATTCTGAATATTTCATATAAAAGGAATCATAATATGTGCAATCTTTGTGCCTGGCTTCTTTTACTTAGTATAATATTAGGTTCATCTGAGTTATATAGCATGTATAAATATTTCATTTCTTCTTATTGCTGAATAATACAGTCGTATGTCATCTTAATGACAGGGACATGTTCTGAGAAACGTGTCATTAGGTGATTTTGTTGTTGTGTAAGTGTCATAGAGTGTACTTTCACAAACCCAGGTGGTATAGCCTACTATAAACTCAGGCTATATAGTATAGCCTGTTGCTTCTGGGCTACAAACCTGGACAGTGTGTTACTGTTCTGAGTACTTTTGGCATTTGTAACACAGTAGTAAGTATTTGTGCATCCAAACATGGAAAAAGTACAGTAAAATTACAGTATTACATATACTCTCATGAGACCACTCTCATAAATGTGGTTCATTGTTGACCCCAAAATTGCTATGCAGTGCATGACTGTACTCTATTGTATTATCTATTTGACAGTTGATGGAAATTTGAGTTTCCGATTTTTGCCTATCATGAGAAAACCTGCTATGAACATCCTTGTGCACATTTTTATTTCTCTTGAGTGTATACCTAGAAGTGGAAGTGCTAGGTCTCTATGTTTAACTTTTTGAAGAATTGCTAGACTGATTTCCAAAGTGGCTACACAATTTTACATTGCCACCAGCAATGCATAAGGGTTTCAGTTTATTCACATACTTGTCAGCACTTGTTATTGTCTTTTTTGTGACACCCATCTTACTGGGTGTGAAGTGGTATCTCATTTTAGTTTTGATTTGCATTTCGCTGATAGCTAATAATGTTGACATTTTTTTCATCTGCTTTTAGCCATTTGTATATCTTTTGGATGTCTGTCCAGGTCCTTGCCCATTTGATTATCTTTTTATTATTGAGTTGTATGAGTTGATTATATATGTATTCTAGACACTGGTACTTTATCAAGTAGGTGCTTTGCAAAATTTTCTCTCATTCTGTATATGTTTTTTAAAAATATTCTTGATAGTGTCTGTTGAAGTTCAGATGTTTTCATTTTATTGAAATCCTATTTAGCTATTTTTTCTTTTTTGCTAACTACTTTTGCTTTGAATATCATGACTAAGAAGACTCTCCCTAACTCAAGGTTATAAAGATTTACTTCTGTATTTTTTTTTTTTTTTACAAGTTTTAGCTCTCGCACTTAGATGTATAGTCCAACTGAGTTAATTTGTATATATGGTGTGAGGAAACAGTCCAGTTTCATTCTTTTGCATGTGTGTAACCAGTTGTCCCAACACCGTTTGTTTAAGAATATTCTTTCCCTGTGGAATTGTTTTGGCACCCTACTTGAAAACTGATTGACTGTAAAAGTGAGGGTTTATTTGTAGACTCTCAATTCTGTTTATGTGATATGTCTATTCTTATGCCTGTACCACATTGTCTTAATTACTGTAGATGAGTAGTAAGTTTTGAAATCTGGAAGTATGAGACTTACAGCAATTTCTTTTTCAAGTTTGTGTTGACCCTCTTACTTATTAGTGTAACTACATTGAAATGTTTTATAAATAATCTTAAATATGTATACATAGTTCATTAGCCCATACAAATGATACATTTCTCTTTTTAGTGGCCTGTCTTTCTACCTCCTCTCACTGGAACTCTCCCTGGCCCTTTTATTTCTTAGCGGTATCTAGTATTGTAGTATTCACACAGTGCATGCTGTGGGTCATTTATCCCATAGAGCTCTCTCTTACTCCTAACTCATGCCCCAAAAGCACAAATAGTGCTCTATCTTAAGAACATTGATGAGTGTGCTAATTATCAAAAAGGCATCTATAGTATCTCTGTGAAAAACAGTAGGACAACAACCCCGGCAGCTCGAAATGACATGTCATCCTAAAAGGGGGCTTAACGCACTTCAATCTTTCAGGTGAAAAAACATCACATCATATCCTTTAAATAATGCTTAGCATTCAAAATAGTATATATTGTTTATGGAAATGCAGTTATATAAGAAAAGTGTATAAAAGCATTCATGGGATGATAAATGCTTAATCTGGGTAAGGATGTGCAAAGAGAGGAGTCCACAGGCTGTGTCAGTATTTGAAGTAATTCTCTTTAGGTGATGGTGTATACATAGATGCTTATAATTGGTATGTACATAGATACTTCTTATTCTCAGAACTGTAATGTATGCATATGATATACTATATTTTTTTTTAATAGGTAGATTTATTAAGGGGAAGCTACACTGTGTAGGGCATAATGGGCAAGAGAGCAGCAAACATATCTGCTGTCTGCTGCCGATATACAATATTTTTTAAAAGGAAAGTTGATTGTAGGGATTTTTTGTTTTGAGAATGTCCCAGTCTTTCTTAGTTTTTAATTTTTTTAATTTTTATATTTTTAATGCCAAATCCAATTCTTCCAGTGGAGAATAGCTACACAAAGTTAGCTCAGGGAATTTATATAGTGAAGGACTAATGTTATCCGTCTTGCTTCAACATACTTATCCAAACTCATATGTCAGATATGGTTGCAGGATATCTTTAATATGGAGGGGCATACGTAAAGGCATGAATGAGATAGTATGTATGTATTCTGGATGGATAGTTTAGAAACAGTCTTACTTGGCCTCCTTTTTGAGTTCCTTATTTGTCTTAGTTTAGATCTAAAAAGAGGTCATAAAAATTAGTTCTTGTTAACTGATGGATTTAATGTGCAGAGCAGAAAATGGGTTGGAAATGCATGAAATCTAAAAATTAAGCTGTAAAGCGAAGATAAACCAGGCCATTGGTTTATTTGAAAGAACATCATAGTTTTCTTTGGTTAAGTTTTATTGAAACAATGAAATTCTGAATTCAGTAGAGTATCTAATTTATAATCATTTAAAATACTGGATTCTGTCAGTATCTCCTTAGTGTTAAAAATGGTTTATATTGTCACTACTCAGATGTAATTTAAGCATTTCATTTAGTAATTTGTCATAAGAGTGAATTGGCATCCAGAATTGTTTGTGCTATTAGTTTTTAAATGTATTTTCTTACTTGTAAAAGAATATCTGTCTATGCCTACTCTGCAGAGAGGAATATATGATTTTTTAAAACAAGCTGGCCGATCACAGTGGTTCAGCCTATAATCCCAGCACTTTGGGAGGCCGAGGCGAGAGGATTGCTTGAGCCTGGGGGTTCGAGACCACCCTGGGCAACTTGGTGAGACCTCGCCTCTACAATAAATCACACACAAAAAAAACTAGCTGGGCATGATGGTGGCATGAGTCTGTAGTTCCAGCTACTTGGAAGGCTTAGGCGGAAGGATCACCTAAGCCCAACAGGTCGAGGCTGCAGTGGCCGTTAGCCTGCCACTGCACTCCAGCCTGGGCGACAAGAGACTCCAACTCAAAAAAATAAAAGTAAATAAAATAAACAAACTTAGTAAATATAAGCAGGAACATTTATCTGAAAGTTGTCAGCATAAACATGTACAAAATCCAAAACAAATAGGGTATGCATTCACTACCTCTCTGATTTCCTAAATCTTGCAGATGGGATTTCTTCATACTGCTTTTAAGCTCCGTTATATCTGCGACTATTTCTAAATCATTTATTGTTTTCTGTATATGTTTTCTTAGATATGCTTCTAGTGTGTATAAAAATGCCAGACAATGAGAGACTTTTGAATTTTCCTCTCTCCCTTAGTCTCTGAATCTGGCCTTTTGGGTTCTTGTGCTTTACTGCATTTGAAGATTGTCTTAAAATTGACTCAGAAGTCTCCAGCTTCTCTGGAGCCATTGAAAAGTGTTCTGTCCAGACCACAGTCCAAAGTGTCTTTCTTAATGCCTTTAGAATACTTAGCACCATATAATTTAGACCTTTTTGAAGTATTCATAATAATATAACTTTATTAGTTACTGATTTACTAAGTATTTCTTATGTATTTGATCCTTTCAATATTGTATTTGTTATTTTTATTTTTTAATTGGGGTCTCACTCTGTTGCCCAGGCTGGAATGCAGTGGCACAATCACAGCTCACTGCAGCCTTGACCTCCTGGACTCAGGCAGTCCTTCCACCTCAGCCTCCTGAGTAGCTGAGATTACAGGCGTATGCCACCACACCCGGATAATTTTTTAATTTTTTGTAGAGACAAGGTCTTGCTATGCTGTCCAGGCTGGTTTCAAACTCCTGGGCTCAAGTGACCCTCTTGCATTGGCCTCCATAAGTGCTGGAAGACCTGAGCCACTGCACCCAGCCCCTTCTAGTAATCTTGTGAGGTAGACCCAGGGGCCTTCATGAAATGTAAATCAAATCCTGTTTCTTCCCTGTTGCAAATCTTTCAGTGGTTTTCAGTGCACTTAGAATAACATCCTTATCATTGCCTTAAAGGCACTATTTAGTCTAACCTCAGTCTACTTCTCCTTCTCACCTAACATTTCTCCTCATACACTTCATTTAGTCAGTTTCTCCAACACAAAATTCCCAAAGTCCTTCTGGCCTTATTATGTGCTGTTCTTTCAGTTTAGTTTTTCTTCTAACTTCTCCTAGACTAACTCCTATTTAGAGGCTGAAATTTTTCAGAGATTTTTCTTTAATCTAAAAAGGGTCCCCATTACAAGCTTTCATAGCAGCCTGTATATTTCCTTCACAACACTATACTTACTATATATCTTGCCGACCTTCCGTCTCTCTCCTCTCTTGGACTCTGGCTCCATAACATAGGGACCTTGGCTATTTTGCTAACCACCTTATTCAGTGGAATAACACATAAATAGTAGACCTACAGTATTTTTTGAATCAATAAATTCCCATTTCTAAGATGAACAGTCTAAAAGTTTTATTGCTGAGTAACTTTTCTAAGACTTCACAGCAAGTAATGTCAAAAAATAGAATTTTTGAGTAGCTCCTTTTCTATAGTAAATTTAGAATTCGTAGCTGCTCAAGCGTGACTTCAGGAGATAAAAAATATATGAACAAAACTAATCGTGAAAACAAATTGAGATTGGGTGTGAAAAATTCATCTATAAATTAGTGTTTACTGCAATTACAGAAAACTTCATAAAAGAAAATTGTGTGTGTGTGTTGTTGTGGTGGTGGTCTTAATTGATGTAAAAACATGATCCTCATCTAGGCATAGTGTAAACACGCAGACTTTTTTTCTGCTAATTACCTGATGAGCAAAGAGCTAACATTTGCCAAAGATATTCCTCTTTGAAAAATACTTGGCTGGGCATGGTGGCTCAAGCTTGTAATCCCAGCACTTTGGGAGGCTGAGGTGAGAGGATTGCCTGAGCTCAGGGGCTCAAGACCAGCCTGGGCAACTTGGTGAGACCTCATCTCTAACATAAGTCAAAAAATAAGCCAGGTGTAGTAGCGCACACCTGTAGTTCCAGCTACTTGGAAGACTGAGGTGGTAGGATTCCCTGAACCCAGCAGGTTGAGGCTGTGATGGCCATGAGTGTGCCACTGCGCTCCAGCCTGGGCGACAGAGTGAAACTCCGACTCAAAAAAAAAAAAAAAAGAAAAATATTTATTTTCTCAATAAGTAAAATGGATGATATATAGAGAAATTGTTAGAATTTGTCTTTTAAATGTGTTTCTGTTCTTATTTATAGCTTGGTAATAACATTATCTGTCATTATCTTCTACCTCACTTTTAAAAGAGAACCCTTATCTAGTGCATCTTTGGGTCTTTGTTAAATAAATGGAATTTAAAAGTTTAATGTAGTGAAAAGAACATTGAACTTTAGGGTCTGTAAACTAGAATGCTGGGCTCTGCATACCCACGAAGTAGTGTTTTGTGACCTTAGAAAGTCACACAACATTTGAGTTTGTGTTTCCCCTTCAGTTAAATAAAAAGAAGAAGAGAAATCTAAGATTATTCTAACAAACAAATGTAATAAAAACCTTATATTTATATTCTGTTTTGCACATATTAGGATTTTGATTTAAACAGAAGTGATATGGTCTTATTTGTATTTTTGAAATCTCTGGCTTCAGAATGGAGAACAAATTGGAGGGCAAGCAAAACTTATGGCAGAGAGACAAGCCAGGTAGCTCTGATAGTAATCTGTGCCACTAAAAGTAGTGGGGAAGGGGAGGTACAGAGCTAAGGTACTTTGCCAAGGAAAAGGACAGACTCTTAGAAATATTCTAAAGGTACTTGTTTACTGGATGTTAAGGAGGTATATGGATGATATTCTGGTTTCTTGCTTGGGAAATTAAATGACTGATGAAGTAATTTATTAAAGGAATACTGGAGAATGGGTACACGTAGAGGTAAAGATGATTGATGATCAAGGTTGAGATGTCTATGGAAAATCCAAGTTGACACAGACTAGTAGGAATTGGAAATAGGATTCAAGAACTTGAGGACTGGCCCTAGGATGCAGGTTTTGGAATCATTAATACGAATTGTAACATCATTAGGAGATTACAAACAGTGAAAAACGACAAAATCAGAGAGCAGCTCTGTGTAATACTAACATTTAAGCAGAAGAGATCATTGTAAAAAAACTGGGAGGACCCCCCAAAAAAAACAAAACGTATAATCACAAAGGTTAATTTTGTAAAGTATTAATAGGTACATAAAATTATAGATCCATTGCATTTGTTAAAGTTGGTGACATGGAGAGGGCCATTGAGGCAGGAAAACCTGTATCATACTAGGTTAGAGAGTAAATGAAAGTTGAGAAAGTAGAAACTTAAGAACAGTTTGACTGTAAGGACAGGTCAGAAAAGTGGGAATGCAGGAGAAATTGAGTATGTGAGTTGAGAGTTGGTGTTGGGGAGAGGAGGAAAGATTTGTCTCTGTTTATGCTGATTGGAAAAATCCAGAAGAGAGAGGAACTAAGGGGTATAAGTTGTCCATGAGGAAAAGTCTCCAAAGAGGCAAGGAAATAAGATCCAATGCACAGGAGCAAAAATTATTGGCCTGAAATTTAAGGAGGTTGACCTCCTCCACGGATATGAAAGAGAACCAGGTGAGATTAAGGCATGGTACAATAGAGTTGGACAGAAAATCAAGTCTCCTAACTTCTTTGTAAAATAGATAGCAAAGTTATCTGTTCAACCTAATGGATTGGTGACTTGGTGAGACTGGCCAAGTTTTGAAGTAATTATTGGGAATATAAAGCATTGTGCTGTAGTCATGCTGGAGGATTGCAGGTCATCTGTGAAGGACTTGAGAGATTAGTGACCATAGACCTTTAATCTCCATGAGATTTTCTTTACTAATTTGAACTCGGATAATAGTGACATGATAAAAATATTTTCATATTGATGGACCAGTGTGTAAGAATCAAGGGTAAGGACCAAGTAGGAGATACCCTTATAAAATCCCTTGTATCCCACTGAAATGGGGAAATTATGGTGATTAAACCACAACCAGAGGCCTCAGTCATGAATAAAGTGATCTTCTAAATCATACATTGGTACATTTACTTCATAACTTTCTATACAGGAATACAGTCATATGTCTGTATGTGCATATCCATGTTAATATACTTGTGTTATATTGCATGTATGCAGCAGCTTCCTTTTCTCATTCAGCATTGTAGTTTTGAGATTTATCCTTATTAGTACATGTATTTTTCATTTCAACTTATTTGAAGTGTTTCATAGTATGAATAATGCATATGAGATTTTCCAATTCTCATTTTTACAAACTATACTGTGGTAAATATTCTTATATTTTTACTCTTGTGAAATATGCAAGAGTTTCTGTAGGATAGAATTTAATAATGGTAGTACATGATTGTATAGTATGCATATCTTCATCTTTCCTTTTTTTAAATTTTTAATTTTAAAGATGTGGGGTACAATTTAGAGTTCGGTATACAAATGTTCATTCATTATGCAGGTACCCTTGGTATATCTTCATCTTTCATAGACATTGTCAAATTATTTCAAAAGTAATTTTTCCACCCCTCAGGTTAAGAATTCCTGTTACTATACATCTTTTCCACTTTTAATATTTTTGACACAGGTGCCTGTGCTTTTCACCAATTTCATGGGAATGAAATGGTATCTTTGTGGTGTTGATTTGTATTTTCCCCATTGCTAAGGAGGTTGAGCATGTATAGAGGCCATACTGTTCTGTAAATTACTCGTTTTTCTTTTCTTTTTATTTAAAGGAGTTTTTCATGTATTCTAATCATCTGTTGCTGTATATGCAGTATAAATATCTTCCCTAGGCTGTAACTTATCTCTTTACTTGTTTTTTGTTGTTGTTGTTGTTGTTGCACAGAAGCTTTTAATTTAACTTTGGCAAGATTATGAACGTTTTTAAAGTTTTTTTTTTGTTTGCTTTTTGTCTTAACTCTTCCTATATTCTGAGGTAACAAGGATTTTTAAAATACCTTTCTAAAAACATATACTTTTGTTTTCCATATTTATTTTTACAATACATCTATAATTATTTTTCTACAGCTCTGCTGTAACAAATTCTTACAAATCATCCTGCTCTGCAAAAAAAAAAAAAAAAGTCACAGTAAAAACCACAGGGCGTATGGAAGAAAAGGGGTTTGGGTATAACACCCCAAAACTTAGTGGCATGTTTTTTAAAATGGTAGCACAGGAGACCATCATACCTCGTGATCTGTCACAGAAACAAAGAACTGAATACCACGTGGTCTCACTCACAAGTGGGCCCTGAACACCAGTCTCATTAGCACAAGGGAGGGATTGGCAGCCACTGGGCGCTGCCAGGGGAGGGAAAGAGGGAGGAGCAGCCCGTTGCAACACAGAGGGTACCTGGTCCTGCACCAGGAGATGTGAGGGCCAGTTGGAGGCTCAGGTTTCACCTGCATGCAGCCTACTTGTGTATCCCACATCTCTGTAATAATAATAATAAAAGATAGCACAGTTTTACATATACAAAATGGTTAAGAAATATATGAATGTCATCATAAATATTATATTTTATCTTGAAAAAGATGAAAGTTAGCTTGTGGAAGTGGATCCAGAAGGGTTGCAGCTTGTGAGTTATTGTGAGGTGGTGCACGGAGGGTTATCCAAAACTGCCAGAACGTTTATACAGCAGATGTGGAGGGTGGACTCATAATGTGCATGGTGAATTCAGTTAGATGCTTGACCTGTGTGTGTTTTGTGCTATTCAATACAGCTGGGTAGTTTTCTTTTCTTTCCTTTCTTTCTTTCTTTCTTTCTTTCTTTCTTTCTTTCTTTCTTTCTTTCTGTCTCTCTCTCTCTCTCTCTCTCTCTCTCTCTCTCTCTCTCTCTCTCTCTCGTGCTTTTTCTTCATCTAAGCTGGGTAGTTTTCTGTGTTCACCTAGTGTTTCTTTAGACAGAGCTAGGACTAGGGTAAGGTGCCTAAGTCACCAAATTCAAGGATACATTCACTCTCAGGGTCTCCAGGGATCTCACCTGTCTCCTTTCTTGTATATGAAATAGTGCTTAGGTATACATTGTAATTTGCGTCATAATAAAATTTTTCCCTTATACAATCATGCATCCCTTAAGGACAGGAATATGATCTGAATTTGTCATTAGGTGATTTTGTTGTTGTGCGATCATCGAGTGTACTTACACAAGCCTAGATAGTATAGCCTACTGCACACCTAGGCTATAGCCTATTGCTTCTAGGGCACAAACCTGTACATCACATTACTGTACTTAATATTGTAGGCCGTAGGCAACTGTAACACAATTTTAAGTATTTGTGTATCCAAACATATCTAAACCATAGAAAAGGTATGGCAAAATTGTGACATAAAGATTGAAAATGGTACATCTGTGTGGACACTTGCCATGAATGGAACTTGCAGGACTGGAAGTTGCTCTGGGTGAGTCAGTGAGTGAGTGGTGAGGGAATGTGAAGGTCTAGGACATTATTGTATATTATTGTAATCTTTATACACTTAGGCTTCTTATAGTGTTTTTCTTCAATAATAAATTAACCTTAGCTTACTGTAACATTTTTACTTCAGAAACTTTTAATTTTTTAACTTTTGATTCTTTTGTGATAACACTTAAAGGAAAAACACATTGTACAACTGTACAGAAATATTTTCTTTATACCTTTATTCTGTAAGCTTATAGTTAAGCAAAATCATCTCAACAAAGCCTGTTTTATAATAAAGTGTTAAATCTCTCATGTAATTTATTGAGTAATGTGCTTAATGTGAAAAACAGTATCATTGAATGGGTGTAGAAGTTTGATTTCTACTAATACCTATCACTTTCACACTGTCATAAAGTCCGTTGTACCATTGTACATTGGGGACAGTCTATATCAAATTTTTTTTTTATTGTAAAAACTCTTAACATGAATTCTGCCCTCTTAATAAATGTTCAAGTGCACAATACAGTATTGTTAACTATAGGTACAGTGTTTTACAACAGCCCTCTGGAACTTACTCATTTTGCATAACTGAAACTTTAGTTCCCTCTGAACACCAGCTCATATCCCCCTCTCACCAGCCTCTGGCAACCACCATACTGCTTTCTGCTTCAATGAGTATGAGTATTTTGGATCCTCATAAGTGGAATCTTGAAGTATTTGTCTTTCTGTGGCTGATTTATTTCATTAGCATAATGCCTCCAGGTTCATCCATGTGCTGTATAGGGCAGGAGTTCCCTCTTTTTCAGGCTGAGTAGTATTGCATTGTGTAAGTATACCACGTTTTCTTTATCCATTTCTCGATATCAGTAGACATCTGGGCTGCTTCCACATTTTGACTATGGCGAATAATGCTGCAGTGAACATGGGAGTGCATCTGTCTCTTCAAGGTCCTGATCCTGATTCAATTCTTTTGGATATATGCTTAGAAGTGAGATTGCTGGATTATGTGGTATTTCTTTTTTTGAACTTTTGTAGACTCTCCATATAATTTTCCATAGCTGATGCACCATTTTACATTTTGACCAATAGTGTAAAAGGTTCCAATTTCTCCACATCCTCACCAACACTTTTTTTTTTTCAATAATAACCATCCTAACAGATGTAAGGTAATACCTTACTGTGGGGTTTTGATTTGCCTAATATGTCAGTTGTTTTGAAACACATTCAAGTTTTCAAAACAAGCATTAGAGAATAACTGACTGCTTATGTGAGGTAGAGCTGTAATTTATTTTTTTCCATATGCATGGTCCATTGTCTCAGTATATTTTATAGAATAGTCTATCTGTCTTCATTAGTTTGTAATGATGCTTTTAATAGATAACTCTACATATAGTATGTGAGTCTGGCTTTTATTTCTTTTTGCTGTTTTCATTTCAATTTTTATGAATAAATTCCAGGTTTTGGGCTTCCCCCTTGTATAACTGTAAAGGATTTATAAATCCCTATATTTTAAAACTACCTCTTAAGTAAATATATATAGAATTTTGGTACTATTTTACAAATAGTTTTTACAAATAACTGTAATTATAGTAGTAATGTTAGCTCAAGCTCATATTTCTGTTTTTAATGCATATACCATTAACTGTTTAAGAAAACGAATTAGGAATTCTTCATTCCGATTTTAAAGGCAAAAGCCAGTTTATGAAAATTAATTTGTGAAAATTAATTGGAGATTAAAATCTACCCTCCCAAACAATATTAGACTCCCCAGTAGTTTTCATACAAGTAAATCATCAAGGAACAGATGATGACCCCTTACAAACTACTTTTTTTAGATAGTAGAAGAGTATATGAGAGAGAGTAGATGAAAAAGTTTTGTTCAGCAGAGTATATGAGAAAGCGCTTGGCAAGTGCAGAAAATTTTCATCACTTTTTAATCATGGTAGTTTAAACAAATGTTAAATAGAAGAGAACTTCTCTGACATATTAAGCAGTATTTATCATAAGTCTGTTTAATGGTGAAACTTTAAATATTACCATTGAAATCAAGACAAAAATGATTGCTATCTCTTTACCTATTTTATTTTAGGGACCCTGGCCATTGATTAGACAAAAAAAAAATAGGAATAGAATTAGGAAAGATAAAATAAATTCCTTGCAGCCACACTGAGTTTTTACATAGAAAAATTCAAGGGAATCTATAATAAATAGGATTATTGAGCATTCAGGAGGCTGGTGGTATAAGATTAATCACTTTAAAAAATTATTAATTTCTATGCATTGACTACAAATAGTTATAAAATGTAATTGATGGGGAAAACTGTAAAATTCACATAGAAAATAAAAATGATGAAATTCCTAGGGATGAAATTAACAAAATAAGTATGATTTTTATTTTAAAGATGTAGGGTACCATCAAGATTAAGTAGATAAGTGGTCATCATACAGATAAAGTTTGGGCCTCTCTTTGGACTCCACTTTCCCTGGTTTGAGATCAGATACACTTATTGATGATATGTGACTCCCCTTGCCCTCCCCTGGCAGTTTCCCACTACTGCCAATCCCTTTCTTATAGTATTACGATTAATGTTCAGGGTCTGCATATGCGTGAGAACTTGTGGTACTCATTTTTTGCTTCTGTGATAAATCACTGAGTATTGTAGCCTCTAAATCTCTATAGCCTCTAAATCTCTATAGCCTCTAAATCTCTATCCAAGTTGCTGCAAAGTCCATAATTTTGTCCTCCTTTATGACTGTATAATACTCCATCGTGTATATGTACCACATTTTAAAAATCCAGTCTACTTTCAGTTGGCAGCACGGTTGGCTCCATGTTTTTGCTGTTGTAAATAATTCTGCGATAACTTATGTGTGCAATTATCTTTTTTGTAGAATGATTTGAGTTCCTCTGGGTATATTCCCAGAAGAGGGATTGCTGGGTTGTATCGAAGGTCAATTTTTAGATCTTTTAGGAATCACCACATTATTTTACACAGAGGTAATAATCTGAATAATGGAGAGAGACGCTGTGGATAGGAAGACTCAGTTGTATAAAGGTGGCAGTTCCCCCAAAATTAATTTGTGAGTTTAGTGCACTTCCAGTCAAAGTCTTAATAAGCTTTTTTGTGGGACCTGAGAAAAGGATTCTAAAATTCATAAGAAAAAGCAAGTGGCCAAGGATAGCTAAGGCAATTTGTAAGAACAACAAGCTGAGGGAACTTGCCTTAAAAATATCAAGAATAAAATAAGGCACTATGAAATTAGAACAGTGGTAGACATGTAGATGACTGGGACTAGGGGAAATGTATATTAGTTTGACATTTGTTTGCAAAGAAAACTATCAGGTGTCTGCATATCTTTTTTAAATTGCAAGGGAAGAAGAGTCTACAAATTTTTTAATGGGTGATATTCAACTAGGTGTAATTTTCTTTCTTATCAAGTAAAGTCATTGGTAGTCTAACCTGTATTTATTTTGGAAAGCAGGGTGTTCTTAAGACAGTCCCTCATTATTCTTTTCTCGCATATCTTAAACTCTTCAATGCGGAGGCTTTTCCTTGCATAATCCCTCAGTGGGTTTGAGCACTGTTACACAGATGATTCTGCATACCCACTTTGAGGGAATTAAACTGCTCATGAATATTCTTTATGACTTAGGAGGTTTTTTTAGGTTAGTGCCTTTGCTTTAGCTATTTCCAGCTATGGCGTTGAGTTTTTATTCTTATAGTGCTCTCTGTGGTAAGCCCAGAAACATGAGAATGATGATCTAAAAAGTGTTGTGACCTGCATAATTGCACACACGCGCTTTACCTCTCCCATTATCCTTTACTTTTACTTTTGGTTTTGTTTGTGATTGAACTTGGCTAAATGTGGGGGAAATAGTTCTGGTGAAGAGTTTAAAATAATTATGAACCGGTGACAAAGCAGCATTTCACAATAGGTATTATTGTGAATAGTCCCAGTACATTTGTAAAGTGTTTCAGATTTATGACTATTTTTGATGCTTTCTTTTCTAATAAATACTTATTTTAATTTTTCTACCACAGGTCATCTTATGAGAAGCTAATTTTAGATAGTTGAAAATACGATGAATATAGTTTAAGTAATGCTTATGATGCCTGGTGTATCACATTTTTTTAATTACTGAAAAAAACTAGCCCTGCTTGCCCCAGTGGATTTTACTACTGTATGAGTAACAGAGACAGTGTTGTTTTTATTGACTTTTATTGGTAAAGAAGCTTAATTATTTTTGAGGTTTTTAATGTTTGATTATAGTTATAAGTAGTCTTGCAAACCCTTAATAACCAGCTTCCCTTGCCTCCAAAAAGACACGTTAAAGTACATAAAATTAACATACTGCACTTGCAAACTTCTTTTAAAAGCACCATTTTAAGTATTTTTTTCTGTTTTCCCACATTGAATTTTAAATTTTGTTTTGATTGATTCTGATTATTTGAATTTTTGTTTAATGGACAAGGATTTTCTTGCATATGCATCACTGCTTTTTCCCTCTTTTTTATTTTTATTTTTTTGAGTCTGAGTCTCACTCTGTTGCCCAGGTTGGCCACAGTGGCACGATCACAGGTACCACCGTGCTCAGGCAGTCCTTCCGCCTCAGCCTTTCAAGTAGCTGGAACCACAGGCGTGCACAACCATGCCCCACTATTTTTTTTTATTTATTGTAGAGACAAGATCTTGCCAACTTGCCCAAGTTAGTTTTGAACCTCTGGGCTCAGACAGTCCTCTACCTCAACCTCCCAAAGTGCTGGGATTACAGCCATCGTTCCTGGCCTTTGCTTGCATGTTTTAAAAAAATTGTTAAAGAATTTTTTAAAAATTTGTTTGTCAATACTTGTCCCCAATTAGTAGATACTTATAGAACAATAGAAATAATACTTTATATAAATGAAGTTTTCCCCCCCAAATATTGTGTGGCATTACTTAGTTGATAAGTACAGAAGTAAATAAGTACTTTAATATAAAATGAAATATCAAAAACAGGTATAGTTATTCCTATACTCTTGGGTGTTTTTCTTCATCAGTTTTTTTCTTTTCTAGGTACCTGGTTGATAGTCGCTGGTTCAAACAGTGGAAAAAATATGTTGGCTTTGACAGTTGGGACAAATACCAGATGGGAGATCAGAATGTATATCCTGGACCCATTGATAACTCTGGACTTCTCAAAGGTCATTATTTTCTTTCTTCAGTCAAGTTATAAATGTTTTAAATTTCAATATGTAAATGTCAATAGATTGAATATGGATATGTTAATATAAATAAATTGATGGATTAGAAATGTCTTTGCGTTACAGGTTTGACCTAATGAACTCAGATTATTCTAATTAGTTATTATTGTTAATTACTCTAATTCTTTATCATGAAAAATTTTGCTTTTTATTTATGATGTAATAAAGGTTTAAGGTTGTTTAAAACTTTAAAGGAAGAATGTAAATTAGCACTCATGGGGAGTGGGGTTTTAAACAAGAAAGAAAGCACTAATTTTCAGGAAATACTCTACCATATGTTGTTTTTCTTAATGGATACATGAGAAAACTTGTTAAAGTTGAGCAATGATACATGTCTTCAGCTGACTGTTGATTGGCACATTGCATGTGAGGAAGCTACCCAAGGCCAGGAAAAGAACCACCCAAGAGAGTGAGAGGGAACAATCATTGGAAGCTCATACAGGACTGGGAATAATTTATGTTCCCAGAACCAGAGTGGAAAACTTCATAATTCACAAGGTAGACTACTGAGAACATTTTACTTCTGGGATAGGGTGGAATTAATTTTCTTGCCCCACTAACCTGAAAGCATCAAACTGTTTCCAAATAACTTAATGGCATTTCAGAACAAAACTCAAGAGTAAAAGGATACAAAAATATCCAGCATCCAGCTACATAAATCTTGACTCCAACCACATTACCTGGCATGCAAAGAAGCAGGAAAAATTAACCCATAATGAGAAGAAATACCAATCTTAATTTTAAAAATTCCTCCCAAAAAGTAGAAAAAATTAACAAAGAACAGATGAGAAAATACAAAATAAATAATAAGAGATTTAAACCCAGTTCTATTCATCTTGCATTGTGTATATGAAATCAAAAGAAAAATAATCCCAGTTCTATGAATAATCACATTAAATATAAGCATCCCAGCTAAAGGTAGAGACTGAGAATGAATGAAAAAGTTAAGACCCAGCTATCAGCTGTCTACAAGGAAGCCCTCTTTAAGTGTAGGAACATAGATAGGTTAAAAGTAAGAAATGGGAAAAGACATGTCATGCTGTATAACCAAAAGTCTAAGACTGACTTCCAGTGATCCTAACCTCATCATCTTCTCCCCTTTAAGTTTTAAGTGTGAGTGGGACCTGTGAATAGAATGAGATCTAACTCCCATGATTATGTTACATGGCAACAGAAGGTTACCTTAGTGAGTTTATTTGACCACATGTGACCTTTGAAAGCAGGGAGTTTTCTATGAATAGTGGCAGAAGTCAGAGATTTAAAGCATGGAAAGGACTCAGTGCATCATTGCTGGTTTGAAGACACAAGGCAGGCAGCTTCTAGGAACAGAGAGAGGCCTCAGACTGACAGGCAGCAAGGAATCGGGGACCTCAGACCCACAACCATGGGTAACTTAATTCTTCCAACAGCCTGAATGTCTGTAGAAATGGATTCTTCTCCAGAGCTTTCAGATAGGAGCCCAGCATGACTGACATCTTGCCTTCAGCTTTGTGAGACACTACGCATAAAGTCCGTTAGTGCCTGCCTGAAATACTGACCCCAGCCGCACAGTGAGATAATAAATGAGTGTTGTTTAAGCCACTGTAGTAATTTGTTACACAGTAGTAGGAAGCTTTCACATGCTAACAACCTCAAAAGAAAGCTGGAGTGGCTATATTAATCTCAGACACTGAGTTTCAGAACAAAGTATATTACCAGGGATAGACGGTCACTTCATAATGATAAATGGGATGGGACAGTTCATCAGAAGAACACAGTAAGCTTAAATTTATACCCACTAATGGCATAACTTGGAAATATGTGAAGAGAAATCATATCAGCAAGATGGTAGAATGGGAAGTCCTAACCCTCATAGTCCAAAAGAAGCACTGATTGAACAATGACACATGTACTAGAATATTTTCTTTTTTTTTTGAGTTGGAGTCTCACTCTGTCACCCAGACTGGAGTGCAGTGGTATGCTCCCGGCCACCGCAGCCTCGACCTGCTGGGCTCTGGCAATCCTTCCACTGCAGCCTTCCAAGTAGCCAGAACTACAGGCATGTGCTACCACGCCTGGCTAATTTTTGATTTATTGTAGAGACGAGGTCTTGCCAAGTTGCCCAGGTGGATTTCGAACCCGCGGGCTCAGGCAATCCACTTGACTCGGCCTCCAAAGTGCTGGGATTACAGGTTGAGCCACCGAGCCTGGCCATGTACTAGAATATTTTCATGAGAAGTCCAGGTCTGGTTAAGAAGTTGCAGTACTCCAAATGAGCACAAAACTAAGAACAACCACATTGAAATGGGTACAAAGAGCAATTTCATTTTGCCTACATGAGCCTCTCCTTCAAGCTGACATAATTTAGTATGGAGAAAGATTGTCTCAGACCAGACCTCTTGCTTGGGGTGAAAAGTAGAGGAGCGTACGTGTTCAACTTCTCAGCTTTTCAGTGTGCTCCCCAAGGGGCTGGTTTTTGTTTTCACCTGACACAGAGTGCTAAGCGAACCAGCATAGTTCTGATAACAGAGGCAGTTAACAAAGGAAAAGAGATAGGTAGCTGCTGCAGCTGGAAGGTTCTCTGAGAGTGAGAGTGAGGAAAGGCTAAGAACCTGAGGAGGGAAGGAGTGGGGCATCCTTCAGTATCCTGACATTGCACTGCCTGAGCAGCCAGTTTCTGTCTGCCTCACTATACTTGATGGAACTGACATAGTTCAGATGACTTGGGAAAGTTAAGAACAAAGGGGAGCTTGCTGTAATTGCCCCAGCTCTGCAGTATTGAGAGAAGGCACAGAATCTGAGACTTGTCTTCTAGGGAAGAGGAAAAGGAGTCATGTGTTCCTCCAGTGTTCCAGTTTTCAGTGTACTACTCGAAGGACTGATTTCTGTCTTACCTTACCTAGTGTGCTAATGGAACTAGCATGGTTTGGTAGGGGCAGTTGAGAACCAAGAAGAAGGTGTAGGTGGCTTGCTGTGCTCAGCACAGCTTTCAGGTTTGGGAGATGGCACAGAACTCAAGGTTACTTTACAGGGAAGAGAGATGGGAGTGGACCGTTTCTCCAGTGTTGTGGCCCATGGTATGGCAGAGGAAGGAAGAGATTACAGGTTTCAGAAAAAAAAAATCCTCTAATTAAAAAACTGCTTGCACAAGTATAGAAGACACATATCCACAGAAAAAGTTTGAGAGGCTTCCAGAATTTCTAGCCAAGCTGATTGGTGGAGATGAAGGAATTTCCATTTCAAAGTCAGTTCATAAAGACCAGAAGGTAGCTGTTTCTTTAGTTGCATAGATACCGATGCAAAGCTACAGACGCTTGAATAATCAGGGAAATATGATGCAAACAAAATAAATCTTCAGAAACTGACAGTAAAGAAATGTAGATGAATTGCCTGACAGAATTAAATATTGAGTTACAAAAAAAACATAGACAAGTAATCAAAATCAGAAAAACAAATTTAAAAAATGAAAATGTCAGCAAGAAGCTAGAAATTGAGAAGAACCAAACACAATTTTGAGCTGAAGAATACAAAACTAAAAAATTCATTAGAGATCTTCAACAGTAGACTTGATCAAGTAGAAGAATTGACAACTTAAAGACAGATCATTTGAAGGAAAGGAATAAAAAGAATGAAAAAGGGCAAAGGAAGTTTAAGGAACTTATGAGATACCATGAAAGGAATCAATATGCATGTTAAGGGGGCTTGAGAAGGGAGAAAGACAGAGGGATAGAAAGCTTAAAGAAATATTGGCCAAAACTTCCCAAAACTGGGAAGGGAAATGGATATCCAGATTCATGAGACCTAAAGTAGAGTTGAATAACACTGTTAATTAATTTAAACTACTTGGAATTTATAGAACATTCCACTGAACAACAGCAGAATAAAAATTCTTTATAAGTATACAAACAACATTTATCAATATAGGTGACATTCCGGGCATGAAATCTGTCTCAAAATTAAAAGGATTCAAATCATACAAAATGTGTTGTTTTGCCACAGTGGAATAAATTACTAGTTAATCACACAAAGATAGCTGGAACATCTACAAATATTTGAAAACTAAATAACACACTTCCTCATAACTCATGGATCAATGAAGAAATCAAAAGGGAAATTAGAAACGAAACAAAATGATGACAGAAACATTAAAATTTGTGGAAGATAACTGAATACTATATGAAGAGGGATTTATAGCAGTGAACACTTGAAAATTAAAGAAAGATCAAAAGTCAATTAGGTTGGTTTCCAACTTAAGAAAGTATAAAATTAAGAACAGGCTGGGCATGGTGGCTCACACCTATAATCCCAGCTCTTTGGGAGACTGAAACAGGAAGATTGCTTGAACCCAGAAGTTCGAGACCAGCCTAGGCAACATAGCGAGACCATGTCTCTACAAAAAAAATAGTTGAGCAAAGTGGCTCATGCCCAAAGTCCCAGCTACCTAGGAGACTGAGGCAGAAGGATTGTCTGAGCCCAGAAGGGCCATGATCATGCTACTGCATTCCAACCTGGGTGACAGAGTGAGATCCTGACTCATAAATAAATAAACAAATTAAGTTAACACATTAAACTAAAGTAAGCAGAATGAAGGAAATAGTAAATATCAGAACAGAAAGAAATTAAATAGAAAACAAAAATCAAGTGAATGAAATGAAAAGCTTTGTATTTGTGAAGATCAGTACAAGCAATCAGTATCTAGTGTTACTTGTCATAAGAAAAAGACATTTACCATTATCTGGAACAGGAGGGTTAGCAATACAGAATCTACGTATATTCAAAGGACAGTGAAGGAATATTATAAAATTGGATGAAAGAGAAATTTCTTGATGAACAAATCAAAGCTCATTCCAATAGGATGGATTGTCCAGATAGTCTTATATTAATTTTAAAAATTGTAAAACTTTGTAGTTTAAATCTTTCCCACAAAAATAGCCTCATACTCAGATGGTGCCACTGGTAGGTTATATTAAACATTTAAGGAAGAAATAATACCAATTCTATAGAAACTCTTCCAGAAAATTGGATGGGTCTCCTTCCCAGCTTATACTATGAAGCCATCATTACTTTGATACCATAATCTGACAGAGACATTTCAAGAATCCTTTAGACCAATGTCCCTCGTGAATGTAGTTGCAAAAATTCTTAACAGAAGCAAACCAGGTCCAATAATAAAAAGATTATATTATATATAATAGAGAAATATATGTAAAAAGAATAATATATCAAGTAAAATTAAAAAACAAAATAGAAGAAAACTTCCTAAACCAGATAATGGACATCTATGAAAAACCTATAAATGACATATTCTGTGGTAAAAGAGTGAATGCTGTCCTCCTAAGATAGGAAAAAAGGTAAGGATGCCACTCTTGGCTCTTCAGACCAACATTGTACTGGAGGCTGTAGACAGTACAATAAGATAAGAGGTTAAAGACATACAGATTGTACACGAAGAAGTAATACAACTGTGTTTATGCAGACATTTGTGTTTATGTAGAAAATTCAGTGGAGTCCAAAGAAACCAAAGAAGTTACTGGAACCGACGACATGAGTTTGCTTTACAGAATACAAAATCATTATTAAAAAATCTGTTGTATTCTTATACATTAAAGATGAGTAACAAACTGAAATTTCAAAAATGCATTTTATAATAGCATCAAAAAATATAAAATACTTGATAAATCTGCAAAATAAGTGCAAGACTTGTATACTGAAAATTACAAAACATCACTGAGTGAAACTAAAACCTAAACAGAAATTGAGTTAGTGGATCAGAAGATTCAATACAGTTAAATTGCTGCTTTCTCTTTAATCTATTGATTTAATACAATTTCAAGTCACAGTCCTAGTATTTTTAAAAATTGAGATTGAATTCATGTATCATAAACTTATCCTTTCAAATTATATAATTTAGTAATTTTTAAATTCAAAAAGTTGCGCAACCATCACTACCATCTAATTTCACATTTTTGTGACCCCAGAAAGAAACCTTGTACCCATTAGCAATCACACCCTTTTCGTTCTCTTACAACCCCACATTCCCAGCCCTAGACAACCTACTAATCTGCTTTGTCTCAATGGATTTGCTTATTCTGGACATTTCATATAAATGGAATTGTACAGTATATATTTTTTAATATTTGGCTTCTTTCACTTAGGACAACACAGTGTTTTCAAGTTTCATTCATATTGTAGCATGAATTAGTACTTCATTCCTTTTTACGGATGAATGATTTCTGTTGAATGGATATAGCATATTTAATGCATGCATTCATCAGTTGATGAACATTTGAATTTTCATCAACTTTTGACTTGTGAATATTGCTGCTATGAACATGGATGAACAAGTTTTTGGGTGAATGTCTACTTATAAATCATGTGTATATATCTAGATGTGGAATTGTAACTCCATTATTTAACTATTGGAGGAACTGTTAGACTGTTTTCCAAAATAGTTGTGTCATTTTATACTGCTGGTGGCGGTGTATGAGGATTCCAATTTCTCCACATCCTTGTCAACCTTTGCTATTGTCTGTCCTTTTTAGTGTAGACTTAGTTGTGAAGTGGTATCTTCCTTGGGATTTTGACTTGATTTCCCTAGTGATTAATGACGATAGGTATCTTTTCCTGTGCTTATTATATGTCTTCTTTGGAGAAACGCCTCTTCAGATCTCATGTCCATTTTTAGTGGGTTTATTTTTTACTTTTGAATTTTAGTGTTTTTGTATATTGTGGACAGTACACCCTTATCAGATGTATGATTTGCAAAAGTTGTCTCCTATTCTGTTATTGTCTTTTTACTTTCTTGATGGTGTCCTTTGAAGCACAAAGTTTTTAATTTTTATGAAGTCCAGTTTACCTATTTTTTTCCTTGTTGCTTGAGCTTTTGGTGTTAGAAAACATTGCTGGAACCAAGGTCCCAAGGATTTGCACTTACCTTTTTTTCTAAGAATTTTATAGTTTTTGATGTTATATTTATATCTTTGATCAATTTTAAATTAACTTTTGTATATGGCATGAGGTAGGTAGTGGTCTAACATTTGTCTTTCACATGTTGATATTCAGTTGTCTACTAGGCTTTTTTTTTTTAATGGAAATTGACAAGCTGATTCAGAAATTCTTGTGGAAATGCAGATTACCTAGAATGGCCAAAACAACTTTGAATTCTAAAAAATTATAAAACTTAACACTGTCTGATTTCAAGACTTTATTAAAGCTATAATAATCAATACAGTCTGATATTGACATAAAGACAAATAGATCAGTTGACCAGATTAGAGAATCCAGAAATAGATCTACACACATGTGGTCATTTGATTTTAGACAAAGATATAAGAGGAGTTGAGTAGCAGAAGGATAGTCTTTTAAAATACATTCTACTTGAGCATTTGGATGTCTGTTTGCAAAAAAACCTGAACTTTGATCCATATACAGAATCGTATACAAAATTTACCCCATATGGTTAATTTTGTATATGAATTATAGGCCTAAATATAAATACTAAAAATTTTAGGAAAAAAATCTTGTGATACTGCATTAGGCAAATATTTCTGGGATGATACAAAAAATATGATTGTTTTTAAAAAGTGACATTGTATTTTATCAGTAATAAAAGCTTCTTCAAATGATACTATTAAGAGAATGATTAAGAGAAGCCACAATGTGGGAGACAATATTTACAAACCACATAGCTGATAAAAAATTTGTATGCAGAATATATATAAAGAGTTTGTAAAACTCATTTTGAAGAAAACAAAGTCCAGTGGGAAAAGAAGGCAAAAGATTTCTTTTCAACAAAGAAGATAGGGTTTTTAAAAAGCATGTGCAAAGATTCTCAGCATCATTAGTATTAGAGAAATCAAGATTAAAACCACAATGAGGTACACTATACATGTTTTAAAATAGTTAAAATGCAAAGGACTGACCCATACTATGTGCTGGCAAGGCTATAGAGCAAGTGGAACTCTCATAACTGTTTCTGTGAACATAATGTAGTACAGCCACTTCAGAAAATAGTCTGGCAGTGTTTTGTTTTGTTTTGTTTCTTCTTCTTTTTTTTCTTTTTTTCTTCTTTTTCTTTTTCTTTTTTTTTCTTTCTGATTTCTTTTTTTTTTTGAGTTGGAGTCTCACTCTGTCGCCCAGTCTGGAGTGCAGTGGCCGCTCCCGGCCACCGCAGCCTCGACCTGCTGGGCTCCGGCGATCCTTCCGCCTCAGCCTTCTAAGTAGCCAGAATTACAGGCATGTGCTACCACGCCCGGCTGACTTTTTGATTTATTGTAGAGATGAGGTCTTGCTGCCCAGGCGGGTCTCGAACCCGCGGGCTCAGGCAATCCACTCACCTCAGCCTCCCAAAGGCACGGGATTACAGGCTGAGCCACCGAGCCCGGCTTGGCAGTGTTTTAAAAAGTTAAACGTACGTTTATTATAGAACCCAGTCATTCTACTCCCGGGTATTTACTCAAGAAAAATGAAAACATTTATTCATATGAAAAGTTGTACATGAATGTTCATACAGTGATATTTGTAATAGAAAAAATTGTGAACAACCCAAATGCCCATCAACACCCAGATTAAACACATTGTAGTGTATCTATGTAATGAAATCCTACTCAGCAATTAAAAGGAATAAACTATGTGAAAATATGGGTGGATCTCAAAATAATTATGTAGCATGAATGAAGCCAAGCAAAAAAGAGGAAATATTATTTTTATACTGGAAATGCAACCTGTCTTTAGTAACAGAAAGCAGGTACTATTTTCATATATAATTCTTGAAAATCCAAATTAGTTTATAGTTGCAAAACATTGACTAAGCAACATATTAATCCCTTCAACTTTTTTCCCAGTATCTTGATTTATATTGTTATACCTTATTAGGAATTGTATGTTCTCATTACTGAAATGCTGCCAAGAACAATTTTGCTTTTCACATATGTTAAGACTAACTCAGACCAAGAAAAATCTCCTTTAAGTTTGATACAACTTAGTAGCTATTTCTGTTTCTGCACTTGGGTAATTCAAATGACTAGCTAAAAAATAAGTCTCAAATTAGGATTGTGATGTAGGTATGACTCCAGAAATTTCTCTAGATCGCTAACCTGCCCTGCACTAGATTTCCGAGCTTGATTAGAACTTTGAAAGTTCTAATCACCCACACAGTGACCTCCAGCTTAGATCTTGGAAGGAATCTTGATCATGAGACTTCTGGGGAAATGAGATGGTTCACAAGATGCTCTTCTGTGGTTTTCATCATGGTTCCCAGCCTATGTGTCTTGGAATTATTGAAAAAAGATTGGTGATTTGCTTCCGAATTTCCTGCATCAGCTGATGCTAGAGAATGACCCCTATTACCACATGAGAGATCTCTGCTGCTCAAAATATTTGGGAAACACAAATACTCCATAGCATTTTTTGAAGAGCCTAATAAAAGAAAAATTATATCTGTGAGCACAGCTTTTTGACCAGTTGTGCAAATGGAAAGTTATTAATAGTTTATTTTGAAATATGTAGGAGATTTGAACCTCTTCAGAGCTTTCTTTGAAACTGATCATTTTAAATATTTAAATTAGTCAGGAGTTTAATTTTTAATGTACACAATTAAAGTATTAAGAGGTGTGTGCTGTTTCTTTTTATGTAGTGAATTAATTTTTTTCTTTTGTAGATGGTGATGCCCAGTCACTTAAAGAACATCTTATTGATGAATTGGATTATATACTATTACCAACTGAGGGCTGGAATAAACTTGTCAGCTGGTATACATTGATGGAAGGTCAGGAGCCAATAGCACGAAAGGTACTTTTTAAGAATAACGGAATATAAATATTTTCCTTGACTATTTCACATATAAGAGTTAATTTGATGAATTGTGAGCCTTGTCACTTATCTTGGAGGAAAAGGGTAGTAAACTGTTACTGTACAGTGAATAAGACTATCAATAACTGCTAACGTGAAAAGAGCGTTTACTTATGCTATCAGTAGTTTTAAGGACATTACATATTATCTAGTTTAATCCTCTCTCTATAGAGAGAAAACTCTATATGGCAAGTATTATTTTTCTCATTTTATAGATGAGGAAAAGAGGACAAAATGTTAGATAGGATCAGGGTCTCTTTTTAGAAAGTCATATCAGGGTACGGACTTAGGCAACCTGACCCTGTTTTCTGTGCTGCACTGCTTTTTTGATAAGACAATTGGAAAAAATGAAGAAGCTAAAAGGTGAGGAAATATTTTTGTAACAATTTTTTAAACTTGAAAACGTACATTTTTTTTACATATTCTTTATTTTAAAGTTTTAAAATTATTGTCTAGAAACATTAGGATTCTGTCTAGAATCATTAGAATTTCTGTCTTATGAGGAATACCGGCCATATATATGTACACACACACACAAGATATATATTTGCTTTATCTATAGTTATTGAGTGTTTTGACCAATTAAAGGCTAGCCTATTTAGCTGTAAATCTGTCTAGAAGAATAAATGTATTCCTAGAATAAGTGAAAAATCTGCCTCTCGAATATCTTCAAATGTATTAAAGTGTATTACTTTAATCTTAATGATATACTTTTTAAAATAAATGTAGCACATTATACAAGTGTTTGTTATGGTAAACAGGTCAACCAGCAACTTCATTGCCATTATTCTTTAAAAGAATAATGAGATAGAGAGAAGTTTCTTGAAACCTATGCCTGATAAACAAATTATAAAAGGCAAAGAATCATGACTATTTCACACAGATAGAAAGAAAAAAGCTTGAGAAGTCTATTAGGAGACCCACACGTGTTTTTGGTAAGGTGGATGAAGTTTATTCAACCTGTAAAATAGTTTTTAAATTTTAATGTGCTTAGAATTGTCTGGAGTTTTTATTAAAGATGTACCTTCCTCTAAAATTAAATCAGTTATAAAATTTAATTAATCAGAATTAAATTTGAGAATTTGGTGCATTTTTACTGTGCCCCACATGACTGATGCAGGGGGAACTCATTTAAAGAAGTAATAGACCAGCCTTATAGGGTCTGAAGCCCAAGTTTGATGTTACCAATCTCTGACTGCACTAAAGAATCTAGGATTGGTGATACCCCAAGCTATAAATGCAGAAGCAAAGTTAAATGTCTTTCTTGACCTCAAAACATCTCTGAATTATTTCATTTATGGTGTCAGCATTCAATTTACAAAACTAAAAAAGCAGAGATATAAGCAATTAATAAAATGAAATAAAAATCCAAGAAAAACAGCAGATAATAGAAAAGACTCATAAGAAATCCAGATAATTGAGTTATTCGATTTATAAATACTGTGCTAATTATGCCCTCACAAATGAAAGAATTGAGAAATAAGACAAAACTATTAAACAAGACCAAATACAATTATAAAACTAACATAGTTTTATAGACTTAATGTTTGGGAACAACACTAGGTTAAACAGAACCAAAGAGAGACTTTGTAAACTAAATGATTTATCAGTAGAAAATATACAGTCTAAAACTTAGAGAGATGAAAGAATGAAAAATACAGAAAAACATAAGGCATACATGGTATATAGTGAATAAGTTGACATGTGTATAATTAAAATCTTAGAAGGAGAAGAAAGAATGGGGTAGAACTAATATTTGAGGAGGTGATAACTGACCATTTTTTTCAAGCTGAGAAAGTTATTATGTTAGAGATCAAGAAATGCTAAGAATCTCAAACTGTAAAAATGCAAATAAAACTGTACCCAATAAAAATGTTGAAAAGTGAAGGCAAAATGATTTTTCTGATATTAGCCAGAGAAAATTTTAGATATATTTAGAGTAAGGACAAGACAAAGAAATCACTTCTCAAGAGAAACATGGAAGCCAGAAAACCATGGACTATCTTCAACATGCTGAAAGAAAATAACTGCCAATGTAGAATTCTGTGACTAAGGAAAGAATCTTTCAGATATGAAGGTGAAAAAAGCCATTTTTAGACAAAAACTAATAGAATTTGTTATCAGCAGACTTTCACTAAAGGAAATACAAAATGGTCTTCAGAATGGAAAGAAAATTATCCAGATAAAAGCTTGGAGACACAGGAAAAAATGTAGACTGACAAAATATAAATACTGTGAGTAAATTTTTAAATGGACTGTTTAAAACATTAATAATAATTTCTTATGGAGTTGAAAATGTGTATAACGTTAGACAGCAGTATCGGCATGTAAGTTAAGATAATGTTCTCCAAGATGTCCCCTGAGTCCTCGTATTCACATTCTTGGGTAGTCTTCTTTATTTTATACCAGGGTTGGTCTTTTGTGGCCAGTAGCATGTAGCAGAACTCACTATACATCTCTTTCAAGATTAGTTTATAAAAGACACCGCGGCTTACATCTTGGGTGCGCCCGCACTCTAGCTCTCTCTCTTTCTCATTTCTCACTCGGGGGAATTCAACTGCACATGGCGAGGACACTCAGGCAGCCTATGGAGAGGCCCTCATGGTGAGGAACTGAGATCTCTGGCCAATAGAGAGGAACGGAGGCCTGCCAGCAACCATGTGAGTGACCTTGGAAGTGGATCCTTTAGTTCTAGTTTAGCTTTCAGACGATTGAAGCCCCAGTCCATCCCTTGATAGCAACTTCATGAGAGATCCCAAGCCAGATCAACCCAGCTAAGCTGCTCCCAGATCCTTGACCCTCAGAAACAATGTGAGATATTATTTGCTGTGTTAAGCTGCTAATTTGGGGGGTTATTTATTAGGCAGCAAGAAATAAATAATACCCATCTTGGTACCTGGAAGTAAGATGCTGACGTAACAAAAACTGGAAATGTGATGGTGGCTTTGGGGCTGGGTAGTGGGTAGAACCTGTAAGAACTATAAGAGTGTTATGAAAGCCTAAAGGGCCTTGAACCAGCTGTTAGTAGAGTAGTAGACTTTGATGAGGCTATCAGTGAGGACTTGAAAATGAGGAAAATCTTACTGGAAACTGGAGGAAAGCAGTCTTTGTTATGAAGGGGCAGAAAGTTTAGCAACGTGTTACCTGCAGTAAACAGAAAGGTGAAAAATGTATCTACTAAAACTAGAGATCTGCCACAGTATTGAAAGTACTGCCTAGTTTCTTCTTGAGCTGCTGGTAATGAGAGGTCAGAAAAGAGAGAAACTGAAGACAGGAGTGTTAAGTAAAGCAGAGCCAAGACTTACTAGTTTTGAAGATTTCCAACTCCTCCAGATGACAATCGATAATAAAACTAAAATATTTCTGAGCAATGATCAAAATACAGGGCATTTTTCAGAAAAAAGTATTGATCTAAAGTTGAAGCCAAGGATGTGACTGTAAAACTACCTCTGAAAATTGAAAGATGGTGCCTCACAGTTGTATTCAGAGGAAAGACTCTGGGGGAATTTGTGCTTAAAGTTGTCCTCTCAGTAATACTGATTAACAGTATTAAGGGTTTCTCCTCAGTATCTGGCTTCTAAGAACAGTAGGGCTTTTAAGAAGCTTGAGAGCAATTCCTCAGCATAAAGTTAGAGTAGAGAGGTTTCATCCTAGAGACATTTGAGGTATGCTTTTTGTCTAATGGAATGAACATCAGTAAGATCCAGTGGAGATCTGTATTGTTTTTGTGAGAATTACATCACAGAACCACTACCATCTTATACTGCAGACAGCATAAAATGAAAGGCCTTTGACCTCTCAGACTTCTGCAAACAGAAATCAGGCAGAAACTTTACTCAACTGCAAACATGTGCTAGCTCATGAAAAAAGGGTGACTCAGCAGAACCAAAGGTTACCAAGAGTCATTTTCAGACAAGGGTAGAATTGAGTCCTAGCCAAGGAACTTCAAGTATTGGCCAAGGCAGATTTTGTAATTGCTGTGGACCATTGACTTCTTTGTACCTCCTATTCCTCTCCCCCCTCCAAAAGAGGAATATCTAAAAAGTTGTTCTGCATGCTTCCCCATTTTATTTTGAATGTAAGTAGGGCAGAAACCGACTCTTAGTTTACAGGTCTGTAGATCAAGAGGAAATACAATAGCCCCTCTTATCTGTGGTTTCACTTTCCATAGTTTCAGTTACCTACAGTTGAGCCACGTTCTGAAAATATTCAATGGAAAATTCAAAAAAACCCGAATTCTTAGGTTTGAAATTGTGCACCATTCTGAAGTCTCATGCCATCTTGCTCTGTGCCCCCTCTTCCCCACACCCCTGAGTTACCCTTTTTTACAGCATGTTAATATACTCCCTACCCGTTAGTCACTTAGTAGCCATCTTGGTCATCAGATTGACTGGCACAGTGCAGCGTCCAAGGTCAATAGTAGCCCAACACTGGACCACAATGTCTGCATCATTCACCTGACTTCTCTTCACACAGACATTGTATCATCTCATATCATTATAAGGAAAAACGTGAGAATAGCACAGTAAGATACTTTGAGAGAGACCATGTTCATGTAACTTTTATTACAGTACCTTGTAATTGTTCTGTTTTATTAGTATTGTTTTTCTCTTACTGTGCCTAGTTTATAAATTAAACTTTATCATAGGTATGCATATTTACATAGGAAAAGCCATAGTGTGTATAGGGTTGGTGCTGTCCATGGTTTTAAGCATTCACTAGGGGTCTTGGAACGTATTTCTTATGGATAAAGGGGGGACTATTATATAATCAGGATGCTTAAGAAATTAACCCAAGTTCATCTGCACCTGGATCAGATATGATGAAAAATTTCTGAACTTGGAGTTAATGCTAAAATGGAGAGTTAAGAAACTAATGGGTGACTTTTGGAGGAGGAAACTGTATTTTGCATGTTGGGGAACAAACTGTGAATCTTTGAGGGTAGAGGGCAGACTGTGTGGCCAACCTCAAAGATGCTTCTCAGGCATTGCAGCCTCGTAATATTTTCACCCTTGTGTAATCGCCTCCCATGTTGTACCAGAATTGGTCCGTGTGACCAGCAGAATGTGGCAGAAGCAATAGTATGTCACTTCTGCGATAAGTTCATAAAAGACATTAGTACTTAGATATTGGGAGTGTACTCATGCATGGTTGCTCACTCGCTCTCTCGCTCACTCTCCCATCAATCATTGTGAGGCCATATGTTTTGCATTTAGCCTATGGAGAGACCCATATTTCCAACAGCATGATTAACCACCATGATCTAATTAACATATGCATTGTACTTAGTCATTACAGAGTACAGATTTCTTTTAAGTAGAATTTTTTAGCAAAATTGATCATATGCTGAGCCTTAGAAATTACAATAAACTTCAAGTTATAGAAATGATTCAGTATATTTTCTTTCCCCAGTGGGATTAGGCTAGGAGTCAGTATTATAAAGAAAATTTTATGTCCCCCAACTACCTAGAAATGGAACAGTATACTTCTAAGTAATTCTTGAGTCAATGAGAAGTTAAAATGAAAATTCAACATATTTTAAACTGAATAATAATGAAAATGCAACTTAAAAGAATAGCTAAAATCATTCTTAGAAAGAACTTTATAGTGTAAATTGCAGATATTGAAAAGAAAGTCTGAAAATCTGTTGTCTCAAGAAAGTAAGAAAAGGAAATTAACTTAAGAAGAAATACTGTAAAGTAGACATGAATAAAATAGAAAGCAAACCTACATTAAATGAACAAAGTTCACTCATTGTAAAGAACAGTAAAGAAGTAGACCAGTAAAATAGAGATAAGTCTTGGCAAGATTGATAGAGAGTAGACACAAATAGCCTAGATTAGGATTGAACAGGAGACTCTAATATGAGAGTCTAGAGACTCATATTAGAGTCTAGAGACTTTTAACAAATACTATGTTTTCAACAATTTCATGTAATAATTTGAAATTTTAGATGAAGTAGAACATTTCTAGAAAAATATAACTTCTAAAAGTTGACACAATAAGAAATAGGAAATCTGAATTGAGTCATTTGTTGAAAACTTCCCATGAAGAAAGCTCTAGGACCAGAAGACTTCACCGGTATATTCTACAAATATTTAAGGGAGAAATATACCAATACCGTATGAACTCTTCCAGAGAATAGAAGATGGAATACTTTCTAACTTATTTCATTAGGTTAGAATAAACGTGACACAAAACCTGAAGGACATTACAAGAAGGAAAAGTATAGGGTAGTCTCACTCATGAACATAGATGCTTAATTCCTAAATATGTTAGTAACAAGGCAAATCCAGCAATTTGTAAAGAGGAAAAAAACGATCCAGTTGGATTTTTTTCCCCAAAGGATGCAATTTTGATTTAACTTTGAAAATTAATCATTATAGTTTTGGTATTAGCAGAATAAAGAAGAAAAATCATCTTAATAGATGCAGAAAGAACATTGGATAAAACTCAACATCGATGTATGATCTTTAAAAAAAAAAAACTCTTAGAAAACTAGGAAGAGAAACGTACTGCAAACATTAAACTTCCTGGTAGAATTTTAAAAGCTCTCCTCCGATCCAGGGACTAACACAAGGATATCTGTTAGAAATCGTAGCCAGTATGGTAATGCAGTGAAAATAGCTAAATGAATGAGAGCTGAAAAGAAGCAACAAAACTGTCAGTGTTCTTAGAAGACATGATTCTATGGGTTTTAAATTCCAAATATATGTACTGATAATTGGTTAGAATTAATAAGTATAGCAAGGTTGCCTAATATAAGGTAGAAAATTCAGTTATTTATTGTAACAAATAAAGCTGAGTTTCTTAAAAATGTTTGTACAAATTTATGGGGTACCTGAGAAATTTTGTTACATATAGATAATTCATAGTAATCAAGTCAAGGTATTTAGGGTATCCATCAAACAAGTACAATACACTTTTGTTAAGTATAGTCACCCTACTCTGCTATCAGATAGTGAATTTTTTCATCTATTTTACTGTATATTTGGACCCTTTAACCCAGTTTTCTTCATCCTTCCCCCCTCCACCTACTCATCCTTCATAGTCTATCACTCTCTACATCTGTGATCAAGGTTTTTAAGCTCCTACATATAAGTGAGAACATGTGCCTCACTTTTTGTGCCTGACTTATTCCACTTAAGATAGTGACCTCTGATTCCATTCATGTTGCTGCAAATTACATGATTTTGTTCTCTTTTTTATCACTGAAAGTTTTCAGTTGTTTATGTGTAACACATTTCCTTTATCCGTTTATGTATTGATGAACACTTAGATTGATTCCATGTTTCTGCTGTTATGAATAGTGCTACAATAAACGTGGTTGCAGGTATCCCTTTGACATATTGATTTCTTTGAGGTACATATCTGATAGTAGGATTGCTGAATTGAATGCTAATTTTATTTTTAGTTTTTTGAGAAATCTCCATACTGTTTTCCATAGTTGCTGTACTAGATTACATTCCCACCAACAGTGTATAAGCATTCCCTTTTCTATGCATCCCTGCCAACATCTTACTTTTTGTCTTTTTTATAATTGCCATTCTGACTGGGATAAGATGATATCTCATTAGGTTTCGATTTGTGTTTCTCTGATGATTAGTAATGTTGAGTTTTGCTTTTTTAAAAATAGTTATTGGCTTTCTGTATGTCTTCTTTTGAGAAATGTCTGTTCATCTCCTTCGCCTACTTTTTTTTTTTTTGAGTCGGATTCTCACTCTGTTGCCCAGGCTGGAGTGCAGTAGCATGCTCATGGCTACCACAACCTCAACCTGCTGGTCTCAGGCAATTCTCTCTAGTTGCCCAGGCTGGTCTTGAAACCCTGGGCTCAGGCAATCCTCTTGCTTCCACTCCCCAAAGTGCTGGGATTACAGGTGTGAACTACCGTGCCCAGCCTCCTTTGCCCACTTTTTGGAATTGTTTTTTTCCTGTCACAGTTGAATAGTTTGCAGATATTTTCTCCCATTTAATAGGTTGTCTAGTCATAAAGTTGAATTTTAAAATAATGTTTACAGCAAGTCAAAATAACTTAGAAATAAACTTAACCAGAACTGTGTCTTTCTACATTGAAAATTACAAGCCGGGCTCAGTGGCTCAGCCTGTAATCCCGCGCCTTTGGGAGGCTGAGGTGAGTGGATTGCCTGAGCCCGCGGGTTCAAGACCTGCCTGGGCAGCGAGACCTCATCTCTACAATAAATTTTAAAAAATCAGCCGGGTATGGTAGCGCATGCCTGTAATTCCGGCTACTTGGAAGGCTGAGGTGGAAGGATCACCGGAGCCCAGCAGGTTGAGGCTGCGGTGGCCGGGAGTGGCCACTGCACTCCAGTCTGGGCAGCAGTGAGACTCTAACTCAAAAAAAAAAAAGAAAAGAAAAGAAAATTACAAAACATTTCTGGGAAAATGTAAAGACAACCTAATGAGTTAATGAATCTAGGCCGTGAATGAAGGACAAGTGGGTCACCAAACTTTTTCTATGTAAGACTAGTTATTTACAGCTTTAGGGAGCATTTGGGCTCTTGAAACTACTGAACTCTGCTGTTTTGGGCATGAAGGTAGCCATGGATCATTAATGAGTGAGTGTGAAAACAGCAAGGACATAAGTGAAGGGGAGTGCCTGTATTCCAGTAAAGCGCCAATTACGGAAATAGATATTGGGTAGGACTTTCCCTATAGGTCATAAGTTTGCCTATCACTGATCTACGTGTTGATTTTAATGTCTGTGAACACCACAAAAAGAAGAGCAAGTAGATACTAATTTGTGTATTGTTTGGAATGAGTATATATCCCCATCTATGAAGTAATCTTACTAAAAATTAAAAAAAAAATGAATTGGGAAACTTTGAGGTTAAAAGACACTTGAGACATATTAGTCTATAGCAATATATGGACTGTTTTAGATCCTTATTCAAACAGTATATTCCTAATAAAACGGGAAAATTTGAATATGGACTTGTTTGATATTAATGGATTAGTTTTAATTTTTTAGTTCTGATAATAGTATTGTAGTTATGTTTCCAAAAAATATATACTGAAATATTTATGGATGGACTGTCACATGTAGGATTTATTTCTTATCCATTAAGAACTATGATTTCATAGTTGTGTTATAGATGTCTGTTTGTCGCCCTTAACTGTTCTTACCCCGACTGTAGGAACTAGGTCTCATTAAGTCCTTCTAAAGTGAATGCAGCTAGCTCTTCCAAAAATACTGCGTACTGAATTTCTTTAGAAGTTACTTTTATTTCTCATGCCATTGTGGGGAGGGAAGCACTTGGAATTAAGTATCTGTGAAATTCTCATACACAGATGTAAACAGTACCATTAGGTTTGTCAAATATACGTAATGGCTTTGAACAAAATGTTCTCTAGTATCCACAGCTAAATGAATGCATAGAAATTATATTTATTTTAATTCTGCATAAACTCATATTTCCTTCACACACTTAATAAAGAGACTGACTTCTTTGCTACCATGAATTAAAGAAAATATTTTTACATATCCATAGGTCTTAAATTTTGGACAAGGAGTCAGATTTCTCCACATTCTTCTTATTTATGGTACTATAATAGCATTATAATTCATTTATAGTAAATATTACAACTGTCATCTATAATTCTGAAACATAAGTATCATTTCTGACTATTTCCCTTTCAACTTATTTCAGATGTGTATTTTAAAGGTTATAATAATTGGGTAAATATAACTTTGTCCCTTTTTAATAACTTTCTTTCAGTTACAGTTTTCAATAACCATCACTTTTAATGCAAGCATTTTTAATGAGGGCAGGAGACTTTACATAAACAAATATAAAGGAGAATATGTAAACACATAATCTATGTTGTGACCGTAATAACACTGATTCATAAATATGCTGATTTTTTCTGTTATGGTGCTATTGTTTTCAAGCTTTAATAATACATATGGTATGTTCCTTTCAAATTGTGAACAAACTCATTCTTTAAAAAGGAACAGCTTTTGGAAGTAGTAAAAGAATAACTTAATAGTCATCTTCTGAGTAATTGATGGTGAAGGTGTAGCAATATAGAATGTTGTTGAAGAGAAGAAAAAGATGAGAATAATTCTGAATGTGAATAGGGTGGATTTGAAATAATTTTGACATTTTGTTTTCATATATCTTACAATGAAACAGTTAAATCACCAGGTTCTTTCCAGGACATGTCTATTAGAATTATGAAAATTGGTTCTCATTTTTTAAAAACTATGCTTATTTGGAAAATATGTACTTCAATATATGTTGTAATAAGGAATTTTCTTGTAATTTTTTATTTTATCATATTTATCCCTTTCCCTGCTCTGCTGTAGGTTATTTTATTTACCTTTTATTGTCCCATAAAAATGAGGCCTGCAATGTACTTACTAGTTGTAGTGAGCTACCAGTGATTAGTAGCTGATGATTGTAGGATTTTACTCAGATATTGAGTACCAGAGCAGAAATTTCTGATTGATATATTGGATTTCTCGTTTTTCTGCTAAATATCTACAAGTAATCTTTTATAAAATTTAATATGTGACTACATTCTTAACCAGAAAATAAATCAGCATAAGAGGTTTAAAACAAATCTTGGTAGGTGGTAGGACTTATAATTTATTTGCTAGTTTTATAAAATGAATTAAGTTTATTAGCAGAAGGAGAGGGTGCTGGCTGTTACTTGTTTTAGAAATTTGTAACAAGCATGATTAAGAGAATTTATATAACTAAATACCATAAAAATTTACACTGCGTTAGACAAGTAAATACTGGATAAACTGCATGTGAGTGTTTTGAACCGACTTGCCTGCCCTTCAGTGAAAGTGCAGGTCATTGTGCAAGTCCCTTTCTGAACTGATAGGAGCTGTGGGTCCGTCCAGCAGCCACTGGAGCCTCCCTCTTGCCATATTTGTCTCACATATCACATATCAGGCCCAGGACTATTTTCAGAAACAGTGTTCATGACTGAAATCCTACAGTTAACCTTTAGAAGATCAAAAGGAAATATATTTATTTAAAAGGTGACCCTCATATATACATATTTTCTCTTTTTATGTTTTATTGCTTGCATGTTTGTCAGCTTTTTAAAAATTTGTTGCATAGAATTACTAAGTGTGCAGTTAAAGGTCAAACAAAGTCATTTTAGAATAAAACTAACATATCAGTTACGAGGCCATAGTTGAATATTTTGGCAGCAGTAATTTGGAGTTATTTATTTTAACATACAGAGTGATAATATAGCCATTCTATGTATATATATAGAAATTGTATTTTAAAGGTTTTCTGCTTGGGATCATTACTGAAATCTAGAAGTATGTTTGTATCTTTAATTAGAGCTGTCTTTATTTGTATAACAGTACAGAGGGAGAGTTTATATATATTTACACATAGCCAGTTTAGGTAAACTTTCTTACCATAAATACTGAATGTATTCATTATTTATAATGTATCAAAGTATCTTCATAAATCAGTAGAATGCCTTTCCAAATTGTCATTTAATGTTTTAAAATCATTATTCCTTTCTGTAAAATATTAATATTTCCAAAAATGTTTCTTGCGTTTGACTTTTCAACTGTCCAATATATTTTGTTTTATATTGATAGACTGTAATCGTTATTCTTTTTCATTGGAGATCTGCATTTTTTTCTAAAGTCTCTTTAGATAAAATATTGCGATTAGAGAGAGAGAGAAAAATATATTGATATAGGTGATGCTGATCTGTTTTATTTTTTGTTTTTTAGGTGGTTGAACAGGGTATGTTTGTAAAACACTGCAAAGTAGAAGTATATCTCACAGAATTGAAGCTCTGTGAAAATGGAAACATGAACAATGTTGTAACGCGAAGATTTAGCAAAGCTGACACAATAGGTAAAGCAAGATCCTGTCTCTTGTAAATCATTGCCAATAGATATCTAGAGTTCTCTTTGTTTTATACTATTGGAATGATAACCATTTTAAAGGTTTATACATAAACAGTACAGATTCTCAGCCTCCATGCAAATATATTTTAGCTTAGAGTTATTGTTTCTTCCTCTATTTTGTGTTTACTCGGTGAGTTTAACATTTTGCTTTTGTAAAAAAACGTCAAATTGTTATTGTTCTAATTTAGCATTTGAAAAATGCATGTCAGTTTGTGACATAAAAAAATTGAAGTAGGGCTTTAATTTAGATAATTTAGATAAAACTAGGTAAGGAAGCATGCAAAATGGCAATTGTTTATTTCCTTTTACTCTCAGTATAGACTTTTGTACTCTAAATACAGTTAAATAGATGAAGGAGCAGGATTAGCATTGTTGTGGCACATGGATTTTTTTTTTTTAGCGTAAGATTAAGGAATCATAGTCTCATATAAGTGGACCTAATTCTCTGTATTTTTTATATTTGTAGAAGTTAAGATATATATAATCTTTTTCTATGTAAAAGCCACATTTTAATTTAAGATAGAGAATGTATTGCATAAAGTGTTTTTAAAATAAATGATTATGGGGCAACCGCCTCCCACTGTGGGAGCTTTTCTGTTCTCTTAATAAATTCTGCTTTCTGGCCGGGCTCGGTGGCTAAGCCTGTAATCCTGCGCCTTTGGGAGGCTGAGGTGAGTGGATTGCCTGAGCCTGCGGGTTCGAGACCCGCCTGGGCAGCGAGACCTCATCTCTACAATAAATCAAAAAATCAGCCGGGCGTGGTAGCACATGCCTGTAATTCCAGATACTTGGAAGGCTGAGGCGGAAGGATCGCCGGAGCCCAGCAGGTCAAGGCTGCAGTGGCCAGGAGCGACCACTGCACTCCAGTCTGGGCGACAGAGTGAGACTCCAACTCAAAAAAAAAAAAAAATTCTGCTTTCTCACTTAAAAAAAAAAAAGACTAAATTTAATAAAAATTGCAGAACTTTTTAAGGTAAAACAACTCAATAATCTTAAAAGGTAGTATATCAAATAAAACAAAACAAGATTCGCAGTCTTATTGACCTTACTGGAAAGTGCAGAGAAACAGTACAGAAGAGCACATTACAAGTAGAACGCAGCATGGAAGGTGGAGGAGTGAATTCGTAAATGATACCACTGTATCAGGCCTCCTCGTTGGAAGCAGTCATTAAATAGACTTGGATGAAAAACAATTGAAAATAGTTTTGAATGTTATAAGTACATTTGGCTCTCACCACTTAACCATTTCACAGCAGGAAAATACCTTTAACCCATATGATTCATGAAATAGTGGCATTCTTTAAGTACTTGTTGTAGTGCTTGATTAATCCTGTTTGTATCAGATTAAATACAGCATTATTCCTTCCTGTTTATTTAGCTAGAACCTGTCTAAGTTCAATATTTATTTTTGATCACCTCATGTAGTCATCTTTCTACACTGAATCATAAAATATAAGGATTTTCATACATAAATGTCATTTAATTATAATTATTAATATGGATAACTTGGTAAGCTTTTAAATTTTGGGAATTGGGGTCTATCAGTAACATAAAACATTTCTACATGCTAAAAACAAAGCTTTCAATATATGAGAATTCTGTTACAAATATGTACATAATAAGAATCTATAAATCTAACAAGGATAGTCTGTTAAAATTAATTCAGAAGCTAACCTAAATTTATAGTCAATTAGATTATAAATGAGAGCCTGTCTTAAAATAGTTGATATAGAAAATGTTTTCTAGTTACTTTTTTTTTTTTGAGTTGGAGTCTCACTCTGTCACCCAGACTGGAGTGCAGTGGCCGCTCCCGGCCACCGCAGCCTCAACTTGCTGGGCTCCAGCGATACTTCCGCCTCAGCCTTCCAAGTAGCTGGAACTACAGGCATGTGCTGCCACACCCAGCTAATTTTTTTGATTTATTTTAGAGATGAGGTCTCACCAAGTTGCCCAGTTGGGTCTCGAACTCACGGGCTCAGGCAATCCACTCACCTCAGCCTCCCAAAGTGCGGTATTACATGCTGAACCACCGAGCCCGGCTCTAGTTACTTTTAACGTTTGGTATTTTCTCCTGACCTCGTTTTAATAGGACAGTTATATGTAAATAAGAGACCATCAGAAATCTTATTTTAGAACATTATTTTATTGACTATTTTAAAACTCATGAAAATTAGCTACTGACTTAATTTCTGAATTCAAGACAGTTCTCATGATGAGTACTATGTAAGAATTTGTCAAGGAAAGATATAATTTATACAAGATCTCTGCTTCCAAAAATGTATTATCTAACATAGATTTTAATCAACATAGTTTAACATAGTAATACTTTAAAATGCTAGATAAATTGGAGATCTACCTTAAAATTATATATGAAATGAATTTTTGTATAGTTATTGTTTCTTACTGTATTAGATTATTGTTTTTCAAACTTAATTGTTGATGCTTTGGTGGTTTATTAAGTGGTTTTGGGAATAAAGTGTATTGAATGAAAAATATCAGAATATAAAATAGCAACATATATGTGTAGGTCCTGAGTCTCAATTTTTTAATGTAGTTCTTAGTTTAAAAAAGTTTGAGGTCAATATTACAACATTTTTGAGCAAAACCTTTTATAAAAGTTATAATTAAGTCAGGAATTTTAGGGGCTTCATGGTTATAGTTATCATGCAAGTGAACAGCTATTGAACACTTAACCATGTTTAGGCACTTTACAGAAATTTGCTTATTGGAACCTCAACAACACAATATCTTTATCTTATAGGTAATGAAGCCAAAGTTTAAACTTTACTTCAGTTTGCCCTGGTACCAAATGTTAGAGCCAGTACTTGAATGTCATAACCGGGGCTCTTGTACCAGAGCTTCACTTAATTGCACTTTACACAATCTGTGCATGCTAAAGGAATATTCATTTTGGAGGTATTACTAGGGCTGATTTTGTTTTTCTAAAGGAAGTGGATTTTGAGACAAAGAATTTGCATAACGAGATACTAAAGATGGATATATATTTTTTCCTTATGGTATTTCAATCTCTATTGAAAATGATTAGAATAGCTATGCACATGAAATATAGCTATATAAGTTTTATAAACAGAATTAGGAAATATAAGTGCCTGCTTCTATTTTACAGAATTAACAAAATGCTCTGTTTTCAGCTAATGCTCCCTACACTGATACAGAATAAAAAATGGTAGTAGCCATTAGGTAAGATCTAAATGATTTACCACCTCAGGACCAAAATATTTTGCCTTTGAATATTTTTCATCCTACACTGATGTATCTTGACATCGAATGTGTTACAGTAAGATGGGTAAAATATGGGTTTTGTTTTTCTTTTTTTTTTTTGAGTTGGAGTCTCATTCTATCGCCCAGACTGGAGTGCAGTAGCCGCTCCCGGCCACCGCAGCCTCGACCTGCTGGGCTCTGGCGATCCTTCCGCCTCAGTCTTCCAAGTAGCTGGAACTACAGGCACGCGCTACCACGCCCGGCTAATTTTTTTGATTTATTGTGGAGATGAGGTCTCGCCAAGCTGCCCAGGCGGGTCTCGAACCCACGGGCTCCGGCAATCTACTCACCTCAGCCTCCCAAAGCGCATGATTACAGGCTGAGCCACTGAGCCCGGCGGTTATGTTTTTCTTTAGGAATGGCCAATAAAACCAATTTTTGTTACAAAACTTCTTAAAAATGCTATTTATAACATTTATTAATAAAATTGGTTGAATTCTTCTTAATTATTTCCACTAAAAATGTCTTTCACAATTTTATTTCTGTTATCTTTATTAATATTTTTCTACCTCTATGTGCTTTTAATTAACTGGCTAATGCAGTCAAATTGATATGTGGAAAAATAAACACTTGTTCTTGATCCCTTGGCATTCCTAACTCCAGTAGTACAGAACTGCACCCAACCTGAGACAGTTACACCTCAGCTGTCATTATCTATAATTGCACTTGCCAAATCTCAATTTCAGCATCCTGGTTTCTGGCCACCACTTGCTCTGTTGCTATATTCTCTTGAACCCACTTCGTTAGACATTCAGACATTTCATTCCCTTGGCACTGCTTCTGTCATAGTCTCTCATGACTTTGTTGTCAAATCCAGCAATAATATAGAAGTCTTTCCTTTTTTTAACCTGCCAGCTAAGTTTGTACAGTGAGTTACTTTTCCATTCATGAACACTTTCTTCTCACGTGGCTTCCAGGGCAGTTTCTCACTGGCTCCATCTTGTTGGAGTCATTTATAAGATCCTCTTCATATTCCTAGTCCCAAAACGTCAGTGTCTCCATACTCGGTCATCTTTTCCTTGGTGATTTTATCTGGTCTCATGGCTTTGGATATTTTCTGCATGTTAATATCTTTTAAATGTGTATGAGCTGCCCCAGACCCTCCTGTAATTCTAATTTTAACCATTCCAAATCTTCACTTGTATATCTGAGAAGCATCTCAAGATGATCATCATGTATAAAACTAAGTTTTGTTCATTCCCCCCAAAACCTACTGCCTTGTCATTCTTCTTCATCTCAGTAATTACCCCTTGTGATCTTCCAGTTGCTCAGGCCAGAAGCCCTGCCATCACTGTCCTTCCCTTATTTCTCCCCCAGCGTGTGCTCATGCAGCGTATCTTCTGAGTAGTGCCTTCGAAATATATTCTTGGTCAGACCACTTGTTTCTGCTTCCATCACTGCCACCTCGTTTTGGACTGCTGCAGGTGCCTAGTGTCCCACTCTGGACCCCTTGCAGACTGGTCTTCACTAGCAGCAAAAGTGAACATTTAAAATGTCAGTCAGGGCAACCCCCTCAGGTCCCCTCGCACTCTGGGAGCTTTTTTATCCTCTCAAATCCAGCTTTCTAAAAATAATAATAAAATAAAATGTTAGCCATGTGTTACTTCTCTTTCCACAACTCCTCAGTGGCTTCCCTTCTTATGCAGAATAAAATAAAAATACTTTCATATTTCACACAATTCTGTATAATCCTGCAGAAGTCATTGTATGGTCTCATTTGTGCCTGGCACATTCTCGGGACCTTTGCGCAACTGTTTCTTCGTGTTGTGTTCTTCCCTCGTATGTAGGTGGATTGCAAAACTTGATGAAGAGGAAATTCCCATATACTGTAGGTTTGTGTATAGTATAGTATGTATGTAAATATCTGTATTAATAGAAAAAATGTCTGGAAGGAGAAATACCAAAATGTTACCAATAGTTAGACATTTCCCTTATATCTGTCAGTATTTTCGCCATGAGCAAAATATATTCCTGCCATTAGGAAAAAGTTGTCCATTTCTACAGAATGACTAAAATAGCTTCCCCCCTTGGCTTGAATGCTGCCCCTCCCCTTGCCAATAGAAAGCAGTACTCACAGAACATTTATTTTGTGTAATTATTTTTGCTTTAAGTTTTAAGATATACTATACGATTTACCACTGATTTAATGCCCTCATCAAAATCTCACTGTATACAAGACTATTATAGAACATTACTGTTAAGTAGAATATAAATTGTATTATTGGGTTAAATGTAGGATAGGTGTAGGTTTGATTGTTTCTTCAGAGAACATATATTATTGGGTATTTTATAAATAATGCCTTTTCCAAAACTAACTATCCTTAAATTTAAAAGTATTCTATATTTCTTCATACGTCATTAAGTATTTTAATTAATTTTCTTGAGTCTGTTAGGCAAGCTATTAGAATTAGATAGCTATAATATTATCTACTATTTTACCAATATTTTAAAATTTTAAAGATTTATCTGACTATAGGACTGAAACTTATAAATATAGATACTCCTGTGTCTTATACAGGTTAAGTTGGTGAAGTTAAAAAAAAAAAAATCTCATACTCAGTAAGATATTTGATATAAAAATCAGGAAAACACATGCTTTTACCTTGAAAATATGGAATTTTGACCAATACAAACATCCATTCAAACAAGGGACTTTCCTTTTCTTTGTATACATATAGTGTAGTTAGCAATTCAAACTGTAAATTATATTTAGTTTAATATAAACTATTCTTAAATTGATAATGCTCTAATTAAAAATATTTGCCATATATGACATCCCTTACTCATACTTTTCTGATTTCTACAAATTCTCAGAAAATATCTGAAATATAATGTGTCAGAAGTCAATGTTTAGGTAGCATAAATTATATTTTAATGTTATATGATTGAGCTCTTAACATTTTGAGGTTTTAAATTTTCTACAAATGTGTTTTGTTCCTAGAAAAAAAAAATCTAGTCTTGAAAACATTCTGTTTTCTATATGTTTCTTTTTTTTTTTTTAAAGCAGTATTTATTGAGAACACAGAAAAGCTCCCACAGTGGGAGGGGATCTGATGGGTTGCTCTTTTTTAAATATATGTCATATATATTTGTTCATCTACTCTTGCTATTCTTTCAGTATTTTAAATTTAGAATTTTTATGCTAGTAAGCATTTCTCAGTATGTGGCATATTTTGAAATATTTGTTATGTTTACATATCTTTTTTTCTTGAATCTAGATACAATTGAAAAGGAAATAAGAAAAATCTTCAATATTCCAGATGAAAAGGAGACCAGATTGTGGAACAAATACATGAGTAATACATTTGAACCACTGAATAAACCAGACAGCACCATTCAGGATGCTGGTTTATACCAAGGACAGGTATTGTTCAGCGATATTGTTTATTTTAAACATGCTATTCATGAAGCTTCTCGGATACACAACTTTAATTAATATCTTGACAGTGACTCATGGGTTTTACTGTCTCTGGCTTCCTCTTTCTGAACTCTTTATCCCTGCTGTCTGTAACTGTAATTTCTCATTCCCTCCTTGAGCTTGAGAATAATCTCCTTATTAAAAAGAAATGATTTGCAATTTAAATAAACAGCTAATATTAAAAGATGGGTCACCACGCTTTCTGTAAAGGGCCAGAGAGTTAATGTTTTTGTCTCTGCAGGCCATAAAGTCTCTGTTGCAACTGTAACTACCTCTGTCATAGCACAAAGCCGCCATAGACCATGCATAAACAGATGGCTGTGGGTATGTTCTAATAAAACTTTATAAAAGCGTGAAGCAGGCTAAATGGCATAGTTTTGCCCACCCTTGTTAGAAAATCTCAGGTCTTTCTTTATGGTACAATCAAAAGAAATCAGTGTATTGAGAAATGAAGAAGTTTCTGCCTGATTCTACCTTCTAAATATCTCTTGAATTAATTTCTTTTCCATTCTCATCTCTTAGAGTCTTTAAACATTTCCTTCTACCTCCTGTATCTTGTTGTCCAATCATTCTTTTTTTTCCATTTTTTCATTATTGCCAGGTAGAGGTAAGACAAACTTATTGTGTCAGTATATTCATTCTAAAATGTAAACCTTACTATTTTCCTTTCATAAACCTTTCCTGGCTCCTTAATGATTGCAAAGTCCAAGCACCTTAACCCAGCATGCAAGTTGTGGTTGACCTCTTGATTGGTCTTCTAGCATCTTTAGATTATCCTTGTTTTGTGGTTTATGCTTTAGCAATGCCAAACTGAACTGTACAGTTCCCTAAACACACTAAGCTATTCCATACTCCTAACTTTCCAATATGCTATTCCATCTGTCTGATGCATGCTTCTTCCAGTTGCTGTATCCATCTAGCAAAAAGTCCTTTTTTTTTTTTTTTAGATTAGAAAACATAATGTATGTAGAGCTAAAGTGGGGGTGGGGGAGAAGAAGAGGAGATTCACCTCCCCAAGGTAGGGGAGAGGGCCAAAGCCAGGAAACATGTCCTGGCCGAAAAAACCTTTTAACCATCCAGATATTGAAATTAACCATCCCTTCATGTGGGGTGACCATATCAGGTTCTTCATCCTTTTATTTCCAACTCACATAATCTCTTCAGCTTTCTGTATTTTTCTCAGTATTCATTGAGGTATAGGATGTGTCTACTTTGGAGAAAAAATTGCCCCTTTAACTATTATGATTTATGCATATGTTTTGTATCATGTATTATATACTGTATAATATATGTATATAATTTGTATACTAAGCTCCACAGTTAGACTATGGGGTTCTTGTTTTAGTTAGTCTTTGTTTCCTATTATTTTTAAGGATCTTAACACAGTGCCTGGTGTCTAATATATGGAAGGTTTTGTTTTGTTCGATTTTACTTTTAAATTACAATTGACATAAATATGATACTGGGTTGTGAAAAAATTCAGAGAAACTGAGGGGAATTAATTTTTAGTAATGCCTACAATATGTCAGGTATTGTGCTAAGCTATAAAACTAACAGTGATTTTCAAATTTATTTTAACCACAATGTTCGTAAGTGAAATCTTAAAAATTCAATACATAATGCAATCAAAAGGAAATTTACCTGATGGAAGCTGAAGTGAGGAGCGTGGAACTCCTCTTTCTGTCTTCCATTAGACATGCCCCTTACTCCTTGGTTACTATTTGTTAGGCCTTGAGGTCACTCAATTTGAAATACATAAAATTATTTCTTTAAATCTTTTCAGTGATCCTATGGAATGGATGTTATTCTTCCATTGCATACATTAAAAAACTGAGACTTGTTAAATAATTTGATGTTCTTGAGAGGTATGCATTTATCAGGTTGCAGATAAGAGAATAAATTGGCTTACTAAAATTAAATATCCTTAATGACATTTGATCTTTTGGAATAGGAATGTTTCAAAGAATATACATTAAATTTTTTAAGATTTTAGACTGGGTGCAGTGGCTCATACCTGTAATCCCAGCACTTTTGGAGGCTGATGTGGGAGGATCTCTTGAGTCCAGGAGTTCAACACCAGCCTGGGCCACATAGTGAGACTTCGTCTCTACAAAAAAATGAAAAAATTAGATGAACATGGTTATGCACGCCCGTAGTCCCAGTTACTCAGAAGGGTGAGGTGGGGGATCTCTGAGCCCAAGAGTTCAAGGCTGCGATGAACCGTGATCATGCCACTACACTACAGCCTGGGTAACAGACTGAGATCCCAACTAAAAAACAAAAATAAAAACAAATTCAAATTTTAAAACAGTTCTTTTCCTGATGGTGAATGAACGAAAGCTAATCCTGGGCTTTTTAAAAAATTAAAATGTTAAGTGTCCTCATTAGAAAATGAAACAAAGATATTCTGTTGAAGAGTTTGCCTCCCAAAATGAGTGGTCTTTTCCTGTCTTCCTTTTGTGTATGTGTTTACATTTTGAAATCTTTCTATTAATAAAAATATTTTCATCCTGAGTTGAAGTTTTAATTATAAGAAAAATTTTATTCAGAAAATGATGTATTTGAATAAAGGAGTGAATTTTAACATTTCTGATGACCTTCAGCATTAATATCTGTAGCTGTAAAAACATGGAATTGTAAGTATAAATACTGTTAGGAATTAAGGTGTTATGTTACACAACAATATTAAATGTATGTAACTGAAGATTTTTGTAGCTTAAATCTCGTTTTATAAATGATGTAAGTCCGCCAAATGATTTTAAAGTTTATGTATGTATTTTTATATATAATTTACATGTGTCATTATAAAGTTCAGTAAAGAAAAAATTTCTTCCAAAGTTAAAAATCACTCACTAAATTCTACTTTGTAAGTATTTTTTAAAAATATAAAACTAGCAAAATAATCATTAGAAAATTGAAACATTGGTTAGTTTTCTCTAATAGGTAAGGAGAAAAATGTGATCAGCTGTATGGCACACATACACCATACGAGTTTTTAATGTGTGTAATGTTTGATATTTTAAAGATAATTTAAATAATTTAATTAGCATGCTCTTTCATCAACAAAGCTCCCTGACTTTTGAAAATCAATATTTATTATTTGTTACATATATTCTGAAACAAACTTACATTTTACATGACATGTTTAGGATCCAAATGCCAACTTATAAATAGCCTGGAAACATAGCATTATAAAATGTATTGCCAAGAGTGTGTAGTATAGGTTACAAAATTGCTACTTTAAGAAAAAGTGTTAATGAAACAATATATCAAATGTATTCAAATTTGTAGTGCCTTGGATTTACTTGACGTCTGTTGTTTATAAATAGTTTTCCTGTGGAAATTTAGATATTAATTCTTATTGATATTGTCACATATTTATTTTGCTAATTTAATTTTTGCTAGGTTTTTCTTCTTTGCACGGACTCATCCATGACAAAAAACTAAAAGAAAGACTTCTTTTTTAGACTAGAAGATGCGAGGAAAGATTTTAGGATGTTTTAGGATAAAGTATAGCTTTGCCTAAGCCTGTACTTTTGATTTATTAGAAGTTTTTAAAAAAATATTTCAATTATGCTTCAACAGAGAACTTAAGTCTGATTCTCATTAATGTGACTCTATCATTTACATATAAAGATGTTCTATAATTTACATAGTAATAATATATATAAACACCATCAGAGTTCCAAATAAAGTGTGTATAATCTATAATTTGGAATTATTTGTGTCACCATTCCTCATTAGCTGCATAATAATTGTTAGCTAAAATCTGTGTTGGTATGTTTAACGACAGCTATGACTCCTGTATTGAGCACCTGTTATTTGCACAGTTCTGTATTATAGGCTACAGATGTAAACAGAAAATATACATACTCCCTAAATCAAGGAATTTATAGTCTGTTTACTTGTTTTAAACTTTCTCATATGTCACGCAACTGATGATTTTCTTTATAGTTCACCTTCTTTTAATCTCAGTATCCTTGCTGACTTCTTATATTTGAGTCTTTTTGTCTCCTTTGCCCTGCTTTGGAATCAAAATGCAAATATGCGCATTGTCTACTGCGTTCTTTAACTAATCCCAGAGTTAGTTTTGCTTCTTAGTGTATTCAGCTAATCATCTAAAGCTATTTTAACTTCAGAGTTATGGAAAAACACCCTTTTGTTGTGTCATATTTGCAGGTGTTAGTGATAGAACAGAAAAATGAAGATGGAACATGGCCCAGGGGTCCTTCTGCTCCCAAGTAAGTGTGCCCACTTCTTATGGCTTACTGCATGATTGTGAAGCCTTTGATTTCAGATGGTGAAATCCAGAATGATAGATGAGCCTAATTGTATACTGTAAAAATTCATGCCTTCTTTATATTGTAATACTTTTTTATTAGTGTAGAAGTTATCTAAATTTGCACTTAATGTTATTATTTTAAAAGCCAACTCAAATATCTTTAAATAAGGCACAGTATACATGTTATAAATTTTAAAATTACATTGTCTAATACAGTCAAATCACTACATATTTGTTTAATTTTTTTGAAGCTTTTTTGTGATTTTTAAAAGTACCTATTAAAATGCTTCTTTATCAAGAGGAATCTGCTGGGAAAGTAATATTCTTATTTATTTTAATAAATGTTTAAGAATGAAAAAGAATAAATAGAAATAGAGGAGTATATTAAGTGCTTTTGAGAGCACAAGTGGGAGGAATTAGGAATATTTTTTAACTATGTTGGGTACCAGATTTACACTTCATGATCAAAACACTTAAGGCCAGTTGTATTTCAATATTCAGACTTTTCTAATCTTTAAGAAGTTATTAAATATGGTACATATCCCACCTATTGTAATATTTCTGTAGAATCCATTAATATTCCTTCAGCAAATATTCTTATTAAGTGAAATAAATAAGGATTATAAATAGCTTTATATCAGTTCAGGTTAGGTTGCCACCATTGAATTCTGAAAAAATTTTTAAGTTTTCAGTGTTTTGGAATGTCAGATTTTCTAGTAAGGGAATGTAAACTTGTATTTTGAAATTCTTAAAATAATAACTTTTTAAATGAATAATAATTTAATAAATGTTAACATAGCAAATACAAAAATACTGGTTACTTTATTTTTTTCAAATTAAAATGCACTTTTAATAAGTGGTTCTCTGTCCTTTTTATCATGTGTAAAGTTTTTTCATCTAAAATTATTGTGAGAATGCACCTAAATACATTAATTACATGGAGGTAATTTTTATTCTTACCCTACCTCGATGTAATTCAAGAGTCGAACTTGGTATAGCAGTATAACTTTAGTAAACAGATATTAAAAGCATGTGAATGAAATCATGTAGATTTCATAGCTGAGGAATATTTAGAAGTTAGGAATATTTCTTTGCAAATATTCACTTTTAGTCTTTAGGGCAGGATCACAGGTTTTTTTTTTCTAACATGTTTAGATTGTTATGTACTTGCTATATCTTCAAGTAAGTTTTGAAATCACAAAATTGTGGATTAATATAAAAATACTATTAGATCTAATGATTGAGAAATATTTTCTTTTTAAAATTAGTTTTCATCTAAAAGTTATGGCTGATTATGTATTTTTTTTCTTAAGAGAAGGGACCCAGAAAGAACCAGAATAATTTTTTAGAGGATAGGCACCTTGTAGTACAGGCTTCCTCTGTTAATGTTCTAAGAACCTATCAGCATCAGTGTACCAGGTAGTGTTATCGTGAGAGACTGTGTTTGGCCTCAGTGAATTTTTTTTTGGTAAATTTGTTACAGTGTGTTTGCCCATTTCATGATGGACGATTTACACTGTGCACTGAGTGTTCAGTTTTTGACCAAAAACAACATGACTTCCTCCCAATCCCCCAACCTTTCTATTCACCCGATCTCACCCTGAGCGGGTTTTTTGTTTTCCCGGAAGAGGTGAAACAAAAAATGGCAGAAGCACTAAAAGGCATCAAAATTGGTGAGTTCAAAAACTGTTTTGAGTAGTGAAAAAGTATCTTGATAGGTATATTGCAGCGAACGGAGAGTATTTTGAAGGTGTCTGAAGTTTAAATATGTAAGAACAATACATAATTTTTAATAAACGGATTCCAGGGTTTTTTGAGTTCCCCCTTGTATTCCCTATCTGCTAGCACAATATCACTTTTATTTACTTAAACAACTATGTTGCTTGCTTGATATCAGAGAAAACACAATTTCTTATATAATAACACATGCAGTGAATATTGACAGATAAAGGTATTATGCTAGAGGTGTACAGAACTATAGCTAGGCATCCTAGTTTTCACTACATCTACTAGTTTCATAGCGACGCCAAATGTAAAAGTGTAGGAAAGCTAAACATCCCTGTTCACTATAAAATGTAAGGAATACTATACAGCAGTGTTTCATAAATTGACAAATTATAATTTATCAGAATACAGAAAAATGTTTTTGATATTTACACTCAGATATGAATAGAGTCTCAGAAAACTAAGAATAAAAGAAAATTCTCCTAACTTGATAAAGTCTGTTTATCCAAAGTCTGTAACAAAATTTATTTTTCATTGAGAAACTTTGAGAACAATTCAAATAAGACTAGAAGACAAGAAAGAAAATATAAAACTCATTTTCATAAATTCCAAAACAGATGACTAGAACTGAGACAATTCAGCAACTGTCTAATATAAGATTAATTTATAAACATTTTTTAGAAAGGACCAGATAAATATTTTCAGTTTTGTGGGCCATATGGTTTCTGTCACAACTGTAACTCTGCTGATGAGCATGAATGTATCCTTGGAGATTATGTCAACAAACGGGCATGGTGGTGTTCCAATAAAACTTTATTCATAAGCAGGTGGCAAGCTTGGATTTGGCCTGTGAACCATAGATTTTCAACTCCTGCTGTATACCTTGAAAAACTCACTTAGAAAATAGTGTAGCAAAATTAACCTAAGATTGCATAAAACCTTCATGGGAAAAAATTCTAACTTTATTAAAGATTGTCATCTACTTTATGGCTTAACCTAATAATACTTGTTTTCTCAAAATCTATCACATTGGTGCCTCCTATTCAAAATTCTATTCTGAATTTTTAAAAATTAGCATACACCAATATAGGTCCAGGATTAGCAAAGTCAATTTTGACAAATAAAAGGAAAGAAAGAGCAGTAGACCTTCCAGATATTGAGAATTACGATAAAGCTATACTAATCAAAACAGTATGGTGCTAGCCAAAGAAAGGCAAATAGACTGGAATAAATTAGTAAGCTCAGAAAGACTTGTGTGTTTGAGAACTTGAGCTATGATGTGACACACCTAGGCAGTGAGGTTGCATACATCAGGTAGTTACTTAGGTTTCATTGGGAGAACTTGTACTTGGAGAAAAAGAAAGCTAGAATTCTGCCTTACACTTGATATGCAAAGGCTAATTCAGAAGGAGTAAAGAGCCAAATAAAAAATGTAAAGCTTTAATTCAGCTGAAGGACAAGGAATTTGAGAAGGAATGTGAAATACTCAAAAATGTTAAAGGTAAAATATAATTTTTTTGTTTAAAATGTGTCTCCTGTAATTACCAATACATGTATTTATGTGTGTGTGTGTATATATATATGCGTGTGCATGTATATGCTTTTAATCAATATCTAAAACAACTCAAAGTCTGTATTAGAAATCTAAGAACTTACCTAAAATTCACTCAAAACTTTCTTAACTGGGTTTTTCTAAATATAATATAATTCAAAATTTTTATCTTTAGACTGATGTTACATAATTTTTTTTTTTTTAATTTTAGATTTAGAGGGTACAAGTGCATGTTTATTACATGAACCTCTTGTGTACAGGTGGGGATTGGGCTTCAGGTGTCCCCATTGCTCAAATAATGACCATTGTATCTAACAGGTAGCTTCTAAACCCTCTCTCCCCGCTTTTAGTGCCTGTTACTTCCGTCTTTATGTCCACTTAGCTCCCACATGCGAGTGAAAACATGTGGTGGTTGGTTTTTTGTTTTTTAGTTCCATCCATGCTGCTGCCAAAGACGTGATTTCATTCTTTTTTACAATAAAGTACTTACTAGATTTTTAGAACTTGCATTTCAAATCTACTTGGCAAGTATTCAGCTTCTTGTAAGAAATCAAAACATGATCTTTTAAAATGATACCTTAGAAAGTTCTCATACCCCTAAGTTTTTTTTAAATTCTGTTAGATTTCAGCATGTATTTTCCAAGGATGTTAGCTTTGAGTGGAGATGGGTGGCTAGTTCAATCTTACAAGTCTATAAAACAGTTTTGAAGTAAAATGATCGTAGAAGCCTGGGAGAGGATTCTGCTGACAGGAGAAACCTACATCAGTGGGTTAACCCTTACTTCACGAGAAGAGTGAATGTTGGCATCTTTATTCCTTAGCCATAGTTTCTGAAGTAACATCTGTATTCAGTTTTTATTAAATTGTACTTTTATTAAATTGTTAACTTTTTTCTGTATGGTTTCATTTAGGTATAATTATTTTAAAGAATGCCTAATAAATCATTAACCCATGCAAAAAAGGATCTAAATTTAGCTGTTTTTCTGAAACAAGTAAAAATCCTCTTGTGAGGACAGCATTAAAATTTATTTTCATTAATTACTCAAAAAACATTGACAAAATATGTGATCAGATTTTGGTTTAAAAAAGGTGAAGGATCATTAATGATTTTGAAGGAGCAGTTTTCATGGACTAGAAAACATCCAGAGAAGAATTTGCCATCAACCAAGATGGGACATGAAGTGGCTGAAAAAAAACAAATGGAAAATTATGCTAATCATTCTTACTCATATATTGTCTCTCTGCCATTTGTGGTGTTCTGATTAACAGAATTCCAAATTGATGACTGAAACACTAAGTATATACTTTATCTAGTACTGTAATAGTGTCTTTACAGCACTATCCCCAGAGAGAGGAAGCACTTTATAAATAAAATGATTGCATACTACTTTTTGGTGGGGACAGATAATAAGCATCTAGGTGACTCTGCAATATTCTGTTTATGTTTGTTTGTTTGTTTGTTTGTTTAAACTGTATTGGTAATGTGTACTTAACACTTCTGAAGATTTTTTTAGAGAGTAATTAACCCAAGTTGGTATATCAAACTACAAAGCTAAGTGGATTCGGAAATAGTGCATAGACCCATTTGGTTAAAAATTAATAAAATACATGCTAAACTCTTATCCCATAAGTTGTTGATATCATTTTAACAAATTATACTGAGACTTTCTAAGTATTTATAGGCATGATGGTCTCTGCTTATTGGAAACATAAGTTGATTTTGTTATTAAGTTTTGGATCTGTATTACAAGTAGTATGGGTTGTCATAGGTCACTGAAAATAAACCCTTAAAATTTCTATGAAAGTTTACAGATCTGTTTCCAAGTTTAACTTTATTTGAATCCTGGAACTGGAGGATTGCTTTCAGCCTAGGAGTTAGGGGGCTGACTCTAAGCCAGTCTTGTATTCCTTGTCATTCATTCTGTTTCTAGTTTTAAAATAATACCAGTCTTCCATTTGAAATGCAATATAAGAGCCATACATCTAGAGTAATATTCCAAAATCTGCAATGTGTTTTTTAAATGTGTTTAAATTTCCTTTCATACTTTATCTGACTTTACCTTGTTCTTCTTATTCTCATTAAGAAACAGATATGGAATGGCTTTTTTTGAGACTCTATAAAGTTTGAGGTACAGTAATGGAACAGCCAAACAGAAGTGCCTAGGATGCAGTTAAAGCTAGGAAACCAGAACCTGGAGATTAGTGGCAACTGCAGGTAGGAAGTCATGTTCCTAGGAGTGGGAAGTAAAGGCATATATGAATTATCTCATCAAAAGTGTAGCGAATGATACACTAACACCTTAAAGGGTGTCTCAAATAATGGTACAGGACACAAAGATCAAATAGAATAGTCTTGAAGGTTCAGAAAAACCTGGATCCTGCTTTGTCACAGAGGTCAAGGGAAAGGAGCTTCTAGAAAAAGGGGATGGTCAGCAATGCTGAATGTTGCAGGGATAGAAGGGTTGTGTCCTCTGTGTACTTGACAAGTTGGAGACCATTGTTTAAACTACTGGGAGCGTTTAGATCTCAGATGGGAATGAGAAATCGATAACAAGGAAAGAGGTTGAATAACCATCATCAGCAAAAGAGCAAGTGGAGCCCTCACCAGAAAGTGAACTGGAAGAGGAACGATGGGTACAGGGTACTTGGTTGCAGAGGCAAGATTCTTACAGAGGGAAAGAAACTACTTTATAAATCTGTTTGATGTTTAAGTATGTGGCTCCACCTATAATCCCAGCACTTTCAGAGGCCAAAGTGGGAGGATTGCTTGAGCCTAGGAGTTCAAGACCAGCCTGAGCAACATAGTGAGACCTTTTCTCTACAAAAAATTAGCCCGGCATGGTGGCACGTGACTATAGTCCCAGCTTCTCACTAGGCTGAAGCAGGAGGATCTCTTGAGCCCAGGAGTTGGAGGCTGCTGTGAGCAGTGATTATGCCACTGCACTCCAGCCAGGGTGACAGAATGGGACCCCTAATCAAGAAAGAAAAATCACCCATTGAGTACAGTGTGCACAGGTGGAGGTGGTGAGTGCGCTTAAAGCCCAGACTTCTTCACCACTATACAGTACAACCGTGTAACCAAAACCTGTCTGTATCCCCTAAAACTATTGAAGTAAAGGCGCGCGCGTGCGCGCGCGCACACACACACACACACACACACACACACACACACACACACACACACACACAGTTTCTATGTATTCGTCACCTAAAAAAGAAAAACATTGTAATAACATTAAAATGAAGTTCCCATGTACTGCTATTTACCAATAACTTGCTTTTAAATTGTTATTTTATTAGTTGTCTAAACTCCAAATCCTTTTTGGAAATGCTTTTGCATGCACATCACCCCATAATTGTATACTTAGAGGTTATTCAGTTTAATATTCATTAAGATCTTAAACATGTATACAGATTTCCTTTGGAATCCCAAAAATGCCAGTATATTAAACAGATTTTTTTCTAGATCAAAAATTTCTATCTACTTTCTGTTATGCAAAGATAATATATAAGTTAGTACTGTGTCTCTAGTTTTATCAAACAGCATGCTCACAGTATTAACTAGTATTAGATTTAGTATTTAAAAGCCATGTCTAAATATAAGTTAGAAAATTTAGACAGTATTACATGTGTGAATGAGTGTGATTTAAGTTTAGAGTTCTCATATAGATGCTTGCTATTTGCAGATGCTCAAATAATAGTTGGATACTTTCTTCCCTTCTCCTCTGGTTTGCTCCAAAAAGGATTTGAGCAGTTTATAGTAACATATAAATCAGGGTGAACTATATAAGTAGATGCAGAAATCAGGGGAAAATGGTAAATAAATGTAGCCCCAGTAAAATGAAGTTTGAGGTGAAGTTACCTGGTAGGAGCAGTAAGGGCCTTTGCAGTTAGTAAAGCTGGTCTATAAATGTATGAGTTTTCATTGGGTCCTGATTCAGATTAACCACCTGGGAGGAAAAAGATATGTTTGAGATGATTGGGAAAAACATTGAATACAAACTGGGTATTGGATTGGGACTGATAATGGTATGTGATGATTAAAAGAAAAATGATCCCTTGTCTATTAGGGATGTATACCGTGGTATTTACAGGTGACATCAAGAGTGTCTAGAATTGGCTTTAAACTAGTCCAGCAAAAGAAGGGGGAGAGGGAAGCCTGAGGGGATTATAGATAAGATAAGAATGGTAAAATGATAATTTTTGAAGCTGAGTAACTGATATTGGGTACATGAAAGTTTGTATATGTTTCAAAATTTCTGTAATAAAGTTTAAGATAAAAATGCGTTGAGAATTTGGTGCTGAGATTCATAATGGTTGAAGAAAATTTACTGCAATCTCATTTTACAAAAGTGAAATGCTTTATATTACAAATATGTAAAATTAAGCATTCAAAATAAGAAACAAAAATAAAGCTATGAAGAGCAATTTCTTATAAGTTCTCTTGAACTCTCTTATATATCTTTAAGTACCTATTGTCCTGTTGGCATATAAGAGGCACATAGCAAATGCCATTAAACTGAACTAATCTGGGTCTTACAACAGTAAAAGTGTAATTTTTCAAGAGATTAAAAAAAAATTTTCCCTCTAAGAACTTGCCTTAGTATGGTTGCCTTAGTATGGTTGCTTGCCTTAGTATGGTTGTTAGAAATGGAAAGAACTGAAGGTTGATCTTGTTTTTGTAATTTTGTTTTATGGTGTTATATTTTACAAAGTTTGGTTGTTTTAGAATTTGAAAATAACTATAAAAACCTAAGATCATTGTTTTGCTGGGCCCGGCATTCAGACTTCTCTATATTTTGGTTGCTCAATATGATATTAGATTTCCATGTATGTTAGATATTTAGTTAACTTACCAGGAGCAAGCTGGGTTTTTCTGTTGAAGAAAGAAGCTTGACATAGCCTTCGACTGCATGCTTTTAACTGGAACATACTGGGTGTAAGAGAATTCAGATACTACAAATGCTCATTTGTCAGAAGTTAGGCTGAATTTTCTCTCTTCATGAAACCACTTCAGCTAAATGGGTGTTTACACGTTTTGTTATACCTAGTCTAAACTGGCCAAAATTAGTTTAACTCTAGGTAAGTGGCTGATATCAAATTGATGTATAATAATCTAAGCATTTCTTCTCTCCTTTCTCTAGAAAGCCACTAGTGCAGAGTTGCTAGTGAACAGTCTAATTTTCCAAATTGTATTATAGAAAGAGCATTAACGGGCTCTGGTTATCATCCAGAGACTGACTAGTCCACCCCTAAATAGCCTGACATTAACTCCACAAATGTTAGCTAGATTAGGCTTCTATGTCAGAAGTTGGAATCAGAATAGATATCCTCTGTAAGGTCTGTAACAGCATTTAAAAGTTGTTACACTTCAGCATTACCTGTGGATCACATTTGCCCTTCCTAATCCTTCTGATCTTGCTGTTTAAGACGGTCTCTCCCACGGCCTTTCTCCCAGTGCCTCCTAGACCTTTGCTTTTTCATCTCTCCTTATGTAGCAGATGCCTAGCAAATTGTCACACCTATGGCACATATTAGTTCATTTTTTTGTTTGTTTTTTTCCCAAGGTCATCTTCCCTCTTAGCCTATGAATATAAGTCTCATCTTTAAAAACAAAAACCATTCATTTCCTTTCAATACCATTTTTTAGCTTTTCTTCCTTTGACCTCCAGCTTCTTTAAAAAGGCTATACTTACTGGTGCTTGCCACCCTTTCAGGATTTGGCAAAGTCCTTATTTGTCTTTTTTTTTTTTTTTTAACATATTTGACCTGTCTTTAAGTTTTCTTTTTGATAATTGTCTTTTAAAGAAATGCCCTGAAGTTGAATGCATGATACTACTTTTTTTTTTTTTCAAGAATTGTTCTCACCGCTCTGATCAATCCTCTGTCTTTCTTCCTTTTCAGGGTCGCCACATTTGGTTTTGCAGGTTGCGCAGCTCTAGGGGACATCATTAACATCCTACTCTATGCGAAAGGTCCTCCCTGGTGTGGTGCAGGGTACAGCTTCACTGACTGTATGCAGTAGCTCTACTCAGACCTTAAATGAAATGATACAGATTTCTATCAGAAGTCCTCTTCTCATAGGAGGCGTTCAAAATTAGGTGATAGATTCTATCACCTAATCTTCTCTCCCAGCTCAGACTGACACAGATAGGCCATTTGATATTTCTAACCTAGACACTTTTCCTAAATTTCATGTCTGTTTCCTGTATTCCCTATTTCAAGCACTATCTCAGAGTCATCCTGAGATCCTCCTTCCACCTCACTTTTCTCATCTAAATAGTCAACTTGTCTTGCAGATTCTGCTTCCCACACCTGGTTTCCAAATGTTTTGATCTTGGTATTCCTTTAGAGTCTTAAGAATTATAAGATTCAAAGAACTTCTGTTTATCTGGGTTATATCTACTAATGTTTGTCTTACTAGAAATTAAAATACAGAGTTGTTGTTCCTGTTCGTTTGTTGTCTTTCTTTTGGTTTTGGGGTTGGTTCATGTGTGTTTTTAATCTTTTTCCTGTACCTTTGTGAAGAACGTTGTTCTTTTTTCCTTTTCTTCTGTGTTCGATACTTTCTTAAGTGTTTCTTGTAGAGATGGTCTGGTGGCAGCGTAAGTCCTTAGGGATTGGATATCTGGGAAAGATTTCAATTCTCCCTCACTGATGAAGCTTAGCTTGGCTGGGTAGGTTATTCTCAGCTGAAATTGTTTATCTTTTAGAACTTTGAAGATAGGGCTCCAAGCTCTCCTAGCCTGAAGGGTTTCTGTAGATAAATCTGCTGCTATTCTAATTGGTCTTCCCTGGTAGGTAGTCGGACCTTCCATATGACCCCGCAATCCCCCTACTGGGAATATACCCTGAAGAGCTCAAATCACTCTATAAAAAAGATATCTGCACACGTATGTTTATCGCAGCATTGTTCACAATAGCAAGATCATGGAACCAACCATGCTGTTCATCAAAAGAGGACTGGATTAAAAAGGTGTGGTACATATACACAATGGAATATTACACAGCCATAAAAAAGAACAAAATCATGAATTTCACAGCAACCTGGGTGGAATTAGAGTTTATAATGCTGAGTGATCTCTCACAGAAACAAAGATCTGAGTATCACATGTTATCACTCATAAGTGGACCTTGAACAAGTATCGTAATACTGTAAGAAAAGGATTGACAGTGGCGGGAAACTATGGAGGGGAAGGGAGGTGGGATTAATGATAGTCAATATCTGGGCACGGGGGCACACCTCATCAACAAGGGTACCTGCATGATGCGTGTTTGTATACCTAACCCTTAATTGTACCCCACAATTTTAAAATAAAAAATATGTATAAAAAAATTAAAATAGAATTCTAAGGTATTTATTTTTAAATAACAATACTAAACCATTGTTTTGACTTAAGTAATATTTTTATGAAAAATAACTATTTTCTCAAACAAAAAAAGTAGCATTGTTTTGTATTTTTGCAAGTATCCTTAATATCTGACTGAGTAGAAGACAGCTAAATTATCATCTACATTTAATTATTCTGCATTTAATTTGTTGTGATACATTGTTTGCGTTGAAGTACATGAAGAGCATTCTGCCTTACAGAGATATGTAGTTTAAAAAGGGAGGAGTGTTTTCAGACAGTTATAGCTGCATCACAACTTGTCCAGTGATAGTTTCAGTCTTCAAGGTTAATTGCAGTGTGGAACCTAAAACCATATCAATTAACTTTTTAAACTATTTCATTAAAATCTTTCATATGTAACTTCAGGCATTTTGGTCATTTGGAAAATATTAATTCATTGAGTTTTGCAGATCTTCCAAGAATGGACACATTTCATTATACTACAGTATTTTTAAAAATCACATTTGTAAAAATGTCACCAATCTTATGAAAAAAGCTGAAGTGTTGGGGAGCTATCAACCTCATGATGGCAGAGTCAAGTTGTCCAGGATTCTGATTTTTACTTGAAAGCTTGAATGTTAACATTGGCAACAGATACTTGCAGTTGTTTTCTTTAAAGGAACAGGGTCCCTTCTTTCATTTTTGAGAAAATGTCTGTTGGAGAGCCAAATCTGAATAATCACAGGCAGTCTTGTTTTAATGTGAAAGAATAAAGAGTGGTGGTGTGAACAGAGTGACTAGTTCTGCGTGCAGTTCTAATAATCACACAAGCTTCCCTCACAGCACCCCTACTGCCTCAGTAGGTAGCTGGTGTGCTTTATGCAGGCTCCCCAGTTTATCAGACACTATTATAGAGAAGTGGAAGTAAGGGTCAAGATTTAATAACATCAGTAAGCTTCATTTTTTAAGTGTGTCTGTCCTGAGGTATCTTTTGCTCTGGGCTGGTGAAGGAAGTTCAGTGCTGCTGCTTTACTTCACGCTAAGGTACCAGCAGTTTGCTTGCCATAGCTTTTGTGCAAGTATCCATCAGCAAAAGAGGTCAGATAGCACTTAAGTAAGTCTTGGTGTCATGATGAAGATAGTTTTGACCTCACAGATACCTTGAAAGGGTCTTGGAGACCCCTACTTTGAGAACTGCTTCTTAAACATTCAAGGCATGTTGCCTTTACCCACTCCACCTTCTCAACTTCAGACCTTATTCATTCTTGCCTTTGTGATTTTTATAGTCTCCTATCTCATCTCCCAATCTTGCATCTCTTTCTTTTCCTCAAGAGTTGTCCTTTTGGAATGCAAATCTGATTTTGTCGAAACCCTATTGAAATCTGTCAGCATGCCCAGCACACTTGGGTAAAATCCAGATTACTTCATAGAACATAAAAGACTTTTCATTATCAAATCTACATTACTGACTTTGATTCCTGTCTGCTTACTTCCTACCCTTTCAGCCAAACAAGATTTCTGCAGTCCCATTCATTTGCATATGCTGTTCTTCTTACCTGAAATACACCTATCCCTGTAACTGTATATTATTTTAACGTTATCTCATGTCATTGTCCACAGGATTTTATAATAAAATTTATTATAGCACTTGTATTGCTTTATAGTCATTTGTTTAGGTGTCTTTTTTTTTCCTATTAGATTGTGAGCTGTTTGAGGTCAGGAACTGTGTCTGTCTTTGTATTCCAAGTACTCATCAAGCATGAAGCATATAGTCATATTTCATAAATGTTTGAGTGTTTGAATGAATTCCATAGAAACTCTGGAAACACAAATTGACTTCATTAAATTTCATTTTCTTTTCCTTCTAATATAATCATTTGGTATATTATTATAAAATTATACTAATGAATAATTTTAAAAAGGCCACAGATGGACAGAAAAAAATATAGAGTGAGTATATATACATATATATGCCTCAGCTCCTTTATTGGATGAAGTCATCTTTATTTTCATAATTTTTACTATAAATAGGACTCAAGGGAACATTTTGATTCACGCAAATGTTCTGAAAAGTTGTAATGAATTACATTTTGAAAAATTAACCTTAATTCATTATAATTCAGTCTCTAATCAATTTAGACTTTTTTTCTAATTTGGCATTTTTAATGTGGAGGTAAAAATGCTGAGATATTTCTAAATTTTTATTAATATTTTAAAGCTAGTACCTGGAAAATTAGGATTCGCAAAGTCACTTTTTAAGTGTGTTCTATCTGTGTTTTGAACTTAGTAGAGTAAAATAAAAATGTGTTCAAGGGACTTCTGTCAGAAAGACAGCTAGCTAGAAATTCCACCTAATGTCATCCATCTACATACAGCCTTCGTTGACAAAAAAGAAACATTTTAGTAAACTTTAAAAGTTAAACCAGATTTTTCTTATATTTAAGAAAGTTTATTACTCACCACTTATTCTGCACAATGCATTTTACGTGTATATTTTTATAAATTTAAATTACCTAAAAGAAGATTTTTTAGATTATACTTTTCTGCCCATTGGCCATTTTATTATTAGCGCCTGAGGAGAGGAAATAAAATAATTTTTAAAAACTAATCCTTTTGAACCTCAATAATTTAGAATTTACGATGAGTGAATTACTGGACTAAAAACCTAGGATTTTATAGGCATAGATGTTGCCCAATATATTTAAATTGTTTGCAATTTACAAGGGAAATTAAATCTTGTAGAGACTTTTAAGTACTTTCATCATTTCTATATAATAGATTTGTTGATTATAAATCATGCCATTAAAGCTTATTTGTTGACTAAAAGGCAATACTAATAGAGATTTTTTTCTAAAAGATTCTAAATTAATGCAGTGTATATAATATAGTCAGATTTGTGTCTTTTCAGTTTTTCCTGCGATAACTTTGACTAAATGTTATTCTTTGGGATTGCCATTCCTTTCCCATTGCCTTACATTTTTAGGAATTGGTAACATTCTCTGGTCTCTGTGTCAGTGTTGTGTATAATTAGATGCCATGAGAAACAAAGTCGAATATTTTAATTTCAGTGATGTATGAAAATTGATTATAAATTTTAATAATGGTTGTCTGAACTAGGAAATGGATATATTATATTAGTAGATTTATAATAATAACAAATTGCATATTTAATTTGATAAATTTTATTTGAAAATAGTTCCCTTTTGTACCGTCATGTTTTATTAGGAAAATACATTGAAAATTTAAAACAAAAGGATATATAGTGGTTTTGCTCATAAATCTGTTTTCCAGCATTCATGTACTACAAACATTGTCATCTGTTACTTCTTTTCTTTATTTCATAATTTCAAAATTCTTCATTTTTTTATCTAATTTAACATTTTCATATTTTTAAAGGTCCCCAGGTGCATCAAATTTTTCAACTTTACCAAAGATCTCTCCTTCATCTCTATCAAATAATTATAACAACATCAACAACAGAAAGTAAGCACTGAATCTTAAAAACTCTTTCTTTAATTGATCACCCTGTTGTGGTTGCAAAAAATCTCTTGTATCTAAAATTTAGGATAAAACTCTCAATGCATTAAAATTGGTTATCTTTTAAATTACTGGTCAGTTCTTCCATGAGTAACTTAACAAAAAGGAAAGCAGTTATAAACTACTTCTTGATTTAATACATATACTACAATAGTTGACTGAAAGAAATAAAACACTTTTAGAATTTTACACACTAAAAACTAATTATAAAATATATAGACACTTGTTAGAACTCAATGTTTTTAGAAGAACATGAACTTCCGATGTCATTTTAGTACTAGATATAACCACTAATATTAAAAGTATTTTTCAAAAGTGTGAATCAGTGATACTCAACTGGAAAACATATAACTTTTATGTTTATGAAAAAGGCAATCACCTTATCTGAAGAAGTTCAGAGAAACAATTTCCTTGCCCCATGATAAATAAAATTCAGAATCTTGGAATTTATTTAAATTTTGTGGAAGTGTGTACTATATTGCTGTAAGAAAAAAGGTTGAAAGTCACTTGGGCTTTCACTATAACATCTGACTCTGGGTATATTACCTTGAAAATTGTCGTATTTTTTTAAGTGGTAAAAAGAAAGCCTTCATTACTTGTAACTAGACCAGTGAAATCATGGGAAGAACTTTGATCTGGAGATAGTTATTTTCTTATTTCTCGGATATGTACAATGTGGTTTATATTTAGGCTAATAGTGTTTAGATAAATATTTTCACTATTTCTCCAGTTCATAAATGGCATCTGATTATCCTAGTGAGTAAATTTAAAAAGACTAAAGCTCTTTGTGAAATAATCTTTAAAATAATACCAATAATTGAATTTATAGGCTTAATTAACTTTCCCTTAAAACTCATATTTTTTTCGTGGGGAGGACTTGGTAAAATTATTTTAACATGCATCTAAATTATAACTAGGCGACAATAGCTAAGATAATTTTGGAAAAGGAAAAAAAGGATTAGTATTACTAAATGTCACAGTGTATCATAAAAATAGAATAATTCAGCATTATTAACCCAAGAATACTCCTATAGATCAATGGAATCAAATGAGGAAACAGCCCAGAAATAGACCTCTGTATATAAAAGATTTAATGCAATCACACAGCATTCGATGCCAATGGCAGTGGGCAAATTATCCAGAAAATATCATTGAAAAAATTGATTCACTCTTGAGAATTTCTCTTTAGAATCTTTAAATGCAAGATGATTGTTAGACTTCTTTTAAAAAAGGCAAATAAATAGAATAAAGTACTTGTTACGACTGCTAAAAAAATTCTTAATATATTAATCTCATAAAAATCAGTGAGAAATTTTCTAAAACAATTAGAAAAATGACACACTAAAAATAAAGGAATTAAATATAGGGTAAATATTTTAAATGTTCAGATTCACCACTGATGAGAGACGTATAAGTTATAATCATAAAAAACTCCATCTATTTTCCCCTACCTCAGTCACTTTGGGAAAAATTAAACAATGATGTGAATTCTTTAAAGGATTTTATTTGAAAACAGTCATTCATAAAGAAGATATGTGCACTATGTGTAACTACATTACAATATTTCAACATAATGAATATTGAAGACAATATCCAACTGTGGTATGTTCTCTTCTACTTAAGAATATATATCCACAAGCAAAAAGAGTGAAAAGAGATATCCCGTTATAACTCAGTGTATATTTTTATATCTTTTAATTTAATTCATTAAAAGTAATTTTTTTCATAAATACATTCTGTTTCTACCAACTGCAGGTGGTTCCCACATTTACTTTAAGATAATTCATGTACAGGTATAACGTGTTTATAGTCATTCTTTGGAGAGATTTTTAACATAGGCTGTATTGAATATAGACTATATTTTGTCTGGAGTCACCTTATTAGTATACGTGGACTGGTATGTTTCTGTTTTTGTCTTATTTACCCTCTCATAGTAAAAATACGGCATACTAATCTAATCTCAAAGCCTCTGCAGAATTGAGAGGAAATTAGAATCTTAAGTTTTAGAACATGGTAATTGATTCTCCTCCTATGACTAGATTATATTTTTAGCTATTTGTCTAATTTAGACATGAAAATAGTTCTTTGATATTAAGGAATTTTAATAGCAAATAGCTACTGAGATACCACCAAGATGATGACCATTTGAGCATGAGGGTAAATTTTATACTTGTATATGGATTACTTTTCTTAGTAAGGAACAGAACTTAAGCATTCATAAAATGGAAAGTTTTTTTAACCTTAAATAACTTGGATGCTCTTATATTTAAACAATTATTTTACCTAAAATTTAGTTCTTGAGCTTTCATTCAACTCATGAAAATAAGTAGCAGCTTAAGGCTTCAGAGAGAAGTAGCATAATTTCTTTAATTAAAATTGGGTAAAAGAGATAATTGCCTTTTTATAGTGGCTGGATTTTTGAAAGTTCCTGTATGTAGAAATATTCTACAACTATAAATGATGGTACATTTAAAAATATATCATTATGAAACCCAAGCTTATATGAAATTTATTTGCAAACCCAAGACTTTGAACAATCTTACACTGACATATTACTAAGATATAAAATTTTCATTTCCAGAAATAAGAATATTGTTATAAAGGTAATAGCATACATACCTGAAATTATTTTGTTTAATAAAGTTTATATTAAAAACTAATATGAAGAATTCATTGCTGGAATATAGTTTGTTTACTCTGTCATAATTTTACCTGTTAGTCCATAGAATGGTTGTTTTTGCTTCAATTATAGTTTAAGTATGTTTTATTATCTAATTTTCTTTCTGGTAATAGTTTTATAGCCTTCATTTGTCTGTTGTGCTATATTTACTTTAATACATTACTAACATTGCGTTTCAAAAATATTTGTAATGTATTTTGTGTCTCAATTTGACATTCCACATCAGAGCACCTTTCTACTTCTCTGTTAATTCATTAAAATCTTTCTTTATTTGAAATGGAAATGATTTCCTGTGAGATTAAGCCAAGAATAGGAACTGTGAATTTTGGAGACCACCAGACCTAGCCATCTGACTCTTGATAAGTTAGCTGAAAGCACCATTTCATTAACGGCAAAGTGGGCATAATTATAGTTATGAGGATTAAATTATACATTTATAATGTTTATAATGTCAGTGCTTAAGTGAAAAGTTGATCTGAAATTTTTATAGAAAGATAAGGTTCAATTTTACAAAAAATTGTATTTTTTAACTAATTGTATCTTCATTAAAGAGGATAGACATACAGAATTAATCTAATACAGTATTGAAAATTCCCACTACTATTACTGTAAATTTATTTTTTGCAAAGTAGCGTAGCCTTAAAAGATGAGTAGCTTAAGATCTTCAGGAAAAAAATTAGCAGAAATAGTTATGAATATCCTTGGCCCGCATTTTCATATGCTTTGTTGAATTGTATAAACAACTGCTGGTTTGGGTATTTTCCATGACAAACTTTAATAATTGGTTTAGAGCATACATAACATGCGTGTTATAAATGACCAATCAAGATAATATTTGAATTCATTTGTTTTTAGTATCATCTTTGAACATCTAGACTATCTCAGTCTTTGGTCAAAGTTTATATGACCTTATCACTTAAACTAAAATGTAGATGTTTAAGGATTCAGATTTTCAAAAACAAAACCAGAAAACTGCTTTGCGAATAAGTTCTTTGTTCATTTCTCAGTAAATAGGAATTCCTATTCCGTCAAATCATCATGTTGCCGCAAAGAAGAGTAGAGCTCCGGCATCCATTTGTGTTACATGTGGGGAGAGACAGATATCTGAATATGTTCTTATGGAATGAGCATGTAAATGTGCTTTTAGTCTTTTCACTTGCGTGTGTGTGTAGGCATGAGCATGCATTTGGGCATACTTTCCCCGTGTGCTCTGGCTGCTTAAATTTTATTATAATTTTACAGCCAGAACATACGTTTTTGTTTTTTTTTCCCTCTCTGTAATGTATAGAATGTATAGAAAATGTGGGCCTTGTATTCTTTAAATAAACAGCAGATCTTGATTTTTAGCACTACTTACAGTAATAAAAGAGCACTTTTTTTTGTGCTTCAGTTTTTTGTTTTATGTACTCAAAGTTAGATTAAGTAATCCAATTATGAGTGAACATATATTTAGTTGCTAATAGGTGCTTTGCACTTTATTAGTTACTAGGAATGTAAAATAAAATATGAGTCATAAGGCTGATGATTTACAAACAAATCACAAGATGCTTGAACTAATTTTTACTCTACTTTTTTTTCAGTTTAAAGCAAGTCAATAGCTATAAGCCTAGCATTTCTGAATTTGAATTGATCAAGGTTACATTTCTTTGGGCCCTGCTATTTTTGTTTTATCTAAGGGTAGATTGTTTTTTTGGGAGTAGGGGAATTGACTTTGTTTGTGGGAGAGGGAATTTTTTTTTAATGCAAAAATATTAATGGGCTAGGATTGTGTGTGTAATGTTAGGGTGATGTGGTTTTTATGTGTTTTACCTGTTTGGTTTGGGGCAGTGTGTCAATGTGTGTGTTTACTAATGGCTTTGTTACAATAGGTAGTTGTATAGTTGACTTAAACTGTTAAAATAATAAAGTGAAAGTATAGCATATAGACTAATAAAGTGAAGTATTTGAAATTATAGGAAAAACTATTTTTAAAAAATGCCAGGAATAAGTTGTAGCCAGTTACTGATTCATCATGTTTATTTGTAAAACTGTATTCTTTTATTTATATAATCATTTGCTTTTAGCAAATGATTTTCATTCTCATTGAGGTTTTTTTCTAATGAATAACAAAGCAGTTGAAAGTATGATTTTGAATTATATACAAACTCCTCATTATAGGTATTTCAAAGACAACTTACCAAAAGTTAAGGAATAATTCATCTTTTTTTACAAAATTATTTTTTGTGATATATAAAGGAAGAGGGGTTATTTAACTTATTTGTTAACTCTTTAGTTCTTACTAAAATTACCCTGATTTTCTAAATTTTATGATTGTATAGTTTTTTTTAAGGTTAACATTTATTATACTTACAGTACAAATTATCCTGAAGTTATACTTACCTAATTAAATAAACTGCACTATTCTGACAAACTAGAAGAAAGAAAAGGCAATTAGTACTGGAATATACTTGCATAGAATCATTTTTGCATCCTGTTCACTCAGGCTTTTTTCCGTATTTGAATACTAGATTTTGCTGGTCTAGCATAGAAACTATAAATAGAATCTGAAGTGCATCAGAACAATGATGTCACAGTGGACTTGGAAATGTCTGCACTCACCTTAACTGAAGCACAACTCTTCCTGTATATGCTGTTCTCTATTATGGTAGCACGATGCAAAAGGGTCGTAAATGAGATGATTTCTTGCTGCGGGTGGTGTTTAAAATCTGAATGTTTTAAATTTCATGGAGCAGAGAAGAATGGAGCAAGCTGTGAAGCTGCTCCAGTGACTCCAGGTAGAAAGTTGTGGTTTGTATTGGTTAGTGTGTGGTACATGAGGCAGTGATTTTGGTGACTGGACAAAGGGTATCTTAAGAAGGGGGGCTTGTTTTGTTTGAGGTCCATGTCTTTAAAAGTACCTGAGTTGAGTACTTAAAAGAAATTTAATAACTGACCTCCATCTCATAAATAGGCTTAAAGCACTCTGCTTATTGTAACAATATTGTGATATAATTGGCTGCATTATGAAAAATATTTTTTTCTTCCAGTGTGAAAAACTCAAATTATTGTCTCCCATCATATACTGCTTATAAGAACTATGATTATTCAGAACCTGGAAGAAACAATGAACAGCCAGGCCTCTGTGGCCTAAGTAACTTGGGAAATACGTGTTTCATGAATTCAGCTATTCAGGTAGGTCTTTCCAAACAAAGTGAAACTCGTGTTTCATAGAAATCTGTAATACAAAAAGAATATAGTGGGCTTTTCATATCAGAGCCATGAGTATTATATGTGTTTTGAGAGTTTATATTTCATAGAAGATTTAAGTGACACATTTGATTCATTCATTCTACTACTGGTAGTGCGGTGTTATTATGTTCCTCAGTTGGGTGATATGTGATCTCATGCAAAAATAAAATACCTAACAGAAAACTTTGGCTCTTTAAGAAGAAGAAAGAAAAGAAAAAAGGTAGTGAGGTCCCTCCTTTATTTAGTAGAAGTCTGTTGCGCTTTTTTTTTCCTTAATGGGAAATGAAAATTTGTGAACCTCTTTTTGTGTTTGTATTTTAACAAATCACTTTCCCTTAAAGGTCTTTTAGTGTGAGAACTTAAGAGATTAATTACTTTTTTACCCCTTTTCCTTTCCGTGGACTTCCTTATTCTTGCTGCTTTAGTCTGTATCTCTTTCTTACTTGTTAAATATTTTTGTCTTTTATTGGTTCTGAAGTTTTGAGAGATAAATATTTTTTAATGTCATTCTTAATATGTATAAAATTAGGACTGGTTATTCTATTCCCCTGTTACAGATGAGATTTCTGTGTTTTCAAAAGCCCCAAATAATAGTAGACCATTTGATATTTGAATTTTCATGTTTTTTGGTTAGTCTTTTTTATGAATTCTGAATTTTTAGTTTTAAGTCTGTAATTCTTTATTCATGTTCTAATATTGACCCTCCTATGCTCAAGAGGCAGCCTCCAGGGATACAGGTTAAATATAGAGTATAGATTAATAAGAACATTATTACACATCTTTCTGACTATGTGGAAAAAAAGATGACTCATTTACCAAGATCCTAAATGAATCTTTTTTGTGCATTTTCGTCAATCCTGCTGTCTCCTAAATTAACCATTGTCTTTATATAACATTCTTGGAAAATAGAATTTAGCAGTCACTCTGTAGGCCAGAAGTTAGCAACCTTTTAGAAAATGTTGAGGGGAGGGCATAAGTAGTCAGTTTCTGATTTCTTGGTTTAGAGTTGAACCACTTGGGAAGTAGCCTATCTGCTCAAGCACATACTTTATGAATTAAATCGTCCTTGAGTAATACTATTCACACATTAGTGAGATACTTTATTCAGAATTGTCTTTCAAGGATTCTAGTGCTTGTTAAAAATAAGATAACTTAAATTTGTATCTTTATTTTTCTGGAAGGGGAAGAAAGAGAACTTATCTGATAAGAGCAAGCCAAAAATGTATTACTCTCCTAATAGTTCTGTAGATAATAAAGTGAAGTACATGGGTGCTAAGCTTTTGAAGACAGGAATGGGACAAATTGTAGTAACTGTCAGACTACCCTCCTTGATCACTGAAAATCATCTTTAGATCCATTTCTGGAACACATTTAATATAAACAGGGGTTACACCAGTACCAGAAAACCCGGTTCTCAGATCACCAAGTCCTATTAATTTTTATATAATTCTTTCTGTTTACACTGCCAAAATTACGTTGGTTCTAGGGGCTGGGTATAGGCTTGAGTTGTTGCTGTATATTATAGTTTAGAAAACCGATTTCGATGCTTTGTCATAAAGATTAACAAAATATTTTAATAATATAGATATTAGAAATTTGAACCCGTTGGGAGAAAACAAGAGTTCCTTTTTATGCTAATCATTCGTGGGAGGCTGTGACCAGCATTCAGACTAAATTCCTTCTAAGGCAATGTTTCATTCTAGTTTTCTGTGCCTTTGATATGTCTGTTTAGTATTATCTCCATATGGTTAGTTATAGTTTCTCAAAAATGGGTATTATAATTAGATCTTCTAAACAGCTGTGTTGAGCTAGTTTTAGCGTTGTTTATCTTTCCTGTATAAGGTATGAGAAACTTCATTTTAGTTTTTAAAGTAAATTGGTAGATCTGTTGCTGACCCTCTCCTTTAATGTATTTCAGTATCACGTATTCCATTTCAACTAAGACATGGCCATGAGGCTGATAGTGTATAATGTTATGGTAGTAATCATAAAGAAAATTTTTGATAAAAATTTCAGTAATGAGTATTTTAAGCAGTGGATATTATGTCTATCTTAATTTAGTTGGAAACTATACTTTCTCTAAAATAAAACTCTTCAGAAGAGTTAGAGAAGGGAAAAATGAGTTTTCATTTTTGCTGCTTTTTGCTTTTAATACAAATCCAGAATTACAAAAGCTCTATGACTTTTAATTGATTTAGATGTCAGCTCTCAAGCTGAAAATTAACCATAAGAGAAAATACAAAATAGTGGCAGTGTGCTTTACTCCCGCTTCAGGAGCACTCATGTAAGTCCAAATACAAAAAGGGTAACAGATAGCTAATAGAATAAATTACTTAAATAATTTCTTTTCAGATACTGTCTCTTCAATTATGTTTTTAAATTTCCTTACAACTTCCTTTACTTTGAAGACTATTCATGAGCTTCATAAATATTATTTTAAAAGGTTACTGATAATTTGTAACCTCTTAATTCCATACTCTGAAAAATATGAGTAGTCATTTTAGTACATCAGGTAGTATATTATTGATATATCTTTAAAAAGATGTGGAAAGCATACATTTTTTTAAAAATCAGCAAGAGAGTGGGTTATGCTTAGCCCATCAGTAGCCTTGAGATGGTGACATCATTTCATGGCCTTTGATTAAAAACTAAGCAGCACCTGCCTGAGTGTGATTGAACATTATTATTGGTATTCAAGATTTCCTCTGATGTAATGGTATGAATGAGCATTAGCTCTTTCTGGTGAATATAGTACTACCATATACTCTAATATTTATTAAGCAGACATGTGATGGGTTTGGCAGTCAGCCCCCCATATCCACGAGTTCCACATTCAGTCAACCTCAGATAAAAAATATTCAAAACAATAATAGTATAACAATAAAAAATTATGCAAATATCTGTGTTCGCTCAAGCCTGTAATGCTAGAACGCTGGAAGGCTGAGGTGGGAGGATCACTTGAGGCCAGGAGTTTGAGACTAGCCTACAGAAGGGCAACATAATGAGACCCCTGTTTCTACAAAAAATTAGCTGGGCATGGTGGTGCACACCTGTCATCCTAGCTACTTGGGAGGCTAAGGTAGGGGAATGGCTTGAGCCGAGGAGTTTGAGGTTACAGTGAGCTATGCTCGCACACTACACTCCAATTTGACAGACAGAGTCAGATCCTGTCTCAAAAAAAGAAAAAAAAACATTAGAACCAATGCTGTATAACAACTGTTTATATAGCATTTACCTAATAGCATGTATTAGGTAATATAAGTAATATGGAGATTATTTAAAGTATAGAGGAAGATGTGTATAGGTTATCTGCAAATACCACTGTGCCATTTTATATCGGAGGCTCAAGTGTCCATGGATTTTGGTATCAAAGGTCAGGGGCCTCCTGAAACCAGTCCCCTGTGAATGGATACCAAGGACAACTGCATGAGTCTACCTTGGAAAGGTTAGAGTCTAGATATTGCGATTTTCAACTTTTTGCTTTTTAGCTTCGAACCCCCTTTTTTTTTGAGTTGGAGTCTCACTCTTGTCACCCAGGCTGGAGTACAGTGGCATGCTCACGGCCACTGCAGCCTCCACCTGCTGGGCTCCGGCGATCCTTCCATCTCAGCCTTCCAAGTAACTGGAACTACAGGCTCACGCCACCATGCCCGGCTAGTTTTTGTGGTTTATTGTAGAGAAGAGGTCTCAGCAAGTTGCCCAGGCTGGTCCCGAACCCCCAGACTCAGGCAGTCCTCTCACCTCAGCCTCCCAACGTGTTGGGATTACAGGCTGAGCCACTGTGCCCAGACAAGCCCTTTTTAAAAATTACTGTTATAAAAAGCTTAATTGTATCTCTACTGTTTAAACAAATGTAAAATTGCTTTGGTAGGGTGGAGTTTCTAGAATCCTGTCTACTTTCCTCTACCTTCCTTACTGGCCCCAGAAGCATTCTCAGGGAATCTGAGGACTCTGAGGAAGAGTTTGAAATCAAAGCTTGGTTTAAAAAAATAAAACAAAACTAAAAATGAATAATATGGATTAAGAGCAGTCATTGGGGTTATACTACCTGAATTGAAAACATGGCTTTCCTGCTTATTAACTGTGTTACCCTAGACAGGTTAATTTCGTGACTCATTTTTTTCATCAGGTAACAAGAAAATAATAGTACCCATGTCTTAGGAGTTTTGCAAGGCTTGTATGAGTTGGTGGATATAGCACTCTTAGAATAGTAACTGAGCCGGGCTCGGTGGCTCAGCCTGTAATCCCGTGCCTTTGGGAGGCTGAGGTGAGTGGATTGCCTGAGCCCGCGGGTTCGAGACCCGCCTGGGCAGCAAGACCTCATCTCTACAATAAATAAAAAAATCAGCCGGGCGTGGTAGCGCTTGCCTGTAATTCTGGCCACTTGGAAGGCTGAGGCGGAAGGATCACTGGAGCCCAGCAAGTGGAGGCTGCGGTGGCCGGGAGCGGCCACTGCACTCCAGTCTGGGTGACAGAGTGAGACTCCAACTCAAAAAAAAAAAAAAAAAAAAAAAAAAAGAATAGTACCTGGCACATCATAAATATTGAATGAGTATTCAATAGATATTATTTGGCTTTTTTTTTTTTTTTTTTAATTCAAGGAGTTAAGTATGGTGACTCTGGAAAGACACTATCTTTCCTAACCCTTGTCTCTGTTCTCCTTGCATATGAGTCTTACTCTATTTTCGACCTAGTGGATGTAGAAGAAAGAATTGAGTGTTATTTTCTCTTTTGTGTAGTGTATTATTGCAATTTATCATCTCCATTTCAGAACTGTTCTACTTTAACTCTCCCTAGACAAACAGATAGGGAAGGGAGGTAGTAATGTAGAACTGTTTATAAATATTCAACCTGCAGGGCACTCTGAAACTCAAAATCTAGGCTTCAGGTTACCCTTGGCCTCAGCCTCCTAAGTAGTTATGATTACAGGCATACACCACCATGTCCTGGTGGTACAAATGATATATGCCCTAAATCTCTATCTAGAGAATGTCCGATTTTTTTTAATCAGCATCATTGATGGTGATTTCAGTAGATTCAGGAGCACGCCCAACTCTTGTCTTTTTCATTGTCAAGGCCTTAGGGCTCAGATTGTCTTCCTGGATGAAGCCTCTCTCAGATAGATTCAAAGCAAGGGAGTGATGTGGTCTCTGCCATTGGAAAGCAACATGGTGTAAGATGATTGTTTTTAAACTCTTCACTTAGACATAATAGGGCTCCATAAGTAGGTAAGTAGGAAATCACTGACCAAAATGTTACTTATTAAGGACTATTTCATTATTCTTACCAAAAAATATGAAATGAGTTAGGACTTCAAGCATTTTTATAGTCAACTTTAAAAATGATCTGTTGAGTTAGTAAAAATTCATTTAGTAAATTTAGAAGAATGTTAAATAGAAACTCTCAATTTTTTTAGACTTAATTTAAGAGAATGAGTAAATACTACACAGAAATAACATCCTTTTAAGAAACTAGATTTTCATTACATTGTAAAACTGAAAAGTCTTTACTGAAGCTTTTACTTCTGTGTTACATCACTTCATAGCTTGAATCTGATTAAATAAAGCACTAACCTGCTCTCAACTTGAGACCTTCTTGCATTTTTAGAATGCAGTATCACAGAAGCCCAGTTTACCATGAAACTTTCTAATTTTATTCAAATTACTGACTTTACATTTAAATGAATATAGTTTCCATCAAAAAAAGAAAACCTCACCCCTGAGATATAACACAATTTTTTAAATAGTTTAGGACCTTGAAGCAAATGACTTGTTAAGTATGATAAACTGAGAGTGTTAAAAATTCAGATGACTACTTTTTAATCGAGGATATTAAACTCAATTATTTGTGTTCTTTCCTCATTATGTACTAAAAATTGCATAGCAAACTATCATCAAAAATATATTTAATCCTCTATCAAATGACAACTCAGTCAGGTCTTTGTTCCATTTTAATAAAAGCAAAAAACTGGAAACAGACTTACTTGCATTAGAACCATTTATTTTTTCAACATGGATACCAGTGTTTTTACTTTTTTGTTTGGACTAGGGTAGGGGAGAAATATCCCTTCCTTTTAGAAAGTGAGAATAGAGGTGAGAAAGAAAAACCTGCATTCTCCTGTAGACTATCTTAGGAAAGAGTGTATATGGTAGGCAACCCCCTCAAGTTCCCTCCCACTGTGGGAGCTTTTCTGTCCTCTTAATAAATTCTGCTTTCTCAAAATAAATAAAATTTTTTAAAGAGTACATATGGTATAGTTCTGTAAGAATTTAGTATTCACAAATGGTTAGAAATAATATCTCTAAAAGAATGCCTATCCTTGTGTAACTTGGCTAATAGTGATTTCTTGTCATGAGCACATGCCTTTTTTTTGAGTTGGAGTCTCACTCTGTTGCCCTGACTGGAGTTCTGTGGCACACTCCCAGCCACTGCAGTCTCAACCTGCTGGGCTCCAGTGATCCTTCCGCCTCAGCCTTCCAAGTAGCTGGAACTATAGGCGCGTGCTACCACGCCCGGCTAATTTTTTATTTATTGTAGAAACGAGGTCTCACCAAGTTGCCCAGGCTGGTCTTGAACCCACGGGCTCAGGCATTCTACTCGCCTTGGCCTCCCAAAGTGCTGGGGTTACAGGCTGAGCCACTGAGCTCAGCCTACATGCTTTTCTTAATCTCACATGGAGGGTGGGGATCTGATTGTTCTTCTCTTCACATTTTTCTCAGTTAATAAACAAATTTCTCTAGGATTAGTGCTTCTATTTCTGAATTAATATAGGCTTCTAAATGTTTTGTTTGTTCCTAATTCTATAAAAGGAAAAAGACATAGTATAGATCACAGAGAAATAGAGAGGTTCTTTTAAGGAGTTGTAAATAATTATGTCTGATTCTAAAATAAATAGTTTTATACTATTCTTGCTAGAAAAGATCACTAATTTAATGATGAGCTTACTAGATAGTATTACAGTGGTTACATCTTACAACAGAAGTTATTAATAGAATTAGACTTATGTATATTGCATTCATTTTTATAATTATTTCAAGGATATTTATGTATGAAAGAAAAACATAAGAAATGCCCATCTGTAGTCAATGGGAACTACAGATTTGCCCCTCTGCAAAAAGAACAAAAAGAAGGAAAAAGGGTTCCAAATGTACTCTCTTACTTAAACCAAACACCTCATTTTGTTGATGTCAGAATATTTTCTAAGATATATTTTTCTCCTTTACTAAATGTAGACTAACATAATGCCATGCTTTTTAAATTGGAATGTCTTAAAGTGTTTCAGGCTTATGTGTTTAATTTATAAATTATTATTGTATAGTCACTAATAAATATAGGAGATTAGAACTGATAGATCCTTGAAAGACGGAAGCCATGCTAAATGCTTCCTAGGGACTTGTTTGATTTTCTTTTGCCTATTTTAAAAAATATATACACTTTGAATTTAGTAAATTAGGGCAATGCTTACAAAGAAGGCCTCATCTATTGAATATTTTCTTTTAATATCACTGATCTTGAGACCATCTTCTGTTTTAGTTTGTAAATAGAAATAGTTTGTGATGGTGCTTATTACACATGATAAACTTTGTTAATGTCATTGTCACTTGCATAATAATTTATGTTTCGGTTCAGTATCATTTTAGTACTACATATGTGGAAAGCAATTGCTAAATATCATCTGTCACTTCTTTACAGTGATTTAAAAACTATACTATTCAGAGCAGGGAAGAGTGTCAGTGAATTGGTTACTGAAGCCATTGTTCAATTAATAGTATTATCTAAAAATAAATTCTTTGCATAGTGCAGGGTGTTTCTTATATCATCTTTCACTTTCTTAGTTTTCTCTACACAGAAGTCTCCATGTTAGGTTGTAAGTATCCCTATTTCTCTAATGAGGAAATAGAGGCAAGGAAAGTTTATGTGATTTGCCAGTTACTATGACAAGGTAATACATGAGTTAAAACTGGGTTGTTATTCAGAACGTTCAGCGGTAACGTATTTTTTCAAAATTATGCTAATTGACTTATAAGAAATGCTTTAAACATGTTTCATGTGGTAAAATATAACAAAATTTGTCATTTTAACCATTTTTAAGTGTATAGGTCCGTGGCATTAAATATATTCACATTGTTGTACAACCATTAGAAATGATGTTATGTTTATGCCAAATGAATGGCCCCCATAATACAAGATGCTCCCATAAAGTAGCAATATTGTTTTACCACTCAAAATAGTTTCCTTACATGGTTATATACACATTTATTTGATGGTCACAGTGTTCAGAAACATTCAAGTGCTGCTTTTGGAATTGCTTTTATTCTTCTGAATATCACTTGTGGCTATTTTTCCTCCTTTGATGATAAAGTTGATTTTCAAAAACCAGAAGTTATTTATAACATTATTCTCAGAATACTGTAAATGCTTGGTAACTTTTCTTCAAGTAAAATATACTCATGGCATCATCCGTTCATTGATGAGGGTTTACTAAGTGTCTTTCATTCTGATAGGCACTAATGATGCTATGATGAACAAACCAGTTTCTGTTTCCATGGAGTTTACAGTCTAGTAGGGAGAATAAACATTAAATCCATCCTGAATTATGATAAGCATCATTAAGGAAAAAAGTAGACTGCTATGAGATATAATGGAAGACGGGAGAGCTGTCACTCTCACCGAAGTCACATTTGAGCTGTGACCCCTTAAAGAATAGGTATGACTTAGGCAGGTGAGAGTTGAAGTAAACTGGAGCAAAAACATGTGCAAAAGCCCCCTAAGATGGGCAAGTCTGAAGAACCAAATGAGTAGCCTGTGGATTCATGTATGAAGGGGGTAGGACAAAATGAGTTTGAAGAAGGAGGCAAAAGCCAAATGGTGGAGAATATGGGTATTAAGGGGTTACAAAGGCATCGAAGGCTCCAGGCTGCTGTCATCACATATGGCTTCTTGCATTTATCACTACCAGGTTTCTTTGCTTCTGCTCTTAGCCCCTTCAGTCTGTCCTTTGAGAAAAAGCAGCCAGAGAGATCTTTTTTCATTTCACTCAGCAAGAGCCGGAGTCCTTACAACAGAGAGGAGGTTCCTACATGAGCCGGCCCCTCCGACCACTTTCCTTCATGCTCACTCCCCTCCACCTTCACTATACCCCTCACACGTGTCCAGAATGTTCCCGCCTCGGGATCTCTGAACTTGGAGTTTCCTGTGCCCATCATGTTCTTCCTCTCAATATTTGTATTCTTGCTTGCTCACTTCCATTGGCTCTCTGTATCAGGCAGTTTCTTCCAGTCACTCTACGTCACATAGTAACTGCCTTCCCCACATCCCATACAGCACTCGTGACCATCTGGCGTGCTTCATTTATGTTTGGGTTTTTTGCTGTCTATCCCTCCCTCCTCCCAACATATGTAAACGTGCATGCGCGCGTATACACACACACACACACACACACACACACACACACACACACACACACACACACAGACAAATGTAAGCTGCATGGTGCGGGGACTTTGTTTTAGCTACTGCTGTAGCCCCATTACCTGGAAGTAGTGTCTGGTGCATAGCAGGCACTCAAAATAATGAGAGGCAGAGGGAATCACAAGTGTCTCTATAGTTTCTGGCTTTACTTCATGAAGATGGATATAACCATTTAATTAAATCAGTGGTAGGAGGAGAGGGGCACAGTGGGAGAAGTAGATTTGGAGTGGGGTGAAGATTATGAGTTAATTTTAGGCATGTTCAGTTTAGGATGTTTGTAAAACATTCAAGCAGACATACCACAGGCAGTTGGATATTCTTGTCTGGATGTAGATCAGCAGTCTAGGTTGGAAATAGAAATATAGCTGTTGTAGGTGGTATTTAAAGTCATAGAAGCGGTTTCTTCTAAACAAGGGCATCTGTGGGAAAAATGTCCCAGAACTAAACCCTGCAATACGACATCTGAATGGGGGAAAGACACCTCTGTTGTAGTAGAAACAAAGAAAGGGATTATGGATGCAAGTTGTTTCTAGATTTTTGTGATGGCTTACACTGCTTCTGTTATCTCAAAATACAAGACCTGATCATTAGCTAAGAATGAAAGGATATTACTCATCAGTATCAAGATTTTGTTTGAGGTTGGGGTTCATCAGTTTAGAATGATACGAGGGTAAACTTGAGCTTCTCCAGCCATGTTCAGTTATGTGGTACATAAAATAGATGATGAGTTCATCTAGGCTTGGAAACAGAAAAGGGCAAAGGAGTTAAGAGCAGCTAGTTTTCTTGTTATTATTAATTTATTTAGCTAATTCAACAAGCATCCATTGAGTTTCGACTGTGTACGAAGCACTGTTCTACATTTGTGATCATAGTTTACAAAGACAGTGTCTGTCCTCTAGAAGTTCATTGTCTAGTAAGTGAGATAGACAGGTAGGTAGACAAAATGTTATATAACAGAAAACTTGATCAGCAAAATGTCATGAAGGCAAAAAGAAGAGAGTGATTGGGCAATAAGTGATTCTTTACCAAGATGGTAACATTCGAATTGGGTTTTGGTTTCACTTGGTTGAGTGCATCACTGTCCATTGTATTTTGTTCATCCTGTTATAAAATAACAGAGAATTACCAGAGGTCCAGACTGTAACATTATAATTCATGCTTGTTCCCACATTTTTCCACCAAAGAAATCTCTGTGTCAGAAATCTGTTTTGTCACAGCAAAAAACACATGTTCACACACTCAATAAACACATGTTGGAATCTTTTATATGCTAACTGTTGATGCTTTTTCACAAGCACCAGCTCTAAAATGAAGAGTACCTAAAATATTTTCAGTAATATATAAGCTTCTTTTTAGTGCCTGTGTATATACCTGACATATAACTGAGAATGAATAATTCTTAGTTTTCTAAGTACTGTATTACATACTTTGCCAAAAGAAGGTTTTCAATAAATGTTTTTAAAGTGAAACAAATTTGTGATAAAAATGTTACTGATTGCTTATAAGGAAATCCTTAATAGTAGAATAAAACATATTTTGAGAACACTCTTACATTTACAGTGCTTGCACTGAATTATTATACCAAGATGGCTCTGTCATTATGATGATACCACCATCCATGTTCTGGAACCTGTTACCTCCCCTGAGACTCCCTTCTTTCCTTTGTGTTCTGTGCCTTTAACCTTACCCCTTCACTATCTTTCTTCCACATAGTTAAGTGTTGTTTTTCTTTTAACGGGGACTAGAGTGAGGTCTCATTATCTTGAGAAGGATGCTCTGTGCTTTCTCCTCTTGTGTTCAGTAACCTCGTTTCACTGCAGTCTGTCAGCTGCAGTGCTTGAGCGGTAAAAGCACAGATTTGGGAACTGGACTACCTAGATTTGAATCCTACTTCTGCCACTTATAAGTTCCTTAGGTGGCTCAGCCTGTAATCCCGTGCCTTTGGGAGGCTGAGGTGAGTGGATTGCCTGAGCCCGTGGGTTCGAGACCCGCCTGGGCAGCCAGACCTCATCTCTGCAATAATTTATAAAAAATCAGCCGGGCGTGGTAGCACATGCCTGTAATTCCGGCTACTCGGAAGGCTGAGGTGGAAGGATCGCCGGAGCCCAGCAGGTCGAGGCTGCGGTGGCCGGGAGCGGCCACTGCACTCCAGTCTGGGCGACAGAGTGAGACTCCAACTCAAAAAAAAAAAAGAGAGACTTTTAAATTTCTTTATCTGGCAAATGAAGATAAAGTGTTTAAGAAGTGCTTGCTACATAGTAAACAGTGTATAAGCATCAGATGCTCTCATCATCATACCAGCCCATAGAAATTACTTTTAATAAGATCACTTTTGACCTCCTGTTTGCTAGGTTCTTTGTAGCTGCTTTATTTTTGAGAATTTGACATCAGTTTACATACTGACAAATCCCAAATCTATCTCAACCATAATTTTCCCTTCTGAATTTCCCTCCAGTATGTGACTGTTAAGTGGACAGTCCTGCCAAGATGGTCTACATATAACTCAAATTCAACCTGTCTGCTAAGAGTAATCTTGATTCTTTTATTTTTTATATTTCCTTATAGATACAACCATCTACCCAGTTCATCCTAGTCAAAAACCTGAGACCCCCCAATCCTATTTATTCTACCTCTTAAATATCATTTATATCTGTTCTTTCTTTTTCTGCAAGTACATTATTTCAATACTTCATCTTTTTTGTGAACTATTAAAATATGTCTCTGAGTCTTCTCTTTTTTCTGTCATTTGTCCTCTTCTAATTCTTTTAGTACATTGCTTCCAGACTCATTGTCTTAAAAAGTAAATATAATTATTTATGCCAGTATGATTATGATATATTTAAAACCTGTTTTCCATCTGCTGAAGAATAAAATTCAGACTAGACCCTGCCTCCCACTTTAGCCAAAACTACTTTTAAATCTTAGAGTTAATTGTTTTGATCTCTTTGGCCTACTGTTAACTCTTCCCTGATTGCCTTTCCCATACCTTTTCTCTTTCTTCTATCCATTTCTCCTGGGCAAATATGTATTATAGAATGCGAATCATTAAACCAGAGGCTGTCTTTGGTTTTCTTTTTTGTCCCCAATGTTTAATCTAATGCCATATAAAAATAAGCATATGAGAATGTTTCTCACAACATGTCTGTGGATAAAACAGTTCTAGTCAATAATGAAATAAGTACAGAAAGTGTTAGTGATCAAATCTCTGTAGCAACTTGGTAGGGTAATTTTTTATCTATTAAACTGAACAATAAAAATGGGGTTTGGTTTTTGTATGTTGTTTTTAATTCTATTTTTCTGGGGTTCATTTTTATTGTATCTTACACAAGTATCAGTCTGTGGTGATTTAGAAAAATTTTTTTAAAATTGGTCCTTATACACAATGGTTTGAGAAAAACTGCATTAGAAAAATTATCTACCAGAAATGTTTGGAATCTGACCTCTACTAGATTATATGATATTTCTAGTGTCTTCTGAACTGCAAAAGAGCACAGTTTTTTTGTTGTTGTTGTTGTTGTTTTTTTGAGTTGGAGTCTCACTCTGTCACCCAGACTGGAGTTCAGTGGCCGCTCCCAGCCACCGCACAGCCTCGACCTGCTGAGCTCCAGTGATACTTCCGCCTCAGCCTTCCAGGTAACTGGAACTACAGGCGTGCGCTACCACACCCGGCTAATTTTTTTGATTTATTGTTGAGATGAGGAGGTCTCGCCAAGTTACCCAGGAAGGTCTTGAACCCACAGGCTCAGGCAATCCACTCACCTCAGCCTCCCAAAGCACGGGATTACAGGCTGAGCCACTGAGCCCGGCTGAGCACAGTTATTTTATTTGATGTTTTATTTTTTTAACTTTTTTGCAGATGGTTCCAACTATTCAAATCACTTGTGTTATAACCTACTGAATCTTTATTTTTTTAATTTTAAAAGTGTGGGGTGCGATTGAGGATTAGGTATGCAAGTAGACATTGTACGGGTAAAGTTTGGGCCTCCCTTTGGTCCCCACTTCGCATGGTTTGAGAGCAGGCAGAGCACACTGATTTTAAAAAGAATTATGGCACATAATACATATTAACTGCAACTGAAGGATCAGAGAGCTACACACACACATACACACACACACACACACACACACACACACACGTGTTTATATATGGCCTAAAAAGTATTATAGCTTATGTTCTGCAGATGTAACTGGTCTGATAGTCTTGGGTTGGGCTGCCACATTAGTCTTAACTTGTCAGCTCATATCAGCACTGCCATGGAGATAATTCCTTGAATGATTCATAGTGACAGATATGAAGAAATCCTTTAGTACATTACTTATATGACTTTGAAATAGCAATCTTCTCTTAATATTTGTTGGATGACTATTTGGGTAAAGTTTTTGAGTATGAAAATAATCAGAAACCTTTTTAATTTGTGCTGACATATAGGGTTTAAATTGTTTTAGTTCAGCTTAATTATTTATTGTCAGTCATGGACCTAGTGTAATGATACTGAGAAGATTATGGCTTGGTTGCTTCTCTTAAAGAATGCAGTAGATCAGTTAAACTTTTACAAAAATTGTCTGCTGTCCCTTCCTTTATGCCTTAGTAACTGATCAACAAATCACACAGTTCTGAAGGCTCATTTATTCAGTTTTGTTTTGTTTTGTTTTACTGGGTATTATGTGCAAGGAACTGAAAACAAGCAAAAATTTATAAAGAGCCATTGTTTTTTTCATAAATTACTATCTTGCCTAAAAAGTTAATATTTACTTTGATTTTATTATGAGCCAATTTTTAATTATTAATGGGTAGGAGATAATATAGCAACATTAAGTAGAATTCATATCTTTATTTAAAATAAATAAAACTTGCACTAACATTTTTCAGTGTCATTAGAACCATTTGGTTGTAGCATGCTTTCCATAAAGTGAATACCTAAACATAAAATCACTCATGAATAACCCGTTCCTAAAAAATAAAATCAGACAATTCCTGTCATAGTCTAGTAGTTTTAAAACCTTATTTAAAAACACCTTACCTGAAGTGTATATAGCCTTATTGGTGGTATAATAATCTTTCACAGTTATCTATATCACAAGTGAATTTTTTGCTGTCCTATTTCTCTCAGCTTTCAGTGTGAAAATCAGTGGTCTTTACATAATTGTGGCTTTTTTTTTTAACATTGACATCTCTGGTTACATGAATTACTCATTGTGAGTAACAGGGTAGTCTTTTTAACAAATTTAGAATTCTCCTTCCTTAATCCTATAGATGAGGGGGAAAAAAGGAATTGGTATTTCTTGGCTAGCCAATAAAATGTTTCCCATCCATTGTCATACTTCTCAGAACTTTGATGATAATTCTTCATTGAATTCAAGGAGTATGTGAAGAAGTGCCCATCGAATTTGAAGGAAGAGGCAACAGCAGGGATTTTAAGTGAGGTTTAATTGTATTTGTATCTTAAGCATAGGGACTAGATCAAGGATATATATTAAAGTGTATATATATGTATATATATACACTTATATATATATATAAAATCCAGAAAAAATAATATTTGTGGGTATTCTAAGATGATTTTAATCATGGTTACTTCAAGTTTTACTTTTTAAATAAAAAAAAATAAGAATGAATCTCTTCTTTTAGATTGGGTTTTTATTTTTAGTATTGGTCAGTTAGTTGGTTTTTAAAGGGTTGTAAGTGGCATTACCTTTTGACCAATTCAAAACCTTGTTTTTAAAAACAACATTTCTCTATGTAAATTTACAATATTTTAGGTAGAGTATGCTAGATTTTTTATCACTAATTGAGCCAGGGAAAAACCCTAGTTTAATGTTTTTTTAAAAATAAGTAAGAGGAAAGTTATATTCATCTATGGCTTACTTCCCCAAAATTGTTCTTTTAAAAAAACTTCAAAGAATGGACATGTAAAGAAAGACAGAGCCAGAGTTGTATTCCTTCCCACAAAATAGGTGGAGATCTTCAGGATTGAGCTTTCAAATGTAATGAGACTTGCCTTTCACAGAAAAAATGTAACAAAAATAAAAACATCAAGTAGCTTAAAATAGCTCTTTAAAAAAAAATCTACTTGATGAAGGGAAGGCCATATCTGTAGTTTTACTTGTGAAGGTTTATGTCAGATTTTCCTATAGTATCTACCATGTCTTTATAAAACTGGAGCCAATATTCTGGTGTTAATAGTATGCTTTGGAATTATACTGTATCTTTTCAGAATGCTTATACTGTTGTCATGACGAATTAGAAACAGTTTACATGGCAAACTGAAAATTATTTATCCGACTAATCTTAAAAATCCAGAAAAAATAATACTTGTGGGTATTCTAAGATGATTTTAATCATGGTTACTTCAAGTTTTACTTTTTAAATAAAAAAAAAATAAGAATGAATCCTTTCTTTTATGATTGGGTTTTTATTTTTAGTATTGGTCAGTTAGTTGGTTTTTAAAGGGTTGTAAGTGGCATTACCTTTTGGTCAGTTACATAATTAGTTACGCAACTCAAAAACTTTAGGTAATCAAAAATTAAGTTTGTTTTCTTTCCTATTCTAGTTACCGGTTTACTAAAATAGTGAGCATACATGATCACTTGAGAATTGGGCCTCTGGAGCACCTGAACAGAAAGGGAGTGGTTCATATTCAGCATTACAAAAGACAACTTTCTCTTTTTGAAGGGGATTACTTTGGCTATTTTCCAGGTACTGGGGAAATTCCAGATTCATTACAAGTTATTGGGATGGCTATTAATTATTCATTTCCTAAAATATGTTGATTACAGACTTGAGATTTGGTTATATAGTAAAACTTTATTTGACTTCATAGATTTTTTTTGTTTTTTAAACATGTAGAAGTTTCCAGGAAAGTACAAAGTTGAGGCTCTTACATGCAGCACTTACATTTTTTTTTTTTTCAGGGAACTCTAGAAACATCAGTCTTACTAATTAGAGCATACTTAGTGGAATAACTTTGAAGACAATGTAGAGCAAAGGGATCTGTGCATGTGTATATAAAGAAAAGTTTACGTGCAATGCAGTACATCTTTCCAAGTAATTAAATAATGAAAAAAAATCATATTTCATATAGTATTTCAGTTTAGGATGCTGGATTAAGGAAGAATACGTATGGTTAGAGAGTTTTTCACCGAGAATTAATACTTTATGAGTTATTTGAAAGGCTTAGGCATTCTTTTTTAAAACAGGCAGTGGGTAAAGGTCTGTATTGATCCATATCACAGAATGTCTGTTGGATGGTACCTTTTAAAAGCAAATATAATTATTTATGCAAATATGATTATGATACATTTAAAACCTGTTTCCCATCAGCTAAAGGATAAAATTCAAACTAGACCCTGCCTATCACCTCTTTGGCCAAAAACTACCTCTTTGGCCAAAACTACTTTTAATTCTTAAAATTCATTATGTTTTTAGATCTCTAGTCTACTGTTACCTCTTCCCTAATTTAGAAGAATTCTCTTTAGAATTTTTATATCTGCTTCCAGGTTGAAGATTTAAGGGAAACAGTCTTCATAAAAACACATTTCCAAATATATTTCCTTTGTATATCTTTTACTTACAGATTTATCTTGGCAGTTGTTGGGGTATTCACAGTGGTTTTCCTTCATTAGGAAAACCTTTTTAGGCATTATTTGGACTTTTGTCTTTGAACTTGTAGACATTTGGATAGATTAGAATTATAGCAGGATGCAATTCAGATCTCCTGTTTAGTCAAGTGCTTTCCTACTGATCTGAGTCTGTTTAAAAGACTACTTTAGTCTTTTCTACTACACAAGTTTTTATTCATTCATTCAACACATCTTTATTGAGCTGTGTGCCAAGCATTTGTTAGATCCTGAGGTACAAATGTGAATAAGACACTAACTCAGCTCTCAAGTATAGTAAAAGTGAGTTCAGGGTGTCAAGTTAGCTCTGAGGAAGGAAATGTTTCTTTTTCCTTGAGGTGCTGAAGAAGATGTAGCATTTAGAAGAGATGCTGGAGGACTAAGGAGTAAATAGGACTTCTTACAAGGGAAGAACATTCTGAGGAGGGAAGGAGTGCATGCAAAGGCTCAATTTTAGTACGTTAAGCTGAGGCTACATCTCAAGATTTCTAGTTCAGACTCAGGAGTATGCTTCTTACTTGCAGTTTCCTGTATAAAATGCATATGTGGACACAAGGAAAGAACCACAAAGCCACTTGGAGGAAGACACTTGGCAATCACTTCTGCTGACTAAATGACTGGCTTGTACACAGCAGCCGTTTTACCATTCCTCACAGATCAACAGCTTTTCATAATAGCTCATGTCCTGAGCTTTCCAGCCAGTCATTATATCACAAGGGTTAAATTAGTGAATGTCGAAGGCTTACCACATGCTAAATGTGAAATTTAGTTTCTGAATCCTTAAATCTTCAAGTAACTCAATTTTGCATACTGTTAGCTTGTGTAGGGATCATTTTTTAAATTTCAATATAAAAATATTTAACCTAATAAATACATTTACCTATTCATTGATGTAAAATTTTAACCTTTTCTCTTTTGCATTAAAAATTGGAACTATTAGTACAGACCTTTTTACTTTAGTCTATTACTTTATTTTTAGCATATTGACAAAATTTGACCCAATTTTAGAACCAACTTTACATGCAGTTATGATATAAACAAAAATGTGGCTAAGACATTTGTTTTATGATCAGTAATATTGCTTCATATTTGGACCTCAATTTTTTGATGATAAATTATAAGGTTTAGTGTTCCTGAAACACTGAGGTTTTGGCATTTGTCAATGTTAGACAATTGAGCTCCAGTAATCTAACAGAGGCATATCTCCAAGTGGCATGAGTGGTAGACATGTTACAAACTTACAAGTAGTCACAAAAATAACATATTAGTACAGTTTATATAATACTTTTTGTTTTTCTTAATACGTTCATATATATTCTCCGTTTTTGCGAAGAACAACCATGTATTTAAGGAAGAGTGAATTTTGTTCAGTTGTACAATACAAGAAGTGTTGAGAGTAAAAGCTAACTGGGCTCGGTGGTTCAGCCTGTAATCCCACGCCTTGGGAGGGTGAGGTGAGTGAATTGCCTGAGCCCACGGGTTCAAGACCTGCCTGGGCAACTTGGCGAGATGTCGTCTCTACAATAAATCAAAAATTAGCCAGGCATGGTAGCATGCACCTGTAGTTCTAGCTACTTAGAAGACTGAGGCGGAAGGATCGCCGGAGCCCAGCAGGTCGAGGCTGCGGTGGCCGGGAGCGGCCACTGCACTCCAGTCTGGGCGACAGAGTGAGACTCCAACTCAAAAACAAAAAGAGAGAGTGAAAGCTGTATCCACATAGGCACCACACAGGTTGTATGATTTTTAGTTCATATCATACCATTCAGTAAAGTATTTTATAGGTTACAAGGGAAATTTTCTACTGCTACACATGTGAGGCTGTTAAAATATGTATGTCTTTAAGAAAAGAGTTGTTTGGGGACAGTCTTCTCTGATGGGAATGATATTTCTATAGTAGACAAGTCTTTGAAATAAATACTTCGGAATTCTGGTTATGATTTTTACTGTTAAACTAGTGAAAAATTATCTTTATTCTTTAAAACATTGCATTTAATGGTAGCCAGTCCAACTATTCAGTTTTCTTACAATCGTCAGAGTGTTCATGTTTCTAAGATAGCCTCATGTGAAAAAGTTAAATAATGAATTGCATAAGGTAATTACGAAACAAACTACATTGTGACCAACTCAAAGAAACTAGCTTCTTCTGCCAGAATGATGGCATTAAATACTGATATAACATCACCTAGAGCACTAAAATAGTTTTTTGACCTTATTCTAACTATGCCTTGAGATTTATACCAAAAGTAATGAGAATGTTTAATAGTTTAACTGGTCTTTAAACTGTTTTAAGACCATATTGACTCATAATGGTATTTTCGAGGTGAAGGAGAAACAACCAACATCACCTTAGGTTTCAAACTATTTTAATTTGTGTACGATTATCCAGGCTATTCAATTGCTTACACTTGTGAGTTTCTTAAAACATTATGTTCAATAGATAGCATACTTGTTTTGGCTCATTTAGGACTAAATAGCTTAAATTTAAATAATTGGTTATGATATATTTGCAGGTAATGCAGGCAATTACTTATCATTAAAACTATTTGTGTTTTGTTGTTTAGTTAAGATTGAATTATTATCAGTTTCAAACCATGTGTCATTGAAAATAAGTGCTGGTCTCGGTTTCAAGGAGTATTTAAAAATGAAAGCAGAAAAATCACTAACATAGCAGGTGGTAGATTAAATGCAAAGTTAAACAGAACGGTGGAAAAGTGTAATAGGTATGTCCTTTTAGTATTTAGGGAGAAGTACTTGAAAATACTCATTACAATCAAATTTATTTTCCTTCATTTAGTAATATTTCTTTCAAAATAAATTTGAATGAGCACATTGGTAAATACAGACAAAAACATTTTTATTAAGTGTATATTTATTGTACACATGCTCAGTGCCAGGTGACTGGTGCTCAGCGGGGAGATGTATAAATGATCTCATGGTACCTGCTGTCACGGGGGTTTCAATCCACTTGGCAGGACAGTCTAAAAATTATACAGGCATAGGATATTATAAGATAAGTGCTATCATGAAAGTGAGCACTAAGCATTATAGAAACACAGAGGAATATTTAGGGAGGCTTTCCAGGTAGAATACCTGTATCTTGATGAACTGATAGAAGTTACTAAGGCAAGAATGATACATTTTCAAGTAGATGGAGTAATGTTACAGACTTACAGAGACAGTGCATTGAGGTCAAGAAATGACAAGTAATCAAAAAAGATGGGACAGAGTAGGAAAAAAGATATTGGCAAGAATGAAGCTACATAGGTGAGCTTTTGGCAGACCCTTCTAAGGATTTGGGATTCTAACCTGTCAGTAGGAAGAACCTTCAAGGATTTAAAGAAAGGAAATAGCATGATTAGCTCTGCATTTTAGGACAGTCACTCTGGATGCCATTGGAAAGCAAAAAAGAAAAATTCAGTTATACCTGTAAACTCTTTCCAAGATAAGGATACACATGAATTAAATAATAACAAAATTCAGCCATTGCCTTACTAGACTTTGGTGTGACCATGTGCTCTTTGAGCTGTGGTCATCACCATGTTTCCTGGCTTTGGCCCTCCTCCTCTGCCTTGGGGAGGTGAATCTCTTCTCTCTCTTTCTACCCGTCTCTTTCTTCCCCCCCCCATTTACTTTATAAATAAACTATATTTTCTAATAAAAAAAGTAATAACAAAGTTCAAGAATTACTGATGTTTGCACAACTTGGTTCTTTGAGATATTTGATAAAGCCATAAATTAGGATTTTTGTATAATTGTGTTAAAAGACAGTAATGGAATGTGATATTTGTATCATAACCCTGAGCTGATCAAATATAAGGATTTGAAAACTAATTTATAATTGTTGGAAATTACTATCTGACTTCTCCTTTGCCTAATTGACTATTTAGTGTTGATCCTATTTTAACTAAATCAGATGATACTGAGTGATGGCATTTGTACTCTTTGTAGCTGTGATGTATTCTAGATTGCCTGGGCCCTCCCTCTAGTGATGGGTTTATAATTAAGAGGACTATAATACAAAAGAAGGAGATAAAATGAAACTCAAAAGGAGTATAAGATTATGAGAGATGAAATACAAAAGGAGTTAAGGCCAGTCATGGTGGCTCACACCTGTAATCCTAGCACTTTGGGAGGCTGAGGCAGGAGGATTACTTGAGCCCAGAAGTTCAAGACCAGCCGAGGCAGCATAGAAAGACATTGTCTCTGAAAAAAAAAAAAATTAGCTAGATGTGGTGGCATGCACCTGTAGTCCCAGCTATTCAGGAGTCTGAGGTGGAAGGATTACCTGAACCCAGGAAGTCGAGGCTGCAGTGAGTTGTGATTGTGGCCACTGTACTCCAGCCTAGGAAATAGAATGAAACCCCAACTCTAAAAATAAATAAAAAGAAAAGGACTGGAAAAAAGTATCCTTTCCCTTAATTACCACATTTGTAGCCTACTTTCTTTCTCTTGTTCACATAAATAAAAATTTGTCACTGCTGAAGTAAAATGTGTGTAACTTTAAAGGCCTATGTAGCCCACCCAAACATATTCAACTGGTATGTTATTTTCGTTGCCTCAGAATTACAGCAAATTCCATGATAGTATAAGCAGTTCTCCCTTTTGCCTTGAGGTAGGGACCAGATAAGTAATCTAAACAATTTTATTTAAATTATATAGAAAATTATTAAATAGATACTCTGATGACTTGATCAAACATAAGTTGATTTATAATTGAAATCACAAAATTGAACACCATAATTTATTTTTAAAAACTAGGTAAAATTTGAATATGCTGATTTTAGAATCTTAGCTAAACAATATATGGTATATATCCATTTATTATCTAAGTTATCTGTATGAATTCAGCAATTTGAACCTTTCATAGCTACCAGACCTAGACAACTTAATACAAATTATTATAAGCAAGCTTTGAAAAACTCTGATGTCCATTAATATAACTCCAGGCTCCATAAGAATAGGTTTCTCCTATTTTACATGCAAGCAACTAGCTTTTCTTATAACATTTTGCCACTTGACTTCAAGACAGATACCCTCCTGCAGCAAAAAGTTACCTGTATGTTCATATGTCTGTCGTTGCATGTTCTGGACATCTAATTGGTAAAATAATATTATTGTCTTTATATTGAGGTCAAGTGATATGGTATCATCAACTTAAAATTATTCCATCTTGAGATAAGATACTGTGGGAAAATTGTATTTCAACCATCTGTTTTATTTTAAATACTAAATTATTCAATTCAGAATGGGGAAGGGTTGGAGAATTAACTTATTCATAGTTTTTATTTTGCCATAATGGAAAATTGGATTGTTATAATATCAAAGAAGAGCTGGAAGAAGGAAGAACCCACTTGCTGAGTTGAAACAACTGAAGCTTGTTTTCTCAGGCTCAGCTAGTGTGTACTATCCCTTCTAAAAATGGTGGACCAGATAGAAGGATTAAAGTTGCTCTTTTGGCTGGGTTTGGTGACTCAGCCTGTATTCCCGCGCCTTTGGGAGGCTGAGGTGAGTGGATTGCCTGAGCCCACGGGTTCGAGACCTGCCTGGGCAACTTGGCAAGACCTCATCTCTATAATAAATCAAAAAATTATTAGCTGGGCATGGTAGCGTGCGCCTGTAGTTCCAGCTACTTGGAAGGCTGAGGCGGAAGGATCGCCGGAGCCCAGCAGGTCGAGCCTGGAGCGGCCACTGCACTCCAGTCTGGGTGACAGAGTGAGACTCCAACTCAAAAAAAAAAAATAGCTGCTTTTTCATGATAAAAAAGTTGACAATGGAAGCAGTAAATACTTCTATTAAGTTAATTTTCTGTTTATACTCTGTCTCAGTTTTTACCTACTCAGGCTAATTTGCAGGTACCTGGGATGAATAGACAATCCATAATTTCTATCGATCAAGTAAAATGAAAGAAAACTCATAAGCTTCTAATGCAGGTTTTTACAGCAACATTTGTTAGCATTTTTATTATAAGTAGTTGAGTTGAAATTTGGGTAATAGTTGAGTGCATCATTTGCATGTTTATTCGACAAATTATTTGTGCAAGAGGCCGTCATTTTAAGTTTTTCTCTATGTGTTACAGCAAATCAATTTGTTCGCTTTAACACGTTTTAAGGATAATGTGTGATTACTTTTATTTGAAAATATATTTTATTCTTTGCAGTGTTTGAGCAACACACCTCCACTTACTGAATATTTCCTCAATGATAAGTATCAAGAAGAACTGAATTTTGACAATCCCTTGGGAATGAGAGGTGAAATAGCTAAATCTTATGCCGAACTGATCAAGCAAATGTGGTCTGGAAAGTTTAGCTACGTCACCCCAAGAGCCTTTAAGGTTAGTGTGGTAAATGTATTCTCAACAAGGGCTATATTATTCCCAAGGCAACAAAAGTTGGTTCGTGGTGGAGGGGGAGAAGAGGGATGAAAAACGATAGCTATTACAATGGTTTGTGGTCCTCCAAAGGCACACAGTACAAAAGTAGATACACAGCATATCTGCCCATAAAATTCAGGGCAGGGTATGAAACAGTTGACTGGTTAAAAAAAACAAAACTCTAAAAAGGTCCTGGGAGTTGCAGGGGAAGTATAATGAAAAAAAAAGGTTGAGAAACAGTAGTTATGTTCCATAAGGTTGCACCAAACACTGAAATTACAAATACCAAATCATTGCTCTTAAGAAAAATAGAGGGCTTAATTTCTCCAAGCCACTGGTCCCATTTTCATCAACCAGTCAGTGTATAACTGCTATATGTGTGTTTCTGTTTAAAGACACCTTATTTAATTTATATTATTGCGTCCTTAACATTGAAGTCACAGCCAACAGCACTATAACTTCTGCCTTAACAAAGCTTATCTAATACACACTATAACTTGTGCCTTTACAGAGCTTATGTAACACACATTTTTTCTCCATAAAGCACATCACACCCTTCTTGTGTTTAGGAACACTAGCTGGCACTAGTGGTGTAATACCTGGGGGCCACTTTAAATACTGAAATTACCAAGAAAAAGCACACAAATGTGAAGAACATAGCAATAAATAAACCGCAAAAGGACACTTGTTTATAGGATGAGTCCTAAAAAAGAAAGATTTTTTCTTTGCGTTGTTTGTTTTCTATTCAGCACTACCTGGGGGCATGCACATCAAATAACCCAAGTGTTTTGCTCTGCTGAACATATCCACAAATAAGCACGAAAGTGCCATGAGTTGATTTTGGGGTTACAAATAAATTTGAGCAAGTAGGCAAATTTGCAAAAAAGGAATCCAAGAATAGTGAGGATCAGTTGTACCTTTGGAAAAAATTAACTGTCCCTAGAACTGATTTTGTAGTTTTGCTTTTATTACAGACACAGGTAGGACGTTTTGCACCTCAGTTTTCTGGATATCAGCAGCAAGACTGTCAAGAACTATTAGCTTTCCTATTAGATGGACTACATGAGGATTTGAATAGAATTAGGAAAAAACCATATATACAATTAAAAGATGCTGATGGAAGGCCAGATAAGGTAAATTTCATGATATTATTGTCACCATCATTAAAATTTTGTGATACCTTTTTGTAACGTGTGTCTATTTTTCTTGTAGGTGGTTGCTGAAGAAGCCTGGGAAAACCATTTAAAGCGAAACGACTCTATCATAGTAGATATATTTCATGGCCTTTTCAAATCAACTTTAGTTTGTCCTGAGTGTGCTAAGATTTCAGTAACATTTGATCCTTTTTGTTACTTGACACTTCCATTGCCCATGAAAAAAGAACGTACCTTGGAAGTTTATTTAGTTAGAATGGATCCACTTACAAAACCTATGCAGGTAAGTGGTGATTATTTTCTTTGCATTATTATTTTTTTTTAAATTACTGTTGTGAGGCCAGGTACAGTGACTCACATCTGTAATCCCAGCACTTTGAGATGCCAAAGTGGGAGGATCTCTTGAACCCAGGAGCTCAAGACCAGCCTGGGCAAACTAGCGAGACCTCATCTCTACCAAAAATAAATAAATCAAAAAATTAGACAGGCATGGTGGTTTATGCCTGTAGTCTCAGCTACTCTGGAGGCTGATGCAGAAGGATTGCTTGAGCCCAGGGGAGGACAAGGCTGTGATGAGCCTTGATTTTGCCACTGCACTTCAACCTGGGTGACAGAGTGAGACCCTTACTCCAAAAAATAATAATAATAGTAATGTGGAGTCCTTATTATTGAAAATCAGTGTTGAATCCTCAAGTCCTATTTATAGTAATGTTTATTTGTATAAGAGATTTTATGAGCAAAATTTTTTGGAAATTATATAACTTTAGAATCTTGAAAGGGTAAAGGATGTATAACATTATATGTCATGTAGAAACAAAATTTCTGATCAAAGAGAACTAAGAGATTGGTTTTACAGTGTCGAGTTGAAAATTAGTTTCCAAAAATAATACATGGTATTATTTTTTAAGAACTTAGAAGAAAGATGGAAATTTAGTTAGACTAAAAAATACTTGGTTCAGGGATGGTTTCTAATTGATAATACTTTGAAGTATCACATATTGCTTATTCTATCTGAAAGTCCTGTGGTAGGCCTGAATATTAGTTGTATGCCTGATTTCATTGCCTAGTGTTATAACTGGATTATTTTACATTGTGTGGGCAAAGCACTGTATTTTCTCACTTGTTTAGTAATTCATCCTTTTCTGACTCTTGACCCATCCCAGTAGCTGCTGCTTCCACTAAATTCTAACACTTATCAAATTTTATGATGACCTTTAGTTTGTTTTTATCTTTTCTTTGTAATGAGTTCTCTGAAGATAGGGACTTTATAAATCTTTGTATTTCCAACCTTTGTGACTTATAGATATTACTGCACAAGAAGTATTCAAAAATTATATTCACAAAATATTTTGTGGGCACCTAATAAGTTCTGTTCTCTAAACTAGCCAGATATGATTCCTATTTTTGGAAGACTATTATCTAGAAATCCTAGCCAAACAGCTCAGTTTGTTAGTGCATAATAGCCATGAAATCCATGTGAAAGCTATGCTTTGAACAAAATTCTGATCTTATAATTCATTCAGGGAAGTACTTGGGTTTACTGTCAGTAAGGGTTGGGTAGATACAATATTCATAAAAATACAGTCCTTTTATTTAAGGTAATTAAAGTCTACTAGAGACTAGTCCTAGACTTTCATGGTATTCACATTTCAACCTTTTTTGTTTGTGTTTTGAGTTTTTTTTGTATGTTTCCTTCATGAACTCTGAACACTATACCCTCACCTCAGTGTTCCATTGGGCGGTGCTGAGTACTAGCCTTTATTTGTGAGCAGTCCCAATAAAGGCCTACTTTTGCTTTTGGCCAAGGGAATATGTGTTCACACTTCTAAAATTATATCACTTACTTGTTTATAAGTGCAGGAATGTCAGTATTTTTTTCAGTGGAGAGAAACTGCAGCAGTGCTAAAGTATACCCTTACCTCTCAAGTTTGCAGCTTTGCAAATATGTGCCATGAGTATAATGGAGCAAGAGAGTGTAGAACAGTGAGGAAAAGTTTACTATGACAAAAAAAATCAATATTGATGCAGTGTTTCTCTACAGCACATATGTCAAAGACAGTACTCTCCTGTGCTGTAGGGGATCTGTATTATACAGTGGCAGATCACATTGTTGCACATTTGTCCGTAAGGTATGTGCTGAATATTCTTCCATAGATTGGGCTTTTATATTATTTTTTCAGCAATGTGAATTTCAACAATTTACCACTTTTTCTCACTTGGTGCCCAAGAATATAAGTTATTAGAAATTAGAGCCATGGTCAGCACAGTTTTTGTGGGTTTTTTTTTTTTCACTTAGAGGTAGTGACAGCTCAGGTACAAAATGATAGCTTCATGCCACGATGTCTTAAGCAGCTGGCAAGACAAGTGAAATCAGCTGAGGTAGCTTATTGGATGAGTTTTCCCTTCACATGATTCAGGTCATGGAAGTTTCTCGTGAACCATATTGAACGTATGTTATGTGTTGGGCTCCCACACAGTGCAAGGTGCTACAAATGTCATAGTGTTTTGAGTCCTTGTTCTCAAGAAGCTTGTCATTCTATGTAAAAAGTGCTGTGATGGGCTGCTGCAGGAGAACACAGAGTATCCTACCCAAACTGGCAGCAGTGCCTGTGACAAACCCTGACTAGGCTGTAAGCAGCTGAAAACTGGAAATAAAAGGATTCTAGGCCGAACGGATGGCATGCACAAGGACTGAAGTTGAAAGAGGACATGGCGCATTTCTGGAACCTACACATAGCTCATGTGGAAGGCAGGAGCTCAATCACCAAGAACTCTGCTGCCATGACAGGATGTTTGTGTACCATCCTGAAGACTAGTGGGGGCTGTTAAAGACTCTTAAGTGTAGAGATTACTGGACAGATTTATGTTTGAGAAAGATGATTCTGGCTAGTGCATAGATTGGATAGGAAAGGCTTAGATCATACAGATTAAGTCCAGGTAAGAGGCATTTACAGTGATCAGATAACAGACAAATGACAAGGGCTCGAACTTTTAAGACTAGTGTTAGAATGGCGGTTTAAAGAACCAGTTTGAATGTGGGAAGTGGAAATGGATAAACATATTCAAAGATGATGACAGGTTATTTATTGGACTGGAAAGCAGAGGAGATAGTGGTGCTATTTGCTGATTGGAATATACCAGAAGAACAGGTTTAAAAAGAAACCCATCTTAGTATTGAGCATGATGACCTAGCATGACTTAGAGGAGAGAGACTGTGCTTGAGATACCCCTTGGACTGTGAGCTCTATGTAGATGGTGAACTCTATGGAGATAGCAGGCAGTGATCTAGAAGAATGAAACCACTTAGTGCTGGGCTGACCCTGTGGTGCATCATCGAAACAAGAACTCTTGAAAAGACAAGGGGCCATTATTAATTGTGCTTGAACAGCAGGCTAATACAGACTGGCCAAAGCAAATTAGGAAATAGTGTCACCGAGTCCAAGGAGAGCATATAAAATTGAGAAGAGGGCTGAGAACAGAAAGGAGCACTAGGGAAGAGCTTCCAGAGGAGTGTGAGCACAGCAGTAGAAAAGAACTAAGAAGCAGTGGTATAGGGAAAGGAAAGTGTTGAGGGGAGTGGTCAGCAGTCATGTCAGATTGATCAATAAGGTAAGGACTGATAAAGTATAAGTTGTATAGCAGTACTGGTAACCTGGGAAACAGGTTAGTAAAAAGGTAAAGACAAGCCAGGAAGTGGATTGAGAAGTGGATGAGGTAAGGAAGTTATGCTAATATAGATACTGTGAACAAAGTTACTTATAAAGCAGAAGAATGGGAAGACCACTGGAGGGAGAGTTATTAGAGGGAAAGCAGTGAGGGCTTATTTTGTTTTTGTTTTCTTATTTGAGAGATTTGTACTTATGCAAAAGAGTCAAGAGAAGATGGAAGAAAGATTACTTTTGGTTTAGGTTCCAGAGAAAGCAGAAGAGGGTGGTAGGATTCAGACCATAGATGCTAGGCTTAACCTGGAATGGGAAGAGTCTCTTCATCCAACAGCAGGAGACAGAGAAAAGACCCAGTCTGAATTTAAGTAAGTTTGTAGGGGAGCAGAAAGTTGGAAATTTCTGTATCTGGGAGCTTCCATTTTCCTGGGGAAATACGTGTTCTGCTGATACAAAAGGAGAAGTAGTAAAATAGGAAGGCTAAGTGAAGATTTTAAATAGTTATTGAGAGAAAAAGCAAATATGTGATACGCAGAATGATTTCTGGTTAGTGTTTGAAGGATCAGTTGAGATTGGACACTGAATTTGTAGAATACCAGCCTCTAAAACTGGGGAATTTTCTCCAGTATATTTGAACAGCTCTGAGAAGTTTCAGCAAAACTGAGTAACAGAGATGTTGAAGGTTTTGCAGTGGAGCAGTTGATGAGGCGTGTGGGCTTGGATGGAAGACAAGAAGACGGTAGGGAGCTGGGAGATGGGAGATTGGAGAAAACTGAGAGCCGAAAGGATTGGAAATCTGGAGGCAAACCACGAGTAGCTAAGAATGCATTTCCAGGAGAAGTAGGAAGGTAGACCGAGTTTAAGATACCAGAAGTGGAGTGGTTTCAGGTGATGGCAGGGTCTAGGAAGCTGACTACAGCTGAATGCAAGTGTAGGTCTTTGAATTGCTGAGACAAGGAACAATAAGGCAAGGATAAACCATCCATGAGGACATTGTCACCTAGGATGGCAAGACTGGAGACAGACACTGTGAGCCAAATGCCACATGAATGTGAGGAAACAGCCATGAGGTCAGTCTCATCTACTGAATCTTTTTTACAAAGTAATACATTTACTACAATTTTTTTTGTTTTTTAGTACAAAGTGGTTGTCCCCAAAATTGGAAATATACTAGATCTTTGTGCAGCATTGTCTGCTTTGTCAGGAGTGCCTGCAGATAAGGTAAGGTGTTTCTGGGGCTGAAGTGTCTAAGTTGGTGTTTAGTTTCTCAGTGTTGTAAAACCAGCTTAATAGAAATTTATTTCCTTTTAGATGATAGTTACTGATATATACAATCATAGATTTCACAGAATATTCGCTATGGATGAAAACCTTAGTAGTATTATGGAACGGGATGATATTTATGTGTAAGTATAAAATTCATTGTGCAAAATATTACTTGAGAAAAAGTCAAAAGAAATAACATAACATTTTGAGAGTTTATGGTTAGTTTTGTCCTTGTAGGTTTGAAATTAACATCAATAGGACAGAAGATACAGAGCATGTGGTTATTCCCGTTTGCCTAAGAGAAAAATTCAGACACTCAAGTTATACGCACCATACTGGTTCTTCACTTTTTGGTCAGCCTTTTCTTATGGCGGTACCACGAAACAACACTGAAGATAAACTTTATAATCTCCTGCTTTTGAGAATGTGGTAAGTGTCAGACAATTCTGCAATGATAAAATAAATATAATACTTTTTAGGTTGAGAAATTATTTGCCACAAACTTTTATCGTATAAAAGAAAGATATAAACACCTAAAAGTAACAAATTAATTACTTTTATAAAGACAAGCAAAACACAAATTACTTGTCAGTTACGCTTGGTACTTGTTAATATTATACGCTTGGTATAATATTAACAGTTATGGTACTGTTAATATATCTTGAGTTTGAGTTTATTTTTTAATGTATTGTATGATCACTGTTGTTGCATTAAAAGTTATTTTACTGATAGAATAGAAAACTTTTTTAGGTTTTTACCTTTGTCGAACTGAACTTTGATTTGTGATTGTATTTAAGCCGATATGTCAAAATATCTACTGAAACTGAAGAAACCGAAGGATCCCTACACTGCTGTAAGGACCAGAATATTAATGGGAATGGCCCAAATGGCATCCATGAAGAAGGCTCGCCAAGTAAGACTTTGCTCTTAAACTGTAAAAACTTATTGCTTACATTATTGCCTTAGAGAAAAAGTTAAGAAGATGAGAATTAAAGATATCTGCAAATCTAAGAAAAGTAATATTAATAATGTTAAAATATAGCACTGGGTGTATTTAAAGATCTCTACTATCTAAAATTAGGTGAAATGGAAACAGATGAGCCAGATGACGAATCCAGCCAGGATCAAGAACTTCCCTCAGAGAATGAAAACAGTCAATCTGAAGATTCAGTTGGCGGAGATAATGATTCTGAAAATGGATTATGTACTGAGGAAACTTGCAAAGGTCAACTCACGGGACACAGAAAACGATTGTTTACATTCCAGTTCAACAACTTAGGCAATACTGATATCAACTACATCAAAGATGATACCAGACATATAAGATTTGATGACAGGCAGCTTAGGCTAGATGGTAAGTATTTGCGAAAAATGGCTTGAACATGAAACAAACAGAACATGTTTTTTTTTTTAGGTGAAAACCATGAAATTTAGTCCTGCCATGAAAAATGCCATTTATTTTTCTATCTCAAATTTTAAAGGCCTTAATATCTATAGACTAGAATGCATATCATTGCTTACTAATGGAGGTCGAACTCATGCTTAAGTTTTGTTCTCTTTCTTTAAACTCTTAAATTACTTCAGTGACTTAGAAACAGCTGTTTGCCCTAATCACCTAGTGCAAGTAGAAAAAATTGCTGTTTGTTTATTCTGGTTTATATCCTGACATTAAAATATGTTAATTTAAACACTAAGACATATCATTTTAAAGGAAAAAAATATGTTTTCCACCTTAGAAAGATCTTTTCTTGCTTTGGATTGGGATCCAGATTTGAAAAAAAGATATTTTGATGAAAATGCCGCCGAGGTAAGTCATCACTCACTCCTTCTTTTTCCTTTCCTTAATTTACTTTGATTATCACTGTTAATCATACTGTGTTGTTACACTCTTTGTTTCTACCAAATATTTATTTTGCTGTAAAAAACTGGTTATGAATTTGAAGAGAAAGTCTTTTCAAAAATACCTTTTTCAAATAAAGGTTCGGAGCTGGTTTTGAACCTGCTTTCTATTGACATGTTTTAGTCATAGGTGTACACAGGAGTTATTTAGAAGTAGGGCTTAAATCTCTACTGAAGTAAACTTTATGTTTTTTTGAGAAAGTTTAGGAGTTTTCATTATTATCCATAGTAATATGGTATCACTAAAATGAGTTTTATTTCATTTGTTCTCTTAACTCAAGAAATACTTCTCTTTAGGATTTTGAAAAACATGAAAGTGTGGAATACAAACCTCCTAAAAAACCCTTTGTGAAATTAAAAGATTGCATTGAGCTTTTTACAACGAAAGAAAAGCTAGGTGCTGAAGATCCCTGGTAAGAGACAAAGTGAAATAATTGTTCCTAATTATTTTCTGTAAAGATTTATTCTGAGGTATTTGCTACATCTAGTTGAAAAGTCATCACTAAATTCCCTTTGACTATTTTAAGTAAGCATTCTGTATATAAGTTATAGTGTATTTAGAGGAATGGGAATGTCTTTGAAAGTATTATACAGTGTTAGGCCTTAATTTCATTACTGTATCTTCTGTATTAGCCATTTTACTGTTAATAATTTTAGTTACTTTTTCCCAAGAATTTTTAGCTGTGCAATCATTTCAAGAGAATTTTTTAGGAAAACTATACAGATACATTTGTGGTGTTATTCCATTGGAGGCCAGAAGATTTGAGATTTTATAATACCTATTCTCAGCATAGATTTGTGGTAAATGTTATTTTAGTGTACTATAATGTAAACAATCTACCCTCATAATTTCTTTGAATATTCATTTGCATATTAATTTATAATGGCTAAACCTATTTGGAAAGTGTTGAAAGTAAAAATAATAAAGAGGAGTTGCTGTCAACCTGGTACATATTAAGCATACAATATTTGGTCCCTGAATAAATGTAATATTTTGCAAGCTTTTTTTGTCTGGTATATTTATTAATGGGAATTGTTTGCTTATTTGTACCTCTGTCGAGCTTTAAATATCTTTTTATTTTTAGGTATTGTCCAAATTGTAAAGAACATCAGCAAGCCACAAAGAAATTGGATTTATGGTCCCTGCCTCCAGTACTTGTGGTACATCTCAAGCGATTTTCTTACAGTCGATACATGAGAGATAAGTTGGATACCTTAGTTGATTTTCCTATCAAGTAAGTTGTGCTTGTCCTTTATAAGTATTGGACAGCTCTAACTTTTTTCATATTTATTTGTTGCTTTTTTTTTTTTTTTTTTTTGAGTTGGAGTCTCACTCTGTCTCCCAGACTGGGGTGCAGTGGCTGCTCCTGGCCACCGCAGCCTCAACCTCTTTGGGCTCCGGCGATCCTTCCGCCTCAGCCTTCCAAGTAGCTGGAACTACAAGCGCACTACCACACCCAGCTAATTTTTTGATTTATTGTAGAGATGAGGTCTAACCAAGTTGCCCAGGCGGGTCTCAAACCCGCGGGTTCAGGCATTCCACTCACCTCAGCCTCCCAAAGGCGCGGGATTACAGGCTGAGTCACCGAGCCCGGCTTGAAATTATTCTTTAGTAAACATCAGATACCCATTGGACCCAAATTCAATTTTTAAATTTATTTTTGAATAGTTCTAAAAGTTTGTAGATTGGTATTTATTTTTTTCTATTTTAAACTACCTATTTGGTACTATGCTCTCAAATAGTAAACATAGTACCAAATAGGTAGTTTTGTAACCCTTGTAGTCCTCCCTTCCCTTCCCCAACTTTTGGAGTCTCCAGTGTCTGTTATTTTCATCTTTTTGTCTGTGTATAGCAATTTTTTTTCTAAAGACAAAAAATATATACATTTTTTTAAAATACTATAAAATTTATTCTGTGTTACGTGACCTTATGGATTCTTTGGTCCCATTTATAAATTTAAGATACTTTATGGAACTTAGTAATTTTGTTTTTCCTAGGGATTATTTCATCATTACTCGTCAATTATTCCTAAATGTGCTCTTTTGAAAAAGGCTAAAAACAGAATGGAATTGTTGCTTGAAGGATGACACAGTAGTGAAATAGATCATCCCTATTGCACCATCCTACAGTTTTCTTATTGCCATTGTATGACATTATTTTTGTAAAAAGGTATAAAAAAGTCTGAAGGCAATATCTTTGTATTTTTTTTAAGCTTTCACTAAACAGTTTAGAGTTCAGAAGGATAAAAAGGGAACACTATAGTCTCATACACTTAGTCATGTAACAGGAAGGACCATCACATAGTATTTTGCAACAAGAACTGGCTGCTATCTCATTTTTCAAAAAGAACATGCAAGGGTATTCTTTCGTATTTTGTGATCTATTACTTGATATACTTAGTAAATAGATGCCTAAAGCAGGTATAGCTAAAAAGGTGACTGGAAGGAAATAGATGATGTAAAATTGAAAATGATTTGCAATTATTAAGCAAAAGAAAATGTCGTTTTTCTCTTTAACTAGTTTGTGATCCAATAAAAGTTTTCAGTGATACAGCATTTGGTGGTATAAGTGCAAGAATAAGAATTCAAAGTAGTGACAAGCTAGAATCTATTAGAGATGTGTTTGAAATTTGGAATCATTATTGCTTTTTAATGATGCAAGTACAAGAACAACAACCAGAAATAATAACAAGCTTATTTACAAGACGGCCATTTTCCAGGTTCACACATGACAGTTCATGAACAGTGAGTTGCAAAGGATGCTGCCTGTTTGGGAAATATAGATCCTCAAAACCAGGAGATGTGGAATACAAATTAGGGTTTAATATATTTAAGCTTTTTAAAATTTCTGAGACAGTTGTTTTCACTATCCTTTTATTTTTCCTTATATAAATCATTCCTATAAACTACATAAAAATAATAGAACGCTATTGGACACAGATGGTAAATGGTGATGACTATTTTATCTGTTATACTGAGAATTAAATCTATTAGCCTGAAAGCATTAATCTAAATGACAGCGTTCAGTGGATCACTTTTCAATTTTCAACCCCTATGCAAATTTTTACCTAAACATTCCAGTCTCAGGGGTATGTGTATGATTTGTTTTATAAGCATTATTTGGTTCTTGATAACTTGCTGTTATTGTGGGGGGTGTTGTTTATTTATTTTACTATTTTAAAGTTGTGGGGCACAGGTCAGTATTGCATACATAAGTGGTTTAGGTACAGGTGCAGTTTTGGGCCTCCCGCTGGACCTCACTTTGCCTGAGCTAGGATCAGGCACCCTTATTGATGTTATTTGCTCCCTCCCCCCAGCAGTGTCCCACTACGCCAGTCCCTTTTTTGTAGCATTATGATAGATGTTCAGGGTCCACTCTTGAGTAAGAACATGTAGTACTCAGATCTGTTTCTGTGATAGATCACTGAGTGTGATAGACTACAATCTCGATAATTTCTTTAGTAAGTTATACATGTTCATTTATAGGTACTTAGAGACAACATAAAATTAACTTGATTTCTTTTTTAAACAGTGATTTGGATATGTCGGAATTCTTGATTAATCCAAATGCAGGTCCTTGCCGCTATAATTTGATTGCTGTTTCCAACCACTACGGAGGAATGGGAGGAGGACACTGTAAGTTGACAATTTACCCTTAAACCCAAATCATGTTTGCATAACTGCACACTTTTTTCTTAAGATACTTATTGCTTTTGAAAGGTAAAATGTCAGATGTGTCTTCCATGTGGTAATTCAATATTGACGAATGAGTCAGCTTTTGAGCTTTTTTTTTTTCACATCAGTTATACTGGATTGAATTAATCGTCTTCCTCAGTTGAAGACACAGAAAGGAACATAGTCGGTCCATTTGGAGATCCTCTACTTCCCCCATTCTTCTTCCACTTCCCTTTCTAACATGTTTGATGCATATTCTTTTGTAAATCATGCATATTTGCTCATTTGTATACTGAGTACTATGCTATAGATCTCAATAGATTTTACTTTTTTTCTTAAGACTTATCCATATTACTTTGTGTCCATTTAGTTGATTGCTTCTCACCACTCATGACTTATATCTACCATATTTTATCTCTCCACTTACCTCATGATGGACATCCAGATTGCCTTTAACTCTACCACCATAAGACTGACACATGTCATCATTTTGGTATCTTGTGTAAGAATTTCTTTGAACAACATGCCACTAAGTGAGATTGCTGAGTTTAAATGAGTTTTTAAGTGTTCCAGATTGCTCTCCAGAATGTTTTTAACAGTCTGCACTCTCCAATGATAGGTTTTTTTTTTGTTGAACCATCCTTGCATTCTTGGGGTATAGCCTGCTTATCTTTATGTCTATTTCGATACCCAGTTGCATTCCATTAAAGTAATTTTATTTAGGACTGTTGGAAATTTTATTTATACATGAAATGGTTTGGGATTTTTTTAATGTTGTTATCTTTGGAATCAAGATTACAGCCTTAAAACAAGCTGAGATGCTTTGCTCTTTTTCTATTTCTTGGAACATCTAGTACAGTATAGGAATATACTATTAAGTATTCATGAAGGTCTAGTAGAATTTACCTATAAAGCCATCTGGGCTTTATGATTATAAACTTTTCGACATATGTTATACATATTGGTCTATTCAGTTTTCTTTTTCCTTTTGTGTATATTTTGACATTTTCTATTTTTCTAAAAATGTATCTATTTCATTTAAGTTTTCCAAGTTATTTGAGAATAGTTGCTTATAATACCTATATGCTATCAGGGCACACGTGCAGGTTTATTAAATGAATATAGGCTTGGCCTTCTATCGAACCTGCTCTCAAATAGTGAACATAGTACCACATAGGTAGTTTTTAACCCTTGTAATCCTCCCTTCCCATCCCCAACTTTTGGAGTCTCCAGTGTCTGTTATTTCCATCTTTTTGTCTGTGTATACCAATGTTTAGCTCCCACTTCTTAGTGATATAACGTGGTATCTGATCTTCTGTTTTTGCATTAATTTACTTAGGATAATGGCTTCTGGAGCTGCATACATGTTGCTGTATGATTTTATTCTTTTTTATGGCTTTTTAGTATTCCATAGTATCTGTGTACCACATTTTCTTTATCCAGTCCACTGTTGATGGGCACATAGGTTGATTGCATGTCTCAACTATTGTGATATGAGTACCAATATCTATTTTTAGACCAGTTCCTTTCCTTTGGATATATACTCAGTAATGGGGTTGCTGAGTCAAATGGTAGTTCTTTTTGTAGTTCTTGGAGAATTCTCCAAATTGCCTTCCACAGGGACTGAGCTAATTTATATTCCCATTAACAATGTATGAGCATTCCCTTTTTCCACAACCTCGCCAACATGTTATTTTTTTATTTATTGTGGTTCTGATTTGCATTTCTCTGATGATTAGTCGTGTTGAGCGTTTTAAATGTTTGTTGACTGCTTGTGTGTCTTCTGAAAATTGTCAGTTTATGACCTTGCCTACTTTTTTTTTTTGAGTTGAAGTCTCACCTGTTGCTCAGGCTGGAGTGCAGTGGTACACTCATGGCCACCCCAGTGTCGACCTGCTGGACTCTGGCAATTCTTCTGCCTTAGCCTTCCAAGTAGCTGGAACTATGGGCATGCACTACCATACCCGGCTAATTTTTGATTTATTATAGAGACGAGGTTTTGTCAAGTTGCCCAAGCTGGTCTCAAACCCACGGGCTCAGGTAATCTACTCGCCTTGGCCTCACAAAGTTCTGGGATTACAAGCTGAGTGACTGCGCCCAGCCTTTTGCCCATTTTTTAATGGGTTTTTTTTTTCTCTGTTTAATTTCCTTATAGATTCTGGGTATTAGTCCTTTATCAGATGCATAGTTTGAAAACATCACTCATTTTCTAGGTTTTCTGTTGCCTTTGTTGATAGTTTCTTCTGCTGTGCAGAAGCTCTTCAGTTTAATTAGGTTCTAGTGGTCAGTTTTTCTTTTTGTTGCATTTGTTTTTGAAGATTTTGCTTGCCAAAGTCAGAGCAGGTTGTGGGATATGTCTGCACATGCTCAGGCTCAAGGATGGAAGACAGGTGCACGGCCGTGTGGCACTTGCCATCAGCCTGGGTCTAAGGAGGGTGGGTGTAGCTGCACCTTGGCCACCCAGTTCCCTGTGCCTGGGAGGATCTCCATCCGCCATGACCAACAATGGTGCTAGTGGGGAAGAACTCACAGCAGTTGGCAGGCAAGGGCTGCGGGTAGCAGAGCGGCACTCCCATCCACCTTTCCACTGAGCCCTGGGCTCCCTGAGGTCGATCTCAGCTAGACTTGTGCTGCTGTTTCTGTGGCTTCAGCCTCCTCACACGGGCACTGCAGCAGCTCCTGGCTCTCCTCCCTCCATTTTCTGCTCAAAAACCATTCACTGGGACTTTGATCTTCCTTCTAATGAGAACTGGCCAGTGATATCTTACATCAGCCATCTTGCAGAGAAGAACTACTTTTGAAAAATATCAGTCTTCCCAGAGATTTGTCTTAATAATCTTTTCAAAGAATTATCTTTTCATGTTGTTAACTTTCCATATTATTGTGTGTATTTACTCTTTCTCACTGATTTTATCCCTTCTCTTCATTGTATATTTCTTCTTGATACTTAGGCTTTGCTGTGTTGAATGCTTGCCTTTTTGCTTCCCATTGTGTTTCCTGTAATGAAGGCAGTAATTAAAGGCTATAAACTTCCTGCTAAGTATTACTGCTCTATCTAATGGATTTTGAAATGAAGCATTTTACTATTTTTCAACTCTGTATTTTTAAATTTCCTTTATATTTCTTCATTGACCCAGAGTTATTTAATCAAATGCTTACTTTCCATATATGTCGAATTTTTCTCAATCTATCATTTTGTTCTTAATTTTATTACATAACAGCTCAGAGCATTGTCTGTATTCTTTAGGAGTTTGAAATTTCTAAAGTGGTTTAATACATGGTCTGTTTCCTAAATATATATGTTCTTAGGAAAAGAAAAATATTCCCCATTCAGATATAGTTGTACATATCTAATAGTTAAGGCTTATCAATTGTACTCAAACCATTACCATCGCTGAGGATTTTTTAAGTCTTTTCTGTCAGGACTCCTACCAAAGTGTTGATTTATCTGTTTCTCCCAACAGTTTTTTTAGTTGTTACTTTGCTTCATTAGTTTTATTTCTGTTTATAACCGGTAGCTCTTCTTTCTGTTTTGTTCCTTTTACCTGGATTTAACATTCTTTTGTCTTTTTCTCTGCTTTTAGAAGTGTTACTCTAGCTTTCTTTTGATACCATCATTTAACTTACAAACCATTGAACATATCTCTTATAGATTACATAGATCTTGCTTGTCTTTTTATTCATTCTGAAAATGTTTGTTTTACTTTCCAAGCACAGCCTGTACTCTGCAGTGGTCTTAGGTTCAGATTGACAAACTCATAACACTGAAAAGTAGTATCTCGTTTACTTAGAGTTAAGAAAGGGTGCAGGGCAAGAAGCGACACAGCATGCCCAGCAGCAGCTTAGCAGAGGCCCTTGGCAGCTGGGAGAGGAGAACTTAGGGATGGGCCGGCGTAGCCCACTGCTGCTTCCTTCAGCTCCTCACCAAGGCTGATTTTTAGCCAGAGCACTTGGAGGGTATGACCGTACTAGTTATCAACTATTGTTAGCCCAACAGGACTTAGACTCTAATTCAAGTAGCCTGAATGTTGCTGATTCCAGTGACAGAGAAACCAGGCACTGATTGTCCCACATGTGAAATGTAAAATCTTTCTTTTAACCTGTCTTCTTTTTTCTGCTGCCGACCCCTCCTGTCACGTTCTCCAGCCATCCTGCACGTGCACATGCGTATCCAGGAACTCACCTGGTATGCCACCTTCAGTCTTAGCAGGGCTCTCGGTGGCTTTTATTAGTTTCTTTGACCCTCTGCTTCTATGGTTTTTCTCCATGCTTGACTTTTGGGGAGAGGGAACCAACAGCAGGTAGAATGTGAGACGTTTCCTCTACATGATAGATGCTCAATAAAATTGTTAACTAAACAACTTACAGTTTAAACCATTGTGTTCTTGGGGTTGGTTGGCTGATAGGCTGATTGGTTTGTCTTCCAAATTATCTTCTGGCCACCAGTGGAGCTTCACCAAAGATAGGAGAGCTAACTCTTAAATACATGCTTGCCTTACTTTCCAAGTGATGTCATTCTTTTCTGCGCATTACCCAAACAGGTAATTTAGTAGAAAGAGTATGTTGCCCTTTGATTGTAACTGTATCGAGGTTAATTTATTATTAATTTATTACTTACGTATGAAAAAGAAGAAGAATAAACTTCCTTCTGTGGTAGGCAGAATTATTTAAAGGCCATACCCTATAAAGTGTCACTTTTTAGAAGCTATGGCCACAGATCATTGTTTTGGGAACTTTTGCAACTTTGTTTCTTCAGTTATTGGGTAGCTCCTACAAAGCATGGGATGGGAAAGGGGGCATTGTTTTTCAGTTAAGGCAGATCTTTAAAAATGATGCAGATTAATTGCTTTTTACCTTTCTCTTACGCTGTACAGTCATCCCTTGGTATCAGTGAAGGATTGGCTCCACAACCCCCTCTGTGGGTACCAAACTCCACAGATGTCATATTTACATATAACTTGCACACATCTTCCTGGACACTTTAAATCATGTGTCCATTACTTACAACACATGACACAGTCGGCATACATTACCTCATTCATGTGGACTCAAAGTAGTACTCAGCGAGTGTGGCAAATTCAAGTTGTGCTTTTTGGAGCTTTGTGGATGTTTTTTCTGAATATTTTTGATCCACAGTTGGTTGAATCCTGGGATGTGGAACCCACAGATATGGAGGGCTGACTGTACCTTTATTAAAAGATTGAAAGATATCCTGGCATAGAGAAACACTACAACAAAATGAGTAGAGTTTTCAGAAAAGAAATTGCCATAGAAAATATAAATAATAGTTGACATTTCAAACTTTGGAGTTAGAGGCAGAACTGGATTTAAATCCTAATTCTGCTACCTAACAGCTATACTACCTTGAGCAAACTTACCTTCTTTTGAGGCCTTAAGTTCCCATCTCTAAGGTGGGAAGAATAATAGTGATAATACCTTCTTTGTGTGGTAGTACACGTAAAGTGCATAGCACTGTGCCTGGTACACAGTAAGCCCTACATGAATGTTACCATTTACTCTTCATTACTGTTATTCTTCTGTGAATTTAAAAATGATGTTTTTTCCTGGGATGGAAATAAATGTTTTAATTTGTATGAAGATGCTTTAGGTGACTAGATGGTAGGAAATTATTGTAAACACCTTTAGTCAATTGAATGTGTCATAAATCGGCATCATAGAGATAATTACCATGTAATTTTTATAGGTACTCCTTATATAGGTGATTATAGAGTTTGAGGGGTCCCCAGAAAACCAAGATCGTTCTAGTCACAGAAGTGATTACATTTTCTCATTAGATACTGCTTTCGCAAAAAATAAAGATGATGGAAAATGGTACTATTTTGATGACAGTAGTGTCTCCACTGCATCTGAAGACCAAATTGTGGTAAGTGTGTCTTATATTTACTGAAAATCCTGGGAGCCACTGTCTGTTTTGAGTCGGGGTCACCAGGCTGGAGTGCTGTGGCAGAGAGCATCCACTGCTTTAAGGAGTGAATACAAGTTAATGAAAGGAACCCATGGAGCATGAGAGTCTGGGTTGTAGCAGTTCTAGTAGCTGAGAGAGACTTGATCTGATTTAGAGAAATGTCAAGTCATCCCCTGAATGGAAATGTATCTTCTAAATGTGCCCACTATCAAAAGCACAAATTCCAAAATAAAAATTTTTCTGGTAGTTTTCAACATGAGTGGTTTCCAGTAAAAATAATTAAATTTTTCTCTGGAAAGTAGGAGCAACTCTTACCTTTCTAGACATTGGCTGCTTAAAGTTAGAAGGTCAGAACGGAAAAACATATTTTAAGTGTCTCATCATACCTAAGAGCTTTAAAGCCGTATACTATCTTAAGACAATTAAGTATTCAAACTCAAAATAACACAGAGAAAACAAATTATAAGTTTTTAAAAGATTAACACTTGTGTCCTTGCTACTTTCACATTGTTTTGACTAGTAGAGAAGTGAGGAAGAACGCTTGCATCCGTGGATCATCTTTGGCTTGAGCCAAAATATTGGCCTTGGTTGTGCTTCAACATCAAAGAAGATCTTTATCTTCAGATGTTGACTGATGGAGGATGACTACAGTGTAGTCTCAGGTGAAAGCTGAAAAGTGTTTGACAAGGGTTTCTTTTTCTTTTTATTTTTTTAAGAGATAGGGTCTTGCTCTGTCACCCAGGCTGGAGTGCAGTGGCATGATCATAACGCACAACAGACTCCTTCTACTGGGCTCAAAAGATCTCCTAAGTAGCTGAGACTATAGGTGTATACTACCACGCCCAGCTAATTTCTTAAAAAATGTTTTTGTAGAGACGAGTCCCACTATGTTGCCCAGGTTGGTCAACAAGGGTTTTCTTCCATACATTTTGTATTTCTATAAATTTTACTTACTATAAAGAGTGAGAAATATAGTATTTGCTCATATGATAGTTCCCGTGCACAAGGTTTTCTGTTGATGTGATGAACACTGACTGCTTTGTTTCCCAGATTAAATTGTATATTCCTTGAGAGCAGAGACTGGGATTTAGTGTCTAATGCTTTAAAGTCTTCAACTTCAACAAATTAACAAACTTCTGGGCCCAATTACCAGCAGAGCTTTATTCTCTCATTGTATGATTGAGACCTGAAGTAATTTTGAATTGTTTTTCTCTCTCTCTCTCTAGGTGTGCCTAAGTTAACAATATTTTCAGTTTATATTTAAACTCCTGATTTCTTTTGTCCTGAACTTTTCCATTCTGTTCTCTTTAATCTCCCAGTCCAAATATCCTAAAATCACCCACATCCTTCTTCAAAGTCTCTTTAACAACATTGCAGACTAACCTTGTTTATGTACAATGTATGAATTTGACATTACTGTGCATTTTAACAATGGGCTGATTCTTCTTATATTCAACAAATATTTGAGTACCTCATGTATATAGGTATATAAGGTCAGGATTTATTGAGACCGCAGAAGAGTCTGAGAGAAAAAAGAGAGAGAGAAAGAGAAGATCTAAGGAGTAGTTTTGTCCAAGTACAAACTACAAAGTAGTTTTGGAAGCCAAAACTTGTTTGTTAAAGGAAAAAAGAGAGATGAAGCATTAAATGCTGCAGAGAGGTTGACCAAAAGGACTAAAAACGGCACCAGTCTAGTTGTTTATTAGGAGTTTACTGACCCCAGTAAAAGCCATTATGTCAGAAGATTTTGGGCACACATTAGATTACTGTGAATTGAGGAGTGTGGGGAAGATGAATGATGAGTGTAGACCACCACTTTGACTATCATCTGGCTGTGAGGAAAAGAGAGAGGTGCGTGGCAGCTAGAAGGGGAGGTGGATGGAGAGGGGCTTACGGTGGGAAAGGACGTGCTTTTTTAATGCCACAGAGAAAAGTTTGATGTAAAAGGCCTCACTAAAGACCCAGAGTGGTGACTGATGGAACGATATCCTTCAGACAGTGGGAAAAGTTGGACTCCACAGCAAACATGGGGTGAAGCACCGTGTTAGAGAGAGGGCCGCTCCCCTTGCTTAGAGGCAACAGGGATGAAGACACAGAACCTAGCTGATGCTAGAGAACGAGATCACTCTGTGATACACTTGCATTTATTTCTTGGTTCGAATAACAGAGAAGAGAATAAGAAATTGCAATTCTAGTGCAACCCATTCTTCCTTCATACATAGCAATCCTTTTGTATGTAACCAGTGTTAGTAACTTCCATCTGCGCATGCATGGTTTCTCGATCTGATGTATGCTCTCTCACCAAAATTGATCACCACCCAAAACTCCCTACTGCATTGCATGTGGCCTTTGAGAATCATGACCATTGCTACACTCTTTGTTTTGACAGTCCAAAGCAGCATATGTGCTCTTCTACCAGAGACAAGACACTTTCAGTGGAACTGGCTTTTTTCCTCTTGACCGAGAAACTAAAGGTGCTTCAGCTGCCACTGGCATCCCCTTAGAAAGTGATGAAGACAGCAATGACAATGACAATGACATAGAAAATGAAAACTGTATGCACACTAACTAATGAAAGTCCTGGAAGCCATATAAGAGAGACTTTCCTGCTGGTGGTGTCTGGAAATGAAGAAGTGACCCACCACATTAAAACAGAAGTCTGAGATGGGGAGTTTCAGATAACCGAATGTAAATCCTTTATCAGATTTTAACTTGTGCAGTACTTGAAGTGAAACACAATGGAAACTTTAACAGAAATTGTCTCTTAATACATTTACAGTCTTGTATTTACAAGCTAAATATATATAGGAAATCACAAATAAATCCCTTTTAAGTTTGCTGCTGTTTTGATGAATTATGTTTTCTTTAAGTTTTTGGATGTGAGTTAATTGATGACAAATGTTAAATTTGTGGATGTTGGTCATTTATTTTGCTCTAATAATACTGCAAGAAAATTATGGCTGAACTTGGTTTTTTGATAATCTGGTTCATGTGCGTTAGGCTGCCATACCTACTTCTGATATCTGGCTGCAGTGTCCAGTGGCATAAATACTGCAGCAGTAATCTTGGAAATCCACATTTTCCAATCTCTCCCTGGTAATCAGTGTGGGCCTAGTAAAACCAAATCATGATACAAGAAACAATCTTGAAAAAGTTATTTCCTTTTTTAAGTCTCATTAAATGTTCAGAATGTCATATTCATTTTACTGCCACTGTGGAAACAGGTTCTAAATTTCATATTCCATCTAAAGCCATTTCAGTTACATGAAACATTATTTAGTGCTATCGGGATCTATTCTTCAGACATTCAGATTTTGTTACTTGCTTTAAAATACATATCTTTAATATGTTGGTCCAAAATTAAAATTTTTGCTGTCTGTTTTTCTCTACCCCATTTTTTTGTAATTTGGCGACTTTAGCTCTCCCACTTACTGTAACATAAGGATAGACTTAATAGTATTCTGTATCCATAATAATAATTGCATCAGATATAGATGAGAGATTTTTTTCATATTCTGGCCTTTAAAACATTAGTGGACAATTGGCTCTAAAGGTAGGTCTGTTAACTTTCTTTGTGTGTTCCTGAGGGAATTCACCGTAGCCTTACAGCTTTCTCAGAAGGTAACTTGTTATAGGAGAAACGGCATTTGCATGTTCCAGAGTCAGAACCTGTACATATATAAAGCATACACACCTTGAACTTGATTTTAGTTCACTACATTCAAGGATCCAGGATGCCAAAAATATGTGTGAACATTTGAAACATTTTTATTTGCTGCTTTTTCCCTTTGATCTAGTTGAAAGAATGTATTGTTGATTGGCATACAATACTGCCTTTAATAGAAAATCTTAATGCTGGGGCGCATTTCACATATCGACTACCTGAGAAATCGCTTTGTGTCCCACTGTTATTAAAGCAAAAAGTATAATGTTCTTCACTTGAACTAATCAAATACAATAGATTATAAATTGTGTATTGTAAATAAAAGTTCACTCTGTGAGTGCACATTTTGGTAAATTATTTATTTATGTTAGCATTTACAAGTAAAAAGAAAAAAATGCATTTGACCAGGATAAATAAGGTATGTTGATCATGGCTTTGCTTTATATCTTGATATTAAAGCTGGTTTTTCATCCTGGTATTTTAAAAGCTGCTTTGAGTTTTTTCTTTTTTTCTTTTTTCTTTTTTTTTAATGTAAGCTAACCTCCTGCATGACAGAGGTTAAAATTTTGTCTGCACTTGGGTTCACTTGAGTTTACATTTGAAATGTGCATGTTTATTTATACAGATTTCAATAAAGCTATTCAAGGCCTTATTTAGTCTTTCATTTCTTACTCTGAATCTTTTGATAAAAATTCCCTACTTTATGAGTAGATGTCTGTATGCTAGCTTTTTAGTTATCATAGTTAATACTAGGGAAGGAAAGCATGTCAGAGCAAAGTGAGCTTTGTTAAGGACATGTTTTAAGTTTTGGTTTTTTTAACTTTAATATTCATTAAGCGAATGTTTGTTCACAAGTCACTGTGCTAGAGTCTGGAAACACAGCAGTAAACAAATACACCCACCCTTACAGAGCTTACAATCTTTCTGCCACCTACCCACTAACAGACTATATTTCCATTTTTTTGAAGATTTAAGGAAAAGTCAAGTTAACTCTTTCTAAACTTAGATTGTGGTTTCCATCCTAATTCTCCATAGAACCCACTTCTTTTTTAATGCCTGCCTTTCACCAAAAGAAATGGTGTTTATAATTCCATTGAATCTGTCAGATTCAGATATCTTCAATTGCAAAAGTTACACTTTAAAAACAGTGCCAAAGGGTAACATATATTCTAATTTAAAGTAGATATTCTTAGGTAATACAGGGTAGCAGGAACCCTCCGGACTAGAATTCCTACTTCCAGCTTTGCCACCTGGTAATCACAGGACTTTGAGCTTCTTGCTTGGTTTCTTCACCTTGAAAATGATGATAGTAGCGAGCACTTAATAAGCACTTACTACAGACCAGGCATTATAGTAAAGTGTTTATATTTGCATTGTCGCATTTAATCCCACAAGAGGATTAAGCTAGGGATAGTCATCGTTCCCTCTTTTCATACAGAGAAACCAAGATAGAAAACGTTCAAGTAATATTCCCAAGTTCAAACAGTGGCTATGCGGTAGAGCTGGTGTTCTGTCCTCAGATACACACTACCTCTCTGTTGTAGTGTCTGCCTCACAAGAGTGTTAAGAGCTCAAATGAGATCAGGTGTTTTATGGGGAAGGGCTTTGTAACTGTGGTATATTCACTGATTTCTGAATTCTACAAAAAAGTCATCTTGATGTCTAATGACTTGGCTTCTAGACATATCTTTGGCCTCAGTGTTTGCGTACTGAATAAGAAAAATTCCAACTGGAATATTAACTGAGCTTTCCCTTTAAAAAATTAACTTTGGCTGTGCTCGGTGGCTCGGCCTGTAATCCCAGCACTTTGGGAGGCCAAGGCGAGTGGATTGCCTGAGCCCTCTGGTTCGAGACCAACCCAGGCAACTTGGCGAGACATCTTCTCTGCAATAAACCAAAAAAATTAACCAGGCGTGGTAGCGCGCACCTGTAGTTCCGGCTACTTGGAAGGCTGACGCAGAAGGATCGCCGGAGCCCAGTAGGTCGTCACTGGGGTTGCCGTGAGTATGCCATGGCATTCCAGCCTGGGCAATGGAGTGAGACTCCAACTAAAAAAAAAAAAAAAAATTTATTCCATTTATATACGTTGATGAGTTTTATAAAATTGCAAGTACAATATGACAGATTTCCTCTTTATCTTGTTCGTAGCTTAAGTGTATCCTTTCCATTTCCTCAGATGCAACCCCAAATTTCAGGACTTTTTTTCTATAATTTAGTTTTTATTAATCTCCATGAAAAAAGTGACAAAGTATGCTTTATTTAAATGTCTCGCTGTCCCTTATATGTGCTCTTCTAGTAGTCCTGTATCTATCCATGCTTTCCTGACAACTGGATATAAAACCTTACAAAACATTGATTTGGATGTGAAGAACATCAGTAAGTACCAAGTGGACACAGTGTAAGCACAGCACTTTTTTATTAACTAGCCTGAGCCCAGGAGGTTGAGACTGGTGAGCCGTGATTGTGTCATTACACTCCAGCCTGAGTGACAGAGTGAGACCCTGACACAAAAAACCCAGGAGACTGTAAGAGAAAGAGGGAGGGGTCTCTCAGTAGCACCAGAGGGGGTAGGAGTCTGCCACCCTAGAGTGGAGGGATATATTCTGTTGTCACGTGTAATATGAGTACTTGGTTACAGAAAAAGGCCCGTTTCTAGTTGTATGCCTTGTAAGTTCTCTGCAGACAATGCCTTTCATGACTGCCTGCTGCCATCTTCCCAATCTCTCTCCCCAGTGTGCTCCGGCCCCCTGTGCTTATGCAGTGCAGCGAGCACTTCCCACTAGTTCCATTTTCAGGGGGAAACGTCCAGAACCTGGTTTACTAGGGGAAGGAAGCAGATGTCCTCTAAAGCCTCAGAGATGAGAAAGAAAGGAAACTCATTTCTGGAGCCAAAGACTAAGAGTGAAAATCTCCGTTCAGATTTTTCACTTTCCAATAAAATAACATGTTTGTTCTTTGAATAACTTAATCTGAGGAATTTTGTAACGGCCTCTCTTGAAAAACCTATTGATGTTCCCAATTGTTTTCTTTGGGGGGGGCAGAGACACACTGTTACCCAGGCTGGAGTGTGCAGTGGCATGATCACGGCTCACCACAGCCTCGACCTCCTGTGCTAAAACAATCCGTCTGCCTCAGCTTCCCAAGTAGCAGGGACTATAGGCGTGCATCACCATGCCCAGCTAATTTTTTGTAAAAATTTTATTTTGTAGAGACGAGGTCTCGCTTTGTTACCAGGCTGGTCTTGAACTCCTGGGCTCCAGCGATCCTCCTGTCTCCAACTCCCAAAGTGCTGGGATTACAGGCATGAGCCACCATGTGCGGCCCCCAAATAATTCTTTCAAGGGCCACTGGGCCAGAGGATAGGGAAAGAAAGGGGGAAGGCTAGTGTATGTATATCCTTGCTAGTTTTCTTATACATTCAGTTGCAGATCTTTATTACATATTGTTTTATTATCAGATTCTAGTGAGAAATATATACAACATCTTTTTTAAAAGCATTCTAGGTTTGGGGACATTAAAATTATATGTGTATGTGCTTTATGGGTTTAATTCATATTTACTATATATTAAGCAAAGAATGTCCAAACAGCTTAGATAATAAAACATGCATTTAAAACTGAGTTAAGAATATGCAAATTTTCATAAGCTGCATAGAATAGGTTTTAAAATACCAGAACTAGGAGAATAAATGTAAATGGTTAAAAACTTAAATACTGATCAAGAATTATTTTCACTAACGATGGGGTAAAGAATTTTTACACAGATAATACAAAACAGACAGTTAAAAAATTATTTTTGGAAAATATATGCATCGAGAAACATGTTCACCCCACATCATACCACGGTCTAATTATTCCCCAGTTCTAGTTGTGGGAGCCTGAACCTTGGATAAACCATTCAAGGGAGCGTTAAATTTGGACTAGTGCCTCAAGAGACAGAAAACCCATCAAACAAGTTTTGGTTGTTTTGTTTTTATCCTAGAAATGAATAGCAAATGTGATTCTACAAAACAGCTAAAAATACAGCTGTCTCTTTGAAAATTGTTCTTTTAAACAGAAATCTGTAAAATAAGACTACACACTTTCAATATGCACAAAATTAGAGATTTTACATGTTTAAATTGTTTGATGATTTGCTTTGCTGTAGAAAATCACGGTTAACATTGGTGCTCATTTTGCTAAAATTATTCACTTATGCCAGGAACTTGTAGCTTGCTCTATATAGTTTGGTGAAACAACAACAAAAAAACAGTTTAATTTGCTGTGATTTTCAAGTTTGTTACTAGCTGGAGTTGAATCTACATACATAAAACAATAAATATGGAAACATCCTAACAGTCCCATAATGTGTATGTATTCTTACATTCTTCTCAGTAATGACAAATTCTTTTTTAAAATATTTTTTAAATGTGGGGTACAATTCAGGATTAGGTATACAAGTGGACATCGTACAGGTAAAGTTTGGGCCTCCCTTTGGTCCCTGCTTTGCCGTTTGAGATCAGGTACCTCTATTGATGTTGTGTCCCCCACCCCCTAACCTGGCAGTATCTCACTACTGCCAATCCCTTTCTTATGATTAACATTCAGGGTATGCTTATGAGTGAGAACAAGTGGTACTCAGTTTTTTGTGTCTGTGATAGATCACTGAGTATGATAGACTCTAAATCCGTCCAAGTTGCTGCGAAGTCTCTATGTTTGTCCTTCTTTATGGCTGCATAACATTCGTGTATATGTACCACATTTTTTTTAATCCAGTCCAGGTTTGAAGGGCAGCACAGTTGCTTCCATGTATTTGCAGTTGTGAATAGTGCTGCAATAAACATGCGTGTGCAGGTATCTTTTTGGTGGAATGACTTGCATTCCTCCAGGTATATTCCCAGTAGGGGGACTGCTGGGTCATATGGAAGATCAATTTCTAGTTCTTTTAGAAATCATCACGCTTTTTTCTGTAAAGGTTGAACTAGTTTGCATTCCCACCAGCAGTATAGAAGCATTCCCTTTTCTCCAAATCCTTGCCAGCATCTGTTTTTGTTTGTTTTATTAATGATGGTGGTATCTCAAAGTGGCTTTGATTTGCATTTCTCTGATGATGAGTGAGACTGGGCACTTTTTCATGTGTCTGTTGGCTGCTCGTGTATCTTCTTTCACAAGGTGAGTAATGACAAATTCTTAACATTTCCCAAGCTGTTGTTTCAAACCTTAAGTATCACTGCATTTCTAATTCTTATTTAAAATATTTCAACTTTTTTTTTAATGTTGGAGTCTCACTCTGTTGCCCAGGCTGGAGTGCAGTGGTACAATCATGGCCACCACAGCCTCGACCCTGCTGGGCTCAGGTGATCCTTCTGCCTCAGCCTTCCAAGTAGCTGGTGGTGTGTGCCACCATGCCTGGCTAATTTCTTAATTTATTGTAGAGAGGAGATCTCGCCATATTGTCCAGGCAGGTCTCGAACCCCTGGGCTCAGGCAGGCTTCTCACCTATGCCTTTCAAAGTGCTGGGATTACAGGTGTGAGCCACCACACCTGGCAAACTTTGTAACATCTCAAACACACATTTCTCACTAATTTTTTTAAGACAATATTTGCTTTTCTTCTAAACTCTAAAGGAATAGTCTGTGTTAACAGGCACAACCCCTCGTTCTTCCTCTGCTCACTGATTCTTAGTTATGCTAAGTTTTAAGTAATTTAGACGTGTTAAAGTGTTCTGCGTATGCCTAGCCTTGGTGCGTGCCTGCTCCCTTGGGACCTTGAGTCACTTGTGTAAGTAGTGAGAGCATTTGATTTTCTTGCCAGGGAGAACCATCTTTCCATTATATCAAGTGAACAATTTTTTAAATGTCTAATGAGTTTCTCCAAATGAATCTCATTCTATTTAACTCATTTCTCCAAGAAGACTAAGACCTCCAGCTCACCATTCAGTTCCTGAATGCCCTAATAGAAACACCAAGGATTATCTCTTTTCTAATCACACTGTTATGAATTATTTTATTTATTTATTTATTTATTTTGAATCGGAGCCTCACTCAGTTTGCTGGGCTTCAGCGATCCTTCTGCCTCAGCCTTCCAAGTAGCTGGAACTACAAGTTGTGCACTACCACGCCCAGCTAATTTTTTTATATATTGTAGAGACGAGATCTCACCAAATTGCTCAGACTGATCACAAACCCCTGGACTCAGGCAGTCCTCTTGCCTCAGCCTCCCAAAGTGCTGGTATTACAGGCTCGTTTCACGGTGCCCAGTCATGAATTACTTTAGAATCACCTTCATTTAAGAAAATTATAAAAATAGAAAAATTACTTAGAGTTTTTTTTTTTAATTTGAGAAAGAATTCCTGTAGGACTTGCTTAAATATCAAGTGACCCTGGTAAAGCAATTCAGTTTATAAAACTCAGAATTATATTCATTTTAGAGCCATGTGACTGCTGTATGAGTTGAAGTGATACTGCAGGCAGTAAGCATCACTAATCACAGATATTTGGGTGATGTATATCTGCAGTGAGATATGGGGTGAAACATTCTACATTTAGAAGCATTTCACCACCGCTAGCTCCAAACAAGTCAATAACCTCTGAACTGCAGTTTCATGACCATGAACTGCCGATCTATCGTGAAGACTTAGCCTATGGATGTGGTGGAATATAGGCTGCCAGCTGTGGCCAAGTCAGGCAGAATTTCCTGTCCTGGGCGTCAGAGGTCTCTACCGTCATTCACAAAAGACTTTTTCAGTAGAAGGTTCAGATTTTGCTTTTGAAGCTGTTGTTAAAGCATATGTTTATATTTTTAACTATAAATTTCTCTTTTATCTTTTTAGGAATGAATAGCCATAGGATGAGTTGAATTAATATGTGTGGTTTGTTGGGGAGTTTTGTTTTTTTGTTTTATCCTAGCCCCTGTAAAAAGCCTTGGAACAGAAATCTTCATGTTACTGTCATGGTAAGCTTGAAAATTCATGTTTCGTCAGGGATGAGAGAATCCAGTAAGCTACTAACAAGTAGGATTTTTAAAGCCACGTGCACAACCACAACTTGTACATTAAGAACCTTTGCCTTCAGCAGACATCAACGATGTCGTCTTTTTTCCGCTAGTTTCATTCATCATGATGTAAAGTCACTTAAGTTAAAGGGAATCCAAACTCCAGAGGTGATAGCTTTTATTGTGTTGGGATATGTCTCAGTCTGCTCAGGCTTCCATAACAGCGTACCACCGACTGGGCAGCTTAAACAATAGGAATTTTTTTCTCTCAGCTCTGGAGGCTGGAAATCCGAGATGAGAGTGCCGGTGGTTTCTGGGGAGGGCTCTCTTCCTGGCTTACAAATAGCTGCCTTCTCATTGTACTCTCACGAAGCAGGAGAGAGTGGGTCATGGGGGAGCACAATCTCTCAAGTGTCTCCTTTTTATAAGGGCACTAATCTCATGATGACCTTATCTAAACCTACTTTTCTCCCAAAGATTCCATCTCCAAATACTATCACATTGGAGTTAGGCCCCCAAATGAATTTGAGGGTGATAGTTTAGTTTATAGCAGACATATTTAGTAACAATTATGGGTACAGGCATGCCTTGGATATGGATTCAGTTCCAGACCACCTCAAGAAAGTGAATATCACAGTAAAGCAAGTCACACGATTTTTTTTTTTTTGGCTTCCCAGTGCATATAAAAGGCAATGTTTATACTATTGTCTATTAAGTGTGCAACATGTCTAAAAACACGATGTACGTACCTTAACTTTAAAATAATTTACTGCCAAGAATGCTAATGATCATATGAGCCTTCAGCAAGCAGTAATGTTTTTGCTGCTGGAGGGTCTTGCCTCGATGTTGATGATGCTGACTGATCAGGGTGGTGGCTGCTGAGGGTTGGGGTGGATATGGTAATTTCTTAAGACAACAGTGAAGTCTGCTGCATCAATTGACTCTTTTATAAAAGATTTCTCTGTAGCATGCAATGCGGTATGATAACTTTCTACCCACAGTGGAACTCTCAAAATTAGAGTCAGCCCTCTCAAATCCTGCCACTTTTTCAATCAATTACATTTATGGAATATTCTGAATGCTTTGTTGTCTTTTCACATCTTCATCAGGAGAAGATTCTATCTCAAGAAATTACCTTCTTTGTCCATCCATAAAAGCAACTTCTCACCTGTTCTAGTTTTATTGTGAGACTGCACAAGTCAGTTACATCTTCAGGCTCCACTTCTTTTTTTTTTTTGAATTGGAGTCTCTCTCTTGTCACCCAGGCTGGAGTGCAGTGGCACATTCACGGCCACCACAGCCTCGACCTGCTGGGCTTCAGCGATCCTTCTGCCTCAGCCTCCCAAGTAGCTGGAACTACAGACTCACGACACCACGCCTGGCTAGTTTTTGTGATTTATTATAGAGACAAGTCTCACCAAGTTTCCCAGGCTGATCTCGAACCCCCAGACTCAGGCAATACTCTCCAGGCTCCACTTCTAATTCAAGTTCACTTGCTATTTTCACATCTGTATTTACTTTCTCCACTGAAGTCTTGAGCTTCTCAAGTCATTCATGAGGGCTAGAATCAGCTTCTTTAAAATTCCTGTTAATGTTGCTATTTTGACCTCCTTCCATGTATCACAAATGATCCGAATGACATCTAGAATGGTGAATCCTCTCCAAAAGGTGTTCAGTTTATTTTACCCAGATCCATCAGAAATCACTGTGTATAACAGCTATGGCCTAACAAAATGTATTTCCTAAACAGTAAGACATGGAAGCCTTAATTACTCCTTGGTACACGTGCTGCAGAATGGATATTGTGTTAGCAGACAGGAAAACAACTGATACATCTCCATTGAAGCCCTTGGGTAAACAACAGTTACATTTGTCAATGAGCAGTAGTATTCCGAAGGGAATCTTTTCTGAGCGCAACAGCTTAAAATACTCAGTAAATCAAGTTGTTCGCAGATGTAGTGTCATCCAGGCTTTGTTATTCCATTTAAAGGACACAGGCAGAGTAGATTTAGCATCACTCTTAAAACCCCAGAAATTTTGGAGTGATAAATGACAACAGCCACAACTTAAAGCCCCCAGTCATGTTAGACCCTAACAAGAAAGTCAGCCTCTTTGAAGATCTGAAGACAGGCATTGACTTCTATCTCTGCAAGTCCTAGATGGCGTCTTCTTCCAAATAAAGGCTGTTTTGCCTACATCGAAAGCCTGTTGTTTAGAGAATCCACCGTCATCAATTCTCTTAGCTGGATCTTCTGGATAACTTATGCCAGCTTCCATATCCGCACTTGCTGTTTTACCTAGTACTTTTATGTCACGGAGACGGTCTCTTTCCTTAAACCTCATGAGCCAGACTCGGCCAGCTTCAGACTTTCTTCAGCTTCCTCACCTCTCTCAGCCTCCCTAGAATGAAAAGTTATGACCTTGCTCTGGCTTTGGCTTAAGGGAATGGTGTGGCTGATTTGATCTTCTATCCAGACCACTCAAACTTTCTCCAAATGAGCAAGTGGGCAGCTGTTTCACTTTTTTATCATTTGTGTGTTCACTGGAGTTGCACTTCTAATTTCCTTCAAGAACTTTTCCTTTGCACTCACAACTTGGCTGACTGGCAGAAAAGACCTAGATTTCAGCCTGTCTTGGCTTTCAGCATGCCTTCCTCACTAAGCTTAATCATTCCTCACTTTTGATTTAAAGTGAGAGACAGTGACTCTTCACTTGAACATTTAGAGGGTATGTTGTAGAGTTAAGTGGCCTAATGTCAACATTTTTCCCTACTCTCAGGGAATAGGGAGGCCCAAGGAGAAGGAGAGAGATAGGGAACAGCCGGTCAGCGCAGCAGTTGCAACCCACATATTTATCAATTAAGTTTACTGTCATGTGGGCAAGTCAAGTGGACACGTAAAATTAACAATCACACCTTCGTGTAGAAAAGAGTAATTTGGACCATAGCCTCAGGAGCTCAACCGCTTGTGTTCCGGGCTTACCGCTGTCCTGCAAGTCACTCCACCTCTCTAAATCTCACTTCCCTAATTTACAAACTATGGCAGCTGCAGAATGTCCATGTAGGAAGGCTTTGGGTCAGCAGTCTGATTAGAGGGAACAATGAAATGTTATTAAAACCGCACCTCTGCTTAGCAAGCACATAACATTTCTCAGAAGGTAGGTTACTTGTGGTGGAGGGCTATTAATATTTATTAATATTCACCCAGGTCATACACTCCTGCCGAATATTAGCTATCTTTCAGAATAATTGCAAAGTTTAAATTGTGTCTTGATCATTATGAAGAATGTAGCAAGTATTATTTCCAATAAAGAAACACCCAAACATGGGAAGATTGTTCTTTATTTGTAAATGAGAGCAATGATCAGTGTTCAATATCATTCACACTCAAGTTTTATTTATTTTGTTTTTTATTTTTTGAGAGCGGGTTTTATTGAGAGGACAGAAAAGCTCCCACAGTGGGAGGGGACCCGAAGGCGTTGCCCCACACTCATTTTGATAAGCTTTCTTTATCAAGAGAACAAAGAATAAGGTTTAATTAATCCACCTAGGTTGCCTGTTAACCTGGTACTTGAGGGAAAAAATTGAGAATAGACCCTCATCCAGTTCCTCACCCTCCCTCAAACATGTTGTCCAACCTGACAAGTTGGTTTTCCCACCTACTAGTCTACATGCATGGTTGCCTTATCTCCTACGTGACAAACTCCTCTCCTCCTTCAAAACATATCCCAAAATACACCTGGCCTTCTGACACATCATTTGCCACCTTGGCTATAAGTTACATGTCTCCTTTCCCCCCTACTAGACTGAACTAGCCAATGGAAGAATCTTGTACTTAAGATGTTAAGGTGGTGTATGTAGGGCATAGTATGTGTTCCTAAATGTAATAATTATTAAATGCAGACATTCTCTCAACATCTGAACTATCATTGTATTTTTTTTTTTTTTTTTTTGAGTTGGAGTCTCACTCTGTCGCCCAGACTGGAGTACAGTGGCTGCTCCCGGCCACCACAGCCTCGACCTGCTGGGCTCCGGTGATCCTTCCACCTCAGCCTTCCAAGTAGCTGGAACTATAGGTGCGCGCTACCACGCCCAGCTACTTTTTTGACTAATTGTAGAGATGAGGTCTCACCAAGTTGCCCAGGCGAGTCTTGAACCTGCAGGCTCAGGAAATCCACTCACCTCAGCCTCCCAAAGCGTGGGATTACAGGCTGAGCCACCGAGCCTGGCTTAACATTGTATTTATTGTGATTTTTATTCCAAACATATTGCTAAGTACATATTTTTAAAGCTTTAAAAGTAAATTTGCCTTATGAATAAACATCAAAAACAGATATACATTTTAGATACTAGTTATTTAAATATCATTTATGAATTTGGAATATTCAAAATTAAATGTAGAGAATTTACATTTCACATATATATCTAAGGAAACTTTTTATTATAAAACAGTCTTTCAGGGAGGAGGAGACTTCTGCTGTCTCTTGTTCCGGTTGGAGAGCGTCCTGAACTCTCTTTTGTTCAGAGGACTCTCACAGCTTGAGACTTCTGGTATTTCCGTAGAAATAATAGACACTGTATCTTTGCTACCCAAGGCCAAGAATACCAGTTTGAGTTAGGGATATCCCAGATATTTGTCTGTTTAATATAATTATCCAAAGATCAGGAATTTACTCTTGATTTGGGTTGTCTCCTCAAATATCTAGATAACACCTTTGAAGGCTCTTGGATGAGGGAAGAAAATTGTCATTTGACGTTCCTTCTAACTTACAAATTCACAAATCCTGGTTCTCTTCCCTGTCAAATTCAGCTACAAAAGACACTGTTGGTACCTACTCAACAGTCATCCTCCCTTTCTGGTGAACATAGCAAGGTATTCACTCCTTTCCAGGTGACCAGGGATATAAATTGATTATTTGAAGTCGGCTTTAAACAAAGGGTACCTGGTCCTAAACAGGGAAGTGAGGGCCAGTTGGAGGTCCAAACTTCACCAGCACACAGCCTGCCTGTGTAGCTAATCCTGACTTGTGCCTCCCATGTCTATAATTTTTAAAAAATTTTAAAAATCGCCAGGCTCGGTGGCTCAGCCTGTAATCACGCACTTTGGGAGGCTGAGGTGAGTGGATTGCCGGAGCCCGCGGGTTCGAGACCCGCCTGGGCAGCTTGGCGAGCCCTCATCTCTACAATAAATCAAAAAAATTAGCCAGGCATGGTAGTGCGTGCCTGTAGCTCCAGCTACTTGGAAGGCTGAGGCAGAAGGATCGCCGGAGCCCAGCAGGTCGAGGCTGCGGTGGCTGGGAGCGGCCACTGCACTCCAGTCTGGGCGACAGTGAGACTCCAACTCAAAAAAAATTTTTTTTTAATATATTCAATCTGAGGTTCTAACAATCCTGCATCTACAACACTGCTCACATCTATTTTGATATTTGTATTCATATAACTCATTTTATATTAATAAATCCATCTAAGTATAATAAAACAATATTCACTTTGAAAAATGAAATATAAATAAAAAGTAGTTCTATTCCTCTTGTTTGTTTGATTTAGGATTGGGCCCAAGACCCAATACAGGTCAATGAGTCCAGAAAGGAGGTCTGATGGTGTGCTTGTGGGAAATTTTTCATTATTTTTTTAATGACAATTGGGGAAAACAATAGTTCTTCTTTAGCAAAGTTTGTCTACATGTAATTACTGGAATTGCAGAATGGCATATTGGGACTCAGTAGGGTGTAGACGTGTGTTACCCTTGGAGTACCTCCTTTTACTTTAGTCTTTGTGCCTGCTAAACAAAGTTGTATTCCTCTGAGGTGGAAAGTGGTCTTCATTCGACTTCCTTCCAGCCCTAAAGCCCACAGCTTTAACTTGTGATACTTAAACATCAAAACAACAAAACTCAAAACTTTTCGCTCTATCACATGATTCTTGCAACTGAAATCCTAGGCTTTGGGACTGTTGGTTTTTGGGGGGTTTTTTGTTTTGTTTTGTTTTGTTTTGTTTTGTTTTTTGAGTTGGAGTCTCACTCTGTCGCCAAGACTGGAGTGCAGTGGCTGCTCCCAGTCACTGCAGCCTCAACCTGCTGGGCTCCGGCGATCCTTCCGCCTCAGTCTTCCAAGTAGCCGGAATTACAGGCATGTGCTACCATACCCAGCTGATTTTTTGATTTATTGTAGAGATGAGGTCTCGCTGCCCAGGTGGGTCTCAAACCCATGGGCTCAGGCAATCCACTCACCTCAGCCTCCCAAAGGCGCGGAATTACAGGCTGAGCCACCGAGCCCGGCGGGACTGTTGCTTTAATGATACAGTTTACAATACAAATGAATTAATAGTGTAGGTGTAGCTATTACATTTAGAATAAATGATGGCTCTTCACAATACAAATAATATAATAGACATATAAATCCACAGTTACATGTGTTTTGTCAGTCAGACATTGTCTGATCCTGACCTCATCATTTACAGCATCGCTTACCACTTCTTTAAGCCTTGTATCATCCCTGTCTCATACTTTGTCTCAATTTTTCTCATCCTCAGCCACACTACAAGGGAAGTGGTGTACCATGGGATATAGCATACCGATGAGGTGAGATAGGTTTTAATTAGTTCTTGTTAATTGAACAAAAAATACCTGAAAGTTAAAAAAATTAAGAGGAGACAAACAAAACAAAACTTAGTATCAAAATCCCTGTGGCAAAATGTCCACATCAGACTTCTGGCTTCTGAAAAGGGCTGAGTTGCTTGTATTAGACAAAATCTTACAAGTAACATTAAGAAACTCTAGTTATAAGATAAATAACTGTTTGAAGGCCCTAAAGCGTAACCAGGCTCACAGTCCATGCTGTTCACAGGGCTTATGTGGAAGATGCCAGTTTAAATATACTGAGGCATCTCAGAGGTCATAGTTTTGGGAAGCCAGAGTGGCTAATAACTCAGGGATGAAATCCTAAAACTGATGAAGCCATTGTGTGTAGCCACAGAATCTACCTACAAACTCTCCTCAAATTCTTGGCTGACTCCTGAACTATGTATGCACAGAGCAGGAACCCAAGGGAAAATAACAACCAGAGGGCTTAAAGAGATTTCAGCAGCTACAAAAGCTAAGGAGACAGAGTCTAGGGCTCAAGTCCTACCAAAATAGAACTCTGTAAACAACTCAGACTTTATATTGAAACCTCAAAAGGACTAATAAAGTCTATAAACCAGGACAGAAGGATAAATACTAGGTCTATGTTTAAAAAAAAAATCGAGGGAACCTGCCAGTAACTAAACTGCCTACTACAAAGAAACTCAACACTATTCAAAAGAAAATGACATATATCATTCACAGCTACAAGAAATATAAGGAAACAGGTTACTGTGGCCCATGGTCAGTGGCAACAGACCCAATGATGACTCAGATGTTGGAATTGGCAAACAAGCACTTTAAAGTAACAACAATAAGTACATTAAAGAATCTATAGGAAAAGACAGATATAATGAGTAAAATAGAAATCTCAATCCTTCTATTCTTAAGTCCCATGAGTCAGGTTCTATCACCTACAACCAAAGGTTCACTGACTAATATGCTTACTCAAAGCATTTCTCTGAATCTAACAAGTCTTTATTTTTATCTACATAAACTATAAAAGTCTTTCAGATCTTCCTACTTCTATTCTGCCAGCTATCATGCATTCTCTTTTTTTTCACCTCTTGCCTTATGTTGTTCTCTTAACTTGCCACTTTTCTGCCATCCTATCTATCACTTAAATTTTTAACTATACAATACTTCATAACTACATTTCAAACATTTCTTTCTAAAGCATTTCCAAAAATGCTTAAATTAACTTGGTTTCTCCTTTATTTGAGCTGCAGAACAATTCTCTGACTAGAATTTAAAATATATGCATATGGTCTAATAAGATATAAATTTTAAATGGCCCCAAAGATCAACATTATAAATATTCTCACAACACAGAGATAGTAAAGCAAAGACACATTAAGTTATTTGAGCAGTGTCTAGTTTAGACCTGGGTTTGACACCAAGATCCACACTCTTTCCTTCTCTGCCTCTCAGATACAACTAATTGTACTGCCCCATTATAGGTGGTCTCTTGACATATGCATTGTGTCTCATTCAACTTGTCTCATAATGTGCAGGTACTATGCTTGAGTATTGTGTCTCACCCAACTTGTAGTCTCATATGGCATGAGTATTATGCTTTGTATAAGTGTCCAATAAGTATTTGATTAATTGGAAAAATAGAAAATTACAGGAAATATATGAAAACTATATTTTGAAAAAATCCAAATGGAAATGCTGAAACTAAAGAATACAATATCTGAAATAAAAAATGAATTGGATAGGATTAATAGCAGAACAGATGAACTTAAAAATTATATCAAAATTTATCCAAAATAAAGCACAGTTTTTCTTAATAAACTTCAAAAACCTAGAAGGCAGAATGAAACAGAAGAATAAAGAGAAAGAAGCAGAAATAAAATATTTAAAGAAATGTGATTGAATTTTTTCCAAATTTGATCAGAAGTATCAACTCATCCAATTGCCAGCATGCCCCGAGCAGGACAAATAAAAAGAAAACCACATATATATACCCAATAGTTAAACTACTAAAAACTCACAATAAAGAGAAAAATCCTAAAAGCAGCCATAGTGGAGTAATAAATCACCCAAGATATTGTAACCCATGGTCAGTGGAAACTAGGAATCCACGTGACAGCTGACATTTCATTAGAAACAATGGAGGCAAGAAGACTATGAAATGGCCTCTCTGAGGTACTAAAAGGGGGTGGGACTGTCAAATTTAGGCTTCTAAACACAAAATCTTTCAAAATTGAGGGGAAAAAATCAACATATTTTCAGATAAATAAAAACTGAATCCACCCACCAACAACCATACTGCAGGAATGCTAAGAAAAATTCTGGAAAGATTTCTAAATAAAAATTTATATATGCAGAATGGAATGAAAACTCTGGAAATAAAAAATATGTGGGCAAATATAAAACCACTTAAAGAAAAATTTTGCATTTTTCCATAGTGAATAAACACATTCTCCAACAACAAAAAAAATCAACTGATAATAAAATGAAGTTATAAAAATAATCAACAGATTGTTAAAAATGAATGACGGCTGGACTCAGTGGCTCAGCCTATAATCCCAGCACTTTGGGAAGCCGAGGTGAGTGGATTGCCTGCGCCCACAGGTTCAAGATCAGCCCAGACAATTTGGCGAAACCTCATCTCTACAATAAAAATTTTAAAAATTAGCCAGACATGGTAGATCATGCCTATATTTCCAGCTACTTGGAAGACTGAGGCAGAAGGATTGCCTGAGCCCAGCAGGTCAACACTGGGGTGGCCATGAGTGTGCCACTGCTCTCCAGCCTGGGCGACAGAGTGAGACTCTGACTCAAAAAATAAAAAATAAAAATGAATGACAATGTACTGTGGGGCTTGTAACATATGTAGGTGTAAAAATATGTGACAACATAGACAAAGGATGAGGGGGTGTAAATGGAAATATACTGCTATGAAGTTCCTGCATTATATGTGAAACAGCATAATACTAACACAAAAGAGTGTATATTATAAACCTTAGAGCAACTCAGAAAAGAAGAAAGGCCCCCAAAAGCTACAGCCAAAACCAATAAAAGAAATAGAATGGAGTAATAAACAATACTATTTTCATCCTCTCCCTCCAAAAAAAGTGAATGAAAAAGGAGGAGAAAAGGAAAAAAGAATAGAAAGAACATTTCCACCAACAGTTTACAAGGGTTCCAAGTTTTCCACATCCTCACCAATACTTGTTATCTTTTCATGTTTTTAAAATAGTAGCCATCTTAATAGGTGAGAGGTGATGTCTCACTGTAGTTTTGATAAAGATTCCACAAAAAACTTGTAATAAACAAATTTAGTAAAGTTATAAGATGCTAAGTCAGCATGACCCCACTTGTCTACTTTTGCATTTGTTGCCTGTGCTTTTGGTGTTATATCTAAAAAATCATTGCTAAGACCACTGTCATGACACTTTTCCCTCTGTTTTCCCCTAGGATCTTACAATTTTAGGTCATATATTTAAGTCTTTAACCCATTTTGAGTTGAATGTGAATGCCAGTCATGTTTCCTCTACTCTTTCTGAATGATTTCCCCCGACTCACGTAATTTGCACTGACAGTACCCCGATGAATAATCAAGGGTGTCCTCAGCAGATCTGCCCCTTCTGAAAGTTTCTTTTCTAGTACTCTGTCCTGCAAATTCCAACTGCTTTGTCTCCTTGGACCCTCAGCCCCAGCTCCTCAACCAGTTCACCAGACTCCACCCAGGTTCTCCCTCTCTGCCTAGAAACTCTCAAAGGAGTGAGCTAGGGGAATCATAAAGTTCACCTTGTTTGTCGCCCATCTCTCAGTGATGACTTGTTTGTTATGTCCTGTGTCTTAAGAAATGTCATTTCATATATTTTGAGGGAGAAGAAGAGGTGATAACATATGTGGGTATAATGTACTAGGCTTCACCATACAATAAGTATGAACATATACAAGTATATAAATATATATATATATAGAGAGAGAGAGAGAGAGACTCAAACCAACTCTATCCTAACTTTATGTCCTCTGCTTTGAAATGAAATTAGCCTGCTTCCCCCAGACTACAACTGAAACACTTAGGCAACACTGTACACGCAAAAAAATCATATACAGACCAAGAATGAAGGAAGACATCTGAAACTGAGGTGACTTGCTAAACTCTTCCCATAGTGAATGGCAGTAGCAAACCCATCTAATAAAACCCTCCCTTAGGGGGAAGTAAAATGCTAAGTTAACAAAGGGTGTCATTAGGACCAGGGATGTTATAACTACTATACCAAGAAAGTCTTCAGGTTCTTCATGAGGCCAATACCTGTGGCTCTGCATCCAAGTCTCTCTCACTGAAAATGATTTCTACGACTCTCTTCCTCAAGACTCCAAAGCAACGAAGAGCACATTGTAAGACTGAAGGTCTATTTTGGGTGATCAAGTCAATATTGATGGGTTATTTGAGAGAACAGATACCTTCTAGAGCCGATTTGGGCATCCTAATAGTTTATGAAGGGGGTTCCAAAAAACCCAAAATTTATTTATAAAAATGGCATATTTATTCTTACATGTTTAAACTTCAGTCACTTTCAAAGTACTCTCCGTCTGATGCAATACACCTATCGAGACGCTTTCTCCACTGCTCAAAAGTTTTCGAACTCATCAATCTTGATGCCTTTTAGTGCTTCTGCCATTCTTTGTTTCACCTCTTCCACGTTGGCAAAATGTTTCCCTTTGAGGACTTTTCACACCGGAAAAAAACAAAAAAAAAGTCCCTGCGGTGAGATCAGGTGAACAGGGAGGGTGGGGCACAGGGGTCATGCTACTTTGGGCACTCAGTGCAGTGTGGGCAGGGGCGCTCGTAACACCCATCATGAAATGGGCAAACGTGTTGAATCTCCAAAAAAATTCACTGAAGCTGAACACAGCCTCTCACAACAATGCTAGCTGGTCCACGGATGTTGATGGGCTCCTAGAACACTCACCTAGTGGAGGATGCCTGTACTACAATGGGCCCGTCCTCCAAAACAGAATTCCAGTTTTTTGGCGGGGGTCCTCCCTCATATATATTCCAAAAGGTCCCAAACTATGCGTTGAGTTTCACTAAATATAAAGGTTTTTAAGTATTTTCTATATGAGTAAAGAACATCACTATTCAACTAACATTTTCTCTTGTTAAAGATGACATCGCCACAGACTGACTTACATTTTAAAAAAAGAACCCTTGAAACACTTGTAAATAGTATTTGAAGGGACCTCTAGTGTAGCAATCAATCTCTTTTGTTTGCTGAGTTAGTGATAATTATAATCATTGAACATAAGATGTGTCACTGTGTAGCTGTCAAGTTGAAACATAAAGCATATTTGTGCTTTCAATGTCATTTCTCTTTTATTTTTCAAGTCGGGGTCTCACTCTGTTGCCCAGGCTGGAGTCCAGTGGCATGATCATGGCTCACAACAGCCATGACCTCCTGGGCTGAAGAGAGTCTCCTGACTCAGTCACCCGAGTAGCTGGGACTACATGTGTGTACCACACCCATCTAATTTTTCTTTTTTTGGTAGAGATGATGTCTTGCTATGTTGATAGACTGGCCTTGAACTCCTGGGCTCAAGCAATCCTTCTTCCTCGAACTCCCAAAGTGCTGGGATTACAGGCATGAGCCACTGTGCCCAGCCAGCCATTCTCTTTTTAACAACTTTTTTTTTCCTCAATAATTTGAAGTTTGAGTAACTTTTATATAACTTTTATCTGTGCTTTTAAGTTGGAATGAGCATTGCAGGAGAGTCACTGGATGAATACAGTAGATCTGCTTGGAGTATCCATTTTGCTCAATGGTGAGTCTTTTAAAACATTTCACAGCAAAACAAACAGATCTGATAAAAGTCAAATTCAAGACTTAACAGACTTGGAAGCTAGAACAGAAAGCCAGCTTTCCAAGGCTGCTGGGGGTCCTGCAAGTTCCCTGCCACCATGCATGCTTTGCCTCCTTGGCTGTAAGCTGCCCTCTGGTGGTGGAGTGTGAGGAGCCCTGGATTGACAATGCTGCTTCTCTGCTGTGGTGACATGGTCTCTGATGGAATTATGATTCCAGACTTTTTCTGTTCTCCAAGGCCATGCTCCCTTCTCTTCTTTCTGGGTTTTATTCTAACCTGAAGGGTGGTCAGAACACCTGCCCAACGTCCCAGAGCAAGATGGCCAGCTACAGAGAGTGACAACATGGGAAGGGTGGACTCCTGGGCATGGCCCAGGTACAGGAGCAGCTCTTCCCTGTCCTGGAGAATTTTCCTAGGTCCACAGTCTTCCCCAGTGTCTCAGGACTAGACTGAGGCCAGACAACACATGGACAACCACTGGGCAAGTTCACCTAAGAAAATTTACACATGGTAAAATTGGAACCTAGCTGTTCCTACTCTTCTGTTTTCGAGGAATTAGCATTTTCTTCTAAAAACAAAACAAAAAACTATCCTCTAGGCTGGTGCAGTGGCTTCCCCCTTTAATCCTGGTGCTTTGGGAGGCCAAGGCAGGAGAATCACTTGAGGCCAGGAGTTTGAGACCAGCCTGGTCAACATAGAGAGACCCAGTCTCTACAAAAAGCAAAAAAATTAGCCAGTTGTGGCAATGTGTGTCTGTAGTCCCAGCTACTCAGGAGGGTGAGGCAGGAGGATCACTTGAGCCCAGGAGCTAGAGGCTGCAGTGAGTGATGATAATGCCACTGCATTGAGCCCGGGCAACATTCTAATTCAAGCTGGCTGACTAAAGACATCAGACACATTCCCTCTCTAGAAAGAAGAATCAGACTGACCACTAGATGATGGTTCCTCAAATAGAACATCCAGGTGGGAACACTGGAGTCCAACACAGAAACCCCGAATCACAGAAGGAGGAGGAAGTAAGTGGCCAGTAGGTGGAAACTGGTCAGAGTTGGAGGGGCTGGGGGCTGGAGAAAGGGGGAGTGAGGGCTGGGGTGGCTGCACCCCCGCTGTGGACCACTGCCATCCGAACTGGGAATGGGGAGAGTGACTTCTCTACAGAGCCACAGGAGCCCCTACACTAGTGTGGACGCCAGCCTGGAGACACGGTGAGGGCATCACCAGACAGGAACTCGTGTTGGGTGACTCACCACCCAGGCCTAAGCAGCTACAGGGACCACAGTGGGAGCACAGCATCAGGACTGCATCTTGCCCTGGGACCCACAGCCCCACGTGTCCAGTCCTGGAGCTCCTACTGAGGCCCCAGCATTCACAGGGGGCCACACAGCACCAGTTGGACCCAAAGGTGCTGCAGGGACCCTTGTCATCTAGCCCACAGGACGTCCTGCTCCACAGGAAAGGGCAGTGCAGTGTCCACAAAGAGCCCCTAGGACAAGGGAAGAGCCAAGAACCTCCTTGCTGGGGCTATGGAAAGTGACTCTGCCCCCAGCAGGGTCACAAGTTCTGCTGGCTTTGCAAGAAAAGAGTGGAATCTCCTCCCACAGGCTGAGAGGCATGGGCTGGGGCTGAGTGGGGCCCTTCCCCATCTACACGCCCAAGGCTGGGGGCTGCCTGTCTGGGCTGTGGGTAGCAACCATGACTCCACTAGTGCTATGTCCTCTGTGCTTCGCCCTCTAAGCAAAAAGCAGGGTCCCTCCCTGTCCCCATGGTTCAGAAAACCAGGGAGCCTATGAGCTGGTGTCTGGAGCTGTGAGCAGTGACAGCACAACCATCACTGCTAGCACCTATGCACACAGCTCAGAACCGAGGGTGGTTCCACCATTGCCACTGCCATTACACACTCCATGCTGGCTGCCCAGGGACCTGAGAACTCACGTACCCACCAGGTCCACTGCTGCCACTGCTGACAGCCAAGAAAGCCATTCAGAGGCCCAAGAACTGTACTGCTTGGTCCCGCTAACACCAGTGCCAGTGCTCATCACCCTCAAGCCAAACATTAGGTACACTTGGCCCACTGCCACCACCACTGATGCCCCAAGACTGGTCCACTTGGTATCCCCATCCCCATCCTCATCACAACTTCACATAGCCTTCACTATAACCACACCCTAAACCATTGAGGAGGCCACAGAGATCACTATACTGTTTATAGCTGAAGAACTCATATGGAGACTACATTACTCCAGCACCCAGAATCACAGCCAAAGGGCCCTACCCAACCAATACCACTGATACATCTTCAGGAAAAAATCTTCCCCTATGAAAACAAATTCAAAAAACTAGAAGTAGCTACTATACCAGATGAGCAAGTATCAACATAAGGATACAGGAAGCATAAAAAAGCAAAGAAACATGGCATTTCCAAAGGAACAAAGTAATTCCCTAGCAACAAATCCCAATCAAAAAGAAATTCATAAAATACCAGAAAAAGAACTCAAAATTACGAGAAGCTCAGTGAGATATAAGAGAAGTCCAAAAAAACAATGCAAAGAAATTAGAAAAACAATTCAGGAAATGGATAAGAAATTTACCAAAGGGATAGATATAAAGAAAGAACCAAGCAAAAATTCTGGAAGTGAAGAACTCATTGAATAAGACAGAAAATACACTCGACAGCTTCAACAATAGATTAGACCAAGCAGAAGAGAGAATCTCAGAACTTTTGAAGACAGGTCTTTTAAGATAACCCAGTCAGACAATGTTCCAGTCGGAAAGTGATCTATGTGAAAAGATCAGTACAATTCTTCTGCAACAAATTTTCCCCTCTATCTCTGCTCTCTCTTCTTCACATCTCTTGGAGAGGCAGCACACGGTTGATTAAAAGTGTGAACTATGGAGAGAAATTTCCTGAGTTCAAATCCCAGCCCCACCACTTACTAGCAATTAGCATTGGAGAATTTAACTTTTTTTTTTTAAGGGAGACAGGGTCTTACGCTGTCATTCAGGCTGGAGTGCAATGGCATGATCATAGCTCACTGCAGCATCAAACCCCTGGGCTCAATCCTTTTGTGTCAAGCTCCTGAGTAGCTGGAACCACAGGCACCACCATCACACCTGGCTAAGTTTTTCCTTTTTTTTTTTGAGTCGGAGTCTCACTCTGTCACCCAGGCTGGAGGGCAGTGGCATGCTCATGGCCACCACATCCTCAACCTGGTAGGCTCAGGTGATCCTTCAGCCAAGTAGCTGGAACTACAGGCACGCTCCACCATGCCCGGCTAATTAAGTTTTTACTTTTTTGTAGAAAAGGGGTTTCACTTTGTTGAGCAGGTTGGTCTTGAGCTCCTGCTCTCAAGTGATCTTCCTACCTCAGCCTCCCAAAGCACTGGGATTACAGGTGTGAGCCTCCACACCTGGTTGGGGAATACAACTTAACCTCTTCCTGCTCGAGTCTCCTCACTTGTAAAATAGATATAAGAGTGCTCATCTTATAGGATTACTAGAAGGACTAAATAAGACTGTAAAGTGCCTAGGATAATACCTGCTTATGCCAACTCAATTGGGTTCCCATTTCCTATGCCTGGCATGTACAAAGGGTGATATTAATGTTCCTCAAATAAATCTCTTTCCAAATGGAGGAGGGATGAATACTTGAGAGAACAAGTCCTCTTTCTCTTCCTTCCTCTCTGCCTCTCATTCACTCAACAAATGCTGAGCACCTTCTATGTACCTGACACTGTTTTAAATTGGTGATGGTATTTAAATTGGTGAAGACACACTATCCCTATCTTCTTACAACAATGAAACAAATCAGTACTTTAGCAGACCATTACAATACAATAAGGTAGAAGGAGGGAAAGGAGGAAAAGGAGGGGAGGGAGGGGAGAAATGCAAGGTTCTCCCCCCGCCTTCTCTCCCCCCCCCCAAGAACGGGCTTTCTTAGAAAAGTTGACAGGTTCCAAGTGTTGCCATGCCTACAGTTAACTTGAGATAGTCTGGTTGTAGCAGATTCTAGCCAGCAGGGGGCAGGCATGTCCAGTTGCAGCTATTCTGCTCTATCCAAGATTTCATTAAAAGTGCTACTCACTTGGTATGCGAGAGCTTCCATCCTCAAGCTGTACGATTGATGCATAGAAAAATGATTGTTGGTATTATCATGTTAAAACGGGTCCATGGGATTAAGTTTCTATTGGTTTTGACTGTTGACTTTCCCCCAAAAGATTTGGTCTCTTGGAACCTGCAGGTAAAGCAAATGTCTGACCTTACATTCAGCAGATAATCTCAGCTGGGGACAGGGATGGAAGGAAACCAGATTCTCACAGCATCGGGCCTCCCCAGCTGGGCACCCGTGGCTTGTTATTTAATCTCCCTGAGCTTTTGCTTAAGAAGTCTGCAAAGGTTGGGCTGAAGGCCCAGTCTGGACTGCCCAGGGAACTCTAAGGGGACTGTGGATATCATGAGGACATGTCCAGCTGACAATGAAGGGCGAGGCCATGGGCATCATGTCGCACTCGATCTCTTGACTTTCTGCACTCCCAGATGCTACAACAGGGGCCATGCGTTCCCAGGTGCCAAACCCAAGAAGTTGGTTTAAAAGTAGTGTTTCTGGTATGTTTCTAGGGCACTTACCTTTTATCCCTTCGTGTGATACTCACTTTACAAAAGATACATTCCGATTTTCTACACAACTTATACATTATCACCCAGCACTTGTTGCAGTGCTTTTTTTTTCTGTAGTATTTATTTGTGTGTTTTTTGTTTGTTTGTTTTGAGTCAGAGTCTCCCTCTGTCACCCAGGCCAGAGTGCAGCAGCACAGATCACAGCTCACTACAGCTTCGACCTCTTGGGCTCAGCTCAGGTCAGCCTTCCACCTCAGCCTCTAGAGCAGCTGGAACTACAGGTATGCGCCATCACACCTGGCTAATTTTTTATCTTTTTTGTAGAGACGAGGTCTTACTATATTGCCAAGGCTGGTCTCAAACTCCTGGACTCAAGCAATCCTCTCACCTCGGCCCCTCAAAGTGCTGGGATTACAGGCATGAGCCACCATGCCTAGCCCTAAAAAAATCACGTTTTTAAAGGTATTTATATGAGCACTTCGTAATATAAGTAAAAGGCTATGCAACAGGATGACAGTTTTACATTTATGTAGGGAAAAGAGATAAGACGTTTGAATAAAATAGAGCTAGATCTTACCCAGTATATCAGGTAGCATTTTGGCCATGAGTCACAGAATCCAAAACACGGTGGCTTTCTCAAGATTGAAGAGTTTTTGCTCTCGCGTAAACACAGAAGTCCAGGCTGGGATGGCTGTTCCAGGTAATTAGGAGCACAGGCTCCCTTCATGTTACTGCTCTGTCATCACAGTTGCTGTCTGACTAGAGAGGAGGAGAAGGAAGGACATGCCCCTCTTTAAGGAAATTTGCAAGATTTTGTACATTATTACAACAAAGTTCGGCTAGAACTTATCACATGGCTACCCCAGGCTGCAAGCTGAGGTCATGTGCTAAGAGTTTCTGATCTTGCTACTTAGGAAGAAAAAGAGAACAAATACTGAAAGACAGCGCCATCTCTGCCATATCCAGAGTGAGTCCGTTTTCTCAAAGACAGAGACAGCAGACCAGAAAGATACGGAGCAAAATATGAATGCTGGTTTTCACTGGATGGTGGGATATTCTACAGTTTTTTGCCTTTAATCATGTATGCTTCAAATTTTTTCTACGGAGCATGTATTTGTTTTCAAACATTAAAAAAATATTATACTCAGGACTAAGAAAAAACTAAAAAAAAATAAAAACAGGAAATTGAAAAATATCTTTCTCCATACCAGGTCTGTTTAAGGGAAGTTTTAAAAGCACAAATGACAACAGTAAATATGTGAAAAGGAGAAGAGAAGCCGGGCACAGTGGCTCAGCCTGTAATCCCGCGCCTTTGGGAGGCTGAGGTGAGTGAATTGCCTGAGCCCACAGGTACAAGACCCACCTGGGCAGCGAGACCTCATCTCTACAATAAATAAAAAAATCAGCCGGGCGTGGTAGCGCATGCCTGTCATTCCAGCTACTTGGAAGGCTGAGGCGGAAGGATCGCCGGAGCCCAGCAGGTCGAGGCTGCGGTGGCCAGGAGTGGCCACTGCACTCCAGTCTGGGCAACAGAGTGAGACTCCAACTCAAAAATAAATAAATAAATAAATAAATGGAGAAGAGAAAATTAGGCTGAAAACAACAACAAACAAACAAAAACCCAAATGAGGCTGGGTGTGGTGGCTCACATCTATAATCTCAGCACTTTGGGAGGCTGAGGTGGGAGGATTGCCTGAGCCCAGGAGGTTGAGGCTGCAGTGAGCCATGAGGGTGCCACTGCATTCCAACCTGTGCGACAGAGTTAGGTCTCTACCTCAAACAACAAGAACATGACTTTTCATGACTGTGTGATATTCTATTGTGCTGTTGTTTACCCAGTCTTCTACTTCCCCTAATGTGTTATTTTTATTTCTAGGGAGGAAGAGTGAACCTCCTTATATATAAATCTTCGTGCACATTATGAATCATTTTAGGAAAAGGTCTTACATGTGATTATATGACATTTTCACTTTTATCTACTTTTAGGATTTTATTATTCTTTTTAGGAAAAAAATTACATAATGTTTGATACTTATAAAAATATATATGAGGCCAGACGTGGTGTCTCACCTCTGTAATCCCAGCACTTTGGGAGGCTGAAGTGGGAGGAGTGCTTGAACCCAGGAGATTGACACCAGCCTAGGCAACATAGAAAGACTTCGTCTCTACAAAAAAATCGAAAAATTAGCTGGGCATTATGGCGTGTGCCTGTAGTCTCAGCTTCTTGGAAGGCTGTGGTGGAAGGATTGCCTGAGCCCACGAGATCAAGTCTGTAGTGAGCCATGATAATGTCACTGCACTCCAGCCTGGGTGTCAAAAAGTGAGACCCGACTCTAATAATAATAATAACAATAATAATACTAATAAGCCGGGCTCGGTGGCTCAGCCTGTCATCCCACCACTTTGGGAGGCCTAGGCGAGTGGATTGTCTGAGTCTGTAGGTTCGAGACCAGCCCAGGCAACTTGGCGAATTCTTGTCTCTACAATAAATTTTTAAAAACTAGCCAGGCGTGATAGTGTGTGCCTGTAGTTTCGGCTACTTGGAAGGCTGAGGGGGATGGATTGCCAGAACCCAGCAGGTTGAAGCTGGGGTGGCCAGGAGTATGCCACTACACTCCAGCCTGGGTGACAGAGTGAGACTCCAACTCAAAAAAAAACACAACAAAAATACTAACAACAGCAACAATAATATACATGTACTGAGTTTGTGAGTTTGAAGAATACTAATAACCACCACAGGGCCCTTCAGCCAACCTCAGCAGCAACATTCTATCGACGTTTGAAGCTGTGTGTGGCCTCCTCCCTCATCTTAATTCCTACCAACCTCCAACGAAAAAAACTGTCCTGGATTTTGTGGCTTTCATTCCTTTTCTTTGTGTTACTGTCCTTTGTCTTCCCCAGTATAATATCGTTCTGTGCTGAAACCACAAGACCTGGAGTCATCCTTGACTTCTTGTCATTCTCCCCACACTCAATTCATCAGCAAGTCTTACTGGGTCCGCCTTTAAAAATGTACCCAGAATCCACCACACCGCAACACTGCTCCAGGCCACCAGTTCTCCCACCTGGATTATTGCTGCAGCCTCCCAGCACGGCTCCCTGCTTCCACCCACGCCCCTGCCCACCTATTTTCCATCCAGCAGTCAGAAGGATTCTGTTTCAACCCCTCGGATCACATCACACCTCTACACAAGATCTCCCAATGGCTTCCCATTCTCCATGATGTGTCCTCACCCGTCACTTTTCCGAACTCATCTTCCGCTGCTTTTCTGACTCCACTGAGAATGGCCGCCTGCTCTTCCCTGAACCCACACCAAATACTCAGACCTTAGCTAGGGCTCTTGCACGTGCTGTTTCTATCTGAAATGCTCTCTCCTAGACATCCATGTGGCTGACACACTCGTTGCGTTCAAATATCCCTCCAAGCAAAGGATTCCCTGATCTCCCTATCTAATCCATCTCCCTGCCATTTCCAAGTCCCTGTCCTGCTTTCCATTCTTTTAAGCTCTTGCCACTGCCTAGCATGTTCTAGCTTTTATTTGCTTGTCTTGTGTGGTGTCTGTTCCATCAGGAGGGCAGGCATGCTTGTCTTTTCTTTGCTGCTCTCTCTCTCTTTGGTGTCTAGAACAATACCTGGCATGGAGTTGGTACTTACAAAGTCTTTGTTGCATTGAAAGTGAATTCAGGAAATATATACTCATACCATATATTCTTCACCTTTATGTTTGAATTTTAGGAAAACGGCATCCTCCTGTATGTGTACATCCATGACTTGCTTTATCTACTAAATATTCATTACATTTGGTTTGCTAATGTTGGTCTGTTTTCCTGCAATTAATTCATTTTCATCACGGTGTGATATTTCAGTATGGGTTTATGTCACCATTTCATCAGCCATTCTTCTCTTAATGACATTTAGGTGGTTTTCTTGTTTATTTGTATATATTCATATGTAGATACGTAGGTATACACTTATATATTTATATGCAAGTATATATATGCCACTGGGCTAAGAGCCAAGGTTCTATAAATGAATATGCTATGTTAAAAGATTCCTGTTTGGGAATATTTTGAATATCTTTTTTTGAGTCAGGGACACACTATCACCCAGGTCAGAGTGCAGTGGCATGATCACAGCTCACAGCAGCCTCGATTTCCTGGGCTCAGATGATCCTTCCACCTCAGCATTGCGAGTAGCTGGGACTACAGGCACACACCCTCATGCCTGGTTAATTTTGTTTTCAGTTTTTTGTGGACATGAGATCTCACAATCTTATCCATAGTGTTGAAATGAGGTCTATGTTACTCAGGCTGGTCTTAAACTCCTGGGTTCAAGCAATCCTCCTACCTTGGTCTCTCTCAAATGTATATATATTTGAGTCAGAGTCTCACTCTGTCACCCAGGCTGGAGTGCAGTAGCATGCTCACGACTCACTGCGGCTTCAAAATCCTGAGCTCCAGTGGTTCTCCTACCTCAGCCTCAAGTAGCTGCAACTATAGGCACTGGCCACCATGCCCAGCTAATTTTTTGATTTTTTTGTAGAGATGAGGTCTCACTATGTTGCCTAGGATGGTCTTGAACTCCTGGGCTCCAGCAATCCTCCTCCTTTAACCACCCAAAGTGCTGGGATTGCTAGTGTAAGCTACTGTGCCCGGCCCAGTCACTCTATTTTAAAGTCTGTTTTATTGAAGTATAATTTGCATATAAAATTAACCAACAGTTTTTAAAAGTATATAACTCCATTACTTTTGACAGAGGCATACAGTTCAATAATCTCCACCACAATAATATACAACATTTCACCCCAAAAACCTCCCACATATTCTTTTGCAGACAATCTCCTCTTCTACCCTAGACCCTGGCACCACTGTGTGAGGGATTGGAATTCTCTGTACTATCTCTGCAGTTTCTTCACAATTTGTCTGTAAACCTATAATTAAATAAAATGCAAAATTCATTTAAAAGAGAGAGAAAGTCAAAAATCTGTATTTACCTCTTGCTCATTTTGCTGTCCTGAACCCACGATCATTCCATCACCTACAAGCCTAAGCTAGCACTGATATTAATTTCCTATTGCTGCTGTAACACAATGACCACAAACTTAGAATTGAGTGGCTTTACGACAACACAAATTTATTGCCCTAAAGTCTGGAGGTCAAACGTCAGAAATGGGTCTTACGGGCTAAAATCAAGGTGATAGCAGAACTATATTCCTTCTGAACATTTGTGTGTGTGTGTGCCTTTTTCAGTGTCTAAATTCTGTTTGTGTTCCTTGGCTCATGGTCTCTGGTCCCTTTCTCCATCTTTAAAGCCAGTGGCACAGCATCCCCAAATTTCTGTCTCTCTCAAACAGACACACACACACACACACACACACACACACACACACACACACACGTTTCTTTTGCCAAATTTCCTTTTGTGACTCTGGATCCCCTTATAGGGCCCCTGTGATTACACTGGGTTCATCTAATATTCCTGTCTCATGACCATTAACTCAATCACATCCGCAAAGTCCTTTTTGCCATGTAAGGTAACATATTCTTAGGTTCCAGGGTTTGGGGACCATTTTCCTGTCTCTCACCACACACACACACACACACACACACACACACACACACACACACACACACCTATGAAATCCTAGGAAAGTTGATTGTATCCCAGGGTAGCCATGTAGTTGGGAGGTAACAAGATATTCCTATAGGCATACTTCCTGTGGGAGTCTGTAGACCAAGCTGGGGTGGGGGTTGCCTATTTCAATCTGCTCCCTTGGCAGGGCAAGGATTTGACTGTGTGATCTGAGTGAAGGGACTGTAATGCAATAATCTGGGGCAGAGTGAGATTCACTTGAAATGGATGTTCCTAGTTTGTGACCATAAATCCGGATACCACCTAAGATGGAGAGGTCACCCCAGGTAGCAGCCGCAAACATCTGATGTGATGACAAACTGCAGGCAAGTGGGAGAGAGCCTTTAATTGCATCGTCCAGGGGGTGGCTAAGTCTCCATGTGTACTCTAGCTATAGAGTTGAGCATTAGAAAGGCGATATTGGGGTCCCGCTAGAAGAAAGTGACACAAGAGGCTCTCCTCACACTAAAAAAAGAATGCAGAATACTACTACCTCTGCCCTTGGCCATCTGCATCTGCAGACATAGAGGCCAGAGGAAAAGGGTATTAGATGCCAAGGGACTCAGATAAATGGGCGGACTGGGGTTAAAATGTGCTGTTAATCGAAGGAGGCATGCTGTCTGCAGTTAGTGCTGAGAACAGGTAGATCCCACAGATTGTAGACAGAGGTCCTGGATGTGCCCAAGCATGGGAGATCCTGGTAGAGATGCTAACAGGTAGTAGACACACCAAAGAAAATAACCAGGGTCACGCACTGTGGGCCTCCTGGGATTTACCTGTTCAGGGCCCGGGCAGTGGTGGGAAACAATTTCATAGAAAAACACAAACTGCACAGTGGACCCATGAGCAGTGACCCTTTTTTCTCTTCCAAACCCACTCTCCACCCTTTTCTAGGAAACAGAACTTAACCAAATGTACCAATAAGCATCCTTCTCCTTGGGTTTCCTATTGGGGTTGGCCGGTGAGAGGCACTGGGCAGGACAGCAAAGGGAGGGAAGCAGGGAGGGCCTGCAGGCTTGCTGTGGGCCAGCTTGTCTATAGGAAAGGCCATGGCAGCTACAACAACAACTACTCTCTCCCTGGGCCCTCTCCTTTCCCTCCAGAGCAGATGAGATGGGTGTGCTACAGCAACTCCTCAGGGTTTTGAGCCCAGCGTTTCACCTTCTCTAAGGACTGTTTTGTTGTTGCTGTTGTTTTTGAGTCGGGGTGACACTTTTGCCTAGGCTGGAATACAGTGGCACAATCACGCCACTACAGCCTCCAACTCCTGAGCTCAGGTGATCCTTCCACCTCAGCCTCCTGAATTGCTGGGACTACAGGCACACACCACCACGCCCAGCTAATTTTTAAAATTTTTTATAGAGACGAGGTCCCACTATGTTGCCTAGGCTTGTCTCGAACTCCTGGGTTCAAGCCATCCTTAGTCTCCCAAAATGCTGGGATTACAGATGTGAGTCACAGTGCCCAGCTCCCAAGGATTCTTTGAAACCTTCCCAATGTTTTGTAAACAGCCCATTATGAAGCTTTCTTCAACTACTCCCTTTAAGAATGATGGACAGAGCTGGGCTCGGTGGCTCAGCCTGTAATCCCGCGCCTTTGGGAGGCTGAGGTGAGTGGATTGCCTGAGCCCGCGGGTTCAAGACCTGCCTGGGCAGCGAGACCTCATCTCTACAATAAAAATCAAAAAATCAGCCGGGCGTGGTAGCGCATGCCTGTAGTTCCAGCTACTCGGAAAGCTGAGGCGGATCACCGGAGCCCAGCAGGTCGAGGCTGCGGTGGCCGGGAGCGGCCACTGCACTCCAGTCTGGGCGACTGAGTGAGACTCCAACTCAAAAAAAAAAAGAATGATGGACAGAATTCATATGTTGAAACCTCAATGTGACTGTATTTGGAGACAGGGCTTTAAGGTGGTCATTATGGTTAAATGAGGCCACAAGGGGGGAGTCTAATCCAGTAGGACTGATGTGCTTTTTATTTTTATTTTATTATAAAGATGTGGGGTACAAGTCAGGATTAACTACACATGTAGTCTGCATGCAGGTAAAATCTGGGCCTCCAATTGGTCTTCACTTTCCCTGGTTTGGAACCAGGTACGCTTTGTGTCGTTATGTGCCCCCCACCCTCCTCCCTCCTTCCCTCTCCTGGCAGTGTCCAGCAACTGCCAATTCACCCTTGTGCTAATAGGATAAATGTTCAGGTCCCAATGTGAGGACATGTGGTATTCAGTTCTTTGCTTCTCTGACATATCACTAAGTATGGTGGTCTCCAACTCCATCCAATTCGCTGTGAAGTTCATGATTTGATGTTCTTATAAGAAGAGGAAGAGGTACCACAGATATCTCTCTCCTCCCTCACACACAGTGAGAAGGCCACTGAATACATAGTGAGAAAGGAGGCTTCGCTGGAAACCAGCTCTGCCAGCTCAATCTTGAAATTCATTTCAGAACTGCGAGAAAATTCATTTCTGTTGTTTAAATCACCCAGTCTACAGTACTCTCTCATGACAGCCTGAGCTGACTAATACATCCCCTGGCTGATCTACTGTTCAAACTATAGATCCTCCACCAGGGGAATTCGTTATGATCTGGGGAGTCCAAAGGATGGCGTGGGGCACTGGAAGGTGCTTCTGAACAGTGCAATTTAGTTTTGACTTAAAGGAATGTAGCCATCTTGATATAGGGAGAGGTGTGTGTGACACCTTGGAATTGACTTATTCAACAAATATTTGTCAAGCACATGCTATGTGCAGTCACTGGGGATACAGAGATGAAGAAAACAGTCAAACATGACTAAGCGGAGGAGAACAGGGAACGTGGCCCTGTCTGGCCTCTTTAACTTCAGGTTGCAAACTCATCTTCCTCTCCACTCCTCACAACTAATGGATCACCGTGCCAAGAATTTGTCTTCTTCCCATGCTGCTTCATTTTAAGAGGTGAAAAGGATCTCTCAAGAGAGAGTTGTCCAAATGAGTAGCAGGATGAGGGTGTGGTCAACACCCTGGGATCTTCTGGATGGGGTCGCGTCCGTTCTTTCTCTGTCCCTCCCTCCTCCCCAGTTTAAATTCACCAAAAAGAACAAAAACTAGCGTGCAATATCCTCTATCAGACCAGGTAACCGATATCTCACAGGAACATGAGCTCATAGACTTGGATAACAGGATATCTGGATCAGTTACAAATTGCATTCAGTTGTTGCTAGTAATAGACCTATCTGCTGTGATACATAAGGGCTGACTGTCCCACATAAAGGAAATCCAGGGAAGCAGACAATTCAGGGCTAATACAGCAGCTCCACAAAGTCATAAAGGACACAAGTTTTCTTCTCCACCAGGCTTTCTTCTCCATCGTTCTTTGCTTGAGGCTTCCGTCTTTAAGATCACAAGACAGCTGCTGAGAGGCTCAACTATCATGTCTGCTTTCCAGGTAAGAAACAGAAGGAAAGGCAGAAGGGCCAAAACTACAGCTCAGCTGAGCTTTCCCACAGTTCCACCTGTCAACTTATATCTCATTGGCCAAAATTTAAAATCATGTCCATATTCAACTGAACAGAAGGCTGGAAAATGCAGTCTTTCACTTGGGCAAATTACTATCTTAGGTTAAAGTGAGTGGATTTATGTGACCAGGGAAGAAGATGAGAAACAAACCCTAAATTTTATCCAGTTTCTGCGTTCAGATCAAAGTTCAGAATCTCTCTCTCTCTCTCTTTTTTTTTTGGTCAGGGTTTCACTGTCGCCCAGGCTGGAATGCACAAGCATGATCACAGCTTATGGCAGCCTCAACCTCCTGGGCTCAGGAGATCTTTCCACCTCTGCCTCTGAGTAGCTGGGACTGCGGGTGCACACCACCATGTTCAGCTAATTTTGTTTCTTTTTAGAGATGAGGTCTCACTTTGTTGCCTTACCTAGGCTGGTTCAAGGTTTCAGATCTCTGAGTGATGTTTCTTCTTCTCCATGAGGCCTATATGGGTTCTCTTTGTTGTAGGAATCTAGCAACTAAAAGACAAGCGATCTGGTATATGATAATGGGGAAGAAAAAACCACCACAGTAAGATCCTATGCTTGGAAAATGATTCAAGGTAACCATGGGTAGGAGGACCAAAGATTCCCCTCCCTGGCAGTGAAATCATTTCTTGGTTGGCTTACCTGACCCTATCTGGTTCTGAGATGATATCCCCTGTCCACTATCCCCTGAAGTCCCTGGTCAGTCCTTGCCTATTTCCCTCCAATGCTTGATCTGGCAAGGTAACAGGAAGGTGGCCCTGCCTGAAGCCTACACAACTTTTATAGCCCACCTTTTATGGATACAAGTTGGGGAGCACAGTGGCTGTTTTAGGGTTTAATAATATCAGTTTGCCATAGCTTGATATTTTGGTTTTTATTTTTATTTTTACAATTGACAAGTTTGTTTATTGAGTTGGAATCTCACTCTGTCACCCTGGCTGGAGTGCAGTGGCACACTCATGGCCACCCTAGCATCGACCTGCTGGGCTCTGGCGATCCTTCTACCTCAGCCTTCTAAGTAGCCAGAACTACAGGCGCATGCTACCATGCCTGGCTAATTTTTTTTTTTTTGAGTTGGAGTCTCAGTCTGTTGCCCAGACTGGAGTGCAGTGGCCACTCCCGGCCACCGCAGCCTCGACCTGCTGGGCTCCGGCGATCCTTCCGCCTCAGCCTTCCGAGTAGCCAGAATTACAGGCATGCACTACCACGCCCGGCTGATTTTTTGGTTTATTGTAGAGATGAGGTCTCGCTGCCCAGGCGGGTCTCGAACCCGCGGGCTCAGGCAATCCACTCACCTCAGCCTCCCAAAGGCGCGGGATTACAGGCTGAGCCACCGAGCCCAGCTAATTTTTTTTTTTTTTTTTAATTGTAGAGGCGAGGTCTCGCCTTTGCCTGGGCTGGTCTTGAACCTGCAGGCTCAGGCAATCCACTTGTCTCGGCCTCTCAAAGTGCTGGGATTACAGGCTGAGCCACTGAGCCCAGTCTATTTTTATTTTTAATGGACACATAATAATTGTACATATTTATGGGGTACAGTGTGATATTTCAATACAGGTGTACAATTATAGTGATCAAATCAGGGCAATCAGCATATTCATCACTTCAGATATTTCTCATCTTACATGACTTACTTAAAAGTTATATAGTAACATTATATAACTTATTCAACTTACTTAAAAGTTATATAATATTTAAAGTGTCTTAAAAGAGAGTTGCCAAAATCAGTTGATAAAAATGGTGCAATCTTGATAGCAAATATTGATAAATACAAAAAAGAAAAGCCCACTTTATTTTTGAATTTTGGTGTAAATATCCTAAATAAGGTATATGCATACTCTACACTGCATATTCCCAGCTAATATTTACCCAGTAGAATACCTCTTTTCTTTGTTAATATATTAAAATTTGGCAAGGTGTGGTGGCTCATGCCTGTAATCCCAGCATTTTAGGAGACGGAAGCAAGAGAATTGCCTGAGCCCAGGGGTTTGAGACTAGCCTAGGCAACTTGGCAAGACCTTGTCTCTACAGTAAATAAAAAAATTAGCCAGGCATGGTGGCACACGCCTGTAGTCCCACCTATTTGGAAGGCTGAAGCGGAGGCATTACCTGAGTCCAGCAGATCAAGGCTGTGGTGACCATGAGCGTGCCAGTGTACTCCAGCCTAGGTAACAGAGTGAGATGCCTACTCAAAAAAAAAAAAAAAAAAAAATTAAAATTTCGCAGGATGTATACATTCTTGGCTGATGTTTATATAGAAATAGTTTATAATTATGTCCAGGGAGATATTAATACAACTTTTTAAACAAAATACTGTGTGGGGAAAGTCTTGAGCCACATTGTGAATGCAGTAGATGACCTTCAAGATCTCATGTGGAAGTTCTGAAAAGCACATCACAAGTCAACAATACCAAGAGAGGACATGCTTGGGGAACCTGCTGGCCCGAGAGGCCACACTGTACAATGGTACAGTGTCTCACACTCAGTCTTAATTTTCAGGTGATCAGGAAGTGATGCTTTAAGCATTTTCTATCCTTACAGTATTGCTTGTTACTTTTTTTGATTTGGAGCTTCAGGTTGATGTGAAGTGCATCAAAACTTTTTCTAGTTAGTGATTTCACTCATGTCATCTAACTTTCAAAAACAGATGACTAAGATTAAGTAGGAAAAGCCTATTAAGCAACTTAAATCCAACAATGTAATAAAAAAACATTATAATCGAATTTATTCTAAGACAGCAAGAAAAGCCTAGCAATATAATTTATCCCTAATATTCTAAAGATAAAAATCATATGATAAACTCACTAGACTTTTAAAATTACTAACACATATGCCAATTTAAAAAACAAACTAACTAAAAATTCTTTGGCAGGGAGTGGTGGCTCACACCTTTAATCACAGCACTTTGGAAGGACAAGGCAGGATTGCTTGGGCCCAGGAGTTCGAGATCAGCTCTGGGGCAACAGTGAGACCCCCCTCTCTTAAAAAAAATTTTTTTTGAGTTGGAGTCTCCCTCTGTGGCCCAGGCTGAAGTGCAGAGGCACACTCATGGCCACCCCAGCGTTAGCCTGCTGGGTTCCAGCGATCCGTCCACCTCAGCCTTCCAAGTAGCCAGAACTATAGGCACATGCTACCACGCCTGGCTAATTTTTTTCATTTTATTGTAGAGATAAGGTCTCACCATGTTGCTCAGGCAATCCTCTCGCCTTGGCTTCCCAAAGTGCTGGGATTACAGGCTTGAGCCACCATGCCCAGTCTCTAAAAAATGTTTTTAAAAAATAGCCAGATGTGGTGATGCATGCCTGTAGCCCCAGTTACTTGAGAGGCTGAGGCAGGAATTGCTGTCCAAGAGTTTGAGGCTCTAGTGAGCTGTGATTGCTCCACTGTGCTCCAGCCCGGGCTACAGAGTGAGAACCTGTCTCAAACAATCAAACAAACGAATGAATGAACAAACAAACAAACCTTTAACAAAGGAACAGGCTTGGAATAGAAGGAAACACCCTCAACTTGATAACAATGTAACACCAAAAACTCAGAGCAAACTTCATACCTAATAGAAAAACTTTAGATGCATTTGTTTTAAGATCAAGAAAACACAGGTGTCTCATATATAATTATATAGTGGTAAAATTTAACATAGTTCTGGAGTACCCGGTAAGCTTTAAAGAAATAAAAATAAGTGATGTAAGAGCAGGGGGCGGGAGGGGAGCGGGGGAGATAAAGCTCTCACTATTTCAGATGATATGATCATCTCTCTAGGAAACTTAGAATCAGTAAGCAAACTATTAGCATGAGTGAAAGCACTGAGAAAGATTGCCAGATACAAGGTGAATTTATACAAATCAATAGCATTCCTCTGAGCAATAACCAGTGGGAAAATATAAACTAAATAGTACAAATACAAGTATCTAAAAATTTAACTTCATACAAAAATTATCTATGAAAACATTTTAAACTTTATTCAAAGTCATAAGGAAATATTTGAATAAATGGAAAGAGGTTTTGTACTCTTGGATGAGATAGCATTATTATGAAGCTATCTCTTCTCCCCAAGTTAATTCATAAATTCCCTGAAATCCCAATAAAAATTCCAGCTGTGTGTGCATTTTTTTAAAGAAATTCAACAAGCAGTCGAAAGTTATGTAGAAGAACAAAGATCCTTCATTATCTAACTTTTCAGTGTAAAAGAAGAGCCAAGGAGGGAGGTATTAAGACATACTACAGAGCCTTGATGCAGGATGTGGGTAGGGAGGCCTGGTGGGTCTTGCAGGGGTGGGGCACTGATACACACAATCCCATTGCATGTCCTCATTCCTGACTGTACAGTGGACACATCACCCTTGCCTGGCGGCTTTCTGAATAGTCTTTCCCTATGTGGGCTCCTCTCTTATACATCCTAGGCTGCTCTGGGTCCCTGAAGTAGCAAAGACCATGCTCAGAATGAACAGGAAAAGAGAAACAGGAGAACAGGCATGTGAGAAAAGTCTTCCTGTGATCTTCCCCTCTGGGACCTGCTCTCTGATGGAAGACTTAATCTGACCCCTGACATACTCGAAGGTGTGCAGGTGGCATGGGCTCTAGGGGACTGGCGAGCCAACGGAGGCGGCGTGCTGGAGGAGCAGAACCATTTCTATCAATGCACCCCTTTCCTCCATCTTCTTTTTTCTGCATTAATGCTACAAAACAAAACAAAACAAAAAGAGGGCATGGGATATAACTGTCAATCTCCCCTTTCAAGGCAGCCTTACAAACTTCATCCATGAATAATGTGGCATTTGTACTTAGTGTGGTATTAATTTTTTCAAGTGGATGTTTTTACTTTTTCTTTTATTCAAAGTACTTTTGCTCTTTTCCATCTTTGAATAACATGAACAATGTTTTCGGGGGGTGGGTGGATTCTCAACTGATTTTTCCCATTGGAAAGGGTAGAGAATCTTGTTCCTACACCTGTGTGTACACTCTACCAGACAGATTGCTGTGCCCCAAGGACAAAGCTTGGACTAGAGGGTCTCAGCACAAAGGAGAGATTGGGCCCAAAGAGACCGCATGCAGGAAGGGGACTAGTGAACAAGAGTCGAAGGCTCTTTTCCTGTGGGAGTCCTCAGTCCTTCAGCCTTATTATCACTGCCTCTGGGATTTTATTCTGCAGTTCTCTACTATATATGGATGAATGGATAGTCTGTGAGACTGGATTAAAACAGTGGTCCTTTTCCTGCCTGACCTGTCACCTTAGATGATAATCTCTTCTTTCCTGAGAGTTCTAAGGTGTCCTTCTGAGCCAACATAATTGAGTTTAAAAAGTGGGAAGCAGAACAGGAGAAAAAAGAGTGACTCTACTGTGAGCTGGTCCTTGAGGTCACTTACCTCACTGATGTCCTGATGTTTCCCGGGTATGGATAGACTTTGATTCCTCTGTTTGTAGTAAATTCACTACCAGAAGGAAGACCCCCACCACACACAGAAGGAAACAAAGCCTCACACAGGTGAGCTTGAATTCAGCCACGGAGCCCTGAGGGAGAAACATTCCCCCCATCTGAACCACAGTGTGGCCTCAGGCAGCTGGACATGGACACAGCATGCTCCAGCTGCCCCCAGTGAAGTTCCTGCTAGCCTTTCCTGCTTTGAGATGCTTCTAGATCTTATGTTCAGAGCATTCTCCCTATTGCCATAGTCTTTTTGAAAGAAAATCTCTCCTTAAGCCAGAATTTTTTTTTTTTATGTGAGAGTTTTATGATTTCATGACTTGCTTGAGTAATGTCTGCCCCGCAGACCCACTGTTTCATCCAGGTATTCATGCTGGTTTCTCAGGTCCTTTGTGTCCTCCTACCTGGCTGGGTAAACCAAGATCCATAGTGCGTTTGTTTGTTAGGGCTCCCACAACAAAATAGCATTGACTGGGTGCCTTAAGCAACATAAACACGTTTTCTCACAATTCTGGAGGCTGGAAAGTTCAAGGTCAAGGCTTCAGTAGGTTTGGGGTCTTCCGAGGCCTCTCAGATATCTTCCTGATAGCTGCCTTCTTGTTGTGTCTTCAGGTGGTCGTCTCTCTGTGTCAGGATCCTAATCTATTTTTCTTATAAAACACCAGTCATCTCTGATGAGGGCCCATCCACAGGACCTCATTTTACTTTAATTACCTTTTAAACACCCTATCTCCAAATGCTGTCATAGTTTGAGGTACTAGGGGTTAGGACATCAATCTATAAATATGGGAGACGAACACAATTGAGCCCATAAAACACTGTCATGATTAGCAGCTCTTAATCTAGTGATTTAGAAATCTGTTGTAATATAGTCAGGAATTACTTTGATTCTATTGAATGGAGCTCTTCCCAGTTCTTTTCTATTTCAGCAAGAATCTTCCTGGAAGAAGTCACCTTGGCTCATTTTTTTAAAAAATTATTTTTAATTGTGTTAAAAAAACATAACATTTAATATCTTAACCATTTTAAGTGTACAGTTAAGTAGTGTTAAGTATATTTACACTGTTGTGTAGTCAATCTCCAAAACTTTTTCCTCTTGAAAAACTGAGATTGTATAAGCCATTTAACAACTTTCCATTCCTCCCTCTCCCTAGCCCCTGGCAACTACCATTCTACTTTCTGTGTCCATGTGTTTGATTACTTTAGATACCTTACGTAAGTGAAACTGTTCAGGATTTGTCTTTGACTTATTCACCTAACATAATGTCCTTAAGTTTCATCCATGTTGTAGCATATATCAGAATTTCCTTCCTTTTTAAGGCTTAATAATATTTCATTATTTATTTAGCCTTTCATCCACCAATGGAAATTTAGGATGCTTCCATCACTTTGGCTCCTGTGAACAGTACTGCTATAAACATGAGCATGTAAATATCTCTTTGAGACCCTGTTTTAATTCTTTTGGATATATGCCCAGAAATGAAATTGTTAGATCATATATATTTCTATTTTTAATATTTTGAGGAACTGCCATGCCATTTTCCATAGCAGCATCTTGGCTCTTTTTGAGTGGGAATTTAATCTTGGACTCTTTCCACTGAGAGAGACTCTTCCAGGCTCTTTTCTGTTTGAGAATTTTCTTGGATGGAAGTCTTCTTGATTCTTTGAGTGAGAATTTAATCCCTGACCCTTTCTGTTGATTTAATTCTTCCTGGCTCTTTCTGGGGAGGGGGATCCTCCTGAATCTTTGGTGAGGTCTATTTTGTTTATGTGAATAGTAAACTAATCCCATTAATAATTCTTACTCCACAAGGCACCTGTCCTCCTCTGCCCCTCCCAACTACATCTCAAGTTCAGCCCAATATCTGAAAGAAGGGGCAAAATTTTATAAAGAATAATTTGAAAGTACAATGGGTTCTCTTTGAGGCTTTTGGGATCTCCCCCAGGTTGGTTTATCTATGGGAAGCCCTTGCATCCTGGGAATTCAAAATCACCTCTAAACAAGGTCTGCTTACTCCTCTTGATATGAAGAAGCTGAAAAACGGCTTTCTCAGTCTAACCTTAATCAGGCCACTGAGCAATCTCAATCTTCTTTATCTGAAGCTATTCACTTATCCTCAACTTTATCTGAAGTTATTCACTTATCCTCAACTATTACGCCTTCATCCACTTCAACCTCAAAATCATTCACTCCTGCTTTTTTCTCTCCTTATCTATCTACTCCACCACACTTTCCCCTGTCTTCCTCTGCATCATGGCCTGGCCCTCCTTGGATCTACCTGGTTGTCCCCAAACCTATTCCTACTTTGCTGTCCCTCGGTTTTCTGTAGTTTTTTGAAAACTTGGCCCTGCTCTCCTGGTACTCAGAACTCAATGAAGGAAAGTTCTAGGACCTCAATTGCCCTTCCTCAAAAAGCCATTTTTAATAACTGGTCTCTATCTGCCTTACACAATAGAATCAATGACTTCCCTGGTCCATCAAAAAAGAGGGAGAGAGAGAGAGAGAAATAAATTTTCTACATAATTCAAATTAGTTTTAATGGCATTAGTTTCCAGGGCTTCCAGATCCTTCCCAATTAGTCAAAACTTCTTGTGGGTCCTGGAGATGCCTTCTTAAGGTTTGAAAAGGTTAAACGGGTCAGAATTAATGAAGACTTACAATTAAATCAAAGTATGCCCAGTGCCTATCATGAACCCAAAGAGAGTAGAGATTCCATCTCTATGGCCTTCCTATCTAAAATAAACTGGTCAAAGATTCCGGAATGCAGATAATAGAGACAGTTCAGGCACTAATTACAGGCACTACTTGGAAAACATCTGGAAGGATTATTTAGGTCTAACCCTGATGACTACATGGTGTCTGATTTAGTTATTGGTTTTGTTGATGGGCTTTGTGCAGAACTGAGAGGAGCTATTCAAGAACATCACATAAACTGATAAAATGCCCCTCTTTGAAAGCTATGAACAGGCTGATAAAATTAAATCCACATAATGCAAGTTCATGGCTCTTCAACTTAAACAACCTGAGGAAATCAAAAGTTAGAAAGGACTACAAGAAAGCACAGGCCTTACAGTAAAGAAATGATGACAAAAACAATGAAGACTTCTGTCGCAGAAACTGGATCAAATTTGATTTTATAAATTAAGTATTAATTTCCAACAAAGGACATTATGAACAAAGTTAACAGAAATACAACAAACGAGAAGTCATTCATATCATCTATACTGATGATGTATTGATATCTAGAATATGTGAGAAATGCTCCAAGTCAACAACAAGAAAACCAAAGGAAATGTGGGCAAAGGATATTAACAGGCAATTCACAGAAGAAGAAATCCAAATGTCAAACATACATGAAGACATGCACAAAACCCAGAGTAATTAGATACAAACAAGTGAGACTGTATACCCATTAGAGTGGCAAAAAGTAGAGGGTCCAATAATTCCCAGGTGTTGGTATGAATATGATGATACAGGAACCACATGTGCTGCTGGTGTAGGACCAGACACGTTCACCCATTCTGTAAAGCAACCTGGCAGCTAAACATGCATGCTATATACATTCAAGAGAGGGATTTGTAAGCTTGTTTATGTGCCTTTCAAGGTATTTGAAGAACACCGTCACTCACCACTCTTCTGCCCTGAAAGAGTTCTGAGTTAGGCGAAATAAAGGCAATCTTTTTTTGTCCCTCCTTCTGCAAGCCCCCAGACACATCACAGCAGACAAATACAACTCCTTGGGAACAATGTCCACTGCACTCCCTCCAGAACCAGGTCCTCACAGCAGGAATGTGGACCAGAAGAGTCACTGCTGCTCTGGGAAGGAGAGTGGGGCAAGGCTGGTTAAAACACTGCAAAGCCCTCCTACTGGTTTAAGCCACTTTTTTTCTCAATTCAGTGTTCACTTGATTGCTGTTAAACCTTTGCTTGTTTTTCAGAGTTCTAATAATGTTGGTTCTGGAAGCTTTTGTTCATTTTTTTTGGTATTTCTGAGAAGAGTATGGGCCTTGGGAGTGCCCCACCCCACAATTCTGTTTTTTGTTTGTTTTTGCTTTTGTTTTGAGTTGGAGTCTCACTCTATAGCCCAGGCTGGGGTGCAGTGGCATGATCATGGACACTGTAGCCTCAACTTGCTGGGCTCAGGTGATCCTTCTGCCTCAGACTTCCAAGTAGCTGGAACTACAGGCACGTGCCACCATGCCCACCTAAATTTTTTTTTATTGTATGGACAAGGTCTTACCAAGTTGCCCAGGCTGGTCCGCTCGCCTCTGCCTCCCAAAGTGCTAAGATTACAGGCATGAGTCACTATGCTCAGCTACCCACTCTGCCATTTTGACTGAGGTCTCTCCTTACCAACAGTTTTAAAAAATGAAACCAGCTCCTCAAATATGTCTTACAACAAAAATATACAATATTCAGTGCATACATGTGATGAGGGAAAGCATATGCTGGCTCCTCTTGGCTCTGTATTAAGGGGACAATGAGTTAATAATACCTTCTGAGCACCAGGCATGTTCCAAGCACAATGCTAGGAATTTTACATTGACTTCACTGATGTCAAGAAGAATTCTTGATTGTGACTCAAGCTTTATTTCAAACATTTGAGACATTTACTTCTGGCAAATACCATATGCCACATACAGTTGCTTTTGTGATGGCTTGGTATTTTTACAGTAGAGATCTTAAAATTTGAAGACAGAAATCCCATCTTAGTTGCAGCATTCACTCAACAAATGCTTCTTGAAGGAAGGAGGCAGCTATCTGGGATAAGCTGTACGGTGGTAGGCATGGGGCAGTGCTCACTCCTGCAGGATGTATCCCAGTCTTCTCTGTGGGAGAGGGTTGTCCCATGTGTATACCCCCATCCCTTAGTTTGTTTTCTTTTGCTTAAATTCTTGCCTTGATAACATTCTCGGCACCTTTGAGGACAAGAATCTATGTAACTAAAGCAAATGTTTATTGAAGCCTCGCATATATATGTATACAAGACACACACACACACACACACACACACACACACACACACACACACCAGTTACCAGGAGTGTAATCATGGATAACACAAGGGTCTTTTCACTGAAGAACTTGCAGTGTAGTGAGGAGACAGACACATAATGTTACAATTAGATGCAATATGTGTCATCATATGGGGAAAGGTAAGGTACTGGGTGCTGCGACAAACTTAAAGGTCTTTCTTTCTAAACAAATAACCAAACTGAAAGGAAGGTTCCAACCAGTAAGATGGTCACGAAACAGATGAAGGAAAGAGACAGGCCTCAGGACTTACCAGACTTTTCATGGGATAGCTTTCACTCCTAAAGTCATTTCAGGAAGGACCAGCTAAGAGAAGTTTTGGGATGGAGACAACTGTCTTGTTAAAAGCCTGCTCCCTCATTGCTACTTCACGGCTACTGCCATTCTATACTACAGGGAGCAAACTCTGATGCACCACAAATAAAAATCATCTTTACATTCTTCAAACAGTCACAATAACCACAGAAAACAAAAGGCTTACAAAATAATGAGATTTTACAGATGAGATAGAGGCACAAGTTTTAAAGTCAAAAAACCTGGGTTGGAATCCTGATGCAGACTTGCTAGCAAGAGGACTCTTAGTAAGTGAATTAATCTTTTTGAGCCCAAGTTCCCTCATCTGTAAAACAGAAATAGAATCAGACTCTCACTCTGTCACCCAGGCACAAGTGCAGTGGCACGATCACAGCTCACTGCAGCCTTGACCTCTTGGGCTCAGGAGGTTCTTCTGCTTCAGTCTCCCAAGTAGCTGGGACTACAGGCACATGCCACCATGCCCAGTTATTATTATTATTTTTTTATTTTTGTAGAAATGAGGTCTTGCTATATTCCCAGGCTGACCTGGAACTCCCAACCGCAAGAGATCTTCCCACCTTGGCCTCCCAAAGTGCTGGGATTGCAGGCGTGAGTCATCATGTCCATCCAGTGATTCTCAATTTACAGGATTTTTGTGAAGATTAAGTTAAATGAGATAGAAAGCATGCTTAGCATAGAGCTTCCCACATAGTTGCTCCATAAATGGGAACCATGAGCTCTCTTCAGATGTGCAGGAGGGATTACAAGACAAAACCTAGTGTGGATGCTGCTTTGCGCAGACCACCTCTCCTGATTTTTCTAACTAGGAAATATTGATCTGGACCAATGTGACTTCCTACCTCTCTGGCCCCATGGGATATGTCTTATTACTCTAAAGCACACACTGAGATGTCTAGTCAAGCAGGACACAGACATGCTAACTACAATGAAACAGAACCAACCAGGAAGGATGGGAGTGTGAAACTCGAGGTGCCCATCTGGTGACAGAGAAGTAGGCTGAGCAGTGGGATGAGAAGCCCAGAAGAGAACAGACTAAACTGCAACCACAGAAAGAAGTCTAGACAGAAAGGTGGCACTTGATATCCAAGAGCAGATTAACAAGCAACAAATGACACTGATATTCAGCGTAGATAACTGACTTCAAGAAAATTGGCTAGGGGAACTTGTTGTTTAGCCATGTGGGCACCCAAAGTGCCTAGATTCAGGGGACTTGGGAGACAGTAATATTACAAGATCCAGGCAGGTGGCATGACATGGGGCTGGGGCTTTGTCTGAGACAGGGTCTGGAGAATCAATAAGAATAATTCTAGAGAACTGGAGTACCAGACAGGAAACAAGCCAAGGTTTAAGACACAGGAGAACAACACAGAGATTTGACTACTGGACCTGATGCTAGATGCAGGGTTTCTCAACCTTGGCACTGCTAACACTTGGATTGTAAGTCTTCGGTGGGTGGAAGGAGGAAGGAGAGCCGTCCTGTGCATTACAAAATGTTTAGCATTAGCACTACCCACTAGATGCTATTAGCATCTGCTTCCCAAGTTGTGACAATCAGAAATGTCTCCAGACATTGCCAAATGTCCTAGTGCAAGGAGAAGGGGGAGATGGGAGGGGATAAAATTGGCCCCAGTTGAGAACCACTGGATTAGAGCATGCCTGCTCCAATGGTGGAGGCTGGGTAGAGTCTGAGGGATGAGTTGATCTAGAAGAGGCCAGTGACTGGCCTTCACTTCAATGGCTGCAGGTGGCCAGTGAGACCAGTATAGTGAGCATTCTGCCCATATCTGCATCCCTTTTATCATTTCTGTATACTCCATCCTGATCTTCTCTCTTCCCCTTCTTCCAGTGTACTTTTCTACTAAGGGACTGCCCTTGGCATCTCTGGTTTCTTTGCCACACATACACACAGAGCCCAAGGGTCTGGGGACCCTTAGCCAGTGGCTGATTTGTGTGAGAGAGCCCCCTCGCCTTGAGGGCTCCCTAAAATTCCCCTGCCCTTCCAGAGGGGTTCCTTCCAGTTTCCCCCACTCTCATCCTGGTATCTTCTGGGAATTCTTTCTTAATAAACCACATGCACACAAATCTCTCCCTAGGGTCAAGGCACCTCTTAATACTCCAGTAAGGTTAGAGTCCAAGGACAGAGTTGGGCATGAGAAGTGAGTCTAGGAGAAAAATTTAGAATCAAGACTGTGAGGAAGCCTGGCCTGAAACACCCACTAACATGGTTTCAGGTGTGAGACATGGTAACGAGAGAGGGGATGTGAAGGAATGAGGCTATTCAGACAATGCACTCTTAGGTCAGAGACAAGACTGAAAGCAAGCTAAGAAAATAAAGCGAATAACAGAACAATGAGAAGAAATATCTCTTTTCAACAAATGTCACGAGTTGTTAATATTAACTACTGCCTGAGAACTCATTACAACCATAGAATGAAAGCATCTGAAAACCCTCTGACTCTGGAAAGACCGCTGTAGCATGTTTCCATCTCTACCTCTGACACAGAAGGAACCTCACCAGTCTGTCCATGGCCCCCTCCTCCCTTTGCTGGCTAGAACATTCTGTGAGCTCTAGGGGTGGAGGACACCTATCAGGGATAATAGCTGCTTCTGCTTTTTCATAGCAGAGCTATTTGGGCACCATTTGCACTCCAAGCACTGACTGGTACAATCATTTTGGGAAGGATCAGCTAAGAGAAGTTTTGGGGTGGAGACAGCCGTCTTGTTAAAAGCCTGTTCTTAAAAGAACAGATAAATCACTACTTCACTGTCGCTGCCATTCCATACCACAGGGACTAAACTTGGATGCCCCAAATATAAAAATCATCTTTACATCCTTCAAACAGTTACAGTAGCCACAGAAAACAAAATGCTTAAAAAAAATAGTTTTTGAAAGTAACCATAAGAAACATATAAGCAACTTAGTCTTATATCTTGGAAACATGGTATTTAGTATAATAAATTATAGGCTCTCTACTTATAATTTATCTTTTGTAATTATTTCTTTATTCCCTAAATAAATTGTCTACATTCTTCAATGAGTATGTACTTTATACCAGTTGCAATTTACACATTTCATTCTGAAAATTAAAGCTTGGAGAACATGTTTCAAAAGATACATAGACAATAAGTAGCAACTGGCATTAAAGACGAATCATTCCCGGACTAAGTAAAATTCTTTGAGAAAGAACACTGCAGAAATTAATTCATTTTAGGAAGAGTAATTCAGAGATAGAGAATGATAGTGAATAAAAAAATAGAGTGAGGCAACTTAAAAATAAATTTAAAATTAAATTAATAGCTATCAATTATGAGTTTAGCCCAGTTTTATTCACCAAACACAAAAAACTTTAAATATGACACTTAAAATATTATTAGTGATTTTAAAAAGTGGGTAAGAAAGCATTTCCAAACACATTGGCAAATCAAATTTCTTATTAATTCATTCAATAAACAGATCTCTGATGCATCTTCTTCAGCACAGATACCTATGCTCTGTATTGTGTGAACTCATCCTCTTGACCACAAAAACCCAGTACCCTGACCAAAGCTGTCTGATCACAGTTGTGGTCTGCCCCACGGGCAGCTGACTTGTATTCTTTTCAGTGACCTAGGAAGTGGTCCAGCAAAAAGTAGAGTAAAATCTGAATACCCCATTCATATCCAATATGATGAACTACTTAGCTTCTTTCTCGTTAGAAATCTGAATGTGACACATAAAGTATGTAGCTGGCAGGGACGAGAGACAGAAGCCAAGGAGGCACAGGGGAAGAAGAAAAGCAGCAGAGGCCACGCGGTAGCAGAAGACGTGAGTAAACTGAAGTCGTGAGGAAGCAGAAGCTGCGAGGAGGCTGAGTCCGGATAACATCTATGACTGGTTGGTAGAAGCAGAAGAGATACAGCAGACACATAGAGTAGATGTGTCTTGGTAATAATAGCACAGGAGGGAGAAGGAAACACAATACTTCTGCTGAGATTAATCAGGCAGTTGTGGGTGCCAAAGGACTTTCAGTTCCCAATACACTCCTGGCACTGTGAAGCCCAGCTCTTCCCCCATACTCCCACACAGCCTGGGCTTTGTGCTTGGAATTTCTTTCTCTCTTGTTTTCACATGAATTATTCCCTGGAGTCCCTATAGCTTTGGGACTTTTGAAAGAATCAACTAGTATACCATGTGGAGGAGGTTTTGGACTTTGTTCTGAAAGCCACAGAAAATCATAAGAGGGCTTCATGTTTGCATTTTAGAAGGAGGACACAGACCAGAGGATGTAACTTTGCAAACTTGTTTTAAGCCAGGTGAAAGATGATGATGCCTAACTGAGCTAGTGAGAATGAAGAAAAGTGGGATGAATTCAAAAGTGATCAAGGGGGGAGAATTAGTAGATTTTTATTCAGCTTAGATGTTGTGGATGAGGGAGCAGAAAAGTCAAGTTGGATGCTCAGTTTCCTGATTTGGGCAACCAGACGATGGTGGTGACTTTCCCTGAGAAAGGCAATGTATGAAGAGCACCAACTCCTTTTTGGGAGGAATGTGAGGTGTCAAGGAAATGTACAGGTAAAGATGTCCAACAATCTATTGGATATTCATGTCTGGATCTCAGACAAGAGTTCTGGAGTTGTAAATTTGTGTTAAGGGCTTGACATCATGACTTTCAGAAATATCTAGGCAACAGTTTCTTATTTTATTCCCACAGTGTTAAGTTCAGAAATACCCTGGAAAAAGCTGTGTTAGCCTAGGGAAGTTGAGAATGAATAAGTTGTTTATGTCTGATTATCCTCTGTACTATACCCTAGTCATCACATTGTGCACTGTATTACTCTGTGATTGATAAGCTGTAGCTGCCTAGGTGAAGTAGTCTCCAGAGAAGGCTATGTATAGGACCAGTCCAGCTTCATGGATGTAAGGCTAGGACTGAAAGAAAATTCCAGAAAATGTGATATTATGTATTCCAGAATGTCTGAGTATTCAGAAGTTTTAGAAATTCACACCATCATCTCTTAGCTAATTCCTTTGTGTATTCCTTAGATAAGTTAAACCAATTGGTGTCTCTATTGTGATATAGTTTTGTCAGTCTGGACCTTCTGTTGATATTTGTCAACATGGAAGTTATACAGGGTGATATCATTAGTCTGGTAGTCATTGAAGCCAGTGGTGTGTATAAGATCACTCAAACAGAATAAACTGAGAAGAAAAGGGGAGCAAAAAAAGAAAAGAGAAGAGATGACAGAATTCTGGGAAACACTAATATCTAAGGAGTAGGTGAAAGAAAAATCTAAGAGGAGAATAAATAAATGATAAAATCTGAAGAACTGAGCAACTAGAAAGGTAGATTGAGTGATATTATTTCATAACTCAACTGAGAGACATTTCAGAATGACAATAAACACCTTTTCTTTTTATACATAAATATACAACCATTGTTAAATAGATACATTTTCTAAAAGACCCTTAACAGGGATTCAGAAAAGACATGGCTTTCCTAATTTACAGCTAGAAGGTTAAACACCAGGGACAAAACTCGCTGATAATTAAGTCCATTTAGAAGTTATTAAAAGACAGTGAGTGATGACCACAAAGAGAGTTCTCTTTTTCTAACACCTGTTTAAAACATTTACCCCAAATTTAATGTGCGCCAGTCACTGTGCTTACCTGCAATATCTCATTTAACCTTACAACTACTCCATGAAGAAGGCACTTTCATTTTCTTCTTTTAAAGAAAGATGAGGAAAGGTTAAGTAGTGAAGCTTAGAGGTTAAGTAATCTTAGAAGATTAAGTAATCTGTTGGAGTTGTCCTGGCAGAGCTGAGATTCAAACTTAGGGCTTTTTGATTTCAGAGTTTGAGGCTTTACTATCATGTGAAAACTCTGTGAAAGCAATATTTATGGTAATAAAAACTTAAATTTATAAGGCATTTATTAATGTAATTTTCAATGAAGATAGGTTTTGTAGTGACAGGAATCTTATACCCATACCTATATTTGAAATTATTTCTTTAGTCACTTGAGAACAAAAATATGTATTTTTTTGTGACTAGAAGATAAATTATTCTGGTTTTTTTAGAATGCTAACTCCTAAGTTTAGCTGATTCGTAACTTGAAGAAAAAATAATTATTTTTACCTATGGTAACTTGCTTAGTTTCAGTATATAGGCATGCATTGTTTCTGGGGCAGTAAAATTTCTGTTGACATATGTACAGAAAAGGTTATTTTTTAAAAAAGAAATTTACAGCTGGGCTTATAATTTAGGGTCTTTCACATCTCAGTTCTGTAGGGTTGAGGCAATGTAATTGGAATTCATTAATTAAAAACAATACTTATAATGATTTGAAAAGCCAAAACTTTTTTATTAAGGTGTAACAAGTACCTATATCTAGTATTCTGTAAAATTTTTTTTTTTTTTTGAGTTGGAGTCTCACTCTGTCGCCCAGACTGGAGTACTGGCTCAGCCTGTAAACCCGCGCCTTTGGGAGGCTGAGGTGAGTACACTGCCTGAGCCTGCGGGTTCAAGACCCACCTGGGCAGCGAGACCTCATCTCTACAATAAAAAAAAAAAAAAAAAAAAATCAGCCGGGCGTGGTAGCGCATGCCTGTAATCCCGGCTACTCGGAAGGCTGAGGTGGAAGGATCGCTGGAGCCCAGCAGGTCGAGGCTGCGGTGGCCGGGAGCAGCCTCTGCACTCCAGTCTGGGCGACAGAGTGAGACTCCAACTCAAAAAAAAAAAAAAATTTTACAGAATACTAGATATAGGTACTTGTTACACCTTAATAAAAAAGTTTTGGCTTTTCAAATCATTATAAGTATTGTTTTTAATTAATGAATTCCAATTACATTGCCTCAACCCTACAGAACTGAGATGTGAAAGACCCTAAGAAAGATGATTTTGAGTCCATCAGCCAAAGTTACAAATAATGAAAAATTCAAAAGGAAGGTTGGCTACATAGTGAAAGACACCAGGTAAGAGCCTGACCCTCAATTGCTAGGATAGTTTGAAGAATCCTTTTAATAAGCTCTCTGGGATCTCAATAATAGTTTCTGCCATACAGTCCTTCTGAACTGTTTTGCTAAATTCACAAGTTTTCACACTTAAAGCTTATACTATAAGAGCTGTCAAATTTCCCAAAAGTTGTGTACAGTAATAGGCACAAATGATCCAAATTACCATAGAGGCTCCACACCATTGCCTGACCTGCCATCTTTATCCAACCTTGCTTTGCTTATCAGAAGAAAAAAAAAAGAAATTGAGGTACAAAGCACCTCTGTAACGACGCCTTCTAATGTCGCAGCCGAACAGTGTCGACCACTGACAACCTCGGGCTCACTACCCTACGTCCTGTAAGGTGTCATCAGCTCTGCTGTCTGGAGGTGTTGGTTTTTCATCCCCCACCCCTACTCTGTTTTAGGATTTTTTGGTCTACCTTTCTCTGCTTTCTGCTTAGCAGCTGCGAAATGGCAGGGGCAAAAGTAGACTTACCTGGGTCTTCGGAGAAGCACAGATTTTTCTGTTTGGCTTTCACCTCACATTTATTGGGCACCTCAGGTCTAATGAAGGTTTGTATATCTCTTCCTTATTTGAGACTCAATCCCCCTCTGATTTTAGTAGAGCATTCATTCATTCAACAAATATGGATTGATTACCTAGTAGATACCTGGTACTGAGATATAGCTGGGAACAAAACAGAGAGGAAAAATAAAAAATAAAATAAAAAATGAAAAAATAAAGCAGCAGCCCAGCTCTTTAGAAACCTTCCTTTCCTGGGGGCGGGGGAAGGGGGTAGCTGGGAAGGAGGTAGAGAGGTGGGGGCGGCTCACGTAGCGCTTGGGGGAAGAGGTGAATGGAGAAATTCTGACTTTTACTCCAGTGAGATGGGAAGTCTGCGGAGGGCGTGGAGCAGAGGGCAGTGCTGCTGTACGATGATAAAATAAGGGGCTGCTCCGCAGTAAGTGCAACCGTGTCGCTTAAAAGACGAAGAGGCTGTGGGTATTGACTTGGGCCACCAGTCCAGGGACTCGAGGAGGCAGAAATGAAGAGGAACAAGACAAATTAAGATTAACCCCAAAGGAAGCAAGTTCTTTACACCGAAATGCAATTTTACACAAACATACCCAAAGAGGTATGCCAAGGAGTATCCGGGGGCTCTATTCGGACACTTGTCACTGAGAAAGAAGCGACCCTGGACGCCGCAAACTCAGTTCTCAGCCTACCGGACGCCGGGGGTGGGACTGGGGCGGGGGAACGCGCGCCCCTCCCGGAACCGAGTCTGCCCCGAGCGCGGCCACGCCCCCGGCCACGCCTACCAGCGGCTCGCCGTCTGGGTTGGCCGCGGCGGGGGCGATGGCCACGGTGCCCGGAAGTGCGGCTGACGTGTCCCGGCCGCGCTTGGAATTGTGGGCGACTCGGCTAATGGCGTCGGCGACTTCGAGGGGCCTGGGGAGCCGGCGCTGAAGCATCTTGCCGTGTCGGCCGCTGACACCCGGTGTGGCCGGGCCCCGCGGCAGCGGCGGGGACCTGCCTGCCTTGTGGGCTCCTCGGCCGGAGCCGCTGGGGCCTAGTGGGGCGGGGCGGCTGCAGGGGCGCCCCCGAGGGGAGCGGAGGTGTTGCGAGGAGGCTGCGGGGGTCGCTCGGGTGCGCTCGGGGTCGCAGCCCAGGCCCGGCGGAGCTCCAGCAGCGGGCGGCGGCAGAGCCGGAGGCTGCGGCGGGGAGCGGCCGGTCGCCCCGAGGAGCTGACAGCGCCGGAGTGCGGCCGTGCCTCTCGGAAATCCGCTCGGACCTGGGAGGATCATGTCCGGCACCCACAGCCCCGAGGCGGTAAAGAAGCTGCTGGAGAACATGCAGAGCGACCTGCGGGCCTTGTCGCTGGAGTGCAAGAAGAAATTCCCACCTGTCAAGGAGGTAAGCTGGGCACGTCGGGGGGAGGCAGCGCGCGACCTGGCCCGGCCCTGGAGACCCGGCGCTTCACCCCAGACCCGATGCCGTGTCTCCTGTTCTCGCGGCCCAGACCTCTCCGATTTGAGTCTGGTTGGTCCCACGAGCGCTTCTGGGAGTTTCCGTGGAGAGCGCGGAGCCGCCTTGGGTCCCTCCCCTCTCGGGTCCTCCCGGTATAGGCTGGAAATTTGTGGAGCGAGCCCGCTCGGTCAGTTCAGCTCCGAGTCCTGTAGCTGGCCTTTCCCAAACTCGAAAGTGGCCGGCCAGAAGGGAACAACTTCTGTCTGTTGCTCCTGTAAACTCATGCCCACCCGGCGTGGTGAAATCGGCGCTCCTCGCGTTTATGGTGTATCACTGGGTTGGGAACAGCTGTCCTTCTTGGCATGTGTCATTCGGCTGAAGTCTCTGTCGACCCCATGCAGTGTCCATAAACAGCCCGGAGCCACCTAATTTATGGCAGACACTGGAGACCCACAGTAGCCACGTTGACCCGTTGCTACGAGCAATGCTGCAGGGGAAGTTTGGGCTTGGAGTCCAAGCAAACGCACCTGAACTTGAGTTCCAGCAAGACATTCTAAGCTCTCGGAGCTTCGGCTTTACTTCGGCTGTCAAATGGAGCTAAAGGGTGGTTTTATTATATCACGTATGAGAAAGTCGTCAGAGCAAAAGGGTATTGTTCAAAGAGACCCAAGTTAATAATCGGTACACATTAAATACTCCTAAGAGTAACGGAACATTTTATTACTTAGTCACTGCCAGCTTTTTCTCTTAAGATGCCATTTTACTTTTCTTAAAATTGAAAAACTGCTCAGTTTTTTCCCTCATCTTTGAAAGATATAGTTTGGTGGGACTATTGTAAAATTATTTTATTTGTTTAATATGGTTTGGTTTACCTGCAATTTTATTTACTGCTTGCCCTAATCCCCAAGGGATTTCATGTTTCCATACGTATTTATTATGAGTCTGTAATCAGAACTCAACCAATAATGTTTGGATTTTAGGTTTATAAGGAATCTTAACTTTTCTGTAAGTGGTTTGTTGTATCAGTCTTCAACAAACTCCACCTTGCATTTTTTTTTTTAAATAAAGTAAGCATATATTACCCAATGATGGAAGCTGGATGTGCCACTTTTGGAAAGATGGCTATTATGATACATCTTATTTTTCAGATAGTTTGTTTTGATATTAATTTTTATTTTTTTTGACAACATCTGTTAAAACTATAACAAGTAAATTTAAAGAATTAGACTGTTTTAAAGAATTTTAAAGAATTAGGGTGTTTTAATTGTTAGATAAATGCTCTCTTTTGAAAAATATCAAATCCTATTTTGTAATTTCAACAGTAATTTATAGCTGTTCCCAGTTTAATAATGTATCGAGAAGCTGTGTTTCTTCTGTATTACAGGCTTTTGTGGCCTACCTTGGGAATTTAATTGTCATTTATTATGTTATTTCTGTGGGAAAATGCATTCAGAGTTCCAAATAGGTAATTCACAAAGTTTTGGAACTCAACCTGTTCCTAATCTGGAATCATTTAACCTGAGTTTGAATGTGATTTAGTCATTGCTCCTAGTCTTTGAGATAATAACACCTCATCAACAAGGGTACCTGCATAATGAACATTTGTATACCTAACCCTGAATTGTACCCCACATCTTTAAAATTAAAAAAAGAGATAATAACAAATAACATACATAATTTTGTATGTGGTGCATGCTCTATAAGAATTTGTTGAATGAAAGAATCTTGACTCCTTAACCAATAACACTTGCCTAAGGCCCTACTTTAGAAATTGAAAATGATCTTGACTGTGTCACAGTTTTAAAACGAGGATGAAGTAATTAGACTAATCATGATGATTTTTTTGGAGGAAGCTTTGACTTTCAAGAGATATTTTGGTTGAATTAAATTTTCCTTGGTAAATTAATATCAGTGCCAATTTTTGGCTTTTGTTCTTTAAGGAATTGGTAAGGTTTTGCTTTTGTTTTTCTCTTTGGGTACTAGGTAGACCTGATGGCAAAGCCTTTCTAAGTATAAGAAGCTTTTTCTATCTTCTTGTAGGTTGGCTTGCTAGTTAACACTCTCCCAATGTTCACAGAAGCTATCTGAAAAATACTCAATGTGGACTGTTTATATGGTTACTCAGGAACTTAATATAATACAGCTCTGACTGAATATGTGCTTTGGAAGGGATAGCTCCTTCCCCAATACTTTTAAAAATAAGGTAGAATGGAGATATTTCATATTTAGGCTTTATTCAAGATTTTAGTAATTTTGACTTTGTATGGCTGTAGTGTTTGTCTGTAAACACTTTTTTAAATTAATAATAAGCTGGATTTTAAAGATTTCAAATCTGTTAGAAAAACAGAAGAAAAGAGTATTGATAAAGAGTAGAACCTTATTTACTGATGTCTACCTCCTATCTTTGGATTTTCTAAATGATTTTCCCCACATATTATTTTCATTTACAAATCTGTTATTTGCATATTAAATTATTATTGTAGTGGCTATAATTTCATTCTGTTATTTATAAGTGTGGTGATTAAATAATATCAGCAATACACTTTTTTTCTGTTTATTTTTTCTTTGTCCTTAAACATAAATCTCCACGCTTTAGCAGCATGCCTTTTTTTTTCAATACAACTTGTACTAGCTAATTTGTTTTGGAATATTTGTATGAAAAATTTTTTCTTTGCCTTAAAAATCACTTTGAAGCCCTCTATAATCACTTCTATGTAATTGATACTCAGTAGCCTTCAGAGGCAGTGACCACTGAAGCTTTATGCTTATGTGTTCATAGATAAGAACTTTTTGATCATTTCCTATTTGTAGGCACAAATGAGAGGGATATAACTGAGCCTGGGAAGGGAGTTGAGGGGATCATTCCTGGAAGAGGAAGTAGCACATATTGTTTGTATTCCACGTAAAATGAATTTCATATTGAAGGTGATCAGGAGCCATTAGAGCTTTTTAAGAGAGGGAGCAATATGATCAATTTCATACTTTGTAACATTGCCTTGGGAGGAAGGATTAGAGGGAATTAAGATTGAAGCAAAAAAGCAAATTTTAAAAAGTGATGATTGCCTCCATTGAGGCAGGAGTAGACATAGAGAGGAAGTTGCTTGCATTGAATTAGACAGTAGTAAGAGAGAGTGTGGATTGAAAAGGCAAAATTACCAAGCCGTGGTGACCTTTTATATAATGGAGAGAGAGAACTGTGTGATGCCTGCTAGGTTCTGGCTTGGAAATTAGGTGGGATCTCTAAGAGAAGGAAGAAAGGAGAAGGAAATGTCTTTGGGAAAATGAGTAGTCATGAATATATTAAGTTTAAGATTTATGTGTGACATCCAAGTGGAACTAGCCAGCAAGTATTTGAAAATGATAACTGGCACTTAAGAAGAAGGTCTAGAATTTCGGATTTAGGAGTGTCAGTTTATACATGGCATTAGAAACTGTAGGAGTGGATGAAATGGGCCAGAAAGAGTATATATGCAGAATGAAAATATCAGGACTGAAGAAGGAACTTTGGGAAGCCAAAGAATTAAAGAGAAAGAAGCAGTTGGTAGTCTAAAGTTAAAGAGGCAGGAGAGGAGGGGAGAACTTTCTAGAGCAAGGTCCCTGAGAAAGCTGGAGTTTCAGTGGCATAAGTATGTGAGCAGGATTTCAATCTGAGGAGGGACATATCTTCTGACAGAGGAAGGACAAAGGGACAAATGAGTTTGAATGTGATAAATTTGAATGAGAGGCGGATAGTGGAGAGATAAGAAGTTGTGGGTAGTTTGGTCTGTGGCCTCTGGTTTCTTGCTAAGATAGGAAACAATCATGCTGCTAGGGGTAATTAGTGATGAAAGAAATGGGCGATGGGAAATTTAGAAAGAGCGGTAGATCACCTTGGAGAAGTGGTAGAGAAATTGACTTGGAAAATTTACGAGTCTTATCAAGAAAAGTGGTTGAAATGATGGTGAATTATGAGTTGATCCCCAGAAATAGGATACCAGTCGTTTTGATTGGTTGGAAGAAGATGGGAGGGTTAAGATCTAGCAGCACTAATTTAATAAAAAAGCAGTGAGTGGATTGCCTGAGTCCGCGGGTTCGAGACCCGCCTGGGTAACTTGGCGAGACCTCATCTCTACAGTAGATCAAAAAATCAGCTGGGTATGGTAGCACTTGCCTGTAATTCTGGCTACTCGGAAGGCTGAGGTGGAAGGATCGCTGGAGCCCAGCAGGTCGAGGCTGCAGTGGCCGGGAGCGGCCACTGCACTCCAGTCTGGGCGACAGAGTGAGACTTCAACTCAAAAAATAAAAATAAAAATAAAAATTTAAAAATAAAAAAGCAGTTTGGTTAGGAAATGAGAGAACTAGAAGGATAGGAGTTGAGACAACAGTGGGATATTGGATTTTAGATTGTCAAGTGGAGATGTACTAGAGGATGATGAAGTCCAGGGAATGGGTGGTAGAAGAGTAAAGGGAATGAAGGTCACTTGAGTTGAAGTGGCCAGAATTAAGGTTCTGGATGAATTTTTTTCTCTCTTTCTCTGTCTCTTTTTTTGCGGGGGAGAGTGGGGGTCAGGGTCTTGCTCTGTTGCTTAGGCTGGATATAGAGATGCACAGCTCACTGCAGCCTCAAACTTCCTGGGCTGACACGATCCTCTTACTTCAGCCTCCCAAGTCATTGGGATTACAAGTGTATGCCACAAGCCCAGCCAATATTTTTTTTTTATTTTTTAAAAATTTAACTTTTTTTTTTTTTTTGAGTTCAAGTCTCACTCCTTCACCCAGGCTGGAGTGTAGTGGCATGTTCACGGCCACCCCAGTGTTGGCCTGCTGGGCTCTGGCGATCCTTCTGCCTTAGCCTTCCAGGTAGCCGGAACTATGGGTGCATGCTACCATACCCAGCTAATTTTTTGATTTATTGTAGAGACGAGGTCTCACCAAGTTGCCCAGGCTGTTCTCGAACTTGCGGACTCAGGCAATCTTCTCATCTTGGTCTCCCAAGGTGCTGAGATTACAGGCTTGAGCCACTGCACCCAGCCAAATATTTTACTTTATTATAGCAATATAGATTCCAGGTACCCTTTCTGTTGTTATGTGCCCTTGCTCCCTTTCCTGGCAGTGCCCAGCAACTGCTGATCCCTCCTTTGTACTGTGATTGATGTTCAGTTCCCACTTATGAGTGACAACATACAATATTCAGTTATTTGTTGCCATGTTAAATCATTAAGTATGATGTCTCCAACTCCATCCAACTTGCTGCAAAGTCCATGATTTTGTTCTTCACAGAACCCCTGCAAGGTATTACATGAGAAGACCATCACCAAGGCATATAGTAATCTGCTCCAAAAAGTAAGCATGAAAGACCTAAAGGCAGCAAGAAAGAAAGATCAGACTACCTACCAGGGAAAACCCATCAGAATCATTCCACACTTATCTGTAGAAACACTAGAAGCCAGAATAGAGTGGAGTCCAATTTTTAAAGTTCTTAAAGATAAGTGATTCCAACCAAGAATGTTCTACTCAGCCAAGCTAAGCTTCATCGGTGATGGAGAATTAAAATCCTTCCCAGACATCCATTCCCTAAGAGAATATGCCTCAAGAACAGCCCTTCAAGAGATACTTAAGAAGGTGTTGAGCACAGAAACAAACAAACAGATGTACCATACATATAACAAAAGTACAGGCAAAAAACAGAGTTAACAGACCATACACAGCATCCACAAAAATGAAAACACACATATATAAATGCAAAAGTTAAACAGAAACAAAGCAACTTCCCAAGAGCCCAATGACAGAGATAAACTCTCATATACCAATAATCAGCTTGAATGTAAATGAATTAAATGCACCACTGAAGAGACATAAAGTGGCAAACTGATTAAAAAAAACATGATTCAATAATCTGCTGCTTCCAGGAAATTCATCCTTACTGCAAAAGTAGGCTTCATTCCCGTGAAGTTTGTGCCTTCAACTGGTCTTTACTTCCCCAGGTAAAGGACCAGGTACCCTTTGTGTTGTTATGTACAACCCCACAAACTCAAGGCTGAAGGCTGGAAAATGACCTTTCAGGCCAGTGGGAGACAGAAGAGAACAGTTCTAATATCAGAAAAAGCAGTCTTCAAGCCATCAAAAGTTAAAAAGGACACAGAAGGACACTACATAATGATAAAAGGCTCAATCCACCACAAGAAATATCCATCCTAAATATATATGTACCCAACACAGGAGCACCAGGTTTTACAAGACAATTACTAAGCAAACTAAAAGAGGACATTGACTCTCACACGATCATAATTGGAGATCTAAATATCCTACTAACAGCTTTAGATAGATCATTGAGGCAAAAAAACCAACAAGAAGATCCAGAGCCTCAATTCAGTGCTTGATCAAATGAACTTAATAGACATCTATAGAACACTTCATCCAACAACTACAGAGTGTACTTTCAAATCACCAGCACATGGAACATACTCCAAGGATGGTCACATTCTCGGACACAAATCAAGCGTAAGCAAATTTCAAAAGATCAAAATAATACCATGTTTCTTCTCAGATCTCAGTAAAATAAAAAATATCGGCAACAAGATCCCCCAAAACACACAAGGAATGGATACTAAACAACATACTGTTGAGTGACTTCTGGGTCAACATGGAAATCAAAACAACATGAAAAAAAATCCTGGAAACAAATGACAACAAAGACACAGCAGAATATCTGGGATGCCATGAAAGCAGTCTTAAGAGGAAAATTGATAGTATTGCACAGCCGGGCTCGTTGGCTCAGCCTGTAATCCCAGCGCTTTGGGAGGCCGAGGTGAGTGGATTGCCTGAGCCTGCGGGTTTGAGACCTGCCTGGCCAACTTGGTGAGACCTCATCTCTACAATAAATCAAAAATTAGCTGGGCGTGGTAGCGCACGCCTGTAGTTCCAGCTACTTGGAAGGCTGAGGTGGAAGGATCGCCGGAGCCCAGCAGGTCGAGGCTGCAGTGGCCAGGAGCAGCCACTGCACTCCAGTCTGGGTGACAGAGTGAGACTCCAACTTGTGGGGCTGGACCCCCGCACCAACTCAAACCCTCCCTCCCCCAAAAAATAGCATTGCACAGCCTAATCTCACACCTAAAGCCAAGATCACTTAAATCCTAACTTCCACAGAAGAATCCAAATCCAGATCACCAAATAAAATCACTGCTGCAGTCATAGAAGATAAAAGTATAATAGAAAGGATCAACAAGAACAAAAACTGGTTCTTTGAAAGGATAAATAAGATTGACAACCCCCTGACCTGATTGACTGAAAAAATGAAATAGAGAAAGCCCAGATAAACACATTAGAGATGCAAAAGGTGAAGTCACAACTGACCCTGAAGAAAATCTAAAGATTATTAGATATTACTATAAAAACCTGTATGCAAATAAATTAGAAAAACCTGAAGGAAATGGAGCACTTTCTGATTTTTTTTTTTTTTTGAGTTGGTGTCTCACTCTGTTGCTCAGGCTGGAGTGCAGTGGTACATCCACAGCCACCCCAGGCTTGGCCTGCTGGGCTCAGGCGATCCTTCTGCCTCAGCCTTCCAAGTAGCTGGAACTACAGGCATGTGCTACCATGCCTGGCCTATTTTTTAATTTATTGTAAAGACTAGGTCTCACCAAGTTGCCCAGCCTGGTCTTAAACCCTGAGCTCAGGCAATCTTCTCGTCTCAGCCTCCCAAAATGCTGGGATTACAGGCTTGAGCCACGGTGCCCGACCTTGGCTACTTTTTAAAAATTTTATTTTCATAGAGACGAGGTCTTGCTATGTTGCCCAGGCTGGTCTAGAACACCTGAATTCAAGCAGTCCTCTTCCCTTTGTTGCAAAATGCTGGTATTACAGGTGTGAGCCACCACACCTGGCCTTGTTTTTCTCTTTTTTAATGACACAAAATCAGTAAGGGTATAAACAATTAAAAAGTGTAAGTAGTTTTCCCAAGCTATGTACTTTAGGTTTCCTGATGTCCATTTAGACCTGATAGAAGTTGGTTGGCAGAGGTGTTTGTCTAAAACAGCAAAGGTTTCCTGTGGTCAAGTTCCTCAGTAGCCAGTTTTTTTCTATGTTAATTGGCTGAGGGAGACCTGATGAAAGAGATGCCTTCTACTTACTGTGATAGGATTTTCCATTTAACCAGGTAATTGCGGACTATGGTTCAAGTCATTGGCTGTACTGGTAGGGTTAAGACGTCATTTCCAGGACTTCATGACAGTGGAGAATGAGGGCTGGATGATCTTTATATGCTTACTTGGGAGCTGTTGTGATTTTGTCTTTTGTAATGTACAGTTGTTATTTTCTTCTTGATAAACGTTCCTTCTCCCTGTAAGCATAGTGTAATAAATCTGTGCTTTATATATTGAAATCTATAAACTGAAATGAACAATGTATTGATTAACTGCTCTGTGGTGACATAGAAGAAATAAAAGATATTGTCTCTAACTTGTAATCTAAAAAGGAAGACATACTTCAGAAATTGAATAATTTTCCTTTTATATGTGTTTACCTTATTTTCAACCACTTGCAAAGTAGAGAGTGTAGCTATTACTGTTAGAATTTAATATAAATTTATTGATCTCCCAAGTATAAAGCATAGCAGGAAATATAAAAAATAAATAAGAACTACCCTTACTTTCATGAAGTTAACTCAAAATTGAGTAAAATATTGCCTTTCCGCTAAGCTAGGAACTTCACAGCCTTAGACTCTCATGCAACATGCCATGTTAAATATTTCATTTTACAGATGAGGAAACTGGTTTAGAGCAGTTCAGTAATTTGCATAAGGTAGTAAGGATGGAAATGGAGGGACTGGGAAGTGAATCCATCGAGCTCCTCTCCTTATGGCCATTATATCCTGGTGCCCGTGCCTTCAAAACGTGCTTAACTTGTATTTATTATTGTTCCCATTTTCCAACCTTGCTTCATTTTTTTATTGGTCATTGGTCATTCTTTCCATGTTGGAATTTTCTTGTTTTGAGTTTTCTAATACTCTGCTTTTCTGTTTCTCCTCTTGCAGTATTCCACCTCCTTTTCTTTCCATATAGGTGTCTCCCAAGTTCTGTCTTCAGACCTTTCCATTCTCCATACTTAACCTGTTGGCGCTGTCATCCACTCCTGTGGTTTGTGGCCTTACTGCAGTGCTGATGACTCTTAATCTCCTTCACTCACTCTGATTTCTTGGCTGAGAATGGTTCTGTGTTTCCAGCTACCTGCTGAACACATCTACTGGAATATTGTTCACATACTTCAGATAGAATTTCTTGTAATTGAACTTATCTTTTCCTCAATACGTCTCCCTTCTACCCCCCCCCATTTTGTTAGTGATAGCTAGCCCTGTTGCTTACTTTAGTCATACCTGGCTCCCTTCCCTTGGCTCTCTCCATTCACTGTCAGCTGTTCCTTCCAGCTCTGTGATTTCTAGCATACCTCTTTCTTTTCTATTATTTTTTTTACCTATTATCTTAGTTTCAGGTTTTAACATTATGCCTGGCTTTTGACATGCATTAATGGCATATGTGACTCCAAACTGTACCCACCACACCACTACCATTAATATACTTAAAACAACTCAGAAACCCTCAATGGTTACTCTGTACTTAGAGAACTTTTTTTTTTATTTTTGAGTCGGAGTCTCTTTCACTCTGTCGCCCAGACTGGAGTGCAGTGGCCACTCCCGGCCACTGCAGCCTCGACCTGCTGGGCTCCGGTGATCCTTCCACCTCAGCCTTCCAAGTAGCTGGAATTATAGGCTGATTTTTTTATTTATTGTAAAGATGAGGTTCCGCTACCACACCCGACTGATTTTTTAATTTATTGTAGAGATGAGGTTCTGCCAAGTTGCCCAGGCGGGTCTCGAACCCACAGGCTCAGGCAATTCACTCACCTCGGCCTCCCAAAGTGCGGGATTACAGGCTGAGCCACCGAGCCTGGCCACTAAGAGAACTTTTTTTTTTTTTGAGTTGGAGTCTCACTATATCACCCAGACTGGAGTGCAGCTCCCGGCCACCACAGCCTCGACCTGCTGGGCTCCGGCGATCCTTCCGCCTCAGCCTTCCAAGTAGCTGGAACTACAGGCGCGTGCTACCACGCCCGGCTAATTTTTTGATTTATTGTAGAGATGAGGTCTTGCCAAGTTGCCCAGGCGGGTCTCGAACCCGCGGGCTCAGGCAATCCACTTACCTCAGCCTCCCAAAGGCGTGGGATTACAGGCTGAGCCACCGAGCCCAGTTTAGAGAACTTTTTAACAGTGTTTACCACCCTCTTGATCTTCCCAACCTTGCTTTCTGGTTTCATCACCCTCAACTCTTCCTCTAATGCCTTTACCCTTCAGCCATACTGGCTTGCTGAATATATTCTTCTGCTTGCCTCATTCATGTTATGCCTTCTGGTCCTCTTGTTGGTTTGGAATTGCCTCCCACCTTTTTTTTTCTTTTTTAAATACAAAATTACCTTTGAATGCCACTTTGAATGTTGCCCATTTGTTGCATGAATGAATCAACTTACAGATAACTCTCTAATTTCCCTGTTCACTTAATCATTCATTTGTTCGTTTGTTCATGAGATACTTTTTGAACACCTGCCATGTGCTGAGGACTAGCTGGCTACTGGAGCAAAAAGCAATTGCAACTTCCACCCAGGCTTGTCAGTCTAGTATGTTTTCCTCTGCTTTCTTAACTTTCACCTAAATGTATTTTATAATTTATTTCCTTATAACTCTTTATGTTTTTCCTTCTGTTGTAGTTTGTTAAGGATTTTTTGCTCTTTTCTAAATAACTTCTTAGGGCTCAATATTGAATCTTGTTTATCCTTCTATCCTCTATAGAAGGATAAACATTTGTATGCTTAGGAGGTGCTAATTAGATAATTAGAAGATTGCATTTTTAAGAAAAGGAAGGAAAAGGCTTACCATCTAGATAGGCGTACAATATATTTATATTTAGCCATCTACATGTAATCTGTCTTCCAACCTTTAATTTAATATGCTAAAGAAAATATATTTTATTTGTTTCCTTAGAAACCAGAGGTCTGAATAGATTGTCATATAGGTATATATTTTTAGAAGCTTTTAGGGTTGTAGAAAAATTGAATGTTACAACAGAAAATCTTGCTGGTTTCAATGTAGTAATTGTTTTATGAGCATGTTGTCATCTAGGGAGTGTTCTGGATCTATAAGTACTCCAAGTGTGACCTTGACTTTGGATCTTTTCATTTTAAGTGACATTTAAGATCACAAGTCTTTAGGCAGCTCCATACTTACCTGTCTCATGAATGCATTATTTTTACCTAAGTTGCCATTGACTTGAATTTCACATTTCTTCTTTAGTTCTTATTTCAAGCTGTGTCCTGTGAATAATTAATTTGGACCTTTAGTAAATTTGTCGTAATTTTAAAAATCTGTTTTTAAAATTTATTTATTTATTTGAGTCCATGTCTCACTCTGTCGCCCAGGCTGGAGTGCAGTGGCACAATCACAGCTACTGCAGCCTCAACCAGCTGGACTCAGGAGATCCTTCTGTCTTCGACTTTCAAATAGCTGGGGCTACAGTTGTGTGCCACCATGCCTGGCTAATTTTTTGATTTATTATAGAGATGAGATCTTGCCATGTTGCCCAGGCTGGTCTCAAACTCCTGGGCTCAGGCAGTCTTCTTGCCTCACCTCCAAAGTGCTGGGTGTGAACCACCACACCTGGTTCAATTTGTTGTAATTTTGAGGCTTCATTGTCATAGAAGTTGTCAAAATATATGTTTTTTTAAAAAATAGAACAGCAATTTTTGTGAAGACAAGCAGCCTTTAAAAAAACCTTTTTTTTTTTGTAAATCTGTGCATAGTTCTGGTAGTGAATATTTGTGCATTCCTTTCCTACCATCCATTCTCTTTTACTTCCTTCAGTGGTAGGCTACACTCTTCCTCATTTTCAGCCCTTTGGATTCTCCTTCCTAACTCCAGGGTACCTTTATTAGCTTAATCTACTTTAACCCCTCCTCCTGCATTCCCACCTCTATTCCTGCCCAAGTTACATAATGCTAGTGAGTGCTCCTGGAAAAGAAAAGCTTCCTCTTTCTTCTTTAAGAGCTACTGAAAGGGACTCTTTTCTTTTGGATAGTGTTATGTGAAATTGTGAGGTGGTGGAATGGCTGCAGCCATTTTTGCCGAAACTGAAAGCAGCCTGAGGATGAACCTACCCATGGGACAGAGCAGAACCAAGGGAGTGACAGAAGAGTGAGACTGCAGCCTGGATGGCCTGTGAACCCTTGGATCAGACTTCCTCTGGGTTTTTCAATTAGTGAGACAGTTAAGTCCCTCTCTGTCTCTCCCCCTTCAAGTGGGCTTGAAGTAGCGCGCGCGCACGCGCGCACACACACACACACACACACACACACGGGTGCATATACATGCATGCACACGCACATATATATACACACACACATACATATACGGGAACACCAAAAAATTTATACACATTTTAAGAGATGTTATCTATGTATTACTTTTCAAAGTTGAATTGAATTACAGCAGCAATGTGTAGTATAAGATTTGCTCAGCCATGCTTCTCCCATTTTCTTTGACTGTTCTGCCTGTTGTATGGTTACTCTGGCATTCACTTGATTAACACCATCTTTTGAGTGAACATCTTACTTAAAATGTGTATACATTTTTTTGGCACTCCTGGTGTGTGTGTATGTGTATACATATATACACACGTAATACCAACAAGCCATTTTTATACTATTTAGAACTTTTCATTTGTTACTTTAGAAACATCATGTAGTTACTATAGGAAAGGCACTGTGAAAGGCAGAGTAGTAGGGATGAATGTTTCTTACCCTCATGGGTCTTACAGCTAGTATGCGGAAACAGGCATAATGAGATAAATGGGATAAAGTGTTCCAGGTACAAGCCATAGACAGAACTGACGGTGGAAAGGCTTTTCTGTAGTTGTCATGTCAAAAAGTGATGTAAGAAATGATTCTATCAGCTCATGGTACTAGAAGGATGACAAAATCAGAAGAATCTGCACCATAGTCTACAGCTGTTTTCGTGTTGCAGTGGTTTACTTTCAGCGAAGCATTGTCACATTAAATTAGTACCAATTTGGGTTTGTATTTCATTTGGAAATTTGTTGGCTTTACAATTTAAAAGCTATAAAGCATATATTCCTGATTGTATTTATACATACACTTACATTTGTCAGTGACTGGGTAGGTTCATGGATTTTTTTTTCCCTCTTAAAAGATGTCCTAGCTGGGCTCGGTGGCTCAGCCTGTAATCCCGCGTCTTTGGGAGGCTGAGGTGAGTGGATTGCCTGAGCCCGCGGGTTCGAGACCCGCCTGGGCAGCGAGACCTCATCTCTACAATAAATCAAAAAATCAGCCGGGCGTGGCAGCGCACGCCTGTAGTTCCAGCTACTTGGATGGCTGAGACGGAAGGATCGCCGGAGCCCAGCAGGTCGAGGCTGTGGTGGCCGGGAGCAGCCACTGCACTCCAGTCTGGGCAACAGAGTGAGACTCCAACTCAAAAAAAAAAAAGATGTCCTTATACTATTGTTCTCAATTTTGAGAAACATTGGTAGGGGTGAATGCTAGGAAACCACTGAAGAATTGCGACAGTGAATGGATGGAGGACACAATTGCAGGTAGAGGCATCTCTTTATTTAGGTTGATAGTGAGAGTTTGAACTAAAGTGTGGACATGGGATTTGAAAAGAAAAAGAGTACAAGGTATGTTAACTCCATAGACTGATTGTGCGATGAAGGGGAAAACCCAGGTATCTGGTCAGCAACTGGATCAGCAATGCTGCCATTCAGAAAATTAGAGAGTGTAAGAAGAAGAAACAGATTTTTCTGACTGAGGTGGGACTTTGGGGATGGAGGGAACTGATGACATCTGTTTGAGCATCTTGAATTTAAGGCACATCTAAACATTTAGGTTAATAAGTCTGTAATTTAAGAGACAGGTCAGGAACAGGAATATAATTTAGGAGTCTTTTGCTTTTAGAAGGTAGTTGAAACTATAGAATTACAGTTGTCCTTTGGTGTTTGTGTGAGATTGGTTCCAGGACCCTGGGGGATACCAAAATCCACAGGTGCTCAAGTCCCTGATGTAAAATGGCACAGTATTTGCATATAATCTGCACATCCTCCTATATACTTTCAATCATCTCTAGATTACTGTACTTCTAATACCGAATACAATGTAAATGCTATATAAATAGTTGTTATACTGTATTGGTTTCTATTTGTATTATTTATTGTTTTTTCCTGAGTATTTTCCATCTGCAGTTGGTTGAATCTACAGATGCAGAGCCAGTGGCTATGGAGGGCCTACTGTGTGGGATTGCCTGGGGGAGTTTATTGAGTGAAAAGTGAGGCCAAGGATATTCTAGGTGGTCTTAGAAGAGGAGTCAGTAAAGAGTATTAAGAGAATTAGCATATTTCATGAGAAAGTTTAAGAAGTGTTAAACTCTGCAGTGTAGTTATTCACACTTTCACTTTCTTTTCCAAGTCATAGATTGCCCTCAGGGCTATATTATACTACTCACTTTAACCTGTATCATGGTAAGATCAGTGTTTCAGTGTTCTTTATTTTTATAGTAGTAAATTTGCTATGGTTTGTGCATCTTCATAATATAACCAGTATATCCAAACACTTCTTACCACCTCAGTCACTATTATCTTGGGCCTATCCACCATCATCTCTTGCTTGTATTATTGCAGTAGCCACCTGAATTTTACTGTATATTGGAATCACCTTAAGGTTTTTTAAACTGCTGACTCCTGTGTCCCACCAGCAGTCATTCTGATTTACTCGGGCTGCAATCTGGACATCAGGATTATTGTTAAAGCTTCTGGTGTTTCTAATACACACTGCTCAATTAATCAGAAGAGCAATACTCTTTCCCTGAAGTCACTGATTTTGACTGTGTTTTAGTGCCATTAGCCATGTTAATTTAACTTGGGACATTTTCATTTATTGAACTTTTAGAAGTAAGTTCTAGTGTATCCATGAGGCTTCTTAGTTATGAGCAAGGGAAGCAGGCTCTGACTGATTTAAGCAGAAATAAAATTTACTGATAGGATATTGAGTGGTCTGCAGAGTTGGTAGAAGGCTGGATGGAGCCAGCCCTAGAAAGGTGCATGAACAGAACGAGGCTAAACAGCTAGAACCACAGCAAAACTTGTGCCAGTGAGACATTTCTGCTGTCTCTGCTGAATAGTGGCTGGATGCCACTGACTGCACTACTGCCTGCGCTGATCACTCCAGGCCACCCCTGATTCTGCTGCCCTGGGAAACTCGGTATTGCTTTCACTGTTGCTGTGGTCAGAAAGAATTCTCTTTGGTCTCTGCCTTTCTGTTACTAGATTTCACATTGAGAATCGCTGTATGGGTAAGCGTAGGCTGCCGGGGCATGCAGGAAAGCAAGCATCTGGGATTTTTCATTTTAATGGTGAAAGATAGGCTATTGCTCCACAATTCATGAAGTTGGGAGTTCTTCAGACACAAGGGCTTTATGTGCTTGGAGGCAACAGAATGACAGAGGTCTACTAACATGGTGTAGCTTACCATGTGTTCTTTATTTCACACATTAATTCACTAGTTGTCAAACTGGTATCCCAGGGCACACTGGTGTTCTTCCTTAGCTACTTTTGTTTTTTTGAGTCAGAGTCTCACTGTGTCACCCAGGCTGGCAGGCCGTGGCACGCTCATGGCCACCCCAGCCTTGACCTGCTAGACCCCAGTGATCCTTCCGTCTCAGCCTTCCAAGTAACTGGAATTACAGGCACACGCTACCATGCCCAGCTAATTTTTTATTTATTGTAGAGATGAGGTCTCACCAAGTTGCTCAGGCTGATTGTGAACCCGTGGGCTCAGGCAGTCCCCTCACCTCAGCCTCCCAAAGAGCCGGGATTACAGGTTTGAGCCACTGTGCCCAGCCCATATACATAATTTTAAATTGCATTAAGAATGTATAAAAAGATATTAATATTTTAAATTTTATCTAATAAATTTAAAATATTTTAGTATATAATCGATAAATGGGACTAGTTTATGTTCTTTTTTTTAACTACTAAGTCTTTAAACTCTAGTGTGTATTTTACACTTAGAGCTCAGCTCATTTTAGACTAACCATATATCAAGTGCTTAATAGCCACAGAGTAGCCAGTTACTAACTGTATTGGGCAGTGTAGTTCTGTGGCATTCTGTGAAATGCTATATGACTTTCAGGTACTGCTAGTTAAACATACAATGACAAAGTGTTTTAGACACATTATGAAAACTTTAATGAGTGCTTAAAAAATATAGCTGGCCTATAGTACCAACTATTTGGGAGGCTGAGGTGGGAGGACTGCTTGAACTCAGGAGTTCTAGTCCAGCCTGGGCAACATAGACCCCCATCTCTTTAAAGAAAAAATTTGTATATAAACATATAAGTCATATATGGATGGGAGTGCTAAAGAGTGTATATACATTTTTAGTATGATGTTCATTCAAAAGATGGCATTAATCAAATGAGTGCTAGTGTTACCATGTGACAGGTAGCACAGTCAAAGAAAATGGGGGAAGCATGGTTGAGCGAATGTCATACTACACATTGCTACTGTAATTTAATTTGAAAAGTAATACATAGATAGCATCTCTTAAAATGTGTATACAAGACGGGCTCGGTGGCTTAGTCTGTAATCCCACGCCTTTGGGAGGCTAAGGTAAGTGGATTGCCTGAGCCCGCGGGTTCGAGACCCGCCTGGGCAGCGAGACCTCATCTCTACAATAAATCAAAAAATCAGCCGGGCGTGGTAGCACATGCCTGTAATTCCGGCTACTTGGAAGGCTGAGGTGGAAGGATCGCCGGAGCCCAGCAGGTCGAGGCTGCGGTGGCCGGGAGCGGCCACTGCACTCCAGTCTGAGCGACAGAGTGAGACTCCAACTCAAAAAAAAAAAAAAATTTGTATACGTTTTTTTGGCACCATTGTATATATACACACAAATAGATGACTGAAAAGTAATAACAGTGAGTGCTGAACAGCATTTGTGGTGGGGAGATGGGAGGTGTAAGATGGGGAAGAAGAGCCTAGTTATTTTCAGTAGACTTTATTTATTATTTTTATTCTCTGAACACTTAAATTTGTGGGGGATTGAGGTATTCCAGTTATGTTTTAAGGCAGAGGAAGGCAGCATGCTATAGTGTAGAGTTTGTGAATAATCAAATGAATCACATTTTATACATTTAATGTTTATGTCACTACTGGGCTTAGTAGCTGATGTTTTGCAAATTAAAAGGTGACTCTATTTGTACTTGAGATTTTATGTGTGTGTGTGTGTGTGTGTGTGTGTGTGTGTGTGTGTGTGTGTGTATATATACATATATACATATATATATGTATATATATACACATATGTAACTTCTTTTCCCTAGATAATTTGTGTTGATAGTAAGTTTATGTTCTAATTATTTTTATTCTTGCAGGCTGCTGAATCAGGAATAATAAAAGTTAAAACAATAGCTGCACGAAACACCGAAATTTTGGCAGGTAATTTTTTGCATTAAAAATTTAACAATTAACAAAAATTTGACTAATAATAATAATAGTAGAGTCTTTCTTTAAAAAAGCCAATCAGTTTTCTGTAACATCTCTTCCTTATGCCCTAAAATATGCTATTTATAATGAACAGAACAGGTAAAAGTCCCTAACTTGTGAACAGATTGTGTTTCCTGAAGATGAATGCTATAAAATTCTCTGAAATCAGAAAGCTTAAAATTACTAATTCCTTAAAGGCAAGGATTTTTTTCTTACCTTTTCATTCTCTTTCATCTCTTGCTAATTACCTGAGACATACCTTACTTATAAAAGACCCTCAATTAATATTTGTTGCATTGAACTGAAAGACTGGTTCTCAGTCTATCATCCAAAATCTCTGTTATCTTTATGTGATATAAAAAATGTGTAGTGTAGTATTGTGTATTTAGTTTTGCCACATGAGTTTTGTGTCTTGGAGAAAGAATGAGAGTGGGGTAGAAAAAAGAAAACAAAAGTGTTTTCTTACCTTCTCTGGATTGAACCTGGTTTTCAAGGAGGAGTTTTCAAGAGTTTATCTTTGGCATCCTTTTTACTCAGTCTGCTCCTTTTTCTTCTCACCTCAATAATGACACGGAAAAGAGGGAAATTGGCATTTTTTGGGGGGGAGGAGAGAATCTGTTGTGTGTAAGACACTTGCACCACTCTGTCTTACATAAGACAACTTTGTGGGAAAGTATTATTTTATAGTAGAGTAAATTGGAATGCAAAGAAGGTAAGCTTCTTGCTCAAGGTCCCATGGTAAGTGGTAGAACTAGTTTCAAATCCAGGAGTGTTCAGAGCCCACATTTCCCGTTACAGTGTGCTACCATTGCAAAGTTTCCTCCTAAGTGTTTCATATGTGACCACTGCTTCCATCACTGGCCCTTCGGTCTGCATTTCCAGTTCCAGTAATGCTATTAGTCTCAGCTAGTCTTTGAGAAAAGCAGTCCTATTAGTTTAAACAAAGTCTAAGTGGTAAAGAATCTCTTTAACTCTCATACCCTTTACATTTTTTGTGAAGGATTCCATTAAATCCCTAACTGGGGATTTCAGTCTGTTACCAAATGAAATGAAGATTTAGGGGGGCAGTTTAAGTGTGGAGGGCCAAGTGGATTTCCCTTAAGCTATCCAGCTTGGAGGAAATTTGCTCTTAGGTTAGCTCTCCTAAGTTAGCACCCATGTCTCTCAGCTTCCCTGCTATCGAACAGTCTATCAAAATACCATATAGTTTTATAACATTGTTCATGAAATAATGTTCTGTGTGCATACTGAGAAAGAGTGTAATAAAAAGTGGTAGGTAAAGGTAGAGGTGTGTGTGTTGGGTTGGGAGGGTAGGCAGGTGGGTTTTAATGGGAGATGTGTGTTGGGCACATTAGCTACTGGGGGGAAATTGGTGCTTAAAAATATATGATGACCTGAATAATTTTATGTTGGAGACTTATCATAGGCCAATCATATCAGAATATTATTGTAAATATTTATCTTTGCTAATATCATTACTGATATCATAGTAAGTCCTTAATTATTCTCCAGCAATGGAAATTTTCATTGGCTCTATAGTTTGTGGAAGATAAAAAAAAGACTGATTTCTTTCAGAGGATCAGTGTTTATTCCAGTGTTCTATACCAAGTAAAATGTCTAATTAGTTAGTCTTAAGGACACACGTAAGAAACATATTGACTCAGTTGGTATGAATTTAATATATGGGCAGGTTGTTAGTTTCATTTTAATTCAATTAACTTTATTCAAATCAAGTTAGAACAGACCCTTATACAAATACAATTAATACTTTCTGTTTTAACCTTTATAGTATCCAGAGCCATGTACTCAAAGAGGTATATTAGCATACTATACTATATGATATTATTAGGATAAGTTATCAGGATAAAGTCTTATCCTAATATTTTTCACCAAGTATATATAGCAAATAATACCTAAAAGTTATAGATTTATAGACCACTGTCATCTTGAAAATAAGATGCTCTTAAACACAAAGAACTTAAGTTAGTCAGTATATAGTTTCTAAACTACATAGTTAATTCAATGTACAGTTAATACTGAGAAAATTATTTTTGTTAACTTTTTCTATTTCCTGAGAAATGGTTACTTATTTTAGTACTTGAGACTATAGGAGACGATGGAATACTACTTCTGTATGGTAATGGATGTCAAAGATAATAAACGATGGAGGCGTTCTCAAATGAGGTGGGATATTGAATTCTCATATGTCTCTGAATATTCAGAAAATATAAAGATTTGCTGTAAAAATCAGAACTTTTCAGTAGCATCAGCTAGCTTAATTAACAATACTCAGCATAGATTTCTATCCAGCTTTAGTTTCTGAGGTTTATTTTCCAAGGGAAGATTGTTTACTTCACAGAATAAATCTTTGCTCTGCATCTCCCCTTATTTTAAGCATCCTCCCTTAATGTTTACTTTTCTTTGTTTTCTCTGCTATCATGAATGCTGACATAAGTGGGAATGCTATGCCAGGTAACGTCAGCATTGATTCAGATGTACAGATCATTATCTCAAAATCTCCTTTTTCTTTAAAGATAAAACTTTGCAACTGAGAGCAGCAAAAAGATTTTCATTTACAAGGCCAAATGCCTTAATCTCACATCTGACTATTATATATTACAAATTGTGTTTATTATCCTAACTTACAGTATACTAGAAATTGCGAAGGCATGTGATATACAAAAAATTATGTAATCTGCTTCTTGAATATATATTTGTAACAAGGAAATCGATGAAGTTGTGGTGTCTTTTAACATTGGTTACATCTGCCTATGGCTATTTGCAGTTGCTGTCTGTATATATAGAGAACTTGTACATAAATAATCATTATGTATGATTTGTGTACCTTTTTTTCACATGATTTCCCTCAGCCTTTTCACATCTACATGATCTTATAATTAAAAGCTCTCTAATTTAAGTAGCAATGAGTAATGATACTTGGAAATTTTTTTTTTTTGAGTTGGAGTCTCACTCCATCTCCCAGACTGGAGTGCAGTGGCTGCTCCCGGCCACTGCAGCCTCGACCTGCTGGGCTCCGGCGATCCTTCTGCCTCAGCCTTCCAAGTAGCTGGAACTACAGGTGCACGCTACCACGCCCGACTGATTTTTTATTTTTATTATAGAGATGAGTTCTCTCCAAGTTGCCCAGGCGGGGTCTCGAACCCACGGGCTCAGGCAATTCACTCACCTCAGCCTCCCAAGGCACGGGATTACAGGTTGAGCCACTGAGCCCGGCGGGAATTTTTTAAAATATTAAGTGGTAATTTATCTGCTTATTTTATTTAATATATTCTATCTTATCAATATATATACTTGTGATATTTTACAAACATCTATAGAATATAGCATGCAACATATTCTTAATAAGTAAATAATTATAAAATAAACACTAGGGGAGATGAAAGATGGGTCATGTAATTCACTACAGTCTATTTGGAAATGTAAGAAATATGTTTGAAAGGTATATTTGTGCCATTCATGTTTAACTTACCTGCTTCTTCATTTGGCTTTCGAAGTTTTTTGCTAGAAACTTTCCTTTCTAGATGTTGAGGTCAGGGTCAACATCCTATTCTGCCTAATGTTGTCAGTAATTAGCACACTCCATGGGAAATTGTAAGCCCTCATTAAATGTAGGGTAATGTGTCACACTAAGATGCAGCTAAATCTCTCAGCGCTGCCTCTAGTATGTTTTTCTACCTCTCATTAATTTTACATGTTATAATTATTTGAGTACGTGAGTTTTGTCATTTTTAGCTCGTGTCAACTGGGTAATAGAGAAGGAGACCAAACCTAAGCATAGAATTCTAAGACTGTGTGGTACATGCCAAGATAGAAATCTAGACAGAGTTGTTATGGCAACATAGGGCAGGCACCTTACCCTGCTTGGGAATCTGAAGCTGAGTCTTGATGATTGAACAGGAGTTAGCGAGGCAAATAAAGTGTCGAAGTGGAAAGTAAAGGGGACATGAGCTTTGTGTATACAGTTTTCAAGTATTTCCTGACCGAAAAGTATGAAGGGGGAATAGATGTCAGGTGTATCATAAGGGCCATTATGGAATTTCCTGAGCAGCTTGATGGGAAGTTTGAATCAGGGAAGTGACATATTCATATTTCTATTTTTAAGTAAATTACAACATTAGTGTGGAGAATATATTTCAGTGTACCATCACTGAGGCAGAGAGCTCTCTCAGGAGGCTATTTCTGTAAGGAAGAATAGAAGACACAGGGTCTGTAAACAATATGTTCACAAATTGACCTGTTGGGCCAGAGAGATTTGTTTATCTACAATACAGTGCGCTTTTATTTCTTCTTTTTTTCTTTGGATTGTTTTCCTTTTAAAATTTTAATTTGTGCACTTATAATAAAAGACACAAATTACATGATATAAGTATCTCTTTGATGTTGTCTTTTTAAATGTTTTTCATTGCTATATGATATTTCAACAAGTGCATTGTAGTTTATTTAACCATTCTCTTATGTTAGGCATACTTCAGTATTTAGAATTATTTCTTTATGATAAATTTGTCATCATGTGAGACAAATTTAAATTATAAAGTTGAAGGGTACAAATAATGTTTAAAATTTTTGTGTGTTACCACTGCTTTCCAAAAAGATAGAAGTTTATTCCTTTACCAGTAATATGTAAGTGTATTTTTATAACCTCCTTGCCAGGATTATTATTTTTAAAAACTTTGGTAATCAAACAGGCAAATTACTTCTCATTTTAATTGACATTGCTTTTTGATGTTGATCATTTTGCTCTGTGTATATTAAATTATTTGTCTTTCCATTTTACATTTTTTTTCTTTGAGTTTTTATGTTTTCCTTATCAAATTGCTTGACTTCCCATGTTTATATCATGTTTTCCCCAGGTCATTTACTTTTTAATTTTCTTATCTAGATGCTTTTATTTTACATAATCTAACTAATTTTTCTTATTTCTTTTGTAGCTCTACAGTTAGGATGGCCTTCTCTTCTTGATAATGATTTTTATTCTATGGTTTAATTTTTTTCTTAAACATTTCTTTTTTTTTTCTTTTTTGGGTCAGGATCTTACTCTGTCACTCAGGCTGGAGTATAATGGCATGATTATGGCTCACCACAGCCTCCATCTCCTGGGCTCAGGCAATCCTTCTGTCCCAGTCTCTGGAGTAGCTGGGGCTACAGGTGTGTGCCACCTTGCCCAGCTAATTTTTTTATTTTATTTTTTGTAGAGACAAGATCTCGCTGTGTTGCCCAGGCTAGTCTCAAACTCCTGGGCTCAAGTAATTCTCCCACCTTGGGTTATTTTTAATTAATAATTTATTTGAAGCTGGGCTCAGTGGCTCAGCCTGTAATCCCGCGCCTTGGGAGGCCGAGGTGAGTGAATTGCCTGAGCCCGCGGGTTCGAGACACACCTGGGCAACTTGGCAAGATCTCATCTCTACAATAAATCAAAAAAATTAGCTGGGCGTGGTAGCGCGCGCCTGTAGTTCCAGCTACTTGGAAGGCTGAGGTGGAAGGATTGCTGGAGCCCAGCAGGTCGAGGCTGCAGCCGCCGGGAGCAGCCACTGCACTCCAGTCTGAGTGACAGTGAGATTCCAACTCAAAAAAAAAAAAAAAAATCATAATCATAATATATTTGATGTGATAATAATGTGATATGAAGATTAAGATTTATTTTGCTTTTCAAAATTGCTAACCATTGAACCAACATCATTTGTTGAATAGTCCTTCACTTTTCTGTATAGTGCTTTTAATATGAAACTCGCTATACTATGATTTGTCTTTATTCTTGAGTCGTTTAAATATACTCTTAGGCCTTTTGAGCTCAGTAAAATATTTTTAATGTTATTAGGAATATCATTCTTCTCCAGAACTAGATTTTAAATGATTTGAGGATAGAAATAAGTCACATTTTCTTTCACAAGAATTACAATTTGTTATTTAATGGCTGGTAACATTTTTCACAATAAAACTTTTATTTACCCATGTTAATGTGATTCATAGTGGGGTATCCTAGTTTAATTCTTTTTTTCCAGGGTAAAAACTGCAATTGTGCAGTGAAACTGCTCAGAGCAAGGAAACCCCCAGGATATGGGGACCTGCAGGACCTCTTTCAGGTGTGTGACAGTGTGTCACTTGACCTCACAGTTATGTAGCTTGGAGATATAATATTCTTTCCTCACTATATTTTTATATTTTAATGGAAACTGAAATAGAGAGTTTTGATGAAAAAGAATCACCGTTTTCTGTTTTGTTTTGTTTTTTTTCTGGAATGACATACAAAATGGTTAAAGCAAGGTGTCTTTATATTGCTGTACAGCCTTTTCCTCAATGTGATTTCTAAAATCTCAGTCCCTAGGAAGGATATAAAGCTATCCTTAGCTGGCATATCAATAATTATAGAGAGTAGAGATCTCTCAGAACAGCAAAATTAATTTCTGCTTCTTAGTACCACTGTCACTTTTGAAAGAAGAAAAAAAGAATCAGTAACTATTTTTTCCTTATGATTTTTCCCTTACTGGGTTGTAATCTACATATTGTGGATATGTTTTGTTTTTCAAATTATACTTCAAAAGAAGTATTTTATTATTTGGTTGATTGTCTATTTTGGATAACATAGAAATTTTCTTTTTGACCATTATATTTTCATATAAATTGTGAGGGAAAAATGTGGGAAGAAATGAGAGATAGATGATTGATTCCTTTAAGCTACATTAAAATAAATATTAAAAATTATACTTATTACTATCTTAAGTTTATCTCAGCTTTATAGAACAGGCTGTAACTGACATATGTACATTTCACTGTGAGTTACCTTATTTTATATGTATAGCTTTTTCACCCTTTAAAAGCCCCCAATTGTTGTGCCTCTTGCAATTGGTGGCATCTTAGAATCACTGTGGGCCAGATGATGTTGTAGTTTTCTTTTTCAATGTGTGCATGAGCTTGTTCATAGTTCTTCATGTTATCATCATATCAGTTCAGTTGCATGCATTGATGATATAACATTTGAGTTTAATTACTGTTTAAAATGTCACCCTAGTTGTCAGAGACTTTTCTCCTAACATCCTATGGTAAGATAAAAAAAGCACTAGCATCAAAACATGCAGAATGGGTGTCACTGGCTTAGAAGAAAATCTCAGAGACAGTAGGGAAGTTGCTTTCAAGAAATGAGGCATGCCCAGTGCTCTTGATGGCCCAGAGGATGAGATTGTGGAGAAAAATTCTAAGTGATTAGAAAGCATTGTGTCATAGTTTAATTGGCACTGATTTTTTTTCTTTGTGATATCATGGCATCTTAGACCCTATGAAAGTATATTTTTGTTTGTTTTATGAAGATAAGTATGTTTTTGTTTGTTGTATTTATTTGAAGACTTCAGGCATACAACTTTAAAGTGCAGATCATTGCGTCCTCTTTTAACTTACATTATCACTGGGGTGCTGTATACTATAAACAGAGGTAGGATAATGTTGAAGAAGAAGAATGAACTAGGAGTTAGAAGACATACAGTATCAGTCTGGCTTTACCACCTACTTACTGTGTCACTAGGGCCAAACTTGGCCCTATAAACTCTATGAGATTATTGTGATGCTCAAATGAGAAACATATATTAACATCATACAGATTATAATTGTAACTTCTTACTATTACAAGTTTTTTAATTGCCGGAATAACATTTAATAATGAGTGTTCAGCAGAGATAGGGGTAACCTCATACTTCAGTGACTCTGACAGGATTGAATATGGTAGGATATTTAACCATTTTATTAGGAGTTTATGATGAGCTTTATGGTCATCTTTAAGTCATTCACATCAGTGTTTTGAGACAACAATATGGAGATTTGTTTCTAGGTTTGAATCAAAACCTTTGTGAACAAGAAAACAAAGGAGTAAGGAGAGGGAGCCCTTTGGAAATACTGCCCTTTGCCAATCTTTACCTGTCACTCGCCATCTTTAGCTATGCTAAATCAGTGGTTAATGCCGACTACTGAGGAACTTTGTAGAGCATGCTGTAGGAAATTATAGTCTTAACTGACCACATGATAAAGAGAGCTTTGGAGAAGAAAGGTGAATATTTAAATGATAAAATTAATGGTAACACTGGTTTTACACATTTAATGGTGATTCTGATTGCTTTCAATTTCTTTTGAAAAACATTTAAAAGCTCAGATTTATATGTCTTTATCATGTCTTGCCTAAAAAAATCTGATGGAGTTAGAACCTCTGAAAAAAAATATCGCTCATGAGTTTAATGCTCTCTTGACTTGGAATTTTATGTTATTTATTCAAGTTCCCTGAGGATGACAAACCTGTCTTATCCATCTTTGTGTAGGCTTTTAGTAAGTGGGTATTGATTTAATTTTTTTGTGAATTTATTTATGCATAATTAAGTCTGTGCATCTTCTAACTTCTTACATTTTTGCTGCCACTTTAAAACTTCTGAGGGAGCTGGCTTGGTAGAAGGAGTTAAGTTAAGGTTTGGAACTACAGTATATGCGTTCAACTAATTTGAAGTAAGGTACTTCAGTAATAAGAGGAGTAATGTTATTTTTAATGAGATGTGTTTATTTCTTGAGGAAGAAATTAGGGCTGTATAAATTCAAGGCATAGAATAAAATTCTAGGGAGTTTCTAAATATTCATGGGCAAGTGTGGGGTATGCATACTTTTTTTTAAAGCTGGATTTATTGAGAGGACAGCAAAGCTCCCACAGTGGGAGGGGACCCAAGGGCATTGCCCTGCATACTGTTTTTAATGACTCTGCTCTAGGGTGTGAATTCTTGTTGATATTTTCCCTCCTGCACTATGTGGAGGGAGAAATAGAGTGTTTCTCTGAGGAGGCAGGACAGAACCTCTGAGAATCTTTGTCCTAAAAGTTTGTAGCACAGGGCAGAGGAGAACCAAAGGACAATGTTAGGAGAAAGGTGTAGCAAGCAATAGTCAGGGAGCAGAGTGTAGATCCAGAGGCTGTAGTGACCGCTGAAGTGTTTTAACTCTTGCCACTTGATTTTCATTTTGCTGTTTATTTCACGTAAAGTGGTTTTTATTACTGGTTGTAACTATATAAAAATGTATTCCTAATTACAAATTAGATTTAATAATTTATTTTGTGTGTGTTCTAAATGAAGCATTGAAAGAGAACAGCTCGGAGGTTGTACAGCCTTTTCTAATGGGTTGTGGAACCAAGGAACCGAAGATCACTCAGCTCTGTTTGGCTGCTATTCAGAGACTGATGTCACATGAAGTCGTGTCTGAGGTAATACAGAGATTTTTATCTGAACTTCACCTAAGAGTCGAATGAGGAGTTTTCATAAGAGGAGAGTGAAATGTACCTGACATTTAACGTGAAACCCTTTATGAATAACAGTGTGCTTGGAGAAAGCAGCTTAATTTTAAAATATTACCAGATTTTCATTAAATACTCATAAGCAATGAGTAAAGATGAAGTGCATTTTGTCAAGTCATTTGTACTCTAAGAGGTCACAGTTCAATAATTAGATAAAAAATTCAAGAAGCAAATTTTCAAAATCATTGAGTGGTTACTTATTAAAAATTATAAATTTTTTTAGAAACTATGAGGGAAAATCTTGACTCTGTGCCCTAGATTATCTGAAGTGAGAATTTGTTGTTCATTAACTTAAATGTTTTGTTTATGTCTAACTTTATGATGGTAAAATGAGACTCATAACTGTGAGTCTGCATCTTGCTCTCAATTTTAATGGTGTTACCTTAATTTTGTTCTCCATAGCATGTACTGTAATGGAAATGGTAGATTCTTTTGCTCTTAGAATAGCATCCTAAACAGTGTCAAGAGTTAATTGAGTGTATACATATAGTGTTAACTTGGGCTGCATTTTGCTTTTTCTGTAACATACTGTAGATGAGGTAATACATAAGAAGCAGACTCATAATTTGTGTATTCCATATAATTCATGTTCTAATGAACTACTCATGTTGTAGAAGTGAGCTTGATTTTGACTATTTCAGAACTGCATGCTGTTTAGTATATATTCAAATAGGATATTGCTTTTTTTAAAAAAAAAATTTACAGCCGGGTTCGGTGGCTCAGCCTGTAATCCCACGCCTTTGGGAGGCTGAGGTGAGTGGATTGCCTGAGCCCGCGGGTTCGAGACCCGCCTGGGCAGCGAGACCTCATCTCTACAATAAATCAAAAAATCAGCCGGGCATGGTAGCGCATGCCTGTAATTCCGGCTACTCGGAAGGCTGAGGCGGAAGGATCGCCGGAGTCCAGCAGGTCGAGGCTGCGGTGGCCGGGAGCGGCCACTGCACTCCAGTCTGGGTAACAGAGTGAGACTCCAACTCAAAAAAAAAAAAAATTTACTTTTTTGAAGTGAAAATAAATTGATTATAAGTCCCAAGTTAGGACACGTGTTTGGATCTACAGATCTAAAAATATGGTTTTTGTTACTGTGATCAAGAAATCCTCTCTAGATGAAGTTGTACATCTTTTTTTTAAATTTAGGGACATAAGCACCTATGTTTTATTTGTTGACAATAATTAAAATAATTATTTTGCAGATTGCAGCTGGAAATATAATTAACATGCTTTGGCAGCTAATGGAAAATAGTCTTGAAGAACTTAAGCTACTTCAAACAGTTCTTGTTCTTTTAACAACCAATACAGTAGTTCACGACGAGGCACTTTCTAAGGTAGGAAACCTGTTTGCCAGAATTCCTAAACACTATGAGACAGAATTTGAATAAGCTGGTGGAAAGAGAAAAGCCTGATGCCCTTTGAACCAGAAGCAACTTCCCTGTACTGTAGTGATGATCGACACTGCATGTGACTAACATTTGGTACCTTACTTTTTCCCGTTTAGAGTTGAAATCAGGTTAGGCTGTTTAAGCAAAGCCTTGGGCACTGCTGACAGTCTTAGTTATGAAGAGGAAATGGAAAAAGAGAAAAGTGGTGGAAGAGTAGGAATACTGAAGTAAGGAAGTGAGAGAAAAAAATGTGAGAAATTGTCTTGGATACTCTCGATTCCCTGTGATAGCTCTTTCTACCCTTAATTTCAAATGTATATGACTTGGAAACAAGACAGTTCATATTTATGTCGTTGGTGGCTAGGAAAGTCTCCTTTCGGTATTTATCCTAGATAATGTTACATATATGACAGCTGTTTCTCATTTTGTCCCCACTCCCACTCTCTGGAATATATAACAGCCGTTGTATTATTTCACTTTTTTTTTTTTTTGAGTCAGCGTTTCACTCTGTCGCCCATGCTAGAGTATAGTGGCATGTAGCCTCAGCCTCCTGGGCTCAGGTGATCCTCCTGCCTCAGCTTCCCAAGTAACTGGAACTACAGGTACACACCACCACACCTGGCTGATTTTTTTACTTATCATAAAGATGGGGGTCTAGCTATGTTGCTTAGCCTGGTCTCAAACTCCTGGGCTCAAGTGATCCTCTTACCTTGACCTCCCTAAGTGCTGGGATTGCAGGCATGAGACATAGTTCCTAGACTGATTCACTTTTTAAAAAGTTTTTTTTTTAATTAAAAAATGTTTCTAAGAACAGAAAGTATAGAGTAATATAAAGGGCAATAAGTTAATGATTTAATGTCTTAGGAACTTTATGGACTTTCAGTAATAGTCTTATTATACTTTGTACTCCTGTAAGGATGTGAGACCTACAGAGAAGGACAGTATGTGTTACTTTAATCTGTGTGTGCTGTGTACAGTAAGTACCCTATTGTATGAACATTCAAGTTGCAAACTTACAAAGATGTGACTATGATACCAACCCCTGTATACCAGCTGTTGTACTGTACTACTGTACTTTTCAAGGTACTGTACTGTAAGATTTAAAATGTTTATTTTTTGTTTGTTTTTTATGTATTATTTGTGTGAAAAGTATTATAAACCTATTATAGTACAGTACTAGATAGCTGATTGTGCTGGTTGGGTACCTAGGCTAACTTTGTTGGACTTACGAACAAATTGGACTTATGAACATGCTCTCAGAATGGAATTCATTTGTATGTGGGGGCTTAATGTATACTATCTGAAGGGATGTTCGTAGGCCATAATGAGATTTTACTTAATTGCAAAGAGTAAGCTTATGCCAGTTATATAAAATGTTTTATGCTTTTTTTTTTTGAGTTGGAGTCTTACTCTGTCGCCCAGACTGGAGTGCAGTGGCTGCTCACAGCCACCGCAGCCTCGACCCGCTGGGCTCCGGCGATCCTTCCGCCTCAGCCTTCCGAGTAGCCGGAATTACAGGCGCGCGCTACCACGCCCGGCTGATTTTTTGATTTATTGTAGAGATGAGGTCTCGCTGCCCAGGCGGGTCTTGAACCCGCGGGCACAGGCAATCCATTCACCTCAGCCTCCCAAAGGCGCGGGATTACAGGCTGAGCCACTGAGCCCGGCTTGCATTTTTATATATACTTTTTTTTTTGAGTTGGAGTCTCACTCTGTCGCCCAGACTGGAGTGCAGCGGCCGCTCCCGGCCACCGCAGCCTCGACCTGCTGGGCTCCGGCGAGCCTTCCGCCTCAGCCTTGCGAGTAGCTTGAATTACAGGCGAGTGCTACCACGCCCGGCTAATTTTTTGATTTATTGAAGAGATGAGGTCTCGCCTGCCCAGGCAGGTCTCCAACCCACGGGCTCAGGCAATCCACTCACCTCAACCGCCCAAAGGCACGGGATTTCAGGATGAGCCACCGAGCCCGGCTTATTCTTTTGTTATTTATAGTTCCTCTTGCTTTCTAGCTTTCTAGCTACCTAAATTATTGTTCTGATACGTGTATTTAAAATTTTATAAAAGGTTATTATTTGGCATACTAAATAAATAAGAACTGACTACAGGATTTATTTTAGCATGTTAATTTGGAAATGAAATATTTGGAGATGAAAAAATGAAATATGAAGAAATAATACAAATTTGAGTAATATGAAGCCTTCTAGAACTATTTAGTGTACCTTTCCTTTATGTTGAATATAAAGAGTAATAGTGGTATCAAAGCCTTGTTTCCTTTAAAGTTTGTAATGTAATTAATGTGATTGGCAGAGAATCTAAACTACCATTGTGTTTTTCTCTAAAAAAGACTTTTAAAACTGTATAAAACTTCTAGAAGAATACGTAAGAGAACATCTTTGTGATATTGGGGTAGGCAAAGATTTATTAGGGCATGAAATCCTCTATTTTTGGATCAGAAAAGAAGTCACAAAATGGGGAAAAATATCACAAATATCTTACAAGGGACTTGTATTTAGACTATTTAGTGAACTCTTAAATCTTAAAATTCATTCATAACACAACCCAATAGAAAATGCACAAATGATTTCAGCAGACACTTCACAATATGAGATATTCACATTATTGCTTATCAGGGAAATGTGAATTAAAACCACAAGGAGATGTCATTATAGTCCATTAGAATAGTTAAACTGAAAAAAGATTAATTATAACAAGTGTTTTTGAGATTGTGGGATAGTTCTGAACCCATACATACTGCTGGCAGGAATGTAAAATTGTAAAAACACTTCGGTAAACTGGCAGTTATTTAAAAAAGTAAACCCATTCTTACCATGTGACCCAGCTATTTCACTCCTAGGTATCTACCCAATGTAAATGAAAACATATGTCCTTACCGCGACTTGTTTGTGAATGTTCATAGCTGCTTCTTTTTAGAATAACCTCAAACTGGAAACTACCCAAGTGTCCATCAGCTGATGAGGGGTATACTCCTATCATGGAATACTACTCAGTAATAAAAAGGTAGTTGCTACTGATACACAGAACAATGTGAATGAGTGGATGAATTTCACAAATATTATTCTAAGTGAAAGAAGCCAGGTGCAAAAGACCACAGACTGAATTAATCTGTTCATATAAAATTATAGACCATATCTGCAGTGAAAAAGTGAATGGGTAGTTGGCCTGGGCCAAGGGTGGAGGAAGAGACGGATGGTAAAGGAGCACAAGGAAACTTTTGGGGTGATAGTATCTTGATTGTGGCGATAGTTTCATGGCCTTATATATGTCAGAACTCATCAAAATATATACTTTAAAGGGATATAATTTGTTATATATAAATTACACCTTAATAAGTTGATTTAAAAAAACTCCTTTTAAAAACATTGTAATTTTATATAGTTAGAATATTAGCAAATTTACATAGTGTTTCTTCAAATGATTTAGTGATATAGCAAATTTTGAGTACTTGCTATTTGCAAAGCAAGTAATTCTGGGGAAATAAGAGCATAAGACATTACATGTTAAAAGAACCACATTTTAAAAGATACATTTAATATTAACTAACTTCATGGCTATATTTTTACTGAATTTGAATTATTTCAAATTTCAAATGCTAAGGATTTTTATAGCTTTGTTGTATAAGATAGTGGACCTTCTAAGATCTGTGATTGAAGCAACCGAATATAAATTACTCAATTTGTGGTTACCTCTGACAAAGATAATGAACTTGCTCTTCAATCTTATTTCACACTAAATGAAAATATTTTTTTTAGGCAATTGTTCTTTGTTTTCGACTACACTTCACAAAAGATAATATTACGAATAATACAGCTGCTGCTACAGTGCGACAAGTTGTTACTGTTGTTTTTGAGAGGATGGTTGCTGAAGATGAACGACACAAAGGTAAAGTGATAAAGGTTGTTTCACTTGGATTGCAGGCACAATTACATGCACAATTTCAATTTTTATTAGCTTTCAACCTTTGCCCTGAGAACTTGGGATTTCTAAAAATTAGAATACTTTAAAAAGAATGTTTATTTTAACATTATATCAATATAATGGCAATTTAAAAATAAATTCTCTCGGTGGCTCAGCCTGTAATCCTGCGCCTTTGGGAGGCTGAGGTGAGTGGATTGCCTGAGCCCGCGGGTTCGAGACCCACCTGGGCAGCGAGACCTCATCTCTACAATAAATCAAAAAATCAGCCGGGCGTGGTAGCGTATGCCTGTAATTCCGGCTACTCGGAAGGCTGAGGTGGAAAGATCGCCAGAGCCCAGTGGGGTCGAGGCTGCGGTGGCCGGGAGCGGCCACTGCACTCCAGTCTGGGCGACGGAGTGAAACTCCAACTCAAAATAAATAAATAAATAAATTCCTCACAATTTTATCACACTAAGGAGGAGGTTCTTTACTTTCTATATTTATTTCTAATATATGCATATTTAATACTAAAGTTAATTTAACATTTTAAATAAAATATTGCATTGTATGTATTTTTTAGCCAAACATTACATTTTATGAATTTTTCATGTTATTCTCTCATCTTCATAATTTAAATTTTAATGGTTGTGTTATATTTTGTGGTTATTCTGTAATTTAATTAACTGGTCTCTTACAGACATATTGTGCTTAATATTTTAGAACTGTTTTGAATGTCTTTCTGCATGTATTTTTTCCACCATTTGAATTATTTCTTTTGGGTACATTTCCAAGAGTAAACCTTCCACATGTGAATTTTTTTTATGTCTAATAACATGTGTTAATCAAGAATACTTACATAATATAATAATTAACTTTTAATATTTTATCAAATACCTTTGTTATAATTACATTTTTTGTGATTTTAAAACATTTCCTAAAAACTCAGAAAAATATCCTTTCAGAGAGCTGACAGATATACACTGTTTCTGTTATGATTTATATAATCTGATAACTTTTAACTATATAAATTATGTTTTTTCATTTGTTATCTTTATTGGATGAAAAGTAAATTTCCCATGATCTGTTGAAAACATTGCTAAGCACTATAGTCATGAGAAGTCTATGTGCTGTACATACTCAAGGAGCAAAAATTCAAACTATTTTTCCCTGTACATAGTCTATCTTTTTTCCCTCAACTCTTGATATTGCATTTTTTTTTTTTTTTTTGAGTTGGAGTCTCACTCTGTTGCCCAGACTGGAGTGCAGTGGCACACTTGTGGCCACCACAGCCTTTCGCCTCAACCTTCCAAGTAACTGGAACTACAGGCGCGCTCTGCCACGCCTGGCAAATTTTTTTTTTTTTTAATTGTAGGGATGAGGTCTCGCCAATTTGCCCAGGTGGGTCTCGAACCCGTGGGCTCAGGCAATCCACTCACCTCAACCTCCCAAAGCCCGGAATTACAGACTGATAATGCAATTTTTTATTTCATTTGATGTTCTACTGGTAAAAAATGGCAATACTCTTAAGTAATAGTAACTGTACTACTCTAATAATTACTTCACTTTTTCTGAAATTAAACATTCATCAGATTTTTTCTCATTTAGTTGTAGGTATTCTTTATCTGTTGCTTTATTAGAATATTGCCTCTAACTTCAGTATATTTTTTCTGTATTTTTTGGGGAGGGGATGCAGGAGGAATTCTAGTAGTTTGAAGTGTTAAGGAGTTAATCCTATAATGTACCCTATTTAGTTAAAATACTTAAAACCATGTTATATAAAACCAGAGCAGCTCTGCAGTTTGAATGTCTTATCCCTCCATAACTTTGCTGTAGTCCCTGGATTGTAATTTTAGCTGTCTCTCTCTAAAGGCTACCATGCCATTAGCACTTTCCAATAAAGCACTTTTCCAATAAGTATTTCTTTTTTATCAAGTAGTCACTAAGTCAACATTTATACAAAGCAGTCTCAACTCAGAATTATTGTTTTTTTTAAAAACTTTTTGAGTTGGAGTCTCACTCTTGCTTAGGTTGATGGCACAATCACAGCTCACTGAAGCCTCAACCTCCTGGGCTCAGGCGGTGCCACCTCAGCTTCCTGAGTAGCTGGGACTATTGGTGTGTACCGCCATACCTGGCTAATCTTTTGATTTTTTTTTTATAGAGATGAGATCGCACTATGTTGCATAGGTTGGTCTCAAACTCCTGGACTCAAGCAATCCTCCCACTTTGGCCTCTCAAAGTGCTGGGATTACAGGTGTGAGCCACTACACCTGTCCTGTATTTTTTATTGGCAGTTTAAAAATTCTGTGTTGAGAAACAGCATTCTAGCTGACTTTTCACTGGTGAATACCTATAATGACATGATAATAGTGGTAAATCAAGCAGTTAACTCTCTTGAAGGTGGTGAAATGGTAGAGGAATTAACCCTATGGTAAGCTTTTATATGTTCTTTTGATATTTAAGAGCACATTCAAAGATCATGTGAAATTCAGTGGGAGACTGGGAAAATCAAATGTATAGACAAAGATACTAAGCTTATTACAGTTAATGTAACATAGTACAGAGGGACTTTTATGACATTTTATATTAAAACATATCCCCCTTGTTTTCCTTTTGGAGGCATAGTTCCGAAATTATAATTGAAGTTTATAATTATATAAGCAGCTATTTTAAACACACCTTTTAAATAGAATGTATGAGTTATTAAAGGCCATTATGAACTCCTAAAATGCATTTTATTTTGCTTGCAGATATTATAGAACAGCCAGTACTGGTCCAAGGAAATAGTAACAGAAGGTGTGTCAGTACCCTCAAGCCTTGTGCTAAAGATGCATATATGCTTTTCCAGGTATTTCAGTTGATAAAAGTAATTTTTATTTAGAATGTAGTTTTGTGCAAATTTTTGATTTGGGAATCTTATGTCTGATTTAATTTTTTTAATATGAAATTTTTGAAAGTGTGTCAGAAGTATTAAAATAGTTCTAATATAAACATTAAAGAGCACCTTCTACGTTTGCTGTATAGCTAATTAATATGCTAAAATGTGATGATTCACTTTAAGAAAATAAAATGAATTAAAACCAAAATTAGAAAGCAGGCATATTAGGGATGACTAGTCATGCAAAAAAAAAAAATAGAAAAATCTGTAACAAGGAAAATGTAGGTAATAAATTTGATTTATATAATATAATTTGATACATAAGCATCTGATTGTTATAATACTTATCATGAATAGGTCACTTTAGGTAAAATAAGATTAATTTGTATTGAAAATTTATCTTTGAAATTAAAAGGTTATTTTTTCATTGAAAGAATGTTAGGTCATCTGTCTACTTGCTCTGTGTGTTGTCAATAGTTATATGCTTCCTTAAAAGTTTGTTTACGTAATCTGTCCAATATGCAATTTGTCAAAGTTGGAATTGCCAATGCTTGGTATTGGCAAGGAGCAAAGGAACAAAAACAACTACTATGTAAGAAGAGAAGTATATTTTTTAAGATTTCTGAAATATGAGTTTTGAAAAGCACATTTAATTCAAGTGAGTGAAATTGTTTGACTTGTTTTCCCAGGACCTTTGTCAGCTGGTTAATGCTGATGCACCTTACTGGCTGGTGGGCATGACAGAAATGACTCGGACATTTGGCCTCGAATTACTTGAGTCAGTGCTGAATGATTTTCCACAAGTCTTTTTGCAAGTAAGCCATTTAAAGAATTTTGCAATACAATCTTTAATTTTTTTATAGATATTTTTTAAGAAAGCAACATGTATTTTGTTCACATTAAAAAATAAAAAGAATCATGGCCTCAGACTTTAGACTTATAACCATTCAGTGTTTGTTTACTTTTTTTTCTTTATCTTTATTTTTTGAGAAACAAGGTCTCCCTCTGTCACCCAGACTGGAATGCCGTGGCACAATCATAACTCACTGTAGCCACCTCCTCCTGGGCTCTGGTGATCCTCCTGCCTCAGACTCCCAAGTAGCTAAGACTGCAGGCATGTGCCACACGCTCTGTTCATTTTTTAATTTTTTGGTAGTGGCGAGGTCTCACTATGTTGCCCAGGCTGGTCTCAAACTCCTGGGCTCTAGCAGTACTACCGCCTCAGCCTTCCAAAGTGCTGAGATTACAGGCGTGAGCCACTGTGCCCCGTCTTAGTGTTAGCTTACATTTTTCAAGTGCCCTAGCGTTTTGAAATTTTAACATCAGAAGAATCCCTAGTGACTTATCTAGTCAGGCATTTCCCAGCCTTTGGATCTATGAAAAAAAAAAGTGATATGTGAGCTCTTTTTACAATATTGAGAAGCCTAAATAAATTATTGATTTTTCCATACATATATATAGCTATGTGTTTTTAGATAAATTAAATGGAGGGGAAAAAACCCCCAAAAACTCAAGTCCAAAATTTATTCAGGGACTCACACAGGCTTCCTCAGTTCTTGGCAGATCTTGAGCTCTAATTTAGGTTTTTTTAACTGCAAATCTAGCTCTTCCCCCCTTTGCTTGCTTTTTAAGTGATCCATTGTCTCCCTTGCCTACAAGAATGGGTGGATCAAGTGCTGTAATAGTAAAGATCTTTTCGTCTAGAATTTGGAGCTGAGATTATTTTTATACAGTCTTATGTTGTCAGTAAAGTGGGACTGCTCCTGACTCGTGTAACAGGTTAAGGAAGGCTTGCTGTATAGTGTGCCATGACCCTACATAAAATTTAAGGAGTCTTTGCACGGTTCCCGAGACTTGTAAAATAATTATGCTTGTTTGTCATTGCATGTTTTATCAACTCATCATGTTCTGTTCAAGCAGTCCAAGTAGAACACAATTTTAAGTTAATTATTAAATCTCTGCATGAGTGGAATTGTTCTTTGCAAAATAAAAACCAGTGAATTATATAACTGATTATACTTTAATAATCAAGTTTTCTCTTCTCATCTGCCTATTTTAAATTCTTTATTTCCTTGAATTTTTGTAATCTAATTTTTTTCTTGTTTTTTGTTTTTTATTACCAGTATTCAACTAAAATTAAAGTTCCTAATAATAAGCTTGTTATTCAATTCTAAAATTGTTAAACATTCCGTTTTCATTTACATCCTTTTAAAAACTTCCTGAAATACTGATTATTATTTTGATCTTAGATCTTCTAAGTGTAACATGAATTTCAAAATTATATGTAAACTGTAAAAATATAAATTATGTAAACTCGTAATAAAACTATATTATTAATACTGGTTATTAAGAAGTTTTATTTTCTAGTGAGACTATTTTAGAAGTATTAAGTATAAACTAAGTTAATCCTTTTTTTTTTCTCTGCAAATAGCACCAGGAATTTAGCTTCCTTCTCAAGGAAAGAGTATGTCCTCTTGTTATAAAGCTCTTTTCTCCAAACATAAAGTTCAGACAAGGTTCCAGTACTTCATCTTCTCCTGCCCCAGTTGAAAAGCCGTATTTTCCTATCTGCATGCGTTTGCTGAGAGTAGTATCTGTTCTGATTAAGCAGTTTTACAGTCTCTTGGTAAGTGCTAAAATCCACATGTGTTTATATATATAACTGCACGTCATACTCTTTTTAGGAAGTATTTTTTTTTAATATCAGTTCAGCAGAATTTTTTTGAGTACCTACAGGTATTCTAGGTATTCTAGAGATTCATTTTGCCCTTTCTTGAATCTTGCTTATATTTATATAGTATTTAGAATGTGTGTCAAGGAGAGTAATATCCTGCTATCTAAAGGCAGTATAGGAACTGAGTTTTAGGAATTAGCTTATTGCTATATCTCAAACAAAGGATAATTAAAATTGTAGTGTCTCTAGCTTATTCTGCTTTCATTTGTACTACTTTGTCTTAACAAATGAACGCCAAGTCATTAAAGATTGGTGAAATCTGTAATTAAAAATCAATTATTTTGACTTCCAATGCAATATTGTGTCTATTTTCCATAAATTTATGAATGTAGAATATGTTGTGATATTTCTGATCATAATTAAATAAATGTAATGGTTCACTCATTAACATCAAGTAAAATTTCTCAGAGAAAATGGTACAATATGTTTCTTTTTTGTGTTAAGTCATGTTCAACATTGTATAATTTTTTTGGCATTTATATTCTTACTTTAATTTAAAAACATAGCATAATAATCATGCTCCATTTTCAATAAGTATAGGACAACCAGATATAAGATTAATAAGGAAACAAGGAACTTGAACAATACTATAGGCCAATTGAACCTAAAAAACATATACAAAGTACTCCACCCTATGTCAAAAAAATACACATTCTTTTCAAGTACACATGGAATATTTTCCAAGATAGAGACCACATGTTAGGTCAAAAACAAGTTTTAGCAAACATAAGAAGATTAAAATCATATCAAGTAACTTGTCTGACCACAGTGGAATGAAACCAGAAATCAATAGTAGAAGGAAAATAAGAAAAGCCACAAATATGTGGAAGTTAAACAACATACTGTTAAATAACCAGTTGATCAAAGAGGAAATCACAAGGGAAATTAGATGACGTCTTGAGACAAATGAAAACAGAAACACAGCATACCACAACTTATGTGATGCAGCCAAAACAGTACTAAGCGGGAAATTTATAACTATAAATGCCTACATTAAAAAACAGAATGATCTGAAATCAATAATATAAATTTACACCTCAAGGAACTAGATAAGCAAACGAAACCAAAAGTTAACAGAAGGAAGGAAATAATATAGATTACATCATAAACAAATGAAACATTGACTATGTATGTACCTAAACCTCATTTGTACCCCACATTTTTAAAATTAAAAATAAAATTAAAAAATTTTTAAAAAATGAAACAAAATAGAAAAAATAGAACCAATGAAACTAAGAGGTATTTTTTAAAAAATTAACAAAATTGACAAACTCTTAGCTGGGTTAAAAAGAGAGAATATTCAAATAACTAAAAAGGCGACATTATAACAGATGCCATAGAAATAAATAAAAAGGATTATAAAAGACTACTAGAGACAATTATATACCAACAAATTGGGTAACTTAGAATAAATAAATAAATTCCAATAAACAACATACCAAGACTGAATCACAATAAAAAATTTAAACAGAGCTATAACTAGTAAGGAGAGTGAATCAATAATCTAAAATCTTCCAACAAAGAAGAGTCCAGGACTAGACGACTTCACTGGAGAATCTTACCAAGCATTGAAAGAAGAATTAACACCAATCCTCAAACTCCAAAGAACTGACAAGGAGAGAACACTTTCAGACACATTTTATGAGGCCAGCATTACTTTGAAAGCCAGACAAAGATATTACAAGAAAAGAAAACTGCAAATCAATATCCCTGATGAATGTTGATGTAAAAATTTTCATGAAAATACAAAGAAATGGAATTCAACAACACATTAAAAGGATTATACACAATGACCAAGTGGGATCTATCCCTGAAATGCAAGGATGTTTCAACATACGAAAATCAATCAGTATAATACACCACATTAGCAGAGTGAAGACAAAATCCACATGGTTATCTAAATAGATGCAGAAAACATTTGACAGAATTCATCACCTTTTTATGCTAAAACCACTCAACAACCTAGTAATAGAAGCTACCTCAACCCAATAAGTCCCATCTGTGAAAAGTAATATCACACACGATAGTGAAAATCTGAAAGCTTTCCCTCTACAATCAGAAACAAAGCAAGACTGCCCACTCTTGCCACTTCTATTCAACATGTACTAGGAATCTGCTCTCTAGGACTATGTTTGCAAAGATGAATTCGTCAAATGTATATGAGATATTAATTTCTCAATGTTACAGTAGTTATATTGGGACTTTCTGACTTTATTCACTTGGAAAAATTTAGACATTCTATATTGTTTCAACAGTAAAAGTTAAATGTCTGGTAGTTGTTGGGTGAGATATATGGTTAATATGGAATGTCTCGTCCTTATTTCTCCATATTTGCTTTATTTAAACTGCAAATATTTCCTGGATGACATAGTAGAGTAGTAATTCTTACACTGTTTAGTCTCAGGATGCCTGTTACTATTTCTTTTTTTTTTTTTTTAGCAAGAGGAATTGGTTTTTGTTTTTAAAAGTGAGAGGAGGGTGCCGCCATCCAGAACACCCCAACAGATCATTTGCCTACCTGTGCAGAATGTTCTAGATTAGGAAGGGGCTGGGGACATCCCAGCTGCCTACCACCTCTTGGTAGGACACCAATGTTCCAGTCACTTGGCTTTTTGTGTTCCTGCTGGTCCCTGAATGAGCTGAGTGAAACCAACTGGGGGATGAGGAGGAGCATGGCTAGAGGGGGTGACACCCAGGTATCTAAGGTGGAAGTACCAGGACCCAAAATAAGTAAATCACATGGAATGCCCTATCAAAATAGTAGAACCCTTTTTAGCCTTAAAAAATGTTTAGGAATTTTTGTGGTCAGGTGTGATGGCTCATGCCTATAATCCCAGCACTTTGGGAGGTTGAGGCAGGAGGATAGCTGGAGCCCAGGAGCTCGAGACCAGCCAGGGCAACGTAGCAAGACTCCGTCGCTACAAAAAATAAAAAAAATTAGCCAGGTATGATGGTGCATGCCTGTAGTCCCATCTACTTGGGAGGCTGAGATGGAAGGATTGCCTGAGCCCAGGAGATTGAGGCTATGGTAAGCCATGATCATGTCACTTTACTCCAGCTTGGATGACAGAATAGTACCCCAACTCAAAAACAAAAACAAACAAACAAACAAACAAAAATATATATGTACATATACATACCCATATATTAACTTTTGTTTGTGTATTATTTCTGTCATTATTATTTTATTAATAATTAAAGCTTTGACAATACTAGACTTATTACATGTTAACTTAATAACTTGTTTTTATGAAAAATGACTATATTTTCCAAAGGGAAAAAAGCGCTCTTTTACATTTTTCCAAATCTCTCGATAGAAGACAGCTAGATTTTCATATCTTTTTCTGTCTTCTTTCTGTTGTGATATGTGCTTTGGATTGAAATATATGATAAAAGTCCTTCTTCCTAAAGACATGTAGTTGGAAATGCAGAATCATATTAATGAATTTTTCACATAATGGTGGCTATTCTTTTCCACCACATCAGACTGGACCAGTGGCACTTTCTTAAAGGTGTTGGGTCTGAAACATTTTCGTACTGTTGCGGAAAAATTCATTGATTCACCTCACACCTTCAAATGGATCTTTTTAGTCATGTGTGATTTTGTCACCTTGTGTATTTTAGTTGTGACAAATGTTTAAGATATGGTTTATATTGTATCATTTTATACAATATCAAAAATTGCATTTGTTAATATCACCACACATTTATCAGAAAAGTCTTGGATTATTGAGAAGCTGCTAAGCTCACAGTGGGAGACATAAGTTTTTAAAATTCTAATTTCTGTTTGAAAGCTCAAGTTTTATTATTGGGAACAAATGCTGTCCGTTGTTTTCCCTAAAGTGACAGGCCTACTTTTTTTCATTTAGAGAAACTCTTTGTATGGTGTACGTGAGTGTAAATGATCATGGTTTGCTATTTGTCCTTCAGTTAAAATGTGTTCCGTAGGGACAGGAGTCAGCGAGAGCAGCTCACAGCTGTGCTTTTCCTCTAAACCATCACTGTACTTTGGCAGCAGAAGTGCTTCTTGTGCACTTCGCATTTGGTCACACAGTATTAAAAAGGCATGTACTTATGGGTCAGATTTAATAAAATCGGTCATTTGTATTTTATTTTTTGCTGTTTTCTCTTTGTTTATTGTGGTTCTTACGTGAAATCGATTTTTTAAAAATATAATATATAGTAGTGAAGAACACAGTGACCCTAACACAGCTTGGTGCTACTACCTTGATCTCTGCTAAGGCCTAAGCTGTTGTATCCACCATTGCTTTGGCATCATCAATACAAATGTCAATACATTGGAAATAGCAAATAATATTTAGTATTATTATGAAAATAATTTTGACCTTACAGACCTCCTGAAATGGTCAGGGACCCCCAAGGAGCCCAGGGACCACACTTTGGGAACGACTGCCTTAGAAAATTGTGTTCTTCCCTAATATTCACCAACTATCTTCTCTGTCAGGTAGCTCAAGGGTGAGGATACCTAATCTTCAGAGGTTAGTTTTGTTCATGCACCTAGGGTGACTAGAGGAAGTTAGAACGAGTCACTCAGACAGATGGGGACAGCTCCTGTACTATATTCTTTCCCCCTTCTGTCATCTGAGGTAGGTGCTACTCTGCCCTCTGGATCGCTTAGGATGTGTAGCCAGACCATCTTTTTTGGGCAGGTTCCCTATGAAACTCGATTATAAGAGACTAGCATCTCTGTCTTCTACCCTGACCTACTGTTTTTAGAAAGGGAATAAGGCTAAATTGGCTTGTCCAACCTAATTTTCTACTTCATAGACATTTATCTAGCAAATCCATTAGCTGTAAGGTTGTTGACTCTAACCATCCAGTGAAGGATAGCCTCTTGCATTTGAATGTGCTCCCAGATTTTCTTTGCTGTCTCCCATTCCAGCATTTGTCTGATGTAACATGATTCTTTACCAGACATCTATGTGATACTATAATTAGAATTTCCATCGGAATAACTTTGTCTCAAGCCATCAGATATCTCTTGAATGTTACCTAGCACCAAAGGACTACCAGAATTCAAAAGCATTCATCATTCTTCACGTGTGTGTATTGGAGTTCATGAAGTATCTTTGGATCACAAGAATTGGACTTAGGCCATAGAAACCAATCTTAATACCTGTTTCCCCGTGAGTGCAACCTCTTGGGGGAAAGACTTCACAGATTCACAGTAGGAGCCCTCCATTGACGCCCTTGAGAACAATTTGGGTCTCTCAACTCTAGTTCTTTCATCAAACTTTCAAACTTGGCATGAAGGAACAGAGGAAGAACAAAGCTCTAGACCTCAGGACTTTTTTTTTTTCTTTTTTTACCCAAATCTCAAGATTTTAGCGGCCACCATATAAATTAAGTAATTGGTTTGTGTTGTAGTCAGTCTTTCATAGAAAATTATATACTTTTCAAGGCAAGTTTTCTAACATTACTATTCTGTTTGGCTAGATACGGTTGATGTTTATGAGAGCCTTTATTTTCTTGCCTCAAAACCTAGCTGATGAGCCACATTTATGTTCCACTTAACTCCTTAAAGATGGTGTCGTGCAGTTTGAAGGACTTACTAATATTGAAGCCATTCAATAGAGAAAGCTGTTGTCCAGTGAGGTCTCACTGTGTTACCCAGGCTGGTCTCAAACTCCTGGACTCAAGCTTTCCTCCCGCCTCAGCCTCCCAAAATGCTGAGATTGCAGGCATGAGCCCAGCCAGTGTCCTATCTTTAAGCATCCAGTTAAAGATACTAAAAGGCATTAGAAAATACCAACAGTCAGGACATTGTTCTAAAATCCTGAGGGCTACCGTATTTCACAGTGCCTTGCCCCCATTACCGCTCACTCATTTTGAGGCACCCCCGGCTAAAACATCCCATAACCTGCTGCACCTGGGGTGGAAGCAAGAGTCAATATGGCCTCATAATCACCACATCAGCCTAATTCTTGCCTTCCAGAGGTACTCCTGTGTCCTCATCTAAATCAGCAGCAGAAACAAATCATTTTTACCTTTGAGTAAACTGGTTAGTTTTTTGTTTTAATTCATTCAGTCATCAGACATGTACTGCAGAAATGGAAGTGGCATGATAGTGCACTGTGTTTTCTAAAGAATGAGGATAAAGAATTAACCCTGTTAGCAGTGATGTTTTCAGGGCTATATTTAGGGCTATATTTCAGGGCTATATTTACTTGTTAACTCTTCCCTTATATAACTGCTCTTCCCTTATTTTCCACTCCTCATTAAGAATTTCAAGTCCATTAATAAATTTCACAACATATTTGAAGTTACTTTCTATTCAAATCTCAGAAGAGCAAGGATGAACTACAAGATTGCATTTTAAAAAGCTGGCAGTCCAAGCTTCAGCCAGAATTTTCTCAAGATTGTCAACTGACAGCATAAATAACGGTTCCCATGTTCAGGAGCATATTCCTCTACTTTGTCTCTGATAATAATGGTTTTTTAAAACCTCTTTCCAGTTCTAAAAATTGGAATACTAAAAAAAAAAAAAAAAAACCCACAGAATTTCAAATCTAGAAGTTTTTTTTTTGAGTTGGCTTGCCCATGGCACCAAGTTAAGAATAAGAATACGATTTATAATTCTTCTCTTTGATGAAAAAATTATTTTTAAAAATTATGTACTTTTTAGGTAACTGAATGTGAGATATTTCTGTCACTTTTGGTGAAATTTCTGGATGCAGATAAACCACAGTGGCTACGAGCTGTTGCAGTGGAATCAATACACAGACTGTGTGTGCAGCCTCAGCTGTTAAGGTAAAACCTCAGCAATGTTTTGTTAAATGGTTAGGTTAGTGTTTATTAATCTGTGGTATGTTAACGCACTAGTAGCAAGAGTTTGTGTATTCTCAAATATCAATGATTTCTAAACAAAGAAAATAGTGTATATATGGAGGGGCATGGGTGTAGATATGGGAAAGAACTGGAAAGCAGGCAAAACATGCTAGTGATTGACGCGAATAAGAATTTACTGAGTTCATATGACCAAGATAATTTATTTTTTTTACTAGAACCATGACCTCAGTCTGAGCCTTTGTCTTAAATTAGTAAAATCACTTAGGTCTAATGAAGAATTTCTGAGTATAGCATTGAAACTATTATAACTAGGAGTATCTCTTACTATTTAAAAAGTTAAGACACTTTAATCCATTGGACTGTTTTTCCCAGAAACATTTTAAATTATTTTGCAGGTCATTTTGCCAGTCCTATGATATGAAGCAGCATTCTACCAAGGTCTTCCGTGATATCGTGAATGCCCTGGGCTCTTTCATCCAGTCCTTGTTTCTTGTCCCTCCTACAGGAAATCCTGCTGCAAGCAACCAACCTGGTAAAGGCATCTTCCTCATATTGCTTCTTACATCCTACTGTAATTTACAATATTCACTATTCTGAGAGGAAGGTTTATAGAAAACTAGTGAAGTATGGATTACCTAAGTATACTGACTTACCCTTAAATTACCTAAGTAAAGATTTGTTCGTAGTAATTTGACCTCACTGAAGCAGCTGCATTTCTTTCATTTCAGAGTAAGTTTTCTTCTCTGGTATACTCTCAGTGTCTCTAATCATGTAAGAAGGCAAGATCAAATGCTAATCTTCATTTTAGGAGAATCTTCATCTGATGCCTCTCTTTAAAAAACCTAGATGGTTATGACCTTAGAAAGCCTGTGAGTCAATCTTTTAACAAAAGGAGTTAGTTAACATGGTTTCAGTTTGTTAGGAAATCTTTCTTTGGCTTGTTGTTGCCCTTTATTTTCTTTCTTTCTGCTTGATATGGTCTAATTGGTGGTTTGGTTTTTGTGGTTTTTTTTTTTTTTATGTTGGAGTTTCAATTTGTCACCCAGGGTGGAGTGCAGTGGCATGATTATGGCTCACCACAGCCTTATCCTTCTGGGCTCAGGTGATCCTTCTGCCTTAGCCTCCCAAGTAGCTGGGACTGCAGGTGTGTACCACCATGCCCAGGTAATATTTTAAAATTTTTTGTAGAGACAAGGTCTCATTATGTTGCCCAGGCTGATCTGGAACTCCTGGTCCCAGGCAATTCTCCAGCCTCAGCCTCCCAAATTGCTGAAATTATAGGCATGAGCCATTGTGCCCAGCCTGAATGATGAGTTTTTAATTCTTCATTCTCACCTCTAAAAAATGATATGATAAAAGGCATACTTTAAAAAAAAAACCGTCAGTATTTTTACTTACTCTAGTAGCTTTTATTTTCTGAAAAAAAGTAACGGTTTTTTGGAGAAACAGAGACTCTCTAATAGACATAATAGTATTGATAAATTCATTTATTTGTGTATTACCTATTCTGATAGTACAGAAATTTTTTTTGAAGATTGGTCAGGTATTTGAATATGGTTGGTTTGTAATTGAGTAACAAATTAATACCTTTGCTTTTTTCCTTTATCAGTAAACACTAATTCAGGCGGTTCAGTCTCAGCACCAGCCAACTCAGGAATGGTGGGGATTGGCGGAGGTGTTACTTTGCTACCAGCATTTGAATATAGAGGAACTTGGATACCTATTCTGACTATAACAGTCCAAGGCAGTGCAAAAGCCACATAGTAAGTAGCAGTGGCATTATTTTATAAGGAATGATATTGTTGGGGATGGTATTTAATCCTAAAGTGCTTCTCTCTGTGTTATCTTTTAAATATTAGACCCAGTATTTCTAATGCATTTTAGAGCTCATTTTAAAAAATATTTTGAAAATTTTATCCATTACTGGGTTTTGTTTTCTTTTGTGCTATTTATAGACTGTTAACAGCATTATAAAACAAAATGTGACTTCTTACCTAAGGATCTATTCTGCTGTCCTATACAGATTTTTGATTTAAGTATATGACTTGTTTTCAGACCCCTTGGACTTAAGTCTTTTAATATTAATTGAGTTACTTTCAGCAAATTAGTTAATTTTTTTTTTGGCTTCATTTATCTCATCTATAATATGAGAGTAGTAATATATCTAACTTTTGAGATTTTGTATGTGAGAAAAGTTATTTTAAGTATTTAACTAATCACATTGGTATGGTTTAACATGTTAAAATTTTAGTTTTGAACTAATTAAAAGTATCTGATGGATTCTTCATTGTTATCTTTGAATTGTTTGTCCTTAGCCATTTCAGTCTAACAAATGCATACTCAGCAATGCATTACCAATTTTTTTTAAGTCTTAGTGAAATACAGTGCTTAAAGCAATAAAGCAATCAGTGCTTCATGGATTTAACATTGCTACAGTTACTATAAGGCAGTTAAAGATATATTTTTGAGTAAATGGCATGTATAATTAAAACACTATTTTTGGTCACAGTAAATCAAGACTTAAAATATGAAACAAACTTTGGAGGCTGCAGTGGAAGAATCGCTGGAGCCCAGGAATCCAAGTCCTGCCTGGGCAATAAAATAAGACCCTGTCTCTAGGGAAAAAAAAGCGAAACAGAATCCCTGACTAGTTTGGATTATAAATTTCAATGTTATGTCAGTTTGCATTACGTCATCAAAGTGCTATTTTACCATGCTGCTTTATTTTTTCTAAAATTTTAAAATATGCTCTTGGAGTCATAGAGGACTCGAATATTTTAACTAAAATTTATTGTTATGCTCAGATGTTACAGTTACCTAGTCTCTTATAGGCTTTGCCTTGGTACAAAAGGTTATGACTTGGGTATAATAGAATCAAGCTGTGAAAGAATCAGATTTCTAGTCCTAAAGTTCATAGGTTTAGTCTTTCCTAGGTTATTTAGCCTTGGAGAACCACACACTGTATGTTGTAGCATGTGTTGGTACTTTACTACTTTACATGGTCGAATAATATTCCAACATGTGGATATGCCATATTTTCTTGATCTCTTCATCAATTGATGTGCATTTGATTTGTTTCCACATTTTGGTTATTGTAAATAATGCTGCTGTGTGCATTTGTCTACAAGCTTTTGTGTAAACATGTGTTTTCATTTCTCTTGAGTACACATCAAGTAGTGGAATCTACTGGATCATATGGTCACTATGTTTAACTTTTTGAGGAACTGCCGAACTGGTTTCCCAAACAACTGCACCATTTACATTCCCACCAATAATGTATGAGGGTTCAAATTTTTCCACTTCCTCATTTCTCATCATTTTTATTGTAGTGAGTTTGAAGTAGTATTTTATTGTGTTTTGATTTGCATTTCCCTAATGAATGATGACGTTGGGCATCTTTTCATATGCTTATTAGCCATTCATGTCATCTTGAGGGAAATGTCTGATAAGATCCTTTGCTCTCTTTTAATTGGATTGTCCTTTTATTACTTAGTTGTAAGAATTCTTATATATTCTGGATGCTGCTCTCTTATCAAACGTGATTTGCAAAATGTTCTCCCATTTTTTGGCTTATCTTTTCATTTTTTTATTACTGCCCTCTGAAGCACAATAGTTCTTAATTTTGATGAATCTAATTTATTTTTCCCCCTCTGTAATTTGTGCTTTTTGGCATCATATCTAGCAAACCTTTGCTTAATTTGAGGTTATCAGGATTTTTACCTATGTTTTCTTCTAAGAGTTTTATAGTTTTAGATCTTATGTTTAGATCATTAATTGATTTTGACTTAATTTTATATATGATGTGAGATAGGCGTCCAACATCACTTTTTGCATGTGACTATCCAGTTGTCCCAGAACCATGAGTTCTTTCTCCATTGAATTATTCTATCTTCATGAAATTATTTTGGCAGGTATAAATTTTAAGGGATTTAGAATTATAATTTTCTATTTGCCTTGATTTAAAACAGAAGATTTGTCTATTTTTCTGAAAGTTTTCTCCTAACTATGGGTAGAAACTCCTCTGTAATTTGAAGTTGACACACTGATAGTCTAAGTGTTTTTCTCACCTTGTTGGCAGATTATAACTGGGATGATAGTTGAGCTGGGTATCTCACAGTTATAGTTTTCTTCAGTGTGGAAGCATCTTCTTCTTTATAGGATTGATTTTATTTTATATCACCTTATTTGAAGAGCACCTAAGTTGGAACTTTATTATCTGTTTAAATCTTACTATATTTTGTATGTAAATCTTTATTTTTCTAACATCTAATAGTTAATGAAAATATTGGCGCAACTGGGGGGAGAAGCAATAAATAAGTTACTAAAATAAATAATTAGTTATGGCAGTGGCTTAATTTTTCTAATCAGGTTTGTAGAACAGCATCCAGAGATCTCTCCTTCCAATCAAACTAAGAAATGTCTTTTTATTTTTTCTATTCTGTTAATCTTAATATCTATAGTCTACAAATTGTGGAAATAGTTGTTTATATTTTTATTATTGTGGCTTTTTATTAGTATTCTGATTTTTTTTCATAATTTTAGTCTAGAGATGTTGGACAAAGTTGAGCCCCCAACTATACCAGAAGGTTATGCCATGTCTGTGGCATTCCATTGTTTGCTAGACCTTGTTCGTGGAATCACTAGTATGATTGAAGAAGAGTTAGGAGAGGTTGAAACAGAATGTCAAATAACCACTGAAGAAACTTCTTCACCAACACAATCATCAGAACAGCAAGATTTACAGTCAACATCAGACCAAATGGATAAAGAAATTGGTATGATACTGTGATTCTGTATTTTTGCTTTGAAATAATTAGAAATTAACAGAATTTGCAAGAATAGTAGAGTTCTTGTATATTCTTCCCCTGACTTCTCAATTGCTAACACTTTATTACCACATTTACCTGACCACTTTCTCTGTTTATATGGACAACTCCCCCCCAAAAAAAGCAGAATTATCTTGGGGTTGTTTTGGAGGGCGGGCCCCAGTGCAAGTTTCACGCGCTGGATATGTATTCGAGGATCCCATCAACATCAGTGTACCAGCTAGTGTTGTTGTAAGAGGCTGCATTGTGCTTCAGTGAATTTTTTCCTAGAGATTCTTTCACCGCATTTGCCCATCTCATGATGGGGGATTTATGAGCACACCAGCACTGAGTGCTCAGCAGTTTTTGACCAAAAATGGCATGACCCTTGTGCCCTACTCTATTCACCTGATTTTACCTTGAGTGAGTTTTTTATTTCCCTGGATAAAAAGAGTCTTCAAGGGGAAGCATTTTGCTTTGTGGAAGAGGTGAAACACAAAACAACAGAAGCACTAAGAGGTATCAAAATGGATGAGTTTAAAAAGTATTTTGATCCAGCCGGGCTCGGTGGCTCAGCCTGTAATCCCGCGCCTTTGGGAGGCTGAGGTGAGTGGATTGCCTGAGCCCGCGGGTTTGAGACCCGCCTGGGTAGCAAGACCTCATCTCTACAATAAATCAAAAAAATCAGCTGGGCATGGTAGCGCGCGCCTGTAATTCCGGCTACTCAGAAGGCTGAGGCGGAAGGATCACCGGAGCCCAGCAGGTTGAGGCTGCGGTGGCCGGGAGCGGCCACTGCACTCCAGTCTGGGCGACAGAGTGAGACTCCAACTCAAAAAAAAAAAAAAAAAGTATTTTGATCAGTGGAAGAAGTGTCTCGATAGATGTATTACCTCAAACAGAGTACTTTGAAGGTGACTGAAGTTGAAACATGTGAGAATAAATACACAATTTTTAATAAATAAATTCTGAGTTTTGGGGGGTTCACCCTTGTATATATGTGACTATACTTCTTTCTGACCTGTTGGATAATAAGTTGCAGACATGATACCCCATAGCCCCTTAACACTTCAGTATGTGTTTTTCAAAATAAAGTCAGTTCCCTATGTACCACAGTACTGTCACCATCAGAAATGTAACATCAATCTAATATTGTCACCTAATTCCAGATCTCATTCAAATGTGGCCAGTTGCCCCAGTGATGTCCTTTATTGTGTAGAATCATGTGTTGAATTTAGTTGCTCATGTCTATACTTTCCCTCAACCTGGAACCTTTACTTAGTTTTTCCTTACTTTATATGACCTTGACATTTTTGAAGAGTACAGGTGAGTTAATCTGTCTTTGTTTTATATTCTTCCATAATTAAATTCAATTTATTCATTTTTTACAGGACTAGCCCAGAAATATTGCTGTGCTATATTTATTGTATTAACACATTAGAAAGCTTATGTTATCAATTTGTCTCATTAGAAATACTCACTTTCATCATTTGGTTAATACAATGTCAGCCTGGTTTCTTCAGTGTAAAGTTAATTATTAATTTTTGTGGAGAAATACTTTCAGACCTCTACTAAAAAAGAGTGCTTTTCTTTCTCCCTACTTTTTTCTATTTTAAAAAATTTATTCATTTCATACAGATTCACGAATTCCTATTTTATTCAAAGGATTACAGTTGTTGAGCATTATTATTTGGTTTGATGATCAGATTGTCCCCAACATGGCTAGTGGGACCCCTTTCAAGCTGGTCCCTGTGTCCTTTTGACATGTCCCATGTCCTTTTGACATCTCTGAACACTTCCTTAATATTTGATAGAACAAGATGTTCCAAGCTGGTCTTGGATTTTTCTTGTCTTTCCAAGGTGCCGTTCGTTTTTCCAAGGAGGCCTAGTTCCTTTTAACGGTGAATAGTATTGAAACTAACACATGGATGCAAGGTATATTTCTTGCTACCTGCATGGGAAACACACACACACACACACACACACACACACACACACACACACACACACACATTCACAAATTGCTCTACATTTTAAAATTATCTGTTTCTCTGTCTTGAATACCACTTCAATACAGACTGTTTCTCCAATATCAGTTTGAAACCACAAGGTTTATTTTCAACTTTTCATATCTCTGATTCCGTTCTCCAACAGTGAGTAACCTGTTCCCATTTATCTTGGTATATTTACTTATTCGGTTCATTCCTAACATTTGTAACCAGTCTCCTGGCTGAGTCAACTTGTTAATCTGTGCCCATCCTCACTCCTAGCTGCTGGCCATACAAGTAAACATTTGGCCTGATGAAGGATAGGTTTTTCAAAAAAGGTATCTGCTGGGTAAGTTTTCATGTATTCAGATATAGTTTAAATACTGAGCATTCATATTTAATAATGAAGTTGATGGAATAGTTGACATAGTGTCAGATGGCCAGGGAGAGTTTAACATTTGACATACTGATAAACAGGGTGACACCTGTAATGATCATTATTGTATGCTTTTTTCTTCCTTGAAGTTAGTAGAGCTGTTTGGGAAGAAATGGTGAACGCCTGCTGGTGTGGCCTCCTTGCAGCCCTCTCACTCCTTCTTGACGCCAGGTATTAAGTCTTTGTGAGTTTTATATTACATTGAGTCAGTTCGAGAAGCAACAACATTAAAATGGTTTACTTACGTTTGCCCCAAGAATTATTTTCTCATAGTAGTTTTTTATACATGTAAAACGTTATTCTCTTTCTGTCATCCCCTCCCCGTCTTGTCCACACCTGACCTCCACACCAAAAATGTCATGGAGTTTCAATGGAAAATACAGCCCTAAAATTATAGAACACCTTTTACAAGTCTTACTGCTACTTTTACAATGATGATGATTCTGTTTTCAATGGTGATGTTTTTCTTTATAATTGTAGAATTTTCCAATTTTAAAATGCTTGATATTTTAAGCTAAATCTTTGTGCTTTTGATCATTTTCCTCAATAACAAATATATGTATTGTTGTACATTGCCTTTACATAATTCAAAGTTTCAGATATTATGTTAATTGATTAAAATGGTTGATAATATTTTGACAATATTTTTGTATGGATTTTCTTAAAACTTCACTGAATGCTTTATTCCACATCATGCGTTGCAGTATAATTATAAATAAGTTAATCAGATTAAATAAAATACTTTATCTTTTCAGCACAGATGAAGCTGCCACTGAGAATATTTTAAAAGCTGAACTAACTATGGCTGCTCTGTGTGGGAGGCTGGGCCTTGTCACGTCCAGAGATGCCTTCATAACTGCAATATGCAAAGGTTCCCTGCCGCCCCATTATGCACTCACTGTGTTGAACACTACCACCGCAGCTACACTTTCCAACAAGTGTAAGATTCAAGCTTATGCAAAGTTCTCTCCATCCCAGGGGTGCTGTGGTATAAAGGGAAGGTTATAGACACTCTGAGTTTAATCTTCTGCTTTTCTACTCACTGAGTCTGTGACCTTGGGAAATTTAATGTTCATGACCTTTAATTTCTTCCAATTTTTTTTTTTGAGTTGAAGTCTCACTCCATCACCCAGGCTGGAGTGCAGTGGCACACTCGCGGCTACCCTATTATCGACCTGCTGGACTCCGGCGATCCTTCCACCTCAGCCTGCCAAGTAGCTGGAACCTCAGGCGCATGCTACCATGCCCAGCTAATTTTTTGATTTATTGTAAAGATAAGGTCTCGCCAAGTTGTCCAGGCTGTTCTAGAACCCATGGGTTCAGGCAGTCCTCTCACCTCAGCCTCCTGAAGTGCTGGGATTACAGACCTGAGCCACCATGCCCGGCCCCATCTTTTTAAAACTGGGAACAACACAAATTGAGTATCCCTAATCTGAAAATCCAAAATCTGAAATGCTCCAAGAGCCATGACTTTTTGAGTGCCAACATGACACTAAAGGAAATTCATTTGCTCATTAGATAAATATATAATGCAAATAAGTATACAATGCGAATATTTCAAAATCTGAAAAAAGTCAAAATCTCAGTCTAGTCCTAAGCATTTTGGATAAGGGATACTTAATATGTAATACTAATTTTAAATAATGGTTATGAGGCTAAAACAAGACAAATCTGGAAGTCCTTTGTAAACTATAACATATTGAAAATGGTGGTTTTTTAAAATGGAACTAGTAGAGCAGTAATGTTTGTGGCCACTTAAACTGACATTGAGAAATTTATTTTCTTCTTGACTATTTTGGGATAGGGCTTCCCTATGTTACCCAGGCTAGTCTCGAACTCCTGGGTTCAAGAAGTCCTCCTGCCTCAGCCTCCCAGGTATCTGGGATTACAGACCAATATTCATTTTTCTTTGCAAATTTAAAATGTGCTGAGCTCTAACTAGAAAAGTTTACCAGGAATACATGTTTAAAATAGTAATGTGTCCTGATTCTATTTTTCTTATGAAGAAATCTACCAAAATTTTATAAATTTTTAAAGTTATGTAGAAAATTACTTTACTTAGTATTTGTTTAACTTTTCTTGGTTTTTGTACCTCATGAGTTTTAAAAATCTTTATATATTGATAATAGGTACTATGGATATTTAAATAGTGTTATGGCTGAACTTGGTTTAATAAAATTAATATTTTAACTTGTAGCATTACTTTGAATGCAATATAAAAAGGATATTTTGATTAATTAGGCTTTCCTTTGTATTCTAGCATATTCCATTCAGGGCCAAAGTGTTATGATGATAAGTCCATCAAGTGAGTCTCACCAGCAAGTTGTGGCAGTGGGTCAACCTTTAGCAGTCCAGCCTCAAGGGACAGTAATGGTAATGCACGTGTTCTTTTCTTAGTTACTAATTAGCTATCAGAGAAATCCTTTCTTCATGTTTGCCAAAATTTAAATTGCCAGAATTTATCATTATGCTTATTTACTTTTTTTGGATGATACTTTTTAAAGTAACTAGCTTATGCAGTTGGCATTATTGTAAACAACATGATAACATAGCTTTTAATAAAATGAATTTATTCTTTACAAAATCATTCAAACCTGTTTTTTATTTTTTTAAATATTTTAATACATTAATGCTACCTTACAAGCTTTTAATTTTTAATAATAACAATTCTTGAAAATACATCCTTTTTTAAAATATAGCTAACTTCCAAAAATATCCAGTGTATGAGGACTTTACTTAACTTGGCACACTGCCATGGGGCTGTTCTTGGAACATCCTGGCAACTTGTCTTGGCAACTCTTCAGGTAAGTTGCAGTGTCTGGGTCAGAGTTCAGTGTAATTGATAGCAGTTAGACTAAACAATGCCTGTTGGTGCTTTGGGTAGGCCTAAGGAATAGACAATAATAGGAAAAAAAGGGTTGGAAATTTAAAAGGATGGGACTTATGTTGTAGGAAGTGATAGAGTGCCTCTCAAAATGGCCTGTGTTTGGTATAATTTTTTCTATGAATATTGATTACTGATTTTAGTTTTAGTTATCAGAAACTCTCTGATTTTGATTTTTAGTTACTAATTTTAATTTTAGTTATTAGAACCTTTATACTTTTATACATTTCTTTGTTTCGATTTAAAAAAAATTTACAGCATCTTGTATGGATTCTGGGATTAAAGCCTAGTAGTGGTGGTGCCTTGAAACCTGGGAGAGCTGTCGAAGGACCCAGTACGGTAAGCTTTAGTCCTTCTTATCCAATTAGTGCTTCCCAAAATGTCATATGTTATATATAATTTTATTCTTCTCTTAGGTTCTAACAACAGCAGTGATGACAGATTTACCAGTGATTTCCAATATACTTTCAAGATTGTTTGAAAGCTCACAGTAAGAGTCAGTTTTTTACATCGATAAAGACGTTGTTATTAGCTATTTATCTTAGATCAAAATATCTTATTTTTTCATTTTCCTTCTAGGTATCTTGATGATGTATCATTGCATCATTTAATAAATGCACTTTGCTCCTTATCTCTAGAAGCAATGGATATGGCCTATGGAAATAATAAGGTGTGATATTCTACCTTTCCGCTTTAAATATGGTACATTAGTTATTTAAGAGGTACATCCATTATCATCTTAGTGTTTTACTAGTAGGACTAATACTCTGCTTGTATACTAATCATACTCTGTTGAATTTTTATCATTTATAGTTGTTATTTGTTGACAAAGGAGTAAAGAAGATGTGATTTGTCTTGTGATATGCCTAAATATGTAATATGATTTTAAATTGTGTCCTCTTCTCTGGTATACTGAACATTTAAAAAAATTGTTATAAAATAATGTAATATGGTTTTTATAAATAGGTTTCATAAAATGTCATGATAATTCTTGTAATTAGAGTTTATTAGTGGAGTAATATAAGATTTAAATTAAAGAATATTTGTCTCAGTTTCTCTTGCCTTCATTGGGATGGAAAATAAGGAGCTAATCATTTCTTTCTGAAGGTAATGATTCTCCTTACCTTGAAAATTAAAAATTTTTTGTTCATTTGTTGGATGAATAGCACATTACTTTTGAATGTTGACATTCAAGAACATTTCTTTCTATACTAATAAAAATGCATTTTCTGTCATACTTGGAAAGCACGGAAAAAGTTGAACTTATTTATATCTCAAAGTAATTATTTAAAATAGAATGCTTTCTATATTTTAAAACGAATAAATATGGTTTGGCTATTTACAAATAAGTGAAAATAACCAAGAATATGATTTAAAATATGTAATTTGATAGCATCTAACTGTAGGGTCCAAAATTATGTTGTCTGCTTAGTCCTTGATTATAATTCTGTGCACTTTGGCTTGTCATCTTGGCTCATGTGACTTACTTAAAGATTGGTGAAGAACGTCTTATTTGGGCATAGTTTCATATACTATAGTACATAGATAATTATATAAAACTTCAGGTGTTTGAAAATATGTATTATAGTTCTAAATCAAGGTAAGGAAAATATAAGATACAGTCAATGTCTTGATTTCTTGAAGAATCCTGCATCTTTAAAATTAATTCTTAACATAAAACTGTAATATTTTTAATAAAGTACCTCAGTGAAATCTAAGCCATCTTATATGGTAATGTCTTGAATTTATATATCTTTCAACAAGCACTGTATGCTTGCCATGTGTATACAGTGTCTGCTAGGAGAAATACAGGAAACGGGAGACCTCTGCTTTCACAGAGCACGTAACAACTTGGCTCATTGGTTAGGTGACAGGTAAGGAGGTACAAGAGTCTAAATAAGTATAAGCATTAAGTGATATGAGACTTATTCTCTGAATTTTTAGTTCCTTGTTACATAAGATGTTCTTTGTACTTATTTCTGTTAAGATGAATTAAGATTGATCAAGATGAACCAGTGTAATTGGAGCTGTGTATTGAAGATATGGTGGGATTTAGGTAGGAAAGGGCAGGTTCATAGAAATCAAAGGAGAAAAATGTTACCAGAAATAATGATCAATGAGAAAAAACTAAGGAGACTTGATGATTAATAGTTTACTGTTAACCTTGAAGAGGACAATTTCAAGAGAGTAATAGAAGCAGATGTGATTTTTAAGGAAGACTTGAAGGGAACAAGTGTTGAGAAAATGGATATACTGAGTGAAGTGAAGATAATTTCTTTGAGAATGGATTCACGTGTCTCCATTTAGGATTAATTTTGTAAAGTGGAGTTGTAAATATGTGGTGGAAGTAAAAACTTTATACAAATATTCAAGTCTAAACTTTATGAAAATATTCAATATAAACTTCAGAAAACATTTCTAGATGGAAGCTATAAAAAGTTTGTTAGTCAGTTGTGTCATCTACAAAGATTATTATAACTATGCAGATATTAAAATAAGTAGAAAAAAATCTAGATTATTTAAAGAACAGAAGATCTATCAATATCAACTGTTCTGAATGAGTTAAATATTCCAGGAATTAAAAACAGCTGGTGGACATTGGGTGCTTACTATATGCCAAGCCACTGCTTTATTTTATCATTTAAAACAATTCTGTGAGGTTCTATGGTAGTATTCCCTTTTTAAAGATGAAAATAGCTTAAAAGTGACCTGCCTGAGGCAACCTACTTAGTAATTTGTAGAGCTTGAATTTGAACTCACTTAGGTCTCATTCCGAAGTTCTATTCTTAAATACCATGCTAACTTTTGGTGTGCATCAAAGTCAGATATGAAGTTTTTTAAAATACAAGTTATCGAGAGCTCATTCTAGGCTTCCTGAATAAGAGTCTTCAGGTGTGAGGCCTGGACATATGCATATTCTTTTAGGTGCTACACATAATTCCTGTGTACATCCTAGTTAAAATTAGAAGCGGGGAGAAGAGAGTGTGGAAGTAACACCACCAGGCTACATTTTGGGGGGACTTATTATGTGCCAGGCACTTTCTAATATGAGGTAGTTTCTGTATTATTATTATTATTTTCATTTTATAGAATTTAAAAGTAAAAATATTAGTAGAGGTGGTAACTTACCCAAGATTGCATATAGCTATTAAGTGGTAGAGTTGAGCTGAAATCCCAGACAGTCAAAACTTAGCAGACATCAGTCATAACCATTATACCTTATTGTCTCTAGAATCTTTAATTTTTCTACCACCAAAACTTTTTGGGTACCTACAACATTAGCATATGCAGTAAGGGTCACAACTGACCATATTTGTCTTAAAACGCCAATATATTTCATTCACTGGCTTCTATTAGAAAAAAAAGATACTATCAAACATTTCCATATTAGATTTTTATCAGCACTGTATAAATGCTAAGAAGGTAAGATCATAACAAATCTTTTTCTTTAAAAATTATTAAATTATTCTCATAATTTGCTTTTTATTTCAGTTGCCTTGTCTTTTGTCTAATGCAATGTTTCTGTTTTAAATAACAGCCATCCATCAGAAAGTACCTATGGCTTTTATCAGCTGAATTTACATTTAAACATGTTTTACTACATTAATATTGGATTCGCGATAGCTGCCCTTTGACCTTTTCTGAAACCACTCTTATGACATATGGACAGGGTATTCTAATTTAGCAGTGTATGATATACCCCGATTTCCTCTCTGGTTGTTGATATGCCATTGACTGTAGAGAACTGTTTGTCTTGTCTCTTCTGTTAGCATCAGAAACTGACAGCTCTGAACTCTGCCATACTCTTAATGTCATATTTTTTCCCCTGATCTTTGTTGTCTTCTTTTTCCAAACTTCCTGACATTCACACAGAAAGCCTGGATATTTCAAGACTTTGCTGACAAGAGTATTTCTTTCCGTCTGATCAGAGAACTAGGCATTCTATGTGTTTAGTATAATTTTTGGATATTTACCCTTTCCCTATTAAAGCCTTTCCTTCCTAACCAAATTTTCCAATGAGGCGCTCTTCTGGATGCGTAAGGGTGGCCGAAAGGCTTGTCTCATGTTAGTGAGGTTTTGTATATTTATTATTAACTTTATACTAACTAATCATTTTAATTTCAGTCATACTTTTCAGAGTATTCTCAGCTGCATTTACAGTTAAAGTACTCAACATTCTCCTTATAATATCAAAATACAATGTTTTCTCCATAGGAACCATCTCTTTTTGCTGTTGCCAAATTGTTAGAAACTGGTCTAGTTAATATGCACCGAATAGAAATTTTATGGAGACCTCTAACTGGTCATCTACTGGAGGTAAGCTCTCTTTCTTAAATATTAATACTTAATTTTTAAATCAAGACTTACACATAGAACTAATGATTCCCAATAGCCTTTGAAGAATCAGCATTAGCTACCTGTCCCCCTGGCCCCCCCAACCTGGTACTTATGTCTGCATATTTTATAAAGAACTAAAGTTGTAAAGGAGTAGGTTGCTTTTATTGGTGAAATTTTAAAGTGAGAAATATCAGTGAAACCAGCTGTTTGCTTGGTGACCCCCCCCCCCATTTTTTTCATTTTCTTTTTTATTTCTTGAGCCTCCTCAGTTTCAGGTAGTTCTGAAACTTCAAGATGACTAGGGCGTAGAGTTAGTAGTAAATGCTGCTCATGGACGGTTATTGTTGTGATTATGAGATAGCTTTATACAAAGGGAAAAACCTGTCTGGTGTCACTGGGTATAGGTAATGCTGGGGAATTCTATCTGTCATATGCAGGTTGGGGTGATTCTTGACGATTAGATGCTGCTTAAGAACCAGCTGCTTCAGTCAGTGTGTGTGTTCGTGCCCAGTGTGGGTCTGAGTTACCATGCTCATTTTATGTTATTTTAGAAACCTGAGAAAGGTATTGTTAGTAAGAAAAACAGATGTACATGAGCTTAATTTTTTTTCCATTTTGATGGGATTGTTTTTATGACTGCTTAAAGGACATATGCAGATTTCTTTATTATTGGACAGTCTCATCAAATGGCAACAAATAAAGTTGTTTTTAAATTTCAGCAAATTATTTGACTGTGAGAGTATCTGTTTGCTTCTTTGGTTGACTCTGATGACATAACACTTACTTTGATGAAATCCTTTCTTTTCTGTGACTTGTTTTAGTTTCATCTTTTTTTCTTCTGTCTCTCTTTGCTTCCTCTTGCCTTACTCAGAAGGTAAGCTTGCTTACATTTCGGATATGGTTTTGTTCCCAACTCTCATTGAACATTTGATATTATTTTTTAAATGTGAAAAAACCCAGAAAATGTGACATTTCAATTTTTTTTCTCACATTGATGTGTAGCTTAAGTATACAAATTAAACATTTAATTTTTGTTTGTTGTCTGTACCTTCAGGTCTGCCAGCATCCAAACTCGCGAATGAGAGAGTGGGGAGCAGAAGCTTTAACTTCACTTATCAAGGCAGGATTAACATTTAACCATGATCCTCCACTTTCACAAAACCAGGTAAAAAAAAAAAAAAAAAAAACACACCAAAAATCCTTATCTTTTTTTTTTTTTAGAAGAATACTTAATGTAAAATGACCGCCCTGCATATGCGACTTTTCTTAATTTATCAAGTACATGATATTTTAAGAGTGGGGTTTTAACTTAATATTCTATTTTATATGTAGGCCCTGGAGCTCTTGTACAGAGGGTGAGATTTTTAGGATTGTCTTTATAAAAAACACCTTGTGGGCTGAGCTCGGTGGCTCAGCCTGTCATCCCAGCACTTTGGGGGGCCGAGGTGAGAGGATTGCCTGAGCCTGAGGGTTCAAGACCAGCCTGGGCAACTTAGTGAGACCTTGTCTCTACAATAAATCACAAAAACTAGCTGGGCATGTGGCGTGCGTCTGTAGTTCCAGCTACTTGGAAGTCTGAGGCGGAAGGATCACCTGAGCATAGCAGGTTGAGGCTGCGGTGGCCATGAGTGTGCCACTGCACTCCAGCCTGGGTGACTAGAGTGAGACTCCAACTCCAAAAAAAAAAAGGAAAAAAAGAAACCAAAACACCTTGCGCATGACAGATAGCTAGATACCCAGAATTGGTCTCCCAGTGTCTGTGTTTTCTTCTTCATGCCATGCCAGGGCATTGTTGGGGGCCTCTGTTGCTTTGGTCCTTACCTGTCTCTGATTTTTTTTTCTCACTCTCCTTAGATGAGGAAAAAACAGGTGGCAGAAGAAGTGAGCATAATGAAATAGATTTTTATTTTTAAATAATTTTGTGCTTCTAAAGTTTACTTTTGCCATGAATTATTTGTCCTGACTTTATTGTTCATTTATATCTTACACAGTTTTTAAAAGTCTACCAAAATTTTACTGTTTCAGGACCAAGCAGGAATGAGGCATTTATTTTATTTTTATTTGTATAAAAAAGACTGCTTTAATAGTGGAAATCTAGTAACAACAAAGAACAGAACAAAGTTATTGCTAGAGAAGCCGCCTAGAGCCCCTTGAGTCCCACTGTGTTGTCGCCAAGGAAAGAGGGGTGTGTGCTACTGCCTGACATGGGCACAGAACCCAGGATTTGGGCCTCAGTGCTAACTTAGATTTAGCATGAGCTCACTTGTTTATTTGTTGCATTTTTGTTGTGAAATAGTATATATATGCAAAGAAGTACATAAAAATGGATGCAGTTTAATCGAAAAATTATGAAACAAATAACCAGGCAATTGCTGTCAGACCAAGACACATAGAAAACTTCCTCTCTCTAGAGGCTCCTGTGAGGCCCTTGCCCTTCCCACCCTCCTTGCTCCTATGTCTTGGTTGTGGTTATAATCAAGGAATGAGGCATTTGATAACCATTCTCATTACCCTCATCAATCCTATTGTATGAGAATTGTATTCCGCAAATTTAGTTAACACATGGTTATTGAGTACAACTCTTGGAATAGAATGAAAAGACAGTAAAACTCTTTTTAGAGCTTATTTTTCAGTGATTTCATATTGTCTTTCTACTACAATTTGGGTTTCTTTTTAAAAGGGGAACCCTTTTTTATTAATTTTAGTATTCTCATTGTCCCCTGCTGCCTAGTGAGAGCTTGGTAAATGTTCAGTAAGTGAACAAAGTAAATGAGAGAAGAAAGTTAAAAGCGGAGGAAGTGTTTTGGGGTGCTGCAGTGGGTAGAACAGTGCTGCTTTTATTCTCCAACACATTTTTTGGTTAATGTCATCTTTGCTAATGTCTGCAGTATTCATTCATTTTTAGGAATATTATAACTGCTATTATATCACACTTGAGAATCTCACATTTAAATACAGATGATACACATTAATAAGTAAAGGTAAGGTAATGATCTTTTAAAGTAAGGTAACTACCCACTTTCCCAATATCCAAAATCTTGAAGATTGATGTTTTTTCTCTTATTTGAAAATAGAGATAAATGACTAAATAAACCTTTAATGATTGCTGTTTCAAAAATCATATTTAATGTTTAATTTAGTAAAAAAAAGAAAATTCTGTTAACCAGAGTAGTCTGAGTGAAGGTGAATTTAAAGTTCAAAAGCAACAGCAAAGCATTTCTGTCTTTTTGGGTTTCTCTTCCTAATTGGTTTCTTGCCCTCTTTTCAGAGGCTGCAGTTGCTTTTATTGAACCCGTTAAAGGAGATGTCCAGTATTAACCATCCAGATATTCGACTCAAGCAATTAGAGTGTGTGTTGCAGATTCTACAGAGTCAGGGAGACAGTCTTGGGCCTGGATGGCCATTAGTGCTTGGAGTAATGGGAGCAATCAGAAATGATCAAGGGTAAGTGCGTAAAATGAGCATCCCAAAGGGGTAGAGGGAGAAAGGGAACCCATTCTGTAGTCTTGTAGCTGTGCTAACTTTTTATGTATGTCCCTCCTGTTTAAGCCTAACATCTATAATAGTTTTTCTTAAGCTATAGGGTTTATAGGGAATTTTTAGGAATCACTTTTGTCTTGGCAGGATAGAAGAACTGCTGTTTATTTGACATTTATATAAGAATACATGTTTCTTGCTTATAATAAGATAAACCAATCTGACAAATTTTATAACACATCCAAAACTTGGGCTGTTTTGTTTAGTTAAAATATAGTATTTGCTAAGATGTGAAAGAGTGTTTAGGGTTTGACCTCCCTGTATATATTAGGAAGTCTAAGAAATTGCTTTAAAATTACCTTCTCATTAATTTGGTTATTAAGCATTTGTTTCTGTTCCTAATGTATTCCAAGTACTATACTTAATAGTTATTCTGATTTAAGGTAAATAGTTCCTGCCTAGAAGTAGAATCCTAGTAAAAATAAGTACAATCATGTGCTGAGTTACATTTTAATCAATAGACTACTTGTACAGTATGGGAGCCGTACGATTGTACCATATTTTTACTGTACCTTTTCTATGTTTTGATATATTTCAGTACATGAATGCTTATTATTATGTTATAGTTGCCTACAGTATTTATTATGGTAACAAGCTGGGCAGGGTTGTAGCTAGGAGCAATAGGCTGCACCCTACAGCCTAGGTAGTGGAGTAGGCTGTACCATCTCAGTTTGTGGAAGTATGACAGAATCGCCTAACGACACATTTCTCAGAACAGATCCCCATTGTTAGGCAACACGTGACTGTAGTTTATAATGCCACAAAAAAAGAGGGCTACTGTGGGAGGGGAACAGAGCTAGAATTATGAAGGCCCTTAAGTGCTTTTATAAGTGATTTGGATTTATCCTGAATTCATTTGGGAGGCATTTAAAGCAGAGGAATGATGTAATCAGTTGTATATTTGACAGATTTCCCTGTGACATCAGGGTAGAGGGGAGGTGGGAAATGAGAGCCCTACAGGTGATCACTAGAAATGAGAGGAGATAGGCCGGGCTCAGCGGCTCAGCCTGCAATCCCAGCACTTTGGGAGGCCGAGGTGAGTGGATTGCCTGAGCCCGCCGGTTCGAGACCTGCCTGGGCAACTTGGCAAGACCTTCTCTCTGCAATAAATCAAAAACTAGCCGGGAGTGGTAGCGCATGCCTGTAGTTCCAGCTACTTGGAAGGCTGAGGCGGAAGGATCGCTGGGGCCCAGCAGGTCAAGGCTGTGGTGGCCGGGAGCGGCCACTGCACTCCAGTCTGGGCGACAGAGTGAGACTCCAACTCAAAAAAAAAGAAATAAGAGGACATAGGTTTGAGCTACTTACCAGATTGTGTGTAAGGGCAGAAGGAGAAACAGCAATCTGGAAGGACTCCCAGATTCTGACTTAGGCAGTTGAAGGGATGGTGGCAGCATTAACTAAATAGGGATACAGAAGGAGAACATGTTTGGAAGGAATGTATGGATTTCTCCAGTTTACGTAGGATATTGCAATGGAGATATTTAGCAGACGTTGGTTATATTTGTCTGTAATTCTGCAGTAAGACTCACGCTGTCTTGTTTTGGTGGCAATTTTGGAGTTTTAGATGACTGAGATGCTTGAGACTATTGTGGAAAATTCGTTTTTCTTAAATATTCACAGTAATATATTTCCTTATATACTATAGAATATTGAAATGATTAAATTGAAAAGAGATCAGCTTAGGTCAAACCTAAGTTTCTTCTCCCAACCTACAATATAATGTATAAAATAGGGCATTGTTGTTAGGATGAAATGAATAAATACACATAAAATACTTAGGAAGTATGTGATATACTAAGCACTCAATAAGTGTTAGCTTTTATGATTGCTATTTTCATTTTTACTATTAGAATCTTTTTCCCAAGCCAAATACTTCTTATTCTCTTTATTTTAAATTCACAACTTACTCTTTTTTCACAGACTAGATGTAGGTTTTAAATTTCTTTGGAGATTTAATAAGGTATAGTATAGATATAGAAGAATGAGGAGTTTGTTTTCATTCACTGAGTAAATCGCATGCACTGGTGTGTACTGGGCACTGTCCTAGGTATTGGGGATACGGCAGAGAGAAGTTTCTGCAGTGGATTTTCCCCTGCTCATTCCGTGTCTAAGTTTTTTTTTGGTTAGTTGGTGTGAAGTACAGATAGAAATAATACGGCATTAATACTTATTTTCTCCTCCTTTTAAAATATGCTGTTTTTCTTATTGCCTGCAAGGTCCTTTCTTTATTTTTGTTCATTTGTTTCAGTAAGTGAATCTTTTTTACATTTATGTAAATGTTGAAGTACTATTTGATCTATATTCAGGAAGATTTTCTTGTTCAATTTCTAAAATAAAATTTGGCTTGGTTTAAATTATTGTAAGATATGTATTTGTACATATTTCTTTTCATTGTATCAGAATGCATTTCTCTTATGCTTTCAGAGAATCCTTGATACGAACTGCATTCCAGTGTCTTCAGTTGGTTGTGACAGATTTTCTACCAACAATGCCTTGCACTTGCCTGCAGATAGTTGTAGATGTTGCAGGTAGCTTTGGTCTTCATAACCAAGAACTTAATATTAGCTTAACTTCAATAGGTTTATTGGTAAGTATCAGTGCCCTTCTTATAGAATATTTAACATATATTATATATAATATACTTCAGAAATCACTGTTAAGCAGTTGGGAGTGAATGCTAAGCAAATAACTTTTAGTTCAATGGGAATTGTTTAAATGACTTTTAGGTACCAAACTTACATCTTTCATGAAGGGATAAATACATCACTTGAGACATAATTTATTAATAGCAGAATATTTGGAATAATTTTCATACGTTGAGCTGAAGTTTGGCTTTTACAAGGTTTGTCATGAGAGGATTTAGTAAATTAATAATATACATAAGGGAGCTCTTTAGTTGACTTTAGTGTAAAGGTTAATTGACTTTAAATATTACTTCAGTAGCAACATTTTAATGCAATACTTACTTAGTGAATAAAGCTTCCATAAGAGGCTTGCCTTTTGCATAGTCCTGCCATCTTTCAGCACTGCCCTGTCAGCTGCTAGGAGATGGTGCATAATAGTGGAAGAGCCTTGGCTCTAGAGCCAGGTTTACATGCATTTCCATTCTGTTGTACTCCTGTTAACTGTTAAATGAGTGGCCTCTTGAGCCTCATTTTTTGCATCTTGAATATAGAAATATAGGCTTACCTTGGAGATATTATGGATTTGGTTCTAGACCATCACAGTAAAGTGACTATCGCAATAAAGTGAATATTGCAATAAAGCAAGTCACATGAATGTTTTGGTTTCCCAATGCCTATAAAACTTATGTTTATACTACACTGTAGTCTATCAAGTGTTTCAATAGCATTATATCTTTAAAAATGTATATTTGTTAAATTTAAAATACTTTATAGCTAAAAATTGCTAAAGATCATTCTAGCCTTCAGTGAGTTGTGAGGTGTAATCTTTCTGCTGGTGAACATCTTTCCTCGATATTGATGGTGCTGACTGATCAGGATGGTGGTTGCCGAAGGCTAGGGTGGCTTTGGCAATTTCTTAAAATAAAGCAACAATGAGCCGGGCTCGGTGGCTCGGCCTGTAATTCCGCGCCTTGGGAGGCTGAGGTGAGTGGATTACCCGAGCCCGCGGGTTCGAGACCCACCTGGGCAACTTGGTGAAACCTCATCTCTACAATAAATCAAAAAGTTAGCCAGGCATGGTAGCGCACGCCTGTAGGTTCCGGCAACTTGAAAGACTGAGGCAGAAGGATCGCCGGAGCCCAGCAGGTCGAGGCTGCGGTCCCAGGAGCGGCCACTGCCCTCCAGTCTGGGCAACAGAGTGAGACTCCAACTCAAAAAAAAAAAAGCAACAATGAAATCTACTACATTGAATGACTCTTCCTTTCCTGAATGATTCCTCTCTAACATGAGATGCTGTTCAATAGCATTTTACCCACAATAGAACTTCTTTCAAAATTGGAGTCAGTCCTCTCAAACCCTGCTACTGCTTTATCAATTACATTTATGGAATATTCTGAATCTTTTTTTATTATTATGAAGATGTGGGGTATAATTCAGGGTTAAATATGCAAATGTTGATTATGCAGGTACCCTTGTTGATGAGGTATGCCCCTCCCTCACCTGACAGTTTCCCATCACTGCCAATCCCTTTCTTATAGTATTGTTGTTCAAGGTCTGCTTATGAGTGAGAGAACATATGATACTCTGTTGTTTGTTTCTGTGATAGATCACTGAGTATGACCGACTCCAAATCCATACAAGTTGCTGAGAAGTCCATATGTTTGTCTTTCTTTATGGCTGCATAATATTCCATTGTGTATATATACCACATTTTTTTAATTCAGTTCAGCTTCGATGGGCAACACGGTTGGTTCCATGTTTTTGCTGTTGTAAATAGAGCTGCAACAAACATACATGTGCAGGTTTCTTTTTTGTAGAATGATTTGAGTTCCTCCGGGTATATTCCCAATAGGGTTATTCTAAATCTTTTAATGTTATTTTTTAAATATTCACAGAGGCCGGACGTGGTGGCTCACGCCTGTAATCCCAGCACTTTGGGAGGCTGAGATGAGAGGATTGCCTGAGCCCACGGGTTCGAGACCAGCCCGGGCAACTTGTCGAGACCTCATCTCTAAAATAAATAAATTAATTAATTAATTAATTAACTGGGCATGGTGGCATGTGCCTGCGGTTCCAGCTACTTGAAAGGCTGAGGCGGAAGAATCACCTGAGCCCAGCAGGTCGAGGCTGCGGTGGCCGGGAGCATGCCTCTGCATTCCAGCCTGGGTGACAGTGAGACTTCAACTCAAAAAGAGTTGAAGAGATGTAGAGATGAGGTCTGTAGAGATGAGGTCTCGCCAAGTTGCCTAGGTTGTTCTTGAACCCGTGGACTCAGGCAATCCTCTCACCTTGGCCTCCCAAAGTGCTGGGATTATAGACTTGAGCCACTGTACCTGACCAAAGCATAATTCTTAAGGGCCCTAGGGTTTTTGGAATGGTAAATGAGCACTGGCTTCAACTTAGTCACAAGTTGCATTAGCCCCGAATGAGAGAGTCAGCCTGCGCTTTGAAGCATTGAAGCCAGGCATTGACGTTTCATCTCTAGCTTTCATCTAAACAGTCATAGATGATACATCTTCGTCCTGTCAAAAGCTGTTTCATTTACACTGAAAATCTGTTGAGTAGGGCCACCTTCATCAATGATCTCAGCTAGCTCTTCTGGATGACTCACTGTAACTTCTCCATCAGCACTTGCTGCTTCACCTTGCACTCATATGCGCTGGAGATGGCTTCTTTCCTTAAACCTCATGAACCAACCTCTTTTAGTGTCACACTGGTCCTCTGCAGTTTCTGCACCTTGCTCAGCCTTCGTAGAATTGAAGGGAGTTAGAGCCTTGCTCTGGATAAGGCTTGAATCAAGGGAGTGTTGTAGCTGACTTGGACTTCTATCCAGACTCTCAGACTTTCTCCATATGAGCAATAAGGTTGCTTTGTTTTTCTTTAATCACTTGTGTTTCCTGGAGTAGCATTTTTAATTTCCTCCAAGAACTTTTCCTTTGGATTCCCAACTTAGCGAGGATGCTCAAGGGCCTAGCTTCTGGCCTGTCTCAGCTTTCAGCATGCCTTCTCCCCTAAGCTTCATCGTTTCTAGCTTTTGATCTAAAATGAGGGATGTGTAACTCTTTCTTTCATTGAACACTTAGAGGCCATTGTAGGGTTATTAATTGACCTCAATTTCAATATTGTTGTGTCTCAGGGGATAGGGAGGCCCCAAGAGAGAAGGAGAAGAGGAGAGGAGGAGAGGGGAACGGGGCTGCTGGTAGAATAGTCAGAACACACTCATTGACTAAAGTTGGCTGTCTTATGTAGGCCCAATTCCTGTGCCCCAGAACAGTTACAAAGTAGCATCAGAGATCACTTATCACAGATCACCATAACAGCTATAGAATATAGTAAAAAGGTTTGGAATATTGTGAGAACTACTAAGATGTGACACAAAGACACAAAGTAAGCACCTTCTGCTGAAAAAATGGCACCAATAGACTTGCTTAGCACAGGGTGGCCACAGATCTTCAGTTTATGGAAAATTGCAATTATCCTTGAAGCTCAATAAAACAAGGTGTGCCTATGATAAAATCTTTCTTAGGGTATTGTTACTATAACATGAAATAAACATGTGGACAGCTTTTCCCTATATACTTAAAGTCAACTATTTAAAATCTTTTAAATGTATATTATGACTCAGAAGTTTTATAAATTCAAACTTAAAACTTTCCTCACAAGCTAGATAAGTTAGCACACTTGGCCTTTTGTGTTTGTAGCTTCTGCATCTGTGGATTCAACCAAACATGGAAAGAACATATTGGAGGGGAAAAAAGGATAGTTGTGTCTGTGCTGAAAATGTACTCTTTTTTTGGTCAATATTACCTTAATAATACAGTATAAAAACTATTTATGCAGGAGTGGTTCAATATCTGCAAGTCCATAAATGTAATTAAATATATCAACAGATATAAAAACAAGAACTACATGATTATATCACTAGACATAGAAAAAGCTTTTGATAAAATCCAGCATCCCTTCTTGATGAAAATATTGAACACCTAGGCACAGAGAGAACGTACCTCAAAATAGTAACGCCATCTACACTAAACCCACAGCCAACATATTCCTAAATGGACAGAAATTGAAAAACATTTCCCCTGAAAACTGGAACAAAACAAGGCTGTCTACTCTCACCCCTCCTGTTCAGCATAGTTTTGGAAGTCCTAGCTAGAGCAATCAGACAAGGGAAGGAAATCAGGAATATCCAAATAGGAAATCAAGTTATCCCTCTTCGCAAATGATATGATTCTATACCTCAAAAACCCAAGAGAATCTGTCAGAAACCTCCTTGCACTGATAAAGGACTTTGGCCAAGTCTCAGGGTACAAAATAAATGTGCACGAGACAATCGCATTCTTATATACCAACTACAAACAGGCAGAGACCCCAATAAAAAGCACAAGCCCATTCACAGCAGCCACAAAAAAATGAAATATCTCAGCATCTTCCTAACCAGAGAAGTGAAGGGCCTTTGCAACAAAAACTACACAATTGCTCAAGGGAGTCAAAGAAGACACAAATGGAAAAATATGGATCATGGATTGGAGGAATCAACGTTGTTAAGGTGTTCATCCTACCCAAGGCATTCTACATATTAAACACAATACCCATTAAATTACCAACATCATTCTTCTCAGACTGGAAATGACAATACAGAAGTTCATATGGAAACATAAATAACCATGAATAACCAAAACAGTCCTCCACAAAAGAAACAAAGCAGGAGGTATCACACTTCCAGACTTTAAACTTTACTATAGGGCTGCAATAATCAAAACAGCCTGCTATTAGTATAAGATCAGGGATACAGACCAATGGAACAGGATAGAGATTCCTGAAGCAAAACCTCAGTTTCTCAACCAGCTCTTCTTCGACAAAGCCTCCACCAACAACCACTAGGGAGAGGAGGGCCTACTTAGTAAATGGTGCTGGGAAAACTGACCACATGCATAAGAATGAAACAGGACCCCTACCTATCACCATACACAAAAATCAACTCTAAACAGATCAAAGACCTAAACATAAAACCTCAAACTAAGAACCTTAGGAAATGCAGGAAACACCCTTATAGAAATTGGAATAGGCGGCCAATTCCTGATAAAAAACCCATGTCATAAGAGATAAGATAGACAAATGAGACCTCATCCAACTGAAATGCTTCTGCAAAATAAAAGAAACCTTCAAAAGAGGGAAGAAACTCTGCAGAATGGGAAAAAAAAATTTGCCAACTGTGTATCTGACAAAGGCCTAGCATCCAGTTTTAACAAGTAACTCTAGCATGCCCAAAGGAAAAAAAAAACAAGCAGTCCTGTTAAAACCTGAGCAAAATATATAATATGAGCAGCCAACACATACGTGAAAAAATGCTCAGGCTCACTAATCATCAAAGAAGTGCAAATCAAAACCACATTGAGATACCACCTAACCCCATCATCAATAACTCAACAGATAAAATAAAAACAAATAAAATAAAACAGATAAAATAAAAACAAATAAAACAACAGATGCTGGTGAGGATGTGGAGAAAGGGAACACTTCTACACTGTTGGTGGAAGTGTAAACTAATACTACCTTTAGAAAACTGGTGAATTTTAAAAGCTCTAAAAATCAACCTTTCATATAACCCAGCAATCCCCATTCTGGGAATATACCTGGAGAAATTCAAATCATTCTATGAAAAAATATACCTGCACATGCATTATTCCCAACAGCAAACACATGGAACCAACCATGCTGCCCATTGCAAGTAGACTGGATAAAAAAATGTGGTACATATACACGATGGAATACTATGCAGCCATAAAGAAGGATAAAATTATGGACTTCACAGCAACTTGAATGGATTTAAAGTCTATGATACTCAGTGATCTGTCACAGACATAAAAGACCGAGTACCATATGTTCTCACTCATAAGCAGACCCTGAACATTAATCATAATACTGTAAGAAAAGGATTGGCAATAGCGGGATATTGCTGGGGCGGAGGGGAGGGGAGTGCATCCATAGGGGTACCTGATCTCAAACCAGGGGAAGTAGGGACAAAAGGGGAGGCCCACACTTTACCTGTATGATGACTACTTGTCTACCTAATCCTGAATTGTACCCCCTACATCTTTAAAATAAAATAAACTGTATGGCATTTGCAGTGTGTGAGGTATTATAAATAATCTAGCGGTTATATAAAGCATATGGGAAGATATATGTGGGTTTTAAGCAAATACTGCAGCATTTTATGGGAGGGACTCAAGCTTTTGTGAGTTTTGATATTTGTGGGGGTCCTGTAACCAGTCCTCCATGGATATCCATGGATATTAGGGGACAACTGCAGTTTACTTTGAAAAATGTAGTCATAGGGAAAAAATGTAAGCATGTTGAGTGTATATTGCTCCCAGAGTGGTTGTTAGTTCAAGGCTGCTTATGTTCCTGCTAGATATAACCTCCTTTATTTTGCATATATGTTCACTGTACTGGATCTTCTTCATGTTTACCACTGGCATAATTATTAATTTGCATACTGTATTGTGATTGAGAATGAAGTCATAAGATATATATGTAATTGCTCTTGTATGAAATTGTAAATTTATTGTTATATGATATTAAGGAAGTGTTAACAATTTTGTTAGGGTAGCAGTGATATTATGGTTTGTTTGTTTGTTTGTTTTAAAGTTGGAGTCTTACTCTGTTGCCCAGACTGGATGGAGCACAGTGGCACAATCACAGCTAATGATGACCTCAAACTCCTGGGCTCAAGCGATCCTCCCATCTCAGCCTCCTGAGTAGCTGGGAATAAAGGCCCACACCACCATGCCTGACTGCTTTTTTTATTTTCTTGTAGATTTTTATTTATTTATTTATTTTTAGGTCTCACAATGTTAACCAAGCTGGTCTTGAATCCCAGGGCTCAAGCAGTCCTGTACCTCAGCCTCCCAAAGGGTTGGGATTGTGGGCATGAGCACTGCGCCCAGCTGGTTATGTTTGTTATAGTTAACAATTGTTATATCTAGGTGGTGGGCATATCAATATATTGAGGTTCATTGTACTATTCTTGTTTTTCTGTATGTTCTTGAAATTTTTCATAATAACAAACTTAAAAAATTAATGTTAGTACAAGATTGCTCCCCTACATTCTCCTGAGGTCACATACCCACACTGATAGCAGAAGAGGTGTTTTCACTGAATCTACACTACTAGGAGAGAAGTTTTTGAAGTAATCCTTTTAAAGTTTTACTCTGAGAGGTAAAATAAGCACACGTGGCAGAGTTATATGTATAAAACAAAACGTTTGAATAAAATGGTATTTCTCTCCTTTGCTTTCTAGTGGAATATTTCCGATTATTTTTTCCAAAGAGGAGAAACGATTGAAAAAGAATTAAATAAGGAGGAGGCAGCACAGCAAAAGCAGGCAGAAGAGAAGGGAGTGGCTTTAAACCGACCATTTCATCCTGCACCACCGTTCGATTGCTTGTGGTTATGTCTTTACGCAAAGCTAGGCGAACTCTGTGTGGATCCCCGGCCTGCCGTGAGGAAGAGCGCGGGGCAGACACTGTTTTCCACGATTGGAGCTCATGGCACTTTACTGCAGCATTCGACCTGGCACACTGTCATCTGGAAGGTATCGGGGAACGGCTTGGGCTCTTCGTTTTGATTGAGACACGCCTGTATACTTTTTCAGTTAACATTGTTTCTTTTAATTAATGAAGAATTTCCATGCCTCATGTATTTGACAAAACAGAAAACGTTAACTGTGTGATACTTTAAATTGTGTCTCGCGCAGAACAGATGAAGTAGTAAAGGCCATATCTCTGTTTTTGTCTTCACCTCTTACTATCTCTGTCTCCATTTCTGCCTTTCCTTTCTATCTCTTTTCTTTTTTCTCTTTTGCGCAGATGGTAAAACTGGGAATTGCTAAATTACAGAGGGTAATCAGTCTTTTACAGTAGAGGGAAAAGTGTTTTTTGTTGTTTTACTTCTGACATGCAATGCAAATATAATCAAAAGATAATTTTATAAATAAAAGGCTATCAACAGCAATGAAATTTACTTGCAGATTCACTAAACAAAAGTAACCTTCAAATGGTAAATTGTACATGTTATGATTATTCATTAAATACACAATTCCATCTTTTTTTCCTCTTCTAAAACTTTCTTATAAAACCAACAACTTACTAATGAGCATTTCTTCTTGCTAAAAGTCTCTTATTTTTTGTTTCATCTGTTCCATTTTAATAAAAGTTTGTTTATAATCCTTTTACTTGCTTTTGTGAATTATTTTAGTTTAATAGACCCCAAAATGTCATGTTAGAAAATTAACAATATATGTTCCCTAATAAATTAATCAAAATTCCCGTTTTCTTCATTTTATATCTTTTACTTTTTTAATTGACAAGTAAGAAGTGTGTGTGTATATATATATAAATATATATATTTATAGTAAAAGCCATGTTCCCATCTATCTTCCATTTCAGCTCCATCCCCTAGCTCCTCCTCAGATCACAAACATGCTCACGTCTCCCTTACTGCTTGTTTTTCATCTACTTTTCTGATTCTTATTTTCTTTTATGCAGCTTCTTTTCCAATCTTGCTGCACAATTCTCAATGACTTTTTTCCTCACTCTCCCTGTATTTCCTTATCCCTTGTAATTGGATTTCCAGGTTTTTATACTTCAGAGTTTACCCCAGTATTTATGATTATTTTGGTCTGAAATGGGACCTGAGAATTTGCATTTTTATCAAGTTCTTGGGCGATACTTGATGCTGCTGGTTCACAGACTACACTTCGAAAAACATAAAAAGTGTTCATAGGCTACAGATGGTCTTTTTTTTGGAGTCAGGGTTTCACTCTGTAGAGGACAGCCTCGAATTCCTAGGCTTAAGTAATTCTCCTACCTCTGCCTTCCAAGTGCCTAGTATTACAGGTGTGTGTCACCATCCTCGACTAATTTATATTGTTTTGTAGAGGTGAGGTCCCACTCTGTTGCCCAGGCTGGTCACAAACTCCTGGCTTCAAGGGATCCTTCTTCCTTGGACTTTAAAAGTGCTGGGATTACAAGCATTAGTTACCACGCCCAGCCTGGCTAATTTTTTTTTTATTTTTTGTAAAGACTGGATCTGGCTGTGTTGCCCAGGCTGATTTTGAACTCCTGGCCTCCAAGCGCTCTTCCCACCTGAACCTCCCAAATCACTGGGATTATAGGCATGAACCACCATGCCCATTCCAGGTGGTCTTCTCACTGTCAAGTCCTTTGGCCTGTGCTCAATCCTCATCCCAATCATTTTTTATAGCATTTTCATAGCATACTTGTACTTGTCTGTTCAGTTTTTTTTATTTATTCCTATTTCTTCCTTGAATCAAAACATGCTACCCCAGGTCCCAAATATTTCTTGCTTGTTGATTTCTTCAAGCACCTTCATCTAACCCTGGAGCTCTCGGTGCTCTATATCCAGTGACTCCAGGAATGATACTTTTTGCCTGGACCCCTCTCCTTAGCCTTGCTCTTTTCTCATACATTACCCCATAGATGCTCCATTGATATTGCAACTCAAAGTCTTACATGATATCCTATCCAGGTTATTTTAATTTTTTATATTCCATGACTTTAAGGATAAGCTTAAGAATGCATGGTTACCTCTATTGGTCAGTTTTCTCTAATGTATGCAGATTAGTTAGGTTGTCAAGTATGTTTTTGGTAACAGTTTCTAGATTTTTATACTGTTACATAAGCTATGTTATCAGTACTTTGTATATGACATTTAAATGAATATCTAGGTGCTCTTTCATCTGCTGGACCGAGTTCGAGAGTCTTCCACCACTGCAGACAAAGAAAAGATTGAATCTGGAGGTGGCAATATTCTCATTCATCATTCAAGGGACACAGCTGAGAAGCAATGGGCTGAGACATGGGTATTAACATTGGCTGGAGTGGCAAGAATCTTCAACACTAGAAGATACTTACTGCAACCTTTAGGTATATATGCATTTTTTTTTCCTGGCTCTACAAGTAATTCATGCTCAAGGAAATTTGGAAAATACAGAAAATTCTTTTAAAATTCATACACAATGCCAAGAATAATCGAACTTAACTTACAGTCTTGGTGTTTACGTGTTTTGTGTGTGTGTGTGTGTGTGTGTGTGTGTGTGTGTGTGTGTGTGTGTGTGTGTGTGTTTGTTGCTATTTTCATTTAGAAACTACAGTGCTTGCCTCCAGGGGACACGATAACAGGCACAAGGCACATCATCCTTGTTGTTGTGGGTATAAGGGAGGAACTGTAATTACATAAATAAAGACAGAATTGCTACAATAATCAGTGCTACAAACAAATGGTTTTTTGCAAGCTTATAATAGGTATTTGATCTGGCCAGTGAGGTCCAGATAGGATTCCCTGAGAAAGCAATATTTTACTTGAGATCTGAAGGATAAATAGGAATTCCTCAGAGAAGGGTACAATGAAGGGTGCCTTATAGGCACCAAAAACATTTAAAAGAGATGGGGGAAGATTGAGGAGAGTGGGATGGTGGACCCTAGTATGTCTGAAGGTCTGGATTGAAGAGGGTGAGGAAGAGTGTGATTCCTAATGTGGCTGACAGGTAAGGAGAGGAATGTGGGATGTGTTAAGTTAGATTTCATTCTGAGAGCAATGAAAAAAGCCACTGAAAGGTTTTAATCCATGATGTGACATGATCAGATAATGCAGTTCAAAAAGGTCGGTTTGGTTGATGTGTGTAGAATGGAATGGCAACAAGGGTGTCCTATGACAGGACATTGGAAACTGTTGGTGGTTCAGATCACTGGTTCTCAGACAAGGCCAGTGCAGCACACTTGAGGACATTTGGCAATTCTGGAGACATTGTTGATGGACACGACTGGGGAGGAGTGAGCACTACTGTCATCTAGGGAGTTGAGGCAAGGAATGTTGTTCCATATCTTATAATGTGTAGAACAGCCTCCTGTTCTGTAAGACAGAAACGTCCACGGTACTGAGATTGAGAAACCCAGTGCCAGTGATGAGACTTTCGATTCTGCTGGTAGTGACAGGGTAGTAGAAAAAAAGTGAACAGAGATACTTTTGTACATAGTTGTGACTGTACTGTACATATTGTTCTATTTATTTTCTTTCATTTTATATATGGCCTTTTTTAACTTCCTTATATAAAAGCATAAACATATTCTTTGCATAGATATCTTTGTATGTTGTTCTTCATGTGCACTTTTTAACCCATTTTTTCCAGAAACAAAATGGATCATGGTATGTGATCCATTTTGCCCATTAGGGCTTGATATATGTATTTTTGGTTGGTTTTCTTTTGAGTTGGAGTCTCACTCTTTTGCCCAGACCGGAGTGCAGTGGCATAGTCACAGCCACCACAGCCTTGACCTGCCGGGCTCAGACGATCCTTCTGCCTCAGCCTTCCAAGTAGCTAGAACTACAGGCACACACCGCCACACTCGGCTCATTTTTTGATTTATTGTAGAGATGAGGTCTCGTCAAGTTGCCCAGGCTGGGCTTGAACCTGTGGGCTCAGGCAATCCTCTCACCTCGGCCTCCCAAAATGCTGGGATTATAGGCGTGAGCCACTGTGCCCTGCCTGATATTGATACATATATCAATATGTATTTTTAAAGCTTAGTTTTTTTCTTTTCGCATAAAATTTATATACAGTGAAATGCACACATTTTCATTGTAGATTTGCTGTTTTGACAAAATAAGCATCATTTTTAATACTTTCGTGATATTTACTCTATCTTAAAATCTAAGACCTAATATAAATTTGAATTTTTTTTAATGAAGACGTAATACAGCTCTTGTGTCTTTGATAATTTTTTTTGTCACTTGAAGACTAGAAAGTGGTATTTATTATTTTATAATAGGGTTTATAATTTCAATGCAGTATATAATTATACTAAGTATTTTAGAAAAAGAACTCCTTCCTAGAAATAAAACATGTTAATTGAGAAATTGCAGGGGTGTTTCTCCCTAGATGGCACAGAGTACTCTACATCTGATGTTAGATTACCTCTCTGGTTGGCAAATGTAATGCTTCCTCTGACTTTTTAACTGAAATGGCCACAGGTGAAGTGTTTTAACTGTTTGATAGCTATAAAATGTAATTTTTCAAAACTTGAACAGTGTACTTAAAATCTATGTTGTCACTGTGTGTAAATTATTCCTCAATCTTAAATAAAAGAGTATGAAGAAGACTGCTTGTGATGCGCAGGTGTTTGTCCCAAACAGGCAACTGGTACCTGTTGTTTTATACCAGACCTACTTCCTGTTTGCCTGTTAACAGTTTTCTTTTTGAGGCATTTAGGTGTATTCCTTTTTTTAAAACCAAAATCTAGTTGCTTGTAGCCTTTGGAAAGTGAAAGTCTTTAAGCCTTGATTATTTCTTTGGTGTGTTGTATAGCCTACTTATGTTATACTGCTTTGGAAAATATTAATTTTTAAAATTTTTGCTTTATTTTGATGCAAGTGTGTGGGTGGTAATCTATGTTATTAACAAAGTCATTGGCTTGTTTGCTATAGGAAAATATCTTTTTGTTATTTTTATTGTTTTTGATCCTCATGGAAACAAACTGGGTCAAACAGCTCATAGCTTCATCATAAATGTTTAGTCAGTCACAGATATAAGGCAGGAGAGGTAACCAGCTACCAGTTAGCTAGTGCTCTACTGATGGTAGATGAGTGGACTCAGATTCACATGAGAGGAACAAATTCATTGTAAAAGGATAGTTAGTTCTTATGGTGCATTTTCTCCTGGTAACTCACTAACTTGTGAAAAAAGTTTCAGATAATTCTGCAACTATAAAATTATTTAAGTATGAAAACTAAAGTATAAAGTTAAGATTTATGAGTTATAACATACAGTTGAAATATTTAGACCCATGAGAAACATGTATCATATTGTTCTAACAATCTTTCCACTGATTCCCAGTGATTAAGAAGGAGAACGTCCTAATCGTTAATAAAGGTAGATGGACAGCCTGAAGATGTTATGGAAAAGCTTTTGATTCATACTCATAGATTTGTATGCTGTTCTTCGTAGGCAGAAGTACTAGGAGATGGCACAAATGTGTATACATATGTATACAGAGTTTTGTTTTTAAGACCAAAACATTATTTGATATAACCATTATCCTCTTCTTGATGCCCTTTGTTCCTATATCTGAAAAAAAATTTTACTGACTTTCTTGGGTTGTAATGATTTTAATTCACAATGTTAATACAACTTGTATTTTTTTCTAGTTCTGTGGGAATTTGAGCAGAAAAATAAAGCAAATATTTGTCTAATATAAAGAGAAAATTTGATCGCTTTTATGATAATTTTTTTTCCCTCTTTCTCTGTCTTCCTGATATAGGAGATTTTTCAAGAGCTTGGGATGTTCTTCTTGACCATATTCAGTCAGCAGCACTCAGCAAAAATAATGAAGTGTCTCTGGCTGCTTTGAAAAGCTTCCAGGAAATTTTACAGATTGTATCCCCTGCCAGGGATTCAGATAAGCCTGAAACACCACCTGTAGTTAACGTCCCTGTGCCTGTTCTTATGGGGTCTATATCAGGCCCTAGCCTGAGCAGGCCATTTGTAAGAACAGATTCCATTGGAGAAAGACTTGGAAGATACAGCAGCTCTGAGCCACCCATAGTTACCGATGAGCTTGAAGATTTGAATCTCTGGTGGGCTGCATGGAATACCTGGTATAGAATTGGATCTGAAAGCACTAAGCCTCCTATTACTTTTGATAAACTAACTTTCATTCCCAGCCAGCCTTTTCTTACAGCTTTAATTCAGATATTCCCGGCTCTCTACCAACACATAAAAACTGGTTTCAACATGGATGACTTGCAAAAGTTGGGAGTCATATTGCACAGTGCAATTTCAGTCCCCATAAGTTCTGACGCATCCCCTTTTATCCTTCCATCTTACACTGAAGCAGTTCTGACAAGTTTACAGGAAGCTGTACTCACAGCGTTAGATGTTCTCCAAAAGGTAATCACATTTTAGTTGGCTGTCTAAGCAGTGATGTATACAATTCTCTGGAAGGTTTTTTTACTTTGCTGTATATTTGGGAAATAAATTCTAGATTATTAAGAGTATTATATATGTATACTTTCAGACAAATTCAGGATTGTCAAGATCCAGTTATTTTAAAAACTTGCAGTTTTCTGATATAGTTGAAAAGGTAATTCAGGTCTGTTTTGAGTCTTTAAGAAGCTGCCTACATCCTCGTGTTTCAATTAACCAGCACTTTTGGTTTGTCCATTTGAGTCTTCATAAGAGGATATAACATCTGGAATAATAGTTCTCGTATTTTTATGACTAGAAAATTAGTAAATTGTGGGATTATATTTGAAATTTTTTTCTTCAGGGCTTAAATTTAGCTCTGAAATTATTGGAAGTTTTAAGAAAAATAAATTTATTAAAAAGTATCTCATAGAAATTTTAAAAAGAGATGTATTTTTTAGCTATGGTCTTATGATTTCAAAAAAAGTATTGAAACAGACCTAAAATTATCAAGCAAGTTCAGATTAGCAAACAAGACCAGATCAAGTTCAAAGTGTTTCTTAGACTTATCATGAAAATTGATGGCACAATTCACAACTGACAGAATGCTAAGCAAAAAAATGCTGAATGCCAGCCATTCCAACACAGTAACTAAGACAAGCTAACGAAATTAGAATGGAACTAGATTTTGATCATACGTGTTATCAGTAGCCATTTGTGTAGTGTAAATTGTTTCTAATTAACTGATTGCATTCTACCCAGATGGAATGATGAAAGTTTCCACAGTAAAAATGGTGATATATTACTATAGCATGATGCCTCGTGATTACCTCAGGAGAAGGTCTAGCTGAGCAGTAATTTCTGATCTGTTTAATCCTAGTGGCCTTGTGCAAGGAAACAGATTGTGAAGAAACTTAATATTTAAAAGAATCTGGCATTTTAAAAAAAATTGTTGTAGGAATATTTGTTTTCTACAATTGAAGTCTAAATACTTGTTTTTATTTTTAGTGGGGGAAAATAGTAGCCTGTCATTAATTACCCCTCCCTTTTGGACATGCAAATATGTTTCTTACTGACTGCCCTCGAGGGAATGGAAAAGTTATCCTATCAGAAAATAAAGTAAAATCAGAGGCCTTTTGGGAGGCTCATAATCTGGTACAGTCATTCAGATCTTTGATTCAGGTTTTTATGCATAGATAGAGGATAATAAAGAAGAAACAATACCGCCCCAAATTGTTTTCAAGGAAAAACGTATACAATTTTATTTTTGAAAGCCTCTCCTTTAGCAAATGAGAGAACAAGTGGGATCATTTACCCAACTCAATCTTACAATCTGGAATTTATCCCAGGGATTTGTTCTAGGCTTTTAATAGCTTTGAAAACAAAATACCATCAGTGAAACTCAAGAAGTTTTATTGTTTTTCATTTATATAAATTGATATCATTTTTGCATTATATCAATTTTTACCCTAGCCATTGCTTTGTTATTTACGTGATTATCCACAAGATGTTTCATAAACCTTGAGTGTGATCTTTAATGGGTTTCTAATTATTCCAAACAGAAAAAAATGCATATTTTATTAGTCAGAATGGGGTTATATTTTCTTCCACAGGTGTTAGAAAACGTTTGCACATTCAAAATGTGCTTGCTCTGGGATTTTTTCTTTAAATAGCTATCGAGTGAAGCACTTTCTGGATTAAAAGTCATGTTCATTCCTAAAGGGAAAAACTCATTTCTGATTTCATGTTTTCTTTCTAAAGAGGCGTGTCGATGTTGTTCTTCCTGAAGGCTCTTATATTCCAGGGCTTCAGGGACATGGCCTTCTCTTGTTTCTCATATCACTCATACCCTGCCACGTTGACTTAGTTATTTGTGCTAATTAATTTTTTTTTCCAAGTTATTTTACATAGATGGGGGAACTGTGCTGTAGCTGAGGTCAGGAAACGGCATTTGTCCTGCTTGTTGCTAACCTTTCTAAAGTCGGATGATGGGGCTGCTGGAGTTGTGCTCCAGGAGATGCCATCCCACATATGTGACTGGTGCCCTCAGAGCTGTGTGGTGAATCCTGACTCCAGCAGATATGGGCACGTTTCTTAATCTCTCTGTACTTCAGCTCCCTCATCTATAAAATCAAAATAGTAAATCTACAGCTTTTGCCTATTAAACGGGATATTTGTAAGGCAGTTAGGACCTGGCACAAGTTCAACATGCAGTAAATGTTAACTGTTGTTATTTTCGACAAATGGTTCTCTAGCAAAAGCCTTAGTACATGATAAGCACTGACTGGATTATTGTTCTGTGAGTTAATACATGAAACTTTGCACCACACAGTTTTCAAGGACTCATAGGAAATACTGTCTAGATTGCTTATTGATTCTTAGCTTTTGGACTAAAATCTGTTATCAGATTTATTCTGTAGATTTCTGTTATATACACTTTTAGAATACTGAGGAAAGGCCAATAAAGACGTTTTCTCAGGTGGAGTTTGTTGTTTAAAAAGTGTGGTTTCCATATTATGTATTTTAAGATCCCAGAACTACTCTGTAAATTGACCTTAACACTATTAGTGCTATATAAAGGACCATGAAAATGCACAAAGTCATTACTTTGTGCTAAGATACATCCAAAGAAATTGTAATACTTAGTGTTTTGTTTGGGGCTTTTTTTCTTTTTTTCTCAGACACCCACATGGCCCTTTTCTTTTTGTCACTGAAAATAAAACAATTCACTTAGGGTAATTTAATCTGTTTTCCACAAATAATTATTACTTGTTTACTTCTACAAGTTAAGACCCAGCAAGAGGTTAAGGAAAAAGAAAGTAGAACTGTCTGAAGCAGTCAGTAAAGATAAATTTTTTATTTTTTATTTTTTATTTTTTTCAGTTGGAGTCTCACTCTGTCACCCAGGCTGGAGTGCAGTGGCACGCTCACAGCCACTGCAGCCTCGACCTGCTGGGCTCAGGCGATCCTTCCGCCTCAGCCTCCCAAGTAGCGGGAACCACAGGCACACGCTACCATGCCTGACTAATTTTTTATTTATTGTAGAGCTGCGGTCTCGCCAAATTGCCCAGGCTGGTCTCAAACCCCTGAGCTTTGGCAGTCCTCTCACCTCGGCCTCACAAAGTGCTGGGATTATAGTCTTAAGCCACCACGCCCAGCCAAGATAATTTTTTAGGCTGAAAAAATGTTACTATTCACATTCTTCATTCACTATTTCTAAAAAAAAATAAATATGGAGAGATAGTATTAGGTGACTTTATTCTGCTTTTTTGCATCATAATTATAGGTGATCTCACCTAGGTATGGACACCATTCACTTATCTACCTCGTATCTTAATGCAGTTTTATCTAAATCTTTCGCTGTAGCTAAATGACTACATCTCTGAGGGAAAATAAAACTGATCTATTATCTGATACATTTTTTAAAAGCCATGGATTGCATAAAAAGAAAATTTTGTACATATCTCTTAAGAGAAATTTCTTAAAAATGTTCAATGCTTTGAATTTTAGTTTAGTATTTTAAGGGTCCCTATACACTCAAGCATAAAGGGATCATGCTTTTTGTTTTGTAAAGCACATGTATGTTTTAGGTGCTTCATAAATAATATTAAGCATTTTTATCACAGAGAAAAATGAACACTAAAGAAAATGTGAAAAGATGAGAGAATAAGCATAAGATTTATTTTAAGTACTTTCAACACATTTGAAATAATTAAAATCTGCAACATCAGGATATACACTTTATTCTTTGTATCAAATGATTTGAAGAAAGAAATCTAAGAGAACTAGTTCCTATTTATTAAAATGTTATTTTTATTAATTTTAAATATTTTAATTACCTTATTTTAAATTAAATCTAAATATTTATATACATTAGACCTTAAATACATACAGCCCTGTTAAAAATTAATATATATACTTCCTTTAGAAACAAATTTTCATAGATGACTTATTTTCTCAACTGCAAGGAACATGTTTATTTGTTAAAGTCAGTGGACCAGGCATGGTACAGAAATCAGCTGTCATTCCAGTGAACTGATGCCGCTTAAGTAGAAGCCAGTGTCATCTTGGTCAGTGAAGCATTCCTAATGGTCTAATGTCTGTGCTACTGAGCAAAGGATCAGATTATAAAACCTGGCAACTGCCTGGGACTTCTTTTTAAGGGCTTCCCTTTTTCCCACTCTGTTAGGGAGTAAGTCGCACTTTTTATCAAAGAACATTTTTTAGCTGGTTAACACTTTTAGTCTACATTTTATTTCATAAGAGTTTAAAATAGTGTAAGTGTCCTTCAGGGTATAAGATGGTATACTACTTACATAAAAGAGGGCAGTCTTTAAGATTCTTTGGTTAAGCAAATGTATGTACAATAAAGAACTGAATGGAGTTAGATTATGCACGTTAATGTTCATATTTTGCTGTGATAGGCCATCTGTGTAGGACCAGAAAACATGCAAATAATGTATCCAGCAATCTTTGACCAGTTACTGGCATTTGTAGAGTTTTCCTGTAAACCTCCACAGTACGGACAGCTGGAAACAAAGCACATTGCAAACGCAAAATATAATCAGGTAATTTACTGTAAATTATATTTACTCTGTAAGATTTTGTGGCTATATAGTCAGTTCCTCTTAAAATGGACTCTGATTATTGCATAAAAAGAAAATTGTTTAACTTACCAATACATTTACATGTCTGTTAACAGTTTAAGCTGAACAGAAATATTATTTGGAAAACCATGTCCATGTTCCTTTTGTGCTTGTATATAACTTTCTTCTTCCAACTGGTTCTTCAGAAATGTGGCCTTTCGTATTATTCCTCTTGTAGTACATCTTCCTTGAAAAGGAGTTACTATTTCTTGATTGCCCCATCCCACTACAAAACAGCTTCTAAACCCCTAAATCTAATCTTATTTAAAATAGACATCTGCAATGCAAGATGAAAAATCTGTGTGTTCTAAATAAGAAGCTGTCCACTACTGGTGTGAAATTTAGTTGGATTTTTACATAACAGATTTTTATAGCCATAGTTGGCAAATTTTAACTTTGTTTTGGCTTAGGGGAAAATTAAATTTCTGAATGCATGCACATGCTGATTTTGCTCACTCGACATAAAAATTATAATTTTATATCATCCAAAAAGTAGTTGTAATATGTATTAACTTTTCTCATTCTATTTGTCTTGCAACACAATGGAATCACAATAGATCCAACTATTTGCACCGGTGAGTTAAATTTCCTAAATTGTCCTAACCTATTGGAGCAAATAAAGTAAATCTTTCCCAGTTCTTGATAGAATGCTGTATGTGCTTTTCCCCATAGTTTAAATTTTTGCCTGACTACAAATTATTTTTTCATGAAGTACATATCTCTTTGTAAACTTTGCATGTAATATAATTTGACCTAAAATCAAGGCCTGAACTTTAAGACAAAGACACTTTCTCTTTGAAAATCATATTATTTCCTCTAATCCCATTCATTTTTAACTCCATGTGAAATATTGCTTTCTAGGCGGAATGGGTAGCCTTGAATTATGTACCATTTGCTGAAAGGTCTTTAGAAGTAGTTGTGGATTTATACCAAAAAACAGCCTGTCACAAAGCAGTGGTGAATGAGAAAGTGCTCCAGAATATTATTAAGGTATCTTTTTTTAAAAATTTTATCATTTCTATACTTTTATTAGATGATAGCATTACTGAAATTATTCTTTAGGTAATATATTATCATTATACTGGCAGGAATGGAAAATGTAATTTATATTATTTATAGTGACTTTCTCCAACATTCACAAATTTTACTTAGCCATTTTTCTAAAGTATGAGGTCTTTTTAATGAAAAAATATTTTGTTACAGTTCTTTTTTTTGTTTGTTTGTTTGTTTTTGAGTTGGAGTCTCTGTCGCTCAGACTGGAGTGCAGTGGCCACTTCCGGCCACCACAGCCTCTACCTGCTGGGCTCTGGCGATCCTTCCGCCTCAGCCTTCCAAGTAGCCGGAATTACAGGCATGCGCTACCACCCCCGGCTGATTTTTTGATTTATTGTAGAGATGAGATCTCACTGCCCAGGCGGGTCTCGAACCCGCGGGCTCAGGCAATCCACTCACCTCAGCCTCCCAAAGGCATGGGATTACAGGCTGAGCCACCGAGCCCAGCTGTTACAGTTCTTAAATTTAAATTTTGCTGTATAAAACAATGAGAATCCTTTTTCTTAGGACAGTATATTCTCAAACTTCAAGGTTGATGAGTATTCAGGGAGAAATTTACATACCATCAATTTGACTGAACATGCATGCTGTCTTTTAAAGACACTTTCTTATTGTATAGACAACCATTTTTCCCCGAAGGTTAAAAAAGCTTTATTAGGAAGACTAAAATGATAGTGTGGTAAATAAATGGAACAGCTAGGTTGTACGCAAAAGGACTTGGAAATTCTCTTTCTGATGTTCTCCAACGCTTAGATTCCATTTACGTGCACCTTGTTCTTTCTTCAGATCTCTGACTTCAGCTGGAATGAAGCAGAAAGCATGGCTTACTTTGTTTCCCTCAAACCATTCTTGTGTGTGCTTGAAATTCATTTCTTATTGACTGTGTCCCATTCTGCTATGGCTTATTTCTTGTTTTCCCCCTCTCTTTTGAAGGGCAGAGCCTATACCTCATTCTTTCCCTACCATGGGTACACCTTTTATTTACTGAATAAATGCAGACCAGAGTGAATTGTTTTCCCTCAGGCAAAAGGGCCTTCCTCTGTCCCAAGACACATCTCTGTGTTTCCTTTCCTCTTCCCACTTTTCTTTAGTGGCGATTTTTCTCATTTTCCTTTCAGCAACTCATACTTTATCCTACAGAGACAATTAGGCCTTTGATGCTGCAAGAACTTTCCCTCTATGCCACTTCCTACACAAATTGCCAGCCTCTTTTGCCTTTCCCATCCCCTTTAAATGGCTGCAGCCTTGACCTGGTCACCAGTCACGTATCACAGACTGCATGTTGGCTTATGCAAAAGCTGCTTTCTGAAAGCTCCAGAAGGCTGCATCTCCAAATCTCATTCTCTGTCCTCCCTATAGCATGGGACTGCCCTTGCCTCTGAAAGCCCTTTCTTCCCAAGACTTCTGTGATACTTCTTTCTGCCCCTCATTGCTTACCTCACCAAGACAATCCTCTCTCCTCATCCATGGAGCATATTTTTTAAGCATCTATATTACCAGATACTCACTAAATAGTAGAGATTTGAAAATGAATAGAGAATTCTTACATTTAATCATTCAATAGAGGGATAAAGAAAAGCAAACAAATAATCATACAATACTATAAGTGCTGGGCAAAGACCACAGAGTGGAAGCAGCTTTACCTTGAGGTAGACCTGACTTAGAATACTCCTCTGCTGTTCACTTACTGCTGTATGATTTTGAGCAAATGGAGTGTTTCTGAACATGTTTCTCATCTGTAAAAGAAGAATAATGCCAGTACTTCTTACATGTCTTTGCTTTAATAAAGAGACTCCATTGAGTGGATGCAGTGGCTCATGCCTGTAATCCCAGCACTTTGGGAGGTGTAGGTGAGAGGATTGCCTGAGTCCAGTGGTTCAAGACCAGCCTGGGCAACTTGGGGAGAGACCTTGTGTCTACAATAGGTTTTTAAAAATGAGCTGGGCGTGGTGGCATGTGCCTGCCTGAAGCGGAAGGATTGCCTGAGCCCAGGAGGTCGAGGCTGTGGTAGGCAGGGCATGCCCTGCACTCCAGCCTGGATGACAGAGTGAGACTCTGACTCAAAAAAAAAAAGAGAGATTTCATTGAGATACAGCATTTAATGATGCTTGCCAAGTAGTTAGTGCTGAATAAAAAGTTAGCTACCCGCCAGGCTCGGTGGCTCGGCCTGTAATCCCAGCGCTTTGGGAGGTGGAGGTGAGAGGATTGCCTGAGTCCAGTGGTTCAAGACCAGCCTGGGCAACTTGGGGAGAGACCTTGTGTCTACAATAGGTTTTTTAAAATGAGCTGGGCGTGGTGGCATGTGCCTGCCTGAAGCGGAAGGATTGCCTGAGCCCAGGAGGTCGAGGCTGTGGTAGGCATGGGCATGCCCTGCACTCCAGCCTGGATGACAGAGTGAGACTCTGACTAAAAAAAAAAAAAAAAAAAAGAGATTTCATTGAGATACAGCATTTAATGATGCTTGCCAAATAGTTAGTGCTGAATAAAAAGTTAGCTACCCGCCAGGCTCGGTGGCTCAGCCTGTAATACCAGCGCTTTGGGAGGCCAAGGTGAGCTGACTGCCTGAACCCATGGGTTCAAGACCCACCTGGGCAACTTGGCGAGACCTCATCTCTACAATATATCAAAAATTTGCCAGGTGTGGTAGCGCGCGCCTGTAGTTCCAGCTACTTAGAAGGCTGAGGTTGAAGGCTCGCTGGAGCCCAGCAGGCCACTGCGCTCCAGTCTGAGTGACAGAGTGAGACTCCAACTCAAAAAAAAAAAAAGTTAGCTACCCCCACAGACAAAGAAGTAAGTAAACTGCTGAGGGGATTTTGGCAAGAATTCTCAAAAGTGACGCTTCAAGGAGTTAAGTGTTAAAAAGGTTAAAAAAAAGGTTAAAAAAGTTAAAAAGGGAGAAGGAGGCATTATGGGTTAATTAAGCAGTGTAAAAAAATCATGGTATATTTTCAAGAAACGTTGAGGAATTCAGTTTAGGGAGGTCATAGGACCTGGGAGAAGTCTGAAAAGATAGGTGCGAGTCTTCTAAACCATAAGATCAAACATTATTCTTTAACCATTGGAGAGTTAAACACTAAGGAGAGGTGTGAATCACTTTGTTTTAGAGACAGTGTCTTGTTCTGTCACCCAGGCTGGAGTGCAGTGACATAATCAGAGTTCACTGCAGCCTTGACCTCCTGGCTCAAGCGATCCTCCCCAGTAGCTGGGACTACCGGGATGCATCACCACACCCAGCTAATTTTAAAAATTTATTTGTAGAGATGGGGGTCTCACTGTGTTTCCCAGGTTGGTCTTGGACTCTTGACCTCAAGCTGTCCTCCCACCTTAGCCTCCCAAAGTGCTGGGATTATAGGTGTGAGTCACCATGCTTGGCCTCAGTTTGTATTTTTAAGGAAATTGAATAGTCCCTTTTCTGTACTCCCATTTTGTTGAGGTCACTTATCACATTGTACTGTGGCTAACTGGACAAGGCTTTTGCTTTCTCAAAAAATGTGAACCTTGTGATGGCAGGAACTAAATTTTTCAGGTCAGTATGAATTAGTTGCTTAAATGTTTTAAAAAATAAAATGTATAAATTGAATAGACTTGCTATGCTTAATATTTTCTTGATTTCAGTAAGATACTAATTGTAGTAGTAACCCATACTTTTACTTTATAAGCTTGAGTTATAAAATGTAAACTCAGAATGGTCCCTGTATCTTTTACTATTCTTCTGGTTGCAAATGACATGCATTTAGACTCTAACTGGCTTTAACATTTTCCTAATGGGAAAATTCAAAGATGGGGGGCTTTAAGAATCAGTTAATCCAGTAACTCAGCTGAATCATCAAAAACCAAATATCTTTCTCTCTGTGTTCGGTGTTTCCAGTAATGCACATGCACATTCACACATTTCTGTCACATTATTCTTAAGTTCCTAGAATTAATCTTAGTGGGCCAGCTTTGGTTCCATACTCACTCTTGAACCAGTGATTGGGGCCAGAGAAATGGAGGGGACTGGTTGGCTTAATAAGCTAATCATCTCCTTGCCTGAATTCCCAAACTGAAGTGCCAAGAGTTCCTCCCAAAGCATATGGGAAATGGAGGGAGGAGAGAGAAGGAATCGATTCCCAGCAGGCTTGTTATCCATTAGTGGTACCCATTTCAGATGTAATGTAGTTCATATGTTCACTGGGTGATGATATTACATTGTATAGCCTTGAAATATGAATATATATTCTTTCTACTCTTTCTCAGGCCAGAATTTTTACATTAAAGCAGAATTTTCACTCTAATGCAAATTGTCTGACCATATGCCAAAACTGATGATGCTCTGGATTAATTCACTGTGATATTTGGGTTGGTCTACTTTTCTATGACCAGAGAAGTTTATTTTCAACCATCAAATTAGTTCTTCTTATGAATAAAAGCCTCCTGTATCAAAAGTTGATTAACTCACAGGATAAGTCACTACATCACTCTGATGCTCTATTCCTGTAGCCTCAATGGTCAAAGATAAAATAAGCTTCTTAAGTTACCAATTTTATTGAAATATTTAGAAAAGGAAAAGTACATTAAAATATTAGAGTAGAATATGAAATTCCAATAATTTTAGAGACAAAACTTAAGACTTCAGAGTATTGGCATTTTAGAGCATGTTTACTCTTCCCTAACCATTAGTGGAAAAATAATCATGTGTCACTTAAGGAGGGGGATATGTTTGGGAATAGGAAATGCACCGTTAGGTGAATTTGTCATCGTGCGTACATCATCACCTAAGTGTTGTGGTCTACTGCACACAGAGTGTGGTGCAGCCCATGGACTTGGCACATGACTGCGTGTAAGCAGTGCTGGCCTCTTTGGGTAGGAGAGCCACATCAGCCAATTTATGTTTTGTCAGGAGAACTGTGGCAGAATTTTCTAATTCTGTAGCATCGGGTTGAGAAAAGTTGAAGAATTATAAGTTTCCTGCTTTTGCTCTTAACTTTTCAGATAATATCTCTATTTTTTATGATGAAAACTGAGGTAGAAAAGTTGTAACCTGAATAGGTCACTGTTGATAAGATGGAGACGGAGTTTAAAAGTATCTCTCTCTAGGCAGCAGAATTTGAGGGCCATATGCGAGAATTAGTCGTTCTAGAAAATAACATCCTTTCTTAAATGAAAATGAAGAAACTATGCTATTTTTTCTCTGCTGTAGTTTTTTTAAGTAATTAAAATTGTGTGTGTATATTTTAATTAATACTTTAAACCATATTTTCAGACCCTCAGGGTTCCTCTCAGTCTGAAGTATTCCTGCCCTTCTGAAAGCACGTGGAAGCTGGCAGTCTCTTCGCTCCTCAAGGTTCTATCTATTGGACTCCCAGTTGCACGGCAGCATGCTTCTTCTGGAAGATTTGACAGCATGTGGCCAGAACTAGCCAATACTTTTGAAGACTTTCTCTTTACTAAAAGGTCAGCTCATTCACTTCTTTCTGTTCTTTTCTTTTTTTGAGTTGGAGTCTCACTCTGTCTCTCAGACTGGAGTGCAGTGTCCGCTCCCAGCCACTGCAGCCTTGACCTACTGGGCTCTGGTGATCCTTCCACCTCAACCTTCCAAGTAGCTGGAACTACAGGCGCACGCTACCACGCCCGGCTAATTTTTTTATTTATTGTAGAGATGAGGTCTCGCCAAGTTGTCCAGGTGGGTCTCGCACCTGCGGGCTCAGGCGATCCACTCACCTTGGCAATCCACTCACCTCAGCCTCCCAAAGCGAGGGATTACAGGCTGAGCCACTGAGCCCAGCCAGCTCATTCACTTCCAAAATTAAGAATCAGGAATTCACTTTTCAAATTCAAGAAGTGGCACATTATGTCTGCAATTGCTCTAAATACGGTTATTTTTAATCTTTGTTTATTAACCAAGTAGTTGAATATTTGGGTTGCTAAATTGTTTAAAGAACACGACTGGCTAGGTTACATCTACTGGGTACATTATCTAGGAGCAATGGAGATTTTTGCTTTATGCAGTGTTTTTGGTTGTAAAATAGGAAATCCTATATATAAGACCATATGAATGCATCATAATTAAGGATTTTAACTTAATAGAACTAAAAAGATTCATTTTTTAATCTGCTACCCATTTGGCATTACAAGAGGAAAACAATTTTGGAAAATCAGTGTATTACCCGAATAAATAGGATCGGTGGTGAAATAATGACCAGCTTTAAGTTTAGGTTTGTTGAAGAAGAATAGAATTTTCATTGCATGATATCCAGTTGAAAGCTTATGTGAAGGATGCACTTTTGGTACCTCCCTGAACCAGAGTAGGATGATTGGAACACAGACTAAATTTTTTGAATGGGGAATTTGCTGAGGTCCATCAAGAACTGTACTGTTCAATACAGTGGCAGTCACTAGTTACAAATGGCTAATTAAAATCAGACTTTAAATTAAATAAAATTAAAAATGCCTTTGCTTTCACTAGGCGTATTTTAAGTACTCATTGCCATGTGGGGCTTGTGCCTTGGACAGTGCAGATTATTGGACATTTCCATCATCACAAAGTTGTTGGGCAGCACTGATCTAAAAAGCTCTTTTACTAAAGGTGGACTTACCTGCAATAGCTGTTATAGCCAGGCAGTCTTTAATTCTGGCCCAAGTAATAATCCTTTGTACAACTGTGGTGAAATTCTGTAGCAACAAAACTTAAAAAAATTTTATGCCCATTAATCACTTTTTAACACTATAGAATGATATCTTGCACTGCTATATATAACCATTTACAAGTATTAGTTTGAAACTGTTGAAGAAAAAAACTACATTGGCACATGGATAATGATCAAATGAGTCCACAACAGAATGATTTAACAGGAGAGATTCTGTTCACTATTCTAATATGGTTTATTCAGTAAAGACATCTTGTAGCGTGCAGAGAGCTAAATTATATTTTCCTCTATAAAAGCATATCTGATATTTCAGAATTGAAAATAATAACAGGTGATCCTAATTTCTGTTTCTGCAAATGGTCAGACTTTGTTTTGCTTTCTTTACTTTTAGGAATTTTATTGGTACCAGTGCAAGCATAGTCTCTAAAGCCGAAAGAAAAATTATAGGAACCCACAAACTATATTCAAACAAGTTGTTCTTATCTTTAAAATAACTCTGAAAATTTGAGTTCCTTTGTGAACTTCAGAGCCCAGATCGTGGTTAATTTGTATCAAGTACCTAGGTTGAGAAATTTTACATTTTCATTTTTTTCCCCTTAATACCTGTTTGGATATGTTTGATACCCTGTTAAGAAATTGAATAAGCTTTAGATGAGTTTTTTTGTTTGTTTGTTTGTTTTGTTTTTGTGTTTTATTTTCGCAATGAATGAAACTTCTTTAAGGATTTCTTTTCCTAACTGGGTACTATGGAGCACACTTGTAATCGCATCAACTTGGGCAGTTGAGGCATGAGATTGCTTGAGCCCGGGAGTTGGAATCCAGCTTGAACGACATAGTGAGACCCTCCATCTCTGAAAAAACATTTTTTACCCTGTGGCTGAGTCTGCCATCTTCTTGATTCTCAAGTTTCTTATTAAACATTTTTCATTTTCCAAACTTCATTTTATTAAATTCAGTTTTCTGCAAAGCTTTTTTAATACAGGAAATAGACACTAGGACCAAAGACTGACTAGTAGTACTTTATATTTTATGTGATTTTTTGTTAATGCAGTTGTAGTATAATTTCATTCAAAATCTGCCCAGTTAAGGTCCTGCTTATCTTCAAGGTTTTAATATGTTGTGTGGATATGTTGAAAAATTAAGAAGCAGCTGGTGTAGTGGATAGGACACTAACCTGGGTTCAGATAACAACTGTGCTACTTTGTAACTGTGATTATTTTAGATAAATTATTTAGCCTTTCAGTGACTCATTTTCCTCATTCGATAAATAAGAATAATAATGCTCCCTAACTCATAGGGTTATTATGAGGATTAAGTCACTTAAAACAAGTGAATGCTTAGAATAGCACCTGGCATGAGTGCCTTTAAAAATGCTTACCACCACTAACATTGTCTATATCATTATTTTTCCCTTAAAAGAAGGTGACTTTATCCATATCCATTCCCATGAAACAATGATATTTTAAGCCAAAATTCTAAAGGCCAAAACTCTAAATAACTGGGACTAGGAAGTTTACCTCTAAATTTGGAGTGATCTTTAATGGCTAAAAAATAGTAGAGATCCTCACTTCTGCTATCAAGTCACCAGTTTCAGCGCTCTAGGTTGTGGTTATCCTAGTTACAGATTTATGCCTTCTCTTTGGAGTGATACAAACACACCCTGACTTGGAGGTTCAGGAAGCCCGTGACCTGGTCTTGATTCGCCATCTGCTTTCTGTTGACCTTGACCTTGGCCTTTCCTGTCACTAGGCATCATTTTCCTTATTTGAAAGACGAAAGACATTAAGCAGAATGCAGTAAAAGTCTGTGATGATTTTATATATTTTGACTTAATGTCTAGTCAGTGTTTTTAACTGACAGCTCATATGAATAAAGCCAGTGTAGTTTTTATTTCATAGTTCAAAAATAATTTAAAGTTCAAATGGAAAAGCTTTTATTGGCCAATTGCCACTAAAAATGTAGTGCTCACTAAGAGGACTTAGTAACCACACACATTTTCATGATTTCATGAGAAAGTTTTCTCTTTGTTTTTGTTTTCTTAATAATTGATAATGCTGGAGGTCACAAGCTTTTAGATTTAAATTTCACTTTATGCCACATGTACTATGTTCTATAACTGAAGCCCTTTAATAGTATTTGAGCAGTAGGAAGAGTGTTCCAGGTTGTTGCATGTGTTATCTTTACTGTAAAGATCTTTTAATACATTGTATTTATTACAAATTAATGATTAATGGACTGTCTCTGAATAGTTCAGCAGCTTGCCTAAGGCTCTCTTAAATCACCACCAACATAAGTGAATCCAAGTATTATCACAATGGTAGTTTTTCCTGTGGCTGCAAATGATATATCCTTACTTTTCATTGTGTTTTCATTCATGGTGCCTGAAGAAGTTTATTTAGTTCAGGATTGTACCAACTGTTTTCACAGTTGGAGTATTGTGTTTGTAATTAGCTTAGTCATTTAAATAAATGACGTAAATTAAAAATATTATTCTTTTAAATAAATGCTAATGTTCCAGCCAGGGTGGGAAATGATACCGTTTGTTTTTGCTTTTTAGCATACCTCCAGATAATCTCTCTATTCAAGAGTTTCAAAGAAATGAAAGTATTGATGTTGAGGTAAGGAAGCTATTTAAAATGTTTCCTATGACCATGTTTGAAAACCAGTTAGTAGAAATGTTGAATCTGTAAAATTGCTAAAACAATAAAACAGTAGGTTAAGATTGAAATTGAAAGCATTAATACTTACAGGTTATAGACTGATTTTTAAAACACTGACATTTAAAAAAGTCATTAGATCTGTTGTCATCTTGTGCTATGTGTATGTTGTCTAGAAACTTAGCTGTGTCTGTTTAACAAGTTTAAAAAACAGTCGAGTTAGCCGGGCTCGGTGGCTCAGCCTGTAATCCCGCGCCTTTGGGAGGCTGAGGTGAGTGGATTGCCTGAGCTCGCGGGTTCGAGACCCGCCTGGGCAGCGAGACCTCATCTCTACAATAAATCAAAAAATCAGCTGGGCTATGGTAGCGCCTGCCTGTAATTCCGGCTACTTGGAAGGCTGAGGCGGAAGGATCGCCGGAGCCTAGCAGGTCGAGGCTGCGGTGGCCGGGAGCGGCCACTGCACTGCAGTCTGGGCGACAGAGTGAGACTCCAACTCAAAAAAAAAACGAAAACAAACAAACAAAAAAAAAACCAGTCGAGTCAATGAAATAAATCCATCAGTTAGGGAGTATGTATTTGAGAGCTTATCCTGCAGTTTAGCAAACCAAGTATTTGCGGTTCAAATTAATCATAAGTTGCTTGGATTTTTCCATTTTAACCAACGGAATTCTTAAATAGTGTTTTTTAAAGAATGTATTTAAAGGATTATAAGTGGAATTTAAATAAGCAGTTTTTTGTTGTGAATTTTTTTGATACTGGTGAAGTTTTGAGTTTTTTTTTTTTCTTGAAGTGAATGGGGCACTTTCAATTAAACCAAGTTAAATAAATTACATGTGTGTACATTTTAAAATCACAGGCATGGTCATTTTCTATCTAGAAAATATTGCCTTTTGTGCCATTACGATATTAAAATACTTGTGAACTTTTTCTTTAGAAGGCAAAGTGGCACTCTATATATTAGAAAAGAGCTATTTGACAAAAATGAATATAACTGATTTCTCTTATAGCTTATAGTTTGGGGTTATAAAAAGGGATTTAAATCTTATTCTTAATTCTATTTTGGATATATATATATCCAAAATATATATCTCCAAAATATATATATTGGGTACATTTCATATGCTGACTGTTCTCTTTAGAGCACTATTTGCAGTTATTGTGCTGTAGATCAGCATTTCTCACAAAGGTTGGCAGAGTAAACAGTTACAGTATTGACTATTTTGTAATTAATTTACTAAGACAGATGGGGTAAACAGTCTAGTAGTTACCCTGTATATTAGCATTCAAGTGTTGGTGTTCTTCTCTCAAGGAAGAGTCTCTGAACTGATTTTTCTTTTAAAATAAAATTTAAATTTTTCTCTAGAAATTATTATTTGGCTCAGTCAGTCTCTTTCAAGAAAAAAAATGCATATGAATTTGCCCCTTTTGTTTTAGGTAGTTCAGCTTATCAGCACTGAGATACTGCCTTATGCCAATTTTATTCCTAAGGAATTTGTTGGTCAAATAATGACTATGCTTAACAAGGGCTCAATACATTCTCAGTCATCTTCATTTACAGGTATGTTATTTTAATGATTTTAAGTATTAGAAAGTACTGAAGTACTTTTGAAGAAGTTGATGGTAGAAATGTTTACTCCATGTTGGTGGTAAACTAGAGAGTGGTAAAGTGAATTTTGGGAATGTAATACAGAACGTTAAGCTTTATTAAGAGAAAGTGTTGTGTACATTCTGTGGACATTGTCATATTTGCAAACTGCGATAAATAAATTGCAAAACACTATATGGAATCCACTGAAGTTATTGCAGGCCAGCACAAGTTGCCAGTTTTGTGAAGGTAACAGATTATTGGAAGGTAACATAATATAGAAAAAAAGAATGTGTCTTCTGCCACTTAGTAGTTGGTTAACTTCTTTGAGACTCAGTTTTGTAATATTTATAATGAAAATATTAATACCAACCTCTCCGGATGATAAGTTGCAGAGTAAGTCTATTTAAAAAAATAAGATTCTTTAACATTTGTTAAGGGAACTAACATTTAGTGAATGTGGATTATCTAAGATACTATGCTGGAAATGCTAGCTCATTTCTTACAACATTTCTGTGAGGGTAGGAACCACCAGGTTACAGAAAGGGAAAACAGGTTGAGAAGGATTGAGAAAATCTTAAGACTGGGGGCCAAATTTATTTTTAAAAAGAACTGCATGCTTCTTTTAATTCTATCATGCTGCTGCACTTGGGAACTGATTGCATTGCTGTTTGCTTTGTTTCTCTTTTTCTAAACCTGAGCTCAAGTCTTAAATGAAATTGTGGAATTGGCCAGGCACAGTGGTTCACACTTCTAATCCCAGCACTTTGAGAGGCCCAGGTGGGGGAGAGGATCACTTGAGACCAGGAGTTTGAGACTAGCCTGGCAACATAGGGAGATCCCATCTCTAAAAAATAAAAAATAAAAAAATTAGCCAAGTGTGGTAGTATGTACCTGATAATTCCAGCTACTCAGGAGGTTGAAATGGTAGGATCACTTGAGCCCAGGAGTTCTAGTCTGCAGTGAGCTATGATCATTCCACTCTACTCCAGCCTGGGCAGCAGAACAAGATCCTGTCTCTTTAGAAAGGCAGGGGGGCAACGCAGTGGTTCATGCCTATAATCCCAGCACTTTGGTAAGCCAAGGCAAGAGGGTCACTTGAGCCCAAGAGTTTGACCTTGTCTGTACAAAAAATAAAAATTTTAAAAAGGGCAAGAGGGCACATGGGGGGTGGGGGAGCAGGGAGGAAGAAGAAGAAAAGTACAGGACAAGAGAAGGGAAGGGTTAGAGGAAAGGGAAGGAAAATTGTGGCATTACAATGTGATTTTTCTGAGATGATTAAAAAATTGTAAATGTTTTAATCCTCAGAATTTACTGATGACTGTTTTGTGCTGAGCATTTTATAGAGCATTTGTGTACATAGTTTGACCACTAGATGTCTCTCATGTTGCTCACTTCACAAAATAGCCCAAACTTTTTTTTAATTCATTTTTTGAATTGGAGTCCCACTTAGAGAAAATGCAGTGGCACACTCACGGCCATTGCAGCCTTGACCTGCTGGGCTCACGCGATCTTCTACTTCAGCTTTTTTTTTTTTTTTTAATGGTATGTCATTTATAGGCAGAAACTTCATAAAGATGCTTACATCAAACACTTCTGTTTAACACTATACTGGAGAACTAGCTGATACAATAAGGGAAGATAATTTAAAAAAAGATTCATGAAGTTTACCTTGGCAGCAGTGGGAAACTGCCAGGGAAGGGAGGGCACACCTCATCGACAAGGGTGCCTGCATGACGGACATTTGTATGCCTAACCCTGAATTGCACCCCACATATTCAAAAATTTTTTTTTTTTTTCAGTTGGAGGCTCACTCCGTCGCCCAGACTGGAGTGCAGTGGCCGCTTCCGGCCACCGCAGCCTCGACCTGCTGGGCTCCGGCGATCCTTCTGCCTCAGCCTTCCAAGTAGCCGGAATTACAGGCGCGCGCTACCACGCCCGGCTGATTTTTTGATTGATACTTCAGCTTTACAGGTAGCTGGAACTACAGACATGTACCACCAAGCCCAGCTAATTTTCTTTTTTTAGTTGTAGAGACAAAGTCTTGCCATGTTGCCTATGTTGGTCTTGAACCCGTAGGCTCAGGCAATCCTCCCATCTCCGCCTCCCAAAGTACTGGGATTACAAGCATGAGCCACCACATCTGGCTACCAATTTTTAAAACTGGGCCAGTAAAGTGCAGGCTTAATAGGTATGAGACTCCCAGAGAACAAATTGTAAAGCCCACTTAATGTAGTCAACATTTTACTGTTAAAACTATATGAAACCTTTTAATGTTTGATGAAATATACATTAAGAACAATATTCACAATTAGGTATAAGTATCCTAAACTAAATAAGGGCTATTGAATTACCACATATACTTTTTCTGGCAGTTTTCTGATATTATCTCTTGCTATTTATTATTAAATGTAGCAAGACAGGACAGGTGCATGGACATCTTTCCGATTATTTGCCACTGGATGTAAATGTCTCTAAGTATTAACTTGGCGTTTCTGTAAATATACACACGCCGAGTCACTTTTTGCTAACCAAGCCAACCTGTAAGCCCACAGGTTTCAGTGAGTATCGGTCCTCCATTCAAGTATGACCTGACAGGGAAGCTCCTTGACATTTGAGGAAGTCCTCCAACACAGAAGAGAAAAGACCAGGACAGTTGAAGAAGGAGTAGAAGGGTGAGGAAACGATAAGACGCAGAGCCATAGAAAACATAAAACCACTGGGCTCAGTGGCTCGGCCTGTAATCCCAGCGCTTTGGGAGGCTGAGGTGAGTGGATTGCCTGAGCCCGCGGGTTTGAGACCCGCCTGGGCAACTTGGCGAGACCTCATCTCTACAATAAATCAAAAAAACTAGCGCTCGCCTGTAGTTCCAGCTACTTGAAAGGCTGAGGCAGAAGGATCACCTGAGCCCAGCAGGTCGAGGCTGCAGTGGCTGGGAACAGCCGCTGCACTCCAGTCTGGGTGACAGAGTGAGACTCCAACTCAAAAAAAGAAAACACAAAATCACCTGAATCAGGAAGACATAAAAGACTTTGCACCCATGAAACAAGCAAACACAAATGCAATAAGAAAAGGAACGCTGAAAACAAGAAGGAACTCATGGAAACTAAAACTGTGGTGTCTGAAATGACACATTCATGAAGGGTTGGAAGAAAATATTAAAGGAATAATTTGGAAAGTACAGCAAAAACAAAAAAAGAGAAAGAACAAAGAAAATCTAGGGAAGAAATTATCAAAGAAATAAGCTGAAGAATTGAAGAAATAAACCTTCAGACTAAAGATGATCACTCAACACCCAAAACAATGAAGGAAAAAAAGACGTGCAATAAAGCATGTCATCATGAAATATCAAAATACCTGGGATAAAGAGAAGATTCTAAAAGATTTAAGAAAGAAAAAGTTAACACAAAAGAGTTGTGCCCAAATGACTTTGTAATGATCAGGGACAGTACTTGTTGCTAAAAGACAATGGAGCAGTGGAAAGGAAAGGAGTTTAACATAGACTCTGTGTTGAAACTCACACCCTGGTCTACGTGAGTGTAGGACAGTCTTTAAATGAAGGACACGCCAGTAAGGAGGATGATTCAGGAAGGACTGGTTTGAGTACCACAGCGAGAGAATGATATTTTCAGAAGTGTAAATGCTCAGAAATGTTATTCCCATTCATTCTTTCTTAGGAAACTACTTCAGAATATGCTCCATGAAACAAAGGAACAAACCAAGAAAAGAGAAGCCATGAGATCTAGAAAGAGGGATCCAACACAAAAGAGCAGGCAAACAATTCCCAGGGTACTGGTAAAGATTGGTTCTGGGAGACAGCCAGCCGAACAGCAGGTCTAGAGAGCAGAGGTCATGTTCCAGGAAAGGAGTTGCCTGGAGAGGGAGAAAAAGAGAGAGAGATTACTGTAAGCTTGACCATGTGAAAACTTCGTGAATATATTCTACAGTGCTGTGGAAGGGTATAGAAACACCAAGACAAGATGTGTGGAGTAGAAGTGATGAGGGAGCACAGTCTTGTCTTGTTGCTGATCTTGGAAGGGGAAAAATGGTTTTCCTCTCTGCGTCTACACACACTTACACACACACAAATAATTGCACTGTACATATGCTGTTAGCTATAGGTTGCTCATAGATGCCTTTCATCAGATTGAAGAATTTCCTTCTACTAGTTTGCTATGAGTTGTTATCAGTAAGGTCCATTGATTTAGCTTTTATTAACCATCAAAAATTATTAATTTTACAGAAGCAGAGATTGATATTCGTTTGAGAGAGGAGTTTTCTAAAATGTGTTTTGAAACGTTGCTCCAGTTTTCCTTCAGTAATAAAGTCACAACACCTCAGGAAGGCTACATCTCACGAATGGCACTGTCAGTGCTTTTAAAGAGGTCCCAGGATGTCCTGCGTCGCTATATAGAAGATGAAAGACTAAGTGGCAAATGCCCTCTTCCAAGGTATGTGTTTTAAAGCAGGAAATGTAGTCATGTGATAATTATTAATAACAAGGAAAACTCTGAAAAGCAAGTGTTTTCAGAGTAATATAAACTAACCTGAGGTTGATTGGAATCTTATCTCACTCATATGGTATAAATAGTCACAAGGTTTGCTGCAGATATATTAATTTGTTTTATTATTGGATGCTTTTTTAGACCCCTCATGTAGGTTAAGTTATATAAGATATATGTACCAAATTGCCTTTTTAAGTATGAAAAAAAATTGAATTCCTAAATACAGCTTCTCCCAAAGATTTCTGTATAAGACTTAATCTGTATGAACACGTGATGTTATTTCTCTAGAGTGAAAATCATAGATACTTGTAATCTAGGAATATTCTAGTTTGTTTTACAGTTATTTCTAGGCTTTTCTCTCCATCAGCTAGTCATATTGTAGGTCTTCTTTTCATCTACTCAGCTTAATTAAGCCCTTGGACCTAGATGGATTTCTTTCTCATCTCTCCAAGCTGTGTTGTAGAAGGGGCACAGGTCTTTCTGGTAAGCCAAGGCTAATCAAAGTTAGGATGTAGACCAGAATTTATCCAAGGATGCAGTCATGTGGAGATTAGCATTTAAGGCAAAGCAAATGAAGCAAACAGTAAATAAGAGTAACAGTAAATGGGAAGACAAAGTTATCAAAATCAGGTAAGGGTTAGGAAAACCATTGTTGCTCCCATCTCACAGGGTAGAATCTGAGAGGCAAATCACTTGCCTCAAATCTTTGTGCACATTCTTATGTACTTATAATACATTTCTGAAGTTGAAATTTGCCTGTCAAAAGATACTGACGTTTAAAGCTTTTGATATGTATTGCACCAAATTGCCTACCACTTAGTGACTTACATTTTCCCAGGAGTGTGTGAATGCCCCTCAGTTTTTTGCATTTTTAAATTATTTGCCAGTTTATCCTTTATTTTCTTTTTTTCTAATTTGAAAAATAGTCACATAGTTTGCTTTTTAAAAAATTATCAATATGTATTAGCTATTTGTATTTCTTCTTTTAGGACTCAGTTTATTTTGAAATTCTAGAACACAAATTATAATTTCTCATATTCAAATTTATATACAAACACATTTCAAAGATAGGTGTTTGTAATTTGATTATGAGCATGATTCAAAATTGATTTCTGATGTATACTTGGAAATACTAGTAATAAGGTTGCTTTGAGTAGAGTATTTATTTATTTATTTTTACTTATTATATCCTTGTTTGATTTTAAAAAGCACATTTTCCTTCATTTTTGAATGTTTTAAGCATGTACTTCTTTTTTTTTTTGAGTTGGAGTCTCACTCTGTTGCCCAGACTGGAGTGCAGTGGCCGCTTCCAGCCACCGCAGCCTCAACCTGCTGGGCTCCGGCGATCCTTCCGCCTCAGCCTTCCGAGTAGCTGGAATTACAGGCATGCGCTACCACGCCCGGCTGATTTTTTGATTTATTGTAGAGATGAGGTCTTGCTGCCGAGGCGGGTCTCGAACCCGCGGGCTCAGGCAATCCACTCACCTCAGCCTCCCAAAGGCGTGGGATTACAGGCTGAGCCACCGAGCCTGGCAAAGCGTGTACTTCTTAATCACTACTTTTAGGTTGAGCCCTGTTTCTAGCTGTCCTATGAAGTTACATTGTTATCATCCTATGTTTGAGGCAGCATCATTAAATTGTTTTCTAAAAGGGTACATTGCAAAACAATAGAATACTTCTGAACTTACAGAGGAAGATTTGAAGTAGTACTCTGTCATGGAATTAGGAAGTTCTGACTGTGAGATGACAGCGCGGCACACCAGGAGAGGGTGGCAGTGGAGGACAGCATGGCACTTCAGCGTGGCTCCTATACTCCGGGTTTGTCCCTCAGTGCAAGTGTCTCAAGTAGCTGCCACACGTGGAGTAGTAGAAAGTTAAATATGTCTCATTGTCATTTTGAATGAACTCGTTTATCAGCATGGTGAAATCTGTGCCATGTGGTAATAGTAGTCATTGTTTTCATTTAAGCTTTGGCAAATCTCTTTTGGTACTGCTTAGTTAAAAAGGGAAATAAAAAACCTTTTGTAGAGAAGTTTTATAAGTATATATCATAAAATGTTTTAATTTTAAGTAGTTATGTGAAATATTTTACAAATAAATTTAGATTTTCATGAGTAGATTACCTCTCCTCCTTATTAATTAATTACTTGTGGTAAGAATTACTACAAATCTGATTTGCCTACTGAAGTACCTAGTTAATAAAATGATTTTTACTTTTAGAAGAATCTAAAGCTAACATTAACCTTGCATTGTATTCAGTATTTTTCTAAAGTACATCTATTTGTACAAACTTAGTAAGAAAAAAACACACCTGGCCTGTTTTAAAGTCTTAATGGAATAATTTTCCATCTCCTTTTCAGGCAACAAGTAACAGAAATTATATTTGTTTTAAAAGCAGTCAGTACTCTCATTGATTCACTTAAGAAAACTCAGCCTGAGAATGGTAAGTTATTCTCAACTCATGACGTTTATGTTCTATTTGTTAGACTTTTGGATTAATATTCAGGTAATTAAATTTTGAGAACATGCAGCCATTAGACTTTCCTTTCTTCAGTCCTCCTGACAGCAAAGCATCAAGTCTGTCAAGTTGTCAGTTGAGTAATATTAATTTGTAATGTTTCATTCTTAATATAATAATTTAACTGGCCTTTTTTTTTTTTTTTTTTTTACTAAATTGGTCTGAATTCCGGGTGTTGCATGAACAATTCATATTTCATATATTTTTAATGCAGAACACCGTTGACTTATTTCAGGGACATATGGGAGGCTTTTATCTTCTGTTTGTTCTGCTTTACTTGATAGATATAAACTTTGTAAATAACACTGAATCATCTTTGTAGTCCTTTCTCACTTGTTTTCTCTTTCTGTCACTCTGCCCAGTCTATTCTTTACATTATAGACAGAAATGGGTTGTTCAAAGCACAGCTTTGATTATTTTCTACACTTCTCAAAACAAAACAAAAAAGTATTTTTTCCTTTACCATCGCCCACCAAATTGCAAAGGGTGCTGTAGTCTAACTCCATTCCTTTCATGCTTTAGTTCCCACCATAGGCTTCACTTACCTCATTCTCCCACGACCTAAAATGCTCCGTTTTCTCAAGTATTCCCAGCCTTTGCACCTTGCATTCTCCTGCCTGTGTTCACCTAGTTGGAACACTACTTGTTTTTAGTCTCTTAGAGGGAAATGACTTCTTTTCATTGCACTCTCAGCACTTTTGTGTACACTGCTATCTTGAACAGTTACATGTGTACATGACTCACCTTTCCTTATATCACAAGAGTCCTGAGAGGCTTTGTGACCTGTGTTTTGTTCTCTTTTGAATCCTCTGCAACATTGCTTTTCAAAGTGTGGTTGGTTGGAGCAGCCAGTGGTTATAAGAGTTTATTACTGGTCCAGAGCAAGACAAAGAGCTGGCACCAGAATATAAATTATGTCACTAAACACACTATTGGTTCACCTGACTTTTTTATTCAACAAGACTTTGTGAAAGAAGAAAGCTGGCACAGCAGCAGGCCAGCACTTTAAGCAGTGTTACTTTTAATACCCAAGACAAAAATGAGATTCCCAGTAAATGACTAATAAATGAGTTGCAAGATGTAAAAACTCACACATCGGTAGTCTGGCCTAGAAAGGATGATCACTGTGCTAAATCTTAAGAGCCAGGACACTTAAGGGAGGTAAGATTTCTAAGAAAAAGCCTGGGCAGTGTCCTAAATTTATCCCATTAGAGTTCAGGTTCCGGTTTCCTTTAGAAGGTTTTCTGGTTGATTTTTCAGAGAGGGAAACCATGCGTTGACTTCCTAAAGACCAGTAAGATTTCTATTAGATCACAGGACAGAATCTGATTCTTAAAAATGTATTATACTTAAGACATGAACAAGTAATTTGATATTTTCCATGTTATTGTCAAAGATATGCTAAATGTAACCATTATATGTAAGTGGATAGTATTTGCATTTTTTTGTATCATCTCTAGACAGCTGTCAAGGAGAAGTCAGAATGGTGGCACGTGGGAGGCCAAGGTAGAAGGCTTGCTTGAGCCCAGGAGTTGTGACCAGTCTGGGCAACATCTCTTAAAAAAAATAATTAGCCAGAACATATTTAGAGGAACAGGAAAACTTAGTAACTATTTTTTACAAGACCAATGGACCACAGATAGGGCCATGCAGTAATAATAGATGGTCTAACTAAATTAATGCTAAAAACTGAGAGTTTGAATTATGCTTCTGAACACATGAAGTGAAAATGTAAATAGAATGTAACCATATAAGATGATGATATACTATAATATATTAGAAAGGTATGATAAGCTTCGCTAAGAAATGGAAAAAACAAGATAAATTAAAAATACCTGGCCTTCCTAGTGGAAATATGTTGAATTGCTCATGGTCAGTCCAAGCCTAATTCAGGAGATAGACTACAAGGTCTGTGTAAAGCTGTTATGCCCAAAATCTGTTCAGAACTTTTATTTTTTGTTTTTGGGTTTTTTAGTGGAAGAGGCGGCATTTGTTGAACTTATTTTTTGTTTGAGGGGGATTCTGTTTTATCATTTTACTTGATCTTTATTTAACATTTTAAATAGGTAGTATATGTACACATAGTTCAAAAACCCCAAAATATAAAAAATTATACAGGAAAAAGTTTTAATGTTGACCTTTTCTCTTTACCGTACCACAGACAACCATTTTTATTAGAAGTTTCTGATGTAAATACAAAATATTCCAAAACCCTCTTATGTACACAATGAGATATGCAGAATAGTCCCATGTCACACCTACTCTTCTGAACCTTTCTCTCTCTTTCTCTCTTTTTGTTTTTGTTTTTCACTCAGAGTATCATGGAGAGTCTTTCACATCAATTCATGTAGCTCTTTCATTCTTTTTGATAGTTAAGTCCAAAGTCCCCCCAAAAGATGCATGGTGGGTTTTTAGAAAATATTAAAATAATTTTAGTTGCTTTCTTGAACTGTGAAGATGCCATCCTAATGTATTTTTGTGTTTTTTTCTATAATAAACCAAGAATTAATGTGGTCAGTTGACTCTCCATCTGGAATGACCCGAAAAGGTTTCCATTGGTCTAACGTTTTGTTAGGGATTAGTGTAAAGTTTCCTTGAGACAACTGGAGCAGACTGTCTTCAGACTTCTTAGACCAGTAGTTTGTAGGCTTCTATTTGTTTCTGTTTAGCAACAAATTCTTTTTACAAATGAAATGTGATGTGAATTCCCAACATATAAACAGACATAAGCAGAACAGCCCGGCATCCCCAACCCTCACCAACACCCAGAAGAAGATTCTTCTTCCTGTCTCTACCGGAGAGTTCCCTGTTTGGGAAAATAGTTTAAATGAACAATTTAGTATTTCCCAAGGTATATACACATGCACATTATTGGCGTGCACATCATTGATAAGTGATGTCGGTAGATATTGGCTGGAAAAATAATTCCATAATCCCATTAATTTTGGAAGCCCTGGGTTAGAGAAAGTTAAATATTAATATGAATTACTAGTCCCTAAGAGAAGACAGATGTGCACCATCTGCCAGTCTTGCTTCACTGTGAGCTCCTTTCTAGGGAGTCAGCTGAAGAACACTAGTGTGAAAAACTCATTATTTTACAGAGATAAAGAGAATTAAATACCTGACCAGGAACACCCAGCACTGTCTTAGTTCATATTTCAGAAAGATTTGTAGGCAATTGATACCCAATAAGTTACAGTGGAAAATGGAATCAAAGCTTCTTACACATAGTATTCTTTTATGCTATACAGTCTCCCAAATTTGAGACCTGCTTCACAAAATGTTTTATAAATGTTTGTGTGTGTGTGTATGTGTGTGTGTGTGTGTGGTGTGTGTGTGTGTGTGTGTGTGTGTGTATATATATGTTATATATAAATATACCGTCTGAAAAAATCTTGCATATTGGGTGTCTAAAACTATGCACAATATTTATAGGAACACAGAAATGTAATACATGGTCTCGGAATATGAGATTGCTAATTGGGATATAACACTTTAGCCCAGTAAGTAATTAGTATTCATCGGTACTAGTTGTTCATGATAGTGGTGAGGAAGGCAGACGTGGTTCATCCCCACCATAGTCTATTGCTAGTGTTATACATTAAAGATTAGCAAATGGTACAAGAGAATAATACATCTATGTGTGATAATTTGAAATTAAAATAAATATTAGGCGATGGCACACACCTATAACGTCAACACTTTGGGAGGCCAAGGTGGCAGGACTGCTTGAATCAAGGAGTTGGAGACCAGCCTGGGCAACATAGCAAGACCCCATCTCTACAAAAAATATATTTTTTAAAATTAGCTGGGCATGGTGGCATGCGCCTGCCTTCTCAAGAGGCTGAGGTAGGAAGATTGCTGGAACCCAGGTGTTAGAGACTGCAGTGAGCTATGATGGCACTACTGCACTCCAGCCTGGGCAACAGAGCAAGATCTTGTCTCTAAATAAATAAATAATAAAATCAGTATCAGGGACATCACTGTAAAATCACTAAACATATTTTGTATTGCAAAAGATTTCAGTTCTTGAAATATAAGCTGCATTCTCTGGTAATTATATGGAAAATAACAAAGGTTTAGATTATTCTAAATTATTTTGTTAGTTTCTAAAGCCTTCACAGATTGAAGTACTATTTAAAATATACTTTATGTATTCCCAGCATTTTAGAAGGTCGAGGCGAGAGGATTGCTTGAGCCCAGGGGTTTGAGATCATCTTAGGCAACATAGCAAGACTTTGTCTCTACAAAAAAATCAGAAAATTAGCTGAGTGTGGTGACTCAGGCCTCTAGTCCCAGCTCCTGGAGATGCTGAGGTGGAAAGATCTCCTGAGCCCAGGAGGTCGAATCGAGTGAGCCACAGTGGTACCACTGCAATCCAGCCTGGGCAACAGGCGAGACCTCCGAATTTAAAAAAAGAAAGAAAAGTTGATATTGATGATTCTGTACACTGAGTGTATATTTTTTTCTTGTACCTTATTAAATAGAGCAGATAATCTTTCAAAGAGTAAAAAAATGAAAAGATACAAGCTCATAGTAGAATCTCCATATTTCAAAATTTAAAGCATTTCATTTAAAGGACTGGTTTGTTCCCTTTTAATCCCTGCCATTTAAGTCCCCTCTTTGTTGAGGCTTCATACTTTTTCATTACAGTTGATGGAAACACCTGGGCACAGGTGATCGCCTTATACCCAACCTTAGTGGAATGCATCTCGTGTTCGTCCTCAGAAGTCTGCTCTGCACTCAAAGAGGCACTAGTTCCCTTTAAGGATTTCATGCAACCACCAGCATCCAGAGTTCAAAATGGAGAATCCTGACCAGTTACTGCGAACTTGATGGAAGAAAGTTGTCCTGAAGAACGTTTGCCCCTAAGTGAGTCTTCTGCGAGAAGGACATTTCTTACTACAGATAACTCTTGGCAGCTGTCATTGTCCTCCTTTAAACTGGGTTCAGTAATTCATATTTCAAGCTTACATGTCAACAGAGGCCCCTGAATGAGCAGCCATGCAAGCCTTTAATCAATTCAACTGACAGGGCGGGTAGTTAACACGACAGTGCACCTGCTACCACATCTCAACTGGTGATTTAAAAGTGAGCTTATGTACAGTTTGTGGTGTATGTGTTAATGATGTACTTTTTAAAACGAAAGAAAAGATATTTCAATTCAGTCAGATTTATTAGGCTGGTGTTTTTGCACCCTTTTTCAAGTACAAAATCGTACTAGAATTTTATGCAAGATGGTACTGTAACATTCCATATTATCTATAACCAGCCTTTGTAAACAAAGGGAACTGATCTACTTGTGTGTATAATAAATGGTACAGTTCTGTATAAAATAGTTGCATTTGTTATTTAAATTTTAAAAGTATTGATAATGTTAAATGCTTGAAGCTGTATCTATTAGTATAAAATTGTTTGCTTACATTTTTACTTATAATTTGCCTTCTTATAAGAAGTGGCAGATAAGCTCATCATCTGATCATGCACTTAACTTCATATTTATTTTAAATGTATTATTAGTGACCATTAAACATCTGACCAGTAAGGTCATTTGAACGCAGCAGCAAATAGTTTATGATTTGCTGATTTTGCAACTTTGAAATATGGGTTATTAATTTAATACATTGAGATATATTGTAGCACTATGACTCCATCATACCTCATTCTTTAAATAGCTCTCCAAGCATTCACTGATGTCTGTTTTTATATTTGCTGTCTGGATTTTAAAGACTTTTCATATTTTATATTCCTACAGATTTTTTTCCCCTGCCTACCTACATTTGTCACTGTCTTCGAATTATGACCCAGGCAATGATTTCAGATTTTCTAAAATTTTGCCTGTGAGGTTTTGTTCATTTCAGTGCTTCATTTTGTAATGTCTTCTCAAGAAGAAAAATAACTATGCTAACTCACAGGCATAAAGTGTGCGTGTATTATAAAACTATGAGAAGTGTATTTTTGGAGATAGTCAAGCATTTAGAAGTTCAGTAAACTTGCTGTCATGTAGTAAAAGCTAATTTTATTTCACTTTCCTATCATAGTGAAGAAGAAAAGTGCTCCTGAGTATATTACCTTGTTTCTTAAAACACTAACTTTGATCTAGTTCACTGTATTTTTTATTTAATGGATTATGAATTATAATATTTTTCTTCTGAGTTAAATTTTCATAATTTATGTGAAAACACAAAGATGTTTAAACAATGATTATTCATAAGAAATCATAATGGTCTTGGTATTATTTTAGTATATTGGAAAGCCTTTAATTTTAATAGAATTTATAAAGGTCAGCTTCTCCAGAATAATTATAAAACTACAAGAAGATACTAGAATTGAGTAATGAATGAAATATAATTTTGAGACTGTTGTAATTGTGTTAATTTATTTGCACTATCATCTGTAAAAATATGGTTAAGGTCTTTTTTGAGGGGATATTATTTTTATTTACATGAATTAATGAATTTCTATTTTATTATTTCACCTAAAATTAAGGTAAAATATGACATTTCATAGATTCTGCTTTCAGCATTTTTCTTAAAGAAAGTTGTCAAAAAAATAATTCAAGTTGTGTATTTAGTTTATTTTCTATATTTGGATATGTTAAATTGGGGATTAGAAAAATCCACATAAGACTGATAAAGTATTGACATAGAATAACAAAGGTAGTGTACCATTTCAGTAATGTGTTAAAAATATTGCCATGAAATCTATATGAAGTAACACTGTGTCTATTCTTGAGAAATAACTGATTAATTGCAAGTAGACTAGTTAATCTCCAGTGGAAGTTAAATATGAGTCAGGGGTATGCAGCATACATTTATATAAACTGAGTAATTTGAGCTAATACTGTATTAGCTTTTTTTTACAAAATTTTATTTATTTATTTATTTTTTGAAAGCTGGATTTATTGAGAGGACAGAAAAGCTCCCAGAGTGGGAGAGGACCTGAGGGGGTTGCCTGTATGAGCTTTCAATATAAGGACCATGCCCTATAGTTCAAAACTGAGAGATGTGATGACTGTATTGATGCCTCATATAGCACGGCAATTGGTGTCAGTCTTAGTGTCATGCAGGTGGAATAAGTTGACAGGTGAGTTTCCTCCCTGAGTATCTCCTGTCCCCCTCCAGCAAGGATTACTGCTAACAATTCATTCCCTAGAGTCAAGCATTCCTGTAGGTTGCATTCTCCAAAATGTCCTGATTCCTGGAAAACTTAACATATTGCCTTTTCTCGTTGGTATGAATTGGATTCTTCTGTAACCCAAAGAACTGGACTATGAAATTACTAGATGCCAGGAGATTCAAAAAGGAAGCTCTAAAAGATACGATCATTTTATAGCACAATTGAGTCTCTACCCCTTGAAATAGTAGTAAAATGTCCTTTGGGATACATATTAGAAATACAGTGAGATTTTGTTGTTGTTGTGTTGTAGTCTCACTCTTGTTACCCAGGCTGAAGTGCAGTGACACGCTCACGGCTACCACAGCCTCGACCTACTGGGCTCAGGCGATCCTTCTGCCTCAACCTTCCAAGTAGCTGGAACTACAGACGCACACCACCACACCTGGCTCATTTTTGTGATTCACTGTAGAAACGAGGTCTCACCAAGTTGCTCAGGCTGATCTCGAGCCCCCGGGCTCAGACAATCCTCTCACCTTGGCCTCCCAAAGTGCTGGAATTACAAGCTGAGCCACCACACCCAGCCAAGAAATACAGTGAGTTTTAAGCCTTACATCGTCACTTGTTGTGTCAGTGCCTGTCTGATTCAGATTGCTAGACAACAGGCATGTGCCAACAACATAAAGTTATTTTCTGGCTATTTTGTCCATTATAAAGGAAACATGCTAATTTTGAACTTGAGCAGATTAGTTCTCAGTTTCCTGTAAGACTACCACTGCCACACAAAAAAGTCATTTAGTAATGTCTTATTTAGTATTTCTTTATAACTAGCATTTAAGTTTTGCTAATTTTACTTTATACATCTGTAACATTTACTTACTAGGATCCTGTTAGGTGCCAAAGAAAGGAAAATGCATAAAAGTCTGGCTTAGAGAGAAACCCTTTTCACTTGCTTTCATTTTTTAATTTTATTAGGTTAACAACTAACATGTATTGTTTCTTACCTGTTTTGTCCTTATATGGTTATTGATTCAACTCTTACTGCATTCCTTAAATTGTGTGATAGTATGTACCATCAGAGGGAAGAGGTGAACAATTTAGTGTATATATTTTCTTCAGGAGAATAACATTCAGTTAAATGAATTCCATAGCAGGCCAATAACAATGTAGGTTATTTGTCCTTTCCCAACATAACTTTAAGAGTATTTTGTTTTATTGCCAAACAAGTAATCATTGGGCCAAAGGATTAGTTAAGAAACTGAGGATAAACAGGATAAGGTATTGAACAGTGTTAGAAAACAACTCAAAAATATATTCCTTGTTAGCGAGGTGGTCATTATTACCTTCATGTCAGTGAAGGGCTGTATAGTTACTATATAATATAATGACTAATATATTCTCCTCAAATGTAGAATAATTCAGGTGGACAACCAGGTTTTTCTAGAGACAGTGGTGAGTGAAGGCCATGTAGCCAAGGCAGAATGCTCTCAGGAACACCCCCCCCACCTGTGACTACCACAGAAATTGACTGGAGTGGAGAAGGCCCTGGATTGGGTCAACATCCAGGCCCAGAATATTGTGGATTACAGTTTTTCATGGAAAACTACCACCAATGTGGAGAAGAATGGGCTCTGTGAAGGCACTGCCAGCCACCTAGTATGTTCCTTAGATTTCTACTTAAGCTTGGCATGTTGACAGATACACTCATCTTGTATTAAATACCACATTTGACTATGCTTGTCTTCTGGGTCGTATTTCTCTACATTATTAGAGGGAATTTGGGTTTTTAAAAAAATTATCACAAGAATGGATATGTTCATACTACATGGTGTTTTACCAATTTATATAAAGTAGGAAAAGTTTTTAATACTTTACGATCATTTGAATTAAAATGTTTGTATCTCTGAAAAGTAGAGTAGTGCTTTCAGTGTCAGTGAAAAGTTTTTATAGATTCAGAAAGAAAGATCATGTCTTTGAATCTTTATTTCTGTATAAGCCATCTCAGAGGAGTTTAAATTTCTTATAAATCCAGTAATTTTGAATGCACTTCCAGTACTGGCTCATCCAAAGAGCCTGTGGCAAGTCCTACGTGAATACTCTTAGTCATCTAAACTCACTGTGAGGCCATGATGAACTGAGAGTCTGCCTCTTATATAATTTTAGACACATTGACTTTCAAAACCACTTCCTTATTTCTAAAACAGAGATGATAATCAATGAGTTACTAATTCTTCAGAGAAAAAAGGCATAATTTGAGTTTAGAGTTGATTTCATAATAACATTGTTAGGGTAATTATTTGTTTGACAGTTTTATTGCTGTATCTTAAGAGAGGTCTTTGACTATTTTTCTTCCTTTTTCTTAGACATCAGTTTCTTCCCTCCTCCTCCCCTTTTGTCTTTTTTTAAAAAAATTGTTTACCTTGCCTTCTCATCCTTTTCCGATCTTTCTCTTCCTGTTCCTCTTTCATTCTCTGCCTTTCCTCTTTCAGTCTCGCCCTGATTTCACCTGCTCCTTGTTCAGAAGCAACAGGGCTGTCAGGGGCAGCACCGTTGTTGATTGCCATTCTATTCAATTCGATTCTAGAAATACCTTCCACTTTGGCCACTGTGTCTTTTTGCAGAGGTGAAGTTCCTCTGCCATTCTGAATAGCTGAACAGGTAAAGGTAACCTATAACCACAGCTTCTACTGTCTCTCTGAATACACAGGGTTCAGCCACCAAGATGCTCACAGAATAGGACTGCTATACACGTGATGGATTCGGGAGCTAAACTTGGAGCACTCAAGTCTTTTTTTGTTTGTGGGCAGAGAGATTGCACATCTTTTCTCAATGGGAAGTATTTAAAATCTGTTCAAGTGTGGTTTCAGGGGAGGGTTTGTGATTGGGGGGAGAGGTCCTTTATTTCTTGGGGCAGATGCTTTAAAGTATTTCAGATTTATGTGACCTAAATATTATTTATTGATTTGTAATACACTGCCTACCTTCAAGAAGGATTTGAAGCTGCATACTGTCCATGTATTTCAGCTATTTCTTTTGCAAAGCAGTATTTGACAGAAGGCCTAGAATGGTATCATTCTCATCTCTGAGTCTTTTGGGGTGCATTTGTTATGTGCTTGGTGCTTACGGTGACCCAGAGGTCAACTGAAACCTTCCTAATTATATCACGGTATTGATTCTAGATAGCCCCTTTGGTAAGAAAAAGGAAATTACTGAATTTTGAGGCTATTTTCAGTGACTGCAAATGTAGTTACATCAAGTTTTATTTTTAAACTGCAATCCAATCAATGGTACAGCCTGGGAGATCTGCTAAACCATGCCATTATTTGGCAAACTATTTCAATATGATAACAACTGCTTCCTTCTATGAAGTTTTACTAGATGGGAGAAAAATTCCAAAGCTATAATATTGCAATATTCTTACTATTATCTAGAAAAATAAAATATTAACTTCAGATCTGACTGTGCAAATTGTGTTTGTTTTCCAGCTTTTACTACCTCTGTGTCATAATGTTAACACGTAACACACAACTCCTGTCTCATGAGGCAGTTAGCATACGGTGTTTATGTCAGACTGGATATTTTTATCTAATCCCGTGAGATTCTTCTTTAGTTCACAACATAGTTCTTGAAAGTAACACTACTGTTGTACACTTCTCCTTACAATTTTTATGTTGTTGAGATGGATCCGTTATGTATTATGATCATGAAAATCTGTTGACCTGAAACCCAAATTTTCTTTGCAGTCTATATTTTTTTTTCCATGAAAGCTACATAGTTATAACTGCGACTGTATAGATCCTTTATTTGCTTTGCAGTTATCATTGAGCGTGATCTTAGGTTTTTAATTGTGTTCCAGCAGTACTAGTTTTCTCATTATAACCTTCAGGTCTGGCCAGTGATTCATTTTTTCCCTTAATATATTTTGTGTTTGCTTTCTCACCCCCTTGAGGTTTGAAACATTAGTGACACCTCACATCATTCACTCCATTTCAAGACTTTGTATCATTAGTGACTCCAATACGTGGAGCATGGCTTACACATGTGGGCACTTTGGAAGAAATATCACAAGAGAATAAAGAGGAAATGTTCGTGAGAGCTTTGTTAAAACTATTAATATATAAAATGAAAAAATAAAAGACATTAAATATCTTTCAACAGTTTATAGAAAAAAAGTAGATTTGGAACTTTAAGTAAAAATGTAGGTCAAGTAAAAAACCATGATCCTGTTGTAGACACTTTTCATCTTTATTGTTATGAGCATTGTTTCTTTTTTTAATTTGGTGAGGCTTCTTTGAGACTGCCCATCTATATCAGTGCCAGACCATCTTTCCACCTTTCAAAGGAAAATACTTTGTTTTAAAATTCCTTTTTGGAGTTATATAATGAAAGTATGAAACAGAAAAATTCCTACATGACTTAGTATGTACTGCAGTCAGATGAAGTTACGATAATTTTTCTAATTTTAATCATTGTTTCTTGAGTACTGTATGTGTATGCTAGGGCTTCACCTATGTTATTCCTTTTGGCCCTCAAAAGTAGTCGCGCAAAGAAGGTGTGATGATACTTAACAGGAGAGGAAGTCAGGGGTTGATGGTTGAAGCGAGTTGCCCAGAGTGACACACCTGATGTCAAGGTGGCTCACTGGGTCTTGCCTTTCCACTGTAGTATGCTAGTTTCGTGTTTTACAAAAATGAACTCCACTCCATTAAAATCCAAGCCTTACTAAAATAAGTTGAAAATACTCGAGGCAATTACTATTTCTTTGAAGAGGCACTGGGACAAATAAACATTTTTTTAAAACTTCAGATATTATAAAAAATTGTCGAATGACTATGATCTCCAAAATGTCATTAGATGGTTGTTGTTGGTCCCTGTTTAAAACATTTTATCTGTTGATCTGTTGTTTTAAGAGGTTATGTTATCAGCCACAGCATAGTGTTTAAGAGCCCAGAGTTTGGGGCCAGACTAATTAAATTCAAATCCCAACTCTGTTATGTACTAAATGTGTGACCTTGGGCAAATTAATTAATGTGTGTTGGTTTCCTCCTCTGTCAATTGGGGTTAATAGTGGTATTTAACACACAGTTGTTTATTAGAATTTTAAAAGGCATTTGTAAAGCAGCAGTCTCCAACCTTTTTTGCATCAGGGACCAGTGTTATGGAAGACAATTTTTCCATAGGGTGGGGGGGAATAGTTTTGGGATGATTCAAGCACATAACATTTATTGTGCACTTTATTATTATTACATTGTAATATACAGAGTGTGCCAAAAGATGCATACACATTTTAAGAAAGGAAAAAAAACTATTAAAATTGTAATACTCAAGATGAATATGAGTCACGTTTGATTTCTACAATTATAAGAGGTGCTCAAAGTGGTTCTCATCGGCATTCAGACACTTCTGATGACAGCAAACCTCTTAACAGCTCTAAAAATGTGTATACATTTTTTGGTACCCCTGGTATAATAAAATAATTATACAACTCACCATAAAAAAAAGGCACAGGCGGAAGTGGTAAATAAAATAATGGGCAGACCACTTGTGGGCTAAAGTGTCAGATTCTGACTTAAAGCCTGCCACCAAGTGCAGCTGTACAACTGAAGTACACCAACTCACCGTCCACTCGCTGATCAGGTTTTGATATGTCTGCAAGCAACTGATTTATTATAGTCTCTGTGCAGTCAAACCTCCCTGCTCATGTTAATCTGTATTTGCAGGGCTCCACAGCACTAGCATCACCACCTGAGCTCCACCTCAGATCATCAGGCATTAGATTCTCATAAGGAGCTGCAACCAAGATCCCTGGCATGCCAGTTCACCATAGGGTTCTCGCTCTTTTGGGAACCTAATGCCCCACTGAGCTGACAGGACGTGGAGCTCAGGCAGTAATGTGAGCTGTGGGGAGCTGCTGTAAACACAGATGAAGCTTGGCTCACTTACCCCCACTCGTTTGGCCTGCTTCCAGGACCAGTACCGGTCCTTGGCCCAGGGGCTGGGACCCCTGTTGTGAAGCACTGTGTCTGGCGCATGGTCAACACCTGGTAGTTGGGGAAATGAAATACACTTGGCACCTATCATTCAAGAATGGGCAGAGGGACCCATGTTTTGCCTTTTACAGGACAACCACTAAGTATTACCAGTTTACTCGGTGCAAGTAACTGTCCTCGCTGTACGTGACAGAAGTTATTAGAGCTCTCGGGTGCCTGAGCTAGTCGAGGAAACCACACACACAGAGGAATACCGAACACAGGACTGTGCAAGTGCTCGCGCGTCAATAGCGATTCTTAGCTCCTGCTTTGTACCAGGCATGGGCTTACTCTGCCCTCATGGAGTTCAGTTTTACGGGAAATACAGACCTTTACCAAGTGTGCAAAGGACAGAAAAAGACAAGTGCGGACCAAGTTAACACGGGAGCATAAAACAGGGAACCTGAGCCCAGTCTCCTGTGAGTATTCAGAAGGAAGTTCAATCACGAAATGAGAAAGAACTCAACAGGGGCCTTGAAGGTAGGTTCGGGTGCGTCCGGAGGACTGTGTTTCGGGCGAAAGAGGGAGAGAACGAGGGACTGGCCGGGCCTCCCGGTGTGCTGCGTGAATCGTGGCTGGCGGTGAGCGACCGGACCCTCCACGGCGCTTCCCGGAAGCCAGGGAGTCGTCGGGCGTGAGACGGCAGGGCCTGGAGTGGTGGTTTTCCGATAGTCCATCAGAAAACTTAGGGAGACCGACGCGACGGGCTCCGACACGGCGGGGAGCGCGGCTGCCCTGCGGGGAGGTGGAGGGCCACTCGCGGGGTGTCGCGGCAGGGAAGGACGCTGAGGTGCCGGCCACCGAGGGGCGGGAGCGAGAGCCACCGAGCGGCCCGCGGAGGAGGAGCGGGCGGCCGTCAGCGCCGGCAACGGGTGGGCCGCGGGGGCCAGGGACGCCGCCATCGGAGCAGCGGCTTGGCCCGGGGCGGCTGGAATCCGCCTTGCACTGGCAGGCCGAGGAATCCGTGCCCTCGGGACACGGTCACCCTCCCAGGCGCCGAGGACGCGGGCGCCGCTCGCCAGGGCAGGGTGCGCAGACTGCACGCGGGTCGCGCACAGCCCGGACTTATTCTCTGCCGGGAACAGTTCGGCCCGGACCCCCGACCACGTCCCACCGACCGCGGCTTTTAAAAGCCTGGAATCGACCCCGCACGCATCAGTCGTCGGGGCGTGTCCCGGTCTCGCGTAGGTTCCGGTCTGGGCCGCGTAGCCGCGGCTTCTCCACGTGAGCCCTGTCCTTTCCGCGACGTGCGGCCCCGTCACCTCGGCCGTGGAAAACTTTAAAAAGCACCGCGCTGTTTAACTCTTCTCTTACGAGGCTCTTGGCCAGGAGGACCTGCCGACCAAAATGACATCGTGACGGCCTAAGGAAGAAAAAAAAAACCCGGCTTTCCCAGGGAGGGGCTCCCACACGGACGGGGCCTCGCGCGTCCCCTCGCGGCATCGTCGCCGCCCTCGGGAAGCCCGAGTCGAGGAGCCCCGTCACTCAGTCCCGGGACGCGCAGACGCTGGGGACCCCAGGCCCCACCCGCCGCCTCTTCCACTCGCTCCCTCCTACAGTCTCCAAACCCGCGGCCGCGGGAACGTCGCCCGGGCCAGGGCGGACGCGACTCCCGGCCCGCCCAGCCCGGCCCGCGCGTCCCGGGCCTGCGCACTGCGGCGCGGCCACCTTCCCGCCCGTTTTCCGCGGACCGTGGCGGCGGCCGCGCGGCGGGGAGAGCAGGCGCCTGGCACTCTCTGTCCACCCGCAGCCACGTTCTTGGCGGGGAGCGCTCGGGGCTCCGCCGAGCGGACCAAGCGGTCAGAGGAGCCGGGACGCCGCAAGGGAGACTGGCGAGCTGCGCGTCGCGGCGGGCCGAGGCGGGGCGCAGAGACGCCGCGGGACCCGGATGTAAGATGGCGGGCGGGGCCGGCGGGCCGTCACGTGGCGGGGCGGTGCGCGACTCCTCAAGCGCTCTCTAGGGTCCGTCCGCCAGCACCTCGGCCGCGCGCCGGGCCGGCCTCCGCCTCCTGCCGTGCCGCGCTCGACCTCCTCGAGGGGCGCGGGGCCCGGGCGGGCTGCGGACGTGGCGGGTGACGGGCGGGCGAGCGGGGACGCGGGGCGGGGCGGGCACGCCCGGCGGGCGGAGCGCGACGCCGCCTCCCGGCCCGTCAGCGTCCCGGCAGCGCCTCGCCGCGCTCCCTCCAGCGTTCTGCTTGCCAGCGGCTCGGGGACGCGCGCCCCGCGGGGCGGTGGCGGGAGCGGCGGGCTCCAGGACGGCCGCGCGGCCCGCTGCTGCCGGGGCGCTGGGCGGGGCCTCCGGGCGCGGCGGGGACGGGCGCGGGGCGACGGAGGCGGAAGGACGAGCCGCGCCCGCGTGGCCGGCGCCCGACACCCCGGCCCTGGCTGAGGTAGTAGTTTGTGCTGTTGGTCGGGCTGTGACGCCGCCCGCTGTGGAGATAACTGCGCAAGCTACTGCCTTGCTAGTGCCGGTGACGCTCAGCGCCGAGGACAATGGTGGGAACCCCCTTTGTGTTCCGGGACCGCAGCGGCCCGGCCCGCGCGGGACCGTTATCTCCGCGTTTCCCGGGACGAAGGCGTTGCGTGAGGGGGGCGAGGGGTGGGAAGGCGCGGCGCGGGGTAGAGCTGGGGAGGAGCGCGCCCCGGGGGCGGGGTGGGATCCGGACACAACTTTCTCGCCTTCCGGGGCCGGCACGCCTCTGCCCGCCGTTGCGAGTGCGCGCCCCGGTCCGCGCCCGGTTGGCTCCGTGCTCCAGCCTGGGCCGGGCGGGCAGAGCGTTCCCGCCCGCAGAACGGGCGTCCCGGCGCTGCGGGCAGAGCCGGGAGCTGCGTGTACGGTTTCACGGTCCGGATCTGGCGTGAGAAACGCTCTCGGGGAAGCGCAAGGCGTCCAATAACGTGAGCCAGGAGCGATATAAAGTTTCCGTTTAAACTTTGCAACTCCTTGAACGCGGAGGCTGATGGCCGTTAATCGCGTTAATCGCACCGTTCAGGTTATGTCACGGATGAGGCACATACATGCGAGGCGCGGGGGCGGCGGTGTGTTTCTCCTCGTGTAACTTCGGGGCTCACTTGTCGCTGGGGCGTGGGTGGGGTTTTGACTTTGATGCCCGCTGGGCGTTTCTGAGGGTTTCCTCGCAATCGGTGTGGAGAAGGGGCTGGGACTGCGGGAAGGTTTACCGTCTGGGAACGCCCGGACCCACCCCGAGGGGCCGCGGCGCCGAACGGGAAAACGGGCGTTTTGTGGGAGGGGGCCTGGGTGCCTGCCAGGCCGCGCGGTGTCCTCGGGCCCCCGAAGCCTGCGTGGAGACCACGACGCTCGCGTGCCCTGCGTGGCGCTTCCATCGCGGGACCCTGCCGCCCATTTGGGTGCTTGCCCGGAAAAATGGGTCTTGAGTTTGTGCAGCGCGGCTCGCCGGGGCCGTGGCGCCCCATGACTTCTTGGTGGTGGGAGGCTCAGCTAGAAAAGCCCCAAGGCAGGTCCCTGAGCCCCGGGGGCCCTCAACGGGCCTGGCTTCGCGCCCGGGGTCTGCCGGGCTGCCCTCTGCGGTCCGGTCGGGCGGCGTCCGGGCGCCGCGCACGTGGCGGTCGGCGGCCGTCGAGGCGCCCGATCTTGTTTCCAAAGCCTGGCCCGCCCTGTCGGCGCGCGGCCGGACAGCAGAGATGCCTCCGCAGAGCGGCGAAGCTGTCCGTTCGCGCAAAGCCCGCTCCGTCCGCCGCCACGACCCTGCCTCGCACGGGCAGGCCAGTGTGGCGGGCGGTCCCGCTGCCGGGTCGCGGGAGGGGACGCTGCCACCGGCCAGCCGCTCGCCCGCCCCGCCACGGCTGCAGCTCCGCCCTCGCCTCCGCCTTTGCTCCGCCGTTTCCTGTCGGGCAGGGAAAGCGTTCTCCCGGGAGAAGAGGGGTCTGAGGGTCGCCGGCGCGCGCTCGGTGCAGGCCCCCGTCGGAGCGGCCGACGACTAGAAGCCCCTGTGACCAGGGGGTGAGGGGGCGGCCGCTGCCCTTCCGGGTCGTCCACGCCCGCCCAGAGCGGAGCTGGGCCGTGGCTGTGACTCTGCCTTGCTTTCTGGTGGCCACGAGTGCGTCCCCTGGCGCCGGGGCGAGGCGTGTGGGCGGGGCTGCCGCGCAAGGGGCGGTGCCCCCCCCACGCGTCTTGGAGGGTCTCCGGGCGCGGGCGGGACGGGCCCGCGGGGATTCCCGGGGCACCCACAGCAGGCGGGCTCTTGAGGGTCACGCCGCAGCCCGGCGGGTCCAGACGGCCTCAGCTGTCGTCCGTTCTGCGTCGTCTTCAAGGCCAGCCTGCCCGTCGGTGATGCCCCAGCGGAGGCTGGCGGCCCCCGAAACGCCTCTGGTGTCACTCTAGGTGGTGAGGCAGAAATGGGAGAGCCACCTGCATGGTTGTGCGACGAAGACGCTCATCCGGTGGTTCTGCTGGGCGTTCGCTGTACGCGCGATGCGGAAAGCAGAGTTGCCGACAGCGAGATCGTCGCCGCCGCAAACTGAAGCGCAGAAAAGGTGTCGCCTGAAATGGTTTTCGGTTTTGTTTTGAGCTGGAGCCTCACCCTGTCGCCCCGGGCTGGAGTGCAGGCCACGCTCCCGGCCACCACAGCCTTGACCCGCTGGCTCAGGCGGTCCTTCCGCCTCAGCCTTGCGAACAGCAGGAACCACAGACGCCCGCCGCCACGCCCGGCTGGTTTTCGTGTGATTTAGTGTGGAGACGCGGCCTCGCCCAGTTGCCCGGGCTGGCCTCGAGCCCCGGGGCTCTGGCAGTCGTCTCGCCTCGGCCTCCCAAAGCGCCGGGATGACAGGCCGAGCCCGGCCACGTGAAGTGATTAAGAGACAAAATGTAGGCCGGGCTCCATGGCTCAGCCTGTCATCCTGGCACTTTGGGAGGCCGAGGCCAGACGACTGCCCGAGCCCCGGGGCTCGAGGCCAGCCCGGGCAACTCAGCGCGGCCGCGTCTCCACACTAAATCAGAAATTAGGCGGGCAAGGTGGCACGCACCTGTAGTTCCGACTTGTAGTTCCGGCTCCTTGGAAGGCTGAGGCGGAAGGATCGCCGGAGCCCAGCAGGTCGTCGCTGGGGTGGCCGTGAGCGTGCTGCACACTGCACTCCAGCCTGGGCCACGGAGTGAGACTCCGACTCCAAAAACGAAAAAAGCAAACTGTGAGCCCAGTGCAGAGGCGCACACCTGTGATCCCAACGACGCCAGAGGCTGAGGTGGGAGGATCCCCTGAGCGCAGGAGTTCGAGACAAGCCTGGACAACATAGTGACGCCCTGTCTCATAAAATTAAATTTTAAAAACATCAAACTCCAAGCAGGTGAGAAAAACTTTGGTGACCTACTTCCCTTCTGAGATCTGGCAGGAAAAACGTGAACAAGCCAAGGGGGAGAGGTGTGAACAGCACTGAGTGTGGTGCAGGCGTTCAGAGCATTCTCCTGTGACGTGGCCTGGGGCCTTGGAGAGGCGTGGCACAATCGTAGGGGTACCGAGTGGTGCTCTAGGTGGCTTAGAGCTTCATCCTCTGTTATCTGCTCTCACACGCGGGGGAAGCATCTGAATTTAAGAAATTTTAGTAGTCCACATGGAGTACTGTGTTTTCATATTGGTTTTTTTCTGTTAGTTAAATTTCCATTTTTCTGTTAGTTAAATTTCCATTTTGCAGCCACCTGTCTTTAAAGTGCTGTTTTGTTCAGATGTGACGGAACGATGCTTACATGGGATTCTGGCTCCTACATTTGTGAATAGACTTTTAAGCCACACCATCAACACCCAACAGCATAACATTAGAGTTTTAGTAATGACAAGCCTGGACAAGGTAGGAGTCTTGTGTTCATTTTAAGGGTACATTTCTAGTTCTTTCTCCTTGTTCAAAACCAAACAACACTTGAAGAGGATATATGGTTGACTTTGAGTCAGGTTTCAAATTCTGTTAGTTCCATTGTAATAGTGTCTTTTATTGTGGAAGTCAGGGTTTCTTAGCCAAATCGTGTCATATGTTACAGAAAAGTCAAGTAAATTAAGGACTAAAAAGTGTTTGCAATCATTGGCAATTTAGATCATTTATGTAGCTGCGATGTTGTTTTCTGTTGTAAATGAAAAATCTTAACTGCTCTCCGGATGAGTAATAAAAAACAATTATGTTTGTTTCATCTCACTTTGAACATGACTACCAAAAAGGTGTTAGGATTCAGAGGTTGCTGTTTTAATAGACTACAGATAGTATACTTAAAAACACTTATTGAACAGAAAAGCATTATAGATACAGAGCATGAGCTCATTTTAGTCATCATAGTGACACTGACTAAATGCTGCCTAATAGATGGTAGAAAGAGCTGACTAAACCCTAAAACAAAAGCAAATGAAAATGTATTTTCCTGTTTTTTTTTTTTTAACACAAATTTACATGCTATTTAGTAAGACTGAAGCGAATTGTCAGAAGAATCCAGCCAGCCGTTAATTTCTCTGGTAGTGAATGAAACTCATATGAAAAAGTAAGTTCCAGATAAATCCATTCATTTTACTCATGTAACAAATATGAGTGCCTTCTCTACACCAGGCATGGGGGTATACAGTAGACTTTCCAAATCTCCACATTGTGGAATTTGCATATGTTTCTCTGTAATGATAATTGCAAACGCATTGTGAGGACTATCCGTGGCCACCTGGTACATTTCACACCTGAGTTTCACTCAGACACCAACTCTAGACCCCTTGCCCCAGAACCACTGCCGATATTGTGATTGTTGATTTTTGTTATAACGTACCCGCATTTGTTTAAAAAACGAAAATAGTTCAGTTCACCAAGCTGCCTTCTGGACTTGGCCTTCGGAGCCTGTGATGTGGGCTCAGGCGCCTAGCAGCCTGTGGAAAAAGCCTGAGGGCCTGCACAGAAGATCACGCTTTGTGATGTCTGTTCTAACCAGCGCAAAAGCTTAAAGCAGGAAGTGCGCCCTGAGTGGGGTATGGAGTGGGCCTTTAGGAACGTGCTGTCTGGAGCACAAGTGTTGGATTGTTTTAATGGTACAAGCCGTGGAGCACCTGGACCCGAGGACAGGTGAGGAAGAAGCAAGCATCTGCCCTACCTCCCTCATCCAAATTACACCTCGGGGTAACTAAATGGTGATGAGGGAGATTTTCTCATTATAGAGCAATTCCAGTTTGCCGGTGCGGAAGGTATGATACAAACAGGATGTCAGCATTAGCAACAGCTAATGAAATACAGCCAGGCCTCTTCGGTGGCTTTGTTAAAGCCTTTAAGTAAAATGCTGAGAGAGGAGTAGTTTATTCAGAGTTCAGGCTAGCAACACCAGGACCCACTGACCAATCTAACATTCCAAAAACAGACAGCCAGACCATCTGCTCTCCTGGGGTGATGCCAGAAGGGCAGAAAACTATTTGAAACTCATCAGGCTTCTGGAGCTGACTTCCAGTTTATAAGACTTAAGACATAGAGGAACACGTTAAGTCACCACGGGGTACAAGGTAGCAAAATTCTCACAGTGAAAATCTACAGGACACGTGATCTGATTTAAGAAAAATAAATTGCAGGGAAAACTATTGAGTAAAGTGAAAAAAATTTTTAAGTCAGGGTCTCACTCTGCTGCCCAGACTAGCATGCGGTGGCGTGATCACAGCTCACTGTAGCCTCCATCTGGGCTCAGGAGATCCTGCCTCAGCCTCCCCAGCAACTGAGACTACAGGAGCACACCACCATACCTGGTCAGAAGTTAAAGATGAGGAGGAATCCTCCCCCCAAAAAATGAAATCACTTTTTGGAGGGTGGGCCCCTTATAGTACAGGCTTCCTCCACTAGGTGAGTGTTCTAGGAACCCATAGGCAGCAGTACACCAGCTAACGTGAGAGGCGGCGTCAGCTTCAGTTCAATTTTTTTGGAGATTCTTTTCAACACATTTGCCCATGTCATGGTAGGTGATTTACAAGTGCACCTGCCCACACCACACTGAGTGTTTAGCAGTTTTTGACTGAAAACAGCAGGACTTCTATGCCTCACCCTCCCTATTCACCTGATCTCACCCAGAGTGACCTTTTTTTGGTTTCCCCAGGTGAAAAAAGCCCTCAAAGGGAAACTTGCTGATGTGGAAGAGGTAAAGCAAATAACAGCAGAAGCACTAAAAGGCATCAAAATTGGCCAGGTCCAGTGGCTCAAGCCTGTAATCTCAGGACTTTGGGAGGCCAAGGCAAGAGGATTGCCTGAGCCAGGGGTTCGAGACCAACCCAGGCAACTTGACGAGACGTCGTCTTTACAATAAATCAAAAATCAGCCAGGCGTGGTAGCATGCACCTGTAGTTACAGTTACTTGGAAGGCCGAGGCGGAATGGTCGCCAGAGCCCAGCGGGTCAACACTGGGATGGCTGTGAGTGTGCCGTTGCACTCCAGCCTGGGCGTCTGAGTGAGACTCCAACTCAAAAAAAAAACAAAAACAAAAAAAACATCAAAATTGATTGATGAGTTCAAAACTGTTTTGAACAGTGGAAAAACCGTTTCGTTAGGTGTATTGCATCAAATGGAGAGTATAAAGGTGACTGAAGTTTAAACGTAAGAATAAATACACAATTTTTAATAAATTTTGGTTTTTGTGGGTCCCTTCTCATATTTATCAGGTAATTACAATGTTAGACCTTGTTCGAATTCTAATTTGATCAAAGCCAACTAAAAAACATTTATGAGGCTATTGGAGAAATTAAAATACTGAATATCTGAGTTAAAGTTAAAGAATTGTTCATTTTGTTTTCAGAGATAGTGTCTTGCTGGCCTCAAATCCTGTCTTAGCCTCCCACAGTGCTGGGATTATAGGCATGAACCACTGTGTCAGTCATAACTTCATTTTTGATAATGGTATTATGGTTGCATTTTTAAAAATTCTTATCTTTGAAGATGTGCATACTAATGAGTTTTGCAGTGAATGATATGATGCACAGACCTTGCTTCCTGCTTCAAGATCCTCCTTGGGGATGGGAAGATGTGCCTGGGAGGCGAAGCTGAGCCAATGTGGGAACTGCTGAAGGGGGCGGGGGGGTGTGTCTGGGTCCTCTAGTGTGAATTGGGAAAGTTCCGTAATAAAATCTAAAAAACAAGAAGCAGAACAGGAGAAAGAAAAGTCTGTGGTTAAGAGAAAAACCAAGGGAAGCGAGGTGCGAGACAACATGCAGATCAGTGAGGGTGGGCGAGCGTCTCGGGGTGTCCTCCCAGCCCACTCCGAAACACTACCTTGCTGCGTGCCAGCCGCAGGACCAGAGTGTTTCCGTCATAATCGAAGTCAACTGTGTTGACTAATACAGTGGAAGTTCATATGTGATCACAACAAAAAACCATTGTTTAAATGTCTCATAATTAAAAAGAATGATTAGAATTAATGGGGGGTGTCTAGTACTTGCTTTAATGTTACTTAGTTACTTAGTTTAACGTTAAACTTAGTAACTTTGCATTGTTTATTTTATTTTTTCTTTTGAGATAAAGCCTTACTGTCACCCAGACTGGAGCGCAGTGGCACAAGCACAGCTCACCATAGCCTCAACCTCCTGGGCTGTGAAAGGGTCCACCTTGCTCAGACTCTCAGTGACTGAGGCTACAGGTGCACACCACCACACCTGACTATCTTTTACAGTTTTTTTGTAGAGACAAAGTGTTGTTATGTTGTCCAGGCTGGCCTCAAACTCCTGGTCTCAAGCGAACCTCCCACCTTGGCCTCCCCAAGTGCTGGCATTACAGGTGTAAACCACCATGCCCAGCCCCTTTTCATTTAAAACATGGGTATTTTGCTGGTTCTATAGTTTTTTTCTAGAGGTATTCTTTTATTGCTTAAAATTCTTAAACAAGCACTCTAAGCTAAATCAATTTTACTGAAAAACCTTAAAATTTTTGGCTTTAACTGCCTTCAGTAAGCTTAGTTCCATTTCCCTTTTTCCCCTTATTTTTTCATTTCTATCTAACCAAAACTTTGTGCCCTTTGACCAGCGTTTCCCTACTACCTTGTCCCGTCCCCCCCCCAGGGTCCTAGTAATAACCATTCTCTCCCCTCTGCTTTGACTTTTTTAGATTCTATATATAAGTGAGATCATGTGGTATTTGTCTTCTGTGTCTGGCTTATTTCACTTAGCACAGTGTCCTTCAGGGTAATCCATGTTGCTGCTGCTGACAATGCTGTCCTGTTAAATGATCCACTGTAATAATTGTTCTAGCAATTGATTAAATTTTTGTGTTTCTACTTAATGATTCCTTAATTTTTTCTTAAGCTTCACTGTCTCTGTGTGTTTATTGATACAGAATATGTTCCCATTAATATAAATTAACTCTTAGCAATTAGTTTATTGTGCTTCTACATGTAACACTATCATTAATCTCGTAATCTAAGTATTTCACTGAGTGCTGTTCTTGCTTTGAATATACAAAGGGTTCCCAAGAAATGTGTATGCATTTTAAGAAAGGAAAACCTCTATTAATTTATAATAATTTATACAATAACAAAAGATGAATACAAGGAGGTATTCATCTGCAATTACGAAAGGTGCTCAAAGTGGTTACCATCACGGTCCAGACACTTCTGATGATGGCGAACTAAAAGTAATACATAGATAACATTGCTTAAAATGTGTATACATTTTTTGGGCACCTGGTATTAGCGCAGTGCAAAGGTTAGAAAAATATGCAACAGTTTGCAGTGGGCCAGAAAAAACAATGATTTTGCATTTTAGTAAGCAGATAAGTTATGTTATAAAGTCTACCAAATGCCAGGCATACATATTCATGTATATAAATTAAGTAATATTGAAGGGGGAAAAAAACTGAGGCATTATTAAAGATTTAAGGGAATTATTTTACATTTAGGAATATTGTCACTATTAAGTAGTTTTTACTTCCAAGTATGCACCCTAGTGATTACTTAACCTAGTACTTCCTGCTCTGTGTATACTTAGTAAACCACTATCTGGACTCAGTCTTTGAACTTATCTGTCACATCCATGGGCATGTTCTATGGCTGTTAACCCCGGGACTTCAGTTGTCTTAGAGAAATACTAACGATGATTGCTGTTTCTACAGAGGTTGCAGCTTCATACCTTTAGTATCCTCTGCTGGCTGTCCATGCGCCCCATGGAGTTGAAGATGCTGAACATAGCTAAATATTCCTTAAACGCCGCCTGATTCTGCCTTTAACGGAATTATCGCCTTCCTTGCTGAGGGTCTTGTTAAATGGAGTCAGGACTCTTCCAGAGTCAATTCAGACCAGGGACGGGGTTCGAAGACGTCGAAAGGGCCTCAACCATTCCCAGGAAGTCAAAGAAAACAAAACCCCTTTATCCTGAAAGTGGATGCACACGTTCCAAAATGACCTCTAGGCATTTTGGCCCAAGATCCATCTTTTTTTTTCCCCCTCTTTATCATGTCTCTTTTTTCTATTGAGCGATTTTTTTTTTTGAGTTGGAGTCTCACTCTGTCACCCAGACTGGAGGGCAGTGGCCGCTCCCAGCCAATGCAGCCTCGACCTGCTGGGCTCCGGTGATCCTTCCGCCTCAGCCTTCCAAGTAGCTGGAACTACAGGCACGCGCTACCACGCCCGGCTAACTTTTTGATTTATTGTAGAGATGAGGTCTCGCCAAGTTGCCCAGGCGGGTCTCGAACCCGCGGACTCAGGCAATCCACTCACCTCAACCTCCAAAGTGCAAGATTACAGGCTGAGCCACCGAACCTGGCTTATTGAGCAATTTTTATTTCTTTCTGTGTGACTGGTAAAACAACATTCTCCTTCTTCAAAAGTCATAGTCAGTTGGATGTTCAAAGGTGGTTGCGATGGAATGTCGAGTCTTATGTATCATTCATGTAAGAAAAGGTGAACGAGAAGAATTTGGTGGTGGCCTCATGCCCGAGGTGCGTGCACCCTGGAGCTGCCGGAAGAGGGGGTGGTGACAGAGTGCAGGCGGCTGAGCTGGGCTAAGTGGGAAGTCACGTTGGGGAGCAGACAGAGCTTTGAGAGGCTGAGAGGATAGTTTGATGAAACTGGGGCCATAAAACTGCTAGAGAGAAAGCGGGCTGATTTCTCCCAGAATCTGGGGGCTCTGGAAACAAAAGCCAAAAGGGTGAGAGCAGGGAGAGACCAGTCTGGACTCCAGAGCTGCACTGCTGGGTGAGCTCTGGGGAAAGGGCAGGCTCTCAGGGAAGATGAAAAGGGCCTGGGGTCAGCCACTCGATCACTTATGTAGCCATTTATTCATGTGCTGATTGGATCCCAAGATGACTGAGAAATCGTCCTTGCCCTCAAGGAGCTTTTCTGTTTGGGGAAATAGACATGCAAGTGACTGCACATGGTGAATAAAGCAAGTGCTGTGTAGACTCACATGCAGAGTGGGAGAGCAGAGCGCTGAGCAACTGGGTTCAGCTTGGGTCTCTGTGCAGGAGACATGAGGCATACGAGGGGGCACCCCCAAAACTGGAATTTACTTATAAGAAATTATGTATGTATTCTCACACTTTTGAACTTCAGTCACTTGCAAAGTGCTCTCCGTTGGATGCGCTGCACCTATCAAGATGCTTTTTCCACTGCTCAGAACAGTTTTTGAATTCGTCCATCTTGATGACTTCCAGTGCTTTTGCCTTTTTTTGTTTTACCTCTTCCATACTGGCAAAACGTTTTTCTTTGAGGATTTTTTCCATCCAGGGAAACAACAACAACAAATCATCTGGGTCAAGATTGGGTGAATAGGGAGGGTGGGGCATGGGAGTTGTGCCACGTTTGGTCAAAAACTGTTGAACACTCAGTGCATTGTGGGCAGGTGCACTCATCACGTACCCATCGTGAAATGGGCAATCGCCTTGAAAGAATCTCCAAAAGAAATTCACTGAAACTGAACGCAGCCTCTCACAGCAACACCAGCTGGTACATGGATGCCAGTGGGTTACTGGAACACCCACCTCGCAGGGGAAGCCTAGACCACAAGGGGTCCACCCTCCAAAAAATAATTCTGGGCTTTTTGGAGTCCCCTTGTAAGCGTGTTTTCAATAGGACAAGAGCAAAGGAATGGTCGTCTCTGGGTATAAGCACAGCAAGAGGAAAGTCATGGGTCCATGAAAGGGGGGCAGGGGCTCTCAAGGAAGAGCAAGTGGTCTCATCCAGATGTCATCTTGGAATCTGGGGTCGGGGGGCCGATGGCAGTGTGGACAAGGAAGCTGGGATTATGGTTATGGGCTAGATCATGAGCAACCCACAGGAGTGAGTTTTCATTGATTCTTTAGGAATAAGAAAGTTTGTAACTTGTGAGGAGGCAAATTACACAGGGGTCTGAAAACCACACACACAACTCAGAGGCGGTGGTTGAGGGATGAGGGTTTCAGGTGAGGCTGTTGGTAGGTGGGGAGAGAGGAGATGGAATGAGCTGTAGAAAAGAGCTATAGAAAAGGCCTGACGGGCAGGACATGGCCCTGGGCTATCACAGCACCTGCTCCATTTCACAGAGAAAATCTGAGTGTGAAAAGCATCGTAGAGGTATGTTTGCTGTTCTGTCTACAGAAACCATCTGAAGACACATTTGGAAGTGCTTTAATAGCCGGCCACTATTAAAGTGGCTCATGCCTGTTATCCCAGCACTTTGGGAGGCGGAGGCGAGAGGATTGCCTGAGCCCAGGAATTCAAGAGCAGCCCAGGCAACATGGCGAGACCTCGTCTCTACAATAAATCAAAAAATTAGCCGGGCGTGGTGGTGCGAGCCTGTAGTTCCAGCAACTTGGAAGGCTGAGGCAGAAGGATCTGAGCCCAGCAGGTCGAGGCTGCAGTGAGCGTGCCATTACACTCCAGCCTGGGTGTCAGGGTGAGACTCAGACTCAAAAAAAAAAAAAAAGAAAACAAAGTGCTTTAAAAGCAGGGTCAGCAGACGTTTTCTGTAAAGGACTGAGAGTGAATAGATCAGGCCTTGTGGCCCACAGGTGGGCCCTGCTGTGGACACTGCTGCTTCTCCTTCTTCACCTTTTCTTCCTCCTCTTCCTCTTCCTCCTTTCTCTTCTTGTCTTTCCTTTTTAGAAGTATAAAATTATTCTTAGTAGAAGGGCCTCACAAAAACAGGCCCCAGTCTGGGCACAGTGGCTCACACCTGTAAATGGGAGGCCGAGGCAAGAGGATTGCTTGAGCCAGGGGTTCAAGACCACATCTTTACAAAAATATACATATAAAAACGTTAACCGGGTGTGGTGGTGTGTGCCTGTAGTCCCGGCCGAGGCAAAAGAATCCCCTGAGCCCAGGAGGTTGAGGCTGCGGTGAGCCATGATTGCGCCACTGCTCTCTGCCTGGTCGACAGAGTAAGACCCGGACTCAAGAAACAAAAACAAAAAATAGGCCACGGACCAGATTTGGCCTCTAGGCTGTGGTTGGTTGACCCCTACTTTAGAACTTAACTTTCCTGACTAAACATTTGGTCCCTTTTCTGTCTCTCTCTGTCTCTGTATCTCTCTCTATCTCTGTCTCTCTCCTCTGTCTCTCTCTGTCTCTTTCTGTCTCTGTCTCCCTGTCTCTCCTCTGTCTCTCTGTCACTGTCTCTTTCTGTCTCTCTGTCTCTCTATCCATCTGTCTCTCTCTGTTTCTCTCTCTGTCTCTTTTTGTCTCTGTTTCTCTGTATCTCTGTATTTTTCTCTGTCTTTTTCTCTCCTCTCTCTCTCTCTCTCTCTATCTCCCTGTGTGTCTTTCCTCTCTCTATCTCCCTGTGTGTCTCTCCTCCCTCCCTCTTCTCTTCTCTCTGTCTGTGTTTCTCTCCCTCTATTTCTCTTGCTCAATGAGTGAAGAAAGAAATAGATCTTTTTTGGGGAACAAAAAGTCAGAATAGTTTAGTACATGTGATTGTGACCCCGACCTGCTCTGCTGTCACTCAGGTCTGGGGCCCTACCTTCCAGCCACATGGTGCCACGGGACAGAGCATGGTTTCTCAGCAACCATTCCTAAGCGTTTGTATCTGTCCTTTTTCCTTTTTCCACCACAGGTCTGCAAAAGTTTTGGCACTTTTTTCAGTAAAACATACAGAGTCGGTGTTCCCTTCCCTTGAACTTCAGTGGCCTTTGTGACTGCCTCAACAGAGTGTGGCAGAAATGACATTATGCAACTTCTCGGCCAGGGTCATAAAAGGAAATCCAGCCTCCCTCCTTCCCCATGCCTTTGTAACTCTGGGCTGCCATAAGAAGAGCTGTCCTGAAGCTACCAGGCTGAAGAGACCGCAGGGAAATCACATCGAGTCAGGATGGCGGAGGAAATCCAACTGTCCCCACCCCCAGCTATTTAAGTCTTCCCAGACCAGGTGCCATTTCCAAGAATGAGCAAGCCTTCAGAGGGTCCCAGCACCAGCCTCCATCTAGCTGCAAGAGCACAGGACACCTTGAATAAGAATCTGGTCGGCCAGGCTCGGTGACTCAACCTGTCATCCCAGCACTTTGGGAGGCTGAGGCGAGTGGATTACCTGAGCCCGCGGGTTCGAGACCCACACCACCCCACCCCCCACCTCCCCGGGCAACATGGCAAGATCTTGTCTCTACAATAAATAAAAAATGAGCCGGGCATGGTAGTGCATGCCTGTAATTCTGGCTACTTGGAAGGCTAAGGCAGAAGGATCGCCGGAGCCCAGCAGGGCGAGGCTGCGATGGCTGGGAGCAAGCCACTGCACTCCAGATGACACAGTGAGACTCCAACTCAAAAAATATGAAAAGAACCATCTGGTCAAGCCCCAGAACCATGAGAGACACCAATAAAACAATTGCTGTTATTTTACTTATGTATTTTTGAGTTGGAGTGAGTCTCACTCTGTCACCCAGACTGGAGGGCAGTGGCACTCTCACGGCCACCGCAGCCTCGACCCGCTGGACTCAGGTGATCCTTCCACTTCAGCCTTCCAAGTAGCTGGAACTACAGGTTCACACCACCATGCCCAGCTAATTTTTTGATTTATTGTAGAGAAGAGGTCTCACCACGTTGCCCAAGCTAGTCTTGAACCCCTGGACTCAGGCAATCCTCTCACCGCGGCCTCCCATACTGCAGGGGTGACAGGCTTGAGCCCCCACGCCTGGCCTACAATTGTTGTTATCTGAAGCCAATGTTTTGGGGTGATTTGTCACATGGCAACAGAGAACCCAAATTGATTTGGGGACCTGGTAGTAGAGTATTACTATAACAAAACCTAAAACACGTGGTGGTGTGTTTGGAGCTGGGCTGTGGGCTGAGGGTGGAAGGGCCTTGGAGAGAGTAGGAAAAGAAGTCTGCTGGCCTTCACGGCTGCTGGGTATGCGCTCGAAGGCAAGTGGAGAAGAGGCTGGAGGGAAAGACCCTATTAGCAAAACTGTTACCCGTGATCAAGTGGAAGGCAGGAAATGTTCTGAATGAACTGACGGTTTTCAGACTGAAGTTCAAAAATGTGAGCGGGTCTCCTTTTTAGTTGTGCATCATAAAATACAAAATAGAAAGTGAGGAGGAGAAATTATTTTGCATTCAAGCAAAACTTAGAGGAAATGTAAAAGAGTTAGGACTTTCTGGGTTAGAAAATAACATTTTTTTCTGACTTTAGTCTCTTCCAGCAGAATGTTCCCAAAATAAGAAAGGTCTTACAGGACAAAAGTCATATCCACAGCCCTGTCACAAAAACTTCTCAGGGAAAAATGAATGAAGCTAAGATTTTTTTTTTTTTTTTGAGAGGATCTCACTCTATTGCCCAGGCTGGAGTGCAGTGCGTGGCTCACTGCAGCCTCTAACTCCTAGGCTCAAGTGATCCTCCTGATTCAGCCTCCTGAGCAGCCAGGACTACAGGCAAGCATCACCACACTTGGCTAGTTTTTGTTTGTTTATTTTTGTAGAGATGGGGTCTTGCTATGTTGCCCAGGCTGGTCTTGAACTCCTGGCCTCAAGCAATCCTTCCACCTCAGCCTCCCAAAGTTCTGGGATTACAGGCATGAGCCACCCCGCCCAGCTGATGCTAAGAACTTGACCATAAAATTCTTTATTAAAATCTCACAAAGATTTAAAGTGGCGCCTTCTAGATTCTTGCAAAGGCACAAAAGTCTAAGGCTTAAGGATTCTCTCTGTTAAACAATAGAGTGGCTGAGCTCGGTGGCTCAGCCTATAATTCCAGCACTTTGGGAGGGTGAGGCAGGTGGATTGCCTGAGCCTGTGGGTTTGAGACCAGCCTGGGCAACTTGGCAAGACCTCATCTCTACAATTAAAAAAAAAAACTTAGCGGGGTGTGGTAGCACGTGCCTGCAGTTCCAGCTACTTGGAAGGCTGAGTTGGAACCCAGCAGGTTAATGCTGGGGTGGCCATGAGAGTGACACTGCACTTCAGCCTGGGCGATGGAGTAAGACTCCAACTCAAAAAACAAAACAAAACAATAGAGTCTAAGAATCACAAGGGAACCCAGGGTGGATATTTGTGGAAATGGCTTTTATCTAATAGAAGTAAATCCCAGGGAACCCAGGGTGGATATTTGTGGAAATGGCTTTTATCTAATAGAAGTAAATCCCAATAAGATTCATAGGAAATTCACAAAGTTCTTAAGAAAATTGTACTAGTCAAACTTGTCTGGCTTGGACTGTAAGGAACAGAGATAGTTTTCTAAATGAAAAGGGTCCTTTGGGCCCCAAAACCTCTACAGTCCAGAAGCAGCCTCATCAAGCTACTCAACTTGAGATATGGGCTCTGTTTTATGGAATAGGGTGGAATTAAGCACTCAGGGGGCGGAGCTAAGAGCTCAGGAGGATTATTCTGGGCCATAGAGTGGAAGCCTCATCAAGGGACTGGCCACATGATCTTGTGGCTCTGCTCTGGACCACAGGTTGCCACACACCTCCTGCTTGCTTCCTTTGCGAATGAAGTTCCCTGTAGGGGCCACCCTATGCCTGCTCCACTGTGTATTCATATATTGGCAGTGTGAGGGACAAATCATTCGTCTGTCTAGTTCACAGTGGTCCACACACAAGGATCCACATCTTTTCACTGATGAAATCCTGGACCTTGAGTCTGATGTCTTTATTTATCTATTTTTTATTTATTTGTTTGTTTGTTTATGTATTTTGAGTCAGGGTCTCACTCTGTCACCCAGACTGAAGTGCCATGGCACGATCGTGGCTGACCACAGCCTTTAACTCCTGGGCTCAGGTGATCCTCCCTTCTCAGCTTCCTGGGTAGCTAGGACTACAGTTGCACACCATCACACCTGGCTAGTTTTTTTATTTTTTATTTTGTAGAGATGAAGTCTCGCTGTGTTGCCCAGGCTGGTCTTGGACACCTAGGCTCAAGCTCAAGCAATCTGTCCATCTCAGCCTCCCAAAATGCTGGGACTACAAGGTGTGAGCCACTGCATCCCACAGCCTACCTTATTTAAAAAACAAAAACAATCAGAAAAAACTCACAGAGTGACTAAATAGCTTCTATCAATAATGCCAAAGTATTGACACACAACTTTTACTTGGATGATTGCAATAGCAACCTTCCATGTTTGCGCCATGGAATAAGCAGAAAATGTCAAGTACTTTTGTAACTCTTCTGAGGCTATTTTGGGTAAGGTCCCTCAAGTTGCTACTCAAGTCATGGCATTCTCGCTGTGTGGAAGACAAATCTGCCCTGCCCCTCTCCGCCTCATGCGCCATCTGTGACACTTTGGGGTCTAGGTAGGTATGAGCTGGCTACTCTTCCCCATCATTTTTGTACAGGATTCCCCATCATTTTTGTACACGCTTCTCATCTCCTTTTTTTTCCTTTTGAGTTTCAGTCTCACTCTACTGCCCAGGCCAGAGTGCAGTGGCACGCTCATGGCCATCGCAGCCTCGACCTGTTGGGCTCAGGCGATCCTTCCACCTTAGCCTTCCAAGTAGCTGGAACTACAGGTGTACACTACCATGCCCACCTAGTTTTTTGATTTATTGTAGAGACAAGTTCTCACCAAGTTGCCCAGACTGGTCTTGAACACCTGGGCTCAGGCAATCCTCTCATCTCAGCCTCCCCAAATGCTGGGAAACACGGTACCTGGCGGCTTCTCATCTACTTAAAATGAATGTCAACAGTGATGTTGAAGGGGAAGGTATAAAAGGAAGAGGGATTTGAAGGGTGGGGGACCAGAAAAGAGAAGAATGGTTTCACCTGAATTGTTTTGCCCTGGAATATAAATGTGCTCATGCAATTCTGTGAATCAATGGACATATGTAAGTAAACATGCATTTCTTTATCCATTATAAGTGAGTATCATCGTGTCACCCCCAATGTTCAGGCTACCATGGAGGGTAAGATACGTAAGAGAAACCCCTTATTCTGAAGGACTGGTTCCTACAACAGTTTGGCACTGTGCTCTGTGCAGGGCCTGGGAAAATGCTCTGATTGGCCAAATCTCAGGGCAGGTTTTTGCGTGGCATTTGTCCACATCTCTTGCTGTGGCGGTATACGTTCTTAGCTTTAAAATTAATGCTAAGCTCCAGGAAAACTGAATTTCATCAATAGACCATCTCTCCATAAGCTAAAAGCTTGCAAAGCCTTCATAAAAAAGAAACCATCTCACTTGAAGAATGAATGTATTACAAAGTTAATTTAATTCACCAAAGGAAATTTTCCTGATATTTAGGTTGTGGTGGGTTTGACTTTGTTTGTTTTTAATTAAGATTTTTAGTTGTTTCATTTGATCAAGCATTGAATTGGAGTTCAAAGAGATGTTTCCTCAGAGGATGCTGTCTTAAGAGGCCAAGTAAACAATAGAAAAATCATCATTTCCAAGTTTTGAGGAACAACGTTCTCTAGTCCTTCTGTGGCAAACAGTATATGTGGCTTTTACAGTGTTCGAAAAATTGCAGAAAAATTAAGCTACTCCCTCTTATACACAAAAAAAGTGCTCTGGTTTTGACCTTTTGTTTCCCTTCTCAGCTCAGTCTCTTCATTTCCTCCTAACTGACATACAGCCATCTTTGAGGGTCAGTGATGAGGCGTCAGAAACGAGGGGTGGACTCGCCGTTATACCCTGCAGCTCCTCGTGAGACTGGAGACAACTCACTGATCGGGAACTGGGGTTGTTAATGCAGGCTGGGGAGTCTGTCAGCTGAGGATGTCTGACAAAACCGGCTGACTTCAGGACCTCAGCAATGGACGTGTCCCCACTGCCACCACCTACTCACAGGTAGAAGGTGATTCTGCCGTGAATGATTCTGGGCAAGAGGGGGTAAGGGTTTGAGTCAGGAAGCCAGGTGGTGGTCACCTCTCACTGGATGTCGAAGCGCTGTGTGACCTTGGGTAAATTTATTAATCTCGTGTATCTTCGGTTTCCTTGTTTGTGCTAGTACCATGAGAGGTTGTTCTGGGGATCACAGGTAATATCCCAAGTGCCCAGCACAATCCTGATGCAGGAAGGTGTTCCATCAATGGCCGCTGCTTGAAGCAGTCTAAGAGGTCTCTTTCAAATGCTGAATACACTCACAGAATCTCAGTTTTAATCTCTCGATCTCTCTTCACACACACACACACACGCACACACAGTGTTTACCATTCTAACCTCCTGATGAAATTGCACATCCACCCTCCCATTTTAAGGGTGGGCTTTTGTAACCAGAAAATAGTCTTGGTTGCTAGCTTAAATGTATTGTTTTGTTGTTGTTTTTTGTTGTTGTTTTTGAGTCTGGGTTTCCCTCTGTTACCCAGGCTGGAGTGCAGGGGCACCATTACGGCTCACTGCAGCCTCAACCTCCTGGGCTCAGGCGATCCTCTTGCCTCAGCCTTCAAAGTAGCTGAGACTACAGGCAAGCACCACCACGCCTGGCTAATTTTGGTAGAAATGAGGTCTTCTTGAACTCCTGGGCTCAAGCATTCTTTCCACCTCGGACTCCCAAAGTACTGGAATTACAGGTGTGAATTGCCGTGTCCAGCCAGAAAGTATTGTTTTCTTTTAAAAAATTATTGTTTTGTTATCTATCTCCCATGCCTAATTGTGATGTCCACCTTGTCAAAACACCAGCCAATCCAGGTCATTTCTCACTGACTGGAGTCCAGTCCAGGAGTGAGATTTGAGTCACCTCCTGCTTGTTCCCAGTTGTAGCAACTATCATTTCGACGGCAGCTCTAAGACCCAGACAAATGGTTGGAGTCCCCTGGGACTGTCACCCCATCAGGACAGCACCACATCCTCATGGCTGCTTCCAGGGGGACATACAAGATCATCGAGAACTGCAGCCCAGGTAAGAAGAGGGTGGGGACAGGTGGCATCCTAACCGTGAGCTGACGTCCCTACAAGACGGGCTCTGTCTTTGCTGAAGTGGACAGTGTTGCTATTGTAGCCAGTGCCTTTTCAGTCATAAGCAATACATCTTGTTTCAATGACAGATGGTTGGGATTGTTACTTCTGTTTCCAGCACACCCGTATGAGGAGAAAAACCAATGACTGACTTGGTTCTTAAGAATGCAAGGGGGAAAAGTGGAACCAGTGTGGTTTCAACAAGGTTATTCGATGTTTGTGGTCAACAGAACAAAGGGGCCCCAGCGATGTTGGCGTCCCAGTCCCCAGAACCTGCGGATACCTAAGGTCACGGGGTGAGGGGAGTTGAGATTGCAGATGGAATTAAGGAGGCTGGTGCCTCAGCCTCCTCCACAGAGATTCTCTCTCCCAAAACGTTGCCTGAGCTCAGCAATGGCAGGTCAGGGCTCTTAGAGAGAGGAAGTGGAAACTGCCGTCCCCTTAAAGGGTGGGCCCAGAACTGATAGTGTGACTTCTGCCACTTTCTAATATTATTATTTTAGATTTTCCATGGCTAGAAATCCCATGTTCTATGACTGAAATCAGTCACAGGCCAGACCAGATTCCAGGGCTTTCTCCTGTCACAGAACATAAGTATGTGCCAGCTGGAGATTGGAACTATATGAGAGAGCCCAAGCAGGACCACCCATGCACAGCCATCCCACAGAGCCCTGGAGTGACCGTAGTCGTGTCTTCCACCAGTCCTGGGGTGGTTTGTTGTACAGCACTCGATGTCCTCCAGTGGTCCCCAACATTTTGGGTATCAGGGACCAGTTTTGTGGAAGACGGGGTGAGGAGTGGTTTCAGGATGATTCAAGTACATTACATTCATTGTGCACTTTATTTCTATTATTATTACTTTGCCATATATGATGAACTAATCATATTAGAAAATTATTGTGATACGAGTCTGCAAGCAATTGGTTTATGATGGTCTCTGAGCAGTCACACCTCCCTGCTCATGTTTATCTGTATTTGCAGCCACTCCCCAGTGCTAGCATCATCACCTTGGCTCCACCTCAGATCATTGGGTATTAGATTATCTTGAGGAGCACACAATTTAGATCCCTCGCACACACAGTTCACAGTAAGGTTCACACTCCTATGAGACTCTAATTCCGCCACTGATCTGACAGGAGGTGGAGCTCAGGCACTAAGGCAAGCGATGGGGAGTGGCTGCAAACACAAATGAAGCTTTGCTCACTCATCCGCCACTCATTCCTGCTGTGCTGTCTGGTTCCCAACAGGCCACAGACCAGAGCTGGTGCCTGGCCCCAGGGTTGGGGACCCCTGCTCGACACTATCCTTCAGAGTCCCATGCCTCGATTTCCTGTAGAGCCTTACCGTGCTGGTCTAGTCAATGCCAACCTCTCCCTTCTCTAACCCCCATGCAACTTCCTGATGCCACACATTTCTGTCCTCCAACCATATACATGATCACTTTCCAATTCCTGTATGTTTATCTGGACCCCTTGACCAAACTATACGACCTTTGACAATACCAAATGGTGGCAACATGGCTTTTGTAATCTCTTCAGCAAGTCCTAGTACTGAACACAATGTAATTCATAGCTGTTGCACTGAATTGAATTCCAAGTAAAAGGATCTTCTGGCTCTTTCCGCCATCTTGGAGCCCACGGAGGCCTGCAGGGAACAGGACTTCTAAGAGGCAAGTATGTTTGGAAGGCTGTGGTCCAAAGACATTTTGCTGGCTATATGCGCGGTCTCTGGAACCAAAGGGAACACACAGCTCTTCTCAAAATTGAAGGTATTTATGCCCGAGATGAAACTGAAACTATTTGGGCAAGAGATGTGCTTATGTATATAAAGCAAAGAACAACACAGTGACTCCTGGCTGCAAACCAAACAAAACCAGAGTAATCTGGGGAAAGGTAACTCGGGCCCACGGAAACAGTGGCATGGTTCATGTCAAATTCTGAAGCAACCTTCCTGCTAAGGCCATTGGACACAGAATCCGTGTAATGCTGTACCCCTCAAGAATTTAAACTAATGGAAAGTAAATAAATAAAAGTGGATTTGTTAAAAAAAAAAAAAAAAAGGATCTTTTGGGTTATTTTGGCTCTCTGCCAACTGTTGTGGCTTTGACTTTTCTTTATGATGTCTTTGAGTGTGTTCTTTCAAGTCATGGCTGCGAAGAGCAGGTGTGGCATCAGGCAGCCCCCAAAAACCCTTCCCCTGAAGGCAGAGTGTGTGGTGCAGGCGCCCTCAAAGTGTGTTCCAGGATCAGAGGCAGCACCTGGGAACCTGCTGGAAATGCAGATTCTTGGGCCTACTTCAAACCTACTGAAAGAGAAGACTAGGGGTGGGGGGGCCCTCATTCTGTATTGTAACAAGCCTTCCAGATAATCCTGATGCATGTCAAAGCATGAAAATCATTCTCATAGCGGAAAGGGTCCTGATTTTAAAGTCAAGGCCCTGGAGTTTTTATCCTGACATGCATTAGCTGTGTACCTATGAGAAAGTTACTTCACCTCCCCAGCCTCTCTCTCCCCTCATCCTTAATGCAATCGTTCCAGCCTCGCCAACCTTCTAGGCATGGGCGAGTCAAATGGATTATATTTATGATCCACTCTTGAAAACTGTAAAGGGCTGAGTGTGATGGCTCAGCCTGTCATCCCAGCTCTTTGGGAGGCCGAGGCGAGTGAATTGCCTGAGCCCATGGGTTCGAGAGCAGCCTGGGCAACTTGGCGAGACCTCGTCTCTACAATTAAAAAAAAAAAAGCTGAGTGTGATAGTGCGCATCTGTAGTTCCAGCTACTTGGAAGGCTGAGGCAGAAGGATCGCTGGAGCCCAGCAGGTCAATGCTGGGGTGGCTGTGAGCATGCCACTGCACTCCAGCCTGGGTGATGGAGTGAGACTCCAACTCCCAAAAAAAAAAAAGAAAACTGTAAAGTACGGCGACGAACGTCTCCATTAGTGACCAGTGGCTCCTCGCTCACAAAGTAGCTTGGGATTAAACACAGAGTAGTATGTTTTCATCTTAAAAGATTCTGCCCCCTTTCTTTCCTGTCCTGGACTCAGTGTCATGATCTGGTTGGACAGCCTGGGTTGTCACAAGTTCACAATGCAGTGGCATTTGGGATATTCAAGTCAGATGCCAGGTGAACTTCTAGACATCTCTTCCCCAGCCACAGCTGGCTTCAAAGTAATTTTTATTAATGAATTAAGTACTTATTTATTATTGTTGTTTTTAGAGATGGGGTCTTGCTCTGTTGCCCAGGCTGGAGTGCACGGCAGTTTTGAACTCCTGGGCTCAAGTGATTTTCTCCAGTAGCTGGAACTACAGGAATGCACCACCACACCCGGCTCGTTTCTAAAAATTTTTTTGTAGTGATGGGGTCTCGCTATGTTGCCAAGGCTGGTCTCAAGCTCCTGTGCTCAGGCGATCCTCCAGCCTCAGCTTCCCAAGTAGCTTGGATTACAGGCACGCACCACTCCACCCAGCGAGGTCTTCATGTTGTTTCATCTCCTAACTCTGACTCAGACTACGGGTGTGAGACAGGGAAAGCCATTTCCCCTTTGTGGGCCTCAGCGTACTCATTATTTTTTTTTTGAGTTGGAGTCTCGCTCTGTCGCCCAGACTAGAGTGCAGTGGCATGCTCCCAGCCACTGCAGCCTCAACCCGCTGGGCTCCGGCGATCCTTCCGCCTCAGCCTTCCAAGGAGCCAGAACTACAGGCGCGCGCTACCACGTCCAGCTAGTTTTTTTTTTAATTTATTGTAGAGACAAGGTCTCGACAAGTTGCCCAGGCGAGTCTCGAACCCGTGGGCTCAGGCAATCCTCTCGCCTCGGCCTCCCAAAGTGCTGGGATTACAGGCTGAGCCACCGAGCCCGGCCAGCGACTCAATTTTTGAAGTGCAAGTGTTGAACTGTTTTGTAGTTTCCATGGCTGGGTTTCTCCACCCCTGCAATAAAGAGTTTTGGCCTGGTCTGTCCTTCCACATGAAGCATCTGTGGACGCGGCCACCACTGGAGTGGGCACCGCCGTACTGTATCGAGCACTGGGTAGTTCTACATGGTGGTCTCTAACCTGCATGTGATTTGGAAGCCAGTGATTCCACATATCACAGTAATCCGAGTGAGTTTTCCACACAGTGGACACCAGAATAGTAAGGAGCATACTCAGGAAATATGAAACCAGCAAGAAAGGGGCCTTAGTTACCCACTGCTTGGTTAGTGGCTTTGCCGTTTCTGGGGGACTGGGATGCAAGCAGGCTGGGCCTCTCTGGGTGGGGTGGCCATCTCATTCTCATGGGTGCTGGCTGGACTCTGTTTCTCATGGGCTGCAGGTGCAGTCCTTGTCCCCTAGGCAATAAGACAGCCTGTTTTATCATGATGTGGCAGCCTGTTTTGTCCCATCCAGCAGGCAGACGAGAGCGAGAGTGCCAGCAAGAGTGAGAATGCCAGCAAGACAGAAGCCGAGGCCTCTTGTAATCTAATCTGACAGGTGACGTCCATCCCTCTTTCTGTGTTCTGTTCCTTAGAAACAGGTCACTCTGCCTGGTCCACACTCAAAGGAGAGGGTGTTACACCAGGGAGCGCAGGTGAGGGGATGGGGTCATTAGGAGCCATTGGGAGCTGCCTCCCACTCCAGGCCTTCTCTCCTGGGGTTCACCTTCACCCAGAGGATCCCCCAGGTCCTGAGGTTGTGAGGTCAGACAGGTAAGTGGCCCGGAGATGCTGAATCTCCCCATTTGCCTGAGGGTTCTCCTTCTCAAAATGTTTACTCTTTCATAAAGCTAGAGGCACACGTCTACCTGCGTCAGACACTGCTAGGAAGAGGGGATCCGAGGGGACTGTCGGCTGGTCTCGGCCCTCATGGGAGGTGGTGGCAGCAATATTCACATGCATACACTGGGGACCCCAAAACTAGAATTTACTTATAAAAGATTGTGTATTGATGCTTACATGGTTAAACTTCAGTCACCTTCAAAGTCCTCTCCATTGGATGCCATCCACCTATTGAGAAGCTTTTCCCACTGCTCAGAGCTGCTTTTGAGCTCTTCATTTTGATGCTTTTTAGTGCTTCTGCCGTTTTTTGTTTCACCTCTTCCACATCAGCAAAACATTTCCCTTTGAGGACTTTTTTCATCAAAGAAGCAAAAAAAAATTTCTTGGGGTGAGATTAGGTGAATAGGGAGGGTGGGGGCATGGGGAGGTCATGCTGTGTCTGGTCAAAAACTGCTGAACACTCAGTGTGGTGTGGGCAGGTGTGCTGGTAAGTCACCCATCACAAAATGGGCAAATGTGTTGAAAGAATCTCCAGGAAAAACTCTCTACAGCCAAACACAGCCTCTCCCAACAACACTAGCTGGTACGCGGATGCCGATGGGTTCCTAGAATACTTACCTAGCGGGGAATGCCTGCACTACCAGGGCCCTGCCCCCAAAAGGTAAGTCTGATTTTGGGGGGTCACCTCTCATACACATGGACATACCCCAAACTATCTCTGCAAAACCTGCCCCCAGATGAGTTAATCCTAGTTTTTCTGTTTCATCTTTTCCCGTGCAGACCAAATGCTATGGTCATGAATGTGACTTTTCAGGCCCCTTCCACGAGAGCGCCTCTGCATGAGAGGTCCCTGGTAACCCATCCCCTGGTCTGGTCTGGTCTGTCCTTCCACATGAAGCATCCGTGAACGTACAGAGAAGAGAGGGAATTAAGACCATTCATAATGCCACCACCTGCAGAGAAGAGTAGACATGACAGCGGGTATCAGTTCAGTGTATTTGGTTCAAACTTTGCCAGTACCTGAATTTCTTTTTCTTCCTTCCCTACCTGTCTGACGCTCTTTGGAACTAACTATGTGCACTGAGTCCCTCATTCCCTGGAGATGGGTGGAACGCAGGGCACGCTGGTCTTGCCGTGGGAGTGAATTTGGCCGTGGAGGACCAGCTCAAGGCGGGACAGTTACGAGTTCCCTGCCCCTCTCTCCATAGCTGTCTTCTCATTTTGTTCATTCTCTTTTCTTTCTTCCCCACCTTTTTTTTTTTTTTGGTTGGAGTATCATTCTGTTGGAGTGCAGTGACAGGATCACAGCTCACCGAAGCCTCGATCTGCTGGGCTCAGGCAATCATTCTGCCTCAGGCTCCCAAGTAGCTGGAACTACAGGCATTGCCACCATGGCTAATTTTTAAAAAATTATTTTTCATAGAGATGAAGTCTTGTTATGTTGCCCAGGCTGGTTTGGAACTCCTGGACTCAAGCAATCCTCCTGCTTTGGCCTCCCAAAGTGCTGGGATTACAGCATGCACTTTATTTATTTATTTATTTTTTGAGACAGGGTCTCACTCTGTCACCCAGATTGAAGTGCAGTGGTGAAACCCTGGGTCACTGTAGCCTCGACCTGCCTGGCTCAAGCAATCCTCCCACCTCAGCCTCCAGAATAGCTGGGACTGCAAGCATGCACCACCATATCCAACTCATTTTATTGTTTTGTAGAAATGAGATCTCGCTATGTTTCCTAGGCTGATCTCAAGCAATCCTTCAGCCTCCCAAAGTTCTGGGATGACCTGGCCCTTCTCTCTTTCCATCAACCCATAGACTCCTCCCTCCCCTCCCTCGCCCTGCCCTCCTTTTCCATGTAAGCTTTGTTGTCCACCCATGGCTAGTGCCACCTTCCACCCCACTCCTCGGACCCACCCCGCTTTTTATCCTCCATGACTCAGTGTGGAACTCAGCGTCTGAGGGAAACCTTCCTGGACCCTTGCAGACCTCTAAACATGTTCTCCTCCGACCATCCCCAGCCCTCTCTTCACCACCATTCGCCATCTCACAGGTTACACAATTAGGCGTCTGCTTCCCTAGGCCACAAGAGCTGGTGAACGTTTGCAAAATGAATAAATAAAAGCCCCGGTCCCATCTGAGTTACCAGGGCTGCTCTTCCTAAGCACAGCCTGGGACTCCTGGCAGTCCAGGGCCTTGCTATCCCGGCACTGGGAGTCCCTCAAGAAAACCTCCCAAAGGCTCATGTCCAGATCACGCAGAGAGGCACTGAGTGATGAGGCCACAAAGGGAGGGAAGCACGTCTAGGGAAGATGGGAAGTGGGCAGGACGCATGCGCTGGGTCTTGGAAGTGCTCTCTGTGGGGGCCGATAGTCCAAGATGGCAGGGATGTGTCCCCCAGGACACAGCCCCACTCCTTATTCCTAGCGAAAACTAGAGCTGCTCCACACACACGCCCACGGCCTGTGAGGTTGACTGAAGGGAGACACAGAGGGGCTCTCCTTTTTCTTCAACTGAAGGCTGCAGTGGATCCTGCTGGTATTATTCTGAACTGTTCAGAGGGAGGAGGCAGAGGTCAGGAGGCCCAAGGTGGGAGGAAGAAAGAGACGTCTCTCTCTCTCTCTCGAGGCCGGGAGGCCCAGTGGGCCAACGCCAGCGGCCAGGGTAATCTGTGTTGAGAGGCAGAAGAGCTTTCTGCAGGGTCCCCAGCGCGTCCAGCAGGATGGGATGGGGCGGGGAGGCAGAGCCGGACCACTGTGCCAACCTGGGGACGGCTGCCATGTGCTGCCAACTTGTCTGTCTTTAGGAGAAGACCCCACCCCAGTTCCAGTCAGAGACCTGGGGAGATGGCACGTTGCATTCCGATTTATTTCTGAGGCGTTTGAGTACAGTTGGATTATTTTAAACTAAAAACAGTTCTACTGTGAAAGAAGCACTTGGTCCTTCTTTCACACTCTTGGCCTGCCCCCATCATGGCTGCCTGGGCTCGACGAAACACCAACAGCTCCCCATTATTTTTTTCAGGAAGTCAGAAGCACATCTGACTGCTTATCTATTAGGGAGTGAAATTTCTGGCCCCCTGTCAACATGGCATTTCACAAAGAGGGGAATCATAGCCTGAAGTCACATACCTAGGCTCCTCGTAAAGCACTGCACGGAGCTGGGCAGGTGTGTCCCATCTCCTTTCCTCGGTGCCCTGCGTCCCACCATAGCTAGCACTACTTTCGCCTTTTCTCCTTGGTCAACTCCTACTCATCCCTCAAGACCCTGTGCGAGCGGTCAACCATGTGGTAAAGTCTTCCCTGTCCCTGATGGACTCCCAGACTCCCTCTTCTCACCTCTGCTTTTGTTCTAATCTTCTGTGAGGGCTACACATGTGGGGAGCTGGACACAGATCCCCATGTAGGGTGCCATGCCACAACTTGTGGCCCATACTCGTCCCTGACCTCCAAATTCATTTCTGTTGTCCGGAGAGTTAACCCTGACCTTCCACTCCACTTTGCTCTCATAACAGGACGAAGTGGGCCACTTTGTTTCTGTTCAAGCAGCATCTGATAAGACTAGTTGGTGCTGACAGCAGCCCTCCACCCCCCACTGAGTCAATTCTGCCTGGCAGGATTTGCGCGGGCCATCTTGATCTGTGGCAAGACAATTACCCATCCCCTTCCAGACTGGCTTCAAAGCTTCCCGGAACCTGGCAGCAAACGAAATGCACAACCTTCCAACCCAATGACATTTAAGGCAACCACTCAAGGGTTCAGGCAGCAAAATAAATTGGTATTCAGCTGCTCCCAGTTTATTTCTGGTCAGAACTATAAATACAAGAAATGATTGTGCCACCACATGTTGTGACACCAGCCTGCCCCCTCCCTCGAGCAATTGCGTTCCCTCGTGCTCTCTCTGGCTTTGTTCTAGTCCCCCCAAGGAACAGAGTGTTAGGGATTATACACTGGGAGGCAGCTTAGTACTATGGGTCTACACCAGAGCCCTTATGCACACAGATCCCTAGTGAATGAGCATGTGTACATTTAGATGACATAGCCGGCCCGTGGGATTTATCATCCATTTGAAAGATGACAATCTTTCCCAATTTGAAAGATGAAAATCTTTCCCACTAAATAGGATAACCCCCCAATATTCCCATTAGTCCTTTATCCATGAGACTAAGTTGCATCACTCAGTGGTGACATTTAAGTGACAGTTATGGCAGGAACACAGAGCAATGACCTTGTGCAGCGTGCAGTCGTGGTGTGCTTATCCAGTAATTTATGGATCCCATAAGCACGAGTTATGACGTATGATAAGAACTCAAAAGGCGAGAAGTGTTTTTCCCACACAGACTGAAACGTCACGTTTTCAGAAGCGTGTCCTCACCCTTCCTTGCCTCCTGATTTTTTTCAGGTTCTTTCTTTTCTAAGCCCTGAATGTTGTGTTTTGCCTGACACACAAGCATTAAAAATAAGAACGAGAAAATACCCTTCCTCCCTCCCTCCCACCTTCAAAACACGGATATCTTCGGTCTGTACAAACACGAAGGAAAAAAATAAAAGGAAAATTAGTCAAACCAAATCCTCACCCTCTTCCCAGGGGAGTCCTGCTTTAATCAGTGAGCCAGCACATGCTGTCAAACGCCTCAACTCTTTATTCATTTAATTTAATTTTCTTTTTTTTCTTTTTTTTTTTGAGTTGGAGTCTCACTCTGTCACCCAGACTGGAGTGCAGTGGCACGCACCCAGCCACTGCAGCCTCGACCTGCTGGGCTCTGGCGATTCTTCCGCCTCAGCCTTCCGAGTAGCTGGAACTAGAGGCGTGTGCTACCACTCCCGGCTAATTTTTTATTTATTGTGGAGATGAGATCTCGCCAAGTTGCCCAGGTGGGTCTCGAACCCGTGGGCTCAGGCAATCCACTCACCTCAGCCTCCCAAAGGTGCGGGATTACAGGCTGAGCCACTGAGCCCAGCATAATTTTATTTTTTGAGTCAGGATCTCACTCTACAGCCCAGGTTGGAGAGCAGTGGGACGATCATGGCTCACCACAGCCTCCACCGCCTGGGCTCAGGCAATCCTTCCTCTTCAGCCTCCTGAGTAGCTGGGCCTACAGGCCAGTGCCACCATGCCAGTCAACATTTTTATTCTTGTGGAGACAAGGTCTCATTGTGCTGCCCAGGCTGGTCTCAAATTCCTGGGCTCAAGGGATCCTCCTGCCTTGGCCTCCCAAAGCGCTAAAATTACAGGCTTGAGCCACCAGGCCTATCCTTCCTCGACTGTAGGCCTGGCTGGGTGGCTCAGCCTGTAATCCCAGCACTTTAGGAGGCCAAGGTGAGCGGATTGTCTGAGCCTGCAGGTTCGAGACCAGCCCAGGCAACTTGGTGAGACCTTATCTCTACAATAAATAAATAAAAAATAAATAAAAAAAAATAAAGCCACCGAAGATTCTTTCCCTTTAAGCAAAGGCTAAACCTTCACCAGCCCCCGGGCAAGCCTACAGGGGCTATTGCCAAGTGGACCTCCCTGCCTCCTGGGAGGGCACTGGCTGTGCTCTCAATGGAGGCAACCCTCTCAATGGAGGCAACCCGCCCGAAACGGGCCTGGACTGCCGGTCACCACTCCCGCTCTGGCGGCCAGATTAGTCCTGGCAAAGCGATGACTCTCTCTGGCCCCCGTCAACCAGGGGCCTCCAGGGGTCACGGAGCGGGGTGCGGGGGGGGGTCCCCGGTGTGGGGGAGGGGAGCCGCGGGCGGAACCACAGGCGTCAGAGCTTCAAGTGCAGGCGGGGTGGGGGGTGGGGGGGGGGGGTGGGGGGTGGGGGTGGCGGGGTGTTTCGCCTCGCGCTGCCTCCCGGTCACGCATCAGCCGCCCCCAGCTGCCAATGCCTGTTCGGGGATGGCCTTAGCTACTCCCTCGCGGGGCCTCCATCCGCGCGGGACGAGGCACAGTAGAGGACGGTCGGAAGACTCGCTTCTCAGCCGGGTGGTGACTTACACCGTGTTAAGAAGCCTGTCGCTCACGTGGCAGTGGCAGCGAGGGCCCAGGGGGCCAAAGGGCCCGAACGGGCGGTGCGGGCGTGACCCTGCAGGGAGAGCAGTGTAGACGGCGCGGGGACAGGGGCGCGAGGACAGGGGCGCAGGGACAGGGCGCGCGGGGACCAGGGCCCGCGGGGACGGGGGAGCGCCGGGACAAGCGCGGGGGGGGGCAGCGCCCACCACCCTGGAGCTCATTGCCTGGTGGCCCATCTCTCCGTGCAGCGTTGGCTGGTCCGGCGTCCCCTCTCCTTTGCTGGCCGCTCTCTCTGTAAGCGCAGAAGAGGACAAAGCGGACAGAGCAACGATGTCGGCCGCCATCCAAAACCCCAGACCTGGCGGGCGCCGTGGCTCACACCTGCAATCCCTGAGCTTTGGGAGGCAGAAGGAGGGGCGTTTGAGGCCAGGGAGTCCAGACCAGCCAGAGCAACATAGCAAGAGCCCTCCCCCAACTCTCTCTGCCAAAAAACACAGTTTAGCTAGTTGTGGTGGCACTTGTAGTCTCAGCTCCCAGGAGGCTGAGGCAGAGGATCACTTGAGTCCAGGAGTTCAAGACTGCAGTGAGCTCTGATGGCGTCACTGCACTCTAGCCTGGGCCATAGAGCAAGACCCTGTCCCTAAAAAAATAAATAAGACAAAAAACAAAGCCCTGGATGGATTCAGTCCTACCCTAGACCACTTTCCACGTGTGATTCTTGTTGCCAGGAAGGCCCTGTGGGGTGAGGGAGGTCTCTGCAGTCCCGTACAGCTGTGGACACCCCTTGCGGTCCCAGCATCCTGCCTCCCCCCTTGGTCGCTTTCCTCAGGCGCTCTGGAGGAGCAGGGACATTTTCGCCTTCTTTCTTCTACTTGTGGGCCTGCTGGGTCTCATGCGCTCTCCATTCCTTCCTCTGAGTCTGAGGATGCCCCTCTCCCTTCCCCTTTCCTCCCTCCTCCCCTCTCCCTCTTCCCTTCCTCTCTCCTTCTTCCCCTCCTCTCCCCTCCCCTCCTTCTCTGTCCTCCTCTCCTCTGCCCTCTCGCTCTCCTCCCACTCCCCAGAACAGAGTGCTTTCCCCTTGTGTCCTCCCTCTCTGTTCTGTCACCCCTTTCCCTCCCCTGGCAGCCCAGGGCATAGTCATTCTCCTCGCACAGCCTGGGGTGGAGGGGAGGGGCGGAGGGTGGCTGGGCTGCGGTGGCACTGGGAAGGGGATACCAGAGCAACGATGCCTGACTGCCCCCATCCTGATCACCCCACAGTCCCCAAGGCTCCAGTCCAGTGTGGGGCGCTGCCAGGGCTGAACTGTGTCCACCAAAATGTACATGCTGAAGCTGTAACCTCCAGGGTCTCAGAATGTGGCTGTGTTTGGAAACAGAGACTTTTATTTATCATTATTTATTTGGGGGAGGTTAGGGTCTCACTCTGTTGCCCTGGCTGGAGTGTAGTGGCACAATCACGGCTCATCACAGCCCCTACCTCATGACCTCAAGTAATCCTTCCCGCCTCAGTCTTCCAAGTAACTGGGACTACACGTGCACACCACCACGCCCAGCCAATTTTTTTATTTTTATTTTTGTAGAGACAGGTCTTGCTATGTTGTTGAGGTTGGACTCAATCTCCTGGGCACAAATGATCCTCCTACCTTGGCCTCGAGACCAGCCTGAGCAACATAGCTGGAGTTACAGGTGTGGGCCACCGCACCTGGCCAGAGATAGGACCTTTAAAATGAGGTCACATGGGGTGGGTCCTGATGCCATCTGACTGGTATCCTTGTAAGAAAAGGGAATTTGGACACACCGAGAGACATCAAGGATGTGTGTACCCAGAGAAACAACACAGCAGGAAGGAGGCCGCCTGCAAGCCAAGCAGAGAGGCCTCAGGAGAAACTAACTGTACCTGCCAGCCCCTTGACCTTAGACTTCTAGCCTCTGGCACTGTGAGAAATTAACTCCTGTTGTTTAAGTCACCCTGTCTGTGGTATTTTGTTACAGCAGTCTGAGCAGATGAATACAAGCACTAGGAAAGCCTGCCTCCTCCATGACTTGGGAACTCTTTCCTTCAGGATGGCATTGACCTGGGACACCTTTTCTTTTTGTTGCATTCCAGGTGCATTTGTTGAGACAAGAATATATATATTCTTAATATTCTTATATTTTGAAAAATCCTCTGTTTATCTGAAATTTAAATCTACATAAGTGTCCTATATCTTTTGTTTGCTTAATCAACCATTATTACTTGAGGGGTGTGTCTCTTGTATCTTTACAGTGGTTTTCATATTAGAATCACGTAGAGGCTGTTAAAAAAAATACGGAGGCACAGTGGCTCATGCCTGTAATCCCAGCACTTTGGGAGGCTGAGGTGGGAGGATTGCTTGAGGCCAGGCATTCGAGACCAGCCTGAGCAACATAGCGAGATCCCATCTATACCAAAAGAGAAAAATACTGATGACTATGTCCCTCCCTGGGGAACTCTGAGATCAGACCTGGTGGACAGGATTTTTTTTTTTTTTTTTAAGGTGGAGTCTCACTTTGTCACCCATGCTGGAGTGCAGTGGCACGTTCACGGCCACTGCAGCCTCGACCTGCTGGGCTCAGGCAACCTTAGCCTTCCAAGTAGCCGGAACTACAGGTACACACACCACCACGTCTGGCTAATTTTTGATTTATTATAGAGATGAGGTTTTACCACGTTGCCCAGGCTGATCTCGAACCCACTGGCTCAGGCAATCCTACCTCGGTCTCCTCAAGTGCTGAGATTATAGGCGTGAGCTACTGCGCCTGGCCAAGGATTTTTTTTTTAAAGGTCCTAGGTGATTTTAATGTGCAGCCAAGTTATAGAAGCCTTACAGAAGGGGACAGGTATTAACGAATTAAATGTTCATTGCTACTGCATGGTTGGGTTTAAGATTCCTTAAGATTAAACTCTTTGGGTTTTGTTCTGCTAAAAAAAAATGTCATCATATCACTCTTCTCATTGCTAAGCCCAGAGGAAGAAGTCATGGAAAAAAATGCCCTGTTAGTATGTGAAATTGTCAACTTACTTCAGGTCAACTGAGCCCATCAAGAGAGGTGTCAAGAGCTGTAAGTTGAGTCACTGCAGCTGACTCTCCATCTGGACACTTCAGGTTTGATAATAAATTATGCAGCTGGGCACCCTAGTCAAAGATTTACCTCTTTCCATTCCAGGCCACTGCTCAAGAACGTAGGATCAGCTGGACTCACTGGCTCAGTCTGTTATCCCAGTACTTTGGGAGGTTGAGGTGAGTGGATTGCCTGAGCCCACGGGTTCAAGCCCACGGGTTACCACCCGGGCAACCTGGCGAGACCTCATCTCTACAATCAATCAAAAATTAGCCGGGCATAGAAGCGCGAGCCTGTAGTTTCCGCTACTTGGAAGACTGAGGCAGAAGGATCACCGGAGCCCAGCAGGTCGAGGCTGCGGTGGCCGGGAGTGTGCCACTGCACTCCAGTCTGGGCAACAGAGTGAGACTCCAACTCAAAAAAACCCAAACAAAAGAAAACAGAACCAAACATGGGATCTGTGTTCAGCACACTTGTAGTTCAGGAAGACTTGAATGTAACATTGTTCCATTCTTCCAGATCCTGGATATCTGTCTTCCTCAAAACTATGACTTGGTATGTGCAGAGAGCTAAGGCTTACTGGCACCTCACTTTTTACTGAAAAATGTACCAAAATTTGGGTACTACAGGTAATACCCCTGGGGTAACACACCATCCATTCTGCTTGCTGAAGGGCCTTATCATTGAGCCTGACACTCAGCTGCACCATGAAGATGAGCCTTGCCAACATACACCTTCATAGCACGTGCTGAGGAGCTGCTGACATGCCGCGCCAGAGTGACAAAACTAGAGGGAGAGGGACATAAGACGCCTGTGACAGAAACACATTTTGTAGAAAATGGTGTCGGTGATTGGTTAGCATGGCTGATGGGGACTTGATGTGAAAGGGCTTTGTTAAAATTATCATCCAAATAAGGGTGTAGGGCCGGGCTTGGTGGCTCAGCCTATCATCCCAACACTTTGGGAGGACGAGGTGAATGGATTGCCTGAGCCCGCGGGTTCAAGACCGTTCTTGGCAACTTGGCGAGACCTCGTCTCTACAATAAATTTAAAAATTAGCCAGGAATGTTAGTGTACACCTGTAGTTCCAGCTGCTTGGAAGGCTGAGGTGAAAGGATCACCAGAGCCCAGCAGGTCGACGCAGGGGTGGCCGTGAGGATGCCACTGCACTCCAGCCTGGGTGACAGAGTAAGACTCCAACTCAAAAACAAATAAATAAATAAAAACAAATAAGAGTGTACACAAGGAAGGTTTTGTGATAACCCCATATTAAGAAGTTACAGAAAACGGGAGTGGTAATTGGCATATGGGTATATAAGTATTGGATTTGAAACCTGGGCTTCGGTACTGCTTGGCACAATCTCCACGGGCAACTACTTTACCTACCTGAACTTTTACTTCTTGTCTGGATAAGGGCTTCCAGAATGGTAGAATAAAAACCTCTGAAAGTCTACTCCTCCATACAAGCAAAGAGAATACCAGCAAAGGTGGTCAGGACCAAACTCTTTCAGAATTCTGGAAATTACTCAAATAATTGCAAAAATCTGACAAATATTAATTCAAGAAAAATGGCTGGATCTCAACAAGAATAGGGAGTTGTGTGACATTTGATTAGTTATTTTAAGAGATGGGGTCTTGCTCTGACACCCAGGCTGGAGTGCAGTGGCACAACCCAGAACTCACTTCAGCCTGGAATTCATGGACTCAAGCGATTCTCCTGCCTCAGCCTTCCAAGTAGCTGGGACTACAGACACACGCCATCCTGTCTGGCTAATTTTTAATTGTTTTAGAGACAGGGTCTCATTATGCTGTGCAGGCTGGTCTTAAACTTCTGGGTTCAAATGATCTTCCTGTCTCAGCCTCCTGAGCAGCTGGGATAACAGGTGTGCACCACTATACCTGGCTAATTTTTAATTTTTGTGTTTTTAGAGACAGGGTCTCACTGTTGCTCTGGCTTGTCTCAAACTCCCGGGGTTAAGTGATCCCCCTGCCTTGGCCTCCCAAAGTGCTGGGATTACAGATGCACGCCAACATGTTTGATTAATTTTAATTTTTATGTTATAGAGACAAGGTCTTACTATGTTACTCAGGCTGGTCTTGAACTCCTGGGCTCAAGTGATACTCTGGCATCAGCATCCCAAGTAGCTTTGATTACAGGTGGGAGCCACTGTGCTCAGCTTTGTGGCATTTGAACTTGATCAGTTTCCTTACCTCTCTTTCCAGATCTGTGGTAGCCTTCAACACCAACAGCCTCACAACCATGATGGTTTTGATTGTCAACAGACTAGCAGCCACTGAAGGGGCAGAAAGGTTTGCAGCTTGCCCCAAAAGACTTGTCACTATTTGACCTGTCTGGCAGCTCCTGCAAAAAACTCATTCTCAGGGCTTGTCTTTACATGACCTGCTCTGTGGGAACAACTCTATCCAAAAGGCATTAGTTGAAAACAATCAGTAATACTCGTTTAAATCACAGCTGTCTGAGCCCGTGATACCAGCTGAGGCTATTAAGAAGCTAGTCAAAAAACTGAGAAAAGGAAAAACCAGTGAACGAGATGTCTGTAGGGGGCTTTGAAAAGCACTGACAATGACGTGAAAGTACTTACAACTTCAGTAATACACTTTGACACAAATATAGAACAAGACACATTTTTAAGAGTTCATTCTTCTTGTCAAGGTATACAGTTTGGCTTTATATTGTCTTAGAGAGATCCTATTTTCCTGCCACAATTATAAACATAGATGTGCCTAATGACAGAGCCCCAAGCCTAAGATACACAAAACAAAAATCGATAGAACTGAAGAAAGAGCCAATTCAACAGTTAACAGTGAATACTCCACTTTCAATAATTGATAAAACCACTAGGCAGAAGCTCAGTAAGAAAACAGAAGATCTGGACGATATGGTCAACCCACTAGATCTGACAGAGATCTCTTTAACATTCCACTTCACAATACACATTCTTCTCATGTGTACATGGCACATTCTCCAGGAGAGACCATGTGTTAGGCCATAAAACAAATCTCAGTAAGCTAAAGGATTGAGATAATACAAAATGTGTTCTCTGATTGAAGTAGAGTAAAATTATTTCTTCATTTGTAAAAAATCATAGAATCTACTTGCGCAGGGGATAAGAGAATCTGGATCTCAAGTACCTAGCATGGGGCATAATACTTAGTAAGAACAGATTGCATGTGTTTTTCTTTGTCTCATGACTGGACTGTAGCAATTGATGTGTTAACCTCCTCCTTGAAAATTAGAAAAAAAGGTCAGGCTCAGTGGCTCAGCCTGTCATCCTAGCACTTTGGGAGGCCAAGGCGAGTGGATGACCTGAGCCCGGGCAACTTGGCAAGATCTTGTCTTAGAATAAACAAAAAAAATTAGCCAGGCATGGTAGCGCGTGCCTGCAGTTCTGGCTACTTGGAAGATGAAGGTGGAAGGATTGCCAGAGCCCAGCGGGTGGATGCCAGGGTGGTCATGAGCGTGCCTCTGCACTCCAGTCTGGGCTATGGAGTGAGACTCCAACACAAAAAAAAAAAAGAAAGAAAAAAGAAAATTAGAAAAAAAATGAACCATGTTGAATTGGTGGATAGTTGTCATAGTTTTGAGAAATTATAGTTTCACAATGCTAATGCATCTACCACCACTGTGACTAAAAGTTGAATGTAGGAATGTCTTAGCAATACAAACTGGAACATGTATAAATCAGTTTATAACTTCATAAAACAAGATACATGACAACAGATCTACCTGGTTTTTTTGTTTGTTTTTGGCAATACATTAGGCCATTAGTGTTCATTAATGTGAGGGGGGAGTTTGTTTATAAAAAAATATGTATTTAATCTTATATGTTTAAACTTCAGTCACCTCCAAAGTACCCTTTGTTTGATGCAATGCATCTATCAAGATGCCTTTTTTCCACTGCTCAAAACAGTTTTTAAACTCGCCCATGTTGCTGTCTTTTAGTGCTTCTGCCGTTTTTTGTTTTACTTCTTCCACATCAGCAAAATATTTCCCTCTGAGGACTTTTTTCATCCAGAGAAACAAACAAAAAACTCGCTCAGGCTGAGATAGGGTGAATAGGGAGGGTAGGGCATGGGGGCCATGCTTTGTTTGGTCAAAAACTGCTGAACACTCAGCGCAGTGTGGGTAGGTGTGTTAATAATTCACCCACTGTGAAATGGGCAAACGTGGTGAAAGCATCTCACAAAAAATTAAAAAAATTCACTGAGGCCAAACACAGCCTCTCACAACAATGCTAGCTGGTCCACTAATGCCGATGGGCTCCTAGAACACTTACCTAGTGGGGAAACTTGTACTACAAGGGCCCACCCTCCAAAAAATAACCCTGGATTTTTTAGGTCCCCCCGTATGTTTGACTTTCTTTGTGCATTTCACACCGGAGGGGCACTATCAGGCCACATGTTTTTTTAAATGAGTATATTTTTTATTTAAACTTCTATTAAACAATTTTTTGTCCCAGTGCCATCATAAGATAGCATATAAAACTTACATAAATTATATTATCCAGCAGGATATCAGAATCTCTATGTATCATATTTATATGTAGTTATATTTATGAGCCTTGTTTAGCAAAGTATAGGCATTGTTTTGTTTCGTAATAACAATATTTATTGTTAATGTCCCAGGCATTTTGTTCGAAAGTACTTACAACTTCAGTAATACATTTTGACACAAATATAGAACAAGACACATTTTTAAGAGTTCATTCTTCTTGTCAAGGTATACAGTTTGGCTTTATATTGTCTTAGAGAGATCCTATTTTCCTGCCACAATAGCTGATTTGAGAAGCTGTGACAGTCTAAATGGTCCATAAAGTCTAAAATATTTACAGTCATTATCTTTACAGAAAAAGTTTGCCGAGCCATAACCTAAGAACTAAATAAACAATTCTTGGGTGGCCCCAGGCAGATGATATTCCAGGAAGGACACTGAAAAAAAATTCAGTCATCCTTTTGTTTCCAAGTTTGCATAGCTCTCTTCAGCATACCCATTCTTGTTTTGTCTGTAAACCCATCAACTCCCCCGCTCCGCATCTATTGCTTGAAGCAAATCCAAGACATACATTGTAATATTTCATCTATAAATATTTGAGTATATCTGCATTGTATTTTAAGGCACTTATCTTCTTCATAAGTATGAGAACAACCACATGGTTCATTTTCCTTCAAATTCTCCTACTTAATTGGTAGAGTGGCCAAATGTTCTCTGACTTGTGTTTAAGGCTTCCAAGAATGAGCCATCTCATTTTTTTCACCTAGATCAATGAGAGGGGTGGCTTCACAGTTCTCCAGAAATTTCTCCCATTTTTTTTTTCCTCACTGACTAAACCCAACAGGGAGGTGATATCTAATTCAGAACTGCTAAGACCACTCTTTTCAGGCTCTATGGTTCCTTAGTTTAAATTGGAGATGTCTGGTGACTCACTTTAAGATACAATGCAAGCCAGTCAAATGTAAGGCAAGCCAGGTGCAATAACTCATGCCTGAGTCCAAGGGTTCAAGACCAGGCTGGGCAACTTGGCGAGACCATGTCTCTACAAGAAGTCAAAAAATTAGCCAGGTGTGGTGGCACATGCCTATAGTCCCATCTGCACAGGAGGTTGAAGCAGAAGGTTGAGCCCAGCGGGTCAAGGCTGCAATGAGTCATGATTGTGCCATGGCACTCCAGCCTGGGCGACAGAGTAAGACTCCAACTAAAAAAAAAAGTAATATATTCAAATATTTATAGATAAAATCACCCACTCTCATGTCGACCGTTCCTACACTCCCCATGGTTCTGAATGAGCGCATCTACTTTTACTCTACAGCGACTCAATTTGCAAATATCAAATTTTAAAAAGGAGATGAAAGAAAAAGCTCAGATCTCCCTGCTCCTTTCGGAGAAGGGTCGTCCCCTAGGTCCACACTCAGAGTGTCCACGACCCTGTCCATGACTCCATTGGACCATCAAACCGATCAGCTCCGGTCCCTGGAAGACAACTGAGGGGCCACTGTCCTCGCCCTATGCTCAGTCACACTCTGAGTGTCTCGCGGACAGGCTGATTGGAATCAATAAAGCGAAGGAGGTGAGCTGGCTGGAAAACATCGTCAGGAGGTGAGCTGGCTGGAAAACATCGAAAGACCAGAGACTGAAAATGTGGGGAGATGCAGCAGACAGGCTGTGGTTGCTTCAGGGCTTTCAGAACAGAGGCAGCAATGAAGAAGGCAGGCTGGTTGCTCAGAGATGGAACACATGCTTTGGTCTGTCGTTTAGTTAGAGGAAACTGGGAGGGCAGTATGCTTGAAGTAGTGTGAAGGTAGGGATTTTTAAATGGTAAGAATTAAAAGAAATACAAATGCAAGTTAAATGTTGTTTTGTCTAAGACGCTTCATTTGTTGGGAGCCAAAGAGCCCCTTGACCATCTCAGGGTCATCAGTGGTACCACATAGGATGCTCTCGTCATGAACGAGGGGTCAGGACCTCCACTTTCCCGTCATTTTCCTGGCTTCCTAATGACCGTCATGAGCTATGAGAACACCCAAGTGAGGGAGAACTTTACCGAGATGCTGGCATAGAGCGTTAGGTAGTCTCTTCCTTACTTTTGAGATAGGGTCTTACTCTGCTGTCTAGGCTGAAGTGTAGTGCAGGATTGTGACGTTCAAGGCTCACAGCAGCCTCGACCTTGTGGGCTCAGATGATCCCTCCATCCCAGTAGTTGGGACTATAGGCACATGCCACCATGCTCAGCTGATGTTTTGGTGAGATGAGGTTTCACTCTGTTGCCTAGGCTGGTCTCGAACTTCTGAACTCAAGCTATCTTCCTGCCTCAGTCTCCCAAAGGGTTGGGATGACATGTCCGGCCAGTTGCTACATTTTTGTTAGAAGCTGCTCCCCCCATCTCAGTCACCCCACCAGGTTCCACATGAAGGATTATTTCCCAAGTCACAAGTGTATTATCTCAATGCTATTTTCTTTCTAAAAAATTTACATTTGGGCTGAGCACAGTGGCTCACGCCAGTACTTTGGGAGGACGAGGCCGAAGACTGCTTGAGCCCGCTTGAGCCCAGGAGTTCGAGACCAACCTCGGCAACATATGGAGATCTCGTCTCTACAATAAAATAAAATAAAATAAATTAGCCAGGCATGGTGGCACGCACCTGTAGTCCCAGCTCCTCGGGTGGCTGAGGTGAGAAGATCACCTGACACAGAGGGTGGAGGCTGCAGTGAGCTGTGATCATGCCCCTGCACTCCAGCCTGGGTGACACAATGAGACCCCCGACTCAAAAAAAAAGCTATATTTATAATCATTTTACCCACATCCCCCAGAGCCAAGTTCTCTACATCTTGAGTTATCAGTTGCTGTGTAATTAACATTTCCAAAACTTAATAGCTTAAAATAAAAAAAAAACAAAACATTTTATTTACTAACGGTTCTGTGGGTCAGGAATTTGGGCTATGTAAGGATGGCTTTTCTCTGCCCTGTGTCCGTGGCCTCAGCTGGAATGGCCTGAACAGCTGGGAACTGGCTAGGCCTCTCTGTTCTCTGGGTATCACCTAAAAAGACTCTTTTGGGGCTTGAGGGTTGAAGAGGGCCTCACTTCCAATGTCTGGATACTTTTAAATTTGTTTTGTCTAACACTCAAGTTGTTGGGAACCAAAGAGCCCCTTGACCATTCCAAGGGTCATCAGTGGTACCATGTAGGATGGTCTTGTCATGAGCGAGTGGGTCAGGACCTCCTTTTCTCTTCTGGGCTTGTGACCCCCAAATGGTCATCTTTCTGGCTTCCTAATGACCATTATGAGCTCTCCCATGGGGCCTGTCATCACTCCCCAATCTAGTCTGACACTGACTGAAAGGACAGACCAAGAGCAAGAAATCCATTTTTTGTATCTTCTTCCTAAATCTTAATACAATGATGAGAAAGTAGAAGCTATGTTTTGGAGAAATGCATACTTTAGGAAAAATTAACTTTGTCGACTTAGTCTTTTCAGAAACAGACTCCTGGTGCCAGGTATCACAAGGTATCTCATAGTGTCAATCAAGCTTGTCTAGAGGAAAGGGAATTTACAAGGCCTAAGACATCATGCATTGGTCAAGGATTGTAGAAGTCAAGAAACTTGTAATTACAAAAGCTATGACCGCTCAGAGGGGGAACAGGTGGGAGCTCGATCTTCCAGTAAATTGGGCCCTATCTACAGGGAAGCCGAGGATCCCCCGAAGCTGCCCACTGGGAATGCCTAGGAGATAAGGGGGGATGCACCCTCCATTAGCTCTAAGGAATGTCGTTCGGGAAGGTGCGGGAGAATTAGAATCCTTGTCATGCCCTTCTCTAGGGGCTAAGATAATGTGGGCGGACATTAGTGGGTCTCTGTGCCACAGGTTCTCCAAGACATCCACAGGTGGTCGACAAGGAAGTCACGGCAGTCACATCTACCTGACTGCGACATCTCCAAGGAAAAGGATTTAAGCCAGGGCTTTCGGGGGCTATGATGCCACACTCACCTAGAGTGTAGGCCTGCTTCCTGCCTGTGAGGGAGTGAAGCTTTCTTAAATAGATCTTATTTTCTCTCACCTCTTTGTGTGTTGCAATTTTTTGCATTTACTTGGATCTCTGGGTTGCCCGCACGGCACCTCCGGCACGCTGACTCCGGCAGTGCTGCAGCCCTCTCTGCTGCACCTCCCTGCACCTCTCCCTCTCCATCCACCCTCACCCTATCCGGACCCTAACACTGACAGGGTGACCGGCTTCCAAGAGTGACAGCAGGTGCTTCTAGGCCTCTAGGGACCTACACTTGGAAGTCTTTGAATGTCACTTCTGCATTTATTAATCAAAGCCAGTCACAAGTCAGGCCAGATTCAGGGGTGGGGGAACAAACCCCACCTCTCCATGGAAAAGGAACATTTGCAAGCAAACATAGGAGGAATTGTTGGCAGCCATTTTGAAAGACAAACCATCATGCCTTTCAAAAGCTAATCGTGCCAGGCATGGTGGCTCACGCCTGTAATCCCAGCACTTTGGGAGGCTGAGACAGTAGAATTGCTTGAGCCCAGAGTTCAAGATCAGCCTGAGCAACATAGCCAGATCTTGTCTCTACAAAAAATGAAAAACTTAGCTGGGCATGGTAGTGCATACCTGTAGTCCCAGCTACTTGGGAGACTGAGGCAGAAGGATTTCCTGAGTCCAGAAAGTTGAGGCTGCAGTGAGCCATGATCATACCACCACACTCCAGCCTGGGTGACAAAGCAAGAGCCTGACGCAAAGAAAAAAAAAAAACCAGCTAATCATGAGAGAATGCTGGAAGAAGACTCTTCCATCTTTCATGGGGAAGAAATGACCCACTCTCCAGTTATTGGACCCAAGATGGGCTCTTTCCACTAGTTTCTCTTATTGAGACAGAGAGAAGGAGGTAACCCAGGGTACAGGACATGGAGAAAACAGCTGTGGAGGTTTTGCAATAAAATCATCCCACTTTGGTGGTCTTCCATTCCATCCTTCCTCACTGATCTTCTGCTAAGGAACACCCTCCTTGCAGCTTGCCTTTGTGACTCAACATTGTGATTACTTAAAATATTGTGTTGATATTTCCCTGATGACTTTTAACTTGCCGGATTCTAGAACTAGGCAGAATTAGCATTCCTGGATGCCGTCTCCCACGTTACGGTGACGTTTCTCTAGAAGATGGTGCATTTTACCAACACTTTGCAAGTACATGCTTAACGTGATTAAGTGATTAAGGGGGGGGTCTTCAGCAAGATGAGGCTCGAGCCCTCTCCCTTAAGAATACTACCTGGGGCTGGGCTCGGTGGCTTAGCCTGTAATCCCAGCACTTGGGGAGGCTGAGGTGAGTGGACTGCCTGAGCCCACCGGTTCGCGAACAGCCTGGGCGACTTGGCAAGACCTCGTCTCTACAATAAATCACAAGTTAGGTGGGTATGGTAGCACGCACCTGTAGTTCTGGCTACTTGGAAGGCTGAGGTGGAAGGATCACCTGAGCCCAGCAAGTCGAGGCTGCAGTGGCCATGAGCGTGCTATTGCACTGCAGCCTGGGTGACAGAGTGAGACTCTGACTCAAAAAATATATATATACTACCTGGGGCTGGGCATGGTGGCTCATGGCTGTAATCCCACCACTTTGGGAGGCCGAGGCAGAAGGACTGTTTGAGTTCAGGAGCTCGAGACCAGCCTGGGCGACACAGCGAGACTTCGTCTCTACCAAAACAAATAAAAAATTAGCAGATGTGGTGGCACCTGTAGTCCCAGTTACTTGTGAGGCTGTGATGAGCCATGATTGCATCGCTGTACTCAAGTCTGGGTGACAGAGTGAGACCCTGACTCAAAGTTTTTAAAAAAAGTGTATCACTTGGGAGTGATTCTTTTCTTTGGATTCTTCATGGGTCTACACGAGCTATTGGGGGTAGTTCTGTGACAGGCACAGCTGACACGGATTAGCCCTTACTACTGTTCTGCAAAGACTCATGGGGTTGGCACCCATGCTCTCTGGATTTTGAGTCTGTGTCCACAGTTGATAACCTCACAGGAAGATACGACACTCTCCTTCTGGGTGGTTGCCTGACATGGAGACACCTCACAGTCAAGTCAGAGAAAAGACACCAAAATAATTTTGCTAGAGATGTCCTATATACATATATATAATATTTTATTTTAAAATGTCATTGAGCATATACATTTCTTTTGCCTTTACCAGGGGACATTGCACCTAAGTTTCAAAACACACAAAATAGATCCCCTTTGCTAAACAGCTTTCATTTTTGGGTTACAAAAGTCAATGTTTCACAATCACAAAGCATAAAGGTCCATGGTTCTGGAACCGCTTCCAGGCAGACTGTTCTCACTCATGGGACACAGGGTGGTTCTGGAAACCCGGACCAGGATACATTCCTCACAAATGATCTCCCCCACGGGTCTCCAGAAGAAACAAAGAAAACCAGGGGTGGGCTGGGGACGGGTAGCAAAACAGGAGTCAACAGAGTGAACTCAGGACTCCAGGAACAAACAAAATACTTCCGGGAGGGCGGAGGACACGGGGTCTCTTTCTTCAAGTACATCACAGGAGAGAACAACAGCACAATGACAGCCTTATTTGGTCACCGTCTACCTGGTAGCTACATGAACGAAACTTCACCTAAGACGCGGAGGAGAAATTAAAGCTATTTACACAGATAACACTGTGGATTGGAAAGAGCAGTCCTCTCCAGACCAGCAGCAAATGCACAAGCAGCCACGGTGCTCATGAGAGGGGGTCAGGCTGCCCACGTAGTGTCCTTTGAGAAATTCCAGTGTCCACACAGGTGCCACATTGCCCAACAAAACCAGTGTCTGCTCAGAGAAGTGGGCCAGGGCGTGCAGGCTGCAACATCTCTCTGCAACTGAATCCTCAAAAATTCAAGTTTCTATCACGATTCTGTCTCGTGGCCAGAGCCCATTTACTAGGTTCTTAGATTGGATGACTTGCAGGGCCAGCCTGGTTGTTCTTTGCACAGACAAGGATTCTCACCGATTTCTCCGAGTGTTCCAGAAGCATTCACTCACTGAAAATAGAACCTCATCAGAACCTCGCATATTCACTCTGAGAACACTCTGGGTCACTTAGGGGAGGGTCAGATCCTCAAAAGATGGGAAGAAACCACTGGCCACATGTGGCCTCATGGAGTTGACTGGCAGATGAGGAGGGAGTGGGGAAGCAGAGGTCAAGAGGAGACTCTGGCTTATAAAGATGGGGGAGTGTTTTCCCAAGTGTTTCCACACTAGTGCTTTTGGTAAACTGGACACCCTGCCCAGATCACCAAGATCAGAGGCTGAATCTGGGTCCCAAGACCCTCACTCTTGCCCGCCGATACCTGCCAATGGCTGTCATTGTTCTCAAGAAGTACACGAGTACTTAGAAGAGTAAGAAGAGGGTGTCTGTGACTGACTTCACAAGGCCACACAGAAGGAAGTTGCTAGGAATTCAAAAAGTCAACACCCCAAATCCTCCAAAACTGAACACTGTGGCCAGTAACTGAAATCCCCACTTTTGGGGGCTGTCTGCTGAGTACTTGGCCTAGCCGGTTCTCCTCCTTCCTTTCCCACCTCAAGAACAGCAGTTAGGTTTGCACACACACAGGAGACAGAACACACCTCCGTCTCTGCCTACCGACAGGGCTGGCGTCAGATGTCACAAGAACAAAGCTTTCTCTGTCTAGCAAAACGCCGTGGAACGTGGATGGGCTGTGAGTGTGCTCTCTTTAAGGAAAAGAGTTCTGCCTAATGGACTGAGGGGCAGGGACCAGCCCAACTAAGAGATCTACAGCTAAAAAAGTCTTTCACTAAAGAAAGTGGCCACCCCCTGCCAAGATGACCATAAACACTTGACTGGGAAATAGAAAGCTTCTTATTAAACAAGACTTCCTCTGGGGTGGTCAGGGCAAGCAGATTTGGCTCTAAGTCAAATACAGATGATTTTGGAACCACGTATAAATACATTCTGTGGAATTCTTAAGTGTGTGTATCTTTTGACCTTTCCAGGAAAGCTCTGAGGGCCAGCCTGTCACGTAGACACACCTATCATTTCGAAATAGGGTGACTTGGGATCTGCTGAAATACAAGACCAAACCCGAGTAAGCCCAACTCACAGAGCAATTTCAGTGCTGGGCAGACCCTCCGTGGGCCGGGACAAGTCACTTTTCCCACTTATTTATTTCACTGGTATTCTTCCTCCCATCTCCCTAACACAAGCATGGCCTTTATCTTGCTACTAAGATCGTTCCAGCCAAGGGGGCTTAGGAAAAGCATTCCCGGATGCCTTTCTAACCAAAGCCAGCAGGTCTAGGTACTCAAGACTTTAGGATAATTTGGATGAGGGCTTTCAGAATTTTTCCTGAGACATGCCTTGGCAGTAGCTAAGTTGGTGAACTGAGCAGAAGGCTGTCATAATATCTGTAATTCTGACTCTGGCAACTTGAATCAAACCAGAGGAGCTCAAGGTAGGGCCCAGATCGAGGCCCAGGAAAGGAGGGAAATGAAAGGCAATGGGAACGCAGGGAGGAGACCCAAGAAGGGAGCTCAAGGTCCTCCATGACCTGCTTTGACATGACTTGGAGAGTCGGGATAGGAGGAGAAAGGGTGTAACACTGCTGTAGGATGTCTGGAGGTTTTCAGACTCCACCAGGGAAGCAGAAGGCTTACCAAAGACTTCTCCTCCCAGCAACGCTTGGGAACGCTGCGGTTTACCGAGGGAGGAGGAAATGCCATCAGATGAAGAAGATGCTCAACAAGGCAGGGGTCCAGTTCTTCCCAGGAGAAAAGTTGGCCAACCCCTGGTGGTTTGAATTCCCACGTCACCTGCCAGACGTGGGGTGAGTTCATTGCTACAGTGTGGGGTGAGTTCATTCCTGAGTAGGAAGGCCCCAGGCCTTTTCACATAAATAACCCACACCTCCAGGGGCGGGATTTACTGCCCTGAAGGATGGCCTCCTCTCTTCTCCTCTGGGGAAGACATTCAAACACCCATGAGAACTGGAGTGAGCTCTCTAGCCTAGTCATTTCTGGGAGTCTCATCAATGGCCTTTTTCTTTTAGGGGGGTGGCGCTGTCAGAAGTGTTTTAATTACACAAAGTTGTCAACGTGATGACCAGTTTCAGCAGCTCTGAAGGAAGAAGACTGGGCGATGAGAGGGTGTTCTGCAAGGCCCCCCAGTGCAGAGCTGCCACCTGCCTCAGGGCCAGAGGGATTTCGAGAATCTACCTTGCCATTCCTCCTGGCAGAGTGGCAGCAGGTGGGCATGGCGTCCACTGATGCTGCTCTTGTGAGGAACCCTTCAAGGGGGAAACACAGTGGGAATGGGAGTCTTGGTTCTGGGGCGGCTGGGATGTGCTTCTCCAGAGAAGGAAGGGGACACACACGAGTACGACCAGGCGACACGATTCAAATCCTCCTTTATTGCAGGGCCACTGGGTGGGCCTCGCTCACAGATGCTGGGAGAGAATGGCTGCTCCCTGGCAGAACTCTGACCCTCACATTCTGTTTGGGGTGGCTTTAGGGACTGTCATAGCTCATGAAACCTGAATCCAAACTCATCCTCAGATGAGGTATGGTGAACCGATGGATGCAAGGAACTTGCTAAGCTGCCTTGTGACACTCTACTCTATGTCCCCACGACCCAGGGGGCCAACCATTCCAGAAGTGAAAACCCAGGCCCACAGAGAAACCTCAAGCCACACAAGGAAGACCCCTTAAAGACAGTGGAGAGACCGCTGGCCCAGAGGAACACCCACATTTTCATAAAAGCACACTGATTCGGTGAGAAAATGCAGCTCAGGAACAAATGTGACACAACAAAGACACACTCTGTCATGCAGGGCACTGTCCCAGATGGCTGCCTTGGCTGTGGGGGAGGCTATGGGGACAGCCCAGCCTGGGTGGGACTCTGACACAGAAATTCCTTAGCAGGGAGTTGGAAAGTCCCAGTCCTGTCCTATGGGGGGGAAGGGAGGGGGAGATTCAAGGAATGTCACAAAAGAAAAAGTCCCTGCCTCACCCCACCACAAAAGAAGTTAAGAGAAGGAGGGAGGGAGGGTGGGGGGAGCGAGAGGGGGAGAGAGAGAGAGGAAAAGAGAAGAAGATGGGGGGGAGGAAGGAAGGAGAGAGAGAGAAAGGGAAAAAGGAAGAGAGAGAGGGAGACCAGGAAAGGGAGAGAGAAAAAGAGAGGGAACGAGAAAATGAGAGAGAAAGGAATGGGGGGGGGGAAAGAAAGAAATAGAGGGAAAAAGAGAAACAGGGAGGGTGGAAGGAAGAAAGAAGGGACAGGCGGCAATCCCTGAAATAAATCTCGGGCTTGCTAGAAGGTGGGCACTTACACTTTGTGGCACGGCCGCCAGCTCTCTCATGCAGTACATTTTAACCCGTAGAGAAGCTGGCAGCTGGACAGGCTGGAGAGTCTTCTGCCAGTTACATCTGAAAACGGCTGCCCCAGCTACTCTGGATCAAATAAATATGACGCACATGCCCCAGATAGGCAGCAGGCCTACAAAAGGAACTAACAGCAATACAGCACTCAGTAGCAGCCTTTGTGTTTTGCCCGTGTTGAGTTGCCCTGTTACTAAAGAAGAAGACATGGAAACCAAAGGGTCATCGTGAAGCAGAGCTGGGGGGGCCCTTGGCAGCAACTCCCCTCCTGGGCGAGGAAGAGACCTCAGTGCTTGGACCTCAGCTGGGGCCCCTCCCTGTGCGGCTCTGCCAAGAGGCATCCCGGTTTTCCTTCCCCTCTGTCCCGATCCCCTGGGGCCATTCTCATGACAGTTTGTTTCCATGTATTAAAGGAATGACATAAACAGAAATGTCGTCTCCCGAGCCCAGTCGGTCATTGGATATCCGCCATCCTCTGTCCTTCAGCACACCCCGGGCACGCATCACCAGGTCCTGTGCTGCCAGCGTGTACCTGTGCAGGAGAGGCAGGAAAAAGGCAGTCAGCTCAGCATTGGGGGCAGGTGAGATTGGGAAGAAGGAGGCATCACTACAGTTGTAGAAACACACTTTGGGCCAGGTGGTGGCTCCAGCCTGTCATCCTAGCACTTTTGGAGGCCAAGATGGGCGGACTGTTTGAGCCCAGGAGTTTGAGATCACCCTGGGCAACATAGCAAGATCCTGTCTCTCCAAAACATTTTTATAAAGTAGTTGGGTATGGTGGTGTGTACCTGTAGTCCCAGTTACTTGGGAGGTGGAAGAAAGAGGATTGCTTGAGCCCAGGAGTTGGAGGCTGCAGTGAGCTGTGATTGTGCCTGCCCCCCAGTCTAGGTGACAGACTGAGACCCCAAGTCAAAAAAGGAAAAAAGTTTCATATACTCTTACAGTAGAAAAAAGGTCTAAGTTATTTTTTCCCAAAATGTGGGATGTCAAATGTGAGATTGTTTTGTAGAAGGTAGTGGAACAAGGCACTAACTATATTAAATGATCTCCTAAATTATTCCACTCAGTGCTGTCATATCTTAACAAAGACCTGCTTGGGCTGAGAACTTCCCATGGCAAACAGTATCTAACTAGAAAAGTACGTGGGAAAGAGAAGAACTTTTGTTTGCAATCTCTTTATTTTTAGGGCTATATTTCTTTTGTGACAAAAGATGGCCATTTTCCATTTACGGTAGGGATAAATCACCTTTTAAAATAAAATTTGTTTTTAGAAAGTGAATTGACTTGGCTGGGTGTGGGTTGCTCACGCCTGTCATCCCAGCACTTTGGGAGGCAGAGGCTCTCAAATCCAGGGGTTCGAGACCAGCCTGGGCAACTTGGCGAAACCTCGTTTCTACAATAAATTAAAAAAAATTAACCAGGCATGGAGGCAAATGCCTATGGTTCCAGCTACTTGGAAGGCTGAGGCAGAAGGATCACCCGAACCCAGCAGGTCGAGGCTGTGGTGGCCATGAGCGTGCCACTGCACTCCATCCTGGGTGACAGAGGGAGACTCCGACTCAAAAAAAAAAAAAAAAAAAAAAGAATATAGCAAGAATGCAAAGGGCTTTCTTGAGCCTTGGGATGGATGAGCTGCTTGGTCATCCTTAGCAATGCTACTCCTTCCTCTTGACCAAAGTAAGTAGAGCCAGGAATTTGAAAATAAGATTGCTCATTGAGACTTAAACTGTATCTTCAAAATATTTATTTATGTATTTGTCAGATGGGGTCTTGCACTGTCACCTAGGCTGAACTGCACTGGCGTGATCACAGCACACTGCAGCCTCAAACTCCTGGACTCAAGTGATCTTTCTGCCTCAGCCTCCTGAATCACTGGGATTTACAGGTGTGTGCCACCACGCCCAGCTAGTTTAAAAGAATAAAAAATTATTTGTAGAGACAGGGTCTCGCTATGTTGCTCAGGTTGGTTTCAAACTCCTGGGCTATGATCCTCCCCCCTTGGCCTCCCAAAGCGCTGGAATCACAGACATGAGCCATGTTGCCCAGCCAGGTTGAAGCTGTTTACTGAAGGAAAAAAAATGATACGATAAGCTGATGGAAATATTAATATCTGGAGAAAGACTCACGTGGGAGGTGATTTGGGTGGGTGTGAACCTAAGTTAACCTTGAGGCATGAAAAAAGACAAAACATTGATAGGTTGCTTATCCAAATACTGATCAGGACAGAGAGAGTCTTAGTCGAAGGACTTCAAAGAAACTTGGCCCCACTGGCCGGGCCCTGTTTGGTGTGGGATGGGTTATTATTCTCTTAGCCCTGATCACACATATGATTCACCTTGTTCTGATTTCACGGCCACCAAATAACCCTCTGATTGCAATCTGCCTCCCTGTGGAGGCCTGCCTACAGAGAAAGAATGAGCCAGTCATCTGTGCTTTCAGAATATCCATCAGTGACATTCTGCCACCTAGCATTTTGGTTTACAGATCAATCTTGTGAACTTGGTTAAGGTGAGCCCTGCTCTGATCACGAATCTCTTCTTTGATTAGATCAGCTTCTGAACCTGAAAAGCTAAGAGCTAAGCAAGATAATAAATGTCACCTTAGAAGGCCTTTTGGAAGTCGCCTGTGGACCTTTTACAAGAGACCGCCCTGATACTGCTGGTGACCCCTCCTTGGGATGTCCTAGTCTTGCCTTCAGAGTTGTGAGTGAGAATTGCAGAAGCCTCCCTTAACAATTAACAGACTCTCACGTTCAGAGAGACCTGCATGGAGCCCCGCTGTTTCAAGATTTAAGAACCAGGGCTGTAACAATTGATCTCAGGTCTGTGAAGATGCCGAGTTGTACATAGTCTTTAAGAATCAAGTTTACTCATGCAGCCCAGACAGCCGGCAGAAGTGTAGCAGCGTACGAGAAGAAAGGATATTATGGTCCACACAATATAAAATACCTTTCCTTCTAGAAGATGGGTAGTTGGTGAGTGGGAGAGACACCACCTTTTCCTCTCTGTAGAGAGAAAATTCTCGACTTTGAGGCAGAACTCTTTAAGTTATGCTTCAGGAATGATGCAACCAGGGAGGCCTCTCGGAGGGTTCCTTCTCCTGAGATCAGAAATGGACAGGAAGACCTCCACATATGGAGGGCTTCAAAGAGGTCTTTGGCTGAAAAGCCACATAAATGTCTTTACATCCGCATACTGCCACCCGTACACACTCACATGACAGGAAGACCCCTTGGATGCTGGCCCAGGTCACCCTTAGCTTTCTTTCTTTTTTTTTGAATTGGAGTCTCACTCTGTCGCCCAGGCTGACGTGCAGTGGCACGCTCATGGCCACTGCAGCCTCGACCTGCTGGGCTCAGTTTATCCTTCCACCTCAGCCTTTCAAGTAGCTGGAACTACAGGCATGTGCCATCACGCCTGGCTAATTTTTCTTGATTTATTGTAGAGATGAGGTCTTGCCAAGTTGCCCAGGTTGATCTTGAACCTGTGAGCTCAGGCAATCCTCTCACCTCGGCCTCCCAAAGTGCTGGGATTATAGATAGGCATGAGCCACCATGCCTAGCCCACCCTCAATGTTCTATTAAGGCATACATCTGAATAGAAATATGCAGGTAAAATTCTTATCAGAGTGACGCTTCTTACCCTGGTGACGGACCAGGCTCTTGAACCTTACTTAGTTTTTGGCATTCGGGAACCTGACTATGTAGATATATGGAGGTGGCACGTCTATCAGGGCTGAACACACTCAAATGCAGTCTCTGAGCAGACCAGATGTAGCGAATTAAGGTAAGCTCTGAGAACATACGGCTGAGACAAAAGACACTCAGTCCTTTTGTGGTTCATAAGTGTGGTGGTTGGGTTTTCACACTCGTGCCTCCCTCAAATCTTGTTTTGACATGATGTTAGCACATGACCCGTCAGATGTGGAGAAAACAAAAGATAGTCGTCTGTAATCCCAGCACTTTGGGAGGCCGAGGTGAGTGGATTGCCTGAGCCCGTGGATTCGAGACCCGCCCGGGTAACTTGGCGAGACCTTGTCTCTACAATAAATCAAAAATTAGCTGGGCATGGTAGCACGCGCCTGTAGTTCCGGCTATTTGGAAGGCTGAGGCAGAAGGATCACCGGGGCCCAGCAGGTCGAGGCTGTGGTGGCCGGGAGCAGCCACTGCACTCCAGTCTGGGCGACAGAGTGAGACTCCAAAAAAAAGATACTCAAAGATGTCAAAAGAACAGACACAAGAATCAAGACACAGCACTCTGTGGCCGTGTGAAGCTAGTGGCCAATAGGTCTCAGTAGGTCCTGCAGACATGGAGAAATGACTGGGGCTCAAAACCAAGTTAGACAACGTCTAACTGGCTTTACTCAAGTTGTAAAGACTGTCGTCATTAAAGGCAAGAGACCACCCTGAGATTGCTTTGCTGGCAATTTGGGGTTTTTTAAGATGGTCACAGTTAGCTTTAGTATTTTTAAAGCAAGCATTGGGTCACCTGAAAAAGATGGTTACCCAGGAAACTCATTTCCCTGAGGGCTCTAGATAATTACGTTTTCATTCTTCAACGTGGCTATAGCCTATTCCAAGATACCTTCCTCGGAGATGGTGTCTCTTCACCATTCACTTTGTCTTCTCTTAGGTGCTGAACTTCCTCAGAGAAAAGTCCACACTTGCTTTCTTTATTTCTTCCTTTGCATTTTCTTCCTTAGACCCTTACCAGTAGTCCCACCACCCACTATGCTGTCTTTTTTTTTTTTTTTTTTTTTAGAGACAGGGTCTCACTCTGTCACCCAGGCTGGAGGGCAGTGGTGTGAACATAACTCACTGGAGCCTCGAACTCCTAGACTCCAGTGATCCTCTTGCCTCAGCCTCCCGAGCAGCTGGGACTACAGGTGCACACCACTGTGCAAAGCTAATAAACTTTGCATTATTTTAAGACTATTTTATTAATGGCACATGGCTAATTAAAATAAAATCTTGCCGGGTTTGGTGGTTCAGTCTTTCATCCCAGCACTTTGGGAGGCCGAGGCGAGTGGATTGCCTGAGCCCATGGGTTTGAGACCAGCCCAGGCAACTTGGTGAGACTTCGTCTCTACAGTAAATCAAAAATTAGCTGGGTGTGGTAGTGCATGCCTGTAGTTCTGGCTACTTGGAAGGTTGAGGTGAAAGGATCTTCTGAGCCCAGCAGGTCGACGCTGGGGTGGCCATGAGTGTGCCACTGCACTCTAGCCTGGGCAACAGAGTGAGACTCTGACTCAAAAAAAAAAAGAGAGAAAAAGAAATAAAATGATTTTCTCCTCCTGAGAGTTTTGCCTTCAGTTATCAGCACAGGAGTGTCAAAAATAAGTCAGTCTCAGGCCGCAGGCTCTCACCACGCCTTAAAGGCTTTAACAGTGCTATCTGAGGGGACAGGCTCTGCCATTTGGTGGGTGAAGGGTGCAGGCAGGCTCTTCTAAGAGGGAGGGTAGGTGGCAGGAACCGGGGAATTAATGGCTTCCAAATATTTGCATGTGAAAGGCAGTCTCCATCTGTCTCAGTAACAGTGATGGGAACAGGAGAAGTCTTCTTGGCATTCCCCACAGTCCTCGAGAATTTAAGAGGTTCAAAAGCTCCCTCAGCTTTGGAATGATGGCAGGGCCTGCAGGATTGGGTGGGTGGAGGACTGAGTGGCTTGGAGGTGGCTTTTGTTGTGCAGAGAGCAGGCAAGACATCCTGGGCAGAGGCCCCCACCTTGGAGTCCCTGCTAGGAGCTGATCCATGCACGTCCCTCACACAGCTCTGGAACCAAGCTCTGAAGCAGAAGAAATTGCTCACACTGGCTTCTGTCCCCTGTCAGGGTGCAGGGACTCCACCCAGGCAGAATGCTCTGGATATTGCATCATCCCTGTGATCCCTGGGGGTCTGTGAACGGTCAGTAGGTGCTAGGCCACAGGTTCGAGAGGTGAGGACCCCTGCCAGGCCTTGACCGCCTCAATGCACCCTGGCTCTGGCCCCTGGTTTCTTGTGGGTGTTTATTTTAATTCAAATCCCAAACAACATTTCAATACAGGGGGGCATAATGGACCATTTCCTTTTCAATCCTCCTGGCAAACTCTTTAAAATACCCTGGTGTGGCCACAAACACAGCAGAAGCAGGATGGGAGGCCAGCTGGCTAGCTGTGTGCCACTAGACACAGCCCCAGCCAGGACCTTGGGCTTCCAAATTCCCATGGATCTGAACATGCTAAATGGTGCAAAAGCAACAAAAATGAAGATTTTTGTCTAAACTTCAAATGCCAGATCAAACTCAAGAAGTGTTCTTCAAACCTGTAATTGATATGCTAAGGGGTAGGAGAACTCTTCCTTTCTGCATTGAAACCATCGTTTTTGAAAACCACATGGTGCTGCTAGAAATTAGTTCAGCTAACTCTGGGAAAGGCTGCATAAAAATAACTTTTGTCAGTTGGGTTTGGTGGCTCAGCCTGTAATCCCAGCACTTTGGGAGGCTGAGTCGAGGGGATTGCCTGAGCCCGCTGGTTCGAGACCCACCCGAGCAACTTGGCAAGACTTCGTCTCTACAATAAATAAAAAATTAGCCGGGTGTGGTAGCGCGAGCCTGTAGTTCCAGCTACTTGGAAGGATGAGGCAGAAGGATCGCCGGTGCCCAGCAGGTCGAGGCTGCAGTGGCTGGGAGGGTGCCACTGCACTCCAGTCTGGGCAACAGAGTGAGACTCCAACTCAAAAAAATAAATAAATAAACTTTGTCTTCTGCCAAAATAAATTTCATATTATCAGGGTAACATAAACTAGCACTTATTTTGTGTCTTTTGAGTTGAGGTCTCACAGTTACCCAGGCTGGCGTGCAGTGGCACGATCACGGCTCACCACAGCCTCAATCTCGTGGGTGAAAGGTACGTATAGAAACCTAGAAGAAACTTAGCTTATACTTTAGTCTTTTTGCCTCAGTGTAATCATTAGAAAAGACATTCTACTGCAGGACAAACAGCAGCCTATCCCATCCCCCTTGGCAAATCTCCTTCAGATACAAAGTCAGGACAGCCCAACCAAGTCTAGTAGACTTTTGATGTCTTGTAAAGGCCAAAGTCATAGAGTTTGTGACTTGCAAATGTCTGAGTTTGTGAATTACAAACGTCTAATTAGTCTCTTACAGAAACCCGCCCCGCCCAGGGTTAACCTAATCAGCCCTCTGTGAACTATGTGACACAGATAAGCCCCACCATGGCAGCAGTCATGTGACTAACCCATCCATCTGCCTGCTGTCCATCACCTGACATCCTCAGTACCTGCCTTTGTCTGACCCTTTGTGATGACGTGGAAGCATAAGACCACCCAATCACCTTAATGATCCTCTCCCATCTAGGGGAATGGTTAAAAGGACTCAACCACAAACAACCAGGGGCTGTTGTCTTGCTAGACTCTGGTGTGGCCATGTGCTCTTTGAGCCATGGCTGTCACCATGCTTCCTGGCTTTGGACCCCTCCCTCACCTGAGGGAGGTGAATCTTCTTTCTTCCTTCTCGTTTTCTCTCTAATCCACTTTTAAATAAACTTTTCTTACTTAACCTTTTTGTGTGTTGCAATTCTTTGCATTTGCTCAGATATCTGGGTTCCCAGCATGCACCTCCGGCTTACCAGCCCTGGCGGTGCTGCGCCTCCCTGTGCCTCTCCACCCTCACCCTGTCCGTCTGTACCCTAACAGTGGGCTCAGGTGATCCTCCTGTCTCAGTCTCCTGAGTACATGTGCCACCATGCCCAGCTTATTTTTTTTTTATTTTTAAAATTTTTGTAGAGACAAGGTCTTGCTATGTTACCTAGGTTGGTCTCAAACTCCTGGGCTCCAGTGATCTTCCTGCCTTGGCCTCCCATAGTGCTGGGATTATAGCTGTGAGCCACCACATCCAGCCAAACTAGCATTTAATACTTGCTGTCAGTGTTGACTAGTGTTTTCCTACTAACCTTCCACTGATGAAGCCCCTCCCTTCCAAGGCATACAGCTATCAGCCAAAGACCTCATGGAGATGAAGAATGATGTTTGCCATGTGAACACCAAGAAGGTCCCTCTCTTTAGAGACATACACTATGGGGCTTATGGTATTCTGGTCTTTCGAGACACAGTGACCCAAAATAAGCCCCTCGAGTGTCTTATCAGGAAGATGGATGGAGGTCAGCAGGTCTGAGACACAAACAATGACGCTTCCACGGATAGTTTTGGGAGCTAGGGCAAAGCTCTGCCAAGTTGGGCCGGGCATTTGGAGCGTAGCCCTGAGCCACGTGTTCATGCTGGCCAACAGCTCCCTGGCCCCAGCTCCTCCTGGCTTTGTCCACTCTCTTTTCCCCTTTTATCATATTCACACTTTATTCCTTTCTGCCAAAATAATAAGCATCTTCTTAGAGCGTTTACATACTCTTCTCTGTCTTGAACATCCTTCCCGGGAGACCCCCACTAGACTGACCGCCAACCTTGCAGAGGGTGGAGGGAGGTTAGTCAACTGCAGACATTTTGCCTCAGAAAATCCCTTCCAGGCCTTTCTCTGACAGTCTTCTCAAAATCACACAGGACCTTTCGGTCTCAAAAGAGACTCTTACCGGAACTGCCGGGAACTGACGGACTGTGCAGCCCATCCTCAGAGACCACCAACAACCCTGCTCTAGAATGGTGGTTTGATGCATTTCCTGGGGGCAGTTCACGACCCCAAAGAGAGTCAGAGAACTGCAAGCTCTGTTACACTTCAGGGCAAACTCCCATAAAAAGAAAAGAAAGAAAGAAAGAAAGAAAAAATATTGCACTCATGTTCTGGCTCATCCACAAAGCCGCCTTTTGATTTTCTGGTCCCTTTGTTGAGACAGTTCAAGAGAGCAGAAGGACTTACAATACGCCAGGGTCGAGGAGACCACAGGGCTCATTTTTGCTCCCATCCCTGCAGGAGAGGATGGCACGAGGGTCAGAACTCGCCAAAAACATCTTCATGCTAATCACCTCCTCCTCCACAGCACATTCTGGAAGGGGAGATGTGACTTTAAATTCCTCATCAGGAAGGATGTCAGGAGGGGAAGACAATGCTGGCAACAGAAAAACAGAAGGAAAAAATCTACACACAACACAAACAAAACCTGCCTGTCTCTACCTTGCCTCCTTTCTAGACAGCACTGGGAAGTCTCAAAGTAAACCATGAAGACCTCGTGGTCCTTCTTACTTGCTGCGTTCTCCCCAGGGAGTCCATATTTCCCATTTTTATTTTATTTTTCCTTTAAGTCAGGGTTTCACTCTGTCACCCAGACTGGAGGACAGTGGCACAATCATGGCTCACCACAGCCTTGACCTCCTGGACTCAGGCGATCCTTCTACTTCAGCCTCCTAAGTAGCTAGGACTATGCCACCATGCTCAGCTAATTTTTTGATTCTTTGCAGACGAGGTCTCACTATGTTGCCCTGGCTGGTCTCAAACTCCTTGACTCAGGTGATCCTCTGACCTCAGCCTCCCAAAGTGCTGGGATTACAGGCATGAGCTGCTGTACCGTCTTTCTCATTTTAAATCAACCTCTGCTGGTCGGCCTTCTTAGGCTTGGACCCAGCAACTCTCCACTCCAGCTACCCCAGATTCATCAGGCAAACTTGGTCCTGGGCTACATTTGGAGAGAAATGAACCCTCTGGCCAAGGATGGGTCGTAGGGCCCTTCCTCATCACAGCAATTATGATGTGGGCCACTTCTGCGCATGCTTTCATTTTGCCAGAGAAGATTAGAACAGCTCTCAGTCAGAGGGGCCTGGCTCTTGGGACTGAGCTGTCTTTGTTCATGCACCTCCCAAGAAGATATGCTAAACTGGAATGTGAGTGTGGTGACCTGTCAAGCTACACACACTCACAAACATGTCACACACATGAAAGAAAACACCAGCCAGGCTTGGTGGCTCAGCCTGTAATCCCAACACTTTGGGAGGCTGAGGCGAGTGGATCGCCTGAGCCCGTAGGTTTGAGACCAACCTAGGCAACTTGGCGAGACCTAGTCTCTACAATAAATAAAAAATTAGCCGGGTGCGGTAGTCCGGTTACTTGGAAGGCAGAGGAAGAAGGATCACTGGAGCCCAAAAGGTCAATGCTGGAGTGGCTGTGTGCATGCCACTGTACTCCAGTCTGGGTGATGGAGTGAGACGGCAATCCAAAAAAAAAACACATTTCACAAAATTCCTAGATTATGAGTTTAACCATGAATATAAGAAAAAAAAATCCTAAAATCTCTTTGGGACTACAAAAGACCCCAAATAGCCAAAACAAACTTGAGCAAAAAGAACTATGCAGAAGGAATCACATTACCTGACTTCAAAATATGCTGCAAAACTGTAATAACCCAAAAAGCACGGTACTGGCATAAAAACAGACACATAATCAATGGGACAGAATAGAGAAACTAGAAATTAATCCTTGCCCAGTTACAGTCAACTCTTTTTTTTGTTGTTGTTCAGGGTTTCACTCTGCCACTGGGGTGCAATGGCACCATCACAGCTCATCATAACCTTGACCTGCTGGGCTCAGGTGATCCTTCTGCCTCAGTCTCTCAAGTAGCTGGGACTACAGTGTGTGCCACCGTGCCCAGCTAATTTTTTTATTTTTATATTTTTGTAGAGATGAGGTCTCGCTATGTTGCCCAGGCTGGTCTTGAACTCCTGGACTCAAGCAATCCTCCTGCCTCGGCCTCCCAAAGTGCTAGGATGACAGACATGAGCCACTGCACCCAACCCCGACTCATTTTTGACAAAGGCACCAAGAGCATACATTGGGGGAAGAACAGTCTCATCAATAAATAGTGCCAAGAAAACTCGATATCTTCACGCAAGAGAATAAAAATAGACCCCATCCCTCACCCTACACAAAAATAAGCTCAAAATGGATTAAAGACATACATAGGAGACCTGAAATGATGAAACTACTAGAAGAAAACAAGGGGGAAACATTTCAGGATACTGGTCTGGGCAAATGTTTCTTGACAAGAACCTCAGATACAAGTTTGAAACCATTTTCTCTGATTCCCCAATATGGCTTAATTACTAAGGTACGTACACACAGGGCTAGAGACACGAGCCTCGGCTTCTGTCTTCTACTCTCAGATTCTGCGGAACGCTTCCTGAGTGTGGACCGTGATGAACAAATTACACAGATTCCACACCGTTACCACAGTCATCCTTTCCGATGACTAATTTTGATGTCCATAATCTCTTGGGTCCATAGGCCCCTACCGACCTCTCACACCCATCTGTTGACCCTCTGCCCCCCACCCCAGCTCAGGCCACCACACTGACTGTTGGGTTCCTTTTAGTTGTTGGGTCCCTTGAATGTGCCGTGCTCTCCCACCCTGTCTCCCCGAACCCTACGCTGTCCAGCTCATGTTTACTCATCCTTAAGGTTTGCGTGTAGATGTCCCTCGCTGATGGTTAAGCTCCTCTCTTCAGTCACTCCTGTAACTTCCTCCTGCTTCTGCAACCCCCCTCTAGACTTTAAACTCCAAGAGAGCACAGTCAAGGTATGTTTTCTTCACAGATTCTTCCTCAGTGTCTATCAGACCTTGGCTTGCAAAGTAGGTCCTTAGTAATATTTCCAAAATGAATGGATCTGAATGGGAGTTATTTGGCAGAGAAGAAAACCTTGACCTCTCAGTTCTGTCTTTAACAGATCCTCCCACCTCAGCCTCCTGAGCTGGAATTACAAGGGTAATTGTGCCCGGCCTACGTTCTGTCTTCAGATCTTAAAAATCAGCTAGAATTTTTCTGATGTGCAGTCTGTCTTTTACCAATAAACTATGCTCCTCTTACAATATCTCCTTTCACTCATGCCTCTGTCTGATACAGAATTCTTTCTCAGTCTTTGGTTTTGCCATCTTCCCTGAAAGGAAAACTGGAAAATATTTTTTTCCTTCTCACCCTATTTGTTCCAAGGAGATCCCTGCGAACCTGCCTACAAAGACAATAGTTCCTGTGGACCAAGGAGCCTGCTCTGACCTGTGCACCCTACCCACAAGTTGCCACCCTTGGGGAGGTGGGGGCACAGATTTGTTGCCATGGAGACAGATGACTGGGAAAGCGAGACCAGGCCAGCTTGGAGAGATTCAAAAGTGTGGGTGCCTCTTAACTGGCAACCAGCAGCTGACTCTGCAAAGCTTTGCAGAAATAATCACAGTGAAGAAAATCAGCAGGAAGATGTTGCTAACAGGCAGAGTACATACCATCAATTAAAACTAAAAACTTCCAAAAGGAAAATACATTCAAATTCAAATGAAAGAAACTTTAATGACAGTGCCATCATTTCCTTCATTCCTGAGCAATATTAGACCAAACTATCGCTAGGGGGAGGGAGATGGCCCACCTTTATTTTCTTCCAGGAAAATTGTTGTTGCTGTTATGAAATAAGCAAGGTGTACAATAATAACAGTAAACACGTCTATCGGTGCTGGCTTCTCCACTTGCATCTCTGTGTGAGGTCAGTACCATTCACACATGAGGAATCAGAGGCACAGAACAGTTAACAAATTTTCCAAAAATCATGAGGGAAATTTCCAAAAATCATGAGGGAAATTAGAAGGGAAAGAGTCAGAGTTGAACTCCGGAAGTACAATGATAGATTACATGCTCTTAAATGCTAGATTACACTGCCTCTCAGATCTGGCATACAAACAGATGTATATAAACATTTACTGTTTAAAAATAACATGAACGGCCAGGCTCGGTGGCTCAGCCTATAATTCCAGCACTTTGGGAGGCTGAGGCAAGTAGATTGCCTGAGACCATGGGTTTGAGACCAGATCGGGCAACTTGGCGAGACCTCGTCTCTACAATAAAATAAAAAATTAGCCAGGTGTGGTAGCATGTGCCTGTACTTCCTGCTACTTGGAAGGCTAAGGTGGAAGGATCGCCAGAGCCCAGCAGGTCAACGCTGGGGTGGCCATGAGCGTGCCACTGCATTCCAGCTTGGGCGAGTGAGACTCTGACTCAGAAAACAAAAACAAACAAAAAAACATAAGCAACCATGAAACCACCATCTACCTAAAGGGATAGACATGACGAGTAAATATCTTAGAAGCCCAGTGGCCCCTCTGGGTACACATTCCCTTCTGTCCCCACCCTCTTTCCTCCCAAGGTAACCATTATCCTGAATTTTGGGTTAATTACCTTACTTTCTGTTATAGTTTTAATGTCTATATCCCTAAATACTATATTGGCATTTTTGCTTCAAGTAAATAGAATCATAATGTATGGATCCGTCTATGACTTGCTTATTAAACTCAAACCCTACCCACAAGGGTAGGTTTTTGAGATTCTTTCCTGTTAATGGCACAGCTTTGGCTCATTCTTTCTCTTTAGGGCTGTATTCTTTTTTTTTTTTTTTTTAAGACAGGGTCCCTCCCACCTCAGCTTCCTGAGTAGCTGGGACTATAAGTGTATGCCACCATGCCCTCATATTTTATTCTTTGTTTATGCATCCCACAATTGGATGTGTAAGTTATTTCCACTTTTGCAATAAAAAGAATTCTGTGGATATCATTTCTCAGGATTGATAATCCAAGAGTTTTTCCAGGGAAGTTGGTTCTCAATTTTTAGCAGCATTAGAATCACCTGGAGGGTCCATTAAAACACAGGTTGTTGGTCTCACCACAGGAGTTTCTGATTTGATTGATCTGGGGTGGTGCCTAAGAATTTGCATTTCTAGCAAGTTCTCAGGTGCTGCTGATACTATGTGGTACAAGGCTCAGAACTTCAGAACCACCACTCCAGGGTAGGCCTAGGAGTGGCGTGCCTGGGTGAGAGTTCGTGTGCATGTTCAGCTTCACCAGGTGGGCCACGCAGTCTTCAGAGCACTCTGAAGAGTCACATGCCCACCTGTAGTTGCTCTACAGCCTTGTCAACACTTGTTATGCTCAGACTTCTAAAATGTCATCAATCTGGCGAATAACTATATCTCACAGTGTTTTTTGAGATTACTCTGATTTCTGAGGTTGGGTATTTTTTTCCCGTATATTTATTGGCCATTAATTCGTTTTCTGTGTAATGACTGTTTGATTTATTTTTATTTTTATTTTGTTCTGAGCCAGACTCTCACTTAGTCATCCAGGCTGGAGTACAGTGGCACAATCACAGCGACTGCAGTCTTGACTTCCTGGGTTCAGTTGATCTTTCTGCCTCAGCCTTCCAAGAGGCTGGCACTACAGGTGCATACCGCTATACCCAGCTAATTTTTTGATTTATTGTAGAGAGAGGATTCATCAAATTGCTCAGGCTGATCTCGAATCTCTGGGCTCAGGTAATCCTGCCATCTCTGCCTCCCAAAGTGCTAAAATTACAGGTGTGAGCCACAGTGCCTAGTGACTGATTTTTGCTCACTTTTAAAAATTGGGTTGTGTTTTCCTATTGATCTATGAGAGTTCTTTATATAGTAAAACTCTTTTCAGTTACATGAGTTGCGAACATCCCTACTTCGTGGCTTGCCATTTTACTTTCTATGCTGTCTTTTTGAAAGAACCAAAGTTTGTAATTTTCATGTAGTTAAATTCGTCAATCTTTCTTTTATCTTTTACTGTTTGTGCTTTCCGTGTGTTGTTTCAGAAATCCTTCCCTACTCCAAGATCATAATGACAATCACCTATGCTATATTCTAAAAGGAGCATTTATTTTTGTCTTTTACATTTAAGTCTTACTTCACCTGGACTTCATTTTGGTTTATAGATTAATAAAAGAAAGATTGACGAATTTGACTACATGAAAATTACAAACTTTGGTTCTTTCAAAAAGACAGCATAGAAAGTAAAATGGCAAGCCATGAAGTAGGGATGTTTGCAGTTCATGTAACTGAAAAGAGTTTTACCACATAAAGAACTCTCATAGATCAACAGGAAAACACAACCCAATTTTTAAAATTGAGCAAAAATCAAATAGTCGCCAAGCACTGTGGCTCACACCTGTAATTTTAGCACTTCATTTTGGTTTATAGGATCAATTTTTATTTTCTCTGTGGACTTAAATATTTTGGCTTTGTCTTTATAGTACAGTAGGGAAAGACTGGATACGGCCCTAGAGATATGTCATAAACATTCTTGGTATTTTTTTCTTCCCTTTACATCTTGGAATCAACTTGTAAATTTCTATAAAGACTCCATCAGTATTTTGCTTACAAATGCACCAACTCAACTGATCAGTTTAGGAAAGATCAATAGCTTTACAATGTTCTTATTTTAAAACAGGCATATGTTTAGAATCGCCTCTCATAGTTTAATTGCTGCTGCATCTGAGTTATTACTACTTTTTGTTCCACATATTATTTGTCCCCCCATTTCTGATTAATCTTTTTTTTTTTTTTTTTTGAGTTGGAGTCTCACTCTGTTGCCCAGACTGGAGTGCAGTGGATGCTCCTGGCCACCGCAGCCTCGACCTGCTGGGCTCCGGCGATCCTTCTGCCTCAGCCTTCCGAGTAGCCGGAATTACAGGCGTGCGCTACCACGCCCGGCTGATTTTTTGATTTATTGTAGAGATGAGGTCTCGCTGCCCAGGCGGGTCTCGAACCCGCGGGCTCAGGCAATCCACTCGCCTCCCAAAGGCGCGGGATTACAGGCTGAGCCATTCTGATTAATCTTTAAGAAAATTTACCTTAGCCGGGTTCGGTGGCTTAGCCTGTAATCCCTACACTTTGGGATGCCGAGGCGAGAGGACTGCCTGAGCCCAGGGGTTCCAGACCAGCCCAGGCAACTTGGCAAGACCTCCTCTCCACAATAAGTCAAAAATTAGCTGGCGTGGTAGCGCCCGCCTGTAGTTTCAGCTACTTGGAAGGCTGAGGCGGAAGGATCGCTGGAGTCCAGCGGATCGATGCTGGAGTGGTCGTGAGGGTGCCACTGCACTCCAGCCTGGGAGATGGAGTGAGACTCCGACTTAAAAAAAAAAAGAAGAAAGAAAATTTACCTATTTAAAAAAAAATTTTGACTTGTTTTGCATTGTGGTAAACCATACAGAAAATACAATTTACCATTTTAAACATCTGTTTATTTATTTTTGAGTTGGGGGGTGTCTCACTCTGTCACCCAGGCTGTAGTACAGTGGCCTCAACCTCCTGGGCTCTGGTGATCCTCCCACCTCAGCCTCCCAGGTAGCTAGGACTATAGGTGTGTACCACCATGCTCAGCTTTTCTTTTTAATTTTTGTGGAGACAAGGGTTTGCTATATTGCCCAGACTGGTCTTGAACTCCTGGGCTCAAGTGATCCTTCTGCCTTGGCCTCCCAAAGTGCTGTGATTACAGGTGAGAGCCACCATGCCTGTTTTTTGAACTAATAGCTACCCTAATGAGAGAGAAGTGATATCTGTGGGTTTTGATTTATATTTACCTAATATGTTAGGTAAATTTTGTTTTAAAGAACAAAATTTTGGCTCTGTCATTTATTTTTATTAAATATTGCTTTCCATCTTTCGCTTTCCTTCCATTTTTTCTGTTCCTGGGCTTATTCTGCTGTTTTCACTTCTTAAGTTAGATGCTGTTGTTGATATAACAACTAAAGGCTTATAATTTTCAACTAAGACAGTTGTTTGCCCATGGCCTGCACATGGGAAAAGAATACACAGTCTACAGGTAGACAGTTGCACCTCTTGAAAGCCTCTTCTGAGCCCTGAAGTTATAAGAAATCTTTTGAACGTGTTTATGTGGAGAATACAGACAGCACTAGCCAAGTAACAGAAGTCAGCCCTCTAGGTCTCACTCCGAGAAACATCTTCCTCTGTGGTTAAGGTATCTTTCTTTTCTTCTTTGTATGTTGTCAGACGTCAGGAGCTTATGGTCAGAGGTTCCTTGTGCTACAGGGGAAGCTTTGGATAACATTAGTTTATAACATGGAGAGACAATAGTCACTACTGGCAGGTCAGAGGTGAGTAGAGTCTTCATCTATGCTTAGCTCATTAAATTATAATTACAGCCGGGCTCGGTGGCTCAGCCTGTAATCCCGCGCCTTTGGGAGGCTGAGGTGAGTGGATTGCCTGAGCCCGCGGGTTCGAGACCCGCCTGGGCAGTGAGACCTCATCTCTACGATAAATCAAAAAATCAGCTGGGCTTGGTAGCTCATGCCTGTAATTCCAGCTACTTGGAAGGCTGAGGCGGAAGGATCACCGGAGCCCAGCAGGTCGAGGCTGCGGTGGCCAGGAGCGGCCACTGCACTCCAGTCTGGGCGACAGAGTGAGACTCCAACTCAAAAAATAAAATAAAATAAAATAAATTATAATTACAAAAGCTTAAAATTCAACCTTTAAAGTTTTGATATATTATTATTATCACTATTATTATTATTATTACTTTTGAGTCGGAGTCTCACTCTGTTGCCCAGTCTGGAGTGCAGTGGCACACTCCCGGCCACCGCAGCCTCGACCTGCTGGGCTCCGGCGATCCTTCTGCCTCAGCCTTCCAAGTAGCTGGAACTACAGGTGCACACTACCACGCCCAGCTAATTTTTTGATTTATTGTAGAGGTGAGGTCTCGCCAAGTTGCCCAGGCGGGTCTTGAACCTGCAGACTCAGGCAATCCACTCACCTTAGTCTCCCAAAGCGCGGGATTATAGGCTGAGCCACCAAGTCTGGCTCATTATTATTATTATTTAGGCCTAGGTACTTTCTAAGCTTCCTTATGATTTTTTTCCTTGACTTGTAAGTTGCTTTTGAGTTTGTTTTTTATTCCACATGGGTTTCTCCCCCACTACTAGTTTAGATGTTATCATTTCTATTATTTCAATAGTTTCCTTAGCTATTTAAACTTGAACTACTGTAATACTGTAAGAAAGAGGTTGGCAGTAGTGGAAAACTGCCAAGGGAGGGCAGGGAAGGCATTGGCAGTAGTGTGAAACTGCCGGAGGGGGGGCACACCTCATCAACAAGGGTATCTGCATAATTAACATTTGTATACCTAACCCTGAATTGTATCCCACATATTTAAAAAAAATTTTTTTTAAATGTATGTGACTTAAAGTCTAAAGTTGAATACATTTAACCTCTTTGCAAAGAAAGTACCCTAGCACACTTAGGCTGAATACTATCCCTCCCTTGCCAACTTACATGCTATTGTGTTTAGTATTTTAATTCTATCATTTTGACCAAACACATTAGACATTCTTTCCACTGTATACTTAAATATAGCCACATATTTACTGATACCTTAGCTTAATAATACATCTTTATGGCCGGGCTTGGTGGTTCAGCCTGTAATCCCAGCACTTTGGGAGGCCAATGCTTGAGCTTGCAGTTTTGAGACCAGCCTAGCAATTTGGTGAGACCTCATCTCTACAGTATATCAAAAAATTAGCCGGATGTGGTAGCGCACGCCTGCGGTTCCGGCTACTGGGAAGGCTGAGGCGCAAGGATTGCCGGAGCCCAGAAGGTCAATGCTGGGGTGGCCGTGAGCATGCCACTGCACTCCAGCCTAGGCAACAGAATGAGAATTCAACTTAAAAAAAAAAAAAATCTTTATTCTCAGACCTTTCCTTTGGGATCATTTCATTTTCTTATCTGAGTCTATCCTTTAGACATTTCTTCAGAGGAGATTGCTTGGCAGTAACATTTCTCAGCTTTTGTTTTATCTAAAAATATCTTTACTTTATCCTCTTGATTGATGGTTTTACTACATATAAGACTTCTAGATGGACAGTTATTTTTTTCTTAGGCAACTGAAGATATGATTCCATTGTCTTTTGATTCCTGTTATTGCTTTTCAAAAGTTAGCTATCAGTCTAAATACTATTCCTATGAATCTGTTTTGTCTTTTCTTTCTGATTGCTTTGAGTATCTTTTTTGGGGGTGGGGGGTTTAAAGTTCTTCAGTTTCACTATAAAATATCTACTTATAATTTTCATTCATTCATTCATTCATAGAGACAGAGTATCACTCTGTCACCCAGGCCGGAGTGCAGTGGTGTAATCAAGTCCTGGCCTTAAGCGATCCTCCTGCCTCACTCTCCCGAGTAGCTGGGATTATAGACACGAACCACCACGCAACTTACAATTTTCTTTTTCTTTATTTTGCCTGAGATTTGCTGGGCTTTCTGCATCTTAGGTTTAATATTGGTCAAAATTTTAGAGACTTATTTTTTTCCCTTTTGGAGTTCAGTTTAGAGTGTCTTACATTATCCTTCTAGTTCCTTAGCCTCATTTCACACTTTCTTTGTCTCTCTAAGCCATATTTTAGATTATTTATTCAGATCAATTTTCTAGTTTACCGATGTTCTCTTCAACTATCTCTGAATGCTTAATCCATTAAATTTTTATTCCTATTTTAATATTTTTCATCTCTAGAAGTTCCATGTCTTATTTAAAAATTTGCTTCGTCGGGGCAACCCCTTTGGGTCCCCTCCCACTGCGGGAGCTTCTCTATCCTCTCAATAAATCCAGCTTTCTCACTTAAAAAAAAAAACTTGCATGGTCATTTTTAGTTTATTTTCCTTCCTCATATTCTCAGTGCTTTAAACTATTTCTGAAGTATGTTAAGATATTTATATTTTTGACTGATAAATCAAAAAATGAAGTCCACCTCCGATATCTGTTGCTTCTGCTGGCTTTTACTCATGGCGATGTTTCTTTGTGTTCTACTTAAAGCTGCCTCTCTCCAGAGGTGATTTCTGTTTATTTAGGAGTTTTCTAGGGTTAGAATATTGACACTGATACTATACTATAAATAACTATCGAATCTTTCTCTCCTTTCCCAATATGTATAAAAATGACCCATTCTCCAATGGATAAATTTCAAAGCTGGGAAGAATTTGCTGTCACTGACATTGGCAGGATCGAAAACCAGATTATTTCTACTTTGAAGGCTATAAAGTACGAATGTGAGAAAGATGCTGCTGAAATGCCTAACAGAGCAAGTTCTTTACCACTTGTCTTGCATCTAGGTTAAATTGAAGCAAGACTTTCATTTAGCTGAGAAAGCACCTCTAATAAGAAAGGTAGTACCTTCCGCATTTGGTTATGGAACCATCCACATTGGCCTCTACTATAAATCTCGAACGGTGAAAACGGCATGAGGATGCTTACTACTTCATTCATACCACGCTAGACTGCAGGAGGCACAACCCCTCAAAATCACCGAAATACACAAACCTGTGTGGGTCATCGGGATCACAGTTAGGAAGGAACTGAGTGATGGCTTCCGCCACTTCTTCATTCGACAAAACATCCCAGAGTCCATCAGTGGCCAAGATCAGCACATCATCTGCTCCGTGCTCGTATTTGGAGAGATCGTAGATTCTCACCTGCAAAGGACAGGAATGCTACCGCTTAAGAACATGGGAGCACAAGGTTCCCCCAACACACTGATTTCTTCTGGTTCCCTTCCCTTTTCCAGCACAGCCTTGTGTTTTTGGGGATGCATCATAAGGTACACAATTGCGCATGTGCCTGAGAGGTGGGCTTAATAACTGACAAGGAAATCAGCAGGAAATATAATGCCTGCAGGGTAGAGTTGGGACCATGACCTACAAGCAGATATCATGCCAGCCAGAAGATCCTTAAGGGCCTTGTTTGCCAGCCTTCTTTTGCATATTCACTCAGCAAACATTTATCAAGAGCCCACCCTGTCCCAGGGCTATAAATACAGAGATGAGTAACAGAATTTTCTGTCTGTGGGGAAGAGAAAACCGACTCAGGGTCCTGGCAGCTGCTCTGTATGTATTTGAGCAGGAATGAGGAGACACACTCCATGGTCCGCACTCCCTCAAAACCCTTCCTGCCCCATCTGCCCTGAGGCCTGAGGGGCCGGCTCCTTTCATGTGGGCGTATGCCCAAGGCTACCCTCAGGTTTCAGGAACCCCAGGTGGGGTGAGTTACAAAAAACCCTTGCTTAGTCTCTCCAATGTGTGTTTTTGTCTTGACAGAGGTTAAAGCCTTTCCTCATCTCTAGTACCTTGGACAACCTGGATATTTCAACATTGACCTGAGCGCTCGCTGTAAAAAGGATGCAGCCGCCTTCGCAAAACTAAGAAAAATCAAGCCTCACTTAGGTTAGGCGAAGTGAGTTCTTACTTGGGCGGGGGCTGTAGGGAGGGGTGGAAAAGAGTTTGAGATTTCTTTTCTTTCTTTCTTTTTTTAAGTTAGAGTCTCACTCCGTTGCCCAGACTGGAGTGCAGCCACACAATTGTGGCCACCGCAGCCTCAACCTCCTGGGCTCAGGTGCTCTTCCCGCCTCAGTCTTCTAAGTAACTGGAACCACAGGCGCATGCTACCACATCTGGCTGGTTTTTGATTTATTGCAGAGACGAAGTCTCGCCATGTTGCCCAGGCTGGTCTTGAACCCGTGGGCTCAGGCAATCCTCTCACCTCGCCCTCCCAAAGTGGTGGGATTCCAGGTGTGAGCCACCACACCTGACTGAGTTTGGGGTTTCATTGTGATTCCTTCCTCATATGGCAGGACCTGTCCCTGCCCAAATGGCTTCATGAACTGAGGACAAAAGCGGGGCTGTGGCAGGATGCGGCAAATGCTCAAATATATTTCTTGTATGATTGAGTGAATAGACGCAGAAAAACATGTAGCTGATTCGGGATCAGCAGTTGGCCTCACCTGGGCTGCCACTAGCCCAGCGGCAAGAAGAAGGGGTTAATAGCAGTTAAAGGTATTTCCTTTTGAAAGGCAAGTTGCAACTTTAAAGACCTGCCAGGCACTGGGCAGGTTTTGTTTAAGAAAGGCCAAGTGGCCCAGAGACTGGCTATTTCATGGAAATGGAAAAGAGCCTTAACTAAAACCCTCCTTCTGAAGTTGATGGTTTACAAGCCTGCAGTTCCTGGAAACCATTTGTTCTTTAAAAAATCTGATTTTGCTGAGTACAACCTTGTAAGATTCCAAAGGAAGTATGTAATCACTCAACACGACCCCCATCCCTTACCTAAACAAGAGTATAAGACCCCATGTCTCCTGCTCCGGGGCGCTCGGTTTGGACGCATTAGTTCCACTGAGCCCGCTGTGCTAGCCAGCGTAATAAAATGCCACTTCCTATAATAGTCTTGGTGTCACGATCTCTCTATTTTTCCTGCTACAGGGCAATTTAATCAGTCCCCTCCTCACTCCTCTATCCTATCTGCTCCCACCTAAGTCCTAACCAGGCTTGACTCTGCTCAGCTTCCGAGATCAGATGGGATCAGGCGAGTCCAGAGTGGTGTGGCTGCAGACACCTTCCTCCTATTTTCTAAGAGCAAATCTGAGTGAGAACTACGGGGGTGGGGTGGGGAAGTGAACACAGCACGTTGCTCACAAGTCACGTGTCCCCTTGAACAGTCAGATGGGGAGATTAGGATATCAATGCTGACACGACACTACCAAGAAATACCTACATTAATCTTTCCTTTCCCAGAATCTCTCAAAGGAAATCATACTCCAATGGATAGATATCAATGCTGGAGGGAATTTGTCATCATTGCCATCACTCTTATGAACAGGACCAGGGGAAATTGTATTATTCCTACTTGGAGGACATGAATCTTAAGTAACAGGGTGGGGAGGGGATGTGGTTATCAGTTTAGCCAAATAGGAGGCTCCATTTGCCTTCCAGCTCCTTTGAAAAGAGGGGTTCCCAGGCCTCCAGAAAACACCCATTTCACTTCAGAATCTGCCCTGCGAGGAAGGTGTCATGAACTCTTCAAAATGCTATCTGCTGGACGGGCTTGGTGACTGAGCCTGGAATCCCAGCACTTTGGGAGGCCGAAGCGAGTGGATTGCCTGAGCCCACAGGTTCAAGACTCACCTAGGAAACTTGGCAAGAGCTTGTCTCTACAATAAATAGGTCCAGGCTGCGGTGGCCAGGAGCGTGCCACTGCACGCCAGTCTGGGTGACAGAGTGAGATTCTAATTAAAAAGAAAAATGCTTTCTGCTGCCCCAACAGGCGTGACAGGTTGTGTTGTTCAAGCTGAAGTTGTCCTGTCCACACTCAAATGGAAATCTGGCCAAGAGAGGGGTGCAGGTTGACACATACAAACACGTAATAAAATGCCACTCTCAAACTCTATCAATAACCAATTCCTTCCCCGATTCCGCTGTGCCCATGTCCACACTCAGCTTCCTGATGCCGGTTCTGTCGGCCAACATGGACTTCCCTCTCAAGACCATTCTCCATGTCATTTTTATGAAAATAATAAAAGGCTGATCCCAACCATCTTCCCCGAGACACTCCCCAGTTAACACACTTGTAGATTTTGATGGCTGCCCCTTTTTTCCTGCCTGTTGGCCAGTTTCCAACTTTTCACATACAACTCGTGTCTTACATTTTCCTGGGCTGCAGAGCATTTTGTGAGAGGCTTCCAGAAACATTGGACTGCTGTGAGGGTCCTCCCACCACGTTCATCTTCCCCAGCAGCAAAGGTTTCCAGGGTTTCCAGTGTTCCTGGAGTCCTAACCTGTCCTCTCGGAAGCCATGTTGGCCCTTCTCTCTCTCTCTCTCTCTCTCTCTCTCTCTCTCTCTCTTTTCTCTCTCTTCTCTCTCTCTCTCTCTCTCTCTCTCTCTCTATTTTGTTTTTGGGTTGGAGTCTCGCTCTGTTGCTCAGGCTGGAGTGCAGTAGCATGATCACGGTTCACCACAGCCTTGGCATTCTGGGCTCAGGTGATCCTTCTGCCTCAACCTCCTGAGTCTCTGGGCCTACAGGTGTGTGCCACTACTCCCAGTTAATTTTTTGATTTTTGTGAACCACTACACCGGCCCCATCACACATTTATTGAGTGCTTGCTACATTGCCAACTATTTTCCCAGGCACTGGGGGTACAGTGAATAAAAGTGATCGTCCCTCATAAGTCCTAAACTCGCAGATGACATAGACACACACATAAACTGCAATGACGAAGATGATAGGTGCTCTGAAGAAAAATCCAGCAGGATAAAGAAGAATGATGGAGTCGGTGCTTTTAGAAGGTGTGGTCACAGTGGCCGCTCTGAGAAGGGCCCGCCTGAGCAAGGAAGGTGATTTCCCACGGGTCCCTTCTCGCATCTCCTTTCCTTTGAGAACCCCTTACTCAGGGTTACACTGGTGGCAAAGGAGGGGGTTAGGGGGACGGATGCCACCCTCTGCCACCAAAGCAATCCTAAAGAGGACCAAGGAGCAGCTACCTTCCTTCTCCCTGGTTTTCTGCGGGCGCAATCTTCTCATGCCCACTAGCACGTAACACGTACAGCATTAACCCACCTGCACATGTCAGGGCTTGCCTGTTTCACTCTTCCTCAAGAGTAGTTATTCTCAAACTTTTTTTTTTTTTTTTTTGAGTTGGAGTCTCACTCCGTCGCCCAGACTGGAGTGGAGTGGCCGCTCCCGGCCACCGCAGCCTCGACCTGCTGGGTTCCGGCGATCCTTCCGCCCCAGCCTTCTGAGCAGCCGGAATTACAGGCGCGCAGCTACCACGCCCGGCTGATTTTTAAAAAATTTATTGTAGAGGTGAGGTCTCGCTGCCCAGGCGGGTCTCGAACCCGCGGGCGCAGGCAATCTACTCACCTCAGCCTCCCAAAGGCGCGGGATTACAGGCTGAGCCACCGAGCCCGGCTCAAACATTTTTTTTTATTTTGAACTGGAGTCTTACTCCAACACCCAGGCTGGAGTGCAGTGGCACACTTACAGCCATTGAAACCTTGACCTGCTGGGCTCAGGTGATCCTTCCACATCAGCCTTCCAAGTAGCTGGAACTACAGATGCACACCACCACGCCTGGCTAGTTATTTTCAAACAAGTGTTTAAAAATCACTTGATCTATCACAGAGACAAAGAACAGAGTACCACATGTTCTCACTCATAAGTGGACCCTGAATATTTACTGTAATACTGTAAGAAAGGGGGCCAGGCTCAGTGGCTCAGCCTGTAATCCCAGCACTTTGGGAGGCCGAGGCGAGTGGATTGCCTGAGCCCATGGGTTCGAGACCCACCCAGGCAACTTGATGAGAGCTCGTCTCTACAATAAATTAAAAAAAAAAAAAATTTGCTGGGCTCAGTGGCTCAGCCTGTAATCCCGTGCCTTTGGGAGGTTGAGGTGAGTGGATTGCCTGAGCCCGGGGTTCGAGACCCACCTGGGAAGCGATACCTCATCTCTACAATAAATCAAAAATTCAGCCGGGCGTGGTAGTGCATGCCTGTAATTCCGGCTGCTCGGAAGGCTGAGGTGGAAGGATCGACAGAGCCCAGCAGGTCGAGGCTGTGGTGGCGGGGAGCGGCCACTGTGCTCCAGTCTGGGCGACAGAGTGAGACTCCAACTCAAAAAAAAAAAAAATTAGCCAGGCGTGGTAGTGTGCAGCAGTAGTTCTGGCTACAAGGAAAGCTGAGGTGGAAGGATCACTGGAGCCCAGCAGGTCGAGGCTGGGGTGGCTGGGAGTGTGCCACTGCACTCCAGTCTGGGCGACAAAGTGAGACTCCAACTCCAAAAAAAAAAATACTGTGAGAAAGGGATTGGCAGTAGTGGGATATTGCTAGGGATGGGGGTAGGCGGAACACAATATCAATGAGGTACCTGATCTCAAATCAGGAAAAGTGGGGACCAAGGGAGGCCCAAATTTTACCTGTACGATGTCCACTTGTACACCTAGTTCTGAATTGTACCCACATCTTTAAAATAAAATAAAATTTAAAAAAATCACCGGGAGTGATATTCAACCCAATTAAGTGAGATTCAAGGGTCCCAGTTTGAATGTGCACATCTGAGCCGGGCATCAGCATAATTAAGCAAGGGCCCCAGGCCATACCAGTGGTGGGGGAATCTCCCCTTGGAAAACACTGTAATGGGTGATACACTCCTGCAGGGGTGTGGTCTGTCTTGTCCTGTTTGTTCCTGTGCCCATAACAGTACACAGAGCCTAGCACTTGGTAACTCTTCGATTAATAACCAAAGAAAGCATCTCCCTTGCTGGACAATCACCCATGTCTGGCTTCCATTGAACCCCCCAAGAAGTGGTCATCTTATCAATCCCCCCATTCTCCCAAAATCCAACTTCTGAAGGCCAGAGATCCCAATTTGCATGTCTTCTGTGGGCCTGGCAGTATCTTTTATTGTGCCACCATAGTAGATTATCAGGGCACACTTTTTTTTTTGAGTTGGAGTCTCACTCTGTCGCCCACACTGGAGTGCAGTGGCATGCACCCGGCCACCGCAGCCTCGACCTGCTGGGCTCCGGCGATCCTTCTGCCTCAGCCTTCCACGTAGCTGGAACTACAGGCGCGCGCTACCACGCCCAGCTAATTTTTGATTTATTGTAGAGACAAGGTCTCTCCAAGTTGCCCATACTTGCTGAGACAAACAACAGATAGGGGAAGAAGGAAAGAAGAAAATAATCAAACCTAAGAGACTTTAAGAAGACCTCTAATTTCATGGGGACTCAACAGAGTTAGCTTGTTAACTCCAACACTTTCAGATTGTTGAGGTTGGTTATTCAGTGCAAGTTAGACATGGATAGACGAGTTTCTTGTAGGCAGTTCAAATTAAAATAGGGTGAGCATTCAGACATCTTTCTTATGGGTATACAACCTTTGCCTGACCCACCAGGGCACACCAGACCTGACCACCTTGTGGACTGGAATGCAGATTTACCGGTGATTTTTTTTTTCTGTGTAAATCACAGAAACAGGGAATTACCCCAAACACAGACATGATGTTCCAAGAAAAGTCCAAAACTAGTTAGGCAATAGCTCTAATTATTTAGAAGTTTCCTGTGACCTGAGAAGGTGGGGAGATGGTCATCAAAACTTGTGACCAGACTTCTGAAGACCTCTGTTCTCAGCTCATGGTTTGCTTAATCATCGTTGTAAAAGTACATACAGTTTCTTGTCAAAGGTAAACATGTGACCTTTCTTAAAGGACCCGTGGTCACTCTTACACACACTTCTTTCTCTCTAATAAGTTCTGCCTTCAACTATATTTGGGACTTGCTCTGAAATGCTTTTCTGTGGCGAGGTCAAAGAACGCAAAAAGCAATATGAAGGAAGCCCCATCAAAATCCAGAATTATCTTTTGAAGGGCGGGTCCCTTGAATACAGGTTTTACCCTCTAGGTAAGTGTTCTAGGAACCCACTGGTGTACAGCTACTGTTGTTGTGGGAGGCTGTGTTCGGCTTCTGTTGTTTATTTATTTATTTTGGAGATTCTTGCAATTTCATGATGGGTGATTGACAAGTGCACCTGCCCACACCACACTGAATGTTTAGCGGTTTTTGACCAAAAACAGCATGACCCCCGTGCCCCACACTCCCTATCCACCTGATCTCACCCTGAGTGACTTTTTTGTTGTTGTTGTATCACCAGATGAAAAGAGTCCTCAAAGGGAAGCATTTTGCCAGTATGAAAGAGGTGAGGACTGGGCTCGGTGGCTCAGCCTGTAATCCCAGCACTTTGGAAAGCCGAGGTGAGTGGATTGCCTGAGCCCACGGGTTCGAGACCCACCTGGGCAACTTGGCGAGACCTTGTCTCTACAATAAATCAAAAACTAGCCGGGCATGGTAATGCATGCCTGTAATTTCGGCTACTTGGAAGGCTGAGGCAGAAGGATGGCCGGAGCCCAGCAGGTCGAGGCTGCGGTGGCCGGGAGTGTGCCACTGCACTCCAGTCTGGGCGACAGAGTGAGACTCTAACTCAGAAAAAAAAAAAAAAAGAGGTGAAACAAAAAACGGCAGAAGCACTAAAACTGTTGAGTTCAAAACTGTTCTGAGCAGTGGAAAAAGCACCTCAATAGGCATATTGCATCCAACAGAGAGAACTTTGAAGGTGACTGAAGTTTAAGCATGTAAGAATAAATGTACAATTTTTTATACGTAAATGTTGTTTCTTTGTTTTGCTTTTTGAATTGGAGTCTCACTCTTGTCGCCCAGACTGGACTGCAGCAGCACGCTCATGGCCACCGCAGCCTCCACTGCTGAACTTAAGCGATCCTTCCACCTCAGCCTTCCAAGTAGCTGGAATTACAGATACACGCCACCACATCCGGCTAGTTTTTGTGATTTATTGTAGAGATGAGGTCTTGCCAAGTTGCCTAGGTTGTTCTTGAACCCATGGGCTCAGGCAATCCTCTCTCCTTGGCCTCCCAAAGTGCGGGGATTACAGGCTGAGCCACTGCACCCAGCCAAATCCTGTCTTTTTTTGGCCCTCCCCCCATGCACTGAACCCCACCCGGCATCACAGTCACCAAACTGTGATGTTCTGAGATGCCACAGAGCAGCAGACTCTCCTGCTCTTCCCTGTTCCCCATGGAGCTGCCACCAGGCAGGAAAGCCCTCAGTGCTGGGAGCAGGAATGTCTGGGGGCAAGCCAGGACCTTGCCCAGTGTGACGCCCTCAGTGTTGGCACCATTGGAGACGGCCTGAGTGTCCTCACCAGGCACTCTCTCTCAAGGGGCCTTACAAGCAGCCTTTCAGCATGGCACCTCCCCCGAGTGCTGGGCCACAGGCTGCCTCCGCCTTGTAGGTCTAACACATTCTCGCGTCTCTGCCCTTTAACTGTGACATTTTGGTGGCACGATCAGAGGGCTCAGACCACTCTCAGCTGACACTGGCATCTCGAAGTTCCTTTAAAAAAGAATCCACCCACTCTTCCATCTGCCAACCTTCTTCTGTTTTTCTATGACACCCTTTTAGCTTCCACATCTCCATCAGTTCAGCAAATTCTCCAAAATGTTTTTCCCTTTTAAGTGTTCAAGGCACGACAATGTGCTCCTGCAGCTCTAGCCTGGCTCTAAGGAAGAGAAAGGGGACTGCCCTTGCCATCAGGAGGTCTCACTTCAGGTCCCTGTGTCTGACCAGCTTTGTGGCTTGAGACAGGGTCTTTACTCTCTTTAACTCCCGATTTCTCATCTCAGAAATTATTTTTAAGTTTTTAATTGATTTAATTTTTTTAGAGACAGGGTCTCACTCTGTTGCCCAGGTTGAGTGCAGTGAGGCGATCATAGCTCACCTCCTGGGATCAAGCGATCCTCCTGCCTCAGTTTCCTCAGTTGCTGGGACTACAGGTACGCGCCACCATGCCTGGCTAATTTTTTAAAATTTTTGTAGAGACAAAGTCTCACTATGTTGTTCGGGCTGGTCTTGAACTCTTGGCCTAAAGCAATTCTTCTGCCTTGGCCTCCCTTTTTTTTTTTTGAGTTGGAGTCTCACTTTTTGTTGCCCAGGCTGGAGTGCAGTGGCACGCTCACAGCCATCGCAGCCTGCTGGTCTTAGGTGATCCTTCCATCTCAGCCTTCCAAGTAGCTGGAACTACAGACGTACGCCACCACACCCAGCTATGAAATCATTTTTTTAATTAAATAAAGAAGAAATATTATAACAACGGCTCTATTTCTCTCACAAAGCTGTCATGAAGTTCAAATAAGAAAAGACCAATAGGAGCAGCAGATTCTAGCATACGACATATCGTTCTTTTATGGCACTGAGCCCAGGCCAGTGGCACCTGCACGCTGCCAGTTGGTAGAAAGAAAGGAATAGAAGACTGGGCTGAGGGGGCCAGCGTCCAATTCCCAAAGTCTCAACTACATTAACACTGACTGGAACTCACAACGCTATTACAAGGCAGAAAATGCCAAAGGTGTTTCCCAAGGTCAAGGCTGCCAAGAGATGGTGAAAGATGAGAAGGGTAGGAGGTCCCATCCCCACAAAAGCACACGGCAAACACAGAGCCCAACCTACAGACCTTGGAATTTGCCCCCTGCAGCAGAAGGGAATAAAGCTCCAGCAGGTGTCCTGCGGTCCTGTGACCCACATCAACTGTGTCAAGACTGGCATGTCAGCTGGCCACCGAGACCACACTCACATTCTCTGCAGCGATTCCAGCTGCATGACTGGATGCCACGAAACCAGCACAGAATGGAAGACTTTGGTTTGAGACCCACCTCCACCCAGGAGGTCAACGCACTTTGTTTACAGTTTCTTTGTTTCTGATTGTTTGTCTGAGCCATGTGAGGAACCGCCTTGGACTTGCAGCCCAGACTAGTCTTCAGATGATGCCGGTCCACCCCACACCTGACGCTGACCTTGTGAGAGGGCCCAAGGGAGAACGACCCACCTGAGCCCAGTTCACCCACAGAACTATGAAAGGCAAAATAACCTGTTCTGTGGAGCCGCTAAGCTTTGGAGGGGTCTGTTTTGCAGATGACAAAGGTACAGAGGCATTGAGTTAGGCCAGACGCTTGCAGAACTGTAAGGTGGAACACGGGACATTGTCCCTCTGCGGTTATTTCTTTGGTCTCCGTGTGTCCATATGTGGCACTTGTTCCCTCGGCTACTGTCCTCCCACAGGAAAACACTAGGAAGATCCTCCCTCTGTGGGATGGGAGATGACAGCCCACAGCTGTCCAGAGGGCAAGTTTAAGGTGGGATTAGAGGAGAGGTGTAAGAAGTCCATTTTGATCTTCAATTCAAACCATTTTAGCCTAACAAATCTAACATCATATTGGTTACAAAGTTATTTTGACCCCAGACTACTTTTTTTTTTTTGAGTTGGAGTCTCACTCTGTTGCCCAGGCTGGAGTGCAATGGCACGCTCACGGCCACCGCAGCCTCAACCTGCTGGGTGATCCTTCCACCTCAGCCTTCCAAGTAGCTGGAACTACAGGCTTGCACCACCATGCCTGGCCACTTTTGACTTTTTTTGATTTATTGTAGAGATGAGGTCTTGCCAAGTTGCCTAGGCTGGTCTTGAACCCCTGGGCTCAGGCAATCCTCTCGCCTCTGCCTCCCAAAGTGCTGACATTACAGGCGTGAGCCACCATGCCCGGCTTCCTGTATCAATTTTTAAGTTGGAGTCTCACTTTGTTGCACAAGCTGTAGTGTAGTGCATGCTCACAGCTCATCGTAGCCTTAACTTCCTGGACTCTGGCAATCCTTCCGCTTCAGACTCCTGAGTAGTTAGGACTACAGGCACACTACCACGACTGTAAACTTTTTTTGATTTCTTTGTAAAGACGAGATATTGCTATGTTGCCCACGCTGGTCTTGAACTCTTGGGCTCAAGCAGTCCTCCTGCCTCGGCCTTCCAAAGTGCTGGGATTACAAGCATGAGCCTCTGTGTCAGTCCTCTGTATCAATTTTTTAAATTGGTTAAAAAAAACTCAGAGAGGAAAAAGCCATAAAATATTTTTTCTTCTGACACCAAGACCCACCACCATTCTTCCTGTCTCATAGACTGAAAAGCAAACTTGTTTTTTTTCCAATTTTACCCCCCTGCTTCATCCTCTAAAGCACATCGACCATCACCAAGACCCTAGCCTCCTCCTATTTCCATGGTCCTTCCACCTAGCTCAGCTCCCACCACAGTTTCAGTCCTGCAAGGACAGCCCCACCTGAATCCCTCATCAACTGCAGCTTCAGACTGAGCTGGAGGTTTATTCTTTTAGAGATGAGGTCTTACCAAGTTACCTAGGCTGGTATCGAACACTTGGTCTCAGGTGATCCTTCCACATCAGCCTCCCGATACCGGTGCTGAAGACTTATCTCCTGCCTGAGGTCTAGTTCAAGGCCCTCTGTGCTAATCAACTTTATTCGAACCTCAGCCCTTCGAGCTCATCTTCCAAACTCAGTGACCCCATATGGCAAATTTTATTTCACACCAGACTAACTACTATTTCTTTATTTCTTTCTTTTTTTTTTTTTTTTGGTTTTACCTAGTCTCTTCTTTAGATTACACAGTTCTTCCTCCCCTATCTGAACTCCTCTTGTCCTACAGGAAGCAAGAAACAGGGTTTGTGGCCAATTATTCTGTGGCTTGTCTCACCTTCCAATTGGCCCCAGATTCTAATTCCTTGAAGACTTGTTCCCCAGAGTTCTACTCAATAAACATGACTGGACTCAGGGTCCCTACGAGGTAGCCAGTGAAATTTTTGTGGTTTTGATGGAGTTAGAGGAGGAGCTAGGAGTACTTGGCACCAGGTTTTGTGCTAAGTATTTTGTATATGTCATTTAATTTTTTCCTGGGCTCCTTGGAATAATTCTATCGTCCTCTTTTTCACTGAAGAGGAAGCTGAGCTCCAGGTAGCATAAGTCAGCTCCCACAGGCATTTTCCCACCTCAAGGAGAGGAAAGGCTGGTCATGGTGGTCTGTGTAGCCTACTGCATATACTAGAGCTGGGGCTGGAATTCAGACACCGGTTGGAATTCAGTCTAAGGCGTTTACTCTTTTAGAGAAGGCTGATTCAGAAGAATGAAAAAAAGAATATCCAGATTAAAAAAAAAAATCAAAAGTGAGCTAAATGAGTGATGGGGAGTTACAAAAAACAGACTGATGGCCAGGCATGGTGGCTCACATCTGTAGTCCCAGCATTTTGGGAAGCTAAGGCAGAGGGTGACTTGAGCCCAGGAGTTCACGACCAGCTTGAACAAAATAGTAAGACCTCGTCTCTACAAAACAAATAAATAAAAGGATTATCCAGGTGTGGTGGTGGGTGCCTGCTGTCTCAGCTACTTGGGAGGCTGATGTGGAAGGATGGCCCGAGACCAAGTGTTCAATACCAGCCTGGGTAACTTGGCAAGATCTCATCTCTACCATAATTTAAAAAAATTAACTGGGTTTGGTAGTAGTTTCAGCTACTTGGATGGCTGAGGTAGAAGGATCACCTGAGCCCAGCAGATCAAGGCTGAGGTGGCCATGATTGTGCCACTGCACTGCAGCCTGGGTGACAGAGTGAGACTCTGACTTAAAATAAACAAATGAATAGATAAAAATAAATTTAAAATAAACAACTTGAAGCCAAGATTGACAACCAGTGTCTATGTTTTCAACCACTGTATCATGCTGCCTCCCCTAAGGTTTTTTGAGAGGTCTGGGGAACTTTTTTTTTTAGAAAGGTTTTCCTCTGCCACCACCCAGAGATAATCACTGTTACCATTTTGGAAAACTCCAAGACTTTCAGCTATGCATACACGCTTTTCACCCACCTGTGGCCAGACTCTGTGTATAGAGAGTCCTAGTCTGTTTCACTTCAGAAAGCACATTTTTCCACGTCATGATGCACCAATATTGTTCCATGAACTGGCCAGACCGCAGAGACACAAAATACAAGACATGCTCTTTTCCCATACGGGATTTTGACTAGTGCAAGAAAAGTCACCAAGAATCAGAAGGTGATGCATGTTAAGTTGTAAACAGAAGATATTAAATCGTATTCATGTTTTCATGTGCGAAAACGGGGAATCCCAAACATGGCAGTCATTCTCTCAACATAAACATGGACACTGGGAACCCTTAGGTGTGACACTTCCAGAAGCTGGTGGGTAGGAAGACTGATATTTACTGAACATCTCTGACCATGTACCATGCCTCATGCCAGGCCATTCCACTGATGGTCTCGTTTGCTTTTTCTAACGACTTTCCCCCATCTTAAAGAAGAAAAAAGGTACAGCATAATCACTAACGCAGGCTACTCGGAAGACAGGTGTTGGGATTAGAATTCAGGCACTGGTGGGGATTCGTTTAAGGTGTTTATTCTTTTAGAGAAGCCTGTTTCAGATGAAAAAAAAAAGATCTAGATGAAAAAAAAACCAAGAGGGAGCTAAATGAATGAATGAGTTCAAAGGAATTTCGAAAGCCAAAGAGAGGAAGATGGAGCAGAGGGAAAACTGGGCCCCTGTGGTTCAGTCTAGGGGGCAAGCTGGGTTGAGGAATGGGCTCTAAAAATGCCCCAAACACCAAAAGGCCTTGTTCTTCCAAGAACCCAAAGGCGTCTTTGTGTGGAAGCTGGAAAGAAGGTAAAATGAAAAAGAATCCAAGATCAACAGAGGGTCTGTCATGGGCCAAGAGGAGTGGACATGGGGCAGAGAACATCTGGAGTTTGGGCTGCAGGCCTGAGACAGGCTGAGTTACCCGACATGAAGGGTGTGCTGGACTGTGGGTGGGAGAGATTGCCGAAAAGAAAACTATGATGAGAGCCCGGGCCCCAGCGCCTGGACGCTAACACAACCTTTCCTTCTTCACTTGAACTCTTTCAGGATGTCTAAAAAAGTGAGGCCAGGTGCGATGGCTCATACCTGTAATCCCAGCACTTTGGGAGGCTGAGGCAGGAGGATTGCTTGAGTCCAGGAGCCCGAGACCAGCCTGGGCAACATAGCAAGGCCCTGTCTCTACAAATAAATCAAAAAGCTAGCTGGGCTCAGTGGTGAGTGCCTGTAGTGCCAGCTACTCGAGAGGTTAAGGTGGGAGGATTGCCTGAGCCCAGGGGGTCGAGGCTGTGATCGTGCCACTGCACTCCAGCCTGGGTGACAGAGTGAGATCCTGACTCAAGAAAAAAAGTTTCGTGGTGAGTTTCACAAACAAGAGGATGGAGGACCCAGCTGGGGACATTTTCCTTATGCTGGGGGACAGACAGCTTCCTATGCTGTTAGGCAGAGAAAACCGGGTGCTTAGACCAGGGCGGAAGGTCAAAACATCCCAACTACTTTAATAGAGCTGGTAGGAGAAAGAAAAGAAGCTAGCCAAGAAAATCAAAACCTCTGGCGAATCTGAACTTAATCCCAGAAGACTGGGCGTTCATTCCAGTGGAATCTCAAGCCCTACCATCAGTTGACCGGCCCGAGCCTGGGTGGCGGGGGCCTCCTGCGGAATTCAGTTCCTGGCCAAAAATCCCTGCCTGGGACCCTGGAAGGTTTGAGGGGGACTCAGCAAGCCTGGCGGCTGTTCTCGGGGCTTGGCAAACTCGAGCTTTTTCCAGCGCCTTGTGTTCGGAGAAACCGAAAACGTGTTTGGCTGGAAACCCTTCTCTAATTTTTAAACACTTGTGCTACTTTTGTTTCCAAATGTAAATTCGATGCACATGTTTTGGATGTATTAATACTGAACTCATCAACTTGAACGAGGAGACCCAGGAATGAATGAGAACAATGTGGATTTCCAGGAATATTTCTGAGTCCTCTTTCTTAGAACGAAGTCCCATTCCACGCCCCCATCCCCACCCCTTCAAGCTACCAGACTGAGATGGGTTTGAAATGTAGGACCCCAATGTGAAATAAAGACCCATGGTTGGCAAAGATAGCACAGCAGGGGGTGTTCTTAGGAAGTCTGTTAGAAGCTAGTGGGGGCTTGGGGTGGGGGAAAGGAAGACAGGAAGGGGGTCGTGACTCTTTTCTGGATGGCTTAAAGAAATTAACCCGGCATTCTAGGCTCTTCAGCGAAGGCCCCTAGCCATTTCTCTTGGGTATGAGTTGATCACTACCACCCACCAGGGCAAAGGGGCTTCTGCTCCCCAAAACTGGGGTTCCCTGGACCTGTACCCTTTCTTCTGTTCTCCTCTCTGGCCGCTGGTTAGAGATGGTCTTCCTCTTTCCTCCTAACAGCGTCCCCCTCCCCCCATTCCTGGCTCAGGCCTCTCCATCTGGAAGCATTTAAAATGTGCAACAATTTTAATCCCACGCGAGAGGATCTTAGAATACACATTATATCCCCACTGCACTAAAGTACAGGTATGCAGTCTTATTTTGCACAAATCTGTCTAGCCTAGGTTTGTGGGCACACAGATGGCCATAACCGCCTTTCCTAAGTACCCTTTCCACCCTACTGTCATCTTCACAGTTTCAGTCTGAGGCTGATGGTGTTTCTTGGAGACACTCTGGTCCCTGAGGTCCCAAGATAAAGCTGCTCTCCCAGGCTCAGGACAAAGGTGCTCCCCTCAGAGCCCCTTGACCAGCACTCAGTGGGTCTCCAGGACAATGACCAAAGAAAATTCCTGGAACACAGCCTCTCTCTCCCCTACAGATCCTGATCTAATTAGGTAGGCCTGGGGAAGAGGTCCATCTTACTACTTAATAATTGCATAACCTTGGGGAGTTATTTTACTTCTCTGGGTCTCAATTTCCTAATCTATAAAACGGGTATAATGACAATACTTATCTCAGAGCTGTTGTTGAGGATGAAATGAGAGATTTTGTGGAAAAACCTTAGTATATTGGATGAAGATAGGAAGATACTGATCAAAGGGTACAAAGCTTCACTTAGGAGGAATGCCCTTTAGTGATCTGCATTTCTAATGGTGCATGGTGGCCACAATTAATAAAGCACTGTGTACTTTTACTTTGCTAAAAGAGTAGATTTTTAAGTGTCATTACCACACACACAAAAAGATAAATATACCAGGTGATGCACATGCTAATTAGCTTAATCTAATCATCCCACAACATAAACATATATCAAAACCTCACATGGTACCCCATATATACAATTATTGTCAATCAAAAATTAAAATAAACGTAGTAAGTTGTCTGACCCAGACTAGATAGTTAAAAAATATTAGTTGTCACTGTTATTATTACAAAAACTTCCACACTTTATTCAATCCCCTAACTTTCCTAGGAGTATTTAAGTTTTTGTAGGGTTGACAGAGTCCTCCTAAATCGTCAGGCCCAGGGTTGAAGCAGTCAACCCACTGCCCTGCAAATCCATGCCATTCCGACTGGGTGCCGTGAAGTTTCTGAGCCACTGCCTGGGCTTCTGACCCAGTCCTTAGTCTTCCATGCATGCCCAAGTTTTAGTTAGTCTCTTCCTGGGACCCACAGTAGCAGGGTGACTGGGAGATCGGAAATCTAACTGCACAAAGGTCACTCTCCTCCAAACCAAGCTGAGCTGTTTCCTGAGGTATAGCCATGTATATAGGGGAGCAGGAGGGGAGACGGATGATTACACTCTGCTCTAAGGAGTAAGATGGTTAACTGGGATCTCCAGGGATGCTTCTGGAAAGTAGCAAGGTGAAGGCACCATTGAATGTGCCTCTCTCCCAAGCGGGAAGACGCAGAAGTCCAAAGTCCAGTTTCAAGCCTGGGCTCAGTGGCATTCAAAGAAAACAGAGTCTGAGGTCCAATGTTTACTGCCCTTCTCTGGCGAGAAGTAGTTTTTATAGTAATTCACAGAACCTGATGTTGGCCGGCATATGGGGACCAGGAATCCACCAGCCTCATTATTAACCCCAACCTTATGCCATCATGGCTTTCACCACACAGAATTGCCATGAGGCTCAAAGAGGGAACACTTGCAACCTCTCAACAAATGGCAATGATGATCTCTACTGAACTGAGCTCATGTGAAACCCCGGGTGCCACCAGGAAATGTGTGTACATTCCATGCCCAATGTTTACTAGAGATTTCTCCCTCAGTGACCTCTTCGCCCCAGTCCCAGCTCTAAAGAACTCTAAAAAACTACCCCTGCCCACAGCCCTGCCAAGCTTCTGGGCCTCAGTGGCTTCCTGTGCCCGTGTAAGTGCCTATGCTCTGAAGGGACACTCTACAGCCTGGAAGTCACTTGAGGCCTGATACGCAAGGGAGTGGGGACAATCTAACTCCACACTAGAAACATGGAGTTGGAGGAGTGAGAAGTCAGGTTGGTTGGAAGAGGGAGTGGCTGACCACACCAGGGGCAGACTCCACGTGAAGGTTGCTGGACTTCTGCTGGGAGGTTCTGTGTACTTCTTTGATTCCAGGACCACACTTCCACAAAGCCTGGCTGTTCAGTGGTTCTTCTCACAGACACCATACACATCTCTTCCAGTGCTGCTGCACACCTCCTTTTTAATTTTTTTTGCGTTGGAGTCTCACTCTGTCACCCAGGCTGGAGTACAGTGGTATGCTCCCAGCCACCACATCTTTGACCTGCTGGGCTCCGGCGATACTTCTGCCTCAGCCTTCCAAGTAGCCGGAACTATAGGCGCATGCTACCACTCCTGGCTAATTTTTTGAATTATTGTAGAGACGAGGTCTCACCAAGTTGTCTAGGTGGGTCTCAAAACCATAGGCTCAAGGCAATCTACTTGCTTCGGCCTCCCAAAGGGCTGGGGTTACAGGCTGAGCCACTGAGCCCAAACTTAATTTTTTTTTAAAGTGAGCTTGAGTGGGTCTTTGTGTCCTCCAACCAAAAGAGCTGTCATTAAAACAGCACCTACTCTTGGGAAGAATGTGCATATCTATGTCTAAATGTTCTGGGCATTTCTAGTGCATCATTTCAAAAGTCAATTGTGCAGAAGTGTAAACACCATTGACTCCTGGCTCATTCCTAATTTCCGTCTACTACAGAAGTTGGAAAAGTTGAAGCCCTTGCTCTCCTAGCCTCCCTTGCAGCTAGGAGGTCATGTGACAAAGCCTTGGCCAATGAGAGGCAAGTGAGTATCCACTGGGACAGAGGCCGCCCCCACCACCCCAGCCTTGCATGAAAATGTTAAGACTTTTCATTCACTTTGGAAGACCTAGGCAGGAGAACTGCTTGAGCCCAGGAGTTTGAGACCAGCCAGGGCAACACAGCCAGACCTTGTTTCTACAAAAAAAAACAAAAATTAGCCAGGTGTGGTGGCATGTGCCAGCAGCTCCAACTGCTCAGGAGGCTAAGGCAGGAAGATCACTTGAGCCCAGGAGTCGGAGGCCGTAGTAAACCATTATTGCGCCACTCACTCCAGCCTGGGCAACAGAGTGAGAGCCCAGCTCAAAAAGAAAATGTTAGGCTTGGCATTGCAGCCACCACTCCACAGCCCTGAAGGGAAAGTCAGGGAAGTGCAGAGATGCCTCAGCCCTGAAACAGGGAGGTGGTGCTGAACCCACACCAGCAGCCGCCAGGTCCCACCCTTCTTATTCTGCGAGCAAAATCTATCACAGGATACTACCAGTTAGACTTTTCTACAACTTGCAAGGAAAATCTTTTCTAAATGACACACTCTGAAAGTCAACCTGAAACTTGATATTGTTTCCTGTATCATAAGAACCGTGATTTATTTATTTATTTATTTTTAGTTTTGGTTGCATTTAATCCAGATTAGCAGTTAATACCTACAGTTTATTTTGCATTGCTCCAGACTTAAAAGTAAAAAACTCTTTACAGATATGAAGTTTTTTATTAGGGAACCTCACCCCCACCTTTTTTTTAAGGATAGCAACACTGTACCATATTCTGCCATGCTGTGGAAGACTTTCATGTGAATACACAGGTTACAAAACTTGTTTTATCAGTGATTTCTTTTTTTTTTTTTGAATTGGAGTCTCACTCTGTTGCCCAGACTGGAGTGCAGTGGCCGCTCCCGGCCACCGCAGCCTCGACCTGCTGGGCTCCGGTGATCCTTCCGCCTCAGCCTTCCAAGTAGCCGGAATTGCAGGCATGTGCTACCACGCCCAGCTGAATTTTTGATTTATTGTAGAGATGAAGTCTCTCCAAGTTGCCCGGGTGGGTCTCAAACCCGCAGGCTCAGGCAATCCACTCACCTCAGCCTCCCAAAGGCGCAGAATTACAGGCTGAGCCACTGAGCCCGGCTATCAGTGATTTCTTAAAAACCAGATATATGACCAATTTAGAAAATTGACTTCTCCAAACATCCGCAGAATGGTACACGCTCCCCAGGTAATTAAAATCTAACAAAGGAATAAGATGAACACGAATAATGGTGTAAGGGGGGTGGTGGACATGCCACAGGGGCGGCTGCTCTACTGAGATCTCAAGTAGGGAAAGATGTTTCTTCTGGCTGGGGGAAGGAGGAGGCCATCAGGGGAGTTTCCATGGGAAAGACACTGGAGACTCGAGAGGAAAGAATAGAATTTGGCAGTTTGAAGACGGGAGGAAGGGTGTTCGTGGCAGAAGGAGTCTTAAGTTTAAGCACATATGGGAAACTGAAGGTCACGTTCAGGAAGAGGCACGTTCTTGCTGGCTGGGGCAGAGGCACAAAGACCCGAGGAGAAAGCCAGCCTGAGGTATAACAAGCCTTGAATGCCAAGTGAAGAAGCCTGAGCCTTACTCTCCCCATGCGGGTGCCCCTGAAGGTATCGGGGGAAGTAGGGGTCAGAGCAGTTCTTCAGAAAATTCACCTGATGAAAGCAACATGTGGGGTGGGTTGGAGGCGGCAGCAAGTGCCCCCCGGGGGGCGACGCAGCCATCTGGGCACGGGTGAGGAGGTAGGAGCTGGGAGAGTCCAAGTGAGGACAGAGCGGGAAAGAAACAGACAGGAGCCACAACGCGGGGTGGGAGGGACATGGGTTGGATGTGGGTGTGAGAGTCATGGGAGGAATCGCGCAGGAAATATTTCCTTGTACACAATATAAACAAAAACCTCGTGGTTTACCTCAGGAGCTGATGACAGGAATGGTTTTATGTAGATGTTGGAATCGTGCACCTTCAGGTCATGGTCCCCAAGTCCCCTGGTCACGCCGATAGTTGCCATCACCCGGGCCTAGGAGTGCAAACAGAGGGTCATCAGAAATACACTCGCATACACACCGTGAGAGTGTCCCACCACAGCATGGCCACCACGCTAAGAGCCATGAGAGAATTGTCCAGTTCCTCCCACCCAACTCTCCATGCCCCTGGTGGGCGCAGTTGAAAGGGCTCGCCCAAATCACTCCTGTATGTGAGGGGTGGTTTTGCAAGCCATGATCTTAAGCTTGACAAGTTGCTGTTTCTTCTCAGCTTTCTTTTTATTTTTATTTTGAAACTAGAGGGAAGGGTGTCCAAGAAAAAAACTCCAATGCATGCATGATGTCTACACCTGCTGAAATCAGTTCATACCAAATCTAGCAGAACCCACCCACTCACCCACCTTTCTGTGACACACCCACTCTACAAGTATTTGCTGGACACCAGCTGTGTCCCCAGTCCTGTGACAGGCACAGCAAAAAGTGTGAACAGTTGAGGCAGCTTCAGCCTGGGCAGAGCTCACCGGGCATGTTTCATGGCTGGAGAAAAGAAGCCGTTAGCAACCTTGCAGCCTGTCCCGCTGACATCCTCACAAACTCCCTTTGGGTGAAAAGGAACAAAATGTCACTGACGCTGTAGCATCAAAGAAACCTCAGGGCTAAGACCTCATGCTCGACTGTTTTTTATTTTCTTATTTTTTGAGTAGGAGTCTCACTCTGTTGACCAGGCTAGAGGGCAGTGGGACAATCACGGCTTACCATATAGCCTCTGGCTCCTGGGCTCAAGCAATCTTCCTGCCTTAGTCTCTTGAGTAGTGGCACTGGTGTATGCCGCCACACCTGATTAATTTTTTAATTTTTATTTATTTATTTGAGTTGGAGTCTCACTCTGTCTCCCAGGCTGGAGTGCAGTGGCACACTCCTGGCCACTGCAGCCTCGACCTGCAGGGCTCAGGTGATCTTTCTGCCTCAACCTTCCAAGTAGCTGGAACTACAGGCACGCACTACCACACCTGGCTAATTTTTGATTTATTGTAGAGACAAGGTCTCACCAAGTTGCCCAGTGAGTGTCGAACCCGTGGGCTCAAGCAATTCACTCGCCTTGGCCTCCAAAAGACCTGGGATTACAGGCATCAGTCACAGCGCTTGGCCCTAAATGGCTTTTGTTTGTTTGTTTTTTTGAGTTGGAGTCTCACTCTGTCGCCCAGACTGGAGTGCAGGGGCACGCTCCAACCAACCGCAGCCTCAACCTGCTGGGCTCCAGTGATCCTTCTGCCTCAGCCTTCCAAGTAGCCGGAACTACAGGTGCACGCTACCATGCTGGCTAATTTTTGATTTATTGTAGAGATGAGGTCCTGCCAAGTTGCCCGGGCGGGTCTCGAACCCACAGGCTCAGGCAATCTACTCACCTCGGCCTCCCAAAGTGCTGGGATTACAGGCTGAACCACTGAGCCTGGCCCTTAAATGACTTTTTGAACAGTTTCAGGGAGCAACATTATTATACGAATACCAAGTCAGTCAACTTAAGTATCTCCTAGGATGCCGCCGGTTTAATTTACCCAAACATCTACTGGGCACCTACGATGTGTTGTCATCAGGTGATGGGGGCACAGATGTCTAAGGCCTCGTTCCTACTAAAAAGGAACTGGTAAGGGAGACAAGAGGGGCTTGTCTAACTAAGAACACAAAAAATAGGGTCAGTCCTGAAAGACACATAAACGATGGGTTATGTGAGTTTAGAGGATATAAAAATTCTACCAAGAGGGCTCCTTGGAGGAGGTGGCATTAAACTTAGCACAGAAAAGCAGACAGCCATCGAGACAGGCAGACACAAAGGGGTGAGGTAAAAGTCACCCAGGGTGGAACAAAGCCCAGTGCCCCATCATTAGTTCACAAGAATATCTCCCATGGCTCATGCCTGTCATCTCAGCACTTTGAGAGGCTGAGGCGGGAGAATCTTTTGAGGTCAAGAGTTTGAAAGCAGCCTGGGCAACATAGTGATATCCCATCCCTATAAAAAAAAAAAAAATTTTTTTTGAGTCAGTCTCTCTCTGTCACCCAGGCTGGAGTGCAGTGACAAGCTCATGGCCACCGCAGCCTCAACCTTTTGGACTCTGGCAATCCTTCAGCCTCAGCCTTCCAAGTAGCTGGAACCACAAGCATGTGCCACTATGCCCAGCTAATTTTTTGATTTATTGTGTAGTACGAGGTCTCACCAAGTTGCCCAGGCTGTTCTCAAACCCCTGAGCTCAGGCAATCCTCTTGATTTAGCTTCCCAAAGTGCCAGGATTATAGGCTTGAGCTACCATACCCAGCAAAAAAAAAAAAAAAAAAAAAAATTTAATGATAATATCTCCCTGGAGTGTGATGGTTCAGAGAACTGAGCTCAAATCCTCCCTCTGTTACCTGGGTAATGAGAGCCATCACCCCCTAGGGGTGAGAGTGAAATTAATAAATGCTGAGACACATGACAATCTCACACATCATCTGAGTCCTCCTGGTCTCCCTTGAGGGCTGTGAATTTCAGAGCTGGTCTTCATTCAAAAGGCCAGGGGAAGAGTTCACATTCAAGTTGAAATGAAACCATGATGCTTTTACTTTTTTTTTCTTGAATTGGTATTTCACTCTGCCACCCAGGCTGGAATGCAGTGGCATGCTCATGACCACCTCAGCCTCGACCTTCCAAGTAACTGGAACTACAGGTGTATGCCACCATGCCCGGCTAATTTTTCTATTTATTGTAGAGACGAGGTCTTACCAAGTTGCCCAGGCTGGTCTCAAATCCCTGGACTCAGGCAATCCTCTTGCCTTGGCCTCCCAAAGTGCTGGGATTACAGGCTTGAGCCACTGTGCCCGGCCCATGATGCATTTTCAAGGGTACAAGGCAGACTCGGGGCCCTCTGTTCAGACGGCAGATACCTCTGCTCTGTCGGGAGGCCTGATTGGCTCCTTCCAGCCCCAGAGTACTCAACTCTCAATGGGAACACTTGGAGTCCCTGCAGGCTCCTGGCTTCCTTGTACCGGCAGCTCCTGTGCTTTTTTCCAGTCAGAGACGGCTGATGTCTCTGCTGGCCACTAAAGTTGCTTACAAGGTACCTGGCTGTCACCTCCCCAAATCCTTCTAAGCATGTGTGGAAACAAAATGGGAAATGATGGCCACAAAAGTGCTCTGAAGGCCTGGACAGAGCTCCGAGGAATCAGACAGCTGTGAGATTGGTACAGGGCACGGCCACCAGGACAAGCAAAATGGAGACATGGTGGCTTTTTTTTTTTTTTTTTTTTTTGAGTTGGAGCCTCACTCCGTCGCTCAGGCTGGAGAGCAGTGGTATGCTCACGGCCACCCCAATGTCAACCTGCTGGACTCCGGTGATCCTTCCGCCTCAGCCTTCCAAGTGGCTGGAACCACAGGCACGTATTACCATGCCTGTCTAAGTTTTTGATTTAATGTAGAGATGAGGTCTCACCAAGTTGCCCAGGCTGGTCTAGAGCCCCTGGGCTCTGGCAATCTTCTGGCCTCAGCCTCCCAAATTGTTGGTTTATAGGTTTGAGCCACCACACCTGGCCCATGGTGACTTTTTAAAATTTATTTTTATTTCTTTTTCTGAATCAGGATCTCTGTTGCCCAGGCTGGAGTGCAGTGGCACAATCATGGCTCACCACAGCCTTGACCTCCTGGGCTCAGGTGATCCTCCCACCTCAGCCTCCTGAGTAGCTGGGACTACTGGTGTGTACCACCATGCCTGGTTCCTGTTTTGACTTTTTGTAGACACGAGATCTTGCTGTGTTGCCCAGACTGGTCTCAAACTCCTGGGTTCAAGCGATCCGCCCACCTCGGACACCCAAAGTGCTGGAACTACAGACATGAACCACCACGTCCGGCCATGGTATCTTTTAAATAGGCCACAGGTACAGTGACAGAACTTGCCTGCTGTCTGACACAAGACTGTCATGTCTTAATTAACTGAAATGCTCGAGGAACAGGATGCTTTGGTGAACTGGACTTTTTGCATCATTGAGAAAATCCTAGAAAATTACATCTTCTTGCCACTAAACTTTTTTTTTTGAGTTGGAGTCTGTCGCCCAGACAGGAATGCAGGGGCACACTGCCGGCCACCGCAACCTCGACTTGCTGGGCTCCAGCGATCCTTCCGCAGCCTTCCAAGTAGCTGGAACTACAGGCGTGCACTACCATGCCCGGCTAATTTTTGATTTATTGTAGAGATGAGGTTTTGCTAAGTTGCCCGGGTGGGTCTTGAACCTGCAGGCTCAGGCAATCCGCTCACCTCAGCCTCCCACAGCGCTGGGATTACAGGCTGAGCCACCGAGTCTGGCCCTATTCCTTCTTGATAAAAACCACAGAATGCTGAAAAAAAAATTCAGTTTCTTCCCAATGTGCCTACATTTTTTTTACTTCCAGTTGGAGCTCTCTGTCCTGAGCTGAAACATATTCATGTTCAGAGGAGGAACAGGATAACTCAGAAGGTGTTTGCTCCCGGTGGGAAATGGATTCCAGCCTCCTCTGCCCCTCTGCCAGAGACCACTGCAGGGTCTCCGACTTCCTTTGCTTCCACAATGTGCTGCATTTGAACTGGGGCCCCCAGGAGCAGAGGAGGGTCTTTGCTGCCTCAGCCTGGGCTCTGGTGGATGTGACCCGACAGCTGAGTCACAGGGAAGCGCTGGAGTTCCCACCATATAGCAAGTGGTGAGGTGGACTCCCAAAGTCCAAGCCTCTCAAAGTCCAAGTTCTGAGAGCACCAGGAGCAAGTAGGAAGCCTCCAACCCGGGGCTGCTTCTCGTTGGCTGCGTGATCCCTCCTGAGTAGGGGGCTTTAATTCCGTGGACCCAGCTGGATACAGCACAGCCGGCTTGACCTGCCTCTGCACCCACTGTCAGGTATAAAATAAGACGATGTATGAGAGGGTGGTCATGTTTAAACATGCAAAAAGTGAGTAAACGGACTGGGACGGCGGATCCTATTTTCACAAAATTGACTTCAGTCCCTTGTGCTCACCCTCTGCCCACCTGGCTCCCTGCTCCAGCCCTCCTCGGGCCCTGAAGACAGAGGCCTGGAGGACGATGGATGGCGTGATCTTCAAGCTGTCAAGGCTGTGAAACCACAAGTGGCTGTGGGCAAGCCAGGCTCCCCCCGCCCAGGGATGTGCACACCTACCTTCTTGCCTTCTCCATAGATAAGAGGGAACTTCAAGTCCTCATCCTCAATGGTTTTGTATGCCCTGGAGGGGATAAACAACATATTATAAAAGGTTTGCACTCAATTAGTGACCCGCTACCCAGCCACAGGCACAGGCTGCCCGGGATTTCACTGCCCCTAAGACCCCTGGCCTGGCAGGCCACCCCGGGATTTCACTGCCCCCAAGACCCCTGGCCTGGCAGGCCACCCCGGGATTTCACTGCCCCCAAGACCCCTGGCCTGGCAGGCCACCTCTCTCTCTAGATGCAGTTATTCTCCCTACAGAATTGTGTGTGTGTGTGGCTGTACGTGTGTGTATCCCTCCAAGCCAGAAGAGACCAAGTCATTATACGCTCGACGAGGGGGGAAATCAGAGTCATCGATGAGAAGGGGAGATGGGTTTCTGGCCTCCGTGTCTGTGCAGTGATGAAGGGACCCAGGGACAGTGACTGGATTCTCATCATTAATCCCAATCTGCGAAGAGCTCAGAGACGGGTGGAGTGTGAACCACTCCAAGAGCCAGTTCTCACCCTCAGGGACTGTTCACACCCAAGCAGCCTCATCCCGGATGACTGAGAAGGAATCTTTAGAGCCTATGTGACCTCAGTCCGATGCTCAAGGTCGGGAGAGAAGCCTGTTCTACGACAGCTTTTAAATGACCCCATGATACCCAAAAAGAACATCCAGTTATGCTTCAATGGTTTATTCCAGACATGGCTGTCCAGACGTCACTGCCTGCACAGCTGAGGCCTGCAAGGTTAAGCTGAGGCCTGCAGTGGATGAAACCATGCAGTTCTGCTTAGAAGCAAGTTAAAGAAAAACACAAGCAAACAAACACGCCCTATTATTAGCTGTACCACTGGAGTGAGTAGCTTGCTTTCTCAGTCTCTGTTTCCTCATCTGTAGAATGTGAACAGTAGACCAGATAGGAAGAGCCCAGCCCAGAGCCTGCAATGGAGACAGCTATAACTTGGGGACAGCTGTCACTCACTGGGGCAGTGTCACTAACATTTAGTATACAACTAGTACTTGGCATGCAAAATGAGGAGAGCATGGCTTATTTCCCATTTCCAAGATTATGAGAAAGACTCAGAAAAGGAAGGGGTGGGTTCTGTGGGGCCGGGTGCTAGAAGCAGACACTTTCCTCAAACAACATCTCCTGAGTATACAGAAAAAACTCACTTATTAAACGGCTCTGCCAGTCCTGGTTACTGGGACTCGGGAGTGAATCTGAAATCATATTTAGGGAAGTTCTCGATAAAAGAAGACAACCCCATTTAAAAAGCGTGCAGCCCCGAAGTGAAAGCCGGGACAGCTTTTGGACGGAAATTATTTGGATATGCGCTTCTTCCCGTGAGTAGAGACTGAGAACCAGCTGTGCCTGGGCCAAGTTCAGCCCTGCTTTCTGTGCAGGCCTGGGCAGATGGCATGTGCTCTCTGACCCTTGTTCATCAAGTAGGGCAAAAACTGGGGCCCATTAGTGGGATTTCTGCAAGGATTAAAAGGAAGGATGCGCATAAAGAGCTTCGGGGATCCTGAGCACCAAGCCTGGTGTGCCCTGAGGGCTTGGAAAATGCTACCTGTTGCTGCTACTGCCGCTCAGGGAACCCAGAGGGAATTTCTAGCCTTAGGAATTCCTAGAATTCAATTCTAGGAAGTGAATTTTCAAAAAAGGAACCTGAGCATTTCCTTCCCTAATCTCCCAAATTAACACAAAGTGGAAATAGCAACTTGGATGTTTTATATACTCACATGAACTGTGTTAAACTCTGTGGTACACAGTCACTTGGTGAACAAATAAAGCTATTATTAGAACACGACCCTGGGGTGGAACAGAGTGGGTGTGTGGACCAGTGGTTCGCAACCTGGCTGGGAACTGAATGTCCAGAAGGCTTTAAAACATTCCGATGCCCAGGTCACATCTCAGAGCAAGTCAGTCAGAATCTTTGGGGTGGGACTCAGCATCAGGGTTGTTTAAAAAGCTTTCTGGGTGATTCCAATGTGCAGCCAAGGCTGAGACCCATGGTTGTAGACCAAGTGCCGATGAGCTAATGTTCAAAATGAATTAAGCATTTATCATTTAGCATTTATCCACCTTATCTACTGGACCCTTGAGATGACAGACGGCGTGGCTCAAGAGAGAGGAGGGAACTGGTCTGGGAAAGGCCCTGAGAGGGGCATGACCAGGGCTTGGGGACCCCTGTGGAGAGGGAAGTGTGGAGAGAAGACAGGCCCAGACAGCAAGAAGGTGGCGGGGTGGAGACCCCACGCAGAGTGGGGCCGGGCCTTGCACAGAAGTCTGCAATTAAGCAGGAAGAAAAAGGCAGCAGCTCTAGAAGCCATGACTGGAAGTAACTCAGAGCTTGCTAGGGACATCTGAAGAGCACTCTTTTTTTTTGAGTCAAAGTCTCACTCTGTGGCCCAGGCTGGAGTGCAGTGGCATCATCATCATGGCTGTTTCCACAGCCTCAACCTCCTGAGCTCAGGCCATCCTTCCACCTCAGTCTTCCAGTAGCTGGAACTACATACCTGTAGTTCCCCGCCTGGCTAATTTTTTGATTTATTGTAGAGACGAGGTCTCGCCAAGTTGCCCAGGCTGGTCTCGAACCCCTGGACACGGCAATCCTCCTGCCTCTGCCTCCCAAAGTGCTGGGATTATAGGCTTGAACCACCACGCCCGGCAAAGAGCACTCTTAACAGGCATGAAGAGGGAGCGAGAGCACCATCCTGACTCTACCACAAGCCCAGGTCATCAGATTCTCATCTCAGAGTTACCACTCACAGGACCAAGTTGACTGCAAACCCTAAGTTTATATATTAGTTTCTGTTACTTTACCTTTGGGAACAACCAAAAATTAAAGATAGAAATGACTACCATGGTAAGGGAAGATTTTTCTGTCCTGCCACTGTTAGTTTTCAGGCAAGTGTGAGCACGCCTCCTCTCCCCAGCAACAAACAACAAGGTGAAATAGCTGTGAATAAGGAGAGAAACACAACATCCTCTCCCCCTCTGGCCTTCTGGATCCTAAGCACAGTTCATCACATAAAGGTAAGTGGACATTTGGCCAGAGTGAGAAAGTCTTGAGTAATAATAAAGTATAAAATACAGACTGAGGCTGGGTGCGGTGACTCACGCCTGCAATCGAAGCACTTTGGGAGGCAGAGGCAAGAGGATTGTCTGATCCCAGAGGCTCGAGATTAGCCTGGGCAACTTGGCAAGACCTCGTCTCCACAATAAATCAAAAAATTAGCTGGCGTGGTGGTGCATGCTTGTAGTTCTAGCTACTCAGGAGGCTGAGGGGGAAGGATTGCCTGACTCCAGCAGGTCAAGCCTGCGGTAGCCATGAATGTGCCACTGCACTTCAGACTGGGTGGCAGAGTGAGACTCCAACTCAAAAAAATATATAGACTGAAGAATTAAAACTGGCAATTTGATTAGTCTGTATAAATTAATAATAGCTGGCCAGGTGCTGCCTCATGCTTGTAATTCCAGCACTTTGGGAGCCAATGCAGGAGGATTGTTTGAGGCCAGGAGTTTGAGGCCAAACCTGGTAACATTTCTCTACCAAGAAAAAAAAAAAATAATGCTAGCTTACACTAATCACAGCAGCTATGATTTACTAAGCACCTTTTTTTTTTTTTTTACACGCCAGACTCTGAGCTTGGTGCTTACGTAGAACCTCCAAAATCTCTCAAAGATGATACAATGTCCCATGTTACAGATGAGGGAGCTGGAACTCAGACAGGTCAAGCTACTTTCCCAAGATCACAGATCAAGCTAGTGGCCCGACAACCAGATTCAGACTTTCTCAGGCTTTGGGAATTTCTTGTTTTAGTAGAAATGAGCCCACAATTGTCTACCTCTCTGTGGGTGACCAGCAGATATCTGATGAAGACAAGGAGACTTTGAGAGAAAGGGGAAGGGGAATTTTCTGTGTGAGTGGCACAAGGACAAAATGCGACTATGTGCGAACAAAACCAGTGACTGTTTTCTCACAGGGTCTATGGGGAAGGAGAGAGGGAAGGTGGCAGTCCACACTCTCAGTCCCACAGCTATGTTTCACAGGGCCACAGCTGTGACCATGTGGGTCCACCAAGCCCTCGCCCACAAGAACTGCCACCCCCGACTTGCCGTCAGTGTTAAGGGGGCCGCCTAGCTCCTGCCCACTTGGAAGGCGTATCTACTCTTTCTATGCTAGCCCAGGCCTGAACTCATGCTTCCAGCTCGTCCTTAACTTTCATCTTAATCATCTGGGAGGGGAGAGGACAGGAGAGAGTTTGAAGCTTGCAGGCTCTAGGATATGGAGGTATCTGGCTTTGAGACTGGCAGAGAATGTCCAGTCACAGAATCAACTCCTTATTTCTGAAATCATGATTAATTTTTTAAATTATAGTATTTTAAAATACATAGAGATAGGCTCTCACTGTGTTGCCCAGGTGGGTCTTGAGCTCCTGGGCTCAAGCAATCCTCCCACCTTGTCCTCCTAAAAGCGCTGGAATTACAGGTATGAGCCAACATGCCCAAGCACTGATTAAACTTTCAGAAAATGACTTTAAAATAAGATCATTCCCTAGTTTTACAATAATACAACCGACCAGAGATTATATTCAAATAATTACTTGTTACAGGATAGCAACATTAAAAGGCTTAAGAAAGTTTTTTAGAATAATTCTTATTTGGGGTCAATTCCTTTATGAATATTTATGAGGCCAATTGACAAATGGAGAAGTGGGCGGGGAGGGGGGGTTGGGGGGGCAAAGTTTAATAAGGGCTGCAGAAGGCTTGGCTTTCCCTAACTCAGAGGCATTGTCCTCAAATTTCTTTCTTTCTTTCTTTCTTTTTTTTTTTTGAGTTGAAGTCTCACTCTCTCACCCAAACTGGAGTGCAGTGGCCGCTCCCGGCCACCACAGCCTCGACCTGCTGGGCTCCGGCAATCCTTCCATCTCAGCCTTCCAAGTAGCTGGAACTACAGGCGCACGCTACCACACCCGGCTAATTTTTTGATTTATTGTAGAGATGAGGTCTCACCAAGTTGCCCAGGCGGGTCTCGAACCCGCGGGCTCAGGCAATCCACTCACCTCAGCCTCCCAAGGTGCGGGATCACAGGCTGAGCCACTGAGCCCGGCTCCTCTCAAGTTTCTTTTTTTCTTTTTTCTTTTTTTGAGTCAGGGTCTTACTCCGTCGCCCAGGTTGGAGGGCAGTGGCATGCTCCCAGCATGGCCTTGACTTGATGGGCTCAGGTGATCCTTCCACCTCAGTCTTCCAAGTAGCTGGAAATACAGGCATGTGCCATCACGCCCAGCTAGTTTTTTTTTGACTTATTGTAGAGATGAGGTCCCGCCAAGTTGCCTGAACCTGTGGGCTCAGGCAGTTCTCTCACCTCGGTCTCCCAAAGTGCTGGGATTATAGATGTAAACCACTGCGCCCGGCCTAATTCCAGCACTTTGGGAGGTGAGAGGATTGCCTGAGCCCAAGGGCTTTTTCCTAAAGTAACAGTTTCTCTCCTAATGTGAATTGTGCAACTCTGAAAACAAGCCACTATTGGCCTGGACCTGCCAGAAGGAGCAGCTCAACTTCAGATGCAACTGAGAGGTCATGGAGTCAGCTGTATTCCAAGTGTAGGAATCCCTCCTGCAGCACCCCTGGCCTCTGTTGAATGGACCACCACTGTCAAGTCATTGGCCTGGGAGCTTTGCAGCTCAGTAAGACCCCTACATACAAACCTTCAAGTTGTGAACTGTCAAAGGTGCGAACGTGTGTTCACACGTCTAATCACGTAAGTTAGTTCCTGTGTCTGGCATATGTTGTCACATGTGTACATCCTCTATAAGAGGCTGTGCTTTCATGTACTTTACTGTACAGGACTGTATAGAGTGCAGAGTACAGTATCTTTATTTCAGACCCAGGATATCTGGGAGCAAGCATAAAAGCAGTGATGTAGCTAGTATTGTATAGCCGATTGTGTTAGTTGTGTACCTAGGCTGACTTTGTTGGACTCACCAACAAATTGGATGTAGAGACACGCTCTCGGAATGTAACGTGTTCATATGTAGGGGACTTGCTTTACGAATGCCCGCCCATTCCACTGGAGAGCAGTTTGGGAAACTCTTTCTTAAACAGACCCAACCCATGGGTGTGTTTGGTTCATCCACTAGAAAAACATGAAATAAATCCAGACTTTCTTCTGCTTGAGAGCTCAGCAAATATTTAAAGAGAACTGTCTCAAGGTTTTCTCTTCCCTCGTTCTTTCAACTGTTCTTTGCAGGACCTGCGAGGACTGTCTCTAATCATTCAAGTCACCATTCATTCAACAAATATGTATCAACTGAGCACCAGATCCTGCAGCGGGGACCTTCTGAGAGCTTTCTAGTGTGCCAGTGTCTGACTCAAAAACAAGCAATCCCCCCCAAAACAACAAACAAACAGTAAAGCTTGGCAGAATCCTGTCCAGAGGAGAGACACAGAAGATAGACTCAACAGTAGAGGGTAGACAGAGATGTGATTGTTTAAAGGCATGAGGGTTCTTAGGATTAAAGAAAGGCTGTAAACACCGATCCAAATAGACACTGTCTTCTTGGATTTCAACTCTCTGGGTGTAGCTCTCAGGCTATATCCAAGAAGCAACTTAACTGAACCAATATCTGCATAGTATTCCACCATCTTGTCTAAAGGCTAAGCGAAGAAGTGGTTGGATTTCCTACAAAGTCAGTGAAAGGAGGAACCCCTAGAAATTTAGGCTATAATGTAGCCATTTTAAATCAGCACAGACATTTTGCTTAGGCCTCACCCCTTGATATTCCCTTGTTGTACAGCCCACACATTCTTTTACCCTATAATCATTAACAAGAGAAATACTTTAGTTTCAGAAACTGGTGATTACACAGAACCCTTAAGTGTGTTCAGTCGTGCTAACAATCCATGTTTTAAGTATTCGTATCGATACTTGGCTATTGGCTGCCCACAACAACCTCCAGCCCACCACCTGAGATCATGAGATGTTGATGCCTGGTGAAGTCAAGATACTAGATTCATGTGACTACCATGGAAACCAAAGAATACAACTCTGGACATTGCTTTTGGCCCAGACATCCTCCAGGTCTAAGGCCCCCTTGCTTTAAAGGCCCTTAAATAGACCTAGTTTCCAGCCTTCCACGCCACACTTGCCTGAATGCTGGCCCCCTTTCCACCTGTGAAAGGTGAATATTAAACTTTACTTCCTCCTACTTTTCTCTCTGCTGCAATCTTGCATTATTCCTGTGGCACCGGCCCACCTTGCCTCGGTTCACCCCTTGTCAGACTGCAGTCATGAGACCAGCATTCCCCTGAGTCGCCACCTGGAAACCTTGTCTTAAAAGGACAGATTCCTGGCTGGGCTCAGTGGCTCAGCCTGTCATCCCAGCACTTTGGGAGGCCGAGGTGAGTGGATTGCCTGAGCGTGTGGATTTGAGACCAGCCCCAGTGACTTGGCAAGACCTCATCTCTACAATAAATCAAAAACTTAGTCGGGTGTGGTAGTGCGCACCTGTAGTGCTGGCTACTTGGAAGGCTGAGGCAAAAGGATCGCCAGAGCCCAGCAGGTTGAGGCTGCAGTGGCCGGGAGCATGCCACTGCACTCCAGTCTGGGCGACAGAGTGAGACTCCAACTCAGAAAAAAAAAAGACAGATTCCTAACAGAGTCTGGCTTAACAGTGACCCAAGCTGGACCCCCGGTTACCCCACCTCCAGCGCATGCTGCCCCTTCAATCCCTCCTACTCCCAAGGCCAGAGAGGTGCTGACTGTCCCTACCTTAATCCCCCTCAAAGACTCTCTCACTGTCCTTTGGTCAGCCCTTTCCCCTGCCTCATCTCCCCCCCCCGCTGGCCTTGCCCAACATCCAGCCTAGGCTCAGATCGCCTTCCCGCTGTTTCCCATGATGCAATTCTCTGCAATTTCCTAGAATTTGATGGTGCTTCCGGAATCCTGGCCCAGTTCTCGATGGCCTTCTGTGTTCCCCATCTGTGCCCTGGTCACGTGGGTTACACCCAGAACACCTTCCATCCTGAGATTGGGATTCTGACCATCCTCCCCCTAACCTCACTTGTTGGGGCACTCAGGCCAGGCCCCCCACCTTGGTCCTGCTGCTCTGACCCACCTTCTTGTCACACTGGCTCCTCCTCCCGGCTCCACCCCTGGCAAATCTTTCTGACGCTTTTCTTTCCAGCAGCCTAGAATTTCTCACCCTCTTGACTTTCTAGTAACACAAGAGGGACTGAGTATTTTGTCTATTAAAATTCTGCCAAGCACCGTCTTGTCCACCTGAAGAACAAATCCAGAACCACTTGCTGTCATCACTTTCCCTGCGTTCCAAGTCCTGGCACCATCTCCTGACTGCGCGTCTGGAATCAACTCCATGCATTCATCAAGGTAAGAGGCGATGGTGCTGGGATGATGTCGCTAGGGCGAGGACAGTAAAAGTGTCAAAACTGTTCAAATCTGTCCCCACTGCAACTGGGGCAATTATTTCATCTAATTAATTAATTTTTTTTGAGTTGGAGTCTCACTTTGTTGCCCAGGCTGGAGCACAGTGGGATGATCATGGCTACTGCAGCCTCAACCTGCTGGGCTCGGGTGATCCTTCTGCCTCAGTCTCCTGAGTAGCTGGGACTCCAGACGTGTGCCACCACGCCTGGCTAATTTTTTGAATTTTTGTTGAGATGAAGTCTCACCAAGTTGCCCAGGCTGGTCTTGAATCCCTGAGCTCAGGCAACCCCCCTACCTCGACCTCCCAAAGTGCTGGGATTAGAGGCATGAGACACCACTCCTTGGTGCAATTATTTTAAAGTGTAAGACCAAGTTATGACCCTCTGAAGGTTTTCCCATTGTACTCTGAATAGAAGCCACATCATCAAATGGCCTTCTCCCCTCCCCTAGACCTCCTAGTCCCCTTTCCTGCTAGATTTGTTTCCATAGCATCCATCACCACTTAACAGTTAAAGTACTTCCTTGGGCAGACTTGGTGGCTAGACCTGTAATCCCAGCACTTTGGGAGGCTGAGGCGGGAGGACCACTTGAGCCCAGGAGTTTGAGATCAGCCTGGGTTATACAGTAAGTCCCTGTCTCTATAAAACATCAGAATAAAAAGTTAGCTGGGCATGGTGGTGTGTGTCTGTAGTCCCAGCTACTCTAGAGGCTGAGGCAGAAGGATCACTTGAGCCCAGAAGTTTGAGGCTGCAGTGAGCTATGATCACACCACTGCACTCCAGCCTGGGTGACAGAACAAGACCCTGCCTCTAAAAAAAAAATAATAATAATAAAGGTATTTTACTTCCTTATTATGCTTATTTTCTCTATTGCTCTCCTGACCGTCCCCCATACCTCCCCTTAAATTCTATTTGGACTGAGGCTTTTGTTTTGCTAACTGTGCACTCCCAGTAGCCAGAGAAATGCCCACAGGTCATGGACACCCAGGAAACATGCAATTAATTGAGAAATTAATGAGTATGTCCTTCCCATGCAGAGGCTAAATTCCATATACATTTACAAAGCAAAGGCTGAGCCCCCCGGCTTAGCAGATCCTCTGGGTCTGTTGTGTCGTTCCAGCCCATAGTCATTCACAAGCATGTCCCTTCCTGCCTCGGGCTGGCGGGCCACATGCTGCCCTGACAGCCTCAGACATACTCTCTGGGCACCTGATCCCGGAGGTCCCGGTGCAGCCCCGCGGTCATCCTCTCGCCCTTCTGCTGAGTCACAGTCGCAGGACATCTTGGTTCCACAGCAGTTGTGTCACTTTCATCAGGAAAAGTTCCAGCTGCACTGGGTGCCTGGCGGGGAGGCCTGCCATCAGTCGCTCCACCACCGGGCTCTCTTCACCCACAGCATTACCATTCAGCTGAGCGTGTTCCACTGGCTTCCGTCCCCTGAAATTATGATCCAGCCATGCGGCCCTCTGTGATCCAGTTTTTACATACTCTGAATCTTTGATACTTTGACCACAATGCTGGCTTTCTTTTTTTTCTTTTTGGAGTCGGAGTCTCACTCTGTTGCCCAGGCTAGAATGCAGTGGCACGATCACGGTTCACTGCAACCTTGACCTCCTGGGCTCAGGTGATCCTCCTGCCTCAGCCTCCTAAGTAGCTGGGACTACAGGGGCACACCATCACACCCAGCTATTTATTTTTTGGCAGTGACAGAGTCTCACTGCATTGCCCAGGATGGTCTTGAACTTCTGGGCTCAAGCGATCCTCCTACCTCGGCTTTCCAAAGTGCTGGGATGACAGGCATGAGCCACCACACCTGGCCTATTACTTAACTTTCTTGCTGTTTCTTTAAATGCCATGGGGCCTGGTTGTTCATTCTGCCTGGGCAGTTATTCCTGGTGTCCTGCCATGGCGGCTTTGGGCATCACTCAGAAAGGCCTCCCTGACGGTTCTTCTCAAAGTCCAGCGCTCCCTGCTTCTGCACTCCATGGAGCCATCTGAAATGCTCTGATTTATGAATTCCCTTGTTTATATTCTATTCCAGCCACCCTCCTGCCCTGTGGACATCAGCTCCTGGAAGGCAGAGAGCTTCTTACAGCTCTACCCTCGTCTCTGCAGCCACTCAGGCATGTTGTGGGTGTCAGTAGACACTCGTCAAGGGGACGGATTAATGGACCCAGGTCTGGACATGTACCCAGCATGCGAGTCTCCCTCTAAAGTCACGCCCCTTCCTTCTGCTTTAACATCACACTCTTCTGTGGCTGAAGTTTCTTTCCTAACCACACTCTTTATTTTTAAAATTATTATTATTTTTTGAGTCAGAGTCTCACTCTGTCACCCAGACTGGAGTGCAATAACACACTCATGGCTACCCCAGACTCAACTTGCTGGCTCAGGTGATCCTTCCACCTCAGCCTTCCAAGTAGCTAGAACCACAGGCACATGCTACCACACCCAGCTACTTTTGCTTTTTTAAATTGTAGAGATGAGGTCTTGCAATGTTGCCCAGGCTGGTCTCAAACCCTTGGGCTCAGGCAATCCTCTTGCCTTGGCTTCCCAAAGTGCTGGGATTACAAGTATAAGCCACCACACCCAGACAGGAGTGGTGACATCTTTGACTTTTGTTTGCTTTTGTATGTTAAAATTTCAGACGCACTCCTGTAATTCCGGCTACTCGGAAGGCTGAGGAGGAAGGACCGCCGGAGCCCAGCAGGTCGAGGCTGCGGTGGCCGGGAGCGGCCACTGCACTCCAGTCTGGGCGGCAGAGTGAGACTCCAACTCAAAAAAAAAAAATTTCAGGTTCCCTTTCATTATTAATATACGTGGATAGCTCTAAAGTTATAAAAGACAACATTGATGACCCACTTGCCTGTTCCCGTCTCCAGATAATTCCCAAGTGCCAATTCAGAATGGTAGTTTTTTGTTACCACCGTTTTTCAGCATCTATGGTGTTACCAAGATGGTCTTCCAACTTAGTTTAAAGCAAGTTTCCCACTTAAGAAAGTTCATTAGCATCTTTGCTGACCTCCTTTCTCAGAAAGAGCCCCCACTCTGATTTCTTTCTTTCTTTTTTTTTTTTTTTTTGGTCAGAGTCTCACTCCGTCGCCCAGGCTGGAGTACAGTGGCACACTCACAGCCACCCCAGCGTTGACCTGCTGGGCCAGTGATCTTTCCACCTCAGCCTTTCAAGTAGCCAGAACTACAGGCACGCGCTACCACGTCTGGCTAATTTTTTGATATATTGTAGAGATGAGGTCTCACCAAGTTGCCCAGGTGATCTTGAACCCCTGGGCTCAGGCAATCCTCTCGCCTCAGCCTCCCAAAGTACTGGGATGACAGGCTTGAGCCACCGCGCTCGGCCCACTCTGATTTCTTAACTCACTGGCCTGGAACCCAGAGTTTATGTGTTGGCACCATCCACACAAATCACTTCCCATGACCTTCTCTCTGTCCTCAGATATGACCTTCAGCTGGAAAGAGGGCCAGAAATCCCACTTGTTCCTTAAGTTCTAATGTTCTTAGCAAGACTTCAAAGTCATTAAGTGGAACATGATCCCTTCTGGGGGAATAACCGGACCCTCTCTCTCCCTGTGGGGCAGTATCCTCTCAACAATCCACTCGTGCGACATTGATGACACGCCAATGAGTCACATTCTTCCACCGACCTCTCGACATCGCCTTGGATGCTCTCATCCCCAGGGAGCTTTCTTCCTGACTCCCCATTTCCCTCCTGGCAGAGCCTACTCTGGTATGGAAGTGCACCAGGCTCAGAGTCAGGGGATTCGAGGTTCCCTCTCAGTCCTCACATGAACCAGCCATGTAGCCTGGGAAAGTCCCTCAGACCTCACTGAATTGGCTTCCCCAGCTGCATATGTCACAGGAAGGTTGCAAAGACTCAGCACAAATGCATCTGGGAACGTCCTCTAAGAAGGATAAGGTGACATTGACCCATCAGGGGTGACTTCAAGGCAGGGGGAGCTTAGCTGAGAGGCTACCTTGGCAGGAAGACATGGCACATTCCTCAGGAAAACCCTTCTGGCTGGGCAGCCATGCTACCCCGATCCATACTTTTCTATGGCTGGGGAGGCTGAAGCAGGAGGACTGCTTGAGTTCAGGAGTTTGAGACCAGCCTGGGCAGAATTGCAAGACCCCGCCTCTATAAAAAATATGTATAAAAAATTAGCTTGGTGTGGTGGCACCTATTACTCAGCCCAATTACTCAGGAGACTGAGGTGGGAGTATCACCTGAGGCCAAGAGGTCGAGGCTGTGGTGAGCTGTGATCACACTTTTCCCACTGCTGCTTCAAAGCAGCAACTTTATCTGGAACAGTCCATCACTTGACTCTAAAGACTCAGAAGGATGCCCCAGAGCTGATCATCTCAAGAGGGTCGAGCTGTGTTCTTCTGAAATAGTCATAAAAGGAGACTGTTCCCCCTCCTGGAGGGAGGAAAACATCACAGGCGATCCTGTTTCCTCTTGACAAGTCCTTACTGGTAGAGGCATATCTTGCGGGTTTGGAAGGAGAAAGGTGTGCAGGTGCATCTGGGTCTTAGGTCCCTGCTCCTGCCTTCTTATAAGGAAACTTCAGCAGAGGCTCAAATCCTAGGAGGCCTGGGATGAAACACCACCCAGGCCTGGTGGGTCAGGAACAGACACAAACCTGGAGCCCAAATGCTCCTCATGGCTTTTAAGAGCTTGGCAGGACTGGGCTCAGTGGGTCAGCCTGTAATCCCAGCACTTTGGGAGGCCAAGGCAAGTGAATTACACACCTGAGTCCACAGGTTCAAGACCCACCCAGGCAACTTGGCGAGACCTCATCTCTACCTTAATTCAAAAATTAGCTGGGCGTGGTAGTGCGCACACCTGTAGTTCCAGCTACTTGGAAGGCTGAGGTGGAAGGATCGCTGGGGTCCAGCAGGTCGAGGCTGCGGTGACTGGGAGCGTGCCATTGCACTCCAGTTTGGGCAACAGAGTGAGACCCCAACTCAAAAAAAAAAAAAAAGAGCTTGGCAGGACCCCAATTCAGCAATGCCAGAACTCACAGAGCCTCTGCCTCCTTTCTCCCACACCCATCCTCCTCAGGCCTTCCAGGAAAAGGCAGTGCAGGATTCAACCACCTCATGCTTCCTCTCTCTGCCAGCCATCCGTATTTCCAAAGGAATCAAGCCCAAAGCCTGACCGCAGAGCTCAGCAAAGAGAGGCTGCTTCCTGCTCTCTGCGGCACCTGGTAGCAGGCAGCCAACCTGCCCTTCACGTTTGTGAGAACCTGTGTGTTTCCTTTAAGGACACAAGGAGATCTGGGTATCTGATTAGATGCATTATTTTTATTTTTTATTTATTTTAATATTTATTTATTTATTTTGAGTTGGAGTCACTCTGTCGCCCAGACTGGAGTGCAATGGCACGCTCCCGGCCACTGCAGCCTTGACCTGCTGGGCTCCAGCGATCCTTCCAAGTAGGCGGAACTATGGGCATGCGCTACCACGCCCGGCTAATTTTTGATTTAATATAGAGACGAGGTCTTGCCAAGTTGCCCGGGTGGGTCTTGAACCTGTGGGCTCAGGCAATCTTCTCACTTTAGCCTCACAAAGTGCTGATTACCGACTGAGTCACCAAGCCCGGCCAGATGCATTATTTTTAAAACGTCATGTTTTGGTTGGGTGCAGTAGGTCGCACTTGTAATCCCAGCACTTTGGGAGGCTGAGGCAGATCACTTGAGGCCAGGAGCTCAAGACCAACCTGGGCTACACAGTGAGACCTTCTCTCTACAAAAAATTAGCTGAGCATAGTGGTGTGTGCCTGTAGTCCCAGCTATTCAGGAGGCTGAGGCAGAAGGATCTCTTGAGTCCAGAAGGTCGAGGCAATGGTGAGCTGTGATCATGCCACTACACTCCAGTTTAGGCGAGAGAGCGAGACCCTGATTCAAAAGAAAAAAAAACATCTTTAAGATTCCCTTTTTCCTCATTTCTGAGATTCAGTTTAAGAATTCTCTGATACTTTTAAAACAATTTTTATTTTATTTCAGACTCAAGGGGAGCATGTGCAGGCTTGTTACGTGGGTCTGTAGCATGATGGTGAGGTTTGGGTTTCCAATTAGTCCTCCCTCCAGGTGGGGGGCATGGCACCCAATGGGGGGTGTTTCAATCCTTGTTCCCAATCCCTGCCGCTTAGAAGTCCCCAGGGTCTGTAGTTGCATCGCTGGGATCTGTGTGCCCAGGGTTCAACTCCTACTTATGAGTGAGAGTGTGCGGCATTCAGTTTTGTTTCTGTAATAATCCACTTAGAAACTCCTTAAATTTGCGTTGGGTGGAGCTGCAGCCTGGTGGCAGATAGAGTGGGCTGTCAGGAGAGTGACCCAAGGCTAGTTTAACAAGGTCAAGCTCAAGTCAGAACTGAGGGGTGAAGATGACTTGCCAGGGTGAGTCTGAAGAAGCTGAGAAGTATCCTATTTCCAGCAGGCAGATCTGAGGTTTAGAAGTATCCTTTATGGCCGAGCTTGGAGGCTTAGCCTGTAATCCCAGCACTTTGGGAGGCCGAGGCGAGTGGATTGCTTGAGCCCGCGGGTTCGAGACCCACCCGGGCAACTTGGCGAGACCTCGTCTCTACAATAAATCAGAAACTAGCTGGGTATGGTAGTGTGCGCCTGTAGTTCCGGCTACTTGGAAGGCTGAGGCGGAAGGATCACCAGAGCCCAGCAGGTCGAAGCTACAGTGGCTGCTCCGGGTCTGGGCGACAGAGTGAGACTCCAACTCAAAAAATACACAAGTGTCCTTTATACTTTTTTGGGACAGGCCCAACGTCTCGGCCCCAGGCTCACCCTTGTACATAGCAGGTGTTGGTTATCTGTAGATCTAAGCTGTCGGGGTTGTATTTGGACTCATTGGGTTTCTGGATGTATGTAGTAGGACCTGTTTTCGTTCCTTCCTCTCTTCCTCCCTTTTTTTGAGTCGCAGTCTCACTCTCTTGCTCAGGCTGGAGTGCAGTGGCATGATCATGACTCAGTGCAGCCTTGACCTCCTGGGCTCAGGTGATCCTCCTACCTCAGCTTCTTGAGTAACTGGGGTTATAGGCGCCACCACGCCAGGTTAATATTTTGATTTTTTTTTTTAAGAGACAGGGTCTCGCTATTCTACTGAGGTTGGTCTTGAACTCCTGGGCTCAAGCAACCCTCCTGTCTTGATCTCCCCAGTAGCTGGGACTCCAGGCACTACTACCATTCCCTGCTAATTATTTTTTATGTTTTGTAGAAACGAGGTTTTGCTATGTTGCCCAGGCTGGTCTTGAACTCTTGGGCTCAAGCAATCCTCCTACTTCGGCCTCCCAAAGTGCTGAGATGATGGGTGTGAACCACCGCACCTGGACTGGGAGCTATTTTCAATAGGTATCTCCATGACATGATTCCTGGGAAAGGTCCTCTGTGGGGTTGAGGTTCTCCAGACAAATGCCTACCTCCCTGCTCATCCTGTTCCAAAACAAACATGAACTTGACATTCCCATTGCACCGTATGAGACCAAGTCAATATACACAAATCGGGAGGGACTGAAATGGACCACACAGCCACAACAGTGAGGCAGAAAACAGCAAAGAGACTGTTACTGGCACAGGCACTGTGTTCCTTGTTTTGGTTCTGGGGGGACTTTTAAATGAGCTGAAGGCCACAGGCCCTAAGCTATGAACAGGGCGATGCTTGACTGCTGAAACAACGCAACAGTCGGGTTCAGGCACGGATGGCATGTTTGAGCCATAAGAGTGTGATGAGACGTGGTGATGATGGCAGAGGGCAGGGGGCAGCCCCGCAGAAGCATGCGTGGACCAGGGTGAAGGCTGCTCACCTCTTCATCCCCTCTTCCACATGAAAGGCTCCTGGCCTTTTCTCCAGGAAAGCACCCCACGAGGGGCCCAGGCTCTGGCCCCTGACACTGTGCCTGCCCCTGAGGTGACCTCCTGATTGGGAGGACTGACCCACAGGCCCTGGGAAGATGCCCACCCTCCCTTCCTCGTACAGCAAGCCTGAGCCTGATCCTGCCTGGAGTCCTGGGAGCCATACCGTGCCTCCCTTTTGGCCTACACACCTCATCAGGCCTGGAGCGGTGACAAGAGGCAACGGCGCTTGCTCTCACTCCACTGGTCTGTGCTCTGCAGGAGAATCCACTGTGGGAGCATGGAGGCCCCCCATCCCATGCCCTGAGATGGAGTCACACACTGTTCTGGAGTGCAGTGGTACAATCGTAGCTCACTGCTGTCTCCAACTCCTGGGCTCAAGGGATCCTCCCACCTCAGCCTGCTGACTAGCTGGGACTAACCACCATGCTAAAATACACACACATAAACATACACACATATTTTTCTTTTTTTTGTAGACATGGGGTCTTGCTACATTGCCCAGGTTTGTCTTGAACTCGTGGCCTCAAGTGATCTTCCCATCTCAGCCTGCTGACTCGCTGGGACTAACCACCATGCCCAGCTAAAAAATATATATGCATTATGTATACACATACACACATGTATATATACTTTTTCTTTTTTTTTGTAGACATGGGCTCTTGCTACATTGTCTAGGATGGTCTTGAACTCGTGGCCTCAAGTGATCCTCCCACCTCAGCCTCCCAATGTGTTGGAAATATAGGCATGAGTCACTGTGCCTAGCCTAGAGCAGAGGTTTCAATGGTGATCAGTCATATAGAATTCTGTTAACCCTGGGGACACACAAATACACCTCAAAAAATAACATTTACCCTTACCATGTGATACAGACTTGAATATTTTCCTTCTCTCCTGTGCTACTTAATGTGCTTAAAAGGCTTCTCCCTTCACACACTGAATGAATTTCACAGTCCCGCTATGGGTCCCCACCCACAGGTGGAAGTCTGAGTAGAGGAACAGAACCTCCTCTTCGTAGCTCCAAGTTGGCATGCAGGCCTCGATCACATGAAAGCAATAGGTTGTGCCGGCTTCATTTTCAACCATTGACTGAGCACCTAATACGTGCCAGGCACTGGCACAGGTGCTGGGTTCATGGTGCTTACTGAGGTAAATCAATACGAGTCATCTCTATCCAGCTACTTGGAAGACTTGAGGCGGAAGGATTGCTTGAGCCCAGCAGATTGAGGCTACAGTGGCCGCGAGCATGCCACTGTGCTCCAGTCTGGGTGATGGAGTGAGATTCTGACTCAAAAAAAATAAAAAAGAGTCATCTCTCAAAAAAAAGGTCATCTCGTGACTCCTAGACTCAAGTTCAGTAGCAGAAAAGGATTCACACAGAAGAAAATGCTTTGCATCAGCATTTCAAAAAAACATAATCATGGGCATACAAAGCAGAACCAATAATATTTCAGGATACACCCCTCTGAAGGACCCTTGAGGAAGTCCTGGATTTGGAAATCCTTTCTGCATCAGTTCCCACGTGGTGTGCATCAGCGCTTGGCCAGAAGAGCTTCGCGTTCAAATCAATAACACTTAGCCGTCCTGCGCGAGGATGAACCAGAAACCTCGTTTTGTGAGCACACAAGCATGGAGTGATTTCAGCTTTCTCGGGGACCATTCATTCCCGAGCAAACATAAATGTCACTGACATTGCCTTTCTATTGTAAGAGGCCGAGTTCGGTAGGCACAGATCAGGAGAGGACTAAGACAGACCCCTCTGCCACGAATGGCACTTTGTAACAACTACAAGAGATTATTGTTACCAAGAGGTTTCCACCACACAGGAGTGCCTGTTGGCCCTTGCAGCCTTTCCTCACAGAGCTATTCCATTCACACCAAGATGCAGTGAGCCCTGCAGGGTCTCCTGGAGAGACCACAGGCGAGGACCGCACCCCATTCTACACATTTCAAAGCTTTCCATCCAAGTGACCTGAATAGATGACATCACACAGAGCAGATAGTAAGTATTAATGCTTTTTCAAGTCTTCTATCTTTAAAAAAATTAAAAAGAGAATTTTGTGCAAGACTACACATAATTAACATTTATTTATTTATTTATTTATTTATTTATTTTGTAGAGATAAAGTCTCACCATTTTGCCCAGGCTGATCTTGAACTCTTGGACTCAAGTAATCCTCCTGCCTCAGCCTCCCAAAGTGCTGTGATTACAGGCATGAGCTACCGCACCTAGCCAACATTTATTTTTATATACCAGAGAGTCCTTTCATCTCACTCTTGAACTCTTCAAGTGAAACACCTGTTTATCCTGGGGATTCCTATATTTTCCCAGAATCTTTTGGAATCTTCTACTAACCCCTACATTGCTCAGGTCCCCAGGGTGAAAAGCACAGGCCCAGGTGACAGACGTCAATCTTCACCAGTGGGAGGGCAGCACTCTCGACCAATTCTAAAGCACCCAACAGTTACTGGGAACTTGTTTTGTTCCAGGCACTGTTCTAAGCACTTGTATTTTTTTAAAGTTATATCATCCTTATATATATACCACCTATCCTTATAAGGTGTAGAAACATGATCCCCATTACCCAAAAAGGAGTTGGAGGTCCAGGGGGGGTCACACAACTGGGAAAATAGAAGTCAGGCTCCCCAGGGTCTTCCCCAAGTGCATCATGCTCTTAACCACGTATCTCTGACCCTCTCTGAAGAGCCATGAATCTGCATAAACACTGCAAAATGGCATGACATGCAAAAAGAATGTTTAGCTACTAATTTCCCTTCCTCCAAGTAAATTGTAAAAATTTAAAAACATCCATCCCCCTCATTCTAAGTTTTTACCCTATCCATATCTATCTATCTATCTATCTATCGAGTACAGGTCTCACTCTGTGGCCCAGGCTGAAGTGCAGTGACACAATCACGGCTCACTGTAGCCTTGTCCTCCTGGGCTCAGGTGATTCTCACTCCTCAGCCTCCTGAATAACTGGGACTGCAAGTGTGCACTACCATGCCTGGATAATTTCTTTCTTTATTGTAGGGATGCTATCTTGCTATGTTGCCCAGGCTGGTCTCGCATGCCTAGGCTCAAGTGATCCTTCTGCATCAGCCTCCCCAAGTGCTAGGATTACCACCTTACCTAGCCTCATTCTAGGTTTTTACAGGAGTAAGTCTTATAGAAGTTAAAACATACCACATTTTTGGATTCACTGATCTCTTAACAGATGTACAAAGTCACTGCAGAACTGGGTGTTACCTGAGGTTTGGCTTTCAAATTTTCAGGTGCAATAAACTGAGACCCCAAGTCTTCATACCTAGTTCTCCCTAGTGTGATCCAGGGAAATCCCAGGGTGAGGCCTTGGCGGTGGGGCTGGGGGATCATTTACTGAGAATGAACAGGAATGAGACTGTCAAGTTCAATGCCCTGGGAAGTGTGGTCTCTGACCTCCTCCTTGTATTTATACTGTGCATGGGGCCTGGCCTATCCGGGTTATGGGCACAAGCATCAGTGAGGAAGGAGACGCTTAACTGGACGCCAGCCCACCTGGTACCTGAGGGCTTCCTTGCCCCTTACCGTCCACTGCTAGTCCAGTCCTCTGGCCTCTCTGAACACAGCCCCTGGCTCACTGCAGGTGGAAAAAGCCATTTCCAAGTGACAGCAAGGGTATGACCAGGGCAAAGACCGCCAGTGAGACTGCTGGGAGTCACGCCTGCTCAGAGCCCCACTGCCCAGTGCTCCTGCAAGCCATTGTGAGAGCATCTAGGGACATATAGTTATCACCTGGGGGCTCATGAAAGAATGTGGATCCCAGGACCTCAGGGATTGTGGCTCAGAACCTGGAAGGTTTTTCATAATCGCCCCAGATGGCAAAGCATTGTATGGGGTTGTGATCATCCACTCATGAGTGAGGACTATTTGAGTCTTCTATCTCCGATGCCTACGCCTTCACTCTAACTGTCAAAATATTTTGAACATTATCTCTGGCTTCCACATTCTCAAGACACATCATGGTGTCACCCCTCTGGGCTTTTGATCCTGCTGTCTCCTTGACTCAGATGGTCCTTCCCTTCAAGCCTCTTGAAACCCTTCTCAGAACTCAGATCGTTGTTCTAACCCAATCTCCTCCTTGCCGAAAAATTACTGAAACTGATCACCTGCAGAGCCAAAGCCCTGTGCTTGTCCTTTGAGAACTGAATGTGACGCATGGCATCCGGCATGGCTGGTCGTTCCCGTCAGAGGGATGCAAATCTGGGATGTGGCAGTGTTATTGCCTTCACCAGAGCAACAAGGGGATGGAACAAAAAGCGAAGGTGTGACCCCTCCCTGCCCCCAGAGCCTTCTGAAACTTTCCATACGATCTGGTCACAACAAAGGTGACAAGCAACACACTGGCCCTCAAATACCCCTGGCAACTTTGTTACCAATCTTCTCAGCTCTTATAGAAAGATTTGTGTTCACAGCTGAGCACAGTAACTCATGCCTATAATCCCAGCATTTTGGGAGGCTGAGGCCAGAGGACCGCTTGAGCCCAGGCATTCGAGACTAGCCTGAACAACATAGTGAGGCATCATTTCTATAAGAAATAATAAAATTAGTTGGGAGTGGTGGTGTGAGCCTGTAGTCTCAGCTACTTGGGAGCCAAGGTGGGAGGATCACTTGAGTCCAGGAGTTCAAGACCAACCCGGGCAACATAGCGAGACATCATTTCTATAAAAAATTAGCTGGGAGTGGTGGTGTGAGCCTGTTGTCCTGGTTACTTGGGAGGCTGAGGTAGGAGGATCGCTTGAAGCTCGGGAGTTCAAGGCTGCCGTGAGCTATGATCATGCCACTGCATTCCAGCCTGGGTGACAGAGCAAGACCCTGTCTCAAAAAGAAAAAAAAAAAAAAGATTTGTGTTCAATTCTTCATTGAGGGACAGACACATAATCTTTCCCTCTCTCTGAATAAGTCCTTGGCTTACTAATCTGGAGTGAGAAGGGTTATGTGTTAGGGTGAGATCTTTCAAGGTCTAAAGGCGTGGTTCCCCAGCTCTTGCATGTGGATTCCTGGGGCAAGCCCAGAAACCAGGGGCTCTAACCCAGCACCCCAGCTGATCTGATGAGGGTGCTCCCAGGCCATGGTGGGTGAGCACCTTCCCAGGACTGTCTGTTTGAAACCCCCAAACCCAACTCCTCACATTGAAAGCTGGTGAGCAGGAAAAAGCAAAAAGTTCGATCGAGTCCTGGAGTGAGTGAACTATCACAGCCAGGTGGGGGTGGGCTGGATGCAGGAATGCGTTTCCTTGCAGGCTTGGAAAGTACCTGAAAAGTCTGTAGGACTGTTGTTGAAACGATTTCTCTGTAACTTTCTTACCAATAGAATTCTGTACATAGGCTGTGTATTGGCCCCTGCATCCTTCTGATTATCTGTCGGCTCTATATTTCTGTCTGGCTGTGTGTCATTGTGTGTCATTTTCAATCTTTTTTTTTTTTTTGGAGTTGGAGTCTCACTCTGTCACCTGGGCTGGAGCGCAGTGGCACGCTCACAGGCACTGCAGCCTTGACCTGCTGGGCTCAGGAAATCCTTCTGCCTCAGTCTTCTAGGTAGTTACCAGGCCAGGCTAATTTTTTGATTTATTGTAGAGACAAGGTCTCACCAAATTGTGCCCAGGCTGGTATCGAACCCCTGTGCTCAGGCAATCCTCTGGCCTGAGCCTCCCAAAGTGCTGGGATGACAGGACTGAGCCACGCTCCTGATCTTCATGCTTCCTTTTTTTTTTTTTTTTGAGTTGGAGTCTCTGTCATCCAGACTGGAGTGCAGTGGCCGCTCCCGGCCACCGCAGCCTCGACCTGCTGGGCTCCGGCGATCCTTCCGCCTCAGCCTTCCAAGTAGCCGGAATTACAGGCATGCGCTACCACGCCCAGTTGATTTTTTTTTTTTTTTTTTTGATTATTGTAGAGAGGAGGTCTTGCTACCCAGGCGGGTCTTGAACCCGCGGGCTCAGGCAATCCACTCACCTCAGCCTCCCAAAGGCATGGGATTACAGGCTGAGCCACCGAGCCTGGCTCACACTTTCTTTAGGGCAGGAAAATAAAATTACGTGTATTATCGCCATCCTCAGCGTGGCATTCAAAGATCCCCATGAGTTGACTCTGATGTATGTACCTGGTTTAACGGTTCGCTTCCCTGCCCATCACTGATCTGCACCCTGTGTCCCTTAGGTAAGGAGCCACCACAATTGCTATGTGTTCCTTAGGTAAGGAGCCACCACGACTGCTATGTGTCCCTTAGGTTAGGTAAGGAGCCACCATGATTGCTATCTAGCTGCTACACACCAATGTAAATGCACGAGGCAGGTTAAAACATAGAAATAGTTCCCTGTTGGCTGGCAAATCATGACTGTTTCAAGCTCCCTGAGGGCCCCCATCTGCTGCTTGGCATCCCCCGAAATGACCTTGACGTGACAGTTAATTAAGGGTCAATACCTGGTACAGCTAGTGGCTTCTTGGACCCTGCTGCCAGCCTACCTGGAGTCTGCACCTCCACTCTGACTGTCAAAATATTTTTAATATTGTCCCTGGCTTCCACATTCTAAAGACACACATCATGGTGTCACCCCTCTGAGCTTCTGTTCCTGCTGTGCCCCTGACTCAGAATGTCCTTCCCTTCAAGCCTCTAAAAACCCCTCTCATAACCCTCCAGGAAGTCCTCCCCCATCCTAGCCTCCCCTCTCAAAAATGACTGCTCCCTTAACCACAGCCACAGGCCTGGTCTTTAAGCCCATGCGTGTAACGCTTATATTTCATCTTGCTTTAGTGACTTATGCACGTGTGCCAACAGATGTCCCGCCATGGCTAAGAGTTTGAGAGCAGACTGAAAGGGAAAGTGGCATGGGACAATGCGTTTCTGGATGGCCAGTCCTGGGCCACTGGCAACATCTTTGAGGCTAACCCGGTCCCATATGATAAGATCCCTCCTAGGTGAGGACGTGCTTTGGCATCCTGGCTCCTTGGGTGTGGTCTGGAAGGCTGCATGGGCACCTGGAAAGCTCCAGTATTCAGGATGTGGGGAGCAGATATAAGGTCAGTGTGCAGATCAGAACAAGCCCCCAAATTCAGAAACCCCTATCCAGCAGTGGCCAAGGCGGAGAGGCCAGCACGAGGCTTCTTGGCTGTATGGATCGGGCCTTCTCACACATAAGACTCCCGGCTTGTCTGTGCCAAGCCTGCCTTTGGTGCTGTGGGACAGTCTTGCCAGGCACAGCACACTCGCTCAGACGCTAGTCTCTTGGTTCTTGAAACTCCCTCCCTGTGTCCTTTTGACTTCTAGCTTCTCCTTAGCTTAGGAAATAGGCGATTCAACCCATAACAGACTGCAAGCTTCCGGAGGTCAGCTCAGCTCCTATTGATTCTCCTACCTCCCATAAGCCCTACAATAACTCACACTTACAGTACCGGAAAGCCATCTAGCACTTGTTGCATGCCAGGCTCTGTTCAGTGCCCTCGGCTGAGGCAGGCATAGTTAACAAAGTTTAGAAGCAGTTAGGCTGGTTTTCTCAGACAGGTCTAAATTAAAATAGGGCAAGTGTTCAGATGTCTTTCTTATCCATACATGACCTTCACCCTACCGACCAGGCATATCAGACCTGACCACCTTGCAGGTTGGAATGTGGATCCACCAGTGAAGGAAATCACAGAAATAATAAGGCATTTTCCAAAACACAGACATGATGTTCTAGAAAAGTCCAAATCTAGTTAGGCAATAACTTTATTTAGAAGGTCCTTGTGACCTTAGAAGGTAGAGAGATGGTAGTTAAAACTTGTGACCAAGCCAGGCACAGTGGTCCACGCCTGTCATCCCAGCACTTTGGGGGTGGAGGTCAGAGGGTTCAAGACCAGCTTGGGCAATACAGCGAGACCTCATCTCTACAATAAATAAAAAAATTAACTGGGTGTGGTGGCACACACCTGTAGTTCTAGCTACTTGGAAGGCTGAAGAGGAAGGATCACCTGAACTCAGCAGGTCGAGGCTGTGGTTGCCATGAGCATGCCACTGTACTCCAGCCTGGGCGACAGAGTGAGACTCACCAAAAATAAAAAATAAAAAATCTTGTGACCAGACACCTGCAGCTCTCCACTTTTAGTTCACGGTTTGATTAATTATCATTGTAAGAGTATATAAAGCACCTTGTCAAAGGCAAGCACCTGTCTTTCTCTTAAGGCACCCATTCTCTTTGAACCTGTCTCTTTCTTTCTAATAAATTCTATCTTAAACTGTACTTGGGGTTCGCTCTGAAAATCTTTTCTGTGGCGGAGTCAAAAACCCACAGAGCAACACAATGCACCCCACCCAGCATCACTGACTATATGAACCCACAACATCCAAGCTATTATCAGGTACTATACCTAGTCCCATTTTACAAGTGAGGGGAAATGAGGTTGAGAGTGGCAATGTGATTTGTCCAAGCCAGGCAGGTGGGGACTGACCCAGCCAGGCAGTCTGGCCCCACTGTCCCTGTTCTTAACCATTGAGATGTCTCAAATGCAGCAGGTCTACAACAAAGGTTTGCCAAACATAAAAAGAGTGCCCCAGGGGCTTCTGGGCCAAAGGACATTGGTTACTTTAATGGAGACTTTTACAAGCCCTTGACATCCCCAAACTTCCCCAGGCCATGTTCCTACCACATATACGCTATGCACCCTTAAACCCCAGTCATGGGGTAGAGCGGTAGTCATGCTCTTCTTGAGGGGTATGAATGGGTGTAGGTAAACGCTATAGGTGTTCAACACTATAGGTGTTCAATAGGTCTGAGATGGGAAGAAAGGCTTGGAAATGGTCTGACCGCTTTAGTACAATACATTTCCTCTCCTGAACCCACAGCGGTGGGTGTGTGCCCATGCATGCACGCGTATGCAGGGGTGAGCTCACCATCAGCAGGAATGAGACTGCGGGGCGTCTCTTTTCCCTCTCCTCCCTGTGGTCTGACAAAGCCTGTCTGTCTTGTCCCGCAACCATTCGTGAAGACCCCACAGCCTCTACTGGCCTCCCATGGGGATAGGGCGGGAGCAGGGAGCCATTCAGCACTGTCAGAAGACAAGGCCACATACAGAGGCTGGCTTCTTCCCTGCTGCTCCTGCAGCCAGGGCTGCAAATCTTGAAAAGATGCAGAAGAACATGCATGTTGCAACAGCCATCCATCATCTCGGTTCTGGGAACCCTGGAGAGGCACCTCCCCACATGGGCCAACCTGTGCTGACCTCAGCCCATGCGGGGACATGGAACACGGGGACCGTTCATGTGCCTGATTCCTGTCCCAGCCAACCCCCACCCGGGATTCTCTCTCGACGTGTGGGAGGGAGAATTCTCTGACATGACAACCAAGCCCCTCCTGCGCTACAAGGTCAGATTTTCAGACTGCTTGGCAGACAATGTCATGATCATTCGATGATGAACATCCAGGTGGCTGGGAGGAAACGAACACGGGGCTTTACTAGGAAAAGACCTGCTTCCTTGTGAAGAAATTATAAAATTAAAATATGATAATCTACTTGTGAGTTAAGATGCCTCCTGGGCGGCGGCGGTGGCGGAGGTCTGTGACACAACAGCAATGGCAGGATTGTGCCCCAGGGTGGGACTGAGAAATCATTCTGTGCCCCCAAGATGCCACAGACACCTGCAGGTCCATTTCCAAAGCCCGGGTTAAGAGTGATTAAAAGCAGAAAGAGGGCCAGGTGTAGTGGCTCAAGCCTGTCATTCCAGCACTTTGGGAGGCCGAGGCGAGAGAATTGCCTGAGCTCAGGGGTTCGAAACCAGCCTGGGCAACTTGGTGAGACCTCATCTCTACAATAAGTCAAAAAATAAGCCAGGCGTGGTAGCTTACATCTGAAGTTCTAGCTACTTGGAAGGCTGAGGTGGAAGGATCGCCGGAGCCCAGCAGGTCGATGCTGGGGTGGCTCTGAGTGTGCCACTGCACTCCAGCCTGGGGATCATGGAAGAACTGATGGGTATGTCACTGAGGTCTGCTGTCTTAGGTGGGAGGAGAAAGCCCAAGTCAGGGACCCAGGGCTCCTGTACCAGATTCAATAACTCCACTCCTTCTGTCCAAGTACTAAACAGGTAGCTTCCAAGATCAGACGAGACTGGTGCATTCTGGGTAGTGTGGCCAGAGAGAATAGATCTGTTTCTGTTAAGTGTGGGTGTAGGCCGGGAACTGGCTTTGAGGGCAAAACGGTGCTTCTCAAACCCTGCATCCACTCCCTGTTCCCTGCTTGGACATGTTGTCAGAGGGCACTGAAGGGCGTGGTGCAGAACATACCACAGACCATATCTATGCTCCTTGGGCCCCTGGCCCGGATGCTCCAGATCACTTCTGAGGAGTCTCTCTCCAGAACATGTCTATGGTGCCAGGAGGAAGCCCAGTGCTAGGGCTTGTGTCTCTAACTCACCCCCAAGCACAGGGTTCCAGGCTGCAGATGGAGAAGAAAGTTTGCCCCAGACACCAGAGAAAGCACTGGACATGAAGCTGCTTTTATTTATTTATTTATTTTTGAGTTGGAGTCTCACTCTGTCACCCAGACTAGAGTGCAGTGGCCGCTCCCGGCCACTGCAGCCTCGACCTGCTGGGCTCCGGCAATCCTTCCGCCTCAGCCTTCCAAGTATCTGGAACTACAGGCACGCGCTACCACGCCTGGCTCATTTTGATTTATTGTAAAGATGAGGTCTCGCCAAGTTGCCCAGGCAGGTCTCGAACCCGCGGACTCAGGCAATCCACTCACCTCAGCCTCCCAAAGGCACGGGATTACAGGCTGAGGCACCGAGCCCGGCTTTTAAACCAAAGTCTCAGGGCCTGAAACATTCCCCAAGAAGTCAAAGGAAAAACAGGAGGGACAAAAGTCCCAGTGGCAGGTACCTGTCTAGCAGGCAGCGGGGAGGAGGCCGGGGGCCATCTGGGGAGAGAGAGGGTGCTGCTGACTGTGGTGATGGCTTAGGTCTCCCTGAGCCTGGCCAGCTGATGCATCTGCTTTGTGGCCCAACGAGTGACTGCTGGTTCCCATGCACCATGACTGAGGGTGTTGGGGACCTGCAAGGTGGGGTGAAGTCTACCTCTAGCCAGGTCAGAGGGGGCAACAGGGGTCAGGAGCGAGGGTGGTGACACTATTCCCTGCCTACAACTTTCCCTGTCTGTACTCTCTGCTGTAGGGATGTTTGGTTACAGGCAGTTCCTTGCACCATGCACCATGCCACTCTAAACGCACCCACACCTGTCCGCTATCCAGACATCAGCACCGTCTCATAGAACTTTCTGTGACGATGGAAATATTTGACAGCTGTAACGTCTAGTTTAGCAGTCACTAGGTATATGTGGCTACTGAGTAACCAAGATGTTAGAGTGTGAGTTAGGAAATACATTTTAAGTTTAATTTAATTCTAGGGTCTGGTCCTGTTTCAGAGGCTGGAGTGCAGTGGCACAACCGTAGCTCACTGCAGCCTTGATCTGGGCTCAAGCAATCCTGCTGCTTCAGTCTCCCAGGTAGGGGACACTCCAGGTGCACACTGCCACGCCTGACTAATTTTGTTTTTAATCTGTAGAGACGGGGTCTTGCTACACTGCCTAGGCTGGCCTCAAACCCCTGCCCCAGCATTCCTAGTAGCTGGGACTGCAAGCATGTGCCACTATACCTGGCTAGTTTTTCAATTTTTTTGAAGATATGTGGTCTTGCTACCTTGCCCAGACTGGTCTCAAATCCCTGGGCTCAAGTCATCCTCCCACCTCGGCCTCCCAAAGTGCTGGGATTATTGGCATGGGCCACCATGCCTAGTTGTTTTATTTAATTTTAACTAATTTAAATTTAAAGGTTCACGTGAGGCTAGTGGTTACTATGCTTAGTTGCACAGAGAATGGAAAAGGTTTTCTTTGCCTTAATAAAAGTAGTGAGTTCTGAAAGGAGAAGATGACTGCTCCCAGTGGAAAATCCCCTGATGTGTTCATGGTTTTCAGGGAAACAGAGGAGGGAGAAATTATCCCAATGCATCATCAGGTTAGAACCATAAAAAGCAAAGGGCTGCAAGGGACAAAAATAGGAAGTTACCATCTCTGGAATCTTTCTAACGGAATCTACCTTTTTCCAGAAGCTCTGAAGAGCAGAGCAGACCTCGAGACTGGCAGACCTCATCAAGACCACCAGACCTTGAGACTGGCAGCAATGGGCAGAGGAAGTACTTTGCAAGCAGGAGACCAGGCCAGGATTTGCCCAAGGCCCAAAACGTTGGCAGAGCCAAGTACCCAAGATTCTATCTCAAAGCAGTGCTCCCTTTACCAAATAAACCATGCGATCTCAAATTACCAGTCCAGCCTGTGCCCTGAAACAAGCCCATCACAAATGTCAGAAAGGCTTTAATTGAAAGAAAGAATTCTGGTGTATTTTGCTCATACCCAGAACCATCTGGAAGCAATCTCGCATTCACACGCTGGACGTTTCTTCCCTGGCCTTTGCTCTCTCTACAAATCCCATCAGCCCAGGAACAGCTGCTGGAAAAGCTGGCCGGATGCCCAGGGTGAAGTCTCAGCCCCCTCTTGCCCCCACCCATTCTCCTGGGCCCCGGCTGGCCCGTCTCTCCCCACATGTGGCTGGACACAGAGCATGAAGATCTGACCCTCTACAAGAAAGCAAAGTTGCCAGCAGCTGCAGGAGCAAAGACCTGGTGCTACAAAGCCAGTTGTGAGGATTGGCTATTTACACGTGGCAACACAGATGCTCGCCAGTAAATTACAGCCTGAGACAACTCAGGGGCTTGCGGGTCGGGACACTCAGCTGTCGAGGCAACACAATGCCAGCTACAGTGCACATCCTGAGACAGCAGCTCTGAACAAAGGGCAGTGGAAGAGGAGGCGGCCTAGTTTGGGGATTCTGGCACAGGAATGGATGCCACTGGGCACAGAAGGTGACAGCCGAGTGGGTGATGGGGGGAGCAAAGGAAGGCCCCGTCAGGGACCAAGTCGGCAGAGAGAAAGGCCTTGTAAATCAAGCCACTGTGCAAACCTTCCAAGGAGAGGGGCGCTGGAGGTGGGGAGCCAGGGAAGAGACCAAGTTCATCATGAAGGTCCTGGTGACAATACCCCTTTGTCTGCAAAACAGTTTGAGTCTGCTGGACTGAGCCACAGTCACTGAGAAGGCACCACGGTGGGAGAGAAAGGATTCCATCAGGAGGCAGTGGCTTCATTCTGACGAGGAGACAAGGCGTCCTCTCCCCACTCCCCGCTGCTGCAGACATACCACAGAAGGCTGACATGACAGTCCTCTAGGGACAGTGGGCCATTTACTGAGGTTTGGAAGATATGGGGTTTTGGGGATCTCCCATACCATCACTACCTTCAAATCACACCAGCTCTGAGTGGCAAGGGTGGAGCATCGTAGTTTAACATGACCAGCGGTCTTCAGGGTCAGAGCAGGAGCTAAAAAGTGACTGCTTCAGGGCCTCCTAAGAGGCGTCACTTCATTCTCTTGTCCCCTAAAGGAGTGCCAGGGAGATACCAATCCTACTGGATAGAGGGCCCCTGCTTAAGTTTACATCATAGCGCAACATAGAGTGATTATATCTCATTTCACCCCAAAGAAAAGTTGATTGGCACGTTGTATCAGAAAGAGCTTCCAACAAAGGACCTTCCAGAAACCTGGGGTCTAATTCTTCTTCTGACAGTTTTGCCTGGATGGGAGCTCGGCCAACTGCCTGATGCCTCTGGGCCTCAGTTTGCTCAACTGCAGAATGGGAAGGAGAGACAGTCTCTCCACACTTGGAAGCGCAGTCCAGCACAGCAGGCAGCAAACACTGTATGCTCTGGAGTTATGCCTCCTGGATTCACAGTCCTTCCTCTCCTCACACTAGTGATGTAACCTTGAGCAACTTAGCCTTCATTGCCTGATCTGTAAAATGAACCCGGTTCATAAGACAGTTTTAAGAGTTAAATATGGCCAGGTGCAGTGGCTCATGCCTGTAATACCAGCGCTTTGGGAGGCCAAGGTGGGAAGATCACTTGAGGCCAAGAGTTCAAGACCAATCTGGGTCACAGAGTGAGGGTCCAGCTTTACAAAAAAATTTAAAAATATGCTGGGTGTAGTGGCATGTGCCTGTAGTTCCAGCTACTCAGGAGGCTGAGGCAAGAGGATCACTTGAACCAGGAGTTTGAGGCCAGCCTGGGCAACATAGTGAGACGCTGGTTCAAAAAAAAAAAAAAAAAAAAAAAATTAAGTATGTGAAATCAGATAAAGCTTTCATCAGAGTGCCTGGTCTTAGCTCTCCCACTAACCATCAGCCAGCCCCAATACCATCATGATGAGTGGGGGACAAGGAAGAAAACGTAAATGTTTGTGACTAGGCATTTACCACAAGGTTTAAACAGCTTTGCAGTACACAGAACTCTTTATTTGATGGAAGGTTTCAGAGAAATGTGGCCAGGTGTGGTGGCTCATACCTGTAATACCTGCACTTTGGGAGGTCAAGATGGGAGCATCACTTGAGCCCAGGAGTTTGAGACCAGCCTGGGCAACATCGCAAGACCTCATCTCTAAAAAATAAAAGCAAAAAAGTTAGCCAGGTGTGGTGGCACACACCTGTAGTCCCAGTTGAGGCAGAAGGATCCCTTGAGCCCAGGAGGTCAAGGCTGTAGTGAGCCACGATTGTGCCATTGCACTCCAGCCTGGGTGACAGAGTGAGATCCTAACTCCAAAAAAAAAAAAGTTTTCAGATAAATGAGTGTAGAGCCCAAGGCTACTTCTGAAACCAGGAATATGAAGAAAGGAAATGGTGTGGACAGTTTGAATCCTGGAATTTGACAAATCCCAAACGCTCCTTCAGGCCACCTTCAGTCGAGCCCGCTTGGTGGCAACCCACGGTTTTCAGGGGAAGAGGTTATAGATCCTTGCCTCCCTCTTCCGAGAATTAATCCTCCAGCCCTTCTCTTTCTAAAGACAACTCAGAGAGGCAGAAAACCATGGTTCTATCTTTTTTAAAGTCCTAAAAAATAATGGCAGATCTGAGGCTTTCTGTTAGTGGGTAAACACATTTGAAAAAGGAATTCATTAAAGTGAGCGGAGGGGGCTTTTAATGGGCTTAAACTTCTCAAGACCTTCTAACAAAGATACACAGGACTTTCCTTCTCCTTAAGCCCGATTTTCAAATAAAAGGTTGGAACAGGCAGGAAATGCACAGAGGCGCATACACACACATGTAGCTGCTTGTGGCCGGCACTGAAAGCCCAGAGCATGCTGAGAACTAGCTGAAAACAAATCAGCAGATCATGTCTGACCAAAGCGAACTCAGTCATGGCTCCTTAGCAGTTAAGTGCCTTCCGTGAGGTTCCATAGGAATAAAAACAGCCCATCTGTGGATGGCTCATCTGCTGAGGACTGTGCTAACTTACTTAGAGAGAGGGAGAGAGAGGGAGGGAAGGGAGGAGGGAGGGAGAAGAAGGAGGAGGAGGAGGAGCAAGGGGAGGGGAAGGAGGGAGGGGTGAGGAGAGAGGGAGGGGTGAGGAGAGAGGGAGGAAGGGTAGAGGGGCTGGGGAGAGAGGAGGGAGGGGGAGAGGGGGAGAGAGAAAGAGGAAAAGAGGGAGAGAGGACACGCGGATACACACTAGAGCAAGGGTCACTGTGTGCATATAAAGTCGGATAGAAGTTAGTCCCTGAACTTATCCACATTAAAAAAAATTAAAATCAGAAACAATCGTTAGGCATTTGCTAAATGAAAAAATGTACAAACCACTCCAAAAAGAAAAAAAAAGTAGAGCTTCAAGGGATGGGAGAAGGGAATGTAAGACACTAACCACACCACACATCCTACTTACAAGGAGAGGTGCAAGCGGAACCTTTACAGCCTTGGAAAACATCTTGCCGTCCAAGTGAGGCTGCCTATGAACTCACTAGGAGTACCTCCCACAGTGGTCAAGGTAAGTTGGTCTTCCCCGCCCCCAGGAATCGATTCTAAGCATCTGCAACAAAGATGCCTTTCCTTATGACAAAATTCCAGGCACAGTATTTACATGTGTTTTCACTGCTTAGGGCTAATTTGCCTTCCTGGCAAAGGACGAATATTCAGACAGCCTTGCCTGAAGCTCAGTGCGTTTTGGATGTGAGCACTGACTAGTCACAATATCCACCTTCCCCACTCCTGTCAATGAAACCCCTCCTGTCAATCACATTCCTCCTATCATCACACCTCTCCTGTCAATCACACCTCTTTTCTTCCTTCAACCAGTACTTACTGTTGTCTGTCTCTGTGTGCCAGGCACCGAACTAGGCACTGTGTTCCCCTCAAGGAGTTCACAGACTAGTTGAGGAGACGTATTCAAACGAGCCGTTTGCGTCATGGAAGACTCATCTCTTCCATGTGATTGGCGGCCCGACTCATTTAGTTTCTTGCTCATTTCCTTTCCTTCTCTGCTTTCTGCATGGCCCTCCAGTTAGTCTGTGAGGCCTCACATACAGGTTTCTAGATCGCTTTTCTCTGGGGACCTGAATCTGCTCTCTGTCCCAGTCAGACTCCTTCAAACTTCTAGGGCAGCCTTCCACAACACTGCTTTTCAAACCCCCCTTCTCCAGAAGACACAAGAGCACCCAACAGCCCCACAGTAAGTCTACATTTCTCTGCCTGAGGCCCCAACACGCTCCTGCCTACCCACCCCATCTGCCTCCCACAGCCCTCCTCTGCTCTCCAGCCATTCCCCTGTCTCTTGAGAGCTCCTCCTTCCCATCACATGGGTTCCCAATCTTCATCTTTCTAAATTCTACAATCCCCAGAACAAGCCCCTTGACGCTTTTCCGGAAGGCCCAAGTCCCTCACCTTACAGTTCTCCTCAGTAAGAGCCGATTTTGCAGCCTGAAGAAAAACGGATTTACAAGAAAACTCAGTCAGGGTTAGAACAGTGCCTCTGGGGCACCAATATTTCAGAACTCAGAGCTGCAAAGGGGACCCCTTCCCAACCCATCCATTCGTGGCTTGGAACAGCAGTAAATATGTAAGGCTGGTGGTCACCCAGCCTTTGTTGCAACTACTCAACTGTCCCATTCAGTGTGAAGGCAGCCACAGATCGAACATGAACAAACGGAGATGTTTTTAAAGTTATTGACAGAAATGGGGGGTGGGCGGAATTTGACCTTCAGGCCATAGTTTGCTGGCCTTGCTCTAAAGGAAGAAGAGTGGGCACAAGTGAGACACTTCTCTTGGCTGACAAGGGACAACCAGAAGTCCCTCAGGCCAGTTGCTTATCGTCCCTGGGTGTCGCGGTAGGACCGCATGGACTCTGAGAGGGGCTCTCCAGCCAGGTCAGCATCACGGGAATTTGGGCTGTGACCATCTGCTTGCTGCTATTTCGGTCCATGAGGAAGAGACACTGAAATCCACGTCTTTGTCTTTGTTAGGGACACGGCAAGGAAGAGTCCACTGTCTCGTTGTCTTACTGTCTTAGACTGACAGGAGGTTCACTCGTGAGGACCCCGGAGCATAAGAGCACATCTCCACTCCACTTTAGTGTGGTAGGCGCTGCTCTCTCATTCAACCCTAACATCACCCACAGTGTGTAAACACTTTTCATAGCTGTTATTCAGACAGAGGAAGCAGATGTGGCCTGAGTCAGTGTTAGCCTGATTCACTATTCACTAGAGAAATGGGCTTGGGGCAACCCCCCTGCAGTCCCCTCCTGTTGTGGAAACTTTTTTGTTCCCTTAAAATGGAAGGAAGGAAGGAAGGAGGGAGGGAGAGAGGAAGGGAAGGAGAGAGAGAGAGAGAGAGAGAGAGAGAGAGAGAGAGAGAGAAAGAAAGAAAGAAAGAAAAAGAAAGAAAGGAGCTTGGTGCTCACATAGGTCTGTTTTGGGAATAAGACACCTCCTGCCAAGAGTTCCTATTTCAACTTGAATGTGATACATAAATGAGAATAGCTCATTCCTTCTAGTCTTCATAATAACCCTTCGAAGGATATATCTTTTATAATTTTACCCGTGGAAAAATGGGCTCTAGGGATTAACGTTGCTGATTTAGAAAAGTTAGAGTCAGAATTTGAACCTGCACCAGTCTGGCTCGATAAACCCTTGGCCTGTTCTACTGCTTTAATCGCCTTGTCCTAAACATATCAAGCTCAGTGTGCTTTAGAAGCCCCCAGATGCTTGCTCTGTGTGAAGCAAAGAATTAGGTCAGCTTCGTGGGGCCCAGTGTCCCCAGGGGGAGCCTTGGAGAAGCAGGGAGGTGAACCCACGCTTTTGACTTGAGAACGGGTTCTCAGAGCAAACAGCAAAGGCAGGCACCGTCCCTGGTCCTTCCTCACAAACTCAGGCCTTGTCTACGCCTCCTGATCCAAATGGTGCAAGTGGCTTTTCGAGGTGGGGATGCTTGCTCCACACACGCTGTGTGGTGCCGGGGCGGGGGGATGCGTGTGCTTACCAGCCTGTCATATTAAAGTCCCTGTAGAGCATCTTCTTCCCGAGCTCTTTTCTCTGTACCCTCCTTGGAAACTCCAAATGTGTGAACTCATTTCCCAGCAAGTGAGGCTGCATGAATGCCTAATAGCAAAAAGAAAAGGAGAAAAACACACACACATGTATTTAGAGGGAAGAAAAATGAGACTCCAGTATGTTGCATATTGAGACAGGCCATATTTCAAAAACAAAAACATCGTCTTGTATTTTAAGGGAAGTAAACAGATTTTAGAAACTAAACACTAATAGAAGATGAGCAAATATGAAAGGAGATACCTATAGAAACATAGAATAAACTTAGCTTAGCATGGTCTTTTTGCCTCAGAATAACTGTTTTTGCTTAGATTTTACCCCTGACATGCTTTGAATCTTTTAGACATAGATAAATTTCCAATAGGCAGGTTTTAGGAAGGTTCAGACATTCTACTGCAGGCCAAGCAGCAGCCTACCCCACCCTCTCGGTCAGCTGCAAGACAGGGACAACCCAACAGCCCAACCATTCAATTCATGGTTTGACCTAATAATCTCTAAGAATCTTTCAGGACCCCTAGGTGACTGAATCCATAGAAATGATAATAGACCACATCTTTTTGATAAGGAGTTTGTGGATTGCAAAGTCTGTCAAGTCTCTTGCAGGAAAATCCCCTCCCTTTGTCTCCTCCCATCTAGCCCACCACCATGGCAACAATCATGTGACTTTCCTACCCATCTGCCTACTGTCCAGCTCCTGAAGTCAGAACCTGTGCTTACCTGCCCCTTCTTGATGATGTGGAGCAGAACACCATCCAATCACCTTAATGACCTTCCCTCATCAAAGGGAAAGGTTAAAAGGACTCAACCATGAGTAGCCATTTGCCATTGCTTTACTAGACTCTGGTGTGGCCATTCACTCTTTGAGTTATGGCCGCGACCATGTTTCCTGGCTTTGGTTCCCTTTCCTACCTTGGGGAGGTGAATTTTCTCTCTCTCTCTCTAATTTACTTGTAAATAAACTACATTTTCTAATCTAACTCTGTGCAATTCTTTGTATCTTTCATGAGACATCAGATCACACCCCAGACACCCCACACTCCCAGTGGGCCTGACCTAACATTCTGGGGGCCCTGCTGGGAGTGTGCTCTAACAAAATAAAAATCATGAGTTTATAAAGGAATGTAACTTTTTCATTTATTATGATAAATTCATTGTAACCAAATGTACAGCTCGAGGCATAAGGAAGAGCAACTGAGCTTCCCCAAAGACTCACTGTTTAATTTTGTTTTTTCTTTGAGTCGGGGTCTCACTCTGTCACCCAGGCTAGAGTGTAGCACCATCATGGCTCACCACAACCTTGACCTCCTTCTGCCTCAGTCTCCTGAGTGACTGGGACTACAGGCATGCACCACCATGCCTAGCGATTTTTTTTTTTGATAGAGACAAGGTCTCACTATGTTGCCCAGGCTGGTCTTGAACTCCTGGGGTCAAGTGATCCTCCCGTCTTGGCCTCCCAAAGTGGTAGGATTACAGGCCTGAGTCACTGTGGCCAACCTTTGGTTTTTAAATTTAAATCCAAGATGGTTTTGCTCTTTGGAAGGGCATATTGGTGAGACAAAAGGTGAAAAGTCTCACCCTAATACTTCCCCACGTGGCTTTCTCTGCTCCCGTACTTATCCTGGCCTTGCCTTTGAGAACTGCCTGTGGTCTCCAAGTGTACACCATGGCCTGAAGGCGTGGGCTGGGCTGGAGACACCAGACAGGAGTTTGCTGCTGAGCTCTCTGCTGGACGCCCTCCAGCTCACTCTGCTGTGATTGGAAGACTATTCCAGGGCAGATGAATTCTACCCTCTCCCACAGCCCTGTTCACACCTACAAAAAGTCTTGAGCCACTTAGGGAATTGCTTCGAGACAACAAACAGCCTCATCGTCACATTCTAAATTCAAACCTTGTTGTCCAAGAAAACAAACGGCCTCATTGTCACTTTCTAAATTCAAACCTAGCTGTCTAAGAGAGGCACAGTGGCTGCCCGCTGGAGGCTGCAGCCAGCCTCACTGGAGGCCAGCTGACCCCAGAGCTTCACATTGGAGCCTGCACCTGCTTGGGGGCAGCGTGGAGGAATGTCTTCTCTCTGTTCCAGCAGGGAACAGAGTGGGCGTAGCAAGTCACAGGCCAGCACTGTGGAGTGGCAGGGGGTCGTTACCACAGGACAGATGGCCTTGTTCTCAGCTTACTGGGAATCAGCCCCTCCCACGGTCTCCTGTCCAGGACCTGAGGCTGAGAGATCTCTCACTGTTCTCCCCTGGGCCTGTGGGCATTCATCAGAAGGAGTCACCCGAAGCTCGAAGCTCGGTTTGTCAGGAACTAAAGGAAGCAAGCTAGATGGTCACCAGGCTGGTGGGTAGATTTGGCTGGATATGGAAATCCGAGCAGGCGTGGGGACAGGACAGCACGATGAGGGTGAGAAGGGGACTTGTGCTTCCTGCCTGCTGTGGGGACTCTGGGTCATTTCGAGGGGCTCTGAAACCCCTGCTGGGGTTGAGGTTTGCAAGATGACTTCAACACGGGGCTTTATGGAGAGTTCTCCGGGAAGGAGGGATAAAGGGAACTATGACTTAATAGGGCCATTGGGTGGGATGGGCTTGGGTCTGATCCAGGCTCTGCATTTATAAGCTGCGATTTTAGCAGGCTATTTAGTTCCTTGGGTCTCTGTTTCTTTACCTATAAAATGAGATTAATGATATATTTATCTCATTCTGCCTTTTCCATAATGAAATGTCTATAATGCACTTATTTCGGTAGTCTCTGCTTATAAAAATATCACATCCATCTAGTGATCATTGGGTCCTATTATATCCTGAGTGCGACACTTCAGTGCTTTGTGAGTTCTCATTTCACCCTCCCAGCAACCTTGTGGACAAAACTGGCTACATCAGTTGTGGGGGCCCAGTGTAACACAAAAGCACGGAGTCTCTGCTCAAAATTAAGGACTTCCAGATGGGACAGCAGAGCACTGACCCAAGCGCAGGGCCCCATCAACTGCACAAGTCAGAGGCCCATGAGACAGGCACTATCTCATTCCTCTTTTATTTTGGTCCATGAAAACTAAGGAACAGAGGTCTAAGGAGTTGAGGAACAGTGCATCTGCTATGTGCCTTTTATGATCTTTGAAACTGTATCAGCATGGAGTTCTTTTTGTCTATCCCCTGCTCCTCAAGCTGGAGTAACATGGATATAGGGGCTGCCACATGCCAGCCTTATAAAAGGCACGTAATCCACCTTATCTTACTCCCCAACGATCTTACAGAGCATGAGTCAGAGACTCAATTTACAAATGAGGAAACCAAGTTCCAGAGAGGTTGAGACATCGAGCCCAAGGTCATCAGTCAAGCCTGGGCAATTCTAGAGTCTGAGCTTCACATCACGCTTATTTATAACCCTGTTCCAACCCTATGTGGGACCTTTAACCTAGACACACATTTTTACAAAAGACAGTGAGGCGGCCACACAAGGGCCGCAGTCCTTTCCTCCTAGACCGTGCAAAGTCTGAATCAGAAAATTTAGTTAAAAACACACACACACACACAAACACATTCATACATAGTGTGGCCACAAGGATGTTTCTGACATGATTTATCACACCAAATGAAGAAATCATTTAAGAATATGTGTGATTAAATAAACTAGCATGAATCCAAACAAGAGAATACGGTGTCATTTGCAAGGATGTTACATCGAATGTACAATGACACAGAGAGAGTTAATTTTATTGTGAATTAACAGGTCATCAACAATATGTGTACGAACTTATGTGTGTTGTGTCTTATATGCCCAGATCAATATATAAGACATACATATGTATACAGATGTTGCTCCATCCAGATAAACCCATTTGAAGTTGAAAAGATCGTAAGTTGAAAAGATCTTTAAGTTGAAAAGATTTTAAGTTGAAATGCATTTAATATGCCCAACTACAGAACTACATGGTTTAGCCTACCTTTAATGTGCTTGAGGCAAAATCATCTGACAACACAGGACACTGTAGAATATGTGTTGATTACCCTAACACTAACCCAGCATTCTGAGAGAGTATCATACCACATATCCTTATCCTGGAAATTCAAAGTGTGGCTTCTATTGAATGCATCTTGCTTTCACATCATCATAAAGTAAAAAAAAAAAATCATAAGTCAAACCATCAGAAGTCAGGGACTCTCTGTATATACATGTGTGTGTCAGGGTGTGAATGTGTTCCCCCAAATTCATGTGTGGAAATGTAGCCCCCAATGCAACACTGTTGGGAGGTAGGCCCTTGGGGGAAAGTGTTTAGGTTATAAACCCCCGAATTGATTAATGCTGCTATAAAAGAGGGGTTGGAAGAGTGGGTTCACCCTGTCTTGCCCTTCTACCTTCTATCATGTAAGGACCAGCAAGAAGGTTCTCAACAGATGCTGGCATCTTGATCTTGAACTTCCCAGTCTTGGGTACCAGTCTGTGGTGTTTTGTTATAGGAGCACAAAACAGACTGTGTGTGTGTGTGTGTGTGTGTGTGTGTGTGTGTGTGTGTGTGTGTGTAAATACACAGAGGGTGCCAAAAACATATATGTACACATTTTAAGAAAGGAAAAAAATGTAATAAAATTGTAATACTGTCCAGCCTGTTGCATGGTGATGCTAGCATTCATTTGATTAATGCCATCTTTTGAATGAACATCATACTACACATTGCTACCGTAATTCATTTCAGCTTCAAAAAGTAATACATAGATAACATCTCTTAAAATGTGTATGTTTTATTTTTTTTGAGTTGGAGTCTCACTCTGTCGCCCAGACTGGAGTGCAGTGGCACACTCCCTGCTACCACAGCCTCGATCTGCTGGGCACCGGCGATCCTTCCGCCTCAGCCTTCCAAGTAGCTGGAACTACAGGCGCATGCTACCATGCCCGGCTAATTTTTGATTTATTGTAGAGACGAGGTCTCACCAAGTTGTCCGGGCATGTCTCGAACCTGTGGGCCAGGCAATCCACTCACCTCGGCCTCCCAAAGCGCTGGGATTACAGGCTGAACCACCGAGCCCAGCCATGTGTACGCTTTTTTGGCACCTCCAGTAGATACAAAGCATACACATATATTACTAACAAACAGACCGGGATTCAAACGACACTCCTGAACACACTTCACAAACCCTGTGACTAAGATGTGATGGGGTCCAGGACACGCTACCCCAAAATATGGTACTTGGCATTTGAGGAGAGAGCAGACGTAGACCACAGAAACCAGAAAGAACTCCCCCCACCCCTTCTCCTCAGAAGGGAGCCATAAAACCTAGCTGACCTTTCCCTGAAAATAGTCATGAGACCTTAGTCCAGAGGGGTCTTGCCCTACACCTGAAAGAAGCGAATGTCACACGGAGGTGACAGCAAGCATCGCAACAGGCCTTGCGAAGTCCCCTCAATCCCCACTAATATTATATCAGAACCCTCTGTCCTTTGATCACACTTCTGCACAACTGGCCATAAAAATATATAGGCTTTCCTGTTTCTTTGGGTCCTTCCTTCCTTCCAGCCTCCCAAAGTGCTGGGATCACAAGCTGAGCCACCGAGTCCCGCCTCTCTCTTTCTTTCTCTTTCCTTCCTTCCTTCCTTTTTTCTGTCCTCCCTCCCTCTCTCCCTCCCTTCCTTTCTTCCCTCCTTCCTTTCTTTCCCTTTTTTTCCTCCCTGCTTCCTTCTATCTATCTATCTATCTATCCATCCATTCATCCATCCATCTTAGGGTCTCCCTCCGTTGCTCAGGCTGGAGTGCAGCGGTACAATCACAGCTCATTGTCTCCTCAACCTCCTGGGCTCAAGCAACCCCACTCAGCCTTCCGAGTAGCTGGGACTACAGACACATGCTATCATGCCCAGCTAATTTTTCTATTTTTTATAGAGATGAGGTCTCACTCCATTGCCTAGGCTGGTCTTGAACTCCTGTGCTCAAGCGATCCTCCTGCCTTGGCCTTTGAAAGTGCTGGGATTACAGGCATGAGCCACTGCATCCGGAGGGTGTTGGCTTCACATAAAACTCATATGAAGTGAATTTGTTTCCTTTTCTCTTGCTAATAGGTCTGTCATCCTACAGGCCTCAGCCAGCAGCCCAGTGATGGGTAAGACATCTCTTCTCCTCATGAGGGTGGATGTGCACAGCTCCATGTGCTCTCCTGGTAGGCGCATGAGTGGCTCTTGGATGGTGCCTCTAGCCAGGTGTCCTTGGGCCTATTTTATTGGCCTGGGCAGTAGCATCTGTTCTGTTGTGGGTTAGCGGGAACTCCACAGCAGCTGTGATCGCTGCAGGGGCTGCCTCACCTCTCCCTCTGAGGATGTGCAGGTTCCAAGGGGACATAAGGCACACGCCACTTGGGATATCCACAGTCCCCTCACACACAGAGCCTTTCATGATCTCCACAAACTGCTGACTTTCTCCCAGGATAACAACAGGGTATGGTAGCCCATCAAACTCAGGATGCCATTTCTTAGATGTATCATGATTTTATGATCTCTAAGGAAAAAAAGCTGCCAATTAAAATATGAGAGGGGACCAAAAAAAAAAAACAAACCCAGGAAGTATCTTTTGGAAGGCAGGTGCCTTGCAGTACAGGTTTCACCCTCTAGGTAAGTGTTCTAGAAACCCATCGGCATTAGGGTACCTGCTAGCATTGTTGTGAGAGGCTGCATCTGGCTTCAGTGAATTTTTTTGTGATATTCTTTCAGTGCGTTTGCCCATTTCATGATGGGTGATTTTCAAGTGCACCTGCCCACATCACACTGAGTGTTCAGCAGTTTTTGACTGAACACAGCATGTCCCTGTTGCCCCACATACCTTATTTACCCAATCTTGCCCCAAGCAACTTTGTTTTTGTTTCCCTGGATGAAAAAAGTCCTCAAAGGGAAATGTTTGGCTGATGTGGAAGAGTTAAAATGAAAAATGGCAGAAGCTCTAAAAGGCATCAAATAGACGAGTTCAAAAACTTTTTTGAGCAGTGGAAAAAGCATCTTGCCAGATGTATTGCATCAAGTGTAGAGTACTTTGAAGGTGACTAAAGTTTAAACATATAAGAATAATACACACTTTTTTCAGAAACAAATTCCAGTTTTGGGGATCCCTCCTTGTATGTACAATGCTTTTTTTACCACCTCAGATTCTAATTTTATTCTTTCTGGAAGAGCTCTTTCATATGTTGGCTGATTATTGTCTGTCATGGTTGTGTAGCTTTAATAAAGGACGTGTAAGTGAAGTATACTGACGAAGGTTTTCCAAGACTTTCACATTTAGAACCCAGCTGCTCTCATCTCTTTTCAACTCTGAATCATGAATGTCTGTGATTTTCCGCATAGTAGCATCCTGGGTTTCATGCGAGCATTGGTGACGCCACATTTCTTAAATAATCCACAAAGATCTGGGAGCCTCAAAGCTAAGGGTGCCGGGAGTCCCTCAGCCAGCTCTGCAATGACCTAGAGCCAGCTTTCTTTGACGGCCACTTCGGGAATGTGACTCAACAAACCTGATCACATCTCACCAACACAATTAGATCCACACAATTAGATCCAGAGAGGCTACATTAACACTTCCTTTCTGTCTGCAGAATTTTCTTCTGAGCTGCTGGTCACCGATCCCAGGAAAGAAAGTTTGGTGAGATGGGATTCAAGACATGCTACCCCTAACTCTAAAGGGATCAGAGGCCTAAACGTAAAACCTCAAACTATAAGAACCTTAGAAAATTCAGGAAACACACTTATGGAAATTGGAACTGGCAACCAATTCCTGATCAAAACCCCAATTGCCCATGCCATAAGAGATAAGATAGACAAATGGGACCGCATCAAACTGACAAGCTTCTGCAAAGCCAAAGAAACCATCAAGAGAGCAGAGAGACAGCCCACAGACTGGGAAAAAATATTTGCCAGCTCTATGTCTGCCAAAGACCTAATGTCTAGGATCTACAAGGAACTCAAATGTGCTGAAAAGAAAAAAAAAAGCCCCATTACAAAGTGGGCTAAAAATGTGAATAGACAGTTCTCAAAGGAAGACACATGAGTAGCCAACAGATACATGAAAAAATGTTCAGCCTCACTAGTCATCAAAGAGATGCAAATTAAAACTACACTGAGATACCACCTAACTCCAGTCAGAATGGCCATCATCAATAACGAAAAATAACAGATGCTGGAGAGGATGTGGCAGAAAGGGAACACGTCTACACTGTTGGTGGGAGTGTAAACTAGTACAGCCTCTGTGGAAAGCAGTGTGGCGATGCCTAAAAGTTCTAAAAATCGACCTTCCATATGACCCCACAGTCCACCTACTGGGAATATACCAGGAAGAACTGAAATCACTCTATAAAAAAGATACCTGCACTCATATGTTTATTGCAGCACTGTTCACAATAACAAGAACATGGAACCAACCGTGCTGCCCATCAAAAGAGGACTGGATTAAAAAAATGTACATATACACAGTGGAATATTACGTAGCCATAAAAAAGAACTAAATCATGAACTTGGCAGCAACCTGGATGGACTTAAAGTCTATAATACTGAAACAAAGAACAGAGTACCACATGTTCTCACTCATAAGTGAACCTTGAACAACTATCATAATACTATAAGAAACGGATTGACAGTAGTGGGAAACTGTGGGGTTGTGGGGTGGTGGGGAGGTGGGATTAGCAGTAGTGGGAATCTACCCGGGGGGGAGCACACTTCATCAACAAGGGTAAAGGGTACCTGCACAATGAATATTTGTACACCTAACCCTGAACTGTACCCCACAATTTTAAAATAAAAAATTTAAAGGTTAAAAAAAAAGACATGCTACCCCAAAGCACAGCATCTTGGCATCTGAGAAACCAGCAGGAGCAGAAGGGGCTTGTTCACCTTCCCCGGCACTTCTCCCTGACAACAGTCCCTAAGAGACTCATCCCATAGGTACCTTCTTGCGCCTTGAGGGGCATCTTTAACTCTGAGGACACAGGGATACAGAGGGGAGTCTGAACAAACAGGCTTGGCTAAGCTCTTCCCAGGCCACTAGGTTCCACTCCCATATTTCTCCATAAGTGGGCCACTCTTCCTCAAATCGATACATATAAATTATATCCATTTACCTGTTTCTCTGGGTCTTCCATTACTTACAATAACCCTTGTGTCATGTAAAGCTTATATTAAATAAACGTGTATGCCTTTCTCTCTCATCCATCTTTTGTTGTTGGGGGATCTGGCAAGGGATGAGGAAAAGAAATCTTGATCTTTTGATGTTTGCATGTGTCCAGGAGGTGACATGTCATGTCTGGCCCCAGCTGACAGTGGCAATCAATCATAAAAGATAACAACTTCAGATATCTTTTTTAAAAAAATCTTAGTTTTGAGGAAATATGGTCATATTCATCCCCTGTTGACACTGGGGCTGCACTGCACCCTTAGGTTTCTCTGTCCTTATAGTGGCTTTTCTCCTTCTTATGATAACTGCCACAGCACAGGTGACCTGATTTGTTTTCTGTCACAGTCATGCCTGCTGTAGAATTCATGAGTATTCCCTGTGTACCCGTGATGTATTTTTACCACTCCTCTCTTTAACATTACCATCCACATCCTAATTGTAGGCCTCCTTCTTACCAACTTTTCCTTCCTTCCATTTTCTTTTGAGACAAGGTCTCGCTCTGTTACCCAGGTTGGAGTGCAGTGGCACAATCATAGCTCACTGCAGCCTCAAACTTCTGGGCTCAAGTGAACCTCCTGCCTCAGCCTCCTAAGTAGCTGGGACTACAGGTGCACACCACCATGCTTGGCTAATTTTTAAATTTTTCATAGAGATGGGATCTCACTATGTTGTCAAGGCTGGTTTTGAACTCCTGGCCTCAAGTGATCCTCCTGCTTCCGTCTCCCAAAGTGTTAGGATTACAGGTGTGAGCCACCATGCCTGACCTTTCCTGGTACTTTCAATACTTGCTACTGATGCACGTGTCAGGCCCCTTGGAGTTAATGGTGTTATAGCAACTCAGCTCAAGAACTATGTATGTGCAGAGCAAACATATGGCTTCTTCAGGAAAAATGAGATGCTCAAATACACATATGAGCTGGGCTAAAAAAAAACTAGACTGTGCACAGTTTGTAAAAACTACCTGTTGCTGGCCGGGCGCCGTGGCTCACACCTGTAATCCTAGCACTTTGGGAGGTGGAGGCAAGAGGATTGCCTGAGCCCATGGGTTCGAGCCCTGTCTGGGTAACTTGGTGAGACCTTTTCTCTACAGTAAATTATAAAATTAGTCGGGCGTGGTGGTGCACGCCTGTAATTCCAGCTACTTGGAAGTCTGGAGTGGAAGGATTGCCTGAGCCCAGCAGGTCAAGGCTGTGGTGGCTGTGAGCGTGCCACTGCACTCCAGCCTAGGTGACAGAGTGAGACTCTGATTCAAAACAAACAAAAACAAACAAAAAACTACGTGTTGCTTTTTAGAGGATAACACTTCTGCTTATGAGTCTACCTTTTATGTGCAGGCATCATAAAAGTTTGCACACATGGTCTTCTATACATGCACATTTATACGGGAAGTCATTAAAATAGTATAAGAATGTTATCTGAGGGTTTTCCTAATAGTGTACCCATAATCATGAATATTTCTACTATTGGATATGGATAACTTTCATTAAAAAATATTCTAGACATGATTAGTTTTTGACAACCTAGTTAAACTAGGTTTTAAAAAGTTGTTCAGAAGAGCCTCACTGCTCTTGTCCTAATGATTTTAGGGAAAACTCTGAGAGGGTTTGCCAGGGCAGGGGCCAGGCCTCAGGACAGGGGATGCTGAAGCCCGTGGGTTCCTGGCCAGCCAACATGGAGACGGCCTGTTGGCAGAAGCAGTGTGGCCAAACAACCTGGGGATCTGGGAACCTCTCAGGTCCTTGCCTGCATTCAGGTGGCACAATTGGCTAGAACAACGTCATCCGTACTGGCCTGTGCTTCCGGAAGGACTTCACATCAGAATTCTAGAATCTCGAGTCCTGAAAGTGATTTTACTTTGAGTTCACTACAAGCAACAAATCAAAGTTTAAAGTCTGCAGAGTGTGGGGCCAGAATTTGAGAGGATGCTAGTGATTTCCTGACTTTAAACGTATAAGATTCATGGGCAGTTTTGGCGTGGTTCACTGCCCCCTGAACATACTGGGTGGTTCATGAACATACATCCACAATGACCGCCCCTTGCTAAGGCACACATCACAGTGATGTCACTTATTAAAAACTGGGCCAAAGCTGGGCTTGGTGGCTCGGCCTATAATACCGCGCTTAGAGAGGCTGAGGTGAGTGGATTGCCTGAGCCCGTGGGTTCAAGACCTGCCTGGGCAACTTGGTGAGACCTCATCTCTACAATAAATCAAAAAAGTAGCTGGGTGTGGTAGTGCGCACCTGTAGTTCCAGCTACTTGGAAGGCTGAGGCGGAAGGATCACCGGAACCCCAGCAGGTTGAGGCTGTGGTGGCTGGGAGCGGCCACTGCATTCCAGTCTGGGCGACAGAGTGAACTCCAACTCAAAATAAATAAATAAATAAATAACTGGGCCAAAGTCCAGACAGGACTAAGCACTTTTTAAGATCCCATGTGTACGTGCAAAACAAAAATTCTGAACACTCTCCTAAACGTTCCTTATTTATCTGATACACTGGATATACTTTAAGTTTTTCTCTTTGATGATACTATTTGGGTTTATGCATGTTAGGAACCTCTGCATAGTGATACCAGGTGGGTATACGTGCCGTTGGGGTATGTGGACACCAGCTACACTTGAACACGTCCACTATTTTAAAAGCCTTTGCTACTCTCCAGAGTCTAGTAGAGCGCCCAAGAAAGGTTCCAAATAAGTATTTGTTGTAGAAATGAACCCAGAACATTCTGACCTGCTTTGCATAATTACATTTTTGTGATTATTTAAACTTGATAAAATAATACAACATAGCTTTCCATCTTTTGAAAAAGTTAAAACTTATGTCCATGGTATATAAAAGTGACCATGGGCACACGTATTTTTTATTTAGTTCACTTTTTATACTTTTATTTTTTTAGAGATAGGGTCTTGCTCTGTCACCCAGGCTGGAGTGCAGTGGCATGATCACAGCTCACTGCAGCCTTGAACTCCTGGGCTCAGCCCAGGCTGGTCTCAAACTCCCATCTCAGCCTCCCAAAGTGCTGGAATTACAGGCATGAGCCACCATGCCCAGTAAAACTTATAATTTGATAGAGAACTTCCCATAAAACAAGTATGTGGATACAGCTATACTATTTAAAATCCCATGGTGATATTTTAATCCCAAGAATATCAAAATAACAATGCTATGTCTCTTCTTTACTTAATGACTACACAGATCAGAAACCTAGAAATTAGCATTTCATACTAAAGTATGATTTGAAGTGCAGCAGCCAGTCCTTTGTAATACAATGAACCTCTTCTTGTGCCTTCATTTTAACCCCAAATCTTGAGGCTTCCTATCCAGGCAGCATCCTAGAAGGCTCCTGAGGGGAGAAGGATGGAAGGATAGCTCAAGTTTAAGTGTGTGCCGCAAATATCACTGGGGGAAAGAGCTTGAACACCACTGCCCCAGCAAGGCCAAAGGTGGATCACCAAGACTCTCAGAGACTCTGAGGAGCACAGGTTGGCTAAAAAGAGAGTGGAACATATCCTTGTCACTTCATGTCCTGGGCAGCTAAAGAGAACAAACTTATAAACATGCTGGGTGTGGTGGCTCATGCCTATAATCACAGCTCTTTGGGAGGCTTAGGTGGGAGGACTGCCTGAGCCCAGGAGGTCGAGACCAGGCTGGGCAACATAGCGCGACCTCGTCTCTGCAAAAAATGAGCCAGGCACAGTGGTGCACACCTTTAGTTCCAGCTACTTGAGAGGCTGAGGTGAAAGGAAGGCCTGAGCCGAGGAGGTGGAGGCTGTGATGAGTGGTGATTGTGCAATTGTACTCCAGCCTGGACAGCAGAGTGAGAGTCTGACTCAAAAAAAATAAAAACAAAAAAGAAAAGAAACTTACAAACATGACTACATCTGGCCAGGAACAAGGTCAGCTTTCCTAGGGAAAGGTGGCTAGAATAACCGACCATGTCAGGGCAAGACACCAGGGTGGGGACAGGGGACTGGATGTCTTCCTACAGCTGCCTTCCTTTCTGGTCCTTGGCAGAAACTGGTTTCAAAGGACAGGGAGGGAGATGAACACTTGACTGTGAAGAAACAAAACAAACCCACCCCAGGAAGAATCTCCGAGTCCCCAAGAGATTGAGACATCAGAGGAGGGGACGAGCCTGAAGAAGAGACACCTTCTGAAACCTTCCAGGTAGCCTCTCACTGGAGAAGAAGGAGGCTGGAGGTCAAGAGTAGGGGAGTGACCAGAGCCCAGGGCCATCTCGCTCCTGAGCATGTGACCCTGAGCTCCAGCCCCCTGGGTTGGCGGGAAGCTATAATCACCTCAGTTGGGCAAGGAGAGAGAGCTGGAGAGAGGGAACTCTAGACCCAGGGAGGGATTGCAGACCTGACTATGTGAGGAGACCAAGGTGGCCAAGGCTCTCGCTAAGTGCCGAGTGCCAGACTTCCAGTGGACATGCAGACGGGGGTTTGAGGTCACTCGAAATTGCCTTCAAGGGGCCAGGCATGGTGGCTCATGTCTGTAATCCCAGCACCTTGGGAGGTCAAGATGGGAGGAATGCTTAAGCACAGGAGTTAGAGACCAGTCAAAGCAACATAGTAAAACCCCATCTTTACAAAAAATAAAATAAAAAATTAGCTAGGCATGGTAGTGCACACCTGTAGTCCCAGCTACTTGGAAGGTCAAGAGGATTGCCTAAGTCCAGGGGTTGAGACTTTGGTGAGCCATGATCATGCCACTGCATACCAGTCTAGGTGACAGAGTGAGACCTTGACTCAAAAAAATAAATGCCTTCAAGGGAACACAAAATCCTTCCTCATTTTCTTCTTTCCTTTGAGAAGATGTCTTCCTGCTGAGCAACTGGCCAGAGAGCGGTGTCAGCCAACAAGGAGACTGTCCCAGAGCTAGGGGTGTCCAGACAAGGAATTCACACAACCTACGTCTCAGTCCCTGCCTAGGTCAAGTACCAGGGCTCGGAAAAAGAGCCCCTTCTTCTGCTCAGAGCTCACACACTAGCGGGGAGACTGAAGACGGCTCATGGCAGGCATGGCATTACCCTAGGGGCCAAGGGACACTCTGGTGCCCTCACTGAAGGGGGTCAGGGAGGAGCTGCAGGGAAGCTTACAAGGTGGCCAGGCCTGGGCTCTGGGACCCAGGCGAGGAGGCTGGAGGCAGCACGTGCTTCTGAGAGAGATCTGGGCAGGGCTGAGGGATGGCAGGAGGGTGGCTTCTTGTGGGGCACCCAGCTCCTTTTGCAAAGGGTTGTGTGCAGTTGAAGAAGTGATGTGCACAGCCATGTCTTTTTGGTTTTTTTTTTAAAGAATTGGGATCGTACTCTGTCACCCAGGCTGGAGTAATCATGGTTTATTGTAGCCTCGAACTCATGGACCCAAGTGATCCTCCCGCTTCAGTCTCCTGAATATCTGGGACTATAGGCATACCCCACCTTGGCTGGTCAAGTTTTAAACATATTTTGTAGAGTTGGGGCTTTGCTATGTTGCCCAGGCTAGAGGGCAGTGGATCATGGCTCACTGCTGCCTCGACTTCCTGGGCTCAGGTGATCTCCTGCTCCAGCACCCTGAGTAGCTGGGACTATAGCATACCCCATCTCACCCTGCTGGTTTTTAAAAATTTTTTGTAGAGTTGGGGTCTCGCTATGTTGCCCAGGCTGGTCTTGAACTCCTGGCCTCAACCGATCCTTGCACCTCGGCCTCCCAAGTACCCAGCAAAAGTACTTTTAAAAAAAAACTTTTCAGTGAAGCGTAAGGTACATGGCACAGTGCTCATATCAAATGCATACTGAACACACTCATGTCACTGGTCTCCAGATCAAGAAATGGAACACGAACAGCACACTCGAATCCCCCTCAGGACCCTATCCAATCACTGCCCCCCACCCACCCCCACCACGGGACTTGCTATTCTGACTTTGAGACTGGCTGCGTCTGTTTCTGTGCTTCCTCAGGAATCCTGCAGGATGGCCCCTTTCCCGGGTGTGAAGTCTGAGATTCATCCATGTCGTGTTGTGATGGCCTGTCCATGCCGGGTGCTGTGGGAAATATCACCTAGTGACCACCTCATGCTGTATCCACCCGCCCCACTCTCCACAGGCATCTGGAGCGGTTCCGTCTGGGTGATTCCAGGCGGTGCTGCCGTGCACACTTGAGCCTTGGTGAACACTTGCACCCATTTCTCCAGGTCCGCCCCCAGAAGTGAAGTTGCCGGGCCACAGTACGTTCAGTGTGAGTGACTGCCAGATCATTTTTCAAGGAACTTGTTCAAATTTTCACTCCCATCAGCAGAATATGGAAAGTACAAATGAGATGAAGATTCTACCACAGGAAGCAGTAAAGTTCTCTAAGTAAGACTTTTAGATTAATTCATTTTTAAAACATTCAGCCTTCTCAGTATTGGAAAGGAAGTTATCAAAATGAGAACTTTCAGTGTCTAATATAAACCATTTACAAAAATATTTTAAATTGATACTCTCTCCTCTGTCTTGCCCTAGGAAGGAAATCTCATCAGATTACACGAGAGAAGAATTGGAAGCTTTACGACTCAAGAGAATGGATCATGATAGAAAGTCTAAGGCCAGGAATGAGATGAAATGAACAGTATCAGCCAAACCACTGGTGACAGCGGACAGTCACGCTAACGGTGAAATGGGACCTCTCTTCCAGCATCACGGCTGGCTGTGTGATCTACAGTGCAGCAATAGGATATTTTGGTTTGGGTAAAAAAAATACAGGAAAAAATGTGAAATGGCCAATATCCAAAAACATATGTGTTGGATGATTCTTTCTTTCTTTTTTTTTTTTTTTTTTTTGAGTTGGAGTCTCACTCTGTTGCCCAGATTGGAGTGCAGTAGCCGCTCCCGGCCACCGCAGCCTCGACCTGCTGGGCTCCGGCGATCCTTCCGCCTCAGCCTTCCAAGTAGCTGGAACTACAGGCGCACGCTACCACGCCCGGCTGATTTTCTTATTTATTGTAGAGATGAGGTCTTGCTGCCCAGGCAGGTCTCGAACCCGCGGGCTCAGGCAATCCACTCACCTCAACCTCCCAAAGGCGTGGGATTGCAGGCTGAGCCACCGAGCCCGGCGGATGATTCTTTCATAAAGAATTATTGGTCTTAATTTGTTCTTTAAAAAAATCTCAAAGTGGCAAGAACCAAGCTCGGATACATAAGCTATTACAGAATTGGATATGATAAAATTCTGTCTGATGGATGAGGATTTCCAGAAAGATTCACATTAAAATTCTTACATGATCCTTAGAACCCTTAGTCAACAGAAAACATGTCACCATAGCTTTTAGCCTGTTGCCTTTTTTTTTTTAGGTTGGGGTCTCACTCTGTCACCCAGGCTGGAGTGCAGTGGCATGATAACAGTTCACTGCAGCCTTGACATCCTGGGCTCAGGTGACCCTCCTGCCTCAGTCTCCCAAGTAGTTGGGATACAGGTGCCACCATGCCCAGCTAATTTTTTGATTTTTTTTGTTAAAAAAAAAAAAAAATATATATATATATATATATACATATATATATATATGTATATTTGAGTCTTATTATGTTGCCTAGGCTGGTCTCCAACTTGTGGGCTTGAGGGATCCTCCCATTTTGGCCTCCCAAAATGCTGGGATTACAGGCATGAGTCATCGCACCTGGCCTAGCCTGTCATTTTATAATGAGAAAACTTGAAAGTCATATGCAGCTTTACAGAAGAGGGAGGTGGGACTGGAGAGGATTTTTCCATGACTCAGATGCCCTCCTAAGGCAGAGATGTGGCGGAGACATCTTTTTGTGACTGTAGCTAGGGTCGCTGGGTTTAACCATCTGCTTTCAAGGTTAAGTGGGATACAGAGGCGGCGCACCCATCATTTTTTACCCATGAGTACACTTGAACTTTTCTATTAGACCCTCCTGTCTTCAGAGCAGGCTTGGGCTTAAGAAATACTCTTCTGGAGATGACTCGTGAGCACGAAAAACCCAGAAAGCCGAGAGGCATGGCTCCATTTACTGGAAGCCTTTCCCGTCCAGCAGCACTATGGAAACCGAGGCAGACAGACCCGGGCATGGTGTAGAGAGCTGGGGAAAGCCCAAAGACACAGCAAGCTATCACTTCAGATAACGCTGTGCAAATGTGCATCGGAAACCCACTGTCACCTTTCCCAAACATTGCCCTATGATAAGAAACAGTTGTGGACTCTGACTATTCAGCCAGGACAGAAGAGCATCATTTGAAGGTTGGATGATACCAGCACATCTTGACACCATCACATGGGAGTTTATAAACACCCAGCAGAAAGGAGGGAGAGTCAGCACTCTCAAACCTCAGGGATGCAAGGGTCCTCTGATGGAGATCTCTTTCTGGCTGTCACTTCGAGCAAAGGTAGGGGGATTTCTTTGAGGCCACAGCACTAGAGCAGTAAACTCCACTGAGAAACTCCCAGAAACCAGGTCCCCTTCCCTTCCATCTAAGTCTTGACTTCATCAAAACATTCTGACTAGCTTAGTGGATCCCCTTAAATATTTTATTTCAATCACCCTAGAAGTATTTTTTTTTAAGGCTTCTTCATTATGGCTGCTGGGCAGGGGTGCACAGTCTCCACCCTCCCTGTACACCTGCCATGGTCCGAGTGGACACAACACGCATGCAAGCCTACTCCGTGAGCACCCTGCCTGAGAATCTACAAAACCAAGTCCACATGACCCAGAGGGCCACACGAAGGCCCAAACGAGACCAACATGCCTATCACATTCATCCTCCCGCAATCGGCATCCAGACAGTGCATACCACAAACACCAGACATTCTTCTTCAACAAGGATCAAAATGGGTCATGTGCAAAGGGCTCTGACCACCTTCCCCATGCACAAGGAAGCCATGAATCATTTCTCCAAGTCAAACAGCCCTGGGACTGCAGACATCTGCTCACAGCAAGTGGCTAGGGACACAGATGTGGTAAGCATTCCATCAGCAATGTGTCTTCACACACCATAAAGTTTGATTTGACCTAAGAATAAGGAATGCGCTGTTAATTTTCCAGCAATGTACTAACTGGCTGAGATCAAGTAAAGGAAAAAGATACAACAGCTATCATGGTACTGAAGTGTTTCACAATTATACAAGGGAACAAATGTTTCACAAAAATAAATCAGTAGGTTTAGATGTATTTAAAATTATAAAATAGTATACCGTCTTCCTACCCGCCTGCCTGCCTGCCTGCCTGCCTGCCTGCCTTTCTTCCTTCCTTCTTCCCTCCCTCCCTCCTTCTCTTCCTATTTCTTGAGACAGGGTCTCCCACTGTCACCCAGGCTGGAGTGAAGTGGTGTGATCATAGCTCACTGTAGCCTCAACCTCCTGGGCTCAGGTGACTTGCCTCCACCTCCCAAGTACCTGGGACTACAGGCGTGTACCACCTAGTCTAGCTAATTAAAAAAAATTTTTTATAGAGATGGGTTCTTGTTTGGTCACCAGCACTGGAGTGCAGTGGTGGGATCATTCTCATTGCAGCCCCGATCTCCTGGGCTTAAGCAATTCTCCCAACCCAGTTGCCTGAGTAGTTGGGACTGCAGGTGTGCACCACCACACCCCATTAGTTTTTTATTTTTCATTTTTTTAGGGACGAGGTCTTGCTATGTTGCCCCGGCTAGTCACAAATTCTTGGCTTCAAGTCATCCTCCTACCTGGGCCTCCCAAAGTGTTGGGATTACAGGCATGAGTCTATATTTTATATTACCATGAGATTGCTTTTCATTTTGATTTCTGAACATGTTATGAGTGTCTTAAGGGAAGTATTTCGACCCAATTCACTCAAGAGAAAGGGAAATTCAGAGACATTGCGTGAGGGGCTCGAGGTCACATGGCTCATGACTGAGCTGTGCAGAGAAGTCCATGTCACCTTCCTGTTTTCTTCTCACAGTTGACACTATTTTTAATATTTTACACTATACACCATCTGACGCTCTCAAATATTTTGTCATGAAGTTATCACCACTAGGTTATTTATGCTAAGAGTATTCTAATTCTCTCAAATACTTTGCCACAAAGATCCACTTCACAGATCATGTGAATATTATTACTGGATCTGTTCATTCACAAGCTTTACATTCCTACACTCCTGATGGAATAAAAAGTTGGACAGCCAAGGCTTTTTATGTTCTGATCATTGACACTCCTCATGTCTGGGGAGAAAGCTTTTTAGTTATAAGCTGGAGTAAACTATCTGACTTAGGAGTAAGGATTAAAAAGCACGTGGACAGTGCTCTCACCTTTTAAAAATTCAGACATTGGCTCAGTTCTGTGGACTGATAGTGTCCACGTTGATTGTTCAAAATATACATTCATCTCAGCAATATTAGTGGTAGCTCTTAAATATAAATGAGGGGCCGGGCTCAGGGGCTCAACCTGTCATCCCAGCACTTTGGGAGGTCGAGGTGAGTAGACTGCCTGAGCCCGTGGGATTTAGACCAGCTTGGTGAGGTTTCATCTCTACCATAAATAAAAAATTAGCCAGGCTAATTTTAGCCTATAATTCTGGCTACTTGGAAGGCTGAGACAGAAGGATCACTGGAGCCCAGCAGGTCGAGGCTGTGGTGGCTGGGAGTGTACTACTGCACTCCAGCCTGGGTGACAGTGAGATTTCAACTAAAAAAAAAAAAAAAGAGAGCTGGAACTGGAATGAAGATCTTCTGTTGCTGCTACCTAGGCTACCAAAGAAAGCCAAGAGGCTGACCACCGGATTCCCTGGGAGCGGATTCAAGTTCATCAGCCTGAAGATACCACCATGAAGGCTAGAAAGTAACCACAGGTACAAGGGAGGAGCACTGTTTTTACAATGGTTTTGGAGTCCTGTTGTCTTATATCCCAGATACCTAGAAAAAATTACACCGCTTGTAGAATAAAACAAAAACTTAGACAAAAAATCAAGGAAGAAGGCACAGCTAGTTTCTCAATCAACCAAAGTCATGCAATCCTGACCGTTCACATGTCCTGAAATTCAGAGTCATGAACAAGGTCCTTTTTGAGCAGCCTGGATCAATTCTCTCCTAAGAGTGGATGATCACCGCTTTTGCTGCTGTCTGAAAAGAAATCCAGTTGGCGAGAAAACATTTTACCCACACAAAGACTACGCATAGGTGAGTCCACAGAGAAGTTCGCCCCCAAGTAACCTATGATGATTACCAAAGTCCTTTTTTTTTTTAAATTTTGAGTCGTAGTTTCACTCTGTCACCCAGGCTGAAGTGCAGTGGCACACTCACGGCCACCCCAGTCTCGACCTTCTGGGCTCAGGTGATCCTTCCGCCTCAGCCTTCCAAGAAGCTGGAACTACAGGCATGTGCCCCCACGCCCAGTTAGTTTTTTGACTTTTATTGTAGAGACGAGGGTTCACCAAGTTGCTCAGGTTGGTCTCGAACCCCCGAACTAAGGCAATCCTCTCACCTCAGCCTTCAAAAGTGTTGGGATGACAGGTGTGAGCCACTGTGCCTGACCAAAGTCCTTTTTAATGGCGATTCTGAGCCTCCCCCTGGAATCTGAGGTCATGGAAGTGAGTTTATATTCAGTTTTCCAGAAAACTGAGATTTTTGAGGATAGCCAAGCTCTGGGCTCCTCTCACAATTTCATTCCAGAGAGGGTGATCTACACAGAATTTATTTTCTGGAGAGAAGCACATTTTCTGACACCTGTGCCTTTCCCCAAGGGCCCGTGAAACCTCTGATCTGCACACAAGGTGGCGGTGCCAGCGGCGCCCTCCAAGCTGCAACAGTCCCTTCTCAAAGTGGGATGCGCACCAAGCCCCTGTTTGAGCGATCAAGTGAGCGGCCAGCCGAGGCGGAAAGGATCTGTGTTCTTCAAAATCACATCTCACGCTGGACATCACCAACCATCAGAATAACCCAGAGCACATCGCGCCTTCCGTGGGTCGCAGATGGGAGAGTCACGCACGTGGCAAACCCATGGTGGCAGTGGAGTGTGTCATCGCATGCGGAGCCAGATGTATGAGCCTGAAGGTGTGGGGTGGAAGGAGCGGAGGGCCGATCCCATGTCGGTGGCCACGTGTCCCTCCAGAACAGCTCCCAGGCCAGCCATGAGGCCACCGTGCTCCGCCAAGCCCCGGCGGCGACGCTTACCAGGTACTGAAGTCGCTGTCGCTCCGTCTCGGGGGTGAACTCCGAAGACATGGGGATGACTTCTCCATTTCTGAGGATGATGGCCCTGGAATGGGGAAAATGCACCATCAGCAGCCTGTCTCGGAAGTGCTCCAACCCTGAGACAACCACAGCACGGTCAGCCCACACACGAGACGCCAGGAGACGCTGCCACTGCTCCCAGCTCTGGAGTCCTCCCCACAAGGGAGGCATCTCCACTGAAGCCCCTTGCATTCCAGTTGGCCTCAGTTTACTTTTTCTGCTAGCTGTCACCACGCCTTAATGCTTCAACACCAAGCATACTACTTGGCACATAACAAATGCTCAGTGAATGAATGAATGAATGAATGAATGAAGCAACAGAGATTCACTTTACCCCAGCATTTGCCAGTAAGACCTTCTGTGATTGCTGTAATGTTTTATGTGTACCATCCAATATGGCAGCCACTGATGGCATGTGGGTTCTGAACATTTATAAATTGTGGTCAGTGCGGCTAAGGAACTGCATTTTTATTTTATTTATTTTTGAGTCAGGGTCTCACTCTGTCACCCAGGCTGGAGTGCAGTGGCATGATGATGGTGCACCACAGCCTACACCTCCTGGGCTCAGGAGATCCTCTCACCTCAGCCTCCCTGTAGCTGGGACTACAGGTACACACACCATGCCTGGCTAATTTTTCTATTCTTTGTGGAAGCAAGGTCTCGCTATGCTGCCCAGACTGGTGTCAAACTCCTGGGCCCAAGAGATCCTCCCACCTTGGCCTCCCAAAGTGCTGGGATAACAGGTGTGCATCACTGTGCCCAGGTAATTTTCACTTTTAATTCACTTAACGTGTTTAGACAGTCGCATGTGCTAGTGTTCAACGTACTGACAGAGCCACTCCAGGTCCCTATCGCCCAAGTGATCTGTGAGACAGCAACACTGATCCCCCCAGGGAGCTTGTCAGAAATGCAGAGTCCAGGTTCCATGCCAGACTTCCCATATTGGACCCTGCACTGTGCTGCAGTCCCCAGGTTCATGAGCACATTAAAGTTCAAGAACGTCCGGCCCAGACTCTTGAGTTTCTAGGATGATGTCCTGGGTCCAGAAAAAAACCACTCTCCCCTCATCTCTCCTTAAGGCTTGGGACATTCACATACTCCAAAAACTGCATGTGGCCGACACAAGGATATCTGAGAGGCATCCCCCGATGTCCAGAAGTGAGGCCACAGGATCCTTCACCATGGCGTGGCCTCTCCTGAGCCAATTCCCAGGGCGCCACCCATTCTCAGACCTCTAATTCCAAAGTGGCACCTGACTGCCACTCGTATCGAATGCTGCCATTTGACAACAGACAGGAGCCACTTGGGGAACTGCATTCTACATGAATCCACAGTTCCCTGGCATCGGGGAGCCAGAGACCTGAGACCCGAGACCCCACGGGCTTCTCACCAGCACGAGAAGGGTCTTCCATCAGCTTGGCTCCAGGTGGGCACCTCCTGACTGTAGGGGGGGCTGCATTCTTGGTGCCAAGGAGCCCCCCAGTGCCTCTCCCCCACTGCAAAGGCATCCCTGACTTGGAAACTATCTGATAAATGGCTGCAGCTGTCACGGCCCTGCCCCCAGCCCCTGCCACCTGTGTCCCAGTTGCTGCTCTCATAGAAACGGGTGTGTGGGGGGTGCAGGCAGGGAGAGGGATGACAACAAGATGTGGGGGGCTTTAGAGAACATACGGCTCTAGGAAGACCAAAACAGTAGAAGCTGTGAGGAAACAGAAAAGTTTAGGGGTGTGGACTCTGAGAAGATGCGTCTTATGATACTCATCCCTTTTTTTATTATGCAGCCTGAACGATGACAAGGGACTGATTCCTTCTTTTTTTTTTTTGAGTTGGAGTCTCACTCTGTCACCCAGACCGGAGTGAAGTGCAGTGGCACGCTCCCGGCCACCGCAGCCTCGACCTGCTGGGCTCTGGCGATCCTGCCCACACTGCATGGAGTGTTCAGCAGTCTCGGCCTCCAAAACGGCATGACCCCGTGCCCCACCCTCCCTACTCACCCCATCTCGCCCTGAGTGACGTTTTTTTGTTTCCCTGGATGAAAAATGTCCTCACAGGGAAATGTTTTGCCGACACAGGAGAGGTGAAACAAAAAAACAGCAGAAGCCCTAAAAAGGCATCAAAATGGACGAGTTCAGAAACAGTTTTGGGCAGTGGAAAAGGCATCTCGACAGGTGTATTGCATCCAACGGAGAGCACTTTGCAGGTGACTTAAACGTAAACATGGAAGAATAAACACTGTATTTTGTAAATAAATTCTGCTTTTTTGGGTCCCCCCCCACCGTACAGCTACTCTAAGGGAGTAGGAGTTTGACAGAGGATGGAGAAACTTGAAGAATTTAAAGGAAAATCGAGTGTGGGGCTTAATCTTAGAGTGCTTAGGGGTTCCCAGAGAGCCAAGGAGCTGGAGGGAAGGTCATTATGTAATAAGTTCCAAAGGCAATCATCTTCAAAATGTTGCTAAAGCTCATCCTAGCTGGCATGGTAGCTCACACCTGTAACCCCAGCACTTTGGGAGGCTGAGGCAAGAGGATTGCTTGAGGCCAGGAGTCTGAGGTCAACCTGGGCAATGTAGGGAGATCCTCAGCGCTACAAAAAAATAAAAGAATTAGCTGGGCATGGTGGTGCATGCCTGTAGTCCTAGCTACTTGGGAGGCTGAGGAGGGAGGACCACTTCAGCGCTGTTGCCCACTGCTCTGTGCACTCTGGCCTGGGTGACAGAGTGAGACCCTGACTAAAAAAAATGAAAAGAAAAGAAAAGCTAGCCTTCACCTTTTCCCACTCTTTTTCTACATGGTTCCTGAGTGCCACTCATTGTGGGTCACTGGGAGGAACCAGCAGTGCTCAGTCAGGCCAGAGAAGAGTCTTCTATGGGACTTTGTCTTTCTGTTCACGCTTATGTTCCATCACCTGGCACGGAACAAGAGACCAACGAACCTTTGTTGAATAAAAGAGCAGATGAGGCTGGGCATTGTGGCTCACACCTGCGATCCCAGAGTTCTGGGAGGCCAAGGAGGGAGGACTGCATGAGGCCAGGAGTTCAAGACCCACCTGGGCAACATAGAAAGACCTCGTCTCTCCAAAAAAAAAAAAAAAAACCTATCCAGGCATCGTGGTGCATGTTTGCAGTCTCAGTTGCTTGGGAGGCTGAGGGGGAAGGATCGCTTGAGTCCGGGAGGTCTAGGTTATGGTGAGCTATGTTCACACCACTGTACCTCAGCCTGGGCAAAAGAGCAAGAACCTGTCTCAAATTAACAATCAATCAGACAATCAATCAGTAAAAGAGCAGATGAGAGAACTCATGAGGTATTGTGCCCTTGAATTTGAGGCAGATGTTCACTTAACCAAGGAATGTGGGGTGACTTCCGGAGCCATGAGCAGCCTTTGTCTAGAAACTTCCAGCTTCCCCACTGTCCACTCTCCTGCTCTCTCTGACCACGGCCAGTCCGTCCACCACTGCCCACACCAATCAGTTCCCCCACTCCTGTATCCTCTGCCTCTCTCTCTCTACCGGATCACTGCCCAGAATACAAAGCCACACTTCATGTTTAAAATCAAACAAAGTGAAACCAAAGTCAGACAAATACTAGCCTAAAACCCACCTTCAGGGATGGACCTTTTTGCTTTTCCACTAAGCCAGGGCTTATAAATGAATTGTCATTTGCATTTGGGGGCCTCTCCTTCCTCATCTCCCACCGGTCCCTCAAACAGAGGTAAGTTACCTTCTTGCCCCCTCTTTGCCCAGCTGCTGTCACTAGAGTCGCCATATGCCCCTCTGTGGCCACACCCACCAGCAAGTCATCACTGTGATCTCCCCGGCAGTATCTGACCATCTCCCAGCCCTGGTTTCTGAGACATGCCACCTCCTGGCTTCCCCCTAGCTCCCAGGAGATACCTCTCAGACTTCTCCATCCCTTCTGTGGGGCTGTGGACTGGATTTCTGTTTCACAACCCTCCCTGGGGCCCTCTGACTTCCTAACTCCACCCCATGGTTGGGTTCCACCCATCCCTCTCCTACTCTGAATACAGGATGCACGAGCTTTTGTAAATGATGGCTTAACCATATGTCTCCCGGTTCTTCCTAAGGAAGAACCCCGTCTACCTGGATCAGCGCTGCAGCCTACTACTGTGCCCAGGGCCAGCGGCTGTAGGCAGGACTGGCTGCCAATTTCAAGGTCTAGTGCAACATAAAAACACAGGGCCCCTTGTTTCGAAATGGAGACTTTCAAGATGGCCACAGCAGAGTATGAAGTTGAATGTGAGGCCCTTCTGATAGCCCATGAAGCCGGCCCGGGAAGTCTGCCCTTAATAGCCACTGAATGGCTAAGTTGCTTCGACAGCGACCGACATAGATGACTCCAGAAAACCTCCCCGGCATGCACATCTTGGCTGTGCCCCAGCCTAAAGCAGCCCACTGCTATTCAGAGGCATCTCATACCTGATAAAGCTCAAAACTAAGGGCCCTGTCTCCACTCCACGCCCAAATCTGTCTTTCAGCATTCCCTCTTAGGGAATGTCACTATTTTCCACCCGGCTGCCCATTCCAGAAGCCTGCGAGCCAAGCTGGACATCTCTTCTCCCCAAACATGTCCAAACAGCACCTGGCCTTGTGAATGGTGCCTCCTGGGTGGCTCTCGAATCTAAATCCACCCTTGATTCCTGCTGTTAGTGCTCTGGTTCTGATTCCCTCAGGAGTTCTCCTTACCCCGTTCTGCCCTCCTCTGCTTCATGCTACCCCATGGTCACAGAGGTAACTTCCAAGAAACCCACTCACCACGCCACATCCTGGCCTGAAGCCCTGGCGACTTCCCAGCACTTCCAGCTTCTGTCATTACCTGACTCTTGCCTGTGTCTCTAGCTTCGGTCTCCCTCTTGCTACTCCTTTCCCAGCAGCTTCTCCCTTCTACTAGTCAGCCTGGTCCTCGGAGAACGCCTCCCACTGCCCTCCCGGCCCACTGTCAATGCCCTTCCTGAGGATCCTGTGGTGCTGTGTTCCTCACAGGACCTTGCCGTGACTGTTGGCTTCCATGACTGTCTCTAACTACCCTAATGGTGTTTATTTCTGGGCAAACCCCAAGTCATCATCTCTGAATCTCCAGCAGTCAGGGCCTGACCCATGGCAGGTATACAATGACTGCTTGCTGATAGATGAGTGACTCAAGGATTGAAGAGTGAACTGCACTTGGAAGGATGAACAGAAGAGTTCAGAAACGAGGACCCCAAACAAGATTTTTCATTTCTTTTCTTTTTTTGTTTTGGAGTTGGGATCTTACTCTGTTGGCCAGGCTGGAGGACGGTGGCAGGATCACTGCCCACTGCAGCCTCGACCTCCTAGGCTCAGACTACCCTTCTGCCTCAGCCTCCCAAGTAGCTGGGACTACAGACATGCCTGGCTAATGTTTTGATATTTTGTAGAGACAAGGTCTCGCTGTATTGTCCAGGCTGGTCTCGAGCTCCTAGGCTCAAGTGATCCTCCTGCCTCAGCCTCCCAAAGTGCTGGGATGACAGGTGTGTGCCACTGCACCCAGCCAAGACTTTTCATAGTGCTAACTTGACTATTTATATATAGCTTGAGCCCTCAAAAATCCATATGCCTTTTCTTTGGTTTTGCAAAAAAGACAGCAGGCCTAAGAGGATACAGTTCTGGCTGAGTTGCTACCACGAAGTGACCTGAAAGATAAGGGGATACGAGGTGGGGGCCCTCTCCCCAGCGGGCAGGGAGGGAGGAGACAGCACAGACAGCAGCCACGACCACGTGGAGTGTTTTGTCACGTCAAGCTCACACGCAATGAGGTATCTGCACTCAATTCCAGCATTACTGTGTTTTTTCACTTTCTAAGGCAGGTAATCATATCCACATCCAGCTACATACCCAACACTCTTCACTTCTGTTTGAACCACTGAGGCATCATCTGATGCCTTCCTTCAATGGGCATTTGTGGATCCGAGGCGACAGCATCTGACTGCCAACCTCCCAGTGCCCACGCCACGCCACCTCTTCTGTGTGACCCTTGGCTTCCTTTTGATCTACCTCCCTTTCATCCCTCTGATCTCGGGATCAGTTTGTCAGAGTGCTGGTTTCCGACCTGGAGGAGGGCCACGGGGGGAAGGGGTTTCAAAGGGAGTGAGGTGAACAAGAAGGCTGATGAGGCTTGTCTCCACGTCAGCGCAGGAGTCGATGCCCTCAAAGCAACAACTGCTCATCACAGGAACCCTGCACTGCATCGCTTCTGCCTCATTATTTTATGAGATGCTTTTCCTAAGGAAAACTATGAAATAAACACAAACAAAAAACAAAAGGTGCAGTGGCTCTCGCCTGTAATCCCAGCACTTTGGGAGGCTGAGGTGGGTAAACAGCTTGAGCCCAGGAATTTAAGACCATCCTGGGCAGCATCGTGAGACCCTGTCTCTACAATAAACCAAAAAATTAGCTGGGTATGGTGATGTGCACCTGTAGTCTCAGCTACTTGGAAGGCTGAGGTGGAAGGATGACCTGAGCCCAGGAAGTTGAGGCTACAGTGGGCTGTGATTGTGCCAGTGCACTCCAGCCTGGGCAACAGAGTAAGACCCCAACTCAAAAAAAAGCAAACCACAAAGATAGATAAAGAAAAATAAACTCTCCCACCACATGCCTTTCTCACTTCTCATGCAAACATAGTTATATTTTGTCAGGCTGTCAGATGTCCCAGGGGTCAGGGAGGGCCATGGCCCAAACTATAAGTAACAACCCAGCCTTTAAAGCATCCATTCCCCAGTGTCCCAGAAGGAGACCCTGGATGCCTGAAGAATTCATCTGCCTCTTTGGTTGAAGGCTAGATCTTGTGACTCAGCTATAAAGGAGTTTATAAAGCCACACTCCTTCTCCACCCAGGCATTCCATACCAGGCCAAGACATACTTTTCTCTGGGACCTAGGACCTGACCTGAAACTACACCGGCAGGCTCTGACCATATCATCCACGTCTGATTTATTCAGTGACCATGGGGAAGTTTTCAACAGAGACACGGACAAAGCAACAACAAACCAAAGCAAGACACTCCCCCCAACTCAATGACTGTACCTGCTGCCTGTGGGCTGTGGAGCACCACACAACCACCAGGATCCCAGGCCCAGGCAATCTCCAGGGGTGGGGGTGGCAACAGCGTGGGAGGGCAGCTCCCTCATGCTTTCCTAACGGGGAGCTGAGACGTGCTGGCTGGGAGGCAGCAAATAGCCAGTTATACCTTCCACTGCTTGGAAGACACCTCCCTTGTTTCCGGGCAAGCAAAACGTGGCCTATATTGTTGTGTGTGTGTGTGTGTGTGTGTGTGTGTGTGTGTGTGTGTGTGTGTGTGTGTGTGTGTGTCTGTGGCTATGCTCATAGCTCCATTGTAGAGTGTGCTTTCACCCTGTAGAATAAGAAACTTTCATCTGGGCTTGATGGCTCATGACTATAATCCCAGCACTTTGAGAGGCCAAGGCAGGAGGATGGCTTGAGCCTAGGAGTTCAAGATCAGCCTGGGCAACACAGTGAGACCTCGTCTCTACAAAAAATAAAAAAATTATCCAGGTGTGGTGGCATACGCCTGCAGTCTCAGCTACTCAGGAGGCTGAGGTAGGAGAACTACCTGAGCCCAGGAGGTTGAGGCTGCCATGAACCATGACCATGCCACTGTACTCCCACCTGGGTGACAGAGACCCTGACTCAAAAGAAAGAAAATTAGGAACTGTCCTTCTAGAATGTCTCAGAAGTGTTCTCCCCACCCCCAGCACACACACTTTGAATAGACGTCCGTTCACACCTGCCCCTCATTTACAACCTTCCGTAATGAAATGACATTGTCCTAGCACACTGCAGAGCTCCCGGTCATTGGTTCTAGCTATGAAGCTTCTGATATACTCAGTGGAGTAACAAATTAGGCCTGAAACGGAGGATGAAGCTTGGAGGCGAGCAGGGCGAGGGCAGGAACATTCTGTCGGGTCCTCGTTCTGTAGCCTCCGGGGAGCCTCAAAGTGGGTGCTCTCCAGGGTGCGTTCCAGAACTCATCCCCCGTCAGCCTTCTGCTCCCTCAAGGTAAAGCCTTTGGCTTTAAAACCAAACAAAAATGTCCCAATTCAAAGAGCCACTGCAAACAGGGGCAATGTACACATAGTACAGGGACTAGAAATGAGAATAGCGCTTTTCAGTCTCAACAGAAAGCTCTGCCCAAGTGTCAACATCTTCTCTGCCTTCCTCCTTCCTCCTCTTCCTCCCTCCTTTTTTTTTTTTTTCCCCGAGTCAAGGTCTCACTCTGTCATCTAGGCTGGACTGCAGTGGTACAAACATGGCTCACCACAGTGTCAACCTCCTGGGCTCAGGCAATCTTTTGGCCCCAGCCTCCCAAGTAGCTGGGACTACAGGTATGCACCACCACGCTCACCTAATTTTTTGATTTTTTTTGTAGAGATGCGATCTCACTATGTTGCCCAGGCTGGTCTCAAACTCCTGGGCTCAAGAAATCCTCTTGCCTCAGCCTCCCAAAGTTCTGGGATTACAGGTGTGAGTCACTGTTCCTGGCCAAAAAGAAGGGGTTAACCAGATGGTTGTGTAGGCACCGCTTGCAATTGCAATTGCAATACTTCTGAAAAGAAGTCTGGAGCACATGGGGTGGGGAAATACCAACAAGGGCCCCTGACCACTTTTCCTCTCTGGAGGTCGTAGTCACCACAATTGATTCCAATCCAGAGAAACCAAATACAGAGGAGCCAGGACAGGAGAAGCCATCCTCAGTGCTCCTCTTGAATCATTATGGACAAGGAATTCATTACTGAATAAGGCCCCCAGTGCAATTTCCCTGGTCACCAGGCCCTTAGAATGCAGAGCTGCAGACGAAGGACATCTCTGACGCTGTTAACAGCATTCATGGGATGCCCTGATGCCATTACACACTTTTTCAGCCGAAAGTGATTTGAAACGCAACATTAAACTGCACATTTCCAGAATGGAGGAGAAAATCTGGTACAAGGTGACAAAGAAAAGCCATTCGGAAAATGCTTTTTGACAGTGTGTATCAATTTCAAGGCGCTGGGAAGAAACATCCATTTTGTTCAAAAGCATCAGACCTCGCAGACTCTGCTGGGATGCAGCAGACACAGGGGTCTCCTTCAAAAGCACTAGAGATGTGTTGATGGAAAGAAGGCAGGTGCTGAGCAGCCCAAAATAGCCGGAGGGAAAAAACCTAGTCTGCCAGCCAGGAATTTGCTTGGGCGTGTTTCTAGTGGCTCCATTTTCAGAATGGTTATGAAAGAAGTTTGCAAATACGATGACTCGCTTAACAAGACCTCAACCACGCCATCAAGCTCCTTGGCGGAAATATTCACAAGAAATGGTTCACAAGGGAAAAAAACTCAGATCTTTAAGTAGCAGCAAAAGTAAGTGACCGCTCAAAGAGCAATGACAGAGTCAACAGTTCCTCACTTCCTTCACAACTAGCCCAGTCCATATTCGCACCACTCAGAATCATTTCTGAATGTCATGATTCAGTCACTCCCTACAAATATCGCGTTCTACCAGTGACATTCATGAAACCTGAGGCACCAGCACAAAGTTTTCCAGATCAGGTCAAGGGATTATAGGCATCATTAATGAAAAGTTCTCAAGGTGTTTATCGTTTCATTTAAAAAAAGAGGGTCCATCTGTAAATTAATAGTGAGGTGGTTTTTTGTTTTTGAAATATAGTCTACATATCATAAAATTCACCTTTTTGAAGTATACAGCTCAGTGGTTTATAGTATACTCACAAGGTTGTGCAACCATCACCATTAATTTGAGGATATCATCTCAAAAAGGACCCCCATTCCTGTTTCTCCTCCTTCTAGCCTCTGGCAAACACTAAGTCACTTTCTGTCTCCAGGATTAGTCTATTCTGGACACTTAATATAAATGGAACCATACAATATGTGGTCTTTTGAACGTATGCTGGGCATACGTTTTCAAGGTTCACCCATGTGATAGCATGCATCAGTATTTCATTTCTTGTTGTGGCTGAAAAATATTTCATCAGATGAATAAACCACACTTTGCTTTTCATTCATTAGTTGACGTACATTTGTGTTTCCATTTTTTGTTATAATGAATAATGCTTCTACAAACATTCGCGTACAAGATTTTGTGTGAATATATTTTTTCAATTATCTTGGATATACACCCAAGAGAGAGATTACTGAGTCCCTAGGAAACTTTATGTTTAACTCTTAAAAAAACCAACGATTGATTGTCCAAAGTGGGCTGTACCATTCTACATTCCCAGTTCTTGGGTTTTAAAACTTTCTCTTAAACGACTACAGAGTTCCAACTAAATTTACTTCTGGAAATATCACAGTGATTTCAGCACCACTTTAAAAGCACGTTGCTGGCTGACTTGGTGGCTCAGCCTGCAATCCCAGTACTTTGGGAGGCCGAGGCAAGTGGATTGCCTGAACCCGCGGGTTCCAGACCAGCCCGGGCAACTTGGCGAGACCTCGTATCTACCCATAAATCAAAAAATAGCTGGGTGTGGTAGCGTGCACCTGTAGTCCTGGCTACCTGAAAGCCTGAGGTGGAAGGATCGCCAGAGCCCAGCAGGTCGACACTGGGGTGGCCGTGAGCATGCCACTGCACTCCAGCCTGGGCAAGGGAGTGAGACTCCAACTCCAAAAACATGGAACCAATCATGCTGCCCATTGAAGCTGGACTGGATAAAAAAAATGTGGTCCATATACACAATGGAATATTATGCAGCCATAAAGGACAAACATAAGGACATCGCAGCAAACTTTGATGGATTTAGAATCAATCATACTCAGTGATCTATCACAGAAACAAAGAACGGAGTACCATATGTTCTCAATTATAAGCAGGCCTTGAACAATTATCATAATACTATAAGAAAGGGAATGGCAGTAGTGGGAAACGGCCAGGGGGGTTGGGGGTGGGATTGGCAGTTGAGGGAAACTGCCAGGGGAGGGAGGGACACACCTCATCAACAAGGGTTCCTGCACAATCAACGTTTGTATACCTAACCCTGAATTGTACTCCACATCTTTAAAACAATAAAAAATAAATAAATAAAAGTAACAGCACCTTGCTGAAAAAATTTTGCCTGCATACTTAAATCTCAATGCATACATGGAACACTTAATGCTTTTTTCCCTCCCATTTGCATCAGAGGATGCATATTCTGTCTTCCTCAAGTGCAGGGTCAAGCCCCCAATCCATAGCACTGCATGACTCTCCCAGCACAGATACACACAACCCATTTCTCAGATCCCAAAGCAGGCATAGTTTTCTCGACACAACAAGTAGCCAGCCTGGGTGAGGCCACCAAGGCATTTATTATCCTGTCTGCTGCGGTCATTTGGAGTTTTTCTTCCTTTAAAAGACTCTGGACCACAAATGTGTGCTGTTTGCATGCCAAGGCTGGTATGACTTGCAGAGTCCAGGAAGCGATCTCTCTATAATACCCCGCATGGGTCACACCCTTGTTAGATCTGTGTCCAGTGCTGACCTCTTGACTCAAAAAAGTCAATGCAACGGAGCAGCTGAACAGAATCCCAAGAAGAGAAGTGAAAACAGTTCAAGGGGTGGAAAATAATGGTCTGAAGCAGGTTAAAGGAATTGCAGCATCTTAGCCTGAAGGAAAGACTGAGGAATGATGTGATCACATTCTCCTTCACGCATTTAACACAGTTTTATTCAGAGAATGGTGGGTGGCCAGTTCTTCCTGCTCAGAGTGAAACAAACAAGAAGAAATTCTATTTAAATCAAATTAACAAAATTCTATGGTTGGAAAAAGAAAAGAATGTCCTGATCTTCACATCATGCATTTGACCAAAGCTCATGGATCCCCATTCCCGGAATTCCTCAAAGAGGCATAAAGGAGCTGTGTCCATGTTTGCCTGCCAAGAATCCTGCAGCGTTCTTCACAGATTCTTTACCATGCTATAAATCAGGGGCTACATCTGCTATACAAGGGCAGAACCAGATCCTTGAACAGTGAGATCGAGACGGTATAAAGGGCTGAGAGAGTCTTGTGAAGTGCATTGCGGAAGGAATTAAGAACTCATTTCTGTCACATGCTCCTGTCCAGAACATGCTATGCTACCTGGCAGGGTAGGTGGACTCCTTGGTGGTCCATGGTTAGGTTGTAAGGCTAGGTGCTGTGTGCATGTTACACCTGTCTGGTGACCATTACTCATGCCCATTCTTTTACACAGCAGAGACCTGGGTAACCCATCTCTCGTTCACCAAGCATAATCCATTCAGTTGGGTTTGGGAGCTGGCTGAGGTCAAGTAGAAAGAGATCAAAGTGTGCAGTCGAAAGTATAGTACAAGCTATGAACTTAACTACACTGAGAAAGTGAGTTAGCCAATCAGAACAAATTTTCCCCACTTTTTTTGGAGGGGTGGGTCAGGGTGTCACTCTCATGCAGGCTGGAGTGCAGTGGCACAATCACAGTTCACCACAGCCTTAGACAATCCTTCCGCCTCAGGCTCCTGAGTAACTGGGACTACAGGTGTGCACCACCATACCCGGCTAATTTTTAAATTGTTTAGTAGCGATGAGGTCTCGCTGTGTTGCCTAGGCTGGTCTCAAACTCCTGGGCTCAAATAACTCTTTCATCTTGGCCTCCCAGAGTGCTCGGATTATAGGTGTGAGCCACTGTGCCCAGCCCTATTTTCCCCACTTGATAAGTGGATAATACCACTTTCTTCAGACTAAATGAGTACAAAGACACTTTAGGTATATAGTTTATTAGTGATGCTGAATGAGTGAATAAATGAATAAAAGAATCTCACATATAAAAGTCAAGTAGAATGCTCAGCTACTTGGAACTTTGTTATTTTGTATATGGTAACTGTCCACAATTGGGACCCTGAGGAACTGTACGAAAGAGAATTCCAGAGCCGGGCTCTGTGGCTCAGCCTGTAATCCCTCGCTTTGGGAGGCTGAGGTGAGTGAATCGCCTGAGCCCGCGGGTTCAAGATGCGCCTGGGCAACTTGGTGAGACCTCATCTCTACAATAAAAGAAAAAAAAAATTAGCCGGGCATGGTAGCGCACACCTGTAGTGCCAGGTACTTGGAAGGCTGAGGCGGAAGGCTCGCTGGAGTCCGGCAGGTCGAGGCTGCAGTGGCCGGGAGCGGCCAGTGCACTCCAGTCTGGGTGACAGAGTGAGACTCCAACTAAAAAAAAAAAAAAAAGAGAATACTAGTTGCACTTGGTGACCTGTTTAGGCCTTAATGTCAAGATGGTACGCTGATTTCCCACTGCCATTTCCCTTCGTGTGCTGGGGTTCCCACACAACTCCACAGACTAGAAGGAACATTGTCAGGGAGAACTGGGGAGTTCCTGCTTCTCTTGACCAATAGCTTTGAACCCTCACCCTGTTCATTAATATTAATGAGTCTCCTTAACATTCTTCTAAGCATACCTGTAAATTACAATTTTATTCTGACAAACAGACATGCAAAGGGTTCCCAAGCCAAATTCCCTTTCCCTGCAAACATTCTACTCAATCCAAGGCTCCTGCAGTTGTCCAAATGAAAAATGAGTCTGAACTATGTGGAAACAGATACTTTTAAATTAAATTAAATTAAATTAAATTAAATTTTTTTGAGTCAGAGTCTCACTCTGTCACTCAGGGTGGAGTGCAGTGGCACAATCATGGCCACCAGAGCCTCAACCTCCCGGACTCAGGGGATCCTCCCTCCTCTGCCTTCCAAGTAGCTGGAACTACAGGCCTGTGCCCTCATGCCCAGTTAATTTTTCTATTTATTGTAGAGATGAGGTCTCACCAAGTTGCGTTGGTCTTGAACCCCAAGCTTAGATATGGGATTACAGGCATGAGCCACCATGCCTAGCTGAAAATTTCTAGAGATAAAATATATACTTAAAATTTTAAAAATATATGTATGTGGGAAGTAGAGGAGAAGAGGATTCCTGGAAATCTTCTGAGACTCCCAGCTTGAGTAATGGAGGGTGATGAAGCTATTCACAACAGGAAAGACAGGAAGAAGCGCCAGTCTGGAGAAGAGAGAACCGCCTTTCGAGTATGGCGCATTTGCGGCGTGTGCCTGATACCAGGTGGAAGGGCCAGTGAATGCACCATTGGACAAGTGCAGGTGGTTTTCAGGAATGAGGTCAGGGCAAGACAGAGTTAGGAATAGATGGTAGTTAAAATGGCAAAATGAGCCAGGCATGGTGGCTTACACTTGTAATCCCAGCACTTTGGGGAGACTGAGGCGGGAGAATTACTTGAGCCCAAAAGTTTGAGACCAGCCTAGGCAACACAGCGAGATCTCATTTCCACGAAAAAAAAATTAAAAAATTAGCCGGGTGTGGTGGTGTGCACCTGTAGTCCCAGCTGCTTAGGAAGCTGAGGTAAAAGGATCACTTGAGCCCAGGAGGTCAAGCCTCTGGTGAACCATGATTTTGCCACTGCACTCCAACCTGGGCAACAGAGTGAGACCCTGGCTCAAAACAAGAAAACAAAAAAACCAATAAAAACCCAACTAGAAAATTGAGACAATTGTTCCAGGGAACCCGTATAGAAAACTAGGGTGGGAAGAGGGTTAAAAACAGAGCTGAGAACAGAACTAATGTGAGGTGAGAACACAGAGACAAGCCCTCCCCTCATCTTCCCACTTCCTCAACTATCTGGTGAACGTATCTTCGCAGGATACATCAGTGCTTTTAGTGTGGCCTCTGCAGCATTTCCCAAGGAACCCTCTTCTGAGTGGAAACAGGGAAGCAAACAACTTTTCTTTGTCACAGGACTTTTCTGAGCTTTTAACATACGCTTGTGTTTTGCTATTTTCCACAGCCAGGCATGCATGCAAAAATTCCCAGACCTTGCGGGGAGCATCTCCTGGTATCTCTTCAGTTCTCCACCACATGTGGGTCAGCGTGAGGGACGGATGCCCATGACTGAGCTGCAGCTTTGGTACTCGGGGGGCTTTACCTTTAGAGCCTTACTACCCACTCCCAAGTACCTTGTCGAGTATAAAATCAGAGCTGTTCCCTCCTGGGAAAAGGCCACCCCTTGCCCTCTCTCCTCCGATGCTGTTTTCTTTTTTGAGATGCACAAGTGGGGGTAAGGAGGCTGGGGTGGCAGCTGCCTGGGAGGAAGCGAGACCCTTTTCCTCTCTCTGGCTTTCTCCAGTCTGGTTGGTCAGTAGTCTGCAGGGTAAGAGGTCCCGTGGCGTCTGGTGTCCACTAACCTCATTCCAACTAGGTCTGACTCGAAGACTGGGGCGTTCTTGTTCTGATTCTCATTTTATTTTTCATTTGCTGCTTCTCTGGAATGACTTACCCTCATCACCAGGTTAGAGGGAAGGAGACAAAAAGAAGGTTCTAGTCCTCTGCCCTGGTCCTGGTTCTAGCTAAAACAAAAGATGCCTTTGACACGTTGCAGCCTGGCTCGCAAAGGGACTGAAATTTTGCCCTGAAATTTTGAAGCCAAAACTTACTGTTGATACAATATGTTCATCTGCCTTATCCTCTGCCCATGCATTTCTCTATACTACTTGAACAGGACTCCAGAATCAGAGTTTGCACGTCTCGGTCGTTAGCTTCTTAATTTCCCGAGATGTTCCAGAAAACAGGTTGAGTTTCACTGCATCTCTGCAGAATGCCACTGCCCATTTCAGCTTCCCTGATGGGAAGTTTCCTCTCATAGGAGTCTCTCTGACATTTACAGGTGGAGACAGTATTTGAACCATCTATTTTTCCCATTTGCAAACACTCAGGACATTATTATGGGGTTCTAATTATTATGACTTCTAATGTGAAGCTGGCCAAGGATAGACCAGTCCTACCGATTTAGCAAGGATGTCCACAGGCTGACGCTCAGAATAGGTCTGTTCTTATGGAAAATGGTAAAGACAACAGAGATAATCTTCGTTGTTTATGTCTAGTGATTGAAGAAGAGACGAATTGGCTGCTAGAGACCAAAGGTTTAACGCTGTTGGGTGACCAAGCAAACAAGCTGTTTTATTTCTATCTTACAAGACCTCAGATAGGTGGAGCCTAACAGACCTTGCTGCGTTCAAGGGACCAACAGTCCATTTTGGGCCTTGAAGTTGGACACACAGTTGTTGGGAGCTAGGAGGAACGAGGATGAGATATGAGCGTAAGTGCCCACAGCTCAGACAGGCAAATCAGGTCTAGTTTCTACACGGGAGACAACAGATCCTATGAGTTGGAGGAAAGACTTGATACGAATCAGGAGTAAGAGTCCAGAGCAGATAATTAAAAAGGCTTATGAGGGCCAGGAAAGGAAGGCAGTGGTCACTGGTGGTCTGCTGGGGTTCCATGAGAGAGTAAGTCACACCATTCCCAGTCCTCCCAATGACGCTTTTCTTGTCCAGTCAAAAGAAATTCCACAGGCCTGGGCTCAGTGGCTCAAGCCCGTAATCCCAGTGCTTTTGGAGGCTGAGGCAGGAGGATCACTCGAGGCCAGGAGTTTGAGACCAGCCTGGGCAACATAGTGAGACCCTATCTCTACAAAAATAACAAAGTAAAAAGACCACAGGCATAGTATCTAAAAAACAATCAAATCTTATCTTTTGATTAACAATAAGAGTAGGTTCTCGCATAAGTAAAAATAAGCACATCAAAAATGTTTGCAAAGTTCACAACACTGAAGCGCTTCAGTCCATGAGACACTTGTCGTAATTCAGCCCTGCGGTTTGGCTGGTGGGACAGTGGGGGTGGCATTTGAGAATGCTGCCTCTATAGGGTGGAGCCATCTGCTCCCCCACTGCATGGCCCGTTCCATCCTGAGAGGGCCGTGTGTGAACGGGGAAGTCATATAAGAACAGGAGCAGAGACAGAGACTGGATGAGGCGGGATCAAGCTAGTCATCTCAAAAAGAAAACAGCATGTTTATTCCAAAGAAAAGACTCACAGAGGCTTCCACCGGGAGCCTTCTGAGATCAGAAGGAATGTCAAGTGGAAGAGGAGCCCTCCTTGCTGCATGGTGAGAACCAAATGCCTTTCTTTTCAGGTTCATATGTACCATATACTGCTCACGCAACGGTAAACAGGTCTTTAAAAAATAGTATCACACAAAGGAAACATGTACGTAGACACACACAGAGTAAATCCTGAGTGGGAGGGTTGTCATCAGAGGAGGGAGGGCCCAGGAACACCGAGACTCCGCTCAGCGGGCAACATCCGGGAACGGGTGAAAAGGAAATGAGATGGAAGGACCGAGTGGGAGGATATAAGAACCAGGGGAGGGAGGGCACTGGAGATCAGAGAGGGACAGAGGGACCCGGAAGGCCGAAGACCCCGAGGACAACCTCTGCGGTAGCTGCAGAGCTGAAGGAGGGCAACCAGGATTGATTGATTGATTGATTGATTGACCATTGATTTCTGTCTCTCTCTCTCTTTCTTCCTTCCCTTTCCTTCTTTCCTTTCTCTTTCTTCTTTTTCTTCCTCTCTCTTTTCTTCCTTTTCTTTTTCTTTTCTTTTCTTTCTTTCCTTCCTTCTTTTCGCTCTCTTTCCTTCCTTTCCTTCTTTTTCCTTCTTTTCTTTCCTTCCTTCCTTTTTTTTGGGGGGGGCTTCCTCTGTTGCCCAGTCTGGAGTACAGTGGCATGATCACAGCTCATCACAGCCTCAATCTCCCGGGTTCAGGCAATCCTCCCACTTCAGCCTCCTAGTATCTGGAACTAGAGTCGTGCACCACCGTGTCTGGCTAATTTTTGACCATTTTGTACAGATAAGTTGGGTTGCCCAGGCTGGTCTCAAACTCCTGGGCTCAAGTGATCCTTCCGCCTCGACATCCCAAAGTGCAGGGATTACAGGCACGAGCAGCCATACCCAGCCTGAACCCAGGTCAGCCGACCCGAGAGGCAGCTGGGGTGTCAGCTAAATTGTAACCAATGCCAAAAAGAGCATCTCCTTGGCTCAGAGGTGAAAATTTTCCTCCTCTGAAGTTGACAAGGAACACTCTGGTCCACTTGAAAAATGAGGCTGGGGGAAGGGCAGGTGACAGGAAAACAGAAGGCCCCAGGATGAGGCCCTACAGAGAGCCCTGCAGCTGGCACTGTTGGGTCCTCCTGAGAACCTGAGAACCTCAGCTGACAGCCTTTTATCCCACACTCCCTAAACTCAGCAAAGGTTGGGGTAGGGATCGGAATTACCTGGGTGTGGACAGCAGGGACAGGGAAGAAGGAAGAAATCAGGAGTGCGTGATGTTTGACAGATATAACCCATTGCCTGTGTTTGCTGGGATTAGTCACGCCCACAGGGAAGCTTAGCTTCCTGGAAGAAGAGAAACACCGTTCCCATTTCAACACACGAAAGGAAGATTCTAGAATCGTTTACACTGTGGGCTAGTACCTCTGAGGAAAAAGAAAAAAACAAAACAAAAAACCTTTGGGTGCATAAAAAGTATCTTAAGCTCTAGATAAATGAGTTGCTTAGGGGTTTAACTTTTTCCACAAACTGTAACATGAAAATAAACCAGCTCACCCTTATACATTTCATAGAAAGGAAGAAAAAGAACAACAACCAAGAGGTAAACTCACTGGAAGAAAACACACTATAGAGAATTCACCAGAAATATGTCATCATAGACACACTATTTTCAGATGTTTTTCTGGGGACAGGGTTCAAGCTGCAAGCGTGTCCTTGTAATAACATTATGAAGAGGTACTCCCTACCATGCTCCAGAAAACTCTTGGGAAAATCACCGTCCTTCAAATCCCAGGTTTCTGTGTCCCAATTTCTAAGAACAGAGTCAAACTGGTGTTTCGAGTGCTTAGCCCTGGTCAATAAGTCACACACTCCATGGAACAAGAGGCTCTTAGAACACAATTCTTGCCCTGTTCTCACAGGCTGGTCTTATTCACAGCCACCTCTCACAGCAGAGGAGCAGATGTGAGTTTTCCACAGGTCAACCTTGCCAGCCCCGCCTGGGTGATTTAGGACTGAAGTTCGGCAGGAATTAGAGAGAGCATGAACAGAGACAGTTGTAATTTGAAACATGAGTTTGCTGTTCAAAAGACTAAGCCGTAGTGCTTAAAGCTACGTGCTTAAAACTACCCCCAGACTCCCACAGTAATGTGCCCTAATGAAAATCACATTCTTTCAATCATAGATGAAAAAAGTGAACACTTTCCTGTGTTTATTAGAATCAATCCATCATTCATCGTAGCAGTGGGATCTTTCATGAAAATTGACATCTTCCTTTATTTTCCACATGAATAATTCTTGGAAGCTATGAAGTCTTTGAAGGACATCTATTTTTGCCTTGAGGTCTGGTGGCCTCAAAGTTCACATGAATCTCACAGATGCAAACTATCTCAGTGTGATTCATCTATGCCCACAGTGTACTCACCACAGAGAGTCCCTGCTGTGTGGGGTTTCTGTATTTATACTGTGTATGTGTTTATTTGGAGTTAAAATTTTTTTCACAAGTCTGGGAAATTTAAAGATGTTCTACAATGCACATTCAAGGACAATGAAGCCCAAACCCAGATTCCTGACTGTACCTTGGCGGTGGGACACACGTTTTGCCTAAACCTCAAATGTCTTCTCTTTCTGCCCACGCACTTGCAATCGTCTGGCTCTCCCAGGCTTCACTTCACTTAAACCTTCAAACTGTGGAGAAAAGAAATATTTGACCCAAGTGAGGTCTCAGGAACTGTCTGGCAGCTGAGAGGATTTCTCTTCTTCATGAAATGCCATGGTGACTAGGCCACTTCTCAGAATGACTTTTTAATTAAAAAGTGACTTCCTATAAAAGGTGATTAAATGGCCAAACAACCTTGACTAGCTCTGACGGATGAACACGGAGTCCCAGGTTGAAAGATTATGTTCTAATCTCACATCAGTCACCCCCGGCTAGACCAAAACCTGAAGTACCAGTGGCCTGCTGTCCCCAACTTAGATTTTACTTACTTTCAGCTTACATACAAACATCAGTGGCTACATGATGTTCAGGTCAAAAGAGATCAGGACCAACACAGAAAGGAGAATAAAGTTCATTTCATGCCAGCTCGGTGACAGCAATGAGAAATAACAACCAACGGGAGGCTCAAAAAACTAAGAAACCAACATCTCAAAGAGGACAATAGCCAACCAAAACTACCATAAAGTGGGTCCCAGGACCCCACAATTGTGGAGGAACAAGGGAATGCATGCCCATGCTCATGCTGTGGAAGCCCAAGGAAATCTTCAGGTTATTTTCTGTGTACTCTGTTGAAAGAGGAAGAGAGCCAGCAGTTCCAAAACCATAGGTAGAGTGAGATTTCCTTGGGGGAAGGTGGGGGGAGGATTATGTATGAAGAAAAGCAGGTAGAATATACCCCAGGCTGTTTACAGTTGTTGGCAGAGAGGGTGAGGTGACAGGCGAGTTTTCCTTCTTGCCTATTTGTACTTTCTACAAGACCCATGACCTATCCACTGAGAGCAAACACTGGACAAGGCTCAGTGGCTCAGCCTGTAATCCCAGCACTTTGGGAGGCCGAGGTGAGTGGATTGCCTGCACCTAAGGGTTCGAGACCAGCCTGGGCAACTTGGCGAGACCTTGTCTCTGCAATAAATCAAAAATTAGCTGGCGTGGTAGCGTGCACCTGTTGTTCCAGCTACTTGGAAGGCTGAGGTGGAAGGATCACCGGAGCCCAGCAGGTTGATGCTGGGGTGGCTGTGAGTGTGCCACTGCATTCCAGCCTAGGTGACAGAGTGACAGAAGACAGAGTGAGACTCCAACTCCAAAAAAAAAAAAAAGAAAGAAAGAAAGAAAGCAAACGTTGTATGGCCCAAAAAACTCGCGTTTCTGGGCTAACATGGACCTGCCCTTTGTAGCAGGAGAGAGATCAGACACCACAAAATACCGTGGAGATGTGTCTGTGAGTGCCCCTTCCTCCTCATTAAGAGAGGGATGGAGACCAGTACTGAGAGTCCCTATACGAGACAGCCATTCACTGAGTGTTTTGTGAGTTTAAAGAGTCCACAACGTGAAGGCTTGTTTAGCATCATGAACAAAACACAATGAGTCATTCTCTCCAAAGGCCGTAACAGTCATGGACTTGATCTACTTTTGTTTGACCTGTGGGTAACAGTAAAGAGCTGGAAGGCTGGGACGTGAACCCGGGCCTCTGCAGAGTGGTGTGTGGTCATGGACAGGACTCCCAGCATGACTCTCCTTATTGGTTTTTTTTTTTTTGGACTAGGAGTCTCACTCCATCACCCAAGTTGGATGGAGTGTAGTGGCGCGCTCATGGCCACCGCAGACTCGACCTGTTGGGCTCCGGTGATCCTTCCACCTCAGCCTTCCAAGTAGCTGGAACTACAGGTATGCGCTACCACGCCTGTCTAATTTTTGATTTATTGTAGAGACGAGGGCTCACCAAGTTGCCCAGGCTGGTCTTGAACCGGTGGACTCAGGGAATCCCCTCGCCTCAGTCTCCCAAAGTGCTGGGATTACAGGCTGAGCCACTGAGCCTGGGCCTCCTTACTCTTACATCTGACACTTGTGGCCCAATCCAGATACCCGCAGGAAAGCAGACGACACCCCTCATCATCCAGTCAGCACCCCCTGCAGCTCCTCTCTGGAAAGCACTGCCTGGTTGTGTGTCCACAACTTGGACTCACTTTTTTTTTTTTTAGAGGCAGGGTCTCACTCTATCACCCAGGCTGGAGTGCGGATGGAGCAATCATATCTCACTACAGCCTCAAAATCCTGGGCTCAAGGAGTCCTCCCGCCTCAGCCTCCCGAGTAGCTGGCACTACAGGCACACATCACCACACCCGGGTAACTTTTGTCTTTTGTGTAGGATAGGGTCTTGTTATGTTGCCCAGGTTGGTCTTGAACTCCTGACCTCAAGTGATCTTCCCACCTTGGCCTCCTAAAGTGCTGGGATTACGGATGTGTGCCACTGTGCCCAGCCTCGAATCACTGTTTTAGAGAATCTGCCCAAGCCCCAAGTTTGCCTTCAAATGAACCCCTACTTGTGAGGCTTCAGTCTTGAACAGGTGTTCAGGTCCTGTGGTGGAGCCCACCTCTGTGTGTGCCTGCCCAGAGGGGCCTCAATGCCCAGGAGCCTGGAGCTCAGGAGTCTCAGCAGACACTTCCTGATCTTTCTCTGGGGACTCCATGCTCAGAAGGCCTCGGAGTTGGTGAGGACACTCTGGATACACGCCTTTCTCACTGGTCTGGGTTTCCTTCAATTATGGACTCCCCCGGAGGCCCAGAAGAACATGCGTTATGAAATGGGGTAGAAATGGGGCAATGCCATCAGAGGTCAGGGGGACACAATGGTGACCACGAGGGAGAGCTAGGCAGGGAGTCCCAAAGGCAATGGGGCTGAAGGGTTCTGGACCCACAGCAGCGTGCTGGACCAGTCCTTCCTCTTAGTGAAGGAAAAGGATTTCAAATGCTTTTTAAAAGCACTTGCTGGCTGGGCACAGTGGCTCACACCTGCAATTCCAGCACTTTGGGAGGGTGATGCAAGAGGACAGCCTGAGTCCAGGAGCTCGAGACCAGCCTGGGCAACTTGGCAAGACCTCATCTCTACCAAAAGAAAAAAAAAAGTTAGCCAGGCATGGTGGCACACACCTGCAATCCTAGCTACTCAGAAGGCTGATGCAGAATGATCACTTGAGCCCAGGAGATCGAGGCTGTGATGAGCTGTGATCATGCCATTGCTCTCTAGCCTGGGTGACAGAATAAAACTCTGACAAAACAAATAAATAGCACCTGCTAGGAAGCAGTAACTCTGTCTAATTTCTCTCCAACAGCCCAAGGAGGCAGGTCTTATCCTCACTTTGCCTGTGAGAAAACAAACTCGATCCCTAAGTGATGTACTAGAAGTCACCAAGCAGGGACAAAGGAGATTTACCCGGCCTCAAATATGTGCCTTCCAGATCAACCACGTGGTCTCTCCAGGCCTGTGAATCCATCTAGGTCACCCCTGCCTGCCCACTCTGGAGATGTCTGGGAAGAGTCAGGGGGACCAGGGTTGAGTGCTGGTCTCAAGGCACTGTTTAAACAATCTGCCCAAGCCCCAAGATTGCCTTCAGATGAACCCCTGCCTGTGTGCATCCCTCTAGAGAGGTTTCTGTCTTGCACAGGTGATCAGGCCCTATGGTGGCACCCACCCCCTGTGCACACCTGCCCAGAGGGGCCTCCATGCCCAGGGGGAGCGCAGGGTCCTCAGCAGACAAGGCCTTCCTGACCTTCCTCTGGGGAGTCCTACAGGCCGAGGAGCAGCTCCATCCTCAGGTGAGGATGCAGAGGCAACTTGGGGCTGGCTATGTGACCCCTGTAAGTCCTGACTTCTTCTCTCTATAAACTAGGGATCCCTAACCTCCGGGACATAGACCAGTACCAGTTTGTGGCCTGCTAGGAACTGGGCCACGCAGCAGGAGGTGAGCGGTGGGTGAGCAGAGCTCTGTCTTCTGTCAGATCAGTGGCGGCATTAGATTCTCATAGGAGAGCGAACCCTACCGTGAACTGCACATATGAGGAATCTGGGCTGTGAGGATTCTCCTTAGGAGAATCTAACACTGGATGATTCCTGGACACCCCCATCCCATTCGTGAAAAAACTGTCTTCCATGAAACAGTCCCTGATGCCAGAAATGTTGGCGACCACTGCTATAAACCATGGTCACCCACCACATGGCCTGCTATGAAGGTCAAGTGCATTGGACTGAGCTCTGTATCCAGGTACATGTGCCTGGGTGGGAGTGGGCATTGGGAACTGTGGGTCTGAGTTCAGATCATCTGTTTCACGTGTGGTGACTGCTTTTCAGCTGGGAGACTGATTGTTCCCCACTTGAGAAGAAATGAAGGTACAGCATCCACCATCACGGCCTCCTGCAGTCCCAGGCTGGAGTGCAGTGGCACAATCATGGCTCACTGCAGCCCCCACCTCCTGGATTCAGGTGATCCTCCTGACTCGGTCTCCTGAGTAGCTGGGACGACAGACATACGCCACCAAGCTGGGGTAATTTTTTTCTATTTTGTAGAGACCAGATCTTGCTATGTTGCTCAGGCTGGTCTTGAACTTCTGGCCTCAAATGAGTCGGCCACCCAAAGTGCTAGGATTATAGGTGTGAGCCACTGTGCCCAGCCTCATTGAGCAGAGAAATCTTATTAGTTCAATTGTTTCATTTTATACATTTATTTATTTAGAGTTGGAGTCTCACTCCAGGCTGGAGTGCAGTGGCACATTCATGGCCACCCCAACATCGACCCACTGGGCTCCAGCGATCCTTCCACCTCAGCCTTCCAAGTAGCTGGAACTACAGGGCACGCTACCACGTCTGGCTAATTTTTGATTTATTGTCTCGTCAAGCTGCCAAGTTGCCGGGGCTGGTCTCAAACCTGTGGGTTCAGGCAATTCGCTCACCTTAGCCTTCCAAAGTGCTGGGATTATAAGCTGAGCCACTGAGCCCGGCCTATACATATTTTTAATATTTATTATTTTATTTTTTTGCTGAAGATTACTGAGACAATCAATCCACTGTTTCATTTCAGGGTTGTAGAAGCCAAGATCTGGGAGGTGGGTGGCTCGGCCAGACCAAAGTCCGTGTCTTAACATCCACTTGGGTTGTTCCTTCCGCACGCAGAGCCTCCTCCTGCTCGTGGTAGACCATTGCATCTCCCCTAAATTCCTGGTTGTTTTGAGCATATACGGACAGCTCACAGAGAGCCATGGGTAGAGCAGGCACCCCCGAGGCCATCTGACCCCTCCAGCCAAGGCTGGGGTCTTTCTTCGTCCTGGATTTCAACTGCCGTTTTCCCTGCACTAGGTTCCTGCCCCATGCGGGGATGACTGTCCTCTTTCTCTTCTCCTTTATACACTCTGGTGAGACTAAAAATGTTGAACCCTGGTGAATTTCCATCCAGGCAATTGCCAGGGACAAATATAGTGAAATAAGAGCAAACAGTGACCCAGAAGAAACAAGAGACCGCCACCCCAGGAGACACATACTCCGGAGCCTGGATGTGGAGAGGCAGGGTCTGGGGACACCCAAGTCTCCTGGCTTGTGTCCTACATTGTTGAGAAGGGGAAACGTGTGCTGGATATCTAGGTGTGCATTGAATTAGCGAGTGGAGCTCACAGCGGCACACGCCAGGCAGAGCCAAACCGCCCATCTGAAGCAAAGCTGTCTCCCGCGACGGTGGCATCTCTACTGAATGAAAACATCCTGAGCATATGGACGGCTCAGCTTGACATTTTTAATCATACAACATGGACTCAAATTAAATCCATGTGACCTTGAGAGGGGTGGAAGCCCTAGTGACACCACAATTTTTATTTTTTTTGTGTCACGGTCTCACTCTGTCGCCCAGGCTGGAGTGTGATGGCACAATCATGGCTCACCACAGCCTGGACCTCCTGGGCTCAGGTGATCCTTTTGCCTCAGCCCTCCAAAGTAGCTGGGACTATAGGTGTGTGCCACTACATCCAGCTATTTTTTTGATTTTTGTAGAAACAAGTTCTCCCGGCTGGGCTCGGTAGCTCAGTCCATGGGTTCGAGAGTAGCAACTTGGTGAGACCTCATCACTCCATAAATAAAAAATTAGCTGGGCGTGGTAGTATGCACCTGTGGTTCTGGCTACTTGGAAGGCTGAGGCAGAAGAATTGCTGGAGCCCAGCAGGTCAACGCTGGGGTGGCTGTGAGTGGTGCCACTGCATTCCAGCTGGGCAACAAAGTAAGATTCCACCTGAAAAAAGAAAAAGAAACAAGGTCTCCCTAGTTGCCCAGGCTGGTCTCAAACTCCAGGGCTCAAGTGATCCTCCTGCCTCAGTATCCCGAGTAGCTGGGACTACAAGCGCCACTATACCTGATGAATTCTGATCAATTTTTCTATTTTTTGTAGAGACGAGGTCTTGCTATGTTGCCCAGGCTGGTCTTAAACTCCTGGGCTCAAGTGATCCTCTCACCTGGACCTTCCAAAGTGCTGGGATGACAGGCGTGAGCCACAGTGCCTGGCTGATTTCTCACTTACAAAGGTGACCCTTGTGGGGTGTGGAAACTTGGCTGGTATGTAACAAAGAGGGAGACCAGGGCCTGCTGCTGGTGCTTAGCAAGATATGACAGTGCCTGCCCGTAGGCGGTGCACTTGGAGAAAAGAGAAACAATGTGTTCCAGATGTAATCCACAGGCAGCATCGGCAGGATGTGCGTGGGATGCACAGGAAGTCGGGTCCATGGGGTGGAGGCCATGTTTGTCAAGGTTATCTCTGTGCTGCCATCTGGGAGGCGAGCTTCCCAAAAGACGCATCTCTGTTGTAACCCAGGTACCTGTGCACCCATGATTAATGGTGTCATCCCTAGGCTGAGCCACCGACTTGCCTGCGCTCCTTTACAGAACATGGAAGAGCCTGCATTGGCGTCGAGATTGTCATAGTCTTATCAAACAGTGCTGGTATTACTAATCCATTTTTCAAAGGGTCTAAGCAGAGTCAAGCCTGCTTCTAGACGAGCTTTGGGGAGATATAAAGATAGGCCTTGATTCTGGCCACAAATGAGCTCTGACCTATTTGTTAGGGAAGTGAGAGACCCAATTATGCTAAGGTGTGGAAAGTAACAGCACAGAAGGGGGAGACCCCTGGGGACCGGCACACAGCAGGGCGTCTGCGAACAGGTGTCACCTGGGATAGGACTGGAGAGACAGAAAAGACTTCAAGGAAGAAGTGATGTTAAAGATGAAGCTTCTAGAAGACATCCCAAGGCTGTGCTTGATGGAGAGGTGGGAGCATGTTATAAAGACAAGGGCAGGGGAGGCTTAGCTCTGCGAAAGGCAGGCAGCTGGTCTGGTATCGCCAGAGCCTAGGGTGTGAGGATGAGTGACAGGTGAAGGGAGAAAGAGGCTGAGAGAAGGGTCTGGCTTGATTCTAAAGATGAGGGGCTTTACACAGGGAAGTGGTGTGGCCAACCCACTGTAGTGATCTTGGGGACTGGCCGATGGCACTCATGTAGAGACCATCTCCACAAGGGCCCCAGGTGACTCCTCTGTGGAGTCCACAAAAGACACAGGTGGTTATCGACAGGAAATGGTGCCATGGGGGAGGAGGAGGGAGAAAGAGTGTCAGGGTAAATCAGCCTAGGTTTCTGGTTTTGTTCCCCAGAATCAAGCTGGGAACACAGGAGAAAGGGCACCTTTGGGAAAGGAAGATTCCTCCTGCTCTGGCCATTTTAAGTATGAGGTTCGCAGAACACCTTATTTATTCACACTCTACCTTGTGTCAGAAAGGACTGAAAGGGAGATTACAAAAATACACACAAGAGCAAACAGAATATAAAGATATGTGGAAAATAAGACCAGCGAGGTCAAGGGATGCTAGGATTTATGAATGGAACGCCACACACAGTGTAAGACCCGCATGATGATTATTAGGGGGCCACAGCTGCTTTTTAACAGGCAATGCAGAGACAACCAGGAGCAGGTCACACAACTCAGGGCCCAAAATGAAAAAACAAAAAACACGGCCAGGCTCCCACCCTGGCCTTTCCCTGCAGTGCACATGAGAGACGGGTCCTCTGCGGTACTTAAAAAAAGAGCTATGTAATAAAATGGGTGAATTCTCCACAGGACCCCCTGGTGACAGCCAAGACCTGCTCCACAGAGCTGTCACCAGCAAATTTTCCAGTGGAGCCTCCCAACACGAGAAAGCTGTTCAGAAAACCATTTAGGGGGCCACACAGGGGAGGTTCAGGCTTCAAACAGGTAGATCTGGGAGTTTCTAGAAGGATGTGAGTAACGGAAGCCCTTTCTTCATACTGCTTCTCTCAACAGAATCTTTCGGAAACACTGAAAGGCAGCAAGTTCATGGTCACCCTGCCTGACAAATACAGTAAGTCCCCTACATATGAACCTTCAAGTTGTGAACTTTCTTTTTTTAATTTTAAAGATGTGGTGTATAATTCAGGATTAGGTATACAAATGGTCATTGTACAAGTTGTGAACTTTCAAAGATACAAATGTGCACTGGCATGTCCAGTCACGTGAGTTAGTTCATGTGTCTGGCATACACTGTCACATGCTTGCATCCCCCTACAAGTGGTTGTGTTTTTGTGTATTTTGCTGGATAGGACTGTACAGAGAACAGAGTGCAATATCTTTATTTCAAGCCCAGGAAGTCCAGAAGCAAGCATAAAAGCAGTGGTGATGGAGCTGGTACCGTGTAACTGATTTTTGTGTTCGTTGGGTACCTAGGCTGACTTTGTTGGGCTTACGAACAATTTGGACTTACGAGTGTGCTCTCAGAACGGTTCGTATATAGGAGACTTGCTGTACCTGGAAAGCAGCTACAGGCCTGCCAAGGTGGCCAGGCTTTGGGGGCAGGAAAGAGGGGTGACTGAGTCTGAGAGAATGTCAAGTGTACCCCTGCCATGTGCCTCACAGAAGGCCCCTGATGCTCTGTAGAGATCTGCAATGGGGGCAAGAGGGCAGAGGACCAGAGACAGGTGGTTATGGGGTATAAGATGTGGGAAAGGAGTCTGACTGGGGCTTCTAGACTTGGGCACCATCAGGATGGAGGCAGATGAAGGTGTGTGAGGTGGCTCAGGGGTGGGATGTAGAGAAGCTGGCTGAGGAGGACACTCTGGGGTGGCCTGAATTTCAGGGGCAGGTGTGAAGAGGAGCCATGAACATCGGGTGCAGCAGCTCATGCCTGTAATCCCAGCACTTTGGGAGGCTGAGGTGGAAGGATCATGGGAGGATCACTTGAGGCTAGGAGTTTGAGACCAACCTGGGCAACACAGTAAGACCTCGTCTCTACAAAAAGAAGAAAAAATTAGCTGGGCATGGTGGCACTTGTCTTCTGTCCCATCTACTTGGGAGGCTGAGGCAGGGGATCACTTGAGCCCAGAAGTTTGAAGCTGTATTAAGTGAGCTGTGATTATGCCACTGCACTCTAGCCTGGGTGAGAGTGAGACCTGTCTCTAAAATAAATATTTTAAAAAGAGGAACCATCAGTGAAGGAGAAAGAAATGGACGGAGAGAGTGAAATCCTAAAAGCTATGGAAAGAGATTGTTTCCCCAAAAAGTTAGGTACTGAGCATGGTGACTTACACCTATAATCCTAACACTTTGGGAGGTAGAGGCTAGAGGATTGTCTGAGCCCAGGGTTTCAAGTCTAGGCTGGGTGACTTGGCAAGGCCTCATCTCTGCAATAAATTTTAAAAATTAGCCAGCATGGTGGTGGGCACCTGTGGTTCCAGCTACTTGGAAGACTGAGGCAGAAGGATCTCCTGAGCCCAGGAGGTTGAGGCTGCAGTAGCCATGAGGTGTCATTGCACTCTAGCCTGGGCAACAGAGTGGGACCCAGATTCAAAAAAAAAGAAAAAAAACATTGGGTGTGCATTCATGCAGCTGCCTTTAATCTCCCTGTAAGGAGGTATGTAAGGCAATACCAGCTGCTAGAATAGAGAAATCCTAAACACCCCAATGGCTTAACATCCACATGATTATTTCACATATGAAAGTCCAATCAGCCAGGGGGAGGAGCAGGGAGCACGGGGGTGTCCTGCCAGCTTCCAAAGCCATCATGGGGCATCAATTTTCAGCAGGAGAGGGGAAATAGAGGATGGTGTCCTAGGATTGGCGTTGGAAGTCACCACAAATCTGGCGCTGAAAACAGAAGACACCTGCCTCTCTAATGGTCCCGGAGGCCAGATGGGTGTTGGAAGCCAAACATCAGAGCATCATGCTCTCTCTGAAGGCTCTGAGGGGTGCTCCTGGCCTCGTCCTAGTTTCCAGTGACTCCTGGAAAACCTTAGTGTTCTTTGGCTTGGGTCTGCTTAACCCCAGTCTCTGTCTCCCTTTTCACATGGTCACCTTCCCTGTGTTTTCAAGTGGTCATCTTCCCTGTGTCTGCCATCACATGGTCTTATTTTTTATTTTTGGAGTCAGGACCTCTGTTACCCAGGCTGGAGTGCAGTGGTACAATCACAGCTCATCACAGTCTTGACCTCCTGGGCTCAGGCAATTCTTCCACCTCTACCTCCCAAGTAGCTGGGATTACAGGTACACACCACCACACCTGGTTAATTGTAGCCCAGCCTACGTGGCCTTCTTAACAAAGACAACCAATTTTGGGTTTAGGGTCTGCCTTAATCCAGTTTGGCCTCATCTTAATTTATATCTTTAAAAATTTTTATTTTCTTAGAGACAGAGTCTCATTCTGTTGCACAGGTAGGAATACAGTGGCATGATCATAGCTCACTATGCCTCAAACTCCTGAGCTTAGGTGATTCTCCTGCCTCAGCCTTCCAAGTAGCTGGGACAACAAGTTTCCACCACCACACCCAACTAATTTTTAAAAAATTGTTATAGAGATGGAGGTCTTGCTATATCACCCAGCCTGGTCTTGAACTTTTGGCCTCATGCAATCCTCCTGTCTCAGCTCCCCAAAGTGCTGGGATTACAGGCATGAGCTACCACACCCGAGCAATTAATGTTTTAATCTTATCTATACAGAGCCTATTTCTAAATAGGCTCATTCATAGGTATGGAGGGGTATGGGTGGGTTAGGATTTAAACACATCTTTTTCAGGGACACAAATTTAAACCAATGTAGACATGTAAGGGCAGAGAGAGAGGATGGGAGGGGACTCTTCAGAGAAGGCAGGATAAGGAACCCCTGTAGAAGAGGTCCACATGTCCCTGAGGGTAACTATGGCCAACTGCAAATTCTGCAAAACACCCAACGATCACAGAAGAGACAACCAGGCTGCATTGAGCTTTTTAAGCCCGCTGCTAGATTTCTTTGGGGCCTAACCTGGTACATACTTGGCTTGGCACAGCTCATAGTACATTTCCCGGGCTCCCACCACATGCGTGACACATGGATACATCAGAATCTCTCTCCCCCAAGCGCTACCAGACACTCCCAGTGTGTATAAGACTGGGGGTTAAACTCCTAGGAATGATGGATCAACCAAAAGACTGCCTGCTGGCAATGTAGCAAAACGATCATCAACACCTTACCATGATGGAATTACTGCATAAAGGACAGACAGCAGCCCCGCGGAAGGGTGGTATCTAGCTCCTTTTGGCATGGCACTGTCACTCCAAGAGGCTCTGATCCACAGACCCACCATTTAGGGCAGAGAGGTTGTCTGACAGTCCACATTCAGGAGAGGTGGGGTTCCTTCATGGAATGCCCGGTGGCCTTTTAAGTGGCAGAATCACGACAGTGGTGACACTCAGGTGGCCTGTGTGTGAGCCCACCAGCCCTCCGGGAAGAAGGGTACAGCTTCCCTGGCACCAACAAAGTCAGCCTTGCAATCTGGATACACCTGGCCTGTTTGAGAGACTGCTCACATGCTCAATAATTAAGTATCCATTCTAGAAAACAGTGTGGACAGCAGTTTGTTGGTGTTTTCTGTTAGACATTTATTCAATGTCTTCTATGAGCAAAAGCAATATGTGACAAGAGGCACCGTACTAAGCAGTGGTTTCTCACAGATCTACAGGAAACCCCAGGGGACCGCTGATGATGGGTAACAACAATAACACTAGTAATAATGATGATAAGAATACCACACTCATAGGGCATTCGCTCTAGGTCAGGAACTGTGCTGAGCATTTTATACTTCTAAAATAGATACACATACTCTATGGAAAACAGTGTGGCGATTTTTTTTTTTTTTGAGTTGGAGTCTCACTCCGTCACCCAGACTGGAGTGCAGTGGACGCTCCCGGCCACTGCAGCCTCGTCCTGCTGGGCTCTGGCGATCCTTCCGCCTCAGCCTTCCAAGTAGCTGGAACTACAGGTGCGCACTACCACGCCCGGCTAATTTTTGATTTATTGTAGAGATGAGGTCTCGCCAAGTTCCCAGGCGGGTCTCAAACCCCCGAGCTCAGGCAATCCACTCACCTCAGCCTCCCAAAGGCGCAGGATTACAGGCTGAGCCACCGAACTAGAAATTGACTTTCCATGTGATCCAGCAATCCCCCTATTGGGAATATACCCGGAGGAACGCAAATCATTCTACAAAAAAGATACCTGCACACGCATGTTTATTGCAGCACTACTCACAATAGCAGAAACGTGGAACCAATTCTGCTACCCATCAACAGTAGACTGGATAAAGAAAATGTGGTACGTATACACAATGCAGTACTATGCAGCCATAAAGACGGACAAAATTATGAAATTCGCAGCAACTTGGATGGATTTAGAGTCCACCATACTCTGTGATCTATCACAGAAACAAATAACTGAGTACCACATGTTCTCACTTATTAGTGGGTCATGGTGGGCGTGGTGACTGAAGCCTGTCATCCCAGCACTTTGGGAGGCTGAGGTGAGAGGATTGCCTGAGCCTGTGGGTTTGAGACCAGGCTGGGCAACATGGTGACACCTTGTCTCTACAATAAATCAAAAAATTAGCTGGGCATGGTAGCATGCATCTGTAGTCCCAGCTACTTGGAAGACTGAAGTGGAAGGATTGCTGAAGCCCAGCAGGTCGACGCTGGGGTGGCTGTGAGCATGCCACTGAACTCCAGCCTGGGCGACGGAGTAAGACTCCAACTCCAAAAAAAAAAAAAAGAAAAAAAAAAGTGGGTCCTGACCATTTATCACAACACTATAAGAGAGGGATCAGCAGTAGCAGGACACTGCCAGGGGAAGGATGGGGGCACGTGACGTTACTAAGGGTACTGACCCTAAACCAGGGGACATGAGGACCAATTAGGGGCCCAAACTTCACCTGCACATAAACTGCTTATGTACCTAATCCTGATTTGTACCCCACAGCTTTATAATTAAAAAAAAAACAAATACTTGTACACATTTAGAGGGAGCATGTGATACTTTGTTACATGCATGAATGGTGTAATTGATCAAGTCACGGTTCTGGGTGTCTATCGCCATCACCTAGAATGCTTATTCATGGGTCTATGTGTTGGCAACATTTCAAGCCTTCTTCTCTAGTCATTTTGAAATAGACATGATTGTTAACTCTGGTCACCCTCCTGTGCTATGAACACTGCAACTACTTTCTTGTAACCGTAAGTTTGTGCCCTTGAATCCCCTGGTATCTATCTTTCTCCTCTCTGTCTCCAAGAGATCAACCTTGGTAGCTTCCACATGAGTGAGAACATGCAATATTTTCCTTTCTGTGCCTGACTTATTTTCTGTAATATAGTGACCTCTAATTTCATCCACGTTGCTGTACATGACAGGATTTTAATCTTTTTTTAAATGACTGAATAGGATTGCATTGTATTTTACGCACTTTAAATCATTTAATCCCTCCACTAACCTTATCACAGATAAGTTTTCTTATTATCCCCACTTTACCTATAAAAAAAAGGCATAGAGAGGTTGGATATTTTGTTCCAGGCCACATAGCAGAGGCCAGGACCTGAATCCTAGCTTGTCTGTCTCCAGAATCTTTGCTGCTAACCACTATGTCACCTGCTCTGTGCCATGGTGCTCTTAACTGTTTCACATGCTGGGCTGCTGCTGTAAAGTTTCATTTAAAGAAAAGGTCTGGAAAGTGCAGAAATACAGGTGAGCCATTTTCCAGATGATCTGTTAACCCTGACAATTGGTATAGCCCATTTGAAGAAGGACCATGTGTCCTTGAAACATTGGTGACAGCCGAGTGCAGTGGCTCACACCTGTAATCCCAGCACTTGGGAGGCAGAGGCAAGATTACCAGAGCCCAGGGGTTTGAGACCAGCCTGGGCAACTTGGTGAGACCTCAACTGTACAATAAACTTTTTAAAAATTAGCAGGCATGGTGCCACACCTGTAGTTCCAGCTACTTGGAAGGCTGAGGTGGAAGGATCACCTGAGCCCAGCAGGTCGAGGTTGCAGTGCCCGTGAGTGTGTCACTGCATTCCAGCCTGGGCGGCAAAGTGGGACTCTGACTCAAAAGAAAGAAATATTGGTGGCAATGATGACTCACCAGCTCAGAATCCCAAAGAACATGACGTTGGGGGGGGCGGGGGTGGAGGGAGACAGGGGAGAGTCAACTACACAAAAACTTTGACACAGAAAAGTAGCAAAACAGGAGTGACAAGCAAGCTGAGAGATGACGCCCAAACATCAGAGGAGGGTGACTGCAGTGGACAGCCATGTCTATTCCAAAATAACTAGAAGAGAAGACTCAAGACATTGCCAACATGGAGAGTGTGAAGTGGATTGCAGGAATCCAGTTTTTGCAGCAGGCCTGGTAGCCCTGGTAGGGAGAATTGCCACTCTGCAACTTCAAAAGCCTCCTGATCGCCTGAGAGACCATGGAAAGGGGAAGGCGGGGAGCCAAGAGCTCAGCAAAAGCTCCAGGCCCAGCCACCACCATGGGCTTCCTGTGCTGTGGGGCTCCCTGGGCAGCAGTGACCTTGATTGCCCAGCTAAGTCTTGCAAGAAAAAGAAAAAAAACTTCATGTGCTTGCTGAATGCCTGTGAGCCTGGAGGCTTTTGAATGGGCTTTGCTGAAAAAGGACTTTTTCAGTGTTACTTAGAGACAGCCATTGCTTGCCAAAACACTAGGTAAAAAAGTCAGGGAACTTGAGCGCTGGAAAGAATATTTTGAACATTGCCTGGTGGGCCCCCAAGTAACTGAGTCATCACTGTTAACTATTTGGAGACACACACACACACACACACACACACACACACACACACACAAACACACACACGGTCATCTGGAGTGTGCTGCCTTGAATTCAACCTGTTGTCCAGACCCAATCTGAAGAATATGGTTCTGGAGTCCAAGCTAACGTCCTGCAACAGTATTAGCTAAGACAAGTCCTGTTCCACACTGGAGTCCTACATAACTCAGGAACACCATTGAGAAGTTCTGAACACACACTTTCCCATCTGCCTGAAAGTTCATATTCAAACCATCTACGAGGGAGACCACCCCAGAATTTATTTATACAAAAATCATGTATTTATTCTTACATGTTTAAACTTCAGTCACCTGCAAAGAACTCTCCAGTTGAGGCAATACACTTATCGAGACGCTTTTTCCACTGCTCACAGTTTTTGAACTCGTCCTTTTTGATGCCTATTAGGGCTTCTGGCATTTTTTTGTTTCACTTCTTCCATATGGGCAAAATGTTTCCCTTTGAGGACATCTTTCGTCCGGGGAAACAGAAAAAAGTTACTTGGGACGAGATAGGAGAGAGGTGCATGGGGGTCGTGCCATTTTTGGTCAAAGAGCGCTGAACACTCAGGACGGTGTGGGCAGGTGTGCTCATAAATAACCCATCATGAAATGGTCAAGTGCATTGAAAGACTCTCCACAAAAAATTCACCGAAGCCGCATGCAGCCTCTCCCAACAATACCAGCTGGTCCACGGATGCTGATGTGTTCCTAGAACACTTTCCTAGCGGGGGAAGCCTGCACCACAAGGGGCCCACCCTCTAAAGGATAATTCTGGAGTTTGGGGGGGCCCCCCTCCTTGTATACTGTAATGCAGAATTTATCTTACTTTGCATCATATTTTTATTATCAACTGGGATATACTAAAATGGTAAACAGTGGTAGCAATAACAGGAATAATAAGACATTGATCATCACTGTTGATCACTCACGTTTATGCAGTACTTTCCACAGTTGGCAAAACCCTTCAGAACATGTGATCAGCACATACTGTCTAACGCTTTTATGTGAATTACGTGCTTGACTTTTAAAACTATCCCCAGTCTCCCCTCACCACAATGTGAGTCCCACAAGGACAGAGGTTTCTGCCTTCATTATTAACTAAGCCTCTAGTTCCCAGGATGGCAGCCGGTACACAGTAGGCATGCAGGTATTTCCTGAATGGCATTAACTCATTTAATCTTCACAATGACTCCCTGGAGTAGGGACCACCACAATTCCTCTTCCGCAGAGGAGGACACCAAGGAACAGAATGGTCAAGTCACTTGCTCATGGTTGCACAGTAAGTGACAGAGCTGGGATTCAACCCCGGGCCACCAGACTGCGAACCCCGCACTTTTGAGGTTCTGTGAACCTCGCATTTCTGACTTTCTACTTCAATATGGACGGTAGCTAGCAGGTACCATTGCCTACGGTGTGCCAGGTTCCACACAGATGCCGTTGGTCACCTCTCACTGACACAGCACTTCTCCGAAGGAGGCTGTTCTCATTTTAATCACGCAGCGGAGCAAACCACACCTCAGAGGGAACCTGTACCTGGGCCAGAGTCATTCTGCAAGTTGTGTGGCTAGAATTCGCACTTGGGCCCACATGAGTTCTAAGTGTACGCACTGAGCCACTGTCCCGTTGCGTTCTGAGCAGCCCTGCTCAGACAGCCACTGTGCACTGTGACCCTGGGGCTCCCTAAGCTACTCTCTGAAAATGCTATTTTACATTTGTATCTAATGTTAAATATTTCAGAGTGTTTTTATTTTTCCAAAACCCATATGAACTTTGAGTCATTAAAACAAGTCATCGCTAAGTCAGGTGGTAGTGCCACCAGTCTGAGGCATGACACTGACCTGACTCCAAGGTCACCAAACTGCCTCAGGCATGACTGGGGAAGAAGACCCTCTCTCTCCCAGACCAGAAAGTGCTGAAGCTGCTGTTTTAGATTTGCAAGGCCTGAAATCCCGACGGAGAGATTTGGAGAACCACTTCCCCTCGGGAATTCACCAGAGGGGTGCGTCAATGGGAACCTGCCTGGCTGGAGAGGGTGAGGGGTAAAACGTCACATTGACTCCAATCTGCTTGGTGGCTCTGCCACCCGAGGGGGTAGGCAGGAGTGGCAGTAGCAGCTGGGGGCACTGCGGGTGGGCAGTGTATAGAACAGAGGAAGAAAGATGTCTGCTTCTCACACTGGCGGGTAAGGTACAACAATTAGGCAGTGTCTACCCTCAGGCCTGCACGTGGCCAACAACCTGCGAGTTGATGAGTTGCTAGTTCAACTGTTTCTTGACGAGCTGAGCATCAAAAAGTGAGAGAGGCAGCTGGTGCAGTGCCTCAGACCTGTAGTCCCAGCACTTTGGGAGGCCAAGGCAGGAAAGACCACTTGGGGCAAGGAGCTCGAGACCAGTCTGGGCCACCCAGTGAGACCTGTATCTAGCTATGCATGGTGGCTTGTGTCTGTAGTTCCAGCTACTTGGGAGGATCACTTGAACCCAGGCATTTGAGACCTGCCTGAGAAACACAGCAAGACCCTGTCTCCACAAAAAATAAAAGATTAGGCCAGGCTCAGTGGCTCAGCCTGTCATCCCAGCACTTTGGGAGGCTGAGATGAGTAGATTGCCTAAGCCCATGGGTTCCAGACCAGCCTGGGGAAACTTGGCGAGCCTTCGTCTCTACAATAGATAAAAAATTAGCTGGGCATGGTAGCGCGCACCTGTAGTTCCGGCTGCTTGGAAGGCTGAGGCGGCAGGATCACCAGAGCCTAAAGTCGATGCTGGGGTGGCTGTGAGTGTACCACTGCACTCCAGCCTGGGCGACGGAGTGAGACTCCAACTCAAAAAAATAAAAATAAAAGAATAGAAATAATTTTAAAAAACTAGTCGAGTATGATAGTGCACGCCTATAGTCCCAATTGTTTAGGAGGCTGAGGTGAGACGATCACCTGAGCCCAGGAGGTTGAGGCTGCAGTGAGCTATGATCTCACCACTGCATTCCAGCCTGGGCAACAGAGCAAGACCCTGTCTCTCCAAAACAACAAATAAATAAAAAATTAGCCAGGCATGGGGGCTTGTGCCTGTAGTCCCAGCTACTTGAGCCCAGGAGTTTGAGACCAACCCAGGCAACATAGTGAGACTCCATCTCTAAAAAACAAAAACCAGAAAAATTAGCCAGGCATAGTGACTTGAGCCTGTACTCCTAGCCACTTGAGAAGATTGTTTGAGCCCAGGAGTTTGAGACCAGTCTGGGGAACATACCAAGATCCCATCTTTACAAAAAAAAAAAAATTAGCTGAGCATGATAGCAAGCACCTGTAGTCCCAGAGCGAGAGAGAGAGAGAGAGAGAGAGAGAGAGAGAGAGAGAGAGAGAGAGAAAAGACATAAGAGAAAAAGAAAAATGATAGCCACAACCCTAACACCCATGCAGCAGACACAGTGCCTGCGGCCTGCTGACCAGGGCCTCTGAGAGTCAGAGGAACTACAGGGTTGTTGCTGGACAGCCCTGCTGAAGCTGTGGAGAGGGGTACCAGGCGCACAGAGGAGTCTCCCAGGGAACTGGGGTCTGGGAACGTCCCCAAAGCCCAGGCTTTCCAGGGAATTGTGTCCCATCAGGGCTGGCAGCTAAACATCCCCTGCAGACCTAGTTTGGGGCATCTCATCTGTCTGCCAGCACTGAAGCCCACAAGGCTAGAGGGAGGACCACAACAGGGAGGGCCTGCAGGAGTCCAGGACGCCGAACTGCCAGGCCAGTCTCTGACCAGATAATCATTTAGTAGTCACCCGAGTTTCAGAGCTGGAAGACGCCTTGGATTCAATGGACAAGACCTTACGAACACTATTTTTTCTTCAAAGCAGGAAACTTAGCCTCAAGTGATCTTCCTGCCATGTCCTCCCAAAAATGATTTTTTTTTCTGAGTTGGGGTCTTCCTCTGTCACCCAGGTTGGAGTGCAGTCACACAATCACAGCTCACTGCAGCCTTGACCTCCCAAGCTTGAGTGATCCTCCCATCTCAGTTTCCCTAGTAGCTGGGACTACAAGTGTGCACCCCCACACCCGCCTGGTCCTCAAGTATAAAAGGTACATTCTGGGTTCAAGGTCACTGCTATCTCGTCTGCCAGGTTTTGTCTCAATTTTTTCAACCTTTACCAGACGACCCCTTCTCGGTGATGCCTTCCCTTGGGACTCTGTCTGAAATCGCCACCACCCCTGACTACTAAGCCCCTCCCCCTTTCCTATTTTTCTCTTTAGATGTTGTCACCAATAGCAACTCAACATTGTTTTTATGATTTATTTTAGAGCTCTGGGGTACATGTGAGGATTTGCTGCATAAGTCAATTGTGTGTGGGGGAGGTTTGGGCTTCCAGGGAGCCCTCCCTCCCTGGTAGTAGACTCAGTACTCAGTGGGTAGCTGTGTACCCCTAAACTCCCTCCCACCCCCCCTTCCTTCAGGGGATGATTGTTGTTCCTGCCCTTGTGCTCACATGCCCAGTGTTTAGGGCCTGCTTGTGAATTAGAACTGCGTTACTCAGTTTTTTTGTTTCAACTCGACATTTTACTCATGCGCCTTGCTTGGCATCTGTCTCTCCAGACTGGTCTGTGAGCTCTGGGAGGCCAGGGTTTTTTATTCATGGTTATGATCCCAGTGCTTCTGATGGTGCCTGGCATGAGACAGGTACACATCTGGTGAATGAATAAAGAAAACAAACCCTGCGCCACCATCCCCATCTCTAAGCAGCACGTGATCCTGAAGCACAGAAAGCAGCCCATCCACAAATGGGAAAGTGAGGTGTTTTCTGTAGGTGTGGGGGCCGGTGTTTCCAGACTCCAGCACCTGGGGTCACCTCATGTCACCATGCTGTGTCGCTCACAACTCTGACTTGCTTCCAGGGGCTGACATGTTCTTTCCTTTCTTCTTGCTGCCAGTGGCTAAGCCATGTCTGCCCTGGAGCGTCTGTGCCTCACTCTCCAAGGGAGGGCGGAGTTGAAGGTCAATGCCCATGCTGTCCAGCTACCATCTGATTACCATATCTGGCACACCAGGAAGGATGGCTTAGGGCATCTCAACACCCTGTCATGAAACAAGACCTTCACTTAGCATTTTACACCAACAAGCATGGTACCACTGAAACTATCTGGGTCGCAAAAGGAGCCCTATGTCAACCAAGCATCCCAGCACTCTTCACAACCACAACAAAACTGGGATGCGAAAGCCAAGGGTGAGCCTGCAGACCCGCTGCCGTGGACTTTGACCTCGGAGCAATCTTGTTGCTGCTGTGTGCCACCACTGCGGTTCCCAAGGCCAAAGGACACAGTCACATGGGTGTCCCTTTAGGCCGCGGCAGCCTCCACCCGTCAGAGCCCGGAGCCTCGCCCATCTCTGGAAACACTTGCCTTTGTCCATCACTTACTGCAGTCGATGGACGCCCAACTGCCTGCCACCGGGGCTGACTGCAGGCAGGGTGTGAGGGCAGCGACCTTGCCCACCTCATTCTCGGTAGTGTCCCCTGCACAGGGCCCCTGTACACGCTTGGCCCACAATAGGCAGGTACACATTTGTTGAGTCCTGTACCTACCATGACATTGTACCCAGTTTATGCCTTACCTCACCGTGGGTCTCCAACCAGCTAATAAATGCTCAAGAACGAGACACATTTAACATGAATAAACTTGATGGATGAGGTGTGTTTCCCCCCGTCACCCACGATGGAGATCTCATTCTGTTGCCCAGCTGGAGTGCCGTGGTATGATCATGGCTCACCGCAGACTTGACCTCCTGAGTTCAAGTGATCTTCCCACTTCAGCCTCCCCAGTAGCAACTAAAAACATGTGCCACCATGTTTGGCTCATTTTTCAATTTTTTGTAGAGATGAGGTCTCACTATGTTGCCCAGGCTAAGGATTGAAGCGTACTTATAAATGACCACTAATAGTTATTTCAACTGTATTAAGGGAAGGAAATGATCTCAGATTTTAAAAACCTAGCAGATAACTGTAGTTTGAGAGGAAATAAGAGATCTAACTATTTAACTGTACTGGTGTGCCATCTAAAAATCTCAACAACATAACTATGACAAGTTAAAAATAACCTCAAAAGAACAGAGGCGGTTAAAACATCAGTGTAGTTATACCCTGCCTGATTAATACAATCTTTCCCCTTCAGCATGAAATGAGTTTTGCTTTCTCTGATGAACTTTTTTTTTTTGAGTCAGGAGTCTCCCTCTGTCTCCCAGGCTAGAGTGCAGCGGCACGCTAACGGCCAACACAGCCTCAATCCTTCAGCCTCAGTCTTCCAAGTAGCTGGAACTACAGGTATGTGTCACTGTGCCTGGCTAATTTTTTGATTTATTGTAGAGACAAGATCTTGCCAAGTTACCCAGGCTGGTCTCAAACCCCTGGACTCAGGCAATCCTCTTGTCTCTGCCTCCCAAAGTGCTGGGATTACAGACATGAGCCACTGTGCCTGGCTCCTGATGAACTTTCTAGAGACAAATATTTGGCATGCTGTTTACTGGTAGATTCTTTCATTATTCAGATGCGTCCTTCTCCAAGATGAAAGCGGATCTTAGTCAGCTCTTTCTCTGCTGCCTTTGATAGGTAAAGGTGAACTTACTACATCTCTCCTAAAACTAACTGACAAAATTAAAGTAACAAAAGAGGTAACTGGTGTTTGGGCTTTAAAAATGAGTCACAGCCGGGCTCGGTGGCTCAGCCTGTAATCCCGCGCCTTTGGGAGGCTGAGGTGAGTGGATTGCCTGAGCCCGCGGGTTCGAGACCCGCCTGGGCAGTGAGACCTCATCTCTACAATAAATCAAAAAATCAGCCGGCGTGGTAGCGCATGCCTGTAATTCCAGCTACTTGGAAGGCTGAGGCGGAAGGATCACCGGAGCCCAGCAGGTCGAGGCTGCGGTGGCCAGGAGCGGCCACTGCACTCCAGTCTGGGCGACAGAGTGAGACTCCAACTCAAAAAAAATAAATAAATAAATAAAAATAAATAAAAATGAGTCACGTCCAAGTTGTAGCTTCATCAGAACAATGGGGGGAAATGGGTCAAAAATTGAGTAAAGATACCATTACTAATGGAACCTAACACAAACTTCCTTCTCAATGTCCACTGAAACTGCCCGCTGCCTGCCGACATCAATTCCCATGTGTACATGGCTTGCGTTACATTTCCCAAGAACCATCTTTGCTTCCCGGGATGGCCCCGGAGCTGGATTCTAGCCACAAGACACAGGCAAATGTGCCATGTGTCTCCTCCAGGCCTGACCCCTAAACCTTTCCTGGAACGCACCACGCGCTTTCGGATAGAGATGCCCTGAAAGCCCTTGGAAGCTGAGTGTTAAAAATGACAGCACCTCCTTCAGTTCAGGTCCTTGAGGGCCCACGAGAGACAAAGGCATGGCTTCCCTAAGCCAGTGGACGTTGGGGTCTGTGGTTTCCACACTTGGCCTGCCTGATATACTGTCTCACAGTAGGAGACACTGTATCTTTCGTACTGTAAATTATGAGATCATTTATCTCTTACAAGAAAGAAGCCAGGCTCATGACAGTAATCCCAGCACTTTGGAAGGATGAGGTGGGAGGACTGCTTGAGCCCAGGAGTTCAAGACCAGCCTGGGCAATACAGCAAGACCTTGTCTCTACAAAAAACTTAAAAAAATTAGCCATATGTGGTGGTTTGTACCTGTAGCCCCAGCTACTTAGGAGGCTGAGGCAGAAAGACTGCCTGAGTCCAGGAGGTTGAGGCTATTGTGAGTCGTAATTGTGCCACTGTACTCCAACCTGGGCAAGAGTAAGACCACAACTCAGAAAAAAAAAAAAAAAAAAAGAAAAAAGAAAGCAAGCAAACATGAACATAGTCACAGAATTTCTTTAAGATCCTCAGAGTCAATGGAATATTTTGCAGTCATAAAGAAGGACAAACATATGGGCTTTGTAGTAACTTGGAAGGATTTGGAGTCGCTCATACTCAGTGATCTATCACAGAAACAAAGAACAGAGTACCATATGTTCTCACTCATAAGCGGACCTTGAACAATTACAATACTATAATAAAGCAATTGGCAGTAGTGGGAAACTGTCAGGGGAGGGGGGTTGGGATTGGCAGTTGAGGGAAACTGCTAGGGGAGGGAGGGGCACACCTCATCAACAAGAGTACCTGTATAATCAACGTTTGTATACCTAACCCTGAATTGTACCCCACATATTTATAATAAAATAAAATAAATATAAACAATAAAATAAAATTGTAACCCCCGCCCCCCAAAAAAGATCCTCAAAGTCATGGAACCATAATGTTTGATGGGAACCTTGAAAAGTTAAATTGCTTAGTACAACACCCTGACCAGGTGATGACACTGTTGGTGGACAACTGTCTCCATGAAGTGAGAACACGTGGTACCCTTGGGCTGCTTGGTGCATCTTGGATGGCACTTCTCACTCAATCATAACAGCAGCTACCACAGGCCTGGCCCTATGAAGGGGGCATCTCACGCATCTGCTCATCTGGTCCTCACCCAGACGTGGGTGCTGTCTTCATCTCCACTTTCAGCTGACAAAACTCAGGTCCTGAAACCATGAGACTGGCCCTGGGTCACCCACAGTCACAGTGGCAGAGCCCAGATCCAGCCCAGGCTGCCTAAGTCCTGGTTTCTGTCCTCAGCCACTACTCTGCATTCCTGTGGCTGTCATCTCTGTCCCAGAAGAGGTAACCTGGCCACCCTCCCCACACCCGCCAAATACCTAAAGATCTCTTTTATATCAACAAAAGTGATCTTCTCCGGTGGCTGAAAAGAACTCTCGTCCTTTGGAGCGTTCCTTGTCTTTTCAAATATGGCTCCAAATCGCCTTCCCATCCAGTCTCCCTTTTGAAGATTCCTGGTCATTCACACACATGTTGAGTGGTGCCACTCAGACAGGGACTACACAGGTCAAAGGACATTAATACTTCCCAAAAAGGTGGATGTGAGCATTAGGGAGGTTATCCATGTAAAGCCCTAGACACTAGAAACAGGGCTTGAGACAAGTAAGCCAGCAGAAAAGACATCACGCCACTGACCAGGCAGAATTTGCTGTCTACTTAAATAGTTTTAAAAGTATGAGCCATTGATAAACTCTGCCCGCTCCCCATCCTGCTGGGTTTTTTGTTTTTTCATCAGGCGCTACACTTTTTCTTGTGGTGAAGCATCACCTGGTTGGGCTGAGCCCAATTTTCCAGCACTAAAGGCCTTTGAGTCTTGCCAGTTTATCTTTCTTGGTCCCATATCATCTGCAAATTAGGTGATAGACCTGGAAATCCTTATCTCAGTGTGGGCCAAAGACAGTGCCTTGGGATTCTCCACTAGAAAGTTCCCTCTGGACACTGATCCACTGCTTAGCAGCCAGTGGTAGAAAAGGTTACTATCTTGGCCACAATCACCTTGTATCTAAGTACGTTCCTAAGTATAAATATCCCATTTTGATGAACTCTGCGAGGCTTTCCAGTGCTGCCTCAATGGGCTACTAGAAAAGGGACCGCCAGGCTCAGTGATTCAGCCTGTAATCCCAGCATTTTGGGAGGCTGAGGCGAGTGGATTGCCTGAGCCCACAGGTTCGAGACCAGCCCGGGCAATGTGGCGAGACCTTGTCTCTACAATAAATAAAAAATTAGCTGGGTGTGGTAGTGTACGCCTGTAATTCCGGCTACATGGAAGGCTGAGGCGGAAGGATCGCTGGAGCCCAGCAAGTCGATGCTGGAGTGGCCATGAGTATACCACTGCACTCCAGCCTGAGCAATAGAATGAGACTCTAAGAGAATGAGAGAGAGAGAGAGAGAGAGAGAGAGAGAGAGAGAGAGACAGAGAGAGAAAGAGAGAGAGAGAGAAGGGACATTGCTAAAAGCATACTGGGGGGGGGACACAGAAAACCCAGAATTATCTTTTGGAGGGTGGGCTCCGTGTAGTATAGGCTTCCCCTGCTAGGAAAGTGCTCTAGGAACCTATCAGCATCAGTGTACCACCTGGCATTGTTGTGAGAGGCTGAGTTTGGCTTCAGTGAATTTTTTTTGAAGACCCCTTTTCAATGCGTTTGCTCATTTCATGATGGGTGATTTACAAGAGCACCTTCCCACACATTGAGTGTTTAGCAGTTTTGGACCAAAAACAGCATGACCCCATGTCCCACCTTTCCTATTCACCTGATCTTGTCCCGAGCAACTTTTTTTTTTTTTCCTCAGATGAAAAAGGTCTCCAAAGGGAAACATTTTGTCAATGTGGAAGAAGTGAAACAAAAAACAGAAGCACTGAAAGACATCAAAATGAATGAGCTCAAAAACTATTCTGAGCAGCGGGCAACGTGCTCCTACCTTCCTAGGAGGACCCTCAAGTGTGAGAAGATGACCCTCCATTCCCAGGAGTCTCTGGCCTCATTTTGGAAAAGTTCATGAGACATTTGCTCCCAAAGAAACCATGAACACAACAAGCTGGAAGCCCAAGTTGTGGTGGTGATCACTCATAGGAGAGTCACCCAGAAGATCCCAAAAATGCTTACGTTATTTTCAACAGATTATCGTCAAAATGAAAACAGAACATTTAAAATGGTCTTAGGACTTTGGGACCCCCGGGAAGAGACGGCAGCTCTCATGTTGAGAAATTATCTTTTCTATATTCTAAATGAATGACTGGACCACCCAAAGTGTATGTACCTGACTATGGCCAGGTGTTTAAACTAGCTGCTAAGTGCGGCCATCTGCTTACCCATAATTTAGACAAAATCCAAGATGCTATTGATTAAAAGGCGGACCATTAGTTGACATACAGATAAGAAAAAAAAAATGCCAATGAGAAATTCTTTTTTTTTTTTCTTTTGCATCAGGGTCTCACTCTGCTTACTCTGTCACCCAGGCTGGAGTGAGGTGGCATGTTCACAGCTCACTGAAGACTAAAACTCCTGGGCCCAAGCAATCCTCCGACCTCAGCCTCCTGAGTAGCTGGGACTAAAGGCATGGTCTACCATGTCCACCTAATTTTTAAATTTTTTTGTAGAGACCAGGTCTTGCTATGTTGCCCAGACAGGTCTTGAACTCCTGTGCTCTAGTAATCCTCCCGCCTCAGCCTCCCAAATAGCTGAGATTACAGGCATGAGCCACCACACCCAGCTGAAATTCTTGATTTAGAGATGTTAAAATTAGAAAGCAAAATCCTGTGGGGCTTGGTCTGTGGTTTCCAGCACAAAGACGGGGGACAAGATGCTTGGGCTTCCAGACTTGGGCAGGTGGTGGCTCTGCTCACCAAGCTGAGGGATTGTGGCCATCACTTCACCTCACTGTGCTTCAGTGTATCTGTTGGTAAACTGCACTGAACTGTGGTAGCAATGCCTACTTCTCACGATGTTGCCCAGAGAATCAAATACAATCATCTGTTACATATTTAACATGTGCCTAGCACCAATTAGCTGCCTTATTACTGCTGTTACTATTTCACCTGGCAAGGGTGAAATTAAATGGAAATTAAGTAGCAAGGGTGAAATGGTTTTCTTGAATCTGAATGACTTCACCTAGTCTCAGTTGCCAAACCTTTTACCATCATTTGAAATAAGACATTGTTGTCAGGCACGGTAGTTCATGCCTGCAACCCAGCACTTTGGGAGGTGGAGATGAGAGGATTGCCTAAATCCAGTGGTTTGAGACCAGCCTGGGCAACTTGGCAAGACCTTGTCTCCACAATAAATCAAAAAATTAGCTGGGCATGGTGGCGCACACCTGTGGTTCTAGCTACTTGGAAGGCTGAGGTGGAAGAATCGCCTGAGCCCAGAAGGTCGAGGCTATAGTGGCCATGAGCGTGACTCTGCATTCCAGCTGGGATGACAGAGTGAGACTCCAAATTGGAAAAAAAAAAAAAGGAAAGAAAAAAGACATTGTTTGGAATACATGGTAAAGGTTTTGCTTCCTCAGAGCCTTAGTTCTCTAGAAATAAAAGGAAATTATCTCTAAGATAGAGACAGAGCACCTCCCTCAACTGAAGAATTAATCACTCAGCACCCCAAGGAGCTGATGACTCAGATGCAGTGGGGGATGGTTTGCAGGCCCTTGACGTCTCCCAGGTGCATTTTTGCTTGGAGTGAAAACTACCCACCATCTGCTTCGTTCCGAGCCCCTAAGATCCCCTAGGTGTTGAGTTGGCTGCCTCTGTCTGGACAAACAAAGCAAGCAGTATGCTCAAGCAGTCATGGCCTGTACCTCAATGGCTGGAAAGGTTGGCTAAGCAGAGGGCCAGGTGTCGGCCAGGTCACATGGGTCAGTCACCCGCATCACTGCGACCCCCCTATGCCAGTGGTCCTACACCTCCTGTGTGGGATGGTCGTTGACTTAAAAGCCTATAAGCCACATACAGCCGTGCCTGAAAACAGCCCTCTGGGACGCACACGCCTGATGCTAAATCAGACGTCGCATGGCCAAGTAGCTTAGAGGATAGTTCTCGACCTTCCCAATCAAACCAGGGCAAGGCTCCTCTTTTTCTGAGTGTGAATGATTGTGGGGTAGTGAAAGAACAACAAAGAGTTACCTTCACTCTCAAAACTGTCAAGAGTTCCAGTAGACACATGACAGCTAGTATCTACCAATAAAGAAGAAAAATTAGCACCTAGTTAGTCAGGACCCTGTTTCTGGAACCTTCTGTGAGTGTTTGTTTAAATGGCACCCTTGGTTCCTGACTGTTTGTCAGTGACAATGCACCTACCTTGCTTTTTTTTGCTTTTTTTTTGAGTTGGAGTCTCATTCTGTTGCCCAGGCTGGAGTGCAGTGGCGCACTCACGGCCACCCCAGCGTTGACCAGGTTGGAGTGCAGTGGCACATTCACGGCCACCCCAGCATTGATCCTTCTGCCTCAGCCTTCCAAGTAGCTAGAACTACAGGGTGTGCTACCATACCCAGCTAACTTTAGATTTATTGTTGAGATGAGGTCTCCCCAAGTTGCCCAGGCTGGTCTAGAACCCCTGGATTCAGGCAGACCTCTCACCTTGGTCTCCCAAAGCGCTGGGATGACAGGCTGAGCCACCAAGCCTGGCCTGGACCGATCTTTCCATAGGTATGATCAGTTCACCTGGTTGATGTTTCTTGAGCAATTTATTTTTTAGTTGGGGTCTCCTTCTGTGGCCCAGCTTGGAGTACAGTGGCACAATCACAGCTCACTGTAGCCTCAATCTCCTGGGCTCAGGCAATACCCCTTGGCCTCAGCCTCCTGAGTAGCTGGGACTCCAGGCATGTGCCACCATGCCTGGCTAATTTGTTTATTTTTTTATAGAGACGAGGTCTTGCTATGTTGCCCAGGTTGGTCTCAAACTCCTGGGCTCAAGAGATCCTCCTGCACTGTTCTCTCAAAGTGCTGGGATTATAGATGTGAGCCACCGCGCCCGGCCCTAATCACTTCATTTCTTGAGAAAAGATCCAAATTATCAGACGGCATTGGAAACACGTCAGAAATCGGACCGCAAAAGGGCTCACCTGCTGTCCCCAGCATTGGCGACATACAGCTTCCCCAGAAGGCAGATCACGATGAGTGCAGTGCAGCCACCTGATATGTTGTAGGACGTCCTCTCGCGTTCTATCTGCAGGTCCTGGGGAAGACAGCAAAGTCAGCATCGGGCCTCCTGGAACCTGCCTCGAAGGCTCGCTGACCTCACTCCCTGGACACTGTCCCGAGTCTGGGCATCTTCAAGAAGGGTCTAGACAACCTTAGCACTCTTCTACCATGTGACGAGCATTCCTCGAGAGGACGCAGGCATGAAACAGCCACGTGTTAGGCCATTTGAAAACCAGAGACAGGAAACACCAGATCGCAAACAGACACCACCGGACAAAAACGAGAAGAGGAAGGTGTGCGTTGTACTCAATGCACAGCATGGCCTATGGAATGCAGAGTCTTCTGTGAACTGCCTGGGCAGCATCATGAACATGCAACAGAGGCTGAGGACGCCAAGGGCTTGGGCTTGGTCAAGGCGTTTAACCTCAGAGGCTCAGTTAAATCTTTTTTTAAAATGTTATCTTTACAACTAGATAAGAGAGGTATCTTCTGTTCAACCCAGGCAGGAGGCAACCCACAACTTACAGATCTAACACACATGCTTTCAGACTCTGAACTGCCTTTTCCTCTTCCCTGGGCCACCAATCTACACCAATTACGTTCGTGAGAACGGCTGCTGTTCATGGAGTGCTTTCTCTACGGCAGGTGGGGTGCTCAGCACTTCACGCACAGGACCCCCGTTGCATCCTTACAGCTGCCCCCATGACCCCACTGTTCAGTCGCAGAGTGGTGGGGTGGCCTGTCCATGTGTCCCTGGCTAGAGGTGGATTCCCACCTGGTCCTCCTCCAAAGCTCGTGTTGTTACCTGCCACCCAACGAAGCCTCCCTGCAAAATTACAAGTAGCCCCACACTAGCACCGATAGGTGCACGTCATCAAGACAGATGTCGGTGAGATTCTGTGTTAGAGATAGAACTAAGGGTACTCAAATGGCGTTAGAAAGATACACCAAATGTCACGCTAAAATAATGCCAGCCATTCTAGTAGGCAAAGCATCTACTATTTTAGAGTAGAGGGAGGGAAAATGAGGATTGAGTAAAAATTACTCAGGAAGAGTGAGAAATGGTGCCTTGGCTGATGTTGGCGGCATTGCTGGCAGGTCTAGGGCCATGCCACCTTTGTGATTCCGAGAATCCCACAGAACTGGAGGTCAGCTGCTTCAGACAGTGGTCCCAGTCTGGGGAATTTAGTGACCCAGTATTTATCAGCAACGGCTTTGCCCCAGGGGCCAGGGATGGTGAAGATGAACACATCACCAAAGGGAAACCAGAAACAGAAGAGCTTGAGTGGAGGACACAAATTAGGGACAGCACAGCGGTTAACAGGTAAGCAGAGCCAAGGTGGAATTGCTCATGTCTGTAATTCCATAGCTTTGGGAGGCCAAGACGAGAGGATTGCTTGAGCCCAGGAGTTCAAGACCAACCTGGGCAACACAGCGAAACCCCATCTGTATACACATAAAAAACTAGCGAGGTGTGGTAGTGTGTCTGTAGTCCCAGCTACTCAGGAGGCTGAGGTGGGAGGATCCCTTGAGCCCAGAAGTTCAAGGCTGCAGTGAGCTATGATCCCGCCACTGCACTCCAGCCTGGGTGACAGAGTAAGACCTTGTCTCTTAAAAAAAAAGAAAAGTAAGCCGGGCTCGGTGGCTCAGCCTGTAATCCCGCGCCTTTGGGAGGCTGAGGTGAGTGGATTGCCTGAGCCCGCGGGTTTGAGACCCGCCTGGGCAGCGAGACCTCATCTCTACAATAAATCAAAAAATCAGCCGGGCGTGGTAGCGCATGCCTGTAATTCCGGCTACTCGGAAGGCTGAGGAGGAAGGATCGCCGGAGCCCAGCAGGTCGAGGCTGCGGTGGCCGGGAGCGGCCACTGCACTCCAGTCTGGGCTACAGAGAGAGACTCCAACTCAAAAAAAAAAAGAAAAGTAAAGGAAAAAATACAAAGATAGGACTGGGGAACACACACAGGGAGGGAATGGGGTAAGGGCTGTGGGGAGGGGTAAGAATGTCTATGGGTGTCGAGTTTAGAAACAAGTGAGGAAACACATTGCTGTATAGGGTGGACAGCAACCTCAAAAGCTGTGAGTGGCACAAGCATGCTGACGGCCTGCAGAGGGCCAGGGTGGATTTTGAACGCGTACTTGAACTCTGTATCCATGTGCTCACTTAAAGACTGCCACAGGGCGTAAGTCAGTTGGTGAGCATGGGGGCTCAGGGGTCCTGAGAGAGGTGGGCAGGAGCAGTGACTCTCCTGGCAACCTGAGAGCCTCAACACCCAACCATGCCAGGTGAGGGGTGGTTTAATAAGCGTTAAATAGACAGGTGAACAGATAGATGAGTGTTAAAATGCCCGATCTCTCCCACCCTCCCACCCCCTGCCGCCTCACAAGAACTGGATTCCATGAGTCATAAATGAAAAGCTGGTGGAGCCAAGGCTTGCTGAGATAATAATAATTAGGCAGGAACCCACACTGTGGTTGAAATGCAATCAATTGACAAGGATGGTGATCAGAACCTACACAGAACCGTGGGAGGCTGGAGGGAGGGAGGGAGGGACAGTGTCAGGAGGGAGGGGTTAGCTCCAGGAAGGGACAGAGAGGAGAAAGGAGACATCGAAAGGTGTGTGTAACCTCCAAAAAATCCACGAAAACAGAACCAACAATCCTACCACAAAGGAGTCTGTGGGTGGAACTGTTAAACTTGTTTGCGTTTAAATAATTCATATGTAGTTGATATTATGGTAGATACATATTTCATCAAGTTAACATACAAGTTGGTATATAAAGTCTATAGCCAATGTTCCTGTTTTTTAATACGTTGGAACTTTTCTAGCTACAGAAACTGTTCTTTCACTATCAGAATCAATCTTTGTTTGATGAACTAAAAGTCTGAATGAAAGGCAATATTTATTAAAATTTCTTCCAACAGCCGGTTGCCTGCATGCTGTGTACACACTGGAATGTGAATGATGTTGGATCAACATAATCAAATCACTGGTGTAATCCAAAAGGCGAAAACATGGTACTCGAAGTCCATGTAAAAGAGCTGTCCATGAAAACGAACTCCTCTGGGATTCAAGCAAACAAGTGTGGGCTACATCACAGGCAGGCACCTTATTTATCATGGTTTGCAGCACAAGAAAATCTGATATAAAATTATTTAATCCAGGGTGAGCATGGTGGCCCATACCTGCAATCCCAGCACATTGGGAGGCTGAGGCAGGAGGACTGCTTGGGCAACATAACAAGACCCCATCTCTATAAAACAAAATTGCAAGTGGAATAATTAAAAGAAAAATATTATTTTTTCTTTTAATCCTTGGGGAAAAAATATCAAGGCACCATGCTCAACACCAAGATCTTTCTGCTTTAATTTTGGGGAAAACATCCCAGTTACCTTACTCAAGTTAATCCCTTGCTATTCTATTAATAGTTTGAGTCAATATTTTTTCTAATTGATTTCATCTTTTTCTATTTTTTCAATTATATTCTCTCTGTTCCTCCCCCTGAATAGGGAATGCTAAATTGGCATTCTTTCTTTTTTGAGTTGCAGTCTCACTCTGTCACTCAGGCTATAGGACAGTGGCACGATCATGGTTCATCACAGCCTTGGCCTCCTGGGCTCAGGCTCCAGAGAGTAGCTGGGACTACAGGCATGCACCACCATGCCTGGCTAATCTATTTTTTGTTTTTTGGAGAGACAAGATCTCGCTGATTGTTCCCTAGGCTGGTCTCAAACTCTTGGGCTCAAGTGATCCTCCTGCTTGGGCCTCCCAAAGTGTTGGGATTATGGGTGTGGGCCACCAGGCCTGGCTGCACTGTCTCATAAAGAGTGAACTTAACTACTTTTTATCCAAGAAACTTTGCTACTATGCATGCACCTGCACCATCCCTTTCCCCACATATGTGTGGGGATAGACGTACACGCGCACACACTGTAATTACATGTGTGCTCTCTGGGATCACAGTGACAAAGGTTTGAAAGGTGTGTCTCCATGGATGCACCTCCCTGAAGGATTAACACACACTCCTCTATTTCTTCTAAAACTGCCGGCAACTAGAACATATTCCAAAAATAATCGCTTCCCTCCCCCTCCTCCCTAGGAGCCAAAATAGCACATTTATTTTTTCCTACATACACCACCTACTCCTCTTTAAAAGATGCTTCACAAAATCTTAGTACTGAAAGAAACATTAAAGGACCATCTGTGTGGTTTTTTTCTATCAGATCAGACATGAGAAATGAAGTCAATCAAAATATACTTACCATTGAGTTATCCACCTTTTTTCTTCAAACCCTTTAACCTTTCAAACTAGCTTAAGCTTTTTGCACTCTAGGTAAAAGCATAAATAAAAATGTACAGCTTAAAAAAACCCCTCAAGTTTGGGTATTTTTACAAAAAAATCAATGAAATCATGGGAAAAATTGCTCTGTGCTAAGCAAAGACTGATTTAGAATATTTCCCCATTTTATCTGTCAGTGAACCCTGGGACCTAAGTCTAGGATAACATGCTAGCAAAACACATTCACATCTGATCATCCCTTTCAAGTCCGGTCTATGATTCCGAAGATTCAATTAACAAGGTAATTGCCCTGAAGACCTCTCAAGGCAGGTTTCTTTCCATTTAGCAGGACTGAGTTACTCTCTGTTTGTGTCTGCTTCAACAGGACATTTAAGCCAGGCTTATCTTGAAATCAAACAACAGAGCCAATCTGGAAGATCTGAGATTTTACTTCCCTCCCTGCTGCTGGAGGGTTGGTAGCAGAGAAAGAAAACAGAGACGAATTTAGCAGGAAAGAATTGCAGGCAAAAACAATGATATGGCCTGGGAGGACTGTAATTGGGTTTGCCAGCCCCACAGAGGATGCAACCACAGTCATTCTTTGTTTCTCACCAATGTCTGTTGCAAGAGGAGAAAACAGAGCAGAAAGGAGTGCCGGGCCGTCTCAAAAGGACCTGGCAGCTCCCCCGGCGGGGCCGAAATATGGTTCTGAGAACATGGCTAATAGTGTCAGTCACAAATAATAAGATTCTGCATGGTTTCGGCATCCAGGTCTGATCCTGGTTTATTCTGAGAATGAGGCCATCTGCAAGCCAGGCAACGGGGGAGAACGAGCCGGCCCCGGGCTGCCCGCTGCTGCCCCCTGCCGGCGCAGGAGGAACCACAGGCCCATTCCTTCCTGGAAGAACTTGCAATTCTGATAAAAGCCAAGTCCAAACAAAACGCCAACTCTCAAGAACACAGGCGGACAGGCTGGTGCCCACGTGGCGGACAGGCTGGTGCCCACGTTTACCATTCACAGGCTAATTCTGGAAAACGCTAGGATTCACAAACGACGAGGACGCTTTGCATTCATTCTCCCCCTTTTCATCATGGGGTCACTACGGTATTTATCTGGTTTTTACCAACAAGCCCCAGCTGCCTGGCGTTTCCATTTACCCAGGCACAGAAAGATGGACGGTAGTCTCACAAGTTAAAATATTACCATTATTTCCCCCTTCCTAATAACCTGAAGAAAAAAAACAGGACAGAACTGTAAGATCCTCCTGAACTCAAATTCTATAGGGGACTGCTCATGGGTAATAATCGCTGCGGACTCAGTTTTACTTCCTAGGAGGGCAAAGCCTTCCTGTAACTAACCCAGCCATGGCACAGACTTCCTCCATGAGTCTGAAATGTCAGATATTCACCATTTTTTGGGAGGGGGAGGGAGGAAAGTAGGGAGGAGATTTAAAATCAGAACTTGGAAGACATTTATCGTATTCACCTCTGCCGTCCTGCGCCAAGCAACAACCCAAACGTGAGGAGTGCCACGACTTAGCCGAGCCAGGCACTGCTGGGGAGCGGGACAGAGGGACGTCAAAAGGCACCCTGGACCCTGGCCCTTCAGGAAGCCAGGGCTCACTTTTCAGAGTGGACACAGGAGGGGCGAGTGGTGCTGTCTTCTCTCGGTGAAGCAATATCTGAGATGAAATGTGAGCTGGGGACGGCAGGGGCAGGCCCGGCTTTGACAGCATGTACAGCGAGTGTTAAAAGCCAGTGGCCAGAGGTCGCCCTCACCACGAGCCCATGCTCCACAGGCCACAAGGGATCAGAGCGCAGGGACAGTGCTCTCAAAGCCAGCGGTGTTTGATGAAACACGGCGCCATACCTCATTGCAAGCATGCTCTTCTCCTCGTCTGACTTCATGTTTTGCAACTAGTACCTACTTTTCCCCAGAAATAGGTACGGTTTATTCTGACTTGGTGTTGCTGAACACTTTTGACCGCATCTACCTTTTGGATAGACATCAACATTTCATTTCCTCCTTTAGAATAGCAACATCAATGAGATAGTGCATATAGAGTGAAAGGACAGGCCTAGAGCAGAAAATGCATTTTTTTTTAACTCTTCTTCCTAAATCTTAATACAATGATGAGAAAGTAGAAGCTAGGCTTTTGGAGAAATGCACACTTTAAGTCAAATTAACTTTGCTGACTTTGTCTTTTCAGAAACAGACTTCCTGGTGCTAGGTATCAGAGGTAGCTCATAGTGTCAATCAAGCTTGCCTAGAGGAAAGGGAATTTACAAGACCTAAGACATCATGCATTGGTCAAGGATCGTAAAAGTCATGAAACTTGTAATTACAAAAGTTATGACCACCCAGAGGGGGAGCAGGTGGAGATTCAATCTTCCAGTAGAACAATATCTACAGGGAAGCCAAGGATCCCCCGAAGCTACCCACTGGGAATGCCTAGGAGATAAGGGGGAGTGCACCCTCCATTAGCTCTAAGGAATGTCCTTCTGGAAGATACAGGAACATTAGAATTCTTGTCATGCCCTTCTCTAGGGGCTATGATGATGTGGGCAGACATTAATTGGTCTCTGTGTCACAGGCTCTCCAAGACAGCCACAGGTGGTCGATAAGGAAGTCACGGCAGACATGTCTACCTGAGTGCAACATCTCCAAGGAAAAGGATTTAAGCCAGGACTTGGGGGGCTTCGGGGCCCCACTCACCTAGAGGGTAGGCCCGCTCCCTGTCTGTGTGGGGGGGTGAGCTTTTCTTAAATAAATCTTCTCTTCTCTCACCTCTCTGTGTGTTGCAGTTCTTTGCATTAACTCGGATCTCTGGGTTGCCCGCATGGCACCTCCGGCATGCTGGCTCCGGCGGTGCTGCGCCTCCCTGCGCCTCCCTCCCTCTCCATCCACCCACCCTCATCCTATCTGGACACTAACATAGAGATATTCACGTAACATGCAACGATAAATGCCCCCAGATGTACGATCTTAGCTCCCGCATCGACCCTCAGTGGTGTCTAGGGGAGTGCCGATTATCGATTGGAAGCTCACTAAATCCTAGTGACTGACAAGAGCATTTCTTAGTGGAAAAGACACACACCGCTTTGCCTCTGTTCTCGTCCCACAGCAGTTAACCCAGTAATTCAACCCGGAGGGCGACCAAGTGCAGGTGGGGGCTTCCTACACACACCCAGTAAGCCAGTCCTTCTGCAGTAGACAGCCACCGGGTGTCCCTAATTCCGTTCTGTCACCCTCTGCCTGGAGATAGCATCATGGCGCATGGGTGATGGCTCCATCCCACAAAATGCCTCCACTTCTGAAGGCAGTTGCAAGTCCCAGGTGGTCTCACCTGGGCTCTGACCCCCTTCCTTCCTACCCCCCCCATAGATCCCACAACCTCCTCCTCAGATTTGGCTGATTTGCTGGAGTGGCTTATTACACCTCAGGAAAACACATTTACCGTTTTTTTAAATAAAGAATATTACAAAGGATTCAGATGTGTACAGCGACAAGGCACAGGAATAGGAAGAGGTAGGAACTTCCGTGCCTCTCTGGGTCACCACCCTCCAAGGACCTCCTCGGGTTCCGCTGTCTGGAAGCTCCCAAACCCTGTCCTTTTGGGTTTTTACATAGGCTTCACCAAGGCATGGTTGGTTACATCATTGGCCATTGGTGACCAACTCAACCTCCCGGGCCTCTCCACCTCCCTGAGGTTGGGACTGGGGCTCAAAGTCCCAACTCTCTAGTCTTGCCTTGGTCTTTCTGGTGAAGGGGGTCATCCTGAGGGTTGCTGGCCACCAGCCATGTCATTGGCATACAAAGACATTTGTCACTTTGGAGATTCCGAGGGTTTTAGGAGTTGTATGTCAGGAAATGGGGACAAAGACTCGATTCATATTTCACACAGTCACAACACGGCACTGAGAGAGACAGACAGACAGACACAGTAGCCAGCAGAGAGACAAGAGAGCGCCCAGGCCATGCTCGGTGGCTCAGCCTGTCATCCCAGCACTTTGGGAGGCTGAGGCGAGTGGATTGCCTGAGCCTGCAGGTTCGAGATCAGCCTGGGCAACTTGTAGAGGCAATGTCTTGACAGTACATCAAAAATTAGCCAGGTGTGATGGCGTGCACCTGTAGTTCTGGCTACTTGGAAGGCTGAGGAGGAAGGATCACCGGAGCCCAGCAGGTCGATGCAGGGGTGGCCGTGAGCGTGCCACTGTACCCCAGCCTGGGCAACAGAGTGAGATTCCAACTCAAAAAAAAAAAAAAAGAGAGAGCGAGCAAGCATCCAAGGAATTGATTCCACATTGTTGAGCTGCCAGAAACAAAGCAAAACCCCCAATGAAGGAGGAGCCCTGCCCCTGAGGACACTGTGACCTTCTGAATCCCAGGAGAGGAGGCTGAGAGATGTCATCAGCGAGGCAAATTAGAGGCTTAGTTGGGGGACTTTACTTTTAGGGATCAAAATCGAGAGAGAAAGCAAGACAGTCACAGTGCCGGAATGCCTATATGACAACCCTCTTCAATCCTGGATTTTCTACACTAGGAAACCCGAATGACCCCAAACCTCCCACACCCAGAGAATACCTAGAGACAGGAAAGATAGTCAGTGGCTGACTATAGTGGGAAAAAAACAAAGTTTAGGAAGGATCTGGAAATTCCAAGGCTGCCCAGCTTGGGAATTTCCAAAAGTCAAAGGTTTCCGCCTGGAGACAGTGACTATAAACACCTAATATTGACAGTGGAAGGAAAGACTGATAGCTTCTACCAGCAGGCAACAGTCTGTGGCTATTATTTTGAGAGTACGTGGTATGATTTCTGTGCTGTGGGTTCTGAAGTCACCCCAAACAATTTAATAAGATTAAGTCGGGTGCTGTCTCTGTGAAACTGGAGTCGATTATTTTTATTTATTTTAGAGATGAGGTCTCACTCTGTCTCCCAGGCTGAAATGCAGTGGTGTGATCAGAGCTCATTGCAGTCTCCAATTCGTGCGCTCAAGTGATCCTCCTGCCTCAGCCTCCCGAGAGGTTGGGACTACAGGCACAGACCACCTCTCCCTGCTAATGCAGTCGATTTTTTCCGAAGTCTTCAAGGAAGCAAAGTAAAAACTACAGTGCCTGCTTGTGATTAAGGTAAACAGAAGACTGTATCCAAACAGGGACACTTTGGAGATTGGGACAGTATCAGCAATGACCACAGGACAGCAGGCATCACTGGCTCAGTCCTGGGCAAAGCACAGGACCAACACCAAATGGCCCAAGAAGCAAAAAATGGAGTGTGCTTCCCCATGAGTGTGGCCAAACACACGGTGCAAATCCAGAGAGGCCGAGGCATGTGGCAGCTAGAGGGACAATCTGGGGAAAGGTGCGGGGCGGGGGGGATTGGGGAGGGACACAGAGAAGACATAAAGCTTACATCTCAGCATTCATAGATGGCCCCCAGACCTCCACAGGTGGGGTTCAGATGGCCTCTGCATTCCCCTGGTGACACAGTCTGGATGTCTGTCCCCTCTAAGTCTCGGGCTGAAATGTGGTTCTCAGTGCGAGAGGCGGGGGCTCTGGGAGGCGACCGGGTCATGGGGGGTGGGTCCCCTGTGAGGCTTGGTGCCCTCCCCATGACCACGAGTGAATTCTCACCCTGCTCGTTCACATGAGAGTCGGGCACCGGCTCTCTGGCATCTGCTCCCCCCATGTGACACGCCTGCTCCCCTGTCCCCTGCCGCCATGCCCGTGGTTTCCCGAGGTCTCCCCAGAAGCAGAGACCAGGGCCACCGTGAGCCAAAATAAACCTTTCTTTATACATCACCCAGCCTCAGGTGTTCCCTTACAGCAACACAAGACAGAGCAGTCCCCAGCATCACGCCTACCCAGGAAATCCCTCTCTCAACAATGGTGACCTCAGCTCGCCACCCCTGGCCTGCCTGGGGTCTCTTCACCCAGACAGTCGGTCTCCTGAGCCTGGGGCACCCTCCAGCCCTGCCCCAGCCCCTACTTTGCCTGCTTTAACCTTGCCCCTCCCAGGGTTCCCTCCCAGAAGACCCCTTCCTCCACCCCTTCCCCAGATGCCTGCCCACCTGCAGTTCCCTTTTCCCAACTGCATTTTACTTGTTCAGTACTCGTCTTTCCCTGATTTCTTTCATGCTCTTTTCCCATCCAGGCCCAGCACAGAGTTGGTTCTCAACACATATTTATTTTTCAAGTCAGAGTCTCTGTCACCTAGGCTGGAAGGCAGTGGCACGATCATGGCTCCTCATAGCCTAGACCTCCTAGGCTCAGGCGATCCTCCTGCCTCAGTCTCCTGAGTTACTGGGACTACAGGTGTGTGCCACCACACCTGGCTAATTTTTTATTTTTGCAGAGATGGGGGTCTCACTACATTGCCCAGGCTGGTCTCGAAATCATGGCCTCAGGCGATCCTCCAGGTCTTCCCAAATGCTGGATTACAGGTGTGGGCCACCACACCTGGCCTACAACAAAAAATATTGATTGAACAAATGACATGTGATAGTGAAGCATGCTTTTTTTTTGCTGGCAACTAAGTATCCAAAAAAAATTACAGGTAACGAACAGGTGAATTAAAGGCTGATAAAAATATTCGAGACAAAAAACGAGGCTCTTTCTTTAAGTGCAATTGTTACCAGCAAGTCCCAGCCATGAACAGCGGGAACAGCCAGAGGCCCTCATGGGGCCCGAGTCAGTGTGACAGTGGCCTCTAGTGGACAAGATGGAGAATGCAGTCATTTGGAGGAAAAGCTGTCCCAGGGTGCCAGTTAACTGAAGAAGTAAAAATCCCAGTTTCCTCTGTTTTCCACTTCTATCATGTAAACAGGCTTTCTCTCCCATGATGGGGTGAGCCCTTTGTCAAATGTTTGCCTAAAGAGATAGTGATTTAAAACCGATAAATGAAATATTTAGCGTTCTGGGCATTGGTGTCTAGAAACAATCACATCAGCACTTGTACAGAGGGCTAGCGTGAGACTTTACATCAAACCTGAGTGGCAGCCAATTCTCCTGCCTTGGTTCCTTTTTTCCTCAATAATATTTTCCAGCCTCCTGGTATTTTTATCAGGACTGCAGTGTTGCAGGTTCTCAGAAACTTCTGCGAGAGAGGTGCATTTTATTTTTTAAGAGATGGGGTCTTGCTGTGCTGTCCAGGCTGGAGTGCAGTGGCTATTCGTAGGCACAATACCATGACTGAACAGCATGAGAGTTTTGGCCTGCTCCGTTTCTGACCTGGGCTGGTTCATCCCTCTTGGGCAACCTGGCATGTGTGCCGTGGGCACCCTCAGAGCTGGTGAGATGCTGTGGGCTGCTCTGGCTAACAGCTCCCATCACTTCCGCATCTCCAGGTCTGAAGGACACCAGTACCACTTGCCTGATTCAAGTCCCCATCAACACCCCTGACTAGCTTTCATTCTTTCTCTGCATGCAGGTTGCCGCAAGAAGCAAACTCTTTGGAACCCAAATAACTGACTCACTAAGAAACTAGCTCACTCAGGGGTTTGAGACCAGCCTGAGCGACATGGCGAGACCTCATCTCTACACTAAGTCTAAAAAACAAACAAAAAAAGGATTAGCCAGGCATGATGGCACGTGCTGGTGGTTCCAGCTACTTGGAAGGCTGAGGCTGTAGGATGGTCTGAGTCCGGCAGGTCGAGACTGCGGTGGGCATGAGCATGCCACTGCCCTTCAGCCTGGGTGACAGAGTGAGACTCCAATTTTTAAAAAAAAGCCAGCTCAGAGAGGGAAGGAGCTCACACAGCTCAAGGCAGAGGCGGCCGTCCACGTGCACTCCAGCTGGGCGGAACAGCAAGGGACATGGGGGACCACGGCAGACCCTTCCCTGGGACATTCTCAGGAGTGCAGCGGACAGGGAGGATGCTGACATTCGATCAGACCCGGTCAAACTGAAACATGCACACACATCCACGTGCTGGGGAGGACACGTGGCTCTTGTATACCAGCCCCTGGCCTCTGTCCTCCAGCCGCGCCTGTCGCCAGGGCGGACAGCCTTTCCAGCTCAGATCTGCAGAGGGAAGCGGCGTCGGGGCAGCTTTTGCCTAACCCCAGACCTCATACCCATGTAAAACAGGTGGTGGCCACAGTCACAGTTCAGCTTCACGGAGCTGTACGCTGGCGTCCACATGCTGTGAGGAAATGGAGGTGGTCAGAGACTTAGTAAGCCATGACCTTGCACACTGCCCCCCTCTGTCACCTCCTTGGACATTCTGTGACCTCAGTGCCGGGGCTCGACCTTGCTGCGGGCCTCTGCGGTGAATGGCCGCCCTGCCACACAAGGGAGACATGAGGTGTGGGGGGGGAAAGGCAGGTGGGGCCCCCAGGCTTTCAGGGAGTCTCCGAGGGGGAGGGTTGTGGCTAACGCCCCCGTGGCCCCGGCTCCTTGGGACACCTACCATTTCCTTGAACGCGCTCTCCAGGGCCCCGATGACCAGGCACTCATGTGGGATCTTCTTCTCAGTGAAGAAGCGAGTAGGGGGCGTCCCAGGGGAGCCCGGGGTGCCCACCCCTCCACGCAGGGAGGCCGCCCGGGTCAGAGTCCGGCTGTTGGCGGGTGTGTTCTCAGGCTCCTCGCCCAGGCAGGTGGGGGGCAGCACGGCGGAGTTCCTCAGGATGTCCACAATGTCCTGCAGCTGCTCCGTGACATGGTGTTGCAGCAGGCGCGATGCCACCACGGCAGCCCCGGACCCCGCGTGGCCATCAAACAGCGACCAGTAGTAGCAGGAGATGCCCTCGGATTCCTGGGGGAGAGAGCGACAGTGATAGGGAGGGGTAAGAACGTCTGTGGCCTCTGCCCCACGGCCAGGGGGACACCGCTAGGCCTTTGGGCTCAGCGTCCCCTTGGCTGGCCGGCTGGGGTCTGCAAACATGAGGCTGACACACCACAGACATGCACAGGGAAGGGCCCACAGATGAGTCACTCTCGTCACCGCCATCCAAGGGATGCAGTGTCCCTGCCTGTCCACCTGGGGAAGGGGCCACTTGATCTCATGGCTGTTACTACTTGGAGGGCAAAGTCTACTTTGACTTGTAGGCATGGGTATAAAATTCCCCCTGCGGGGCTGAGTCTGCAGAGGCCTAGATTGGACACCTAACGCCTTCCCCCTTTTCTCTCTCAACTCCTCAGCAGGTCTGGCCTGGAGTCTTGGAGAAAACTGAGCCCTTTCTGCAAGTTCTCCAAGGGGAAATACAAGGTCCAACCATGAAGCTTGAGAATCATCCTAGAAAAAGTGCTCCCTACCCCATGGCTGGATATCACTATGGTCACCTTCAAAGTCCTCCCCTCAGGAAGCTATGCACCGATGCCAGTGGCTAGTCTGCATGTCAAAGCAATGTTGGAACTCTCTTTCCGGAAAGGCCATCAGAGCCATTATCATATTACCCTTGATGTCCTGAATGTCATCAGATGTCTTCCTTTCCGTATTTCCTATAATTATCTTTGAGTAAAGAAGAAAGTCGCTGGGGGCCAGATCAGGTGAGTAGGGTTATTTGTACAATGCTGTCAATGTTAGCACATGGTGGCAGGTTTGTGAACTTCACCAGCAAACCTCAACAAATAACAAGGACAGCTCTGATGGACATTCCAGAAAGAGTTCCAAAATTGCTTTGACGGGTAGACTAGGCATAGCTTCCCAAAAGGACTTTGAAGGTGACCACAGTGATATTCAGCAACGAGGTATACAGTACTTCTTCTAGGATGGTTTGCAAACCTGATTCTCGAACCTCTCAAGTAGCCCGCTTTTCTCCCCGAGGGCCCTTGCACACTCAGAGGATTGTCCCACTTCCTTTAGTCTATGTCAGACATGTCCAACTCACAGCCCACAACTCACAAGCAGCCCAGGACAGCTAGTCACCTGGCCCCACAAAATCTTTTAATATCATATGTTTTTTAGCGTTTATTTTCCTCATGACCTCATGCGAAATCCCATTTTTGAAGTGCACAGTCACGCCTTATTCATGACATCACTTTTTGGCAGCATATACATTTCTGAGCAGCTGTTTTCAACTAGTAAGAACACCAAAAGCAAACTTCAAACAAACGTTTTTGGGGAGCACCTTGAGAACTCACTAAGAATTGCGACCACTTCCATCGAACTGAACAGTGATGGATTGGTTTTACAAAAACAAGGTCTGATTTCCCACTAGTTTCATATTGTTCTCATGTTTCTAAACCTTATAGTAAAAAACACTTAAAAAGAGAAGTCTGTACGGGCAGTGGGGAGCCCATGGAAGGTCTTTGAGCAGAAAAGAGAGAGAGAGAGAGAAGTCCTATTATGTATATACACTAACTATATTACATAGTTTATGTGCGGCCCAAGACAATGCCTCTTTACTTGATGCGACCCAGGGAAGCCAGAAGGTTGGACAGCCCTCGTCTACATCCTGAGCTTCTAGAACATGGTTTCCCCCTGGAAACCCGGTCTAGTCCAGGCCTCACCAGAGGCAGTGGGTTCAAATCACCCCTCCACATTTCCCGCCTCCCTCAGTCTCCAGCTGATGTCTTTCTGTTCCCTCTTTTCACCTCACAGTTCTGTGCAGCCTGTGTTCCCTCATCATCATGGATTTAGTACTTGTGCATGAATTTCTAGACTACTTCAAGATGAGTGCTTTTATAAACCATGCTTGAGTTACACGTGTTAGATCTTAGCTTAGGCTGGGTGTGGTGGCTCACACCTGCAATCCCAGTACTTTGGGAGGCAGAGATGAGAGGATTATCTGAGCCTAGGTGTTCAAGAACAGCCTGGGCAACCTGGTGGAGACCTCATCTCTACAATAAATCAAAAAGTTAGCTGGCTGTGGTGGCACACACCTGTAGTCCCAGCTATTCAGGAGGCTGAGGCAAGAGGATTGCCTGAGCCCAGCAAATCAAGTCTGCAGTGAACTGTGATCATGCCTCTGCACTCCAGCCTCGGTGACAGAGTGAGATGCTGAGTAAAACAAAACAAAACAAAACAAACTTATCTTAGAAGAAAGGCTCCCATAGAATCAAGAGCCCAGAAATAAGCCCACATAGATGGTCAACTAACCCTGAACAAAGTTACCAAGAACACACACTGGGAAGAGTCTCTTCAACAGGTGACACTGGGAAAAGTGGACATCACCTGCAAGAGGATGAACCTGGGTTCTTATCTTGCATCATGTAGAGAAATGAACATGAAATGTACCAAAGATTTACATGGAAGACCTGAAATTGTGAAACCCCTAGAAGAAAATGGAGGGGGAAAACGGCCTTGGTATTGGTCTCAGCAATTAGTTTTTTATAGATGGAACCCAAAGCACAGATAATAAAAGCAAAAATAAACAGTGGGCTATGTCAAACCAGAAAGCTTCTGCACAGCAAAGGCAACACTCCACAACACGCTGCCTGTGGAACAGGGGAGATGTCTGCAAACCATGTCTGACAAGGGGCTCATTTTCAAAATGTACAAGGAATGCCTACATTTCCATTGCCAAAAATCCCAAATATACTGACTAAAAAACAGGTGAAAGACTTGAGACATTTCTCCAAAGAAGACATGCACGTGGCCAAAGGATATATGAAAGATGTTCAACATCATTATCTTTCTTTTCTTTCTTATTTATTTATTTGCTTTTTATTTTTTTGAGTCCGAGTCTCACTTTGTTGCCCAGGCTAGAGTGCAGTGGCATGCTCATGGCCACTGCAGCCTCAACCTGCTGGGCTCAGGCAACCCCTCTGCTTCAGATTTCCAAGTAGCTGGAACCACAGGCACACACTACCACACCCAGCTGATTTTTTTATTTATTGTAGGGATGAGGTCTCGCCACGTTGCCCAGGCTGGTCTCAAGCCCCTGAGCTCAGGCAATCCTTTCGCCTCGGCCTCCCAAAGTGCTGGGATCACAGGTGTGAGTCACCGCTCCAGGCCGCACATCGCTACCGTTCAGGAGAAAACTCTTGGTGAACTGAGATCAGGAAGGGCCATCCCCAATGTGACAAGGGTGTCTCTGCAAAACCTATATCATAACTCATGGTGACACACTGAGTGCTTTCCCCTAAAATCAGGCAAAACGCAAAAGCACGTGCTCTCAACACTTCTACCCTGTGTTGTACTGGAGGTCCTTGACAGGCAAAATTAAAAAAAAAAAAAAAAAAGACCTGAAGATCTTAAGGAAAAAGAAAAAGAAAACTGCAATTATCCTGACTTTGCACAATTTGAGCATGCCGGGCCTTAGAATTGCTTTCTTCATGCTTCACATGGCTGAAGTTCATTATTTTTGGTCTGTGGGTTTATGGCTATTTCACCAGATTGAGAACATTGTTGGCATCCCTTTCTCTCTTGTCCTTCGAAGAACTGAATGACACTAGATTAGTCCCTAGAAGTTGGCTCTCAGCTCACAGAGGACGTTTTCATTTTTTGACTGTTTCATTTTGGTTCATTGCTATTGCAATGTGCTAGAGCTCACTGATGTGTGTGTGTGTGTGTGTGTGTGTGTGTGTGTGTTGGAGTCTCACTCTGTCACCCAGGCTGGAGTGCAGTGACACACTCATGGCCACCGCAGCCTCGACCTGCTGGGCTCAGGTGATCCTTCTGCCTCAGCCTTCCAAGTAGCTGGAACTACAAGTGTGCACTACCATACCCAGCTAATTTTTTGATTTATGGTAGAGACAAGGTCTCACCAAGTTGCCCAGACTGGTCTTGGGCCCCTGGACTCAGGCAATCCTCTCTCCTTGGCCTCCCAAAGTGCTGGATTACAGGCTTGAGTCCCCGCACCCAGCCTGATGTATTCTTAATCTTTTTCTTTTTTGATTAAAAATGGGCAAAGGGTCCGATTAGACATTTTCCAGAAGAGGACATACATATGGCCAACAGGTATATTAAAAAGGCTCAATATCGCAAATCATCAGGGAAATGCAAATCAGACCACAATGAGGTATCACCTTGCACCTGTTATGATGGCTGTTATTCAAAAACGCGAGAGACAGGCATCGGTGAGGATGTGGGAAAAAGTGCACTGTTGGTGGGAATATCAGTTGGTACAGCCATGATAGAAAACATTACGGAGGTTCCCTCAAGAAATTAAAAACAGAACCTCCCTACGATCCAGCAATCCCACTACTAGGTGTACCCAGAGGAAAGGCAATCAGTTCGTTCAAAAGATATGTGTACATCCATGTTCACTGCAGTTATTCACAACTGCCAAGATGTCGAAATGACCTTCATGTCCATCGACAGATACATGGCACAGAAAATACAATAAAATATAATTCAACCATCAAAAAGAAGACAATTCTGCCATTTGCAACACCGCAGATAAACCTGGAGAACATTTTGTTAAGTACCAGGCACAGAAAGACAGATGCTGCGTGATCTCACTTCTATGTGGAATCTAAAAAAGTCGAACTCATAGAAGCAGGAAACAGAATGGTGGTTGTCAGGGACACCTGGTGGGAGAATTGGGAAGGTGATGGTCAAATGGCACAAATGTTCAGTTATAAGACAAGGACGTTCTGGTGAGCTGAGGGTACAGTGTGGTGGATGCAGTTAACAGAACTGGACGGGGCATGGTGGCTCTCACCTGCAATCTCAGGACTTTGGGAGGCCAAGGTGGGAGGATTATTACTTGAGCTCAGGAGTTCGAGAGCAGCCTGGGCAGCACAGCTAGACCTTGTCTCTACAAAAAAATGAAAAACGTAGCCAGGTCTGGTGGCACATACCTGTAATCCCAGCTACTCAGGAAGCTGAAGTAGAAGGATCATCTGAGCCTAGAAGGTTGCCATGACTGTGTCACTGTACTCCAGCCTGGGTGACCGAGTGAAACCCTGACCCCAAAAACAAAACAAAACAAAACGAAAACCCCAAATACTGTGTTGTATACTTGAAATCACCTAAGGGAGTGGATTTTAAGTGTCCTCATGACGCATACACAAAAGCTGGTAACTGTGTAAGGGAATGGATGTGTTAATTAACTTGACTGTGGGGATCATTTCACAATATATACATGTATCAAATCCCATTACACCTTAGATATATAGAACCTTTGTCAATTACACCTCAATAAAACTAGGGGGGGAATGAAACGTTACATTTGACGAAAATATACAATGTAACTAGAGGGTAGGATAGGTAAGACCAAGATCAAGTAAATATCTGGGATCTTTACTTTCAGAAAACTGACGGACAAATAGGTAAAGTGCATGATTCACTTCTGACTACTAGGGTTAACTACCCCACAGCAGGAAATACTGAAAACATTTTTTTTAGCTGAAGCCATTAAATAAGGTTCTCAGAGAGATGCTAGAAGAAGCTGTGTAGTTACAGTGACACGTGCCAGTACTGTCTGTGCTCTTTAAAACTGTTTTCGCTTAATTCTGTGCTAGGTACTGAGAGATATTGTTGCCCAGGCTGGAGTACAGTGCCACCATCACAGCTCACCGCAGCTCCAAACTTCTGGGCTCAAACGATCCTCCTACCTCAGCCTCCCGAGTGGTTGGGATGACAGGCACTTACCACCACACCCAGCTAATTTTTTTGTAAAGATGAGGTCTCACTATGTTGCCCAGGCTAGTATCAAATCTGGGCTCAAGCAATACTCCTTCCTCAGTCTCAGAAAGCGTTGGGATTACAGGCATGAGCCAGCATGCCTAGCCAAAAGCCCTATTTTTAGTCAATAAATATGCAACTGGAGCACCTTCTAAGCAATGGGTACTGTAGAAAGAGGTATCAGACATGGCCTGATTTTAATAATCCAGTGGGGAAGATGGACACTGATCAAATAACCACACACAGAAACATAAGAGGTCAAGGAGAGACTCGGTACCTTGAGGCAGCCACAGAGGACACACCGGGGAAGGCCTCCTGAGGACCCAACTGAGGGATGCAGGGAAGTTCAGGAGATAAGACAGGAGGGACAGAAGGCCACACAGTAGCAACAGCAGGTGTAAAGGTCCTGGGGTAGGAAGGCGCATGGTGAGAAGAAAGAGATTCAACCACAGTCACATGGCTGAATGGGAGAGTGAGGCAGGAAAGGAGGCCACAAGATGAGGGTGGAGAGGGAGGCTCTGGCTAGCTGCTTGTCCTTTCAGGACACAGGACGGATGTCAGCTTTAGTGTAAAAGCAGCAGAGAGCCATCGATTGAGGTGGGAATGGTGAAATTGACAAAGGATTACAAAAGATCACTCAAGCCACGCTGGGAGGAACAGAAGGGGAGTAAGAGTGAGCACGCTGGGCAGGAGGTAAACCCTACCCTGAAGACAGGCTATCGGGCAGGTGAGCAGGGCTCTGTTTCCTTCCTGGGGAGAGACTGGGCTGCATCGCAGCCCTGCAGGCAGCGCCGGTCACCTGGGACACACAGGGCAGGGAAAGATGGCTGCAGCGATGGCTTCCTCAGGACACCTTTGGACAAGCCATGACAACAACCATGCTCTGAGCAGCTGTGGTTGCCGAAGATGCTGCAAACTGTGCTGTTTGCTGTAAAGACCCACATTAACACTGCTGAGCTTCTAGTAGGTAACCCGCAAAGACAGTTCCCTAGTCACTTGACCCAGAAAACCCCACAAGTCACACAAGCCAAGTGGCTCCAATCTCTTACTTTAAGAACACCTGAGCCGGGCTCGGGGGCTCAGCCTGTAATCCCAGCGCTTTGGGAGGCCGAGGTGAGCGAAATGCTTGAGCCCGCGGGTTTGAGACCCACCTGGGCAACTTGGCGAGACCTCATCTCTACAATAAATCCAAAGTTAGCCAGGTGTGGTAGCGCGCGCCTGTGGTTCCAGCTACTTGGATTGGAAGGCTGAGGCGGAAGGATTGCCGGAGCTCAGCAGGTTGAGGCTGCAGTGGCCGGCAGCGGCCACTGCACTCCAGTCTGGGTGACAGAGTGAGACTCCAACTCAAAAAAAAAAGAGCCCCTGAGATAAGCCTTGGGCATGGTCTTGTGCGCTCTTAGTTCCGGCTACTTGGAAGGCTGAGGCGGAAGGATCGCCTGAGCCCAGCAGGTCGAGGCTGAGGTGGCCGGGAGCGTGCCCCTGCACTCCAGCCTAGGTAATGGAGTGAACACCTACTCAAAAAAAAGAACACCTGAGAAACTGCCCAGGTTATCAAGGGAATGCGCATGTGAAAAGCTACCAAGTGTGTGAAAGATGTCACCTTAGGGAGCAGCAGGGCTGTGCGGTGCCATTCCGACCGAGCCAGTGGGTGTGTCCAGACCAACGGTGGGGCTGGACACAGGGTCAGTGGCCCCAAACCAGGGACCGAATGTTTGCTGCATGTGATTAATAATGCAGTGAGTAATGCTAGGCCTGAGGGCTTTGATGTGGATTCTCTGGTCACTGAGCACATCCAGGTGAACAAAGCACCCAAGATGCTCACGGCAATGGCAGAGCTCACAGTCGGATGAACCCACACATGTGCTGCCCCGGCCGCCCCAAGAGGGTCCTCACTGGAAAGGAACAGATCATTCCTGAACTGGAGGAGAAGGGGTGCATAGAAGGAAAAACCTTCCCAGAAGAAACCGGAGAAACAGAAACTGATGGCACGGGAACACATTCAGCATAAAATAAATGCAGATTAAAAATGAAAGCAGAAACAACGTCGTCCCATTCAGACAGCAAGAAACACACGTGATCTTCTGAAAGCGCCACAGGACAGGGGTGCAGGCAGCACTAAGTAATGGGAAAGTGACCGAAAGACCCAGATTCGAATCCCACCTTTAATGCCAAGCAGCTGCGTGGGTGACGGAACACAGTAGGGGACGTGCAGTGTTAGACCAGCCTGGGCAACACAGCAAGACTTTGCCTCTACTACAAAAAAATAATAAATAAAATAAAATAAAATAAAATAAGCTGGGTGCAGTGGCTCATGCCTGTAGTTCCAGCTACTTGGGACACTGAGGTAAAAGGATCATCTGAGTCCAGGAGGTAGAGGCTGCAGTGAGCCGTGATTGTGCCACTGCATTCCAGCCCGGGCAACAGCGTGAGACCCTGACTAAAAAAATAACAATAATAATTAAATACATTTTAATAACTTAAAAATAGTTAAATATTATATTGATATACAGTAGTATGGTTTTGTATCGCAATAAATGAACAAACACGTGGGGGTATATTCTTTAAAAAAATTTTTTTTTAGTTGGAGTCACTCCGTTGCCCAGGCTGGAGTGCAGTGGCACACTTACGGCCACCCTAGCATCGACCTGCTGGGCTCCGACTATCCTTCCGCCTCAGCCTTTCAAGTAGCTGGAATGACAGGCGTGTTGCCGTGCCTGGCTAATTTTTGATTCATTGTAGAGACAAGGTCTTGCCAAGTTGCCCAGGCTGGTCTTGAACCCACGGGATCAGGCAATCCTCTCACCTCGGCCTCCCAAAGTGCTGGGATGACAGGCTGAGCCACCGAGCCCAGCCTAAAAATTGTTTTTAACAGATGGTTTGGAGACTGTTACTCTAGAAATAGTTGTCCTTAGAGAAAAAGTGGTGTCCTCCTGGCTGTGCTTAACACACTCAGCTCATTTACTATTCGGCTTCCCTGACATGCCCTAACTATTCAGGTATTTCTAGAACCTGAGGACGGACCTTCAGCAACAGCACGAAAGGCCAATCACAAATGTAGAAATCAGCTGGGCTCGGTGGCTCAGCCTGTAATCCCAGCACTTTGGGAGGCTGAGTGGATTGCCTAAGCCCACGGGTTCGAGACCTGCCTGGGCAACTTGGCGAGACCTTGTCTCTACAATAAATAAAAAATTAGCCGGGCGTGGTAGCGCGCGCCTGTAGTTCCAGCTACTTGGAAGACTGAGGCGGAAGGATCGCCAGAGCCCTGCAGGTTGAGGCTGTGGTGGCCAGGAGCGGCCACTGCATTCCAGTCTGGGCAACAGAGTGAGACTCCAACTCAAAAAAAAACAAAAACAAAAAACAAATGTAGAAATCCTCTTTTCTGTGCAGTCTCACAGCCATTTTACAAAATGCCCCATATGAGCACGGAACACACTTGCCACGCCCCTCTCCACTGCCAAAGAAAAGGGCTTAATCCAGTCTGTGCAACGTAGCAGGACTCAGGCTCTACACAAAATTAAAAAAAAAAAAAAAAAGTCAGGCGAGGTGGTGTGCACCTGGGGTCAGCTACTTGGGAGGCTGAGGAGGGAGGCTCAGGAGATTGAGGCTGCAGTGAGATGTGATTGCACTACTTCACCATCACAATAAAAAAAATCTAAAAACAGTTTTAGGCCAGGCTCGGTGGCTCAGCCTGTCATCCCAGAACTTTGGGAGGCCGAGGCGAGTGGATTGCCTGAGCCCGTGGGTTCTGGGGTGACAGAGCAAGACCCTCTCTAAAAAAAGGAGGCAGGGTATAATTTCCCCCTGGAGAAACAGAGTTGAGGTATTCTTCATTCCTCAATATGTGCTGCTATGTGGTTTGATTTCCTTTTTTTTTTCTTTGAGTCGGAGTCTCACCCCATCTCCTAGGCTGGAGTGCGGTGGCACACTCACAGCCACCCCAGTGTCAACCTGCTGGACTCCAACGATCCCTACGCCTCAGTCTTCCAAGTAGCCAGACCTACAGGTGCATGCTACCATGCCTGGCTAATTTTTGATTTATTGTAGAGATGAGGTCTCGCCAATAAATCAATAAATCAACCTTGAGTCCGTGGGCTCAGGTAATCCACTCGCCCCGGCCTCCCAAAGTGCCAGGATGACAGGCTGAGTGGTTTGATTTCTGAAGGTTTCTGGGCAATTTCGAGGCATCACACGGCAGCGATGACTCAGCCCAGAGTGTCCGCAGGACTCGGGTCCAGTTTTCATCGAATCCTCATGACAACACAGTGAGAGGGAAGAGAAGGAGCCCACAGAGGCAGAGAAGAGGGGAAATCTGAGTGGCTTCATGAAAGTGCTTCCCAGGTCCACCCTCTCACACCATCCACATGGAACCATGACCACCTGGCACCATGGGCTTTCCACCCGCCTCTCTTTTTGCCTAAACAATTCTGATGTGCTTTCTCCAGCAGGGAAAACCCTTGGTTTCCTGTTCTTTAATGAGCATGCAGCCTCCTCCTCAGGAATGACTACATGAAACGCAGGTCTCTTTGGTTGTTTCCTGCAACGTTATGAGGCAGTTAAGATGCAGCACAAGCCGGGCTCGGTGGCTCAGCCTGTAATCCCGCGCCTTTGGGAGGCTGAGGTGAGTGGATTGCCTGAGCCCGCGGGTTCGAGACCCGCCTGGGCAGCGAGACCTCATCTCTACAATAAATCAAAAAATCAGCCGGGCGTGGTAGCGCATGCCTGTAATTCCAGCTACTTGGAAGGCTGAGGCGGAAGGATCGCCGGAGCCCAGCAGGTCGAGGCTGCGGTGGCCGGGAGCGGCCACTGCACTCCAGTCTGGGCGACAGAGTGAGACTCCAACTCAAAAAAAAAAAAAAAAAAAAAAAAAAGATGCAGCACATATTTAGTAAGTTTGTTTTTTTGTTTTACTTTTTATAGAGATGAGGTCTGGCTATGTTGCCCAGGCTGGTCTTGAATTCCTGGGCTCAAGCGGTCCTCCTGCCTTGGCCTCCCAAAGTGCTGGGATTACAAGCGTGAACCACTGCACCCAGCCCCACTTTTTGTTTTTAAATGATGATTTAGACCCATCTTTTAAAACACTATTAAGTAAATATAAATTTAGGGATGAAAGTACAAAGTTTGCCACAGTTTTGGCTAAACTGTGTTGTGGTTTATTCCGGACTCAGCTCAGGGATGTTTTCAGACTATTACTTCAACTTCTCTCTAAATTAGTTTACAGAAAAAACGTAAGTACTGTGAAATAATATTGAAATGCAGCTGCAAACTCCACCACTAGGATAATAATGGCTACAACAGACAAAAGGTATTGAGTACTTAACACATACCTGGCACGATTCTAAACACTTTTCAACCTTGTTATCTCATTTAATTCTAACAACCCTATGAGGCAGAAAGCATTAGTCCCAACTTACAGATGAGAAAACTGAGGTATGAAGAGGTCAACTAACTTGCACAAGATAATACATCTCATAAGTGTCAGAGCTGGGACTCAAACTCAGATACTCACTACTGTTCAAGCAGAGGCTCTTCTTGCCATGGCTCGTGCAAACGATAGCTTATCTAGAGTTTAGCAAGAAAAATGGATGACAAGGACAAGATGGTAAACAGTTTCATTTCAGTTGTGCTCTTCACCAGAGTCAGCTATCACCTGGTTTCTGAGTTGACAGGGGACACTGTTAGCTTACTCCTATATCAAAGGAGAAGTCAGAATGGAAATGGTATCACACTTCACTGTGATTGTATGTGTCATCATTGGGAGTTATTCTTCCTTTGTTCTGACTTCCTAGGAGATTTTCCTGCTTTTATTTCTTTCTTTCATTTTTTGTTTTTTTGAGTTGGAGTCTCACTCCATTGTCCAGGTTGGAGTACAGTGGCACACTCATGACCACCCTAGCGTCAACCTGCTGGGCTCTGGTGATCCTTCCGCCTCAGCCTTTCAAGTAGCTGGAACTACAGGTACACACTACCATGCCCAGCTAATTTTTTAAATTGTAGAGACAAGGTCTCACCAAGTTGCCCGGGCTGGTCTTGAACCCGTGGGCTCAGGAAATCCTCTCTCCTCTGCCTCCCAAAGTGCTGGGATGACAGGCTGAGCCACCGAGCCTGGCCTCCTGCTGTATTTCTTAACTAAGGATTGATGGAGGCAGCGGCACGTTACAAGTCTAGACTCTGGGGCCAGACTGCCTGGGTTGAATCAAGTGCCATCCTTTCTAGCTCCATGCCTCAGTTTCCTTGCCGGTAAAAAAAAGACAATAATAATCCATATTCATATACATATTCCATGTCGAGCATTTCAAATCTGAAACTCAAAATGCTCCAAAATCTGAAACTCTGAGTGTCAACACCACGCCACGGAGTGGATAATTTCACAACCGACTGTCACATGACTGGTCACAGTAAAAAGGCAGATGTGTGACACCCAGTTGATTCAATGTCCCCAAGGGGAAAGTAAAATTACTTTTAGTCTACATGCATAAGTTATACATGAAACATAAATAAATTTCATGTTTAGACTTGGGTCCCATCCCCAAGACACCTCCTTATATGATAGAAAACACTCCAAAATCTGACACATTTCTGTCCTGAGCAGCTGGGGATAAGGGATACACCACTTAGATGAGGTTAAAGGAAGTCATATTGGCAAAGCACTAAGATCAGTGTTGGTGCATGAGCAGAGAGAGAGAGAGAGAGAGAGAGAGAGAGAGAGAGAGAAGAGTGTGTGTGTGTGTGTGTGTGTGTGTTTTAAAAGAAGAAATGAAAGAAAGGAACACCTCAAGAGTGCATTACCCTTCCCAATGTTCTTCGCAACAAAAACTGTGAGATCAGATTACAATTGAGGCAAAAAGAAATGTCTATCTCAACATGATTTATGTTCCTTTTGCCTAAAAATCTGCCACTGTGGGAAAATCTATTGAGAAACAAAGTTCTGTTTTCAACTACTATGTACAGGAGGATCCTCCCAAAAACATTTAATTATAAAAATTGTGTATTTATTCTTACATGTTTCAACCTTGGTCCACCTTCAAAGAACTCTTTGTTTGATGAAATACACCTATGGAGATGCTTTTTTGACAACTCAAAACAGTTTTTGAACTCGTCCATTTTAATGCCTCAGTGCTTTTGCCGTTTTTTGTTTCACTTCTTCCACATGGGCAAAACGTTTCCCTTTGAGGACTTTTTTCATTTGGGGAAACAAAAACAGTCACTCAGGGTGAGATCAGGTGAATAGGGAGGGTAGGGCATGCGAGTCATGCCAGTTTTGGTCAAAAGCTGCTGAACACTCAGGATGGTGTGGGCAAGCGCGCTCATCAATCACATATCATGAAATGGGCAAACATGTTGAAAGAATCTTCAAAAACTTCACTGAAGCCGAACACAGTCTCTCACAACAACACTAGCTGGTACACTGATGCCGATGTGTTCCTAGGACACTTACCTAGAGGGGAAAGCCTGTACTACTGTCCTCCAAAAGGTAATTCTAGTCTTTTGGGAGTCCCTCTCATGTATCTTGGTCCAGCCTGGTCTTCAGAGTAATCCAACACTCAAGAGGGGGTATTTTCTAGTTACCCTGGCTGACATCAGCCTCCTTGATTCCTGGTTGTAAAATCATCCTTCTTCTTTTAGCTGGGGGTCTCACTCTGTTGCTCACCCTTGAGTGCAGTGGCACACTCATGGCTCCCTGCAGCCTCAAACTCCTAGGCTCAAGCAATCTTCCCTCCTTAGCCTCCAAAGTAGCTGGGACTACAGGGGTACGCCACCATGCCCTACTAATTTTTCTGATATTTTTTAGAGACGAGGTGTTGCTATGTTGCCTAAGCTGGGCTCAAACTCCAAGCTCAAGCAATCCTCCTGCCTCGGTCTCCCAAAGTGCTGGGATGACAAGTGTGAGCCACCATGCCTGGCCAAAGTCATCCTTCTTAATCACTTGCAAGAGTTCTATGTCCCTGCAACTAAAAGATTAAGAGTTTTGAAAGAAACCATGGTACTCCTGCTTCAAAAATAAGAAACTAAGTAGATAAATAGAAAGTTAGTATTTTCTTCACATTCTCAGAATAAAGAGTAAAAAAAAAAATTAGGGTAATAGACCCCTTGAGCCCAACAGAAGGCCAGCCCTACTGTATTCTATAGCTGATGTCACAGCAGAGAGCAGACTTCCTACTGCAGGCCACGCATGCCAGAGGGCTTCCCTCGTGGAAGCAGAAGCGACCTTGACCTTCAGCTCATGTTCTGGTGGAGAGAGTCCTTCTTACAAGAAATGAATGAAAAGTGTGACCAAATGTCAGCTCAGAGCGCTCAACGGGCCCCTGTTGAATTTCCTCTACCCTCTCTCCACCCCTGTCTGGTCCTACTTGCCCAAATTCCCACTGTGCTGCCTTGTCCTCTGCTGAGAAAGATAATCAGCTTTCCTCTCCCCTGCTGCTGAACTTGGCCGAGCTGCTGACACAGGCGTCTCCTGTTATTGTCATTAAACCCTGAACCGACAGACACCGAAGCCACACCCTTTGATGTGTTCTGACCGGATTCAGCAACACGAGGGTGCTGTGGAGGAAGCGGATTTGGGATGCACGTGTCCACCATCTAGTCAAGCCCCAAACAATCAGCTCCAAACAGAGAGTCAGATGTGGGGGAAATGCCCTGAAATAGCCTGAATATTTCCCACCCCTGCCTCTTCCACAAGGACCTGTGATGTTTTCCGCAGGAGTGAACCCTTCCTCCAGGCAAGTGGCTGGTAGCCTCTTTCTCTCATTCCTAGAATGAACGACTCACTGACTACTTGGGAACTGAAAAACAAAAGCTCTCAGAAAAGTCATGTTCTGCACCCACCTCCTCCTGCCCTGGAAAGCAATGAGTGTGATAGACAATGATTCTTCATAACCTCGCAAATCAAAGGAAAGAATACCTAGTCATGGTAATGAGTCCCCACAAATCTCCATCTGGTCAGTGGAAAAGGCTTCTGTAGGAGGCCGCTCAACAAGCTTACCACATCTTTCCTTACAGACAATCTTAGGTGAGTGTCTTTGGAACATGCTAGCATTTTAGATTTCCTCACACCAGCCATCCATCCTATGTCCCCCCCAAGCTCCAGAGGATTAGAACACTCAAAGGCATGCATGCTATTATAGCGTATCTATTTCCTACATGCTGGACTGTGGGCTGAAGGCTCTTCACATGTAAACTACCCCAAAGTGATCCAGGCACAAGAAAAGTTCCACCCTTTAGCTGCCAGTGAGAATATCCCTGTAATCCCAGAACTTTGGGAGGATGAGGCAGGAGGACTGCCCGAGGTCAGGAGCTTGAGACTAGGCCTCAGCAACGAAGTGTGACTTCCATCTCTACAAAAAATAGAAAAATTATCCAGGTGTGGTAGCATGCACCTGTAGTCCCAGCTACTTGGGAGGCTGAGGCAGGAGGATTGCTTGAGCCTAAGAGTTAGAGGTTGCAGTGAGCTTGTGATCGTGTCACTGCACTCGCCTGGGTGGCAGAGTGAAACTTGGTCTCACAACAACACAACCACCACAACAAACACACTCTTCCTTCTTCCTCAAGACAAAACTATTTATTACTTATTTGTTATGAATTCTATCATGAAACTCTTCATTAAAAAAAACAAGACAAGCCAGGCTCGGTGGCTCAGCCTGTAATCCCGTGCCTTTGGGAGGCTGAGGTGAGTGGATTGCCTGAGCCCGCGGGTTCGAGACCTGCCTGGGCAACTTGGCGAGACCTCATCTCCACAATAAATCAAAAAAATTAGCCAGGCATGGTAGCGCATGTCTGTAATTCTGGCTACTCAGAAGGCTGAGGCAGAAGGATTGCCGGAGTCCAGCAGGCGAGGCTGCGGTGGCCGGAAGCGGCCACTGCACTCCAGTCTGGGTGACCGAGTGAGACTCCAACTCCAAAAAAAAAACAAAACAAAACAAATTAATACCTAGATCCATTATAGAGTATTTGTAAGGGAAGAACAGGATAATTCGACCACATCCTTTGTATTTCTTAAGACTAAAATACTACAGTGCAGAAAACTTTACAGCTTTTAAGTTTGTATCCCTTGTATATTTATGGCTTCTTTCAAACGCTGCTTTATTAGCTCCTGACTTTTTAGTTTATACATAGATGGAGCCCGACATTAATTTGTGTTTTCTTTTTTTTTGAGTTGGAGTCTCACTCTGTCACCCAGACTGGAGTGCAGTGACTGCTCCTGGTCACCACAGCCTCAACCTGCTGGGCTCCGGCGATCCTTCTGCCTCAGCCTTCTGAGTAGCTGGAACTACAGGCACGTGCTACCATGCCTGGCTAATTTTTTGATTTATTGTAGAGACAAGGTCTCGCCAAGTTGCCCAGGTGGGTCTCGAACCCGCGGGCTCAGGCAATCCACTCACCTCAGCCTCCCAAAGCACAGGATTACAGGCTGAGCCACCAAGCCCGGCTGTGTTTTCTTTCTTACAAGTACGGCACCCCTGCCAAGGGTTCAGCCAAACACAGGAAGTGATGTTCCTTCACTCAATACCTCATGGGAGCCAGGAAAAGCAGAATATAATGTCATTTTATCTGCCACACTTTCAAAAGGTTTGTTTTAAAATAAAAGGCTCGGCTGAGTGCTGCTGCTCATGCCTGTAATCCCAGCACTTTGGGAGGTGAGACTGGAGGATTACTCCAAGAATCCAAGACCAGCCTGGGCAACATAGTGAGACATTGTCGCCACAAACATTTTTTAAAAATGAGCCAGAGTGTGGCGGCACATGTGATCCCAGCTACTTAGGAGGCTGAAGCAAGAGGATCACTTGAGCCCAGGAGGTCGAGGCTGAAGTGAACTACTCCAGTCTGGGCAACAGAGCAAGATCCTGTCTCTATTAAAAGAAACAAAAACAAAAATAAAACAGAGGTTTAAATTGACTTCTTTGGCTGAAAGATTACATGTATTAATACGATAAAATGATTCTCTATGAATTGGCATGGGGGATGGCTTAGGGTTGCCTTAAAATCTTTACACCATTTAATCATTATCTGGAGTAGAAAAAGTCCTCTCACTGCTACCCAGCTACCCTTTTGCCATCCATACAAGAAAGGTCATCAGCTATGAAGTCACACTCCTGCTGAATTCCTCTGTACATCACTGATGCTTCTCATAAATAGCAAATTCCTAGGATAATTCATTTTTTATTGTGACTCTCATGCTATTACATTTAAAAAGTTTAGGTTAGTCAGGCTCGGTGGCTCAGCCTGTAATCCCAGCACTTTGGGAGCCTGCGGGTTCGAGACCAGCCTGGGCAACTTGGTGAGACCTCGTATCTACTCTAAATTGAAAATTAGCCAGGTGTGGTAGCACACGCCTGTAGTTCCAGTTTCTTGGAAGGCTGAGGTGGTAGGATCGCCAGAGCCCAGCAGGTCGATGCTGGGGTGGCCGTGAGCATGCCACTGCACCCCAGCTTGGGCAACGGAGTGAGACTCCAACTCAAAAAAAAAAAAGGTTAAGTTTTCTTTAATCCCCAAGGAAGATGAAAGTATACTATACATAAAAGTCTTGTGGAAACACCTATTTTGACTTTACTAAATCTGTCGAGGACAAAGAGGTCAAGAAGGGAAGGAGAAATGGACCTCGAGGATTCTGGAGAGAGCTCAGGCATTTTCTGTTGCCATCTTCCCTGCCCACCGACTCTCTCTTTGCAGATCAAATAACGACACCTTAGTTTACCCTGTTGTTCCACTGTCTGCTTATAACAGTATCTGCCTGGCCGAGCTCGGTGGCTCAGCCTGTAAGCCCAGCACTTTGGGAGGCTGAGGTGAGTGGATTGCCTGAGCCTGCGGGTTCGAGACCCGCCTGGACAACTTGGTGAGACCTCGTCTCAACAATAAATTTAAAAAAAATTAGCTGGGCGTGGTAGCATGCACCTGTAATTCTGGCTACTTGGAAGGCTGAGGCGGAAGGATCACAGGAGCCCAGGAGGTCGAGGCTGCAGTGCCATCGTACTCCAGTCTGGGCGACAGAGTGAGACTCCAACTCAAAAAAAAAAAGAAAAAGAAAAAAGGAAAAATAAAAACAGTACAAGCCGGGCTCGGTGGCTCAGCCTGTAACCTCGCGTTTTGGGAGGCTGAGGTGAGTGGATTGCCTGAGCCGGCGGGTTTGAGATCCACGTGGGCAACTTGGCGAGACCTCATCTCTACAATAAATCCGAAAAATTAGCTGGACGTGGTAGTGCGCGCCTGTAGTTCCAGCTACTTGGAAGGCTGAGGCGGAAGGATTGCCAGAGTCGAACAGGTTGAGGCTGCGGTGGCCAGGAGCGTGCCACTGTACTCCAGTCTGGGTGACAGAGTGAGACTCCAACTCAAAAACAAAAAACAAAAAAACAAAAAAAAGAAAGAAAAGAGCCAGGTTGAGGAAAAGCATGGGTGCCTTAAGAGAAAAGGCACCTGATCTTTTCTTTTGTCTACTTCTGAGCTTGCAAGTACTTATGTCCTGTGAAAATCTTGGAATAATGGTAAAAGTTACTGTTTTACTGTTTAAGTTTCTTCCTGAAAATACCATCCTCCCAGTGCCTCTGGTGTCTGGTCAACACAGGTATTATTCTAGAGACTTATGTTCTGATAAGATAGTGCCCAACTGGATGCCTGACCACCTGGGTTTTTAAAAATTATCTAGGCTATGTCTGTTTGCAAGGAACTCATCATCTGTGTATCTCTAGTCCAACTACCCTGCCTCACCTTGATTCACTCCAAACACTTATTTCTAATCTTTTACAAAACACTGCCAACTGGAAAGGGAGAATCAGTACACTCCACACTTTAGTTACTCTCTGCCCCATCCCCTCCAATGGTCCATGTCAGTGGCCACCACCGATGGTTGAGGCCAGGCATCCTCCTTTCCTCCCTGTTCCAAGCGCTTGGTCATCTGGTCACTGAAAGGATAGACCGAGAGTGGGAAGACATTTTTCATCTTGTTCTTAAACCCTGACACAATGATGAGAAAGTAGAAGTTATGCTTTTGGAGAAATGCACACTTTAAGTAAAATTAACTTTGCTGACTTTGCCTTTTCAAAAATCGACTTCCTGGTGCCAGGTATCAGAGTGGCAATCAAGCTTGCCTAGAGGAAAGGGAATTTACAGGGCCTAAGACATCATGCATTGGTCAAGGATTGTAGAAGTCACAAAACTTGTAATTACAAAAGTTATGACTGCTCAGAGAGGGAGCAGGTGGGGATTCGATCTTCCAGTAAATTGGGCCCTATCTACAGGGAAGCCGAGGATCCCCCAAAGCTGCCCACTGGGAATGCCTAGGAGATAAGGGGGGGATGCACCCTCCATTAGCTCTAAGGAATGTCGCGGGAAGGTGCAGGAGAATTAGAATCCTTGTCACGCCCTTCTCTAGGGGCTGTGATAATGTGGCAGACATTAATGGGTTTCTGTGTCACAGGATCTCCAAGACATCCACAGGTGGTCGATAAGGAAGTCACGGCAGTCACGTGCAACATCTCCAAGGAAAAGGATTTAAGCCAGGGCTTTGGGGGGCTACGACGCCACACTCACCTGGAGTGTAGGCCCACTCCCTGTCTGTGGGGGGTGAAGCTTTCTTAAATAAAACTTTTCTTCTCTCACCTCTGTGTGTTACAATTATTTGCATTTGCTTAGATATCTGGGTTCCCAGTGCATACCTCCGACTTGCCAGCTCCGGCGGTGCTGTGCCTCACCTATCTTCTCCCTCTCCATCCATTTTCCCTCACCCTAACAGTCACCTCATCTGTCTCTCTCATATCATCTCTTTTCTGAGCCTGTCCCTTACTCTAATCAGCACCTCATTTTAAGCCCTCATCATTTCTCACCCAGATTTCCATGTGAACCTCTCAACTAGTATCCCAGCCTCCAGGTCTGGGACCCTAGCCTTCTCAAGTCAGTCTCCTCAAAGCCATCTCTGTCGTGAGTCATCATGCTCTTCCATTAAATCATTTGGTCAAAATTCCAGCTTCTAATTTGATGCATTTGATGGCCTTTGTATAGGAAGCCAGCTTGCTGTTCTCGCCTTACTGCCCATCAGGCAACTTCACATGCTCCCAACCCTAAAAGACATGTCATATGTGTTCTCATGCCAGTATGCCTTTGCCGTGCATATTCCTTTCATCAGAAACTCCCTTCTCTCCTGCTTGCTGGGTTCACTCTGTTCACTTTTCAAGATCCCCGGCCAAATTTCACTTTCTCCAGAAATACTTCCCTAACCTTACCTAGCTTCCTCCTCAGTTGCTGCCAAAACCACCAGTGGCCAATCTGCAAGGCTTCCATTCAGCCTGGGCATTTAGCTTTCTCTGGACACTGACTCTGCTGTAGGAATGACTCTCCCTCCTCAACTCGACTCTAGGAGGTCTGGAAGTATATTGGGGGCATCTTCTTATCCCCAGGGCTTAGCTTGCAGACTCAGAACTCAATGTTTGGTGGATAGAGGCGAGGCAAGATATTTCAGTTTAGGTTAGACACAGAGAGATACATTTCTCGTAGGCAGTTTTAAGTTTTAAAATAGGGAAGCATCCGGACATCTTTTCTACAACCTGACCACTGGAATATGTACTTGCCAGTCCACCACATCCCCTTAGCTCATCAAAGAAAAGCCCCAAAAGTGTATAAATGGTGTGCTGCCCAACCTTTCCATTCAAGGTTTAACATGGCAATCACCAAAAGTCTATCAAATTCCCTGTTGAAAGCAAAGGCTCAAACCCACCCCATAGCTTATCAAAGGTGTAGAAATGGTAATCAACTCACCTTTCAGTTCATGGTTTAACATAATAATTACTAAAAAGTCCATCAAGTCTCCTGAAAAGGACATTCCCCCTCCCCCCATGGAAGTGGAGAGATGGTAGTCTCTCAGGAGCAGATAACTGTAGCTCACCCTCTTTAGCATGATAATCATTGTGAAACTATATCAAGATTTTTGTCAAAAGCAAAAGTGTGGTCTTTCTGTATGATACCTGCCCATGTCTCTGTGACCCCACCAATCACCCCGCCTCCCCCACAATAAATTCTGTTTTAAAACTATACAAGCCCTTTGGGTCCCCTCTCACTGTGGGAGCTTTTCTGTCTTCTCAATAAGCCTGCTTTCTTAAAACAAAACAAAACAAAACCTATACCGGCCACTCTGAAATTCTTTTCAATATTGAGTCAAAGAACTCACAAGTGCTGTACCCCATCCCTTTCTTACATGCTAATACACTGGCATTTTACCATTAAGGGGATGTATTCCAGATGGGAAAAATCACTGGCTTCTTTCAGACAGCGTGTCAAGAGTCCTCAGCTAGTATACTGTTCCCTCCAAGTAGAAGCTGAAGTCCTGACAACGGCTTCCAAGGTACTTCCAGATCACCTACCCCCACTCCCATGAGGTTGTTGACAGCATTTCCAGCAATCTCAGCTTTACTAGATTCCTGCTTCACCCTCAAGGGCTCCTTGCTGACTCTTGAGAACACAGGGTCTGCTCCCACTTCAGGGTCTTTGCAGTGAAATGTTAAATTGTTCTTCCTGACAGAGGCTTGGTAGCTCAAGTCTGCAATCCCAGCAGTTTGGAAGAGAATGTTCCCTGAACCCAGGGGTTCGAGACCAGACTGGGCAACTTGGTGAGACCTCGTCTCTACAATATATCAAAAAACTAGCTGGGCTTGGTAGCATGCGCTATAGTTCCTTGGCTTGGAAGGCTGAGCAGAAGGATGGTCTGAGCCCAGCAGGCGAGGCAGCAGTGACAATGAGCATGCCACTGTACTCCAGCCTGGTCGGCAGAGTGAGACTAAAATAAATTTTTTTAAAAATAAACTGCTCCTCCTCCCAAAGGCCACCTTCTCAGAGATGTCTTCTTTTACTACCTGGCCCCTCCCACTTCCTACACTGTGGCTGCTCCCCTCTGTTTATTCTCCAAAGCACTCTTCATGGGGCACACCACACGTTTCCATCGTCTCCCTCTAGGAGTGTGAGCTTCCTGTGGGTCGGAAGTTTCCCTGTTTCACTCCCTGCTGAATCCCCAGCATCTGGTTCCCCGAACACAGCAGGAGTTCAGTGGTTGATGTCCCACACTAGGTCATGGTCTGCAAGTTTCTAGAAAGCAGTACAAACAACAACAAAAGAAACAACTCAAGTAAAAAAATGGACAAAGGACTTAAGTGGACATTTCTCTAAAGAGCGAAGACAAAGGACCAGGAAGCACATAAAGAATGGTCAATGTCACTAATTGTCAGGGAAATAAATGCAAACCAAGACTACAAGGAGATACCACCTCACACCCATTAGGATGGCCACCACCAAAAACACAGAAAACACCAACACCAAGTGCCGGTGAGGATGTGACGAAATGGAATTCCTCAGCCTTGATGTCGGGAATGTAAGATGGTGCAGCCTCTGTGGAAAACAGTGTGATGGCTCCTCAAAGTAAAGAGAGAACTACCTATCATCTGATTTAGCAATTCCACTCTAGGTATACATCCAAAAGGACTGAAAGCAGAAACTCAAAGAGAGATATCTGTATACCTATGTTCAAAACAATCACCACTCAGACAAGTAAAAAGTATAAGCCGTTCCAGTATTCATTAACAGATGAATGGACACACAAAACATAGTCTATACATGAGAGGGAATATTATTTCGCCTTCTTCTTTTTTTTTTTTTTTTGAGTTGGAGTCTCACTCTGTCGCCCATACTGGAGTGCAATGGCCACTCCTGGCCACCTCAGCCTCAACCTGCTGGGCTCCGGCGATCCTTCCACCTCAACCTTCCAAGTAGCTGAAACTACAGGCACGCGTTACCATGCCCGGCTAATTTTTTGATTTATTGTAGAGATGAGATCTCGCCAAGTTGCCCAGGCGGGTCTCGAACCCGCGGGCTCAGGCAATCCACTCACCTCAGCCTCCCAAGGGGCGCGATTACAGGCTGAGCCACCAGCCTGGTTCTATTTAGCCTTCTTAAGGCTACAGAAGAACATCTGACACAATCAGATATTGGAGGATTCTTTTTTTTTTTTTTTTTTTGACTCAGAGTATGACCCAGACTGGAGTGCAGTGCACACTCATGACTACTGCAATTTCAACCTGTTGGGCTCAGGCGACTCTTCTGCTGCAGACTTCCAAGTAGCTGGAACTATAGACATGCACCACCACACCTAGCTAATTTTTTTCTAATTGTAGAGACAAGGTCTCACCACGTTGCCCAGGCTGGTCTCAGACCCTTGGGTTCAAGCAATCCTCTCACCCCAGTCTCCCAAAGTGCTGGGATGACAGGTGTGAGCCACAGTGTCTGACTAGGATTCTGCTTATAAGAGGTTCCTAGACTGGTCGATGCAGACAGACAAAAGATAGACTGCTGGCTGCCAAGGGCTGACGGGGAGGGAAGGATGGGGAGTTATTTTCACGGATACAGAGTTTCAGTTTGAGAAGATGAAAACGTTCTGGAGATGAAGGTAGTGATGGTTGCACAAATATGTGAATGTACTGAATACCACGGAACTATATAACCAAACACGGATAAAAGGGTCAAGAGGATGCTCTATATGTTCTATTTTGCCACAATTCAAAAAGAAAAAAAACAGCACAGTGCTTGCGGTAAACGAAGTGGGAGCCTTAAATGCAAGGCAGAGAAATGGAAGCGGCTGCAAGGGGTCAGGAAGTGGAACCTCCAGGGTGTCCATCCTGCAGGGTGCCTTGTGGCTGACCCCGGGGGAGGGAGCCCACAGAAACTCGGAGCCAACACAGAGAGGGTCACAGCTCCATCCCAAAGAGCTTGCGCTCTGGTTTTGCTATTTTTTTGTTTGGTTTTGACTTTGAGATGGAGGGGGTCTCACTCTGTTGCCCAGGCTAGAGGGCAGTGGCTTGACTACAGCTCACAGCAGCCTCAACCTCCTAAGCTCAGGCGATCCTCCCAAATCAGCTTCCTGAATATCTGGGACTACAGGCATGGGTCACCATACCTGGCTAATTTTTGTAAGTTTTTTTTAGAGAGGAGGTCTCGCCAGGTTGCCCAGGCTGGTTTTGAACTCTTGGGCTCAAGCAGTCCTCCCGCCTCAGCCCCCAAAGTGCTGGGATTACAGGTATAAACCACTGTACCTGGCCTAGTGTCACTGTACTTACAGACAGAAGTTAAAAAGTTACCCCCTTCTTCCTCTCTAGGAAGAACTTAGCAAAAAGGAAAAATGCCATCACGAACAGGCCTTAGGCCAAGTGTCAACACTGACTTATTTACACAGAACTCACTTTACATCCCAGCAGCAGGAGAGAGACATCAAGGGAAAAGTGACATGAAGTCACCAGCCCCCACCTTCGATGACCATGGATGTCTCACATTTTCTGTGACTTTTCCTGAAATGACTCAACCCTCTAAATAACCCCGTCTCATAGAAAGGAACTGTGTCACCTCCAATTCACAAGTGAATAAGCACATATAATTCAGTCACAGAAAATGACAGAAGTGGGCCTGACCTCAGGATGATTGCCACTAACATTTATTAAGGATTAATTCATTAACAACACAAAGGGTACCTGGTCTACTATGAGGGGCTGTGAGGGAATTTAGAAGCCCGAACTTCACCTGCATGCAGTCTGTTCCTGGAGTTAATCCTCACCCGTGCCCTACATCTCTATCAAACAATACAATAAAAAATAATTAATTCATCAAGACACAAGCTCAATGTTTCCCATGGACTACTGATTTCTTCTTTAACCTCAGGGCATACATGTGCAGGCTTGGTACGTGGGCTTCTAGCCAGCCCATCACCCACATAGTGAGTAAAGTGGGTCGACCCAGTGGGTCGTTTTTCAACCCTCCCTCTCCCCCACCTCGAGGCCCCTGTGTCTGTTCTTCCACTCTTATGTCCATGTGTACCCAGACTACTGGGCTTCATACTTCCGGCCTAACTCTTAGCATTTGGCAGTTACTACTGTTATTACTCTTTTGTATGGGAAACAAAACTGAGGCTCAGGAAATAAACATCTGTCCCCGAATGGAACAGCTGATGAATGGCGGATGGCACAAAGCCATCTGACCCCAGAGCCTGTAACCACTCCTACTCTGCTCTGCCCGTTGGGTTCTCAACTCCGGTTCTTCAGGAGAGGCCTAACAGTACTCCTCCAGTCCTGGAAACATGTACAGCTGATGAGTCCTCATAAGTCACTGTGGTTTTTTTTTGAGTTGGAGTCTTACTCCAGCTCCTAGGCTGGAGTGCAGTGGCATGCTCACGGCTACCCCAGCATCAACTTGCTGGACGCAGGCGATCCTTCCGCCGCAGCCTCCCAAGTAGCTGGAACTACAGGCGCACGCTACCATGCCTAGCAAATTTTTGATTTATTGTAGAGATGAGGTCTTGCCAAGTTGCCCGGGCTGGTCTCGAACCCGTGGGCTCAGGCAATCAACTCACCTTGGCCTCCCAAGGTGCTGGGATGACAGGCTGAGCCACCAAGTCCAGGCACTTGCTGTGTTTTCTAACTCTAAACTGAACAAGTACTTACAAAATCAATCAATACTTTTTTTTTTTTTGAGTCAGACTCACTCTGTCCCCCAGACTGGAGGGCAGTGGCACACTCACGGCCACCACAGCCTCGACCTGTTGTGCTCAGGTAATCCTTCCGCCTCAGCCTTCCAAGTAGCTGGGACGACAGGCACATGCCACCATGCCCAACTAATTTTGTTTCGATTTATTGGGGAGACGAGATCTCCCAAGTTGCCCAGGTTGGTCTTGAACCCCTGGACCCAGACAATCCTCTTGCCCCTGCCTCCCAAAGTGCTAGGATTACAGGTATGAGCCAGCATGCCCAGGCCCAATCAGTACTTCTTATCCTTGAGCACAGATGCAATGTGACACTATTTTTTAGACTCAAGAGGGACTCCTAGGTTTTTTGAAAGCCATAGCAACGTTAACGCAAAATTTAGGTCATCAGTTCGACATCTCCTGGTTTTCCCAGTAAACATCTTTCCATAAGCCTAAAGCTCCTGCTGGTAGACTGAATGCTGATTAAGTCTCCACCCATATCCCAGGGTTTTTTCAGAACTTTTTGAGCACATGTCTGCTTTAATCTCCAGAAACTGGAGAGAGGAGAAATACTTTGTGGTTTTTGTCATCAGGGCATCCGGTCTGCAGATCCAACCCATGGGCTGCAAGTGTTTTGGGCCAATTAAAACAAATATTCATCTGAAGAGCACCAGGCAGAGGCTCCAGAGGCATGCCCCTCGTGGGAGGAGAAAGGGACAGGGTCACAGCTAGAGTCATCAGTGAGAGTCACGTCCACCCTCAGGAGAGGCTTCCAGATTATTTCCCTCACAAAGACCTAGAAGAGGCTTCTGTGAAGCCAAACATCATATCCATATCAATTCTTACAACAAAACCTCTATACAGTGTGGGTGGTTCAGTCTCTTCTGTGCCACCGTCAGCTTGGAACATGTCACCCCCTGAGAGAGGCCACCATCTCACCCCTTCTGGGGACACTGCTTTCCTCACTTCTGTTCCAGACATAGATCCAGCCCTCAAATCTTCCCTGGGGGCCCGAGCACACACGATGCCTCTTCCCCTAGAACCAGGGCTGAAGATGGATCTTACCGAGCTCTCCTTCAACTGCAATCCCTCCCCGTTTGGCAGGGAGGACCGCCTCTTGGATGAGTTCCTACTGGGGGTTGAGGTCATGGCGCCGGCCTTCTTCTTCACGGTAAGCACCTCACAGCTGGCTTGGTCTTCATTGTGTGTGCTCTTCCCGGCATTGATAACCCTGGGGAAGATGCCAGAACAGCTGGTCAGACAGAGCGAGAAAGCCAGGAGCCCCGTCCCTGTCGAGGGTCACTGAGACAGTCTATTCAAAGACACAAAACTACAGCCCTGCTTAACACAAGGACCTTAGGGTCTTGGTATTTCATGCTCCTGAATAAATGAATTTTTAAAAACTGAAACTATATCATCACTCATTAAAGCATTCACTGAGAAGGCGTTCTGAGCTCAGCTCACCTTCACAGGTGTCTGGTAGACGCACTCAGCTACATTTATTCACTCGAGTCAAAACACAGGAGGGAATCACGCCTTCGGGTCAAGGTGCAGACTGAACTTTTTGGTGGTTGTAGCAAATACAGATAGGTTGGCTCAGAGAATTCTGTCTCACTTCTCTAAGCCATACAGAGCAAAAGCACCACCAATCCTATCAAAGTGCATGGCAGTAATCTACAGCACATCATAAAATCCAAGGGAACTGAGAAGACCGTATTTCACCACTGCCATGCTTGTTATTACATTTCACATAGAGAAGTGGATGGATCAAAGGTTTACTCCTTTTAAAGTATTTTTAACTCTTTATTTATTATTTATTTTATTTTTTTTTTGGTAAAGGCAGGGTCTCACTTTGTCATCTGGGCTGGTCTTGAATTCCTGGCCTCAAGCGATCCTCCCAAAGTGCTGTGATTACAGGTGTGAGCCACTGTGCCCGACCTAAAGAACGTTTAGCTTTGTAATCTTTTCTCTTGTAGAACAATACTTATCACCGTGTATCATCATACCAGGAAATGGGTGCTCTGATTTGGATCACGAGACACCTGAGGATGGCATCAAGGCATGTTGCCATTGTTTTATTCTAATTACTAAGTGTTTTAAGCATAGAGATACTTCAGAAAAGCACCCTCATCCACTCTCCCTCATACACCTTTTTCTATATCAGGCGACTGCAGATTCAACTCTTGGGTTTCCACACCATTTTCTTATTAAGTAATTAAGTAGCAGCAAATATAGACTTCTTGAAAAGGCACATGCTTGTATTTGCTACTGGCTGTTTCCTTTTTTTTTTTTTTTTGAGTTGGAGTCTCACTCTGTCACCCAGACTGGAGTGCAAAGGCACGCTCCTGGCCACCGCAGCCTCAACCTGCTGGGCTCCGGCGATCCTTCCACCTCAGCCTTCCAAGTAGCTGGAACTACAGGCATGCACTACCACACCCGGTTAATTTTTTATTTACTGTGGAGATGAGGTCTCGCCAAGTTGCCCAGGTGGGTCTTGAACCCATGGGTTCAGGCAATCCACTCATCTCAGCCTCCCAAAACGCGGGATTACAGACTGAGCCACCGAGCCTGGCTTGGCTGTTTCCTTTTTAAAACGTCAATGGTGCCACAGTAGCTGAGGAACTGAGGGTGCAGTTCATGGACCCCAGCGGCAAGGAAAGAAAAGGAACTTACTTGTTCTTTTTGAGGTGAGCTACACAAACCTTCACTCTGTACACTGCTCTATTAATTGAATTGCATACCCTTCTAATAGTTAATGATTCTCATTTTCTTTCTTTCTTTCTTTCTTTTTGAGTTGGAGTCTCACTCTGTCGCCCAGGCTGGAGTGCAATGGCACACTCACGGCCACCCCAGTGTCGACCTGCTGGGCTCCAGCAATCCTTCTGCCTCAGCCTTCCAAGTAGCCAGCACTACAGGTGTGCACTACCACACCCAGCTAATTTTTTGATTTATTGTAGAGATGAGGTCTCACCAAGTTGCCTGGGCTGGTCTCGAACCCACGGGCTCAGGCAATCCACTTCCCTCAGCCTCCGAAAGTGCTGGGATGACAGGCTGAGCCACCGAGCCCGGCCTGATTCTCATTTTCAAATGACTTTTAGAAACATTTTTTCTATAATAATTATAGCCTTAGCGTAAGTTGCAAAAACAGTAAAGTCCCGTGTGTCTGTTCCCCAGTGGTAGCATCTTATAGAACACAGTACAAAATCAAAACCAAGAAATTAACATGGATACAACGCCCTCACCCAGACATTGTTCAAATGGCACCAGTTGTTACATCAAACAGCTGTCAGTATTGAGAATTGGACCGGTCTCCATAAGCCAACACACACATGCATGACCAAATAACAAATGGAAGGCAAATTGAGATTTGAGTCCTGCAAGGTCTCCGGGAGTGTGTTTCAAATGATCTTCTGCTAAACTCTGAGATTTGATGGAGCTGTTTCAGACATTTTAATGTTTTTAAAATTTATTTTTAAAATATATATACATTTTCAAAGAATGCAATAATTTTTTCATCTGTTATATTGCTGTTATTGAGTCAGTCTCACTCTGTCACCAAGCTGGAGTGCAGAGGCACGATGACCCTTCCATGTCAGCCTCCCAAGCAGCTGGGATTATGAGTGCACACCACCACGCCTGGTTAATTTTTTTTTTTTTGGTAGAGATGAGGCCTCATCATGTTGCCCAGGCTAGTCTCAAACTCCTGGGCTGAAGTGATTCTCCCACCTTGGCCTTCCAAAGTGGTGGAAATACAAGCATGAGCCACCATGCCTGGCCAAAAAATGCAATAATTTAAAACTTCGTTCTCATCTGTACATGTGAACAAATACATGCTAGTCTACATATTTTGGGTAGCTTTTGCATAAAATAGATAGATAAGCTTTCTATCTTTTCTTTTCTTGTTATAAAGATGTGGGGTATAATGCAGGGTTAGGTATACAAACGCTAATTATGCAGGTACCCTTGCTTTCTATCTTTTCAACCAACCAGTATCATTTGGTTGGAAGGAGAACAATTGAAAAGTTACCATTTGCAATTATTTGTCTGTGTGTTCTAAGACCAGCCCACATCAGTCATCTATCTCTCCGACTTCAGATTTCTTATTAATCAAAATTGCTCCATTGCTCTTATTGGGTCTATTACAGATTTCAATTTAAGCATATTTTTGATTGAACGAAAGCCTTCTTTTACTCATCTCACCTATTATAGTTTTTTATAAGATTACTTAAAGTAGATTGTTGCTTACAAAGTTTGAAAGTCATTGCTGTGAGAGCCTGAGTACGGAGGTGAGTGTCCATGCTGATCTGTGAGGTCAGACTGGCCTCTGGGTTGGGCACCCACTCTCGGGGCTGAGGAGTGGAGTGATGGGACTTCAATGTCTTTGTTTTGCCCCACCTTCACTCCCCCTCTCTCCTAAGGAAAGACAAGTGCATACAGCTTGAGAATAAAATATAACTTTTTACAAAAATTGATTTTTGAGACAGGGTCCTGCTGTTTTTCAGGACAGAGAACAGTGGTACTATTATAGTTCACTATAGGCTCCAACTCCTGGCCTCAGAAATCCTCCTGCCTTGGCCTCCCAATGTGCTAGGTTACAGGTATAAGCGACCCTGCCCAGTCAGAATGTAATGTTTGAGGCCTCAATGAGGCTGCATGATGACAATGACATGCACTTTGACCCACAGTCCACAGCCAGGAAGTGGCACAGTTGTGATTTGGAAGGAGGCCTACCTACACCCCTAGACGCCCTAGTGAGAGAGAAGATAGAGATAAAGCTAGGCAGGCAAGCAGACAGGGCAGGTCCTCTGGTAACAAGGTAGCAAACTTCCACAGGCTGGTAAACTAGCTCACTGCAAACTTCCCAAGTTAGAGCTTAAGTACTCACTGCCAGGATAGAAAAACAACCAATCAGCTCGCTGCCAAGTGCTGACCAATCAGTTCACCATTAGGCCCTACCTCCTGCTGATTGGTCCTTAGTATTGACCAATCAGCTCATAGCTAGTGCTAGCCAATGGGCTCAGTTTTAGAGCTATATAAGTGCCAGGTTCCAGCTCTAAATCTGCAATCCTCTCGGGTCCCTTCCACGGTGCTAGCTTTTTTTGTCCTCTTTATAAATCTTGCTTTCTCAACTTTCTAACCATCCATGCCCCCTCATTTCTCTTGGGCACCAGACAAGAACCCCAACCTGAAGATTGTTGGATCTGACCCAAAGATGGCAGGAGCCTCTCATTCCTCCTGGGCACAAGACAAGAACCCCAACCTGAAGATGGCTGGAGCTCATAAACTGCGCACCCAGGAGCCGGCTGAACTGGGAGAGCTGCCAGCAGAAGGCAAGACTGGAACTGAGATACTTCTGGGGCTGCAGCACTCTCAGGGCTTGGCTTGCCAGTCCATTAGAGCCAACACTCCTGAGGCTAAGCTTGCCGAACCACCGAGCTGACCCTCTTTGGGACTTAGCTGGCCAACCCATTGAGGTGACACTCTCGAAGCCCAGGCTGACCTGAAAAATCTGTATCACCGGCAGCCCAACTTCTTCCTATTACACTGTGGGGACACCAGTCTGTGGCAGCTGCAGTGGGCTGTGTGGAAAAGCACAGGGTGGACAGAGTCGGAAAGGTCTGGGCCTGAGAGGCAGGGAATTTCTTTCCCTGAGTCTCTAGAAGGCCAGGAAAAGGTCGGTGGAAGGGGGAAGAGAAGGCGGCTCTGATCTGTCATCCCTGGAGAAGCTCCTGCCTTGTCAGCCAAGCCACTAGGAGGCTTGCTACTGATGCTCATTCTACAGCATGCGTGTGTCTGGAACATTCCATTTACATCTGTCCTCCGAGAAGCAGATCAGCAAGGAGGTTCAGAATACAACCTGCCTCTTCTCAGCGGCTGGCTGTGACTTCTCAGGCAACACGTTTGGGGCAGGGAGATTATTTATACCACCGGGGTCACCGGGATCACTGCCTTCCCTGGGCACAACTGGGGTGGGGACTCAGCCCAGAACACCTGCTCATGGCAACCATCCCTGCCGTGCCATCCTCCAGACAAGATCCTAGCTGCTGTTTCCAGAATTTGGCACCACCCTGGCCACGGGCACCGAAACCTACTCTACATGTAGTCAAGTGGTTTCCGTTTTCTTTCCTTTTTGTTTTGTTTTCTTGAACAACAACAAAAAAGGCCTCACGGATCTCCAAAAGCTGCAGCCAGGCTGACTTCCCTGCCCCGGCCGTGTCCAGCATGTTAGCAAGCACAGTGATTGTCATGACTCACATTACGGAGCCCGGCCCCTTCCAGTGCTTTGTCTCCTGTCTCCCTTGTAGTTATTAAACCCCAAAGTTTATCTAACTCCAGCAAGAAGTTTTAGAGACTATTTTATTCATGAGAAACCGGCGCCCTGGAAGACTGTGACCGGCACAAGGTCACACAGCTAAACATGGCAGAGCTACCTTGAGATGGGAGCACACCGCTGAGCACTTTCCATGCCAGCTCTCAGAGTGTTGTATTTTTTATCGTCCTATTGTGTGTCTTTTCCAGCCGGCACTTGATTCAGAGGTGTGTATTGCAATGACTCCCAGCCAGAGAACTGCCAACTGAACAATGACTGGCAACCTTTCTTTGCTATTTCATGTTGAATGCAGCTTGTGTGTAACACGAATGAAAGGAAGTCGGGAAGTCAGAAATGTCACCGAGCATGGTGGCTTACCCTGTGATCCTAGCAGTGGTGGAGGTGGTGGCAGGAGGAGTTCTGGAGGCTAAGAGTTCGAGATAAGCCTGGGTAGCGTAGCAAGACCTTATCTCTAAAAAAATAAAATAAATAAAATCACAAAATTAGCCAGGCATAGTGGTGCGTGTTTGTAGTCCCAGCTACTTAGGAGGCTGAGGCTGCAGAGAGCTGTAATCATGCTCCTGCACTTCAGCCTGGGCAACAGAGTGAGACTCTGTCAATTAATTAATTAATTAATATAAATATAAAAATAAATTTATAAAGAAGAAAAAGATAGAAGGAAAAGGAAGTCAGAAGTGTCCACTGAGTGGGACAACAGCAGTCCCGCCCTCTGTTGGGTCAGATCTCTGATCATTTTCCAGATGATAAGATATTTATTTAAATATCAATTTAAAATCACTGTCTTAAATAAAAAACTTCTATCCCACATTTTACATGATTTCAAATTCCTTACTTCACACTGCTTTCATAGAAAGACCTGGTGATTCTTTGCAATTTCCTTCAGCTTCAACAAGTTTGGACACTATCAAATTAAACATTGTATTTTGCTCTTCAAGAACAAATGCTTTGTTTACTAAATTGTAAGAAACTTTAATTTTTCTAAAAGTACAGGAAGTCCCCAACATACAAACAAGTTTAGTTCCAAGAGTGTGTTCATAAGTCCATTGTTATAAGTCCAACAAAGTTAGCCTAGGTACCCAACTAACACAACCTACTATATAGTACTGTATGTATTTAATAGGCTATACTGCCACCTGGTGGAGAAAAATAAGACATTTTTAAAAAACATGAGTAAACCAGGCTCGGTGGCTCAGCCTGTAATCCCACGCTTTTGGGAGGCTGAGGTGAGTAGATTGCCTGAGCCTGCGGGTTCGAGACCCGCCTGGTCAACTTGGTGAGACCTCATCTCTACAATAAATAAAAAATTAGCTGGGTGTGGTAGCGCACGCCTGTAGTTCCAGCTACTTGGAAGGCTGAGGCAGAAGGATCACTGGAGCCCAGCAGGTCGAGGCTGCGGTGGCCGGGAGCGGCCACTGCACTCCAGTCTGGATGACAGAGTGAGACTCCAACTCAAAAAAATAAAAATAAAAAATAAAAAGCATGAGCGCATCATTAAAGTTCATAACTTGAAGGTTTGTATGTAGGGGACTCACTGTAACAAAAAAGTTTAGCTTCCCCAGCCAAGGAGCAGCATGCTGTTAACAGGGTCAAGGGTTACTTAAGTGTTAGCAGTTGTATCAGTAGCTGCACTCCATTGCTGTCATCCACACCAGCACAAAGTTAGCACCACCCTGAGATCATCAGAAAGGCTACCCCCTGCACATCCTTGATCTAAACATACCTACCATGTTGCTTATTTTGAAGACTTTAAAAAATGCCATGTGGCCTATGAGTCATCATCCCTTTGGCCATGTTATTTTCCAATTTCCACAGAAAGAGAAAACCTTTTCCTTGAAATTAAACTGGAGGTAATGAACCAGAGTGGTGAAGAGCACGGGCGATCTCCCTAGAACACGGCACAAAGCAGGTGCTCACAAGTTTGTTGCACAAATGAATCAGACAGATGTGCTGCTCCCTGGATATGGAGATGGCATCTTACCTTTGTGGAGAACTAGCTAAGTGCCAGAGACTGCCATTAGCGTTTTGCAAATGGTAACTAACTCATTTTTTCCTGTTGCCAATTCTGTAAGGCAGCTACCACTGTTAGCCCCCATATATCCTCCCCCACTTTTTTGAGATGAGCTTTCACTCTGTCACTCAGGCTGGAGTTCAGGGGCATGATCATGGCTCACCGTAGCCTCCAACTACTGGGCTCAAGTGATCCTCCTGCCTCAGCTTCCTGAGTAGCTGGAACTACAGGTGAGTACCACCACACACGGCTACTCTTTTTGCATTTTTTGTAGAGACAAGGTCTTGCTTTGTTGCCTAGGCTGGTCTCAAACTCCTAGTCTCAACAATCCTCCCTCCTCAGCCTCCCCAAGTGCAGTTACCCCCTTTTTAAAGGTAAGTCACAGTTAGTGAGTGGCAGAGTCGTTTGATCAAGTTACTTAATTTCTGCAATGCTCAGTTCCTGAGCTATACTTCATGGATTCAATTCTATGGGTGTGTGTGTGTGTGTGTGTGTGTGTGTGTGTGTGTGTTGGCAATGGGGTCTTGGTTATCTAAATTAAAGAAATGGATCATTTTGAAGTTAAGATGAAATTCACATAGGAAAGACATTAGGGGCTGGAGAAGAAGACTAGCTGCCATCCCTTCTATGTGGAAAATTCATAGTACTCAGTTCTTTTAACTCATAGAACACAGCATGATACTTCTACCCTGGGAGAGGCACGTGCCAGAGTTAAATTCATTTCTGCACTGCTCTAATCTACGGAACCACCTTCTGCTGAGCCAAAACACCTAGGATTTCCCCCCTTTATAAAATGGACACACCCAGAACTTGAAGGACTTGCAAGTCAGAAATCCTGTGTGTGTTCCAGACACAGCTTGAAGTGACTAAATGCCAGGCATGAACGTGACAGTGAGGTTGCAGCAAGACCAGGATCTACCTAAAAAGAGCACATGGGCCATTCTGTATTACCATCATGCATGTGGGAAACTTGGTTTTCTCTGTTTTATATGTGAAATACAGTGAGTCCCCTACATATGAACCTTCATGTTACGAACTTTAACAATGCACACCTGTGTTTTTTTTATGTATTATTCCTCTCCACCAGGTGGCAGTCTAGTCTGCTAAATACATATAGTACTACAGAGCCAAGTGTCTGTTAGCTGGTAGGTTAACTTTGTTGGGTTTAGAACAAATCAGACTGACAAATGTGCTCCGAGAACAGAACTCATTCGTATGTTGAGGACTTCCTGTACTCTAACAGAAAATTTTTACAGTCAACTCCTTTCTTTCAGCAGAAAATTTTTGCATTCATTCATTTTTTTACTTTAAAGATGTGGGGTATAATTCAGGGTTAGGTACATAAGTGGTCATCGTACAGGTGAAGTCTGTACAGGTGAAGTCCTCACTTCGCCTGGTTTGGGATCAGGTACCCTTATCAGTGTTATGTGCTCCCCCCGACCCTCCCCCTACCTCCCCATTCCCTGGAAGTATCCCGCTACTGCCAATTCCTTACTTATAGTATTATGGTAAATGTTCAGGGTCCACTTATGAATGAGAACATGTGGTACTTGGTTCTTCGTTTCTGTGATAGATCACTGAGTATGATGGACTCCAAATCCATCCAAGTTGCCCTAAATTCTTACTTTTCAATGCAACTGTTAAACTATCAAGTTACCTGCCTTCTCACCTGTTCATGAACTTGACTCCAAGGACACATCTGATGACATGACACCTAGAAAGCACACTTATCAGTAAACAGGAAGGAAACATCTTGGATACCCTCAAGGCATCAGTTCTGTTGCAAAGGGCACTGGCCCAGAGAATAGTTTTTAACAGATTTTCAAAAGACAGCCAAGTTACAAAGAACAAGCACAGATGACATCGTGTGTGTGTGTGTGTGTGTGTTTGTGTGTGTGTGTGTGTGCGCGCGCGCGTGATTGAGTCAGAGTCTCCCTCTGTCACCCAGGTTGGAGTGCAATGGGACACTCACCACCTGCAGCCTAGACCTGCTGGGCTCAGGTGATCCTTCCACCTCAGCCTTCCAAGCAGCTGGAATTACAGGCAAGTGCCACCATGCCCGGCTAAATCTTTTGATTTATTGTAGAGATGAGGTCTCACCAAGTTGCCCAGTCTGGTCTCCAACCCATGGGCTCAGCCAATCCTCTCACCTCAGCCTCCCAAAGTGCTGGGATTATAGGCATGAGCCACCACACCCGGCTGACATTTTTAAAAAAGGATTCCCATGTGCCATGCACTGTGTTAAATACTTGACAGGTGTCAGGTCATTCACCACCACCCCCTCCACGTGGGTAGCAGAAGGCAAGAACATGACAGTGGGCAGACAGGTCTCGTTCAGACGTGATCTCTGCTAATTACTAGCTCGGGCTGTGTGTTCTTGTGCAAATTATTTTCTCTCCCTAACATGAGGCTGATAGTAGTCACACCCACCATAGAAGAGTTGTGAGCATTACATGCTGTAGCATGAAAAGTATTTATTTATTATTTTATTTTTGAGTTAGGGTCTCTGTCACCCAGCCTGAAGTGCAGCAGCATGATCATGGCTCACCACAGTCGCAACCTCCTGAGCTCATACAATCCTTCTGCTTCAGACTCCCAAGTGGCTGGGAAGACAGGTGCATGCCATCGTGCCCAGCAATTTTTTTTCCATTTTTTGTAGGTCTATGTTGCCTAGGCTGATCTCCAACTCCTGGGCTCAAGCATCCCTCCAACCTCAGCATCCCAACGTGTTGCGATTATAGGCTTCAGCCACAGTGCCCAGCTATTAAAAGTATTTAACAGTGCCCGACACACAGTAAGCACTCAGCATGTGTTACTAATATTACATTAAATACAAAGCTAGGGCCAGGGGTGGTGGCTCACACTTGTAATCCCAGCACTTTGGGAGGCCGAGGTGGGAGGATCTCTTGACCCCAGGAGTCTGAGAAACTAGCCTGGGCAACATAGCGAGATTCTGCCTCTACAACGAATAAGAAATAAAATAAGATAAAACAAATACAAAGCTAGCTGCCTCTTCTGTTGGGACACAGGCATGTCATCCAGCCCTGTGAGTTAACGGAGAATCTCCTCCTCCCTCTTTTCATCAGCATCCCTCTGCCTGCCTCAAGAGTACGTGGCCAGACACCCAGAGCCTTCAGGCACCATGGCGCCACACTTCTCAGAGCAGAGACCTCGACAAGTCCGCTCACTCCTCAGAGCCCTCTCCCCAAGCCATGTGCGTGACGGCGCTCCACTCTTGGTGAGAGTACCCACATGGTTTCAAATACACTGCTTCTAGATTTGCACCCAGAGCTGCACTCACCACCAGCTCTGGGCCCCTGGTCTCCTGAACTCAGAAGCTCAGGTCCCAGGGCCAGGAAAAAAGACCACATATAGAATTCTCTTTTGTTTTGTGGCTATTGTTGTCTTGCTTTGTTTGAAAGGAAATAGAAAGGCCTGAACGGTTCAGACCACAAAGTTCACAGAGACAGTGAACACATGCTCAGCAGACAGTCATCACACTGGCTAAGGAGGGGGCATCATTCACAAGGGCCGTGAGGTGAAGTGAGATGTTGCTGGCTCACCTGTAATTGAGAAGTAGACAGAAGGTGTGCAAGAGGGGTGGGGGAGGGGGGATAATTTGCGGAAGACCCAAAACAGCTGTCAGCTACACACCTTGTTTTTTCCAGGAAACCTCAATTCTAGGCGATGATTCATGTGGATTTCTGAAGCGGTTACTGACCACCCAGATACACTGGGACATAAGGACAACTTAATTCCTGGTTCCAGTAATAACCTCTCATTCTTGGGGACACTGGAAACCCCAGCTCTGCCCAGGAGCCTAAGCTTTTAATAACAGCATCAGTAAAGCCAGCTGGATGGCCAGCCGGGGCATCCATCACAAGTAATAGCTTCTCCCAGCTGGCCTCCGGGTAGGAGGGGACAGGAGGTCATCCTGCGCAATTTAGTTAACAGCTCATGACCAGGGAGGAAAAGGACAGTAGAAAATGGATTCTCTGTGGTGCCTGGCTTTGATGAGTTGGGAGGTGGCCAGGTACCATCTCATGGCTTGTTCGGCGGCATGGCCAAACTGTCTACGTGCCGTCTCAAGGAGGAAGCAGCAGGGTGCATACAGGATGAACACAGGCCAGGAGAAGGTCCTCCTACCCCACAGTCTCACACCTTCCAGCCCTAGGCCCTGTCTGTGGCTAAGGAAGAGATCAGACCCCTCAGGGGCTGCAAACTGCGGTCTCCAGGGCCACATCAGTACCCAAACAGGTTGGTGTTTTAAAGTTTTGCCCACACTTATTTTTTTTTTTTTTGAGTTGGAGTCTCACTCTGTTACCCAGACTGGAGTGCAGTGGCCGATCCTGGCCACCGCAGCCTCGACCTGCTGGGCTCCGGCGATCCTTCCGCCTCAGCCTTCCAAGTAGCCGGAATTACAGACATGTGCTACCACGCCCGGCTGATATTTTGATTTATTGTAGATATGAAGTCTCGCTGCCCAGGCGGGTCTCGAACCCACGGGCTCAGGCAATCCACTCACCTCAGCCTCCCAAAGGAGCGGGATTACAGGCTGAGCCACTGAGCCTGGCTCACACTTATTTTTAAGGTGAATTAGTTGCCAATACTTTAAAATGAGGATATTTACATTAACATTTTAGTTTTCACATTTCTCTTGAAAATGAATACATCTGGCTACACACCTGCCATGCTCATGTGTGACAATCAGCTGGACCCAAGGGGTGGCTGCCCCCTGAGACAGGACATGTCCTTGACTGTTCACCCCATACCTTCCTCTGTCCATGTCTGCCACCAAAGCGACCAGTCTGGCCCATGGGCATTTGGATCTGTAACCCTGCAACTGGATCTCTGTGACTTTATGAGTGACTCCAGAAAATGATTAGCTATATAATAAATGTTGGCTGAAAAACATTGATTGCGGCACTATAGGAACAAGTCAAGAAGACCAGGACATAGTTTCTGTTCTCAAGGGGCCCACAGTCAGTCGTCTGCAGTAGGAAGACCTCCTATCTTAGTCTGTTCAGGCTTCTTTAACAAAATACCATAAACTGGGTGATTTGTAGACAACAGAAATTCATTTCTAATGGTCCAGAGGCTGAGAAGTCCAACTTCACGGCACTGGTGAGGGCTCTGTTTTTGGTTCACAAACTATTGTATTCTCACTGTAACCTCACATGGCAGAAGGGATAAGCAGCTCTCTCGGGGGTCCCTTTTCCAAGGGCATGAATCCCACTCATGAGGGCTCCATCCTTACCACCCAAGCACTTCCCAAAGGCCCCACCTCCAAATACCATCACATCAGGGATTACATTTAAACATACACATTTTGGGGGCAGACACAAACATCCGTCCACTGGCCCTTCTCACAAAAACTACAGTTTACTCGGAATGATGTCGTACTTAAAGTGTTATGTCACAAGGGATCTGAGAACACAGAGGAGGATATAAACCTGCAAAAGAAAAGTCAGGGAAGGAGGCATCTGAGCTCAGTCTCAGGGCACTGTAAGAGGTAATAAATTGCGTGGAACCTGTGTGAAACCTTGTATATTAAGTGTGATAAATTATGTGAAATGTAATGAAACTATAACCTTATATATTAAGTATGCCGAAACTGTGTGCTGTGACCTCTCCCCTAAAACTTAGTAATTCTTAAAAACCCTGAAAAAAAAGCCCTACTTGGAAACCCCAAGTGGCTATGTTAGTAGATAAGTTAATCAGCTTTTTCTGCTTCTGTAACCCCCACTGGCAGTGTGTAAGTGTTGTGTGATAAATCGGGTGGGCTTTTCTCTGTTTGAATTGTGGCGGGCAAGCCCCTCTTCTGGCAGTCTTTGTGTTGTTCGAATTTGAATTATAACGGCCTTGTGAATTGGGCGGGCTTTTGCCTATTTAAGAAAGGCCCCTGCCAGCAGTGTGGGGTCCTCGTCTAGAGACCCGTGAGTCTGGTGGGTGGCTCTGGCCAGTCGAACCTGGCTAATAAACTTCTTTCTTGGTAAATTGTGTGTCGGTACCGTGAATCAAATGCTTAGACCCCACATCAGCAGGAAGGAGGAAATTAAGGAGGGAGGGCAAAGAAAGGCTCTCTAGGCAGAGGAACAACCTGGAAAAACACAAGTTTGGCTGGGTTTGGTGGCTCAGCCTGTAATCCCAGCGCTTTGGGAGGCCGAGGTGAGTGGATTGCCTGAGCCCGCAGGTTCGAGACCCGCCCAGGTAACTTGGTGAGACCTCATCCCCACAATAAATAAAAAATTTGCCGGATGTGGTAGCACGCGCCTGTACTTCCGGCGACTTGGAAGGCTGAGGTGGATGCCAGAGCCCAGCAGGTCAAGGCTGCGGTGCCCGGGAGCATGCCACTGCACTCCAGTCTGGGTGTTAGAGTGAGACTTCAAGTCAAAAAAGAAAAAAAGAAAAACACAGGTTCTTACAGAAGAGTGGGTGTGACGTAAGTATGGACAGATCAGGGAGCTGCATTAGCGCCAGGCCATGGAATTCCACGGGAATTGCATGCAATTGAGCCAATAGCCAATGGGGAATTTGAGGACTGGCTAAGAAAGCGACTGATATGATCACACATATTTTGGAAAATGACAGCAGTGGCCTAGGGAGGATGAGTTATGGAGGATGAATGACCATGGAAAAGAGCTCAGGTAGGGTCTCCAACGCTAGCCCAAGTGACAAAGAGGCTGTGAGCCAAGAGATGGCTCTGGATGGAAGAGAAGGAGGATGTGAGAGGAGGCAGATGAACTGAGAGGTCCTCACAAGACCTGCTGGACCTGGGCTTTGCAGTGAGGGCAGCAAAGAGGATGATTTTTCCAAAATTGCAGAATGCGGTAGTACTAGTTTGAAGAGAGATGAGAAGGTGAGACAGGTCTTAGTGGTAGGGAGCTCTGGGGAGTGAAATGACAGTGTAGTTGGTGTTAGATCGGGGAACAGAAAGTCCCAAGGTACCAGAAATGGGTACCTTGCAGTGGCAGTCAGGTTTAACTAACCAGGGGTTGGCAAATTACTGACCATGGGCCCAAGCTGGACTACAGATTGTTTGTATATGGCCCACAAGTTAAGAAGGCTTTTTACATTTTAAGGAGTTGAAATAAAAATGAAAGAATATCTCATGATGTGTTAAAATCACATGGAATTCAAATTTCAGCATCCATAAATGAAGTTTTGCTGGAACACAGCCACAGTTCTGCATGTATAGATCATCCCTGGGCTTCCACACTGCAATGGCACCATTATTAGTAGTTGTGACAGAGACTGTCAGGTGCAGAAAGTCTAAAGTATTTACTGTCTGGATCTTTAGAGAAAATACGTGCTGACCCTTGAACTTAACTGTTAGGTTGAATTCTCTGAAATTGTTTGTGTAGATCAAAAACATTTGAGGAGGCTGTTTACGGTGGCTCACGCCTGTAATCCCGGCACTTAGGGAAGTCAAGGCAGGAGGATTGCTGCTTGATCCTAGAAGTTCAAGACCAGGCTGGGCAACATAGTGAGACTTTGTCTCTCCAAAAAGTTTAACTTTACACTCAGAGACATCTCACAGATCACTTAACCAGCAACCCAACTGCACTGTTTTACAAAACAGTGAAAAATGAATTATTTCATATTAAATAGTATAGCATTGGAACCGATTATTTTGTTATAATGATATTTCGCTTATCATGGAATTGTGGACATTGAAGAACTTATTACTGACAAAAAAATCAAAATTTTATATCTTATATGGATTGTTCTAATGAGTAGTCACATGTGAAACAGTCACCAACATGCATTGCAGGTTCACTGATATGTGTTGTGCAACAGCAATTTGTTTGACATCTTCCACGTCTTTTATTTGAGCAGACAATGCAGTCTCATTTTTTTCCTCCCACATTAATAAGGTCATTTATTGTCCAGTTGGTTGTTTGAAGAAAACGTGAAAGGACGCACTCCTGATTCCTGAAAACCACTTCTCAACTGATCGATCACATCTCAGTATATATTCCATCTTTTTATTTGCTTTTTCATGCAAATTGAATGGAAAACTTCAAGGAAACATACATTTTTGAAAATTTTGCAGTTGCATAAGTTTGTCTTGTATAATCACCAGCAATCTTTTTATGTCCCCTTAGAGGGGACATCCACTTGCAAAGGGTTAAAAAAAATAGCCGGATGTTGTGGCATGTGCCTGTACTACTTGGGAGGCTGAGGCAGAAGGAACATTTGACCCCAGGAGGTCAATGCTACGATGAGCCATGATCATGCCTCTATCTATACTTCCAGCCTGGGTGACAGAGTGAGACTCTGTCAAAAAACAAAAACAAAAACCAGCTGAATATTGACAATTTCATATGGTTATAATGTAACACACAGGGGAAACCAAAGAGAGAGATGCAAGTTCAGGTAGAACCTAGCATGCATCTTGATGTTATCTGCAGCATTCGCTGGGGATGTAGTTTGCTGCTAGCTAGCATTTTGGGCATCTTTAACCTCCATCCCCTGTACCAACATAATTACATAACTGAGAATTGAAAGGCAAACACTAAAGATCAAAAAGGGATATAATGTTGTCTTGTGCATTTCCCCACATAAATATCAAAGTTTTCTTCTTCATACTGGTTGTTTAGAAATGAGCTCTTAACACAGTAAAAATAAAAGTCACCTTTGGGTATTTCCTTTCAATAATCTGGGTCCCCTTGGCAAAGCCATTACATCATCAATGTCCAACTTCCTGATTTACATATGGAAGTCTGTGCTCTGTTGGATGCTGGAGCAATTCCCACCAAGGGCCCAGAGAGGCTCTGATGGAGCCAAGCGAAACCCAAATAAAAGCCTACCCAAAAAGGACTAGAAGTCTTGCAGCAAATAAAGCAGAAAAATGCTTTCTGTGGGTTTAGAATTACGACATCTGTATGCAGCTGTTTGCTTCAGTTGGTAATTAAAGAAATAAAAAAAGCAATGTACTACTTTTCTACAGATAGGATTTTCTTTTTTTATTTACCAGATAGATCAGTACAAACAGCAGTGTGAGAGAAATGCATGTTTCAAACCAACAGAAAGTCAATTTTGAGTGTGTCGTTTAAAACCCAAACTTTAGGCCGGACTCAGTGGCCCAGCCTGTAATCCCAGCACTTTGGGAGGCCAAGGCAAGTGGATTGCCTGAGCCTGCGGGTTTCAAGACCAGCCCGGGCAACTTGGCGAGACCTCAACTCTACAATAAAATGAAAAAAATAGCCGGGCATGGTAGCGCATGCCTGTATTTCTGGCTACTTGGAAGGTTGAGGCAGACAGATCACTGGAGCCCAGCAGGTCGATGCTGGGGTGGCTGTGAGTGTGCCACTGCACTCCAGCCTGAGCGAAAGAGTGAGACTTCAACTCAACCCCCGCAAAACCCCAAAGTTTAAAAAGCCTGAAACTAATGAAAATATGAAACAACAACAAAGTATTCTAATCTCCAAAGACTTCAAATAAAATATGCATATTTTTTCATTGGCAGAGTCTTCAAAAATCCCAGACACAATCTTGGCTTTTCCCTTGTTGTTAGATAAAGAAACAATGGACTGTCTGGGGCTCTGATAATTTCCTTTTAAACCTTAAGACAACACAAGAGGAATGGTGTTACACAGAAGAGGATGGTTTGGTGGTAAGGAGGTTTCTAAACTCTAACTGGGGAGTTCTGTGTTTCAGCTTTCAAGAATATCGCTAAAAATGTGGTGTCGACCTTCATAAAAGAGGCCACACCACCGAAACATGAAACAGAGCAGGAAACGTGGGGTGGGGAGGAGAAAGGCAGACAGGTTTTCCTCTGCAGGAAATTTGGGGAGCCATCTGGCACCGCTGTTAGGGAGACTCTGGAACCAGACTCCCGGGTTTGAATCCTGGATCAACAGTAGGTAGCTACATGATTTTCAGCAAGTTATTTCTCCATGCCTATTTCTCATCAGTAAGACGGGGAGAACTGACAGTACTTTCCTCCCAGGGCACTTGTCTGACTGTGGAAAGCAGAACTGTTTGACATCTAATAATTTAGTTAATGCTTTTCGCCGTAAACAGGAGAAAGGTGCTGTCATTATTCTCATCTTATTGGCCCATTAATATTACATGCATAACGATTTAGGCAAGTGTCCGAGACAAGCCACTCTCATGGTGACTGTTGTTCACACAAATGACACTCTCGCAGTTAGTTGCACAACAGCCTATAAATAAAACACAGGTAATGCAAGAAGGAATTGTGATATGTCACATGGTTTCAGCACTGCCATATACTTCTTCCAAGGCAAGCACTGTATTACTGGGGACATTCATTAACAGCAATAATTGATTTCCCTTTCATTACTTCAGTCTCTCTCTTTTTAAAGAATGTACTTTATTTTAACTGATAACAATCTGCTTTGGAAAATCTTCACCCCCGTGTTAACTAACCTGCAGAGAATGTTTGTTTCCAGATTAAAGACTGAACAATACATCAAGTTGCCCTTTGAAAACCAGTTCTATCCGATCAAAGATTTTTACCTTTGTTCCCAGACCCAGAGCAGAACTCAATTACCAGTCTAAGTCTCCTAATTTACAAGGGAAAGAACATGAGAACATGCCACTTTAGGCCTCAAGGCCCCAAGAGAACCAATTTGCGTTCCATGCTAGGCAAATTGATTTCTCTACCCTCGAAAAGCTAGAAAGTACAATGAAACTTTGTTATGGCCTTTGTCAACCTTAAATAATGAGATTCAGAAAATATGATTAAGCAGAGTTGATTCCAATGCAAAGCTTGAGGACCACCACCTGGAAACCACAGCCTCCCAAGGGCTGGGGTTGGTGCCTCAAAGAGGGGAAGCCAAGGTTTCACTTATGGGGCAGAAACAGCTTTAGCAGGGCTGCGGAGTTTTCCATACAAGGCCAGCACACAGCAACTTGATTAGTACATCCAGCTACATTCCAAGGAAGATTGCTTTAATGATCCGAGAGTACTGTTCTCAGGGAGGTCTTATTTCTGGTGCTGCTTGGTCATTCCTAATCATTTACAGGAAAAAGCAGAAATTGCAATGGCAAGCTCCCAGACTCAGGCTACATAGCCACATTCCTCTCAAGGCTCAGAATAATTTAAAGCTCCAACAGCTTCAAGTATGAATAATTGAACTCAAGGAGACTCATACACTGAATGTAAGCTGTTTTTTTTTTTTGAGTTGGAGTCTCACTCTGTTGCCCAGACTGGAGTGCAGTGGCCGCTCCCGGCCACCGCAGCCTCGACCTGCTGGGCTCCGGCAATCCTTCCGCCTCAGCCTTCTGAGTAGCCGGAACTACAGGCATGCGCTACCACGCCCGGCTGATTTTTTGGTTTATTGTAGAGATGAGGTCTTGCTGCCCAGGCGGGTCTCGGACCCGCAGGCTCAGGCAATCCACTCACCTCAGCCTCCCAAAGGCGCGGGATTACAGGCTGAGCCACCGAGCCCGGCTGTAAGCTGTTTTAAATCAGATGCCCAATGGCATCCTTAAACAAAAAACTAAGGTAGACTCCCAACATACTTTAATTAGTCAAAGATGGATGTGTTCCACAATGTTGTGTGATTTTGGTTGTTTTCCCCCATCTGAGATCACATAGCAGGGAGTGGGCACTCAATAACATTAGTTGAATGAATGAACCAGCGAACTCATTTCTCCATCACATCCCATAGGAGAGACTAAAATAATGATGGTGGCCTAAACCTGCCTCTTTATTTCTTAAATCTTAGAATGATTTGTTGGGGGTTTCTCATCAATTGGTTTCAAAGAGATTGCTGGTTGTCCCCTCTAAATCTCATGTTAAAATGGGATCCCCAGCATAGGAGGTAGGGCCGAGTGGGAGGTATTTGGATCATGGTGGTGGATCCCGTGCGAATGACTTGGTGCCATTTTTGTGGTGGTGAGTGAGTTCTGCTCTATTAGTTCCCGAGACAGCTGGTTGTTTAAAAGAGCTTGGCAACTCTCTTCTCTCTCTTGCTTCCTCTCTCACCATGTGACATGCCAGCTTCCCTCCCCACCTTGAGTGGAAGCAGCCTGAGGTCTCACCAGAAGCAGATGCTGGTCCCATGCCTCTTGTACAGCCTGCAGAACTGTGAGCCAAATAAATCACTTTTCTTTATAAATTACCCAGCCTTGGGTATTCCTTTATAGTAGCGCAAACAGACTAACAAAGAGAGTAAGTCTGCATTCCATGGGAAAATAATATGTAGTTATAAGTACCTGTGGCCAGGCTGGATGGCTCAGTTTGTAATACTAGCACTTTGGGAGGCTGAGGCAGGTGGATTGAGCCTGTGGTTCGAGACCAACCTGGGCAACTTGGCAAGACCTTGTCTCTACAATACAACCAAAATTAGGTGGGCATGGTAGTACGCACCTGTAATTCCGGCTACTTTGAAGGCCGAGGCAGGATTGCTAGAGCCCAGCAGATCGACACTGGGGTGGCTGTGAATGTGCCACTGTACTCTAGTCTGGGCGACAAAGTGAGACTCCAACTCAAAAAAAAAAGCACCTGTACTAGAAAATGAGTCTGGGTCCAGGACATGGTAAAGGGAACCCCAAACATCTCCAACAAAGTGGCTCACAGAAGTCAGAGCCTAGGGCACATCTACTTGGCACCTTCATCTGAACTCCATGGCTGTTTTTGCCTTACCACAAAGTACTTGTTTATGAACAGTCAAGCCGACCAAGAAGGCCTTGGAGGGCAAGTAGGGTTCTCTCTCAATGTTGAAAGGATGTTGGGGAGGAAGGAAATGTCAGAGGTGAAAGGGGGTCCTGTAAAGAGCAGAAAAGGCAATTCTGATTTCATCATTTTAAAGCTACCCAGTGATGCAAAGAGCTACCTCAAAAAGTAGAAATCTCTTTCATTGGAAATGTCCAAAAGCTGGCTTATGACCTTCAGGGATACACTGAGGAGTTCTATGATGAATGGGAGTTTCAAGTGCTAACCAGTTGGGGCCTGCTTAGCTTCAGAGTTCCCAGTAGATACTGTGCTTTCGGGCCGTTTTAGGCCTGGATGAATGGGAGTTTCACAGGCTTCTTTCCCAACTGTGGAGACTGTATCTCCATCCTTCTCTTGCCCCCATCCCCAGCTAATACAAAACCAAACTGCTTTCAGGGCTAAAGTTAGCTGACATGGAAGATAGAGGCAGGCAAGATGAGCAGTGCTTGTCTTGCTAAGGTCGTTCTCTGATACCTGGCAAACCACCCTGGAGGCAAGGCAGTTCTCCATGCAGTGAAAGTCTGATGAACTCTCTTTCTTTCCCCAAAGAGACCTTGGATGTGGGGTGAGCAAGTGCTGCTGTTCCCTGGGGCTCCAAATCTATCTTGCTTTTCTTCCTCCCAAGCAAACTTTCCCTGGGAGAGCTTCTCTACTCCCAAGGCTTCATTTATCATCTAAATACCACACCCTGCAAAGTCTTATCTACAGTACAGAACTCTGGAGTGTCTGGCCTGCATTTCCAATTGCCTTCAGAATGCCTGCACTTGCACTCAAGCGAGTGGCCCAAACCTGCATCCGTTTCTCTTTCCTTCTGCCATCCAGCTCCTGTCCCCAGTACGATCCTCCTCCTGGTGTTCCAAGTCTTGGTGGATCCAGAGATCCAAGAAGTAGTTATGTCCACCTAGCTTGTTACTCTCCCCACATCTAGCCTCTTGGCCAGACGCAACCTCACACATGACTTACCTCCCAGACTCCAGCATATCCTCCTGGCCTGAATGCCCAGACCTCCTGACCTGGTGTCTCCTCCCCTGCATATCCTGCGCAGCATGGCCAGACTTGCCTTTCTCAACCAGGAGCAAGGCCGTGTCTCTCCCACACTTGAATTCCTTCAAACGGACGCTGAAGATTTCAGGGCAAAATGTACACCCCTCAGCTTGCCCGACGAGGGACCTCCTGATCTGGGTCTTGTCTGTACCCTCAATTTTCTCCATCTGGCCCCCTCATATCTCCTCACCCTCCGCCATAAGAATCGGCCTGGGGTTTACAGCGAGTACTCCGTGGCACAGAGTGTAACCTGGCTTCCTGTGACCTGACCTGTCTTTCAACACACCAACACACAGTTGGTGAAGGATCTTTCACACACTTCTTTGTTGTTCTTTTTTTTAGGGTAGAAAACATCGTTTATTTAGAAAGTAAATTAAAAAACAGAGAGAAAGAAGAGATTTATCTCCCCAAGGTAGGGAAGGGGACCAAAGCTTAAGAAAACATACCCTGGCCATAGCTCCAAGAGCACATGGCCACACCAAAGCTCAGCAAAACAATAGCCACAATGGTCTGGCAATGGTCACAATGGCCTGGTGATGGTCTGTTGTTATTCTTAAACACTGCAATGTAACCATTATACAGTGCAGTGCTCGTACCATGGACATCACCAGAAACGTGGACTAGTAGCCTGGCCCTGCCACTTGACCTTGTGTGCCTTGGGTAGGATAACAAAGGGGTCCCTAACCCCTGGAGCCATGGACTTGTTAGGAACTGGGCTGCACAGCAGAAGGTGATCAGCAAGTGAGCCATAGATGCTTCATCTGTATTGACAGCCACTCCCCGTCACTGACATTACCACCTGAGCTCCGTCTCCTGTCAGATCAGTGACAGCATTAGATTCTCATAGGAGCACGAACCCTATCGTGAACTGCGCATGCAAGGGACCTAGGTTGTGCTCCTTATGACAAGCTAATGCCCGATGATCAGAGGTGGGCGACTGCAAACACAGATGAACATTAGCAGTGAGGTTTGACTGCACATGACTTCCTCTCCCGTTCATGAAACTGGTCCTTCATACCAAAAAGGTTGGAGACTGCTGGTAACAGGCTACTGTATGGATTAAGAAGATGAATGAGTGCAAAATGCTAGACCTGACAGATACACGTTTTTACCTCCCAGACATCCTTTCTTCTGGAGATTGTCCTTCGCGCCCACCCACCTTCATCCCATTCCAACAACTGTCCCGTGGCCAAAGTTGATTGGTCTAAAGATGGCCGTGTGATCCAATCAGGGACCTTCTATAGAAAATGAAAGAAAAAGGAGTGCGTGAGGAGGAGAAAGACAGAAACAGAAGAAATGAAGCAGATTATGTAAGAGAAGAGCATAGATTTTAAAATAAAGAGAGTCAGACTTCTGGCAAGATGGCGACGGGGCAGCTCGGTCTGTGAGACTCTCCACCGAGGAGAACACAAAGAGACTCTGGCTCTCTCCCCAGAGGCTGCAGATCCCATCGTCGGCAGCCCGCTCTTCACACGGAGCTCAGGCGTAGACTTCGCAGAGGCATCACCGCAGTCTGGACAGCGACTGTGGCTGCTGCTGCCACCGCTGCAGCCACAACCGTGGCAGCCATTCCACATCTCACTGCCAGTGCCAGAGGTGAGCCACAGCTGTTGCCGCTGACGCCTCCTCCGAGGCAGCCATTCCACATCGCACCGCCTGTGCCGGAGGCGAGCCGCCACCGTCTCCGAGGCAGCCATTAATGGCCTGTGCTGGAGGCGATCCACGACTTCAGGCCTTGAAGCCCCTGTGAGCAAGATCTGCTGAGGTCTACTACCACTGTGACGTCCTGCCAGGCCGTGGGTCTCCTCCTGTGTGCCTTGAGGCAACATCTCCCTCCCCTTAGGGGCAGGCGAGCCCCTGAGATAAAGACCATCTGGAGCGAGGGACAGCACCACCTGCTGGCGATCCAAGGTAACAACACCAAAAGGGGGAAAATGGAAGCCTGACAGACCCCGGGTAGATCTGAGTGGTGAACGCGGCAGTGGAGAACTGAGTGATGATCTGAACTGCCCTTCACAGCAGGCCAGGGGCAACTGACCCCAACTGTGAACAAACTTACCAGCCTGAAAAGACAGCTAGAAATCACAGCTGAAAGGACATTCGACTTAAACGAAAAGTCTCAGAGTGTGCTTGATTGGTTCTGTTAGTCTATGGCCTTGCTTCTATTCCTTCTGTTTTGTTCCCCCCCCCTTTTTTTCTCCTTCTTTACCCTTCTTCTCTTTTCTTCTCTCTGTAAACCATATCTTTGTATAGAGGAATAGCACACCAATAAGGAGGTTGGTAAGCTTGGATGTTAGCAACATTGTATGTTTGAAGTTTTTTTTTTGTATGGGAGTTGGTTAATTTGTAGCCATGGTCTATTGCTTTGACATGTTTCAATTTTTGTCTCTCCAGTTGTTGGTACACTCGTCTGTTTTCACCCTTACTCCTCTCTCTCTTCCCCCCACTGTCTGCTCCATTCTCTTCCCTCTGTTAACATCATTTTATTTCAGGGGGTAAACCTACAACCCCACTGCATGGACAGATTCCAAGGCAGTGGGAAGTGGGTTTCAGATTATCCATACACCTGTAGGTGGATACCAGGACCTGCAGTAGATTTTGAATCACAGGTCCCCCCTTAAGTAAATCTCAAAACTACAAAAAGGACTCACCCTCAACCTACACTGCAACTCCAGAATTGAACAAAGTAAAAGGACATACATAAAGAATAATAGGAGATTGAACAAACAGAAGTAAAAGAAACCCCTCCACCACTGAATAACAGAATTAAAGAAGATGGTGACATGGAAGGAAGGAAAAAGTAGGGAAGGGGAAAAAAAAACCGCATAAATGAAGAAAAACCAAAAGAAGAATATAGGTCTCACACAGAGCCCTGAGAGGTCAGACACTGAGAAACAGACTTCGGAACACAAACATTGAAGAGCCCCCAGAATGACTGGCTACATGAAACAAACCCAGACATCAAGACATTAATAGAGAGAATTTTAAAAATTGAGGAGAGACAAGAGGAAAATAGGAAGGAGCTGATGTCAGAAATAACAGCAGTAAAGAATACTGTGATGGAAATAAATAACAAACTAATAAGCATGGAAAGCAGAATTAGCCAAGCAGAAGAATCTCAGAGCTCAAAGATCAAAACACAGAACTAACCCAAACTGTCAAAAACATAGAAAAGAAGCTCAAAAAGACAGAAAAAACCTTCAAGAAATGAATAATTACTTCAAGAGACTGAACCTAAGAGTAATTGGCCTTCCTGAGGCAGAGAGAAAAAGAGAAGCCACACTGGAACAAATATTTCATGAAATCATTGAAGAAAACTTCTCTCATCTCATCAGTGACGCAAAAATTCAAACACAAGAGATTCAGAGAACCCCTGAAAGAAAACAAATGAGAAGACCAACTCCCAGACACATAATAATTCACCTAAACAAAGTAGGTATAAAAGAAAAAATCCTAAAGGCAGCAAGAGAAAAAGATCAGACTACCTACCAGGGAAGACCACTTAGAATAGCAGCAGATTTATCTACAGAAACCCTCCAGGAGGGTTGGAGAGGTTGGAGCCCTATCTTCAAAGTTCTAAACAATAAACAATTTCAACCGAGAATAACCTATGCAGCCAAGCTAAGCTTCATCAGTGAGGGAGACTTGAAATCTTTCCCAGATATCCAATCCCTAAGAACCTATACTGGCACCAGACCACCTCTACAAGAAACACTTAAGAAAGCATTGAACACAGAAGAAAAGGAAAAAAGAACAACAACGTTCTTCACAAGAGTACAGGCAAAAGATTAAAAACACACGAACCAACTCAGGAACCAAAAGAAAGACAACACACAAACAGAAAGAACAACAACTCTGTAAGAACATTATGATAGGGATCAACTCTCACATTTCAATAATTAGCTTGAATGTGAACTTGTGGACAATGCACCACCGAAAAGACACAGAATGGCAAAATGGATAAAATATCACCAGGCAACAATTTACTGCCTTCAAGAGACTCACCTCACTAGAAAGGAGACTCACAGACTCAAAGTAAGAGGATGGGAAACAAATTTTCAGGCAAACGGAACACAAAAGAAAGGAGGAGTTGTGATCTTAATCTCAGACAAAATACTTTTAAGCTATCAAAAATAAAAAAGATACAGAAGGCCACTACATAATGATAAAAGGTTCAATCCATCAACAAGAAATATACATCCTAAACATCTATGCACCCAACATAGGAGCACCAACTTTCATAAAGCAGCTTCTAGGTAAACTAATAAAAGATATTGACTCCAACACCATCATAGCTGGGGACTTCAATACCCCACTCACAACCCTAGACAGATCATCAAGACAAAAAAATCAGCAATGAGATCTGAAACCTCAATGTGACTCTTGACCAAATGGACTTAATTGATACCTATAGAACTCTCCATCCAAAGACCACAGAATATACATTCTACTCATCACCACATGGAACATACTCTAAGATTGACCACATACTTGGCCATAAATCAAGTATAAGCAAATTTAAAAGGACCAAAATTTTACCATGTACCTTCTTGGACCACGGTGGAATAAAAATAAACATTAACACCAACCAGGTCCCTCCAAAACCCACAAAGACATGGACACTAAACAGCATGATGCTAAACAACTCCTGGGTCAACAATAACATCAAAACAGAGATTAAAAGGTACCTGGAAACAAATGAAAATGAAGAAACACCTTACCAAAATCTCTGGGACGCCATGAAAGCTGTAGTAAGAGGGGAATTTATATCCCTACAAACGCACATGAAGAAAATAGAAGGATCACAAATTAATAGCCTAACAAGCCACCTAAGAAAGCTGGAAAAGCAAGACCACCAAAACCCTAAATTCAGCAGAAGAATCCAGATCACCAAAATAAAAGCCCAAATCCAGGACACAGAAGACAAAAAGATAATACAAAAAAAAAAATGAAACAAAAAGCTGGTTTTTCAAAAGGATAAACAAGATCGATGGTCCCCTACCTAGACTGACCAAGAAAAAGAAAGAAAAAGCCCAAATAAACACAATCAGAAACACAAAAGATGAAGTCACATCTGACCCTGAAGAAATACAAAAGATCATTAGAGACTACTATGTACATCTGTATGGAAACAAACTTGAAAATCTTAAGGAAATGGAGGACTTTTTGTCATCACACAACCTGCCTAGGTTGAAACAAGAAGAAAGTGAGACCCTAAATAGACAAATAACAATTAAGGAAATTGACTATGTAATAACAAAACTACCTACAAAAAAAAAAGCCCAGGTCCAGATGACTTTCCAGCAGAATTCTACAAGACATTTAAGGAGGAGCTGATACCAATCCTACTGAAGGTATTCCAGGCAATTGAGAAAGATGGAATTCTCCTCAAATCATTTTACGTGGCTAACACCACATTACCCAAGCCAGGTAAAGACCCAACAAAGAAAGGAAACTCAAAGAAAGGAAACTACAGGACCCAATATCTTTGATGAACATAGATGCTAAAATCCTCAACAAGATCCTAGCAAACCGGATTCAACAACACATCTCAAAAATCATCCATCATGACCAAGCAGGCTTTATACCTGGGATGCAAGGCTGGTTCAACATTCGTAAAACCATAAATGTAATTAGATACATCAACAGATGTCAAAACAAAAACCACACAATTATATCATTAGATGCAAAAAAAGCTTCTGATAAAATCCAGCACCCCTCCTTGATAAAAACCTTCGAATATTTAGGTATACGGGAAACATACCTCAAAATAGTAAAAGCCATCTACGAGAAACCCACAGCCGGCATACTGTTTCCATATGAATTCCTGTATTGTTTTTTCTAGGTCTGAGAAGAATGTTGCTGGTAATTTTATGGGTATTGTATTAAATCTGTAGATTGCCTTAGGTAGGATGCACATCTTCACAATGTTGGTTTTTCCAATCCATGAGCATGGGATATTTTTCCACTTGTTTGTGTCACCTTTGATTTCTTTGGCTCCTAAATGGACAAAAATTGGAACCATTTTCCCTGAAAACTGGAACAAGACAAGCATGCACACTCTCACCCCTCCTGTTCAATATATAGTACTGGAAGTCCTGACTAGAGCAATCAGACAAGAGAAGGCAATCAGGAGTATCCAAATAGGAAAACAGGAAGTCAAGTTATCTCTCTTTGCAGATGACATGATCATGTACCTTGAAAATCCAAGAGAATCTGTCAAAAACCTCCTTACACTGATAAAGGACTTTGGCAGAGTCTCAGGATATAAAATAACTGTACAAAAGACAATCGCATTTCTTTACACCAATAATAAACAGAAACCCAAATAAAAAGCACAATTCCATTCACAATAGCCACAAAAATACCTTGGCATCTTCCCAACCAGAGACGTGAAAGACCTTTACAATGAAAACTACAAAACACTGCTTAAAGAAATTTAATGCAATACCCATCAAATTACCAGCAACATTCTTCTCAGACCTAGAAAAGACAATACAGGAATTCATATGGAAACACAAACAACCAAGAATAGCCAGAACAATCCTCAGCAAAAAAACAAAGCAGGCGGTATCACACTACCAGACTTCAAACTTTACTATAAAGCTACAATAATCAAAACAGCTTGGTATTGGTACAAAAATAGGCATATAGACCAATGGGATAGAATTGAAATTTCAGAAGCTAAACCTCAATTTTTCAACCAACTCATCTTTGACAAAGCCTCCACCACCTCCCACTGGGGAGAGGAGAACCTATTCAGTAAATAGTGCTGGGAAAACTGGCTGACCGCATGCAGAAGACTCAAACAAGACCCCTGTCTGTCCCCATACACAAAAATTAACTCTAAATGGATCAGAGACCTAAATATAAAACCTCAAACCATAAGAACCTTAGAAAATGCAGGACACACCCTTATGGAAATTGGAACTGGCTTTCAGTTCCTAAACAAAACTCGAAACCCGTAGGCCATAAGAGAGAAGATAGACAAGTGGGACCTCATTAAACTGACAAGCTTCTGCAAAGCCTAAGAAACCATCAAGAGAGCAGGGAGACAGCCCACAGACTGGGAAAAAGTACTTGCCAACTCCTGGTCTGACAAAGGCTTAACATCTTGGATCTACAAGGAACTCAAATGTGCTGAAAAGAAAAAAACAAACAACCCCATTATAAAGTGAGCAAAAGATATGAACAGACACTTCTCAAAGGAAGACATCCGAGCAGCCAACAGACACATGAAGAAATGTGCAACCTCACTAATCATCAGGGAGATGCAAATCAAAACTACACTGAGATACCACCTAACTCCAGTCAGAATGGCAATTATCAATAAAAGTAAATAAATAACAGTTGCTGGAGAGGGTGTGGTGAACAGAGAACACTCCTACACTGTTGGTGGGAGTGCAAACTGGTGCAACCTCTTTGGAAAACAGTGTGGCGATTCCTAAAAGCTCTAAATATCAACCTCCCATATGACCCCGCAATCCCCCTACTGGGAATATACCCTGAAGAACTCAAATTACTCTATAAAAAAGATACCTGCACACGTATGTTTATTGCAGTATTGTTCACAATAGCAAGACCTGGAATGAACCATACTGTCCATCAAAAGAGGATTGGATTAAAAAAATGTGGTACATATACAAGATGGAATACTATGCAGCCATAAAAAAGAACAAAATCATGAACTTCACAGCAACCTGGATGAAACTAGAGTCAATAATACTGAGTGACCTCTCACAGAAACAAAGATCTGAGTATCACATGTTCTCACTCATATAGTCGACCTTGAACATCCACTGTGATACTATAAAAAAAAGGACTGACAATGGTGGGAAACTATGGAGGGGAGGGGAAGGGAGGTGGGATTAATGGTAGTCAATATCTGTCTGGGGACAGGGAGACATCCCTTATCAACAAGGGTGCCTGAACGAAGCATATTTGTATACCTAACCCTTAACTGTATCCCACAATATCAAAATAAAAAATATTGATATATGAAATAAAATAAAATAAAATAGAGTCAGCAGAGTCCCTAGTTCTAGCTGATCCCAAGACCCATTTGTCCTGGGAATATCTGCGTAACTCTGATATCCTGCAACAAATTTCCCTTGGGGAGCTGTCAGTTGCAAGCTAAGGAGTCTAACAACACCTGACTCTCAGTGCAAACTCACTATATTACTATTATTCATCTGTAAGCACCTTAAAAGTAGGGGTAGAATCTTCTTTGATTTTCCCTTAGAGACTAGTACAGTGCCTAGTATATACAGGCAGCCAACTACATAATGAATGAAAAGTTTGTCGACTTTACAGGAGAAATAGTAATAAGGGATCTTATCCCAAGCTCAGGAATCTCTAGATGTCATCCTGTGCTAGGCATAAAAGAAAACAACGACAAACGTAGCAAATGGGGGGCAGTTATGACCGGAAAGAGTCAGTGAGGCACATCCCTGAGAGCCACTAACTAGTCAGGCACACTCAATCCTCTGAGCATTTTTCATATTGAGTGAATCAAGGTTTATTTACAGGATTCACAACAAAAGTTGAATTCTATGAATAAATGTTAAACTCTTGCAGGGAACGATTGCAGCTTACCAACAGGAGACGGTGAGACATTCAGAAATATGACAACTGAGGAAAACTAATCACTACCCCCAACTAGGGCCTGGGATATAGAAGGACTTACACAAGTGTCAAAAATCATTGGATATTCCACAGACACAAAATGAGGTAACTGTTTACCTTCCTTGTTGCATTTCAATCTAGAGATTAAAATAGATCTCATTGTTCCAGAATCCTGGCTATGGTAAGAAACAGGCCCTCCATGGCTGGGAATGAATTTTAATAGCGGAACCAGAAGCACCAGGGAGGAAGTTGGGAGGAAGAATTTTTCTTCATAAAAAGACCATGAGGGTAATTTTCACATCATTGTGTTTCTAAATCACATATATTTTCATATGGTGCTCACCACACATCCTTTCTACATTGACATGAGGTACAAATTCACCAGTTAATAAGTAAAATTCATATAGTCTCCATTTTCAAAATACTTCCTAACTTACTGAATCATTCCTGAAAGGGCTGAAGTCCAAAAGTTCATGTATAAGATGACTGATTCACTTGACATATGATTTGACCCAAACCAACACCACCAAAGAGTGGTTAGACACACTTACATGTTTACCTGGAAATGTTACTAAACCACAACCTAAAAATGCCTACAGGTGCAATTGAGGACACTGTTTCGATTGCAAGGTATATTTTTGGAATTCTGACCTCTGCTGTTTAAAACTTTCATGTGCTTTCGAGTCGCTGGGAGGACTTCCTAAAATATCAGTTTCTGTGCTCCACTGTCAGAGATCTAAGGAAGGATCTGAGAAAAGTTCCCCAGTGGTGGCGATACTTTGGGCCCATGGCTGACAAGTGGGCAGCACTGGCCTACATGAGGCATGGTCCTTCTGCTCTTGGCAGGGACAGGAATTTCCCTGCACCCTCAGCCTCAATTTCACTGAGCTGGCGAACAATCTGCAACTCCCCTTGATCAATAAGTCACTGGTGGAGGCTGGGACTGCTCAAGGGACCCCTAAGGATGGGAGGGGGAGTGCAGTGAGGTGTTATGGCGGCAGAGGCTTGAACCTGTGGGGTCAGACACTGTGAAGGACAGGAGCTTAGCTGGAGCAACGGGGACTCTCATGAAAGGTGAAGAGTGAGAGAACTGGCAGGTCACTAGCTGCAGGGAGGGGATCTGAAGAGTGGTGGTTGAGAGTTGACCCCACAAGGGACTCCTATTAGAAAATGGCTGTCATTAGGAAAGAAATGGCCCCCTAGGTGTGGTGGCTCGTGCCTAAAATCACAGCATTTCTGGAGGCTGAGGTGGAAGGACTGCTTGAGCCCAGGAGTTTGAGACCAGCCTGGGAAACATGGTGAGACCTTGTCTTTATAAAAAAATTTTTTAAATGAGCCAGGTATGGTGGCGGATCCCTGTAGTCCCAGGTACTCAGGAGGCTGAGGTGGGAAGACCACTTGGGCCCAGAAGGTTGAGGCTGAGGTGAGCCTTGATCGTGCCGCTGCACTCCATCCTGGCTGACAGCATGAGACCACTACTCAAAATAAATAAATAAATATTTAAAAAGACAGAAATGGCAAAAGGAGGTAGAGAAAGGCAAGGGGGTACATTGGAAGCTCATTCAAAGGGGTGTGGAGGACATCCAGATGGTTCAAAGTATCCAGTCTGGAAGGTAAAGTACCATCTGGGATAACTATTTTTATATCAAAGATAATTCTGTCTGCATTCCAGTTTATTAGCACCAAGACACTTTTAAGAGAAGGAAAAAAGGACTGAAATAACACCAGCAGATACTTTATGACTTAATGGCACATCTCACCTCCTTGGAGTCTCCAGCTACAAGGTAGACTGGAGAGGTATTACTGGTCTCATGTTTAAAGAATTGAATCCAGCAAGTTGACTAACCTGGGGTCAGACAGCTGCTGAGTGGTGAAGCCATACTCAGATCCCTGTCGGCGTCCAAAGTCTGTTCAACCAGTGTCCTACACTGCAGAGAAAAGCTGAGAAGCTTTTAGGCCCAGAAGGAAAACCTGGGTCAGCGGGGACCACAGAAGCCAAGAGGTGAGGCCGCAAGAAGGGAAAGAGTCAAGTGCTAAGAAAAGTGCAGGTGCCCACTGGACCTGGCAATGATGAGGTTATTGGGCATCACTGGGGAGAATGATAAAATCCACAATATTCAAATACTCTCCCTTCCCAGAGAAAGGCCAGTGTTAAGGTGACAGAATGCACTAAGTCTGAGACTGGATGCACTAGTTTCCAGGGAAGTATTTTACACGTCTACTTACTTTTATGAATAAGTAAAATAAAAATTTAAAACAACATCCATACCCCTCCATAAATAGACTTTTACTCTAATTCAAAGGTGACACTGTTGAACAATTGTTCTAAAAAGCCCTCAAAAGTTTCTAAAAATTATAAATAGCAATTTATAGAGTAAGTAAAATAACTAATAATTTTTAAAATCAGCTCCAAACTCCAAAGTGGCAAAGACTTTCAAAATTTAACATATGTTCTTTTGTAGTTGAAGATTTACTGATAATTTACAATTTTAGACTTTAATATTATTCTTTTAAAGCCCAAATTCAACCTGTGGTTAACAGATTTTAATGAACATTTCATGAGCAGAAATGTGTGTGTGTGTGTGTGTGTGTGTGTGTGTGTGTGTGTGGTATTATCTCCATTATTATCATGGCCTCTAGGATATAGAAAATGAAAAAAAGTACTGTCTTTTGTGTAAGAAAAAAAGAATATGATATACATATCTCAAATAAAAACAATGAGAGAATGAGAAACTAATAAAAACAGATAACTATAGGGGCTCTGAGTGAGAGGATAGAAATGAACCCATGTTTTTCTAAATAGTGTATATATCTTATTTTTTAAAAATAATTTTGGGCCAGGTGTGGTGGCTCAAGCCTGTAATCCCAGCACTTTGGGAGGCTGTGGCGAGACGATTACCTGAGTCCACGGGTTCTAGACCAGCCTGGGCAACAAAATAAAAAAGTTAACTGGGCATGGTAGTATGTGCTTGTAGTTCCAGCTACTTGGAAGGCTGAGGAGGAAGGATAGCCTGAGACCAGCAGGCTGAGGCTGCAGTGGCTAGGAACATGCCACTGGACTCCAGCCTGGGGGACAGAGTGAGACACCAACTCAAAAAAAAAGAAATAGTAATAATTTTGTGTAATTAATTTTTATACCCTATAACTGCAAAGCAACTCAAACTTAACTGCATATCAAATTGGTAGCCTAATAATACAAATTAGTAACTAAACAATGCAATGACTATGGGACAAAATCTAAAGAGAAAAAATGTAAAAATCTTAATATTTGCCCAGCAGTTTTACTGTTTGTAGAAATATGGGCATTGAAAATTTGAAGTTATTTTATATAAACAGGATATTGAAAATATCAATGTCATATATTAAGAGCCATGATCTTTAATGCAAGGCAATAAATACAAATTTATTTAAATATAAATTCAAGTTAACAGCCGGGAGCAGTGGCTCATGCCTATAATCCCAGCACTTTGGTAGGCCGAGCTGAAAGGATTGCCTGAGTCCATAGGCTCGAGACTAGCCTGGGCAACTTGGTGAGACCTCATCTCTGCAATAAATCAAGAAAAATTAGCTGGGTGTGATGGCACACGCCTGTAGTTCCAGCTACTTGGAAGGCTGAGGTGGAAGGATCACTTAAGCTGTTCAAGGCTGCGGTAGCCATGAGCATGTCACTGCACTCCAGCCTGGGTGACAGAGTAAGACTCTAACTCAAAAGAAACAAAAAGTCAAGTTTAGAAAAATCTTGTAATGTTAAATTCAAATAGGAAACATCAATATGAACTCATCTGCTGAAATACATGTATTTTGTAACTCTGTCCACACAGAGGATTTGGGAACAGGGACGCTCCAGGGGTGTAGTCACTCCAAGCACCAAGATCTTGGTTTCCAAATTCCATTGCCCCAAAAGAAACCAGGGCTTCTTGACAAAATGGCTGGGTCCAGACGTGAGACAGTCAAAGCACAAGGTGAGACAGACAGCTTGTTTGGCCAGAAAGCAAAAAAGCACTCAAAGGTAACAGAAATATGTTTGAAGACATGACAAATGGTCATATCTGAGAAAATGGGAGGATCCAAAATAAACAGATGTGAACATAGAGAATAAAAAAATCCCTAATATAGAGGGAAAAAAATCCCTAGATAAATAAATTGCCACCATTGTAGGTAGCTATTAAACTAGCAGCTTACTCTGAAAGATGATAATTAAATCAAAGAAATTAAACATTGATCCTTCTGTTTAAGAAAGAGCTAAGGTCACTGTTTTGCTAAACTCAGGTCTGGCCATGTAGCTCTTTGAGCGATGACCGCCATGTTTTCCTAAGCTTTGGTCCCCTCCCCTACCTTGGGGAGGTGACTCTTCTCTCTCTCTCTAATTTACTTTCTAAATAAACTAGATTTTCCAAACCAAAAAAAAAAAGAGAGAGACAAAGAAATAAAGAAAGAACTGTAGCTTTTTTTTTCCAGTTCATAAAGTGCTAAGAACTGAATGTTTGTGTCATGGACAAAATTTATATGTTGAAATCCTAACTCTTAGTGAGATGCCATTGCAGGGCAGGGGGGGGGTGGACTTTGGGAATTGATTAGGTTATGAAGGTGGGTGTTAGGAATGAGATTAGTGGCTTATAAGAGAGACCCCAGAGAGCTCTCTGTTTCCCACGTGTGAAGCTACAACCCAGAAAAGAGCCCTTACCAGAGCCCAACCATGCTGGTGCCCTGATCTCAGACTTCCAGCCTCCAGAAATGTGAGCGATAAATCTTGTATTTATAAACCAACCAATCTATGACACTTTATTATAGCAGCCTGAGCTAAGACATAATAAAGAAAAGTCTTTCTTTACAGAAAAATGCCATAAAGTACATAGGAAAATTGATCATTAGAAAGCAATCACCTGGCAATCCCCAGTGATATAATTGGTTTGGGCAAAGAGTGTCTACAGACACTAAAAACCTTAGGTGAAAGATTACTGTCAAAAGAGCATTCAAGTGGTATCAAAGTATCATCTTATAGATTACTTGCTAATTTTATGGAGATATACATCTTTACTAGGGAAAGATATGATGATCACCTCCCTAACCAAGTGATCAAATATGTACCCTATTGGTGGAGTAGGCAGGGTAGAAGAGTGAAATATCAGGGCTGTAGGAGACTGAAGGACAATTCAGAAACCTGTAGAAACTCTTCAGAACTGCTAAACAATTAGAAAGCAAAAGAAAACTGTTAAGACAACTTTCACCCAACATGCCTGCTGCAGCCTTCTCAGGATGTTTGTGGTTGAGAGTTGACCAAACAGGGAGCATAGGGAGTCCTGGGCATGCACACCACTAACCAAGTTGACTTGCTTTAAACTTTATCTTCATTATACACTCATTAGCATACTCAATGACACATCCTTCGGCACAATGACAGTTCCAAACCTGCCCACTTGTAATAATAGATTGGGTGGTACCTCAATTCCAGGAATTTCCCATCCATCTCTTAGAAAAATCTGGTCCTTTAATAGACTATTCCACCCCTTTATTATTGTAGCTCACAAAACCCATGAGCCAAAGATCCACCCCCACCATGTGACACTTCCTTGTGTTCACCCACACTTCTCCCCAAAGTGTGTACTTAAAAATTTTTTTTTTTTTTACTTTCAAGATGGGTGCAATTCATGTTTGGGTATACAAATGGTCATTGTACAGGTAAAGTTAGCACCTCACTTTGGTCTCCACTTCACCTGGTTTGAGATCAGTTACCCTTACTGATGAAGTGTGCCTCTCCCGCCCCTGGCAGTTTCCGACTACTGCCAAGCCCTTTCTTATAGTATTATGATGATTGTTCAGGGTCTGCTTATTAGTGAGAACATGCGGTACTCAGTTCTTTGTTTCTGTGATAGATCACTGAGTATTACAGACTCTAAATCCACCCAAGTTGCTGTGAAGTCCACAATTTTGTCCTTCCTTATAGCTACATAATAGTCCATTGTGTATATGTACTACATGCTATTCTATTTGCCTTGCTATGTTTGGCTCACTCTGAAATTCTTTTCTGTGGTGAAGTCAAGGACCCAGAACAGAATCCTGGTGACACTATGAGTGGGATTCACCCCCAGATGGGATGAAACTTGGAGTGCACAGCATCGTCTATGAAGTATTCTTCCCAATCTAACCAAGCCCTTAGTCATAAGTTTCAGCACATGAGGAATCAAAGGAGACAGAGAATCAGACTATACAACATCACAAGACATTTCTGGAATGGTGAGGAAAATGTCATCATGGACCACATGCTGGATATGTTTGTATCACTGAGAACTTTCTTGGTGGTAATAGTGGCTTTGTGCTTCTGTAAGAAAACATGCTTGCTCTCTTTTTTTTTTTTGAGTCAGAGTCTAACTCTGCTGTCCAGGCTGGAGTGCAGTGGCATACTCATGGCCACCACAGCTTTGACCTGTTGGACTCAGGTGATCCTTAAGCCTCAGTCTTCCAAGTAACTGGAACTGCAGGTGCATGCCACCACGCCTGGCTAATTTTTTTATTTACTGTAGAGATGAGGTCTTGCCAAGTTTCCCAGGCTGGCCTTGAATCACTGAGCTCAGCAATCCTCTTGCCTCCACCTCCCAAAGTTCTAAGATTACAGGTGTGAGCCACTGTGCCCTGCACTAACATGTGTGTTCTTAGGTGATCCACATTGAAAGAAATATTTAAGGGTGAGATGTTTTCAAAAGATTTCGAGCAAGAATTTACACTTGAGGAGATAAAGCAGACTAACAAAATGTTAACAACTTGTAAATCTAGGTGAAACATATTCAGATATTCACGGAATTATTCTTTCCACATTTCTGCATGTTTGAAATGTTTATTTCAATACAAAGTTGAGAAAAGAATTTACATCTTCCTTTAATCTTATGAGGAAATGAATATTTTTACAAATGCACACGATAAAATGCTAAAAAATAAAAATGTAAAATTTAAGATAATAGAGAAAGGAATAAAAGGAAAAGTCAGGGGTGGGAGGAGTTTAAATACCCATAGGCTGATCAGAGTTCAGATGCCTATTAATATTAAGCCTCTAATGTAGCTCACAGATTCCTGACTGCCACAGCAGAAAGGTAACTTGGGCACAGCAGCAGCTTTCCATCCTCCAAAGGCCAAGATTGACAGTTCTGTACAGAAACTAGAGCTGGTTCAGAAGGAAATGTCTTTTCCCAGGGGTCTTTCTCTGGGGAGGACTCATTGATAAGGGAACAACAAAAAAAGCAGGGGAAGAAAGGTGACTCCTTTCTGCCATCTCTGTATTTATAAGCTAAGGAGGTGGTTCCAAAGTCAAGTGCACTCTAAGTGGGAGGAGCCAACAGGTAGAGATGAGGGATAAAGACAGTTTTCACCCAGCTCGGTGGCTCAGTCTGTAATCTCAGCACTTTGGGAGGCCAAGGCAAGCAGATTGCCTGAGCTGGGGGTTCGAGACCAGCCTGGGCAACTTGGTGAGACCTCACCTCTACAATAAATAAAAAATTGGCTAGGCATGATGGCACATGCCTGTATTTCCAGCTATTGGAAGGCTGAGCCATGAGCATACCACTGCACTCGAGCCTGAGCGACAGAGTGAGACTCCAACTCAAAAAAAAAAAAAAAAAAAAAAGATGAGCAGCACAATATTTTTTGTTATACTCCAGTAAGTGTACATAGAAGAGTTAACAGGCTTCTGGAAAAACTGGATAGCTCAGGCAAATTACTCCAGTTCACAGTCACCTTACCTCCACATAGCCAGAGTTTTTCTTAAAAACCACTCTGGTCTGACTGGGTGCAGTGGCTCATGCCTGTAATCCCAGCACTTTGGGAGGCTACAGCAGGAGGACTGCTTGAGTCCAGGAGTTCAAGACCAACCCAGGCAACATAGCAAGACTTCACCACTACAAAAAAAAAAAAAAATCAAAAATTAGCCATGCATGGTGGTGCATGCCTGTCGTCCCAGCTACTCGGGAGGCTGAGATGGGAGGATTGCTTGAGGCCAATTGATTGAGGCTGCGGTGAGCTGTGACCCTGCTACTGCACTCCAATCTGGGTGATGGAATGAGACCCCAGCTCAAAAAACATAAACAAACAGTACTCTGGTCTGCTGCAACCCAGTACAATCTAGATTCTAGAAAAATCCTACAGTGTAGTGCTGAAAATTAATGCACTCCGCAGCTTATCCTCACACCACTTCTCATTATTTGGGATAGGGGAGGCAGAAGTGACCTTTGCAAGTCACGTACAGCTTAATTTCTCCACCTAAAAATGAGGACAACTTTAACCTTTAACCTTTCCATGTCATGAAGATAACATGAGTTTTATAGCAACCTATGGAAGCCTAGTGCACTGGAAGACCAATAAAAACATTACAACTCCCTACTTATTTTTTTAGGTAGATGCCTCCTAAGTCAGAGCCATGAAATCACAGCTTTACACATTGAAGTTTCACTTTTACCCAGCAGACACTGAGATAATGTGCCACCTAACTCATTCTGTATCTATCAGAAATAGGTAAGTATATGTCTTTCTGTCTTCTGGAAGAATGATGCAAAAACAATATAAGAAATAAAAACAGGCCAGGCTCAGTTGGCTCAGCCTGTAATCCCAGCACTTTGGGAGGCTGGGGTGAGTGGATTGCCTGATCCTGTGAGTTCAAGACCAGCTCGGGCAACTTGGCAAGACCTCATCTCCATAATAAGTAAAAAATTAGCCAGGCATGGTATTGCATGCCTGTAGTTCCGGCTACTTGGAAGGCTGAGGCGAAAGGATTGTGGGAGTCCAGCAGGTCGATGCTGGGGTGGACGTGAGCATGCCACTGCACTCAAGCCTGGGTGATGGAGTGAGACTCCAACTAACTCAAAAAAAAAAAAAAAAAAAGGAGAAAAAGAAAAATTCCAAAATTTGGTCTGAAGCCAGACCAAAATTTCCTCTTAGCGGTCAAGAGGTAGTGCCTGCAATCCTGACCCCACCAGCTACGACCTCTGCCTAAGCCCCAGGGACAAGGCAACTACTATTGAATGAGTAGCTTCCTCAAAACCAGCCACTGTCCAGACTCAAATATCAAAGAGTCCACAAAAGCCACTGTTAAACTGTTCTTGAAAATGCTCTCACAGAAGAAAGAATCTACTGATCCCAGTTAATGGCAAAATAAGGAGGCCTAATGGTGGGGCAATCAGTTGTCGCAGCTCACTCAGGGTTGCCATGGCCTGAGCATTGAAAGTTTTGCCTCTCAGTTACCAGGAGACCGGGATTGTAGGTGAACCTCCCTAGTGCCCACTTGCGCTTCATGTAAAGCACTGCTCTAAGAGACACAGACTGGCAATTTTCAAGTTGGAAACTGGCCTACACATTAGACAGAATGTCCAGCAAACTCCTGGGGCGACCATACTTCAGACAAATCCAGTCAGAAATCACCTTTGAGATCACGAACACAACAGACTTTGACCACTCTGGTGGCAAAAGCACTAAGGCATTCCTAGCAGCAAGAAAAGAAGATGATTTCTTAGGACCCAAAGTCAAAGGGCTAGTTTATCGCATTAGGGGCTGGATCCCTGGACCCTTGGAATTTCAAACTTTAAGAATCCAGCTTTCCAAATATCAGTGGCAAGTTAAAGACTTTCCCATCTGAAGCACCCACGTTCTTCCAGGTCTCTGGGCCTGTGGATGGTCTTTCAGATAAAAAGTCAACAACTAAGTCTTATTTTCCTGCTTCTTCGTATGCCTTGTCGATTTTTATTGGATTCCAGACACTGTGAATTTGACCTTGAGGGGTACTGGATGTTTTCATATACCTCCAAATATCCCAGAGCTTTGTTCTGGGACACGGTTATTTGGAAAGAGTTTGAGCCCTTTGGGTTTTCCTTTTAAGATGTGTTAAGTGGGACCAGAGAGTGTTAAATCTGTTAATTATTTCCCCACTATTTAAAGCAAGATGCGGCCGGCCTCGGTGTCTCAGCCTGTAACCCCAGTACTTTGGGAGGCTGAGGTGAGTGGATTGCCTGAGCCCACAGGTTCGAGACCTGCCTGGGCAACTTGGTGAGACCTCATCTCTACAATAAATCAAAAATTAGCCGGCTGTGGTAGCATGCGCCTGTAGTTCCAACTACTTGGAAGGCTGAGGCAGAAGGATCGCTGGAGCCCAGCAGGCCGAGGTTGTGGTGGCTGGGAGCGTGCCACTGTACTCCAGTCTGGGCGACAGAGTGAGACTCCAACTCAAAAAATAAAATAAAATAAAATAAAGCAAGATGCTACCTACCTAATGCCCTGTGAATCTGGTTTTCCAGTCTGGCCAATGGAACAGGCTCTGTGAGCACAGGGTGCTGCTTCCTCTAACTCTTTCAGTGACTTCTTCTCCAGCGAGTCTCCTCACATGGACATGCTGACGAGATCTCTGCTGCACACCTGAGGGGGTTCTTTCTCAGCAGATCTCCAGAACGCACTCTCAGTGAAGCAATCTCTTCTTCAGGACACTGTCCTGTGACATCTAGCCTTCTTGATCTCCTCAGACCCTAGCTTCTTCGCTTCAATTCAGGGGCCTTGTTTGATTCCACTGGGGTTCCCCTCTGTCAAGTCTGAGACATCATGGGGCTCACTCCATTTGTTTCCATCTTTCATAGATTGCTATCTTGTTGCCTGATACTCAGTGTCTCCAAAGTTTTCCTCTCTCTCTCTCTCTCTCTCTCTCTCTCTCTCTCTCTGTCTCAATCTCTCTCTCTCTCTCTCTGATACCCAGTGTCCCCAAGACCATTGTTTCATATCTTTAGCTTTCCTCTCTGCCTCTCTCTCCCCCACCCTCCCCTCTGTTTCACTTGGGGTGATACATCCAATCTGTTACTGTATACTTCATCTTGGTTGGAGGCAGTAACTCCCAGGCTTGGTTTAAGGCAGTAACTCCCAGTTTTCAAGCTAGAAGGAGGTTATTAAACGTTTCCAACACGAAGAAATGACAAATGTTTGAGATGATGGTTATGCTAATTACTCTGATCTGATCACTATGCAATAGCACTATGTGCCCTATAAGTATGTACACTTATATGTCAATTTAAAAAATGAAAAAAAGGCCGGGCTTGGTTGCTCAGCCTGTAACTTCAGCACTTTGGGAGGTCAAGGTGAGTGGATTGCCTGAGTCTACGGGTTTGAGGCCAGCTCGGGCAGCTTGGTGAGTCCTCGTCTCTACAATAAATAAAAAAAATTAGCCGGGTGTGGTAGTGCACACCTGTAGTTCTGGCTACTTGGAAGGTTGAGGCGGAAGGATTGCTAGAGCCCAGCAGGTCGAAGCTGGGATGGCCGAGTGAGACTCCAACTCAAAAAAAAAAAAAAGGGGGAATTTTTGTCAATAATTTTTAAACAAACTGATGTCAAACAGGATCTGACATTGTATCTGGCACTGCACCAAAAAGATACATTAGAAAATCAAACAGTATCTGTATCAAGAACTGCCCTAGGAGACCATAAGGGCAAGAGAGATCCAGACAGCTTTATGGGTGACAATGCAGGTGGTCATATCATCACAATAATCTGTTTCACCTCCACAGCTATGCTAAGAAATTACATTACCTAAGAATTTTGTTCTGCCTTTTCTTAAATTGGATATATGTAAGTCTAATGTATACATGTGATTGCTACAGCAATTTGTGAATCAGACTCAAGACGCGGAAGAGTCTTCTGAAATCATATAATCCCTTACTGCCTCCACCCCCAGTGGAGACCAGAGGGTGTGTGTGTGTGTGTGTGTGTGTGTTGTAACACAGCGACTAGCACAAAGGCAGTGCTCAAATATTCAACAAAGGCAGGAAGACATGTTACTACTTGGAGCCATTGGCCATTGAATATGCAGCACAAACCCCAGTTAGTGGTCCCAAGGCATCTTGGATGAGATGCACAAATCCCTTTCTTCTCTGAGTTTGGTCAGGAGCAGAGGGAACAAGGGTGGCGGTTGTGTTTCCTGAGAACGAGGTGACGAGGTTTTGCAGTTGTTACCCAGAGAATCCTGCCTGTTTTTTAAAAATGCATTTTATTTTCACACTTATGCCCATTATAGGTAGGACAATAAATCGCCCCAAAGAGATAAGATCAGTTTATAAAAGAGCCTCACAAGCATGTTTTTAAGCGCAAATGGAAAACTCTCTTGAAGCTTTTATGATGTCTCCAGAACAGATTCAGCCATCTGGGTCTGGGCTCAAAGTCCATTGCATGTCGCCCTTTAAAAATGTTTTTTAAGTCCTTCATGATGAAGTGCACATTCATTTTATCATGTTGCTAGCGGGGAAGATCCCACTCAACCTTCTCTTCTCCAGAGTGGGCCACGGCAGCTTACCTTGTGCACTGGCACCTGCATGCCTCCCAATTCTGTCCAGAGCGTGGATAACACTGTGCATGTCCCACCTTCTGGTCCTCACCTGCATGCACACACAGCTCTCCTGGTGAGAGGTTCACGAGAGCAGGCATGCACTCAGGATGGCACCTTGCATACAAGATGTTGTATGTACTAACATTTACATATACGCCCACATCCATGCCATGAGTCTCCAAACTCCTTTTTAGTTCCCCTCTGGATCATCTTGCAAAAATAAGTCCCAGCACACATTTGCAACAGATCTTCAAATGGGTCCTGCCTCCACAGAAAAAAGTTCTATCAATCTTCTAAATTACTAAAATAAAAAATGATACAGTGACTAACACATGCATAAGTTCCCACATTTTATTTTATTTTATTTTGAGTTGGAGTCTCACTCTTGTCACCCAGGCTGGAGTGCAATGACACACTCACGGTCACCCCAGCCTTGACCTGCTGGGCTCCTGCGATCCTTCCGCTTCAGCCTTCCAAGTAGCTGGAACTACAGATGCACACCACCACACCCGGCTATGTTCCCACATTTTAGAGAAGTTTTTACCTCTTCCACAGTTTTGTTGCTATATTCAGATATCAAGTAAGTCTAGTGTATACATTAGACTTACATATATCCACTTCCTCCTCCTCAAGGGATTAAGCACATCATGTCCTAATGGATACAGGTAACTTGTATCTATAGTCTCTGTAGAATCCTTTATACAGTGTTCACCATTTTTATCAACAGAATTTGCATTACATCAAATATTTGCTGGTGATAAAAAAATGGCATTAAAGGAGGGAGGGGTCAACCGCCATGTTTTATTCGTGAAACTACATTATGTTTATCACAAAATTAGTCATGTTTTAAATAAAACATATGGCACCATTTATAGAGTAAGAATGAGAAGTGAGTGTTTAAAGCAGTGCTTCTCAATCTTTTCACTGCTGCTTCCCTACAGAGAAAAACTAAACTTGAATTCTTCCTAACTTGAGAAATTAAATACTAAGGGAAAATATTTGGTCAGGTAGGATTGAGATTTGGGGCCAACAGCATTCTATAATCGGGGATTTTTAAAAACCTGCCCCCCCAACCTATTTTTACACCAGGGTAATACTAGATACTTTTTAATACTAAAGAGCTCTGGTCAGGTGCTACAGCTCGTGCCTGTAATCCCAGCACTGTGGGAGGCTGAGGCAGGAGGATTGCTTGAGCTCAGGAGTAAGCAACATAGTGAGGCCTTGTCTCTACAAAAAAAAAAAATCAAAAGATTCGCTGGACATGGTGGCACATGCCAGTAGTCCCAGCTACTTGGGAGGCTGAGGTGGAAGGATCTCCTGAGCCCTGGAGGTCAAGGCTGCAGTGTGCCATGACAGTGCCACTGCACTGCAGCCTGGGCAACAGAGTGAGACTCTGACTCAAAAAGACAAACAAACAAAAACTAAAAAACTAAAACACTCCCAGTTTTGGCTATAGGACCAATACTTAGTAATCGAGCACATTTACTATGTGCCATATAATGAACTAAAGTGCCAGAGCGCTGGAGTTACTAGACATTTTCAATATTTTCCCACATTCCCCAAGGCCAAAAAAACCCCATTTTCAACACTCTCCCAGCTCTTCCCCCAACTTCCCCCAAAATCTCTCATCTGCTCTTCCCATCAATTTCACAGTTCTTTCAGGGGCTGTCATGACCACCTTGAATTATTATTATTATTTATTTTTTTTAAGTTGGAGTCTCACTCTGTCACCCAGGTTGGAGTGCAGTGGCACACTAACAGCCACTCCAGTATCGACCTGTTGGGCTCCAGCAATCCTTCACCTTAGCCTTCCAAGAGCTAGAACTACAGGCAAATGCTACCACATCCGGCTCATTTTTAAAACATTTTTATTTTTTATTGTAGAGACAAGGTCTCGCCAAGTTGCCCAGGCTGGTCTTGAACCTGTGGGCTCAGGCAATCCACTCACTTCAGCCTCCCAAATTGCTGGGATTGTAGGCTGAGCCACCGAGCCTGGCCAACCACCATGAATTATAATGACACAATCAGGTCATCTTTGTACACTATTAAGTTGACAAGAGCCAAGAGAGTCAGGACTCACCACTATGCATCTGTGCACTGCCTCTGGGCTGTGACCTGAGATTGGTGCACAGGGACCCATGACTATACCATGCTATCGTCTACTTAGGCACCGATGGAGACTGGTCAGGTCTTCCCTGGGTCTCTCACTAGGCCAGCTTAACAGGCTAACTTAACACTTATTGACCAATCCCAGCATGTGTGACTGTAAAGAGGAAAAGCTTTTCCCCTGCTCACTGGTTTTTCATAAATGTCACTACCATTTTCCTTCTAAAAAGTCTGCGTTTTGGCAACCACCTGCAAATACACCATCTCTCTCCCCTGCCCCTCACCCCCACAGAGCAGTCATTGTGAGAGAACCCTTACTCCTACAGTGTCCCCAGAATTTTCTGGTCATATTTTGCTCTGTGTCTGTGACTCAGTTGAAAGGGAAAGTGAAATATTGTTCATCTAAATCTTCTTAAAGTTTAAGCAAATGAGATATGGGCAAATAAGATATGTAATTCAATGACTGTGGACAGTTTTATTCCCCAGCAACAATACCTTAATAATTTAACTGCTTTGGTAAAATACAGGAGCTTTAAATACCCCTCACTCTATAAGGAAGTTGAGTGGCAAAGGACAACACATTCTACGAACTCACACAATTTCAAGGAGACATTCATCTGAAGCCCAGCTTAAGGATTTTATTTCTTCCTTACTCTAATCTTCACACATAAAGAGGTACCATAAATATCTCATTACTTGCCTCAAATTGTGTACACACACACACACACACACACACACACACACACACACACACACTGAAATTCTACAAAGTCAGAAGTGATGTTAGTGGTGGCAGGTTGACAATTACCAAAATGGAAGTATATGCATTCCATAACGAGCTACACTTCTCCAGTTTCCACACAAGCAGCAAGTGACATCCCTGGAGGCACCAGGAGATGTCTCTTAAAAGAAGTGGCTTTATTAGGAAACAAGTCTCTTGTGATCTTCAGTAGAGATCCTCATTAACATTCAACCAGAAAACAAGGGGCAAATCATGTGAAAAAGGGGGGTCTCCATGTAGATGGAGGTTGCACCTTTACGACGAGTTGTGGGATCAGGAATGCATTCTGATTTCAGTTCCTCTTCCTGTCTCAGAGGTAAACCAAGAGGCTCACCTTTCTATTCTCAAAATGAACCCTGCAGGGGCTTGCATTGTAAACAGCATGGCACATCATCTTTAATAATAGCACTGGTCACATTTTGGAGGAAGTTAACTGCTTCCTCCAAAAATGACAGAAAAGAATCCATTCACATCTGTGGCTAGTCATCTGAGCTCTGAATAGCTATGCCGCTCATGTCAGTCAGCCAAATACTGGCCTAATTCCTCTTCCAAATTCATGCTGCCTATTGTCTTAGGGAACAATCGCACAGGAAAAGCCTTCTAGGCTTGGCATTCAAAAATCTGAAGTTAGGAAGTAGGTCACCTGAATGAAGAGAAACAAAGCTGTCATCTGACACTCAGTTTAGCAGCACCCTTCACATCCCAGGGGACAAAGTCCCTGCCTGGAAACCATCCAGTTTTGGACCAATACTTAGCAATCAAGCTACTTCCATTGTTGGTCTGGGGGCTGCATTCTGGCCAGAGTTTCATCAACTGGTGTCTCTTTCACGTTGTAAATGATAGCCAAGAGTCAGAAGCACAGAGTTAAAAAGGCATGAGCATTCACAGAGAACTTCATCGACCCAAGAGGCTGAAGGAGAAAGTGTGCACCTGTGTTTGTCTTCTGGACAGGCGAGGTGGGGACGCTGCAAATAAACAAGGATTGAAAGCTCTGGAAATCTCCCTTAGAAACCTAGAGATCTTAATAAATATTCATTACAAAAAATCAAGAAGCTAGCAGAAAAGGCACACTCAGTCACCTAAACAGATAATTATGAAGGTTCAGTGCTCAGACTTCAGAAATGATTGATATAAACTGTCTCATCTTTCAGATGAGGAAACTGAATGACAGAAAATTCTCCAGGTTGTCTGAGGTCACATGGTGGTGACACCGATTACTGTCTCATGCTGTTCCTACAACCAAATGCTTAAAAGTTCAGCACACCTTGGAGCTCAACTTCCAGAATAAAGATTAAATTTACAACAAAACCATAACCACAGCCTTCTAAAGGATCGTATTCCAATATCCCCTGCTCCAATTAACAGCAGTCTGAATTGTTGCTCTGGAGTTTTCTGGCTGCAGAAATGATGGAGTGGTCAGATGAACATGGATTAACCTTGACAGATTGGATGAGGGAAAATGGAATGGCACCCCCCTCTCTGCTATTGAATGTTGTGTCATGCACTCAATGCTTCCCGGTATACCATCTTCATGAACACTCCAACAACTCTATGAGGAAAGAGAGTGGGCGTTGCATCTCCATTCTTCTAGATGAGAAAACTGAGGTTCAGCCGCACCTTATTGCAACAAAGTACAATAAGAATAAGTACAATACGAATAAGTACAATACAAATAAGATGATACCAAAAACGTGCTAAGACAGGCAGTGTGGCAAACATCACAAAAATTAAACTAGACTACGGTAAAATCCTACCCCATTTTCTTACTAGTGAGATACACTTGCCATAGGCCTTGAAAGAAGGGACCCCCAGAAACAGAATAAACTTCGTTCATATTTTGCCTCAGCATAACCATTTGGGCTTTGATTGATATGCTTTGAATCTAATGTAGGTTAGACATAGATAGATAAATTTCCAATGGGCAGGTTTTAGGAATTGTTTCAGGTATTTTGCTGCAGGCCAAGTGGCAGCCTATCTACCCCACTCCCTTGTCAAACCTCCACATTTAGCATAATACCATAAATAACTTTTCAGTTTCCTTGTCAAGGCAGATCAAAGATCACCCCAATAGACTACTTTGGTCAAGGAGTTTGTGGATTGAAAATGCCTGGAAAGTCTCTTGCAGGAAAAACCCCCAGGGCCCAAACCCCCAAGTTAACCTAATCAGCCCTCTGTGACCTGAGCAACACAGACAGACCCCACCAAGGCAGCAATCGTGTGAATAACGCACCCATCTGCCTGCTGTCCATCACCTGATGTCAGTAACTGTCCCTTCCTGATGATGAGGAGCAGACCACCACCCAATCACCTTACTGACATTACCCCATCAAAGGGAAGGGTTAAAAGGACTCAACCACAAGCAACTATTTTGGTGCAGCCTTGCTAGACACTGGTGTGGCCATGTGCTCTTTGAGCTATGGCCAGGCCATGTTTTCTGCCTTTGGTCCCCTCTCCTACCTTGGGGAGGTGAATCTCATCTTTCTTTCTAATTTACTTTTAAATAAACTGTATTTTCTAATCTAACTTCTGTGCAATTCTTTGCATCTTACATGCGGCATCAGATTACACACCAGACACAACACCCCCAGTGGGCCTAATCTAACTTTCTGGAGGTCCCCCTGGGAGTGTGGTCTAACAGGCCCTGTGAATTGGAGCTCTGAGAACCACCTTCCTTCCAGGATTTTATGAGGATTAGACAGAGCTTCTGCAAAGAACCTGGAGCAGCAGCAGTTTCTCACTAGCACTAGGAAGTGTTAAAATGAAACATTCTAACAAAAGACAAGTTTCAAGTTCCAGAAACTGTAACTAGAAAATATAACAGTCTCACTTAAGCTACACAGTCTTCAGCTATGGTGAAAGGAGGTACCTATAGAAACCTAGAATAAACTTAGTTTAGCATAGTCTTTTTGCCTCAGCTTAGTCATTTTTGCTTAGACTTTACCCCTGACACACTTTGAATCTAGCACAGGTTAGACATAGATAGATAAATTTCCAACTGGCAGGTTTTAGTAAGTGTTCAGACATTCTACTGCAGGCCAAGCTGGCAGTCTAACCCACCCCCTCAGCAAATTGCCATCAGATGCAGGACCAGGACAGGCCAACAGCCCAACTTTTCAATTCTTGGTGTAGCATAGTAATCTCTAGGAAACTTTCAGGTTCCTTGTCAAGGTGGAAGATCAATGATCACCCCCCTTGGCTGACCGGAGCCATAGAAATGATAATAAGGTCACCTTCTTTGGCCAAGGAACTTGTGAACTGGAAATGTCTGACAAGTCTCTTGCAGGAAAAACCCCTTCCCCAGTCTCCTTCCACCTAGCCTACCACATGAGGGCATGAGATGCTAATGTCTGGCTATACGAAGATCTAAGACTCATGTGGTTACAATCAACATCCAAGACCTGCAGCCCTGGATATCCTTTTGGTTCAAACAGCCTTATCCCAAAGACCCTTAAAAATACCCAATTCTTGGCCTTTTGATGCCACACTTGCCTCTGAGTGTTGGTCTCCTTTTCAATCTGCGAAAGGTGAATAATAAACTTGACTTATTTCTACTTTCTTCCTTGTTGCAATCTTGCATTATTCCTGTGGTGTAGGCACCAGCCCACCTTGCCTCAGTTTACCCCTTCACACGGAGTTGAGTTGACAAGGGTTGATTAGCTACAGCTGACACGCATGGGCTTCCCCTCCTTTCGGTTCCATTCTTTCTTGTCCTACTGACTTTGTGATGACTTTCTGCAAGTTGATTTCTACTTCTCCTGACATGTTACACACTTGGTATATTCAAATACACGTCCTACTGTCTCTCTTTCACTCTCAGTTACAGATCTTTTCATTCCAGTAGAGAAACCATATAGTTATAGAGAAAGAGGCAGGTGAAAAAAAGCAAAAGAACCAACACTGCTAAGATGACTTCCTGAAAGGAATGAATAGGTATCATCCCCTCAGAGCAGGGCACAGACCCAGGCACTTCCTGGGCCAGGACGCCATATCTGGGGCACTGTGGTGCTTGTGGCAAACTGGAGGGCACATGCCCTCCTGCAGGTACCAAGCTCCACGATTATGAGACTGGGCTCAGAGTTGCCAGGTCCCTCGATGTTGCAAGAGAAGCCAATGGTCTGTCTATAAAATTAGGAACTTTCTAGATTTTGAAAACACCATGTGGGCCAAACAAAATAATGCTTCTGTGCAAACCTGGTGATGGGTCACCAGTGTGTTCTAGGTTGCCTTAAAGCATTCTAGATGTAGCATACCAAACTGCAGAGAAACTCTGCTCTGGAGTTTTCTAGCTGGAAAGGTGGGCAAAGAGCAAAGGTTATGAAAGTTCTGGAAGGTGGGCTACTAGAATAAAAAGGACAAAACCTTAGACAGAATCCACTGGGAAGCAGGCAGATATAGAAGTTGGGGGTTAGGATGCAAGATGGCAGCTGGCCCCAGGAGAGGTGAGGACTCTTGTGGTCAGAAGATGACAATGGCTGGGCATGGTGGTTCACGCCTGTAATCCCAGCACTTTCGGAGGCGGAGGTGAGAGGATTGCCTGAGCCTCAGGGTTTGAGACAAGTCTGGGCAACTTGGCGAGACCTCATCTCTACAATAAATAAAAAAATCAGCCAGGAGTGGTGGCACATGCCTGTGGTTGCAGCTACTTAGAAGGCTGAGGCAGCTACTTAGAAGGCTGAGCTACTTAGAAGGCTGTGGTTGCAGCTACTTAGAAGGCTGAGCCCAGCAGGTTGAGGTTGCAGTGGTCTTGAGTGTGCCAATGCACTCTGGCCTGGGTGAGTAGAATGAGACTCCGACTCAGGAAAAAAAGAAGATGACAATGAGTTATTATTATTTTTTTTAATCAATATTTTTATTATGATGTTGTGGGGTACAGTTAAAGGTTAGGTATATAAATACGTTTCATTCAGGCACCCTGTTGATAAGAGGTGTTTCCCCGTCCCCAGACAGATATTTGCTACCGTTAATCCCATCTCCCCCCCCATAGTTTCCCGCTACTGTCAGTCATTTTCTTACAGTATTACATTGAATGTTCAAGGTCCATTATATGAGCGAGAACATGTGATACTCGGATCTTTGTTTCTGTGAGAGGTCACTCAGTATTATAGACTCTAGTTCCATCCAGGTTGCTGTGAAATTCATGATTTTGTTCTTTTTTATGGCTGCTTCACAAAGGAAGACATCCGAGCAGCCAACAGACACATGAACAAATGTTCAACCTCACTAATCATCAGGGAGATGCAAATCAAAACCACATTGGAATACCACCTAACTCCAGTCAGAATGGCAATTGTCAAGAACTCAAAAAATAACAGCTGCTGGAGAGGGTGTGGCGAAAAGGGAACACTTCTACACTGTTGGTGGGAGTGTAAACTAGTGCAACCTCTGTGGAAAGCAGTGTGGCGATTCCTAAAAGCTCTAAATATCAACCTCCCATATGACCCCGCAATCCCCCTACTGGGAATATATCTTGAAGAACTCAAATCACTCTATAAAAAAGATACCTGCACACGTATGTTTATTGCAGCATTGTTCACAATAGCAAGAACCTGGAAGCAACCATAATGCCCATCAAAAGAGGACTGGATTTTAAAAATATGGTACATAGACAATGAGTTATTAACTGCAAGACAGGCCTTCGAGGGAAATTTTTGCACAAAAGCACAGATAATGTCAGATGCAGTGACAGGCACAGTAATCCCTCATGCCTGTAATCCCAGCCCTTTGGGAGGCTGAAGTAGGAAGGTTGCTTGGGCCCAGGAGTTTGAGACAAGCCTAGGCAACAAAGCAAGACCTTGTCTCCACAAAAATTAAAACAACAACAACAAAAAATCAGCCAAGTGTGGTGGTGTACCTGCAGTATCATGGGAAGCTGAAGTGGGAGGCTCTCCTGAACCCAGGAGGTTGAGGCTGTGGTGAGTTGGGGTCATGCCACAGCGCTCCAACCTGGGCAACAGAGTGACACCCTGTATGAAAAAAAAAAAGAGAAAGGGTATGTTTGAGGGGGAGGGGGCTTGACTACATGAGGTTGTGACCTAAATAAAAGTGAATTGTCTGAGAGTGGCAAACTGACTCGAATACTCTTGAGCCCCCTACACAAGTCTCCAAAACTTTTGGATGCATGAATTATGTATGACCCTAGGCCTCTTTCAAAGATTTTGTTTTTGATGACATAACCCAAGTCTTTTAGAATATCTTTTCTCCCCCCCCCAAATTGGAGTCTCACTCAGTCGCCCAGACTGGAGTGCAGTAGCCGCTTCTGGCCACCGCAACCTCAACCTGCTGGGCTCCGGTGATCCTTCCGCCTCAGCCTTCCAAGTAGCTGGAACTACAGGCACATGCTACCATGCCTGGCTAATTTGTTTTTTTGATTTATTGTAGAGATGAGGTCTCGCCAAGTTGCCCAGGCGGGTCTCGAACCCGCAGGCTCAGGCAATTTACTCACCTTGGTCTCCCAAAGCACGGGATTACAGGTTGAGCCACTGAGCCCGGCCCTAGAATATCTTTTCTATGAGAACAAAATCAAAAAGAACTTGGAATAAACAGTAACATTAAAAAAAAATCTGTGAACTTGGTGTACAGCTTTTATAGATATGTACAGACAGCTACTTTCCCTGGTGAAATAAACCTAGATGTCATAAAGAAAGTCAGCACCTAATATTGTATTTGGAAATCTATGACTCATGGAATAGTCAACATTAAAGAGTGTGTTGAGAATATCCACTAGTCAGAGATTCCAGTCATTCTCAGATATAAAAGGCAGAGATGTAGTAAAATGCCAATTTCTCCTTTATTGTCTAATTTAATAGACATCATTTCAATCTTTTAAAAATGCTTTAGTGGGCCGGGTTCGGTGGCTCAGCCTGTCATCCTAGCACTTTGGGAGCATTTTGGATGAGTGTCTCTGAATAGGAATATTTAGGTTATGAAATCCAATTTGTAAATAACAGGGTGTGGCTAAAGTTATACTTACTTTTTATTTAAACAGCTTTGAAGGTGGAATCTATGTTGTATAATGTAATTTCAGTGAGTTTAAAGCTTGAGTAAGTCTTTTTTTTTTTTTTTTTGAGTTGGAGTCTCACTCTGTCACCCAGACTGGAGTGCAATGGCCACTCCTGGCCACCGCAGCCTCGACCTGCTGGGCTCCGGCGATCCTTCCGCCTCAGCCTTCCAAGTAGCCGGAATAACAGATATGTGCTACCACGCCTGGCTGGTTTTTTTTTTTGATTTATTGTAGAGATGAGGTCTTGCTGCCCAGGCGGGTCTCGAACCCGCAGGCTCAGGCAATCCACTCACCTCAGCTTAAGATTGTATGATATTCTACCTCTCAGAGCAAAAATCTTCATTTAAAAAAAGTGTTGGGTAACCCCCTCGGGTCTCCTCCCACTGTGAGAGCTTTTCTGGCTTCCCAATAAATCATGCCTTCTCCAAAAAAAAGGTGCTGAATTTTCACTAAAGCATTTCTGCCCCCTCCCCTCCCCAACGTTGGAGTCTCACTCCATCGCCCAGGCTCTAGTGTCAACCCACTGGGCTCTGGTGATCCTTCCACCTCAGCCTTCCAGGTAGCCAGCACAATAGGCACATGCTACCATGCCTGGCTAATTTTTGATTTATTGTAGAGACGAGGTCTCACCAAGTTGCCCAGGCTGGCCTTGAACCCGCGGGCTCAGGCGATCCACTCTAAGTGGCTAAGTTGCTGGATACACAATTCCATTTCCAAGGTGTGTTTTCAGTGGATTCGCTGTCATCCTTAAAGGAATGTATCCATGCCATTAAAATTCTCCAAAGGAAAGCAAACATGCAGCAGTAACATTGTCATTCTCCAGCAACCTGACTTTGGAAACGTTTCGATGGGCTTGTTAAGGAAAGAGTTAACCTGGCACCGTAGGGTTGCCAGGTTGTAGCATTACAACAGCTTCAGTCAAAGTGAATGAAAAGGGAAAACTGGGGTTTAAGGGAAGAAACACGTTTAATTTTAAAGCTGTGAAAAGGCTCAGGGTTATTCTGTCACGTGACAGACATCGGCAACAGTTACTCGAGAGGACTAGGACCACTGTCCAATCAATCCGCAGAATTCAGGTATCACTTTCATCCCTGATGCTTGTCCCATTATTGAGGCTCCTGGTAAAAACTGGCAAAACAAAACACCTCACCACGGGAGGCCAGGGTCTTTCCTGGCTCCATGCATACACATCAGTGTTTTGACTTCATTTCCACATCCAGCTGCCAGCATCAACACTCACTCCAGGGCCGTGGGCCTAGTGCAGGGGACAACTGGCGATGTATGGAAACATTTTGGCTGCAGGTAAGGAAGGGGCTACTGGCATTTAGTGGGTGGAGGCGGCTGTTGCTGTTAAACATGCCTCAGGCCAGGCTCAGTGGCTCAGCCTGTAATCCCAGCACTTTGGGAGGCCGAGGTGAGTGGATTGCCTGAGCCTGCAGGTTCGAGACCACCTAGGCAACTTGGTGAGACCTTGTCTCTACAATAAATAAAAAATTAGTTGGCTGTGGTAAGGCGCACCTGTAGTTCTGGCTACTTGGAAGGCTGAGGTGGAAGGATCACTGGAGCCCAGCAGGTTGAGGCTGCGGTGGCTGGGAGCATGCTACTGCACTCCAGTCTGGGCAAGAGGGTGAGACTCCAACTCAAACAAAAACAAAAAAAAGAAAGAAATATTGAAAGCCTAGAGTGCCTGGCCACCCTTGTCCCATGGGGTCTGTGACCTGTGCAGCACACACATGACTATGTCTGTCACTACGGAGGGTGTCTGTTCTATGTATTGCCAGCCTGACAAGGGTCCGGCTGATGTCTTGGCTGTGTTTGCATCTCAGGACTTGAGCACTGTGGGACTTGCAGACATCTAGCGTTGTTCTTGTCAGTGTAGAACAGCCAGTTTGTTTTTATTTTGCAATAGCAAAAGATACTTAGAATTATATATTAAAAAAACTTTTATCTTACTGTAAATCGTGTAAGGAAATAAATGTTGCAAATTAGAACCTCTTTTAACTTTTGCTTCCTTCTTTTCCTACTGAAAAACAATTTCTTAAAACAAAGCACCCATTCTTCAAACTAGAATTAGCACATCTTAGTGGAATAGATCTATGCACATGGGTATAATAATATGGGTAAAAGAATTCTGTTCTTCTGAGACACAGGCTCTGAGTTGAGTGTGCAACTCAAGTAACTTAAGCCTACAAGAAATGACACAAATTTGAGCAAACTGTCTCCCTTGCATGACCTTTGAAAATAATTTCTCAGTCTAAAATGCCTCAAAAGACTATTTTAGGTTTTTTTTGAAGGCTAGGCTTTAAGATGATAATTTGAGCATGCACAGTGGGAAATGATAAAACTGCCAACAACACAAAGTACTTGGCAAGGAGGGGCTCACATTTCCGACAAGTGCCCACCCCTCATTAGGGCCAAAGGAGCGTTCCCTCGGCAGAGGAAAGAACACTTGGCCACCCAGAACTCATGGGTGACTGCGTTTCCCTTTGTCAATGTCCCCAGTTAAGACCAAGGACTGTGTGTGTCACCAGGGAGGGTGTCTGCTCTGTGTCTTGTCGGCCTGACAGGGGTCCGGCACAAGCTTTCCAGGAGGATGTCAGTAGACCGCCCCACTCTGCCCCACTCTCCAGGATACCCATCTGGCTCAGGCCGCTGGCTGCAGCCACCCTGGAACCACCACCCACCCATAGACTGTGCCCCCTCTCTCCACCACATCACTGTCCATGGTGTGTCTCCCCGAGACCCCTGCTTCTCTGGGCAAACTCCACAGGCCCTGCAGGGTCAGTTCCTGGTTTTACCCTCTCTCCTCTCAAACCTTCTGCCTGCAAATCAATTCCTCCCACACTCCTCTGAATCACCGCTTTGGTCCTTGATCATTTATTTCCTCTCTTCTGGACTACAAAAAATCTCACTTCCCACAGATTCTCTCTCTCAGGGATAAATCCCGAAAAGTCTGTTTCTCAGACTCTCTATAAAATCCAGTGGACAGCCACATCATTCTTGGCTAGGAGGGATGGAGGAGAGATTGAACCTGAGTGCCCACAATGGCCACCGGGTCCCAGCTTGGTTGGTCAACCTCCTTAGCTTCTGGCTCAGCACGACAGCTTATTCTCAGCTTGTGCAGAGACTCTGGTGAATTCCGGGTCTCCTCTTCCAGGCTAGCTATCGTATCAGAAAGGGGAGGGTTCATGGAGTGAGGACCTGCTGAGAAGGAAAACTGGGAGACCCTTGTGTGAAGCCTTCTCCCTGTTCCTCTCCCTGTGTCTCTTCATCTCAGCAGGGCTCCCTGATCCCATCTCTCTGGTGTCCCCCTACCCCAATGGGATGTCCACAGCCAGTGCCTTCCCTCCAGCTTGGTTTGGAGCCCTGACTTGGGTGCTTTCTGACATCACACTTGGCTCACACCTTCCAGCCATCTGTGCTAAAGAAGTGCAAAGTCATAGCCTCAACGCCCTCCACTCCTCCATGGTCACTGCAGACCCTTCGTCATTCACTGCATGTCAGGAGTGGAGAAAGTTCTGTTTTACACCAGAGAAATGGCCCTTCCAACATTTCTTTTTCTCTTTTTTTTTGAGTCAGGGTCTCACTTTGTTATCCAGGCTGGAGTTCAGTGGCACAATCACTGCTCCCTGCAGCCTTAATCTCCTAGGCTCAAGCAATTCTCCTGCCTCAGCCTCCTGAGTGGTGGGGCTACAGGTGTGCACCACCACACCTGGCTAAGTTTAAAATATTTTGTAGAGACACAGTCTCACCATGTTTCCTAGACTGGTCTCAAACTCCTGGTCTCAAGCAATCCTCTTGCTGCGGCTTCCCAACGTGCTGGGATTCTAAGTGTGAGCCACCATGCCTGGCTGGCCTTCTTTCAACTTTTTAATCTTTAAATGTTTCCCTCTGATTGTTTTCCCTGTTACCTATTTTCCTCCAGGGTTTACCTTCCTGACTCCTCCCACAGGTCTTATGAGTGCTAAATATAACCCAGGGAAACAAAGCACTCTATCTCGTCAGAGCTGACGGGGTGGGCCCAGCGGGCCGGTCCTGGTTTTCATTTTGCCATTACGGTCTCAGTTTCTCACCATGTCTGACCAGGTCAAGAGCAGTGTGGTTACAAAGAAGCTGCCAGGTGCTTGGTGGTCCCTCTCTTGCCCCAGCTGTCCTAACCTGTGCAGCCAGGGCTTGACAGCAGTTTCTTGATGCCAAGGACAGCTTGAGGCCAATCAGAGTTCCTGTAAGTCAGGCATATGAAACCACAGGTCTCTTCTGCTCAACATAATCCCTCTTAATAGGATCTACTCATTAAGGATGTATTACAGATTCCCTCTGCGGACCGAGTAAGCGCTGAGCTTGCAGAATGTGTAGGTCCCAGGTTGGTACCTTCTCTCAGCCAGAGCCTTCATGAAGGCCTCCCTGCCTCCCTGCCTCAGGCTTGACTTGCTTTGCTCTGGCAGGGAAGGGGAGCCCGGGCTATGGAGGGGTAGATCCCACCTCCATCCCATTCCCTAATAAACCATCCTGTAGCTGGATTTTAAAAACGATGTTGGCATCCACCTGTCTCTACAATAAATCAAAAAATTAGCCGGGCATGGTGGTCCCAACTACTTGGAAGGCTGAGCCAGAAGGACTGCCTAAAGTCCAGCAGGTTGAGGCTGTGGTGGCCGTGAGCATGGCACTGTACTCCAACCTGCGTGACAGAGTGAGACTCTGACTCAAAAAAAAAAAAAAAAAATCCAGTTGTGGTGGCACAAACCTAAAACCCTCAGCTACTTGAGGCTGAGGAGGAAGGATCACCTGAGCTCAGGAGATCAAGGCTATGGTGAACCATGATTGTGCCACTGTACTCTAGCCTGGGCAACAGAGGGAGACCCTGTCACAAAAATAAAAATAAAGCATAAGGATACAGGGCATCCTGCAGTTTCTCCTATGGCTTTGTTTCCACAGTATTTCCGTTTTATTGCTAATTTATTTGTGTACTTTCATTAATGTTTTAGTAATGCTATTGAAGTAATTCCTTTAAAATCATTCACCTTCAACTATGCTGATATTTCCTGACACTTCAATTGTGCCAAGGTTTGCTAGATTCATCACACATATGAATTCATTTAATGCTCAGAACTCAACGGGGCCTGAAATCTTCACAGCTCCATTTTATAGATGTTCAAACTGAGACACAGAGAGGCTGAGTGACTTGCCCAACGTCCCAGAGCAGCAGAGGCAGGATGTGGCTGCAGGGCCTCGTGGCCCCAGAGTGCATGTCCTCACTGCCAGCCATGCTATCTCTGTGCTCTCAGTTGCTTCCCCGCACCCAGTCCAGTTGTCCTTCCAAACTACCACCACTTGGAACACCTCTCTGCGAGTGCTCTCACTCAAAACAGGAACATGGCAGGGTCCCTTCTCCTGCTTTGAGTCCTCTCAGGGACTCCTCAGTGCACTTGCAGCAAAATCCAAAGTTTCTCAACCTGGCCGACAGCCCTGCATGAGCTGACCTGATTCTCCATCACCACCTAAAGATATCCCTCTTAGTCTATTTTCTGGTCTTTCTCTTCAAACACACCATAGTCTTTTTTTTTTTTTTTTTTTTTTCTGTAGAAATTATTTATTGTAGGCTTACTCCTTGTTAGGTGCCATGATCGATTCTATAGTTTGGTTCATTTAATCCCCACAAAGGAACAGATAGGCTATATCTACTATCAAGAACTAGAAACACCAACGGTCTCCATTCTCTGAACCCCTTCCTTAGGGAATTCTGTCTGGGATTCAAGAAGCAGCAAATAACCCATTTCACCCTCTACCTCTGCTCAGGGTAAGCCCTTACAAAGCTCACATTCTGGAAACTAACATCGGCAGGGCATGCTGGACCCACTACCCCCACACCAGGGTCGTTTTAACTTCAAGGTCATCCAACGTGCGGCACCATGCGTCTGAGCCACTCCGGCCCCCAGCTCTTCTCTAGGTGACTTCCGCATGTTCTTGACAAGTTGCCTCAAACCACCTCCAAGAGGCCTTCCCAGTCCTGCACTGCAAGGCAGAACCATGCCTAGAGGCCCCCAAATACCCAACACAGGGCCTGGCATGTTAAGGCATCCAGCAGATATTTGTTGAATAAATATATGCGGGGTGACTCTTAGGAAACTATCAAAAGCATAGAGAAGAAGGGAGAGAGGGAGACAGGAAGACGAGAGAAAGGAAGGAGGGGAAGGGAAGGGGGGAGGAGGGAGAAGGAGGGAAGGAAGTGAAGGTGGAAAGAAGGGGGGGAGGGAGAAGGGAAGGAGGGAGAAAGAAAGAAAAAGAGGGAGGGATGAAAGGAAAAAGAGTGAGGGATGAAAGAAGGGAGGGAGGTGGGAGGAAGGGAGGTGGGAGGGAGAGAGGAAGAAAATAAGGAAGGAAAGAAGGAAGGGAGGGAGGAGGGAAGGAAGGGGAGAAGGAAAGGAGAGAGGGAGGGAGGGAGGCAGAAGAGAAGGAGGGAGGGATAAAAAGGAAAGGAAGGAAGGGAGGAGGGAGAGAGGAACAAATGAAGGAAAGAAGGGCGGAAGGAAGCAAGAAGAGAGGGAGGGAGGCAGGGAAGGACGGAAGGAGGAAGGGAGGGAGGGAAGGGAGGGAGGGAGGTCATGGGCTGTAAATTATGTCTCAATTAAAAACAACAAGAACAACAGTAATAACATATGGGTGACATAGGGCAGACCTGCAGCATCTATAACTGGCACAATGGGACACAGAATCTAATCTTAATTTCCAGGATTTGCAAAATCCTAGCGCAAGCTCTCACTAAGCTTTTAAAACTTAGGTCCATGAAAATCAATGCAGCAGTTCCGTTTCTTACCAAATATTTCTCCGTAAACTTTAAAGTTAAATACATGACTTCTGTAATCTCATCAGAATGTCTGAGATGAGGTATAAACATGTTGACTGGAAAAACACAACTCCAACAATTTCCTGCTCACACATCTAAAGAGGCCATCTTAATTCCTACCAAGAGACCAACACACCAGTGCCCTCAGCAGAGGCTATGAGGGAAGAAGAGATATGACATAACTCCTAGGAGTTATGTCATAGCCCATGACATTCAACTCAGACAGGGCGCTAAACAGAGGGACCGTGAGACAGGATATGTTTTTACTACTTTAATTCTTCTGAAGTCACAATGAATTTTATACATAGCACACATTTTAAACTCGAGCGTATCCTTTTCACTAAGATACTTTTTTTTTTTTTTTTGAGTTGGAGTCTCACTCGTGCTCATGGCCACCTCAACATCGACCAGCTGGGCTCCAACGATCCTTTTGTCTCAGCCTTCCAAGTAGCCAGAACTACAGGCATGGGCTACCATTCCCGGCTAATTTTCCCAGCTAATTTTTTTTTTTTTTGAGTTGGAGTCTCACTCTGTTGCCCAGACTGGAGTGCAGTGGCCGCTCCCAGCCACTGCAGCCTCAACCTGCTGTGCTCCAGTGATCCTTCCACCTCAGCCTTCCAAGTAGCTGGAACTACAGGCGTGTGCTATCACGCCCAGCTAATTTTTTGATTTCCTGTAGAGATGAGGTTTCACCAAGCTGCCCAGGCGGGTCTCGAACCTGCGGGCTCAGGCAATCCATTCACCTCAGCCTCCCAAGGTGCGGGGATTACAGGCTGAGCCACCGAGCCTGGCAATTTTTGGATTTATTGTAAAGACAAGGTCTCGCCAAGTTTTCTGGGTTGGTCTCGAACCTGTGGGCTCAAGCAATCCACTCGCCTTGGCTTCCCAAAGTGCTCAGATGACAGGCTGAGCCACCAAGCCCGGCCTCGCTAAGACACTATTATTAAACTTTTACTACAGTTTAAAAATCAACTGAAAGCACATTTTCTAGCTTAATCCCTCTATACAGATTGTATATCCTAAATGCATGATTTCTCTGTGCTGAAAAGAATAATGACATTTGTATACATTTTAACAGTCACCATGAAAACATGGTGAGAGTTGCTCTCTTGCCAGCAAGTGTTGATCAAAATATACTACTTTTAGGCTGGGAGTGGTGGCTCATGCCTGTAACCCTAGCACTTTGGGAGGTCATAGCAGGAGGATTGCTTGAGCCCAGGAGTTCGAGACCAGCCTGGGCAACATAGCGAGATCTCATCTCTACAAAAATATCAGTGCCTGCCTATAGTCCCAGGTACTCAGGAGGCTGAGGAGGGAGAATTGCTTGAGCCCAGAAGTTCGAGACCAGCCTGGGCAACATAGCAAGACCTTGTCTCTATGGAAAATAAAAAAATTAGACAGGTATGGTGGTGTGTGCCTGTAGTCCCAGGTACTCAGGAGGCTGAAGTGGGAGGATTGCCTGGGTCCAGGAGATCGAGGCCGTGGTCAGTGAGCCGTGATCATGCCACTGCACTCCAACCTGGGCCAGAGTGAGACTTCAACTAAAAAAAAAAAGTGTGTGTATGTATGTATGTGTGCATTTACACACACACACACACACACACACACACACAGGGAGTGAATATAATCATAGGTACTCTACCTGCAAATAAAACCATTCAACTAAAACGCACTCCCAAGATATTTATGCAGAAAATACATTTATGCAAAGGAGATACACTACACAGTTACTAAATGAATTTGTTCACAATTTTGAATTTAAACACTTTTACATCCTGCATATAAAATCTTACACATTTCCAAAGCATGCTTACACATATTATCTCATTCAATGCTTCCCCAGAACAACCCTCTAAAGTTGGAAAAATATTTCTGCTTTTATTTCTGTCTTCTAGTAAGGAAACAAAGAAATGGAGGTTAAATACATTTCTAAGACCTGGCCGGGACAGGGTGGGCCTCTACCTGAATACGTCTTTGAGCCGGGTGTCTTCCTGAGAGGGCATGCGACCCCCACATGGAAGTGGAAAGTAACAGGCGAGACTGCGCCAGAAAACCTGCCTCGCTTCCCAAAGTGTGCCAGAGGACCCCAGCACAGGCTCCTGACTGGGCCAATCCCAAGCAGCTCCCTGTGTCCTCAACCACTCTTGTTCACCTCCTGCACTGGTTCTGCTGTGTCCCCAAGCCCTAGTGCTGGCCCAGGTCCCAGCCCTTTGGTTCCCAACCTCCTCTGCTAGTCATGATCAGGAATATTGCAAGGCAGTACATCAAGGACAAGGACACTCTACCTTGCAGCCCCCAAGAACGTCCAGCTGCGGGATGACTTTGACCTTCGCAACGTCTTCCCAAGGTAGGGTGAGGTCATTCTTCCAACTTTAGCAAAAGGAACACAGGGGAGATAAGATGGCAGAGCTGCTAATGGGCAGAATGGAGCCCAGAACCCACATCTCCCTGCGATGTCAGAGTACTTTCCAACTGGCCACCCTTGGCAAGGTGATGTGGCACTAACCTGCTCACCTATATGTTCTTTCATTCAGCAAATATTCAATAACACACATATGCATCGGCCGTGTCAAAGCTAGAGTAGAAAACAAGACAAAACACGGTCTCTAGCCACATCAACCCAATAGTTTGTGGAGACAAAGTGTAAAGAGATAATTATGCGTGGTGATCATTCCCAAAGTGGCCAAGAACAGAACATAGGGAGCCTAATTTAGACGAGAATGCTAGAGAAAACTTTTTTGAGGAAGTTACATTTAAGCCTAGGTGTAAAGTCAACCAGGTGAGGCAGGAGGATGAAGAGTGGCCCTTGCGGAGGGAAACAGGCAGACAGAAACATGCAAAGGCCCTGAGGCAGAAAGCACCTGGGGAGAGGGATGGTGTGCTAGTGACACAGCTAAAGAGACATTCCAGTGGTAGATCCCGGGTCCACTACAAAGGATGCTTTTATTCCAGAATGCAAGAGGTAGCCACCAAGGGATGCTGAGTGAAGCGAGGCTGTGATCTGACTCCCATCTCAGAAGTTCACTTGGGTGGCTAGTTAGAAAACCAACTGGAGGGAGTCAAGAATGACAGTGGTGAGAGCCCATAAACACCAAAGGTGTCCCAGGCAAGATGGCGTTGATACAGAGGGGTGGACACGTACATGAGTAGGTGTGACCAGGAAAGGAGAACAAAGCCTGCCTGGCAAATCTAAAGGATGTGGGGGCTGAGCCACTGCCTGAGAGGCCCAGAGTACATGGCTCACATCTCTCTCTCGAACATATTTTAAAACAGGTCATGAATCTTGTAAAGAGACCAGCGTCCCCCAGCTGGGCGTGGCAGTTAGTTACTCTCTTCTATGGTCAGTTGTCTCCATATTACTTTGAGCCAGATGCAGAAGGCATGCCCCAAAGACCCCTGCAACAACTTTTCTAGCCATTACCAAGACTTGAGCCCTAAGAAACAAGGAAACATTTTATTCCAGACTGCTGAGTACCATTTCCTCGGGTCAGAGATGATGACCTGCTTAGGAAAGTCTGAGACCAGAGTGGTAAACATTGCCATCCATGTATATTTCTCTTTCTTTTTAAGTAGGAGGCTCACTCTGTTGCCCAGGCTGGAGTGCAGTGGCACACTCACGGCCACCACAGCCTGGACCTGCTGGGCTCAGATGATCCTTCCATGTAGCTGAAACAACAGGCACAGGTGTGGTGACACCTGGCTAATATTTTGATTTATTGTACAGACAAGGTCTTGCCAAGTTGCCCAGTCTGGTCTCCAATACTTGGGCTCAGGGAATCCTCTCACCTCCGCCTCCCAAAGTGCTGAGATGACAGGCATGAGCCACCATGCCTGGCTTCTTTTTCTTTCAAAGCAAGTTCAGTTGACATTATCTTAAGAACTGCACAGACCTGCTTACAGAGCTTCTGTGCTTTGTGTTAATTAAAGAATGAAAAATAAACTGTCTTGCCCCTTCCAGTCTCAATCCTGAATTGGATAATGCCTGGACACCCACCCTTGGGTCTCTACATGATGAGAACTGAGGATTGAGAGGAATGTGTAGGAGTCGTTGAGTTGCCAAGTTGCAACTACTCTCACGTGTGTCCTCTGCAAAACCAGACAAAAGGCAGGACGTGGTGGCTCACGCCTGTCATCCCAGCACTTTTGGAGGCTGAGGTGGAAGGAATGCTTCAGCCTAGGAGCTCAAGACCAGCCTGGGCAACACGACAAGACCTCATCTTTACAAAAAATAAAAAAATTAACTGTGTGTGCACCTGTAGTCCCAGCTACTCAGGAGGCTGGGGCGAGAGGATCACTTGAACCCAGGAGGTAGAGGCTGTAGGAAGCTGCGATCATGCCACTGCAGTCTAGCCTGGGTGACAGAGTGAGACTCAAAAAAAAAAAAAAAAATGATGGCCGGGCTTGATGGCTCAGCCTGTAATCCCAGCACTTTGGGAGGCTGAGGTAAGTGGATTGCCTGAGTCCATGGGTTTGAGACCAGCCTGGGAAACCTTGCGAGACCTCGTCTCTACAATAAATCAAAAAAAATTACCCAGGCATGGTAGCACACACCTGTAGTTCCGGCAGCTTGGGAGGCTGAGGTGGAAGGATTGCCAGAGCCCAGCAGGTCGATGCTGGGGTGGCCTTGAGTGTGCCACTGCACTCCAGCCTGGGCAACAGACTCCAATTCAAAAAAAAAAAAAAAGAGGAAAGAGTTCTGTTGCCCAGAGCTGAAGCACTGGTGAACAATCTTTTGTATTTACACACAGATTCAAGCCTGGGAGAAGTCTCAGCACTCCTGGCTTAGAGGCAGCCACCATGGGTCACACTCGTGGTGAGTTGTAGAGCTTAGGTGGGAGGTTCTTGGGCTATAGGGACATGGGTCTGCAACATGGAATTCTGGAACAGGAGGGTGTTCCAGAAGTTTAGACGCTCTGGCTAGGCCATCCTCCAAAAAAATCCTAATGAGAAGGCGAATGTTGCCATGGAAACCCAGGAGACTGCTCAGATCTTAAAAGGTCACAGGAAACCTTAGAAAGGCACAGAACCAAAGGAAATCGAAGGAAGCACATTTAGGGTGCATGTGCATGTGAGGGACAGGTGGGGGCGGGCCAGGAGTTCAATGACCAGAGTGAGCTGGACATCACGGAAATCAAAACAGACAACAGAATTGGGCTCTCCAGACAGGCTCTCCTGCTAAAATATCACGAATCTTTTTATATGGCAAATCAAGGATGGTGCCTGGGATTAAGAGAACCTCTATTCAGCTTCTTTAAGGAAAATCTTCACTGCTGGATACAGGGGCTCATGCCTGTAATCCCAGCACTTTGGAAGGCCCAGGCAGGAGGCCAGGACTTTGATACCAGCTTGGGCAATAAAGCAAGACCTCATCTCTACCAAAAAAAAAGAAAGAAAGAAAAAGAAAAATATAAAAATAGCTGGGCATGGCATTACACACCTGTAGTCCCAGCTACTTGGGAGGCTGAGGCAGGAGGATCATTTGAGCCCAGGAGTTCAAGGCTATATGGTGAGCCATGATCACGCCACTGCACTCCAGCCTGGACAAGAGTGAGACCCTGTCTCAAACAAACAATTTTTTTTCTTCCAATAGTAAAGAACAAACAAACATTGGTCAGATGGAAGGGAATTCTGGGATGAATGAAAAGGCTGTAAACGTCACCTGGCCCGGTTTCACCCTTGGTTCTGCTGATCCAGTGTTGGTGAACTTAGAGGAAGAAATCTGGGAGAACCAGGCTTTGCTAAGGCCTGAGGTGGTCCCCCAATCCTCCTACAGGCCAGAAGGACCATCAGGATAGAATAATGTGGACAGTGAACAAGGGACATGTCCAGCGACCACTAGCCAGGGGTCCGGTGCCTGGCACAGACAGTGGGTTGGCTCACAGCTAGCCAACGACCCCATCTCTCCACTCCTGCCAAACAGCCACAATCTGCAGCTTGAATAGCGACCCAGCAGGCAAGAGCCTCACACCTGTGGCTGCAAAGAAGCCAGGGGTGACTGTGAACTTCCCATCCCAAGGAATCAAGATTCGCTCAACTTTACAAGCTGAAGAAATAAGTCAGGGATGCATCTAAGCACTGAACTTGGGATGTAAACACAAAGTATTCAAGTAGGGGAAGGGAAGCAGAGACTCAGGAGATGGTAGTTAAACCGTGAAAAACACAGAACAAGGATGGATGCAGTGACTCGTGACTGTAATCCCTGCTTTGGGAGGCAGGAGGACTGCTTGCACCCAGGAGTTGAAGACTAGTCTGGGCAACATAAAGAGACCTCATCTGTACAAATAAATTTTTAAAAATAAGCCAGGCGTGGTGGTGTGTGCTAGGAAGGCTGAGGCAGAAGGATCTCCTGGGCCCGGGAGGTTGAGGCTGCGGTAAGCTGTGATCATGCCACTGCACTCCAGCCTGGACAACAGAGTGAGACCCAGAGGCAAAAAAAAGAAAAAAAAGAAAACCGTCAAAAAGACAAAACAGGGCTAGGTGTGGTGGCTCATGCCTGTGATCCCAGTGCTTTGAGAGGATCATTTCAGGCCAAGAGTTTGAGATCAGACCGGACTGGGCAACATAGCAAGATCTCAACTCTAAAATATAAAAAACAAATAAAATGGAAAGAAAAGAAAAGAAAACAAAACAGTTCACAGGTTTCAGCAGACAAAGCAGTCTTGCTCCAGCATCCCCTGTGCCCCATGAACAGAGCCGGGGGCAAATGCTGGAAATTCACACTTCTGCTCCAGCCAAGACCAATAAGACCACTTGTTCAATGAGGCACTCAATGGCTTATGCCACCCACAAAGGAAGTAGAGAAAAACCAACGCAGAAAGGCAAGTTATCCGAACAATGAAAAGACTCAAAGCCATGCCACACAGGAATGCTCAACTCAGGAAAGGGAAAGCGCAGATGGGCAAGACAGCTGTCTCAGAGTGACACCCCTTCAGGTGGGAGGGGGTGCATGTGGCATCTCGCCCCTCTCCTGTATGGCCCCGGGAGACAAAACTAGCCCAGAGAGCAGCAGTCAGCTGTCCAAGGCAAAGCAGGCTTGTCCTGAAGTCCAAGTTCACCATCACCTGAGGTATCCAACAGAGGCTGGATACCATGTGACAGAAAGAATGGAGGAAAGACTGGCTGGTTTCAGACACCGTTCACAGTCCCTTACCAACCCAGCATCCTGGTATGTAAGTTCTGTGACTGGTTCCTACATTGTGCCCAGTTGCTCAAGGCATCAAATCCCACGATGTAGTTGCCATCCCCTCTTGGGTGGCACATGCCCACGTGTGGTTTTCCTCCAGTGTCGGACCACGTTCCAGGCAATGCTATGCTCATCTTGCATTTGAGTTTAAGTTCTGCCTGCCCCTACAGACTTGCCGTTGACCAGTTCCATTCCTCTCAGGCTCTTATCTCAGAAACAGGCGTGCTGTGTTCCCTGACTCAGGCCGGCTGCCTTTGCTCTAATTAGAAATATCGTCTGTGCTCACTCTGAGAGAGCCATTCTGGAGGCGTATTCGCGGCCACATCTTCTAAACTCTCAGCAGCGCCATCCACCCAGGGCTTGTACTGTGTGAGCAGCCTACTATTTTAGGCTGTTTCATGACTGCCGTGTCTGCAGATGCACCAGACCCCATTGCAAAGTCTTCCTGGCACTGAACACAGACCAGGAGACACTAGGAAGACATCCTTGTGTGGTGAGGCTCCTGGCACTTTCCACAGAAAAAGGCAGGAGGGTCATTTAAGCCCAGGAGTTTGAGGCTGCAATGAGCCATGATCATGTCACTGCACTCCAGACTGGACAACATAGTGAGACCTCATCTCAACAAAAAATAAGATAATACTAGCTGTGTGTGGTGGCATGTGCCTATAGTCTCAGCTACTCTGAAGGCTAATGTGGAAGGATCACCTGAGCCCAGGGGTTGAGGCTGCAGTGAACCTTGATCATGCCATTGCACTCTAGTCTGGACAAGATAGCGAGGCCCCATCTCTACAAAATCTAAGAAAAAATTAGCCGGGCGTGGTGGTGTGTGCCTGCAGTCCCAGCTACTCAGGAGTTGGAGGCAGAAGGATTACCTGAGCCTAGGAGGTCGAGGCTGCAGTGAGCCTTGATCATGCCACTGCACTGCAGCCTGGGCAACATAATGAGACCCCCACCTCTACAAAAAAGATAAGAAAAATTTAGCTGGGTGTGGTGGTGCGGGCCTGTAGTCCCAGCTACTCAGGAGGCAGAAGTGGAACAACTGCCTGAGCCTAGGAGGTCGAGGTTGCGGTGAGCTGTGATCGTGCCACTGCACTCCAGCCTGGGTGACAGTGAGACCCTCACTCAAGGGGAAAAAAGAGGAATTGGTCAGGCGGAAAGTCCAGGTTGAATAAAAAGGCTGTATAAGAGGGGTCAGCTGGTTCCAAAGGGGTTCAGGCCACCTGGCACGGCCTCATGCTTGGCTCTGCCAATGCCTAGGGGGCTGCCCACACTCGTGGGGCCACCCCTCTGCGTCCAGTTCCCCACCGAGCCCCTTCTGCATCCCCGCTCCCTGCTGAGTGAGGGCTCCTGCTTGCTCCTTCCCTGACTCCCAACCCTTCACCTTCGGCCAGCCTGGAGGCTGAGATGCCTCTCCTGCCTCTGGCCCCTCCTGTCGCATGGCCAAATTTTGGGGGCTGGGCTTCTGGTGGTGAATATTAGGCGTCCACTTGACTGGATGGAGGGAGTCACAGATGGCTGGTGGAGCACGCTCTGACCGTGCCTGAGGATGCTTCCAGAGGACACTGCCAAGGGAGTCGGTGGAGGCCCCACCCTCCACATGGGCGATGCCATCCAATCAGCTTCCAGCATGGCTACCGCAAGGCAGGTAGACGTGGGCTAAGTCTCCGGCTGCATGTCCCTGCTCTCTCTCCCTTCCCTGGTGCGAGCCGCTTGCTATTTTAGGCTGTTTCGTGGCTACCATGTCCGCAGATGGACTAGGCCCCGCTGCAAAGGCTTCCTGGTACTGAACACAGGCCAGGAGACCCCAGGAGGGCATTTCCCTGCCCTTAGACATCTGACTTCAGACTCTTGGGTCTTTGGACACTGGTACTTGCACCAGCGACTTCCAGGGGGCTCTCGGGCCTCCAGCCCTGGAGAGGGCTGTGGTGTCAGACTCCCTGGTCTTGGGGTTTTCAGACTTGGACAGAGCCATAACCCGGGCTTTTCCCATTGCCCAGCTCGCGGACATGGCCTGGTTGCCACCTGGTCATGGTGTGAGCCAATCCTCCCTAAAAAATTCCCTTTTTATTTTTTTGAGTTGGAGTCTCACTCTTGTTGCCCAGGCTGGAGTACAGTGGCACACTCATGGCCACTGCAGCCTCGACCTGCTGGGCTCAGGTGATCCTTCTGCCTCAGCCTTCCAAGTAGCTGGAACTACAGATGCATCGCTACGCCTGGCTAGTTTTTTGTGATTTATTGTAAAGACAAGGTCTCACCAAGTTGCCCAGGCTGGTTGCAACCCCCCGGGCTCAGGCAGTCCTCTCACCTCAGCCTCCCAAAGTGCTGGGATGACAGGCTGAGCCACCACGCTCAGCCAAACTCCCTCTTTTATGTATGTATATCCTAGTGGTTCTGTCCCTCTGGAGAACCCTAAAGCAGTGTCTAAACTACCTCCCCCAGGCCAAGCCTCCCCACATGTCTGTTGCAGTAGATCCCCCTGTCACTCCCAGCCCCTAGACCAGAACTTGGCCCTGAGCTGGTGATCAATAAGCGTTTACTGCATGAACCAACCATTTCCAACCACTCAGCTCCCATTCAAGCTCCTTGAGGACAGGGAACATTTTGCTCCAAGGCGCCACACAACACAGGAACGGTAACCAGCCTTAGCGGGCTCACCATGGCCCGGCCACTCTGTTCAACTCTTCTGTGAATTGTCTCCCTGAACTTCTCCACACTCCCCGTAGGATGGTGGTGGCGATTCCCACTTTGAAAGGAAGCACATGGCAAGGTCAGCCAGCTGGGGATTGGCCCAGAAAAGTTTTTTTCCCAAACCCCAGGGTGCTGGCAGTCTTAAAGCATTTTGCTCCTCAGCCTGGCACGGCCATACTGGGTGAACAAATGATTTGCACCCATACCTGCTGAGTGAAACTATGCAAAACACATCAGAGTGGCTAACAGACACCTCCTCCATCAGACATCCAACTCCCAGTCGAGACTACAAACGGATCACTCTTGTCTTTGCAGGAATGCCAGCTCAGACATTTTAAATAAAGGGAGAGGAAGGGAGGACAGGTTGCAGGCACTCAGTTGTAATGTCTAAGGCTGCATTTTACTTACTTCCCAGTCTGTTTCCTTTTGTGAAGTGTCCTGATGGGGGAGCATGCCCTTCATGCCAGCCTGGGTGCCTGTCAGGCATGGCACCCTTGAGACCGAAGATAATCAACTCAGGCTCAACCTGAGAAGAAATTTCTTGGGAGGAAATCATAGACCATGGCTTGATGCCTTATACGGAGTGGCTAGTTTCTATGTGGTATTACTTTTGGTTAATTTTGGCTTCTACTCAAGACAGAAGCAGCTTTACCACTTGACACTTTGGTTTTTCAGCTGCATTTTGAGGAACCCTACCAGTTCCAAGAATGGTCTCAGGGGAGTGGAGTGGCGGGATGGTTGGGGTTGGAGTACTTTTTTGAAAATGACGATATATAATATCTGTGTTGTCCAGGCTGGTCTCGAATGCAATCCTCCTGCCTCGGTCTCCCAAAGTGCTCAGATTACAGGTGTGAGCCACCGCACCCAGGTCAGGGGGTTGGAATTCTAAGAACTGGTTTGAAACAATGGTTATGCTGTTAATTTTTTTTTTTTTTTTTTTTTTCAAACCACTTCTTGAAGGTATCTGAACTATAAATATTTCCCCCTCATTCCCAGCACTTGTGATAGCCAGTGGGCTCTGTTCTGTTGGAAGCTGGCCTTGATGTTTGGAGCACAAGTCAATCTCCGCTCTACAGGTTTGGTCTACCTAGCCCATGGGTATGGACCTCTTGCCCTCTGGGTGGGGGAGGGGCAGGAGGTGTGACAGTCCCAGGGAGCCACCATTTAGGAGGAAGTATATCTTTTGCTGTTTTCCTTCTCTGTCCTTAGAAGGCTGTGGTGACCTCTCTCTCTCCCCAAAATAGATGCAAATGATACGATTAAACCAGGAGTTCAGCCTTGATTGCACATTAGAATAGTCTATGGCACTTAAAAATGGTACTGCTGGCCAGGTTTCTCTGCAGACCAATTACGTTGGATGCTCTGGGAGGCAGAGTCAGCACTGGCATTTCTGGAAGATGCCTCGGGTGACTTCACGCAGGGAGAAGTCAGGGTTGAGAGCCCAAATGAGACATTCTATCCTAAAGGCATTTCTGCCAGAAGCAGATGTCTGTAGATCTGCAGAAATTTTATTATTAAAGAGGTCTATTTTTCAAAATCTACAAACTTTAAAAGCTGACGTTTAAGGAACGAGATGAATTTTACTCTGATTTCAACATGCTCATCAGTAAAAGGAGAGAGACGGCCAGGCACGGTGGTTCACACTTGTAATTCTAGCACTTTGGGAGCCCAAGGCAGAAGGATTGCTTGAGCCCAGGAGTTCGAGATGCCCCTGGGCAACACAGTGAAACCCCGTCCTTTCAAAAACTCAAAAAGTTAGCTGGGCGTGTTGGTGCATGCCTGTAGTCAGGATCACCTGAGCCCAGGAGGTCAAGGCTCCAGTGAGCTGTGATCATGCCATTGCACTCCAGCCCGGGCAACAGAGTGAGACCCCAATTCAAAAAAAAAAGGGAGAGAGATGGAAAAACTATTCAAATGGAGCAATTATACATGCATATGCGTATACATACAAACACACACATATATAAAAATCTACCTCTCTGAGATAATTTAGACATAATTTAGTAGAAAACAGACATCTTTCCAGTGGAGAGCAAACTGGGCTTCAAACACCGCTCTAAAGAAGTAAAGAAATGAATCTGCAAAGATCAAGATTGGCTGAGATTATTGGAGAAGGAGGGTATTGGGTCCCATTTTCAGCCAGCTGATTCCTACATTCCAGAGATTGTAATTTCTGTTGTTTTTTCTGTGAAGCCTTTACTGGGCCCCAAGACTAGGTGGGGACCTGCCAGAGCCCAGCAGGTATGTGAGTTTGCAATCCTCAGCCTGGAAGCTGTGCTGAAAGGCAGGCATGTTTGTGCACCTGAAGGGACACAGTCTTGACTTTCCCAACTCTCCCTCACTCTCACCTGCAAGCCCAGTCCCAGTCTTACCACATCTTTCTCTGACCAGGAATCAGCCAACAAATTGGCCTCCCCTGCTCCTCCCCCCAGGCTGGGAGGAGAAAGCTGTGAGACCCTGCAGACTGAGGCCGCCACAATCCCATCACATGCTCTGCATTCTGACCACCATGTTTCTGGTAGCTCCATTTCTGTTCTAGCTCCCCTTCCCTCCTTGACCCCTCTGGTATGAATTGTCCCTGCTCCAGGCCCTTTCCCTGTATCCCTAGATGATCCATCCCATGCAGATACTTGGTTCTAACTTCCATGCACATGCTGGGGAACTACCCTCTGGGTCCTCAGCCCAGACCCCTCCTGAGTGCCCGGGCCCACATTCGTGAGCAGGACACATGGGGTGCCTCAGGCACATAGAGCCTCCACAAGCCTCAGTCAACTCTTCAGCGACTCCTCTCTGCCCTCAGACGACCTCCCCTTGAAACCCCAGCCTTGGCAAATCTAGCACAGGCATGTACACAGTTTCCCTAGTAAGAAAGCTTGCAGTCACCTGGGGTGGCTTTGGGGTGTCCACTTGCCCAGGCTAAACTATAATCCCCAGAATTCCCTTTCTAGTGTGTTCCTGTTTGAGTGGGCTGCCAGGAAGACCCTTTCATGACAGCTGATGGATGGAAGAGAGGCATGGCCATCTTGTAATGCACACACATTCTCAACTGTTCAATCCAACGTGAATCTAGCTGCTGCTGTGGATTGTGCAGATGTGATTAAAGTCCCTAATCAGATGATTTTAAAATGAGATGATCCCAGATGGGCTGACAATCAGTGGAAGGCAGGGAGGGAAAGAGGAAGAAAAAAGAGGACGGGAGGGAGAAGGGAGGGAGGGGGAAGAAAAGAGAGAAGAAAGAGGAGAGAGGGGAGGAGGGAGGAAGGGAAGGAGGAAAGAGGGGAGAGGGAGGGGGAAGGAAAGAGGGGAAGAAGGGGAGAGGGGGGAAGGGAAAGGAAATTGAGGAAGAGAGGGAGGGAAAGAGACTGACTCCCGACCATGGGCAAGAAGCTTCTGCTTGAGCCTGTGGTCCCAACTTGCCTCGCCAGCCCTCAGTTGCAGAAGCCAACTCCTTGTAACACATCCTTTAATTTGTGCGTATCTGGATACCTACCTACTCTCCTTGTAGCTACCTGTTCTATTTCCACAGTTGAACCTCGACACCAATCTCACCTCTTCTCTCCCCTCAGCCCAAGGCAAGTTGATTCTTTCTCCTAGGTAGTTCTCTGACTCAACCCCTCCTCTCCAAGAGCACCACTGCCACTTCAGTTCGAGATGCCATCACTGCCTTGGCATAACACAAAAGTCACCTCACTGGCCTCCCGGCCTCTGGTCTCCTTTCTCCACCAACTCACCCTCTAGACCAGTGCTGTTCAACAGAAGCATCTATGATGATGAAAATGTTCTGGACCTAGACTTTCCAGTACAGGAGACACTGGCTACACTTTTAACAGCACAGTTCTAGACCAGCAGGGTCACTGTTTAAAAATTGCCGGGCACAGTGGCTCATGCCAATAATCCAAGCATTTTGGGAGGAGGAAGCGAAAGGATCGCCTGAGCCCAAGGGTTCAAGACCAGCCTGGGCAACATGGCTGTACCATAAATCAAAAAATTAGCCAGGCATGGAGGCAGGTGCCTGTGGTTCCAGCTACTTGGAAGGCAGAGGCAGAAGAATCACCTGAGCCCAGTGGTTTGATGCTGTGGTGGCCGCAAGTGTGCCCCTGTACTCCAGCCTGGGCAACAGAGTGAGACCTTGACTCAAAAAAAAAAAAAAAAGCACAGCACATGCCAAATAATATGGACACCTCAAAAAAATAAATAAAGCAGGTCAAACTGTGGAAACTGTGCAGCAATAATAATACATAGATAAATAGAACTCTCTGCACATGCAGAAGACGAGGTTACCATGTGGAGCTGTTTACAGTGATCATCTCTGTGTATTGGGACTCTTCAACTCATTGCTGAGCACCCACCTGCTATGTGCCAGACGCCCGGCTAGGTTCCTGGGATTGTAAACTGGACAGTCCTGGTTCCTGCCACTGTAGAGAAGTTTTACAGTCTAGATTAGCAGCTGTGCAATGACTATTGCATTTGGAAAGAGGTGTAACAGGTCCCAGAGCTGGGACAGACAGACACATGTTTGTCTGCCCTAGGGCACTGGCCTTTTTTTTTTTTTGTAGAGCTGGGATCTCGCTGTGTGGTCCAGGCTGGCTGTGAACTCCTGGGCTCAAGCAATTCTCCCACCTCCACATCCCAAAGTGTTGGAATTGCAGGCATGAGCCACCACACCCAGCTGGCACTGACCTTTAGAAAGCCCCAAAGTGATGATTTTTAAAAAGCCCCTCCAGACCCAGGTGCAGTCCTAGCAGCTGCCAGGAATGGATGGAGCTGGAGACAAGGCTCGGAGGCAGCCAGAGTCCCAGGAATGGGGGCAGGATGGGGCTGTCCTCTTACCCATTTTGTCTTAAAGGCAAAGCATCTTTCTGCTACTTGCACCCGATTCCAGACTAGCGAGTCGGGTCCCACGGCGCACCATGGGGGTCAACAGGACAGCAAGCCCAAACCTGGGCAAGTATTTCTTTCTTTTTCAAAGGTTTCTATGCTTTCTGGAGTTTTTATAATAGAAAAATGGCTTAGCTTCCCAGTCCATGGCGCATCCGGTGTCTGCGCCCCCCTGAAGGGCCCTGGCATGTTACAAGGGTTAGGGTTATGCTCCCCCTTCGTCCCTGGCAAATCAGTGAGATAACATCTTTTGTAGATACTGAGATCTGCACAGATTGACTGCTAATCATGAAATGTTGGGCATAATTTCACCTTGACATATTAGGAATGAGAGCATTAGGGTATCATACTTTGGGTGGACCCTGGAATGGAAAGAAAGACATACCTGGAAAAATTGGTAAAATCTCAATAAAGTTGAGTTAATAATAATAATAATAAACTTTAGTTAATAATAATGACATGGCTGGGCGTGGTGGTGCACACCTGTAATACCAGCAATTTGGGAGGCCGAGGCAGGAGGATTTTCCACAGCAAAACCTCATCTCTACCCAAAAAAATCAGAAAATTAGTCAGACATGGTGGCACAAGCCTAACAGTCCCAGCTACTTGGGATGCTGTAAGGAAGGACTGCCTGAGCCCAGGCGGTCGAGGCTGCCATAAGCTGCGATCATCATAATCATGCCACTGTTAGCCAAAAGTAGTGGCATGTGCCTGTGGTTCCAGCTACTTGGAAGACTAAGGCGGAAGGATCGCCTGAGCCCAGCAGATCGAGACTGCGATGGCCATGAGCATGCCACTGCACTCAAGCCTGGAGACAGAGTGAGACTCTGACTCAGAAAAAAAAATCAAACCACTGTCTTCCAGCCTGGGTGACAGACTGAGACCTCAACTCAAAATAACTACAATAATAATAATAATAATAAAAATAACAGTATGTATGTGTGGTGGTTTTCTACTGCTATGTAACATGTTACCACAAACTTAGAGCCACACACATTCGTTATCCTGGTTTCTGTAGCTTAGAAACCTGGGCACGGTGTAGCTGGCTCTCACCGGCTGACATCTGGGGGCCAGCGCACTTCAGCTCTCATCTGGAGGTCAGGGAACACTTCCAAGCATGTGCAGATAACTGGCTGAACTTAGTTCTTTGCAGCTGCTGGGCTGGAATCCCTGTGTTCTTGCCGGCTACTGGCCAAGGGCCAAAGTTCCTAACGGCCACCCACAGGTCCTGGCCACCTGACTCCTTTCTCAGGTGGTTCAGGAAAGGACTGTTTGCCTTTTCAAAGCCAGCAAGAGAGGGTCTCCTGCTGCATCTGGTCGCTCCTAAGGAGATCATCTGATTAGGTCAGGCCCACCAGGCTAAGCTCTCTTTTGATGATTCAACATCAACTGATTAGAAATCTTAGTGACGCCTGCAAAACCTCTTTTAACATGTATTGGGGGGACCCCAAATAACCCAGGATTATCTTTTAGAGGGTGGACCCTCTGTAGTACAGGTTTCCCCCTCTTGGTAAATGTTCTAGGAACCCATGGCATCAGTGGACCAGCCAGCATTGTTGTGAGAGGCTACATTCGGCTTCAGTTAATTTTTTTTTTTTTTGAGAGTCTTTTAATGCATTTGCCCATTTCATGATGGGCGAGTGAGAGTGCAGATGCCCTACACCGTACTGAGTGGCTAGCAGTTTTTGACCAAAAGTGTCATAACCCTTGTGTCCCCCCCCTCCCTACTCACATAATCTCACCCTGAGCAACTTTTTTCTTGTTTCCCCTGGATGAAAAAAGTTCTCAAAGGGAAAGATTTTGCCAATGTAGAAGTGATGAAACCAAAAATGGCAGAAGCACTAAGAGGAATCAAAATTGACTAGTTCAAAAACTGTTTTGAACAGTGGAAAAGGCATCTCGATCGGTGTATTGCATCAAATGGAGAGTACTTTGAAGGTGACTGAAGTTTAAATATGTGAGAATAAATACACAATAAAAAAACAACAAATTTGGGTTTTGGGGGGTTCCCCTTGTAATATACCACAGTGTGCTACATCCAGTCATATCCAAAAGTCCTGCCCACCCTCAAGGGAAGGGGTTTACACAGAACACATGCACCAGGGAGTAGGAATTTTGGGGTCAGCTTAGAATTCTGCCCACCATAGGTACCCATGTTAATTTTTTAGTTTTGATCATTATACTATGATCGTGTAAGACTAGTTAACAATAAGGAAAACAAGAAAACTCTAAACTATTTTTGCAATGCTTCTATATCTTAAAATGAAAAGTTTTTAAACATAAAATAAAAATCACGTGCTTTAAAAATAACACAATAATTTGCAGGTCAATGCCGTCTTGTTCTCTGTGTTGCTGTGTTGAATTTATCCAGGGAGAAAGGGGAACATCAGGACGATAAAATTCCTCTACAGCTGGGCATGGTGGCTCACACCTGTCACCTCAGCAGTTGGGGAAGCCAAGGTGAGAGGAATGCCTGAGTCCAGGGGTTCGAGACCAGCCTGGGCATCTTGGTGAGACCTCAACTGTACAATAAGTCAAAAAATTAGCCCGGCATGGGGGCACATGCCTGTGATTCCAGCTACTTGGAAGGCTGAGGTGGCAGGATCGCCTGAGCCCAGCAGGTCGAGGCCGTGGTGGCTGTGAGACCCCTACTCAAAAACAAACAAACAAAAAGAAACCAAGTAAAACTGTAGTAAAACTCTAAAAAATAACAGGAGAAAATCAAGATGACCTTCAGTTTGAAATTACTTTTTAGATACAGTGCCTAAGGCACAGTCTCTAAAAGAAAGAACTGTTAAGCTGAACTTCATTAACATTAAAAATTTCAACCCTGCAAAAGACATTGTAAAGAAAATAAAAAGAAGAGCCATAGACTGGGAGAAAATATTTTCAAAAGATATACTTGATAAAGGACTGTCACCCAAAACATACAAAGAACTTTTAAAATTCAACAATAAGGAAAACAACCTGAGGAAAAAAATGGGCCAAAGACCTTAGAAGACACCTCACCAAAAAAGATAAACAGATAGCAAATATGCACATAAAAAGTCATTTCACATCACATATCGTCAGAGAAATGAAAATTAAAACAGTGAGACACTTATTAGATGACCAAAGTCCAGAATACTGACAACACCATAAATGCTCATGAGGAGAGGAAGTCACAGAAATTCCCATTCATTACTGGTGGGAAAACGAAATGATGCAGACACTCTGGAAGAAAGGTTGATGGTTTCTTTTCTTTTCTTTTTTGAGTCGGGGTCTCACTGTCACCCAGGCTGGAGTGCAGTGGCACCCTCACGGCCACTGCAGCCTTGACCTGCTGGGCTCAGGCGATCCTTCTGCCTCAGCCTTCCAAGGAGCTGGAACTACAGGCACACACCACCACGCCCAGTTAATCTGTTGATTTACTGTAGAGATGAGGTCTCGCCATGTTGCCCAGGCTGTTCTCAAACCCTTGGACTCACGCAGTCCTCTTGCCCTGCTTCCCAAAGTGCTGGGATTATAGGCGTGAGTCACCGTGCCCAGCTGGTGGTTCCTCATGAAACTAAACATAGCTGGGCTCGGTGGCTCAGCCTGTAATCCGCGCTTTGGGAGGCTGAGGTGAGTGGATTGCCTGAGCCCGCGGGTTCGAGACCAGCCTGGGCAACTTGGCGAGACCTTATCTCTACAATAAAATTTTTTTAAAAATTAGCCGGGTGTGGTAGCGCACGCCTGTAGTTCCAGCTACTTGGAAGGCTGAGGTGGAAGGATCGCAGGAGCCCAGCAGGTCGAGGTTGCGGTGGCCGGGAGCGGCCACTGCAGTCCAGTCTGGGTGACAGAGTGAGACTCCAACTCAAAAAAAGAAAAAAAAAAAGAAACTAAACATACTCTTACCATGTGATCTGCAACCACACTCCTTGGTATTTACTCTAAAGAGGTGAAGACATATCCACACAAGAACCTGCACACGGATTTTGTAGTTTTATTCCAAAATTGCCAAAACATGGAAGCAACCAAGATGTCCATCGGTAGACGAATTAATAAACAAACTATGGTATGCCTAGATAATGAATAATTATTAAGTGCTTTAAAAAATGAGATATAGCCGGGCTTGGTGGCTCAGCCTGTAATCCCGCGCCTTTGGGAGGCTGAGGTGAGTGGATTGCCTGAGCCCGCGGGTTCGAGACCCGCCTGGGCAGCGAGACCTCATCTCTACAATAAATCAAAAAATCAGCTGGGTGTGGTAGCGCGCGCCTGTAGTTCCGGCTACTTGGAAGGCTGAGGTGGAAGGATCGCCAGAGTCCAGCAGGTCGAGGCTGCGGTGGCCGGAAGCGGCCACTGCACTCCAGTCTGGGCGACAGAGTGAGACTCCAACTCAAAAAAAAAAAAAAAAAAGAGATATAAGTCCATGAAAAGCCATGGTGGGACCTTAAGCGCATATTACAAAGTGAAAGAAGCCCCTGAAAAAGATACATGATTCCAAACACACTGTACTGAGAGAAGAGATAGCTAGAGAAAAGCTAGACAGACAAGGAATTTCCTCTGGTAACAATGCAGCAAACTTCCCACAGACCTCTCAAGATGATGCACTCACCTTGGTAAACAAGCTCCCTGTGAGCTGATCAAGCTAAAGCTTAAGTACTCACTGCTGGTATGGAAAAACAACCAACCAGCTTACTGCCAAGTACGGACCTATCAGATCACCATTAGGCCCCTACCTCCTGTTGATTGGTCCTTAGTACTGACCAATCAGCACAGCTAGCACTGACCAATCAGCTCAGTCTTAGGGCTATATAAGTACCAGGTTTCATTTCCAATTGAGCAACCTTCTCGGGTCCCCTTCCACTGTGCGAGCTTTTCTGTCCTTTGGATAAATCCTGCTTTCTCAGCTTTCCAGTCATCCATGTCCCTCATTCCTCCTGGGCAGGAGATAAGATCCTAACCTGAAGAGCTGCAGAAGATAGAGCTACGCAGCCCAGAGGCTGGCTTGCCAGTCAACAGAGCCCACTGAAATGGGAGAGCTGTTGGAAGAAGGCAAGACTCAAAACTGAGACACTTTTGGGGGCTGTAACACTCTCAGGGCTTGGCTTGCCAGCCCATTGGAGCTGACACTTCTGGGGCTAGACTTACCAGCCCCTTGAGCTGACCTTTTCTGGGGCTCATCTGGCTGACCCATTGAGCTGACACTCTCAAAGCCCAGGTTGACCTAAAAAGTCCGCATCAGTACTTTGGAAAGGGGAAAACTGTGGAGCCAATAGAAAGATCACTGGTTGCCAAGGGTTACAGGAGAGGGAGGGATGAACAGGCAGAGCACAGAGCATGTTTAGGGCAGTGGAACTACTCACTATGGTACTACCACAGTGGATACATGTCATTTTAGGAGGGGACCTCAAAAAACCCAAAATTATCTTTTGGAGGATGAGCCCTTTGTAGTACAGGCTTTTCCTGCTAGGTAAGTGTTCTAGGAACCAGTTGGCATCAGTGTGCCAGCTAGCACTGTTGTGAGAGGCTGTGTCACTGAAGAAATGTCCTGAGTTGTGGCAAACAGATGACTGGTTCTTCAACCATGACAACATACCTGCCCACACCACACTGAATGTTCAGCAGTTTTTAACCAAACACGGCATGATTCCTGTGTCCCAAACTCCCAATTCACCCAATCTCAGTCTGAGCAACTTTCTTTTGTTTCCCTGGATGAAATGAAAAAAGTCCTCAAAGGGGTTTTGCTAATGTGGAAGAGGTGAAACAAAAAAATGGCAGAAGCACTAAAAGGCATGAACATGGACCAGTTCAAAAACTGTTTTGAGCAGTGGAGAAAGCATTTCAGTAGGTAGATTGCATCAAACAGAGAGGACTTTGAAGGTGACTGTAGTTTAAATGAGTAAGAAAATATATTATAAATAAATACTGGTTTTGGGGAGAGTCTCCCCTCATACATGTGTCCAAACCCACAGAATGTACAACACCAAGAGTGAACCCTAATGTGAACGATGGACATTCAGTGATAATGGCCACTCAGTGTTGGTTCATTAGTTGGAACAAATGCCCCACTCTTGTAGGAAATATCAATAAAGAGAGAGACTATGCACATGGTGGGGGAGGGGGGCATGTTTATGGAAAATCTTGGTACCTTCTGCTCAGTTTTGGTGTGAACCTAAATCTGCTCTACAAAATAAAGTATATTTAAAAACCAAAAAGATTCTTGAACATTTGTCATCAGTTAACACTGTCATGAAAACAATGGGGGTAAGTTCTAGCAGCCCCTGAGAGGTGAACGGCTATCAACAATGGAAAATGTCACCTAACTCTGAAATCTTTCCATCGTGATTCATGGAGTCTGTGCAATACACTCTATAACCTATAATATAAAACATACATAAATGAAGCAGCAAGAAAATAAGTCTAACACTTCCTTTAAGACTTGGCTATTAGCTGGGCGCAGTGGCTCACGCCTATTATCCAGCACTTTGGGAGTCAGAGGCGAGAGGATTGCCTGAGCCCGGGAGGTTCGAGACCAGCCTGGGGAACTTGGTGAAACCTCATCTCTACAATAAATCACAAAATTAGCCGGGCGTGGTGGCGCATGCCTCTGGTTCCAGCTTCTTGGAAGGCTGAGGTGGAAGGATCACCTGAGCCCAGCAGGTCGAGGCAGCAGTGGTTGTGAGCCTGTCACTGCTCTCCAGTCTGGGCAACAGAGTGAGATGCTGGCTCAAAACAAAATAAAACAAACAAACTAAAAAGACTTTGCCATTTGAAATCAGGGGCATATTTTTCCATAAAAGTGATTTAAGTGCTTCATAATTTCGCTCTTACACATTCTCTCTGGGAACACACATGTCCACGTTCAAACTTGAGGAAAAAGACTCCTCTCATACCTAGACTGGAGTCCCCATGCAAGCCCAACTCTAAACTGGTACATTCATCCAGTCGAAGATGCAACAATAAGATGAATCATCAGTTTGCAAATATCGCTGAGAAAAAACACTGCCAAGTAAACAATGACACAGTGTTTCCTCGTCACTTACTTGTCAGTTATTGAAAAAGCTTTTAGATAGATAGATTTACCATGTATCAATCACGTACCTACATTAAAACAAGGAAAGTAAATTGGCAAAGATGTTCCTAACACATCTCTCCATATGGCCAGACTGACTCTTCACAATCAATTGAACTCTGCTGCTGGTGTTCATTTTTATCCATCCTAAGTTTCATTACCATTTCTGGGACATTCTGTCTTATACACAAAGTGCCGGTTTTGAAGCTGGTGCAATCTTTTTTTTTTTGAGTCAGTGTCTCACGCACATTCTTGCTCTTATCTGATATCATAACAGAAAGCTATTTAATTAACCAAGACTCATCTCTTTGGTGACTAAAAGTGCCAGAGGATGGCAGGTGCCCAGTCATGCCGAGAGAACTACAAGGGGTTACCATACTCTTCAGGGAGTGCACTCTTATTTTATTATTATTATTTTTTTGAGTTGGAGTCTCATGCATTGCCCAGGCTGGAGTGCAGTGGCACACTCACGGCCACCCCAGCGTCGACCTGCTGGGCTCCGGCAATCCTTCTGCCTCAGCTTTCCAAGTAGCCGGAACCACAGGCATGTGCTACCACGCCCGGCGCATTTTTTGATTTATTGTAGAGACGAGGTCTCACCAAGTTGCCCAGGCTGGTCTCGAACCCGCGGGCTCAGGCAATCCACTCACCTCAGCCTCCCAAAGTGCTGGGATAACAGGTTGAGCCACCAGGCCCGGCCAGGGAGTATACTCTTTAGCATTCAGATGCACATTGATGGAAGGCACCAAGAACCTGTGTACTGGTGGGTTACATGGAGCTCTGGACATCTTTTCCAGACAATTGAGTCCTTCATTCTTCAGTTTGGCTAGACTGAATGTGTGTATACATGTGTGTGATGCAGGTATGCCCATGCACAATAACCTCTTTGGGAAAGAACTTTTTCTTAGGCATCGTTTTGCAGCTTAAAATTAAATCATGGTTGCAACTTTCAGCCACCAGTCATGGTGTGAAATATCACAGCTGCTTCTACAGCCTCTGGTCATGACCTTTCACATTCCAAAAAAATTCAACACCTTTCACATTCCAGAAAAATTGTAGGGCCTTTTTAAGAACACTGAGTTTTTATCAGCATTTCCCATCTGTCTAAACTCTTTTTTTTTTCCAGTTAAATCACAAATCACTAGAAAATAAGCAGCTGCAGTTCAAAGTTGGCAGGAAGTTTGAGAAATCGATGTTCTCTGCTTCAACGACAGTCCTGTGCAACTTATAAATTGAACATACCAGCCTCATTCATCTTGCTTTGAAGTTCCTTTCATCTCTTCGGAGGGATCTACCAATTTCGCCTGCTTCCAGCTGCATAATGTGTCATCGGGAGGCCGTTCTTTTGCCCTAACTCTGTATCACAGCATCTGCTACTAGTCTTCTCTGTCTCGGGTCCCCCAAAGCTCTAGGTTGTTTCTTTGCAAAAATAGCAACTGAAGTCATTCTTGTAACAAAAACGAGCTTCGCTAGGACCTCAGTTACATACTGTTTCTCTCTATGATTTTTTTTGTTTTGAGTTGGGGTCTCACTCCAACACCCATGCTGGAGTGCAGTGGCACGCTCACAGCCACCCCAGCTTTGACCTGCTGGGCTCCAGTGATCCTTCCGCCTGAGCCTTCTAAGTAGCCGGAACTACAGGCGCACAATATCATACCTGGCTAATTTTTTGATATATGGTGTAGAGATGAGGGCTTGCCAAGTTGCACAGGCTGGTCTTGAACCCACGGGCTCAGGCAATCCACTTGCCTTGACCTCCTGAAGTGCTGGGATGACAGGCTGAGCCACTGAGCCCAGCCTACATGACTTTCTATGTATGCAAAACCTTTTTGTTTTAATGTCAAATCATGTTTTAATATCTTGAAGACCTTTTACATGCAGTTAAACTCAATATGTGCATTACCAACACAAGACATCAGCCCAATCATCATGTCCACATTTGCACAAGCACAGGTAGTGACAATGACATTATCGTCGCTGTCTAGCCAATGGTGGTAAGATGCTATCAACCATGAGATATATCTTGACTTCAGAGATATTAAAATTTGAGGACAGGCTGGGCATGGTGGTTCACGCCAGTCATTCCAGCACTTTGGGAGGCCAAGGCGGGAGGATCGCTTGAGCCAAGGATTTCAAGACCAGCCTGGGCAACATAGTGAGACCTCATCTCTACAAAAAATAAAAATAAATTTTAAAAATTTTTTAAAAGATGTGAGGGCAAATGTGCATCTCAGAATTGATGGCATACATGAATGACTACTCCTTTAATTTACATTAAAAGAATAACTTCCCAAGATGGACACCAGAAATTCTTCTCATCCCTGTCTACAAATGTCATTCGTCCCATCAAGAGATCAAGTTTATTGCTCTTGCTTCATTCTGGGTTGGGCTTGTGACTTGCTTTCTCCAATAAAACAAGTGAGGTTGAGACTTTAAGCCCACATCTCTCTCTTTTTTTTTAAATCCATTTTAAAGATGTGGTGTACAATCCAAGGTTAGGTATGTAAATGGTCATTGTACAGGTAAAGTTTGGGCCTCACTTTGATCCCCACATCACCTGGTTTGCGATCAGGTACCCTTATAGATGAAGTGTGCCCCATCTATCCCCCACGTCCTCCCCTGGCAGTTTCCTACTACTGCCTATCTCTTTCTAATAGCATTATGATCATTGTTCAGGATCCACTTATGAGTGAGAACATGTGGTACTCAGTTCTTTGTTTCTGTGATAGATCACTGAGTATTACAGATTCTAACTCTATCCAAGTTGCTGCAAAGTTCATAATTGGTCCTTCTTTATGGCTGCGTAATATTCCATCATGTATATGTAGCACATTTTAAAAATCCAGTCTACTTTCGATGGCAGCATGGTTGGTTCCATGTGTTTGCTATTGTGAATAGTACTGCACAAGTCTTAACAAGTCCTGTATTATAGATCTCACTTCTGCCCTCTTGGGAACCCATGTATCACCACCAAGTAAAAAAGTTTGGGCTAGAATATAGATGAGAGGTTGGAGATTGTAGGCCGGTGGGTCAAATCTGGCCAGAGGCTTGTTTTTATCTATCTATCTATTGATTTTTCCTTGAGTCAGAGTCTCACTCTGTCGCCCAGGCTGGAGTCCAGTGGCACACTCACGGCCACTGCAGCCTCGACCTGCTGGGCTCAGGTGATCTTTCTGCCTCAGCCTTCCAAGTATCTGGAACTACAGGCATGTGACACCACGCTCAGCTAATTTTTTTATTTATTGTAGAGATGAGTTCTTACCAAGTTGCCCAGGCTGGTCTCAAACCCCTGGGCTCAGGCAATCCTCTCGCCTCGACCTCCCAAGGTGCTGGGATTGCAGGCATGAGCCACTGTGCCTGGCTCAGAGGCTTGTTTTTATATTGCCACTGAGTTTTTATATTTTTCAAGAGTTTTAATAGAAGAAGATGTGACAGAGGTCTTGAAAGGTACCATAAGGCTATGAAGCCCAAAATATTTATTAATTGGCTGTATTCATTTGCTAGGACTGCCTCAACAAAGTACCACAGACCAGGTGGCTTCAACAACAGAAATTACAGACTCACAGTTCTGGAGGCTAAAAGTTCAAGGTCAAGGTGTCAGTGGGGTTGGTTTATTCTGAGTTTTCTCTCCCTACTTAGAGATTGTTTTCTTCTTGTTTATCTTCAGTCTTTTTTCTGTGCATGTCTGTGTCCTAATCTCTTCTTCTTATGAGGATGCCAGGCATGTTGGATTAGGGCTCACCCATTTAATCTTCATTCCCTCTTGAAAGGCCCTATTTCCAAATATAGTCACAATCTGAAACCCTGGGAATTGGGACTTCAACATATGAATTTTGGGAGATCATAATTCAGCCCCTAACACTGTTTTGTTTTGTTAATAGAAAATGTTCCCAACCCCTTGGCCACACTACTGAGAGAGAAGAGACCATGTGGAGAGAGTAACACAGACACCAGCCATCCCAGCTGACTGAGCTCACTTTAAGCCAGACATGTGAGTGAAGTCACCTGGATCATCCAGCCACAGCCATGCTGTCAGCTAGACATAGCCGTTTGAGTGACAACACTATGTAGGGCAGAGACCAGCCATAGCACCATGCCCTGCCAAATTGCAGACTCATGATCAGATAAATGGTTGTGTTTAAGTCCCTAAGTGTCTTTTTTTTTTTTTTTTTAGTTAGAGTCTCACTCCTTCGCCCAGGCTGGAGTGCAGTGACATGCTCATGGTCACTGCAGTCTCGACCCACTGGGCTCAGGCGATCCTCCCACCTCAGCCTTCCATGTAGCCAGAACTACAGGCATGCACTACCACACCCAGCTAATTTTTTGATTTATTATATAGAGATGAGGTCTCGTCAAGTTGCCCAGACTGTTCTTGAACCCATGGGCCCAGGCAATCCCCTCACCTTGGCCTCCCAAAATGCTGGGATTATAGGCTTGAGCCACCACCATGCCTGGCCAGTTTGGAGTGTTTGGAATGGAGTGGCTATTTCCAGCAGATGATGGAAATAGCTTCCACGGCAGAGGCCCTAAGGCAGGAGCTTGTGTGGAATAGAACAAAAACAGCAAAGGAAGAGTTGGGGTCAAAGGCCTAGATAAGAATATGGAGTAAGTGGAATCCAAGGAGATGCTATATTTATACCAGGCAAGCTAAAACAATGTATACACATTTTAAGAGATGTTACTTATTTATGATTTTTCAAAGTTGAATTGAATTACGGCAGCAGTGTGTAGTATAATGTTGGCTTAAATGATGGCATTCATCACAGCATTGCTAGTGTTACCGTGCACCAGGCAGGACAGTCAATGAAAATGGCATAAGCACGGCTGTTGTTTGAGGAATACAAGACCATTTTGAAGTAGTCCTTGAAATTCAAGAACTGTGCAGAAGTACAATGACAATGGAGGTGTGAGTTTGCAACAAAACCTCCCACATGCCTGACAATCGCACACATTCATGATAAGTTTGAGACGCACGGTGCTGTGTGTGATGTGCACAATGGGTGATCCAGGAGGCCTCGCACAGCAACAAGCCCTGCAATTGTTTGCCATCATCAGAAGTATCTGGACGCTGATGGGAACCACCGTGAGGACCTCTTGTCATTGCAGAAGTCAAACGTGACTTGTACTCATCTTTTGTTATCAGTGTATATTGATTATCACAATTTTAATACAGTTCATTTCTTTCTTAAATTGTGTACACATTTTTTGGGCACCCTCTGTATTATATACGCATACTTTTATTTTAGAGTTGTGAAGTACAAGTGGGAATTTCCTACATAAGCAGGTTGCATGCAGGCAAAGTTTGGGCTTCTAGCGGACCCTCTCCCCACCCCATAGTGGACTAGACACCCAGTGTGTTGCCACGTGCTCCCCCTCCCGCCCCAGCAGTGGAGTCTCCAACCCCACCCTTGTGCACATGTGACCAGTAATCAGGACTCGCTTGTGAGTGAGCATATGTGCCATTCAGCTCTTCGTTTCTATGATAGTTCACTTAGCATGATGGTTCCCAGCAGCACCCATGTTGCTACGAAGGCCATGATTTTGTTCTTCTCTATGACTGTGTAATGGTCCATCATGTATATGTACCTCATTTTCTTTATCCAGTAGTACATATAGTGAAAGCAGGGTTGTATCAAAGACTAGGCGACTAAAATGGAAAGAACAGAGGACCCCAAATGAGTCCTGGGAAACATCCAGGTTTTGTCTCAAAGTAGTTTTGATAAGGTGTTCAGATTATAGACGCTCCATTTCCTCATCTACAAAACAGGGACGATGCAACCTACCTCCCAGATGATTTATAGGTATTAGGCATAAAAATATGAAATGCCTAGCACGGCACTAGGAGAATGGTGGGCAAACCACTCTTTCTAAAGCAGAGTCAATGCCTACCCTATTTGAAAGGCATGTTAAAAAGCCCAAATTCAATCAAACATTCCAAAATACTTATTCTTTTTAAAAAATATTTTATTTTAAAGTTGTGGAGTACAATTCAGGATTAGGTATACAAGTGGACATCGTACAGGTAAAGTATGGGCCTCCCTTTGGTCCCCACTTTGCCTGGTTTGAGATCAGGTACCCTTATTGATGTTGTGCCCCCCACCCCCCGCAGCAGTATCCCACTACTGCCCAAAATGCTTTCAAAAGATATTAAGCCCTACCAAATAACATTACCATAATACCTGAAAATTCAATCTGTATTTCTAAGGGGTACATAGCAACTTTATTAAGTCTATCTGCACAGTTGTTTTTACATTGTTACTGTTAAAGTGTCTCATCCACTTTAATTACCCTTCCAGGTATTCATCTCCATCTTCAGAAAGGGAGGACAGCCCAGAGCCTTAAGATGGAAAATGAAGACAAGGAAATCCATTCTTTTCTGTGTTACAGCAGCACCCTCATTTTTAAGCAGGGCATCCCTGGTGCAGTTCCATGATGTGTCCTCCTCAACTCCGACGGGACCTCGCATCGGGTCTGGTATACAAGAAGTGCTAAATATTTGCTGACACAGAAGAGAGGGCAAGCCAAAATTTCCGGAAAGGATTGAGGAGAAATCCCCTTTTATGTGATTTTTACATGCAACTTAATGAAGGTGGTGGTTCAACTTGGAAAGAAGACCTTGAATAGGCCAAGTCCAACTAACACCCCACTACCCAAACTTAGAAGTTTCTAAGTTTGGAGGTCAAGGACACACGGTAGTAGCAGTCCTCAACATGTAGTGCTCAGACCAACAGCAATTGCATCACCAGGGACTCCCTAGAAATGCAAATCCTACTGTCCCACTGCTAGGGTTTGGGTATGGGGTGGTTGATCCCACCAAGTCTCACGTTGAAAGTTGGTCCCCAGCGTTGAGGGCGGGGCCTGGTGGGAGATGTTTGGGTTGTGGGTGGATCCCTCATGAATAGACAGGTGCCATTCTCAAGGGAGTGAGTGACTTCTCATTCTTATTCCCCTGAGACCTGGCTATTGAAATGAGCCTGGCACTGCCTCCTCCAGCACTCACTCTCTCCCTCTCTCTCTGTCTCTTTCTCTGTCTCTCCCTCTCTCTCCATCTCTCTATCCCTCTTCCTCTCTCCCTCTCTCTCTCTGTCCCTCTCCTTCTCTCTCTCCCCCTCCCCCTCCCTCTCTCCCTGCTCTCCCCATCTTCCTCTCTGTCTCTCCCTTTCTCTCTCCATCTCTCTATCCCTCTTTCTTTCTCCCTCTCTCTCCTCCCCCTCTCTGTCTCTATCTCCCTCCCCCTCCCTCCCCCTCCCTCCCCCTCTCTTCCTGTCTCTCTCTGTCCCTCTCCCTCCCTCTCTCCCTGTCTTCTTCTCTCTCTCTCCCTCTTCCCTCTCTGTCTCTATCTCCCTCCCCCTCCCTCCCCCTCCCTCCCCCTCTCTTCCTGTCTCTCTCTGTCCCTCTCCCTCCCTCTCTCCCTCTGTCTTCTTCTCTCTCTCTCCCTCTTCCCTCTCCCCCTCCCTCTCCCCCCTCTCTCCCTCTGTCTTCTTCTCTCTCTCTCCCTCTTCCCTCTCCCCCTCCCTCTCCCCCTCCCCTTCCCTCTCCCTCCAGGTGATCTCTGCACCATGGCCCCCTTTCACCTTCCACCATGAGTGGAAGCAGCCTGAGACTCTCACCATGACCCTGGCAGAGGCGCCCAGTTTCTTTTACAGCCTGTAGCACGATGAGCCAAATAACCCTCTTTTCTGTATACACCACCCAGCCCCAGGTGTTCCTTTACAGCAACACCCACCCCAGACCTGCTCAGCAAACAGAGCTTTAGTGAGCCCTGCAGGTGATTCTGATGTGCATTAAAGTTGGAGAACCAGGAGCCTAGGGAAAGGTATTTCTATTATCAGCCACCTTTGATAACAAAATGTCTGTTCTGCCCATGTACAGGAGCTCATACAGATGATGTTTCACACTGGCTAATTATTCCGATGAAGTTTGTTTCCAAGCACAAAAAGATTTTTCAGTGTTTTGTCTACTCCCTGGTCTACCCCCCCATTATAAAAATAAAATAAAATAAAACCACAGCACTTTACAACTCATACGACTTACATGAATAACAGCCTCAGGCAAGCTATATCTGTGAGACTAATTTATCATTCTTATTATCATCATTATGATTTTTTAGACAGGGTCTCACCCTGTTGCCCAGTCTAGAGTGCAATGGTATGATCCTGGCTCAACACAGCTTCAACTTCCTAGGCTTAAGCAATCCTCCCATCTCAGCCTCCCGAGTGGCTAATTTTTGTATTTTTTGTAGAGATGATGCCTCACCATGTTGCCCAGGCTGGTACTGAACTCCTGGGCTCACACGGTCCTCCCACTTCAGTCTCCCAAAGTGCTGGGATTACCGATGTGAGCCACCACACTCGGCCCTGTGGGACTAATTTAAATGTTACTTATTCTTATGAAAGAATAGAGAAATGAATAGTCAGCCTAGCACAAGTGGTGAATCGTGCAGGGATGCAGACAGACACAGAGCCTCTCACCTGTAGGAAGAACTAGACGTAGCCAGGGTCCCAACTGGAGCACCCTGCCCACCCCTACAAAGGAGCTTAATGAGGGCAGGAAACACTTCTGCATTTCCTGCATGATGGATGCAAAATGCTTCCAAGGTTTATTAAATGAATTACTGTCCATGTCTCCAATGAGGGTGAACTCTGTTTTCCCTCTGAAAAGGATCCATCTGCTTATCAAGACAATGTTTTCCAAGCTAATTAAGTACAGAGCAGAAAGTCCTCCCAGCAGCCACTTTTAATTAATTCTTAATTATGAATGCCCATGTATGTCCTCCACGTGGGCACAGATGTGCAGTGGAGAGACTAAGAAGTAACGGCACAGGGGAGAAAAAACACCACACTCCTGTCTTGGATACTATGTTAGGTTAAATTACTAAATGTGATAAGCAGCTTAAAACACACTGACCTGGAGAGTGATTTTCAGGACAGCGAACACACACACACACACACACACACACACACACACACACACACACACGAGTCGCAACGCACATCTTAATTTGTTCCCCTTGCTGTGACATGGTTCGAGGAGACTTTTTCAAGGCTCACATACACAGCTTTTTCCAAATTTAGAAAACAGGCGTGCTTGCAGAGCGGCTTGAAAGGCAGTGGAGGTAGAAATGTATTTGGTAATTATTAACTCACATTTCTCCAAACAACCTCCCAAAACGTAGGATACTGAATGCTTGCATAACTCAGGCAAACTTCAGATCATCTCATCTCTGGGTATGTGGCAACCTGCTATGTTGGTTAACACATGGTGGAGGGTGTGATATCCCTCCGCTCATTACTAAAGGGGAAATGGAGGCAAGCCAACCTTCCACTGAGAGAGAAACAGCCTTCTGTCGGGGTTAAGGCAACCAGGGGCCACTGAGGTCTGAGTACCTCATGATTTCTCATGCGTGGTTAGGGATGTGATCACCATTAGGGATAAACTGTAATTAAAGATCAGTCCAGCCGGGCTCGGTGACTTCAGCCTGTAATCCCGTGCCTTTGGGAGGCTGAGGTGAGTGGATTGCCTGAGCCCGCGGGTCTGAGACCCGCCTGGGCAGGTGAGACCTCATCTCTACAATAAACCAAAAAATTAGCTGGGCATGGTAGCGCACGCCTGTAGTTCCGGCTACTTGAAAGGCTGAGGCAGAAGGATCGCCGGAGCACAGCAGGTCAAGGCTGCGGTGGCCGGGAGCGGCCACTGCACTCCAGTCTGGGTGACAGACTGAGACTCCAACTCAAAAAAAAAAAAAGATCAGTCCATAGAGCTGGAAAAGGCAGCACATGTCAAGGGTAACACAGGTTATAACAGCATTATTCTTGTTCTTTAACATAGAAATTAGGGCCTACAGTATATCATGCTATTAAACAGATAGATTATAGGATAATGATATGACAAAAGGCTATTTTTACCCCCTTAAAACTCCTAGGTACACTTAGGCATTTGTTTATAGTTTATTAACTACTTGACAGCCTGGGGAAATGAACAAAAAAAGGCAAGGGGTGTCCATGACAATGGATAGTTGAAAAATCCCAACACAAGCTGTTGGGAGCCGGCCACGGAGGCCCACTGAGCATTAGGGATCAGGGAGGGCCGTGGACCCCGAGACCTCTAGGATGTGTTTGGGAGCCGTTGACCCCATTTTCCTCCTCCTTTTACCATGCAGTGCAAGTAACATAAAGGAGCTCTGCTGATCTAAGCTGAAGGCTCTGTGACTGTGACAGGCATGGCTCACTCTAGAAACCCATTGTTCCTGTTTCCCATAAACTACGATTTTGGCTTAGGTATTAGATATAATTCAAATTCAGGTCACATTTGGGAGCCTTTTATATGGTACAAGCTTCTTTATAAGATTTTAAAGTATATTTGTAGAATTAGTATATACTTATGGAGAGCTGTTTTCAGCTTTTCAATGGTATAAATGACTATCTAGAGTTATCAGAAATGGCCCAGCACAGAGTTTGGGCTGGGCCACAATCCTGAGAGCCCAGCATGTACTTTGGACTGGGCTGCATTCTTTTAGGCCGGCTTTAGCTACAGTTAGTGTATGGTTTTTTCTACCTATTATAGAAATTGAATTTATTTTATTCATAGAAAGTATTGTAGAATAGGTCATGCTAATGTCCGGGAATCATGTTAGTTCAAGCATGACCAATCATGATATTTTGAGGTTTAATAAGAATATAGTTAACTTTAGAAATTTCATTGTCTCCATTTTCTACTATTGTGGTTTTGGCCTTAGTACATTTACAGTTTATATTTGGGTTTTATTTTTAGAAGCTTTGCTGCTGCTGATCAGCTTTATATACTAGGATTAGGAATTAGAAACTTTCATAGAAATTAGGATAGATATATAGGACTTTAGAATAGCCATTTTGTTAAGAGATTGTAGTCTATTGTTCCAAAAGGTGGCCCACTGTGAACCTTGGACTGGGTCACATCCTGTAGAGCCCAGCGTGATCTTTGGACTGGGCCACATTCTTTAGGAATTGGCTTAAGCTATAATTAAGAGCTTCCATAGCATTGTGTAAGTAGTATTAGCCTAGAACAGAAAGGTAATAAAGTTTAAGTTAGTCATCATGGGTATTGTGTGAACTTTAGAAGTTATTGATTATCAGAACATCATCATGCTAGTAAGGATTGTTGCACTGCTTTTGAAGAGCATTAACTAGCAAAGGGAACAATAAGACAATCTTGGAGTTTGTCCCTCCTCATACCTAAGGAAACATCTGATGGGTGGGGGATGCCCCTCCTGCCCCTGGCCTTGTGTTCACGTGAAAGACTTGTGAGACTGTCTAAAATTTGGAGATAAATACCTGCTTTAACTTTCAATAAACGGTTTCTGCTCATTTCACTGAACAGTTGTCCACTTTCTTTCTTTCTTCCTCTTTATATCTATCCTTCCATCTTTCTTTCTTTTAATATCTGTCCCTACAAATTCGCCGATGCTACCACATCTTCCAAGGGACTCCCCAAAACTTGCAGGGGCTGGCCCCCCGCAACAAGCCTAAAGGAATGGCCCACGCCTGCAATTCCAGCTACTTGAGAGGCTGAGGTGGGAGAATCAGTTGAGGCCAGGAGTTCGTGACCAACCTGGGCAATATACCAAGACCTTATCTCTAAAAAATAAAATATTTTTAAAAAGCCAACACAACTAAAATTAGCATGTAAATCAATGGGGAAATGACCACATTTACAAGAAGTCACTGACAAGCCTCAGAGGCATACCCCTCTCTTTAGAAAGGTCACATTTTGACTAGAGTTTAAGAGGTCCAAGTACATAAGCATTGAAGAGCTTCTTAACTAATAGTAGAAACCACAGGGACAGGCCAGCTTTGCTGAGACAGATCAATAGTCTTTATCTGCGTGCAAAGAAACACAACTAGATTCAATCATGAAGAGGACAGGGCTCAAACAGCCTCACACATCCTGCAATTGGGCGCCAGCCTGACCCGACATGTTTGCAAAGCATTACACAGTCTTGGAGAGTCCGACCAACAGGATCTGCGCTGGCAGTGGACTGAATATTTCACCCCCAAACCCACATGCTGAACCCCAAGCCCCAGTATGATGGTATTTGGAGGTGGAGCCTTTGGGAGGCGATGGGGTCACAAGGACGGAGCCCTTATGAGTGGGATTAGTACCCTTATAAAGGAGACACTGGAGGCCTCCCTCCCTGCCTCTACCAGGTAAGCAGTGGGATGCCTGCAGTTTATAACCTGCAAGAGGGCCCTCACCAGGACCTGACCATGCCAGCCCCGTGATTGCGAACCTCCACCCTCCAAGATGATGAGAAACCTCTGTGGTGTATAAATACCCAGTCTGTGGTATTTTGTTACAACAGCCCAGACAGACTAGCACAGAGCTGGATTCTCAATGCCGCTGCTCGGGCAGGCCATTTGGTTTCTGTGAATGCTGATTTCCTCTACTGGATAAGAGAGGAAAAGAAATCGGCATGGTGCCTCAAGCCTGTAATCCTGGTGCTTTGGGAGGCTGAGGCTGCCGTGAACTATGATGGTGTCACTGCACTCCAGTCTGGGCAGCAGATGAGACCCTGTCTTTAAAATAAAACTTTAAAAATAGGCTGGGCATGGTGGCCCACACTGTAATCCCAGCACTTGTGAGGCTGAGGCAGGAGGATTGTTTGAGCCCAGGAGTTCGAGACCAGACCGGGTAACATAGTGAGACCTCATCTTTACCAAAAAAATAAAAAATTAGCCAGGCATGGTTATGTACACCTGCAGTCTCAGCTACTCGCAAGGCTGAGGCAAAGGATCGCCTGAGCCCGGGAGATTGAGACTGCACTGAGCCATGATCGTGCCACTGCACACTCCAGCCTGGGTGCCAGAGTGAGACCCCCTACTCCTAACAAAAACAAACAAAATGAGAGAAGAGTGTGTGGAAAGGGCTGGAGGAAGCGCTACCATCATCTCCAGACAGGCACTGTCCTTACATCTAGCCTAATCCTCACACCAGTTCCTGATTTTCAGAAAGGGAACTAAGGGGGGGGCTGTTTTGTGTCACAGGGGAAGTGACACACGCAGGACTTCAACCCCTGTCTCTTGCTTCAGAGCATTCCTGTCCAATGGGCCGTGCTGGCCTCACAGATTCTACTTCCAGAGTTCGGGTGAATGTGAGTATCCCTCCCAGGCTTCCACAATTTCCATCTCCACATGCTGTTATACAACTTCCACGCCACATCAGATCCACCTCTCCAGCAAACTCTGGCCTTTCCCCCTCTCATCACCTCAGCCTAGGAACGTAGGGAACTCGGAGGCTAAAAACGTCCAAGTCGGCTGGGGCTCAGTGGCTCAGCCTGTCATCCCAGCACTTTGGGAGACTGAGGCAAGTGGATTGCCTGAGCCCACGGATTCGAGACCAGCCTGGGCAACTTGGCAAGGCCTCATCTTGCCTCTGGTCTCACCTCTACAATAAACAAAAAATCAGCTGGGTGTGATAGCAGTCACCTGTTGTTCCAGCTACTTGGAAGGCTGAGGCAGAAGGATAGCCTGAGCCCAGCAGGTTGAGGCTGCAGTGGCTGTGAGCAGGCCATGGCACTCCAGCCTGGGAGACAGAGTGAGGTTCCAACTCAAAAAAAAAAACACAGAAGTCCGAGTCATTCGCCTCAGTTTCCATTCACCTGGTACACATTAGCATCACACCATTTGCTCAGAGATTCCAGTCCTGCCAGTCTGTGTCTTCCCATGGCAGCAAACAGCACTGCGGCATCATGCGTCTCAGCATCCACGGGTGCCATATGTCCCTGGTGGGTACCAGCCAATCTCCAAAGCCACTGTCGCAAATCCCTTGGGAGGTGCGTTCACATTTCAAATGAGGGAATGACAATTAGCAGCAACCAGTTGCAATCGGTTCTTCTATTTCTATTTTTAAATTTCCTGAATTGGAGGAAAAGACTGAGTATCGTTAATAATGGAACTCGCTGTCTGGTTGCATCAAAAGCTTGCCACTTTACAGACAAAATCCGAGGCAAGCCCAAGAGAAATCCTGGTGGTTTGTGCCTTCCGGCAACAGAGGCCTTTTGGGTAACATTATGTTTTTGTGCTGTGGGGGACTGCCAATAGTACTTGCTCTAAAATTACATACATCTTTATAGACGCTGCTACCGCAAATGTACAACCATATTAATCCACATACACTCACAGTGAAGGCTATTGAGTTACACGTCGAAAGCAGAGCTGCTCTCCATGTAGGACGCCTTCCTAAGAGGTGAAGAAAATCCTCCCTATGCACGAAGGCCAATGAACGACTGTGAAGATGCTTTGCGGTACCATGGTAGGATGTCCCTAAGGCTAAAGGCTATTACTAACCGCCCCCACTCAGGCTCTTACTAACCCCCCTCTACTCAGGCATCCCTGGAGATCTTGAATGCCACTTGCCCTTGAAGCTGCAGGAGGCTGGTGTAAGGAGAGCTTGCTTCCAAATTAAGGCAAAGAGGGCAAGTTCTACAAGCTGCTAATTCTGACATAAGCTTCTAAGGTCAGGGTAAAATGGGATCATAAAATAAAAAGAAAAAAAGAAAATAGGCCGGGCATGGTGGCTTACACCTATAACCCCAGCACTTTGGAAGGCAGAAGCAAGAGAAGGGATTGAGCCCAGGAGTTTGAGACCAGCCTGGGCAACACAGCAAGAACTCATCTCTACAAAAAAAAAAAAAAAAAAAATTAGCTGGGTGTGTGGTACACACCTGTAGTCCCAGCACTTTGGGAGGCTGCGGTGAGAGGCTTGCATGAGACCAGGAGTTTAAGACCAGCCTGGGCAACATAGTGAGACCTCATCTCTATAAAAGAAAGAGTCAAAAACATTAGCCAAGCCTCATGGTGTCTATAGTCCCAGCTACTCAGGAGGCTGAAGCAGAAAGATGGCCTGAGTCCAAGAGGTCAAGGTTGTGATGAGCCGTGATCGTGCCACTGCACTCCAGTCTGGGTGACAGAGTGAGACACCAACTCAAATAAAGGAAGAAAAAAAATTAGCTAGCTGTAACATGGCTTGCCTACTTTAAAGGGTTTCTCTAAAACCAACTCAGAGGGTCAATAATAAAGGGATAATCAACCAATAATATTTTTAAATAACTTTTTAAAAAAATTTAGGGCCAGGCTCAGTGGCTCAACCTGTAATCCCAGCACTTTGGGAGGTTGAAGCGAGTGGATTGCCTGAGCCTGTGGGTTTGAGACCAGCCTTGGCAATGTGGCAAAACCTCGTCTCTACAATAAATAAAAAATTAGCTGGGCATGGTAGCGCACACCTGTCGTTCCAGTTACTTGGAATGCTGAGGCAGAAGGATCACCGGAGCCCAGCAGGTCGATGCTAGGGTGGTTGTGAGCATGCCACTGCACTCCAGCCTGGGTGATGGAGTGAGACTCCAACTTAAAAAAAAAAAAAAATAGAGTAATTTTTTTTTCAATTAACAAGAGAGAGGTACTTGGGCACTATTTGCAACTGCCTGACACTAGAACATTTCCCAAACAGAGCTCACAACCCCAAGACTCACTCCCTCTTCAGCACAGACAAATAAGGATCAAATAGGATCTCTCCACTCCTGGAGGCAGCTGACCTGGGTCCAGATTCCTTGTGGGCTGAGGCTTCGAACAAGTCACTTAACCTTCTAGGGTCCATTCTTCATCTACATGGCAACGATCTCAACACAGAATGACTTTAGGATTAATTAAGATATGTGCAACCCTTGACCTACTGCCTGGCATGTATTGAAGGGCTCAACAACTGAGTAAGGCTTTCATGGCCATGAGGATTATCAGGTGTACTAAGAATAACAAAATCATAGTGAAAAAAGATCCAGTGATGCCCTGCTCTATATGGAGGACCCACTTATCATTTGAAACTTCTTGCCACACTTTAGAGACGATCACAGAGGCTTATCTCCTGCAGCCAATGGAATTAATTCCTCCCATCACATGGGCAGAACTAACCCTTCTAGACTAAGTGTTTGACCACTACCTTTTTATGGGGTACTTAGGTAGTAACCAAATTACTTGTTTTTTGATACAGCTCATCATAGACAACTCACTTTGCAAGGCTAGAGGCTAGAGGCTCTTACTAACCCCCCTCCTGAATGACACACGGACAAACCAGGTAGGACACCAGTGAGTGTCAAGCTTTAAGGCCTCCGCATTCAGGCATCACCAAACTCCAAGCTCTTTCCATCTGAAGCAGCTCATGCAAGTCATTTCTTTAGACACGCCTCCATCCACATCAAGCCCGAAAGCCTCTTCAGTGCTTCCAGATGAAGAGAAAACAGCTGATGAAGGGGTGGAAGCGTGTCCGTGGCAAAAACTCTAAAAGGAGAACACAGAGCTTGGCTGAGGACACAGCAACAGGAAGTCAGGCACATGCCCATTCCAGAAATACCCTGAATCGTTACTTTAAGACGTCCACCCCGATGCAATCTCATCCTCCATGGTATGATGCCTTTGTGATCAATGAAGGAAGGGGAGGAGAATTCCAATGGTGATCAAATTCATCCTGGTTAGCCAGGTGTGGTGGCTCACACCTGTCCTCCCAGCACTTTGGAAGGTGGAGGCAAGAGGATTGCCTGAGTCTAGGAGTTTGAGACCAGCCTGGGCAACTTGGCGAGACCTTGTCTCTAAAATAAATCAAAAAATTAGCTGGGAGTGGTGGCATGCCTCTGTGGTTCCAGCTACTTGGAAGGCTGAGGCAGAAGGATTACCAGAGCCCAGCAAGTAGAGGAGGATGTGGTGGCCATAAGCATGCCACTGCACTCCAGCCTGGGTGACAACAGTGAGACTCTGACTCAAAAAAAAAATTTTTTTTAAAGGCCAGGCACAGTGACTCACGCTTGTAATCCCAGCACTTTGGGAGGCGGAGGCGAGAGGATTACCTGAGTCCAGGAGTTTGGGACCAGCCTGGGTAACTTGGTGAGACCTCGTCGATGCAATAAATCAAAAAATTAGCCAGGCTTGGTGGCATATGTCTGTGGTTTCAGCTACCTGGAAGGCTTAGGCAGAGGGATTGCCTGATCCCAGCAAGTAGAATCTGTGGTAGTCGTGAGCATGCCACTGCACTCCAGTCTGGGTGATAGAGTGAGACTTCGATTCAAAAAAAAAAAAAAAAAAAAATGTTAGTCCCGGTGAAGTCACAGCAAGGTCTGAGGGCCATGTGCCCCTTAACCACTGAGCACAAGAACTCTAGCCATGATTTGAGATCCAGATGGATGGAATATGATGGAGAACACCCCCTCCCCCCAGGTCCTCCAATGGGAAACAGAGACACGAAGAATCAACCTTACTTAAGATTTGCAGACTTAGGCCAGGCTCGGTGGCTCAGCCTGTCATCCCAGCACTTTGGGAGGCTAAGGCAAGAGGACTGCCTGAGCCAGCGGGTTTTAGACCAGCCCAGGCAACTTGGCAAGACCTCGTCTCTACAACAAATCATAAAATGAGCCGGGTGTGGTAGCACTCGCCTGTCATTCCAACTACTTGGAAGGCTGAGGTGGAGGGATCGCCGGAGTCCAGCAGGTCGACACTGGGGTGGCCATGAGCGTGCCACTCCACTCTGGCCTGGGCGACGGAGTGAAACTCCGACTCAAAAAAAAAACAAAATTGCAGACTTGATACAGACCAAGGAGCAGCACTGTGTCTTGTCATCATGGGGTGAAGGAGGGGGTTCAGGGCCTAAAAGAATTGAACACTTTCAAGAAGATCACTCTGTAACTAGGTTACAGATGCATATTGAGTCAAAACAGATCTGTAGGGGAGCTATCAGCTTCTAGAAGAGACATGAAAACTCTAAGAGCAACGTTCACATTTGTTGCGTGCCGACGTTCATATTCAACCTAATTAATGAGGAAAACATTTATGAAAGGGCTGATTGCTTGTGGAGTCATCTTGCCGTAGTAAATCTTACTGGCTGATGAAAAAGAACCATAAAAAGAACAGGGCAGAGAAACAACACAAACTTGATAGGTTAAAAGGGTTCCTATTGCCACCATTTCAGTGCAACGATGTGCATGCACTGGGTATTTCTTGTTGAAATTGAGATACCCTTGAAAAAAACCTTCCAAAAGGCTGCACTCTATTCAGCATTAAAACAAAAAGTGATCTTGTATACCTGAAGGCCCACAAACAGAGCTGTGGGCTACAAAATTGACTCTTCGTAAATACTCCTTAGAGGGAAACAAACATAGTGCCCTATTTTCTTACAGTGCTACAAGCGATGGCTTCACAGGCCCTTAAAGAGAAAGAAATTCCCCAGTTGATAGAACTGTGCGTGTTCTGTTACGAGGTATGAGCCAAAGGATTGTCATCGGAAGTGAGGCAATGAACATAAAGGTGGGGGAACTGTCTCCCCTGGAACGGGGTGAAGACATTTTAAAGCCACAGAGGTCGGTGTGACCTACTCAAGGGTCACCTGGCACCATCAGAACAAGTGCCGTGTCACAGTTAGGTTTCTCCTTAGTAGTCTACAAAATAGTAATATGTTCAAAATCAATATCTTAGTGCATGGAATATTAATTTCTTGGAAAAATCAATGCAAATCTATCGATGTTAAAGGTCATTTTTCTCAGCTCTGACCTAGATGAGCCCAAATGCCACAGCGGCCTCTTCCCATGCCAGCCAGGCGCGTGTGCATTCTGAAGCAGGAGGATCGGTGACTAAGAGAGGTCTTCAGAGCCTGCCCCCTGGTCCACATCCTAGCTCTGCCCTGACTTGCTCATGACCCTGGACAAGGTATTTCTCTCTTCTGGGCTGCTTCTGTTTCTTTATGCAATAGACTGTGAGACATTGGCCAAGCCAAACTAGGAAAATAAAACATCTTGGGACAACACCCATCTCACTGGGTTGTTACAATAATTAAATCAGAAGGTATTTGTAAAGAGCTTAGAACAATGCCTTGCCTAAAGTAAGCACCATCTAGGTAACCATTAAATAAAACCCGCACCTAGATTTTGGTGTCAAACTATTCTCCAAAGAAAGGAATCAGGGGCTGGGTGTGGAGGCTCGTGCCTGTAATCCCAGGGCTTTGAGAGACTGAGGGAGGATTGCTGGAGCCCACGGATTTGAGACCAGCCTGTGCAACATAGCAAGACCTCGTTTCTACAAAAGAGTTTTTTAAAAAACTAGCCGGGCATGGTGGCACACACCTGTAGTCCCAGATACTCAGGAGGCTGAGGTAGGAGGATCACCTGAGCCCAGGAGGTTGAGACTGTGGTGTGCCATGATTACGCCACTGCACTCCAGTTTGGGACTCAGAATGAGACCTCAACAGAAGGAAGGAAGGAAGGAAGGAAGGAAGGAAGGAAGGAAGGAAGGAAGGAAGGAAGGAAGGAAGGAAGGAAAAGAGGGAGGGAGGAGGGAGGGAGGGACGAAAAGAGAGGGAGAGAAGGAGAGAAGGAAAGGAGGGAGAGAGGGCTTCTTAGAAGGTAATTACAAATCTTGTGGCAGACAAAGTCCAGGATGGGCAGGCTCTACCTATGACTTGCAGAAAGGTAGAAGACATTCCAGGAGGTATGGGGTGGTGCCGGAAGGACAAATCCCTGGCTGAACCAGGTCAGCATGGGCATCTAACATGGCAAAACAACCCCAGTGTGAAAGGCATGACTTCATAACATCCACACAAGAAAAATTCACATAAATAAATACACAGGAGGTATCATCATGCAAAAGAAGAGAACAGTATCCACGCCACTTCTTTTTACTGTAATAAACAGAAGCATGCTAGGCATTTTGTTTCTCCTATTAAATATTTATCTGCTGAAGCAGAGAAGGGTGAATGCAGGGAGTTTCACAATACTAGTTCAAGCCACAGTAGCGGGTCGACTAATAACAGGAAGGTCTTAACATAGTTAATAATCAGAAGAAAGAAAATCGAACCATGTGTCAAGATAACGAATTAGCAAAATGTCCTGAGAGGTGCATTAACTGCAGATCCATCCCTCATATCCCAGAGCATTTGCCCTTAGATGGCCCTACTAATTGGAGACAGTGAATAAAGCATGTTTGTTTCCAAAGATGCAGGGATCCAGACAGATGCTGGGTGATAGGGTAGTGGACAATGAGACACTGGCTAAGCCAAACTTGGAAAAGAAACATCACAGGGCGAGCACCAGCCTGAAAGAAACTAGGGCCTGTAGGCAAAACATGGCCCCACAATCTTATTGATGTAACAAATGGTGGACAAATATAAAATGGGGCCTAGCCAGAGGACCAGTGGCTTGGACCTTAATGAACTTAGAGACAGCCAAAATCAACTAGATCCTGTTGTCTCAGCTGGTCAGATGAGTTTTCTGGCTCTGAGAAGGTTTCTGTATGTTACCACATCCCTGGGAAAGTCTCAAAATATATACAGCTCTAACACTGGGTGCTGTCAAAATATGTGTTGCTACCAACCTAGGAAAGTAGATAGACAAGTTTAAGAACAGCATGTGAACCGCCATGGTGCCGGTATTTCAGAAAAGGCTTAAGTATATGATATGCTTCACAATCACTGGATCTCTGTGTGCAGTTTCCAGTGTTGGAGTGTTCAAAAGATCCACCAGTGTAGTTTAAGTTGTTAAAGGCTTTAAGTCCATGATCCATGTCCAAATAGATTTACAAAATTGATTCCCAAAGTTTGGTTTAAGATATGAATTTAATTACCTGAGCCCTAAATTTTTTGTAGAGACTGGGTCTCACTATGTTGTCCAGGCTGGTCTTGAATTCCTGGGCTCAAGTGATCCTCCCCATCTCAGCTTCCAGAGTAGATGGGACCACAGGCACATGTCACCATGTCAGGCTACATTTTTAACTTTTTGTAGAGATGGGGTCTCACTCTGTTGCCCAGAATGGTCTTGAGCTCTTGGCTTCAAGCAATCCTCCTGCCTTGGTCTCCCAAAGTGCTGGGAATAGGTGCTTCTCTCCATGAACAAAAACCCCTAGGACATTGAAGAATAGATAAAGTGGGTCATCAAGAGTGTGCAGGGCATGGAAATGATGGCATTTCTCCACACAGAAGATGATCCAGAAGCACAGCGGTCCATTCTGTGCATCACCATGACCCCAAGGGACCCAGGAGGTAAAGGCAACCACAGAAGAAGGTACGAGAAAGGAAGGCTGCACTACTGCTATGAGCCCTCCTTCCCTCACTGGTCTCTGAAAAGCAGGATGCAGGACTGTTGAAAACCAACCAACCAGATCCCAGCTCCAGTGTGTTGCATAGATGCTATCAGATGTGTAGGGCACAATAACGGTCCTTCTGTTTCCACTGTGAAATTTAATGAATCAGAAACAACAAAAAATGCTCATGTGTCTAGAGCAATCAATATAAGGATGCTTTTTTAGCTGTGGAAGGGATGACGGAAATGGAGAAATGTTCTCAAGACTCTACCAGCACGTTTCTCGCAAGAGGGGTTACACTAAGCAAGAGAGATCACGCGCCAACTCCCCGGGCTGCTTCTCCCTGGCAATCACACCCCTTGCAGGTTTAATGTTTCCTCTGGAAAGGCTCAATATGGCCCTTTCTACAACTCTCCCCCACCCTCTCCCCAGGCACGGGGTCTGAATGCTCACTCATGGGGCAAGGGCAGTCCTTGCGCACCAGCAAGGGGCGCCCCGCAGAGGAATGCTTCCACTATGGTCTCATTTCATCCCCATGGACTTGAGAGCTGGGTATCACCCCTCTAGGTTTACAGATGGAGAAACCACAGTCCTGCAGAAACGAGCCAATGGCCCCAGGTCACCAGAGCAGCTGTGAGTCCAGACTTGGGCTCAGGCCTCCTGCCAAAGCCTGCCGTGATTCCGCTGCCTGTGCTCAGCTGGGTTCTCTGTCCCACTCCTTTGACTGGCCCAGCTGGCAGCAGTGAGTTCTTCCTGGTGTCAAAACCTCGACTCTGAAACTCAGCAGCCAAAGAGCAGCACAAAAAAAGTTCTGATTTAAGCGTCTCCTGTGTTTATCCAATGTGTGCTCCTCACATCGGGGACTGTGTCACCCTAGCCTGGATCTCAGCAGGAATCTGAATGTGTACCATAAAGAGGCTCACGCACTCACCCTAAGTTGTGTTTGTTTTTGTTTTGAAGACAGGGTCTCACTGTGTTGCCCAAGCTGGAGTGCGGTGGTCCAATCATAACTCACTGTAGTCTTGAACTCCTGAGCTGAAGAAATCCTCCCATCTCGGCCTCCTGAGTAGTTGGGATTATAGGGGCACATGAGCATGCCTAGCTAGTTTTTAAATTTTGTGTAGAGTCTGGGTCTCACTAAGCTGTTCAGGCTGGTCTTGAACTCCCGGGCTCAAGCAATCCTCTGGCCTTAGCCTCCAGAGTAGCTGGGATTATAGGCACATGCCACTACGTTTGGAATAAGTTTTTAATATTTTGTAAAGACAGGGTTTTACTATGTTGCCTAGGATGGTCTTGAATACTTGGTCTCAAGTAATCTTCCCGCCTCAGCCTCCCAAAGCACTGGGATGACAGGTGTGAACCACCATGCCTGGCCCATCCTAAGTTTTCTATCACTCAGGCACATGTGATGAACTCTCCAGGGCACTTGCTTTTCCATTTCAGTTCTGGCAAAGGGTGTCTGCCTAGCAGCTGCCACACAACTCCAGAGGCTGACAGGAAGACCACCAGCCCTGCCTCCCAAGTGTTCGCACAACACTCTCTCTGGAGGCAATCAAGACAGAGTATGAAAACTTCACAGCCAGCCTCCGAAGCTATCAGGGCAACAACAATTAAGATCATTTTTAAAAGCCAGGGCAGGAAAGAAATTAACATTCTACTTACTTTAAAATGTGGTGCACGAGAGAAAAGTTAGTGCTGAGGCCAAGCAGGGGAAGATCTGCTGATCAACTTGCTTAAGTCACAATCACGTGCACTTATTGGGTCACCAGGAAGTGAGTTTTGCTCATTTTGACTTCACTTTATTTACTTACTTATTTATTTATTTATTTATTTATTTATTTATTTATTTTTTAGTTGGAGTCTCACTCTGTCGCCCAGACTGGAGTGCAGTGGCCGCTTCTGGCCACCGCAGCCTCAACCTGCTGGGCTCCGGTGATCCTTCTGCCTCAGCCTTCCAAGTAGCCAGAATTACAGGCAGGCGCTACCACGCCCGGTTGATTTTTGATTTATTGTAGAGATGAGGTCTCGCTGCCCAGGCGGGTCTCAAACCTGCAGGCTCAGGCAATCCACTCACCTCAGCCTCCCAAAGGCACAGGATTATAGGCTGAGCCACCGAGCCCGGCTGGACTTCACTTTAAAAGGCCTGTTTGGATAGCATGCACCTGTAGTTCCAGCTACTCAGAAGGCTGAGGCAGAAGAATCGCCTGAGCCCAGCAGTTTGAGTCTATTATGGTCGTGAGCCTGGGAGACAAAGTAAGACTCCAACTCAAAAAAAAAAAAAAAAGCCTATCTGAGGAAGCAGGAAAAGCATACTTCTACTAACCCAAAGTTATTTACTACCAGCACTCCTGCACTCTGGATATTTGCAAGTGGAGAAAAATAACCAGGAGTGCCATATACGGTTGGGCAGGATGTCCACTGCACAAGTATGCTGGTGTGCATCACGGCAAGAGTTGCAGCTGCCTGGAGGAATGGACTCCTTGTGTGCCTGGCCTATGTGAGGACAGGGGACAGGCAGAAAACAGAACAGATGCAGACCATGTCCTGAAGGAGATTCTAGTAGAGTGGGTGGGTAGATATCTAACAATTACAAATTACTATCAGCCTAACGTTTTCTCAGTTCTGAGGCATATACGAGGTCTGACCATGAGGTTCGCAAACCATTCTAGAAAAAATGCCTCCTGCCTCATTTGCTGACTATCACTACGGTCACCTTCGAAGTCCTCCCCTTGGAATGCTATGCACCAATGCCAGCGCCTAGTCTGCCTGTCAAAGCAATTTTGAAACTCTTCTTCTGGAAGGGCCATCAGAGCTGTTGTCATTATTTGTTAAGGTCTGACATTTAACTTTGTGAACTTGCCATCATGCGCTTTACGTTGGCAGCACTGTACAAATAACTATATTGAAACACCCTTCCTCCTCACCTGATCTGGCTCTCAGTGACTTTTTTCTTTACAAAAAGATAAAGAAAATATTGAAAGGAAGACATCTGATGACATTCAGGACACCAAGGGTAATATGATGAGGGCTCTGATGATCATTCCAGAAAAAGAGTTCCTAACATTGCCTTGACAGATAGATTAGGTGCTGGTGTGGTGCATAACTTCCCAAGGGGAAGACTTTGAAGGTGACTGGCAGTGATATTCAGCCATGGGGTATGGAGCACTTTTTCTAGGATGGTTCATGAACCTAACTGCCACACCTCCTCTTTTCCTATGTCTGTTTAATCCTCACAAGCACCTTATGCATTTACAACTAACCCTGGGTTCACAGGTGAGGAAACGCATTAACTGTCAGCTCGAATGAGCTGATCTGGGATTAGAACTTGGGCCAATGGACTCCAGAGCTCATTCCTTTAAGGACAACACTACATGCTTCCTCCCTGAGCCCCACCCCATGCCCAGGCTCCTTGACTTATTATTGGGAAATGAGCCACTGTTCACCCAGTTTCTCAGGCCAAAAACCTGGAGTCACCCTTGACTCCTCTTACTCAATCTTGCCATCTTTCCTTTCAAAATGTATCCAGAATCCTGCTTCTTACTTCCCCCCTGACCACCATCCTGGTCCAAATCATCAGTACCCTGAGTAACAGGAAAGCTTTTACCTGCTCTGCCTGCTTGCTTTTGCCCCACCAGCTACAATGGACTCCCCACATAGTGGCCAAAGCATCTTCCTAAAACCATTTCTGGTCATGCATGGCTCATGCCTGCAATCCCAGCACTTTGGGCGGCTGAGGTGGGAGGATCGCTTTAGCCCAGGAGTTTGAGAACAGCATGGACAACATAGCAAGACTTCATCTCTATAGAAAAAATAGAATTCAGCCAGGTGTGGTGGCAAATGCCTGTAGTCACAGCTACTCAGGAGGCTGAGGTGGAAGGATCGCCTGAGCCCGGGAGGTTGAGGCTGTGACCATTTTTATTGTCACAAGACTGTCACTTCCCTCTAGCAAGCCTTAGATAAAAATCTGAAGAATCAGCCGGGCTTGGTGGCTCAGCCTGTAATCCTGCGCCTTTGGGAGGCTGAGGTGAGTGGATTGCCTGAGTCTGCAGGTTCGAGACCCGCCTGGGCAGTGAGACCTCATCTCTACAATAAAATCACAAAATCAGCCGGGCATGGTAGTGTATGCCTGTAATTCCGGCTACTTGGAAGGCTGAGGTGGAAGGATCGCCGGAACCCAGTAGGTCGAGACTGCGGTGGCCGGGAGCGGCCACTGCACTCCAATCTGGGTGACAGAGTGAGACTCCAACTCAAAAAAAAAAAAAAAAAAAAAAAAATCCGAAGAATCAAACCAAACAGAGCACAAGCCATCACATTATGAAGCACACCAAGCAGTCCTGATGAGGGAGTATGCACTGTCCCTGAGAAGACAAGGAATTCACAGGTGAAATGTTAAATAATAATGGAAGCTTTCAATAAAGGCTCAAGATAAAAACACGAAATAAAGGTAAATCTTTGAGCACAAGGCACCAGGCTCCCCAAACTGGGGACCTCAACAAACACAAGGGGATACCATGTGGGACAGGAAATCACCAAGGGCCATGGAGTATCACCACCACTGCCTGCTTCCCAGGGGCTGTGATGCAGACCAGCCAAAACACCCAAAGAGCCAGGTGCCATAAAAACCACCACCTTCTTTGGTGGGGGGGCTAGGGATGTCTATGAGAAGAACCAAAAAGAACCTGGAATCTAGTTATACAAAACTGTGTATTTAGTCTTACATGTTTACGCTTTGCTCACCTTTAAAGTACTATCACTTGATGCAGTACACCTATGAAGAGGCTTTCCCAATGCTTAAAGCCATTTTTGAATGCGTCCACTTTGACCTCTTTTATTGTTTCTGCTATTTTTTTGTTTCACCTCTTCCATATTGGCAAAACATTTCCCTTTGGGGTCTTTATTCATCCAGGGAAACAAAAAAAGAGAATTTGGATGAGATCGGGTGAATGGGGAGGGCAAGGTACAGGAATATTTTTTGGTTCAAAACTGTTGAACATTCAGCATGGTGTACGCATGTATGTTCCTAAATCACCCATAATGAAATGGGTGAGCATGTTTGAAAGGCTCTCCCCCCCCCCAAAAATAAAAAATCACTGAATCTGAATGCAGCCTCTCCCAACAACCAACAACGCTAGCTGGTAAACTGATGCCGATGAGTTCCTAGAACACTTACCTAGTGGGAGAAGCCTGTACTGCAAGGGGCCCACCCTCCAAAAAATAATTCTGGTTTTGGGGAAACCCCTTCGTATATCAGATACATTGTTCCTACTCAGAGCCGTCAAGTGACAATTGAGCACAGAGACACTCTGACAAGCTGAAAGATATTTTCTCCCAACAATGTAACAAGATCTAAAGAGACCCAAGTTGGCCACATTTTTGAACCCTATGTAAAAAAGCTCTCCTTACTCCCTCAAAAGGGCAACTTTCGACGTAACACATTTCTTAATCCAATGTAGCATTTAAAAATCTGTTACTTTTTTTTTTTGCATAAGAAATCATATTTCCAAGAAATGTGCTTGGCCCTTTGTACAATTCACTTGCTGACCTTAATGAGCTCCATCTGCAGCTCTAACCATGGTGAAGCCATCCATCCTCTACCCTGGGGCCTCTCAGCCGCATCTTCTGGCCCCAGCATCTGCTTCCTTCTGGCCTTTGCACCTGGGCTTCAGCTCTCAGGGACTGAGAGCTAATGCCTGCTGGCTAATACCTGCTCATCAGCACTCATTCTCCAGGCCTCCGCTCCAATCACGCGCTCTGGTCCACGCCCTCCTTTTCTCTCCAGTGTCCCCAGCCTTCACCCGTGACCAGAAATGGAGTGGGTCAGGTGTCTAACAAATGAACAGATGTCCCCTCCCAGGGAAACCTCCCCCAAGCCAAAACTCAGGGTCAGGCAGCCCTCCTACCCTGCCCCACACCCCATGTTTACTCCGACAACAACCCTCATCGCCTGATACTTTCACTGCTTGTTTATTTCCTTGGCTAGATTTCATTCTCAAAGGCCCAGGTTTGTCTTGGTTCCTGTTAAACCCGGGAGCCTTCCACAGTGCCAGGTAACATTTGTTGACAATCCTTATTAAATTTTTGAGGAACACACCTGTTTCCCCTTTTCAATTATAAAGGAGAAGATGACATCCATTTCACAATACTCTCACAAACCTGCAGCGACTCTATTTGAAAATTCAGGCAACACTGAAAAACCACAAAGGAAGTTGGACAACGGCATCCATTGGCGGAGGAATTCATTCTTCACAGTTCCAACTAGTGGCCAGGGATAGTAAGAAGAAAACTTAGAACCACCTCCATTCCCCAGGCGACCATGACCTTGACTCTTCCAAGCCCTGATAACATCTGCAAAAGAGCATCAGTGAGGCCGGGCTCTGTGGTGCTCCCATGGCAGTGTCCCACATGATCTCTGTGACTGTATCAAGCTGGTTCCACATCTCTTCACTCGGGGGACGGGGCCTTGAGGGTCACCCCTCACTAAGGCAGAAGGGATGGAGGCTGAACAGCAGTGTGCCCAGGAGGATGGAAACAGAGAATCAGTGGGCTGTATCTTCATGACCACCACAGGAGGCTGGCAGAGATTTTATTTTTATCATTTCATTTCATTTTATCTTTGAGTCATGGTCTCACTCTGTCATCCAGGTTGGAGTACAGCGGCATGATCATGGCTCACTGCAGCCTCCACCTCCTGTGCTCAGGTGATCCTCTCACCTCAGCCTCCCACATAGCTGAGACTACAGGTACACACCACTATGCTCAGCTATAGTGTCTGTGTGTGTGTATTTTTTTTTGTAGAGACAAGGTCTCACTATGTTGCCCAGGCTGGTCTCAAACTCCTGGCCTCAAGCAATCCTCTCACCTCAGCCTCCCAAAGTGCTGGGATTATAGGAACAAGCTACTACACCTGGCCAGCTTGACAGAAATTTAAACATGCACAGGTGGGTAATTTTCTACCTATGGCATCCCGAAAGGCAACTCTAAATCAACGCACAGATTCAATTAGTTTTTTTGCATCAGCAAAGCGAATAAGACAAGTGCAGGTATTAACTCACTGTAAAGCAATTCACCCCCCAAAAAGAGTCCCCCGCAGTGTAACTGGAAGAGAACACATCTGTGTGCCCAGAACACATTTATGAGAATCGGGTCAACAGAGTGACGCAGCCCTGGATACTAATGGCAGATTTGCTCCCCAGCTGTTCACAGGTCTCAATACTGTGAGGCCCAGCACAGCCAACTGCTTCTACCTGGCATTGCCAAAAGCCATAAGCTGGTAAATGACATGCGGGCATGGAGTATCCATGTCCTTCACAACATCCAACGTTTACACTCACATTTTAGTCAAATATAAACTCAGACACAAGCAAAGCACACAGCACGAGCAGACACAGTGAAGGGGTGATCACAGCCACACAGAGAGATTGGAGAGGCAAGACTGGAGATAAGTCCAAATCCCAAAGAAAGTGGTGTGGTGGCTCGTACCTGTAATCCCAGTACTTTGGGAGGCTGAGGCAGGAGGACTGCTTGAGGCCGGGAGTTTGAGATCAGACTGGGCAACACAGTAAGACCCTCACCCTGGCTTTACAAAAAATAAGAAAATGAGCTGGGCATGGTGGCTTATGCCCATCATCCCAGCACTTTGGGAGGCAGAGGCAAGAGGACTGCCTAAGCCCAGAGGTTTGAGACCAATCTGGGCAACTTGGTGAGACCATGTCTCTACAATTAAAAAAAAAAAAAATTAGCTGGGCGTGGTAGTGCATGCCTGTATTTGAGCTACTTAGAAGGCTGAGGCAGAAGGATCGCCTGAGCCCAAGCAAGTTGAGGCTATAGTGGCCGTGACTGTGCTACTGCAATCCAGCCTGGGTGACAGAGGGAGACTCCAATACAAAAAAAAAAAGAAAGAAAATTAGCTGGGTATGGTGGTGCCTGTACTTGGGAGGCTGAGATGGGAGGACAGTTTGAACCCAGAAGTTCAAGGCTCAAGTGAACTATGATTACACCACTGCACTCCAGCCTGGGCAACACAGTAAGACCTTGTCTCTAGAAAGAGGAAGTCATATAAATAAAATTGTTAATGGGGAGGGGGAAGAGAAGAAAGCGAAGGTCTGGAAAACATGGAGACACCAGTATTTAAGGGAGATTTCAGAAGAACAGGAAACATAGTGAGAAACTCAGACAAAGAACCAGAAGAGGAGTTTCCAGAAGTTATGGGATAAGAGGGTTCCTGGACACAAGGGCCACAGCAGTCAGGAGGTGGAAGACAAACACATTGCCAAATGATGACTGGAACCTAAAAAGTCATCACTGGTCTGTCATCCCAGGGCTTTGGGAGGCCGAGGCAAGTGGATTGCCTGAGCCCACAGGTTCAAGACCAGCCTGGGCAACTTGGTGAGACCTCTTCGCTACAATTTAAAAAAAAAATTAGCCGGGCGTGGCAGTGCATCTCTGTAGTTCCAGCTACTTGGAAGGCTGAGGTGGAAGGTTCGCTGGAGTCCAGCTGGTCAGTGCTGGGTGGTTGTGAGTGTGCCATTGTACTCCAGCCTGGGCAACAGAGTGAGAATGACTCAAAAAAAAAAAGTCACCACTGGTAACTAAGCGGCCCTGGGCAGAAGCAGTGGGGGCAGCACCTAGTTGGGAGCACGCCCCACTCTCCTGTGTATCCATACCTGCCCTCCTGTCCGGGCCTCTGCTGTCGGGCCAGTTGCTTCAAGGGTAAAGCTCCAGCCTCGGGGACGGTGCCCTGTGATGCCCTGTGTTGCACCGCTGTCCTGACTGCAGTGGCCTGTTCAGCTGGACGGGATACGGGCTGGACCCAGGCTGGACCACCTGAGGGAAGAGGCTGATCTTATTGGTCTCTGTGTCCCTAGCACCCAGATGACGCTTTGGCACAGAGTAGTAATTGCATGCAAGCTTCTGCAAGGAAGGAGATGAGGAGTGCTGCCATGCAGTGTGTCCCCTCCAAGCCTCGGGTTGAAACGTGGTCCCCACAGATGGAAGGGATCCTGGTGGGAGATGCCTGGGTCACAGGGGTGGATCCCTCATGAGTGACCTGGCTTTATCAGTTTCTAGGAGGGCTGGCTGTTGAATTAAAAGAGCCTGGCACGTCCCTCTCTCTCGCCCGTGGTCCCTCCACACGGCTCCACTTCACCTTATGTCATGAGCGGGTACAGCTTGTGGCCCTCACCAATGCCCAGTCTTCCAGCCAGCAGAATCGGGAGTTGAATTCTTCTTTATCAAGTTCCCAGCCCCAGGAATTCCTTTGAGCAAAAGAAACTAAGACACGGTGGGAGAGACTTAAAGAAAAGAGCACCACTGTAGGTGCATAATGTGAAGGGGTAACATAGCTCAGAACAGGGGTGCTGTTTTACTCATGGGCAGTGACTCAGCCCACTTGACACTGGGACAATGGACAGAGGAATCGGAAGGCAGGGCTTGGGCGTGTGTGGTGGGTAGTGTGAGCACTTCTGTCAGAGCATTTCTCCATCTGTGACAGTGAGGCACAGACAGGGAGGTGTGAAAGGGGACCCCAGGGTAGAAGAGAAGATGAGCTCATGCTGGACAGAGGTTCAGGAAGGTGGGGAGGTCAGGCCCTCTGCCCACACCCGCGGGGCAGAAACAGGACGGGTCCCTTGAGGAAGGAATAAAGGCCAGAATGACACCGTGGAACCTGGTGGGGAGTTCATTGGAAAAGATTTGGTATCCTGAAGCAACAGAACCTCTTGCTTTCAAATACCTCGTTCTTGTCAATATTCTCCAAATTTCCTCTCCAACCCATCCTTCCTTTCCAGATCCTGGGTCCTTCTTGAGTCAGGCAATAAGTGTCATGCCCAGACCATTCCAATGGTTGGATTTGGTACCTCCCTGTTCTCCTCAAAACATGAGTAAGCACACTTGCCAAAAAGGAGAGGGAAATGGACTTCAGAGTCAGATAAGTTTAGGAAGGAACACATGCTCTGCCTCAGCTTGAAGTTTCCCAGTTCACCACAGTGTCCTGAAAGCTCTGAGAAATCCTACAAAGACATCTACTTAATTCTACCCAGCATGGCTACAGGCTTTTTCTCAAGTGGCATCTATTAAATATCGAATGGAACACAATAAGGAAAGCCTGATTTCCCCCTGCAGGATCCATCTACAAGTGTATGCCACAAACTACCACCCTGTATCAGTCAGGCTAGGCAATGATACGCTGCAGTAACAAACATGCCCCAAGTCTTGGTGGCTTAGTGCAACAAATGTTGATCACTGCAGATCTGAACATCTCCTCAGGGTGACTGTCCCTCATGCAGTGACTCAGCAGGCAGAGGCCCTACCAACCCTTTGCACTACCTTCTGAAACCTGTAGCCTTCTCTGTTGTCATACAGGAGGAAGACGATGCTGCAAGGTCTTCCGATGACAATTGAATGCCTCAGCCTGGAAGTGTCACTTCATCACATTGGCCAGAACTAGTCATATGGGCTCAACTGCCCCAAAAGGGAGCAGAAAACTATCTCTAGCACATACCTCTTCCTACTCCCGAAGAGTCCCCAGCCTGTCAGCTTTGCATCTAGAAAACCTGCCCAGCCCTTGTCCCTCCTCTCACCACCACACCCCACTTCCACCCCTATGTTTCTCGTCCAGACACAAGTCTCACACCATTCCCAACACCCACTCACTCACCCAAGCCCTCTGTGGCTGCTCACTGCCCCTGATGTCAAGGTCCTTATCCGGATACACAAGGGCCTGCCTGCACCATCTATCCAAACCTGTCTTACCAGCTCTGTCCCTGGCTCCTGTGCCCACCCTACTCCCCCTTTTCTAATGTCTGACACCTTCTGACCTGGCTTTCATGTTGATGATTTCAGTAGCAATACACCAGAAGTCTTAGGGCAAAGGACACTTGTCTAAGGCCTTCTGCTCTTTGTGTCTCGGCAAACGCAGGCTGTTTCCCACAGCGGTTGAGCCCTCTGTGTCATGTGGCTGTGGGGTTCCTGCTGTTCTCTCCAGCTCGGGTTCTGCCCCTCCAGAATGACCCCCTCAGGTAGGGTCTAGGGGGCTTGGGCAGAGCTGGAGTCGTTTTTGCAAGAAACATCCAGACAATCCGATCAGTCAATGAGGTAACAGGAGCCTTCTTGTTGTCCCTTTCCTGTAGCAAAAAATGGTCCATTGGGGTCACCTGAGAGCCTCGCCCATGACAAATCCCTGAGAGGCTAAGCCCCTCTCTCTCTTCCCCTCCTATCCTCAATATATAGCATGGGGTGGGGTTGCTCCTCCCGAGGGCAGCCCAGTGGGACTCCTCGGTACAGAGATGGCATTCCTGCCCCTATCAGGAAGGGAAGCCCAGATTCTACTGGAGGTTCCAGAGGCCACAAGTCAAAACTCCTTGTGCGGCCAGGCTAGGTGGCTCAGCCTGTCATCCCAGCACTTTGGGAGGCCAAGGAGAGTGGACTGACTGAGCCTGTGGGTTTGAGGCCTGCCTGGGCAACTTGGCTAGACCTCGTCTCTACAATAAATCAAAACAACAACAACAAAAAAAACCTCCTTGTGCAAGGAGACGGCATCCTCCCAGGTCTACGCCAGGTAGTTCCAGCTCCAGGTGGAGATCTTCTTTGAGTCACAATTTTTTTTTTTTTGAGTTGGGAGTTTCACTCCATCACCCAGGCTGGAGTGCAGTGGCATGATCCCAGCTTACCGCAACCCTGACTTCCTGGGCTCAAGGGTTCTCCGGCCTCAGCCTCCCAACCAGCTGGGACTACAGGCATGTGCACCGTGCCTGATTTTTTTTTTTTTTTTGTAGAGATGAGGTCACACTATGTTGCCCAGGCTAGTCTCAAACTCCTGGGCTCAAGTAATCCTCCTGCCTTGGCCTCCCAAAGTGCTGGGACCACAGGAGTGAGCCACTGCACTGGTACAAGAGATTATTATAATTCTCAGAAACAGCTGCTTTCCTACTGTCCTCTCTCTCCCTCATCTGCCTCCTCCCATCCCACCAGGGTTAGATTCCATTTCCCCCAACCCAGAATGAGCCTGGCCATCCCCATCTGCTGAGGTCCCATCACATTGGATCAATTCCTTCATCTCAGTAGCTCACTGTAGATAGTCACACACACAGTCTCTTCCTTGAGAACCTGTGGACCCCTGGAGATGGAAAATGCATTTTTAACCTTCTGAGCCTTCCATTCAGCGGGTGTTTAATCAGTGTTAACCGACTGAAACTAAATTAACTTATTGTTTTATGCCAACCTACCTGAAAGAGTCTAAGTATTACTTTACCCAGTATGACTCACTAAAAATGGGCATTACTGATCATATATTATTTTCTTTTTAAAACATTTTTAAAAACTTTGTACATAGAGGTGGGAGAGGGGGTGGTCTCACTATGTTGCCCAGGCTGGTCTTGAACTCCTGGCCTCAATGGATCCTCCCACCACAGTCTCCCAAAGTGCTGGGCTTATAGGCGTGAGCCATCATGCTTGGCCCCAATATTTTATTTAATAAATATAATTTTAACAATTGAACTGTTTACTAACATGACACAATCTAAGCATCTTTTGTTTTGGTCTTAGTGTCTGTCTCCAAATATGATCAGAAGTGCTGAAATGATATATAGAACAAAGTGAAGATTGGTGTCTTTCAATCTGTAAGTACCTAACCAATTATATTTACTGAATAGAATAACTCAGTGACTCAGATTCCACATAGAGCTGCAAAATTAGCATTACTGAGGAGGTAAATCACTGCTCTGAGGCATGGCAAAAATAAATACATCTCAGAAAGGAAATATATTTAAGTTCAAACGCCAAGAGTATTTTTTATTGTGTGTGTGAGAAAAAAAATGAGTGGAGCACACTGTTTTAAATAGATCCTATTTAAATCAGAACAGCCCTACCACAGAAATGGAGGAGAGACCGAGTGCGGTGGCTGAGCCTGCAATCCCAGCACTTTGGGAGGCCAAGGCAAGAGGATTCCCTGAGCCTGGAGGTATGAGAGCAGCTGGGGCAACATGGTGAGACCTTGTCTCTACAATAAATAAAAAAATTAGCCAGGCGTGGTGGTGCATGCCTGTAGTTCCAGCTACTTGGAAGGCTGAGGCGGAAGGATCACCCAAGTCCAGCAGGTCGAGGCTGCGGTGGCTGTGAGTGTGTCACTGCACTCTAGCCTGGATGACAGAGAGAGACTCTAACTCAAAAAAATAAAAAGAAACGGAGACAAAAGCAGTTCTGCCAGGGCCAAAGTTACTGAGAAGTAATAAGTCGATCCTGTACGGGTATCAAAAGCACAGTAGAAAGGACACTGACATAGTCAGAGTCCTAGCTGCTCGTCCCTGGCCTCACCCCTGACGACCTTCGAGGAGCTGCTGATCACTTGCCATTTGAAATCCACAGACCACTACTAATTCTACACTGGGGAAAATGCAGCGTGAGCACATTCAACTCCCGGAGACCCAATGCTGATGAGCAGAGCCATTATGAATGTTGTGAAAACATGCCTTGTGGTAGCCTCTGTTGAACAGTAAGCTTCCTCGAGCTTTTAAAATAGTATTTGAGACAGAATGCAGTGGCTCAAGCCTGTCATCCCAGCACTTTGGGAGGCCACAATGAGAGGACTGCCTGAGCCCACAGGTTCGAGAACAGCCTGGACAACATGGTGAGACCTTGTCTCTCCAATAAATCAGAAAATTAGCCAGGTGTGGTGGCACCTGCCTGTAGTTCAAGCTCCTTGGAAGGCTGAGGCAGAAGGATTGCCTGAGCCTACAGGTCGAAGCTGCAGTGGCCGGGAGCATGCCACTGCACTCCAGCCTTTGACTCTGACTCAAAAATATAAATAGTATTTGATTTACGTGAATTTTCTAAACCAAATCTCAAGCAAGATTCACTGTGTCCTTTATTCAGATCAGCAATGCCAGGAGCAGGACAGTGACACAGTGGCTGCAGGGCCACATAAAAGCAGAAGGTATTGATTAAAATCACATCAAGTGCAGCTGCTTTCCGCAGCAATTTAGCTTTCAAAGCGCGAAGGACATCAGCTCTGTGCCAAGAGGACAGCACGATCCTGACAGTCACGGAGATGTCCTCAGGTCACCCACCTACAGATGACTTGGGGATAACAAGAGACTGAATTTGAATCTTGCTGTGATCTTCACTCCTTTCCCAGGAAAGGCTCAATAAGAGATTTCAACAAATTTTACATTTTTTCAACTCTTACTTGACGCTAATTAGATATCTGCACACTTTACAAATTATTATTTGGCCATAACTGAATTATGTCTCAAAAAGGACACCCAGGCTGAGAGCAACAGATTGTTATCATCACCAGAGTTTTATCTGCTTCACTAATAAAATTTTGAAGCATGTCCCCTTTCTAGACAAATATTACAACCCAACACTATTTACAGAATTATTCAGCACTTCCCTAAATGTATTCCATATAACACTACTGCTTCAGAATTTTGAAAAATAAAAAACAAGTTACAGATAAGAAAAACAATAAACATTTCAGTCATCTTTTCTGGACTACATAGTAATGCAGTATATTAGTCTAAAATAATTATGAGAAAAAACCTAAAAGTTACATCCCTTTAATTCAGGACAGGCTATCTATCTATTGACTGATCAAAAATCATATTACTGAAGAGAATAACAGGGTCTCCCTTTATCTATTTGGAAACAGGTCTCACCCTGTCTCCCAGGCTGGAGTGCATGGTGCAATCATAGGTCACTGTGGCCTCGAACTCATGAGCTCAAGTGATCCTCCCACCTCAGCCTCCTGAGTAGCTGGGACTATAGGCATGTACCACCAGGCCTGGCCAGTTGTTGTTGTTGTTTTTGTAGACCTGGGATTTCACTATGTTCCCCAGGCTGGTCTTGAACTCTTGGCTAGGCTCTTAATTTAAAAGTTTATTTTATTATTATTTTTTCTAGAGACTGCTATAATCTATGTTTGGCACTCATCTTTCAGTACTGCAAACAATGGAGAGGGAAGGCTACTGTCCTCTAGGCAAGAGGATTCGTTACCATTACACCATGCTTGGCTTTCCATATTGTTAGATTTAGAAATTTGCATCATTAAGCCAAATATATCCAGATTTTCAATTCAATTCCACTTTTTGTTAAAATGCATATTTAGTCAACAGACCCTTCAAAGATTTTACTTAAGATAAAGCAAGTAAGACAAAAGAAAAAGCACACACTTAAAAATCAGTAGATATTAACTAATCAGTGCACAATTCCTGTTATGATATTTACTTCTACAGCACTGTACACCCAGAAAGAACTGAATTGATGACCTCACTTTACAGTATACAAACTGAAGATTTAAAAAGTGAACTCAAACCAGCTGTGATGGCTCACGCCTACAATCCCAGCATTTTGGGAGGTGGAGGTGAGAGGATTGCCTGAGTCCAGGGGGTCGAGACCAGACTGGGCAACTTGGTGAGACTGTCTCTACAATAAATCAAAAAATTAGCTGGGCATGGTGGCATTCATCTGTAGTTCCAGCTACTTGGAAGGCTGAGGCAGAAGGATCACCTGATCCCAGCGGGTCGAGGCTACGGTGGCTGCACTGTACTCCAGCCTGGGTGACAGAATGACACTCCAACTCAATAAATAAATAAATAAAGTGGCTGGGCTCGGTGGCTCAGCCTGTAATCCCGCGCCTTTGGGAGGCTGAGGTGAGTGGATTGCATGAGCCCGCGGGTTCAAGACCTGCCGGGGCATCGAGACCTCATCTCTACAATAAATTAAAAAAAATCAGCTGGGTGTGATAGTGCATGCCTGTAGTTCCGGCTACTCGGAAGGCTGAGGCGGAAGGATCGCAGGAGCCCAGCAGGTCGAGGCTGCGGTGGCCGGGAGCGGTCACTGCACTCCAGTCTGGGCAACAGAGTGAGACTCCAACTCAAAAAAATAAATAAATAAAATAAATTAAATAAATAAATAAATAAATAAAGTGAATTCGCTTGCTGAGGCCACAGGCTGGGTAGGGAAACAGCCAAGACAACTCCATACCACTTGGTGCCATGGGACCCCATCATGCTGTGCATGGATTTCATGAATTTATCTTCCCAAGAAGAGTACAGTAGGGGGGACCCAAAAAAACCCTGGAATTTAGCCAGGCTCGGTGGCTCAGCCTGTAATCCCGTGCCTTTGGGAGGCTGAGGTGAGTGGATTGCCTGAGCCCGCGGGTTCGAGACCCGCCTGGGCAACTTGGCGAGACCTCACCTCTCAATAAATCAAAAATTAGCCGGGTGTGGTAGTGTGCGCCTGTAGTTCCAGCTACTTGGAAGGCTGAGGCGGAAGGATCACCGGAGTCCAGCAGGTCGAGGCTGCAGTGGCCGGGAGCGGCCACTGCACTCCAGTCTGGGTGACAGAGTGAGATTTCAACTCCAAAAAAAAAAAACAACCCTGGATTTTATTTATTAAAAAGATGATTTATTTATTCTTACATGTTTACACTTTGGTCACCTTCAAAATCCTCTCCATCTGATCTGATGCAATACATTTATGAAGATGCTTTTTCCACTGCTCAGGATATTTTCTGAACTCATCTATTTGGATGCCTTTTAGTACTTCTGCTGTTTTTTGTTTCACCTCTTCCATATTGATAAAACAAGGACTTTTTTTAAATCCAGGAAGACAAAAAAAAGTCACTTGAGGTGAGATCAGGTGAATAGGGAGGGTGGGACACAGGGATTGTGCCATTTTTGGTAAAAAACTGCTGAACACTCAGCCTGGTGTGGGCAGGTGACTTGTCATGGTGGAAGAACCAGTCACCTGTTTACCACAACTCAGGACATTTCTTCAACAAATCGTGATGCAACCTTCTCAAAACTTCCAGATAAAAACTTTGGTTGATAATTTAATCTGGAGGAACAAATTCTGAATGTATTACAAGGGGCCTGCCCTCCAAAAGATAATTCTGGGGCTTTCTTTGGTGTCCCCCGTTGTAAGCCTCCCAAGATGAACACCTCTGTATCTTTTGCCTCTCAGCACATGTGAAGCATACCGTAAATGTATAATAATAATAGAAAACCAGGGCAATACTACTATACTTTAAAAAAAAAAAATCCCAGTATTGCCATAAACCTAAAGTGCTCAAAGACTTCTATTTCAGCCTAACTCGGGCAAATTCTAGTCCCAGCTGTTTTTCTTATCTGTCAAAAATGGATAATACTAACCCTACTCAACTGTCTAGTGGTCTTAAATAGCCCAAACATGATTAACACACAAGCCCTTTGGAAAAGACAAAGTTCTCAGTACATAAGAAGAAAGACTACAGGAAATGTGGAAACGTGTACTCCTCAAACAGCACAAACATTCATGTCAAAGTGGTGAGACTTTGTCGTGAAGAACTGCATTCCACCATAACTTGATTCAAGGTTCTAAGTTTTTCTATCTATAAAATACAGTTCAAGGCCGGGCTTGGTGGCTCAGCCTATAATCCCAGCACTTTGGGAGGCCAAAGTGAGTGGATTGCCTGAGCCTGCGGGTTTGTGACCCATCTGGGCAACTTGGCAAGACCTCATCTCTACAATAAATCAAAAATTAGCCAGGTGTGGTAGCACACACCTGTAGTTCTGGCTACTTGGAAGGCTGAGGCCGAAGGATCGCTGGAGCCCAGCAGGTCGAGGCTGCAGTGGCCGGGAGTGGCCACTGCACTCCAGTCTGGGTGACAGAGTGAGATTCCAAGTAAAAAAAAAAAATACAGTTCAAAAAAAGATAGAAAATTCACATCAACAGTTTCAAAGTATGATCTGGGAATCCCTGGGGGTTTCTAAGACCCTTGCAAGGGACATGAGGTCAAAACAATTTTCACTACGATGCTCCTTTTCCATTTTTACTCTCATTTTCTCAGGGCTATACACTGGAGTTTACTTGTCATGGTGATAATGCAACTGATTGAATGTGGAAGCAGATAAGAATTCAGCTGTCTTCTATTAAGCCAGACATGAAAGAGATTTACAAGTTAGAGATGCCACTCTTCTTACTAAATTGGTTTTTGTGTTGGTAAATATCATTTGTCATTAAAAACGGGTTTACATAGTTAAGTAAATTTATAAATATTTTTAAATTTCAGTTTTAATTTCTAATACAGTAGATGTCATTACATCTCACCAACAAAAACAAAAGCTTTCGGGGTCAGCTTGAGAACCAATACTGATATAGAGTGGATATTAATCACTGAAATTTTAATCTAGCATTTCTTTCATCTACTTGGTTCATATCTGCTTGTGCATAATTTTAAACAAGAATGTATTAGATTGTTAGACAGAGGGAAATGAGCCATGGCTGACTTTGAGCTTTAATATTGAAAGCAAAATGCAAGCTTCAACATGAACTTTTAAAAAAAGATTTAAAAACCATACCAGAATGAATGAATGAGGCAGGGAAAAAAAGTGAGAAGTCAGAGAAAGGACTATTTTTCTGAATTCAGTATCCATCCATGGACATACCTCTCATCCACAGCCACCATTCACATATAGTAGAAATCTTTTTCCAGCAGGATGTTATAACCTGCTTTCCCCAGTCAAAGAGTCGAAAACCTGTTTTTTCCCCTTTTTTGTCATAGGGTAGTCCAGATGCAAAGCGTACCATGCAATGCTACCAGCTAATACTTATTGAGCAGATAGATGTCTGAAATGATCGCATTTCCCACGAGATGAACACATAAGTTGAAATCAGCATATAAAATAAAGGTGATCTTTCCTTCATTTGAAACCAAAAAAACTAAATTATATTCCCATGATTTCAGATCTAGATATCTGAACATTAGTGTACATGGCTCTGTATTAAACAGTACAGGAATCAAGATGTATGTGATAATGTCTACACTTTCAGGATTATTCATTAAAAATTAAAATAATGATTATACTCAAATGCATGACAGTCAACAAGGTCTTTAGCTTGAGAGACATTGAGTAATCTTTCAGAGCTGGCTCTTAACCTGGACCCTAAAAGACCTTTCTTTAAAATTCAAAAGTAAGTCTAAATATTAAAATGTGAGAGGATTTCCTGAGCCCAGGGATTCTAGATCAGCCCGGGGAGTTGGCAAGACCTCATCTCTATAATAAATTAAGAAAATTTAGCCAGGTATGGTGGCTCACCTATAGTTCCAGCTACTTGGAAGGCTGAGGCAGGAAGATCATATGAGTCCAACAGTTCAAAGCTGTGGTGGCCGTGAGCATCCACTTCACTCCAGTATGGGTGACAGAGTAAGACTGACCAATAAATAAATAAATATTAAAATGAAGTAATAATAAATAACATCTTTAAATCAGCAAGTTTGGCTCACCAAAAACATCACTTTGGTAAAGTACTTTAAAATAAAGTACATTAGCCAGACTCGGTGGCTCAGCCTGTAATCCCGCGCTTTGGGAAGCTGAGGTGAGTGGATTGCCTGAGCCCGCGGGTTCGAGACCCGCCTGGGCAACTTGGCGAGACCTCATCCCTACAATAAATCAAAAAATTAGCCGGGCATGGTAGCGCACGCCTATAGTTCCAGCTACTTGGAAGGCTGAGGTGGAAGGATCGCTGGAGAACAGCAGGTCGAGGCTGCGGTGGCTGGGAGCAGCCACTGTATTCCAGTCTGGGTGACAGAGTGAGACTCCAACTCAAAAACAAACAAAACGAAACGAAACAAAACAAAGTACATTACTAACACTTCTCAAAACAATGTTCAATCTAAAGCCTTTTAAACTATTAGACAATGTCATGAGAAACATTGGAATAGTCCTATTTGAATATTTTTCCCAGAAAAAAAGTCACTTTTTGATTTTACTTTTGAAAAAACAGTAAAATCTTGCTACTATCAAGAGCGAGAGAAAAAAGTATGTTACAACCACAAGTAGAATACAATGCAGCTATTAAAAATGATAGAATAAAATATTTAGTAACAAGAAAAGATAGTCACTCCACCTGAGGTGGAAAAACTGGTCAGCGTGTAGAATTATCCCATTTTGTAAATAAATAGATATGTACTTATAGATACACACAAATTATCACTTGAATCTAATTATGGATGATAGAATTGATGGGTAATTCTTATGTTCTTCATCTTGTAAAGAATTTAACGTACCTAAAATTAACACATACCAATTCTGCAATGAGTGTATCATTCAAAAAAATTAACTCTATATTCCTGACTCATCAAGGCCTTCCTCTCCTTAACAGGTTAGTAGACATCTAAAGACATTTGTAAATTCTCCTTACCCATAGTCAGTGGATGATAGAAATTGCTACAACAGAAACTTTTGCCCAAGGGTCAAACTCTGCTAGAAAAATAATATTCTCAGCACGAGTTTAATTAAACTTGCAGCTGACAAGCATCAGGCCTCTCGGGCAACTTCAGCACTTTGAAAGGCAAGAAAACATGACTATTAAAACGTGGTTTTTCAACGAGAAAAAGGTCATCAGGGACTTTGAAATCCTGAGCCTGAGGAAGGTACTACACATTTGAAACCCGAATAAATGATCTGGACTCTAATCTGCACACACTGCTGACCACAGGGTGTGTGTGTGGGGGAGGGGTGGCGCAGAGATTCCAACCTGTGGTCTAGAGATAGCAATAGGAGACCTAACATAATTTAAAGATCGGAGGAAAAACGCTAAGGAAAAACAGATTGCGGGCAATGAGAACCCAAGATTAACTGAAACCGAGGTTAACTTTGCTTTTGGCTGAAATGTTATCCATTCAATGTGATTAACACCACACCCTTGGTGCTGATTAGGAGATTCAAGGTATCTGGTTAATTGTTTTTTTTTTTTTTTAGTTGGAGTCTCACTCTGTCACCCAGGCTGGAGGGCAGTGGCATGCTCACGGCCACTGCCACCTCAACCTGCTGGGCTCAGACAATCCTTCCACCTCAGACTTCCAAGTAGCTGAAACTACAGGCATGTGCCACCATGCCCAGCTTTTTTTTTTTTTTTTTTTTTTAATTTATTGTAGAGATGAAGTCTCACCAAGCTGTAATTTTTTTTTTTTGAGTTGGAGTCTCACTCTGTCACCCAAACTGGAGTGCAGTGGCCGCTCCTGGCCACTGCAGCCTCAACCTGCTGGGCTCCGATGATCCTTCTGCCTCAGCCTTCCAGGTAGCTGGAACTATAGACGTGCACTACCACGCCTAGGCGAACTTTTGATTTATTGTAGAGATGAGGTCTCACCAAGTTGCCCAGGCGGGTCTCAAATCCGCGGGATCAGGCAATTCACTCACCTCAGCCTCCCAAAGTGCTGGGATTGCAGAATGAGCCACCAAGCCCGAACAATTTTTTTTTAATTAGGAGAAACTTAATGCTTATTTAGTACAGTTTGCTGAACAAAATCACAAGGAAGCCAAGAAAATAATAATAATAAAGGGTCCATGACAGAGAGGAGGGTGGGGGCTGGGATTTGAAGAATCTGCCACACAAGCCCTAATGGAGCCCAGAATGGGAGGCAAGCCTTACCCCAAGGTGCTCTGGGGAGGGCCAGGTGGGTGGAAGGGCTTCGGGGGAGGTGCGGGGGCAAAAGGACCAGCGTGACCAGGTGGTCTCTGCCGTACTAACCCGATGACCTGGGGCATGGACAGAAGAGGCAGGGCTTTGAGCATGGCTTAGGTGATGCCCATCTGAGCTCCATGATTTTTTTTATTTTTTCCCAAATAAACACCAGCTGCTGTAGTCTGAGTTGCCAATTTTTCTCTTCTCATTTGCTGCTGCCCTGAATCACCACCACGGAGCAGCACGGCCCCAGTGACATCGCCCCCTTATTAATATTCATAGGGAGAGATGCCAAGAGAGCATCTCATCACTCTGGCTCTACTCCAAACCCTACCTTACGGGAATACACTGTCCTGCAAAGGCTGATGAAATGGCCATCTTTTCCAAGCATATATTTTCGAGTTCATTCTCTCAGGCAATTTATTTACAGCAAAATGTTGTAACTATTTCCTCTTTTATATTAAGAAAAAAAAGCAACCCTAACAGTCCTTTCTATAGTCTCACTAGTTTGGTTTCCCACCCCTATTTCCCCAACATCCTTTTATGGGCTATTTATATTCATGGTAACTTACAATTTGCTTCCTCCATTTGTGGTTCCATCTTTTATTTTTAACAGTGGTGTGTTCCAAACATAATTTGTCAGTGTTCACCTTTTAAAAAATGCATAGAATGACTACTAGCACATCATCAATATAGTAACTTAAGTACAGTAACTCAATAATCTACAGCAATTTTTTTAAAAAAATCAACTTATCATTGGAGATTTTTTTTCCTTCCTATACTTATTTGAAAAAGGTCACTGGTAAACAGGTGCCATTTTTTAAAAAAAAGCTTCAGTATCTATTTGCCCACTCCCACAAAGGAGCACAGAAGCCACTTTGGCCCTCCCTGCTTGGCAAATAATTGATCTCTCAGTTCGCCCACAGCCCTACAATGATTAATTACACTAGCATCCAGTCAGGCTCCATTAGGCCTGGCTTGTTCAAGTCTTAGATGCAGATGTGTGCACTCCAGATGGCCATGCAACGGCCCACGAGTGAGAACTAGAACACGAATGAGTCAGCCTGATTTGTTAGCCCCAAAGTTCACTTATTTGGAAAATTCTCATTAAAACCTGACTCTGGGATGGTTGTGGTGGCTGACGCCTGTATTCCCAGCACATCCCAGAAGGCCAAGGCAGGAGGATTGCTTGAGCCCAGGAGTTCGAGACCAGCCCTGGGCAACATAAACATAGCAAGACCTCATCTCTACAAAAAACAAAAAATAGCCAGGTGTGGTGGTATACACCTGTAGTTCCAGCTACTTGTGAGGCCAAAGTGGGATGATCCCTTGAGCCCAGGAATTCGAGGCTGCAGTGAGCTACAATCACACCTTGCACACTAGCAAGGATGACAGAGTGAGACCCTGGTTCTAAAACAAACAAACAAACAAAAACTTGACACTGCTTAAGGAAACTTAGGTAACAGATCTCCCAAATTAAATTTTAAAAATAACTCTCAGAAAACCTGACTTATGACTTGAGTCCCATTATTCAGGATTCCTAAGTATCTTTCCTTACTTCTAAGCAGCTATTGATGGTAAAACACATAATCTACTTATCAACTTTAGAAAAAAAGAAACATCATTACATAAGATGTACAGACCTGTTTTAAGGTGTACTGGGTTTCCAAAAACATGAAGATATGAAAAAGAGCACATTGTAGCCAAAAATATGGTCATTTTGGACTGTTATACTGAGGAACACACACATACTAAGAAAGTTAACTACAATTTCAAAAGACCACTATACTTAATAGAACTATTTTAAAGTGACTTCTACACAAAATGCCACTATGTCTTTATCCGATTCAAAGCTACTGGGAGATCTGACTTTATTCATTTCCTTTGAGTAACAAAATGCATTAAACTCCCTTATGTGGCATTTTGTTTATGGGCATATGATGTCTTCTTCTTAACGAGCCATTTCACACAATGAATGGCCAGGTTTCAATGACTCAGTGATGTTCACCAGGATCACAGGACAGCATGAGACTCTACAGTAACAAAACTCTATAGAACTTAGTAACAAGTTCCTGCAGGGTCTCTTCCTCTTCTAGTCAACACAGGTCACAGATGCTATATTTGAGCATCTGTGGCAGGGCCTTCCTCACCACCTGGAGCCAGACAGGGGTACAGTGATGCTGCCATCACTGTACTCGTAAGAGCATGAGGTGCACATGGAGAGAAAACACAGCTAAGCAGGTGCATTTTGCAGACATGAAGAACAAACTAAGTCAGAGATAGTATAACAAACAAAGCATAGCCAGGCGTGGTAGTACGCGCCTGTAGTCCCAGCTCCTTGGAAGACTGAGGTGGAAGGATCGCCGGAGTCCAATGGGTCGACGCTGGGGTAGCTGTGCTACTGCACTCCAGCCTAGACAATGGAGTGAGACTCCAACTCAAAAAACAAACAAACAAACAAACAAACAAAAAAGCACTAGGGATGTAAGTTCCAGAACACCCAAAGGATCTGACCGCACCAGAAAAAGAGCAATTTGACAGGTGCTTGGATTTCTCTAAGCTTTCCAGTGGACAGCATCTATTTCAGAAGGGAAACAGTGCAGAAAGGTCTTCATTTATTATAAGCACTTTTCAAGTAACACATTCGGGAGTCCCTCCCTCCTTCCTTTTTTTTGAGACAGAGCCTTGCTCTGTTGCCCAAGCTGGAGTGCAGTGGCATGACCAAAGCTCACTGCAGCCTCCAACTCCTGGGCTCAAGGGATCCTCCCAAGCAGCTTGGACTTCAGGAGAGATGGGGGTCTCACTATGCTGCTGGTCTCGAACTCCTGGGTTCGAGCAATACTCCCACCTTAGCCTTCCAAAGCATTGGGATTACAGTCGTGAGCCACCACACCTAGCCTGGAGTCTTTATTAAAGACTTTATTAATCCATTCTCAGCAATCACCTGACTGGCCACCAGCTGAAAAAAGAAGTGACTCGCGTCTTAGACAAATTTCCTACTGGTTTATTTAACCAGGAGCAAAGCAAAGAGATATTTTTCAGTTTGACCCCAGGCTCTCAACCATAGGAATGCAAAGTTATGGAAAGTTCATCAACAGGATGAGCATTTGCAGGGTGCCAGCGTTGCAAAAGTGGAGCCCAAGGGGTCCCATCGCATGCATGAGGACCCAATTGTTGGCGGTTTCCTCAGTTGAGAATGCCAAAGTTACTCAAATCAAGTTTTTAATTTACTGTGGGAAATAACTTGATAGCATAAACTAAAACCATTGGAGTAAGAAAACACACACTTAAAAATAACTCAAGAGCCAGGTGCGGTAGCTCACACCTGTCATCCCAGCACTTTGGGAGGTAGAGGTAGAGGTGAGAGGACTGCCTGAGTCCAGGGGTTCAAGACTAGCCTGGGCAACTTGGTGAGACCTGATCACTACAATAAATTAAAAAGTTAGCTGGACATGGTGGCATGTGCTATGGTTACAGTTACTTGGAAGGCTGAGGTGGAATGATTGCCTGAGTCCAGCAGGTTGAGGCTGCAGTGGCCATGAGTGAGCCACTGCACTCTAGCCTGAGTGAGAGTGAAACTCCATCTCAAAAAACAAAACAAAACAAAAACCTCAAAGGTGGACTGATGGACAGAGAGATGGAGACACAGGCAGGTCAATGCTAAAGCAAATACAGCAAAAATGTGAGTGACAGAATCTTGGTGGTGGACAAGTGGTTAGTAAGTATATATATGTTTCCACAGTCCCATTGGTCAGAAAATCTTTGTAATTAAGTGCTGGGGGAAAGGTAGTTCAAAACCAGAGAGTTCAGAACCAGAAAGGGCACTGGCAATGCTCTAGAACTGGTACATACATGGTTTATTTTAATTAATTAATTATGAGAGACAGGGTCTTGCTCTGTTGTCCAGGCTGGAGTGCAGTGGTGCAATCATAGCTCACTGCACTGCCTCAGTCTCTTGAGTAGCTGGGACTACAGGTGTGTGCCACCACATTTGTTTTTGAAATCCAGGGTCTCACTGTGTTGCCCAGGCTGGAAAACACTTGATTTTATGGATCCACCAAAAAACTAGAAATATAAAAAGAACATCATAGCATTTTCATAAAATAAAGTATATGATTTGAAAACTGTTCTTTTTTGCTGAGATTATATACATGCCTGGTTTTCTTTTTCTTTTGAGTTGGAGTTTCATTCTGTCACCCAGACTGGAGTGCAATGGCACGCTTGTGGCCACCACAGCCTTGACCTGCTGGACTCAGGTGATCTTTGTGCCTCAGTCTTCCAAGCAGCTAGAACTACAGGTGTGTGCCACCATGCCTGGCTAATTTTTTGACTTATTATGAAGATGAGGTCTCGCCACGTTGCCCAGGCTGGTCTCAAACACCTAGGCTCAGGCAATCCTCTCACCTCTGCACCTGGCCTAACATATACTCTTAAACAAAGAAGACATGTTAAAAGACATGTGAAAATGTATGTCCAGTTTTTAGTTTTACAAAATACCTACCTTAAAAATATCTGAAAAGATCTAATATAAAATATTCACAGTGGTTAATAGCTTTACAAACAATTTCCACTTTGTTCTTTATACGTTTCAACTATTCTGTATTATCTGAATTTTCTATAACAAGTATTTTATGGCTAAAAAATTTTAAAGCTTTTTTTCATTAGAAACAATGGCATAGGGGTGGTGCAGGGTGGAGGGGAGTCTACAACTTTTAAATAAAGAGACAGGCCAAATTTACAGGACAGTGGCAAACCACCAGGGACAGGAGTTGGACAGAACTGGGTATGAATCCCAGATGTGCCACTTAATAAGCTTTGTGACTCTGAGTAAATTGCTTACCTGTGGGGCATTCATCTCATTAAATCCTTACACGTAAACCCCTTAGTACAGAAGTGACACACGGGGACATCTCTGCAACAGTAACTACTGTGTACAGCAATTTCTAGCCTCCGATGAAGCCATAAAGTGTGTGTGTGTGTGTGTGTGTGTGTGTGTGTGGTGTGTGTGTGTGAGAGAGAGAGAGAGAGAGATGGAGTTTGGCAGCTGGGGAATGAGTCAAACAGATCAGACGCTGGACCATTCTTGGGTCAATCATCTTCAAAGTACCCACGAAGGCACCAAATTGAAAGACCAGTGAAAAACAGTCCAGGAAAGGTTCCTCAATGCTTTGCTGAACATCAGATTATATAATTAAGTTCAATCCTACCTCTTTGCACCATAATTAAGGACATATGCTCTCCCTACACGGTCAGTACAAGACACAGTCCATTAAGGAAGGTCACGGAAGTAATACAGTCAGATTAGGATGGAAGCACGGTTATGTAGGTGCAATTCTGCCCACTCTCTTCCCCTCCCCGCCTCCACAATTTTCAGGGGTGGCAAACTTTAGTCTGGCTCCTCTGAACTCCTTTCTCGACTTGGCCATGACCTTGGTTCCCATCCGGTTCTCTTACCAAGAATCTCCCCAACCTTGTCATTTGATACCTCACCTTTGATGTGGAAGTCTTTGGCCCTTTTTTTCAGCAAGAATCCTGCTAGTTTAGTTTAGCTTAGTTTGATGTCTCCTGTTAGTATCTTCCCTCCACTGATCCCTCACTCTGCTCTTTGCCTGTGCATCCCCAGTAGTCTTTTCTTCCTAACCTCCCTGGCTTGCCCACCCCATCTTTGCAGATCCCCTGCTTGGAAACTTCCTCTTTTGACTTTTGCAACTGAAGAACTTCAAGGTTCTCCACTGCTTGCTGTGTAAGGACAACAAGAAGTGGGTGGCAGTCCCATTTAATTCTCCTATGTTGCCAAACACTTGAATAGTCTTCCTTATCATTCTCACAAGTGTCAGAATAATTTTTTTCTTAACAGCAGGTCAGGTCTTAGGCCCTTCCGGTACAAAGCTAATCACAAGCTGATTAGGAAAAAAAAAAGTTTGCTTCCCTAATGTGACCTACAGGCTCCAAGTACTGTGATTCAAAATTGCCCAGAAGCATTAAGACATTAAAATCAAAACAAACAAAAACCTTTAGTGCTGGTCTCTTTGAACCTTAATAGTCCACAATTTCAGTTTAATTTCATTCCAAAGAAAGGCACAAAAGGGAAAATGATGCTGCAAAATTCCTTTCAGGAGAATGACTATGTCTTATTACATTATAAACCCGGCATGGACCAATGCTGGACACAGAGTAGGAGAACAATGATTTCATCAACTGAATGAGATAAATAACAGAAACAGATGAATGTTTATTTCCCGAAAGAAGATAGCATAACTTTAAGGGGATAAATAACCAATTCTCTGTTTAACTTAGGAAAACCACAGAACTATAAAGGCACTTGATTTTATTTCTACCAAATACCAAGAACTAAAAATAACTTTTCCTGCACAATAACGTATTTTTAGAAAACAATTCCAGTATGCCTTGCTACATTTTCAAACAGCACGCAGTAATGGCAATTAGCAAGCACAGTGTGGTGGGGTAAAGTTAGAGATGGTGTTATCTGCCATAACTAGGTCTGAAACACATCCTAAACATCCCTCTGGCTCATTCAGTCCTTTGCCTGAAGTATCACTGGTCCTAAAGAAGATGAAGCATTTTCCTAAGAGAAGGGACCCGCCAGAAGTACCACCCAGAGGACGTCACTGTCGTGTGAAATTTGCAAAATGGAGGAAAGTTGAGCTGCCTGCTTTAAAATAGCAAGTTAACGCCTTCAGAAAGTGACCGGAAGATAGATGAAATATCTTGGGCTCCTTTGAACTCTTGACTCGTTCGCAAGTATGTGCTAGGGTTTGTTCAGTGGGTCACCACCCATTTCTTTTGATCTTACACACCCAGAGGTGGAGAACTTCAAGCTTCTTCAGTTGCAAAAGTCAAGGAGGAAGTTCCCAGGCAGGAGTTCTGCAAAGAGGTGTCAGTAAGCCAGACAGGCATGCCAGGAGAGGTTAGAAGGGAAAATGAAAGGCCGAAAACTACCACGCTTTGGGACAAGAGAGAAATAGTGGTTTCTCTGACATCACCACTGCAGAGAGCAACGCTACTTATTGCTAATAAGTGATTCAGCACCAGTGACTAAGGAGACAGACCAGCCTGCAGATTCCAAACCAAATCCAAACACTTGTAGGATGTTTGCTGGATTTAAATAAGGTTATTTCATCAAGAATTTCACAAGTTTGAACTCAGTGAGATATGCAAAACTTCTGAGCTGCACATTTACCATCACACAGAAGCCTCTCTCAAAGTAGCTATTTTTTTTTGGTACTCATGTCCAGGGGTACTTTTAAAAGAAATGAGGGCCAGGCTCCATGGCTCAACCTGTCATCCCAGCACTTTGAGGGGCTGAGGCGAGTGGACTGCCTGAACCCGTGGGTTCGAGACCAGCCTGGGCAACTTGGCAAGACCTCGTCTCTACAATCAGTCAAAAATTAGCCAGGCATGGTAGCACGCGCCTGTAGTTCCGGCTACTTGAAAGGCTGAGGTGGAAGAATCACCAGAACTCAGTTGATTGATGCTGGGGTGGCCACTGCACTCCAGCCTGGGCGACAGAGTGAGAGTCTAACTCAAAAAAAAAGAAAGAAAGAAAGAAAAAGAAATGAAGGGGGGTACAGTAATAACCTAAGTCAAATTACTCTATCTTTACTTAATCTTTCTGTACAAGCAAAGAAATGCATCACTCATAAAAACTTGAATAGGATGCTTTACTACACAGAATAATGTTGCTCAAAACAATAGTTGGTTCTTTGATACTAGTTATTGCTGTTATTTCAGGCATGAACTTCATGTCTGCTGGCGCCTCTAAGTCCAACTGTTCATCAATGGGAGAAAAACTGGACAAACAAATCAAGAAGGGGGGAAAAAAGCCAAAGTGGGAACCTTACCCATTAAAAAATGAACTGACCTCAGCCTCCTGTAGTACAGAGACCACTTGGGTGATATGTAAACATGTGGAAATTGAGAAAGGAAGTAGCCATCCTGTGGACTCTGAGTCAAACTGTTGCTTCCTATGAGCTCTCTCAAATGAGAAGACCTAACAGGTTCCATTAGTGATTTCAAAGTCAAACATAAAAATAAAACTTGCCGGATGCAGTAGCTCATGCCTGTAAGCCCAGTACATTGGGAGACTGAGGTGGGAGGATTGCGTGAAGCCAGGAGTTTGAGGTTGCAGTGAGCTATGATCATGCCTCTGCACTCCAGCCTGGGCAAGAGAGTGAGACCCTGTCCCAAAAACAAAAATAAAAGTATAAGGTGAAACTTGCTAGTGCATGTTTTGGGGGAGACTTTAGCTCAGTGGATGTTACCTATAACTTAAGTGCTTCACAGTGCTTTACAATCTTGCAAATACCCCTAACCAAGTGACTCAACTTTTCAGCCATGATAGGAAGACTTCCCAGGGGCCAGGACTTTCCACCCAGGACAATGCCAGCAAATACTGAAATGAATGAGGGTCATCGGTGTCCGCAACGCCAAGTGTCTTGTGGTTTCTTACAGCAGATTCTCTAGTTGTATAACCTACAGACTATCTTCTGGAAAGGAATTAACAACATGTGGCAAAAAAAGACAAAAAGGGCTAGTTATCAACACTAGTGCTCAATTCTCCTTTGTCCTCCCTTTCTAGAGAGGTAAGCAAATCCCTTCTGATCCAGGCCTGGGCTTAATGCTGCCACCTTGTCTCCACCCCTGAGCAATCTCCTTCCTCTGCTCCCCTGTCAGCTGCCTTCTAGAACAAAGAGAATTCCCTTCTCCCAGGAGTCAGCATTACTAGTGGCACTTTCTGACCACAGCCATGTGCCTTTCTCTTCCCTTCCCTATTTTGGCCATTTTGGTAACGCGGGGTGCATTTTTGCAGGAAGATAAATGACAGTTCAAGATTTGAGGAAGTCGAGCATACAGCATCTGACGGGAACAGGGGCGATGACAGAGGGGTGGCAAAACAACAATCACCACTAATCTTGGAGTGTAATCATTTAGCATACCACAGAAGAGCAGTCTGATGTTATGAGTTCTGGTGTCACATGCCTGGGTTCAAATACACGCTCTGCTAAGGTGGTGAGACCCTGGGCAAGTAACGTCATCATTCAGTGCCCCTGAGTTATCCTGGATAACATGGAGTACCTACCTCCTAGGGCTGTGGTGAGAGTCAGATAATATCAACATGGCAACAGTGTGGGCACGACAGAGTGAGCATGAACTATGTTGACTACTGTTAATACTATGCATGCATTTAAAGAGAATGAGGTAGGCCAGGCACGGTGGCTCATGCCTCTAATCCCAGCACTTTGGGAGGCTGAGGTGAGAGGATTGCCTGAACCCACAGGTTTGAGACCAGCCTGGGCAACTTGGTGAGACCTCATCTCTACAATAAATAAAAAAATTAGCGCGTGCCTGTAGTTCCAACTACTTGGAAGGCTAAGGCAGAAGGATCACCTGAGCCCAGCAAGTCGAGGCTGTGGTGGCCATGAGCATGCCACTGCACTCCAGCCCGGATGACAGAGTGAGACTCCAGTTCAAAAAAGAAAAAAGAAAAGAAATCCACCCAGGCTGGGCATGGTGGCTCATGCCTGTAATCCCAGCACTTTGGGAGGCCGAGGTGAGAGGATTGCCTGAGCCCACAGGTTTAAGACCAGTCGGTGCAACTTGGTGAGATCTCATCTCTACAATAAATCAAAAAATTAGCCAGGTGTGGTAGCACACGCCTGTAGTTGCAGCTACTTGGAAGGCTGAGGCAGAAGGATCACCTGAGCCCAGCAGGTAGCAGCTGCAGTGGTCATGAGCATGCCACTGCATTCCAACCTGGGCGACGGAGTGGGACCTCCCCCCCAAAAAGAGAGCAAAGTAATCCCATCACTTGTGAGTATTGACTTTTGCAGAATGTCCATGGCATGGTGTTTTGTAACAATGCTACAGAATAACATGCTTAGTATCAAGTCTATTTGGGGAAGGGAAAAGCATGTGCTATGTGTTTACAGCATCCAAAGCAGTATGAAGTGCATAGATCACCCAGCCATCGCACTGTCCTCATCCCTTGGGAGTGAGAGGGTGACAGCAGGGAATAGTGGACATGTTGCTGTTTTTGTCTGTGTATTCGTTTTTTGCTTTTAACAGGTCTTTGCTCCCATTACCACACATGCAATTTGCAACTAATTTTAAAACAGTGAACATTTTGCAGTGGTCTTCTTGGCCTCCAAGTTCGACATCTCTCATGCTCTAGTCTAGAAAAGGGTCGACTTCTTAGCGATTAGGAAACTGAGGCCCAGAAGGGCAAGGCAGAGCCCTCTGAAGCCCTCCCTCCTCCACATCCGCCACTGGGCTGGGTCGCCTTTCCTTCGCGCTTATCTGAGACTTACCCGAGATGAGTGTGTGCGTCCAGGCAGCTGCCACCCTTTGACTACGTTCCTTCCCACCTCTCTTAACTCTCACCACTGCCTGCTCGTCCTCTGGCCCTCAGACTGGTGCCCCGACCCGGATATCGCCGGAGTGGGACAGAGTCCCCTACCACTGGCTGGCACAGGGGCCCAGCCTCAAGACGACGGGACCGAGCAGGCCTCCCAGCTAACTTCTGGCTTGCAAGGGTCCAAAGGGGCTTGCGCAATGACATGTCCCGGCAGGCGCTTTTCCCAGCCGTAGGTCTGTCCCTGCACAGGGGCTGACCTTGCGGCCTGGTTTCCCTCGGACGATGCCACGCTGTTGTGTGTCCCCCTCCCCCCTTCGCGCCGGCCGCTCATGAGACGTTCGTTTTCACTGCTCAAGCTCCTACCTCTTCTCTCCGGTCTACCCCCTTTCAAACCCCAGGCGTCTGCCCCCATGGGCACACGCGTTCTAAGCCCGGGTTCAAACCCGTCTGAAGGACGACGGGGAGGGGGGGGAGCGTGAGAGCCCCGGGGCAGAGTGCCAGATCCCCCTGCCCGCCCCGGGGTATCCGGGCCACCAGAACCGGGTCAGCACTGAGGCGCCCCGGCGTCGGGAGCGCGGATTGGTTCCCGGAGGCACCAATCAGCGAGCGAGGCCGAGCACTGGGCGGGCCGGGCCGAGATCGCGGAGAGCCGGGGGTTAGAGGAAGAGGCGCAGGTGTGCCGGGCGCCGGGGGTGTGTGCGCGCCTGTGCGCCCCCGGAGTCGTTATCGACCCCCGGATTCTGGTCTAAAGTCCCCTGACCTAGTTTCCCGATGTCGTAAAGCCTAAATCGTAGGTAACAGAAGTGGGGGAAAAACCACAAGGTTACCGATCCCTCCATTGCTAAGACGGTTGTTCACGGTCACGGTATAAGTGGCCTGGGGAAGGGGAGAGGCGGTGAGCTCCCCGCCCTCGTCCCCTCCCCCCCACCCGACTCCAGGTCGCCTATCTAACTCAATCGGTTCTTGAAATAGCAACTCGGTCCAATGCGAGCTTAATCGCCAAAGCTGATTACCACAATGCTCCCTGAGACAGTTGGAGTAAGTTTCCCCCTCCCCAAGGACGGAGGGAGACCGCGCGGCCTCGGCCGCACGCGCAGCGTGCCCAGCCTGCGAAAGGAGAAGCGAGGAGCGAGGGGGCTGGAAGTCGGAGAAACCTAGACCGCCCCGATGCGGCCGCTCCCGGGGTCCACACACGTCCCCCGGGCAGCAGCGGTGTCGCCCGGCCTCCGCCGCACACTCTCCGCGCGGGGGCTCGCGAATATTAGCGGGGGGTGGGCGCACAGGGACCAGATTTCCCAACTGTGCTGCAAACTTCTGCAGGGCGGTTTTGCCCACTTTTTCTCCGCCAGCGGCTCAGCCCCCGGATTCACAGGCCCGCCCGACCCGAGCTTTCCCACGGTCCGGCGCGGCCACCCACCCCTCGGCCGCCCACCCCGGGGCTGGAGGCGCCGCGTCCTCGGGGATGGGGGGGCGTGGGACGTGCGGCCAGGAGGCAAGCGGCCGGCGCGAGCGGAGAGCTCCCCGCCGAGGCCTGGACGCCGGCAGCCCCGGGGCCGAGGCGCGGGGAGAGCGGAGGGCTGGGGCGCGCGGGGGTCGCCGCACTCACTCTGCGTAGCCGGTGGCCCAGGGCAGCCGCCGGGTCTCCTTGAGGATGAGGATGGGGCGGGCGATGTGGTCGGCGCTGCATTCCACCTCGTCCTGCGACAGCCCCAGGAACTCCGGCCGCCCGTAGGGGAAGCGCAGGGGCAGGTCCGAGCTTCCGCAGCCGCCGCCGTGCTCGGGGCCCGAGCCGCCAGCCATGATGCCGCCCATGAAATTGGCCACGGCAGATTTCACCCGAGTGAGCATATTACCGGCCCGGCGCCCGGCGGCCGCGCGGCGAGCAGGACGCGGCGGGGCCCGGGCGCGGCGCGGCGCGGGGCATGCAGGCTGCGGCGGGCGCGGGGGGCGCGGGGGGCCGGGGCGCCGGCGGCGCCCGGAGCCTAGTGCCGCAGGGAGCCCAGCCCCGGCCTCGGGGCTCGCGGCCGCGGCCGCCGCCTCCTCCGCCAGCGGCCCCTCGGCGGCGCAGCGGCATGGAGCGGGCGGCCCGGGCGGGGGCGCGCCGGGGAGGCTGCGGCGGGCCCCTCCCCGGCCCCTGCGCGCGGCTGCTGCGTGCGCGGAGCTGAGCCCAGCCCGCGAGCCCGCGGAGCCGCCGCGCCCGCCGCCGCCGCCGCCGCCGCCGGTGGGTCACGTGACAGTCAGGCTGCCGGGGCTCGGGCCCTCCCCTGGTGGCCGGGGCCGAGAGCGCAAGGGGGCTGGGGGGCGCCGGGCGGTACCTGGCGGAGGGGGTGGGGGCGCTGTGCGCCGGGGGCGGGACAGGTGTCGGGGATGTCACGTGGAGCCCCGCGGCCGTCGCCCTCCGGGGAGGAAAGTTCGGGAGCCGGAGGGGACGGGGCACAGGTGCAGTCCGGGCGGGCCCGCTGCGGGTCCTGCGGCGGCGACGGGCGGCCGCCTGGTGCAAGAGACTTTTCGGAGCTCAACAAACCGATCCCACGCTGACTGCACCAGAATCAAAGTTTTTCCCTAGGCGTTTGTGGGATGATTTTCATTTGTCTGCCGTTACCACCAAATGCGTCGTTATCTGCGGAGCAAGCCTCGTTTCGAACCCAGAATAAGATGAACAGAGAAGGAAAAAGATCTGAGAAATCAGAGGCGGGTCCCAGCGCGGTGGTGTTTACAACTAACTGATCACATCCAGTTACAGATTTCTTTGTTCTGTCTCCACTCCCATTGTTTCGCTTGACTGGTCAAAAAAAGAAAAAAGAAAACCAGAAACAAGCGCTCGCTTACGCAGTACTTAATTGTTAAGTAAATGTATACAAGCATTTTCCGCCAAAGTCACAACAAAAGTATCTTTTCAAGCCCAGACACTTAAAGGGAGGTTGTTTGAATTTCTCAGTTCAAAACATTGTTACAACATTTTCTGAGGGCACGTGTAACACTAAAGAAACTTAGATGGAACATGGTATCAATTAAACGCTGAAGTAAAAACGAGTAAATATTTGTAATGATAAAAATATTTGTGATGCTCATATTGAAACAGAAAAATGCCTTAAAGACCGATGAACGCGCTTCTCAAGGCCAACGTTTCTCGAACAGTGGCCTTTCACCCCCTGGAATTTTGGCAATAGGATCTGTATCCTGTTCGTGTTGTTTACTTATTCTGTGTCCTGTCCTATGTTTACTTACCATTTAATTTGCCAGGATTCTGGGTTACTTGTGCAGATCCGCACGGAACAGCCAGCTTGGAGTTGGAGAGGAATACAGGCAATCATTCTTCCGAGTGTGTGCAGGGTAGAACCGCCCAGGTGTGGAGGGAGAAGCTAATTCTCGGAAGAGGAATTGTGAGTCGAGGAGTTCTTGCTGTTAGAGGAGACCCGGAGAAGCCTCACTGATCCCTTTTCTTCAATATCTATCATCTTCTTTTTAAGAGACATTTTCCCCTTTGACTTTTTCATGAATAGGCATTTCAGCTTACTAAACACCAAATAAGCATGTAAAAGCCAGCACTATTTTAAACTTTCAGTGAAATACAACTATCGTCAATGTGGTTTTTAAAAAATTACTTTTTACAGAACACAGATGTAATTTTATCTTAGCTCCTTTTCTTCCTCTGATTTTAAAAATTGGGGTGGTATTTTAAATGATGCAAAATCTGTCTTCTTACCCTTTGCTTGGTTCAACCGTAAACTCCTGCATGGGAAATCTCTGATTATGTCAGTAGTGGCTAAACATCTCATATGTACATGTTGTGGTGTCCACTGAGTCCAATATAAACTTAGAATCCCTTTTTCAATCTTCTGTGGAACAGTTATTGTTTAACATTGTTTTTTGGATATTTCAGCAACTAAACTTTTTTGAGTTTAATTTAATATGGCCTTCTATTCCACTTTATGGCAGAGCTTTAGTATTTTCATGAACTAGGATTTGTAAACAATTTCTTGTCTGAAAAGATTTATTTTTTCAGCTTAAAAGTAGTACCAGATTGGGGTAAATAGTAAATAAATTCAAATGTACAGAACCATAGGTGAGAAAGGAAAAGATGCCATAGGAATTCCCCAGGGAATAACCACTGTTTATGTTGTCTGTAGGCATCCAGAGTGTTTCTCAAGCAGGACATTTAGCAGAATTAAATTTGGCAAGATTAGCAAGATGCATGAACCAATGTTCTGCAGGAAGCCATTCCACTATTTCTCCACAGCCTAGTTATTACCTACAGTGGGAAACTGTTGGTATATCATTAACTCTGCCCAGTGAACTTTACCTCGCAAACAAAAGAGAAACAGAAATCTATACCTGTTCTTCCCCTTTAAATATTCCTACAGTAAGAGATAGAAATTTCAGTTTCTGATTCAAATAGGGGTGATCATCTCTCTTAGAAGAGTTCCTAAAAATAAACACCTTTCACACCTATTTGACTCATAGATTCTGGGAATATTGGTGTTCCTAAAATCAAATGGAACAATGACTAAGAGTGGAGAGACCCCTCGGTGTGTTTGTCACACCTTGTGTCTAGGCCACAGTCATTAATAGACATCTTTCATTTGTCTCTCTTGTGTCCTGTTTTCTTTGGAAAATGTGAGTTTGAAGATGTAACTAGAACATTCATGTAGAAGACAGAAGTATAGATCTTATATTTGTATCATACTACAGTTTTGACAATTAACTGATACCATGCTATTAATAAGACTAAAAAAGAAAATATCTGGACAGTTTCTTCAGTCAAAACATCAGGGATCCTGTCAAAATATTAATTACAAAAGAAAAACAATAAATTACAGTGGAAAAACCTGGCAGACACCACCTTACACAAGTGATCAAGGTTAATGTCACCAGCCGTAATTCATATTAACCTTTTGAGGTTCCAACATGGCATCCTGAAAGGCACCTCTGCGGTGTTCCTCTTCAAAAATTTTTCACCTTGGTGTACTTGTAAGAAAATATGGGTCATGTCCAAACTGTGGATGTTCTACAAAATACTTGAACAGGTATCTTCAAAAGTGTCAAGGTCCCGAATGATGGAGAAATGGAGGAGTCACAGCAACTGCAATGTAGTACCAATATTAATTTCTTGGCTCGGATGTTACCATTAGGGAATCTGGATGAAGGGTATGCGGGAACAAAGCTCTTAAGCCCACACACACATCAGAGGCATTTGGGGAGGGGGAAAAATGCTCATTTGGAAATCACTCCAAGAGAAAGACTTTCCAGGACTCAGCCACTTGTCCTGGGGCTTCCTTGGATGGTAATCAGCACTTTACATATGTCTTCCAGAGGCAAGAGCTTTCTTACTCATTTATAGTTCCAGCACTCAGCCTAACCCCTAGTAAAAGAGTTCTGTTGGCAATAAACTCTTTTTAAAAATCCCATTTAAGGAAGAAAGACTGTAACCTGTTTGAATGACCATATCTGTTATTCTTATACCCTCTGTTTTCTTAAAGATCTTTCTCACTCAACCCTTCAAAATCTGTCTTGCTTGTAAGCAGAACTTCCTTATGTTATCTGATAAGACATAGCTAACTTCAACCAATATCTAGGTTGGTAATAATATGGAAACCAAGTCATACAGGTCTCTCCTTCACATGAAATTGATAACCTGATATATACAGAGGGGGCCAAAAAAAGAGAGAATATTTTTAAGAAAGAAAAAACAATATTAAAATTGTAATACTCAATATATACCAAAACAAAAGAATACAAGTCACATTTGACTTCTGCAGTTACAAGAGGTTCACAAAGGGTTACCATCAGCATCCGGATACTTCTGACTATGGTGAACTAAAAGTAATACATAGATGACATCTCTTAAAATGTGTATGCATTTTCTTGACATACACAGACACACACACATAGGATATGAAGTTAAGACAGTTCACACTAATTTGTGTTTTAGAAATAGTTTGAATTCTAATTTCAGATGCAGTAATGTATTGACTGGAAACATCTGACTTTTTGGGAAGGATTGGTTTATTTCTCCAGAGTAAACAAAGGCATTTATTTATAAATAACAGTTTCCCTATGAACCGAGAGATGTATACCTAATTTTTGAGTATAAAATTAGAGAGTACTGGCAAATTTTACATCCATCGAATGCGGTCATTCCCTAGATTATAAGTTGCCTAGGCAGTCTTGAATCTTAAACACTTCATTTATTTATTTATTTTTGAGTTGGAGTCACACTCTGTCGTTCAGATTGGAGTGCAGTGGCACGCTCCCAGTCACTGCAGCCTCGACTTGTTGGGCTCTGGTGAACCTTCTGCCTCAGTCTTCCAAGGAACTGGAACTACAGGAGTGTGCTACCATGCCCAGCTAATTTTTGATTTATTGTAGAGATGAGGTCTTGCCAAGTTGGCCAGGTGGGTCTCGAAACCTCAGGCTCAGGCAATCCACTCACCTTGGTCTCCCTAAGTGCTGGAATTACAGGCATAAGCCACCATGCCCAGCTGAATTTGCCAACTGTTTCTAAATTAGGTGTTTAAGTGCCACTGCACTCCAGCCTGGGCAACAGAGTAAGATTCTGACTCAAAAATGATTTTAGAAAGGAAGGAAGGAAGACAAAGAAAGAAAGAGAGAGAGAGAGAGAAAGAAACGGCACATTCAACCAATGGATGACACCGGACTTTTCTAGTACTTTCTCACTGCCCACCTTCTGTGGGTTATTTTACCCCACCCCACAGTGTCCTAGTTGAAATTGCTGTTTTGTAACCAACTCAGGGATTTTGTAAACGTGAATCCCTTCTGCATAATCCCTAGTCTCATAATACCTAGTTTAGATTAGACTCTGAAATTCACTGATTCTCAGAATATAAAACAGAAAAAAATAACCGCTCCTGTCTCACAGAGTAGCTTCAAGGATCAGTGAGATAAATATTTGGGACCACTTTTTAATACTAAAATTTTAAATCATTTCTCTTTTCTATTCTTCTCTTACAACAATCAAGATAACCATGTCTACCTTAGAGGGTTATTTGGATAGTTTAGTGGAATGACATGCAAATTTCTAATATTTTTCCTGGTACAGAATGAATGATTAATAAATAGGTAATAAGCACCATGATAGCACTCTGCACAGTGGGGTGAACTTACACTATTTCCAGTGCTCTTAACCAACACTACCAGTTTTCTGTTGGAAAACACGGAGGTTGGGAGGTTTACAAAGGACTTGCCCAAGACAACACGGTTAGTCATAAAACAGCACAACCCCAATCAGCAGCTTTCTTTAACATTACATCAAATGAAAAGTTTACATTCTGAAAGATTTTTTACCTTTTCCAAGCAAAAACCTGGTACCTCAGTTATCTTGATTTTTTTTTAAGTTCTCTGTGGATCTAGAATTAAAACAATCTTTTGGCAACCTCAGATCGATTGTTACAAGTACAATCATGCCATTTGAAAATTATTCCAAATTCTAAACCAATTACTTTCCAGCGAGTTTTTTTTTTTTTTTTTTTTAGGTAGAACTTCTTTCTAAGTTAGGAGCTGTCTGGGTCATGCTAAAGTTTTATAGAAATTCTGAATTGTGTTCAAATGGAAAATCTTTTTTAACAAAAGAGTATAATATTGGGCTGGGCTTGGTGCCTCGAGCCTGTCATCCCAGCACTTTGGGAGGCTGAGGTCAGAGGATTGCCTGAGCTCAGGGGTTTGAGACAAGCCTGGGCAACTGGGCAAGACCTCGTCTCTACAATAAATCAAGAAATTAGCCGGGCATGATGGTGCATGGCTGTGGTTCCAGCTATTTGGAAGGTTGGGATGGAAAGATCGTCTGAGCCCAGCACATTGAGGCTGCGGTAGCCATGAGTGTGACACTGTACTCCAGCCTGGGCGATGGAGTGAGATGAGAACTAAAAAAAAAAAAAAAAAAAGTATAACATCACCAGCCTGTCTCCAAATCTCCCATAGTGACTCTTCGTCTAATATGATTTATTCACCCTCTCTCCTGCCATCTTAAGATACCTGCCATCAGGATTTTTGGTTCAAGATAATAGTGGCTTTTTGTAAAGTGGCCAGTGAAGATGGTTTACTGAATGGAAAAGTCAGTGTTTGCTCAAGGATACATGTAGTTCACACAAGTTCAGAAACCGAGTGTCTAGAGACAACTTCTTAGCTAAAAACTATAAATGCAAAGCACCTTTTATTCTCTCAATGAACCAGTGTTGCTCTGTGCCAGTACAGAAGTTGTCTAGAATGTGCTGAGATGCAGAATTTGTTGCTTTGTCCTTGTCATCAGCTGTATTTTGAATCAAATTAGAGAGCCCTTTCTATCCTCACCTGCAAATACTTGAAGGATCATCTTTCCAAAACCAAAACAAAGTGAGGTATGGTGGCAAGCAACCTCAAATTTTAAATTTTATTCAAAAGCAGTTTCCCTCCTCAATGATGCAGTGATAATGAACATAATGCTGTTTTTAACAAGTTATTTCTTTTTTTTTTTTTGAGTTGGTGTCTCACTCTGTCACCCAGACTGGAGTGCAGTAGCCACTCATGGCCACCACAGCCTCACCCTGCTGGGCTCTGGTGATCCTTCCAAACTTCCAGGTAGCTGGAACTACAGGCGTGCGCTGCCACACCCAGCAAATTTTTTTTTTTTTTTTATTGTAGAGATGCGGTCTCGCCAAGTTGCCCAGGGAGGTCTTGAACCCGCGGGCTCAGGCAATCCACTCACCTCGGTCTCCCAAAGCGCAGGATTACAGGCTGAGCCACCAAGCCCGGCAACAAGTTATTTCTTATGTCTACTTATCGAGTTAAAAAATTAATTTCTTGATTAGTTTTGAGTAATTGTATCACTTATCTTCTAATTATTTTGGCTGTGGAAAATTGGCATGTCAGATCACAATACCTCCCCCTTACCCCCATCCTTCCTGTTCTTCCCCCCTTATCCCCATCCCAACTCCCTTTTTCCCCCCTTCCCCCCACCCATCCCCACCTTCCCCCAGCTTCCATCTCCTCAGCAGGATTACCTGTAAACTTAGAAAAGTAACTTCTCTGGCCCCATCTCAGACTGGTTGAGTCAGAAACTGTGGAATAGAAGCCAACAGTCTAGTTTTTGTTTTTTAGTTTTTATTTTAAAGATGTGGGGTACAATTCAAGGTTAGGTATACAAATGATCATTGTACAGCAAAAGTTTGGGCCTCACCTTGGTCTCTGTCACCTGGGTTGAGATCAGGTACCCTTATTGATCAATTGTGCCCTCCTCCCCTGGCAGTTTCCTACTACTGCCAAGTAGTTTCGTATATAGTATTATGATCATTTTTCAGGGTCAACAGTCTAGCTTAAGTCCTTCAGTTGGTTTTGATGCAAGCCGCTTGAGAAATGCTGGCATGTGGGAAAGCTCGCATTGCTTATTAACGGGCAGGGAGGTATGAGAATACAGGGACTGTGCCAGAGGAGCACATAGCCAGTGACCCCTGTGCTCTGACTTACAACGGATGCAGAAAAAATGGCCTGAGACTCACGCTCTATTCAGAAACACATGGACGGTCCCTCTCTGCTGGGCTTCTGTGGGCTGTGTTAGTGTGGAACCCTGAGTACATTTCCTGTAGGCAGATATGTGACTTCTTCAGCATCTGGGAAACTGTAGAGGATAAAGCAGGACCGAATGGTGCCTCCTGATCCTCCTCCAGGATGAGATCGCTGACCGTCCGTCTGTTGAGGCATGAGCTTCTGTCATGGGCCAAGCTGGGACACAAAAACATATAAATAGAAAATACATAAACATATATATAAGGTCACATTTATAACATAAATGATATATAAAGTTATCTAAATTATATTTAAAGAGCTGTACTTTTGGTCATATTTTTAAAAGTACCAAAGTGGTCTGGGTGCAATGGCTCATGCCTGTAATCCTAGCCCTTGGGGAGGTTGAGGTGGGAGGATTGCTTGAAGCCAAGAGTTTGGGACAAGTGTGGGCAACATAGTGAGACCCTGTCTCTATAAAAAAGAAAAAATCGAAAAATTAGCCCACTGTAGTAGCACATGCCTGTAGTCCCAGCTACTAGGAGGCTGAGGTGGAAGGATCTCTCCTGAACCCAGGAGGCTGAGCCTGCAGTGAGCTGTGATCATGCCCTTGCACTCCAGAATGGGCAGCAGCAGAGTGAGATTCTGATGGGGGGGGGGGAGAACCAAAGTTGTCCCTATTAGAAAAACTGAAATGTTCTCAGCCTTTGTAAGGGAGGAAGAATTTCCCTCTACCACCTTTTGTTCATTGAACAGGGCCTGTAAATTAAGCTGAAAAAAGACATTAGTAGGAGAAAGGAAAGAATGTATTTATATGTGCAGTGCTCACATATGTGGGAGTGCTCCATGATGAGTAACTGAAAAGGAGTTTGATGATGGAATTTGAAGTTTATCTACCTAATCTATTGGAGGCAGGGTGGCGAAAAGGCTTCTGCGGGAAGAACAAATGGGTTTCGGTAGGAAAGACCAGTGGGTCCTCAGAACAAACAGAAGGTAAAGTTGGTGACAATGCTTATGTGGGTACTAGTGGTCTTTCTGTCTTCTTCATGGCCATGACACTCCCCCAAGAGGGTTGATGGAGTTCAAGGTCATGCTACCAACAAATATGATGTCTTGGCACTGTGAGAACACCAGAGGCAACAAGGCCAAACTCACCTTCTCCCCAATGCAGGTCACAAAACCTAGGAAGGATTTTCTGACTTTCCCCTGAATCAGGTGGCAAGACCCTCGTTGGAAAGGCATCTTCTCTGTATATGAAGGAAAAGATGATCCTTGCCTCTGAAGACTCAGGACACAGGGAGGGGTCAAAACAGACAGGACTTGCTCCAATCTATTACCTTTTTTTTTTTTTGAGTTGGAGTCTCACTCTGTCACCCAGACTAGAGTGCAGTGGCCACACCCGGCCACCGCAGCCTCGACCTGCTGGGCTCCGGCAATCCTTCCGCCTCAGCCTTCCGAGTAGCCGGAATTACAGGCATGCGCTACCACACCCGGCTGATTTTTTGATTTATTGTAGAGATGAGGTATCGCTGCCCAGGTGGGTCTTGAACCCGCGGGCTCAGGCAATCCACTCACCTCAGCCTCCCAAAGGCGTGGGATTACAGGCTGAGCCACTGAGCCCAGCTTCAGTCTATTACCCTTAGATCATAGTTTCTTAAATCTGATCACAGGGAGTCTGATCAGAGGGCCACTGGAGTCCAGGAGTTCAAGACTAACCTGGGCAACATAGCGAGATTTTGTCTCTACAAAAAAAAAAAAAAAATCAGACATGGTGGCACACACCTATAGTCCCAGCTACTTGGGAGGCTGAAGTGAAAGGATCACCTGAGCCCAGGATGTTGATGCTGGGGTGAGCCATGGGTGATGGAGTGAGACCTTGCTCAAAGAAAATAAAAATTAAAAATAAAAACAAGCCAGGCTCGGTGGCTCAGCCTGTAATCCCATACCTTTGGGAGGCTGAGGTGAGTGGATTGACTGAGCCCGTGTGTTCAAGACCCAGCTGGGCAGCGAGACCTCATCTCTACAATAAATCAAAAAATCAGCCGGGCGTGGTAGTGCATGCCTGTAATTCCGGTTACTTGGAAGGCTGAGGTGGAAGGATCGCCAGAGCCCAGCAGGTCAAGGCTGCGGTGGCCGGGAGTGGCCACTGCACTCTAGTCTGGGCGACAAAGTGAGACTCCACCCCCCCCAAATAAATAAATAAAATAAAAATAAATCATAGTTCAGCATGACTATTCACTTTATCATACCTAGCATAAAAAATACACAGTTTCACTCATTTCTTCGGGTGTTCATTACCTTATGAAGGCTTCCATGCTATGTAAAACTTTAAATGTGTATGCTTTTCTCTTATGAACCTGTCTTGTGTTAGAAGGCACCCAGTCATGAACCTAGTGAAGGGTGAAGAAAGGATAGTTTTCCTCCCCTACCGGGCATTTGTGGTAATAAAGGGAAGGTTTATTTTTTTTCTTCACCTGTTGCTAGCTTCATGGCTCAGACGCCATTACACAAGACAGATTCACAAGAGAATAGCATACCATTTTATCTAAAAAATGTTTTGTGTGTCATGGGAGCCTTCAGAAATGAGGACCCACAGAAAAAGGGAAATGTGTGTTTTTATGTGAAGTCCAATGAAAACGTGGATAGTTTGTGCATCTGTAGTTCCAGCTACTTGGAAGACTGAGGCAGAGGGATCGCCTGAACCCAGTAGGTCAAGGCCGCGGTGGCGATTACCATGCCACTGCACTCCAGCCTGGGCGAGAGAGTGAGATTCCAGCTGCATCCCCATCCCCCCCAAAAAGAAAAAGAAAACGTGGATAGTTGTATAGAAGCATGAATGAAAAAAGGGGGTACCATCTTATAGTAATAAACTGGAGGTATTTAGCATAGACTGTTCAGAGTCTTCTCTGTGTGTTTGGAGATAAGGAGACCCTTTCCTCTAGGCAAAGGGACATCTCTGGAATGACCTACTTCAAGAGAAGGTCAGATTTTTTTTTTTACCACTTGCTTCCGGGGAGGAAGAGGAGAGACGGTCAGAGGGTGACTTCCCACGTTTTTCTCAAATGCCAAGGTGCCATATTTTGGGGTAGCATGTCCTGAACCCTAACCACTAGCCTCCTTTCTCAGAAGTTGCTGCTTTTCAGATGAGACTAGCTTTGAGAAGGCTTCCTTCTGCATCGACTGAATCTCGCGTGTCTTCAGCCTAAACGAATCTTATAGCGATTCTGGAATCCCACGTGGGGCTGCCTTCTTCCACGATTGCCTAGTTTGTCTCATTTTTAGTTTAGCTGCTGTGACTTGGGCACTCAGTATTATCTTTCAGGGCCTGGGCTTTAATCTGGCTCCAAATTCTCCACTCGTCTAGCTCACAGGCACCTCCAATCCCACACATCATAAATAGAACTCACACACTCCCTTGCTTCTCCTCCTCCTCCAGTGGCTACAGACTCAACCGATGACATCAGCCTCCACCTGTCCAACCTAGAAATCAGGGAGGCAGTCTCCAGCCCCACACCCCTCCTTCCTGAATCCAGTCTGCCAGCCAGCTTTGTTGATTCTGCCTTCCAGATACCTCCACACCTGCCTCCCCCTCTCCCCGCCTCTGTCTGTTTCACAGCTACTAATTTTGCTCCAATCCTTATTATCCCAGACTTCCATGGCAGACGCTTGCTGAGGTTCAGGTGAGGCTGTCTTCACACAGTAGTTAAAAGGAGCTTACAGAACACAGCACCTGGTGATCTTCCTTGTTTTCTTCTTCTTGAATTTTCTTAAAAAAAAATTTTTTTTTTTGGTGGAGACGAGGTGGGGAGGATCTTGCTATGTTGCCCAGGCTGGTCTTGAACTCCCTGGGCTAAAGCAATCATCCTGCCTCAGCCTCCCAAAGTGCTGGGGTGACAGGCACGAGCCACTTGCCAATTTTAAACTCTTCAGCTGATTGGTTGGTTAAAATCCTTAGCGTGGCAGGTACAGTGGCTCATGCCTGTCATCCTGGCACTTAGGGAGGCAGAGGCAAGAGGGTTGCCTGAGCCCAGGAATTCGAGACCAGCCTGGACAACTTGACAAGATCTCGTCTCTACAGTAAATTTTTAAAAATTAGCCAGGTGTGGTGGTATGTGCCTGTGGTTCCAGCTACTTGGAAGGCTGAGGCAGAAGGATTCCCCGGGCCCAGCAGGTTGAGGCAGCAGTGGCTTTGAGCATGCCACTGCACTCCAGCCTGGGAGACAGAGTGAGACTCTGATTAAAAAAAAAAAAAAAAATCATAAGCATAGGCCTGGTAGTCTGTCCCCGACTGCCTTTCTAGCCTCAGGCTACCCAGTGCCCCAGTGCCCTGGGCTTCAGCCTGACCAAGCCTGACTTGCCACTTCCAGAATCCTCTGCCCTCACCCTGCACCCCATGTTTGAACAGGATGCTTTCCTTTGCCGGAAGTGCTGCAGGCCCCTCCTCCTGACCCTCTCCATACACCCGGAGTCCACATCCTATTATTTTCACATCCCCACATCCTTTCATCAGTGAAGAGCTTCTTTCTCTGCAGTCCCAAAGCACTTTTACATAACTCTGTCCATAATTATAGCAATCGCATTGTGTTATAATTATCTCATTCCTGCCATGCAAGATCATTGAAAACAGGGGCTCTTTCTTTTTTTTTCTCCTTCTGTCTGCAATGCTTATCATGCGATATATGTAGCAAATAATATTGAATAAATAGAGGAGTGAATATAAAACTATGTCGAAGAGGGAATGGCTGCAGTGTGTTTCATCGAAAGACCAAGTTAGAAGAATTTCAGTGATACTTTTCAGAAAAAGAGAATGGAGCTGAAAAGCTTATAAACCTTGTCGGGAGTGAATGTGATGTGGGAGCAGATGAGCGCTGTCAATGTAGCAGGTCTTGAGTAGCAGGTCTTGAGTAGAGGCCCCAAGCGAAGGCAAGGTCTCACTTGCTGGCTCTGCATCCTAGACAAAGGTGAGGCATGCAGCCTGCTACACAGAACGGCATCTCAGATGCCCACACATCCAGGTGTACATAGCATAAATAAAGCCTTAGCCACAACAAGATAACTGTGAAACAATTCACCTTTAGGTCTGGCTCCCTCACAGACCTTGAATCTCTTCCAACTTCTTTTGTGCTTGATTATAAAATAAACATGCTGACAGTTCGGGCCACTTCTCCTCCATCAGAGGAAAGTGTCCCACCTGGTCCCAGCTTTTCTTTATGTCTTTATGTCTGTGTCTTTCTTTTTCTTTTTTTTCTTTTTTTTTGAGTTGGAATCTCACTCTGTCACCCAGACTGGAGTGCAGGGGCCCACTCCCGCCACCGCAGCCCGACCTGCTGGGCTCCGCGATCCTTCTGCCTCACCCTTTCCCAAGTAGCCGGAATTACAGGCATGCGCTACCATCCCCGGCTGATTTTTTTGATTTATTTAGAGATGAGGGCTCGCCGCCCAGGCGGGTCTCGAACCCGCGGGCTCAGGCAACCCACTCACCTCAGCTCCCAAAGGCACGGGATTATAGGCTGAGCCACCGAGCCCGGCGTGTGTCTTTCTTAATCTCTTGCCGCACTCTCTTGGGACCCTCAAGGCAGCTGAGCAGGCCACGGCAAACCTAGGTCAGTGTCCACAGAATCCTAATCTGGTGTTCAGGATATTTAATATAACTGTCCTCAGTGCTCAAGTCAGGTGCTTCTCTCTCTCTCTCTCTATCTCTCTATCTCTCTCTCTCTTAAGTTGGAGTCTCCCTCTGTTGCCCAGGCTGGAGTGCAGTGGCACACTCATGGTCACCCCAGCTGGACTCCAGCGATCCTTCCACCTCAGCCTCCCAAGTAGCCGGAACCACAGGTGCACACTACCCCGTCTGGCTCATTTTTAATGTATTGTAGAGACAAGGTCTCACCAAGTTGTCCAGGTTAGTCTCGAACCCGCAGACTCAGGCAATCCACTCACCTTGGTCTCCCACAGAGCTGGGATGAAAGACTGAGCCACCAAGCCTGGCCAGGTGCTTCTCTTTGTTGAAAAGTGTTTAATTTAATATATCTGGATAACACGACTGTGTCCTAAACCAAGCATTATGGTATTTAGAATGTTCCTAGAATGAATGACTTGGCCTTCCTAATAAAGCAGAAATACACATGTAGGAAATATCAGTTTCTGAATTTTCAATTTGGAATCAGAATCAATTTTTTAGTGTGTGTGTGTGTGTGTGTGTGTGTGTGTGTGTGTGTGTGTGTGTGTGTGTTTTCCTTTTTCTTTTCTTTTTTTGAGTTGGAGTCTCACTCCATTGCCCAGGCTGGAGTGCAGTGGCACCCTCATGGCCACTGCAGCCTCAACTTGCTGGATTCTGGTGATCCTTCTACCTCAACCTTCTGAGTAGATGGAACTACAGATGCGCACTACCACTCCTGGCTATTTTTTATTTTATTGTAGAGACGAGGTCTCACCAAGTTGCCCGGGCTGGTCTTGAACCTGCGGGCTCAGGCAATCCACTCGCCTTGGCCTCCCAAAGTGCTGAGATAACAGGCTGAGCCACCGAGTCCTGCCTGTGTGTGGGGGGTTTTTTTGTTTTGTTTTTAATTAATTATTTATTTATTATAAAGATGTGAGGTACAATTCGGGGCTAGGTATACAACATCAATCATGCAGGTACCCTTGTTGATGAGGCATGTCCCTCCCTCCCCTAGCAGTTTCCCCCAACTGCCAGTCCCACCCCCCCCCCCCCCCCCCCCCCCCCCCCCCCCTTTCCCCGACAGTTTTTTCCCACTTTAAGCCTTTCCCCCAAGCATTTAATGGCAAGGCCCATGTGCGTGTGTTTTTAATGAACACTAACCATCGGTGGTTTCTACCTTAAAATGACTGTCTTATTCACCAATCTTTTCTTCCCTAGTATATTTTCTAATACATTGTTCATTGTTCTGCCATTGTTCATGAAAACAATAGAAAAAATATTTTCAGAAATCACCAAAGGTTGTAAAACAAGATTGTTCAAAACCAACTTAGTTCTTCTTTTTAAAGACAAACTTGGCTACTTCTAAATGTGGTAGGGCAAGAACTCTGAAAAAAACTTTCTAGCACCTAGTGATTTTAGGAGCCAGAGCATAGCTAGCACTGTGCCTTTTCAGCAATGAAGCTCATCAATACCAGGCACTGGAACTTCGTAGAACAATCCAGATCGTTTGTCTCCCCCCCCTTGAGATATTCTAAAGTAACAGAAAGTACTGGCGCATAGTAGATACTGAATAATTGATGGCTATCATCTTTACTGAGCACTCCCTGTGTGAAAGGCAATTTGAGAGCTTGTTTCTAGCTTCTAAATACACCACAAACCAAAAAAAGTAAAAAAGTGAAAAATAATACAAACCTCATTTATGTTATCCAAAACAGATACTCATTCTTTCTACCAGAGATAGAGTTTATGATCAGATTTCTACAAGAACACAAGAAATATTACCTATTTTAAGATCCCTCCCCAGAGGAAATGACAGCTTTTAATTCCTCTTGTGATGTTCTCACAACCTTTTTTGTTTGTATATTTTTAAAAAATCTGAATACGTTCTGCATCTTAGCAGAAGCCAGACATTAAAGGTTTGCATGTCAAGGAGTTCTGCTTTGTTCCTGTCTAAGTCTGTTTTGTGCTCCTACCACAGGATCCCCCAAACTGAGTAATTTACAATAAATGGAACTTTCTCTCTCCCAGATCTGAAGACTGGGAAGTCCCAGACCGAGGCGCTGGCATCTGTGAGGGCCTACCTGCTGCATCCTCACAAGGCAGAAGGTATCACATGGGTGAGAGGGAGACACAACTGGGGTCCTTTCATAAGAGACCCTCTCCCTTGTGATCACATAAACTTGCAGGGACACAGTCAAGTCACAGAAGGCTCAGTTGCACATTTATTTGAATCCAACAACTCCCATTACCTGTTCTTTCTACCTCTGTCTTAAGTACCTGGAAAGGCCTTTTCTTTTTTCTTTATGTATTTACAAATTATTTATCATTGTATTTCTCTTTTTTAAGATTAGAAAATAAAGATTATTTATAAAGTAAATTGGAGAGAGAGAGAGAGAGAGAGAGAGAGAGAGAGAGAGAGATTCACTTCCTCAAGGGAGGGTAGGGGTCCAAAGCTTAAGAAAATATGGCCTGCAGGGCTTGGTGGCTCGGTCTGTAATCCCTTTGGGAGGCCGAGGTGAATGGATTGCCTGAGCCCGCAGGTTCGAGACCCGCCTGGGCAACTTGGCGAGACCTCATCTCTACAGTAAATAAAAAATCAGCCAGGCATAGTAGCGCACGTCTATAGTTCCAGCTACTTGGAAGGCTGAGGTAGAAGGATTGCCGGAGCCCAGCAGACGGAGGCTGCAGTGGCTGTGAGTGGCCACTGCACTCCAGTCTGGGGGACAGAGTGAGACTCCAACTCAAAAAAAAAAAAAAAGAAAAGAAAAAAAATATGGCCTGACCAGGCTTGGTGTTTCAGTCTGTAATTCCAGCACTTTGGGAGGACGAGGCAAGTGAATTGACTGAGCCCACAGGTTCGAGACCAGCCCTTGCAAATGGGCGAGACCTTGTCTCTATAACAAATAAAAACAAAATTAGTGGAGAGTGGTAGTGCACAACTGTAGTTCCAGCTACTTGGAAGACTGAGGCCGAAGGATCGCCGGAGCCCAGCAGGTCGAGGCTGCAGTGGCCGGGAGCGGCCATTGCACTCCAGCCTGGGTGATAGAGTGAGACGCCAACTCAAAAAAAAAAAAAAAAAAAGAAAAGAAAAAGAAAACATGGCCTGGCCATAGCTCAAAGAGCACATGGCCACACTAAATAGCTCAGTGAGACAGTGGCCATTATTTTTTTTTAAGAAAGCAGGATTTATTTAGAGGACAGAAAAGCTCCCACAGTGGGAGAGGACCCAAAGAGGTTACCCCAGTATTTCTTTTAAAAATTTTTCCCTTTGTAGTAAGCACACTTAATTTGAGCTCTATCCTCTTAAACACATTTTTAAGTTTACTGTTGTACCCAATACTTTTTGTTGTACATCACTATTGTTTCATTATTGTTGTACATTATTGTGTCCAATGTGATATTGCAGCCCTCTAGAGCTCATTTTCCTTGATCAAAACTTTATGCCTGTTGATTAGTAACTTCCTATCTTCCCCTGCTCCCAGTCTCTGGTTAACACCATTCCATTCTTTGATTCTGCAAACGGAAAGGCCTTTAAACAAAGCAGTCATACAACCGTCTTTCTTCTTCGTCGCGCTCCATGAGGGGTGTCTTCTAGAAAGGAGACTTGGAGAGAGCAGGCAGGCTATGGGTGTGTGTGGGAACTTGGGTCTTCATGTTTTTCCTTCCAGGGTAGAGTTAGACAATGAGAAAACTGGACCACTGTTTCCACATGGAGACATCAGTTCAGGTCCACTTGTTTATTTGAATGATTCAAACAAAAGTAAGGATGTATTCATCCCAAACACATATGTAAGTAATTTGGGGTCATAAGTGTCTATGCATCTCTGATATTATCTGTTAGTATATGTAATGGGGATCGGAGCATTTGTTTTTGTTTTTTACCTTTTTTCTTTTTTTAATGTTCTCATTATCAATGCAAAATCAGTACTTGGCAAATATAAAAGAATAAGGGCATTCATTATTCACCAAATCAACTCTTTGGTAATAAAGTATCAAAGCACCAGCCTAGGCAACATAGTGAGACCTTGTTACTACAAAAAATAAAACATAAACATGAAATGGGCATGGCAGCATATACCTGTAGTCCCAGCTACTTGGGAGATTGAGGCAGAGGGATTGCCTGAGCCCAGGAGGTCAAGGCTGTGGTAGCCATGTGTGCCACTGCACTCCAAGCAGGGCAACAGAATGAGATCCCCACTTAAAAAAAAGGGAGGGTGGTCAGCAAGGTGGTTCATGGCAACGTGGTTCCCCGCACTTTGGGAACCTCAGCAATTTGAGAGGTGGAGGTAAGAGGATTACCTGAGCCCAGAGGTTTGAGACCAGCCTGAGCAACTTGGTGAGACCTTGTCTCTACAAGAAAAATTTGCCAGGCCTGCAGTTCCAGCTACTTGGAAAGCTGAGGCAGGAAGGATTGGTTGAGTTCAGCAGGTGGAGGCTGTGGTGGCTGTGAGCATGCCACTGCACGCCAGTCTGAGCAAGAGACTCTGAATCAAAAAAGAAAAAAAAGGAAGAAGGAAAGAAAGAAATAAGGAAGGAAAGAAGGAAAGAAAGAAAGAAGAAAAGAAAAGAAAAAATATCAGATCAAATACTAACTTTAAGACTGCTTTACTATACTTAAAAGTTACTCTCATATAATCCCAGCACTTTGGGAGGCTGAGGCAGGTGGATTACTTGAGCCCAGAAGTTCAAGATCAGCCTGGGCTCAGTGAAACCTCATCTCAAAAAAAAAAAAAAAAAAAAAAAATTAGCAAAGTGTGGTGGTGCATGCTGCAGTGAGCCATCATATACACAGTGAAGGAAGAAATGGAGGGATTTTGAAAAATAGTAATTTTTTGCTAATATTTACAAAGTAATTTCCTTTTTTATATAGTATGACTACCATTGCTCTTCCTTTTACAAATCCTTTGGCATTTTCTATTTATCAAGCAAGACTTGTTCTTTTCCCCATGATTTTAGGGAAAAAGAATAAGGTTTTATTTTTTGAAAATTATGTTTCGATGATTTTCTGTGTTGGGAAAGGTCATCCTTCTGAGATGATTCCCAGATTTCTCTTTTCTGTAGGTATTTTTGTCCCTTCTTTTTTGTTAAATGGGGTAGTGCTGGGTCTCTCCTCCCTTTCAGTTTTCTGTTATTCTAGTTGCTGTCTCATCATTTTCTAAGTAAAAGCACTTTTCTTTGGAAACATATATCTGTCTCTTTGTTTTAGCTTGGGGGTCAGCGAGAAAGACTCCATAATCAGCAGCCCAATTCCAGGGTTAGATTACGGAGGATGGCATGCCAGAACAGGCAGCAGTTAACTCTTTTCGGCCACATTAAGACTAGGGTGTGACCTGGGACAACCCAGCAGAAATGGTGTGATGGACAAAACAGAGGCACTTTTGGCTGTGGTACACCATTTTGCTTGTTAGAAGAAAAAATATTATGCTTGACCAAGGGAGATAGCATCACCCTCTTAAACAACCACTGTGTTCCTTTGAGTTGGACACCACAAAAATTTACATAATGTTGTAACGTTCTGTAGAGGAATTGCTGGAATGTGTCGTCTATTGGTGATGGGGAACAAAGCATAATTTTGGATTGTTGTGGAACACTTAGTTACCTTCATTACAAAGAACAATGACTGCAACACACTAGTTTGTTTTTTTAAAGCTTCCTGTCACTGACCAGATTCAACTAAATATGTGCTGAGGTTTTGATTCAGTAGACCGTATGTCTGTTTTTCTTTTTTCAGGGAAGCTTCTTGGGTTACTTGTAAAAATACAGAAGCTTAACGTAGGGTACAGTTGAGAACCAGCAAATTTTGTCTTTGCTTTGGAGGAAGCTAAAAGCAAAAAGTTGTGCAATGGGCCAAGTCTGCCCTTTATATCTCCTCCCTAATTGTACCCACTTTCAGTCCTGGAGACCAACCCTAAACACCACCGGAGATAAACCTTTCCTTCACTCTTTTATTTTATTTTATTTTTTGAGTTGGAGTCTCACTCCATCGCCCAGGTTGGAGTGCAGTGGCATACTCAAGGTCATCCCCACGTCAACCTGCTGGGCTCCGGCAATCCTTCCGCCTCAGCCTTCCAAGCTGCTGGAACTATAGGCATGTGCCTCCATGCCTGGCTAATATTTTGATTTATTGTAGAGATGAGGTCTCTCCATTTTACCCAGGCTGGCCTCGAACCCGTGGGCTCAGGCTATCCTGGGCTCTTGTCCTCCTATGTTCCCTAATCCTTCATAGCTTGACTCAACTCTTCCTTCTTCTTTCTCCAGTGATACTCCTGTCCTCAGAGCTTCAAATCCAACCATGCATCTTGTACCTGATGATGTCTTGGATATCTGATCTCCACTATGCTGGTCAGGAGAGGAAGTCATGAGTGAAATTCCCAGGCCAGGATGTTAAACAATAATATCTTATGTAGATACATGTATCATGGCCAAAGTGCAGGCTTATTTTTGCCTTAAGCCGGGCTTGGTGGCTCAGCCTGTAATCCCGTGCCTTTGGGAGGCTGAGGTAAATGGATTGCCTGAGCCCGCGGGTTCGAGACCCGCCTGGGCAGCGAGACCTCATCTCTACAATAAATCAAAAAATCAGCCGGGTGTGGTAGCGCATGCCTGTAGTTCCGGCTACTTGAAAGGCTGAGGTGGAAGGATCGCCAGAGCCCAGAGGTCAAGGCTGCAGTGGCCGGGAGCGGCCACTGCACTCTAGTCTGGGCGACAGAGTGAGACTCCAACTCAAAAAAAATAAAAAATAAAAATAAAAAATAAATAAAATGGATGGGAGGCAGATAAGGGCTAATTTCTTCCTGTGTCTTGTTAAAGGATATTATTAAATCCTTGCAGCTACAGCAAGAGGATGATTGTGTATTCTCTCTGTGTCCCCTGCAACATTGCTTCACAGGCTCATCCAAGGATGACTTCATTGTCTAGGGTACCATACTATGGTTCAGTGTTGAACTGGGGCCCACCCTTTGTGATGTTGCAGGGTAATTTTACATTTTTGTCTAGCAGAGGCACAAATGATTTCTGTCTGGTAGAAAAAAGAAAGACCCAAAGGTTACAGTTTTATTGCTTTGTAGGACTCTAGCCAGTTTCGTTTCTTATCTCTCAGCCTTCCAACATCCTCTCCTCATCAGTTCCTATAAATATTCCTTTTCTGAAATGCTTCTTTCTGGTTCTCTCCTCAATGAGTTAAACTAATTTTGATGTGTGTTTATTCTCTGCTTATGTGAGAGTCATCATGGTTTTTTCTTTTGAAAATTATACTTTGGCTGGACAGGGTGGCTCATGCCTGTAATCCCAGCACTTTGGGAAGCAGAGGTGAGAGGATTGCCTGAGCTCAGGGGTTCAAGACCTGCCTGGGCAACTTGGCGAGACCTCTTCTGTAGAATAAATCAAAAAATTAGCTGGGCGTGGTGGCACACAATGTGGTCCCAGCTACTAGAAAGACTGAGGCGGAAGGATTGCCTGAGCCCAGCAGGTTGAGGCTGCAGTGGCTGTGAGCATGTCACTGCACTCCAGCCTGGGTGACAAAGTGAGACTCTGACTCAAAAAAAATTATACTTTGCCATCTTGAATGAAGACTTAGGTAGGCATGATTTTTCTGGTCACTCTCAGAACGTGACAAGGCTGGCCTCCAGTCACTTTTGGTAAAAGCAGTTTTAATTCAGTAACTGGAATGTCCAATCTTGTTTAATGATTAAAGCTCTGGATGCCCCTGTTCTTCCAGCTGGGGTGGGAACAGGAGTAGGAACAGCAGTGAGACCAGGGGGTGTGGTTTCCGCTCCTTTGTCTTCACACTCACCAGCTGAGCTATGAGTTTGGACCCCACCAGGATCAAAGGGAAGGGGTGAATGCAGCGAGGCGAGATGCCAGCCAGGGCTTGCTAGGTTCAGTGGCTCCAGAGGGTTGACAGCTAATGTTGAAAGCAACTCTGTGCAGTCTCTCTCTCATGCGTGCGCATCCTTTGAGTTGGGCACATGAAAATTTGTTGGATTTCTTCATCAGTCTGTGGGCAACCAGGGGGTTCCCCTCAGCTTTTTCCTGCAAATGATCTTAACCCACAGCAGATGGCCTTGTTAGGCAAGAACCAAGATAACCCAAGCCATCAGTCTTTAGCCATGGGTAATTTTGCTTCCCAAAACTCAAGGAATGTGAGGGAATTCAAGGGCAGTATCCCGACTCCTTCAGCACATGCTCGACCATTTCTCTTACTGTTGAGGACCACACTCTGACCTTGACTTTTTTTTTTTTTTTGAGTTGGAGTCTCACTCTGTCACCCAGGCTGGAGTGCAGTGGCATGCTCATGACCACCGCAGCCTTGACCTGCTGGGCTTAGGCGATCCTTCTGCCTCAGCCTTCCAAGTAATTGGAACTACAGGCATGCACTACCACACCTGGCTTATTTTTTTTTTTTTTTTTTTTTTTTTTTTTTTGAGTTGGAGTCTCACTCTGTCGCCCAGACTGGAGTGCAGTGGCGCTTCCCCACCACAACCTCGACTGCTGGGCTCGGCGATCCTTCGCCTCAGCCTTCCAATAGCTAGAATTACAGGCTGAGCTACCACGCCCAGCTGTTTTTTTTGATTTATTGTAGAGATGAGGTCTCGCTGCCCAGCGGGTTCGAACCCGCTGGCTCAGGCAATCCACTCACCTCACCTCCAAGCGCGGGATTACAGGCTGAGCCACCGAGCCCGGCTTTATTTTTTTGATTTATTGTAGAGATGAGGTCTCACGAAGTTGCCCAGGCTGGTCTCGAATCCCTGGGCTCAGGAAATCCTCTCATCTTGGCCTTCCAAAGTGCTGGGATTATAGGCTAAGCCAGACTTTTCTATCTTACCAAATTCTTTTTTTTTGAGTTGGAGTCTCACTGTCACCCAGACTGGAGTGGAGTGGCCGCTCCCGGCCACCGCAGCCTCGACCTGCTGGGCTCCGGCGATCCTTCCGCCTCAGCCTTCCAAGGAGCTGGAACTACAGAGGTGTACTACCACACCCGGCTAATTTTTTTGATTTATTGTAGAGACGAGGTCTCGACTGCCCAGGTGGGTCTCGAACCCGCGGGCTCAGGCAATCCACTCACCTCAGTCTCCCAAAGGCGCGGGATTACAGGCTGAGCCACCGAGCCCAGCTCTTACCAAATTCTAAAGAGCCTGGGACAGGACCAACAAAGACTCCTCAGATGTTTTTTTTTTTTTAAGTTAACTCAGTGTAATGAGGCTCACTTTCCAACCTGACTGTGGCATAACATCACATGATGATAAAGAAGACAAAGTATTTTATGACCCTGCAAAGCCATCTCTTGGGAACTTCTGGACTCCTGGCACACTTTAAGATACTGACCACCTATTCCTTCCGAAGCTGTCATCCAGAAGGCTTCATCTACAGCTCAAGAAAGCTGACGCAGCTGGGCTCGGTGGCTCAGCCTGTAATCCTGTGCTTTGGGAGGCTGAGGTGAGTGGATTGCCTGAGCCCGCAGGTTTAAGACCCACCTGGGCAACTTGGCGAGACCTCATCTGTTGGGAGCCAACATCTATAGCTACATGGCTGAGGCCTGTAAAGGCCCATCTGGAAGATCGCCTCTGACATAGGATATCAGTTATACCTATAATATTGGCGTGTGATTAGTGACCACTGTGCATACATGGCAGTAAAGCCTGATGGAAAGTTGCTCAGCAGAATTATCTTATAGATTCTAAGTTGTATTTCTTTCTAGATATTTTTCAAACTTCTATTTTCTGGTAAACTGGTGAGTCAGCTCTTGTTTCCCCCCCCCCCCCCAAAGCAGTTTCCCCTAAAGCTAGGATTAGAGACTAAATTACCATGATAGTTGTGTTGCCCTGCCCCTAGCCAGGCAGAACAATTGCTTTTTGTTTCATTACAGGCTATGCACTTCCTTGCTTTTGTTTTATTAAATACCGAAACTGTTTGCAGCCCAAAGCCATTAACATGGCGGCCATGCCTTTGTTTCGTACCGAAACTCTGTCTGCCTCTGTTTGCCTCAGCCCGAGGCCATGTGGCCATGCATTTCCTTACTCAAGAGTGTGACAGCTGCTATATGATTTCTAGAGTAGACTTGTTAGGATAAAATATATACATATACACTTATAGTTACATTTTAAAGTATATTTGAATAAATTTATGCTTGCTGTTTTGTTTCTTTTGGCTACATTATTCAAATACAATAGTTACTATACGATTTATAAAAGAATTAATGATAAGGTATTGGCTTAATAGGATAGAGCATAGTATTAAAGGTCAATCATTAGAAAAATTAAAGTTTAGACATAGGAAATTCATTTAAGTCATGGTAAGGTTTTATAATTTAAGAATAAGTTTTAATCATTATAGAATTACAGGACACTACGTTGAACCATAATAGATTAATAGAATAACTGAGTCATTTAAGTAAATTTATAGATTATAGTATAGTGTTAGGTTGATAATATTAATCGTTAAAAATATTAGGAGTCAGTAAACTTGGATTTAACTTAGAAAAGTTTTTGTATTAATCAGGGTCTGGAACAAAAAGTATAGTGTGAATGATTTATTGAACATTATGAAAAACACTTTGAACAATCTGTATTAAAATTGTATACCTAGCCGGGCTCGGTGGCTCAGCTGTAATCCCTTGCCTTTGGGAGGCTGAGGTGAGTGGATTGCCTGAGCCCGCGGGTTCGAGACCCACCTGGGCAGCGAGACCTCATCTCTACAATAAATAAAAAAATTAGCCGGGCGTGGTAGCGCACGTCTGTAGTTCCAGCTACGTGGAAGGCTGAGGCGGAAGGATCGCTGGAGCCCAGCAGGACGAGGCTGTGGCCGGGAGCAGCCACTGCACTCCAGTCTGGGCGACAGAGTGAGACTCCAACTCAAAAAAAAAAAAAATTGTATTCCTGTAAATTTAATGTAAGTTTTGTGAAAAACGTCATGCATCATGGAATTGTAATTGTTTGCTTGGAACTTGCAAGTCTCGTGATGGTCTTGTGATGCGTAATTTGCATGAGAATTTGTATGCCCCCAGCAAGTGATTGTCACACTAATGGAGGGTATAGAAAAGGGTATATAGGTTGGAGGGAGTCCGAATAAAGTTTGGCTTCAGTCCTGATCAGACTGTTCCCAGAAGAACTGCCTCTGAGTGGTCTCTTCTCACCGTCCAGATTCTCTGGTGCGGGTCCTAACCCTTCCCTTGTAAGTTGGGGCTGGCACCCCGACACTCATCTCTACAGTAAATCCAAAAATTAGCCGGGTGTGGTAGCATGCGCCTGTGGTTCCAGCTACTTGAAAGGCTGAGGCGGAAGGATTGCTGGAGCCCAGCAGGTTGAGGCTGAAGCAGCTGGGAGCATCCACTGCATTCTAGCCTGGGCGACAGAGTGAGACTCCAACTCAAAAAAAAAAAGAAAAAAAGAAAGCTGACGCCCCCATCATTCCTCAAAACACTCATTTCTTTTACTGATTTCAAAATTTCTTAGATAAGAACCTAACTCTTGCTACTAATTGCTTGTCAGGAACTCTTTGAATCTATGTAGAACCTGCAAGCCCTTGCTTGGAGATGACCTGCCTTCCTGGGCCAAACTCAAGTCTCACATGTATTGATTTCTGGTTTCTTGTAACTTCTGTCTTACTAAAATATATATTCAAATAAAATATATATGTATATAAAACCAAGTTGTAATTAAGGCACATGCTAAGGTCACTCACATTTGGCTCAGAATAAACCATCCTAAATATCTTACAGAGTCTGGCAACACAGAGTTTCATCAGTTGGGAGTAAGAGCCCTGTCCAGAACCACTTTAATCTTTCTCAAGTGTGAATCAGACATGGGTTCTCTGGTTCTCCAAATTTAGGGAGCATGGTTTTCTGAGTGGTCATGCTTAGAAATTTACCTGTCATTCAAAGTGGAAGGATTGATCAGGGTCCTGACCTCTCCAAGGTAATCTCTTCATCAATTCAATGCCCATCTCACTCTCCAGAACCTTTGGATGGTTTTCATTTGGCTAAGGGTATCAAAGACTGTGTAGCAATCTCTCAAGTCTGTTTCTTGGTAAATCTGCCTATGGTCGCAGTGATGTGGGATCATCTCACTCTTGCTTTGTTACTCTGGTTATTGTCCCACGCAAAACTGAGTGACAAACAATCTCATTCTAATTTCCTGTTACAGTTGTTTAAATTTTCTAGAAATAAGCAACTGTCATGATAGGGATTTTAGACTTTGGGGAAGGGGAGCCTTTATCATGTCAGAAGAGACATTGGAATTGAAACACACTCAACACGGATTGTCTACATGGCCCCTCAGTAAAGCTAGCTTTGGAATAAAGACAGAAACTTGATGAATATGGATATTGTTCAACAAAAGGTATATGTTTTTCCTTCCTACACATATGGTGAGTGTATGTATACCTTAAAAACCCATACTTGCAGACTGGGCGTAGTGGCTCAAGCCTGTAATCCCAGCACTTTGGGAGGATGAGGCGAGAGGATTGCCTAAGCTCAAGGATTCGAGACCAGCCTGGGCAACTTGGTGAGACCTTGTCTCTACAATAAATAGAAAAAAATAAGCCAGGCGTGCTGGTTTCAGTTACTTAGAAGGCTGAGGCGGAAGGATCGCCTGAGCCTAGCAGGTCGAGGCTGCGTGGCTGTGAGTATGCCACTGCACTCCAGCCTGGGTGACAGAGTGAGACTCCAACTCAAGAAAAGAACCAAAACAAAATCAAAAAACATCTCATACTTGCAATGGGCTTGGGGTGGTATATGCAATTCTACTTTCATCTCTTGAATTTTCACCTGATATTTTATATTTAGTGTTTTGGCATTGTGCTAGGTACTGGGGTAGACGGGGTGAGCTTGTGTTTCTCATGAGTTATGACTCTGACCACCAAGGTAACCCTGAAAAGGAACATGTTTTTTTTTTTTTTTTTTTTTTTTTGAGTTGGAGTCTCACTCTGTTGCCCAGACTGGAGTGCAGTGGCCGCTCCCGGCCACCGCAGCCTCAACCTGCTGAGCTCCGGTGATCCTTCCGCTCAGCCTTCAAATAGCCGGAATTACAGCATGCGCTACCACGTCGGCTGATTTTTTGGTTTATTGTAGAGATGAGGTCTCGCTGCCCAGGCGGGTCTGCGGGCTCAGGCAATCTACTCACCTCACCTAAAGGCGCAGGTATTACGGCTGAGCCACCGAGCCCGGCTAGGAACATGTTTTAAGTATTCTTCCATCACATCCGTGGAATATACTGAAACAACACTTTCTTTGAAACGGGTTTACAGACCAGTTCTGCCGTTTATTATTTGCTTTGTGACTTGGGCAGTTAACATCTCTGAGATGTGGTCTCTTCATCTACAAATAAGACCAAGACTAACCAGTTTAAGCTGCTGGATGAACCAAGATGATGTCTTCCAAGTGGCTGATGTGAAGTTGCCATTGCAGACATTTTCTTTCTTTTTTTTTTTTTGAGTCGGAGTCTCACTCTGTCACCCAGGCTGGAGTGCAGTGGCTTGCTCCCAGCCACCACAGCCTCGACCTGCTGGACTCTGGTGAGCCTTCTGCCTCAGCCTTCCAAGTAGCCGGAACTACAGGTGCACGCCACCATGCCTGGCTAATTTTTGATGTACTGTAGAGACAAGGTCTCTCCAAGTTGCCCAGGCTGTTCTCAAACCTGCAGGCTCAGGCAGTTCACTCACCTCGGCTTCCCAAAATGCTGGGATTACAGGCTGAGTCACCGAGCTTGACCTGCAGACATTTTCTAATGATCTTTCCTGGGGGTTTCTCTACATCCTGTTTTTTTTTTGTTTTTGTTGTTGAGTTGGAGTCTCACTCTGTCACCCAGGCTGGAGTGAAGAGGCATGCTCATGGCCATCGCAGCCTTCACTGCTGGACTCAGGTGATCCTTCTGCCTCAGAGCCTTCCAAGTAGCCAGAACTACAGGTGCATGCTACCACGCCTGGCTAATTTTTTAATTTATTGTAGAAATGAGGTCTTGCCAAGTTGCCTAGGCTGTTCTTAAACCATAAACTCAGGCAATTCCCTTACTTTGGTCTCCCAAAGTGCTGGGATTACAGGCTTGAGCAATCACACCCGGCTCTCTTCATCCTGTTTTTGAGGCAGCTTTCCCAACCTGAGTAGAAGACTGAGATTCATATCAAAGCAAATTTGTCCCCTAGATTCTTAAGACAAGAAGTCACTCTTTATATTGACTATTTGGCTATAAGGCTATCCACTCTTGTTTTACTTGACGGGATCATGGCTACCTATGCTTTTGACTCCAATTTAAAAAATCACTTCAATACCTGTCACTTTACAGATATGAACTAGACTGTGGTACTTTTTTCTTGTCCATTCTCTCACTACACCTTTCTCTGGATTATTTACATAGGATGTTTGCAAAGATTCATGGGTCTTTAGAGAGCATTAACTTCTCTCTTAAAAAGGAACAAATAATATATTTAGCTGTTAATTACAAAAAAGCCCCATATTTCTTCAACAGGCAACATGTGTGTGTCACCTTTTTGGCAGCCATTGGCAGAGAGATCTTTCTGAAGGAGAGTTAGAAAGCACTACGACAATTTTGAGATGTCATTTGATAGGCATGGAACTTTTTTTTTTGAGTGGGAGTCTCACTCTGCTGGCCAGGCTGGAGCGCCATGGCATGCTCACAGGCCACCCCATTGAGGACCTGCCGGGCTCCAGGGATCCTTCCGCCTCAGCTTTCCAGGTAGCTGGAACCACAGGCATGCACTACCACGCCCTACTAAGTTTTGATTTATTGTAGAGATGAGGTCTCACCAAGTTGCCTGGACTGGTCTCAGACCTGCGGGCTCAGGCAATCCACTCGTCTCGACCTCCCAAAGTGCTGGGATGACAGGCTGAGCCACTGAGCCCAGCCCACATGGAACTTGATTGCATTAGCGCTTTTTGGTTCAAATCCAAAGTATCATCAGATTCCCACACTGCTAACTCCCATCACACCCTTAGATTAACATCAAATGGATCTCGTTTTTCTGCCTGCCTCTCCTGTGTTCTCGACCCAATTCACCAAGACTCGCTCAGCACCTCAGGTGGGTACTGGCCTCATGTCCTCACCTCAGGACTTATGAGGGATCAGTGACTTTGGAGACCACTCAGTTTTTACTACCAGTCATTCGAACTATGGTTCTAACTGTCCTCACTGGCTCCTGGCAGAGACCAAATTCTTCATAAAAAGACAAACAGCCAGGCTCGGTGGCTCAGCCTGTAATCCCGCGCCTTTGGGAGGGTGAGGTGAGTGGATTGCCTGAGCCCCCGTTCGAGACCCGCCTGGGCAGTGAGACTTCATCTCTACAATAAATCAAAAAATCAGCCCGGGGGTGGTAGCGCATGCCTGTAATTCCAGCTACTTGGAAGGCTGAGGCGGAAGATCACCGGAGCCCAGCAGGTCAGGCTGCGGTGGCCGGGAGCCACTGCACTCCAGTCTGGCGACAGAGTGAGACTCCAACTCAAAAAAAAAAAAAAAAAAAAAAAAGGCAAACAAACTATCAAAAGTATTAGAAACCATCCGAGGTCAACCTGATGGATGATTTTTCTAACTGATATTTAAAAAAAAATTTTTTTTTTTTTTTGGTCTGGATCTCACTCTATCACCCAGGCTTGAGTGCAGTGGCACGATTATGGCTCACCGCAACCTCAAACTCCTGGGCTCAGGTGATCCTTCTACCTTAACCTCTCGAGTAGCTGGGACTACAGGTATGAGCCAACTCCGTGCTTGGCTAATTTTTTTGATTTTTTGTAGAGATGAGGTCTGGCTATGTTGCCCAGGCTGGTCTTGAACTCCTGAGCTCAAATAGTCATCCTGCCTTGGCCTCCTGATGTGCTGGGATTACAGGTGGGAGCCACTGCACATGGCCTTAAAATGAATATTTAAGAATTATCTTATAGACTAGATACAGTGCCTCACTCCTGCAATCCCAGCCCTTTGGGAGACTGAAGCCCATCACTTGAGGCCAAGAATGAGACCTGGTTCCAAAAAAAAAAAAAGACCTGTCATGCAAGAGGAGATCAGGTATAAATTTGCTGCTGTAAATTACTTGTCATCTAATAGGAATGCCTAAATGTAGTTGATGGCCCAATTTTTGTGTTCAGAGAGTCCTGAAATAATGACAGATTGTGTGTCAAAAATTAATGTGTAATATACAAGTATATTATGGTTGAATTGCCTTCCATGGTCTAGCCTGAAAATTAAACACCTAGCATATAAACCAATAATATTTCAAGTATACATATTTTTAGAGCATTATTTTTACGGGAAAATACATTTGGAATTCTAATTAAGATCTTCAAGAGCAAATATCCCCGGGTCAGTGTGTGGAGAAGAATGAAGATGGAAAGAGACAGAATATTCTTCCGACTGTAACCACAGTATTAAAACAAAACAAAACAAAAAAACCCCTGCACCTTCGCATTCCTATCTTGATCCAGAAAGTTATTAGCATATGACAAAATCAAAGTGAGTCTGTTCTTATTTTAGGAAGGTAAAACAGATCTTTTTAAATGGTTAATTATATCATTATGTTCTCATTTAGCTATTTTCAGTATTTACTTTTTCTCCTGTAAAATAAATGTAAGGCTGAAAGTGACTTGTTAAAAATTTTTTAGGGAAATCTGAGTAGTCTTCTGAGAGACACTTGGAGAAAGATTTGACTCTTTTCTTGCTGACTTTTCATATAATGCATTCAATTTAACAAGTTCCGTTGCTAAAAATCCACCCGATCTGAGTGATGTCCAGTTTGGTGACTAAATTAACTACGTGACAAAACTGTACTTTTTCTTAAAGAAAAGTGTAATTTTGGCCAGGCTCAGTGACTCAACCTGTAATCCCAGCACTTCGGGAAACTGAGGCAAGAGGATTGTCTAAGCCCGTGGATTCAAGACCAACCCGGGCAACTCAGCGAGACCTTGTCTCTACAGTTAAAAAAAAAAAAAAAATTTAGCCAGGCGTGGTAATGCATGTCTGTAGTTCTGGCTACTTGAAAGGCTGAAATGGAAGGACTGCTGGAGCTCAGCAGGTCGACGCTGGGGTGACCGTGAGCTGCACTCCAGCCTGGGAGATGGAGTGAGACTCCAATTCAAAAAAAAAAGAAAAAGAAAAGTTTAGTATTTGGCAGTTCATGGCAGGCCCCATGCCGGTTGTCAGAATTGTGTTCTGGGCATTCCAGTTCCACCAGCTCAGAATTTTGAATGTAAACATGGTCATTTCTCTCTTAACTCCATGCTTACCTAGTGCCTTGGTCATTTAGCAAAGGACAAGGTTTGGTATTAGGCTTAATAGCTTTGTTGTTTTACATGATGGTCACTTACTGGTCTCTTAGACTTGAATTCATTCCACCTAGTACCTGTCAGTCATAGTTGCCAAAATAATTGCTCCTGAAAGCTGTTGCTTTGTTATTCTGTAGCCATATCCTTTGTCTTTCAGTCAGATCTGAACCTTTTCACTCATGTCCCAAGTCTCCCTCTGCCATCCTTAGGTTTCTCCATACCTGTTCAACATCATCGATGTCATCTTGCTGTCCCTTGGCCTCATCTGGAGTGAGTAGTTCACCTGACCCAGGGGATCTTTTCAAACCCTTTCACCTTCACTTGGACTGGGACTTCGTGAGAGGCAGTTGGGACCATGGGTCATGTCCTTAGTTCTCCACCTCCTTCAGCTTTCTCTCAACACCTGTATGTGCACATATTTAGTGCAGGGCCCAGTGCAATAGCAACAGTTATAGTAACAATAGCTTGAAGGTCAGGTGCAGTGGTTCACAGCTGTAATCCCAGCACTTGGGGAGGCTGAGGCGGGAGGATCGCTTGAGACCAGGAATTTGAGACCAGCCTGGGCAACATAACAAGATCTTGTCTCTACAAAAAACAAGAAAAATTTAGCTGAGGGTGGTGGAATATGCCTGCAGTCCCAGATATTCAGGAGGCTAAGGCGGAAGGATCACCTGAGCCCAGGAGTTTGAGGCTATGGTGAGTGGTAATCGTGCCACTGCACTCCAGCCTGGGCAACAGAGTAAGACCCTGACTCAAAAACAACACAAAAACAAAACAATAGTTTTCACTACTGAGTACTTACCTACATAAGGCACTTACTTTATATGTATGATCTCTGCAAAAATAACAGCATAATTAGGTACTTATGGGCATTATTAACTTCCTTTTGTAGGCAAGAAACTTGAGGCCCAAAGGATTAGGAAATTTACCCCAAGTCATACAGTTAGTCAATGCCAGGATTCAAACAGTTGGTGTGACTCCTAAGTTTTTTATTTTATTATTATTATTTTTTTTGAGTTGGTGTCTCACTCCATCGCCCAGACTGGAGTGCAGTGGCTGCTCCCGGCCACCGCAGCCTTGACCTGCTGGGCTCCGGCGATCCTTCCACCTCAGCCTTCCAAGTAGCTGGAAGTACAGGTGTGCGCTACCATGCCCGGCTAATTTTTTATTTATTGTAGAGATGAGGTCTCGCCAAGTTGCCCAGGCAGGTCTCGAACCCGCGGGCTCAGGAGTTTTTGATCTTAACCCTTGTCCTTGGCTGCCTCCCACAAAGACCACGTGCTGCGAGGAATGCAAAGATGTAAAAGATCTCAAGTCTGCACCACAAAGTTGACTGTTTTGTTTGGTGATTGGAGAGTCACACAGACAACTTTTCTATAAGGCAGTGTGTGAGACATACTGGAAAAATGGGCTAAGAGTGCTGTGGGTGACCCGAGTGAGGAGAGGTCTTCCCGGAAGCTAAGGATACTTCAATCTTTGAAAGAGAGATGACATTTTCACGGGTGACTGAGCCATTCAACTTATGCGTAATTTTATCCTGACTTGCTTTGTTTATTTCATTTTCTTTGTGTTGGCCTTCCCTTCTATTAGAGAAGCTCCTTTAAAGCCAGCTTCCTGCCTCATGCATGCATTTTCCAATATCACTCACTCAGTGTTATTGACTGTAAATGATCACCTGCGACTATCCACCTAGAGATAAAATGCATTCACAGAAATGGGGCCAGGTACAGCAGCTCACACCTGGAATCCCAGTGGTTTGAGAGGCCGAGGTGGAAGAATTATTTGAGGCCAGGAGTTCAAAACCAGCCTGGGCAACATAGTGTGACTCTGTCTCTAAATAAGTTATTTGAAATGAAAACAATTAAATCAACCTTTCTCAAAGTATGTCTCACTAAGCACCATTCTCTTACGGCAGGCTGCACTTTTCCTTTCAGTGTGTTCATCTATTTTCAAATGTGAGTTTCCTGTGTGTTTTCTCTACTAGACTGTAAGACCCATGAGAACAAGGACTGTGTGTGTCCCATCTACCACTTAACCCCGGGTGCTCACAATGTGTGCACCTAGTAGTTGCTCAATAAATACTAAATAAATAAAGTTGATCTCTCAAGGAACTCTCTCAAAAAAGGCTTCTTTAGGCTGGGGAAGGTGGCTCATGCCTGTCATCCCAGCACTTTGGGAGGCAGAGGTGAGAGGACTGCCTGAGTCTAGGGGTTCAAGACCAGCCTGGGCCACTCGGCGAGACCTCATCTCTACAATAAATCAAAAAAATTAGCCAGGCATGGTAGCGTGTGCCTGTGGTTCTTGCCACTTAGAATGCTGAGGAGGAAGGATAGCCTGAGCCCAGCAAGTCGAGGCTGCGGTGGCTGTGAGTGCATTCCAACCTGGGCGACAGAGTGAAACTCCATTTCAAAAAAAAGGGCCTTCTTTGACCCAGTGAGTTTATGAGAATTTGCATGAGGCCTCTTGGATGTTCATTGCTGCATGTCAGCAGATGAAAACTCCAGGAGCCAGGCATGGTGGCTATGCTTGTAATCCCAGTATTTTGGGAGGCAGAGGCGAGAGGATTGCCTGAGCCCAGAGGTTCAAGACCAGCATGGGCAACCTGGTGAGACCTTGCCTCTATAATAAATGAAAATATTAGCTGGGTGTGGTGGTGCACTCCCATGGTTCCAGCTACTTGGAAGACTGAAGCGGAAGGATCACCTGAGCCCAGGAGGTCGAGGCTGCAGTGGCTGTGAGCATGCCACTGCACTCCAGCCTCAGTGACAGTGAGACTCTGACTCAAAAAAAAAAAAAAATCAAAAATCAAAAAAAAAGAAAAAAGCTCCAAGCTCCAAGAGTTTGTAATGAAATCTGCTTAAAGTGGGGTATCCAGCTTATCAAGTGAAAGTGACTGATGAGCTCTCCCTGCCTATTTCCCCCAGGAACATCTATTAATATTCTGTGAAATCACTCTTGAGCAGACATGCTCGGGAAAGCAGTTTTTGGGGAATCTGGTTGTAGCATTTGTCATACAATGTTGCTGCAACTGCAAACCCCACGAAATGTGCCCTCCCACTGATCCTTTTCTAGCCTGTGAATTCGAAAAGATGGAAAACAGGAATTTTTCTTCTGAAGGTAGCATTGTCATCTATACAGAGGCTGCTCTGTCATCTTGTCCCTTGGAGTGTGACAATAAAAGGCATTTGTTCAAAACAGCCCAACTATTTGAGGAGGATATATAAATATATATATATTTGAGTTGGAGTCTCACTCTGTCACCCAGGCTGGAGTGCAGTGGCACACTCACAGCTGCCACAGCTTGACCTGCTGGGCTCAGGCAATCCTTCCGCCTCAGGCTTCCAAGCAGCTGGAACTACAAGAGTGCCCCATCCTGCCCAGCTAATTTTTAAATATTTATTGTAGAGACGAGGTCTTGCCAAGTTGCCCAGTCTGGTCTTGAACCCCTGTGCTCAGGCAATCCTCTTGCCTCCGCCTCCCAAAGTGCTGGTATTAGAGGCGTGAGCCACCATGCCCAGCCAAGGAGGAATGTTTTATTGATCTATTTCCAATCTTTGGCTCCACACCGCTCCACACTTATTTATAAGGACCATGAGAGGGCTAACCTCACAGGACTCCAAGAGTCACAGCAATAAAGACAAAATGTTGAAGGCTGTATCTCTGCAGAAAGGTTAAATGAATTGAAATAATTTAAATAAAGGAAATATTAAGATAACGGGAAGTGCAGTCCTCACAGGATGTAATTTAGCATAGGACTGAAGCTGGTCTGTGTGGGGCTGCCTGGCTTTCTGTCACTGTACACCCATAAGCCCAGTGGTGGGTCCCGGTGAATGTCTCTCTTCAGGCCCAGCATGATCTCTGATTCCAGAACCTGTGCCAACAGTCATTTCTGCCATGCCTGTGGTGTCTGCTGGCACCTGGGTCTCAGAGGAGGGGGAAGTTGCCAAGTATGGCAGAGAGAGGCTCTGGGTTCAATGGGCGGAGGGGGTGGAGGAGAAGGGACAGAGGTGGACAGTGGAGGGGCCGGGGCAAGCCCTCAAGGGGGAGGAAGGCTGCTCAGGGCAGTGTGTGGTCCCCTCTACACCTTATCACCCCAGTTCACAGGTCAATCCACTCATCCCTAAAGATGAGTCGTGGAGCAGAAGAGGCTCGGCATGGCGTGGGGCAGAGGCATCTTGTGGAGACAAAACCCAAGAGACATGGGAGGCAAGAGAGGACCTTGCATGCTCCTGGGCACAAAATCAAGGGACTCAGGGTGTTTCACCAAATCTCATGGGCAGGGGGGTTCCTCACTGTAGCACTGCAAATGGATTTAATCTTTTTCTGTCTATATTCTTGTATTAATTCAGTTTTCAGGGCCAGGTGCAGTGGCTCACAGTGGTAATCCCGGCACTTTGGGAGGCTAAAGCAAGAGGATCATTTGAACCCGGGAGGCTGAGACCAGCTGGGGCAACATCGTGAGACCTCATCTCTACAACAAATTTAAAAAGTAGCCAGGCATGGTGGTGCATGCCTATAGTCCCAGTTACTCAGGAAGCTGAGGCGAGAGGATCACCCCAGCCCAGAAGGTAGAGGCTGCGGTGAGCTGTGACCATGCCACTGTACCACAGCCTGGGTGGCAGAGTGAGACCCTGGCGTGCACACACACACACACACACACACACACACACACACACACACACACACCACGACAATTTTCTCTGCTTGAGAGGAGCCTAGTTCCATCATCTTCTCTTACTGAAATCTTGTTTAGCTCAAGTCCCGCCCACCTGAGAATTTGGACCACCCACTGTCAAGTGAACTTTCTCCCATTGCAGGCTGAATTGTGTTCTATGGAGACCTTATGGTTTTAGCTAAATTTTAAGCTTCTGGAAAACAGACACTTATTGAATTCTTGGAATGAATAATACATATTATAGTCTTCCACAGGAGATATTGCTCTTTACAAAAGTGTTATGCAAAATAAATCAAATTTCATACAAGAAAAAAATTGAATTCATAGAAATAATACACATGTGTACACAGAGCTTTGCCTAGTACCCAAATACCTCTCAATCCCATTTCTTTCAGTGCTTAGGCAATCCTCTCGCCTCTGATCGGACATCAGGCCCGATCTCTCTCTGCCCCCATCCGCCCTGGACCACCCGGCAATATCTTTCTCTATCACTTATCACTACCTGGTGCATCAATTTTTGAGAGTCTGTTTCCTGCCTCTAGAATGTAAGTTTGTTGGGGTTTTTTTGAGTTGGAGTCTCACTCACGTCGCCCAGGCTGGAGTGCAGTGGCATGCTCCCGTCTACCACAGCCTCGACCTGCTGGGCTCAGGCGATCCTTCTGCCTCAGCTTTCCAAATAGCTGGAACTACAGATGCACACCACCATGCCCAGCTGGTTTTTATGATTTATTGTGGAGACAAGGTCTCACCAAGTTGCCCAGGCTGTTCTCAAATCCCTGGGCTTAGGCAATCCTCGGGCCTTGGCCTCCTAAAGTGCTGGGATGACTGGCTGAGCCACCACACCTGACCAAGTTTTGTTTTTCTTTTTGTTTTTTAATTTTAGATTCACAGGGTACATGGGTGGTTTTGTCACATGGATATATTTATTGCCTGATGGTAAGGTTTGGGCTTCTGTTGAACCTGACACCCAAATGGTGAGCACGACACCCAATAGGTAGTTTTGCAACCTAGCTCCCCTCCCCCACTTCAGGAAACTGTTTTACTCTGTGTTGTGTCTTCAGTGCCTAGAACAGTGCCTGGTTGGCCCATAGTTTGGCCTTCAATACATATTACACAAATAAATCTGTAGTCATGAAGAGTGCTGTATTCATCTTTCCATTCTGACATTCTATGAGTTGATAAATATAGATACCAGACATTTGTTGTCTAACCAGATAAATCACTCAGAACTTGGTGTGTAGCCTCATTATCTATGAACAGAGATAAAGCACCCAGCAGAGAGATGCAGGAAAGGGCTGTTTTTCTGACGGTGAAGTGTGACTTAAATCCCACAATGAAAATTTGTGCAATCATTTCCTTCTCTTGTGAATTTAGGAGATGTATTTGCCTGACACAGCGTATCAGTAACTCCAAGTTAATTGTATGGCATGTTCTTAAAAAGATCTGCTTCCAGGTGTATTAAATATATCGATTAAGTAGGACAGTTTACTGTAAATACGTCCAACCTCGAAATATATAGAAATTTGGGTCCGGAAGGATTTTGAAATCTTTTCCAAGATAGTTATTTTAATTAATTAATTGTATTATTATTATTTGAGACAGAGTCTTGCTCCATCACCCAGGCTGGAGTGCAGTGGTGCAATCATTGCTCACTGCAGCCTAGAACTTGTGGGTTTAGCCTCTCAAGTAGCTGAGACTACAGACATGCACTACCACACCCAGCTAATTGTTTTTCTTTAGAGATAGGGACTTGCTCTGTTGCTCTTGATGGTCTAGAACTCCTCTCCCGCCCCACCCCCCACCCCCCAGCCTCAAGTGATCCTCCTGCCTTAGCCTCCCAAAGAGCTGGTATTACAGGAATGAGCCTTCACACCCGCCCAGTTATTTTATTTTGCAAATGAAGAAAAGAGTAGAAAAACCAAGTGATTTGCTTGAGTGCCCACACATGTGAATTTAAAGGTAGAACCCAGCCTGCACCCCAGGGCACACTTGTTCCTCTGAACCACACCATTCTCTGTATTGCTGCATGAGCGCCAGTTCTGCTCAATTTTCCTGTGGCTTTTTGAGTCAGAGGTCCTGCCTTTGGAGTTGACCTCACAGTTCAACAGAATCTATTCTTACTTTCTATTTTATATTTCAGGATATCACTCTTTCTGGTGACTGCTAGGCCTGGAGATAAAGTTTCGTTTATCAAAATAATAGTCACAGCTGGGCTCGGTGGCTCAGCCTGTAATCCCCCGCCTTGGGAGGCTAAGGTGAGTGGATTGCCTGAGCCCGCGGGTTCGAGACCCGTCCGGGCAACTTGGCGAGACCTCATCTCTACAATAAATAAAAAAATTAACCGGGTGTGGTAGTGCGCGCCTGTAGTTCCGGCTACTTGGAAGGCTGAGGCAGAAGGATCGCCAGAGCCCAGCAGGTCAAGGCTGCGGTGGCCGGGAGCAGCCACTGCACTCCAGTCTGGGCAACAGAGTGAGAGTCCAATTCAAAAACAACAACAACAACAAAAAATAATAGTCACTTCCCTCTGGCCTTCTACACGGTTCTTTTCCTTTGCTCTATATGAATGGCCAATGTTGTTTCTCCCCCTCAGTTGATGACTTTCTACGCTCAAAAGTACGTTTTTTTTTTTGAACTGGAGTCTCACTCTGTCACCCAGACTGGAGGGCAATGGCATGCTCCTAGCCACCACAGTCTGGACCTGCTGGGCTCAGGCGATCCTTCCGCTACGGTGGAACTACAGGCATGAGCCACCATGCCCGGCTAATTCAAAAGCATGTTTGACTCGCCCTCCTTAGTCATCACTCACAGGTAGTCTAGGTATTTTCATATATTCACATCCATGACAGATTTTTGAAATTGATTGTTGAAATTGAAGGCCCTTAAAATGAAAATGAAAACTAGGATTAGATACAACAGTGTATCTGTCAGGGTTACAAAGAGTGACCATCCCAAGTGTTGAGGAGGGCGTGAAAAAACTGGAAGTCTCCTACCCTGCTCCTGGGAAGGCAGAGTGGGGGGTTGGAAATGCAATTTGGCCATTTCTTTAAAAGAAAAACCATACTCTGCAGCATCTGGCCGAGCTGGTGGCCTGGCCCCGCATCACGTGGCCCAGGGCGCTGAGCCAGGGCAACCGGGCATGGGCCCTCCAGCCGCCGGGACCCAGGCGCAGGGGGCTGCAGAGCTGCCTTGGGGCTCCCGCTGCCCAGAGTGCGAGAGGCACCCTCTGGCCTGGAGGCTGGCTTTGCCACAGCCGACCACCCTGGCCTGGAGAGAAAGGGTAAGAAGGCTGCAGAGAGACTAGCCAGTGGAGCTCAGAGCATCCCTGAAGGACAGTTCCATCAATGGTGAGGGCGCCCATGCTGGAGAGGAAGGTTTTGCTGTGGACGATGAGGGTTCCGATGGGAAGTGCTTACCTAGGAGCTGTCAGAAGGGACAGATTGTCCGTCCAAGGAACAGACTGGCGATCTTTCTCATGAGAACTGGCACTTGGAGTTGAAAGCAGATCAAGGGAATTCATACAATGCTGATGACACCCAGGAGAGCATTTCTCAAGAGGTCAGACCCTGGGTGTGCTGTGCCCCACAAGGAGACATGATCTATGACCCCCGTTGGCACCATCCACCTCCACTGACACCCCATTATTCCAATATGGTCTTTGAAACAGAACATTTTGATGATGCTGAAGATTGAGTATGGTGCTTTCAGTCCCTGGGTGGGTGGCCCCTCCAGGTCAAGGTCTCTTAACCTGTCTTGAAGGTGAGATGTCATATCTGAGAGAATGCTCCCAGGGTTCCCTGAGTCTGGGGTACACAGACTGATGTTAATATGGCCCCGCTATATTCCCAGTTCTGTAGTTGTTAATGTTTTTAATGGGCGCCTCCTTGGAACATGTAAATGTTCGTGTCTGTGTCAAGAGGAGTTGTGTTCTTTATAAATAAAGGTAGAAAAAAAGCTAACCCTCTAAGGGGGCCCCCCAATACCAAAATTTATTTATTAAAAAATATGTATTTATTCTTACATGTTTAAACTTCGGTCACCTTCAAAGTACTCTCCATTTAATGTAATACAAATATTGAGATGCTTTTTTCACTACTTGAAACAGTTTCAAACTCATCCATTTTGATGCCTTTTAGTGCTTCTGCTGTTTTGTTGTTGTTGTTTATTTGTTTCACCTCTTCCACGCTGGCAACATGCTTCCCTGTGAGGACTTTTTTTTATTTAGGGAAACAAAAAATCGCTAGGGGGGAGATTGGGTGAATAGGAAGGGTGGGGCACAGATGTCATGCTCTGTAAAACACCCATCATGAAATGGGCAAATGTGTTGAAAGAATCTCAAAAAAAAAAAAATTCACTAAGGCTGAACACAGTCTCTCACAACAATGATGCTGATGGATTCTAGAACACTCACTTAGTACGGGAAGCCTGTACTACAAGGGGCCCACCCTCCAAAAAAATAATACTGGTTACTTTTGTCCTCCCTCTTGTGTACCTATCTTATGATCCAGCCATCTACTCCTAGGTATTTACTTAAGATAAATAAAAGCATATGTAAGTATAAACAGTTGTACACAAATGTTTGCAGCAACCTTATTCACAGTTGCCCCAAAATGGATACAACTCAAATGTCATCCACAAGTCAATGACTAAACTCGTGATAGCATATTCATGCAGTGAACTTCAACTACTCAGCAGTAAAAAAAAAATGAACTATTGATATGTGCACCAATAGGAGTGAATCTCAAAATAAGTATACCAGCAAAATAAGGCCAGGTCAAAAAAAGAATATATTTTATATAATCCCATTTACATAAAAGTTTAGAAAACGCAAACTAGGGTGGGCATAGTGACAGAAAGCACAACAATGATGCCTGAGGACAAGGGAGTGGTGGAGAAATTATGAAGGAACAGGAGAAAATAAACTCATGTTGGTGAAACATGTATTTGTTGTCTTTATTTTAAGGATGGTTTTGCCGGGCTCGGTGACTTAGCCTGTAATCCCAGGGCTTTGGGAGGCTGAGGTGAGGGGATTGCCCTAGCCCGTGCATTCGAGACCCACCTGGGCAACTTGGCAAGACCTCATCTCTACAATAAATCAAAAATTAGCCGAGTGTGGTAGTGCACGCCTGTAGTTCCAGCTACTTGGAAGGCTGAGGCGGAAGTATCCCTGGAGCCCAGTATATCGAGGCTGCCATGGCGGGGAGTGGCCACTGTATTCCAGTCTGGGTGACAGAGTGAGACTCCAACTCAAAAAAAAAAAAAAGAAAAGAAAAGAATGGTTTTAAGGGTATTGCATCTGTCAAAATTTATCACATAATGCATGTAAAAAAAAATCTGATGAAACCTCAAAAAGGTGGTTAAAAGAATTTTAAGCCTCTTGGAGACTGAAACCATGATTTTCTTTAGCAGTCTTCTGAAATGCCTAGCAAAATGCCACACACCCTCCGAGGATTAAGTACGAATTGACTCTAGGACCATGAATTTTAAGTATTGTCTTGACATTGAGACTAATTCAATTAAGATCGACTAACATTTATTAAGCTTCTCTTATGAAGTGACAAAAACTATGAGATGTGTGGGGTTTTTTTGAGTTGGAGTTGCATTCTTATTGCCCAGGCTGGAGTGCAGTGGCACACTCATGGCCACCCCAGGGTCAACCTGTTGGGCTCTAGAGATCCTTCCACCTCAGCCTTCCAAGTAGCTGGAATTACAGGTGTGTGCTACTGCACCTGGCTCATTTTTGATTTATTGTAGAGATGAGGTCTCGCCAAGTTGTCCAGGCTGGTCTTGAACCCACAGGTTCAGGCAATCCACTTGCCTCAGCCTCCCAAAGTGCTGGGATTACAGGCTGAGCCACCGGAGTTATGCTTTTAATGACTGATTTTAACGTATCCCAAAACGTAGGCATTTTCTATTCAACAACAAAATAAAATTCAGTACACTCCACAAAAATGAAATGATTCAGTAAAACATGTAATCAGACTAGTTTTGCATCACACAATCCAATGTGTGATTAACTTTTGCTTTCTAGTAACTGTAATATTGTATGCTATTCAGGAGGAGTTTTAACCTGTTTCTTGTCACTAATAACCAAAGTATTTCCATTTATTAAGCACAGATAATACCCCATGCACCAGGCACTTTATAAAATTACCTTATTTAATCCTACAACAATGTGAGAAAGAATTAACTAATGAAGTCTCCTCTTAATAAATGAAAAGCTAAGCCTCAGAGAGATTAATGATTTGATCAAGGTCATACAACCAGTAAGTAGTGGGTGGGTGAGGGAGTTTGAATCCAAATGTGTCTGACTTCCAAGCACAGTTTTCTGTCTTTGTAGCCTGGAATTTCTTGGACTGTCCTTGCAGGAATGCCATGGCTTAATCATACTAACTATGGTTACACCAAAACATAAAGTTCCCGTTTTTTGAATGGATTGGGGGCAAAGAAGATTAAAATCAGTGCTTCATTTATTCATAATAAAGCTAGAAGAGACTAATCTTATATACACATATATAGTCTGTACATATATATAAACTCACACATATACATACCTATGATCGAACCCTTTAGCATTTAAATGATACATGTTCCCTTCACAGAATTTCCCAGTTTAACTCTTCTTTTCTCTCTTTAATATATTTTTTACACCCAGGTTATTGAATAAAGTATGCTCCATTGGTGAAGCTTTTCTTGGTTCTTATCTAAGGTCCCAGTAGACATGCTCAGTGTGACCTGGAAATTTTCCTGGAAACAAATGTATGGTCTCTGGCTTAATTCTACGGAAAATTCCTCTTTGGTGGGGTTTCTCAGATACTTGCATTTTCGTCTTCTGCCTACTCTTTCTCTTCTACTTTAAATGTTCTCCCTCTGTGACTAACTTTCTGTTTTTATAACTACATGAAAAACAAAAGCAAAAAAGGACCCATTACTTAAGGCACCAACAGGACAAGTAGTTGCCCAGAACTTCAATAAATCTCCCTTGTTGTTGACGCAGATTTTTTTTTTTTTTTTAGGTTGGGATCTCTCTCTGCCACCCAGGTGAGCAGTGACATGATCACAGATAATCATAGCCTCAAACTTCTGGGTTCAGGTGAACCTCTCTCCTCAGCCTCCCCAGGTAGCTGGGACCTCAGGCACATACCACCATGCCCACCTAATTTTTAATTGTTTTTTTCTACAGACGAGGTCTCGCTATGTTGCCCAGGCTGGTCTTGAACTCCTGGGCTCATGCAATCCTCTCACCCCATCTCCCAAATTGCTAGGATTACAGGTGTGAGCCACTGTGCTTGGCGTGCTGCAGATCTTAAAAATGAAGAAAGGGTAGGCTGAAAAGGAGGTGGGAGCCTTGCAACCTTATTCTTTTGACATTTTTTGTTTAGAATATTTAACTTTGATTTCAGCATTTCCCTTTTGAGAACGTACTAGCCTCAAGGGCAATTGTGTTAAGTAGAAAATCTGCTGAAAAAGCTTTTAAGAAAAGACAAATATCAATGAGAGTTAATTTGGTTTAACCAACATTTTATTAAAAATTGAGAGGTGGCTCATGCCTGTCATCCCAGCATGGTGGCTCATGCCTGTCATCCCAGCATTTTGGAAGGCACAGGTGCACGCCTTTCATTTTTGGAGGCACAGGCAAGAGGATTGCCTGCACCCAGGGGTTAGAGACCAGTCTGGGCAACTTGGTGAGACATCATCTGTACAATAAATCAAAAAAATTAGTTGGGCATGGTAGTACCTACTTGTAATTCCAGCTACTTGGAAACCTGAGGCAGGAGGATTGCCTGAGCCCAGCAGATCGAGGTTGTGGTGGCCGTGAACATGCCACGGCATTCCAGCCTGGGTGATAGAGTAAGACCCTGACTCAAAAAAAAAAAAAAAAAAAAAAAAGGAGGGGCTTTTTGGATGAAGAATATTCATGGGAAGGGTATACAGAAATATAAAATGCTATCTTGTCCTAGAGAAGCCTTCATATTGAGTAAGGGGTGGCCAGTACACATGAAACCACAAAATAATATTAAAGGGTCCTCTAAGATTGATGACCATAGCATAAATGCGATAGGTGCTCAGAAAAAACCCACTGTGGCCTGATGTGAGGAGCTTGGTGGTCATTTAGCTCTTACTACACATAAGTCACTCTGCAGGGTACTTGGCAGGATAAGAATAAAATGATGACACTCTTGCTCTTTGCAAACTTGCACCCAGAAAATGACATACTAAAAGGAAGCAAGGAATTCAAAATAAAATCCCCAGTGATTCATAGTCGATGGGAGGAATTCTTGTGGAAAAGATGAGAAAGATTTCAGGGAGGTGATATTTGAATTTGGACTTAAATGGTGGGTTGGTTTAGACATAGGGCCTACAGAAATTGAAAGGGTATTCGTAGGTAGGAGGAACAGCCTGAGGAGAGGCATCAAGGCATCACATCACAGAATGTCCAGAAATATCCTCTTGCGTTCACACAGTCTCTTCTGTGTGTGTCTGTATCTTAATCTCTTCTTCCCTTAAGGATGCCGGCCATATTGGATTAGGGCTCACCCATATGATTTCATTTTGCCTTAATTACCTCTTTGAAGGCCCTCTCTCCAATATAGTCATATCTTGAGACACCAAGGGTTAGGACTTCAACATATCAGTTTTTGGGGAACATGGGACAGCACAGCATCCCTATCTGGTAAGTTTCTTCTATCTGCTAAGTAGAAAGAAAGGTCGTTTTACAGGAGAAAGGAGGAGAGAGGAAGGGCAGATTTTTTTTTTTTGAATTGGAGTCTCACTCTGTCATCCTGTTTAGAGTACAGTGGCATGCTCACAGCCACTGTAACCTCGACCTACTGGGCTCAGGTGATCCTTCCACCTCAGCCTTCCAAGTAGCTGGAACCACAGGCATGTGCCTCCATGCTTGGCTAATTTTTTTGATTTTTTGTAGAGATGAAGTCTCTTCATGTTGCTCAGGCTGTTCTCGAACCCCTGAGCTCAGGCAATCCTCTTGTCTCCGCCTCCAAAGTGCTGGGATACAGACTTGAGCCACCGCGCCTGGCCAAGATATTTAAGAGTGAAAGCACTTTGAAAGTTTGTTGTAGGAGAGTGGGTTGACCAGAAAAAGGTGGCAGGATACCTTCCTGTGGTTGGCCCATTGAAGCTGGTGATTATGAATCAGTAGTATGACTTTCTCAGCAGCAGCATGTGCGTGGCTGCAGGCCGGGAGAAATCTGGGGACTTTGCTTGAGTAGAGCCACCAAAGGGTAGGGGGCATGAGACTCAAGGCAAGAGAGGAGGAGGTAAATAAAGAAAAAAGAAGCTGACGGTTTGATGAAAGCTGGAGATTCCAAAAGGTCAAAGAATGGCTGAACAATAATAATTTTTTATTCTTTATTTATTTATTTTTGAGTTGGAGTCTCACTCTGTCACCCAGGCTGAAGTGCAGTGGCACATTCACGGCCACCCCAGCATCAATCTGCTGGGTTCCAGCAATCCTTCCGCCTCAGTCTTCCAAGTAGCCGGAACTATAGGCACATGCTACCACACCCTGCCCGTTTTTGATTTATTGTAGAGACGACGTCTTGTCAAGTTGCCCGGATTGGTCTCGAATCCGTAGGCTCAGGCAATCCACTCGTCTCAGCCTCCCAAAATGCTGGGATTAAAGGCGTGAGCCACTGAACCTGGTTGACTCTATTTTTTAAAAATATAGCGATGGAAGGAGAGGGCTCATCACAAGGGACCGTGTTTGAATTAGGTGGGCCACATACGGGTAACAACACAGGTTGAGGTCTGGCTTCAAAAGCTTTGGAGATGTGGAGGTCAAGGTCTTGAGTGTAAGAAAAGACAATGTGCCTTCGTCCTCAATGCATGAAGGAGAGCAGGCAGCTGATGGCAACAGATGGCAACAAAGAGAAGATTGTGGGTTGGATGGCCAAGTTGCAGGGACTATGGCGGCGCAGTTTTTAATAAGCAGGAGTAGAATAATCATCCAAAATGATGTCAGGGCATAAGTTGAACACCGCACCATCTCCAAACCTTGATTAGAGGATGACACATAGTCACCTCCAGGGAAGACTATAAAAGAAGTTATGTATTTAGGCCAGGTGTGGTGGCTTAACCTGTCATCCCAGCACTTTGGGAGGCCAAAGCACGAGGATTGTCTGAGCCCAGGGGTTCGAGACCAGCCTGGGCTACATGGTTAGAGCTTGTCTCTACACTAAGTCACAAAAACTAGCCAAGCATGGTGGCATGCATCTGTAGTTTCAGTTACTTGGAAGGCTGAGGCAGAAGGATCGCCTGAGCCCAGCAGGCTGAGGCTGTGGTGGCTGTGAGCTTGCCACTGCACTCCAGCCTGGGTGACAGATTGAGACTCCAACTCAAAAAATAATAATAATAATTTTAAAAATAAAAGAAAAAAAGGCCAGGCTCGGTGGCTCAACCTGTAATCCCATGCCTTTGGGAGGCTGAGGTGAGTGGATTGCCTGAGCCCGCGGGTTTGAGACCCGCCTGGGCAGCGAGACCTCATCTCTACAATAAGTCAAAAAATCAGCCGGGCGTGGTAGCGCATGCCTGTAATTCCGGCTACAAAGGCTGAGGCGGAAGGATCGCCAGAGTCCAGCAGGTCGAGGTTGCGGTGGCCGGGAGCGGCCACTGCACTCCAGTCTGGGCGACAGAGTGAGACTCTAACTCAAAAAAAAAAAAGAAAAGAAAAAAAGTTACGCATTTAGAGATGAGCTTATGTGCAAGGAAGTGCAGGAAATATCTAGACTAGAGACGGAATTCAGAGACATTTTCTGATCCAGAGGCAAGCGGAAACCAGAAGTTGGCCAAGAGGAAGGACCAGGTCCTGGTGAGAAAAAAACGAAGCCTTGTGGAAGTGATGGTGTATGAGGGAGAGATGCTTTGGAGTGTTGACACTCGGGCACTGGTTTTCACAAACTGGGAGGAGAGGACCGGGGATGGTACTGAATGGTCTGTCTAGCAAGAGTGAGCACCAAGCCCCATTGGGGGATGGGAAGTCAGATACTGCCGATTGTCATGCTGATTCTGATGCCATGTTTTCACTTATTCATTGAACAAATAATGTGCAAGGTTCTAACTGTGCCAGGTTCAGTGCCAGGAACTGGGAATGGAAAGATTAATGGTGCAGGGTTTTGACCTCCACGAAGAAGTCTCAGTCTGATAAGAAGGTAGCTAACCACAGCATTATGATAAGAATAAATGACAACTTAACAGTATTTGTATGAGATCTGACAGTTAAGTTCATGAGCTCATCCTGGAAAAAGTGCTCCATAACTCGTTGCTGAAGATCACTATGGTCACCTTCGAAGTCCTCCTCTTGGGAAGTTACACATTGACACCAGCGCCTAGTCTAGCTGTCAAAGCAATGTTGGAACTCTTTTTCTGGAATGGCCATCAGAGGCATCATTGTATTGCCCTTGATGTCCTGAATGTTGTCAGATGTCTTCCTTTCAATATTCCTTTATCTTCGAGTAGAAAAAGTCACTGGGGACCAGATCAGGTAAGAAAGGGGGGTGTTCCAATATAGTTTGTGCAATACTGCCAACATAAGCGCATAGTGGCAAGTTTGTGAACTTAATTGTCAGACCTTAACAAATAACAATAGCAGCTCTGATGGCCATTCCAGATAAAGCGTTCCAACAGTGTTTTGTTTTGCTTTTTTCTTTGAGTTAGAGTCTTACTCCGTAGCCCAGGCTGGGGTACAGTGGCATGCTCACATCCTCTGCAGCCTTGACCTACTGGACTCAGGCAGTCCTTCCACCTCAGCCTTCCAAGTACCTGGCACTATAGGTGTGTATTACCATGCCCAGCTTATTTTTTTAATTTACTGTAGAGACAAAGTCTCATCAAGTTGCCCAGGCTGTTCATGAACCCCTGAGCTCAGGCAATCCTCTCGCCTTGGCCTCCTGAAGTGCTGGGATTACAGGCTTGAGCCACTGCGTCTGGCCCCAACATTGCTTTGGCAGGTGGACTAGGTGCTGGTGTCAGTGCATAGGTTCCCAAGGGGAGCACCTCGAAGGTGACTGCAGTGATATTCAGCAATGAGGTGTGCAGCACGTTTTCTAGAATAGTTCTTGAAACTCATGGTCAGACCTCATATATCCGTTCATCTTCTGAAAGGTCCCTGCATCCACTAGGAGGGACCTCTGCCCACTACTCACTATTCCAAGAAGATTCAACCCAGAATGCTCATGGCTGTCCTTAATCATCATGGCATTGACACAACAGCAGTGCCTAATCTAGAGTTTCCTTTAATGTAACTAAAATACAGCTTTCAACATTTTCCTTCTCAATCCCAGGAAATTTGCAGCTAAAAATGGATTCCCGCCCTGACCATCTTGGTTTCTTCTTTCATCTCACTATAACTTAGCCTGTTTCAAGCTTGAGATACCTCAGCATCACCCCTGGGGCTTGTCAAGACACAGAGAGCAGGTCCCACCACCTGTTGCCCAGGCAGGAGTGCAGTGGCATGCTCACAGCCTCTATGGCCCCGACTTGCTGGGCTCAGGTGATCCTTCCACCTCAGCCTCCCAAGTAGCTGAAACCACAGGCGTGTGCCACCATGCCTGGCTAATGTTTTGATTGGTTGTAGAGACGAGGTCTCGCCAAGTAGCTTAGGCTGGTCTTGAACCCCAGGACTCAGGCAATCCTCTCGTCTCCACCTCCCAAAGCACTGGGATTACAGACCTGAGCCACTGTGCCCAGATGAGATTTTTTTCATTTCTCAAAAGTTCCCACATAGTGCTGAGGCTGCCGGTCCCAGGGTCCACACTTTGAGAACCACTGCTGTAAATAGATTGGTAACACTTTATCCCAGTAGACCTTACTTTTCAACTACAAAAGTCCCATAAATGCACCCATTATTCTAGCTCGTTAAGGAAGTCTCTGAGGAAGAAAACAACCCCTAAACATTTATATTGCTTTCATGGTTCCAGTGCCTGTAGCCTGGTCTATGTAACCATTCCACATAGTTTTCTAGCAATGACTCATTTGGTGGGAAGATGTGGTATTTGAACTGAATCTTGAAGGATGAGTAGGAGTTGGTTGAGTGGACTGGAGGAACATGGGATTCAGAGGACAGCAACCAGGCTTCTGTGACAGAAGAAACACTTTGGAGAGCTTTATGTAGGGAACACAAACCTGGGTTCAGAGAATGTCATACAATAAAAAAGCTTTTTTTTTTTTTTTTTTTTTTGAGTTGGAGTCTCACTCTGTCGCCCAGACTGGAGTGCAGTGGCCACTCCTGGCCACCGCAGCCTCGACCTGCTGGGCTCCGGCGATCCTTCAACCTCAGCCTTCCGAGTAGCCGGAATTACAGGCATGTGCTACCACACCCAGCTGATTTTTTGATTTATTGTAGAGATGAGGTCTCGCCGCCCAGGCGCGTCTCGAACCCGCGGGCTCAGGCAGTCCACTCACCTCAGCCTCCCAAAGGCGCGGGATTACAGGCTGAGCCACCGAGCCCGGCTTAAAAAAGCTTTTTTTTTTTAAAAAAAAATGGAAGTGAACTTTGGAAATAATATGTCATACTACATTTTTTTTACACACCAGAAAAGGTTAAAAAAAAAAAAAGTAATAGAGTCCTGATATAGAACATTCCCCCTTTTTTTGCTGATTTGAAATCTAGTGAAAGATGAACACAGGCATCGGATAAACTGATAGAGAAATAAATATTAGCTTAATGACTGATAGAGTCTAGATTGGAGTATGAGGGTTTTCTAGCTGGGAACCAGATGGCCTTCTGAGTGCTACACTCCAGACTTGAACTTACCCACTGAGTCCTGAGCCTCGCTGGACAACCCCAGGTGTCCCCTGGGGCAGAGCTGGAACCCCTTCCCAGCAGCATGGGGCTAGGGCAAGACAAGTGTGGATTTAGGGCCCAGAATTTATGGAGGGTCGAGCAAGTGCAGGGTTGGCCTGGAGGTTGATTGATTGAAAAACAGGCACAAGAGGAGGACATTGAACCAAGATTTCTAATTCTTTTCCCAATCTCATCAAATAAAGGGGAGAAGAATGAGTGAGGATTGAAGAGTCGTCCTGTTCCTAGGGAAGAAGTCCTCTCTCTGGAAGCATTAGGATGGAACACGGCTCTCATAATAACTTCTCTTAATAACATTTTGGTGTATGTACTATTTATATCGAGTTTTTTTTTAATATACATATTATACCGAGGGTGCCAAAAAATGTATACCCATTTTAAGAGATGTTATCTATGTATTACTTTTAGTTCACTGTCATCAGAAGTGTCTGGACACTGATGGGAACCACTTTCAGCACCTCTCATAACTGCAGAAGTCAAACATGACTTGTATTTATCTTTTATTATCAGTATGTATTGTATATTACAATTTTAATATGGTTTTTTCCTTTCTTAATTGTGTATGCCTGTTTTTGGCACCCTATTTATATATTCTGCTCTTTTGTTTCATTTATGGCAGCCTGTAATTTTCTTTAGTACATGATATTTGTCTTAGCCTGGGTTCTGTAACAAAGGATCATAGACTTGAGTGGTTGTAATCAACAGGAATTCATTTCTGACTGTTCTGGAGGGTGGAAGTCCGAGATCAAGGTGCCAGCCTGGTTGGGTTCTGGTGGGGGCTCTCTTCTGGATTGTTTCAGACTGCAGTCTTCTCAGAGCCTCACATGATGGAAAGAAGTGAGAGAGCTCTCTGGGGTCCCTTTGACAATGGCACTAGTTCCAGGCGTGAGGGCTCCACCCTCATGATCTGATCACCTCCCAAAGGTCTCATCTCCTAACACTGCTCACATAGGGGATGAGGATTTCAGCTTATGAATTTTGGGGTGGCATAAACATTCAGTTCGTTAATACCAACTTTTTTTAAAAATTGGAATCTCATTCTGTCACTCAGGCTGGATTGCAGTGGCACACTCACAGCCACCGCAGCCTTGACCTACTGGGCTCAAGCAATCCTTCCGCCTCAACCTTCCAAGTAGCTGGAACTACAGGCGTGTGCCACCATGCCCGGCTATTTTTTTTTTTAATTGTAGAGACGAGGTCTCACCATGTTGTCCAGGCTGGTCTCAAATTCGTTGGCTCAGGAAATTCTCTCACGTCAGTCACCCAAAATTCTGGGATTACGGGTGTGAGCCACCATATCCCTGCTATACCAACCTTTTTAATGGCTTCAGGGTAGACCATTGTATGGTTTTACCATAATTTATTTAGTTAAATCTCTGTTGGTAGGTAGTTTTTGCCATTGCTTAGTTAACATACATAATCATGAAAGAACATCCTTTTGGTTAGGGTTGTGAATTATGGAACCCTAAAGCCTTGAGCCAACTCTCCACTCTGCCACTTAGCAGCTTATCTCTTTGTTCCTTAGTTTTTTCATCTGGATGATGAAAATATTATCTATCTTGCCAGGCTGAGGTGAAGACTAAAAAAGTTAGTAACATGCAGGGCTCGGTGGCTCAGCCTGTAATCCCAGCACTTTGAGAGGCTGAGGTGAGTGGATTGCCTGAGCCCGCGGGTTTGAGACCAGCTCAGGCAACTTGGCGAGACCTCATCTCTACAACAAATAAAAATAAAAACATTAGCCGGGCATGGTAGTGCACACATGTAGTTTCGGCAACTTGGAAGGCTGAGGCAGAATGGTTGCCAGAGCCCAGCAGGTTGACAACGAGGAAACATTGACCATGCCACTGCACTCCAGCCTGGGAGACAATGTGACACTCCAACTCAAAAAATAAATTAATTAATGGCATGTAAAGAGTTTAGAAATGTCTGGCTCAGACCAAGTACTCAATCAACACTAACAGTACAACAAAGATGTCTTTGCATATTTGTCCTATATTTTCATTCACAAACTTCCTAGAGGTGTAATTAACAGACCAAACATGAACACTTCTTTTTTCTTTCTTTCTTTCTTTTTTTTTTTTTGAGTCGGAGACTTACTCTGTCGCCCAGGCTGGAGTGCATTGTCATGATCAGGGCCTACCATAGCCTTGACTTCCTGGGCTCAGGTCATTCTTTTGCCTCAGCCTCCTGAGTAGCTGGGATGACAGGCGCATGCCACCAAGCCTGGCTAATTTTTTGAGTTTTTGTAGAGATGAGGTCTCACTATGTTGCCCAGGCTGGTCTCAAACTCCTGGGATCAAGCAATCCTCCTACCTTGGCCTCCCAAAGTGCTGGGGTTACAGGCATGAGCCACTGCACAGTACCAGATCGCAGTGACATTAGATTCTCATAGGAGCTTGTACCCTACCGTGAACTGTGCATACAAGGAATCTAGGATGCATGCTTCTTATGAGAATCTAATGCCCAATGATCTGAGGTGGAGCTCAGGCAGTGATGCTAGCACTGGGAAGTGGCTGTAAATACAGATGAACATTAGCAGTGAGGTATGACTGCACAGAGACCATAATAAATCAATTGCTCGCAGACACATACCAAAATAACGATTTCATCATCATCATCATAATTTCATTATATATTATTTCACTATATTAATATATTTCAATGTTTATATATTTATTATATGTATGTCCATATATATTTATTTCTATTACAATGCAATTATAACAGAAATAAAATTCATATTATTAATGCACTTGAATCATCCCCAAACCATCCCTCCCTCTCCTGGTTCATGAAAAAAATTGTCTTTGATGAAACCAATCCCTGATGCCCCAAAATTTGAGGACCACTGTCCTGAAGAACCATCTTAAGTCAGCACAAATTTCAGGCTATTTTTATGATAAGGGTAGGAGGAAGGGAGAGGCTAGGATCAAGAAGTGACTGATGGTGGCAGACATCTGGGTGCCAGTGAGGGTCTGAGGGGGCTGGGAAGCTTCTTTGTTCTTGGTCAGGTCACAATGTTCCCATGAGTCTGTAACAAAACATAGGTAGTTGTTTACAAACTTCCCTCTTAATCCCAGAATCAGTTTCAGAAACTGTGTGATTGCCAATTTTGTGTTTTGTCTTCTGGAATTATCCTAGCCTACGTGCAGGAATGATAAAGACCTCTTAAACAAAAATGGAGTTAGTTAGGTTTGTTCTTTTGCTGTTTCATTGTTACAAAAGATGAAACATTCATAAATCCTGGCCAATAGGAGCAAATAGGATGAAGATGACTCACTACAAGAAGGAGCCAGAGAGAAGATTTTGGCCAGACTCACATCAAAATGGAGATGTGCGAAGTGCTGGTTTCATCAGCATCAAGTTAGCAGAGAGGAGTAAGCAGGCTCAGTGGGGGTGATATGACCTAACTCTTTAAGAGGATGCTACGTCCATTGTAACTGCTTTTTAAGGTTACTCTATGAGGTACAACAAAGCGCCGTATCTGAGTTGTTTTCTGCCATTATTTTGCCTTTTTTTGGTCACCTACCTTCCAGTCATAGGCGTGGTGAAGATTACAAATTTCTATTTATATTTCTCTTTAAAAACTTGTGGGCAGACATTGCAGATGTGGGCTTCTCTCTCAAACTGTCTAAATGAGGACCTGATGTAAGCACTTCTTATATCCCTGTGAGCTAATAGAGTCATCTTTACCCACTGGTGAGTGCTCCAGGGGACTAACACATGAGAGGCACTGATGACACATCTTCTAAAACAAATAAATGAGTCCTTATTTTATATTAGAGAAAAATAAGGCAACCATTAAGAAATCTTCTATTTCCATGATGAGTCAATGTGTTGTTTTTTTGTCTATGTGTATTTTTTTGGCTGAATTTTAACTCTGAGTAATCTAAAATAATTCAAGCTTAATCATTAACGCAAAAGCCATTACAATTATATCTAAAGGTAAAAATTCACAAAAATGTGTATTCTTAAGGCTTAAGCCTGAAATATGTGTGTGTATGTATATATATATAGTCCCTCAGTACTTGTTAGACTTGCTTCTCATTCCATTATTTGATCTACTTCTACTAATACCATATTCTTGGTAAATTAAGGTCACACAGCATGATCACTCAATACTTGGTTGCTACTTGGTCTGCTTCATAATATGCCTTTGAGTGATTATTGAATAATTTACATTCACAGAAACATAAAATAAATCATCAAATGCATCTGAATTCTATTAAAAGTCTGCAAGTTATGATCAGTAGGTATGTTTCTTGAAAACTAAGAAGGATTTTAGACTCTAAATGACTGATAAACTGATTTTAGACAACTTTGGTAGCTCTGGGATTTCAGGTTCGTTATCTCATATCATAGCCTTAAAGAGCAATTATAAGTTGGAAACTCTTAATAGTTCTCTGATTCAGAAAATAAACTTACATTGTAGTTTATTTTAGCACCAGTAGTAAGACTCAAAAAATTTAGATTTCTGCCGGGCTCGGTGGCTCAGCCTGCAATCTCAGCACTTTGGGAGGCCAAGGTGAGTAGATTGTCTGGGTTCAAGACCAGCCCTGGCAACTTGGTGAGACCTCGCCTCTACAATAAATAAAAAATTAGCTGGGCGTGGTGGCGCATGCCTGTAGTTCCAGCTACTTGGAAGGCTGAGGTGGAAGGATCGCCTGAGCCCAGCAGATAGACGCTGGGGTGTCTGTGAACATGCCACTGCCCTCCAACCTGGGTGACAGAGTGAGACTCCAACTCAAAAAAAAAGAAAAAAAAAGAAAAGAAAAAATTTAGATGTCAATATATAATGCATCACTATTGAGATCTTTAAAATTTTTAATTGGTGAAGTGACATACTTTCCAATAGGTTGACTTGTTTTAGCTATAAAACAATCCATTATTACTAAATATTGGTTTTCGAAGGTGTGCCTCCACAAAGCTTACTTTGCTGTTTGCAAAACTTGATTTTTTGCAAACTTTACTTCCACACATGATTGTATGTTTTTACCTAGAGCACTGAAAGATGCAGATTTAGTGAATTGCTACTTAGGACCTAAATTACTATTCAGGACCTCATGGAAACCACAAATTCTAAAGAGTTTAGGTTTAATGAAACTAAGAGTGTCCGCACTATGGGAAGATTAAAGAGATAGTTCAGGGCCAGTCTGTGGGAGGTGTGTATGTTTGGCCAAAGAGTTTAATCTTTGAGTTGGCAGTTTTCCACTGAAGTCCTGGGCATAGTTTCATGATCAGTGATATTTTGGAAATGCTGTGTTAAGTATATTTTTTGTTTAATGCAGAAATTCTCCCTTCTTATAATCTAGCATTGTAACTCTCTAAGAATGGCCTATGTAATATAAAACTTTTTCCAAATTTACTTGACCATGAATACATTTTGGCAAACACTGTATTACTGAGAGTAATTGGGTGGCCTTATATAGGAGGGGTGAGTGAATTAGCCAGGGTTGAAAGAATAGAAATTGAGAGTAGCGAGAACAAGGGGATGTCTGCTCTAATAGTCCAGGAAAGATGGAGTTAGAAAGAGGGTGTTGGCAATGGGAATGGAAAGGAAGAAGACAGAATTAGACTTGGCATTTGGCTAGGTATGAGAAGGGGAAAGTAAGATAGACAGGTAGGATTAAGGAAAAGGATTGAATGGAAAAGAAGATGAGTTGGGTTGGGGGAATGTTGGCCTTGTAGCAGAGAAGAGATGTTTATTTGGATATTGGAAACATGAAGAAGATTTGGAAATCACTTGTATGAGATCATTTGGGGAAAAGGGAGAAAAGAGATCTGAAAACTCACCCAGACCTGTAATATTTGTAGAGCATTTATGTAAGGAGAGAAATTCTCATAAATTCTGTGCTAAGCTTAATACCCAGTGTCTTAATCTTAAAAATCTTTTAAGCAAATTATGTCTCAACTTTGAAATACTCCTTGAAGAGCTAATCAACCAAAACATAATTTACATGAATCAAATTATTTACATTTTTTAATTTGTTTACTTTTCTCAAACATTTCAGTATCATCAATCTAACATGTCAGCTTCTTTCTCATGCTTCAAACACATAAAAACTAATAAATGCTATTTATTAACACTATGAATATAAAACTTATTCTAAGCCTTCCAAAAGCATTGATTCTGTGGATTAAATTCATTTATCCATGACTGGATTTTTTCTGTGGTTTAGTAATACTTATTTCATGTTTTTCCAGGGCCACATTCTATTGCCAGACACTAAATAAAAAGAATATTGCCTGTGGAGAGTGATGGCTGTAGCTTATTGGTTATTAGACTGATTGATTCTTTTTTGCCCTTTTTGTCATGAACATTTTCAAACATAACCAAAGGAGAAGGAATGATGTAATGAACTCTCATTACCTATCACTCAGCTTCTATAATGATCAGTAAATTATTAATCAGGTTTCATCTACACCTCCTCACCGTCTACTCACTGGTTGTTTAGATGTTTACAGCTTTATTGAGGTATAATTTATATAACACAACCACAAAACCTGCTCACTGAATTTTTGTGTAATTCAATTATTTTTGGAAAATGTATAGAGTTGTGCGATCATTACCACAATCCAGTTTTCTGCACTCAAGAAGATTCGACCAAAAAACTATGTGAGACAAACAGAAGGATTTGATCCATATGTATAAAAGAAATTAACTCTGAGTGGCTTCAAATGTTAAACATTGAAGCAAAGAACCTTAAAGCACTCATAATTCATACCTTCCAAGAATTAAAAGAAAACGTATTTGAAGAGTTGAGAGAAAGTTTGACAATAACTCCACAAATAGAGAATTACAGTAATGATAAGTCATAAAAAATAGCCAAATCAAAAGTTTGGAGTTAAAAAATACAGCAACTTAAATGAAAAATTTCCTAAAGGGTCACACTAGTAGATTTGAAATGACAGAAAAAGGAATTCATGAACTTGAAATCAGTTCAATAGAAATTATTCAGTAGAAAGAACAGAGGGGGAAAAAACAGGAAGGAAGAAAGACATAAAACCTCAGAAGTCTGTAAAAAACAAAACAAAACAAAACAAAAAAAGACAATTGAAATAATAGCTGAAAACATGAGCACTTGGAATATATCACCTCAGAGATATTGAGAGATTCATTTCACTACCTTCTGGCCTCCACTGTTTATGATAAGTCAGTTGCTAATTGTATCTTTTCCCTTTTTCTTTTTTATGAATAAATTTATTGCTTTTCTCTTTATCATTCTCCTTATATAGCTTGACTATGATGCTGTCCAGGTGAGCATCTCTTTGTCTTTATCTTACTTTGGTTTCATTTAATATATTGGTTATACAAACTGTTTTAAAAATAAAATTTGGAATAAACGGATGTTGGATTTTGTCAAATGCTTTTTCTGATCTATGACTGTGGTCATGAAGTTTTTCTTCTTTAGCCCGTTGATGCTATTTATGTTAATTAATTTTTGACTGTTGGACCAGCCTTGTAAACCTGGAATAAATCTCATTTGGTCATGGTGTATATTTCTTTTTATACATTGTTAGATTCAATTTGCATAAAGGATTTTTATATCTTTTTCATGAGAAATATTGGTCTTCAGTTTCTTTATGTTGTAATGCCTGATTTTGATACAAGGATAATAATGGCTAAATAGAATAAGTTAAGAAGTAGTTTCTCTCTTTCTATCTTCTAAAAGAGATGGTAGAGATTCGGTATAATTTCTTCCTTAAATGTTTGGTAGAACTCGCTAGTGAATTCTTCTGAGCCTAGTGCTTTCCATTTGGAAAGTTATTAATTATTGATTCAATTTCTTTAGTAGATATAGATCTATTCAGATGGTCTATTTCTTCTTGTGTGAGTTTTGGGCAGATTGTGTCTTTCAAAGTATTAGTACATTTCATCTAAGTTATTCAATTTGTGAGCATAGATCTGTAGTGATGTTTCTTTTTTCATTTATGAGATGAGTAATTTGTGTATTCTATTTTTTCTTAGTTAGCCTGAGTAGAGGTTTATTGATTGTATTCATCTTCTCAAAGAATGAGCTTTTGATTTCAACACTTTTTCTATTGATATTTTGTTTTCAATTTTATTGATTCTGCTCTAATTTTTATTATTTTTTTCCTCTGCTTGTTTTGGATTTAATTTGCTCTTCTTTTCTAATTTCCTATGGTGAAAATTTGTACTGTTGGTTTTAGATCTTTCTCTTTCTAATTATGCATTCAATACCATACATTTCCCTCTAAGCACTACTTTTGCTGCATCTCATAAATTTTGATGTTTTGTTTTCATGTAGTTCAAAAATCTTAATTTCTCTTGAGGTTTCTTCCTTGACCCATGTGATATACGGAAGCGTGTTGTTTAGTTTCCATGTATTTTGAGATTTTCCAGTTACTGATTTCTAGTCTAATTCCATTGTGGCCTGAATTTAGGCACTGTATGATTTCTATTCTTTTAAATTTGTCAGGACATATTTTATGACTCAGAATGTGGTCTGTCTTTGCGAATGTTCTATGTGAGTTTGAGAAGAATGCATATTTTGCTGTTGTTGAATGAGTCTACAGATGTCAAATTATATTCAGTTGATGATGTTTTTTTAGTTCAACTATGTCCTTACTGAATTTCTGTCTGTTGAATCTGTTCATTTCTGACAGAGGATTGTTGAAGTCCTCAACCATAATAGATTCACCCATTTCTCCTTGCTATTCTGTGAGTTTCTGCCTTACATATTCTTATGCTCTGTTGTTAAGTACATATGTGTTAAAAATTATTATGTCTTCTTGAAGAATTGACTCATTTATTATTACGCAATACCCCCTTCATCCCCTGATAACTTCCCTTGTTCTGAAGTCAACTTTGTCTGAAATTAATGTAGCTACTCTGTCTTTTGATTTATGTTAGCATTATATATGTTTCTCCATTCATTTACCTTAATCTGTCTTTATATTTAAAATGGGATTCTTATAGACAACATATAACTGAGTCTTGTTCTATATTTTCTTTGACAACATTTATGTTTAGATGGCATATTTATATCATTTATACTTAAAGTGATTATTATACAGTTGAATTAATAGTTACTATACTTGTTATTGTTTTCTATTTGTTGCCTTTAGTCTTTTTTCTGTTTTTTGTCTCTCACTCTTTTTCTGCCTTTGTGAACATTTTGTATGATTCCATTTTCTCTCCTCTGTTAGACTGTCATTTATACTCCTTAAAAAATTTATTTTAGTGATTATCCTGGACATTGCAATATGCATATAAGCTAATATAAATCTACTTTCAAATAATGCTATGCCATTTAATGGGTAGTGAGAGTACCTCATAATAATGATTCTAGTTTCTCCTTCCTGTTCATTGTATTGATGCTACATTCATTTGTTATACATATGCATATATAAACATATATCTACATAATCAATATATTGTTTATATTTTACATAATAATACATAATATATTATTATATAACAATAATAATTATTGTTATAATTATTTTGAACAATCTACTGTTATATCAGTCAAGACTAGGAAAGCCAAAAGTTTTTATTGACCTTTCATTTTTTCTTAATTGATACTTTCCCTTTTTGATATAGATTTGAGTGTCTGACCTACATCATTTTCCTTTTATCTAAAGGACTTTTAACATTTCTTGCAAGGCAGATTTTTTTCAATTTGTGTTTGCTTGAGAAAGTCTTTACTTTTCTTTCACTTTTGAAAGATAATTTCACAGAATTCTAGGTTATTGGCTTTTTTCTCTCAACACTAAATATTTCACTCACTCTCTTCTTGCTTGCATGATTTCTGTGGTAAAGTCAGATGTAAATTCTTATCTAAGCTCCTCTATAGATAAGCTGTTTTTTCCTCTGTGGCTATAATGTTTTAATTTTTAATTAAAGTAATTTATTTATTTTTGCATTTACCTTTCTTGGTGTTGTCTGAACTTCCTGAATCTGAATCTGTAGTTTGATATCTGAGATTGGGTTGGGGGAACATTCTCAGTCATTATTGCTTCAAATATTTTTTTCTGTAGCTTTTTATTTCTCTGCTTGTTTTAGTATTCCCATTACAAGTATGCTATGTTTTCCCCCCACAGTTCTTGGATGTTTTCTTCTGTTTTTATGGGTTTCTTGTTTTATTTTGCTTTTGCTTTTCATTTTTGGGAGTTTCTTAGGAGATATACTCAATAGCTCAGATATTCTTTTACCAGCTGTGTCCAGTCTACTAATACGCCCACCAAAGGCATTCTTTATTTCTGCTATAGTGTTTTTCATGTCTAGCATTTCTTTTTTATTCTTTCTTAGAAATTTTATCTCTTGCATATGTTACTCATCTGTTCTTGCATGCCGTCTACTTTGTCCATTAGCATTCTTATCATATTAATCATAGTTGCTTTAAATTTCCTGTCTGATAATTCCAACATCCCTGCTATATCTGATGCTTGCTGTGCTTTTTCAGACCATGTGTTTTGCCTTTTAGTATACCTTCTCCTTTTTTCTTCACAGATGGACTAGGTAAAAATAACTGCTATAAATGGGTCTTTAGTCATGTGGTGGTGTATTCTATAGTATTGCGATTAACTTTCTGTTTTTCTGAACTGGGTGGTATAAAATGGTTAGAGTGGACTGGAGTTTAGTATTTTCTTACCTCCAGGTCAGTTAGGCTCTGATAAAAGCCTAGGAATTTAGGCTCTAGTTAAATAGTTTCTTCTGAATGTAGACCTTATTAAGAACAGAATTAACTGGCATATTTCAGGATGGCTATCTTCCCTTGCCCTTGCTGGAAACATGACGAACTTTTCTTCATTATTCACCATGGGAATCTGGTAGAGCTTCCATAGGTAGAATTCACAAAAGTGTGCCCCTCCCCAAGACTGGATCCCTCTGGAGTTTTTAATTCTCAGACTTGACCACATTAGCCTCCAGTAACTTATTGATTATATTACAGTTTACATTTTTCTACCTTGGTACTGATTCCTGAAGAGGTTTCTGCTTATGGATTTCTCCACTGGTGAGTTGTGTTTCTCTGTCTCTCCAGTTTTAGGGACAGAACTTTGCCCTAAAAAGTAACTTCACTTTTCTTGCAGGTCCAACATGAGTTGATGGTTTCTCAAGTTTGTTCAGTTTTTTACTTTGTGTTAAGAATGGAGTGGTAACTTCCAAGCTCCTTATATGTTGGACCACAAACTGGAAGTCCATTTTCCCAGTTTTAATGAAAACTTCCTTAGTTATGTGCTTAATCTGTCCGTTATTCAAGATAAAAGTGATTTTTTTTTTTTTGAGTTGGAGTCTCACTCTGTCGCCAGACTGGAGTGCAGTGGCCGCTCCCGCTACCGCAGCTCGACCTGCTGGGCTTCGGCGATCCTTCCGCCTCAGCCGTCCGAGTAGCCGGAATTACAGGCATGCGCTACCACGCCCAGCTGATTTTCTGATTTATTGTAGAGATGAGGTCTCGCTGCCCAGGCGGGTCTCAAACCCGCGGGCTCAGGCAATCCACTCACCTCAGTCTCCCAAAGGCACGGGATTACAGGCTGAACCACTGAGCCCGGCTTGGTCTCAAACTTTTAAGCACAAGCAATTCTTCTGACTCAGCCTCCCAAAGTGCCAGAATTATTTATATGAGTCACCACACCCAGTCATTTTCAGTTATTGTTAAAACTGCACTCCAGTCTGGGTGACGGAGTGAGACTCCAACTCAAAAAAAAAAAAAAAGTTTGAGACCAGTCTGGGCCACATAGTGAAACTCCATCTCTGTGAAAAAATAAAACAAAACAACAACTGAAAATGCAGCTGATTTTTCCAATTGCATCTTACTCTAAATATTTTACTTATTTATTTATTTACTTATTTATTTATTTTTGTTGGGGCCTTACTTTGTCACCAAGGCTGAAGTGCAGTGGCATGATCATGATCCCTTAATTTATTGATTGTCTATTATGACTTAGAAGCTCTTTCCTTACAGTTACTTTTTCACTCTCATGGTCTGATATTGCATGGCACCTAAGATTCTGAGCTCTCTGCTTGAGACAAATCACTGCTTTTTGAGTCTTCTGGGCTCAGACTTTCCTCCCACTTCAGCCTCCTGAGTAGCTGGAACTACAGATATGTGCCACCACATCTAGATAATTTTTTTGTAGAGATGAAGTCTTGCTCTATTGTCTGGACTGACCTCAAACTCCTGGGCTCAAGCTATCCTCCTATCCTGGCCTCCCAAAGTACTGAGATTACAGGTGTGAACCATCACACCTAGCATTAATGTATTTATTGTTGAGGTAACTTAAAAAAACCACATGGCACTTCACCTGATATACAAGTAAGTAGCCCTTATCCAAAATGTTTTGGATGAGAAGGGTTTTGTTTTTCAGATTTTGGAATATTTGCCTATATGTAATAAGCTATCTTAGGGATGGAACCCTAAATGTGAAATTTATTTATGTTTCATTTATACCTTATAAACAAGCCTGCAGGAAATTTTTATATGCTATTTTAAATAATTTTGTGCATGAAACAAAGTTTGTGTACATTGAACCATCAGAAAGCAAGTGTCAATATTTCATCATGTCAGTGCTGAAGAAATTTTGGATTTTGGAGGATTTCAGGTTTCGGATTTGGGGTTAGAGATGATCACCCTATAGGCGTCTCTAGAAATGTGGACGTTTTCTTATACCTATAATGCCATTATCGCAGTTAACAATATTACCACTCCTTTAGTTTTATCTAATAATCAATCTTTCTTCAATTTCCCCCAGATACTTCAAAAAACCTTTTTTTTCCCAGTTGATTTGTTCAAATCAGAATCTAAACAGAGTCAGTAATTGATTTGGGAAAGAAACTCATTCTACGGAAAAAACATTTTGAAAAACAGATATTTGAAAATGTTTACATTGTTACATGTATCTGTGCTGAAGATAATACAAGCATTTTACACTTTAAAAATCCCACATCTCTGGGCCGGGGGCGGTGGCTCATGCCTGCAATCCATGCACTTGGGAAGTTGGAAGTGGGAGGGGGGATTGGCTCGCAGCCAGGGGTTCGAAACCAGCCTGGGCAACATAGAGAGAATTTGTCTCTACAAAAAGTTAAAAAAAAAAAATTAGCCGACATGGTGATGCACGCCTGTAGTCCCAGCTACTCGGGAGGCTGAGGTGTAAGAATTGCATGAGACAAGGAAGTCAAGGCTGCACTGCGCCACGATTGTGCCACTGCCCTTCAGCCTAGATGACAGAGTGAGACTCCAACTCAAACATAATAAAATAAAATGAAATTCCTACGTCTTCCTTCACTCTTGACATGCTGGAAGTGCACCCGTTCTCTAGCCAAACTCCACCATACTACTGTGAATGCCTTTGACAGCCTTCTAGGAGTGCCCACCCAGGTCAGCTGCAGAGGGCTCACCCCTCTTCCTGTCTTTAAATGGAGAAACTCGCCTTCCAGGCTGAGCGCTCTCAGGCTTCCCTCATTGCAACCTGACACACATGAAATATTTATGCCTTAATTTATTGATTGTCTTTTATGACTTAGAAGCTCTTTCCTTACAGTTACTTTTTCGCTCTCATGGTCTGATATTGCATGGCACTTGAGATTCTGAGCTGTCTGCTTGAGACAAATCACTGCTTTTTGAGGATTTAAAAATAAATTCAATTGCTTTTTGTCTTTTAGGCTAACTATGACTCAAGATGGCCAAAGCCCAGTCCTGTTTAATAATTTGCAGGTAATGATCTTCCCATGGCATGCTGGAGTAATGCCAGTGAGACTCAGAGTGGCAGAAAGCTGACAGAGAAGGGGCGTGCTTGGTAGGGGGTAATTAATGTCTCAGTCAGCTCAGGTTTCTGATGTGGTTCCTGGTCTGAAAGCATAATTTGGAAAATGTCTGACATGAGAGTACTTGACTTCTGAAATTATACCCAATGTAGACTAAACACCATCAAACTTAACGAGATGGGATTTGACGTCCTAATACAGGTATAGCCTTCGATAAACAAACTCATCATGATACTATTAGTGCTGTACCTAACTTACTTCAGAGAACCCCACTTCCATTATAATTAATTATTTACAAAAACCCATCTGTGTACTTAACTCTAAACAGCCGTCAATGGAAACTTAGCCTTTCCCCAGAGTCCTTCCGAGCAAAATTCTGTTGGTAAATGTTGCAGTCTTATTGGACAGTGGACGGATCTGCAGCTCAAAAAAACTCTCTGAAGTTTACATTAGTCATGAAAACCATGAAAAGTGATTATCTCTTGTATTGACTCTAAGCCAAAGTTAGAATCATTTGTTTTTTTAAGTCCCAAATATGGTTGATGGTAAATCCCTAGGAAATACTTCAGATTATTACTATATGGATAAACTCATTGGGGTATTGATACATTTTAGATTGACAATTAAATCAAAGTCACCTGCCTTCACAAAGGATGAAGCCCATTAACAGCTACGTCTGTGCTTTCAATGTATGTGCTAGGTCGGGTCACCAAGGAAGTTTTGAGTGGCATGATTCCCACTATGAAGTAAATCGCACAGAGCTCAAATTGTGCTAACTTTGACTGAGTGGTCTTGTCACCTGTAAACCACAGTACATGCTCTGGGACTTTGCTACTGAAAGTTGGGTCTGGTGGCAACTTCAGAACCATCTAGTTGTTGGTACAGGCCACCCAGATCTGTTCAATCACAATCTGTATTTTCAGTAAGATCCCTCTGTGGTTTGTATGCACAGCTAAGACTGAAGACACGGTACTTAGCCCATCAGAGAGCTGCTGGGCTGTGAATGCCAGGGCATCCTTCCTTCTCCCTGTGTAGAAAACAAGGCTCAGAGGCCTCAAGAGATTTGCCCAGTTACACACAGGCAGGTGAGTGGCAGAGACAGAGTCAGGTTGGGCCCTGTGTCATGTGTTGGTGACATCCGTTGTCTGAGATAGAGTCAGGTCGGGCACTGTGTCGTGTGTTGGTGGCATCTGTTGTCTGAGATAGCGTCAGATCAGGACCTGTGTCATGTGTTGGTGGCATCTGCTATCTGCTCAGTAGGTCATCCCCTTCTGTCTGTAACAAGCCTCTTAGAGAAGTCTCATCTGTACTGCCAGTCAAAGGCCAGCATCTCTCCATGCTGTCCCATTACTGGGGATGTGACTTAGGATGGGTCCATCGGCTTCTCACTCTGGGGCACGTCACCTTGAGTGAAGACACACAAGCCTACTTGAAACTGAGCCATCTCACAGCAATACTGCCGAGAAAGTCCAATGGGCTCCCTCCTGCATCCACACCAGGAGGAGAGTGACTTCTTTGATAATGGAGGATTCACTCTCTTCTACTATATTCCTTAGAAATAACTGCTATAAATTTCCTTTATAAAAAATACATATCCCTTTCAGAATTTCCAGGCATAAGCCTGCATATATGTCTTCAAAAATTATGTAAATGGGATCATCCCACAGACCCGGTTCTGCGTCTTGTTTCTTCAATGAATGTAGGTCATAATGCTTTGTTGGGAGTTCAGAGTCTTTGGGATTTTAGGGCAGCGACACAATGTCTCCAGCAAATCTCACACAGCACTGCTAGTGGGGTCTGGGGTGGCACACCATAATTAACTAGAAGGTTTGAATATTCTCTTCACACTGAGTGGGGTAAATTCAGATTTTACGTGTTCTCATGTCAGGTAAATATTTGATGCCAAGTGAATTTAGGATAGATTAGGTTTTGCCACCGATTAAGTTTTCTTTTTCTTTTCTTTTTTTTTTTTTTTTTTTGAGGTGGAGTCTCACTCTGTCACCCAGGCTAGAGTACAGTGGCACACTCACAGCCACCACAGCCTCGACCTGCTGGGCTCCAATGATCCTTCCACCTCAACCTTCCAGGTAGCCAGAACTATAGGCGTGCGTTACCACGCCTGGCTAATTTTTGATGTATTGTCTTACCAAGTTGCCCGGGCTGGTCTTGAACCCATGGGCTCAGACAATCCACTTGCCTCAGCCTTCCAAAGTGCTGGGACGACAGGTTGAGTCACCAAGTCCAGCCTCCAATTAAGTTTTCAAAAAAAGAGCCTTTTAATTTCTAGAGTTTTTTGGATTTTAGAATGGTGGATAAGAGATTATGGGACATGTAACATTTCTTGGAGACATGATTTCCAAGTCAGCCCTTGTGGTTCTACTTCAATGAGTCAAAGTCTCACTCACTCTCACCAGGCTGGAGTGCAGTGGCACAATCACGGCTCATCTAACGGGCTGAGCCTTCCCCTCCACGGGTTTAGGTAATCCTTCCACCTCAGACTCCCTACTAACTGGAACTGTAGGCATGCCACCATGCCAGGCTAACTTATTTGATTTTTTTGTAGAGACAAAGCCTTACTATGTTGCCCAGGCTGGTCTTGGACTCCTGGGCTCAAGCGATCCTCCCCACTAAGTCTCCCCAAGTACTGGGATTACAGGTGTGAGCCACCACACCTAGCCTACCTCAATCATTTTCATGTCTGCAAAAATATTCCATTATATGAATGCAACATGATTCACTTAACCAGGCTTCTACTGATGGATATTTAGAATTTTCCAATTTTTGGTCTTATATCTAAGGTTGTAGTGATCATCCTTGTGTGTTTATTTTAATGTAAAAATATGAAATAAAAACTTGAATGTATGAGCAGAGCCAATCTGAGAGAAAATGTTTCTCATTTGTTAGTTACAACTGATTTTTCCCATTGTAAAAAGACATTTATGTAGAAACTTCTAAATCTAATGGTGGAACTCCTGGTATTGTGGAAAGAACTCGGTCTTCAGAATAAGAACCCACATTCAAGTTCAGGCCACACCATTTAGAATGAGTAACTTCAGTTTTCTTGGGCATCTGGTCTATAAAAAATTGAATTGTAATGCATGCCTTCAATCAATCAGTATAAGTTCCTCTGGGCAGGTACTATTCTGGGTACTGAAAACAACCATCACACCAAATAGACAATAATCCTTGGTCACACAAAACCTACATTGTATGTATTTATTATTTTTTTGAGTCAGGGTCTACTCTGTCACCCAGGCTGAAGTACGGTGGCACCATCACAGCTCACCGCAGCCTCAACCTCCTGGACTCAGGTAATCCTCCCACCTCAGCCTCCAGAGTAGCTGGAACTACAGGTGTGCACCACAACATCCAGCTAATTTTTTGATTTATTTGTAGAAACGAGATCTCGCTATGTTGTGCAGGCTGGTCTCGAACTTCTGATCTCAAGCAATTCTCCTGACTCGGCCTCCCAAAGTGCTGAGATTACAGTTGTGAGCCACAGCACGTGGTCGGAACCTACATTTTAATAAGAGAGACCAAAATAAGCATGAAAACTACGCAAAAATATTTAGTAAGTTAGATAGTAATAACTGTTAAGGGAAAAAAGGCAAGAAAAAATAATAGTACATGTTGGGTGTGGGGATTCACATTTTCTTTTCTTTTTTTTTGAGTTGGAGTCTCACTCTCTCACCCAGACTGGAGTGCAGTGTTCGCTCCCGGCCACCGCAGCCTCAACCTGCTGGCGATCTTTTCGCCTCAGCCTTCCAAGTAGCTGGAATTACAGGCATGCGTTATCTCATTCGGCTGATTTTTTAATTTATTGTAGAGATGAGATCTCGCTGCCCAGGTGGGTCTCGAACCCTCGGGCTCAGGCAATCCACTCACCTCAGCCACCCAAAGGCGTGGGATTACAGGCTGAGCCACCGAGCCCGGCTGGGATTCACATTTTCAACAGTGAGGCCACCAGTGAAAACTTTTCTGAAAATATTTGAGCCTAGCAGAAGCACAGGAACCAGTCACGCAGAGATGCTAAGGCAGGATCATTCCAGGAATGTTCAGGAAGTTTGAGGAGGTCCATGCCGCTGGAGGAGGGGTTCTCAGGACAGGGTGGGGGAGGTGCAGGCAGTGAGCTCAGAGACCAACTCCAGGCAGTTGGAAAGTCATTGTAGGTTTCAGCAAGGAATTTGGCTTGAACTCTGTGTGAGATAGGAAGCCCTTGGAGGCCTGCAGACACAGGAGGAATGTGATCTGCAGGATGCTTTCAGAGGGCCTCTCTGTCTCAGGACTATATTAAGAGCAAGGGTAAGGCAGGGAGACTGGGTGGGAGGCAGGACGGATCCACTTGGGAGGTGACAATGGTAACGGCAGGAGTGGTGAGAAGTGACTGAATTCTGGGTATCCTCTGAAGGTGATCTTAGTTCACTAAGCGTGGCGATTGGGTATTCACACCCGCATGTGTGAGATGTCCCAGCCTCAAACCCTGCTATGATGTCAACACATTACCCTTTTGACAATGGGGAAAAAAACAGAATGGAAGAGGAAAAAGGGTTTAGTGATGGCTCTGGGTTTGTTGTCTGAGCACTGGAAGAATGGGTCGCCATCAAGTTAGATGGGAAGGAGGCTGCCAGACAAACAGGGGGAGGAGGAATCCCAAGCTCTACCCTTGGAGGGCCTGAGTTTGAGGTGCCTATTAGCTATTCCAGTGAAGTTCTATCCAAGTAGACGGTAGGATAGAGATGAATTTGGAGTTCAAGGGGAAGGGTCTGGGTTGGAGATAGACACTTGGCAGTCATCTGCGTGTAGATAGAATGAGACTGGGTGGGATCACACGGGGTGGGGGGGTGAGTGCAGCCAGGTGACAGGTCTAAGGCCTGAATGTGGAAGAATTCCAAAAAGTTAGAGGTCAGAGTAGGAAGCAAAGAGACTCAGATGGGATTGATGGACAGGGAGGAGAAAGATTGGGAGAGCACGGTGTCCTGGAAACCCAGTGAAGATGATGTCCCCAGTAGGAGGGTGTCCTACTGTGTCAAATGCTGCCATCAGGTCAAGTCAGGAGAGGACTTTGACATCAGAGGGTCGTTATAAACCTGATAAGAACACTTCAGCAGAGTGGTGGGGATGAAAGACTGACTGCAGGGAGTTCAAGAGCTGGGAGGAGAGACATGGAAGAGAAGGGTGCGGCAACCCTCTCAGGTGGTCTTTGTGGGGGTGGGGTGTACCATGGAAAGAGGAGAAGCCTGGTGGAGGCAGTGGGGGCCAAGGGAAGTCTTTGTTTTTTATTTTTTCATTTTCATTTTTTTGAGTCAGAGTCTCACTCTGTTGTCCAGGCTGGAGTGCAGTGCCATGCTCATGGCCACCACAACCTTGAGCTGCTGGGTTCAGGTGATCCTTCTGTCTCAGCCTTCTAAGTAGCTGGAACCACAGACATTTGCCACCACGCCCAGCTAATTTTTTTGATTTATTGTAGAGGCGAGGCCTCACCAAGTTGCCCAGGTTGGTCTTGAACCTCTGGGCTCAGACAGTCCTCTTGCTTCTGCCTCCCAAAGTGCTGACATTACAAGCATGAACCACCATGCCCGGCCCTTTTTTTTTTGAGTTGGAGTCTCATTCCGTCACCCAGACTGGAGTGCAGTGGCCGCTCCCAGCCACTGCAGCCTCGACCTGCTGGGCTCAGGCTATCCTTCTGCTCAGCCTTCCAAGTAGCTGGAACTACAGGAACATGCTAACACACCCAGTTACTTTTTAATTTGTTGTAGAGATGAGGTCTCGCCAAGTTGCCCAAAATCGGAGAATTAATGCCACGTTTATACACAAAAGGAAGTGATTCCACAGAGAGGGAAAACTGAAGACTGAGGAGGGAGGGAAGGCTCATTGGAGCTCATCCACTGAGTTGTGGACGGGGCGGGATCTGGTGCCCAGTGGGGTCTGACTTCCTTAAGCTTTTTCACAGTAACAGGAGAGACTCTAGGAAACAGGAAATCCAGTGGGAGCTTGTGGAAGTGAGGATACCGCTGAAAGATGCAGGACTATGGGGCGGGTAGGAGTGATGAAGAGGACGTTATTATTGGGGGCCCTGTGCTCCTACTTGAAAATGAAAGCCATGTGCCCATAGTAATTTGGTACAACACACACTTAACAAAGGAAGGGAGGAGAAGGTCTGGGTTTTTTTGGTTTTTTGATTTTCTTGAGTTGGAGTCTCACTCTGTTGCCCAGGCTGGAGTGCAGTGGCATGCTCACAGCCACCGCAGCCTCGACCTGCTGGGCGCAGGCATTCCTTCCACCTCAGCCTTCTAAGTAGCTGGAATTACAGATGCCACCATGCCCAGCTAAGAAGGTTTGGTTTACTTCTCTGGATGAATTCTAGGCAACTCTTGAAATGAATGGAGGGCCAGAGCCACCCCAGAGAGGAGCAAAGACCAGGTGCAGAGTCACGGTTCTAGGAGAAGATGCCTGACATCAGAACAAAGATGGGTACAAAAGATCTTCTGAGATTGGATACAGAAAGTGTGGTCCATGTGTACCATGGGATACTACACAGCTATAAAGAAGAATGGAATTGGCCGGGCATGGTGGCTCACACCTGTCATCTCAGCACTTGGGGAGGTGGAGACAAGAGGATTGCCTGAGCCCAGGAGTTTGAGACTAACCTGGGCAACTTGGTGAGATCTTGTCTCTACAAAAAATAAAAAAATAAAAAATTAGGCAGGCATGGTGGCATGCACCTGTGGTTCCAGCTCCTTGGAAGACTGAGGTGGAAGGATTGCCGGAGCCCAGCAGGTCGACGCTGGGGTGGCCGTGAGTGTGCCACTGCGCTCCAGCCTGGGCGACAGAGTGAGACTCCGAGTCAAAAGACGAAGAAGAATGGAATCATATCCTTTGCAGCAGAAGGTGGAAGTAGTTAGAGATCATTGTTCTGAATGAATGAACACACAGAGACAGAAAATTGAACACTATGTTCTGACTTGAAGACGTGGGAGCTAAATTCATAGGCCTAACAGACACTGAGGACTCCTCCAGGGGAGAGGGAGGGAGGCTGACGAGGGAGGAGAAACTGCCCACTGGGCACCATGCACCTCACCTGAGTGACAGTCTTCACAGAAGCCCAAACCTCACCATCAAGCCATATACCCAGGTAACAAACCTGCATATGGACTTCTCGAATCTAGAATAAAAACAAAAATTTTAAAAAATCATGAAGAATGTGAAAAGTAGTGAAACATGATGGCATTTCAACAGGTCTCCTGTCTGGAAGGATTCTGCCTCTTACATTCCAGATATATTTCGGTGGTCAAGCAATATTAACCGTTGTCATTTCGGCCTCTGAAATAGTCTCGGACAAATAGTTACTTGGCTGTATGGTATTGGGAGCTCTTAGCTCCTTTGTCACCTGAAGACTGAGACTGGGGCATCTCCCTCTCTGCCTGCCCCCGACTCCCGGCCCTCCACCTCTTTCTCTCTCTGTCTCTCCCTTCTCCCCCTCTCTCCCCCGCTTCTTTCTCTCTGTCTTTCCCTTCCCTCCCCTTCTCTGCCCTACCTCTTTCTTTCTGTCCCTCCCTCCCCCACCCCTCTCTCTCTCTCTGTCTTTCTCCCCTCCTCTCCTCCACCTCTTTCTTTCTCCTTTCCCTCCCTCTCTCTCCTCCACCTCTTTCTCTCTGCCTCTGTCTCCCTACCCTGCAATCTCTTTCTCTCTGTTTCTTCCCTGTATCCTGTTACAAGACACAGATCTCCATATGTCACCTTCTTGGTGAGGAACTTCTTTCTTCCCTTGTCTAAATCAGACTTATCTTTCAAAATCCAGATCAAATCCTACTTTCTCCCTGAAGCTGCTTTGGACAATTCAGTTCTCTCTTCTTTCTCTTCACTTCTCTGTCACCTGGAGAGGTCAAAGACCCAGGCCTGCTGTTGGGAATAGCTAAAGGATGCTGAGGTGCGTTGGGTTTGGAGAATTTGTATGCAGGAAGCTTCCTGCCAACTTTTGTTACAGTAACTCAGGAGGCAAAAGGAAGTTTGGAAGGTGGCAGAGTTGAACTATAAGTCAGGAAATGTGTATTTTAGTCCTGACTCTGCCCCAGCTGTGTGGCTTTGATCAAGTTATGTAACTTCTCTAACAGGAGCCGGTGGGTCGAGATGATCTGACAGGAGACACAATGGCTGAAACGCACACGTTCAGCTGTGGTTTGAGGACAGGAAGTGTTGGCTGGGGCAGACTGCCTTTGGGGAGTGGAATTATGGGCAGGCGCTGGGCTTCTCATCCGTCCATCAGACGCTGTCCGTGGTCAGACCCCTCTGCTTCTTGTGGATCCAGCATCCCCAACCCCCACCTGGGGTCTTACCTGCCCTCAAGCCACAGGGCATGGCCTCGCTCTCGCTAGATACCATTTTTCCCCTGAACCTTCACCCTGGCCACCTCTTTGTAGTCACCACCATCTGCATCCTCTCAGCTTCACACTCTGTTCTTCCTCCTCTCTCTAGTGCTAACTCTCTTTTCAGATCGAATGCTCAGTGTTATCTTCCTGGCTCTGAGTTTATCTCCCCTTGGACATATCCTGGAGATTCCACTTGGCCTTGAGTCTGATTCTACCTGGGGCACACGTTTCTCCTTGCCCTACTGGACTTGGAGACCAGGAGACCCACCTGATTTTGGAACCCAAGCCCTGGGCAGTCACCCCAACTTTCTATGTCCAGGCAATGACTCTGGTGTTGGTGTTACCTTGTTAAACAGATGGCAGTTTCCTGCCCCGTGGGGATTCATGCTGTGTTTCTGCCGATTTCCCCAATGGCCTTATATAATGTTGAGCTCTCACTAACCGCTTACAGACTGCTTGCTGACTCATACATTCCTGCTTTTCACATCCTCGCTTAGCTTATCTTTTGCTGGAAGATCTTATGAAAACACAGAGAAGGGTAGGTATTGCTGAAGGGAAAAACTTAAAAGTCAAGAGCTGCCTTGCTTTTTCTTTCTTTCTTTCTTTCTTTTTTTTTTGAGTTGGAGTCTCACTCTGTCACCCGCGGGCTCAGGCAATCCACTCACCTCAGCTTCCCAAAGGTGCGGGATTACAGGCCGAGCCACCGAGCCTGGACTGCCTTGCTTTTTCAAACTATTTTCTTTCTTTCTTTTTCCTTCCTTCCTTCCTTCCTTCTTTTCATCTTTCCTTCTTTCTTTCGAGTCAGGGTCCCACTCTGTGGCCCAGGCTGCAGCACAGTGGCATGATCACTGCTCACCACAGCATCACCCTCCTGGGCTCTGGCAATCCTCCTCAGCCTCTCCAGTCGCTGGAACTACAAGCATGCACAATCACGCCCTGCTAATTTTTAGAGATGAGGTCTTGCTAGATTGCCCAGAACACCTGGGCTCTAGCAGTCCTCCCGCTTCAGTCTCTCAAAGTGCTGGGATTATAGGCGTGAGCCACCACACCCAGCCTCCCCTTTTATTTTCTTCTGCCTGTTCTTGTTATCTCCTTTCCATGCTTTTAATAGAGTAATAGGAGTGGTGCTGTTGTATGCCTACCACATTCATTTGTTTAAATTTAATTTAACATATCCTTTCTAGTGTCTTTTTTATAAGGCTATAGCATTTCACATTTTGTCAATTCTTACAATGTACTCATTCATTAATTTCCTATTAAATAATCTCAGTAATGAACGAGGAGTGTCAATTCCTGGCTAACGAAAGACGGGATCACCTTGGGGTGGGAACAGAAGCTCGTTCAAACCAACTTAGGTCAGAAACAAAACAGAGAAGAACGTGTCGAATGTCGGAAGGCATCCCTGTAAGTATGTAGGAATAATTATAGATACGTCATAAGGGACTGGAACCAGGGACTCAAGAATGTGAGCCAATGTGACTCGCTTTATATTTTTCACAATCTTGGTCTCTTGGTTCTATTCTTTTTGGCACATCAACTTTACCTTTCTTGGAGTTTACTGTAGATTATCCCACTATGCCTGGGCCCTCACATGTTGTCCCCAGCCCCTGCATTTCTGGATCTCTCAGATCAACTCATCAGAAACCAAGTGTTCAGTTTCTGAGTTCTGACTCTAAATTCCAAGAAAAGGTTCTGACTGGCCAACTTGGGTCAGGTACCAACCCCTTGTCTAGTCAGCAGGGCTTAGGGAGGGACAGAGTCACATCCTACAAACATGGCCACAAATCTGGGCACGGGGGAAGCACTGAGCCCAGAAGGTCCCTGAATGGTGGCTTAGAATGGTTCCTCAATTCATAATGGTTAATTTTGATATGTCAGGCTCACAAATAAAGTTTATACAAAATAGGTCTTTCCATTCTCCTTGAATTCTTTGTTTTAGAATGTGGCTGATGTCTGAATACAGAATCCAACAAAAGGATTAAAACGCTGTTTGGAGATTTAGCTTAAAGGGCAACCACTTTTTAATAAGAGTCTCAGATCTTGATTTAGCTGTCTTTCTTTTTGGTGAAAATTTGTTTGATCTTGTCTTATCACTAGAAGAGGCACAGCATAGGAATTTTATGCATCCCCGTAAAGTTCAAACATATTACCTTGTGTTGACGGGTACTCATTTGTATGAGGAAGGCAAAGGGAAAATGGGTTCAAACAAACTCAAATTCAGAAGAATGCTAATTAATGGATTTTCTAATTGGTTTTCCTTTTTTTGCTTTTGCGCAGAGTCTGGTAATTAGTCATGATTTCTTAGTTACAAGAAGAAACTGGAGGGCATCTGAGGACATCATCACTGACCGAAGAACTAGGACCTGCCTTGGGGAGTTGAACTTACAAGATGCTAAAGCAGCACTGTCCAATAGAAATGTAATGCGAGCCACATAAGAAACTTGAAATTTTCCAGTAGCTACATTTAAAAAAAGTAAAATAAATTGTCAGGCTCAGTGGCTCAGCCTGCAATCCTAGCACTTTGGGAGGCCGAGGCAGGTGGATTGCCTGAGCCCACAGGTTTGAGACCAGCCCAGGCAACTTGGTGAGACCTCGTCTCTACAACAAAATCAAAAACTAACCGGGCGTGGTAGCACATGCCTGCAGTTCTGGCTACTTGGAAGGCTGAGGCAGAAGGATCGCTGGAGCCCAGTAGGTCAACTCTGGGGTGGCTGTGAGCATGCCACAGCATTCCAGCCTGGGCAACAGAGTGAGACCCCAACTAAAAAAAAAAAAGTAAAATAAATCAATAAACTAATTTTAATGTTCACTTTAAACTGGCATATCCAAAATATTATTTCAGCATGTAATCAACACAAAATTATTAACAAGATTTTCACACTCTTTTTTTTTTGTTCTGATTTTTCCATGATTAAAGAGAAATGCAAACCTACCAAAACATTAAATTTGTACTTAATGGAATAATATTCCATGCTGCTTTTGTTTTTTAATTTAAATTTGAATTAATTAAAATTAAATAAAATCCTGTGCATAGTGGCTCACACCTGTAATCCCTGCACTTTGGGAGGCTGGGGGATTGCTTGAGCCCTGTCTGGGCAACATAGCAAGATGTCTTTACAAAAAAATAAAAAGTTAGCAAGGCATGGTAGTCCATGTCTATAGTCCCAGCTACTCAGGAGGGTGAGGGAGGAGGATCCACCTGAACCCAGGAAGTTGTGGCTGTGGTGAGCCATGATCATGCCACTGCACCCCAGCCTGGGTGACAGAGTGAAACACCAACTCTAAATAAGTAAATAAATAGATAAATAGATAAAATTTATTGTCTCAGAGTGCTAATTTGTGGGGGAATAAAAGAGAAAAAATATTCTGTTTGTCAGTCTTTTCTAACTTGATTGCAAGTGGTCAGTTGCCCTTCATGACTTCCTATTAAATAATCTCATAAGGGACAGAGGCTTGTGGCCATTGTATTGGACAGCACAACTTTGGAGTGTGGCATTTAGGAGACTTGAGACCAGAGCTCATCTTCTGCCTGTGAAGCTTAACTTAAGAGGGAATTTTGTTGTGAATTTGTTACAGCCTGACCAGGTCCTCATGCCCGCTGCCCAGAAAAAAACAAGACTGATGCATCTGTTACAGCAGAAGAGAAAGAGTTTAATACCACAAAGCAACTGAATGAGCAGGCTGGGAGACACTTCTCAAATCCACCTCCCTGAGAATTCTGAGGCCAGGGTTTTCAAAGGGAATTTGGTGGGCAGGGGGCTAGAGACTGCTCATTGGTTGGAGATAATGGGGGTCTTGAAACTACCTTCATGTCGCAGAGCCAGTTATGGGAGGGGGCATCACAGGAATAGTGGAGCCAGCTTCTTGGTCTGTGTTCTGGGTCCGGGTGGGGTCTCAGCTCCATCAGAGAGCAGAGGCTGAAAAACACCTATCTATAGAGCAAGTCCCGGGAGCAGTAGCCACCATAGAAAGAAGGCATGAGGGGAGGGCAGGGTCCCTGAAGGGGGCATCCTTCAGCCCATCAGCTTCTGGGGGACATCATCAAGGAGAGCTGTGCAGTCTCAGGCTCATTGTTTAAGGGAAAATATGTTTCTCAGCCTCGAGGGTAGCTCTCCCCGCCCCCAAGAGCTAGGACTTGAAGATAATCAGTTGCTTTTTATTGAAAACAAACAGAAATAACAGCTGTGTTCATTTCCAACCACAGCTGCACTTTTGCAGGGTTCATGTCTCTTCTACAACTTTAATCCTGTGGCCCTGTCCTCATTTTATATAGGTGGTTTCTTTTTTTTTTTTTTGGAGTTAGAGTCTCACTCTGTCACCCAGACTGGAGTGCAATGGCTGCTCCCGGCCACCGCAGCCTTGACCTGCTGGCGATCCTTCCGCCTCAGCCTTCCAAGTAGCCGGAATTATAAGCATGCGCTACCATGCCCGGCTGATGTTTTTGATTTATTGCAGAGATGAGGTCTCGCTGCCCATGCGGGTCTCGAACCCACGGGCTCAGGCAATCCACTCACCTCAGCCTCCCAAAGGCGCGGGATTATAGGCTGAGCCACCGAACCCGGTTTATATAGATGATTTCAATCCTGCTTCCAGTCTGTCAGGACTCAAGCATTACTCAGAGTCCTGCCTCTGGCCCCTTCCTGTTGACAGAAGGCTCAGCTGGTCTCACCTTTACCATGGCCTCCAGCCCCAATCACCCTGCTTTCCTTCCAAGCCCAGCCCAGTAGTGGTGGCCCCGCCGTGCTTTGCAGCCCCAATGCTTCTCTGTTTCTTGCTCTCGCACGGTCTTTCCTGTAGTCTTCTTCTGCCAGCAACAGTGCTGTGACATTCCCCATGATCTCCCATGAGCTTGGCATGCATTGCAAACTTGGAGATTAGCCTACTAAAGACCCTGGAAACTACTGTAGCAAAATAACTTGCTTTATGTTGGTTAACCTGGTGTTTGCCAAACTTAGCTGACCTTTAAAAAAATAAGATATGCTAAAAATGTGCATCAAATTACTGTAGGAGACTAAAATATGCCACCCCAAATATGATGATAGGAAAGCAAAATGTGCTACCCCAGAATAATTCTGTTTGGCATAAGGATTATTTTGAGCTGATTAATTTGAGAAACTGCAGACACAGAAGAAGCTCTGAAAACTGCAGACACAGTAGAAGTTACCCTTTTCTGGGGAAATGTATTCTATCAAGGAAATCTCCACTAGTAAGGGGGTCCCTCTCTCTTTCTGTAACAAAAGAAGGACTACTAAATCACCAAAGACTCATCAGTGAAGAAGCCACTGACTTTAATCTGCATAACAACCTTACCCTTGTTTATAGTGCGTTCCTGGTCTCCTCCCCATAGCCAACCTCTCCTCACATCCTTCCTTCTTTGTTTTAGCAGATGATGGTATTAAAAGCTGAACTCAAAACCACATCTTTGAGATTTACTAATATCTCTGAGTTATCTCCCATGTGTACATGACGTATATGTGTCATTAAACTTTTTGCTTTTTCTTGTTACTCTGTCTTTTGTTGCAAGTGTCCATCCTAACTAACAACTATGGAGGGTAGAGAGAAATGTATTTTTTCCTCCCTTACCTTACATTGCACCGAAGTGTTCTGCAACTCACGCTCCCAGAAATACCACTCTAGTGGGCGAGAAAGTGCCCGATTCTGAGACCTGCTCATTGGACCATGCTTGACTCCAACATGGCCTTGAATGTGCACTTCTGATGTTTATCTGTAGGGAACATCTGTTGTTTCTGCCTGCTCATCATCTGTTCCTTCTTTTTCTGGTATCAGACTCCTCCTTTCCATGGGGAACTTATTCTGCAGGGATTGGCTATGACATTTTTCACCTCTTCCTAGCCCGTGATATGAAGACTGTTATTGTGTGTACTCCTTTTCTTCCTGGATACAGAGCTAGACTGTTTCCCTGAGTCCCTTGCATTGACTATGTGACTTAGATCGTACCATTGGTTGGCAAGCAATAGTGATGTCTGAAGCCCTAAGGCAGCAGGCAACTTTATGCTCCATTTCCTTTCCCAGAAGCTAGAACATGGATGTGTTTTCACCCAGGTTCAACCAAACAAATTCTGGCATCCAGGAGAAAGACAATATGGAAGAAATCTTGATTCCTGAATGACTCCATGGAGCAGAACCCCTACTGCTATGGAATATTACCTCAGGATGTAACGTGAGTGAGCAATATACCTTGTTTCTTTTTTTTTTTTTTACCCCTGATTTCTTGAAGTCATTGAATTATTTTTGGAATGTCTTTGCTATGAAAGTGTAGCCTTAATGTGGCAAACATAGGACATGGACTCTGTTCTAACCCTACTTTTGCTGGCCATGATGAATATTTCTGGAACTGGCATGATACCCAACCCAGATCAAAGTTGTCCTTGGATGTTCATGCCAAAGCTAGCTGAATCCTTTCTTTTTTGTAGTTAACTTATAGAATGTGTACCCATAACCATCTTTTTCACCAAGAGAATTACTGCTTGAGAATTAAGCTCATTCTTCCAGAAAAACAGTACCAAGAAATGTTGAGAGACAGAGCTCCTATATCCAGCTGTGCTTGAAATGGGACCCATCATTGCACTTGGTAGTTGAACAAAATACTTAGTTACTATTTTTGCTTACCTTAGCTTGAATTGGATTTGTGATATTTGCAATAAGTTCTGACAAATGCACTATTTATGTTTTCTTCTTATTCTGTCTCTGACCATTAGACCACATCTCTTATTCTACCTTGACTGCAGCCATGAGCAAATTAAGGAAGATTCTGCCAACCTTACACTGAAATGCAGGGAAGTTATAAGAAGTCAAGGGCATGCTGTCCCTTGAAAACCAAAAAAAAAAAGATGGAAGCAATGTCTGAATCAATGTTATTCTGCCAAGATTTTAGGAGACACCTGGGGAAAAGAAACATAATTCACAGTAGGTTCCATAATCCGTGATTTCTCCAAAGAGGACTTTGAAAGAGTTCAGTATTTAAAAAGTGGCCAACATGGGAAGGAGGAAAAAGGGGAAAATGTGTGTGTGGTGGGTTAGTTAGGTAATGAGGCAGGTGGTCGACACCATTGTGTAGGCTTGTGATCTGTGCTCAGAGATTTTACATTTTACATATGAACAGGGGGAAGAGGGACAGTAAATCTACGCATCACATAAGGTAATGTGAACACTTGGAAGGAAAGGGTGGAGGAGGAGCCAACAGGGACATGTGTATTCTGAAAGATTTCAAGGCCAACAAGGAAATGCCTTGTGCAGTTTGTGAGGGAGACCATCTAGGGAGACATGGGGCTCTCCATCATGGCAGCTATCTGTCTGGGAACAAAAGGAAGTCCGTATTTATGTGTGTGACTCAGTTCCAAAGCTCAACTTTCCCTTTTTTATAGTGAGTTTGGGTCCTCAATTCTGTTTCCTTGTACACCCTGAAGTAGAAACAACAAGGGGAAGTTTATGGGGATGTCTATGGGAAGCAGCTGGTTTTATGCCCTCTGTGGCTCTGCATCTGAGCTTCCAGTAGGGGGTGGATGGTCCTCAGTTCAGCAGCGGGGGCAGCAGTAGGGAAGAAAAGGTGGGCAGGGAGCCCAGGATCCCTACTGGGCCCCTCTGCGTCAGTGTGAGTGATGCTTGACTGCAAAGACCTTCTGAGAACAATAGTTAGTGCTTCACTCCTGTCTCTCAAACCCCACATTCTTTCAGACAATGTTAATCTGCAACCATACAGGACAAAACAATCCTGGAAAATGTAATTCCTAGCTTGATCACATTGGTTTTAGAACAATCCCGCACAGGCTGGGCATGGTGGCTCAAGCCTATAATCCCAGCACTTTGGGAGACAGAGGCGAGAGGATTGCCTGAGTCCAGGGGTTCAAGACCAACCTGGGCAACTTGGTGAGACCTCGTCTCTACAATAAAACAAAAAATAAGCCAAGCGTGGTAGTGAGCCCCTGAAGTTCCAGCTACTTGGAAGGCTGAGGTAGAAGGATCACCTGAGCCCAGCAGGTTGAAGCTGCAGTGGCCATGAGTGTGCTACCACACTCCAGTCTGGGTGACAGAGTGAGACTCCAACTCAAACAAACATTCAAAAAGAACAACCCAGCACAAAGTCCCCCCGCCAGGTGATGACACCAAGGCAAACACTGAGTGGTCTATTAAAAGGAAAAAAAGGCAGCACATGACAACAAGGTATAATTGAACAACTATGACACCCAACCCCAAATCTAAAAGGGCTTGCACGTCATGGTCTTTGCCTGTTCCAAAGAAGTCACCCGGCGGTCCAGCAGGGAAAGACATTGGTTTATCAGAACTTACAGGAGGCACTGATGGTGGCCAATTGATGAAGAAGGAATCCATGCTTCGGGACAGTGCAGCAGATTTATAATCAAACAAGTTTATTACTCAAATTGCTGTGTGGTGTTTGAGATAACTGTAAGGGTGCACCTGTGCTGTTCTCACCTCTGCTCCCTCGCCTGCACCCTGTGACTCATTCCCGAACTATGCACATCCTACAGAGATCAGCCTTGGCCAGAGTCTACTCCTTGAGGGAGGGGCAGAAAGAAGCCAGGTATGGGGGGAACAGTCTATGTCCAGACAATTACCTCACAGACAACTCACCTTGGAGAGCAGTCCAGGCTGCTACATTAGGTCAGTGCTTCCTCTGCCATGTCTGACTCTCTGGTTCTCTGTGTCGATCCTTCATTTAAACTCTCCCCAGCCAGGCACGGTAGCTCAAGCCTGTCATCCCAGCACTTTGGGAGGCTGAAGCGAGAGGACTGCCTGAGCCCAGGGATTCGAGACCAGCCTGGGCAACTTGGTGAGACCTCATCTCTACAGTATATAAAAAAATTAGCCGGATGTGGTAGCACATGCCTGTGGTTCCAGCTACTTGGAAGGCCGAGGCGGAAAGATCACCTGAGCCCAGTAGGTTGAGGCTGTGGTGGCTGTGAGCATGCCAAGGCACTCTTGCCTGGGTGACAGAGTGAGACTCTGACTCAAAAAAGAAAAGAAAAGAAAAGAAACAACAACAAACCTCTCCCTACCACAGAGAGGCTCCTGACTAAGATTTGAACTCTGACCAATTTTCCCTCTCTCTTGCCAAATTCCTAACTAGGGGTCTTAGAGAGTCTCACCAGATGAATTTTTTGAATTAACTCTAAGTAATGTGGGTCACTATCCAATATGACTCAGATATGTCACCACATAAGAGAAGAAGAAGAAAAAAATATTTTATACACTACAAAGCTATCTCTTGGGAACTTGTATCTGTATAGAATCCCTTTCCCCAGGGATCTATAGCGGAGCTAGATGTTTGCTGTCTCTTTTCTCTCAGGACTGCCAGTCATAAGGCTTCATCCACATGTCAAGAATCTTCCTCAAACCACCCCTCATCCCTTATCTCTACACCCTTATCACAATGTGGCATTTTCTTTACTGATATCAAACTCTTTGAATCTACCTATGACCTACAAGCCCTGCCTCAGCTTGCCCCACCTTGGATATGTCCCCCTTTCCTAGGCCAAGCCAATGTAAATGTCACATGGATTGATTTATGAGTTTTTGGGATAACTTCTGTCATCCTAAGATGTATGTACCAAGCTGTAATTCAACCACCTCAGACACAGGACCACGCGAGATGGTGCTGCGGGCCTAGGTCACTCATATTTGGCCTTTTTAAATGCTTGGCAGAGTTTGGCATCTTTTGTTAAGATGACCCTGCCTGCCACAAGTTTTCCTCCTGACTACAGGATGGCTAAGGCTTGACATTGGGTAGCTTCCTTGTCTTCCTACTAAACTGTTCAGCGATGATACTTGCCTAAACACTAACACACTCCCATTGTGACTAATTATTTACTCTGGAGCCTAGGAAGACTTAGGCAGCCCAGAATGCTTTCCAGGCTAGGTTCCTGGCTAAGTCCCAGTCCTTTCAGCACTCGTCACTCTCAGCTCAGTTGCCTTAACCTCTGGGGAGGTCAGTCTTCCCTTGTGTTCGCCAGGTGAGTATGCCAACTTCTCTGCTGATGAAACCCTGGCATGAGCAGTGATTTCTCTGTAGCTAGCAGACTTCTTCTCATTCGACTAAAAGGCTCCTCTGTGCTTGAATATGGACTCAATAGATTGATTTCAGGAATATGTAGAGCTGAGGAACCATTATGGATTTGATGCCAACAGGCCTGCTTTTATAAACATATTATGGTACTTAGGTAAAAAAAAAAAAAAAAAAGAGGCCTAAACTCTGACCATTTTTTTCCCTTTCTTGTGAAATTCCTAACTAAGAAGCCTTAGGAGATGGGTTTTTATTAACCCTATATAATGTGGGTTACTTTCTAACCAACTCTGAGGTAACATCACATAAAAGATAAAGAAGGAAATCAAAATATTTTATGACTCTGCAAAGCCATCTCTTGGGGAAATTTGCATCTGTATAGAATCTTCTTTCCCAGGGGGTCTATGGAGCTGCTGGATATTTGCTAGCTATTCTCCCTCAGGATTGCTACCTATGAGGCTTTATCTACATATCACGAAATTCTCTCTCAACTCAGCAGTGGCATTTCCTTTATTGACTTCAAAATTCCTTTTACAGAGCAATTCTTTGAGTCTACCTATGACCTGTAAGCTCATCCCACTCCCTTGGAAATGTCCCATCTTCCTGGGCTGAACCAATATAAATCTCTCATGTACTGAATTATAGTTTTTTTTTTTAATTTCTGTCTTCTTAAGATATATATAACCAAGCTGCAATTCAACCACCTCAGGCACTCATGAGGGTGTCATGGACCTAAGTCACTCACATTTGGCTCAGAATAAACCTTCTTAAATATTTATCAACTTTGGCATTTTTCATCAACACAAACAAAACCAACCAACCAAACTACTTCGAACAATACTGGGTCATGTCCTTTATATTAGGATATGAATGAGAATTCAGAGGTGGGATTAACCTTCACCTGGAACAGGTTCAGTGAGGAAGACAAGGAGTTAGAGTAGTGAGGAGTCTTGCTACCATACAGAAAATTTTCACCTTCCCACATACAGTTTATTCAAACTAGACTGTGGCTAGATTTGAACAATAATCCTAGCTGTTATTAGCATTGTGGTTTTGGACACATCATTGAACCTCCATGAGTCTCAATCTCTTCATCTATAGTATGGGATGAAGAACTCTCACCTTGCAGGGTCATTGTAAGCATTGTGTATTAAAGCAAAAGCATTTCAAGTGCCAAGCACACGGTAATTTGTGATGAATAAATGGAAACCCTTATTGCACTATTAAATTCTAGAGCCTAAACCCTAGCTTGATAACTTTTGGAACTTTGTTACGAAATTGAATCAGCCTTCCAGAGAGCTACAGCAAGAGGAAACTGTTGCCTATTAGTTTTGGCAGGTCTCTTGATCGTACATGTTTGCTCTTGTTGAATGTTGAGGATTTGGACTGGAAAAAAATTCCCTAGTAGAATATACCCAGGAGGAACTCAAAGCCCCGTTTGACATGAGTGCTTATGACCTCACCTGAGCAAATACACCAAAGTCAAAGGATTGGAAGAAGTTGAATCTGGGGTCTAGGATTCTCTCATCTACAAATCTCAGCCACAATCTCTGGGTTTCTCCCTCCACTTGGGATGGCTGAGCATATTAGTCCCTGATGACTGAATGGCACTGCAGGACCAGCCCCTGAAAGGTGCCTTTTAGACTTCCTCTCAAGAATTTGTTTCAGCCACTGTTTTCTGAACCTCTATTAACAGTAGTTGAACACAAATTCCACATACAAGATGCATACAGCTGCGATACTATTCTTTCTTTTTTTTTTTTTTTGAGTTGGAGTCTCACTCTTGTCACCCAGGCTGGAGAGCAGTGGCACACTCGTGGCCACCGCAGCCTCCACCTGCTGGATTTAGGTGATTCTTCTGCCTCAGCCTTCCAAGTTGCTGGAACTACAGACACATACCGCCACATTTGGCTAGTTTTTGTGAGTTATTGTAGAGACAAGATCTCACCAAGTTACCTGCGTTGGTCTCGAACCCACGGACTCAGGCAATTCTCTCACCTCGGCCTCCCAAAGTGTTGGGATTACAGGCTGAGGCACCCTGCCCGGCCTGGGATCCTATTCTTAATCCACTTGTAGCATTTTGGAGCCAAATCCTCCCATATGGGAGAAATGTCTCTGCTATTAGGGCAGCATTTGGGTCCTAGAGGTTCAGAAAGAACCTGGTGTCGTTTTTTCCCCCACACCTATGTGGAACTTTGAGTCTTTCTACACTGTGTACAAGCTCACCCACTGTCAGGTTGAGCTGATGCTTCCTTCAGAATGAAAGACCTAGCACTACAGATAAAAACAGAATTCTTAACTTGGCCTGGAGAAACTCGGACAGCTTATTTAAACACTGTGTAACGCAGAACCATATGCCTGCCTACATTTAACAATTGCCATAAAGGGATAATATAGCAGGATTGCTTTTATTAATGTCTTTTATTACTTCTTGGTCTAGCTGGTGTTGAATTTAAACCAGCTGTTAACCTTTGTGATTCATATTTAATGAACCTTTATTACTATGAACTTGGCGCATCCACATATCCTCTTAATGTCTTTGTAACCATTCGAGGAGGTATGTCATAATTACCCTAATAGCTAACATGTATATATAACGTTTACTATTTGCCAGGCATAGTTCTAAGTGTTTTATTAATTCATGTATTCATAGGATGCTCCTATGAAGTAGTCTTCATTAATATAATTATCATCTGCATTTTTCAGGTGAGAACATTCCAGAATGGAGTTAAGGTGCTTGCCTGAGGTCACACAGCCAGTAAGTGGTAGCATTTGGGTGCAGAGTCAGGCAGTCTGGCTCCAGAGTTCATACTCTATCCATGATACATCCTACCTGCAAGTTTTTAAATGATGAAGCCAAGACTCAAGGAGTGAGGGAATTCACCAGGGTTCTCCTGCTGTTCACAAGAAGAACCACCATCCTAACTCAGGTGTTTGGATTCTTGAAGATCATATTCTTTCTTTACCATTCATGCTTCTTCCATTAGTTACAAGGTGTGACCTTGGACAAATCACTTGGCTTGCTGAACTCATTCCCTATCTATAAAATGGGGGTAATAATGCTTATTGAGCTGAAGATTAAATACAATTAATTACATTCAATGTTTGACTTACTTCCTGGCACATAATAAATGCTCAATAAATATTAGCTCACTAATAATAGATGGCTTTCCTAGAGAAGCTCTTCATTCTCAGTACTTGATAGGACTGAATTTACTAGGAACTTGGTGACCTTGATAAGCAGAGTTTACATAAAGCAAAGCTGATGGTTTTACATCATTTCCATTCCCTAAACCTTGACAACTGTATTCAGATTTAGTTGGCTTTAGAACTAAATGGTTGTTGTGTTTATGGAAATACCTCTTATCAAGGGCAAAACAGTTATTATGTAGATTCTTAAAAACTCACTCCAGTTAAGTTTCTTTTAAAAAAATTTAGACATTCATTATCTGTGTCTAGTTACTGCCTTAAAATAGCATTCTTTTATTCCCATATCAAAATTTTAAGGCGAGCTAATGCTGGAACATTCTGTTTTCTCATTCTAAAACAAGGTGTGATTTGATAGGCTTTCTCATTGTTAGTTGATGCTTTTGTTGACAAATTAAAATTAACTGGTTAGGTCATAGGGCTCTTTCTTTTTCTTCCCCTCTGAATAAAATTGTGAGTTACTTGTCAGACTTTAAAGATACGATGGAACATGGTGTAAATATGCCCTAGATAATGGTGCTCTGGAAAGTAAAAGGTCTAGACTGAGACTGTGAAAGGTAAGAGCCAAGAACATTTTGAACTTAAAGTGCATAGCGATATTTTTGTACTGTAGGTAGTAACTGGAAATGAAGTCGTAGAATAAGGATGTTAGTGGTTTTTGGAACATGGTGTCCATTTCAATGTGTATTTGGAGTAGGGGCAATATTTTGTATATTCCTTGGTCCATTCCTGCCCACTCTCATTACATCATCCCATCCCAACTCTTTCCATGCTATGACACTAGCTTCTCTAGTCTCACCATTTAGATTATTTTAGGCTCCCACTCAGATACACTAATTGATTACCCATTGCCCTTACATTAAAAACCTACTTAGTTGGGCATCAAGGCATATCATTAGCATTATACGAGATAGTATACATTGACTCATTCATTCATTCATTCACCATACTTTTATGGACATCTTGCTGGCCAATTCCCTGTGCTGCTTTTGAGCTCACAGAGATCATGGTTCTTGCTCTCAGAGCAGAGCTCATCTTTTAGGGGGAGACAGACAAGCAAAACCTCACTCACAGTGCAGTGTGGGAAACCTGTAGTAGAAGTGAAGCGAGGATACCGCAAAAGTTCAGAGGAAGGGCACCAACTTTTCCAGCTTGCCTCTCACTACCTCTTTATTCAGGCTTTCTGTGCTAGACAGATTTATTTTTAATCCTCCTAAATATCATGGATATTCCTTTCTCTCCGACTTAGATCATTTTTTATGCTTAATCTCCTCATTTTCTGTTTATTCGTTCAACCAGTGTGGATTGAAATTACACTGCATGATAGAAAATGTGAGTACTCTGGGGCCGATAAGTGAAGAAGAGAGGCAAGATCCCACCCTCATGAAACTGAGGGCCTCTCCTCTCAACCTCTCTTTCTGTCTCCAAGCTCCTTCCCTGACCCATCAGCCTATGGTCTCTTTCTTTCTTTTTTTTTTTTTTTTTGAGTTGGAGTCTCACTCTGTCACCCAGACTGGAGTGCAGTGGTCGTTCCTGGCCACCGCAGCCTCGACTTGCTGGGCTCCGGCGATCCTTCCACCTCAGCCTTCCAAGTAGCCGGAATTACAGGCACGCGCTACCATGCCCGTCTGATTTCTTGATTTATTGTAGAGATGAGGTCTCGCTGCCCAGGCGGGTCTCGAACCCGCGGGCTCAGGCAATCCACTCACCTCAGCCTCCCAAAGGCGCGGGATTACGGGCTGAGCCACCGAGTCCGGCCAGTCTCTTTCTTCCTGAGCCCCAGCAAACCTATTATCTGCCACGTGTCAAAATTTAAAGAGTTATTACAGGAGCAATTAGTATTTGCTGGTTGATTAACTTATCCACAGTAATGCAGATATTAGGGGAAAATACACATTTTAGATCACTTTAAAACTTCTGCTCTTTTTTCTTCAGTTGAATGATGGTTGTTAAATCCCATGAGACTCAGTCTTCTCACGTGTTAAATGAGCAGAATACACTAGAGATTTAAGTTCTCTTCAATTACGTGTTTTTTAATTTTAATTTAATTTAACTTTTTTTTGAGTTGGAGTCTCACTCTGTCACCCAGGCTGAATTGCAGAGGCATACTCATTGCCACCCCAGCATCGACCCGCTGGGCTCAGATAACCCTTCCGCCTCAGCCTTCCAAGTAGCTGGAACTACAGGCATGCGCTACCACGCCCAGCTAATTTTTGATTTATTATAGAGATGATAACTCTATAATTATCAACAAGTTGTCCAGGCTGTTCTTGAACTTGTGGGTTCAGGCAATCCTCTCACTTTAGCCTCCCAAAGTGCTGGGATTACAGGCTTGAGCCACCGTGGCTGGCCTAATTATATGTGTTTAAAATTTTTTTTTTAGTGATTGGGTCTTGCTCTGTTGCCCAGGCTGAAGTGCAGTGGTATGATCACAGCTCACTGCAGTCTCAAACTCCTGAGCTCACGTGATCCTCCTGCCTCAGTCTCCTGAGTAGCTTGGACTACAGGTGTATACCACCACACTTGTCTATTTTTTTTTTTTTTTTTTTTTTTTACTTTTTGTAGAGACTGGGTATCACTATGTTGCCCAGGCTGGTCTCAAGTTCCTGGCCTCAAGCAATCCTCCCACCTTAACCTCCCAAGTAGCTGGGACTGCAGTCACCACCGTGCCAGGCTACTTTTTTAATTTTTGGTAGAACAGGGGTTGGGAAGGTCTCACTATATTGCCCAGGCTGGTTTTGAACTTCTGGCCTCAAGTTATCCGCCCATCTCAACCTGCTAAAGTGCTGGGATTACAGCCATGAGCTACTGTGCCCCAACTAGTGATGTGATTTTTTTAAAAACCTAAAACTTAGGTATGGATTTAATGAACTAGGTTGAATTTCTTCACATTTTATGTCTAATGCTCACGGGTAGAGGAAGAAGAAGGAGGTTGCCGATGATGAAGAAAAGGAGATAAAGCAGGAGGAAGCAACCTGGAAAAGGACTGGAAATCTTCTGAACCAAGTAGGGGCAAGGATCTTCCTCTGCATAGATTATCTCTCTTTAAGAGTTTCTTACTCTTTAGTAATGTCTCATGAAAAAAGTCTGTATTTGTGGCCGAGCACAGTGGTGCAAGCCTGTAATCCCAGCACTTTGGGAGGCCAAGGCGAGAGGATTGCCTGAGACTGTGGGTTCGAGACCAGCCTGGGCAACATGGTGAGACCTCATCTCTACAATATATCAAAAAATTAGCCAGGCTTGGTAGCGCTTTCCTGTAGCTGGAAGGTTGAAGCAGAAGGATCACCCGAGCCCAGCAGGTCCATGCTGGGGTGGCCATGAGAGTGCCACTGCACTGCAGCCTAGGCGACAGAGTGAGATTGCAACTCAAAAACATTTTTTAAAAGGCCCAGGGTAAATACTATGTAGTCATAAAAAAGAGTGAAAGCATGTCCTTTGTGGCAATGTGGATGGAGATGGAGGCCATTATCCCAAGTTAACTCGGTTAGGATAACAGAAAAACCCTAACTGAAAATAAAATGCATGTGTTCTCACTCATAAGTGGGAACTAAACAATAGGTATGATAGACACTGGGGACTGCAAAACAGGGAGGGTGGAAAGGGTGTAGGGGTCAAAAAATTACCCGTTGGGTACGATGTTCACTCTTTGGGTTCCCTAGAAGCCCAAACCCCATCATTATGCAACGCGTCCATGTAACAAACTTTCACATGTACTCCCTGAACCTAAAATCAAAAAAGACCCAGAGTAAATCTTGATAAATATATTTCAATAAAGTTCAGTGTTAAAAATCCCCAAACAAAAAATATACCCTGAGTTCTTAGGTATCTGATGTCATAATCAAAGTATCATGAAGTAATTCATATTTCCCCCCCTTAGAAATATTGCTTTTGACTCAGTCTACTGGGTAATTCATTTTAGTTTAACAATTCTTTTATTGAGCTCCTACTGTATGCTGGGCAAAGTGTTTATAATAATATAAATAGAATGTAGCTTCCACTCTCAAGGGGCTTACAATTCTTGGAAGTACTTGTTAGTAGTCATAAAGTCAAATACACTACATTATAATGCTTTCTAGGACATACATTTGTTTTAAATTTATTCATGCTTATGTCTGTATACACATATACTCATCAAGACATACACAGCTACACACATGTATAACATTTTAGTGTGCTTATACATACATTCATATACAAGCATGGGGGGAAAATATACTTCTATAGACCTGTACAAATATGGAGATTCCATCTTATAAGAGAGAACATCTCTGAGAAAAGTTCCAAAAGTTATATATGCTAGAATCCGTGATGCTACATATTATCTAATGAAAGCCATGGAAGCTCTTCTTAGAAAATACCCAATGATGTAAAATCGTTAAAAACCTCAGGCACAAGCAAAAGCAGATATTCCTATAGAAAAACGTGACATTGCAGGATGTCGTCCCGTCTCACAACTTGATGCCAGCTTTTTAAAATTAAAATGCCTACCGATGCCAATTAAGCTACAGATGGAAAACCCATACCCTGCACCTTCTAAAGCTCTCTGTAGTGAATTCAAATGAATGTAAACAGCCAGGTGAATTAATCATCTACAGATGTATTAAATATCATCATCTTTTAAAATCATTAGTATATGTACATCTTATTTTTTTCCTGCAGCAAATCTGGTAAGCAGCCGTGAGTAGACTCTTCCAGTTACCATCGGGATGGCTTCCTTTTAAGGGGAGAGGTGACATCCCTTGAGGGTGTTTTGGGATGCTGGTCACTGCTGGCTGTTTTCTTGTCTCCTTTTCCAGAAGTTTTCTGGTACTGGGTCAGAGCCCTGGAACCCACATGGTGAGTTGTCCGTTTTTTCACCAGCAGCCATGGTCTCTGTCATTTTAGTCCCAGCAGTCCTGTTCTCTGATGTTATGCAAAACATGTCAGACTCTTAAATGGCCTGACCCAGACTTGATTTGCTATGCATTTTCCACGCTTTGATCCCTCTCTGCACTGCTCTCTATCAGTATCAAAAAAGTTGAAGCTGAAGCGTAGGTCGATTTGAAGGTGCCTAGCATTGCTTTTGGCCCTGGGTCCAGAAAACCCAGTCCGTCACGGGCCTGGTGTGTTTCCTCCAAGTGGAGGGCTCGCCCCGCAGGAGCACCGCCCTCCCCTGGGTGATTGAGGCGTGGGGGATTGAATGAGGTTTATCTTGAAAAGAACGAGTAGCCGGGCTCGGTGGCTCAGCCTGTAATCCTGCGCCTTTGGGAGGCTGAGGTGAGTGGATTGCCTGAGCCCGCGGGTTCGAGACCCGCCTGGGCAGCGAGACCTCATCTCTACAATAAATAAAAAAATCAGCCGGGCATTGTAGCGCATGCCTGTAATTCCGGCTACTCGGAAGGCTGAGGCGGAAGGATCGCCGGAGCCCAGCAGGTCAAGGCAGTGGTGGCTGGGAGCGGTCACTGCACTCCAGTCTGGGTGACAGAGTGAGACTCCAACTCAAAAAAAAGAAAAGAAAAGAAAGAACGAGTAACGTTTCCCCAACTCCCAGCACGCAGCCACTTAGTCATCTCTGTGAGATCCTTTTCAAAATCTCACTGCATAACTTTCCTCCTGAACAACGATCGCAGTTTCTAGTTTACATTCTATTCATGTGACGATTTAATGAATATCTGTCTTGATGATCTTGCAGGCATCATGAGTCAGGAAATGTGTCTAGTCAGCTCATCTTTATATTCTTAGCACCTAGCACAGTGCCTGGCATATAGTAGGTGATAATTAGTATGTATGTGTTGGATGAATCTAAGCTCGCCCAGCTATTCTGAGAGCCTCTCCTCTGGAATTGTCTTCAGAGTTGATTTCCCAGGAATGAGAGAAATCGGCTTTCTGGATTGGTGCTGAAGATCACAAGGGCGTGCTCTCTGGGCTTGCCTATCGGGGTCCTTCTTCTCCCTCTCTCCCTTGCTCCTGGCAAGTTTTGATCTCCTTCCCTCTTGTCTCAGGACAGTTGAAGCAACCAGCAGATGTTACCTGGCACAGCCATGCTGATGAGAACCTGGTCCCTGGGAGGGGACCTCTGGGAAGTGAAGGCAGGAAGATAAGAAGCTTTTAGTGAAACACTCACTGCACTGACTCAATTCAGTGGTGTGTGTGTGTGTGTGTGTGTGTGTGTGTGTGTGTGTGCCTATCTGCTGTCACTGCTGGAAAAGCCCTTCAGTGGGTGCACTTAGCTGAGAATGGCAACACGCACTGCTGAAAGTTTAGGAGTCAGGTTTTAAGTGAGTTAATTATAGGCTGAGAAGGTTTAAAGTGTGTCGATGGTGTTCATGTTAATTAACTATGGTGAAGGAAGGCAGCTAAATTTACAAAGAACTGTTACAGTCTCTTTTAGATATTTCTGTTTTAGTTTCTTTTTTACACCAGGGTTATTACTCATTTTAGGTTTTGAGGATAGCTATAACAAATATTTTTAAGTATCAGTAGGGAAATGATGCCCTTAAGTCTTTTTTCAAGAATTGCCAATTTAAAAAGCTTCAAGAGGTAGGACAGCACTGAATGAATTTATGATAAGGCTGGGGAGGTGTTCATGCCTGTAATCTCAGCATTTTGGGAGGCTGAGGTGGAAGGATTGCTTGAGACCAGGAGATTGAGGCTGCAGTGAGCTATGATTGCATCACTGCACTCTAGCCTGGGCGATGGAGTGAGACCTTGTCTCTACAAAAAAGTTTAAAAAAAAAAATTAACCGGGGGTGTGTTGGTGCACACCTTCAGTCCCAGAGGAGGCCGAGGTGGGAGAATTGTTTGAGCACTCTAGCCTGGGCAACAGAGAGAGAAATGACCCCACCTAAAAAAAAAGAATGTATGATAAATAGATTCAGATAGTTAAAGCGATTGAGCTGATAATATAATTCCCTAGTAATGCTTTCTTTTGAAAGAAATGCATACAATTACGTGGTGTACTTGTCGGGAGAGGACTCCTAGCCAGGGTGATCCAGAACATGGATCCTTAACAGCTAGATGTCCCTGGGCAGGTTACTGAAATTTATGTGCCTCCATGTCCTCAGCTATAAAACAAGGATAGGCACGGTTCTTACCTCATAGAGTGTAAAGCGCATAAAAGAAGTCTAGCACATTGTCTTGATACAACGTTGTTGTCATCATGGTTATGTTATGTTTCCAACAATGTGCATACACATTGTGGGAGATTTCAAGATATTAACACCTTACTATACACCAGAACAATGGTTCATAGTTAAGACAGATAATGATATTTTGTCTGATATTTAGAAAATTTTTCTCTGGGCGCAGAGGCTCACGCCTGTCATCCCAGCACTTTGGAAGGCAGAGGAAAGAGGATTCCCTGGGCTCAGGAGTTCGAGACCAGTCTGGGCAACATGGTGAGACTTCGTCTCTATAATAAATTAAAAAATCAGCTGAGTGTGGTGGCGCATGCCTGCAGTTCTAGCTACTTGGAAGTCTGAGGTGGAAGGATCGCCTGAGCCCAGCAGGTCGAGGCTACAGTGGCCGCGAGCATGCCACTGCACTCCAGCCTGGGCAAGGGAGTGAGACTCCAACTCAAAAAATAAAAAAACAAAGTTTTTCCTTCTCCAATAATATTCTTCCTTTATTAAGCAGTACTTGAATGTATGTATTTGTTTTAGTCGCTCAACTCTGTGGCCCAGGTTGGAGCGCAGTGGCACGATCACAGCTCACCATTGCTTCGATTTCCTGTGCTCAGACAATCCTTCCACTTCAGCCTCCCTGGTAGCTGGGACTACAGGTGAGTTCCACCATACCTGGCTAATTTTTTGATTTTTTTTTTGGTAGAGATGTGGTCTTGTTATGTTGCCCAGGGTGGTCTTGAACTCCTGGGCTCAAGCGATCCTCCCGCCTTGACCTCCCAAAGTGCTGGGATGACACGTGCTAACTATGGTGTCTGCAAACACTGGGCAAAGGAATGGTATAAAAGTTGGTACTTGTGTCCTAGCTGCATGACCTTGGAGGATCATTCAACCTCTGTGAGGTCCTTTTCTCCTCTCTGAGTCAAGGCACTCAGTGCTTCATCTTGTTGCTGTGAGACAATGCATGTGAAAGCGCTTTGTGGGCTGTCCTTGGTTCGATTTGGTGGTCCCATCTGGGGACCCCCATAACCCTCACATTTCCCTGCACTCTCATCCATGTCTCTTCCCTTTCCTCCCCCCAACTTGCTCCGCCCAGCCCACATCCTCTTTGAAGTTGTTTATTTCAGCCCTTAAGCAAAGAGCATGCAGTCATCTATGCATGTAATTTGTCCTCAGATTTCTTCCCTGCTAGGTCTGCCACTGGCTTAAGGCGTTGAAAGCCAGAGAGGGAGAAATGGTTTAAAGATGCCAGGCTTGGTGGTTCAGCCTGTAATCCCACGCTTTGGGAGGCTGAGGTGAGTGGATTGCCTGAGCCCGCGGGTTCAAGACCACCTGGGCAACTTGGCGAGACCTCATCTCTACAATAAATCAAAAAATTAGCCGGGCATGGTAGCGCGTGCCTGTAATTCCAGCTACTTGGAAGGCTTGAAGTACTGAGGTGGAAGGATCGCTGGAGCCCAGCAGGTCGAGGCTGCGGTGGTCGGGAGCGGCCACTGGACTCCAGTCTGGGTGACAGAGTGAGGGTCCAACTCAAAAAAATAAATAAATAAAAAATAAATAAATAAAGATGCATTGAGCTCCTTTGCCCCCACTTCCCAGGCATCTAGTTGATGGGAGCTCATCTTCCCGTGTTTTCATCTCAGGTTTGCTGTTAGTAGAAATCAGGCTTTGATTGGACCAGGATGAATCCAGATATGGGAAAGGACTGTCAGGAGCTGTGTGTGCCAGTGTTGATGTCGGCCTGACCTTCCCTTGGCTTGGTTCAGGCTGTCGTGGACATTAACAGAAAGTTCACTGCGTGTGGAGTTGGAATACGAGAAGACTGGCGGTGTGTTTTCCTGAAGGTGAAAAGGTTCTGACAATTGCACAAGGTTCTTGTTTAAAGCCTGCATTTCTAGGGCTGTGCCCAGACTGAGGAATTAGCGTTAGACTCTTCCTCTTTCTGGAGAAAAAAATAAAATCCTTTAAATCTCTAAAAAAATAATAAAAATAAAAATGCATTGGAACCCAGCTTAAAGCAAGGCGACCCACCTGACTGGAACTGGAAACCAATCACAGCACACGGAGTCCCTTTGTCATGTTTTCTGAAAGTGAAAGCAGGTCTCCCAAAGCCACAGACTCCTACAATTTTGGCTGAAGTTCCAGCAGTCGGTGTGCAAATATTTATCCAACAGCGGATCCTGCAGTGACAGGGTGCCAGGCATGAAAAGCTAAAGACAAAACGATGCCACTAGTGCCTTTCAGGGCTCTATGTTCGGGTGTCATTCTTAGAGAAACAGTTGCATGCTTAGCGTGGGAGGGACTGTCAGTTGCATATCAACACCCACAACCGTAATTACAAAAATGATTGTGTTTGAAAAAACAAACCCATGGGATCACTTAGAGATTCCTTTGAGTGCTTTAAACATTGTTTGACTTAAAAAGAAAATTGAGTCAGGGTCTCACTCTATGGCCCAGGCTCGAGTGCAGTGTCATGATCATGACTCACTGCAGCCTCTACCTCCTGAACTCAAGCGACACCGCCAGCCTCAGCCTCCCAAGTAAATGGGCCTACAGACATGAGCCACCACACCTGACTTCATTGCTTGACTTCTTAAACTGATTTTTTTTAGCATGCAGATGCGTGTTACAGGTTATAAATGAATTGAAATGCAAAAGAATATTTAAAATCAGAAAATACAAACTTTGAAATCTTCTTATATCATTTTTATTGGCACAGTTGAGTCATTAAGATTGTTCAGAATGTACTCCCCAAATAACCTACTTTACATTTTTTAGACAACTCATAAAATAATGGCCTTTGCTTTCTAAGCCTCTGGCTGTACTTACTATTTAAACATAAAGGCCCTGAATTTTTAGGATAAGTCATCACAAACGAGACACACAAAGGTCACACATACCATTTCAGAATTTTAAAATCCACCAAAACACCCAGAAGCAATGTCCCATCAGATGTTTCCAACTTAACGGGTCGTGAGGTCCATTCCATTGTCAAGCATGCACCACATTATACGGATCAATAATTTTGCTTTTTAGTCTCTTTTATCAGATGGCTATGTTTTTCCCTGCATCTCTCTCATCAACCTTAGTGACAGAAATGACTTGGGGCCCCAGAAAGCCCAGAATGCCACTTGTGACCGGTCCCGTGGTCTTGTGAGTTCCCTTTAATAGACAATCTTCCTCTTTTCAGCAGATATTTGGAATGTTTCATTTAGTAAATTAAAAATCCTTGTGGAATTAATACAGCAGAGGTCAAAGTCCAGGCTAAGAGAGGATGAAGTAATACTTTCTGGCCAGGAAAGCTAGCTATGGAAGAGACAGAGGCTACGGTCGTGAACTGAAGAGAGTGGAGAAAACTTCCCTCATGGAAAATGGCTCAAGCCCTACAAGAATCGTTTTAATTCACTGCTTTGTGAGATGCCGACCTGCTGGTGAAAGGTTGAGTCATCAACATTGTTAGAAAAGCGAGGTAGTCAGATTTTTTCCAGTTCATCTGGGCTATTGTTATGAAAAAGAAAGAACATTCATTAATGTAAAGTTTCCCTTCCAAGAAACCCTCAGAAGCTGAGAGGTGAAAAAGAGAGAGTGAGAACTAGACAGAGAGCTAGAGAGAGTGCAAGAGGGTAGGAGAGAGACAAAGAGACAAAAAGAGGGGGAGAAAGGAAGAGAGAGGGAGAGAGGGAGGGAAAGAGAGACGGGGAAGAGAGGAAGAGAGAGCAGGAGAGAGGGAGAGAGAGACAGAGAAGGAGAGAGCAAGAGAGTGAGAGGAAGAGAGAGAAGGAGAGAGAGCAAAAGAGAGAGAGTGCGAGAGAAAGAGACAGAGTGAGGAAGAAAGATCGTGGGGGAGAGAGCAAGAGGCAGGGAGAGAGGGAGAGAGAGACAAAGAGAGAAGGGAGAGAGAGGGAGAGAGAGAAAGAGACAAAAAGAGGGTAGAGAGAGAAATGGAGAGAGCAAGAGAGAGGGAGGAGAGAGGGAGGGAGGGAGGGGGAGAGAGAAAGAGAAAGAGAGAGAGAGAGAGAGAGAGAGAGAGAGAATGTGAGAGGAGAAGCCATCCATTGCTCCCATAAAGGATAAAATGAAAGCAGCTGCTCCCTACAATTTTAACCTGGCTGAGCTTCTTTGGCCATGTTCTCTTTTAATGAGCCAGTCCCTCATGACACACCGCGATCACTTCCAGCGTTGCATTTTCCAGTCTAGGTGTCTGGTCGGGCTACTCATGCTTTCTGCTTCTTGTCTGTTCTTTTCTTTTTGTGTCTGCTTTCTGACCTATGAAGGTTTCCATAAGAGGAAAGAGGAAGAAGGAGACGGAGGTGAAAGTCAAAAACGGTTTTCCTTGTTATCAGCACTTGTAAATGTCTGAAGGGGAGGAGGTGATAGAAAAAAACAGCTAAAATAAGTGTTTCAATTCTATTTGAATATCATTTGCCGATGTGTTTCCCATGACCATAGATTACTATTAAATAAAATCTTTAGGTTTAATAATTGAGTAGTTTTGTCTGAAATCTTACTGCTACCAGCTTCCTTATAACAAAGCTGTGGGCATTTGCTTGGGAGCTCATGCTGAGAGGCACTTGGAGGTGGGTGCCAGGCTGTGACTGCATGTTGGCCAGTGCTTGTTCAACACTTTGGGTCAGTACCCCTTGCTGTTCACTGAGAAGGGCCTCCTTACATGAGTTCAGCCTGTCCCAGCCATGGTTTTGTGACATCTGAGATTACTTCCTTTTACTTAAGGGATTGTACAATCCTGAAAAATAGTTTCAAAACAAGATTTAAATTAACCTTATTTTTGTAAACATGCCCCCCTTCCTTTTTTTTTTAGATATAGTCCCGATCTGTCTCCTAGGCTGGAGTTCAGTAACCCCGTCCTAGTTCACTGCAGCCCTGAACTCCTGGGCTCAAGAGATCCTCTGACCTCAGCTTCCTGAATAACTGGGACTACAGATGTGTGCCACCACACCCAACTAATTCTTAAATTTTTTTGTAGAGATGAGGTCTCACTGTGTTGCCCAGCCTGGGCTTGAACTCCTGGCATCAAGCAATCCTCCCATCTTACTCACAAAGCACTGGGATTACAGGCTTGAGTCACCGTGCCCAGCCCTTTGTCTTATAATGAAAGAAGGCTGTCATGCTGTGAACTTAATTTTATTTTTTCTTTCATAAAAACCATTTATTGAGGATTCATCATGTGCCTGGCACTATGAGTACATGAGAAAGACAGCAACCTCATGAATGGAATCTATCAGTAAAGAAATAGAAACTAACAAAATTTCAGATACCTGGCCCAGATCAGATGGCTATAAGAATGGAGGAGGTCTCTGGAACTTTGATCTAGTTTGTCACAAATGTCTTTATTCTTTCCTGTAATCTGTACCCATTCTTCAGCTCCTTACATTTAGAGACCACGTCTTAACAAATCTTTGTGGCCAGGCTCGGTGGCTCAGCCTATAATTCCAGTACTTTGGGAGGCCAAGGCGGGTGGATTGCCTGAGCCTGTGGATTCAAGATCAGCCTGGTCAACGTGGTAAGACCTCGTTTCCACAATAAATCAAAAAAGTAGCCAGGTATGGTAGCGCGTGCCTGTAGTTTTGGCTACTTGGAAGGCTGAGGCAGAAGGATCGCCAGAGTCCAGCAGGTCGACACCGGGGTGGCTGTGAGCGTGCCACTGCACTCCAGCCTGGGCGATGGACTGAGACTCCAACTAAAAAAAACAAAAAACAAAAAAACAAACCTTTGTACATTCCACAGTCCAGAAATGGAAACCTCAAGTCAAAGACATGATTTTGAACCAGTTGCTTGGATCAATCACCTAACCTCTCTGGGCCTTATACTCCTCATTTTTTTTTTTTTTTTTTTTTTTTTTTTTGAGTTGGAGTCTCACTTTGTCGCCCAGACTGGAGCAGCCTCGACCTGCTGGGCTCTGGCGATCCTTCCACCTCAGCCTTCCAAGTAGCCGGAATTACAGGCATGCGCTACCACGCCCGGCTGATTTTTTTATTTATTGTAGAGATGAGGTCTCGCTGCCCAGGCGGGTCTCGAACCCGCGGGCTCAGGCAATCCACTCACCTCAGCCTCCCAAAGGCGCGGGATTACAGGCTGAGCCACCGAGCCCGGCTTATACTCCTCATTTTTGACTAAATAATGATGGTGGACATTTATGGGTGACTTACTCTATGGCAGGCATTGATAAACATATCACATACATTAGCTTAATTAACCCTTGTGACACCCTATTTCCATGGAACAAGTATAAATAAACCATTTATAAGATCTGACAATTAAATTTGCAAACTCATCCTAGAAAAAGTGCTCCCTAACTCATTGCTGAATATCACTATGATCACCTTTGAAGTCCTCCCATTAGGAGCTATGCACCGACATCAGCACCTGGTCCACCTATCAAAGCAATTTTGGAACTCTTTTTCTGGAAAGGCCATCAGAGTCGTCATATTACCCTTGATGTCCCGAATGTCATCAAATGTCTTCCTTCCAGTATTTCCTTTATCTTTAGGAAAAGAAAAAAGTCACTGGGGGCCAGATCAGGTGAGGCGGGAGGGTGCTCCAAATACATTTATTTACTGGTTAAAAACTCCCCCACTACAGTGCTGTGTGAGCTGGTACCTTATTGTGATGCAAGAGCTTCTTTGGAACCATTTTTCACACGCCTTTCTCATGCCAAGATTTTCAGTTGAGATTTTCCTAACTGTTTCTCTATTGATGTTTATTTGCTCTGCTGTGCTTCTCACAGTCAGCCAATGATTTTGACACATAAGTCAACAAATGTTTGCAATGTTTTCACTAGTTCTGCTCATTACCGGTCATTTGACCTCTCTTTATCTGTGATGATTTCTCTCCCCTCAGAAAAACATTTAATCCATTTGTACACTGCCATTTTCTTCATAGCATTATCCCCATAAACTTGGACTAACATGTCCCTGATTTCACTTCCTTTCTTGCCAAGTTTAACAAGAAATGTAATGCTTGTTCATTGCTCTAATTCAGGCTCTGACATCCTTGCAATGGTAGCTCTGATGGCCAGTCCAGAAAAAGAGTTCCAAAATTGCTTTGATGGGTGAACTAGGCACTGGCATTGGTGCATAGCTTCCCAGGGAGAGTCCTTTGAAGGTGACCACAGTGATATTCAGCAATGAGGTATATAACCCTTTTCCTAGGATGTGTTTGCGAACTTAATTGTCAGACCTCGTATATGGAAGAGGAATAAAAGACTGAGAGGGTTGGACAGTTTGGGCAAGTCCACAAAGCTAAATTGTGGGATGATGAGTCAAACATAGGTTCCCCACCTGAAGGGGTCCAGCCCCTTTGCCAGGTCGTGAGATCTCCTGAAGGAGAAAAGGATAGGCGAAAGACGAAAATCTTATACCCGGACACCTGCTTCCTGAACAGATGACATCCTTTATTAGTTTACAGAAAGCTTTTATAGCATTTGTAAAAGGGGCAAGACAAAGAAAATTCCTTCATGTACATATGCTTTAAAAGTTACCACCATCTAGCGGTCTTTAGAAGAAACGAATAAGCCCAAAACACTATCTACTTTCAGTTAATGAGTCTTGAGATAAGTGTAAAAGGAGTTTCACTTAAACTAAACATAATGCATACAAGGTTTACTTTGACTTCGGTTCCACATCACTTGTCTAATTAAAAAAGCATTAAAATCACTAATACAAAACTATAGATTGTACATAGTGATAGTAGGAATATGAAGCCCATTAACTTGACCAGACAACAGTGTCTAGCATTTAAAGAATAACTATGAAAGTCACTTACTGTGAAGATACATACACTAATCTTTACTCTGAATAAACATATAAAGTGAACTAAACATAATGAAATAAAACTAACACAACTAAAATTATTATGGTTGCATAATTGCCAATGAGCTTTTAAGTTTAGGATAATGGTGATTTGGCTGTTTTCCCTTATGCTTGGCAACCTCCTGGAAAACGTCTTTGTCTTAAGATAGGCAGTGGAGCAATTATTATTATCTTTGAGGCACCAATTTTATCATTGTGTGAACTTAAACTTATGAACTTAAAACAATCTTCAAAGTAGCTATAGCACTAAAACTTAATTAATGACACAAAGTAAAAACCTTGTTAAACATAACCAGAGCCTAATAATTTTTGTCAACCCTCATACATATGTATATTGATTATATAAACTTGTATGATATTACATTTACCAATTATGAGTAATACATGGATAAAACAATTATCATGTCTAGAATAGCACTGCCAGCAACTCTCTTCAAAAGAGTCCCAAATTACAGTCCTTGAAGTGCTTCAAGAAAGTTCCCAGGTGCATGGTCCTTCATGTAGCAGTTCTTCTCTTTGGGGCTTTTATGACATTCAAAGCTTTTGTAATCGCCTTTCTTGTCCAGGTGTGTCTTCGTTACTTTTCTCTTATCCTGCAGTGTTTATTTCTAAAGAAAACTCAAAAGAAGCTTTTAATGACATTTCCCAGGCCCCCAAGGTTGCTTTCTGTATTTAGTTAATTATCATAAACGTATCTAATTAGTATATTATGAATTCAGTGAAAACCCACTCTATAAACGTTTACTTAAAATTTAACTATAGAATTAAGTAAAAACCTTAACAATTCATCTTTATCCTAAGTCTGTGAAGACAGTGTTATAAATCACCTACATAACTCCTAGATAAGTGTTAGAACTTATAATGAGCTCATAATGAACTTACCATAAACTTGTGCTTCTAAAAAACCTTATGTCTGAACACTAAGCTGCATAATTCTAAATCAAATAAGGAGTGAATATACTTATATCATTTTTTACTCAAGCAATATCTAGTAACTTATAACCAAGTGAAAGAAAGCATTCTTGATGTGCTTCAGAGTTTAACCCTTGCATATGTTAGAAAAGGCCAAGCGGCATGGTGGGAAAATGGAAAAATGAACCATGACATTCTCAGGTTAGGTATGAGTACTTCACATAAACATGCCATTTTCTTCTTCCACAACTGCACAGAATTTCTTCAGCCGTATCAAACAGCAAAGGTAGAAGACAGAAGGGCCTCAGCTTCCCGGGCTCGCCCTGCGGCCCAGGGTCTTCGGCCCACCAGGACCCTGTCAATCATGTGGGCCTCCAAGGCTGGCTCCCAACACCCACCTCCAGGCTAGAGTGTCCCTAACTACTGTCCCATCAGGCTTTCTGTAAGACAGTTTCTTTCAGCTCTGTCATCAGTGACTCTATACAGCTGCAAACTTCCTTACATTGAAGAATCTTTCTGATTCCCTAACTTTCCTTTTATAAATTTTCCCCTGCAATTATTTTATTTTTAGTCATGGGGGTTCTTACTATATTGTGCAGGCTAGACTCGAACTCCTGGGCTCAAGGGGTCCTCCTGCCTCAGCCTTCTGAGTGGCTGGGACAACAGGTGTGTGACACCATACCCAGCTCTCCTGCAATTATTTGAAAATCACGTTGAAGCTGGAAATCCTCTACAATTGAAATAACTCTCTGCGAATTTTGTTATTCTGTGATTCATAGTATGGTCCTCTCTAAATGATTTTCACATGTCAAGCTTATGTGTATCATGAAAGAATGCCCTCCACCCTTTAAAAAATATAATGTCTCTTCTTCCAGAATTACTGAGGACTTCCCCAAACCTTCTTTTCTTGATGGCATGCACATCAGAAACACCTCCTTCCAGGTACACTTGCACTAATGCACCCAGGGGCTGGTGTGGGCAGCCAGACTGGCTGTGCTATCTGCCCTTTTCCCCGGAATACCCATAACATGAACACAAACATGAACAAGAGCTTCTGGAGAGTTGTTGTCCATGTGCCATGAGGGCTCCTTCACTCTTTCTGGAGAAGCACATTGTAGCATTATGTTTAGAGCACCAGCCCTGCCAACTGACGGAGTCCAGTCATGGCTGGGCCACACAGTAGCTAGAAGATCCTTGGCAAGTTGCATACTCTCTCAGTGCCTCATATGTAAGACGGGTATAAGAAAAGTTCCTTCCTAAGAATAGTATGAGTTAATCCATACAAAAGCTTTTGAGTAATTCCCGGTACATGTGTTTATACATTATCTTTCCCAATGCAGGTTAACTCCATGGGTACCAGACTCTTGTGATCACTCTACTGGGCCAAAAGCCTATTTCCAAAACACAGGAGAAGAGGCAGCACAGACCATGGTGGTTATGAGCAGAGTCTTTAGAACCAGAAAGACCGAGATTCACCTCCCAACTCTTGACTTGCTGGCTGTGGTGAATCTGGGCAAGCACAACCACTCTGAGGCTATGCCCTCATCATAGAATGAGGATAATAGTATTATTCTCCCAGGATGGACACAAGGATTAGAAGGAATGACAGAGGAGTACTTAGTCCAAATTTCCTGTAAATTAGAACCAATAGCCATGTTATTGGGGGATGCAATCCCAGGAAAGAAGAAGTAAAGGAAACAAATGGGAAAGAGAGGAAGAAAGAGAAGATAGGTGGCAGATAATAAATCTGGTCATAGCTTCAAGAGAAAACAGTTGCTTGTGTCGGTCAAACACATCAGAAACGCCTACTGCCCCGTATTACAGGTAGGCAGAACTGTCCATCAGTGGAATGAAAGGAGGGGAATGTATCTACCAGCTGCCTCTGGTCTTCTGCCTCTCATTGGTTAATCTTCAATCCATAAAGTGTTAACTCCTGTGCACTTCGAGGTGTGTCACCAGGTCCTTCTAGACTGTTCCTGGGGAAGGCAGATTCCATGCCCTGTGATGAACCTTCTGAGCCCAGACATGGCATGAGAAGGCAGCACCTCCATGGGTCTGGTCAGCTTGGATCTTGCCATTGGGGCTGCCACAGCCATGTCAGAGCTCAGCCTTACCCCAGTGGAGGTTGACGGCTGGCAATGTCAACCGATGAAGGTGGACTCTCTGTTGAGCAAGCAACCAAAAACAGGCCTAGGAAGCAAGCTAGGCAGAGTGAATTTGGGAAGTCTATATAATTTGGTCCAATACGGCACCCAATTCAGTGGCTGGCTCTTGGTAAGCACTGAACAAATGATGGCCGATACTGAGATTGGTATGAACAGACAATCAGAATGATGTGAATTCTAGTGTGCGTGGAACATGGGCGCACCTCATTTCCCTGAAGACCACTTCTGAGTTCTTAAGGTGAGGAGGGATCTCCAGACCAGAGGCCAGGACTGGCCGTGTTATTCACCAGGCCAAGTACAAAATGAAAATGTGGGATCCTTTACTGGAAAATTACTGAGAAGTTCAAGGTAGTACCGCCAAAAAACTAAATTAGGTAAATCAAGGAACTACACTTCTAAGCAAGGGCCCTATGCCAGGGACTTGTCATGGGCATCTCACCTCTCACTTGAGTTTGGAGTGGCCGGTACAACTTTTTTTTTTTGAGTTGGAGTCCCACTCAGTTGCCCAGACTGGAGTGCAGTGGCTGCTCCCGGCCACCGCAGCCTCGCCTTCTGGGCTCCAGCGATCCTTCCGCCTCAGCCTTCCAAGTAGCCAGAATTACAGGTGTGCGCTACCACGCCCAGCTGACTTTTTGATTTATTGTAGAGATGAGGTCTTGCTACCCAGGTGGGCTGAACCCGCGGGCTCAGGCAATCCACTCACCTCAGCCTCCCAAAGGCACGGGATTACAGGCTGAGTCACTGAGCCCGGCTGGTACAACTTTTAACTTCATATTTTCTCCTTACTTGTTGGCATGACCCAGTGGATAGAAACAGACTATTTTTCCTTATGTTTTGAGTCCTTGACCCTCCAATCACTTTTTCTCCTCACCAGCCTCTACTGTCTAAACTTAGATAACACTGGACACAGTAGCTCATGCCTATAATGCCAGCATTTGGGGAGGCCAGAGTGGGAGGATAGCTTGGGGCTAGGAGTTTGAGACTAGCCTGGGCAACAAAGCAAGATCCTGTCGCTACAAAAAAAAAAAAAGAAGAAAGAAAAGAAAAATCAGCTGGGTGTGGTAGTGTGTGCCTGAAGTAACAGCTACTCAGGAGGCTAAGGCAGGAAGATCACTTGAGTCCAGGGGTTGGAGGCTACAGTGAGCCATGATTGTGCCACTGCATTCCAGCCTGGGTGATGGAGCGAGATCCTGTCTCAAAAATAAAACAAAGAAATAAAAATAAATAAGTGTAGGTGTCCAGTGCTTTTCTTGGCCTTGTCCATGGATGACTCTCAGTGTTCTGACTGGCGGCAGATGAGTACACCAGTGGGGAGGGAGAGAGAACCTCAGGGCTTCTGGATGGGTGGGAATGAGAAAGGAGGCAGAGTGTTACGCTTGGGAAAGTCTTGGTGGTGGAAAGTGGGATTTGGGATTTCTTAGGAAAAGAACTTTAAGACAAGATATGGGGAAGACTGAGGCACCGTACTGGGCAAAGGGGAAGGAAACTTGGGAACTGAACACAGACTTGACTTCACTGCACAGATTTAGCCAGGTACAAACCTTTAGCATTTAACCCAAAGTTTTGTGAGTCTTAATAAACCATGTAAATAAAATGCAACTCCTCTGCCCAAGGTTATTTGGAAAAAAAAATATATCAAGGCTTAGACCTGATTTTAAATTTCAACCATTCTGTTATAATTTTCCAGAGAAGGAACCAGGTCACTTGGAAAAGCAGCTGACTGTAGGGCTGGAGCAGTAAATATCAAATATGAACCTGGAGCACTGTGTACCACCAAAAAGTAAGGAATTGCCCAAACAAACAAAATGAGGGTCATGTCCAATGGACACAGGAGCCACCTGGAAGGGCTCCCAGTGGTACCACAGGAACAATTTGATCAACAATGAATAACATAGTAGTGGGTTATAACCCAAAGCCTAATGTAAATATCCCTGAGTCCATGATGATGTGAGTAAATAACTGAATACAGAATAAATATGGGTAAAACAGACAAATCTCATGCAGGAAAATGCCACATATGCAGGGGAGCCCTCAAAACAGGAATTATCTTTTGGAGGATGGGTCCCTTGAAGTACACTCAGAATTTGTTCCTCCAGATCAAGTAGTCAACTAAAGTTTTTACCTGAAGTTGTGAGAAGGTTGCATCCCGATTTGAGGAAGAAACATCCAGGTGGTGGCAAACAGGTGACCACCATGACAATGTACCTGCTCACACCATGCTGCATGTTCCACAGCTTTTGGACAAAAATGGCATGACCCCATCCTCCCCATTCACCCAATCTTTCCCCAAACAACTTTTTTGGTGGTTGTTCCCCGGATGAAAAAAACTCCTCAAAGGGAAAATGTTTTGCCAATGTGGAAGAAGTGAAACAAAAAACGGCAGAAGTACTAAAAGGCATCAAAATGGATGGGTCAAAAAACCGTTTTGAGCAGTAGAAAAAGTGTCTCAGTAGGTGTATTGCATCAAACAGAGAGTACTTTGCAGAAAACTGAAGTTTAAACATGTAAGAATAGGCCGGGCTCGGTGGCTCAGCCTGTCATCCCAGCACTTTGGGAGGCCGAGGTGAGTGGATTGCCTGAGCCGGCGGGTTTGAGACCTGCCTGGGCAACTTGGCGAGACCTCGTCTCTACAATAAATCAAAAACAAGCTGGTGTGGTAGCATGCACCTGTAATTCCGGCTACTTGGAAGGCTGAGGCGGAAGGATCGCTGGAGTCCAGCAGGTCGAGGTCGCGGTGGCCGGTATCGTGCCACTGCACTCCAGTCTGGGCGATGGAGAGAGACTCCAACTCAAAAAAAAAAAAAAAAAAAAAGAATAAAAACACATTTTTAAATAAATAAATTCCAGGTTTTTTGTTTTTGTTTTTTTTTTTAGTCCCGCTCTTTGTAATTTCTCTTGATACCCCTTCCTCAAAGAAGAGGGGTATGTCTCCTCCTCCTTAAGTCTGGTCTGCACGTGGTAACTTCCTTCCAAAAGAATTATAGAGAGGAGGGGGAAAAAGCAGCATTGCAGTGGAGAGACCCTGTGAAACACTACCTCAGCCGGTGAATCAGGGTTAATGTCCATAGTGACAAATTGTGCTCATGGTGTGCATCCTCAATGTGATGTGATGTGATGAAATGGCACTTCGATCCTATGGTCTTCCTCCTTCCAAGCCCATAAACCATGTTTAGTCACACGAAAGTGCAGAGGCTCATGCCTGTAGTCCTAGCACTTTGGGAGGCCAAGGTAGGTAAGAGGATCGCTTAAGTCTAGCCAGGAGTTCAAGACCAGCCTGAGCAATATAGCGAGATCCCTCCTTTACCAAAAAAAAAAAAAAAAAAATTAAGTTAGCCAGGCATAGCGGCAGCAATTCTGGAAGCTGAGACCGAAGGATTGCTTGAGCCCAGGAATTTAAGGCTACAGTGAGCTATAATAGCACTACTGTACTCCTGCCTGAGGGGCAGAGCAGACCCTGTCTCCAAAAAAAGGAAAAAAAAAAAGAAAAACATTAGACAAATTCAAAGACAGTCTCCAGAATACCTGGCCAGCACTCCTCAAAACCATCAACGCCATCAAAAACAAGGAAAGTCGGAGAAATTTGTCACAGTCAAGAGGAGTTTAAGAAGATCCTACAATTTAATGTAATGTAATGTAATACCCCAGCCAAGATCTTAAAACAGAAAAAGGACATTAGGATAAAATGAAGGAACTCTGAATAAAGTATGGGCTTTACTTAACAACAATGTATTGATTCTGGTTTACACACATTACGCTTATGAAGGACATTAATGACAGGGGAAACGGGACACTGGTTACTTGAGAACTCTCTGTACTACTTTTGCAAGTTTTCAGAACATTTGAAACTATTCTCAAATTAAAATTTTATATAAAAGCTGTATACACCATTCTGATTTTCCTTTATAAACCTGGGCTTGGTCACTGTTATCAGCTCCCTTGCAGGGGGAAGTCTTTGCACGTGTTCTCTTGGCTTTGATCCCAACAGAGGTAAGGCAATTGATGGTCATGGTCAATTACAACCACACAGGTGAGATAATTTTGGGGGAAATACTTGCTAGGAATGTTAGGAGTGAGTTCTACCATCTGCCGTCTGCCATTACCATTGTTGGCAACCCACCTGGCAAGACAGCAGACCTCTCAACAGGGCATCCATGAGTGAGTCTTGACGTGGTGACTAAAAATATGACCCAATCAGGTGCAGTGGCTCATGCCTGTCATCCCAGGATTTTGGGAGGTGGAGGCGAGAGGATTGCCTGAGTCCACGGGTTTGAGACCAGCCTGGGTAACATGGCGAGACTTTTTCTCTACAGTAAATAAAAACAACTTAGCCGAGTGTGGTGGCACTCACCTGTATTTCCATCTGCTTGGAAGGCTGAGGGGGAAGGATCACCTGAGCCCAGAAGGTCAAGGCTGCAGTGGCTGTGAGCATGCCACTGTACTCCAGCCTGGGTGACAGAGTGAGACTCTGACTCAAAAAAAAAAAATTACTCGGTGCAGCACAAGGCATAGTGCCAGTTGTATCAGGAGACCACATCAGAACTGTATTTTTACAATAACAAGCTATGATTCTGCAACATTGGACTGTGTTTTGAAGGTGAGGATCACACCCCAGGAACAGATGATCCCTCAATAAACAACAATCCTGTTTTTATTCTGAGTCAAAATCATCTGTCATGAAAGAAAAAGCAAACAAAATAAATAAGTAAATGAAAGGTTATCCATACCAAATACTCATTTCTTTCCTTTTGATGAATGTAAATATGCTAGTTAACATTTAGAATATACTGAGGATTCTGGGAAAAATAATAATTTATATTAGTATGACTACTTAAACATTTGACCTTACTTTCCATAAAAAGTACAATGATTGGCTGGGTGTGGTGGCTCACACCTATAATCCCAGGACTTTAGGAGGTCAAGATGAGAGGATTGCCTGAGCCCATGGGTTCAAGACTGGTCTGGGTAACTTGGTGAGACCTCATCTTTACAATAAATAAAAAATTAGCCAGGCATGGTAGTGCGTGCCGGTAGTTCCAGCTACTTGGAAGCCTGAGGCTGAGCTGGAAGGATCGCCTGATCCTAGCAGGTTGAGGTGGCTGGGAGCATGCCACTGTACTCCAGTCTGGATGACAGAGTGACTCTGACTCCAAAACAAAAGTACAGTAATCTAATTAAAAATGATGAGAATACAGATAAATAGTGAAAAAGGAATATTAGTAAAGTATGATGAATAGATGCTAAAAATCTCATTGTTGCCAAACTAGCTGTTTAAACCATTTGTTGAGATCCCTTTGTGCTTTTAATTAAGCAATTGAATATCATGTCTTATATTTAGTTGTTTATTTTAATTATTCTCAGTCTACAGAGGATGGCAATTTGCAAGTGTATCCATAGATATACCACATTGTTTTATATTGCACTTTGATAACATGCTGCCGTTTTCTAGAAGTCAATGGATTAATGGGGAAATATACATGCAAAATGTTAGAGCATTTGCATTTTGTAAAAATTAACCAAGTATAGGAAATAATATTTTATTTATTCAATAGTTTCTCTTATTTGCTATTTATCTACTTTTAAAATATTGGAAAATTGGCAACCTTAGTTAACTCATTTCCAAATATTTAATACTGTTTAAAACTAGTCTTTTACTCCCCTGGAGCATTTGGTAAAGCAGTATAAATAGAGCATTTCAGAAAATTTTCCGAGTTACTGGAAATTCCTGAAGAGCAGTTCTGAGTCTTAGACTCATATTTTCTGAAAGATTTCAATTTATATTCACAAAGTTTTTTACTAAAAGCAATGTGTTTCTCTGCTTGTCATCTGCTTGAGGAATTAAAGAGGAGTTCTGATCAATGTTTCTCAAATACTGGTCATCACTAACAACATTTTTTTTTTTCTGAGTTGGAGTCTCACTCTTGTTGCCCAGGCTGGAGTGCAGTGGCATTCTTGCAGCCCCTGCAGCCTCAACCTGCTGGTCTTGGGTGATCCTTCCACCTCAGCCTTCCAAGTAGCTGTAACTACAGATGCATGCCACCATATCCAGCTAAGAGCATTTTTTTTTTTTTTTTTGAGTTGGAGTCTCACTCGGTCGCCCAGACTGGAGTGCAGTGGCCACTCCCGGCCACCGCAGCCTCGACCTGCTGGGCTCCGGCGATCCTTCCGCCTCAGCCTTCCGAGTAGCCGGAATTACAGGCATGTGCTACCACGCCCAGCTGATTTTTTTTTAATTTATTGTAGAGATGAGGTCTCGCTGCCCAGATGGGTCTCGAACTCGCGGGTCAGGCAATCTACTCACCTCTGCCTCTCAAAGGTGCGGGATTACAGGCTGAGCCGCCGAGCCCGGCCCTAAGAGCATTTTTAAAGCTCTAAGATTTAATGAGGTTTGAAGAGTTTTGTTTTCTTTCTTTAACCTATATTCAAGTGGATGCACTTCTCTTCATCATTTTGTGTTTTCTGATATTGTCTGCCTGTTTGTCTCAGTATTTCTGAGTTCTTTCTAGTCATTGTTGGACTGGGAATATGTCGCTTTTCTTTTTTAAAATTTTTAAAGTATTTTATTTTAAAGACAAAGGATACAAGTCAGGATTGAGTACATAAATAATCTATCTGCGGGTGAAGTTTGGGCCTCCAACTGGTCCTCACTTCCCCTGGTTTAGGATCAGGTGCCCTTTATGTTGTTACATGCCCACGAACCCCCAGTAATGTCCCACAACTGCTGATCCCTTCCTTTTATTTATTGTGAATAATGTCCAGATTCCACTTATGAGTGAGAACATGTTGTATTCAGTTCTTTGTTTCTGTGATAAATTGCTAAGAATGATTGTCTCTAATTCCATCCAATTTCCTAAGGAGTCTGTGATTTTGTCTTCTTTATGGAAAACATTTCTTTTCTTTTATGCTACTGTCTTGAAGTTTTGTAGAGAAAACAGTCACAAGGAGAATGAAGACTGCCAAGCAGGTTGGTGTTGGTCAGAGCTGCTTCCTTTGACACAGAGAAGAGCTAGACCTTAGGCAGACTGGGAGGGGGAGAAAAGATTCAGGCACATTGCACCACCCAGAGACAGGAATGTCCTTCCTGGGATGGTTTCCTGCTTTCTTTGGAAGGGACCCTCTTGAGGTGTTTGGGAAAAAAATAGTTCCATTACATTCCTGAAGGCTGTGTTCATGTGATCCCTTCCCTTGCTGGGTTCTGAGTACATTTAGCATGGCTCAGGATGGTGGTCTGTGGGGCTAGTAGCTACCGGCTTTATGTCCAAATTCTTATCTTCACTGTTTGCTCTGGCTTCGTGATACCTGAATCACAAATCATGGGTGATGGTCTAGTATGGGGCATGTGTGTGTGTGTGTGTGTGTGTGTGTGTGTGTGTGTGTGTGTGTGTGTCAGGACAGATGTAGACCCTGCTCACAAACTTGCTTTCTGTCTGAGTCTATCTCATACCACTGTAACAGAATGCCCGAGACTGAGTAATTTACAATGAACAGATATTTATTTCTGAAGTTGAGGTTCAGTATGGAGCAACCCATCTGACGAGTACTTTCTTGCTACATTATGCCATGACAGATGATGGGATGGTGGGAGAGCCCGAGCACATGAGAGAAACAGGGCCAAACTCATCCCTCTATCAGGAACCCACTCCCAGATGAAGGCCTTAGCTCAGAACCTTCATGACCTCATCACCTCTGCAGGGTCCCACCTTTCAGCCCTGTTGCAGTGGGGATTAACCTTTCAGCACATGAACTCTGGGGGACACATTCAATCTACAGTATATTCTGAGACAGAATTTGGGTAAAAGCATAAAAAAATTAGTAGAGGGAGACACAAAGGTAAGATGGAAGGAAGAAAAAGAAAGAAAAATTATTGGAGATGATAAGAATTAGTGATGGGATGGGAAGATATTCATGAACAGTTTTGTGGATGGGGCAGTCAGCAGGGTCTCTTGGAGGGGATAGAAGTCAAGCTGAGAGTTAAATGAAAAGTAGCACTCAGAGTAGTCCAAGTGGTGGGAAAAGCTGGTACAGAGGTGGTTGGGTTGCGATCCTTTGAGGAGGCGGAGTGGGCAAGGCAGGTGTTATAAGAGATAAGATCAGAGAGGTAAGTGGGGCTGAGTTTTGGAGAGCTTTGTCAATTCGAGTTAAGAGTTCAGGTTTTACCTTAAGTAAAATTTAAAGTCACCTAGAAGTTTTTAGGTCGGATAAGGATTGGGGATGACTTGATATGATATACATTTTTAAAAGATCACACACTGATGTACATTTTAAAAGAGGACACTTTTTATTTTAGGGTTATGGGGTACAAGTGAAGATTTACTACATAAGTAGGCTGCATGCCAGTGCAGTTTGAGCTTCTAGCTGGCCTTCTCTCCCCCTGATAGTGGACCAGGTACCCCGTGTGGTGCTACGAGTCCCCCTCCTCCCTCCCTCCCTCCCTCCCTCTCTCCTTCCTTTCCTTCCTCCCTCCTTCTCTCCCCTAGCAATGACCATCACCTGTCAGACCCACCATTGTCCCTGTGTGCCAGTGATCAGGGCCCCCTTAAGAGGGAGAACATGTATTCAGTTCCTTGTGTCCATGATATTTCACTTAGTACAATGGAAGATGACACACTTTCAAAAGATCCCATGAAGACTATTTTGTATAAGAATGGAAGAAAGAATGCCAGTCAGGAAGCTGTCACTGGAAGGCCAGTGAGAAGTGATGCTGGCTTACAATAGGGTTGTGGAGAAGTGAAAAAGGCAGAGAGATGCACAGTTCTGGATAGTAGAGAGGACAGAACTAGCAGGTGGACTGGGGGCCAGGCGGGGCGGCGGGGAGCAGAGGAGAGAAAGGAATCAAGTTCAAGTAGTACATCTTCAGTTTGAGGAGTGAGATGGATGGTGATGCCTCTTCCTGGGATAGGTAAGACTGGAGGCAAATCAGATTGGGGAGGGCTGTGAGTCAGGAGCTGTTTTGGCCATGTTATTTCCGAGACATCAGATTGAAGATGTCAAGTTGACCATTGGATGCACAAGTCAAGGGACTTAACTTTCAAGGCAAAGACACATCTAGAGATTTGATTTGGCTCTGAGCATCAATTAGACAAAATCTATGAGGGTTTTGGATATAGCCCTGTTCGCGTCAACATTTAGAGGTTTGGGGAGAAGAAGGAATGATCAGCAAAGGTTTCTGAAAAAGAGCAGCTCAGTGAGGTACCAAGAGCACCAACAAAGTGTGATGCCATGGATGCCAAAAAGAAGGAGATATTTCTAGAAGGATGCAGCAGGCAACTGTGCTGGTTGCTGCTGAATGAGGAGAGAGAAGGAACTTGTGGATTTGACAGCATAGGAATCACAGTAGAGCAATCTTTGTGGTATGGTGTGTATGGGCTCAAGCTTTTTTGGGGTAGTTAGGTATATGGGAGTAGAGGTCTTTTTTAATATTTTGTTTTGAAGATATGGGGTAAATTCAGGATGAGGTATACAAGTGGACATCATGCAGGTAAAATTTGGGCCTCCCTTTGGTCCCCACTTTGCCTGGCCTGAGGTCAAGTACCATTATGGATGTTGTGCCCCACTCCCACCCCCACCCTGGCAATATTCCACTACTGCCAATCCCTTTCTTATAGTATTATTGTAAATGTTCAGGGTCCGCTTATGAGTGAGAACATATAGTACTCTGTTCTTCGTTTCTGTGATTGAGCACTGAGTATTACAGACTCTAAATCCATCCAAGTTGCTGTGAAGTCCATATGTTTGTCCTTCTTTATGGTTGTGTGATATTCCATCATGCATATGTACCACAGTTTTGGAAGTAGAGGTCTTGACCAGAAACAACTCTTTCAAAAAGTTTATAATCAAGGGAGTTTTGGGTTTTTTAAATTATGCTGAAAACTGTGTAAAATAATCAAATTCAGTAGTTGGAAAACATAGTGAAATGCAACTTTTGTAGAAATATTTAGAATTTTATTTACTTTTTCTGAGATGTGATCTCACTCTGTCACCCAGGCTAGAGTGCAGTGGCACAATCATGGTTCAACACAGTCTTGACGTCCTGGGCTCAGGCAATCCTTCCACCTCAGCCTCCTGAGTAGCTGGAACTACTCAGTGAACCATGAAGCCTGGCTAAGTTTTTGATTTGTTGTAGAGATGAGGTCTCGCTATGTTGCCCAGGCTGATTTCAAACTCCTTGACTCAAGCAATCCTCCTATCTTGTACTCTCAAAGTGCTGCGATTACAGGCATAAGCTACTGTGTCTGACCAAAACACTCAGAAGTTTAACACACCACTTGATCCTTCTTAGTGGATTAATTTTTTTGGTGGGGGAAAGAAATTGTTCTTTTTCACATTTGGAGAGTTTATTAATTCTCAAACACATTGAAGCAAAAAAATGCCTTGTAAGCATCACACTTCAGGGTGAGGCTTAGAGGTTCACAGTCTGAAGCAGTTTGTTGTTGTTGTTGTTGTTTACACAGACAGCAGAAATAATAAGAGGTTCTGGCCCTTCTGAAAGTAATTCATGGAGAAGTGTAGGTACTTCAAAAAGAAAAAAATCTTTTCATAAGCAGATATTTGGGGAGGTATCTAATTCAAGTCCCAGGAAAAGACACAAATAAATCCAACGTATTTATTTTAAAAAGTGAATATGTATGTTAGTCTTCTAGATAGAATAGGGAAGGCAAAAGTGAATCACTCAAGGAGTAGGGCAGGGGTAGCAGTTAAGGACAATTTCATTGGCACTGTGGAGTGCTGGACTGGGGAGGTTCAAACACTTAGGTAGCCTGACCAAAGACAGGACACCATGGGTCTTACTCAGGGGAGTAGCAGACAGAGGCTGACTGGCACAGGCAGAAGGGGGTGAACAAGAATTTCCCACAAGGAACCCAGTAGCTCGCCTGTTCTGTTCTCCCTCCCCGTCTGCCAAGTATAGAGACAGGATTACATAGCTTTTCTCTATTACTTGTTAATATGGTCAACTGATATTTTCAAATACTAAATCAGCTCATGACAATCTCCACTTGAGCATGACATATTATTTCTTTTATATTTGTATTGATAAATATTATGTTAAAACATCTAGCTAAGAATGTTTACATCTGTGTTCATGAGGGACACTGATGTTTAGTTTTCTTTTCTTGTGATGATTTGTCTGACTTGGGTATCAGTATAATGCTGGCCTCATAAATAAGTTGAGAAATGTTCTCTCTGCTTCTGTTTTCTGAAATAGTTTGTAAAGAATTGGTATTTTCTTTATTACAATAGTCTCTACACTTAAAGTCTCTGTGGTGTCCCTTTCTATGGCTAAAGTTACCTCTAGTCAACTACCATCTGAAAATGTTAAATAAAAAATGTGCAGAAATAAACAATTTATGTTTTAAATTAATAATAATAAAAGACTGACGGGCAAAGGGACTGTTAGGAAGTAAATATGTGAGGATAAGCTGGGACGTTCTTGCTGTTGGTGTGATTGCAGAGGTGAGAACTTAATTTTACACAAATTTGGTACAGTTAGAAGCATTTGAACAGAATGATAGCTTTTCATGTTTCCTTTTGATATTAAAATATGCATTCTGGCTTATACTTTCTCTAGGATTTTCATAATATGAGGTTTTGAAATGGCCAAGTCAACAAATGTCTTGGAGAATTTGAAAACTAAAATAATAATAGTGGCCACTGTCTTGAAAATTGTTGTCTGGCAGGCATTTGGCCATCACATTAATCTTGTGAGATAGGTCTTATTGTTTTCATTTTAAAATAAGAAGAAAGTTTTGATGAGGTGAGTAGCTTGCTGAAGACCCTGGTATAAAAATGAAAATTTAGCTGACTCTGTCTGGAACAACAGAACAGAATATTTCTTGCTCTTAAGAAGTTTATAATCTTGTTGGAGAGATGAGTCCTCCCTGCATAAGATGTTTCTTTTATTTATTTATTTTGAGTGGGAGTCTCACTCTGTTGCCCAGGCTAGAGGGCAGTGGCACGCTCACGGCCACCCCAGTGTCAACCTGCTGGACTCCGGCAATCCTTTCGCCTCAAGCTTCCAAGTAGCCAGAACTACAGGCTTGTGCTACCACGCCCAGCTAATTTTTTATTTATTGTGGAGATGAGGTGTCACCAAGTTTCCTGGGTTGGTCTCAAACCTGCGGGCTCAGGCAATTCACTCACCTCAGCCTCCCAAAGTGCTAGGATGATAGGCTGAGCTACTGAGCCCAGCCAAGATGTTTCTAACTCCCATATTTGCTATATTTTTAAAAATTTGTATGTAACTTTATACATTTGTATGTAACTTGTGCTCCTACTGAGTCACAGCTATTGCAATGAACCCAGGACCTTGTATTTGGATTTTGGTTTCAATTTCCAGTTTCAGACAGCAGTTGCTGTATGAATAGAAGTTCTACCTTAAGTAAGAACCTGACTGGAATCCAGACTTGTCAGGTTCTTCCTGTTCTCTGTCAATTCTGTGGTTCTGGCAACAAATCAAAAAACTAGTCAGACTTGGTGGCTTGCAGTCCCAGCTACTCAGGAGGCTGAGGTGGAAGGTCGAGGCTGCGGTGACCCATGAAGTTACACTCCAGCCATTGCACTCCAGCCTGGGTGACAAAGTGAGACCCTGACTCAAAAATAAAATAACATTCTAAGTATTTCTACAATAGCTGTATATCACTATGTTTTCCAAACACTGAATTTGATTATTTTACCCAGCCCAGGCCACTGCTTCATAACTTCAAGGAGCACCATTCACAGTGTGGTTGATATAGTTAGCCAGTTGTGCAGTTTCTTGGCCCATTTTAGGTCTCCTATAGTGCTTAGATTGGACCCCTACAGATGCCGAGGCCCAGATGCCCCAACCCAAGTGGTGGTTAATTTATGCGTCAACTTGACTGGCTAAGGAATGCCCAGATAGCTGGTAAAACATTGTTCTGGGTGTGTCGGTGAGGGCCTTTCTCGATGAGATTAGCATTTAAATTGGTAGACTGAACAAAGACCATCTATCTACCCTCACCAATGTGTGTCATTATCATCCAATCAGTTGAGGGTTCAAAATAGAAAAAAAAAGGTAGGAAAAGGATGAATTCACTCTATTTCAATGAGTTGCGACACATTATCTTCTCCTGCCCTTGGACATCAGAGCTCTTGGTTCTAGGGCATTCAGACTTACACCAATGGTCTTCCTCAGTTCTGCTGCCCCTCCCACCCCAGTTCTCAAGTTTTCTTTCTTTCTTTTTTTTTTTGGATCTGGAGTCTCACTCTGTCACCCAAACTGGAGTGCAGTGGCATGCTCCCGGCCACCACAGCCTCGACCTGCTGGGTTTCAGCAATTCTTCCTCCTCAGCCTTCCAAGTAGCTGGAACTACAGGCACGCGCTACCACGCCTGGCTGATTTTTTATTTATTGTAGAGACGAGGTCTCGTCATGTTGCCCAAGTGGGTCTCGAACCCACGGGCTCAGGCAATCCACTCGCCTCAGCCTCCCAAAGTTCTAGGATTACAGGCTGAGCCACCAAGCCCGGCCAGGTTTTCTCAACTTGTAGTTGCACCATTGGCTCCCCTGGTTTTCAGGTCTTCAGACTCCGATTGAATTGCATCTCTGGTTTGCCTGTTCTCTAACCTGCTAGTAGCAGATTGTGGAACTTCTCAACTTCCATAATTCCATGAGCCACTTCCTATAATGCGTCTTCTATTACAAATATATCCTATTGGTTTTGTTTCTCTGGACAACCCTGACTAATACACCAAGTTTTCTGTGATCCTGTGGGCCCTATATCTTGGACTGTTGACTCCACCTTGAAGGCCAGAGTATTTCTCTCTTGCCTGGTCATTCAACATTTCACCCTTCTACATTTTTTTTTGAGTCGAGTCTCACTGTCACCCAGGCTGGAGTGCAGTGGCATGATCTCGGCTACTGTAGCCTCTACCTGCTGGGCTCAGGAGATCCTTCCTTCTCAGTCTTCCAAGAAGCTGATACTACAGGAGCGCACCACCACACCCGGCTAATTTTGTGATTTATTATAGAGATGAGGTCTCACCATGTTGCCCAGGCTGGTCTTGAACTCCTGAACTCAGGCAATCCACTTGCCTTGGCCTCCCAAAGTGCTGGGATGACAGGCATGAGCCACCGCACCCAACCAATTTCTGCATTCTAGAATTACTAAAAGCCCAGTATGCTTTCTCTCTGAACTTAGTATAATGATTAGGAAAAGGCTTTAAGAACCTGGTCAGTTCATTCAGAAGAAATGTCAGAAGCATGGACAATGTATCAGAAACAGGCCAAAGAGACACACTCATTCATTTACTTATTCACCTTCAAATACTATTGAGCACCAAGATGGGTCAGGCAAGTCCAGCTTCATGGGTGTGTGTCCTGTGCAGTCACAGAGGGTCCCCTGCTCTGAAGGGCCCCACGCTTGGTGTGATGGCTTGCTGTTACCATCTTGAATTACGTGATGTCTGATGAGGCAACGGAGACCGCGCCTGAGCAGAGGAGATACACACACAGCCTATGCGTCTACCTCATTCTGTTCCGTTTCCACATAGCATTGGTGGTGCCCGTGAGTGTAAGTCCCAGGTGACCCACAGTGTGTGGGGTTCCGTGAGATCCCAAGTGAGTACAAGGAAGTGCGGTATGGCTAGGATGAAGTATGCGGGGTGCTGGCAGGCCCAAGTGACAGCACTTTGCATTCAGCATTTGGACTGGCATTTGCTTCAAGCACAGAGAGGAGGCACTGATGCTCTAAGAAACATGGATGATCAAGGAAGCCTATCCTGTTTGTTCTCAGTTTTGTTGCACTGTGAATAATGATATCTATATAGAGAGAGTGTCTTTTCTTTTCAATTATCCCATACTCGCTAGTAAGGTGAGGGTAAATAGCATTGGCAGAATGTATGTATATCTAGAAATTAGGAATCTGGATATTAAAAAAAAAGATACACACACATATATATGGACTAAAAATAGTCGAGCTTGTTTTGTGCAGTACTTCTAATATTCTGGTAAGAGTATACATGGAATGTTGATGTAACCCAATTGCAATTTGGATGATTCTACATAAGATAAATGCACTTTTGTTTAAGTCTGGCAATAGACAACATAGAGATGAATGGCAAAAACTCAAGCTAAAAATTTACAATGATCATTTTTCTTAGGACAGCATTAAGTAGCAAATAAACCCGCCATGATAAGTCAAGAGGAAGAATGTAGAAGGAAGCACTTCATATGTTAATACTCTTTTTTTTTTTTTGAGTTTTAGTCTCTCTCTGTCACCCAGGCTGGAGTGCAGTGGCACACTCACGGCCACTGCGGCTTCAACCGCGGGCTCAGATGATCCTTCTGCTTCAGACTTCTAAGTAGTTGGAACTGTAGGCACGCACTACTATGCCTGGCTTATTTTTTTATTTATTATAGAGACGAGGTCTCACTAAGTTGCCAAGTTGCCCAGGCTGGTCTTGGACTCCTGAGCTCTGTATCCACGAGCAGGCAATCCTCTTACCTCGGCTTCTCAAAGTGCCGGATTAGAGGCTCGAGCCACTGCGCCTGGCCTGTTTAATAGCATGTTCCTGCTTTTTGAATGAGGAGCCTGGTGTTATTATTTTGTGTGGGTCCCACAGGTTACATAGCTGTACGTGGGATCAGGAGCTGTGCTGGGAAGCAAGAGGCAATAATGAACACATGAGACATAGACTCTGTCCTCAGACCATTTACATTTGAGCAGGGACACTTACATAATAACAATTGTTATGAAAGTACACAGAAGAGTACAGGATGCTGTGAGAACACATAGATGAGCAGGCCAATGAACTTGCCAGCAAAGCTTACCTACTTTAGAGACCGAAACTGCCAGACTCCTATTTTCCCAGCAGGTGAGGGGCAAGTTTGTGGCTAAATCCTGTCCAGTGCTATCTGAGTGGAACCCTGCTAAGAACAAGGTCACTTCTGGAAAAGACTTTCCATTTTGATAAAGAGAGGCAAGTGAGGAGAAAACCCTTTCCTTCTTTCCTGCTCTAACTATTGTTATGTGAGGATGTGATACTTGGAGCTGTGGCAGCCATCTTGCAATCATGAGGGGAAAATCAAGAAACTTTGTGTGGCAGTAAGTTCTCTCAGGGCCCTAACATAACTTTGAGCCTTTGAGTCAATCCAGGACTACATGCCTATGCAATTCTTGTTAGGTGGGGGAAATTCGGTCCTCATGGTGAAAGACAACTTCTTGTTGGGTTATCCTATTGTTTGCAGTCAAGACTTTCCAAATCAGGTATGTCCAAACCATAGCCCATGGGCTGCATGCAGTTCAGGACAGCTAGTCATGTGGCCCCACAAAATCTTTTAACATCACGTATTTGTTAGCATTTATTTTCTTCGTGACCCCATGCATAGTTCCATTTTTGAAGTTCACCATCATGCCTTATTCATGACATCGCTTTTTGGCAGCACATACATTTGTGAGCAGCTGTTTTCTTTCTTTTTTTCTCTTCTTTCTTTCTTTTTTTTTTGAGAAAGCAGGATTTATTGAGAAGACAGAAAAGCTCCCATCATGAGAGGGGACCCCAGGGGGTTGCCCTGAGCAGCTGTTTTCAGTGATGAAGCACTCAAAGAGCAAACTTTGAACAAACATTTCTGATGAGCACCTTGAGAACTCACTCAGAATTGTGACCACTTCCATTGAACTAGATACCGATAGATTAGTTTTACAAAAACAAGGCCAAATTTCCCACTAGTTTTATGCTGTTCTCATTTTTCTAAGCCTTATAATAAAATATATGAAAAAATAAAAGAAGTTTTATTATGTATAGACACTAACTATATTGTATAATTTATGTGTGGCCAAGACAATTCCTTTTTACTCGATGTGGCCCAGGGAAGCCAAAAGCTCGGACACCCCTGTTCTAAGCGATACATGATTGAATCTGGGTAATCAGAGAGGCTTCCCCTGAGGAAGTTACATTTGAATATACCTTAAAACAATGAGCAAGAGTTGAGTTTGCAAAGATTTGGAGGAATAGGGTTTCAGGCAGACAAACAGACATAATTGAAGCCCCCGGATCCACAAGGTACTTGGTATATTTGAGAAGCTGAGATTCAGAAGTGTGTGTGCTGAGGTCAGAACAGATCAGGTTCTGGGACATGCCAGCAGACAGACAAGTCCACCCTTCCCCAGCTGGAGGATGACAATTTGCCGTAAAGTGTCCAAGAAATGTCAGGTCCAGCTCTCAACGAATCCATCAGCATTCCCACAGCTAACTGGTTGCAGATGTTGTCTTTGTGTCTGGGGAAAGACCCACCTGTGGGAGTTGGATACCTTGTCTGCATGAGCCACTGTGGGTTATCAGAGTTTTTAGCAAAGTATGAACCCTTTGGCACGTAACCTTCCTCGTCATGATCAGTAGGCAACACAGTATGGAGGCAGCCGAGAGCACAGAGGATGGAATCCACAGGGCGTGCTTCGGCAGGTAGGCCGAAAAATATTTTGATGTAAGACTTGGATGATTCCCCAAATGATAAAAATAATGAGACGAGCAAAGTCATCAGGTGTGCTTGTCTACTGGCAGGGTTAGGGTTAGCTTAGAGTTCGCTCAGTTCCATGACTAAGGTGGGCAGGGTGCCCAGTGGCACCCACAGGTAACAACATCTAGAGGAATAAGGTTGTCAGAGCTGTTGTCATGACTGTGTTGACCAACATCTCATCACAATCAACAGATCTGATGCTGGAAGTGGAAGAGCTGTGCTTTACAAAACAGACCGTACCTAAAAAGCCCGTTCCGAGTGCAATTACACAACGGCAGTGATTTTCTGTAATTTGTGGGAGGAAGGAGATAAAACCTTGGACCCTACGTTGAAAAGAGGAAAAAAAGAAAAAAAAAAAAAAGAAGAGAAGGCCATAGCATTTTAATTATGTTTTCAGACATGTATATGGTACCTGTCAGCGTTGTATAAACATCATCTCATTAATCTTCATAATAGCGGTATTAGTTAGTCCTGCAGTTGAAAGAAACGGAAATTGAAGTAATGAGATGTTTAAGTGGCTAGACCACAGTGTGAATGACATCAGGGAAATAAAACTGGCACTGTTCATTTGATGAGTGGGTCTCACTCACCTTTTTTTTTTTGAGTTAGGGCCTTCCTCTGTCACTCAGGCTGGAGTGCCTTGGCACAATCATGGCTCATCGCAACCTCATCCTCCTGAGCTCAAGTGATCCTTCCACGTCAGACTCCCAAGTAACTGGTATTACAGGCATTGGCCACCTGCTCACGTGCATATATACCGCCAGGCAGGGAAAGAGGCTTCAGTTCCTTACCACAACATAGCAAACGTCTCTTCAGTTCCTTACCATGCAGGCCTCTCTCTTACCACCACCCACGACATGGCGTCTAACTCCTCCCAGAGCAAGTAATCTGAGTCACAGAGGGAGGACCTCTTGCAACAACTGCACTTTTAAGTATGCTTCTCTTGATCTCTTAATGGTTATATTTAAAATAGCTTCAGGCCTGTGCAGTGGCTCACACCTGCAATCCCAGCACTTTGAAGGCCAAGGCAGGAGGATCACTTGAGCCCAGGAGTTCCAGATCAGCCTCGGCAACATAGCAAGACCTCATCTCTACAAAAAATAATTTAAAAATTAGCTGGGCATGGTGGCACATGACTGTAGTCCCAGGCGGAAGGATCGTCTGAGCCCAGGAGGTCGAGGCTGTGGTGAGCCATGATCACGCCACTACACTGTAGCCTGGGTGACAGATTGAGACCTCAACTCAAAAACAAAAACAAAACAAAACAAAAACTTCAGAGTTTTAAATCTTGATTGAAAGGTAACTCCTTGTTTGTATGTGTATTCACAGAGTTCTTACAAGATTTTTTTTTTAAAGCAACTCTTTAATCTATCTGCAATTCATTATTATATATGATAAAGGACCTAAAATTATTTCTCCTTAATGGCTTGACAGTTGCTTAGCCAAAATAATTTTATAATCTATCCTTTATTTATGTGTTTTTTAGAGAGACAGGGTCTTACTCTGTTACCCAGGCTGGAATGCAGAGGCCTGATCTTGGCTCACTGCAGCCTCGACCTCCTAAACTCAAGTGATCCTCTCACCTCAGCTTCCTGAGTAGCTGGGACTGAGAGTACACTACTATACCCAATTACTTAAAATGTTTTTTTTGTTTTTTGTATAGACATGGAGTTTCTCTATGTGGTTCATTCTGGTCTTGAAATCCTGGCCTCAATCAATCCTCCTGACTCAGCCTCCCAAAGCACTGGGATTACTATGCTTTATTCTGAATTGAATTGGGGTAACTTTCCCCAAATCTCAGTGACCTAACATAATAAAAGACGATTTCCTTTCCGCTAAACTGGTGTGTGTGTTTGAGTGGGCGGCTTCCCTAGCTTGCTTTATCTAACTGGGGTTCAGAGACCCAGCGTCCTTCTATCTTGTGGGGTCTCCAATCTCAACACGAGCCTTCTAAGGTTGCCCTGGGAGCCACCGCTACTCCAGTCTGCCAGAAATGCATGGAGAATCACGGGGCAAGCCTGGAAGTGGTACTCTTCATGATCATTTCATAAGCCAGAGCTCAGACCGATGGCCACCCAATGGCAAGGAAGGATGGGAGATACATTCTAGCCCGTGTCCCTGAGCTGCTTGCCAGTTTCTATACTGGTGTCATATTGCTTTGACTACATGTTTATGGTATGTTCTGATAATTGTGATTTTTATTTTATTTTAAAGATGTGGGGTACAATTCAGGATTCACTATACAAGTGGTTATTGCACAGGTAAAGTCTGGGCGCCCCTTCGGTCCCCACTTTGCCTGGTTTGAGATCAGGTATCCTTATCGATGTTGTGTCCCCCCGACCCCCACCCCAGCAGTATCCTGCTACTGCCAATCCCTTTCTTACAGTATTATGGTAAATGTGTTCTGATAATTCTTTTTGCTTTGTTTTGTTTTGTTTTGAGTTGGAGTCTCACTCTGTCACCCAGACTGGAGTGCAGTGGCCGCTCCCGGCCACCACAGCCTTGACCTGCTGGACTCTGGAGATCTTCTGCCTCAGCCTTCCGAGTAAGCTGGAACTACAGGAGCGCGCTACCACACCCAGCTAATTTTTTTTTAAATTTTATTGTAGAGATAAGGTCTCACCAAGTTGCCCGGGTGGGTCTTGAACCCGCGGGCTCAGGCAATCCACTCACCTCAGCTTCCCAAAGTGCTAGGATTACAGGCTGAGCCACCGAGCCCGGCTTGATAATTCTTAAAGAAAGTCAGATAAGTTTTCTTCTTGTACTTTCCTTCACTTTTCTTGGACATTATCCCTCTATATAAAATTTCAGGCCATTTTATCAAATTTCAAAAAGAATGTGAAATAGCTATGACAAGACTCCTCCCCCCGATATTTTAATTGAAAATGCATTAAATTTAATGTTATTTGTAGAAGATAATATTCATATGCTATTAAATCCTCCTGACCAAGAACATGCTTCTTTCTTTTGTTTAATTATTGTTTTATGTGCATTCTTAAGATTGGACTAGAAAGAAACTAGAAACTAGAAAGAATCAGAAAGGTTCACATCCAAGGTGATTTTTTTAAAAAAAATTTAAATTAAAATATAACTTATTGTGAAATGCACAGATCTTAAATATGCAATTAGATGTCTTTGGACAAATATACACACCCCTCTTAAGATGGAGAACATTGCCATCACCCCATAAGGTTCCCTTCTGCCTCTTTCAACGAATCTCCACCATTGAGGTAACTACCATTCTGACTTTTAGCACCATAGTTTTAGAGGTGCCTATTCTTGAACTTCATATAAATGAAATAACATATGACATAGTTTGAATTGTTGTCCTTTCCGAATCTCATGTCAAAATGTTCCTGGTGTTGGAGGTGAGGCCACAAGGCAGGTGTTTGGCTCATGGAGATGGATCCCTCATGAATGGCTTGGTGCCGTTCTCCTGGTAACAAGTGAGTTCTTCCTCTGGTTTATGTGAGAATGGCTTATTTAAAAGAGTCTGGCACCTCCTCACTTGTGCACGCGCTTGCCATGTGACACACCTGTTCCCTCTCTGCCTTCCATCACTATTATGAACTCCCTGAGTCCTCACCAGAAGCCAGTGCCATGCAGAACTGTGAGCCTACATAAGCTTCCTTTCTTTATAAATTACTCAGCCTCAGGTATTCCTTTACAGAAGTGCAAAACAGACTAATAAAATACAAATGTACTTTTTTGTGTAAAGTCTTTCTTTTTTGTTCCATGTGGGGATTCATCTATGTCTGACATTTATTGGTTTGTTCATTTGTATTGCATAGCGGGTTTGCAAATACCTTCTTATTCTGTGGGTCATCGTTTTCACTTTCTCGATAGTGTTCTTTTGAAGTACAACGTTTTAAATTTTGATGAAGTCTAATTTACCTATTTTTTTCTTTTGTTGTTTGTGCTTTTATTTCTAGGAATTGGCTATCCTTGGGAGGGGAAGTCTCTTCGGGGTCCACAAAGACTCAAATGTCAGAGCATCAGAATAAAAAGATATGCTTGACACAGTACAGTTATGGTATACAATCTTTTGATACATTGCTGGATTCAGTATTCACAAGGATGGTGGTTTGTGAGGTTTTATTCTTGTGATCTGTTTGGTTTTGGTATCAGGCTAATCCTGGCTCAGATAATGATTTGGGAAGTGTTTCTCCTCCACCTCTCTCTCGTCTTTCCTCTTCTCCTCCACCTCCTCCTTCTCCTTCTTTTTGGAAGAATTTGAGGAGTATTGTTGGTCATTCATCTTCAAAAACTTGGTAGAGGCCAGGCTCAGTGGTTCAGCCTGTCATCCCAGCACTTTGGGAGACCAAGGAGAGTGGATTGCCTGAGCCTGCGGGTTCAAGACCAGCTCGGGCAACTTGCCGAGACTTCGTCTCTACAATAAGTCAAAAATGAACTGGGCATGGTAGCATGTGCCTGTAGTTCTGGCTACTTGGAAGGCTGAGGTGAAGGATCACCAGAACCCAGCGGGTCGATGCTGGGGTGACCATGAGTGTGCCACTGCACTCCAGCCTGGGCAACAGAGTGAGACTCCACCTCAAAAAAAAAAAAAAAAAAAAGAAAAGAAAAAGAAAAGTTTGGTAGAATTCACCAGTGAAGCCATCTGGTCCTCAGCTTTTATTGTGATGAGTTTTTTGATTAGCAATTTAATCTCTTTATTGTTATAGAGCTATTCGTGTTTTCTACTGCTTCTTGAGTACATTTCAGTGGTTTGTGTCTTTCTAGGAACCTATCAGTTTCATCCAGATTATTTGATTTTTTTTGTTGCACAATTTATGAATTTTTTATTTACATACAACTTTTCATGAATAGACCCTTTTGTCAAATGAAGCAAAACTACATTAAAGTTCACGTTAATGTACCTGGGTTGTCATCTTCATATAAATACTATTTTGGGGAGAAGAAAATAAACATTTTAAATTATTGCAGTCGTTCCTTTCGTCAAGTACCATTTGGCCATCAGGGACCCACTAAATATTCATATTGTCAGGATTTAATGAATAATCCTAAAATAATCTGTGGCCTAGAATTAAAATAGAACTGAACCTTATGTAAATGGAAAGGAGATTTGCAAAATCAGGACTAGATTGATTCTCTGGCTCAAGTGAAAAGATAAGTTATTGTATGACAATATGTTAAATTGTTAATTAACGTACAATATTAACATATTGTGTGACACTATGTTTAATTTCATGTTAAAATGAAAATTCCAGGTCGTAGGGAGAGAGTTGTTAAAAAAAACACAAAATTACAGCTAGCTAGGACAAATGCATTCCAGTGCCCTATGCCACTATGATGCTAGTTCACAATAATATATACTTTCAAGTAGCTGGAATGAGATATTGAATGTTCCCAACACAAAGAAACGATACATGTTTGAGATGATGGATGTGCTAATTTGATCCGGTCACCATATGTTATACATATTGAAACACCACTGAGTACCCCATAATTATGTACAATTATTATATATCAATGTAAAAAAATAACATTAAATACACAAAAATGGGAATTTCTTTTTTTAAAAAATTTTTTATTTTAAAGATGTGGGGTACAGTTCAGGGTTAAGTGTATGAATGTTTATTATGCAGGTACCCTTGTTGATGAAGTGTGGCCCCTCCTCCCCTGAGAGAATTCTGCTTCTGCCAATTCCGCTCCCCTACCCCCCAATTTCCCACTACTGACAATCCTAAAAGAGGAAATTTCAAACATCAGTTATAAGGGGTTAGGGTGTTAAAGATGAAGGAGCCAGAATTTGCAAGAAGTCTTTCTTAGAGCTGTGCTGTGAGCTTTGTCCTTCCCACCCCTCAAGGGGTAGAGTTAGGTGGTGTCTGATCCTTCCTTCAGACCCAGGAAAGGGCATTCACCAGGATTACCTGAGGGAGCAGATGGAGAACACTAAACATTGGTGTCTTTCTCCCACCTGGGCAGAATGAGAGGAAGTTGCTTCAGGCTTAGTCTGCATTTCTCAGATTCGCTAAGGCAAAGAGCTTCCTTGTACAGGTGTCTCCTGAGGACCAGAGGTGAGCCCCACGCAAGAGACAGGCAGAGCCAAGTTGCACTAGGTTCTGCTCGGTAAAGCCATCCACAGGGGAAATGGGATTGTGTCAGTAGAGGCCAAAGATGGACTTCAGGATTCTTATTGGCCGTGAGAGGAATAACAGTGTCAGCCTGTTGAGAGAAGCATTCATGAGTTAGGGGAGCTCTCAGGAAGAGATGTCTGGCAATGGGGTCTTCACAGAGCCCATGGAAGTGATGCAAACATATGCCAGGCTTCCAGAGAGACAGGAACCAGCTTTTGGTTGTGTTAGTCAAGAATATTCTTTTCCTTTGCTTCTCCATCCTCCCACTGCCCATTCCCCTAACTCTTTAGGAACTAGAAATGGGTAGAAGGTAGAGAGAACTAGTATATGTATATATATATTTCATTCCTTTCTCAGGGAAGAAGTCCTTTCTTTGGAAAAAAAGCATCTAGAACTTAGAACTGTGCAGGGTCTGATATTTTTCCCTGCTTGTCAACCTGCTATAGTTTAACAGATGCCAGTAGAAAAGACTCCTCAGCCAGAGATAAAAGACAGCTTATTACTTGTGCTGACAGTAGAGGCTAGAGTATCAGAATGTCAACATTTTTTTGCTGGTTCCCTGAGTCTCAATTTCCACAAGATGACAAAAAGAGGACCAGATTATATCCGCAGATTACACCTGTACATGCAGTGAATTGTGCTGTACAGGAGAAACTCTAAGTTTAGGAACCTGAATGTTCTATAATGGGCAACATATATGTCTGTCCTTTTCTCTAGCAGAAGAGATTGTCTTTATTATACTGGACAGCAAGCGGTCTTCTCTGTATTCCTGAGGGAGGTATTGGTTCTACCTTCTAATGCTGTTCACTGTACACAGGTGCTTGAAAATATGGTATAGAACAAAGGAACTTCTACTTCTCTAGAAAATATGCAGAAACATGGGATACTTATCTAGAATTGTGCCCCTCAGCTGGGCATGGTGACTCATGCTTGTAATCCCAGCACTTTGGGAGGTGGAAGAGTGTTATAGCCATACTGCGAGTAAGAAGTCACCAACACACTGAGAGTCAAATATTGAGTCCTTTAATGTCAGCTGTCAAGAGCAGGCTCATGCCAGAAAGAGACTCTCGACCCCGAATGAAGCAAGCAAGGGGTTTATGTAGCAAAAACCATAAGGTTACAGAGTTTCGGTTCTGGGTAGGGAACAAAGGAGATTTTTCTTTTTTTTTTTTTTGAGTTGGAGTCTCACTCTGTCGCCCAGACTGGAGTGCAGTGGCCACTCCCGGCCACCACAGCCTTGACCTGCTGGGCTCCGGCGATCCTTCCGCCTCAGCCTTCCAAGTAGCTGGAATTACAGGCATGCGCTACCACGCCCGGCTGATTTTTTGATTTATTGTAGAGATGAGGTCTTGCTGCCTAGGCGGGTCTCGAACCCGCGGGCTCAGGCAATTCACTCACCTCAGCCTCCCAAAGGCGCGGGATTACAGGCTGAGCCACCGAGCCCGGCAAAAGGAGATTTTTCAAAGTACAGTTCGTTAAATCATAAGGGGGATATGTAAATTACATAGTGTGACAGAATTATTCAGGAATGTTATAGCCCTCCAGGCGAGGGAACAGAAAAGTCATAAATCGCAGGACACGAATTGTGGCCTACTGGAAAAGTTAGGGTGGTCATACAGAGGAGGGGTGAGAGAGGGAACTGAAAGACAAAATGGAAGAACTACTACAAAATGGAGTTACCTTGGTTAGGTCACTAACAGCCATTTCAGGAGAAAGGCTTACTTGAGCCCACGGGTTTGAGAACAGCCTGGGCAACATAGCGAGATCTTGTCTCTACATAAATTTTAAAAATAGCTGGATGTGGTGGTGTGTGCCTGTGGTTCCAACTATTTGAAAGTCTGAGGTGGGAGGACTGACTGTGACCAGCAGGTCAAGGCTGCGGAAACCTGATTGTGCCACTGCACCCTAGCCTGGGTGACAGAATGAAACCCTGACACAAAAGAAATCAAAACAAAAAAAAGAATTGTTCTGTCCTCAAGGAAAGCAGCCATAATCTCCCCCATAGAAAGTTGGAAGCTTTATATACTGTGAGATTGGATTTTTTTTTTTTGAACTGGAGTCTCACTCTGTCATCCAGGCTGGAGTGAGTGGCATGCTCACAGCCACTGCAACCTCGACCTGCTGGGCTCAGACAATACTTTTACCTCAGCCTTCCAAGTAGCTGGAACTACAGGTATGTGCTACCACACCTGAGTTCTTTTTTGACTTGCTGTAGAGATAAAATCTCACCAAGTTGCCCAGGCTGGTCTTGAACCCCCAGGCTCAGACCATCCTCTTTCCTCTGTCTCCCAAAATGCTGAGATTACAGGTTGGGCCACCACACCCAGCTGAGACTGAACTTTCTAACTAAAAAAATTTGAGGCTCTTCTTTGCCATTTAAATTGACCAATATCTTTTCGTTCCTGGATGAGCTGAAAATTTTTATAATACTAAATCCCCTTATTAACAAAGGCATTTTTGTCAGCTTATATCATTGTTGGCTTAGGGAAAACTGTGGCTTATAAAAGTAATACAAAGCAATGATCCTTTTTTTTTTAACAGAACTAAGAGTAAAGATCAGGCTGAGGGTGAAATAAGAGAATGAAACACAGTATAAGGTTTGCTAATTCTTTTTAAAACTTTTTTCCTTCACTGTTGTTCCCTGTAGTTCCTCATTTTATGATAAAACAAAATTACCAGCTGGACTCCGTGGCTTAGCCTGTAATCCCAGAACTTTGGGAGGTTGAGGTGAGGGGATTTCCTGAGCCCATGGGTTTGAGAACAACCTGGGCCATTTGGGAAGACCTCATCTCTACAAAAAAATAAAAAAAATTAGCTGGGTGTGGTAGCATGCGCCTGCAGTTCTAGCTACTTGGAAGCGAAGGCGGAAGGATCGCTGGAGCCCAGCAGGTAGATGCTGGGGTGGCCATGAGTGTGCCACTACAATCCAGCCTAGGTGATGGAGTGAGCCTCCAACTCAAACAAAACAAAACAGAGCAAAACAAAAATAAAACAAATCTACGTTGCAGATTGATTTTTTTTTTTTTTTTGAGTTGGAGTCTCGCTCTGTCACCCAGACTGTAGTGCAGTGGCCGCTCCCGGCCACCGCAGCCTCGACCTGCTGGCCTCCGGCAATCCTTCCACCTCGGCCTTCCTAGTAGCTGGAATTACAGGCGCGTGCTACCACGCCCGGTTGATTTTTTGATTTATTGTAGAGATGAGGTCTCGCTGCCCAGGCGGGTCTCAAACCCGCGGGCTCAGGCAATCCACTCACCTCAGCCTCCCAAAGGCGCGGGATTACAGGCTGAGTCACTGAGCCTGGCTCAGATTGATTTTTTAAAAGGAGAATTTTGACCAACTCTAAAAATTTGCAGATGCTTGACTTGTAGTTTCTCTTTAGGCTTTTTTCTCCAGTGAAAAGCCCTCTTATTACAGGGGACAGCAATAATATGGAGAACTATGAATAAAACCGTCCTATTTATTATTACTTTCTAAAGCAATGAGCAAGTCTCAGAACACAAGGAATGCACTCTCTGGTTAACGCTTTGGAGGGACAGCTTGACAGCACAATGTTCTTTTTCCTGTCTCCCTGAAGAACCCACTAAAATAGTTTTCTTTTCTTTTTTTTTTGAGTTGGAGTCTCACTCTGTTGCCCAGACTGGAGTGCAGTGGCACGCTCTCGGTCACTGCAGCCTCGACCCGCTGGGCTCCAGCGATCCTTCTGCCTCAACCTTCCAAATAGCTGGAACTACAGGTGCACGCTACCACGCCTGGCTAATTTTTGATTTATTGTAGAGATGAGGTCTCGCCAAGTTGCCCAGGTGGGTCTTGAACCCACGGGCTCAGGCAATTCACTCACTTCAGCCTCAAAGCACAGGATTACAGGCTGAGCCACTGAGCCCAGCCTAAAATTTGTGTGTGTGTGTGTGTGTGTGTGTGTGTGTGTGTGTGTCTGCTGATCAAAGTTATGCAGGCATTTTCTAACATGAAGAAATCTGTATTTCTTAAGTTTTTCTCCCAATGGAAGATTCTTTTGTTGTCATTTTATTTTTTTCTCTCCTTGTGAAAGACTCAAAAGAACCATACTTGCTATAAAAGGAACGTTTACTGTATGAATTCCTACCCCATGTTCACTGTATTTTATAAATACCTACCTCAAACCCCATAAGGCTAGGCATATGTAAGGAAATAACTGGTTTCTTCTGCTTCTGCAACTGCTGCTGGCAGTGTGTGTGAATGTTAAGCAATAAGCCCCTCCCAGACATTCCTTTGCTTAAATTATGGTAGGCTCTGTGGCACCAGCCACTCTTCTGGTGGGCTCTGTGTTGTTTCAAACCTGCTCGTACGCCGAAGCTGACTGTAAACCATAGCTTATCTAACATTCCATGAGGCTTAACTACCTCCACTCTGCCCGTTTGGGCATTAGTAGTCAATCACGGGCAGCTGAGCCTGCGCCTGCGCAAATCAAAAACGAACCAACCAATCTCAAGCTCTCCTGTCCCCTGACATCACCGCAGACCTAATTGAGAACTAATTATGCAAGGTCCGTGGACTTTGTTTTCTATGTCATGCCTTCTTCTAATTGGATAACGTCTCAAGTCTAGGAAAAACCGGTCATGCCCAGTCTCTCCCTTGTAACTGTGTATATAAACTACTTGCTCTACTAGGTTAGAGCTCTCGTTCCTGTACCGCTGCGCCGGTTACAGACGTGAGCCCAGACTCGAGCCTGAATAAAGACCCTCGTGTGTTTGCATTGGAGCTGGCTCTTTGGTGGTCTCTTGGATTTAGGACTTTGGGGTCTAACATTGGGGGCTCGTCCGGGATCCCAGAGACCTCCCCCCCAAGACCCCCGGCCCGGAGGGTCTCGACACCAGCAGGTGAGTGCACTCAATTGTCTGTTTGTCTGTTTGTCTGTTAGCGTGCATCGGTATTTTTCAGCTCTTTCTGTAGGAATTCCATTTGGTATCAAGGTCGGCATTGGCTTAAGCGGACGCGCTGGTGGGCCGTCGGCCGGGGTCTTGGGAGACATCACTTGCCCCCTTCGGGAGGACGTGGAATCCCTCCCTGGAGGACAAGGAATCCCTCCACTGTGAGGAAAGTCTATCGCCGAAAGGATCAGACTCACCCTCAGTTCAGTTTCATTTTTGTCTGCACGGCCATGGAAAACCATACTTCATTGTTAGTAGTCTTGTCCCGTGTGTAGTCTTGTTTTGTGTGTTATATTGGACAGAAAAGGAAATGGGACAGATGCTGACACCCCCCTAACCCTGATGACTGACCACCTTTCAGATGTAAAAGAAAGGGCTCATAATCTGAGCGTAACCATCCACAGGAAAAAAAGTTTCAAACCCTCTGCACATCTGAACGGCCATCCTTTAATGTAGGATGGCCACCAGAGGGCACTTTCTCACTAAATCTTGTTTTGCAGGTTAAGCATGCTATCTTCCAGGACGGACGTCATGGCTGCCCGGATCAGGTGCCTTACATCCTCATATGGCAGAATGTAATTGATAACCCCCCTGTGGGCCAAATCTTTTATTCCACCCAAACAGGGCCGACGCTCAGAGTCCTGGCCTCGCAGGAAACAAAGCCCTGCCCAGGCAGCCGAGGCGCAGCGTGGCGACCCTTGGCACCCCTGCGAACATGCCCTGCTCTCGGTGCATAAATTCACAAAGAATTTTTTTACATATAACTCATTATAAAATTAAATAGGAATTTATTTTGTGTATTTAAATTACAATTTTTCTCATACAAATTTACCTTATCCACAACTTTATATACAGTATTATCAATTGATTAAGGCAGGGAGGAAACAGAACAAAGAGGATTAATAAGCATGAGCAAATCAGTGGGAAAACTTTCAAACAGAGTATGAAAGCTTACAGATTCTAAATACTGCTACGGAAGAATTTATGCTAATGACTGTAGTTCTATCATTTCATTTTAAAAGTATACCTTAGAATCCTCAGCCAAAATAAGTAATATAAGTAATATATGTGATATGAGCAATATATAAGTAATATAAGTAATATATATGTAATATAAACAATAATAAATTGCAAGCATTCAAGGCAAATTCGGTAAACAAAATAAGAAAGATTTTCACCTCCTTTGTTCTCTCTCACCCCCTCTCGCCCCCATATGTACTTGGAAAGCCATTTCAAGTTTTCACATGGCTTAATAGGTCTCTTCTCAAGGGCTCGGCTGGGACAAAAGGATGTTTAAAAATTCTTCTTTGTTGTTTTCTTATGATAAATTTATCTCAAGTTATATCTAAACTGGGACTATATCAACCTTCTTTCCAGAGGAAAGTAAAGGGATCATGTAAATGAATCCTGCTAGCTAACTACAAAAAAGGCTAACTAGGGTGCTTTTTGGGTGCCTTTTGTATAGCTTTGGATTTCCCTGATAGTTCCACGTTAGATGCTATCTAAGTCCTTCCACTGCATATAAACTAATTGCTTTGGTTAGAGCTCTGAGGTTAAAAAAAATGTAAAAAAAGTTGCTGGTGTAAGGTATGTTTTTAGTAAAAAAGGATAAAGAAAAGATAAATAATTGTATAAAAAATATTATATGACATTTTTTTGTTCTATAATAAAATGACTGGTTAAAAAAAGTATAGAACAAAAATAGAAGGTTTAAGCATGCCCAAAAAATGGTATAAGTTTATCAAACATGGTAGATAAAAGTTAGTAGAAAAAAAAGAGAGAGAGAGACAAAATTCAATTAGCCCTCCCCCTGTCTTTGTTACAAAAGAGCGAGGTTTCTTTTTCTTTTCAAAATCGTTGGACTGTCATTTTGGCTAAATAAGTAACTTTTACAATAACTACTGTGATTTTGTGTTATAACATGCTTTAAAAAACTTTGGTACTTAAGCTCTTCAAGTTCTTGATACAGTCTTTAGGGTGAGATACGCAGCAAGCTCCAGGAACCACACCTGCCCCACCCCCTTCTAAATTACCTGAAGGCCAGATAAATTAATTTCACTAACAGCACTGCCAAATTGCTAACGAACTTTAAAATCTCCTTCCAGGCACAAGGATTCCTATCCAACATAGGATAAGTGGCAAAATAACCTGGGCTTCACTCTCTAGCATATCAATTGTTGTAAAAGTATGTCAGACCTATTATAAAAACAAAGGAAACTGTTTTCTCTTGTCAATGTTTACCTATTTTGAATTCAATTTAAGCTATAACCTAACTACATGTCTGTAATGTTTTCAATCTTTCTTCAGATTTTGTGTCAAAGTAGCTATATTTCCTTATTAAAGTACAACTATAAATAATTTACAAGGAAATATTTCAACTTGTGTTAATGAATACATACAATTTATGGAACTTTCACTTTTCCAACATTGTTTTTTTTTTTTGAACAGTAACTCTTTTCATCATCGTTTGCTTAATAGTTTTTACCTGTGCTCTCACTTGATGTTTTATTAAATCCAAATAGCATTTGCTTAAGGTCCTGCCCTTTCCTGCTCATGCCCAAAGTTTACTTCACCTATTCCGGTTCCTGACTGTAGGCATGTCCGGCCTTGCTGACAGTGGTCCGGCATACACGTCTAAGTTTTTCCAGCAATTTTGCTCCCAATTTAGCATTTTTTTCACTCCACAAGAATTCCCTACAATTCACCAAGTCAAGCCATAGTTGAAAAAGCTCACCAAACTTTAAAAATCAAATAATTAAATTACAAGACGGGAGGTTCAAGTATAGTTCACCCCACCATATTTTAAATCATGCCTTGTTTGTTGTAAACCATTTAAATTTGGTTTCATAGGCAATTCAGCTATGGCTAGACATTGGAACCTGGATGAAAGAATTAAACCTATGGTAAAATGGAAGGATCTCCTTACAGGAAAATGGGAGGGCCTGCTTTATTTCGTTCTCAGGAACTGGGCTTCTTGCTTAATGTCTACCTTTAAGCCTCTGAGTACAGAAAGCCCTTATCAGGACGGTTGGTAGCTAGAGATGTTAATGCCTGGAGGAATCAACCCTAGTCATGCGACTAGAGCTTCACCACCTGTCAGCATACCTGCTTGCCCCTTCAATGATACAGAAAAGGACTGGTCACTCATCCAGTGAGATACTGGCCTCCTGAAGTGGAAAGACTGTGCTTATAACTCTAAGATGGACTATCCTGTGCCCAGTAAAAGACTATATATTAGTAACTGGGGTTTTTAATGGCTCTACACTTGCCACAGCTAGCTGACATTCCAATGGATGGGTGCCTCCAGTACTGTCCATCAAGTACGGCGTCCGGCAGATTATTCAGTCTCATCTATGGAGAGCTCTCGCAGCCCTTCAACCAGTCAGCCTGTCTAGATCTGTTGGACAAACTCAGTCATGCCTTATTAGAGCATACTTGCAATCTCCTTATATATTTCTTATTTGGAATGAATATCAAGCTGTTAAAATTATTTATTGTGCTAATGTTTATAAGATATCTTGTACTGAATGCATTTTACCAATTGTTTAACCAATGCCTTTTATGAAGAATTTGTCATTCTCAAGCAACTCCCCTATTTAAAGGTCCCCATATCCTTGTCATCCTGTTGATATGCTGAATATGGTTTACAGACATTGTATGAGGTTAATGCTGTGTTAGAAAGACAGAAAATTTTTTTAGCTACTTTAATTTTAGGAATTACAGCATTAATAGCTGTTGCTACTTCAGTAACAGTTTCAGCTGTAGGCTCTATCTAAGGAAGTTCATACAGTCACCTTTGCAGATCAGTTATCTAAGAATGTTTCTATTGCATTAGCTACTCAGGAGATTATAGATCAAAAATTAAAAAATAAAGTTAATGCTTTAGAGGAGGCAGTTTTAGCAGTAGGACAAGAGCTTGTAACTTCAAAGATAAAATTGGCTCTCCGATGTCACTCTGAGTTTAAGTGGATTTGCCTCACTCCTTTGGAGGTGAATAAGTCTGCCCATACTGGGGACAAGATAAAGAATCATATTCTTGGAACTTGGAATCATTCGGACTTGAGTATAGACCTTACTAAATTACATCAAGAAATACAGGACATAACTGTTGCTGAAAAGCAGTTTCGTTCCTCTGAATTGGCTAGCTCCATATTTAATAACTTCTCATCATTTGTTAATCAAAAGTCACTAATGTCTGTACTCATTAATGTGGGAATTTGTGGGACAGTAATTCTTGTGTTGCTATGCCTACTCCCAGTTATTTCCAGAGTACTGAGGAAGAACATTTCTCAGCTCAACACCGAGTTTCATGGTTTTGTGCTAAAAAATAAAAATAAAAAAAGGGGGAGATGTTGGGAGCTGGCCATGGAGGCCCACTGAGCGTTAGGGATCAGGGAGGGCCGTGGACCCCGAGACCACTAGGATAGGTTCAGGAGCCACTGACCCCATTTCCTCCTCCTTTTACCATGCAGCACAAGTAACCTGAAGGAACTCTGCTGATCTAAGCTGAAGGCTCTGTGACTGTGACAGGCATGGCTCACTCTAAAAACCCATTGTTCCTGTCCCCCATAAAACTGTGGTTTCGGCTTAGGTATTAAATATAATTCAAATTCAGGTCACATTTAGGAGTCTTTTATATGGTACAAGCTTCTTTATAAGATTTAAAGGTATATTTGTAGAATTAGTATATACTTATCGAGAGCTGTTTCCAGCTTTTCAATGGTATAAATGATTAGAGTTGTCATAAATGGCCCAGCACAAAGTTTGGGCCACATTCCTGAGGGCCCAGTGCATACTTTGGACTGGGCTGCATTCTTTTAGGCCAGCTTTAGCTACAATTAGTGTAGGGTTTTTCTACCTATTACAAAAATTAAATTTATTTTAGTCATAGAAAATATTGTAGAATAGGTCATGCTAACATCAGGGAATCATGTTAGTTCAAGCATGACCAATCATGATATTTTAAGGTTTAATAAGAATACAGTTAACTTTAGAAATTTCATTGTCTCTATTTTCTACTATGTGGTTTTGGAGAACAAGAGCAACAACTCAATTGATTTGAAGCATGGTTTAACCACACCCCCTGGTTTACAACATTAATTTCCACCATAGCTGGCCCTTTAGTTGTTTTAGTCCTCATACTTATTTTTGGGCCTTGCATCATCAGTAAGCTTATAGCCTTTGTTAAAAATCGAGTCAGCACCGTTCAACTCATGGTACTCAAGCAGCAGTACCAACCACTTGGTACTCACCCTTGTTGTCTCAACTCTCCTACCCATTTTCAGGATAACCTTAAAAACACCTATGTAAACCCATGATTGGGTCTTATTTTTAGGTTCCTCTGAGGGGGGGAATGAAAGACTCAAAAGAACCATACTTTCTATAAAAGAAACGTTTACTGTATGAATTCCTTCTCCACGTTCACTGTATTTTATAAATACCTACCTCAAACCCTATAAGGCTAGGCATATGTAAGGAAATAACTGATTTCTTCTGCTTCTGCAACTGCTGCTGGCAGTGTGTGTGAATGTTAAGCAATAAGCCCCTCCCGGACATTCCCTTGCTTAAATTATGGTAGGCTCTGTGGCACCAGCCACTCTTCTGGTGGGCTCTGTGTTGTTTCAAACCTGCTTGTACGCCGAAGCTGACTGTAAACTGTAGCTTATCTAACATTCCAGGAGGCTTAACTGCCTCCACTCTGCCCATTTGGGTGTTAGTAGTCAATTACGGGCAGCTGAGCCTGCGCTTGTGCAAATCAAAAACGAACCAACCAATCTCAAGCTCTCCTGTCCCCTGACATCACCACAGACCTAATTGAGAACTAATTATGCAAGGTCCGTGGACTTCATTTTCTATGTCATGCCTTCTTCTAATTGGATAACGTCTCAAGTCTAGGAAAAACCGGTCATGCCCAGTCCCTCCCTCATAACTGTGTATATAAACTACTTGCTCTACTAGGTCGGGGCTCTTGTTCCTGTACCACTGCACCAGTTACAGACGTGAGCCCAGACTCGAGCCTGAATAAAGACCCTCATGTGTTTGTATCAGAGCTGGCTCTTTGGTGGTCTCTTGAATTTAGGACTTTGGGATCTAACAGTTGAAGTTCTGGCTCCTTCTCTAGTCACTTGAAGGGTCACTTGAAACCAAGCAGCTTCTGGTTATCTTCCATCATCATGCAGATTTGTTGGTCATTTCATTTGTTTGTCCAGAAGGAGATTTTGTTCTCTGCTCCAGGGCTGACTTGAAAAGGAAGCTATCACATAAGTGAAAATAGTCAATTATGCTCCTTGGCTAAATTCAATATAGTATTGGTTTCTCTACTGCTCAGCCTGACTCTAAAACCCCAAATCAAAGACAGAGATGCCCAGGGATTTTGCTTGGCTCTGGGCTGTGTGTGTGTGTGTGTGTGTGTGTGTGTGTGTGTATGTGTGTGCTCGCATGTGTAGGTGTGACCGAAAAACAGACCCTCAGAAAAATCACAAGTTGCAGCACAAAGCCTAAAATGCAGAATTTTGCTTATGGCAATATAGGATGGAGCTATACAATTAAAACATGTCAAATTATGTCAGTCCAGTAAAACAAAATAGTGCAGCTACTTGGAAAAGCTTGGCACTTTATTTTAGAACTGTGGCGTATATGTGAGGATTTGTTACATAAGTGTATTTCATGAAGTTGAGGTTTGGGTTTCTGATGAGCCCCGCCCCCAGCAGTGGGCACGGACTCAATGGTGGTTTGGGAGCCCTTATATCTCCCACTCTCCTGTAGCAGAGCCTGGTGTCTGTTGTTCCCACCCTTGTGTCTGCTTAGCAGTGAGAACATGGGGTATTCAGTTGTTTCTGTGATAATTATCTTAGAAGAATCATCTGCAACTGCATTCACATTGCTGCAAAGGACATGATGTCATTCCTTGTGGCTGCATAGTGTTCCATCGTGTGTATGTACCACATTTTTCTATATCCAGCCCACCTTTGATGGGCATCTGGGCTGGTGCCATTTTTCTGCTGTTGTAAACAGTGTTTCAGTGAACACATGTGTGCAGCTGTCTTTTTGGTACAGCGATTTGTGTCCTTTTGGGTATATTCCCAGAATTGGGATTGCTAGGTCCAATGGGAGCTCTGTTTTTAGTTTTTTGAGAAATATTTTTGCCAACATAGGATGGATCTACATGATTAAAATATGCTGAGTTATGTCAGTCTAGTAATGCAAAATGGTGCAGCCACTTGGAAAAGTTTGGCAGTTCCTTAAAAAGCTAAACGTACACCACCATTCAACCCTGCCATGCCACTATTTTCCCCATCATTCTTATTTTATCATAAAAACCTCTGGCTTCTGGGAATCAAAATGAAAAATATCCATGGCCACAGCACCCATATTTTTTGAGTTGGAGTCTCACTCCATTGCCAAGGATGGAGCGCAGTGGCACAAAGGCTCACGGCCACCCCAGTGTCAACCTGCTGGGCTTTGGTGATCCTTCTGCCTCAACATCCCAAGTAACTGGTTCTACAAGTGTGAGCTACCACATCCAACTAATTTTGGGTGTATTGTAGGGACGAGGTCTCGACAAGTTGCCTGGACTGGTCTCGAACCTGTGGGCTCAGGCAATCCACTCGCCTCGGCCTCCCAAAGTGCTGGGATGACAGGCTGAGCCACCAAGCCCGGCCAGCAGCCATTTTTAAATGTGAAATTTCCAGGCATGTTCTGATCTCCAAAACCTCCACAATGTATTCCTTAATATTGTGCAGTGAGCACTGATGTTTGAAATTAGGTATTGCGGAATACTAAACATCTCATAAAGTTTCTACTTAAAAATGGAGAATAGTTTTTATTTCCTATTTTGTAAGTAAGGAGATGATAGATCAGAGCAGCTGCCTACCTGAAGTCTCATGGCTGGTACATTGTTGACATAGGAATTAAATTCAAGTTCGTGTTGACTCAGATCTGGGTTCTTTCCAGTCACTTAAGGTATACCATACAGATTTAAAAACTGAAAAGAAATGGATAGATCTTAGAAAAGCTTAAGGCTGCCAGGTGCTGTGGCTCATGCCTGTAATCCCAGCACTTGGGGAGCTTCAAGCAAGGAGAATCACTTGAGCCCAGAAGTTCGGGACCAAGCTAGGCAATATTGCAAGACTTCATCTCTATAAAGCATCAAAAAAATCAGTCAGGCGTGGTGGAGTGTGCCTGTAGTCTCAGCTACTCGGAAGGCTGAAGTGGGAGGATCCCCTGAGCCCAGGAGGTCAAGGCTATATCAAGCCATGATCGTGCCACTGCACTTCAGCCTGGATGGCAGAGTGAGACGCTGACTCAAAAACAGGAAAAATTTTAAGGCTACATGGGTAGATACTAAAGTAATTTTTTCCTAACAACCAGAAAATTTAACTCATCATGATATTATAGCCACCAAGGGTCCTGTTTTAGCAATCACTTGTATCAAGCCCACAGACAAATCACATTTTGGAAAATGCGTGAGACTATGATTCTGGAGTCAGAATACCTTATCAACAAGAGATGTCTGGATAGGGAAACATAAACTCAGCATCACAAAGTCCCAATAGTAGATATGACTGAGAAAGAGATAAAACCAGAATGTTTTTGGTATCTTTTCTCAGGTCCCTGTATGTGGCATGTGCCAGGCATGGCATTGTCATGTACATAGAGGGGCTCGATAAATCCTCCCATGAAGCATATGCATTGAGAACACGCCTCGTCATTAAGATTCCATTTTACTGATGAAGAAACTGGAACTTAATAGTTGAATCTCTCCTGTTGGAGGTTGAGAACACAAAACTCCAGAGTAGGGCGCCTTGGTATGCTGGGTACTTTGAACTGAAGGATGTTGGAAGGCTCTCGAAAGCGAAGTCTTTCTGACCTCTGGCCTTTCTACCTCCCACCCCTCTTTCTCCCCTGAAATGAGTCCTAGAAACCAGAATTCCTCTCCCCCAAGGTCAGTCATAGAAACTCCTCTCCCCTAAAGCAGCCATAAAACCTAGGAAGGTCATTTTCTCCTTTTTCCCTTGAAGACCCTTATTCCAGAGGGGTCCTGCCCCATACCTGGGAGGAAGGAATACTGCACAAAGCTCCAGAAGAATCCAAACAGACAGGACTTGCTGGGTTTCCTCCTTCAGTCTATTACTATGAGATCATATGTTTTTGTTTGATCACACTTCTAAAGGGCTGTCCATACTTCAACAAATCTAAGCATACAATAGACAACTTTTCCTGGGTCTTTGGGTCTTTATTTCTGAAGACTCTTGGGTCACATAATACTGATAAATGAATGTGTTATGCTTTTTGTGTTAACCTGTCTTTTGTTTCAGAAGTATCAGCTGTGACCTTTGTGAAGGATGTGCCCTTACACACCCCATGTCAGGTACTGGTACTTACAGGGCCAAGTTAAACGCCAAAGCCTGCCCTCTCAATCAAAAATTCACCAAAGGAATTTCCCTGTGGCAGAGTCAACTTCAAGTGTTGTATTTATCCTCCAAACAGGGTTATTTTTTTCACACTGAGGCATTTTGCTACCAACACTGTAGCATCAGGATGCATGCTTAAAGTGAAATAAAAGCGCCCGTTTTGTGAACAGCTGTCCCCATCCACCTTTTGAAATCAGAGGATGGATGCATTTTGTGCTTCAGCGGAAGATAGCAAATGGGGCCTGGCTTAGGGGAAAAAAAAAAAGACAAGTCAGACATATGCTATTCAGTAATTGAAAGAGAAGAGATTCCAGATACTGCAACCAGAAACTTTTCAAAGAAAGCAGAGTACTTCGATCATTTCCATATAAAAGACACAGGGGTTGAGATTCAATAGCTCTTTTTCTTCCTTGGAGAAAATGAATGCAGCTTTTGCCAGCTGATAAAAAATTTGAGCGGAGGAGGAGGAGCCCCCATGCTTCTTCCAGGCAGAAAATAGGCCTGCGGCTGTCTCTTCATGCTTGGGGCCTTCTCACGTGATGCCTTGCATCTAGCAGACCATGGCCTCAGGATAAAAGCAGTGAAGGCCCCAGCAGGTAGCATGATGTGGGTCATCTGTGTCCTCTGAATGTGCATTACTGAGGTGAAGGCCACGTTCCCAGGTTGGTATTCATTCTGGACCAGGCCAGGTTGACACGTAAGGTTTGGAAGCTTCCAAATTACTAAGGCAAAACACTGGGACAAGAAGCCATGGCACACAGGGATTCCGAGTATGAGCTCACGGGGTTGTGTCCCAGTTTCTGGAGGCTGCTGACATTGAAAAGGTCTTTTATAAAATGAAGGTTGAATGTGTTAAAATAAGTAAAGCAATCAGAATAGTACACAATTCCTTTAGCTACACAGACACTCACACACACACATTCCAGATCACTCCAGTTCTGTGTCCTAGATTTTCAATAAAGGACTAAATCTTCATAATAGGCCCTCAACTATCACACCAGCCACATCTCCCATTCCGCCCTCTCTCTAGGTCTGCCTTGCACTATTTTAATTAGTAATAACCCAAAGGAGATGGTAATTCTCCATTGGACAGTTTTTTTTTTGAGTTGGAGTCTCACTCTTGTCTCCTGGGCTAGTGTGAAGTGGCACACTCACAGCCACCGCAGCCTCGACCTGCTGGGCTTAGGTGATCCTTCCACCTCAGCCTTCCAAGTGGCTGGAACTACAGACACACGGCACCTCACCCGGCTAGAGTCTTTCTTTTCCTGACCATGTTTCTAGACAAAGGGTGTTTACTGTAGTGTGGCATCTCTAACTTTCTGGGCATATTTGTTCATTAGAACTAGCATTTATTAAGTACTCGCAATGTGTCAGGTGCTGTGTGAAACATTCTAAATACGTGTATAATAATATGGTAGTGTTATGTCTGCTTTCTCTATGGAGAAACCAGGGCCCGGGCTGATTACAGATCTATCAAGAGTCACAGATTTGGGAGCTGGTAGAGTGTGAGCTCAAATTCTAGGATGACATGACTCTACATCTTATAGTTACAAAACCATATTGCCATTTGCTCATTAATGACAGAATGACGTCTCAACCTAAGCCAGAAATCTTATAAATATAATCGATGAAAAATAAAGTAAATAAAGGTATATGTGGATGTGTCTTGGTCCATTTTGTGTTGCTATCGCAAAATACCGCAGACTGGGTAATTTATAAAGACATTTGTTTCTCACAGTTCTGAAACTGGGAGGTTCAAGGTCAAAGGGCCCACTTGTAGCGAGGGCCTTCTTGCTGCACCATAACATGGCAAAAGACATCACGTGGTTTAAAAAAAAGTGTAAGAGAGCAAAAGAGAGGGGGCAAGACTCATTCTTTCATCGGGAACACACGCCTGTGATAACAGCATTTATCTATTCGTGAGGGTGGAGCACTCATGACCTAATCACCTCTTAAATGTCCCATCTCTCAACTGTTGCATTGGGAATTGTTTCCAATGCATGGACTTTGGGGACACATTCCAGCAATAGCAGCATGGCTGTAGCTAATTGCCACTACTAGAGAAGGATTTCAAAGTCTGTTTGTGTGAGGTTAGAGTTCAAAAGTGAGACCAGGAGTGGGTCCCTATTCCTGTAAAGAAGAGGGCGTTAGACAGAGTGTGAATTCTCAAGTATAGGCAAAACAAAAGCAAGCGGGTACTGCCTTTGTTCTCTCTGGACTTAGGAAGAAAGAAAGAGAGATTTAACTGGGAGTAAAGGCTTATGGTTTCTCACCCTTCACTTGCATGCCTTCACTTGCTCAGTGCAAAGTAAGATACAAGCCCCTGCTCACAGAGGAAAGGCAGATGGGGTTGTTCTGGTACCCTGCAGGTCTCCCAGGAAACTGGGAAGATCCCATCAGTCCTCATGCTGTCAGAAGAAGGGCAGTTTTTCTTGCAGCAGGTCTTAGCAGGTACAGCAGTGGCTGTAAGTCTGGAATCTGGGCTTTGTTGCTTCAGGCTTCTATGGGATCTCTATTATGAGTGGCCAGTGTTGTCCTGATTTTTATGAATGGGCAGGTACACTCATAAATCACCCATCATGAAATGGGCAAATGTGTCAAAAGAATCTTAAAAAAAAAAAATTCATTGAAGCCGCATGCAGCCTCTCCCAACAACTCTAACTGGTCCATGGATGCTGATGGTGCTTAAATCATTTTGTTGTCATTAGATAGCACTAGACAGCTTTGTATGTAAGTCTTGAAAGTTTCAACTCATTTAGAAATCAGTCTGAAGACAAAGGTAAGATAAGGATCTGAACAAAGTGGCTTTTGTTTGGTGGCATAAGCCCTAAAGGGAATTTTTCCAGGAACCAGAAATCCTACTAACCCTGAGTTGCTTTTGGATGATACATTAGCCATTTTACCTTTGTGTATGAAGTATGGCATACACACACACAACACACACACACACACACACACACACACACAACATATACACGCATACATATATACACTTTACACTCATTTGATTAAAACCAATGAAATCAGATACTGGCTAGCTTACTAGCCAATGGCAGAGTTTAGTGGGCATCTTGATAATATCTGCAGGAAGTGAGACTTTCAGAGCCTATGTGTATAACAATGTCCCTTTACTTCTGCTTCTATTATGCAGAAACACAATCTTGTTTGATCTGTGGTTCCCATCTTCCTCCTAGGATTGTATCTACTAAGTGCCAAGGGGGTTAGGTAATAAGGCTAGAGGAATAGGTGGAAAAAAAGAGGCAGCAATAAGTTATCAATATCATTCAGGTATCAGTGGAATGTACATGGTCCCATCATCAGTCCTTGCATTGAGCTCTTCTGGGCTTTCCTTACACATGTAAAAGGCCTGGGTCAACTTATCCAGTGTGCACCATACAAGCCTAATGTCATTGCAGTTGGAAAGAAATTACATTGCTGGCATCTTCTAAGAACTTTGGGATATTATTAAAGATGGAAATTTAAAAATTGGTTGGGTATGGTGGCTCACACTTGCAAGCCCAGCAAATCTGGGAGGCCAAGGTGGGAGGTTTGCTTGAGCCCAGGACTTCGAGACCAGCCTAGACAACATAACAGGACCTTGTCTCCACAAAAAAAATGAAAACGTCAGCCAGGCATGGTGGTACATGCTTATAGTCCCAGCTACACAGGAGGCTGAGACTGGAGGATTGCTTAAGTCCAGGAGGTCAAGGCTGCAGTGTGCCATGATCGTGCCACTGTGCTCCAGCCTGGGTGACAGAGTAAGATCCTGACTCACCCCCCCAAAACAGAAAGAGATTTTTAAAATTAAAAAAATTTTTAATTGTGGGGCCAGGTGCAGTGTCTCAAGTTTATAATCCCAGCATTTTGAGAGATCAAGGTGAGAAGATTGCCTGGGCTCAGAGGTTCACGACCAGCCTGGGTAACTTGGTGAGACCTCATCTCTACAATATATCAAAAAATTATAGCGTGCACCTGTAGTTCCAGTTACTTTGAAGGCTGAGGCGAAAGGATCACCTGAGCTCAGCAGGTCGATGCTGGGGTGGCCGTGAGTGAGCCACTGCACTCCAAACTGGGCAACAGAGTGAGGCTCTGTCTCAAAAAAAAAAATTATGGAAAGCTTCACATACGTGTCAAAACAGAGAACTGTGAACCACTGAAGATTCATCATCCAGATACAGCAGCCATAAATTCTTGTTTCCCCTGTAATTCCACTACATTAAATTCCAGACATTACATAATAACACTGAATGTGAATGGGGCTCAGAAAGCAAGGTTAAGGTGCAGTGTCCTGTGCTTCCTCCTAGTTCAAGGCCAGGGAATTGCTGCATTGCCCTTCCCAAGCGGTGGGCACAGTTGTATGATCATCCCCTCCAAGAAGCCCCTTCTTGTCTGGCCTCTTCAGAACTAGAGTCTGTCTCTCCTTCAGTGCTGTCACTGTGGTCTGCTTGACCCTCTGGAGCACAGCAGTTGTCCTGAAATTCTCTGTGACCACCATGTCTACTTAGGTAGGTACCCAAGTCCTTCACTCTCTCTCCAACTCCAGCCCGGGACCTGGGATATAGGGCTCTTCTCCAGAATACATACCTAGGCCACTGTTCTCTCTGCTTCTCTCCTGACCTTCCTTCTTGCCCTGCTCTCTTATAAAGTAGGGTGTGTGGGAGGATGGGGGTGCTGGCAAAGGGAAGACTTAGTCTATTCAAAGTCTGTCCCAAGCATTCCATCAAACCTGGAGTCTACAGAATTCCTAGACTATCAGAAGAGTCTCCTCTGTCTTGTTCCACTTTCAGATCCATTGTATCTCTCCCCAGAGGCAAGTAGTTCGGGATCTAGTGGGAAATTCTGGAGGAAAGGGAGAAAATTAATACTTCAGAAATGTTGTCTTGCCGAAGATTGGTTGAAAATTCCATTACAGGAAATAAATGGAGCCAGCACAACAATGCTCAGAGCAGTCTAGGGACATGCGCTCTGGGGCAGAGAGACCTGGATTGTGATCTCTCTTACAACTCAAGCTATTTTGTGTCACTTCCTCAGTCTTCTCATCCGTGTGATGGGGATGCTAGCACCTGCTTAAATGTGTGCTTTTTAGGAGATGAAAGGCTGTGCTAATTTTAGTGCTTATTACAGATGAAGCCCCTCAATAAAATTAGGGATTATTATTACTACCATTATTACAGGTATTAGGAAGATGAGAATGAATTCTCACTGAGGTCATATGTGAAAATTTCTTAGGGAAGGTGGGATCAAATCAGGTCTTGAGGGGTCTGTACATCTTCTGTACACAAGTACAGGGTTGCTATGTGGGAGGAAGAACATTCTGGGTAAAAAAAAATATATGTCCAGCAAAGGCAAGACCCAAATTCCTTTCTACTGTCACCAAAAGTTTCAGCTACTAAAAATAATATTAAAGATGAAATGAGGATTTTTTTCCATATAACTTGGGCCCCCCTAATTAATATAAACAGAACATGCAGTTTGTAAAAAATATTTGGAAGGTTCAGACAAAATGAAATAAAGAAAATGAAAATTACTCAATGTCATCTTCAAAAAATAATTGTTGTTAAATTAAAAAAAAATTTTTAATTGTGGCTAAATGCACGAGGGGAACCCCCCCTCCCAAAAAAGAATTATCTTTTGGAGGGCGGGCCTCTTGTAGTACAGGCTTCCCCTGCCAGGCAAATGTTTTGGAGTCCATTGGCATCCGGTGTACCAGCTAGTGTTGTTGTGAGAGGCTGTGTTTGGCTTCAGTGAATTTTTTTTGGAGATTCTTTCAGTATGTTTGCCCATTTCATAATGGGTGGTTGACGAGTGCACCTGCCCACACCATACTGAGTGTTCAGCAGTTTTTGACTAAAAATGTCATGACCCCCATGTCCCACCCTCCCTATTCACCCGATCTCACCCCAAGTGACCTTTTTTTTGTTTGTTTCTCCAGATGAAAGAAGTCCTCAAAGGGAAAAGTTTTGTCCATGTGGAAGAGGTGAAATAAAAAATGGTAGAAACGCCAAGCTGGGTGGTTCTGCCTGTAATCCTGCGCCTTGGGAGGCTGAGGTGAGTGGATTGCCTGAGCCCGCGGGTTTGAGACCCGCCTGGACAACCTGGTGAGACCTCATCTCTACAATAAATCAAAAAATTAGCTGGGCGTGGTAACGCGCGCCTGTAGTTCCAGCTACTTGGAAGGCTGAGGCGGAAGGATCGCCGGAGCCCGGCAGGTCGAGGCTGCGGTGGCCCGGAACGGCCACTGCACTCCAGTCTGGGTGACAGAGTGAGACTCCAACTCAAAAAGAAAGAAAGAAAGAAATCAGAAAATCAGCCAGGCGTGGTAGCGCGTGCCTGTAGTTCCAGTTACTTGGAAGGCTGAGGCGGAAGGATCACCGGAGCCCAGCAGGTCGAGGCTGCAGTGGCCGGGAGCAGTCACTGCACTCCAGTCTGGGCGACAGAGTGAGACTCCAACTCAAAAAAAAAAAAAAAAGGCAGACGCACTAAATCGCACCCAAATGGATGAGTTCAAAACCTGTTTTGAGCAGTAGAGAGGGCATCTTCATAAGTGTATGGCATCCAACAAAGAGTCCTTTGAAGGTGACTGAAGTTTAGACATGCAAGAATAAATACACAATCTTTGTAAATAAATTCCGGTTTGTTTTGGTCCCCCTGTACATAACATAAAATTGACCATGCTAACCATTTTTAAAGTTATAGTTTAGTAGTGTTAAGTAAATTAACATTTTTGTACACCCAATTTCTAGAACTTCATGTTACAACACTGAAACCCCTCCCTCCAGTTGCTGACTTCCTGTACCTATGAATTTGATTATTCTATGTACCTCATGTAAGTGGAATTATACGGTATTTGTCTTTTTATGACTGGCTTATTGCACTTGCAATTTATATTTTAATTCAGTAGTTTTGTTATCTGTTTTTCTTTTTTTTTTTTTGAGTTGGAATCTCACTCTGTCACCCAGGCTGGAGTGCAGTGGCCGCTCCCGGCCACCGCAGCCTCGATCTGCTGGGTTCTGGCGATCCTTCTGCCTCAGCCTTCTAAGTAGCTAGCACTACAGGTGCGCGCTACCATGCCCGGCTAATATTTTTTTTATTGTAGAGATGAGGTCTTGCCAATTTGCCCAGGTGGGTCTCGAACCCATTGGCTCAGGCAATCCACTCACCTCGGCCTCCCAAAGCACTGGGATTACAGGCTGAGCCCCCAAGCCCGGCTTGTTATCTGTTTTTTTATGGAAATGTTTGGATCTGCCGCTGTTTAGTCATTTCCCTGCAGTGAAACAATTAGACAATCGCATTAAAAAAATTATTACAAGTAACTCTGCGGTTATTATCGTTGTAATAGATTTTTGGGCACGCTTATTGTCGATTTTTTAGGATAAATGTCTAGACTTCCATTGGCCAGTTATAGGGTATGCTCACGTTAAGCTCTTGGTAAATACCCAGACTTCCCTTCAGAGATGTAGAAGCAATTTTGGTTTCTACCAGTGGTGTGAGTGCTTGGTTGCTTGTCCCTTTCACTTTTCATTTTTGGTAACTTAAACCATAACCATTTTTGATCTCTTATCGGTCATTCTTAAAGGTCAGTGAAGTGCAAACTTCACATTAGATATATCAAACACCTCCCCTACTGCACCCCAAAAAGCTGGAGAGTCGGACTGAGAACTTCAAGCTTCAAGAAGTTCAGGGCAGTTAACTTAATCCTGCTTAACCACGAAATCCCAGGTTTCTGAATACAGATTCTCTCCATCTTTGAGGGCACCCCAAATCCTGTTGTTTAGCAGTCCAAGACTGAATCTACTCTGTCATCGCTCCTTAAATTAATTCCTGACAATATTGACATTAGAAAAACTCAGCAAAGAATTTAATTGAAGTTAAAATGCCAGCACGAAAGAAAATAATGGCTAACTCAACATATCCCATCAACCAAAAAGAACCAGTCTACAAACAACTTCCTCAAAGTTTGATCCAGGATGGTGCTTTAATCACATTGTTAGAAAATCAGAGAAATTACCTATGGTTAGACTTTTTGGTGTGTCATGATATAATAACATTTTCGAACATACACGCAGGTGCTGAATTTTCTTGGTTAAACATCAAGTGTAAGTTTGTCACATCCGTGGAGGATTTGCTCGTTATGACATTTTCTAAACAGTCAGTTTTAGAGATTAAGCAAAGCAATAAAAGCTAATAAGCTTGAAGATCAACAAATACATTGCTTCTGGATATTAGATTGAATGGAGCACATTCTGGAAGCAAAAGATACTAGAAGATATTACATTCTTGATGTAAAAGGTACTAGAAGGGTTCTAAACACTCTATAGGGGGAAATATCACCTAATACCTAAATTATGCTTGTGTTTTAATGCATGCACACACTAATAGCACAAAAGACTAGGAAAACACTGGAACAATATTGGTTAAGAAACTATTTCCTTTCCAGTCTGTATCACGAGTTTTCCTCAGGGTAGGCATGGATTTTGTTTTGGGGTTTCATAGTTCTGAGCAGTAATTCAGTCTTCAGCCATCACTGGTGACTTCTTTCCTTTTGGCTCGTATCTGTCAGCAAAACCTTGTTTATGAAACTTCACATGACTTTTTCTCATGTCTTCCTCTTTTTACTGTGTGTTGCGTGAAAGCAGATTTGCTGGTGTCAGTGTCCCTGACTTATGCCAAAAGCTGAATATGGGTGAGTCCTGACCTGATTCTGGGACCTGGTGGTGAGGGGAAGGGTGGCTGGGCCAAGGAGAAGAAACTCGTCTGAGCACATGGCATGTGGATTCCCAGTGGGGGCAATCCCACCCTCAGTGGGTCAAAACTTGGCAAAACTGGGGGACAAAATACCTTACTCTTTTTATGAATAGACCACAGAGATATAGTATATCTATGGTATTTGCATATCATAAGGTTGATCATGAGCAAAGCATGTCTAAAAGGCTTGGAGGGTGAGGAACAATGAAAACACACTGAGAGATAGTGACTGAGAGGAAAAGCAATACTCTTTCCAAAGCACTCGATTGCCTAGAAATGACTAAGCTTAGGAACTTCTGTTCTTAAAAGGGAAATGCTCATTTTTATTTATTAAAATATTTTGTAGAGTTGGAGCCTTGCTATGTTGCCCTGGTTGGTCTCAAATGCTTGGCCTCAAGTGATCCTTCTGCCTCTGCCTCCCAAAGTTCTGGTCTTATAGATGTGAGCCATGTGCCTGGCCAGGAAATAATCATTTTAAAGGATTTCTCCAATGATCCTGCACTGGAGTGGAGGATATAGACCAAGGGTATCTCACTTTCTTTCTTACCCCCACTGTTTTAGGATTTCCAGCACTGACAGTGGAACAGGATAAGAATCTGAATCAGAAATGATAGCCTGTCTATATCTGTGAAAACTTGAAAGGCTTCAAAATGTTGACCAACAGAACTGGGAAGAGAACACATCTTCCTTGATGAGGATTATGTGTCAGACTTTGTTGTCAGGCTAGATGACAGTCTGGCTGATGAGTCATCCTCAAAGGATTTTCAGAAATACTTGAGGAGAACTGTGAAAGATTGTCTGCAAAAAATGGCTGCAATTCGTCCTGCAGCCGGGCCCTCTGTAATGCGACTCAGCAGATCCCCAGTCAAAAGGCAGTCCCATTTCTCCAGCCCATGAAATCTGAGACCTCAAGAGGCATTTAGGGATCCCTATCTCCTCCATGTGAACAAGCCTGAGTTTGCTGATGGAGGATGAGAGACTCTGTGGAGCAGAGACGGCCATCCCAGTCGAGGCCATCCCAAATCAACGAGCACTCAACCCACCCTATGCCTGGTCACAGATCTATGAGTAAATCCATCTGAGACCAGAACTGCTCAGTAGCACCCAGTCTAAAGTGTTCACCCACAGAATTGTGAACTAAATTCATGGTTGGTGTTTTTGGCCACTAGGTTTTGGGTTGGCTTGTTTATGTGGATATAACTAACAGGTAGAGCAACTCAAATGGGCAGGGGCCAAAATAAAGAATCAAAAACCCCAGCATGCACTGGTAAATAATACGAAAAATAAATTTAGTTCACCCACAGAATTGTGAACTAAATTCACGGTTGGTGTTTTTGGTCACTAGGTGTTTTGGTCACTAGGTTTTTGGTCACCAAAACACTTTGGTGTTTTAGGGTGGCTTGTTTACATGGATATAGCTGACAGGTAGAGCAAATCAAATGGGCAGGGAGCAAAATAATCAAAAGCCCCAGCATGCACTGGTAAATAATATGAAGAATAAATTGCACATGCACACAAATCCCCTAGCCTCCAAAAAAACAAAACCTACCAATCAACAAAAAACAGACAAACAAACAAAAAACCAGCTGTAACCTGTCTAACCTGTCTTCACATGGCAAATGTGATGGTCAGTTTTATATATATCAACATGGCAAAGCTAGGTGCCCAGTTGCTTGTTCACCAGATTGGATGTTGCTGTAATGGCATTTTCAAGACGTGATGAACACTTAACTCGGCAGACTTTGAGTAAAGCAGATGACCCTTCTTCAGGTGGGTGGGCCCCCAACCAATCAGTTGAGGCCTTCATGGAAAAGACTCAGGTACCCTGAGGAGAAAGGAGTTCTGCTTCCAGCCTGCCTTCAGCCTCAGGAGGCAACAGCCGTTGGCGTGGGGAGGGTACAACTGCAGTGTCTGCTCTGTAACTCTAGACAGTGCTGGTCTTTGAGGCCCTCACATAATGTTAGTGCTCTCTCTGTTCCTAGAAGGTGAGTTCTTGCCTCTTGGTGTCCCTGATCAATGTCTGTGGAGACACTGGGGTAACCTTATGGATGCGTGTGTGCACGTGAGTGTGTGAGTATGCACATATTTGGCATGGAGAGGTCCCTCACAAACTCTGATGGGACATACCGCCACAGCCATCACCCAGTGACACAGGCTCTCCCAGGCTCCCCAGCTCTGGGATGGAGCGCTTTCCTCTGGTATTGTGTCCACCTAAACTCCTCAAGTGGGCTGCCCACCCAGAGGCCCCAAGGAGCTGTTTGAACATCACTGACACTCCAGAGAAGGAGGGCCGAGTCTCTAAACCTCCCTGGATCTCAGCTTTCCCTAGAGAACTAAGCTCTCATTTTCATGAATCTATGGTTTCTTTCTTCTAATAATAGTATTGATATTCACTGGGTATCGGCTACATATCAGGTACTTTGTCCATGGTTACCACCTCAATTAACATAACCACCCTGCAGGAATTAGGTGGCTGACATTGTTTGGGCTGTTGTTCCCTCCAAATCTTCTGTTGAAATGTAATCCCCAGGCAGGGCACGGTAGCTCAAGCCTGTAATCCCAGCACTTTGGGAGGCCAAGGTAAGGGGATTCTGGAGCCCAGAGGTCCAAGATCAGCCTGGGCAACTTGGCAGGACCTTATCCCTACAATAAATAAAAAAAATTAGCCAGATGTGGTGGTGCTCACCTATGGTTCCAGCTACTTGGAAGGCTGAGGTGGAAGGACTGTCGGAACCCAGCAGGTCGATACTGGGGTGGCCTTGAGCATGCCACTGCACTCTAGCCTGGGCGACGGAGTGAGATTCCAACTAAAATTAAAAAGCAAGCAAAAAGAAATGTGGTCCCAGGTATTGAAGGTGAGGACTGGTAGGAGGTGATTGGGTCATGGGGCAGATCCCTAGTGAATGGCTTGGTGCTGTGCTTGAAATAGAGTGAGTTCTCATTTTATTAGTTTGTGCTCTGTTGATTGTTTAAAAGATGCTGGCACCTCCTCTCTCACCATGTGAACCACCTGCTCTCCTTTACTTTCCGCCCTGATTGTGGCTTCCTGAGGCCTCATCAGAAGCCCAGCAGATGCCGACACCATGCAGGACCATGAGCCAAATAAACACCTTTCCTTTATAAATTACCCCATCTCAGGTATACCCTTATAGTAACTCAAAACAGACTGATGCAGTGACAAAACGGAAACATGACCCCAGGTTCGTGTGACTCCCAAGACGATACACTTTCCTCTAGACCACGCTGCTCCTTGCGAAAGAAGCAATGCACATGCTGGCCCTGGAAGCCCTCTGATTCCTTTCAGAAGCTTTTCGTTTCTCTGGAGTTTTCACCCCTGCATGTCCCTTCGGTGGTCTGTTACTCACATAACCCACCCCTCTCACCTTCAGGTTCTGGTCTGCTTAGTCTGTTAGCAGGTCCCAGGTTCCCATGCACATGCCTTCACATTGCATTTTTTTCCATGATCACTTCTCTTTTATGAGACACCCTTAAGTGTATCAGTGAGGGTCTTTCCCCTCCACTGAAATGCATATCATAGAAAGAGGCTGCTTTACCTGCCCTGCAAAAAAACCTGCTTTCCCGGAAGCTCAGACAAGCAGCCATTACAGTCCGTGGTCACGTCTGTGTCCTTTTTAACTACCAAGTGCCACTTGAAATCATCTAATGTGTGCTCCTCTAGCATAGTAGTTTCTCAAGGGCCCTTCTCCTTATTTTTTTTTTATTCATAAAAACACACGTGTGTTTTTTGGTTCTATATCTGGTCACATCGATGAACACAGACTGAACATGAAAACACTCATTTGGTAAGAAAGAAGGGTTTTTGCTTGCAGCTTGATGTATGACTATGCAGGGGAATTTCACACAATCCTTTTATGCCACGTGGTCCTTCAAATTTTATTCTTTTAAGAACTGTTTCCTGGCCAGAGTAGTGGCTCTTTGGGAAGCCAAGACGGGAGGACGGCTTGAGGCCAGGAACTCGAGACCAGCCTGGACAAAATAGCAACACCTTGTCTCTACAAAAAATAGAAAAAATTAACCAGGTATGGTGGCACACACCTATAGTCCCTGTAGTCCCAGCTATTTGGAGACTGAGGCGGGAGGATTGCCTGAGTCCAGGAAGTTGAGGCTGCGGTGACCTGTGATCATGGCACTGCACTCCAGCCTGGGTGACAGAGTGAGACTCTGACTCAACAAACAAACAAATGAGGACAAACAAAAGCTAAAACCAAAAAAACAAGATCTGTTTCCTCTAAAATAATCCCATATTTGACTTCTCTTTTATTCTGCTACTTTCTGCCCAGTAAATGCTCCATATTTTCATTTGCTCTTTGTTTGTGGAGTGTTAGAATTGTGACATCAACTTTATCTTCCCCAAATGAAATGTCAGAAGGCTAAGAGATCAAGCAATCAGATGTTACGTCCTCTTTATAATACGTATTCCTCTATTTAAGAGGCAATATTCTAGCCATCCTAAGATGCAAGCAGATGGTATTGTCTGTCTCCTTCAAGTCTCTTTTTCATTATTTTCTAGTTAGGGGTGCTTCATATCTCTCGAGGTGTAACTGGCAGTTCTGATAATGGAATTAGCTAGAGGAGTTTCTGAGAGAAGATTTGTGTCCAATGGGGGACGCTTACCCCCTCCCCCTTTTTAAATGGACAGCCACAACATGTTGTTATTTTAGAGAGAAGTAGAAAGCTTGCAGACATGTAAATGGATTTTCTCTAAAGCACTATGCTTTGATTCACAAACAACATAATAAAATGACAATTATGAACTTCCGTATAAAAGTATGTCACCGAAAATTTACTTTCCTATAGCTATAGAAGAAATAAGTCATTTAATTCCATGACAACTCTAAAGATTTTTTTAAGAAAACATATTTCACAAAATGGGGTCTCAGGGATCATATAAGACTTAAAAAATAGACTGAATCGGATTCCAGAATCCAGGTTTATCTATCTCCAGAGTTAGGGCTCTTTCTGTGACACAAAACAACAAAATAGCCACCCAACCACTTGCCAAACAAAACCAAAGACAACTGACATAGTACAGTCATCTCTTCATAGATAAACGGCATATTTTCCAGTTCCATATTATAAATCGGTATGTTCCTGCGATAGATTATATTCAGTGAGTCTGATTTTTCTTAGCATGGGAGGTTTCTATAATTTACAAACTACTCGTGCAGTTATTCTGTTTTCTTTTTTTCTGACAGTTCGTGGCTCTCCTTGCTTCTTATATGCAGACTTGCAGAGCCTTAAAATTTAAATGGATCTAATTTTGTAAATAAGGAAGTCGAGGCCCAGTGGATTAGGTGGCTTGCCTAAAGTTATGCCCTTGGTCAAGCTAAAGAACTGGTATTTGAGGAAGCCATCCACCCAGAAAAGTGGGACATCATGTGGAAAAAGACATGTGCCTGTGCTGAGAAACAGCCAACCAAGAATTCAGGGCAGCTGAGATGTGTTTGGAAGGTGATTGAAACTCAGTGTGTGTGGTTTGGTTTCTGTTTACTGAAAGAGATAAGCATTTCTGTCCAACATTCTTGTACAATTTCAATATCTGCCCGGGAGCCTGACCTGAATTAAAATCCTAGCACTGCTCCCCTTTTGTTCCCGAAGCAATTTGATATATGCAATTTTCAGTGTTCTCGTGAGTCAGATGAGGATAATTTTTATTTCATGAGATGACAGGATGAAATACCATAACATGTGATGTGTTCTGCACCATGAGTGGCCCCTGGCACAGGCTTAATGAGCAACTTTTAGTCCTTCCTTCTCCTCTGGTCTTGACTGTGCATGGGAAGGAAGACTGTGTGGAAGTATGCCCAGCTCTATACCATTATCATAGTAAAAATCACAGACCCCAAAGGGGACATCTGAGGAGTTAGAATAAGAGAACAAAGAGGAAAGTGAAAATGAAGCGCTCTGTAGTGTTTCCATGGCTGGTCTTTCATGTAGTTTAATTTGTGTAATTAGTGTGGATTTCCAGTGACAGAAGTGTTAGACAAGCAAGCAGGCAAAGAATGAATCTTTCTAATCATCATGGCATTTATTAGGTATTATAAGGAAGTAAAAATGACATTATTTTAGTTGGAGGAAGGAAAGTTAATAGAAATGGAAGAGAGTAAAAATATAACAGGCCCAATTCAATAACGTATAATTACATAGTGGTGGTTAAGGTGAAGGACTTGATATCAGACAGATGTGGGCTCAGATCACAGTTTTCCCACATGCTGTGTAATTTGGGCAGGTAATTAACCTCTAAAACTTAGCATCTGTACAATAAGGTAATATGTATGAGGTTGAATAATAGGAAATTGCCATTTTTGTAGGCCAAAAACAGTCAAGTATTGGATATTTCATATGATTCAACCTAGCTGTGAGAATAAAAAATTAATAGAAGTAAAAATTATTACCACAATCACAAGCATGCTATAAGTGTTCATTACGCATGTCACAGTGGCTCACGCCTATAATCCCAGTACTTTGGGAGGCAGAAGCAAGAGGATTGCCTGAGTCCAGTGTTTTAAGACCAGCCTAGGCAACTTGGTGAGATCTGGTCTCTACAATAAAAAAAAAAAATTAGCTGGACATGGTGGTGCACACCTGTGTTCCAGCTACTTGGAAGGCTGAGACAGGAGGATGATCTAAGCCCAGCAGGTCAAGGCTGTGGTAGCCATGAGCATGCCACTGCACTCCAGTCTAGGGACTGAGTGAGACTCCAGCTTAAAAAAAGAAAAAAATGATTAATAAATAAATGGTCATTAGAATTATTTTAATGTGTACAATAATTAGACAATAAAAAATGATACCTTAATTATTTCATACAATGAAATAAAATAAAAACATTAAAAATCATGACTGTGAAGATTACTTAAGAATGTGAAACTATAAGCCGGGCTCGGTGGCTCAGCCTGTAATCCCATGCCTTTGGGAGGCTGAGGTGAGTGGATTGCCTGAGCCTGTGGGTTCGAGACCCACCCGGGCAGCGAGACCTCATCTCTACAATAAAACAAAAAATCAGCCGGGTGTGGTAGCGCACGCCTGTAGTTCCGGCTACTTGGAAGCCTGAGGCGGAAGGATTGCCGGAGCCCAGCAGGTCGAGGCTGCGGTGGCTGGGAGCGGCCACTGCACTCCAGTCTGGGCAACAGACTGAGACTCCAACTCAAAAAAAAAAAAAAAAAAAGAATGTGAAACTATATTTATGGTTAAATGCTAAATTAAAAAAAATGAAGACCTAATGCTATGTATATAATTTGTCTCAGATTTAAAACATATTTACAAGTATATCTGTCTACTTATATATAAAGCAGTCTGGAAGAAAATATACAAAAATGTTAAACACAATTAACTCTAAATAAATGATGCTACTAAATATTAATTATATATTTTATATGATAATTTTACTATCTTCTTTACATATTTTTTTCCCATTTTCTTTTCTTTCCTTTTTTCTTTTCTTAGTTGGCTCTCACTCTGTTGTCCAGGCTGTAGTGCAATGGCATGATCATGGCCACCACAGTCTCAACCTCCTGGGCTCAGGCGATCCTTCCACCTCAGCCTTTCAAGTAACTGGGACTACAAGTGCATGCTATCATGCCTGGGTAATTTTTTGATTTTTTTGTAGAGATGAGGTCTTGTTATGTTGCCCAGGCTGGTCTGGAACTCCTGGGCTGCGGGGGGCCATCCCCTGCAGAGAGATTTAGAGGGTCCCTGGAAGGTGTGGTGGCGTTGGCGATTATTCTGGAGAAATAAAGAGAAAGAAAGAGAGAAATGGGGGGAGAAAGAAAGAAACTGGACTCTGTCTAGTGCAGAAGTTGATTCTGCAGGAGGGATAGATATTAAAAGAAAGAAAGATGGAGGGATAGATATAACGAGAAAGAAAGAAAATGGACAACTGTTCAACGAATTGAGCAGAAGCCATTTATTGGAAGTTACAGTGGGTATTTATCCCCAAATTTTACACAGACAGTCTCACAAGTCTTTCACGTGAACACAAAGCCAAGTGCAGGAGGGGTGTCCTCAGGCATGAGGAAGAACAATCCCAATTAAGTCACTAAACTTTTACATGAACACAAAGCCAGGTGAATGAGGGGCATCCCTCACCCACCAGGTGTTTCCTCAAGTATGAGGAAGGGCAATTTCAATTAAATCACAAGACATTTACATGAACATAGAGCCAGGCGGATGAGGGGCGTTCCCCCATCCGCCAGGTGTTTTCCCAAGCATGAGGAAGGAGGATCCCAAAACTATCTCACTGTTCCTCATGCTTGGTTAATATCCCTCAAAAGCAGTACAACAATTCTAATATCATAATATTCTAGTAATCAATGACTTTTAAAACTTATGCATACACAACACCTAATGACCAACCTAAATCCCAATTCCTCTCTATTTTATGCTAATTCTACCTATACTATAGAAACTCTCAACCATAGCCCAAATCAGTTCCTAAAGAATGTGGCCCAGTCAAAAGATCACGCTGGGCCCTTAGGTATGTGGCCCAGCCCAAAGTTCGTGCTGGACCGTTTCTAGTAACTCTAGATAATTATCTATATTATTAAAGTTGAAACAGCACTTTATATGTATATACTAATTCTACAAATATACTTTTAAATATTATAAAGAAACTTGTACTATATTAAAGGCTCCCAAATGTGACCTGAGTTTGAATTATGTTAAGTTTAAAGCCGAAACTGCAGTCTGTGAGGAACGGGAACAATGGACTCCTAAAGTAAGCCATGTCTATCTTTCTCTCAGAGCTTCATGCTTAGATCATCAAAGTCCCTGCTAGTGGGATGTACCAAACAGCAAAGGGAAGAGGGAATGGGCCATCAGCTCCTGAACTCATCCTAGTGGTCTCAGGGTCTGCAGCCCGCCTGGATCCTTAATGCTCAGGCGGGCCTCCACGGCTGGCTCCCAACACTGGGCTCTTATAATTTTCCCGCTTTGGCCTCCCAGAGTGCTGGAATTATAGGTGTGAACCACCATGGCCAACTTGGAGTCTCTTTTATAAGGGCATGAATCTCATTCCTGAGCGCTCCATCCTCATGACCTAATCACTTCCCAAAGGCCCCACCTCCTAAAACCATCACCTTGGTGGTTAGGTTATGAATTTTGGAAGGGAAATAAACATTCAGTCCATTGGAAAGTGGCAATTATTTAGGAATGAAATTGTCAGGCACAGACACACAAAGACTTTTTTGCCTATTCATGTATTCTTTGTGAATTTCCCTTTCCTAGTTTGCCACTGTAGCTTCTCTACAATTAAGCACCTGGGAAAATCTTATAAGTGAGACCAACCACAGCTTTTGAAGGAGATAATTTCAAGCCGGGCTTGGTGGCTCAGTCTGTAATCCCGTGGCTTTGGGAGGCTGAGGTGAGTGGATTGCCTGAGCCCACGGGTTCGAGACCCGCCTGGGCAGCGAGACCTCATCTCTACAATAAATAAAAAAATCAGCCGGGAGTGGTAGCGCATGCCTGTAATTCCGGCTACTTGGAAGGCTGAGGCGGAAAGATCACCAGAGCCCAGCAGGTTGAGGTTGTGGTGGCCGGGAGCGGCCACTGCACTCCAGTCTGGGCAACAGAGTAAGACTCCAACTCAAAAAAAAAAAAGAAGGAGATAATTTCAGGAAACTCCTTTGCATGTGGCTGCCAATGGTCATTTCTTCAGACAGAATCTGCCTTCTCACAAGTATGGCATAAAAAATAATTGACTACATGTTTGCAATGCTTATGTTTGTAAAATACTTTTATAAACATTATTTTTGTAGCCATGAGGGCTCACTATGTTGCCCAGGCTGGTCTCAAACTCCTGGACTTAAGCAATCCTCCCACTTTGGCCTGTCAAAGAGCTGCGATTATAGGTGTTAGCCACCGTGGCTGGCCTTATAAGATACTTGGATGAATCTTACCTCACTAGGAGCTGGTGGGACGAGCAGGGCAGGGATTATCTCACCCATCTTGCAGAACAGAAAAGAACTTGGGAGGGTGGATGAATGGCCTTGTCTCCTACAATTAGGGCACAGTAAGGAGGAGAAAGAAAACTTCTCCTTTCCAAACCTGGGCGTGTTCACCTCATTGTACAGAGCTTTTGTGGAGTATGTTTTAGGGGGTCTTATAATATAGCCAGAAACACAGGGAAAAGAAAAAGTAAAAAATGAAAAAAAGAGCGAAAAATATATGAAAACTGTAATGCTTGATTGCTTTTTATGTGACATTCTACCTCTGACAACATACTAGTTTGAGGTTGTAAAATAATTCAAATACTCAGGTCCTGATCAGTGACTTATGTATAGATGTGTGATGTTTGGTTTTTAAATCACTTGAGAAAAAAATAATGGGAAGAACTTTCTGTGTAATGATAGCTATGAGTTCTGTCTAATATTGCTATTGGCAGAGATCTGGGAATGCTTCTCTTTTAGTTCTTATAGAAATACAGACATAAGTACAGAATTGATTTTTAGACAAGAACATGTATCCTTATTGTGAAAGTCCTTTACTCTTTTTTTTTTTTTTTTGAGTTGAAGTCTCACTCTGTTGCCCAGACTGGAGTGCAGTGGCCGCTCCCGGCCACCGCAGCCCGACCTGCTGGGCTCCGGCGAATACTTCTTGCCCACCTGAATCTGTGAGACACGTAAAAGACAAATGATGACATGCCTGCACATGATCCAAGTTTCCTTTTCTGTAAAGGAAGGAGTTTGTATTAGGACAGTAGTTCTTGACTCTGTGTGCATGACATTTAACAGCTTTTATTTTATTCTGTTTTCCACAAATGCTGGTTTCTGACCCAAGCATCAGAGATTCTACCTTAATGGGTCTGGATAATTCTCTCCAGGTGATGCTAAGCCAGGCAGGTTTAAGAACCACTGGGCGAGGTGACCTCTGAAATGCCTCTGACTCCCAGATTCGATAATATAGTGGTTCAATTTTTCCTGCCCAGAGCAAACTAAGAAAATGGTGTGTTATCTTACCTCTCACTCTCCTCTTCTCTGAGTGTAACTTGCTGGCTTAAGGCCAGAGTAGTGATTTTCAAATTTTTGTGATAGCAGTAAATAGCTAGTTAAAATGCAAAATTCCAGGCTCCACTCCATGGCATTCGGCAGTAGACCCGGGCATTGCTCAGAAATCTATATTTTTCGAATAATCACATGATTCTGAGGCCATTGGTTGAGAGCCAAATTTTGAAAAACACTGCCAAGGATGTAATCTGTTACCTGAAGGATGAGATGTTTGCCTGTGGAATCTCCGGGATCCGGTTTCACTCTGGAATATAACTTTTGGCAAAATTGAGAAGTACGTGTTGTGACCCCAATAGCGAGTGTCTATTAAATATGCTCTTATCCTCTGATGCTTAAAGCGTGACTCCAGCCTCCCAGCTCTCAGCCTGCCTCTTCTGCTGTGCCTCAGCCAGGTAGCTGAGACGCTGGCTTTCATCAAAAGCTGCGGTGAACAGATAACAATAAAAGGATTAGAAGCCAGAAAAAAGCATTTCTGCAAACAAATAGAAATTAAAAATTACCACGAAAAACTGGGCAAAAGATATGAGCAAGCAACTCATAGAACAACAAAGCCAGTGCTGAATAAGCATTCACTTCCTCAGGGAAATAAAAATCAGCAAGAGAACAAGTTGTCCTTTTACACCGATCAAATTGGCATACATTAACAAAGTTTGAGAGTGTCAGGTGATTCCTAGGGAAACTGGTACTATGAGACATTCATGACATAACACAAACTGGATGAGCCAGTTTAAAAGGCCATTTGATAATGTCTATTAAGCATACTCTTAGTCTCTGATGTTTAAAATGTGCATTTGCTTCTCAGTTTTTTGTTTTTTGTTTTTGAGTTGGAGTCTCACTCTGTCACCCAGACTGGAGTGCAGTGCCCACTCCCGGTCACTGCAGCCTCGACCTGCTGGGCTCCGGCGATCCTTCCACCTCAGGCTTCCAAGTAGCCGGAATTACAGGCATGCGCTACCACGCCTGGCTGATTTTTTGATTTATTGTAGAGTTGAGGTCTCGCTGCCCAGGCGGGTCTCGAACCCGCGGGCTCAGGCAATCTACTCACCTCAGCCTCCCAAAGGCGCGGGATTACAGGCTGAGCCACCGAGCCCGGCCTGCTTCTCAGTATTAACCTGAGAAATACTGGACCATAAACAAAAATAAATATGTTCAAGAATGGTTTTATCATCAACAAGGGTACCTGCATAGTCAACATTTGTATACCTAACCCTGAATTGCATCCCACATTTTTATAATAAAAAGAAAATAATAAATAAAAATAAACAAACAAATAAATAAATAACGGTTTTAAAACAGAAACATAAAGATCATTCAAATGTCCCTAAAGGGGCAAATGTCTAAATAAATTTACCTCGGTAAACATTACACAACAATTAGAAGAAATAAGGTCCATATGGACTAACTTGGGCAGACCTCCCAGAATCATCGCTGAGTGAAAAACCAAGTTACAGGATGGCCTTTGCTGTGACACTGTCTCTCCAAGGTGGCACCCTCAGGTCCTTCCCTGGGTATGCACATGCCATGTCCCCATCACGAGGCTGAGTCTATTCTTATCCTTCCTTTGAATCTAGGCCGATCTTAATGACTTCCTGGAATAGGAGAATGTGGCAGAAGTGACTCTGGAATTTAAGATTTGCAGCTTCCACCTGGATCTCTTGGAACACGCAATTGCAACTCTTGCTGTCGGGGGGGATATCATCTGCTCTGTGAGAAGTTCAGTTGTCCTGAGAATATCATGCGGAAAGGAGACGCCAGCCAATCCTGGCTACCCCCAACCATGCTGTCATCTCAGCCCAGGCAAAAGGCATGCAAGCAAAGCTGTGTCTCGGACATGGCAGTTCCAACAGACGCCATGAACAATAAAGACGTTGGAGAACAATAAAGGTCCTAGATGTTTGGCCCCAGTCACCCCATCCCAGCAGCCATCTCCAGCTTTTTGAGCTATCTCAGCCATCCCTGCTGCCCTCCGTTTTGACCCACAGAATTGTGAGTGTTATAAATGTTAGTCATTTTACGCCAGCAAGTCTCTGTATGATGTGTTACTCACTGATAGATAAACAGAACACTCACAATAGTATCATTGTGCATTAGGAAAATAGAAGCAGCAATACCAGCTACTCTCTGCGTCTGTGTGTATGTGAACATACGATCTGAAAGAAAAAACACTGAAGGGATGACAATATTTACATCTGGGTCAGAGAGGAAGTCAAGCAGGATGGGGCATGGCAGTCCCCATAAGGAACTTGAACCTTATTAGAATCAAGGTTTCATCAGGAAACCAGAAACTACTGTGTTGATTCAAGTAGGAGGGGTTGGGTTTCAGGTGATGAGGTGTTTGCTTGGGAGTGGCGGAGGTCAGGGAAACCTGACACTAGGGCTCAGGTGAGCCATGCACTGTTCAGGGGGCTGGGAAGTTGCAGAAATGGTAGGAAAGCACTGGGATTGGTCCCCTCTGCTAGGATCCCCGAGGGAATATCTGGAAGCTGCTACAGAGATTGTCAGTCACTGCCTGGGAGCAAAGACCCGAGTTCTGTCTCGGTTCTGTTATTGATGAAATTTCACTTACCAACTCTGGGAGCTTATGGGGGACTTTTGGAGCAGAGTGGGAGCCTGCAAAGAGGAGGGTTCATGGTGGCTGTCTCACTCTTTCCTTCCTTCCTCTGCAGCGTGTCATGATGCATGACAGATGACATGTTTCTAGTGCCGTGGGTTTTCTTTGGTTTAGCAAAAATAGGCTTCCCCAACGAACCTCTGACTCCAAGGAATTCTTACAAGGTGACTGTAATACTCGTAGCCCAAGCGTAAGTTATCTACGAGAAAATGGTAGCACTGACATTTTTTAAGTAGTTTGACCTTTTCTCACCATATTATGAGGTTCAAAACAATGACACTCTAACTGTAAACAATAGAATGCAAAATTATTTAACACTATTTGAAATATATGAAGGGGACCCCCTCCAAAAAGGAGTTATTTTGGGAGGGATGGGCCCCTTGTAGTACAGGCTTCTCCCTGATAGTAAGTGTTCTAGGAACCCATTGGCATCAGAGTACCAGCTTGCGTTGTTGTGAGAGGCTACATTGTGGAAGAAATGTCCTGAGTTGTGGCAAACAGGTTTTTCCACCATGACAACGCACCTGCCCATACTGACTGAGAGTTCAGCAGTTTTGGACCAAAAATGGCATGATCTCATGTCCCAACCTCCCGATTCACTTGATCTCATCCTGAGCAACTTGTTTTTTGTTTCCCCAGTTGAAAAAAGTCATCAATGGGAAACATTTTGCCGATGTGGAAAAGGTGAAACAAAAACCAGCAGAAGTACTAAAGGCCTCAAATTTGACTAGTTCAAACTAGTTTTGAGCAGTGGAAAAAGCATCTCAATAAGTGTATTGCATCAAACGGAGAGTACTTTGAAGGTGAATGAAATTTACACATGTAAGAATAAATACACCATTTTAAAAAATAAAAAGATTCTGTTTTGGGGGGTCTCCCTTGTGTTGCAACATTTTTGGGGGGTTACTTTTCTAACTACTATATCCATTAAAAGCAAGAATCCAAATAAATCCAACAAAGACTCAGACTGTTAAGAAGCAGCAATCCCTCCCAAAAAGATGTGAAAACCAAAAAAAAAAAGGTTTTTTGCAGCATTAAAAGAAGATATATCATTATTTACAATATTTTATCACGTCTTGTGCGCATTTAAAAATTTTGTTCTTGTGTGTTTCAGTGTTTCCAAATATTTATAGTATACCTCATTATTAACATAAAATCATATAAATGTTAATATACCTAACTTATTAAGGTAAATGTTCAATTATATTCATCATCACAGATATTATTAAAATACTATTATAGGGTGATCAAAAATATTTTTGTGTCATTATAAAGGAAATAAAATATGTAATTATTAAAATATACTTTAATTTAATCTTCATTTCATATATAAATTTTTCTATTTTGAGTGTGTTTTAAAACATAAAGAAAAATAATTTTTTTTGAGACAATGTCTTGCTCTGTTGCCCAGGCTGGAATGCAGTGGCACAGCCTCAAATTCCTGGATTCAGGTGATTCTCCCACCTCAACCTCCTGAATAGCGGGGACTATAGGTGCATACTCGGCTAATTTATTTTGTTGTTTTAGAAAGAGGGTATCTTTAGTTTGAACTTCTAAGGCTGGTCTTGAACTTCTAAGCCTCAAGCAGTCCTCCTGCCTTGGCCTCCCAAAATGCTGGGATTACAGGTGTGAACCTCTGTGCTTCAAAATGTAAATAAATATGAATATATGCAATATTTGTAACTGATAAAAAAATACCTTTATATTAGGGATGAGTGCTTGTACGTTTCTGCTGCCAGGGTACAGAATCCATGTGTTTGACGAACTACACGAGTTCATGAAAATACCTGGTTGTGTCTAGAATTCCCTGGATGGACTTCCTTGCTGTTGTTTAGATGCACAGTGCAAGCAGGGGACTCTTCAAGCTGGAGCCTATGCTCACCCTTGTGTGTGTGTGAGTGTGTTTGTTTGTGTGTGTGTGCACGCTCTTGCGCACCTTACCGGATGGACAAGAAGACAGAGATCAGATAAATTCAATTGAGTTATTTGGTCGGCAAATTCAATTTTTTTATTAACTGTAATCAAGTCATTGTGGGAGGATAGAAAAGTATGACACTGGATTCCTGCCCCGAAGAAGCTTACAAGATCATTGTCATTGGAGAGAAAGATGTACATAAGCACACGAGTGGCATAATAAAGACAGAAGGTAGTTTGTGTTTAGTCAAATACATTGGCATGGGTTAGAGACTAGACTTGGAATCTCAGGTTGGTTTTATACTTCTGTGTGTTGCTTTGTCTGTAAACGTAACACTTCTCCACATGCCTCATGTGAGTGAGAGGTTAAAATAATTAGAAGTTGGGGACTTAACATCATGTATGCAAATAGTGGAAACTGTGTTTTAGCTTAGAAAGCTACATTCTTTTAAAAGCTTTAGTTTGAATTTTTCTTTTTCTTGCAAATGGAAATAGGATGGTGGGATTCCTGTCTTAAATCCAGGTTTGCACTATTGAAACTTTTACAAAATTTTAAATTATAAGCTATCTTTATGTAAGATGCCAGTGACAGTGGAGGAAGTCTTTTGTTCACAAACTGAGCACACTTTATTTTTTTTTTGAAAATTGTCTTTTTGTGTGTGTGTCAGGGTCCCTCTTTGTCACCCAGGCTGATGTGATCACAGCTCATCTCAGCCTCAACCTCCTGGACTCAAGTGATCCTCTGTCTCAGCCTCCTGAGTAGCTGGGGCTACAGGTATGTGTCACTAGGCCTGGATAATTTTTTAAAAATTATTTTGTAGAGACAAGGCCTTGCTATGTCGCTCCTGGACTCAAACAGTCCTCTCGCCTCAGCACCCCACTGTGTTGGAATTACAGGTATAAACCACCGCCCATGACCAAATTGCTATTTCTTTTACTTCTTTAAAGACCAAGATATCTCCTAATACTACGTGTTAATAAATTTTTAGGGAGGATTGAAGCTACTCTACTGAGCTTGTGAAGGGAGGTCAGCTTTTCCACATTCATAAAGGTGAAATCACAGGTCAGTTATTCCCCATAAAATAGTATCTCATTTTGAAATTGAAGCTAATTAAATAAATAGGAGTTTACTATTCAAAATTCATTATACTGTTAATACTCTGCTAAAATATATGCTAACAACTGTTAAGCACGGAAACTGAATGAGGATTTTATCCCGTGGATCTGATTCTGTCAGCACTAGTGATCTGCACTCTACGACAGGTACTTTCCCGTGATGGAGTGGTGCCAGTAAGCATGGAGGAGAGTCGCTGACTGTGGCGAACTTGTGCTCAGCGACGACAGTGCAGCATTGTATCAGTGGGCCTTTAAAATACTTGGTGAGCACATCAGCTTTCACTTGTTATTAAATTACTGCAGATTCATTATAGAAAACAAGTTTGCCTTGATTTTGTTTAAAATGACTTCTGTTCAGTACCCAGAAGATAAAATTGATATATTTTTATAAGTATAATTTTTTTGTACATTGTGTTCATTCTTGAATAAAGTGAGTTCAGTGTTGGCTTGTAGATATTAAACAAAAAGTATTGATTTTGATTCAAAATGTTTTCTTTCATTCCGGCTGGTTAAAAAAAAAAAAATTATAGCCCTTTGTGTTCTAAGAGTTCAAAACCAAAATACTGAATGAACAGGGCTTTACTGACCTCTGATGGCCAGACCGAAAACTGCCTCGTTTATTACACGGCATGTGATGGTAAAGCTCTCTCTGAAAACTGCCCAGAGTCAATGTCATAAGGCAGTCAAGAATCACTGGCAAAGAGAATACAAGATGTTAACAAATCAACCTTTATTTGCTCAAGCAGGATTATATTTGGCTCCGCCTAGGCTGAGGCTTTGTTAAACCTATGACTGTGTATTTAAACATGCCTCAGTGTGTAAGTCGGAGTCATATGAAAGTGTTTGCTGTTTTAATCTACACCCTAGGAGTAACTGGCTAGCATTTGAAGTATCCCAATCAGAAACTTAAACCCCACAAGTGGTTAATTAGTGATCAAAAGACTGTTCAGGAATCCACACTGGCTAAACAGCTGACCCCAGGAATTCAAATATTGCTATCTAAATCTGCAATAGAGTTTGCATAAGTAATATTTAAAACAATATTTCTTTGAAGAGTTGAGGGTGTCTGAGATATATAGTTGGTTAGAAATATTGTGCAGGCATCTTAGCTCTTGTGTGAACAGGATATGAGAATGTGGCAATACATGTTTGTACACAGAGCAGAATTAGGTCTAAGTCTCGCCTTCGTTATGATACATCTGGCAGCAAGATTACGAAGGAGGAGGCCTGTGGCTCTGACCCACTTCTAAACTTTGGAGACATCGAGGGCCTCCAAAGAGAGACCACGGTGAAATGGTCCGATTGCCTTAGGTCAATTTGTGACAAGTCATCTATCACATTCCCCAAATCATCACAAAAGTAGCTTTGTACCATTTCCCTGTGTTTTATAACATGTTTTACCAGGATATTTTTCCTAATTGTTACACCAAATCCCATCTGTTATAATTTCTGTATGGTCCCACGGAATAAGAAGAGAAATGAACTATCCCCAGTTAATACCATAGGTTTTTTTTGGAAGAGTTATGTGGGGTCCCGCCCCGCAAGGTCGTGAGATCTCCTGAAGGAGAGACGGATAGGCGAAAGACGAAAACATTATACTCAGACACCTGCTTCCTGAACAGATGACAATTTAATGTTAGCTAAGGGAAAGCTTTTATACCATTCGTAAAGGGGCAAGACAAAGAAAATTCCTTCACGTACATATCTCTACAAGTTACCACCATCTAGTGGTCTTAGCAATAAACAAGCCAAGAACCTTGTAAACATTCAGATAATGAGTCTTATTCATAAGGCCAAAGAAGATAGTTTTAGTCCAAAGTCCCAAATTACAGTCCTTGAACTGTCTCCAGAAAGTTTAGTAGTAGTCTTCCTTCTGGGGCTTTATGGCCTTCAGAGTTCTGTAATCGCCCTTCTTGTCCAGGTGTCTTCGTTACTTTTCTCTTATCCTGCAGTGCTTGTTTCTAAAGAAAACTCAAAAGAAGCTTTTAGTAATGTTTCCCAGGCCCCCAAGGTTGCTTTCTGTCTTTAGCTAAGTTATCATAAAAGTGTCTGATTAGTATATTATGAGTTCAGTGAAAACCCACTCTATAAATGTTAACTTAGAGTTTTAACTATTGAATTAAGTAAAAACTTTAACAATTAATCTTTATCCTAAGTCAGTGAAAACAGTGTTATAAATCACCTACATAACTCCTAGATAAGTGTTAGAACTTATAATGAGCTCATAATAAGCTTACTATAAACTTGTGCTTCTAAAGAACCTTATGTCTAAACACTAAACTGCATAATCCTAAAACAGATAAGGAGTGAATATACTTATATCATTTATTACTTAAGCAATATCTAGTAACTTATAACCAAGTGAAAGAAAGCATTCTTGATGTGCTTCAGAGTTTAACCCTTGCATATGTTAGAAAAGGCCAAGCGGCATAGTGGGAAAATGGAAAAATGAACCATGGCATCTCCAGGTTAGCTGTGATTCTTCGCATAAACATGCCGTCTTCTTCTTCCACGACTGCACAGAATTTCTTCAGCCGTACCAACAGCAAGGATGGAAGACAGAAGGGCCTCAGCTGCCTGGACTCGCTTTGCGGCCGGGGGTCCTCAGCGCACCTGGACCTTGTCGATCAGGCGGGCCTCCAAGGCTGGCTCCCAACAGAGTTAGCTTAAAAATATATATCCATGGTCAAAGTCACTTAACTTGGATAGTGATTGAGAAGATGGCATTGTTCTCTGCATGGCTAATGTGACTGGGAAGTTGTTTTGATGTCCTACAGGACACTGTTGGTAGCCTAAAAGGTAGCTGCCATTTTTGTACACAAGAAGTGTCGTATGATAGTGCCACTATTCTTTCAACTTGCTAGAAGGGAAATAGTCAATAATAAAGTTGAGATGATGATGCTATTTTTAAAAGATAGTTTCATATAAGTAAGTATACACTTCAAATGGATTTATAGGTCGGGTGTGGTGGCTCACACCTGTAATCCCAGCACTTTGGGAGGCTGAGGCAGGAGGATTGCTTCAGCCCCAGAGTTTGAGACCAGCCTGGCAACAAAATGAGACCTCATCTCTGCAAATAACCAAAAAATTAGCCAAGTGTGGTGGCGCATGCCTGTAATTTCAGCTACTCAGGAGGCTGAGGCAGGAGGATTGCCTGAGCCCAGGAGGTTGAGGCTGTGGTGAGCCATGATTGTGCCACTGCACTCCTGCCTGTGTGAAAGAGTAAGAACAAGATTCAGGGGCAGGAGGGGGGGAAAGGATTCACACCATGTTTTCTAAACATGAACTCATACTTAACAACCTGCATCTAGAACTCAAAGTTTGCTTTTCACAGTCCTAAAAAAATTGGACTTCTGGTGATCTCTTGGTCTCATCTTTTTATAGAGATCATTCTGGTGCACTTACGTGCTTTTTAAAGCACCTGTGTCTGTAGTTCTCATAGCTTTAAGAATAAGCTATCTTAGTCACTACGGTTTAAATAGTCAGTGATATATTAGTAAGTTATTTTCTTTTAGGAAACCAACCCTGATAGGCTTCCTGTTTTTATACTTACACATGTGCCGCCATTTTGATCAATTTTGCTTATGACATTTCCAAAATTGTGTTGTTTATGCTGTTGGCTTTGTCCAGATGTTCTACAATGACTCTGGGCAAAAGGCACTCTCTTTTGCTGATACATGGTGTTTGAATAGATTTCAGTGAAACTGCAATGATTTGGGATTTCTATTTAGCATCTGTTATTAAAATCTGGAAGAAACTAAGAAAATCTCAAGGTGTCTCTAAGAGAAATCTTATTAAATGACTTCAGAATTTTTGATAATTCATCTTGAATAAACATAATATAGATCATGAATTATATTTGAAAATAAATTTCTCAATTACTGCCTTTCCTTCCAATGGCATATGTTTTTATACCATTCTGGCTATTTTAGTTAACTTAACTCACTGCTTCAGTATCGATATTTCCGTTTTTTCCAGTGTCTTTTCACAATGTAATTTATGTGCTTGACAAATGTTTCTGAGTGTGGATTGCTGTATTCCAGGCACTTTGCTAACAAGGTAAGGACCTGTATGAAACTTATGGTCTAGTGGGAAAAACAGACCTTACGTAGCTACTCAAGTATTAAAGATAATTTTTGGAGTTGTTTGAAGGAAAATGACAGGGTGCCATTGAGCAGAGTACTGGGGAACCTGGCCAGGTCCTGGTGCCTCTCTGAGGAAGAGACATTTACCCTGAACCTTGAAGGGGACTCACTGGCCTCGTGAAAGGGACCATGGGGAGTGGCCCACGTAGGGGGGGTTGCAGGAGAAGAGGGGAAGGGCTGGTGCATGAAAACTCGGAGGTGCAAAAACCCAGAACTTTCTAAGGCTCAAAGAAGACAGGGAGTGGAGCGAGGCAGTGTGGACTTCCATGTTCTTCAGGAGCAGAGAGACTATTTGTGGCACTTGTTTTGAAATGCATGTACAGGCCAGGCACAGTGGTTCAGCCTGCCATCCCAGCACTTTGGGAGGCTGAGGTGAGTGAATTGCCTTAGCCTGTGGGTTCGAGACCAGCCCAGGTAAATTGGCGAGACCTCATCTTCAATCAATGAAAAAATTGCCAGGTATGGTAGTGCGCGCTTGTACTTCTGGCTACTTGAAAGACTAAGGCGGAAGGATCACCGGAGCCCAGCAGGTCGAGGCTGGGGTGGCTGTGAGTGTGCCTCTGCACTCCAGCCTGGGTGACAGAGTGAGACGCCAACTCAAAAAAAAAAAAAAAATGTGTGTACAATTTGCTAAATTTAACATTCAAAAATTCAGTTTTTCTATTGCTATTAAGGTCAACTTATTAACCTACTTAATATTATTATGATGCAACATTTACATATTATTATCATATATAAATATAAATGTTATATTTATTTGTAAATATAAAAAGTATACTCTACTTATACATTATTATGATTAATTATATAAATATATATCATAAAATTATATAGATAATATATAGTTATATTATGAGTATTCTACTTATACACCTAATTAATGTAATGATTACTTTAGAGAGGCTTTTAAATAAATATCCTACAAGTATTAAACTATACCTATGAATTCTATTCATTCCATATTGTCCTATAAGTAACTTAGCTGCTTATCTCAGCAATAAAAACCTGCTTAGACATGTAACTGTTTCCTGACAAATTAAACTTACAATCCACTTTACATTTGCAAAACTGTCTAAAACTTAGCCCAGTTGTCAGACATTGTTTAATTAAAATTATGAGTCTAACATCAATTATTCAATCATAGAGCTTATACAGAAAGAAGAGGTTGGTTGAGTTGGTTGCTGGCCTGTTCAGGTTCATTTTCTACCTCTTGACACCTTGGACTCTGTCATGATGCGTGAGAATTACATCCAGGAGGAACCTGTCCCCTGTGTCAGGCAGGGTTCCTCCAATGAGGAGAAGAGGCAAGAGAGGGAAAGAGTGGGGTCTGGGAGTCTATGCCCAGCTTCCCTCTTCAGAGTCACTTCTGGTCAACAACATCCTTTAGTTAAAAGTTGCAGTTCTGGTCAGGGGCCTCCACACAGCCCTTTCTGCCTCTGGGTTCCAGTAACGACCCCTTCTTCATCTCTTCAGGCCTGGGAGGCAGTTGTTGCTGTCGCTAGCTTCTGAATACTGTTCATCCTTTGATGGTCCCTTTACTAACCTTTCTCAGATTTTCCCAGTTTCAGTCTGCTGCCTGTTTCCTGCTGATTTATAAGCCTAATTTTTAGCTATTCTAATAATCCAAATCCTCTTCAATATTACAAATGCTTTAGACAGTAACTATACCAAGATTAAAGCATCGATTATAAATATTTATTATCAAATGTAACACAAGAGTATGAATATTCTTTCTGGAGATAAAAGGTACTTGTCTTAGGCCATTTTGTGTTGTTATGAAGAAATACCTGAGGCTGGGTAATATTTAAAGAAAAGAGGCTCACCATTCTGTTCGGCTGCTGGTGAGGCCTCAGGAAACTTTGATACATGGCAGAAGGCAAGGGGAGATAGCACATCCCAGGGAAAGAGAAAAAGCAAGAGGGTAGAAGGTGGTTCCAGGCCTTTTAAAAACAAACTCTTAAGCCAGGACTCACTCATCACCCTAGGAGAGGGCACCAGGCCCCCCAAGACCCGAACACCTCCCACCAAGCCTCACTTCCAACACCGGGAATCACATTTCAACATGATTATTTGCAGGAAACAAACATCCAAACTGTATCAGTTCTTATTCAGGAAGTCGGCTATGTATGGCTACGTAGATGGTTTCCTAAACACCTCCAGGGCCAACATTCATACCAGTTGCTCTGTGAGAGGTACATCTTAGTGCTGGGCGGTGCATGTCTTCACAGTTGCATGTGGTGCCCTGTGTCTTTCGAGGAAGCAAGTGTATCACGCCAAGAATATCAAGGTGATCCCCTCAAGTAAATTGAGGTCAAGATTCCAGCCCACGGAGGCTGCTCGTTGGCCAGATAATTTTGGATTGGCCTTATGTAGTACTCTTTCCTTGCCACGGACCAATATGACCATTTGCTTATTTTTCACTCTGTGTTCTTCAGACAGTGTGGTCTCACAAGAACACATGTCCCGGATTCTCATCAAGCTTATCTAATTCTCCTGTCTGATTCAAGCCTGCAAATTTCAATCCAGGTTGATTGGATTAGACTAATCTAATACTGATCTAATACTGCCTGGCTCATCTCAGCTCTTCCTCTCTGGTCAGGCTGCCAGCTTTAAACCTATCTCAATGTCCTTAGGATGAATTCTGGATCTCTCTGCATCTCTGTGAATCAAACACTAGTGGTCTGAACAAAGGGACAGTGACTTAAAAAGAGGCTGAAGCAGGGCACAGTGACTGGTGCCTGTAATTCCATTGATTTGGGAGACCAAGGTGGGAAGATAGCTTGGGTTCAGGAGTTTGAGACCAGCCTAGGCAACTTAGTAAGACCAGCTCTCTACAAAAAAATTTTTTTAATTATCTGGGCATGGTGGCTCACTCCTGTAGTCCCAGCGACTCGGGAGGCTGAGGTAGGGGTATTGCTTGAGCCCAGGAGTTTGAAGTTATAGTGAGCTATGATTGCATCACAGCACTCCATTCTGGGTGACAGAGCAAGATCTTGTCTCTTAAAAAAAAGAGGCTGACAAAGTGGTGGGCAGAGGCCAGTCATTGAGAAAGTGTGGGTCAGCCTTTATAAGGCTTTAAGCAGGAGGCAGACTTGATTTAGTGTGAGCTCTGAAAATATCCCACTGGCCGAAATGCAAGGAAGGAATTGGAAGGGGTCAGTGTGAATGCAGGGTCATGAGTTAGAAGCCTGTTGCCGGGCCCAACTAGAGACAGCGTGGCTTGGATTGCGGTGGTGTAAACAGAAGCCAGTGGATGAATTGGAGGAGGATTTGGAGAATAAACTTCATGGGACTTGGTGCTGAGGGAGAAGGGGGCGTAAAGAAAGATGGCTGGATAGCTGGTGGACGGTGGTGATGTTTGCTGAGGGGGCACACAGGTGGCGGGGTGGGGATGGAGGGAGGGAGAGAACGGAGAGCCGGAAGAACCACAGTCCAATCTGAGGCGCCATAGGAAAGACAGCCCAGTGATGACGCCAGGCGAGCTCGAGGTGTTTGGTTTGATGATCGTGGAAGCAAAAGCTCGAGGTGTTTGGTTTAATGATCGTGGAAGCAAACGCGGTCCTGAATCATTTCCTTTAATGCAGTCAGTGATGAGGGAAGTGAAGTGAAAGAAAAGAGCAGAATAAAAATAGAAAATCATTTGTTTGTACATCCATGCCTATGTTTGCTCAAATGAACTATTCAATTATTGAGGGTCTTGTTTATGCCAGATATTATTCTAGGTGCATAGTTATGAACTAGATAAAGTCCCTCTTCTCAAAGTTCCTATGCTCAGTTGAAATAAATCCAGAATGTTGAGATTAAATGGTGAATGTGACCTCCAGAAAGACATGCACAGATCAAATTTGGTTTTCTTTTATTTTACCTTTTCAGACATGTCATGTTTGTCTTGCCTCCCTTATAAATCTATTTATTTTGAAATCATGACATATTATGCTTAAAACAAGGAAAGTAATCTTAATAGTAGAACTAAGGCGATCTTTTCATTCCAAAAAGTATTCACATAAATTTTGAGAAACAAGTTATAATCAAATACAACTAAGTTTAACATTCCCTTGTTTAGAAATGTGTAGACTTGCAAATAGGAAGTGAAAGCGGAATTGCTTTGGACCAAATAAGATAAACAAATCCATGTCTTAAGGTCTTTGTGGGACAAGGAGACCTTGGACTTTTAATGTTCCATTGTTGACTATTGCTGATAATGTTCTTTGCTGATTATTAAGTTGTTAATAACAATCGGACGAGGAGGGATTCATCTTGCTCAGACAAATCCAAATGTCAAAAAGACATTTATTGAGTGCTCAAGTGTGCTGGGCATTGGGACAGGGACATGGGCTACAAAATTAAGACCCAAAAGCTCATAGTTCAGACAGAATCTTTCCTCAGCATCTGTCTAGAAAACATATAAGGTCCAAAACACATGTTCTGTGGTGCATGTGATGGGCAACACTCATTAATATCCATTCTTCCTACCTGGTTTAGGAATAGCACAGCCTCCAAGTTCAGCCGGCATCACCGAGGTGGGTTGACCTCCAGAGATAGTCAGACACATGCTTCTCTAGGCTTCTCGTCCACTGCCTGGTCAGCATCACCTGCAGCTGCCGCTTGAGAAGAATGGTCTGTCCTGTCCTCTGGAATCTTTCCAAGGACCCCATTTTGAGTCTCACAGCCCATCCTTTTCTAGGTATCACCCTGACCCTAATTTGTGAAAGAGGCTTGACAAGGTGCACTGGGAGTTCAACTTTCGTTGTTATCCATAGGATCAAATTTTGTGTTTCGCTTTCAGAAATTCCAAGTCTGCAGCTCCAAGAAATAAAAGGTTCTTTTAGAACAAATCCTAAAAGTGTTTGTGGTTCTCTGAGTGTGCTTGAGAATTTTTTTTTTTTTTTTTTTTTTTGAGTTGTAGTCTCACTCTGTCGCCCAGACTGGAGTGCAAGTGGCCGCTTCCGGCCACCGCAGCCTCGCCTGCTGGGCTCCGGCGATCCTTCACCTCAGCCTTCCAAGTAGCCGGAATTACAGGCATGCGCTACCACGCCCGGCCGATTTTTTGATTTATTGTAGAGATGAGGTCTCGCTGCCCAGGCGGGTCTCGAACCCGCGGGCTCAGGCAATCCACTCACCTCACCCTCCCAAAGGCGCGGGATTACAGGCTGAGCCACCGAGCCCGGCTTTGCTTGAGAATTTAAAGACCTTCGTTCTGTAAGATTCAGCCTTATGAAACCATCCACAGTCATAGTCCTTGTCTTTCATTCTCTCGCAGCAGTCGTATGGTCTTTCAACATCTAGCTTTCTTTAGGCTCTTACTTCCAGGCAACCAAGAGAAATTAAAAACATATTTGGCCACTGTGTTATACATCAGCATAATCTCCCTGTCTCTCTCTCTCCCCCACCCTCACCCCCTCTCTGTTTTGCCAGCAGTGAGGTCACAACATCCTTTAACTCTATTCCAATCAGAGAACCAATCCCAGATTCTCTTCTTTGAGGTTCTAGTTTCCTGAAACTGCTGCCTGTACCAAATGTCCTAAGAGCCAGACTTCAGTTGTTGAAGCAGAAGTCACTCTATATGTCTGTCACTCATGTGACTGATCTTGTTGACTCAGTTTCCAGCCCCACCAGAGGTCAAACTGATACTGCATTGTCCAAGGTTTCCACCACAACTAGCACCATTGACATAAACTACCTGGATGACCCAAGGTCCCCAGTAAACCAAAGCGAGTAGGAGATTCCAAGGTCTTAAAGGATGTCTTCCAGATCCAATCAAGGGCCAGATTTTTGTTTTTTTATTTTTGAGTCAGAGTCTCACTTTGTTACCCAGGCTGAGGCTGGAGTCCAGTGGCACGATCTTGGCTCACCACAGCCTCAACCTCCTGGTCTCAGGCAATTCTTCTGCCTCAGATTCCCAAGCAGTTAGAACTACTGCTATGTGCCACGATAGTCAGCTTTTTTTCTTTATCTTTTTCTTTTTTGTAGAGAAGAGGTCTTGCTATGTTGCCTAGCTTGGCCTTGAACTCTTGACCTCTAGCAATCCTCTCGCCTCAGTCTCCCAAAGTGCTGGGCTTACAGGCATAAACCACCACGCATGGCTCAGATTTTTCTTTGAAACATGCAGGGTTTGGACAACCCAGGCCTGCTCAGTTAACTCTTTATTGCATACACAGAATCGCTGAAATTTGGATCTTAAGGAACATGAGGGATTATCTGTTTAAACCACCTATTTTGGTAGGTAAGAAAAATAGTGGTTTTGGATTTCTGAAAGAACTAGAAATTGACCCTCCATGTGATCTAGCAATTCCCCTTTTGGTAATATATCTGGAGGAACTCAAATCATTCTACAAAAAAGATACCTGCACCCGTATGTTTGTTGCAGCTCTATCCGCAATAGCAAAAACTTGGAACTAACCATGTTGCCCATCAAAGTTAGATTGGATTTTTAAAATGTGGTACATATACACAATGAAATATTATGCAGCCATAAAGAAGTACAAATATAGGGACTTTGCAGCAACTTGGATGAATTTGGAGTCAGTCATAATGTTCTGTCAGAGAAACAAAGAACAGAGTACCATATGTTTTCACTCATAAGCAGAACTTGAACAATTATAATATTATAAGAAAGCAATTGGCAGTGATGGGAAACTGTCAGGGGATGGGGGCAGGATTGGCAGTTGAGGGAAACTGCTAGGGGAGGAAGGGGCATACCTTATCAACAAGGGTGCTTGCATAATCAGTGTTTGAATACCTGGCCCTGAATTGTACCCCACATCTTTATAATAAAAATTAATTAATTAATTGAAAAAAGAAAGAAAAATAGAGGTTTTGAAACCAGGTGGATGTGGATTAAATACCAGTTTTACTGCTTATAAACTGTGACAAATTACTTAACCTCTTTGAGCCCAATTTTTTTGCACAGATTCTTAGCTAATAGGGTTATATTCAGGATAAAATGAGAACTTATAAAAACACTTAAACTAAAATCTTTGTTAAAATATGGTAGGTAGCCGGGCTCGGTGGCTCAGCCTGTAATCCCGCGCCTTTGGGAGGCTGAGGTGAGTGGATTACCTGAGCCTGCGGGTTCGAGACCCGCCTGGGCAGCGAGACCTCATCTCTACAATAAATCAAAAAATCAGCCGGGAGTGGTAGCGCGCGCCTGGAATTCCGGCTACTTGGAAGGTTGAGGCAGAAAGATCGCTGGAGCCCAGAGGGTCGAGGCTGTGGTGGCTGGGAGCGGCCATTGCACTCATCTGGGCAACAGAGTGAGACTCCAACTCAAAATAAAATAAAATAAAATAAAATAAAATATGGTAAGTATAAAATTAATGATTATTTTTCATTTATTCAATACATTTATTGAGACTGCATTATTATACTGATTGAAGTAGAAGGAAAAGTTGCTCTTCTATTAAAAATAAGAACTTTGACAATTAGCACTGTGGAAAATTTCTATCAGAATAGATGTTATTTTGTTTTGGAGAGCACCTTGAAGGTCTCTTCGAGAGTGAAGAGTGATGCTCTCTAGGACTTAATCTGCAAAGAAAGGGATGAATTTCTTTGCAAAATAATTGGATGAAAAGGCAGCAAGTTAGGAGAGGACAAGGGAAAGGATTGAGCTAACAGTAAAAATGAGGGGTTGAAATATTCCTACAGAAGTTGGTTGGCCTAGGTTGTCAAGAGCCTTCAAAATCACATACATTAGTTGCCCAAAGTCACAGAGCTGGTTAATGGAAGAGTAAGGATCAAAGATCTTTCTAGAAAATCACATTGCTTCTCTCAGAGGCATTTTTAAATGCAACAAATGTTGATATTAAATAATACCTTGGGATATCAAACAGAGTACACAGCTCTTTTGACAATATCTGAGCTTCTCATTGAATATCTGGGGTAATACTGTATTTCAAATAGTTAATTAGATATTTACTTTCCAAATAGGAAATAGTTTACAGTTAAGTTTCAGAGAAGGCTTGTGGGGTAATAGGCAAAAGACACAAACTTTACAAGAGAAAGCAACATAGTGCATCATGTGCGACTACTTGTGGTGTTTTTTGTTTTTTTTTTTTGAGTTGGAGTCTCACTCCGTCACCCAGACTGGAGTGCAGTGGCCACTCCCGGCCACCGCAGTCTCGACCTGCTGGGCTCCGGCGATCCTTCAGCCTCAGCCTTCCAAGTAGCTGGAATTACAGGCGTGCGCTACCACGCCCGGCTGATTTTTCATTTATTGTAGAGAAGAGGTCTCGCCAAGTTGCCCAGGCGGGTCTCGAACCCGCGGGCTCAGGCAATCCACTCACCTCAACCTCCCAAAGGCGCGGGATTGCAGGTTGAGCCACCAAGCCCGGCTACTTTTATAATAAGAGGTTAGATTTCCTTGCGCTTACTGCTATTCCTGTGGATTGATACATACCCCGGGGTTTTGTCCAACTGACATCCTTGCACAGTAACAAGGAGATGTAAAACTTTCTTAGTTTTTGGAAACCAGCAAAGCCTGAATTTGCAAGTGTGGATCTTTAACCTGCTACATTTCAGTGCAGCCTCACTTTCGGCGCAGGTCTAGAGAGATCATCCCAGCCAAAGAGCAGACAATAAAGAAATGGAGAAGTTTGAAACACAGTTTCTTTTTCTAATTTTCTGTTCTTGACGATGACCAAGTTCAGCCCCTGCTTGCTGTGGCTGGGATTGCTTCTAGACCCGGGCTCTTGAAGCTTCTATGTTAGAAGCAAATCCTTATATTGATCCTCAAGGTACAAATATGGGGCAAGCCCAGTAATATGATAAGTTATTCCCCTTCCTTCTAACATGCTTGCCTGGAATTTTACTCTAACCCTTGGCTGCTACAGAGCTCCAGGGTCTAGGAACCGTCTTCCATACCACGGTTGATTCTTCCTTTGCTTCTTTGTTTGTCTAAGGTGAGGTGAGTGTATTGATTAAACTATTGGCCATATGTCTTTGCTAGTATTATACATATTATACACTCCTTGCTGTGACCTCATGATGGATCAACTCTACTTCGCTGCTTGACATTGGACTTGGCCATGAAGCTTGTTTGGCCAATGGGATATCAACAGATGCAATGTGAGCAGAGGCTGGGATATGCATGTGTGGTTAGGCTTGTCTTTACCACTCATGCTAATGCCATGAAAATGTCCCTGACCATCTGGTCTGGGGACCTAGCCCACCTGCGCTTGGAGTGAAGCCCAGTCAAACCCAGCTCAGCCCAGCCAACGCCAGCTGACTTGTGCATGAGAGTATGAGGACACATGATTGTTGTTGTAAGCTAGGAACTTTGAGGTGTTTTATGACATAGCATCATAACAACTGCTGACCATCATCAAAGACAATGGTGGGAAATACAGGAGAAACGGCCAAAGAAGACGGCAAGGAAGAGCAAACTGTCCTCACCTCTACTCTCTTCTTTTTCATCATTGAGTCAGCCAACAGCCCACTGGTAGCTGACAACACAATGTCTTACTCCTGAGTCTACTGTTTATGGACTCTGGACTAGAATTTTTGAATCTGAAAAGTGAAGATAATAGTGAGTATCTAGTGACTCATGTGAGCTTACAAATAACATGAAGCACCTGGGCTCAATAAATGAAAAAATATTATTATTAATACTATTGTTACTATCATCATAATTATCAACACTAGCAGCTGTAGCAGCAGCAGAAGTACTAATAACCTTAAAAGTGATTTTACAGCATCCCTCCTTTACCCTCCGAGAGAGCCGTGTGGCGTTTTCTTATAGGGTTCTTGTAACATCTATGAAGAAACACTGTGATAAAGGAAGATAACTGTGGAGTGGTTGTTTGAAAATGTCTTTAAAGGCCATGGTTAGTTTTCCCTTATCTCAGTCCTAGCCTAGACTTCGATGTACCCTAGGGTGAAAAAAAAAGAAGATGAATACAGCATTTGAGGAGACCCTTCTTATCCAGTGCAGACAGATTCAGGACCACATGTCCCAGAATAATGCAAGTCTGGAGGGAGGTGGGCAGGGTGTATGAGAGAATTAATGAAAAGAGGGCTCTGTCGTGAGAGAAAGGGCCAGACTGGTGTTCATGACTCCAGGGGATGTGGCAGGTTGCCCTGTGGATCTTTAAGATGATACTGAATGTTTGGTTTTTTTTTTGAGTTGGAGTCTCACTCTTGTTGCCCAGGCTGGAATGCAGTGGAATGCAGTGGCACACTCACGATCACCACAGCCTTGACCTGCAGGCTCAGGCGATTCTTCTGCCTCAGCCTTCCAAGTAGCTGGAACTACAGACCCATGTCACCATGCCCAGCTATGTTTTTTGTGATTTATTGTAGAGACACAGTCTCATCAAGTTGCCCAGGCTGGTCTTGAACCCCTGGGTTCAGGCAATCCTCTCACCTCAGCCTCCCAAAGTGCTGGGATTGCAGGCTGAGCCACTGCGCCCGGCCCGATACTGAATCTTTACACTGGCCTTGTTCTCCCCAACAGCAGTCAGAGTAAAACCCCACAGAACCCCAACAAGGGAGCCCCACTTCTTTGGAAGTCCAGCAGGGAAGGTGCCGAGACAGCATGTGGGTTTGCGGTGAGCGGGACATGGGCTGCATCGGGAGCCAAGGCGGGGGTGATAGAAGGAAGCAGGCAGCCAGGGCTGGGGTCTCCTGGAACAAGTGAGTATGGCTGGACAGGAGGCTTGGCTTCCCACTCTCTCTTCCCTACTCTTGCAACCCCCCTTGCTCTTCTGTCTCCCGTCCCCACCAGGCAGCCTACCCCAGATCACAAAACAGCCTCCATGGACCTAGAATATAATGGATGATCAGTGCCTCTTCCAACGCTCTTACTGGGAACATGAGTGTGATTTCCAAAGTGCCAACTCAGAAGCTTCCTCTTCCTCCTTGCTGTAATTCTTTGACATCGAGAACCGCAAAAAATACTTTAGAGGGAGTTTGGCCTGTGACCAGGAGTTGCCACTGTCCTTGGTCAAGGGGAAGTGGCCCCTCTGCACTGAAGCTGTGTTCAACCCATTGGGGCTCAGACTTGTTAGTATGTCCAGAAAATGTGTAAGCCCCGGGTGCCCATTTTCTCAAGAGTTGAAAGGATCCACTGGGAGCCAGTTTACTTTGTATTACCTCGGGCTTGACCTGCAGGGGCAGTGGTGAGGGGTCCTTCTGAACACCCTGTGCTGTGGGTTCCTCAGCGCCATCAGCTGGACGCTTGTGGACCTTGTAGGATCCAGTGGGGGTGGAATCCTGATGGTGGGATATCACCAGTGAAATCTAGAGAGCTATTTTAAGGGAAATTCTGGAAGACCTTGAGCGCCAGGGCCAATGCCTTGGTAATGCCTACCACTCTCCCCAGTCAGCCTTGGCGCCCACCCAAGCGTGTTCAATGTGACAGTGGAGGGTGGCAGTTCCTGGAAGCTACCCCAGCAACTCTGGTATCTTGTGGGGGGGTTGGAGGGGATGCTGGGAGGACACTGAGGTGAGGGGTAAATTGTCAGGGAGCTGAAACAAAGGGGAGAAGTCAGCTGCCTCAAGGCAGATTTTGTGACTAGTTCACTTGCTTGTTGCAGGTGGAATTCTTCAGGGCTGGAGTCCCATGTGGGAAGGAAGCAAAAGAATAAATAAGAAAGCAATGTTTTTGAGAGCCAAGCACCTTAGGTGGGTTTTATTATTTAATCCATACCTTGTGAATTACATGCTCATAGGGTCCCCATTTCCCAGATGGGACTTTTGAAGCTGATGCCTTTGAAGTACGTGGTTCAAGGTCACATGGCAGTGAGTGCAGGATTCAGGTTTAAAGCTAGAGCAGTCTGATTCCGGAGCTCTTGCTTTCGGTCGTGGAACTAAGGTTAAATGCTCTGCAGAGATAGTGAGTTTGCTGTAAAATAGTTCACAGAGTTAAAAATCCTCAGTTTCACAAGGGGAGCTCAGAGGCAGAATCAATAATATTTCCAGATAAGTGAACACCCCTGTTAGCCCTAACCACCCCTCAACCTGGGATATTATAACATTCTGTGGCTAGCTGATCACTTTTAAAGGCATGTTCTTTGGGGAATAAGCATTATGGGGAGGCAAGCATAAACACAACAGCCAAAAACATGCTCAGCATCTGCGATTTTTTTTTTTTTTTTTTTAGCTAGAAAGTCTTGGAAAAATAAGCACAACTTTCCCACTGGCAAATGTTTCCAGGTAGTGAAGCGATCTGTGGACTAGAGAAGAGAGAGGCAGAGATGGGGCGGCCTCTTGAATTAATATAATGGCATGTGGGAGAGAAAAAAACTAAAACTAAAACTAAATGACTGTCCTGTTACTGTAAGGTGTTTCTTCCTACCTAAGGAAGGCTGAAGTAAAAATAAGTTCAGTAAAACTTAATTTTTTTAATGTTTTTTCTTTCCTCCAAAGCATTAAAAATTGCTTCATAATCTGGTTTCTCACCACACGTTCCTTTAGAATCAACCACTCTATTCATCTGCTTTTTGCAGTGAGTGAATATTTTTGAGGACCCACATTCTGTATGCAGAGAATCCCTGTGCCTGGATTATTATTATTATTATTGAGATAGGGTCTTACTGTGTTGCATAGGCTAGAGTGCAGGGGCACAATCACAGCTGACTGCAGCCTTGACCTCCTGGGCTCAGGCGATCCTCCTGTCTCAGCTTCCTGAATAGTTGGGGATACGGGCATGTGCCGCCATGCCTGGCTAATTTTTGAAATTTCTTGTAGAGATGGGGTCTCGCTGTGTTGTCCAGGCTGGACTCAAATTCTTGGCTTCAGGAAATCCTCCCACCTCGGCCACTCAAAGTTCTGGGATTAAAGTGTGATCTACCACGCTGGCCTATTTTTAAACATTTTTTTTTTTATTTTGCAGAGATATGGTCTTGCTGTGTTGCCCAGCCTGGTCTTGAACTCCTGGCCTCAAGTGATTCTCTCACATTGGCCTCCCACAGTGCTGGGACTACAGACATGAGTCACCACACCTGGCCTGCACAGGGTATATTAAATGACTTAAACTCATCTCCAGGGACGGCGACAAGAGTACTTAAAGAGTAAGAAAAATGGTTCCTGAGGATAGAGCTTGTTTTCTGAGTGCTACGTGATACAAGAAGTTAAGCCAGCCACGCAGAGGCAAGGTAGAGGCCAAGGAGCAACAGTGTCTCCTTGCATAAGCCCTGGAGAAAGCTGGGGCCCAGGGGAGGGGAGAAACATCTCGGAGTGTGGGTGAGCCCTGAGGGATGCAGACTCCCTGGGACTGAGGCAAGAATGGCAGCCAGGGGTTGGCTCGTGGGAGACCTTAGGAGACCCCTCCAGACTAGCCAGCCAGTGGGAGGCAACATTCTCCCTGCTCTAAGGATGTTCAGAGACTTTTCCAAGAAGTTAAATTTATTCAGCAGAAGAAACTGGTCATTTTTTTTCCTGGGATGACAGTACTGTCTATTGTGTGTGTATAGTTGTAAATGATCTTTTCTTTTATGAAAGGATTTTGATAGGTGATGGCATTTTAAAAAATTGTCCTTCCTGAGCAAAATGTAAATTTGGCAGCCTTCTGTACGTTTCCAATATAAAAACAGAATAAATTATAAATCGAAGAAACTGGGAGATACGGCTGTAGGCAGGGAACTGAGAGAGGTGTGGAGTCATGGGGGGGTCATAGCTGGATTTATGCTTTCATAGAAGACCAGATGGGAGGCAGGGAGGCCACTGATGAAGTTAATTCTCTAATCTCAGAGAGAGGCAATGAAGGTGTGACCCAGGGCTGGGGCAGTGATGATGGGGAGTTGGGGGGCAGATTTAAAAGTTTATTTACGGGATAAAATCAGCAGGACTTGGTGACTGGATACAAGAGCCAGGAATGAGGGAAGGCTGAGCGTCACCATTCCCGTCCACACCACGTCATGGTGGTAGAGAGAGTTTTGTCATGTTCCTCGGTGGCCGTGCCTGTTGGGATGAACATGGTTATCTGTTCCCGTCTGTCTCTGCCCAGGACAATCAGCAGAAAGATGGAGGAAGGCAGCAAGGCCATCCTCATGTGAGGCCTGTTGTCTTCATGACCAAACCATGTTGGATACAAACCGAGAGGTGCAAGCTTTAAGGTGGTTGGGAGCAGAAGTTCTCTGATTGTGAGAAGGACCTGGTGAAAAACAAAGTGGTGTAGGTTGACGTTCAGGGTCAGGCACATGGGGAGGACATCGTAGGAGCCCATCCCCAGCCTGGGCGGATGTGAGTCCTGTGTGCAACGCTTGCCCTGGTTGCTTGGCTAATCAGGGCAGGTCTCCTTCATTCCTTTGAGGAATGAAGAGCCATCGGCTCTGGTCCAGGGTCAGGGCTCAGTCAGGTCTTGGTGGTAAGGGTTAACCATAAACCTTTTACTGCCTCAGAGAAAACCGGTTTAACTGTGTCTTTGATTGGAACCACTTGTGAAACCACACTGCTTTTACACTCAAATCACAAACCACACCCTAAAAGCACAGCGGAGCACGTGCACGTGACGAATTTGTCACGGAGCTAGAATTCAAATTGCGGATCTCTTGACCTTGAATTACGCTCAGCTGAAAGTGATATGCATTGAAATGCTGAAGTTTCTGATTAAGAGCTGGTGAACTAGACAAGAACCTTCAAAGGATTGCTGGGGAAGAAAAAAAAAAGAGGAGAAATTCAGTGAATGATGATATGACAATCAAGACCATGTCCCTTGAATTCTGGTGCTACTTGACCCTGGGAGAAAAAAGTATGCGTGAAATGTGGAAAACAGTCAGAAATGAATGTGGATTTTTGGAAGACTGCATTACATAGTATTCTAGCAGGAAATTGACTTTGATAGGAATGACAGTATGAAAATGAGAGGAAGAGAGGTCCTGGAGATGAGGTGGCTGAAACGGCCTTGTTCTTAAGCGAACTTACCTTTGAATCAACCACCAGCAGTCCTGTTGAAAATTTTAAAAGACATTCTTTATAGTTTGCTCTTATGGGGATGGAGGAAGAACTGTGTTGTTCTCTCTGAAATGATTCCATCCGTTAGTCTTAAAGTGTTAATACTGGCAGGGCGTGGTGGCTCATGTTTGTAATCCCAACGCTCTGGGAGACAAAGGTGGAAGGATTGCTTGAGGTCAGGGGTTCAAGACTAGCCTGGGCAACACAGTGAGACCTTGTTTCTACAAAAAAAAAAAAAAAAAAAAACCAGGCTCGGTGGCCCAGCCTGTAATCCCGCGCCTTTGGGAGGCTGAGGTGAGTGGATTGCCTGAGCCCGCGGGTTCGAGATCCGCCTGGGCAGCGAGACCTCATCTCTACAATAAATCAAAAAATCAGCCGGGCGTGGTAGCGCATGCCTGTAATTCCAGCTACTTGGAAGGCTGAGGTGGAAGGATCACTGGAGCCCAGCAGGCGAGGCTGCGGTGGCCGGAAGCGGCCACTGCACTCCAGTCTGGGCGCAAGAGTGAGACTCCAACTCAAAAAAAACAAAAAACAAAAACAAAAAACTACATCATACTTAAAAAAAAAAAAAAGACAGGTGTGGTGGCAGGCAGCTGTAGTCTCAGCTACTCAGGAGACTGAGGTGCAAGGATTGCCTGAGTACAGGAGATCAAGGTGCAGTGAGCCATGATCATGCCATTGCAATCCAGCCTGGGCAACAGAGTGAGACCCTGACTGAAAAAATAAATGAACTGTAATCCCAGCACTTTGGGAGGCCGAGGCAAGAGGATTGCCTGAGCCTGGGGTTTTGAGACTATCCTGGGCAACTTGGCGAGACCTTGTCTCTGCAATAAGTCACAAAAAATAGCCAGGTGTGGTGGCATGTGTCTGTAGTTCCGGCTAGTTGGAAGGCTGAGGCAGAAGGATTGCTGGAGCCCAGCAGGTCAAGCTGGGGTGGCCATGAGCATCCCACTGCACTCTAGCCTGGGTGACAAGAGTGAGACTCCAACTCAAAAAAAAATTTTAAAAGAGGCCAGGCTCGGTGGCTCAGCCTGTCATCCCAGCACTTTGGGAGACCAAGGCGAGTGGATTGCCTGGGTCTGCAGGTTTGAGACCAGCCCGGGAAACTTGGCGAGACATAATTTCTACAATAAACCAAAAAATAGCTGGGCATAGTAGCGCGTGCCTGTAGTTCCAGCTACTTGGAAGGCCGAGGCAGAAGGATCTCTGGAGCCCAGGAGGTCTATGTTGAGGTGGCCGTGAGTGTGCCACTGCACTCCAGCCTGGGCCACAGAGTGAGACTCTGACTCAAAAAGATAAAATAAAATAAATAAATGAAAAACAAAGTATGAATACTGCTAGGAGATTATGGGGCATAAGTGACTTTCAGTTACATTTCCTTTCAGAAATTAAATAGTGGACTTAAAGGAAACTAGTTGATGAAAGTTGACACGGTAGCAAATTCGTCTCGGCGAAAAAGCCTGTGCTGCGGACCAGTGAACTTCTTTGTCCCTTGTGCAACTCCAACTCTCTTTCTTCCACCCTTCTAGTGATGCTCAGATGTCTCTTTGGGAAAACGCTCTTCCCCTTGTGTCGAACCCTAGGGTCTGTGAGATGGAGCCTGCCTCCAGTGCTCACCCCAGCAGTGCTCTCTCCCTCCACACCACAAGGACTGGTGGAGGGAACTGGCTTGGAGCCAATGGGTGTGTGATACTACCTGACCACATGGGCAGCTTAATCTGCTGGAGTTCCAGGACCCTGAATGGATTTTTGGAAGACTGATTGCTAACGACAGCCCTTTTGTGACCATGAGGGCAGCTCGTCTGCAGGTGAAGCCAACACAGGGAGGGAGAGAGCCAGGTAGCTGCAGAGCATGGAGCCACAGGCCTGACCCCACCGGCCACTGCCTGCCCTCCCTGGGGACTTTCCAGTGAAATGATCTAGTAAAATCTCTTTATTGTTTGCCAGTTTGTTGGGTCGGTGGCTGGTTTTTGTTTGCTCATCGTAGGGAGGTGAAAGAAAGCAGAAAGTTTGGTTCTATGTCTTTACAATTTCACAAGAAGTGTTAACCTTCTCTATCCTTAAGCCTAATTGTGAAATGACTGGGTTTTTCCTCTCACCCCTTTCTGGCAGGCAATATTAGCAACACAAAGATATCTTTTTAAAAAATGTGTGGATATTTTACTCTGAAGAATCTGACATTCTCCCTCAGGACCTTTTGAGGGGAAACCAAGATGATGCCCACTGCCTGAGAGAGCAAGGAGGAAGACCTTAGGGTTGGGTGGGACATGGAGGGAGGATGACCAGAATGTTCCTAAGTCCTTCCCTGACCATAGCTCTGATCCAAGGCTTTCCCAGTGTCGAGGCATCATTTTACACATGTGCAGTAAGGGGTTGGTGCTTGAGTTTAAGATTCGTCCATCAGTGTGATTCTGACTAAAATCAGTATCTGTGAGTGCTGCAGTGTTTCTGCCAGGGACTTCTGTGCACAGAGGACTGAGGATCCCCTAGGGAGAGCCTACTCCCTGGGAAGATAAGGACACAAACTTGAGATCATCAACAGCACATTAATTTTTAGAGCAGACAGATGATTTAGTTACAACCCCATGTGGATGCACATCTGGTCCTGAGATGGGAAAGAGAGGGCTGTGGGTAAGGGATCAAAGAAGCTGAGGAAGGAGAGAGAGAGAGAGAGAGAGAGAGAGAGAGAGAGAGAGAGAGAGAGAGAGAGACAGAGAAGGGAGGGAATAGAAGGAAAAAGAATGTGACCTTGGGTTCTGCTGCCTTTCTCAATGTGACTGAGTAATAGTCGTGACCACAGGAGTGCTGACAATTAGTTGTTGTTGTTTTTTTAAAGCAAACAACCCAGACTTCATGATGATAAAATAAAAAGAAATCAGATAACAGTAGAAAAACACAGCTAGAAATAATCAAGTAAAAGAAAGGCAGCAATTTCCTATGAAATGACTTGTTCTTCAAACATTTACTAGGTATCAGAATTGCTTTCACCAGAAAAATGTGAGAAAAAAAAGCTTGATTCCCCTCTAGTGCAAAATGATGACAATTTAATGCTTTTGTAGAAGAATGCTAACTGTGGGTTATTTTTTCAAAAGAGATTCTGGTACCAAGGAAAAATATATTCTGGTGGAAATTACCCTGATGCGATGGTGGCCTCCAAGCGCTCTCTAGGCGAGCTATCCCAGAGGTCACTGGACAGAAGGGCCCACGGACTGAATTTAGATGCTCAAATCGCATGGTTTATTGGATTAATCTAGAGCATTCATCAAGGTGCAAAAGGAAGGGAGAGATGAGGTTCGTGTACACGGATAGGATGGGCTGGAGAACCATTCACTGAATTCTGTGCTCTACAATTATTTATGTGCCCCCTCTGTTTTCTTTCTCTCTTTTCTCCACCCTCACCCCCGTCTCTGCCCTCCACTTCACGTCAGTTTTTTCCTAATGGGTCTGTGGTCATGAGCGCCAGAGCTTGAACAAGGGACTTAGCAAGCAGAAAATATCTGGAGTCTTTGCACGTTTGTCTCCTTGCAGAGACAGACAGCAAGGACATCTGGCTATAGCTGTAGGTCACCAATTAGTTTGCTGGGCAGCTGTGAGGTTTTTTTGTTTTATTTTGTTTTTTGAGACAGAGTTTTGCTCGGTCACCCAAGCTGAAGTACAGTAGCACGATCATAACTCACGGTAGCCTTGAACTCCTGGGCTCAAGTAATCCTCCCACCTCAGCTTCCTGAGTAGCTGGGACTACATATGTGTGCCACCATGTCCTGCTAATTTTTTTTTTGGTAGAGATGGGAGTTTTGCTGTTTTCCAGGCTGGTCTCCAACTCCTGACTTCAAGCAATCCTCTTGCTTTAGCCTCCTAAAGTGCAGGGATTACAGGCATAAGCCACCACGCCCGGCCTACGATGTTTAAATAATGATGTGGCTTTATAATCCAGGTCATCTGTGCTGCGAGTTAACAAGGATTCCTTACTGAGAACATGTCAAAGGTCTGCATGGTACATCTGATGGGACAGTGGATGTGGATAGGTTCTGAAAACGACGTGTGAGAAGAAATGGCCACATTGTTTAGTTAGACAAAATCCATGAAATTGGAGAGAGGCACATGACATTTGTGGGGACAGCACTCATGCGGTGAGGGTTATTATGAGTCAGATACAATATGTATATTATTTCAAATCTTCACAGTCACTCTGAAAGGCAGATATTACAGAGGATGAGAAGGCTCAGGCTGGCCGATCATGTGCTCCAAGTCACCCTGCTAAGAAGTGGTGGGGCTGGGTTTTGACCCCAGGTTGGGGCTGTTCTCTCTGCCACACCAACATGCATAGCACGGTGCATATGGAAGAGGGAATGTGGAGGCAGAGGGAAAAGTAGAGGTCTGGAGAACATTGTTTTTTGTTTGTTTGTTTCTTACAGAGAAGCAAATAGAAGCCTTTGAAAATGGAAAATGAAGGCGGGGCTCGGTGGCTCAGTTTGTCATCCCAGCACTTTGGGAGGCCAAGGCGAGTGGATTGCCTGAGATTGTGGGTTCAAGACCAGTCCAGGCAACTTGGCGAGACCTTGCCTCTACAATAAATAAATAAATAATTAGCCAGGCATGGTGGCACATGCCTGTAGTTCTGGCTTCTTGGAAGGCTGAGGCGGAAGGATCACCAGAGCCCAGCGGGTCGATGCCGGGGTGGCCGTGAGCATGCCACTGCACTCCAGCCTGGGCAATGGAGTGAGACTCCAAATTAAAAAAAAAGAAAGAAAGAAAAGACAATGGAAAATATGAGGTCAGGCATGGTGGCCCATGCCTGTCATCCCAGCAATTTGGGAAGCCAGGGTGAGAGGATTGCTTGAACCCAGGAGTTTGATACCAGCCTGGGCAACAGTGAAACCTTGACTCTACAAAAAAATTTTTTTATTTAGTCAGGTGCAGTGGTATGTGTCTGTAGTCCCAGCTACTGGTGAGACTGAGATGGGAGGATAGGCCAGGTGTTCCAGACCAGTTGCGGAAACATCGTGAAACTCTCGTCTTTATACATAAAAAGAAATTAGCCAGGCGTGGTGGCACCTGCAGTCCCAGCAACTCAGGAGGCTGAGGGAGGGGGATTGCTTGAGCCCAGAAGGTTGAGACTGCCGAGAGTAACGATAGTGTCACTGCACTCCAGCCTGGACAACGGAGTGAGACCCTGTCTCTAAATAATAATTGCAATAAAGCAGAAAATGAAAAGTAGAGCAAATGGAAAATATGAAATTAGAATGACATGTCTTCGACTAAGAAGAAAAGCACATTTGGATAAATGAAAAGAAAGCCACATTTGTTCACCCAAGTTTAGCCAAGGACAGTACAGTACATCTTTTTATGCTCTGGAATGTTTACGATGCATTGGATGCTAGAGACTTTATTATCGGATTTATTAAGCTGAAGATAAGGGTCACAGTTGGGTTGCTGTCTGCTAGATTCCCTATGCTCTCCCACCATGGTCTAAAGAGATAACTGTATTTGGCCTATATTCTTATGTGTTTAAAAATACAAGAATTAACTTTTTTTTGCAGCCATGGATGTCAAGTTTGGTAAAACATAGTTGAGATCATTGTAAAATACCATTGAACAAGACTAGAATAGAAAATCACAATATCCCATCAGCTGTATCTACTGTACACCATTCCAAATGTCCTAACAACTGAAGCTGAATTTGCTGGGATTCTTTTCTTATTTTTCCTTTGCTGCCTTGGGTTATATCTCCTACCCCTTGCTGACTGCAATATCTCCATTCAGTGTCTGCTGGTCATAGTATTTGATAGAAGGAATATCTCCATACTGCAGCTGTTTTGGACAAGCTTATACAAGATAAAAACAGTGACAGTTTCTAATCTAAGCACATGATGAAGCTGTGTCCATCCACAGGTGACAATGTGAGTTCCTGGCAGAACGGGCTGAAAACAGAGGCAAGTGATGTACAGGAGAGCTGTCATGAGTTTGTCACCGTGAAAAACAGGTTCTGCATCTCATTTCTGTCAGAGAGAATGACCTCATCTAGCACTCTAGAGCAAAAATACCATTTTAGGCAGCAGCCTTTAACTGGCTGATGTGAGCGGTCAGTAGACTTCGTTACCTGGAAACACACTTTTCAGTCAAATTATGTTTTTTAAAAAAGCTCAATGGGAAGTTTTAATATTTAAAAGTTGACATTTTGAGCATGCATGACTGAGTTGTCATGACCAGGGTGGGAAATGGTCAACTGCTACTTTTGAAATTTTCAGACTGAAGGAATAACTCTTGAGCTTTGGTGGCTGAATGGTCTGTGGGTGAGAGCAGCGCCTGAGCTATTTTCTGAGAAAAGCTCAACCCTGCCCATGGGACTTTCTCGGCCTCTTATGTGAAACACAGGAAGGTCTCCATAAAAAGCACCAGTACTGGTTAGGAATCTTGATTTTCACAAGATAATTCCCTCATGTGGTCTTTTCTTCAGCTGCTTGATCTTTTTTTTTTTTTTTTTTTTAAAGGAGCTGGGATCTCGCTCTGTCTCCCAGATTGGAGTGCAGTGGTGTAGTCTTAGTTCACCGCAGCCTTGAACTCCTGGGCTCAAGCAATTCTCCCTCCTGTAATTCAGGTTAATTCTGGTTTTCTTTTATATCTCTTAATAAAGCTTTATCATTTTTCCTTTGGGAGTTTTCTTGAAAAAAAAAATCCCAACCCATTGAACAACTGGATTTGGTCTTAAATGATCCATTATACATTTCTGGAGGAAGCATAACTTGCTGTCACTGTAAATGACATTTTATCACTATCTCAAAGAGTCGAATGCTGACATGCCCTGTGACCTAGCAATTCCACCCCTAGGTACACGTTTAGGAAAAATCCCTCCCGATAGCTTTTTTAAAATAATTTTTGTAGAGACGAGGGTCTCACTATGTTGCCCAGTCTGGTCTTAAACTCCTGGACTCAAGTGATCCTTCTGCCTCAGCCTCCGGAGTAGCGGGGACTACAGGGTTGCATCACCATGGCTGGCTTTGCTGTATCTTATTGAATTATTCTTGTCAGGAGATATAAATGCAGACTCCTGATGACCAGCTCGCCAAGGAGTGCCGTGAGGACATGCGCCCACTGACTCCCACACTGTTATGAATTCTGTCTCAGAATGAAGCCAAATCACGAGAACCCGCTTGGCACTGGCCTTCATGGCTGTAATTCTCTGAATCGACCTGTATGTTCTGCTCTTGCATCTTATTGGGATGGTAAGTAGCCACAATGACCACTTGAATGTATACCCACGGGCGAGGCTCCTCCTTCTGTCTTGCAAAAGACTTATTTTGCCATTCTGGCTCTGCTGGGTGACAGTGGTGGTGGCTGGACCAGGGATGTTGCCTTATGCCATCTTGCTCTTGGTGGCCACCTGCTGGTAGGCATTCCCCTCTGACGGGAAATTTACCACAGGGTGGGTTGGCCACAGTGGGAGTTTGTGGCTCAGTGGTCCTTCACTTTCTGAACATCCACTCAGAGGTCTTTCCTCCTGCACACCGCCTTGCTTCCCTAGTGTCTCCCCTCACAGTGCTCCTCTTGATCCCCTCCCGGAATCCTGGTTGCTCAGTGATGCCACCTCTCTACAAAGTAACAGCTTTCATACAGGATAAAGGAATTCTAGTCCCAGGTCCTTCTGCTTTCCCCGATTTCTCCTGGGTGTCACCAGCCTTTCTATCCTCTCCGATACTACCAACTTCTCCAGAGGGAAGTCTGAACTTGGATCTTGGGTCTGGCAAGGAGGAGGAAATGGGGAGTTTCAGCTCTATGTGAGGCATCTGCAGCCAAACACACCACTCCGTCAATATCAACCATCTGCCGTGTACAGAAGGGAGTTTGACAGTCACGTCATGTAGAGCCAACCCAAGCCTCGTCCAGTCGAGGCTCAAGTTCAGTTGAGGCAAAGAGTCTACTTTCATCTCCTTCTTCCTGCCCCAAATCTCAGCTCTACGCCTCCTGATTTAAGTGCTATGACTGTGAGCATGCTGTACCCATGCCCAGATGTGTGTGTGTTAGGGGTTTTCCCAAGTGTGTGCCTAGGGGTGGAATTGCTAGGTCACAGGCATATCAATGTTTGAGATAGTGACAAAATGTCATTTAGAGTGGCAGCAAGTTATGCTCCCTCCAGAAATATATAATGAGCCATTTGAAACCAAATCCAGTTGTTCAGTGGCTTGGACATTTTTTTGTTTCAAGAAAACTCCCATAGGTAAAATTATAAAACATTATTAAGAGATATAAAAGAAACCTGAACTAATAAAGAGACATATTGTGTTTATGGAAAGGAAAACAATATATCATAAAGTTGTGAATTTCCCTCAGTTTAAATTATAGATTCGATGCAGTTTAAATAAAAATCATGGAACTTTCTGTGCTTATACAAGGTCTGACAATTAGGTTCACAAACAATCCTAGAAAAAGTGCTACATATTTCATATTTCATTGCTGAATATCACTACAGTCACCTTTAAAAAAAAACACATAGAAAGGAAGGAAGGGAGGGAGGGAGGGAGGGAGGGAGGAAGGGGGCAGAGAGAGAGAAGGAAGGAAAGAAAAAAAGAGAGAGAGACGGTCACCTTTAAAGTCCTCCCCTTGGGAAGCTATGCACTGATGCAGTGCCTAGTCCACCCTCAAAGCAATTTTGGAACTCTTTTTCTGGAATGAGCAGAAAAAGTCATCGTTATTTGTTGAGGTCTGACAATTAACTTTGTGAACTTGCCCTGTGCGCTTTACATTGGCAGCACAGTAAAAAATCACTGTATTGGAACACCCTTCCTACTCCCGTGATCTAGTCCCCAATGACTTTTTTCTTTACCCAAAGGTAAAGGAAATATTGAAAGGAAGACATTTGACAACATTCAGTACACCAAGGGTAATATGACGATGGCTCTGATGGCTATTCCAGAAAGAGAGTTCCAACACTGCTGTGACAGCTGGACTAGGTGCTGGTGTTGGTGCATAGTTTCTCAAGGGGAGGACTCAAAGGTGACTGTAGTGGTATTCAGCAATGAGGTATGCAGCACTTTTGCTAGGATGAGTTCGTGAACTTAATTGTCAGACTCATATTTCACAACTGATCTGGAGGGGTAGTGGGTCAAAAATTAGCCAAGGTGCCTCTGAAGTGCCATGTGTCAGAACATCCTATGATGCTGTAGTGATTAAGATAGTGAGATCACAGCATAAGGAGAAATATAAGGTAGATATCTACATAGTCTCAAAGTACTCCCCAAATGCTTATTGATTAGATGTAATAAGTTCAAAATTATTTCTTCTTTTCTTGTTTTCAAATTGAGGTCTTGCTGTGTTGCCCAGGCTGGAGTGCAGTAGCACGATCACAGCTCACCACAGCTTCAACCTCCTGGGTTCAAGTGATCCTTCTGCCTCAGTCTCCTGAGTAGCTGGGACCACAGGCAGACACCACGACCACACCTGGCTAATTTTTTGAGTTTTTGTCAGAGACAAGGATTTGCTGTGTTGCCCAGGCTGGTCTTGAACTCCTGGGCTCAAGTGATCCTGCCACCAAGGCCTCCAAAGTGCTGGGATTCCAGGTATGAGCTATTACGCAGGGCCTCAAATTCTTTTTACATAAATTGATAGTAGAGAGATCTGACCTGTACCAAACTAACCAGGTAATAAGAGTTCGCTTCACCAGTAACGGCACAACTCAACATCCATGGACCTCCTCATACGATGCCCCAGGAAGGGCATGGTGTCACTTCTGTGGGATTCTAGGGCCAAAAATACATGACCTTAACCTCTTTACGAGTAAACGCCAGGCAAACTCAACCTAAGGGGCATCCTACACAGCAGTTGGTCCGTGCTTTCCACAAGTGTCAAAGTCATGCAAGGTAAGCCCGAAGATCGGCTTCAGAGTGAAGGAGGCCCAGGGGATGTGACGATTTCCTGCAGCGCATGGTCCTGGACCGCATCCCAGGCTGTGCACGAGGCAGCTGGCAACATTCGAATGGAGTGTGTGGATGTGATAGTCATGTGCGATTGGTGTTATCCTCTTGGGGTTGATGGTCATATCTGCCCATGCGAAGACTATCTTAGCTTTTAGAAAATGCACGTGAAGATACACCGCACCATGCTTGAAATGTACTTTCCAAAATGTTTCAGAGGGAAATAAACCACACACGTTGAGAGAGAGGAAGAGAAGGAGGGGGAAGAGAAAAGAGACTGATGTTTGGTTGTGATGAACTGTTAACAGCTGTGGAATCTGGAGAAGGATAGATAGATAAACACTTTGCATTTTTTCTCTAAACTTTTCTATAAGTTAAAATTAATATTAATGAACTATTTTTGGAGTTGGAGTTTCATGCTGTCACCCAGGCTGAGTGCAGTGACACAATCACGGCTCACTGCATCCTCGACCCCCGGTTTCAGGTGATCTTTCTGCCTCAGTCTCCCGAGTAGCCGGGACTACAGGCACGTGACACCACGCTGGCTAATTTTTGGATTTTTTTTGGCAGAAACAGGGGTCTTGCTATGTTGCCTACGCTGGTCTCAAACTCCTAGACTCAAGCCATCCTCCTATCTCGGCCTCTCAAAGTACTGGGATTACAGTTGTGAACCATCATGACTGGCCTAAGTTATTTTAAAATGAAGAGTTAAAAGAATGTATTGTGAACTCCTGCAAGCAATACAAAAAACATAAATGTTACAACACAAGATTGGAGGGAAATGTGAACAAACATTTCACACAAAAGGATATGCGTGTGGCCAAAAAGGTCTGATAACATTTGTGACATCTCTGATGATCTCAGTGAAGACCATAATGAAGTAACATTTTGTGGTTGTTTAACTGCCCCAAGTAAAAACATCTGAAAATATTAAGTGTTAGAGAAGATTTGGTTTAAAATGATCCATTATATATTTCTGGAGGGAGCATAACTGTTTTGTTTTATTTTTTTGAGTTGGAGTCTCACTCTTACCCAGGCTAGAGTACAGTGGCATGCTCACAGCCACCCCAGCGTCGACCTGCTGGAGTCAGGCGATCCTTCCACCTCAGCCTTCCAAGTAGCTGGAACTATAGGCACATGCTACTATGCTCAGCTAATTTTTTGATATATTGTAGAGAAGAGGTCTCACCAAGTTGCCTAGGCTGGTCTCGAATCCCTGGGCTCAGGTAATCCCCCACCTCGCCTCCCAAAGTGCTGGGATTATAGGATTGAGCCACTGCGCCCAGCCTTATTTTATTTTTATAGAGGTGAGGTCTTGCTATGGTGCCCAAACTGGTCTTGAACTCCTGGGCTCAAGCTATTCTCCTGCCTCAGCCTCCCAAAGTGCTAGGGTTACAGGCATGAGCCACCACGCCTAGCCTAGGCAGCATAACTTTCTGTCACTCTAAATGACATCTTGTCACTATCTCAAAGAGTTGGACATCGGCATGCCCTGTGACCTAGCGGCTCCAACTCCTGGTACATATCTTGGGAAATCTCTAATACACACACACCTGGGGGCACACTCAGCCATAAGACTTGTCACAGGAAAAAGCCTGAAAGAACCTAGCCTAGCTTTTTCTTTGCCTTTTATTGATCAAGTTTCTAAAGTCGTAGGGTACAGTCTTTTTTTTTTTTTTTTTTGAGTTGGAGTCTCACTCAGTCACCCAGACTTGAATGCAGTGGCCTCTCCCAGCCACCGCAGGCTCGACCCGCTGGGCTCCGGCAATCCTTCTGCCTCAGCCTTCCAAGTAGCTGGAACTACAGGCGCGCACTACCACGCCCGGCTAATTTTTTTGATTTTTATTGTAGGGATGAGGTCTCGCCAAGTTGCCCAGGTGGGTCTCGAAACCATGGGCTCAGACAATTCACTCACCTTGGCCTCCAAGGCGCGGGATTACAGGCTGAGCCACCGAGCCCGGAAGGGTACAGTCTTATCCAGAATACCCACTACATAGATTGGATCTGCAGTTTTTTATGGTGAATAAAATATGAACTTTTATGCTTGTACACTAAAATACAAGTTCTGTGAAGACAGACTTTTTTGTATTTTGTGTTTATTACTGTATCTCCAGGATCTAGAACAGCGCCCAGTGCATAGAAGACAATCAATCAATGCATAACATCTACAAATAGTTAAATGAACGCAGACGTGTCCTTGCCAACGTTAAAGGGTAACATTGCAGTGACATTGAATATCCAGTGGGTGGAGCCCATGTTGCATTTTGTGAACTGAATACTTTTTGATGAACACTTCATATCCTTGGGCAAATTTTGGGGGTTCTGCAGAACTTCTGCAGTTAAGTTTGACTTTTCTCTGAAGTGTACTAACTGGCACAGAACTGCAGCCTTTTAAGTATGGTACTTATTGCGTTTGATTAGCGACTTTCTAATAAAAAAAATTTAAATCATTTCGTTCTTAATGTCAAATGAAAAATTTTTCCTCTCTATACAATTCAATTACATCACTGAATTCATTGCGCTTATCTCTGGGTGAAAAACAAACTAAAAATGTTAAAGAGTCAGAAAAATCGGTTTAAAATAGAATGAAAGGTAAAAAAGTGGTTAAAAAAAAGTCACATGAATGCCAACAATGTTACCGTCTAAAGAAAAAAGAATCAAGTGACTGTTTTCCACATCATGCTCACACCCCAAGGCTTGACATAGATGTGAGTGTGGGGTATTTGTCTTGTTTGATTTTGCCTTCTGGAATCATCTGTAGAGAACCCCAGGTAATTGCTCACCCTGTATGGCTTTCGGCATCAGCTCATCTGGCTGTCTCTCTCCCCTCTACACCCTGGAAACCTTCCACAGTACTCTCTGGAATTCAGGGTCTGTTGTCTGCAAGACCCTTGTCCTTCCTCACTCCTCTGAGTGTTCTGCTTGCTTTTTGCCTAGTGGAAACCCAGCTCTCATGTGGGGGGCTACTCTCTCCCATGCAACTTCCCTCCCACCCCACCCCTCCAACCAGCTGGCCTGCAGGTGTGGCAGGTGCCTGCCAGCCCCTCCCTGCTCCCCTCCTCAACCCCCCACTGTGATGTCCTTGCCCTAGTTCCATCCCTGCTGCAGTCATTGGCTTCCGGTCCCTCCTCTTCATCCCTTTAAGACCTTCAGCTTCTGGCTCACCGTCAATTTCCCCTTAAGACGCCTGCGACAATTTGTGGTTATTTCAGTGCCAAATAGATAATCCGCTCGGCATGTGGGCTCTAGGCTCGTTGGCACCTCTCCTTCAGGGATCTCGCCCTCCATCTCACCCCAGTCACCTGCTCCCACGGCCACACCCTGCCCTGGGTTTACCCATAACCGCATCCCCACCTTGGCTTCCGCTTCCAGCAGACACTCTCTTAGCTGGCATCCTGTTGAAGTGCTCATGCACGGCCGTCGTCCTCACCCTCCCAACTCCACCGGGCCTTCCAGCCAGCCTCTGATGGCCTTCCCTCTTTCTCCCTCTCCCTCGTGGCCTCGTTCTGCAGCCTCACCTGGAAGCGACTCCAAGCTTCAACATTGTAATGACTCCCCCACCTACTCTGGATGGCATTGCTTTGTCCTTCCTCGTGCTTGCCTTAGGAGCTTGCTCCTAGTTACCTCTAGCTTGGCCCCTCCATGTTTGCCCCCTTGCAGTCAGACTCAACTGAATAAGAACATATATTCCTGGCGACCAGGCTCACATGAAAGTTCTGTCATCACGAACTTTAAGGGGACCCTTGGGTTCCCGGTGGTCCTGCTTCTCCCTAGTTCATCCTCCCGTTCTCTAGATGGGCTTTTTTGTTTTTTGTTTTTCTAATTGTGCTTTAAAAAATGGTGGCTCATGCCTGTAATTCCAGCACTTTGAGGGATCGAGGCGGGAAGATCACTTGAGCCCAGGAGTTCGAGACCAGCTTAGACAACATAGTAAGACCTCATCTCTACAAAATATTTTAAAAATTAGCTAAGTGTGGTGGCACATACCTGTATTCTCAGCTACTCGGGAGGTTAAGGCGGAAGGATCACCTGAGCCCAGGAGATCGAGGTTCTGGTAACTGTGATCATGCCCCTGCACTCCAGCCTGGGCAACAGAGACCCTAACTCAGATATAAAATAAACTTAAACAGATCAGAGCAGAAGAGAAGTTAATAGACTGCACAGCACATGATAAAGGTGCATTTTATTTCATGCAATGCTTGTTCCAGTCATCTGCAGATATGTATTTACACATGCATGTGTGCTGGTTTGGGATGGAAAATGTGCTGTGTGTTAAAAAGAAAAAGTGGCTGAGTCACTGAGTAATCCCACGGGTTCAAGACCAGCCTGGGCAACTTGACGAGACCTTATCTCTGCAATAAATACAAAATTAGCTGGGCATGGTAGTGTGCACCTGCAGTTCTGGTTACTTCAAAGGCTGAGGTGGAAGGATCGCCAGAGCCCAGCAGTCAATGCTGGGGTGGCCATGAGCATGCTACTGCACTCAAGCCTGAGTGACGAGTGAGACTCCAACTCAAAACAAACAAAAAGAAGTCCGAGAAACATGGTCCTGGGCAGCTGCTTCCCAACTTCTCTCTCCTCCCACTTCCATCACCTTCTTGGACTCCTGGCTCTCATCTGAGGATCCCACTTCCTGTTTTCCTAAGGAAGTTGGCGGCAGCAGAAGAGAACTTCCTCTTCTGCTCTCCTTCCGCCCCTCTGTCTCTCCAAGTCTAGCCCCTCTACCTGACTCCTGGATGTCACGGCGTCTCAAGTTCTCATAGCTTGTCCCTCCTCCAGTAGTTAGAGGGACCTCATGCCGTTCTCTCTGGTGCACCCCCAATTTCTTCCTCTCTAAGCAAAGCATTCTTTAAAACAAACACCAGATTCCAAGCAAAACCTGTGGGGACTCCCCTCCAGATACTGTGTCATTTCCTGGCTCCCCTTACAGGAAACCTTTAGCCAGCTGTCTACACTTTGTCTCTGAGACTCTCCTCCCCTTCTCCCTGTCCTTACCTCAGTGGGGTTTCCATCCTCACGATTCCACCAAAACCTTTTCATCAGTGATGAATGGCCTCTGCTTTCCTAAACCCCGCGGGTTTTCCTGCGAGAGCACATGCTCCCTCCCTGCAGCACCTCCCACTTGACCTTCAGGACAGCAGGCTCTGCTCTTCTGGTTTCCTTCCTGCTTCCCCTCTCACTTCACAGATGACCCCCTGTGAATGTCGGGGTGCCCATGTTGGACGTGGCACATCCAAGGTGTCAGGCCTCGGACCTCTTTTCTTGTTCATTTACACTCATCCCTTGGTGATTTCATGTCATCTTATGGTGATAAATTCCGTTGATGTGCCAATGGTTCTCAAATGTATACAGCCAGACCTTCTGCCTGAAACTCCAACCATTCGTCCCACTGCATTCTCAGCCTCTCCACCTGGGTGCCGGTAACATCTCGAACGAGGGAAGAAGGCTGCCCAGTCCTCCCATGGTCCTCCCCACCTCGGTTAAGGGGAACCACACAATTCACTTGGAGCAAGAACCTTGGTGCCAGCCCTGGCTCCTCCCTCCCTTCCCCACACTTCCCTTGGTTTATATCCCCAAATCCCATGGGCCCTCTCTTCAAGATGAAACCCGATCTCAGCCACTTCTCACATGCCCAAAGCCTCCCCTTGGGACCAAGCCACCATGAGTGGTAGGCACTGGGGATGGAAGGATGAAAAGGCAGGTATGGCGGGACTCATCTGATTCATGATTACAGTTCAGTGGAGTCATGTGATAAAGGAGTCATCAATGCAAGCTGAGCCATGGAGCTAGGAAAAACTGCAAATAAAGTGGCTTTTGAACTGGGTCTTGGCGGATGAGTAGAAATTAACCAGGTGTGCACAGGAGAAGAGGCATCAGGCAGAGGGAGAAGCGTGTGCTGGGCATGGAGGCATGACTTGAGCTGGGAAGAGTGAGGGATTTGAGGAAGTTGAGAGAGTTTTTTCCATGAGTCCCATGCTCTGAATGAATTAATGGGACACTCGAAAGAGAACTAGGGGTAGATGCTCTCATGAAGTCTTTTAAGTTCATTCAATAACCAGTGTGAAGGCCAAATGGGGATCAAACATATGCTGTATGGTCACATCTACAATGCGTTGATGAACGACTTTCTGACAGTGTCAAGCCCATTACTAAGTCCGATACTTCAAACCCTAAGCTACGGGGGTGTCAAAAAAAGTATACACATTTTAAGAGATATTATCTATATATTTCTTTTCAAAGTTGAATTAAATTATGGTAGCAATGTGTAGTGTGATGTTCACTCAAACCATGTTTCTGCCATTTTCTTTGACTGTCCTGCTGGTCACTTGCTGGTGCTAGCATTCATTTGATTAACACCATCTCTTAAGTGAACATCATACTTAAAATGTGTTTGTGGTTTTTTTGGCACCCCTTGTATAGATTATACAGTCCAGCTATTCAGAGGTTTGAAACAAACACAAACACATTGCCCAGACTCTGCTATTTTTCTGTTGATGAATTCAACTAGCATTTATAAGACACCTTCATTATACTAGACATTGCATTACATTTGTAAAGGATAGGAAGAGTCAAGTGTATGTTCTTAGGGGGATTTAAGGAGAGAAAATGGATGTCCAAATGTCCACTTAAGAAGTGTTGAGGCCGGGCTCAGTGGCTCAGCCTGTAACCCCAGTACTTTGGGAGGCTAAGGCAAGTCGATTGCCTGAGCCTACGAGTTTGAGACCAGCCCGGTACAACTTGGCAAGATCTTGTCTCTGCAATAAATAAATAAAAAATTAGCTGGGCATGGTAGCACATGCCTATAGTTCTGGTTACTTGGATGGTTGAGATGAAAGGATCGCTGGAGCCCAGCAGGTCGACACTAGGGTGGCCATGAGGGTGTCACTGCCCTCCAGCCTGGGCAATGGAGTGAGACTCCAACTAAAAAAAAAGGTGTTGCCGGGCTCGGTGACTCAGCCTGTAATCCCGCGCCTTTGGGAGGCTGAGGTGAGTGGATTGCCTGAGCCCGTGGGTTCGAGACCCGCCTGGGCAGCGAGACCTCAATAAATCAAAAAATCAGCCGGGTGTGGTAGTGCACGCCTGTAATTCCGGCTACTTGGAAGGCTGAGGCAGAAGGATCGCCGGAGCACAGCAGGTCGAGGCTGCGGTGGCCGGAAGTGGCCATTGCACTCCAGTCTGGGCGACAGAGTGAGACTCCAACTCAAAAAAAAAAAAAGAAAGGTGTTGAAGGAGTAAATAAAACAAAAACAGAACAATTCTTTCACTGATGTGTCAATACTTGCACTCGCCAGGCTGCAAAATTCATTCACCCATGTGAGAAAGCTCTGGCTTACAAATCCACTTTCCTCTCCCACCTTATCTTTTCAGAAGTGTCTTTTTTCTTGTTCAAGGTCAATCTCTCACCCTAGTCACTTGACCACTTCCTGCTGGTTTCCTCTGGGATATTGGTTGATCACCAAATCGCTCATTTACTCATTTAACACAGGGGGTCCCCAACCCCTGGGCCGTGTGCTGTTAGGAGGCCAGTACCAGTCCATGGCCTGTTAAGAGCTGGGCCACACAGCAGGAGGCTAGCGGCTGGCAAGTGAGGGAAGGTTCATTTACAGCCACTCCCCATTGCTCGCATTACCACCTGAGCTCTGCCTCTTGTCAAATCAACAGCAGCATTAGCTTCTCATAGGAGTGAAGACCTCACTATGAACTGCACATGCATGGGATCTAGGGTGTGCACTCCTTATGAGAATCTAATGCCTCATGGTCCCTTCTCCCCTGCCTTGTCAATGGAAAAATTGTCTTCCACAAAACTGGTCCCTGATACCAAAAAGGTTGAAGACCACAGATTGAACAGACATTCATTGGATACCTAGGTGCCACTGTAAGTCACTGAGACTGGGAAGGAAGAAAAGAAAAAGACACGATCTGGGCAACAGGAGGTCCTAGTCTAGCGGGATGTCCTGTACTCTACACCCTTTGGTGGTCAGTGGATTCTCCCCATGTCCCGACGTGCCCACCATTCTCTTCTGCCTTGATTTTCCAGTGGTGTGTTCTCCCTGCCCACCCCCAACACATCTCATATCCTTTCTTCCCTTCCCGTTCAGGCTACCTTCAGAGTCAGCCTCCATGCACTGCGCCCCCTCCTCACCTAGCTGTCGCCTAACAATTCTCGATCTAGTTTCACCCCCATCGTTCCACTGAATCTCCCACAAAAGAAAGCCCCAGCGGCTTTCATCTTGCTGAACCCACATGTTAGTTTCCTGTCTTCCTCTCTGCATTTTCTTTTCTCCTTCAGACTCTGTCCTTGGTGCTCACCAAATGCGCCTCTGCGTGCCCATCCCCACAATCATGCAACTTCTTCCTGCTGGGTCTCTTCCTGGGCTGCTCCTCCCTGGCCCCTCTGAGTTCTGTTCTTGGTCCCTTGCTTCCTTCACTGTGTATGTTCTTTTTAAGCAATCCCACTTGATGTGACCATCTTGGATGTTCCACACTGATTAAAGCGCCTGGGTTGTATCTCAAAGTGCCTGCTATACAGCATGGATGCAGTTGGAGACCGTAATGCTAAGTGAATTGTCACAGAAACAAAGACCGGAATACTGCGTGTTCTCACTCATAAGTGGACCCTGATCACTGGTCATAGGAGCACAAAGGTGGGATTAGCAGACACTGAACACTGCTAGGGGAGGGAGGGAGGGAAGAGGGAGGGGGCATGTGGCAAAACACCGGGTACCTGGTCTACTATTGGGGGAGAGAGGGCCCCGCTAGAAGCCCAAACCTTACCCGCACACAACCTACTTTCTAGGTCCAACAACGAGGTTCACACACCATCCTAGAAAAAGTGCTCCATACCCCATTGCTAAATATCATGATGGTCACATTTGAAGTCCTCCCCTTGGGAAGCTATGCACTGACAGCAGTGCCTAGACCACTTGTCAAAGCAATTTTGGAACTCTTTTTCTGGAATGGCCATCATTATTTGTTGAGGTATGACAATTATATTTGTGAACTTGCCACGTGCGCTTAAGTCAGCAACATTGTACAAATAACTGTATGGGAACACCCTCCCTACTCACCTGATCTGGCCCCCAGTGACTTTTTTCTTTGCCTTGAAGATAAAGGAAATATGGAAAGGAAAACATATGATGACATTCAGGGCATCAAGGGTAATATGATCATGGCTGTGATGGTCATTCCAGAAACAGAGTTCCAAGACTGTTTTGCTGGGTGGCCTAGGCACTGGCATCGATGCATAGTTTCCCAAGGGGAGGACTTGTAAGGTGACTGTAGTGATATTCAGCAATGAGGTATGTGGCACTTTTTCTAGGATGATTTTGTGAACTTAACTGTCAGGTCTCGTTATATAGTAAATGCTCACTTGTACCCCATAACTCTAAAATTATAAAAAGAAAGAGAGAAAGAAGGAAGGAAGGATAGAAAGAAGAAAGAAAGAAAAAAGAAAGAAAGGAAAGAAAGAAAGAAGAAAAGGGCCGGTAGCATTTTGGGAGGCTAGTTCTAGAGGAGTGCCTGAGCCCATGGGTTCGAGACCAGCCTTAGCCACTTGGCAAGACCTCATCTCTACAATATGAAGCAGAGACGAACTAGGCAAAAGAAGGACAGATGACATTTAATGTTAGTTAACAAAAAGCTTTTATACCATTCGTAAAGGGGCAAGACAAAAAAAATTCCTTCACGTACATATCCTTTAAAAGTTACCACAATCTAGTGGTCTTAGAAGCAACAAATAAGCCAAGAACACAATCTACTTTCAGTCAATGAGTCCTTTTCATAAAGCCAAAAATGATAGTTTTGGTCCAAAGTCCCAAATTACAGTCCTTGAAATGTCTCAAGTAAGTTTCCAAGTGCACATTTCTTCATGTATCAGGAGTTTTCTCTCTGGGACTTCTATGACCTTCAAAGCTTCGTAATTGCCTCTCTTGTCCAGGTGTCTTTGTTACTTTTCTCTTATCCTGCAGTGTTTATTTCTAAAGAAAACTCAAAAGAATCTTTTAGTGATATTTCCCAGGCCCCCAAGGTTGCTTTCTGTCTTTAGTTAATTTGTCATAAAAGTATCTAATTAGTATATCATGAGTTTAGTGAAAACCTATTCTATATATGTTAACTCAAAATCTTAACTATTGAATTAAGTAAAAACTTTAACGATTAATCTTCTGTGAAAACAGTGTTATAAAACTAAATCTGTGAAAACAGTGTTATAAATCACCTACATAACTCCTAGATAAGTGTTAGAACTTATAATGAATTCATAATGAACTTATTATAAACTTGTGCTTCTAAAAACCTTATGTCTAAACACTAAACTACATAATTCTAAATCAAATGAGTGAATATACTTATATCATTTTTTACTCAAGCAATATCTAGTAACTTAAAACCAAGTGAAAGAAAGCACTCTTGAGGTGCTTCAGAGTTTAACCATTGCATATGTTAGAAGAGGCCAAATGGCATAGTGGGAAATGGAAAAATGAACCATGACATTCCCAGGTTAGCTGTGAGTACTTTACATAAACATGCCATTTTCTTCTTCCGCAACCATACCAACATTCTTCGGCTGTACCAACAGTAAAGGTGGAAGACAGAAGGGTCTCAGTTTCCCAGGTCTTTGGCCCACCAGGACCCTGTCAATCAGGTGGGTCTCCAAGGCTGGCTCCCAACAGTTCACTTATGAGTGAGAACATGTGATACTCATCTCTTTTTTTCTGTGAGAGATCACTCAGTATTATAAGCTCTAATTCCATCCATGTTGCTGTGAAGTTTATGGTTTTGTTCTTCTTTATGGCTGCGTAATATTCCATTGTATACATGTACCACATATTTTTTATCCAGTCCTTTTTTGATGGGCAGTACAGTTGGTTCCATGTTCTTGCTATTGTGAACAATGCTGCAATAAACATACGTGTGCAGGTATCTTTTTTATAGAATGACCTGAGTTCTTCCAGGTATATTCCCAGTAGGGAGCATATGGAAGGCTAGTTTTTAGGAGTTTTAGGAGTCGCCACACTGATTTCCACAGAGTTTGCACTAGTTTACACTTCCACCAACAGTGTAGAAGTGCTCCCTTTTCACCACATCCTCTCCAGCATCTGTTATTTTTTGAGTTATTCATGACGGCCATTATGACTGAAGTTAGGTGGTATCTCAGTGTGGTTTTAATTTGCATCTCCTTGATGATTAGTGAGGCTGAACATTTTTTTCATGTGTCTGTTGGCTGCTCATATGTCTTCTTTTGAGAAATGTCTGCTCATATTTTTAGCCCACTTTGTAATAGGGCTGTTTGTTTTTTTCTTTTCAGCATGTTTGAGTTCCTTGTAGATCCAAGATGTTAGGCCTTTGTCAGACATGGAGTTGGCAAATACTTTTTCCCAGTCTGTGGGCTGCCTCCCTGCTTTCTTGATGGTTTCTTTGGTTTTGCAGAAGCTTGTCAGTTTAATGAGGTCCCACGTGTCTATCTTATCTCTTACGGCCTGGGCACTTTGGGTTTTGATCAGGAATCAGTTGCCAGTTCCAACTTCCATAAGAGTGTCTCCTGCATTTTCTAGGTTCTTACAATTTGAGGTTTTATGTTTAGGTCTGTGATCCATTTAGAGTTAATTTTTGTGTATGGGGATAGGTAAGGGTCCTGTTTCAATCTTCTGCATGTGGGGTCAGCCAGTTTTCCCAGCACCATTTACCGAATAGGTTCTCCTCTCCCCAGTAGTGCGTGGTGGAGGCTTTGTTGAAGATGAGTTGGTTGAGAAATTGAGGTTTTGCTCCTGGAATCTCAAGTCTATTCCATTGATATATATGTCTGTGCCTTTTCTTAAATGGTAGGTTTCTTCATCCTTCAAGGCTTGCTGGGAAGTCTTTCTTGAACTGTGTGAACTTTTATTTCATGACACCAATTTAAAAAACAAGCAATCTATTTATTTCTTTTTAAACATCCCAGGAGACAGTGACTTCTGTGAGGACAGGGACTGGAATGACATGTTTTTGTCCCTGCCCCCACTGCAACGTGCCCCACGTCCTATCTCCCCTCCTCATTCCGGCCTCTCTCAAGGTCACCCTCCAATCACTGCATCCCCTCCTCACCTGCCTTTCACTTTCCAGCTCTGGCTTTGGTTTCAGCCCCCTTATTCCACGAAATCCTCTGAAACGTCAACCCCTATGGTTTTCATCTTGCCAAATCCATGGGGTATTTTCTTGTCTTTATCTTTGGGACTCTTCGGTGTTTTCTTTCTTCTTCAAGCTCAGGCCAGACCATGCTTTATTATTCTTTGTGCTCCTGATTCCTAACTCAGTGCCCGCCATGGAGTAGGTTTTGAACCTAAATGCAGCTAAGATTCTCTCACTCGGTTGCCATCTGCACACCTTAGTACATTGCAACCTGCTTGGCCTTCCCCACTTGTTAACTGAAGATTGACTGAGTGCTTCCTGCACGCGGGCACTGAGAAGTGGTGAGTGTGCCATGTACTGGGAACTAGGAGTCGATTAATATGGCTGTAATGAGCCGGGCTTGGTGGCTCAGCCTGTAATCCATGCCTTTGGGAGGCTGAGGTGAGTGGATTGCCTGAGCCTGCAGGTTCAAGACCCACCTGGGCAATTTGGCGAGACCTCATCTCTACAATAAATCAAAATGAGCTGGGCGTGGTAGTGCATGCCTATAGTTCCAGCTACTTGGAAGACTGAGGCGGAAGGATCACCGGAGCCCAGCAGGTTGAGGCTGTGGTGGCCGGGAGTGGCCATTGTACTCCAGTCTGGGTGACAGAGTGAGACTCCAACTCAAAATAAATAAATAAATACATAAATAAAATGATTATAATAACAACAATAATAATAATAAAAGTATGGCCATAATGTGACTGTGTGGGGTGGCTTGAGCCTGTTATCCCAGCACTTTGGGAGGCTGGGGTGGGAGGATCAATTTGGGCCCAGAAGTTCAAGACCTACCGGGGCAACATAGTGTGTCCTCATCCCTACAAATTTTTTTTTAAATAGCCAGGTGTTGGCCGGGCATGGTGGCTCACACCTGCAATCCCAGCACTTTAGGAGGTGGAGGCAAGAGGATGACCTGAGCCCAGGGGTTTGAGACCAGCCTTGGGAACTTGGTGAGACCTCGTCTCTACAGTAAAAATCAAAAAATTAGCTGGGCATGGTGGCACATGCCTATAGTTCCAGCTACTTGGAAGACTGAGGAGGAAGGATCACCTGAGCCCAGCAGGTGGAGGCTGCACTGGCCGTGAGCATGCCACTGCATTCCCACCTGGGCAACAGAGTAACACTCCAACTCAAAAATGAAAAATAAAAGCCAGGTGTGGTAGTGTGCACCTGTAGTCACAGCTAATCAGGAGGCTAAGACAGGAGGATCACTCGAGTTCAGGAGGGCAGTGAGCTCAAATCACACCACTGCACACCAGCTTGGGTGTCAGAGTAAAAACTTGCCTCAAAAAAAAAAAGGCCACTGGGGAGGTAGCCCAGACCAGATCATGAAGGGCCAGGCACACAGCAGCTTTGCTCAGAAAGAATATTCCATGGGAGAGTAAAAAATAATGGGTGGGGGAGGGAAGCACATGAATCTTTCATAAAAGCAAACTTGTTTTTCAGACCACACCTCATGTGATGTGTCTGTTGGGTTATACTAACTTTTCTATCTTTTCTTTCTTTTCTTTTTTTTTTTTTTTTACATCAGAGTCTCACTCTGTTGCTCAGGCTGGAGTGCAGTGGCATGCTCATGGCCACTGCAGCCCTGACCTGTTGGGCTCAGGTGATCTTTCCGCCTCAGCCTTCCAAGTAACTAGGACTATAGGCGTGCCCCCACGCCTGGCTAAGGACTAACTTTTTTTTTGAGTTGGAGTCTCACTCTTGTCACCCAGGCTAGAGTGCAGTGGCATACTCACAGCCACCACAGCCTCGACCTGCTGGACTCAGGCGATCCTGCCACCTCAGCCTTCCAAGTAGCTGGATCTACAGACACACACCACCACACCCAGCTAGTTTTTGTGGTTTATTGTAGAGACGAGGTCTCACCAAGTTGCCCGGGCTGGTCTCAGACCCTCCTGCTCAGGCAGTTCTCTCACCTCGGCCTCCCAAAGTGCTGGGATGACAGGCTGAACCACTGCACCTGGCTAGGACTAACTTTCCCATAGCAGATCATTGCTTTAGATGAACTGAATTGTTTTGATTTATGTATTTACTTCACAACCCTCATGAGTGATGTGAGGCACTGCATATTATCTATAGACAGTATTTAGGAGGATCCCAGGGTAATAGCCACTGTTCTTGGCCTCGAATAACTCACACCCTAGTGATAGTGCTGGACACAGTTCATGGGTGAATGTGACTCAGTGCTCATGCTGTGGGAGGGGTGAGTACAAGCTACTCACCGAGAGGAAGAGGAATGACCTCTCAGAGGGGAATCAGGGGGGCCAGAGGAGGCTGGTCAGAGCGGTGGTTCTGAGCTGAATTTTGAAAGACAAGAAAGAATGAACCTCTTGAGTAAGCTGGAAGCCTGCCAGAGGACTCCAGGCAGTGGGAACAGCTTGTGCAAAGGCCCAAATTAGACAAAGGAGTTCCAGCAGTTGGGATTTATTGTCCTACTGGGGGCAGAGCCAGGGGTGAGAGGGAGGTACGCAGGCACTCCACGTCAAACTTAAACTTTGTCTCGAAAGGGATGCCATAGAAGAAAGAATTCTGACCTACTTTCATTACTGGATTGGCTAGAACAAGGAGGCGGCCGTGCCACATATATAAGAAACTGAAACGTAAATGGTGAGGTGACATAAGGACACAATCATTGGAGTTTTCTGAAAGAAGAAAAGAAAAGCCAGGGAGTGTTTTTCTAGCCCCCAATCCATAGTTCTTAGCTGGGATCTGTTTCTGGCTCATACTCAAACATGTGTCCAAGAAATCCTGCCATTTCCCAGAGGGCCAATCGTTCCTGTAATAACTACTCTTGTGACATTTCCTGGATATGATCAACTTTCTAGTTCATATTTACAGATTTATAAGTCAAAGACTTTCTTAAGAGGTCTTCTCCAACTTGAGTCCTTAGAACACCTGTTGTGCAGGTGCCTCAGAGCAAAGTGATGTCTAACCTGGCCGAGAAAGCAAAGGTGTCTCTCACCATGGCATTCCCAAGCTGTGATACCATCTCCACCCATAGGAACAGGTTTGTTCAAAGCTTTATTTTTTATTCCAGAATAACTTGAGCTCTTCAGAACACTGTATAATGTGCCTCTAAACAAAATAATTACTTGTCTGGCAGAAGTGGCCAGGATGTCTATGGGTTACATACTTCTCCTATTGGGCTGAGAGAGGCAGCCCTGTCAGAGAAGGGAAAGAGAGGGACATATTTTTAATGTTTAGTAGATGTGTAACGTCCTGAGTGTGTTTTTTTTTGTGCTATTTCAAGATTGCCATGGGTTAAAACACGCTGTTTTCATGTGGAAAGACCATCACCTCTTTCCCAACCACTGATGATGTCTTTTTTTTTTTGAGTGAGAGTCTCACTACGTCACCCAGGCTGGTGTGCAGTGGCACGCTCATGGTCACCGCAGCCTCGATCTACCAGACCCAGGCGATCCTTCTGCCTCAGACTTCCAAGTGGCTGAAACTACAGACGACTGCCACCATGCCCAGTTAATGATGATATCTCTTTTAATTGACCTTTGGGACTAAGGAAGAAGAGAAAACTTCTTTTTCCATAGTATAGTATTCCGTATGTTTAGATCCTTTGAGTAGTTTTTTTCCTATCTGAATGGCTTCATTTTAACCTAGCATTATTCTGTCTTTATCAGGTAACCATTGCCTTATGTGCATCAGTTACAAGCAGTCCCAGATGTGGACCATAAAGGAACAGAATTCTCTTTATTCAAATTTTAAGTATAGTATTATGTCTGTGGATACTGTCACCTTTGCTTTAGTAAGTTGATTGTACTTTGACCAGCAGCAAAATCAGTAAATGAACAATATATAATTACAAATAAAAAAACCATTATCTTTCAGAACAGCTTGAGGTTTACAGAAAAAAAACTGGCTTCTCTTGAAATTTTGGGAAAGTAAAAATTTGCTCCTTTGTGGGAAACAATTGGGGCTTCCAGGCTTGTACCAAATTATTTATTTATCACCACACTGCCTTAGGTATTTGTTTCACTTTTCAAGTCATATTTTCTTCAGTTTATGACAAACTTCTATAGGAAAAAACCCATTCTAGTATTTCGTGTTCTCTACAATGACAGCCAAGTATCTTGAACATAATAACTGAAAGGATACTTGCTGCTTTTTGCCCTGAACTGATTTATTTGCCCAGATCCAGTTTGAAGATGCCTGTTTACCCAACTGAGGTCATGGGTTGACCCTATTTCCATATTGGTGAAGTTCTCCTTCTGTATGGGTCTGTAGGTGAATTGGGAGTGTGGGGCATGGGGGATATGACATTTTTGATAAAAAACTGCTGAACACTCACATAGTGGGGACAGGTGTGCTTGTAAATCATGAAAAGGTTAAATGACATTGAAAGAATCTAAAGAAAAATAAAAAAATTCACCGAAGCTGAATATAGCTTCTCACAACAACCTAGCTGGTACACTGATGCCAGTGGGTTCCTAGAACACTAAACTAGCAGAGAAAGTCTGTATTGCAAGGGGCCTGCTCTCCAAACAATAATTCTGGATGCCCTTCCGTATGTATATATTTTAGAGATGAGGTCTTGCTTTGTTGCCTAGGCTGGTCTCGAGTACCTGGGCTCAGGCAATTCTCCTGCCTTGACTTCTCAAAGTGCTGGGGATACAGGCATGAACCACCGAGCCTGGTCTGATAAGTCATGTTTTATTCTGCACAATAACTACATTGTTATTTAAAAATTGCAAGCACTCATGGTATCTTGCAGTGTGTGATCTGAATGCTAGAGTGATTGTTAATATACAAATTTCATTTCTCATAGCAAGTATCAAAATGTCCCTAATTCTTGAAGTTTTTTTTTTCAACTCATGCATAAAAGATTCTAGAGAATTTCTTCATTCACTAAAAAACAATAACAAATGTTACTTGGATACATGTATTAATTGGCACTGTACCATCCAGAACTTAGCAGCTTTCATGCTTGATAACTGCTACACCCGGACTAGTGTCAGAAGTTATTTCTTTGTGGTTGGAACAACTTTTCTCTGATTCGTGGTCTTTCCTACTTTTTCTCTCTTGACAAATGGGATAGGCCTCCTCAACAAGTGTAGTCACCAAAGAAAGCCAAGTGTAACAGACCTACCTAGAGAGCCAACTCCTGACCTTAGTTTCATCATGACTAAACTTGAACCATCTCCACTCAATGGCCAGAAATGAGCAAAAGTGATTATTCAAGAAAGAGAAGAGTGGAGTTGTATCCAAAAATGGCAGCTGGAAACAATATTCACCTGTGCTCCATGTGTCTTGTAAGTCAGCGCGAATGCCAGTAAAAATATGTTTTGATGGCAAAAATCACTGCAGAATCAGTGTTATTGTGCTAAAAATTGGGGCAAGAATAATCTGCGCAGTATTCTTTTTTTGTGTGTGTGGATGTTTTGATGCAAAAGCGATTGTCATCGAAATCCAATTTCAGAATCATTATTTTTGTTGAAAGGACACTAAATACGAAAGGGAGGGATCACAGCTTGAGTTTCTGATACAGGACCAGATTTATGTGGCCGGGTGGAGAACCAACATTTGGAAATGTGTTTGTTTACCCATCTATCTAGAAAACAGTAGAAATCATCACCATCCTAGAAACTCTAGAAGTCATTGCCAAAGGGGCCTTGCTGTTCTCTGTCATTTTCTGATGCAAAATTTATGGTCTCAAAAAAAGACCCATGCCCAAAGTAAATTAGTAGAGCTATGTATGGATAGAAAATATTAATTTGTCATTTCCTTATAATTTTATGTAGAAAATGTCTTTAAACTACATTTGTAACACTTCTTAGATTTTAAAATTTCTGATTTTATGATAACTTCAGACAATGTGCTGACTGTCAGTAAAAGCATTTTGCAGACTCATTTCATGTATTTTTTTGTTCTTCCAAACTCTACTTTTGAAATGGGTAATGATCATATCATATTGATTTTCTCAGGAAGCAATGTGCTCCTGTTCTGACATTTCTTAAATATTTTTTCTTTACTTGTTTGGATGTGCTCCTGATTTTCTCTGCCCCTCTCTGTCCTGTACTGTCTCAACGAACTCTTGTGTATTAGTTTACCAATACCACACTCTTCCCACTTGGAGTATTTTCTTGTATCCTATCGTTCTGGGTATTTACTGCTGCTCAACAAACCTCTTCAAAACCTAGGGGCTATTATTTCTCTTAGTTCTGTCGTGGGACTGGGTGGAGTTGGATAGCTTTTGCCTGTGTCTTTCTTGCAGTTGCAGTCAGATGTCAGTTGAGGCTGCAGTCATCCAAAGGCTCTCCTGGGCCGGTGGCCTAAGATGGTTCACTAGCAGGGCTGAGATAATGCTGGCTATCAGCTGGGATCTCAGGGGAGGTTGTGGACCAGAGTGTCTACACATGGCCTCTCTGTGGTGACCTGGATTTCCTCCTGTCTAGCAGCACTGGGATTCGAGACTGTGTCTCAAGTTCAAGTGTTCCTCATGTAAGTAGTATCATGTAGTATCTGTTCTTCTGTCTGGTTTAATATTTTGTGTGAGCTTGAGAAAATATGTATCTTGTTGGATGAAGTATTTTATAAATGTCAATTAGACCGGGGTGAGGGATAAAAATAAAAAAAGAACAGATGTTTAATGAGACCCAGGCAGAAGCTGCAAGACTTTTTATGAACTAGATCTGGAAGTCTGAGAGTGCTATTTCCACCACAGTCTATTCTTCAAACAAGTTATCAAAGCAACCCAGATTCAAGGGGAGGGTATCTTTAAAAAATTTTTTTCCATTATAGAGTTGTGGGGTATAAGTGAGGGTTAATAAGTAGTTAATCACTGCATGCAGGTGAAGTTTGGGCTTCTAACTGGCCCTCACTCCCTCTGGTAGTGGGCCAGGTACGCTTTGTGTTGTCACATGTCCCCTGCACTCCGTCCCTCTTTTCCTCCCTCCCTCCCCTAACAGTGCCCCATAGCCATCAATCCCTCCCTTGTGCTAATGGATGATGGAGTATTATGCAGCCATAAAGAAGTACAAAATCATATGCTCTCTTTTTTGGTGGGGAAGTGACAAGGTCACATTGCTGAAGAATATGTGGGGTGGGAGATATTTTGGGAAATACATTCTGCCAAACTAACATTCAACTTGAACAGTGCTTTTCTAGCCAGGCTGCACCCGGAATCATGTTAGAGTTATTAAAAATGTAGCAGTGGCTCAGTCTGTCATCCCAGCGCTTTGGGAGGCCAAGGCGAGTGGATTCCCTGAGCCCGCAGGTTCGAGACCAGCCCAGGCAACTTGGCTAGAACTTGTCTCTACAATAAATCAAAAATTAGCTGGGTGAGGTAACGTACCTGTCATTCCGGCTACTTGAAAGGCTGAGGTGGAAGGATCACTGGAGACCAGAGTGTCAATGCTGGGGTGATCGTGAGTGTGCCACTGCACTCCAGCCTGGGCGATGGAGTGAGACTCCAACTAAAAAAAAATATAACCCTTAGCAGCCACCCCAGACAAATTGGGAATGGGAAGGATGGTGCCAGGATATCTGTTTTTTCCCCCCTAACTAGTCAGATTTGAGAAACATTGGATCACACCTATAAAACTTTCCAGCCACACACACCTTTCTTCACATCTCCAGTGATGGCCCTGAGAAGCACCTGGCAAGGCCTTTGTCCCAATTCTGATTTAAGTGGCCTGGGGTTGGGTGCAAGCATCGGCGTTTGCAAAAGCTCCCCTAATTATTTGAATATGAAGCGAAGATTGACAACTTGTGTCTCTGCAACATGTTTTGTTGTTGTTGTTGTTGTTTTTTAACTTAGTGTGCATCAGAATCCTTTGAAGGGCTTGTTAAAACCCAGATGGCTATGGCCACCCCCAGAGTGTCTGACTCGGTATGCCTAAGGGAGGCCTAGAAATGTGCATTTCTAAGGAGCTCCTAGGTGACGCTGCCACTGATCTGGAAACCACATTCTGGGAACCACTGTCTTGGACAATTGCTGCCATGTGGAGCGATTAGCAACATGAGTGAGTTGAAAAAAACTCTCGGGGTGTTGAGGGGAAGACGCTAGGACACGCACCTCCAACATGGAAGTGCATCACCTAGAATCTGGATAGAATGTGGATTCTGCCTTCTAACAGATGTCTGGGTGATGCCCACAGAGAGAATCCTACAGAGCAAAGCACTTCACAAGTGTTGTCTGTGAAGATCACCACAAACCTACAGTCAGCCACCATGGGAACTGGGGTTAAAAGCAGGCCAGGTGGAGAGGCACTGGGAGTTTGCAGTGTAGACGAGACCTGAGAATGGCAAGAGATGCTGGCATGGTGTGACAACAGTACTGCTGCCCTTGCACTAATCAGGCCTAGAATGGGCTTCTCTGCTGGTGTGATGTATTCTGTTTCTCGTCAAGGCATGTGTGGTATAAGATGTTTGTGAGGGGCATAGAAAGCATCGTGTACAGAGGAAAATGGGGAGTGTAGCCTCACTTAAAAATTACTTTGACCCAGAATAAAGAAGTCTTAAAAACAGGTGAAAAGAGCAATCACTTTTGAGCCGTTTAGAGGCTTCCCCAGCACAAAACAATTCCCACCACACTCAGGGTTTTCCCTGATACCTGGAATCCCAGCAGGATCCATTGTGAGTTGCAGGACATTCACATAAATTGGTCCCAGGAAGATCACTGTTATTACTTGATTTGTAGTGAAAACCAGATGATGCTCCAGAAGTAGGTGTGTGCAAGGGTGCTTGTGGAAAATACATGTCTTGGCCTGTCCTTAGAGATTCGGGTACGAAGGGGAACCCCCTCAACTGGAATTTATTTATTAAAAATTGTGTATTTATTCTTACATGTTTACATTTCAGTCACCTTCCACGTCCTCTCTGTTTGATGCAATAGACTTTTCCCACTGCTCAAAACAGTTTTTGAACCTGTCCATTTGATACCTTTGAGTGTTTCTGCCATTTTTGGTTTCACCTTTTCCAGATCAGCAAAACATTTCCCTTTGAGGACTTTTTTCACCCCAGGAAACAAACAAACAATGTCACTCAGGGCAAGATCGGGTGAATAGGGAGGGTAGAGTACAGGGATCATGCTGTTTTTAGTGAAAAACTGCTGAACATTCAGCTTGGTGTGGGCAGGTGCAGGCAAAACTGTTGAGAGAATCTTCAAAAGAAATTCAATGAAGCCTAACACAGCCTCTCACAATACTAGCTGGTACACAGATGCCGATGGGTTTCTAGAACACTTCCCTAGCGGGGAAAGCCTGTACTACAAAGGGGCCCATCCTCCAAAAAATAATTATGTTTTTTCAGGGGTAGATCCCCCTCATAGAATAGATTTGATGGGCTCTTAACCTAGATTTAAAAATCTCCCTGTGATTCTCGTGCAAATCCTTGGTTGAAAGCATTGCCTTGTGGGACTCAGGTGACCGGGTCCTTTCTGCTGAGAATAGCCCAGGACAGAATGCAGCCAGGTAAAGTAGGCAGGGGACAGCACGCAAGATGGAGTGTCAGAAGTTCCTGGTTTGAGCTTTAGCTCTGCTCCTTCATATGATCTTAGCTTTACCTCTCTGCACCTGTAAAATGGGTATGTCATGAATACCCTGCTCCACAAAACAGTAGAAAACACCATTCAGAACATGGGAAGGAGCTCATAGCTGCCTATCAAATACTTGGGCATGTCCTGGTTTGCCTAAGATGTTAGCATTGAGAGTCCTATGGCCTGAGAAATTGCTTGTTGCTATTCATTCTTGTTCACTGTAGAACCAGGGACAGGGTCTTGCCACATTTGCCGACACTGAAGGGGACTGGCATTGCTGGGTGTCCGTTATGTGTCAACCAGATACCTCACCTGTCTGCATCACTTCATTCTCACAATAGCCTTGCAAGGTGGTGGTGGTGAGGGTCCCATATCACAGATGAAGAAGCTGAAACTCTGTGAAGCAGAACCTTTCCTAGTCCTCGTAGCTGGCAAGGGGCAGAGAGAGGTTCATCTGGTATTTCCCAGCTTCAAACCTGCATTCTTTCTGTCATACCACTCTTACTAGGGGGCTTGATAATTATTTACTTATTATTTTTTTATTATTATTATTATTTTGAGTTGGAGTCTCACGCTGTCGTCTAGGCTGGAGTGCAGTGCATGCTTACAGTCACCCCAGCGTTGACCTGCTGGACTCCGGCGATCCTTCCCCCTCAGCCTTCCAAGTAGCCGGAACTACAGGCACACGCAACTGCACCCGGCTAATTTTTGATTTATTGCAGAGACAAGGTCTTGCCAATTTGCCTGGGCTAGTCTCGAATCTGCTGACTCAGGCAATCCACTCGTCTCAGCCTCCCAAAGTGCTGAGATGATAGGCTAAGCCACCGAGCCCAGCCTATTATTATTTTTTTGAAACCAGGTCTCACTCTGTTGCCCAGGCTGGAGTGCAGTGGCATGACCATAGCTCACTGTACAACTCTTCGAACTCCTTGACTCAAACGATCCTCCCACCTTATCATCCTGAGTAGCTGGAAGGACAGGTACATGCCACCATGTCTGGTTAATGCTTATTTATTTATTTATTTATTTATTTTGTAGAGACAGGGTTTCACTATATTGCCCAGAATGGTCAAACTCCCAGTCTCCTGCTTCAGCCTCCTGAGTAGCTAAGATTACAGGCACAAACCACCATATCTGGCAATCTTTGAAACCTTGACTCACTACTTGATTGGCAAGGGTCTTTGAAAAGTGGTTTTAAAACAAAGGGATGTCAGAAAATAATTTCTAGCCCAATCGTTTTTTACAGTTGAGCTCTGGTTAGAGAGTTTTCAAGATTGGTGTCATTTGACGTCAACCTTCAAGATTGGAGCCATTTGATGTCAACACTTAAGATTAAGTCATTTGATGTCAACCCTCAAGATCAGAGTCATTTGACATCAACTGCTTGTCTCCTGGGACAGGATGGACACCCAAACAACAGAGCACCCTGTCCTGTAACTAGAACTCTACTCAGTGCTACCATTGAGAACCCATGCTCACTAGGGGCCCAGAACCTATATTAGAATCCATCATATGTGAAAGGACATAACATGAGTCAATATACCCAGTGAGCAGCCATTTTAACATTGCCTACATCTCATGTTTTTCTAGCAGTTAACTTACTCTCTAATCACTAGCCAAGGACAGATCAGTTTCTCAGAGGCAGCTATTGATAATTGTCTGATAACTCCCTCCCCAGCTTGTTTCATACTGATTACCTTTTCTGTTTTAAGTATTTGCTTCTGCCCATAAGACCCAAATTCACCTAATCAGCTCTTTGTGATCTTCATGAAACAGACAGACCCCATCACCGTGCAGCAGTCATGTGACTGATCCACCCATCTGCCTGCTGTCTATCACCTGACATCGGTACCTGTGCTTACCTGCCCTTCATGATGATGTGGAGCAGACCACTACACAATCACCTTAATAACCTGCCCCCATCAAAGGGAAAGTTTAAAAAGCATTCAAAGTCAAACAGCAGTGGCCATTGTGTTGCTAAATTATTGTGTGTCCATGTGGCTCTTTGAGCTATAGTCACCATGTTTCTTGGTTTTGGCCCCCTCCCCTACCTTGGGGAGGTGAATCTCCTCTTCTCTCTCTCTCAAATTCACTTTCTAAATAAACTAGATTTTCCAAGCTAACTTACGTGCAATTCTTTGCATCTTTCACATGGCCCACCCCTGGCGAGACTGACCTAACAATTTTGGAGGTCCCACTGGGATATACTTTAACCTAACAAGAGACCATTAAATTTGAATGACCTCCTGCAATTCCATCTAGTTTTCCAGGTGGGAGAGTATTGCTTGTGATTTCCAGTGTGTCTTGGTTAATAATATTGCATAGTGGCCCATCTTTTGTAAAAGATACACTGATCAACAGCAAAATTATATTAGAGATGTCTCATTGGGCCGGACATGCTATTATCTGTCTCAGTTCACTGTAATAGGACACAGCATAGTAGCTTAAAATTACTCTTCAGTCATGAGAGAACCTCATGGGAGGAAACGTTAGGAGAATATCAACAACAGGGAGGTAAATCGCTGCATGTAGCTAGAGAATCTAGAAAGCAAGTTAAAATAGGCTGAGTGTTTCTGAAGACTGGATCTGAAATCAAGGCCACCAGAGGGTGTGGAACTTATTTTTTTTTTGAGATGGCACTTGTATCAATGCCAATGAGAACATTAAAGATAACCTACATGTGTTAGCTGTCACTTATTAATTGAGCAAGGAAACAAATTTGCTTAATAATAAACAAGTTTGTGAAAGAAACACGTTTGCTTAAAAATTAGTTATTTAGGAATCATTTTATAACTCTCCCAAGTTTAGAGAGATCTATACTGTTTAGAAAGAATAAAACGGAGATAGATAGAACTCAACAATGTACTGCATACTCTTCATATAATAAGAATACTTTTCAGCATTTGGCAAGTCATTTCACTTACTGATCATTTAAAGAAGAAGAGTACTCTGTGTAGCTTATTTGTTCCAAGGACAAAGCAGCACGTTAGCAGATCCTGGCTGCACTTCCTTGTGTTCCTGCCTCATGATTAGGTTTTTAACAACAAACAAGGGACTTGTGGATTATTAATCTTTTGTAAGGTCCATGAGTCCACTAAAAAACCACATTCTAGGAAGCGGGCTACAAGGTACTCTTCAGAGGATTCATTCTAAAGTGGTGATTCAGGGAACATGGGGCTTATCTTCAAATATTTAAATTAGTTGTAGGTGGAAGACAGATTCAACTTTTATATCAAAGGAGTATGTAACTGGGATTTTGTGTAGAAGTTACAGGGCGACGGATTTCCACTTCTATAAGGCAGAATATTTTACTAGTCTGTTCCAGAATGGACTGGGTTACATGACGGGAGAATGAGTTTTCGAGCACAGCAAGTTTATATGTGTCTGGTCATCCATCATTCATTCATTCACTCAACAAATAATTGCACATGCGTACTATGTGTAATTTTTCTAAATTTGGGGAATATGGCTATAGACAAGAAAGACAAGGCTCCTGATCTCATGGAGCTTATATTTTAGAGTAGAGGTTGACACTCTTTTGGTCAAGGATCAGACAATGAATACTTTAGCCTTTGCGGGTCAGGTGGTCTCTGCAGTGCTTTGCACCCTTGGAGTGCAAAGCAGCTGTGGACCAGGGCTTGGCAAACTGCAGCCCACAGGCCAGATCCTGCCCACCATCTGCTTTGTCCATAAAATTATATTGGCACACAGTTACAATCAATGGATTTCATATTGCTGATGGGGACATCATGCCTCAAAAAGCCTAAACTACTTACGATCTTATCCCAGAAAAAGTTTGCTCATCTCTGCCACAGAGAATACACAAACACATTGTGGCTGTTTTCCAATAAGACTTTATTTATAGACACTGAAGTCAGAATTTTCAATGGCTTTCATGTGTCAAGAATTCTTCTTCTTTTTAAAATTTTTCCAATCCTTTAAAAGCGCAAAAAAATTTTTTTTTTTTTTTTTTTATTGTGAAGTTGTGGGGTACAGTTAAGGGTTAGGTATACAATTGCGTTTCATTCAGGCACCCTGTTGATATGGGATGTTTCCCCGTACCCAGACAGATATTTGCTACTGTTAATCCCATCTCCCTCCCCCCACCATAGTTTCCCAGTACGGTCAGTCATTTTCGTATAGTATTGCATTGGATGTTTAAGGTCCATTATATGAGTGAGAACATGTGATACTCGGATTTTTGTTTCTGTGAGAGGTCACTCAGTATTATAGACTCTAGTTCCATCCAGGTTGCTGCGAAATTCATGATTTTGTTCTTTTTTATGGCTGCGTAGTATTCCATCATGTATATGTACCACATTTTTTAATCCAGTCCTCTTTTGACGGGCAGCATGGCTGTTTCCAGGTTCTTGCTATTGTGAACAATGCTGCGATAAACATGCGTGTGCAGGTATCTTTTTTATAGAGTGATTTGTGTTCTTCAGGATATATTCCCAGTAGGGGGATTGCGGGTCATATGGGAGGTTGGTATTTAGAGCTTTTAAGAATCACCACACTGCTTTCCACAGAGGTTGCACTAGTTTACACTCCCACCAACAGTGTAGAAGTGTTCCCTTTTCACCACACCCTCTCCAGCAGCTGTTATTTTTTGAGTTGTTGATAATTGCCATTCTGACTGGGTTAGGTGGTATCTCAGTGTGGTTTTGATTTGCATCTCCCTGATGATTAGTGAGGTTGAACATTTCTTCATGTGTTTGTTGGCTGCTCGGATGTTTTCCTTTGTGAAGTGTCTGTTCATATCTTTTGCCCATTTTATAATGGGGTTGTTTGTTTTTTTCTTATCAGCATCCTTGAGTTCCTTGTAGATCCAGGATGTTAAGCCTTTGTCGGACCTGTAGTTGGCAAATACTTTTTCCAAGTCTGTGGGCTGTCTCCCTGCTCTCTTGATGGTTTCTTTGGCTTTGCAGAAGCTTGTCAGTTTAATAAGGTCCAACTTGTCTATTTTCTCTCTTATGAGCTGTGGGTTTTGGGTTTTGTTCAGGAATTGGATGCCAGTTCCGATTTCCATGAGGGTTTTTCCTTTATTTTCTAAGGTTCTTATGGTTTGAGGTTTTACATTTAGGTCTCTGATCCATTTGGAATTAGCCTTTGTGCATGGGGATAGATAGGGGTCCTGTTTCAATCTTCTGCATGTGGTCAGCCAGTTTTCCCAGCACCATTTACTGAATAGGTTCTCCTTTCCCCAGTAGTAGGTGGTGGAGGTTTGTCAAAGATGAGTTGGTTGAGAAATTGAGGTTTTGCTTCTGGAATCTCAATTCTATTCCATTGCTCTATATGCCTGTTCCTATACCAATACCAAGCTGTTTTGATGATTGTAGCTTTATAGTAAAGTTTGAAGTCTGGTAGTGTGATACCACCTGCTTTGTTTTTTTTGCTGAGGATTGTTCTGGCTATTCTTGGACGTTTGTGTTTCCATATGAATTCCTGCATTGTTTTTTCTAGGTCTGAGAAGAATGTTGCTGGTAATTTGATGGGTATTGCATTGAATCTGTAGATTGCCTTAGGTAAGATGGACATCTTCACAATGTTGATTCTTCCAATCCATGAGCATGGGATATTTTTCCACTTGTTTGTGTCAACTTTGATTTCTTTGAGCAGTGTTTTGTAGTTTTCCTTGTAAAGGCCTTTCACGTCTCTGGTTAGGAAGATGCCAAGGTATTTCATTTTTTTTGCGGCTATTGTGAATGGAATTGTGTTTTTTATTTGGGTTTCTGTGTGTTTATTATTGGTGTAGAGAAATGTGATTGTCTTTTGTACATTTATTTTGTATCCTGAGACTTTGCCAAAGGTCTTTATCTGTGTAAGGAGGTTTTTGACAGATTCTCTTGGGTTTTCAAGGTATACAATCATGTCGTCTGCAAAGAGAGATAACTTGACTTCCTCTTTTCCTATTTGGATACCCCTGATCGCCTTCTCTTCTCTGATTGCTCAAGCCAGGACTTCCAATACTATGTTGAACAGGAGGGGTGAGAGTGGGCATCCTTGTCTTGTTCCAGTTTTCAGGGGAAATGGTTCTAATTTTTGTCCATTTAGGAGTATGCTTGCTGTGGGTTTTTCGTAGATGGCTTTTACTATTTTGAGGTATGTTCCCCATATGCCTAGATGTTCAAGGGTTTTTATCAAGAAGGGGTGCTGGATTTTATCAAAAGCTTTTTCTGCATCTAATGATATAATCATGTGGTTTTTGTTTTGACATCTGTTGATGTATTTAATAACATTTATGGTTTTACGAATGTTGAACCAGCCTTGCATCCCAGGAATGAAGCCTACTTGGTTATGATGGATGATTTTTGAGATGTATTGCTGAATCCAGTTTGCTAGGATCTTGTTGAGAATTTTAGCATCTATGTTCATCAAAGATATTGGCCTGTAGTTTCTTTCTTTGCTGGATCTTTACCTGGCTTGGGTATCAATGTGATGTTGGCTTCGTAAAATGATTTGGGGAGCATTCCATCTTTTTCAATCACCTGGAATACCTTCAGTAGGATTGGTATCAGCTCCTCCTTAAATGTCTTGTAGAATTCTGCTGGAAAGTCATCTGGTCCAGGGCTTTTTTTTGTAGGAAGTTTTCTTATTACATAGTCGATTTCCTTGATTGTTATTGGTTTATTTAGGGTCTCAATTTCTTCTTGTTCCAACTTAGGTAGGTTGTGTGATGTCAGAAAGTCCTCCATTTCCTTAAGGTTTTCAAGTTTGTTTCCATACAAGTGTACGTAGTAGTCTCTAATGATCTTTTGTATTTCTTCAGGATCAGATGTGACTTCATCTTTTGTGTTTCTGATTGTGCTTATTTGGTTTTTTTCTTGTTTTTTCTTGGTCAGTCTAGCTAGGGGATCATCGATCTTGTTTATTCTTTCGAAGAACCAGCTTTTTGTTTCATTGATTTTTTCTATTATCTTTTTGTCTTCTATGTCCTGGATTTGGGCTTTTATTTTGGTGATCTGGATTCTTCTGCTGAAATTAGGGTTTTTGTGGTCTTGCTTTTCCAGCTTCTTTAGGTGGCTTGTTAGGTTGTTAATTTCTGTTCCTTCCATTTTCCTCAAGTGTGTTTGTAGGGATATAAATTCCCCTCTTATTACAGCTTTTAAAGCATCCCAGAGATTTTGATAAGATGTTTCTTCATTTTCATTTGTTTCCAGGTATCTTTTGATCTCTGTTTTGATGTCATCATTGACCCAGGAGTTATTTAGCATCATGCTGTTTAGAGTCCATGTCTTTGTGGGTTTTGGGGGGACTTTGTTGGTGTCAATGTTTATTTTTATTCCACTGTGGTCCGAGAAGGTACATGGTAGAATTTCAGTCCTTTTAAATTTGCTTATACTTGATTTGTGTCCAATTATGTGGTCGATCTTAGAATATGTTCCACGTGGTGATGAGTAGAATGTGTATTCTGTGGTCTTTGGATGGAGTGTTCTACAGGTATCAATTAAGTCCATTTGGTCCAGAGTCTTATTGAGGTTCCTGATCTCCTTGCTGATTTTTTGTCCTGATGATCTGTCTAAGGTTGTGAGTGGTGTATTAAAGTCCCCAGTTATTATGGTGTTAGAATCAATGTCTTTCTTTAGTTTTCCTAGAAGTTGCTTTATGAATGTTGGCGCACATATGTTGGGTGCATATATGTTTAGGATAGATATTTCTTGTTGATGGAGTGAACCTTTTATCATTATGTAGTGGCCCTCTGTATCTTTTTTAATTTTTGATAGCTTAAATGATATTTTGTCTGAAATTAGGATCGCAACTCCTCCTTTCTTTTGTGTTCCATTCGCCTGAAAATTTGTTTCCCATCCTCTTACTTTGAGTCTGTGTATGTCCTTTCTAGTGAGATGGGTCTCTTGAAGGCAGGATTTTGTTGCCTGGTGATATTTTATCCATTTTGTCATTCTATGTCTTTTCAGTGGTGTGTTTAGTCCATTCACATTCAGACTAATTATTGAAATGTGAGAGTTCGTCCCTATCATGGAGTTCTTATTGAGTTGTTGTTCTTCCACTTGTTTTTTTCTTTTCTTTTCTTTTCTTTTGTCTTTCTTTTGGTTTTGGGGTTGGTTTGTGTATATTTTATTCTTTTCCCTGTACTCTTGTGAAGAATGTTGTTCTTTTTTCCTTTTCTTCTGTGTTTAGTACTTTCTTAAGTGTTTCATGTAGAGATGGTTTGGTGGCAGCATAAGTTCTTAGGGATTGGATATCTGGGAAAGATTTTAATTCTCCCTCACTGATGAAGCTTAGCTTGGCCGGGTAGGTTATTCTTGGTTGAAATTGTTTATCTTTTAGGACTTTGAAGATAGGGCTCCAAGCTCTCCTAGCCTGCAGGGTTTCTGCAGATAAATCTGCTGCTATTCTGATTGGTCTTCCATGGTAGGTGATCTGGCCTTTTTCTCTTGCTACCTTTAGGATTTTTTCTTTTGTGCCTACTTTATTTAGGTGAATTATTATGTGTCTAGGAGTTGGTCTTCTCATTTGTTGTCTTGTGGGGGTTCTCTGAATCTCTTGTGCTTGAATTTTTGCATCACTGATTAGATAAGGGAAGTTTTCTTGAATGATCTCATGGAAAGTTTGTTCCAATGTGGTCTCTGTTTCTCTTTCTGCCTCAGGGAGTCCGATTACTCTTAGGTTAGGCCTCTTAAGGTAGTCACTCATCTCTTGAAGGTTTTTTTCTGTCTTTTTGAGCTTATTTTCTGTGTTTTTAAGAGTTTGGGTTATTTCTATATTTTGGTCCTCAAGCTCTGAGATTCTTTCTTCTGCTTGGGTAATTCTGCTTTCCATGCTTATCAATTTGTTATTTATTTCATTCACAGTATTCTTTATTACTGTTATCTCAGATATCAGCTCCTTCCTAGTTTCTTCTTGTGTCTCCTCAATTCTTTTTAATCTCTCCATTATTGTTTTGATATCTACATTTGCATTTTGAGACCCTTCATTCTGGGACTTTTCATTGTTTGCATTCCAAAGTCAGTTTTCTCAATGTCTGCTCTCCCAGGCGTCTGGGAGAGACCCATACTCTTCTTTTGGTTTTTCTTCATTTCTGTAGATTTTTCTCCCTCTCCCCCTTTCCCTCCCCCTCTTCAATTCTGTTTTTGAGGGAAGGTGGGGTTGCTTTTATTTCTCTTCTGCAATGACCTGTTCTTCCTTATGAGGGTCTTCTGGCTTTGTTCACTTTTCCCTCTGCTTTACAGTCTGTCTATTCAGCAGTATGCAGCCTTGGTCCGTTCAGAGAATCTCACCAGTTCACCTATGCCGTCGCCATCTTGCCCCGTCTCTGCACAGGATATTTTTAAACTCTCTTCCCTCAGAGTTTTCTGCCCAGTCCTACTTGTGCCCTAAGCAAAAATAATTCTCAAATCATGGACCATACTTAAATCTAGGTGAGCTGGATTTGCCCACAAGACAAAATCTGCCAATTTTGTTCTAAAATATTTTAGCCAATCCACATGTCTAGAATGTTACCCTTTTCACCGGTGAGAGCCTATTTTTAACGTTAAGCTGATAAATAAGCTACCAATCTTACTGTCATGCTAATTAACACAATGTCTGTTATTTATTGGAGAAGGTCACATAAGTGCTCCTAACAACTGCCCCTGGAGTGTGAGCCCTTTGGGTAAAATTCTAGCTGGCCCCCCATTTGCCTCTATCACTCCAGTGTGAAGTCCTGATGAGAACATCTGAGTGCACCAGGCTTGTATCTTAGCCTAACTAATACATAATATCATACTGTCTATGCTGATGTGTTTTAAATGGCAAACATCAGAACGCTTAAATATGCAGAGACATAAACATCTTCTTTGCCTGTGCAATTCCTTCTTATGCCTGGGGCATGCTTCACATAATTCAAAAGGCCTATGAATCTCCCAAGCCGAAGAGCCATCCATCTGGGACACTATATTTAGAGACTGGCGGTCATTTTTCTCGTCCCACCACCCCCAAATAGCAAGTTTTCCTGCATGGCACACATCACAACAAACTACTCACGGTCCCATGGAAGACAAGTAACTGACCGGGTGTTTGACTGGATTGATTAATAAGTTCAATTTGAAATCTTTGATCTAATAACGTCTTCAAAGTACTACCTGAATTCCTTTTTGTGAAATAATTTCATTTCTTCTCCTAGCATTCATTTTTGTTTTCAGCACGTGTCTATCTGTGTCCAAATTATCTGAGTTAAGCTGTAAATAATTCTTTTATTCCTGTTCCCATTCATCTCCTTCCCTGAAACTTTCTCTTTCAGTCAACAGACAGATCACAGTTCCCTTCAGTTTTTAAAACCTCTTGTCTGCTCCTTCATGCATGAGTAGCTCTAACTCTGAAGACCGAAATGATTTTTCAGTAATAAGATCACCTCCCCATTTGATACATTGAAAGAGCTTTTTGTTTGTTTGGTTTTGTTTTTGTATCTTTGAGTTGGAGTCTCACTCCGTCACCCAGGTTGGAGTGCAGTGGCATGTTCACAGTCAACCAACATCGACCCACTGGGCTCAGGCAATCCTTCCAAGAGCCAGAATTCAACCTTCCAAGAGCCAGAACTACAGGTGCACACCATCATGGCCAGTCAATTCCCTGATTTACTGTAGAGATGGGGTCTTGCCAAGTTGCCCAAGCTGTTCTTGAAAAGAACTTTTTAATTTTGTGCATATTTTGTCAGTGGATTGACTGGTGCTGCTTTCGAGGGGCTGAAGCCAGTCTGTGTCTGGCTGAGAGAGCAAAACCTACGTCTTGGTTCTGGAAACTCCCCATGCCATGCAGATGGGGCTGCAAATCAAAGCTTGGCAGCAATCTAATCATTAAAATGACCTTGAATTGGATTGTTTAGACTCAGAATGACTGCTCTCAAACACAAAAGGTAACATTGCCTTGATCTGCTTGTTTTGAGATTAAAGCAAATTTGTGTTTTGTAAAAAATAGAATGGGATTGGGATTTTTCTTTTTTTCTTTTTTTTTGAGTGGGAGTCTCATTCTGTCACCCAGACTGGAGTGCAGTGGCCGCTCCCGGCCACCGCAGCCTCGACCTGCTGGGCTCCGGTGATCCTTCTGCCTCAGCCTTCCAAGTAGCCGAACTACAGGTGCGCACTACCACACCTGGCTGATTTTTGATTTAATGTAGAGACAAGGTCTCACCAAGTTTCTTGGGTGGGTCTCAAACCCACAGGCTCAGACAAGCTACTCGTCTTGGCCTCCTAAAGTGCTGGGATGACAGGCTGAGTCACAGAGCCCAGCCGGGATTGGGATTTCATCGACTTCCAGCCCGTTTACCATTCTCTGCCAAGTATCTCGCAAGAGCATCAAGTCACCTTGGATAAAGGGGCTGTTGTATCATGTGACTCAATGCTTATCTAAATACAGTAAAACTGTTATTTTTTAACATGACAATTTGAGATTTTATCAGTAAAAATCTATCTGTAGAGGTTGCACACAATTTTAGAGTTCCATGCTAATGCTAACATTACTTTTCTCATCACTTCCTACAAAAGGCGGTATTTAATTTTGCAAGTGGAAGGATGAGTTCTGCTTTGGGGACATAGACACAAATCTTCTGACATTGATGTTTATTCTGGACCACAGACAAATGCAAGGACAGTGATGTCATCATTTGTAAATAACGATTACAGCTATTACGTTCATTACAAGCTGCTATGCACAGCTCGAGTCCCTGACCCAATCTTGCAAGGCTGAATACTTTGGCAAAATTCAAACCCTAGTTAAATCCAACTCAGTCTGACTCTGTCCAGACCCAGAAGCTGACCATGGGTAGGAAAAAGCTATAGGCTCAAGAATTGATATGACTTTCATTTCATCTCATGATTCATTTCGGTGCACTAACCTCAAGTCAATCCTTAACACTGCCAGGCTTCTCTACTGCACTTCTCTGTTTCATTCTGTTAAAAGAAAAAGAAACTTATGACAGATTGAATTTAACAGAGTTTAACTGAGCAAAAAACAATTGACCAATCAGGCAGCCTCCTAAACCAGAGTAGACTCAGAAAGACTCCTGCATAGCCATGTGGTGAAAGATTTATGGACAGAAAAAGGAAAGTGATGTAAAGAAATGGAAGTGAGGGACAGAAACAGCCAGATTGGCTGCGGTTCAGTGTTTACCTTATTTGAACCCAGTTTGAAGAGTTGGTTGCTTTTGGCCAAAATTAGGGGACTGGCATAACAGTCTCTTTACCCACCAGCTAGGGAAACCTCTAGGTTGAACCCAGAACATGCAGGGAGGTAGCTTGGGGCTAAACTTAATTGAACATTTCACTATTCTCCTCTTGTTCGACTATTTTTTTAATCCTGAGGGCATTGAGATGTGTTTATGAGTGTGTGAGGCTTGCAGAGATGAGGGAATGGGTACGAATTTCCAGGGTTGGTTTAGAAGAGGTCAGATCCTGAAACCAAATCCAGCATCAAGCTTGTCAGTCAGTCATCTCTAGTTTTCCTAAAAGATCATAGATACCAAATCCTTCAAAAGATGATGCTATGTAGAGGTTGGGTTGGGAAAAAAAATAGCTACACAAAAGATTGTAGAGAATTTATGCGATAGAGTATGATTACAAAAAAAGCAATCAGTCCCAATATTTAATAAATAACTTTAGCATAGATGAAAGGACATAACATGGATTTGATACACCCAGTGAACAGTCATTTTAACATTGCCTACATCTCATGTTTTTCTAGCAGTGCATTTAACTTGCCCTCTAATCACTAGGCAAGGACAGAACCGGTTTCTCAGAGGTAGCTATTGATAATTGTCTTACAACCCTCTCCCCAGCTTGTTTTGTACTAATTAGCTTTTCTATTTTAAGTATTTGCCTCCACCCATAAGAACCAAGTTCACCTAATCAGCCCTTCATGATCTTTATGACACAGACAGATCCCATCACTATGGCAGCAATCTTGTGACTAACCCACCCATCTACCTGATGTCCATCACCTGACATCAGTACCTGTGCTTACCTGCCCCTTTGTGATGATGTGGAACAGACCACCACCCAATCACCTTAATGACCTTCCCCCATCAAAAGGAAGGATTAAAAAGGTGAAATCACGAGCAGCCAGTTGCTATTGCCTTGCTAAGCTATGGTGTGGCCACGTGCTCTTTGAGCTATGGCCAGGTCATGTTTTCTTAAGCTTTGGCCCCTTCTCCTACCTTGGGGAGGTGAATCTCCTCTCTCTCTCTCATTTACTTTCAAAATAACCTATATTTTCTAATCTAACACCTGTGCAATTCTTTGCATCTTTCATGTGGCACCAGATTGCACACCAGATACCCACATTCCCAGTAGGCCTGACCTAACATTCTGGGGGCCCCCGCTGGAAGTGTGATCTAACAATAGTTTTTTACAACATAGTGTTATTACTATATTATAAAATTTCAAAATAATAGTATTAAGATACAGTGAAATATTTTTAGAATGTCCTTTATTACTAAAATTAAGAAGATCTCTGCATTTTAAAGGTTATCAGCACTATGGCGTATTACCAGCTTGTAAATGGTGGCATTGTTTTTGCAGTAGGTGCACTAAATGAGAAGTATAAAGTGCTATAATAAATATTTGGACTCTTTCCAAAAAGTATACACATAAAAGCTGGCTAAGAGTTTTCAAATCCCTTTCGAAGGAATTAATTACTTAATAGGGAACTGTGAGCTCACAAAGAACTTTAAATCTAACTACTCTTTAAAAACAGCATCTGAATAAGAGTAATAGTTCAAAATCGATATTTTAAAGCCTGTTTCCCTCCAACTGTTGCATAATGAGAACCCAAAATAATCAATGATAAAGACAATTATGATTGTGATTATTATATTGAGTCAGGGTATCTCTCTGTCATCCAGGCTAGAGGGAAATGGCATGATCACCATGATCACAGCCCACAGCAGCCTCGACCTCCTGGACTCAGGTGATCCTCCCATCTCAGCATCCCAAGTAACTATGACTACAGGCATGTGCACCAAACACGGCTAATTTTTTGATGATTAGAGATGAGGTTTTGCTATGTTACCCAGGCTGGTCTCCAACTCCTGGGCTCAACCAATCCTCCTGCCTCGACCTCTCAAAGTGCTGAGATTACAGGTGTGAGCCACCGTGCCCAGCCAAGATTATTTTTATTACACTCCATTATCATGAATAAAAGTAAATATTTTACTTTATTTCCTCTGATTTTATTGCAGTGTTAGTACTCCATTTACCATTTAAAGCACACCTGAAAATATGTTGCAATATTTAGTAAACGTTTAAATTTAGTGTTTAATTTTTGATCCTTTAAACTAAAAAATTCTAAGTATGTAATAAGAAGGACAATTATTAAATAATTTCCTATGTAAAGCCACTTCACTTTCATGTGTAGGATAATAATATTAAAACATTTCTTTGTTGCCAGTGCTCAGTTTACAAAATAATCTATTATTCCAGGGATTAACTTTGAATAATACTTATAACAACATTCTTTCCTTTGGGAAGATTTTCAGAGAAATGTTTGCCAACTAAGCCTTGTGGGTGAAGATATAATTAAGTGCTAAAACTCTCAGTGCTACTTTTTGTAATGGTTAAAATCCACATTGACAACCAGCTATATTTGTGTGTCTTTTTGCATGAGTCAAATAATTTAGAAAAAGGGACTTTTTTCCATAAAACAATTTTAAGTGTTTTAATATCAAAAACCCCTTTGTAGCTAACATCTATAATTTTGAAAATGACATTTTTGCTATGACGTTTTATTTCATATGACATCTATGTATGCAAACTTTATCCTACTTTTTTCATTTGTAAATCAGATTTGCCCAATTGCTATTCATTACACAGCTGATTTTTAACATCTTTCACATCTCATTGATTTGTCTCAAAGCAATATGATTCTTCAACAAAATAGAAAAAAAGTTTTGCATTTTATTTGTTTGTTTTGTATTAAACTATTGCCTCTTGTATAGCTGGCATGATTGTTTTTCTCTAATATTGAATGGCTTATTATATTTCATGATAATGTATGTTATTCTTAAAAAATCTTCATTCTTTATAAGTTTTTTTTTAAGAAATCATTTAATCTTGATTGAACAATTTCTTCACTAGAAAAACACGCTGATAGAGTAGACATATTGATAGATGTTTATTTGCGGTAGAAATCATAAGACTCGATTTCAGATTTCAATTAAATATTCTTGACACTTTAAAGTTATATTCATACCATAAAATATGGGCTACAAAGTATGTTCATATCCATATGAATATGACAGCCACTAATTCATATTGGGTATATCTGACACTAATATTTCAAAAAATGAATAGTGCTATCATGAAGAATGTAATTTTCTAAAATGTTAAGTAAGTTTTAGAAAAGTTTCCAACAGAAAGTACAATCATTCTTTGATTTTTGTTATAGCTGTTTCCCTGTAAAGTGTATTGTCCATGGATACGACAAAACTTATATATAAAATGGAGTTGTTAGATTTTCTAGGTTCATATAAATTAAAACTGACTTTTCACCTAAATGTATGCTCAGTGAATGAGTTATTCAAAACTCATGTGGAACTTGGGAAAATTTCTTCTTGGAAAAAACAGTCCTAACGTTGCAATCATGTCTACCTCCCTTGATCCTCATTCACTACTTTCCAGTATCAGAATCCTCTCCCCAGATTGAGGCAACCCAAATTGTTTCCATCATTTTCTAAGACTCCTACAGGGATGATAGCACCTCTGCTGAGAACCTCTGGTAAGACCACAGGAAAAAATTGTGTTCATTTGAATGATCAAACACGTGCTGGGATCCGAGACAGGTACCCCAAGGGCATTGGTGAGTACTGACGAACACTTTGTGAAATTCTCCTGTAGCTTTGTAATTCTGGTAGCTTTTGGACTTCTTGCTAGGAGGTCTGATGATTTAAATTGCTTTGAGTTGATATTTTTAAAATATCTTAATAAATTTTAACTTTGGAACAGCTTAAGTTTTACAGAATAATTGTGAAGAGAGTATAGAGAGTCCATATACTCCACACTCAGTTTTCCTGATTGCTAACATCTTCACTAGGATGGCACCTTTTTTAGCATTAGTGAACAATGGATTGAATGGGATAAGGCATTGGTATGTTACTGTTAACTAAAGCCCATGCTTCATTCACATTTCCTTAGTTTCATTCTCGTGTTCTTCTTTGGTTCCAGAGTCACATCCAGGACATCACATCACATTTAGTCATCATGGCTTCTTACTGTCTCCCTTGTTTCCTCTTGGCTGTGATGATGTTTTCTTTGTTTTTGACGGCCTTGACAGTTTACAAGAGTGTACTGGTCAGGTATTTGGCAGAAGCGTCCTCCATTTGGTCTTGGCTGATGTTTTTCTCATGATTAGACTGGGGTGATGGATTTGTAGGAAGACCAGAGAGATGAAGCAACATTTTCATCACATCATATCAAAGGTACATACTACTGGCACGATTTACCACTGTTGACGTTGACCTTGACCACCTACGGGGGTTGTGTTTGCTAGGATTCTCAACGATAGCTACCCTTTGTTCCCCCTTTCCATACTGTCCTCTTTGGAAGAAAGTCATCATGTACAACCCACACTTATGGAGTGGAGATTTATGCTCCTGCTCCTTGACAGCAAACATTTAATTTATGCACATACATTATTTGGAATTTCTCTTGGGAGATTTGTTTCTTCTTCCATTCACCCTTATTTATCCAATCATTTATATTAGTATGAACTCATGGATATTGTTTTATACTTTGGATTCTAAAACAGTGTTATTTATTTTGTTGCTCTTCTGTGTCCCTTTGACATGCCTCCATCAATATAGGTTGATTGGAGTTTTTGTTTTAGGTTTTTGTTGCTCTATGTTGTTTTAGTGCTTTTTAATTTTCTGGCAATACAAGATGCCCCAGATAAACTTGCATATATTTCCCCCCAATGATTAAAATTAGATTTTTCTCCAAAGAGGATCTAAGATCTTGAGAAATCAATATCTGGGTGCTAGCTGTGCTTCTGAGATGTCATTGCTTCTATGCTGTCTCAGCTGACAGAACAGGGAAATACAGTATATATGTCTATAGTCAACCATGTGTATACTCATATCCATAAGTATTTCTATATACAAATGTCTGTATCTATATTACAAGACCATGAGGCCATCCAGATGTCTCCAACTTTAATCTAGTACCACATAGATCATTCTAGACTCCTCTACTTCCTTTTCTGTAAATTTCTGCTCCGACAGGGAGAAACCTGACTCTTGCCATCCAGTTACTTAATTGTTCAGTTTCAGAATACGTGTGCAGTGATGTCAGATTTGTCAACCCATACTCTCATGGCAAATTACTTTATAAACTAAGCATACTTTTTATGTGTGCTTTCTTTTGCTTTTAGTATTACAGACTCCATCAATCTCCAATGTTACTTAGGTCAGGACCTTTCTCCTCCACCTTCTTCTATTAAGTTGTTTCATACATTTGTAACATAATTAGATTTCTTTGTCACAGTCTGCATTCTACCCTGGGATTCTTCCAGCATTCTAAATGATTTTTTAAAATTGCATACTAAGGTTCAATCTCTGTACTATAACATTCTATGGCTTTTTGCAAATGTATACTATCACATAGTCAAAATTACATTAGCATACAGAGTAGTTTCATTCCCTTAGAAAAATCTCCTGTGCTTCACCTATCAATTTTTTTCCTTTCCTTAAGTCCCTGGCAATCACTATCATGAATCTTTCTACCATGCTATAGTTTTGCCTATTCCAGAAAGTCATATAACTGGAACTATATAGAATGTTCCCTTTTCCAATTGGCATCTTTCATGTAGTAATAGGTTTTTAAGATTCATACTTTTTTTTTTTTAAAGATGCAGGGTACAATTTAGGACTAAGTATACAAATGAACATTATACGGATAAAGGTTGGCCCTCCCTTTGGTCCACACTTTGCCTGATTTGAGATCAGGTACCTCATGTCCCCACCCCCACTCTGGCAGTATCTCACTACTGCCAATATATTATAGTAAATGTTCAGGGTCCACTTATAAGTGAGAACATGTGGTACTCTGTTTTTTGTTTCTGTGATAGATCACCACGTATTACAGACTCTAAGTCCATCCAAGTTGCTGTGAAGTTCACACATTTTTCCTTATTTATGGCTGCATAATATTCCTTTGCATATATGTACCATATTTATTTTTTATCCAGTTCAGTTTCAATGGGCAGCATGGTTGGTTCCATGTTTTTGCTATTGTGAATAGGGTTGCAATAAACATGGATGTGCAGGTATCTTTTTTGTAGAATGATTTGAGTTCCGCTGGGTATATTCCCTGTTGGGGGATTGCTGGGTCATATCATCCATGTGTTTTTTACATGGGTGAGTTTGTTAGTATTAGGGATAGTATAAATAATTTTCCATTGAGGAAATGAGTGCTGTGCAAAATATGTAATTGGCTGGAAAGTTTGTATACATGCCTCTTCCTCTTCTACCCTATAAGCCTGTATAAGAGAAAAACTGGGAAAAGAAGCAGGGAATAAGAGTTTAAAATTTTTTTAATCTCATGGAAAGAACATCCTTTTAGAGGTTTTGTCAGTTTTGTTCAACTTTGTATTTGCAGTTTTTTTTTAATTATTATAAGTTTTTTAGAGACAGGGCTTTGCTCTGTTGTCTGGACTGGTCCTGGACTCCTGGCCTCAAGCAATTGTTCCACCTTGGCTTCCCAAAGCATTGGGATTACAGATTGCACCATGCCCAACTTGTATTCACAGTGTTTAGAGTAATGTTTACCATATAGTCAATATTTGTTTGTTCAATGAGTGAGTGTTAAAACTCCACTGAGTTGAGGTGCTCAAAAAAAAGTGCAATGCTATTTTTATTGGTTCCTGTTTCCTTTCATTCTAGTCAAACATTGGACTGAGAGAGTAGAGTGTAAATTTGCAGAACTTTTTTTTCACAAATTGGATAGACTAGTTAAATATCTTTGTAATCTTGAGCTACCTGTAGCCATGCAGAATTTTAAACATTTTTCCTTCTATATTAAAACTTTTTTTATTACTAAATTATATCAGTATTCTTTGAGAAAATTCGGATTGTCAGTCAAATAAATGTGAGAAGTGCTATGTAACTAGATAATGTTTAGAAGTGTATATTCATTTATGTTTGTTGCTCTTCCCATCTTCCTTTCTATGTTTCTTCCACTGATTTAAACAATGGTCAGCTCTATAGTGCTAATTGGCTTGTGTGGGGGAGGGGCGTGTGGCAGGACAGAGAATAGAGTCTACACATCTCTTAAGTATTTGACCAGGAGCTGAAAGGGGTTGGAGAAAGGGGAGAGTGAAGTCGGGTACAGACAGATGTTTAACCACTGGATCTTCATGGAATAAAGTAGGTGGGAAACCCTGATTGTAGCAATTGTTGATTTCCATGGTGTAACTACTTCCACCATGGCCAATATCCAGTACTAAGGTAAAACCAAACTGTTTGTGAAACTTCTAAGTATCTAATAATTGGTTGTCTTGAGCTGCTCTGATTCCAGGATAGCACTAATTGCAAGTCTCCCACTCCTCTCAGGCCCATTTTCCCCCTCTAGAGCAGTTAAGAAACAGAGTTGCTCACACTGGACTGAAGAGAAGGTACATGAGTAGGAAGACTCAAGAAATCATTTCATGGCATGTCTAGGCTGAAGAGACTTTGAGGGGCTTGATGAAATATTCCTGAGCCTTAACTGGAGTGTGCAAGCAACTTCAAAAGAACAAGACCAGGGTGATTTATGATTTGGTGTTAATTGGTGTGTACCAATGGCTCAGCACTTGCTGCTTTCACCTATACCCCACCCCACACATGTCTTAACACTACCTGAGATTCCAAAACAATATCCCAGCTCCTGGGAATAGGGAGAAGTTCCAGAAAAAATTGAGACACATGGTTTTCCCTCTAGATTGGAAGAATGAAAGATTGGTGTCAGATATTACCTTCTAGTCTAGCAAAATTCTTCTTGTAATGGAAACTGGAGTTATCTCATTACAACAGCATATTTTATTATATGTATCTCATAGAGTTTCACAATCGTATTGTTACAAACTGAAACAATCCTGAAGCAAAAAATTCATTTAACTTTTATTTTCTTTGAGTCAAAGCCTTACTTTATTGCCCAGGCTGGAGTGCAGTGGCATACTCACAGCCACTGCAGCCTTGACCTTCTGGGCTCCGGTGATCCTTCTGCCTCAGCCTTTCAAGTAGCTGGAACTACAGGTGCATGCCACCATACTTGGCTAATTTTTTGATTTATTGTAGAGACGAGGTCTCACCAAGTTGCCCAGGCTGGTTTCCAACCTCTGGACTCAGGCAGTCCTCTCACCTCAACCTCCCAAAGTGCTGGAATGACAGGAGTGAGCCACTGCACCCAGCCAACTTTTTTTTAATGTGAGAATTTCACAATCTTAAAATAACTTTTAGAAAAAAAAGCACTCTTGGTTTTAACATGAACAACATAAAACAGGGATCGTAATGCTTATACTATTTCAAAACTTTCTTTTTTACTGAATATATTGTGCTTACTTCCCTTTGATTTGTAATGGAATATTTTCCTCCCTTTAAAATTTTCCTGGGAATAATCTGGAGGCAAACTAAAGAATTACAGGCATGATGAATGCTGTCTCGTAACCATTTTTTATGAATGATAGCACAGATTTGAAAATAGCTCCTCAGCTATCCTTATGAGGCGTCGGGAGAATAACTGAGTAGGTCAACAAGTGCTCAGCAAGATGGAAACAGCTGCTTGTTGCTGAAGAAGTCCAAGGAGAAAGGTTTCTGGTTGGTATGCTGGGATTGACTGGTAGATTTTAAAGACCGTCTTTAAAATACCTCTAAGTTGCTTTGGTCAACTCTCCCATTCCTTTCTGTTTCTTGAGATTTTAGAAAAGGGAAGAGTGCTAGCCATGTTCTCAACCCTCAGCAATAGAGACACACAAGTTCTCTCTTCTCCTCTCCCCTCCTCTCCCTTCTTTCCCTCCCCCCCAATGTCCTGTCTCTCTCACACACAACAACACATGCTCAATACTCACACCCCCCTTGACATCCTAATAACCTGAATCCTTCACATGCCTCAGAAAGTCACTATTACGATTTCTGGCCAGGCAGTCTGCTATGGTTTGGCTTGTACGTCCCCCCAAACCACATGTTGGAATTTGACCCCAGTGTTGGAGGTGGGACTTAACGGTAAGTGGATCATGGGAGTGGATCCTTCAAGAATAGACTGATGTCCTGCCTAGATGGATGGTGAGTGTGAATTCTTGTTCTATTAGTTCCCCCAAAGAGATGGTGGTTAAAAAGAGCCTGGTACCATCCCCTTGTTTCTTTTTTCGCTAGGTGCTCTCTGCACACATGGCTCCCTTTCTTCACCTCCCACCGTGAGTGGAAGCAGCCTGAGACCTCACCCAAGCAAGTGCTGGCTCCATGCTTGCTGTACAGCCTGCAGAGCTGTGAGCCAAATCAGCATCTTTCCTTTGTATATCACCCACCCTCGCATATTCCTAACAGCAGCACAAACGGACTGAGACACAATCGCAAATTCTTAAAGCTTCAAGAATATTGAAACATCATGTCCCCTTCATCTCTAGTATACAGATTCATGGTTAGGGCAAAGGAACTTCCAGTTTTGTAAGAAGGAAGCAAGCAACAACATGAACTCAATGCGGGTGAGACTGAGTTGAAAGACCTGCCGTCAACGTGGGTAAGAAGCAGCAATGTCCAACCTCAGCCCACACCTTCTTGGAACTCCAGTCGTGCAGTAGGTATTAAGAGCTCTCATAATTAACAGCTTGTCTGGAGGCAGGGCACACAGGTGTCTGTTCAGTGGATCAAAAACGTTGTTGGGACGCCAGTATTTGATGTCAAGTTCTGGTTGTATGTGGAAGAGGTATGTACGTTGGCAGGAGAAAGCACATTAAAATTACATGAATTATTCCAACCTTATTTCCATCATAGTTTCATAACAATTATTACAGATCCATGCTTTATTTGATTAATAAAGCATGTGTTTAATTTCCTTCAACATAAAGTGAATACTCTCTCTATTCCATTTACCTGATGAGCTACACAGACTGCTAGCTTAACAAAGAAAGAAAGAAAACAAGGTGTGAAATGAGATGTTCAAATCGAGGGCACCAGAGGAGTGACTCCAAATTTTCTGGGGTGGTGGCTAAATAATTAAACCTGTCTCAAGTGCCTTGAAGTCACCTCCATCTCAGGCCATGTTAAAGTAATTGTACTATCCTCTTTTCAGAATCAGGGACAGGAAGAAAGTTAACATTTCATTGAATGTAGAGAAGTTAAACCACTCTAAGAATGCCCGGGTGAAAAAAACAAATACATTTAATCAACAGGGTTGCATTTTGGTCCCTCAGGCAGCAGAAAGCAAGTCTTATTTGCTTTATGAACTGCTGAACACAGCGCCAAATACTTCCTGGCATGCTGTTTATAACTATGCAAATTGCAGATGTAATTGTAGACATAGGCGTAAATTCTAAATATGATTACAAAATCATAGGTCTGAAAGGGGTGTGACAAAAACCAAACCAAACAAAACAGTACCAGCCAAAAAAATTAATCTGTTTTATTGGGCTTACTTAGAAGGCAAATGCAGTTTGAGATTGTCCAGGGAGAAGACATTCCAGAACCTTCCTCAGTAACCATTGCTTTTGTGATGAGGTGGACTGCACAGGCTAAGTGAGTGATGTGAAGGTTACTTTAAAAAGCACGAATTCATGTTTATAGACTTACATTTATTTACTTTCTTGTGTTACCTTAAAACTCCAACCCCACCTAATTTTTTTCTTGCATTTAGATGAGAATAAAAATTATCATTACTTTTTTGCTTTCAAGACTCTGAAAACATATCCTAGAATACAGTTTTAAATGAATAGCTTTTTCCTGTCTTTTTAAAATACTTGATTATTATGAATTAAATAATTTATTCATTCATCCAAATAGTCACTCATTTATTGACTCATTCAGAAATAGACATTCAAAATTTGTTTGATTTTTAAAATTATTTTATTTCTTTATATTTGTTTGTTTATGTGTTTGTTTATTTACTTATTGAAACAAGGTCTTGCTATGTTGCCTAGGCTGGTCTTGAACTCCTAGCCTCAAGTGGTCCTCCTGCCTCAGCTTCCCAAATTGCTGAAATTACAGGCAAGAGCCAACATGCCTGCCCTGGAAGCTCTCTGAATTCCATGGTTTTGGATTTTTATGGAGAGTCTATTACATAAGCATGATTGATTGGATCATTGGCCATTGGCGATTGACTCCATCTCTACCACTTCTTTCATTCCCAGAGGTTGAGGGCTGAAGGTTCCAATCCCTTGATCACATGGTTGGTTTCTCTGGTGACCAGTCCCCATCTAGGGACCTGCCAAGAGTCACCTCATTAACAAACTCAAGTATGGGTGAAAGGGGCTTGTTATGAATAACAAGAGATTCTCCTCTGAAGGGTCTGCAAGGAACTTAGGAGCTTCATGCCAGAAACTGAGGACAAGATCAAATATAGAATATTTCTTTATTGTATCACACAGTCACAGACAATATTACCAATATCCTTTCCAAAGAGCTGCAGTGAAAAACTTCTAAGATCCCATCAGATTATCTCTAAGATCATAGTGAGTATCTTATTCTCTCATGTTAATTTAAGTCTTCTGAATCCATGGGCATTGAATGCCAGGGAGATAATGTTGACTTAATTTGAGAAAGGGAATCATAAATATTTGACTAAAGAGAACTTCTAAAGATTAGTTCCCGAGCACTGGACAGTTTAGATTAGAATAGCATATGGTGAACACAGGAAGACAAGAGACCTTATGGAAATGGGAGAGCCCAACATCTGATATCAGAGATAATGACAAAGGAATACTTTTAGATCACTATGGCTAGGGCAACAGAGACTCAAAGTCTGAAAGCTTGGATCCAACCACGCAGAGAACAAACTATTTCTTCCATACCAACCTTGTTAGAGCCCAGGCACAATGAAATGTGGATACTTTGGGAGAGGATGCCTTGGGCTCATTTTCACACTTCTAAGGCTGTTGTCTGGCACACACTGTGTGTGTGTGTGTGTGTGTGTGTGTGTGTGAAAAAGATCCAGTCAGAAGTACGGTTGACTTGGGAGATTGAATTGCATTCACTGAATATTCCCTCCTGGGGTTTTCTTTCACACAGCCACTTATCTTTTGTGTTGATCCCTGGAGTGTGTCTCCTGCTCAGATACCTGCTGTTACAGCTGGTGGTCATCTCTGGTAACTTCCACTCAACTTGAACAATCATCTTCAGTAAACATGATGGGTCATGATTGCATAGAGAAAACAGATTATCTGACCAGATGTCTTTTTCTTATCAAATTATAATTGCAGAATTGAGACTTTGGTCTTCATTATGGGCTGGGTAGAAAGATGATAGGTGGAATTCAGCAAGAGATAAAGGATGATACTGTCATGCCTTTGATTCTTTTCACCCCTGTTGTTATAATATGTAACCTCCACATTTTTATGATAAAGATGGGAATTGGAGTTGGCTTGGTCTTCAAGAAAATGAATAGGCTTTGATAAAATGCAAACTGTATGTCCAGTACTAATTAAATAGTTGTCTTAGTAAATTATGTACCATGTGAGAACAACATTGATTTATACACATTTTACATCGACCTCCAGGTTGAGCCTCAGCCCCTCTTCCCATCACTCCTCTCCTCGTCTGTCTCCTACTTATTTCTTTAGTTTCTCCTAATGCTAAACACCCTCACACTGCTCAGAGCCATCTGCCCGGCATCTCCCCTAGTCTGCTCTTGCCGCCATAGTCCTATGCACCAGGAAAACCCTACTCTTTTCTTCCTCTTGAAATTGATAGGCCGGGCACAGTGGTTTATACCTGTAACCACACTTTGGGCAGCTGAGGCCGGTGAATCCCTTGAACCTAGGAGTTCAAGAGCAGCTTGGGCAACATGTTGAGACCCTGTCTCTACAAAAAATTTGAAAAATTAGTCAGGTGTGGTGGCCCATGCCTTTAATCCCAGCTACTTGGGAGGCCGATGTGGGAGAATTTCTGGAGCCCAGAAGTTTGATACCAGCCTAGGCAACACAGCAAGACCCTGTCTCAAAAGAGAATAGGTTATACAGATAATGATGGGGGAGTAGTCCAGAGTACGCAGGGAAATACTGCCTAACAATAGATAAGAACCTGAGAACCCCTGGTTATGACAAGTGGCCAGAGCTCGTACATGGGAAGTCTCCCTGGCTCCAAGATGAAGGCAAGGAAGAACATATAGTAAGGTTTGCCGAAAAGGAGCACATACTTTATGTTCAGGCAAAGGAGTTTATTAAAGCAAAGCGCCTGGGCAGACACCAAAGTGGCATCAGCCCTGACTTGAAGCAGGGAGGGTCTTTTGTATGTGAGTAGGGTAAGAGGCTGGGAGTGGGAAATTTTCACAAGCAATTGAGCTCAGGGATAGAGGGTAGGGGTTCCATGGGAAGTTGGCAGGGGCTTTTTTGCCCATCTTCATGAGTCAGCTCGGGGTTAGAACAGAGCCTTCCCGTTTTTCAATGTTAAGACAGGTATGAGGGGCAGTTTCCTGGGTTGATTAGCAGGGAAGGGGTGGGGAGGGGCGAGTGGGGGTTGTAGCTCCCTTACACATATGTGGGAGAATATCTTGCTCCCATATTAGGCAACTGTTGGGTCACATTCTATGTAAGAGGGAGAGGTGATGGAATTTCCTCTCTAGCCAGGTGCGGTGACTCACCCCCATCATCCCAGCACTTTGGGAGGTGGAGGCAAGAGGATTGCCTGAGCCCAGGGGCTCGAGACCAGTCTGTGCAACTTGGCAAGACCTTGTCTCTACAATAAATCAAAAAATGGGCTGGGCATGGTGGTGGGCCCAGTTGCTTGGAAGGCTAAGGTGGAAAGATCACCTAAGCTCAGCAGGTCAAGGCTGCAGTGGCCAGGAGCGTGCCACCACACTCCAGCCTAGGCAGCAGAGTGAGACTCTGACTCAAAAAATGAAATAAAATAAATAAATAAAATAATTTTCTCTCTGAAGAATTTCAGCTTTTATGTTGACTTGGACGCTTCAGTGAAGGACTTAATTAGGCCTTAGGAAGGTCATTTCATTGTATGCAACCTAAACTTCCCACTGGCCCATACATTTTACTTGCTGTTTGTGCTCTAAAGTTAGAACATAGGATAAAAATGTAACGTAGGAAATATTACCCTTGGGAATTCCTTTGGAGGGATTAGGGCTGGAAATTAAGTTGCTGAGGAGGATATGGTCAAATTTTTTAGTTGCATCAGAGGTAAAGTGTTGTTTTCCTTTTGGGGTCTTGTATGAAATATAAGCATCTCTAAGCATGAGAATAATATTCAATAGGACAAGACAATCTTATTATGAACATCTCTTGGCAATGCAGAGGAAGGTGGACTTTCATCCTTCTATCTCGAAAACAATTCAGGCATGAACTCACTGAGTGGAATGGTGGGAAGACCCCTCACACTATTCAAATTGTTTCCCTCTCTATCTCTCTCGCTATCTCCATCTCTCTCCTTTCCCCCAGAGATCATGGATAGTGAACAATTAGTTGAGAAGACAGGGACCATCTCACATGACAGGATGGGGGAAAGTGCTTGGATCTGCCCTTTTTAGTAGAGACCTGGAGACAGCAGGGGAGAGTCTGGGGACATGTAAGCGATGCGTGTTTCAGAAAGAGAAAGCAACAAGAGCAGAGGCTGGGGTGGAAGGATGCACGCCACGTGCAGGAGGCTGGAGGAGCAGGAGTGAGCCAGCGTAGTGCGTGAGGACATCAGAGGTGGGGTGTGTGAAGCAGAGGACCTGGTGGGCGTTGTGAGAACTCTGGGTTCCGTTCAGTTCAAGGAGAGGGACCAGTGGAGGACTGGGGGCAGAGGAACAGGATATAAAACGCCATTCTGGCAGCTGAGTTGGGGGTAGACAAAGTGTAGATAAGACAGCAGGGAGAGCAGCTAGGAAACTTCTCACACCAAAAAAAAAATAAAAAAAAGAAAAACCCTGCAGCAGAAAATGCTGGCTCAGGCCAGGATGGTAGTAGGGGAGGTTGTGTGAGGTGGTAGGATCCTAGGTCAATTTTGAATGCAGAATCGATTGATTTCCTAATGACATGGGTGAGGATTTGAGGGCAAGAGAGGTGTCATCTGTGACCCCAGGTGTTTGAGATGAGTAAGCAAAAGAACAGAGTTCCCCATTGACTCTCTTGAGCAACTTCAGAGGGGCAGGTTTGGAAAACATGAGGTTAGTTCTGGACATATTCAAATTGAGATGTTTCTTAGACATTTAAATGTAACGATGGAAACTTTCTTCTCCCCAGACGCTCAACGAGGACTTTCTATCTAAAGTCAACAGGTATCATAGGAAATGCTGGGCTATCAAAGACTTTCTTGTTAACAAGAATATCAACTAGGCAGTTGGGTACATGAATCCGTGAAGCTGGAGAGCAGGGTGGAGGCAAAAATGCGGACGTCATTAGCATATAAATGCCATTTGAATCTGGGGATTGGATGAAACCCTCAAGTGAATGAGGGTCCTTAAGAAAAAGAGTATTTGTGAAGCCAGAGGCTAAGGCACTCCAAGGTCTAGTTGTGTCTTCCTGGAGGCCCGTGCCCATTGCATCTGTGCTGAGTAGGCAGTCAGGGAGGAGGCAGAAATGGACCACCTTGCCCAAAGCCAATTCCTTAAAAAGCCAAGAGCAGTATTGTTTTGGGATTGAATGATGGCAAGGTGGTGGAGAAGTCTGCTAGAGCCTCAGGACTTTATGGCAATTAGAACTACCACAATCCATACTTCAATTCCTGCAGCCTGCATCTGCAAAAATAGGAAATGGCATGGATCAACACAGATGCCCAAGCAGAAACAGTATTCTTTGAGAAACGCTGGAACAGAAAATACTGAGCTAATTTAATATATTTCAGCATGAAAAGAGAGGTAGAAAAAATAAAAAGAAAACACTAAAGGAGTACTCCACTTCTGTAGTTGAGTGTTTTAAAAATAGTACATTGCTGTTGTCCTGGACACTGAGTGCATAATGGTATCTAAAAGGGATTCATAAAATAAAACATATTCTGGCATCAATTCTGGCAATTCCAGCATGCATTAATGCATATTGAAGGTATCTATAAGGTATTGATAAAATAAGACACTAATTCTGGCTCATTAAGGTGCCAAAACCCTTATACGTGCTTAGAAAATATTAATTCATTTAATACTCATAAAGCCCATAAAAAGGAGAAACTAATTACTTGCATTTTACAAATGAGAAAAGTGAGGCATAGAAAGTAGAAGAAAGCAGCCTAAATAAATAAATATAAAAATAAATATAAAATATAAATAAATATTTATTTATTATTAATAACTAGATAAATTTATTTATTTATAAAATATTATCTGTTTAAATGTATGGGGTACAAGTGTAATTTGTTACACGAATGGATTGTGTGGTGGTGACCTCAGGACTCTTAGGGTATCTATCACCTGAATAATGCACATTGTACCCATTAGGTAATTTCTCATCTTCCACTCCCCTCCCAATGCCTACCCTTCCCAGTCTCCATTGTCTACCATTTCACACTTTCTGCCCACCTCAATTTACACGGCTAGCAAGTTCATAGCCACTATTCGAACTCACTATAAGTCTACAGAGACTTCACTTGTAGCACTCTGCTACCTACTTCTCAGACTTTCAGTTTTATACTATATTTTGCAATTAGGAACAGTGTGGTTGTCTGCAAGAACAATAAAAATTTCTATTATAACCATTGCTATTTAATCTTCCAAAATTTTTAAAAGCAATAAAGTATGAATTAGAAACAAAGTTACAGATATAGATGATACCAAACTGCCCTAATTTGTACCTAATGTGATTATATGGTATAAAAATCCAAAGGTGTTAAAATTAATGAAAGACTACTGGGCAAAATTAGAGAATATTGATTTGTACCACCAGTTATCTGAGAGACAATATACTAATAAAAAAAATCCCTTTCCAATATTAGCAAGAACTATCTGAAAATTATCTGAAAATAAATAAAACAAAATGTTGGACCCTACGTAAATGAAGCTATGATGTTTTAATGGGATATACAAAATAAGGCTTAAGTAAATGGACATAATATATTTTTGAATAAGATAATATTTACAAGATGTATAGTTGTCTTAAATTAATGTATAGTGTTAACACAATTTCAACCACAAAAAAAATCACTGATATTAATTTTGATCCTTACCAAATGTCTGAGAGTTTACCTGGACATACCAAAATGTTAACAGTGGTTACACCTGGGGAGGGCAGAAAGTGGAAAGTAAGGGTGAATAAGAAGAAGGAATTCCACTTTATATTTCAATTGTGTTTCCATTTTTTGCATTGTACAATTTAAGAGTTAACAGAAATAAAAACAAAGTTTATCTAAAGATTAATTTGGCAAGAATGGATAAGATCTTCAAAAAGAAGTTGTACCAGCTCTCTCATATATTAACATGTGTTTTCAAGGTGACTGGCACAGCTGTAAAAAGACAAATGGATGAAACAGAAGAGATTGTCTATAGATAGATTCTACTTCCTTTGGCAGTTGAGGGGAACTGCCAGGGGAGGGAGGGGCACACCTCATCAATAGGGGTACCTGCATAATGAACATTTGTATACCTAACACTGAATTGTACCCCACATCTTTAAAATAAAGAATAAAAAAAGATTCTATTTCCTATTTCAGATGAGTTTTATATGATAAGAAGGCCTGAAAAGGAGATAACCATTATTCAAATAAATGGTGATGATACAGTTGTTAGTAATTCAGAATAAAAAAGTCAATTTAGTTTTCCCACTTTATTTGCATATTCAATTTGGAAAGACTGAAAAGTTAAGAATAAAAGAAGACAGGTTTGAGCCATTACCAAAATGTTGGAGTGAGGAGAATCTTCTAAGCCTAAACATTTGATGAGAAAAGTCACAAGGTATAAAAATCGAATAGATCTAACCACACATTACTTTACTATTTCTCTTAGCACCCTTTAAACATTATAAGGCATATTTAAACATAGTATGATCCCTAGTTAACTTTCATGACTGAAATGTTCCTATATAGCCCTGAAATATGTTATTTCAGGAAACAGAGGTAAGACCAAAGATTACTTGTAAGAAATAGAAAGTCAACATCACATGTACAGTCCACTGATCTGCTCAGAACCAATATAAGACCAAGAAGTATGCAGACCTACAGATATTTAAAATCTTTCACTAGGCTACGCTTACCTTGAAAAGGAGATAAAGAACAGGTGATGCAGGTAAAGTAAAAACACCTAATGGCAGATTTTTTTTTTTTTTTTGAACTGGAGTCTCTCACTCTTTTCACCCAGGCTGGAGTGCAGTGGCACACTCATGGCCACCACAGCCTCGACCTGCTGAGCTTAGGTGATCCTTCCGCCTCAGTCTTCCAACTAGCCGGAACTACAGACGCACGCCACTACAGCCAGCTAGTTTTTGTGATTTATTGTAGAGACAAGATCTCACCAAGTTGCCCAGGCTGGTCTCAAACCCCCAGACTCAGGCAGTCCTCTAGCCTCGGCCTCCCAAAGTGCTGGGTTGACAGGCTGAGCCACCAAACCCGGCTTAATGGCAGATCTTAAGTCGGCAAGTACATGTGACATGATTTTTTTTTTCCTGTGACCATCTGGTGTGTGGGTAAAAGTTACAGATCATGTGGATATCTTGGAAAGAAAAAAATCTCAAATATAAAAATAAATTTTACTTTTATGCAGCCTATATTATTCTTTTTTGGGGTTTCTCTCCAAATTTTAAGAGTCAAAAATAAGCAAGTATACCCTGTTCAAATCCTTATCTAAAGTAATATCTAACTGTTTTATATTTATCTATTACCATTCTCCCAAACGTGATGGTCTGTGAAGACAAAATGTCTTCTGGATGACAGCTTTCCATTGAAAGGTATCTCAATTGTATCCATGGAATTAAAGACACATGAGTCAGACATCATTTAAAACTAAGATCCAATTTTTTTGATTAAAAACAGTTGTCCTGGCAAAAGAAGCTGTGTCTATTTGCTTTCAACATGACCGCACATTGAAAAAAATTTTTTTTAACAATTTTGGCATTTCCTAAATAGGTTGCCTATGAGGTCAATGTATGAAATAAGAATGAAAAATAAATATTTAGAATTTGAGGCTAGTTGAACATCACGTTTTAGGTATTTTTATACAACATTTTAAACCTACTTAAACTTTTCCTTTGAAAATAACCAGAATTTTTTTTCCTTAAAAATTTGTGTCTAAGTACAGCTTTGTAGGGTTTCTTTGAGATACAGGAAGTATGAAAAAATGTTTAAGGACTCTTGCCCTGATTCTCACCTGCCAGATCTGACTCCTCGGCCATTAAACTATCCTTCCCAGACCAAGCACAAATTTGTCCTGTCCCACTGACACTGTGATATCCTAAGAAGAGTCCGACCTCCTCCATGTAGGCTATTTCTACTAGCTTCATGACTGTTTAGCTTAATTTGAGTCTGAATCTTCATTATTTTGTTTTTAGATTTTTTTTTCTCTTTATATATCTGTCTCACCATAAGATTAGTGATCTTCAACACTGTGTACACCTGGGAAACTTATAACAAGTTAATATATACCCCACCCCAAACCAGGATTACATCGGGTCTCAGAAGAGGAAACTATTGATATTTTCTAAAATGCTTTCATGGTAATTCAAATATACAACCAGAGTTGAAAACAACCACACCAGGTTATGATATCCTCAAGAATAAGAGCCCTTAGAATTCCCATTTATTTATTATTTATTTATTTTGAGATGGAGTCTTATTCTGTCACCCAGGCTGGAGTGCAGTGGTACACTCATGGCCACCCCAGCATTGACCTGCTGGGCCCCGGTGATCCTTCCGCCTCAGCCTTCCAAGTAGCCAGGACTACAGGTGCGCACAACCATGCCTGGCTAATTTTTTATTTATTGTCGAGACGAGGTCTCGCCAAGTTGCCTGGGCTGGTGTTGAACACGTGGGCTCAGGCCATCCACTCGCCTTGGACTCCCAAAGTGCTGGGATTACAGGTTGAGCCACCGAGCCCCACCAGAATTCCCATTTACTAATCACTGCCAACTTTATACATGATCTGGGGTGGGTGTTTACATACGTGATCATATTGATTGCATGTAGCTAACCCATAGAATAGGTTTTACTATCTCCATTTTGCAAATATGGACAGTGAAACTCCAGTAGACTAAGGAATTTATCTTAGATTACACATCTTTGAAGTTTGGAGCCAAGATATTATCTCAGCACGTAACAGGTAGTAGAGGCTCAATAAGTATTTTTTTGATTGAATGCATGTGGGAATTAATGAAACCTCTAAATCTCATGCTTCCTGCTTTTTTCCCCAATATTGTCTTGCTATTCTCAGCATCTTATATTTTTGTTTAGATTTTATAATCAGCTTGTCATATCCATTTAAAAACATAGAGAGTGGAGGTTTGAGATTGCATTGAACCTATATTAATTTGGAAGAGAACTGATGTTAGCATAATATTTATAACTTTTTTCATCTATGTTTATGAAAAAGATGGATTCCCTATTTTCTAGTCTTCAGGAGTTCATAAAATTGGTATTTCTCTGTTAAATGTTTGAAAATATTCTCTGGGGAAGTTATGCGACCTTGAGGTTTTGTCATTTGTGAATGGGGGTGAAGATATTTTAAATAATGGATTCAAGTTTTAGTAGATAATAAATTAATTTTTCTATTTTTTCTTCTGCCAACTTTGGTAAGTTATATTTCTCAAGGAATTTGTTTAATTCTTCTTAATTCTCAAATTTATAAGTGTAAAACTATTCATTATATTCTCTTATCATTTTTATGCCAGCCTGTTATATCTGGTACAATATTCTTTTATATTTGTGTTGGCTTGTTAAGAGTTGATCTTACTATGGGTTCATAATTTTATTAATCTTTTTACAAAACAATTTTTGTCTTTGCTGATTTCTCTACTATATGTTTGCTTTCTATTATTTTCTCCTCTTTTTATATTTATTATTTTTCTTTTATTTTCCTTATAATTGGTTTTTTCTAACTTCTAGGGAAGAAAGATTAAATCTCTGATTTTAGCCTTTATTCTCCAACCTATAGATTAGGGCCTTTTTTTCTTTTCTTTTTTCTTTTTTACTAAGCACAGATTTAGCAGCATTTCAAATGTTTTATATATCATAATTTTATTATCATTCATTTCAAAACCTTAATGCCTTTCCTGATGGAGAATTACGTAGAAGTGTATTAAATTTCCAGGTAGTTGGTGCTCTGGCTATCTTTCTGTTATGAATTTCTAGCTTTCTTCCAAACTAGTTAGATAATATAATTTAAAGGATTTCAAACAAATGTCCCCAATCCAATTACTAGGGTCCACCTCTTTCCAAACAAATGCCCCCAATGTTTACATAAGCAAACTTGAAAGGTTGAGAAACTTATTTTATTGTATTGTATTGCTGGATTAAACCCTGCATTTCATTTTTGCCTACACCAACTCTAAGAAAGATAAAAGATAATTTTAAGACAGTCTTCAATGTTTTCAGTACTCCTGATCATACTTTGAGTCAACAATCTAAAGCTCTGAGCCTTTATTTTTCTGGCTTTAAGTCTTCCAGTGTAGTCAGAAACAACCAAACCATCACAAAACCCACACATATGTAAATATAACAAGAATCATCTATTGCAAAAACCACAAGGATGCCGAAACCTTGTCTTCAATAAGGCTTTCTGTTCCAGGAGAACACAGCTACTGATTTCAGTAAAATAAGTAGCAGTCCTGCCATTGTTTACCATGGTAAGAGCATGCTCTAAAACCCAATCAGTTCAGATAACCAATCTCAGATTTCAATTTTTGTGGTTCTGTTGCATTCATGAATGTTGCTATCAAATAAGGTATCAGGTGGAAACACTTTGTAGGAAACTGAACCATAATTGAACATAGGGAGCTAATTATGTGAATTATGTGAAATGGGATTCTGATTCCATCTGTGATTGAGAAATAGGGACCAGTCCTCTGCCTTAAACAACTAGAAAACTGGACAAAATATATGAAACAACTGTTTGCAGACATTATACCACAGGTAAGCACAATGATGTTCCATGAGAGAGGAGAAATAAATATGGCCAGACATATTATTAGAGCTTCGTGCCTGGAGGCACATTCAAAATGCAGTTTAGAAGTGGGGATCTCAGCCGAAGACAAAGGTCTCACTGAGTTGAGAAATCATAAATCAGAGGTCATGGAGAGGTGGCTGGAAGTTGCGAAGCAGAGTTTTGGAAAGGATGCAGAAAAGAGCTTCAGACATCTGCATGAAGTCCCTGTGTATGCTGAATACTAAGTTGCATATGCATAGGACAAAACTCCATCAGGCCTGGCAAAGAATGACTGAGAACTGTAAGATCAACAATTCCTGGAGTTCATACAAGCCTGGAGACAAAGTTCTGCCAGGCATGATGCAGAGTCTTTGCTGACCCAGGAATTGAGTAGTCCCCAGAAATATCGTAATTTGTGAGTGGGTCAAAATTTCCTCTAAAGGAAAGAAAGACCTCCATAGAAGCAGCCTTACAAAGCTTAAAAGTGAACCCTAAAAGTGAGGATGTTACTTACCTCCCTGCCACGACGAAGCTCAACACTCCTTAAAATAGGACAATGAAATCCAGTCACTAACAATGCTCCATTCACAATGTCCAACATCTCATAAAAGAAAAAATGATTAGATGTTCCAAAAAAAGTGTCACTTAACCTGGAAAAAAACTGTGCTACTATAAACAGACCTAGATATAACCAAGATAATAAAAACAGCAGAAACGAGCATCAAAATACAATAATAAATATGTTCCAATATTTAAATGAAAATATGATCATGATAAGGAGGGAAATGGAAGACATAAAATATGATAAATTTTTGTAGATGAAAAATGTGGTGTCTCAAAAAAAACCACAATATGGAATTAAAAAATTAGACACTGTTGAAGAAACAGTGACCTTACCTTTAGCAATAGAAATGACATAAATGAAAAGATAGAAAGTGAAAAAGACTAAACAAGTGAACAAACTATCTGTGGAACCACATAAAAAAGTACAATATAACTAAACTTGGAGTTACATCAAGAATGGATAAAGAAAAAAATTATTTGACAAAAATTGATGAAATTTATAATTGTATTGATTCAAGGGGCTCAATGAAACTTGAGCAGCAAAAACATAAAGAAAACCATGCCAAGGCACATCATAATCAGATTACTAAACACCAGTAATAAGTAGAAACATATCAAAAGCAGCTAGGGGAAGAAGAATCACACAAAAATAACAAAGTCAAAAGTTACCACACACTTGTCATTTTTGAAAAATACAAGCAAGGATACAGTCGAATGATATCTTGAAACTCTTGAAAGAAAGCACTGTTGACCTAGAAATCTACACTCAGAAATTGTTCTCATGAAATAAAGACTTTTCCAGGCAGACAAAGGGTGAGAGAACTTGAACCAAAAGATAGACACTACAAAATGTCAAAAGAAGAAAAGCAAAAAAAATTCTGGTGGATACTTGAAACTGCATAATAGAATAAAGAACCCTGGAAATGGTAACTGTGGGAATAAATAAAAATTACACTTATTCTCATTTTAAATTTTCTTTGAAAGATGATTGTTTAAACAAAATTAATATGCATTTTGAGGTATATAACATATAGAAGAATATATATGATAATCAGGGGAAAAAAGGCTTGGGAAAATAAAAGTGTACCGTGTCAGGCTTTTATGTTATTAGGAATTGTTGTATTACTTGAAGATAGACTGTGATAAGTTAAAGTTGCAAATGTCAAAACTTAGAGAAGCCACAGAGGAGGGGGAGAGAAAGAGAGGGAAGAGATTAAGCTGATATTATGGTCAATGGTGGATTCAAAATAGGACACTAAGAACACTTGAACCAAACGAAGACAGGAAAACAGCGAAATGAGAACAAAGAAAGGATGGAACAAAAATAGAAAGGAAATAGCAAAAGGACAGATTTAAGCAAAAAAAAAAAAGTTTCTAAAATGTTTAAGTTACTATTTTTTGAGTTGTTGACGTAGAAACTGTATATATTTCCATTTTGAGAAGGATTGGTATTAGTTTTCCTTTAAATGTTTGCTAGAATTCAGCAGTGAAATTGTAAGGTCCTGGGCTTTTTTTTGATGGGAGACTTTTTATCGCTGATTTCATTTTTTTTGAGGGTCTTGCTCTGTTTCACAGGCTGGGGTGTAGTGCTGCGATCATAACTTACTATAATCTCAAATTCCTGGCCTTCAGTGATCTTCCACCTCAGCTTCCCAATGTGCTGGGATTACAGGCATGAGCCACGGCACCCATCTGATTCCATCTTATTATTATTGGTCTGTTCAGATTTTCTATCTCTAGTCTTGGTAGGTTGTATGCTTCTAGGAACTTATTCATTTCTCTTAGGTTACCCAATTTGTTGGCATACAATTGCTCCTGTATTCTCTTATAATCTTCTATGTTTTGTGGTTTCAATTATAACGTCTTCTCTTTCATAGTTAACTTTTTTTATAATTTTTGTCTCCTTTCTCTTAGTCTAGCTAAAATTTTGTTGATTTTTAAAATATTTTATTTTCTGTTGTTTTTCTACTCTTATTTTATTTCCACTCTGATCCTTATTATTTTCTTCCTTCTACTAAGTACTTTTGGATTTGTTCTTTTTTTTTTCCCTAGTTTCTTGAAGTTTAATAGTGTTTTATTTTAGACCTTAGATTTTAGATTTCAGGTTTAGATCTCTAGATTTTTTTTAAAGTAGGTATTTACTGCCAGAAAACTTCCCTTTTAAAACTCCTTTTGCTGTATCCCATATATTTTGGTGGTCCTAGAACCTGGTGTTTGGAAACTGGCCCAACCCTGGGGTTCTTGGGGATTGGCCTAGACCCTGGGGCTGTGAGTACATGGGGCTACAGAGGCTGGCATAGAGTGTAAGGACAGAGGGACAAGCTTGGCACTAGAGGGCTTGGAGCCTGTGCCCATGAGTATTGACCTAGTGCTAAGACAGGCCTGAAGCCTGGGGCAGTAGAGTCTGGTCTGGTATTGAGGTAGGCCTGGAGGCCAGGTCTGCAGGTGCTGACCTGGAGGCTATGGCTGTGGAGACCAACCTGGTGCTGGGGCACACCTAGAAACTGGGTCGGTAGGGTGAACCTGGGTCCTGGGGCTTCAGGTGTTGGTCTCATGCCTGGGGCCAGGAGCCAGCCTGGGGCTTGGGTGAGTGGTAGCCTAGAGTTTGGGGCTGGAGAGGCTAGTCCAGAGTCTGAGTCTGAGGGTCAACCCAGCACTGGGACAGGCCTGGAGGCTGGGTCCACAAGATCTGATAAAATGGCGAAGGTTTCAGGAGCTGGCCTGGAGCTGAGGCAAGACTGAAGTCTTGGAGACCTGTCCAGTGCTGGGAGAAGTCAGGTACTGGAGCCTTCAGGGCTGGACTGGGCCTGGGACAGACCTGGATGCTGGGGACACAAGAGCCAGCCTGGCACTGAGGTAGTTCTGGAGTCTGGGTGTGCAGGGCTAGTTTAGAGGTTGGTTCTGTGGGCCAGATTGGCACTAAGGTGAGTCTGAAGTCCAGGGCTTCTGGGGCCAATCTGGAGCATTGGGGTTGCTGGGGCTGGTCTGGCAGTGGGGTCAGTTCAGAGACCAAGTTTACTGGACTGGTCCAGGTTAGCCCTAGAGACTGAGTTTGTATTGGCAGGCCTGAAGCCTGGGCCCAAGGGAGCTTGGTGCTGGGTTTTACTGGGGCAAGCCTGGGATTGAAGTTCAAGGTGAAGTCAGTACTCACTTCCTTCTTCTTTCCCCATGCAGGGGCTCTCTCTCTCCACATTGTGCTGCCTGTGGGATCAGAGAAAGGGTGGCTCAGGTAATGTGAAACTATCCTTTCTACCCTCTTCAATGTGTCTTATTTCTGTGCTACTCTCAGATACTATAATCTCTCATCTGGATCTCTTAGCACTTGTGAAGATATCTTCATGCATAGATTGTTGTTCAGATTGATGTTTCTGCAAGACGATGAGCACTGGAAAGTCCAACTCTTTCATCTTGCTGATATCACTTCTACCCCAAGCATATTCATAGTTACATTAAATGTAAATGAACTATATACTCTAAAAGAGAGGCAGAGATTGTTAAGCTAGATAAAAAGGCAAGATTCAATTATATGCTGTGTATCAGAAACACACTTTAAATGTGAAGATACAAATAGGTTAAAAGAAAAAAAAGAGATATACAATGCAAGCATTAACCAAAAGAGAGCCAGAGTGACTATACAAACATCACACAAAATAGATTCAGAGCAAGAAGAAGTAACACTGATTATTAAATTAACTAAAATTTTGTTATAAAAATTTTGAGATGGTAGAAAAGCAAAGATAAATGAAAGTATGCCAAATCTCTCATATCATATCAAGAAATCAATAAATAATGACTTAAATTCAAAAGTTAAGAATTTTTTAATCTCATATTATATAGAAGTATGGAGGTAATTACTTTTTTATTGTCCTAGTCCCTGGCATCTGACTTTTAAATTATATGCATGCATTACATTGTTAAAATAGGGAATGAATAAAACAAAATAAATAGTATAAACATAGAAAAATTAAAGATGTTCAGTTATCAGAACAAAAGATTTTTAGCTGAGCATGGTGGCTCACACCGGCAAACCCAGCACTTTGGGAGACTAAGGTTGGAGGAGTGCTTGAGTCCAGAAGTTTGAGACCATCTTGGGCAACATAACAAGATCTCTTCTCTACAAAAAACCAAAATCATTAATCTGGGTATGGTAGCAGGTGCCTGTAGTCCCTGCTACTCAAGAGGCTGAGGTGGGAGGATCACTTGAGTCCAGGAGATAGAGGCTGCAGTGAGCCATGATCATGCCACTGCACTTCAACCTTGGTGACAGAGTGAGATCCTCAACTCAAAAAAAAAAAAAAAAAAAGAGAGAGAATAAACATCTTCAATAGATTAATGATGCTACCATGGAAAGATTATGCCCAGATGCTATGGAAGTACAGCTTAATCTGCATACCTGTGGGGAAGACATTTGAGTATCTCTCTTAGAAACAAGGGGACCAGGGGAATCAGCCACTAGGACATAGATTGTGATCACAGAATCAGTAACATGAGGAGAATCTTTTGTACTGGAGAACAGTGTTCTCTTAGCTTTGTCAGAAACCCAAGCTCTGTTTACTAAGGTTATTTTAACTTTAGCCTTTGTGTTCCCTGGTCCAATCTGTTCTTTATCCTTTTGGATAGGTGACTGCAAATGGAGATGGCAGAGAGAACGTTCTAGTGCAGACGCAGAATGAGAACCTCAGAGACCACTTCTCAGGAAGTCACGGATTGGCAGATTCAACTTTGCCTTACCATTTCAGAGACTACATAGTCCAGATATCACACTGACCTGAGGTGAAACTTTGAAATTATTAGGTGATAATTTTTGCTACCATATAAGACAAAGCCCCAAGACCCTTTAAGACCTTTCTACTCAAAGTCTGATGCACAGACCAGCAGCCTTTCCACTCTTGGGGAAGCTGTGGGAAATTCACAATCTCATACTCAGACCTACTAAATCAGAATCCACAGAATTGGAATCTGCATTTGAACAAGATTCCCAGGACAATTGCATACCAAAGAGTCAAGAGATAGAGACAGGTGGGCTGGTAAGAGCTGCAGACATAAAGATGAGAACAGCAGACACTGGGGTCTCTTAAAGGTGGTAGGGGGACAAGGGTTGAAAAACTACCCAGCCGGGCTCAGTGGCTTACCCTGCAGCCTTTGGGAGGCTGAGGTGAGTAGATTGCCTGAGCCTGCAGGTTCGAGACCCACCTGGGCAGCAAGACCTCATCTCTACAATAAATCAAAAAATCAGCCGGGCGTGGTAGCACGTGCCTGTAGTTCTGGCTACTTGGAAGGCTGAGGTGGAAGGATCGCTAGAGCAGGTCGAGGCTGCGGTGGCCAGGAGCGGCCACTGCACTCAGTCTAGGCGACAGAGTGAGACTCCAACTCAAAAAAAAAAAGAAAAGAAAAACTACCCACTGAGTACCATGCTCATCATTTGAATGATGGACTTACAGAAGTCCAAACCTCTCCATCACACAACATACCCACGTAACAAACCTGCGCATGTACCCCTTGAATCTAAAAAAGTAAAATAGAAGATGGTTGACACGAGGCAGCTAGAGTGAGTTTCTCCTGCGGGAAAAATCAAGAAAGAGAGTTTCTTCAGCACCACAGAGAAACAGTAGCAGGATAAAAGCAAATAACCCAATTAAAAAGTGGGCAAACAACATGAACAGGCATCTCTCAAAAGAAAATATACAAATGGACAACAAACATATTAAAAAATGCTCAATATCACATCATCAGGAAAATGCAAAGTAAAACCACAATGAGATACCACCTTACACCAGTCAGAGCAACCATTATTAAAATATTAAAAAACAATAGTTGTTGGCAAAGATGCAGAGAAAAGGGAATGCTTATACATTGTTGGTGGGAGTATAAATTCGTACAACCTCTACGGAAAGGGGTATGGAGATTATGCGAAGAACTAAAAGTAGATCTACCATTTGATCCAGCAATTCCACTACTGTCCTAAGGAACAGAGGTCGATGTATAAAAAAGACACCACACCTGCATGTATCTACCCTGAGGAACAGAGGTCAATGTATAAAAAGGACACTGTACCCGCATGTTTATTGCAACAAAATTTACAATTGCAAAGATGTGGAATCAACCTCAATGCCCATCAACCGATTGGTGGATAATGACAATATGGTATATATACCCCATGGAATCCTATGCAGCCATAAAAAAGAATGAAATCGTGTCCTGTGCAGCAACAGGGATGGAGCTAGAGACCATCATCCTAAGTGAACTGACTCGGAAACGGGAAACCAAACACTGCATGTTCTCTCTCATATGTGGCAGCTAAATGGTCACAAAGAGGGAAATAACAGTCACTGGAGGCATCAATAAGGGGGGAATGAGGAATAGGGTTCAGACACTCCCTGCAAGGCACAATGTTCACTATCTGGGAGATGGGCCATCTGAGATCTAATCTCTACCACCATACCATTTTTCCATGTAGTGAACATGCATGTGTACCCTCTGAATTTAAAATTAAAAAATTAAAAAGATAGCACATATTTTCAGAGAGAGCGAGCGAGCTGTGTAAGCAATGTTAGAGTCCAAGCGGGTAGGAGGTGATCTCCAGGTGCAAACAGGCAGAAGCCAAGTTGAATAGAAGCAGCTGGTGGGCAGGGAAGAAGGTCCACATCACTGGCTGGAAAGACCAGCGTGAAGTGGCAACTGACCGATGTTGGAAGCCAGTTCCTGGGAGGGAGAAAGAAATGTTCAGGGTGAGAAAGTAAATCCTGTAACTCAGGCTTGCATTTAGCTCCTACACTCCACCCCCAACTTAACCTCAGACAGACAGGAAGATGGAAAAGCCAAAGATGGCTGGAAACAGGCGATGTTCCGGCGATCGAGGTTGAAGAAGTGACAGTTGACAGGAAAGCATTTCTACTCTCTTCGCAAAATGTTCAGAGACACATTTTCTGCATTTGAATAAGAGAAGAAAATAACATCAATGAAACTTAAAATATTTGGGGGAAAATTCATTAAAATGCATAAAACCTAATGATAAGTCTTCTCCCCCCTCTCATTTACCCGTAGGACTTCCACGCTGAAGCTGAAAATACCTCTATTTTCTACAGAAAGATGCTAATCAAGAAGATTAGAAGTGAGAAAGAATAATTTTTGTAGCATCCCATCTTGATGGTGACACAGAACTTCAGTATCTTGTTTCCCTAAGACCCTGAAGTGGTGTCTCTTCTGAAAGTCAGTTAAAACAGAAAGGCTTTGGAAAGCATGCATGTGCATTCCGTAACAGAAACAGCAAAGGTAGTCCATGATTTTGGAGCAAATGAACTCTGAAATATTTAGCCCCTGTTTGACACCAAAATAAGGTGAATACCTAATTCATCTACTCAAAACCTTCATCTCCACACTAGTTACATAACTGACTGTAGGATTTCTTTGAAATCCTAAGAAGGATTTCCTAGTTAAGGATTTCTTTGAAAGGTGCTCTTTCTTTTTTCAGCAATTTATGTATTTGCTAAAGGAAGTTGCCAGTTTTGCTTAGGCAGATAAGTTGTTTTAAAAAATTCCTGCCAGGTGATTTTTCTAGTTATCTAAACTGCGAACATCCTATTAAAGTTTCTCAAGAACTCTTTACCAGATGACTTGTAACTTAAAAGAAATAGGGAAAAAAAAATAAAGACATTCATGTTTATTTACTAGCCAGGCATGTTGTCTCATGCCTGTCATCCCAGCACTCTGGGAGGTGGAGGCCAGAGGATTGCCTGAGCCCAGGGTTTGAGACCAGCCTGGGCGACAATGGCAACACCTTGTCTCTACAATAAATAAAAAAATTAGCCTGTTGTGGTGGCGTGTGCCTGTGGTTCCAACCTCTTGGAAGGCTGAGATGGAAGGATCGCCTGAGCCCAGCAGGTCAAGACTGCAGTGGCCATGAGCGTGCCAGCCTGGGCAACAGAGTGAGACTCCAACTCAAAAAAAAAAAAAAAGCAACTTCCAAATGGCATGTTTCCCTCCTCTGTCCTTGTCATAAGTGTCCCTCTTTCTGTCCCATGAAGAGTAACCATTGATTTGCCCTGCCTCAAGTCTGGGATGGAGTAGGGATGGCTAGGATTTAGCAGTAAGCGGTGCTTCCACAAATACCATCTGAAGCCTCTGAAGAATAATTTTTGGTTAAAGCACCTTCCCCCCACATGTTTGTATTTTTATGTTCTGGCTCTTTTGAGAAATTGGAGTTGGAGAAGACTCTTATCCTTGTCATCTCTGCTATTTATGACTACTCTGGCTTCTTCAAGTTTTCTGAAGACTATCGGTGCTGATGGACTGTTCTTTTCCTTTCAAGAGTTCCTGAGGCAGAGGCAGGCGTTTCTTGCTCGCTCTGGGATGTGGAGGGACCCTGGATTTCTCACAAACAAGCTACAGGCCCAAGGAGCAAGACACATTACTCACACTGGGGTTGTGAAAGCACCCTGTTCCTTTGAACAGCTTGATGCTATTGCCAAGCTGAGTCACAGCTGGAAAATGGAGTTGGTGTGGAAAAAAAAAAAAAAACAGAAAGAAGAGAGAAGAGAGGGGTATAAATGTCTCTGGCAGAGGTGCTGGCTAGCCTCTGAGCTAGGTGAAAGACCAGTTGTGAAAAGGAATTTTAAAACATTATTTTTGATTTTTAAAAAATGCCTTGGGGTTATTGTTGGATCTGTCTTATATGATACTACAATGTAATACTGCAATGATACTTAGGCAAACTGAAGCAGAGCTCTGGACCAGAGCATTAAGGAAACAACAGATATTAAAAAATAATATATTCATTGGTGCATTTGCTTATGCTTGACTGCTAAGGATAGGCTGTTACAGATAACTCAGTAATAAGAGGGAATCGAAGAACCTGTCATGCCAGGATGGTTTCCATCTAATGTATCATGGGATGGCTATCTGGCAGAGGATCTCCATGTGATTTTGCTACTTGTGCCTATAAGAATAGAGGATAATTCAGCATGGAGAAATGTCAGCCATGTAAGACTTACACAGATCCTTAAAAAGGGCAAAATCTGAATTATTTAGGTGCCTGATATATGTGTCACAACTAGTATAAAATATTTTTTTAAAAAGAGATTATTTAAAATAAATAATGACAAATATATGGACTTTGCAGCAGCTTGGATGAATTTGGGGTTGATCATACTCAGTGATTTATCCCAGAAACAAAGAACAAAGTTCCATATGTTCTCACTCATAAGAGGACCTTGAACAATTATAATGCTATAAGAAAGCAATTGGCAGTAATGAGAAACTGTTGGTGGGGGTGGGATTGGCAATCGAGGGAAACTGCTAGGGGAGGCAGGGGCATACCCCATTAACAGGGGTACCTGCATGATCAATGTTTGTATACCTAACCCTGAATTGTATCCCACATCTTTATAATAATTTTTTTTTAAAAAGAGAAGAAAAAAATAAATAATGCAGCTTGAACCCTTTGATCTAGGAAAAAAGACAACATGCCTTTTGAAATGAGAATGGCTCTTGATCCTGGGAAAATACTGCCAAGAGAGTGCACTGTTTTGAAAGGCTTAGTCTAAGTGAGAGTGTTCTAGACAACTAAAAGCTAAATTGTTCTGCTTAAAAATGCTGAAGAAAGGTTCGTATCTGGCTGTTGGAAGACCAAAGCTTTTGTGTCTTGGTGGAGAGAGGAGACCTGAGCAAGATGGCAGCCAGCCTATCCTACAGAAAAGGATGACCAGAGACTAACCCCCTTGGAAGGATTATTCACTTTAGGACAGCAAATGTGGATCACTGTCTCTTCCGACGCATAAACTTAGCTCTCACATGATCCCCTAACTTTCAGGAGAACCCCGTTATACAGGGCAGCACGCGCCCATAGAGTTATTGGAAGAAAAATGCAGCCTTGTAGTCACGAGAAGTCAGCTAAGAAGCCTGGGATGGAAAGTCCGACAGGAAGAGGAATTCTTGATCACCCACAGGGTTCCTTTTAGATCTCGGGACAGGCACAGACTTCACATCATGTGTGAGATGAGGCTAACACTACTTAATTTAGATACTAAAGGAAAGAGAGAGTGCAGAGAGCTAAAGGCTAGGGGCATCCATCCCAGCTGTGGCTACGTAGGGGACCCAGGCTTACGGGATGGAGTTGTGGTCAAAACATGGATGCTCTAGTGAATCATAAAAGCTGAGATTGTGTGTGTGTGTTGTGTGTGTGTGTGTGTGTGTGTGTGTGTGTGTGTGTGTGTATTGCGGGGTTGATAAACATTCACTTTGATTCTGCTGAAGTCCCACTCTGTTGCGCCCGGGGACAAATGTCCGTTACTACAGTAATGACAAAGTCTTTCTATCAGGAATATTTTAAGCTTGGGCTTGAATCTGTAAATCCATTTTCTTTTTCAACAAGATGATGTCACTTAGACATCCAGATCCATTAAAGTGACTTCCCTGAGACCATTCACTTGCAGTTGGTAGAAGCCCCAGGGCTACTGACTCGCCCAAGTATTTATTATTATTATTTTTAGTATATGATACTCTTCTTGCACCTACATTGATTTCCTTAATTCAACATTGTTTACATGACTGGCACCAAGAATGTTTCTTTATTCTTTATGGGATTTTCTGGTATATAACAAAACTATTATTTTGTTTTTACCTGATCCATAGGACTTGTAAAAATATGCCTTGGTAGAAATATGGTTTATTCTTAGACATTTATAAATCTTTTAAAATAACAGTGGTATTTTAAAATAGAGACTTCAAATTCCCTTTCTTCTATTCTGGGCATTCTCAGCTTCCAAGTTTAAGTCAAACCCAAAATAAGCTTTCAGTTCATGCTATTATGATTCAACTTATAAAATTAAAAAAATGTTAGTAATTCTAATTTTGAAGACTGTTAAACAACGATATTCTTGATCTTATGGCCCCAGACATCAGTCTTACCAACTTCTAGAAATAAATGAATAGAGATGGTATTTTTAGGGCTAAATGCCATGCATAACCTCAGCTAACCCTGATAATTTTGGTTGTCTTAATACAAACTGCAGCAAAATTGATTTGTTTTCTTGACTACAGTGTATTGAAAAGGCAAAGTTTAATCTATTCTTGATATAATCAAGGAATAAAACACAAACTTTTTTTGTGCTCAAATATCAACCAATCAATAGCTACCAACTATAAAACCATTCTCTGTTTTTCCAAAATCAGTATAATTAACTTGAAATATGTTTCATTGTCAAACTAAGTTGAAAAATAATCACTTTAAACAAATCCAAAATTCATTTTTATTTATAGAAACAAGACAACACACAGTAAAATTGATGAATACATACATTAGTTAATTTCAACATAATAGCACAAGTCATTTGTTCTGTAAAGGACTGAATATTGATACAATCACAAAACATTTTAACATCCATTCAAAACAAAAATATATCATTGGCCCAGAAAAACACACTGCAATTCTTCTACATAGTATAATAAGCTAGGGAATATAGAACATTTGAAAAACAATTCCAAAAAAGTGGAATATTAAATAAACAACATTAATTTTTAGTGGATTTGTTACAATAATGAGTCAATGCATCATAGAATATATTTAAGTCAGAAATTCTGTGGCATAAAGACATGTGCAGCTTATTATTTATTCTGGTAGTAATATCAAATTTATTCTCAGATTTGCTTTCCTGAATTTGTTGATCTGACCCTGGAACACACGATATTTAATTCACTCAATAATACTTTGTTTTTGTTTTTATTTGGAACAAAAATCGCTGTAAAAAAAATGTGTGTATACACATATACACATAAAAGGGAGGGCACAAAACACTGGAATTAATTTTGGAGGGTAGGTCCCTTGTAGTACAGTTTTCCTCTTAGGTAAATGTTCTAGGAACCCATCGGCACCAGCTAGCATTGTTGTGAGAGGCTACGTTCAGCTTCAGTGAATTTTTAAAAAAGTTCTTTTAGCACATTTGCCCACTTCATGATGGGTGATTTACGAGCACACCTACCCCCACCGCGCTGAGTGTTCAGCAGTTTTTTACCAAAAACAGCATGAGCCCCATTGCCCCACCCTCCCTATTCACCTAATATCACCCCAGCAACTTTTTTTTGTTGTTTCCCTGGATGAAAAAAGTCCTCAAAGGAACATGTTTTGCTGATGTGGAAGAGGTGAAACAAAAAATGGCAGAAGCACTAAAAGGCATCAAAATTCATGAGTTCAAAAACTGTTTTGAACAGTGGAAAAAGAGTTTCGCGATGTGTCCTGCATCAAATGGAGAGTACTTTGAAGGTGACCAAAGTTTAAACATGTAAGAATAAATACACAGTTTTTTATATATAAATTCTGGGATTTTTTGGGTCCCCTCTTTATATAAAATTTTAGAAAAGAAAAAAATGGCTATTTACTTTTTAGTCATAATAAGATAAGTTTGTGATGCTGGCATACTGTAGGTCACATATATAGCTTCACTCAATTTAGCACACCTAAAACTATGATAAAATAATATTCCTAAAATGCCTATGTGTACCATGCATTCACACAATTTGTGATTCAACCCATTTGGACTTTTCTTGGGGACTCGAATGAGATCAACTTTCTTCTGAATAGTATTTAAACTTTGGCTCAAATTGACTGACATCAAATTCTAACCCAGAATCACTCTCTGCTATGTGCTGTCCTGTGTTCCTTATGATTCCAAGTGTTGCCAGTGACACTGAATGGCACCCAAAGGGTGGCACTGGGTGGGAAGGACAGGGACAGAGTGGCTATGTCTGCACGTCCAGTACCAGCATCCCAGATGGCCCTGGCTTACTCAAAATAGTGCAATTGCCTCCAACGTGACAAACTACAAGGCCCCAGTTTATGTGGAGTTTATAGGAGTCGAATCTCTGGTGTTTCTCCAGTTAGGGAGAAATTGTGCATCTAACTATGCTAAACAACATCTAACCATGCTTTAGGTAAAGTGAAACTCAGAGACCACAATTTAAAGTTCAGTATGTCCAATTAAGTTACAAAAACATAGGTCGGAGAGTCTGAAAAACATACAACTTTAACATAATTGGGTGTCTTTACTCGTGCAGCAACGGATGAAGGTTGTATTTCCTAATCATCCGTGGCTGTCCATTCTAGGAACTGTAGTAAGTTTGGCAGAATACTGCATGTATTCCGCCAAACACATGCAGACAAATACATGCAAAGACAGACAACTTGATTTCACTTTTCTCTAAAACCACACCCTTCCCTCAGTCAAGGCATGAGAATCCTTTGATAATGATGGAAATTCTGACTGTAGGACAAGTATAAAATTGACCCAGGAATTTCACTAATTTCCTTCACAGTTGTGTGCCAAATGAAATTTCTAATGAAAAGTCAACTCGTTTTACACTTTAAAATTGCACATTCCCAAATTAACCCAGTAAGAACTTAATATGTACGTTAAAATATTTCTTCTCTATTGTCAACTAGTATTTACCAAATGCCCAATAGACCGATTTCTCACCATTGATGGATTGTTTTTTAATCTACCACATTCCTGATACTCATATAGAGGCATTGTTATCATGTGCTTGCAGGATCTTGCTATCAATAACAATGCACAATAAAATAAGCCAATGCAACACATTTTTTTTCTTGATTGTAAGCCTTTGGCATAATCTGTCAGGTCTTCTCTTTGGTTAAGAAAAGGAAAACTTCCCTTCCCAGAACACTTCTTGCCACCTAGTTTCTTTTCTTCTGAAATAGACGAGCAGGACACTTCCAATTTGGACTATTGTTTTGAGACATGTGAGCCATTTCTGGGTACATATATTAAGACAGTTCAGCAGCAAGATAAACTGTCTCAATGCCGGGCTCGGTGGCTCAGCCTGTAATACCACACCTTTGGGAGACTGAGGTGAATGGATTACCTGAGCTGGCAGGTTCAAGACCCGCCTAGACAGGTGAGACCTCGTCTCTACATAAATAAAAAAAATTAGCAGGGCATGGTAGCGCGCGCCTGTAATTCCGGCTACTTGGAAGGCTGACACAGAAGGATCGCCGGAGCCCAGCAGGTCGAGGCTGGGTGGCCAGGAGCGGCCCCTGCACTCTAGTCTGGGCAACAGAGTGAGACTCCAACTCAAAAAAATTAAAATTTAAATTTAAAAAAAAAAAAACTGTCTCAGCCTAAACTACAGAGAATAAGATCTCGCGCTTGTCTGGTGCAGGACCAGCACCCATATCACCTTGTTTCTCCCCATCCCACTTTCTACTGTCTCATCTCCCAATACATAAAAGGAGAAAATGCAGTTGGGAGGTTGATATGCACTTTGCTTGAGAGCTGGTCCCAAAGGAAGATTCAGACGGAATTGTTTTATGTGGGGGCACACATCCATATTTTGAAGCAGGATTATACAAGAACCACGAGGTTGTTACTTTGAAAATGGATTTAGAAAAGAATGCATTCATCTTTGTTCCAGTCCAAAAGACTTCATTTTGGAGACAGCAAAGAGAAGTTGTCAAAAGGGTTACAGTCTCAAGGGCAGGGCTACTGAGATGCTTCTCTAACTCAAATAATGAAGAATTGATTAATTTAGTTGATGGCTTGTATTGGACCGTGCCCTTTAAGAGACATATTTGTTATTTTCAGAAAGAGGAATTCTAACACCTATGAGCCTAATCTCTAGAACATTTGGAAACATTTTTTAGGCGTATCAATCCAGGGAGTCTAAGGGTTGAGAATTTGGAAAGGCAAAATGAAGAGGAGTGAAGTTGAGCCTTCCAAGTTCTCAAAGTGCCATCCCAACCTCATTCTCTTATCTACAAAGTTAAAAAAAGAAACCCAGTAACACTATTAAAAGAAACCATTACTTCCTCTAAAAACATTTATGATGCACCCTCAAATCATTGCATGATCTCTAAGACGGAGAAGGAGCCAGACAAAATAGCTAGGAAAAAAAACCACTGAGTTCCATTAATGAAAAATGCAGTAACAACAGCCAAGTCGTATTGTAATTTATCTTTGTTTAGAAATGAAAGAAACTGATGCTCATGGCTGGCTTTGATTAACCTGCATTCAAAGGAAAGCATGTCGTATCTTTACAGTGGAAAACTTTAGGCAGGCAGAAGTCAGGCTTAGTGACCACTGGCAATGCTTTCCAGTGCCTCAGCAGAACTATATTTAAATGTTAAGATTTAATATTCCAGCCATGAAACCAGCCAATTCTGGCGAATGAATAATGAACAGCAAAACAAAAAAACTGCAATTCTGGAACTTCCAAGACCATAATTAAAGCAACAATTAGCATATGTATAGCACTTTACTATTTATGAAGCTCTCATCACACGTGGATTTTACCCTGCAATATGAGTGTCGCCAATTCCACTGCATAGTCAAGGAAACAGAGGCTTTAGGCGTGTTCGAGAGACCTGCCCAGCATCATGTGTTTAACAATGAAAGAAACCAGCCAGGCACAGGGCAGTCTTCCCATCCGTCCCCCGTGCCCCAGTCCTGCCTCTTGTCTACTATGGAATTGTTGCATGAGTGAGACACTGGAAAGAAAGACAGTCGTTTCCAATTCAACATGTGAGGACACTTTGTCCCGAGTCTCTCTTGAAAGAGACTTGTATTTATGAATCAGAATTCCCCAGACACCTCGATAATGATCATGTTAATACCAGCATAGCCCAGGACACCCTTGTGACACAGACCAAGGTATGCTTACAGTGTGTAAGACAAAGTCTACAGAGTACATTAGGCAATCCTTCTCTACTCTTTTAATAAAATCTGGCATTCCTCATACAAATCTGACTTTAAAACAACCTTGCAGTTGGGGAAAAACAGATATTTTCTGCTAGTCGACATTTCCTTTTTCCTGAGTCAGAGTCTTTGTCCACACAGCTTCCACTTCGTGGACTCAAGTGATCCTCCTGTCTCGGTCTCTTAAGTAGCTGGGACAATACACATGCACCACCACGCTTGACTAATTTTTAAAAAATTTTCATTGTTTTTGTAAAGACGAGATCTCACTATGTTGCCCTGGCGGGTCTGGAACTCTTGGGTTCAAGCAATCTTCCCGCCTCGAGCCCAAGGGCGGGGCTCTCAGTTCTGAATTCACCATTTTAAAATGCAGGGTGATTTATAACTTCCAACAGAACTTTCTGTGAACTCCTGTTTTTATGCCCCAGGTACCCACACCTCTCCAAGGTGCTTCCCAGCTCCGGGTCATGCGTTGGGGCTACATTATCTGATGCACACACTGATTTTACTGAGCGAAAACATAATTTCTCTAAAGTGTCCTCTAAATACCAGGGCTGAAGATGAGCTCACTTTGTTCAGAAATCGTACTCCTGCCTGACACGACTTTGAAACAAATCAAGCCTTACTTATATATCAGAAATAAAATAAAATAAACCAACCACAAAATATAAAGCCACGGTGGTTATGACTTTTCCTTTAAAAAATATAACTTCTGTTCTATTTCTCGGAACAAGGCAGTGTGTGTTCATTAATATTCTGTAGAAAATAAGTCATAGTTCTTGTTCACAGCAATGTGAAAATTCAACTGGAAACACAGACTTGGACCCCATGAGTGGATTCATGGCAAAAGTTCAATGAAGTGCATTTGTTCTTGTGATTTCAAGCTCAATTCAGCTCACAGGTCCAAGGGTCAATCAGAAGAGTCTGCAGGGACGCAGGGCTCAGGTCGAAACAGGAATGAATTTGATGGACTTGGAAGATTTAGGCGAGTCCTTCCACATACTCATACTGTTTGTCAGACTACGGTTGTTAGAATAAAACGTCTGTCTTCTGCTCATACTGTCAGTATCCTCTTTGTTAAATTTTTCCTTCATGCTCTGGCAGCATGGGAAGCTTTGGACACAGTCTTGAAGGAGATGGCCACTAAAAAACATGTATATCCAGGGATTGCAGCAGCTATTCAAGGAAGCCAGTAACGCAGTGATGGTAATGGTGGGGTTTTCCGAATCTGCATGAAAAATATGAAGGGAGATTATTTAAATAGTCGACTGCAAGCAATTCAGCCCTGGATAAACTCATCTTTCTACTGACTAATTACAAAGAGAAAAAAGTGCTGGGTTAGTATTAAAAAATGAACCATTTTGTTTATCAATCAGGAAATAGTGGTGTTTAGAAATTGGTTGTAAAATATTTTTCAAGGGGACTTGAAATTAATTCAAGTATTTTAAAACTCTACAAAAATATGCAAGTAGGATAACTGAGAATTTCAAGAGATTAAGGACGTAAAAAATTCATTTAAAAAAAACCTTCTGTATCATTTACACTAGCACTAGTATGTGCTAATAAACACAGCATTTACAGAATGGCTACAATTTTAGTGAAAATTTGAGTCTATAATCATATATACCAAGTTGTATTCATTCTAATAATTCAGGCAAAAGTATAGCATTATAGGCCATGTTTAGTAGTTTTAGAGTTTTAATATTCTTGTAACATAAAAACTGTACTGACTAGTTGAAATAGATCCCTGAAAGATGCAAGCTTTAGTTGTTTTTCTTTGGTTAATCAGAAATTTGATTTGATTTTAAAAGAAAATTATCTTTGTCATTCAAACAGTTAAATTACATTAAGTACAACAGAAAAGGGAAATTCCAACTGAATTCTAAAATATTTTATGTTAATTAGCATTGGTAAGCTAAATAAATATTACATTTCATGGTGAACTATTGCATTGGTAATATATCTTTTCTAAGAATAAGAATAACCAGCAAACACTGACTTTTCCTTGATTATCAAATATAAACTTGGATCTTTTCACTCTCATTATGCCAGAACAAATGACAGGTTATTTAATCACTACTAAAAGTGAGTATAAGCCATGGCTAAGAGTGTATTCATAAAGAATGGAAATCATCACCATGTCTATGCACAAGTGAAGTTTTTGTTAATTATGTGTTAATCTTGACAAAGCAATAATTAGACTGACTTTTTAATTTGATTGTCAATATTAAGAGGTTTCTAAAATCAAGTAAGGCAAGAAATGCTAAACAAGAAATAAAGGGTTTATGTTGTATTTTTCATTTTGGGTAATACTGTCATCTGCAGAAATAACTGTTTCAATCAAACTTATAATGTTTTATTTGGAAATAAAACTTCCAAAGTATATCACTTATCTCTCCTACTCCAATCCTCAAAACAAAAGGAGACTTCTTCTCCTAGATACCTATGGCTTGACTACAGTTATCAGAAACATCCTTGTAATACATTTGGTTTGAAAAAAGATTTTTGTTCTCACTAAAAGAAAATATTTCCAAATGCAAAACTAAAGAATACTTTTTTTTCCATAAGTCATCATAAGGTTAGTTTTTCTAATTTGGGAAGGAACTTAAGTCAAACAAGCTAGCAGATGTGGAAAACATTGTCAGTGAACTTAATAAGAGTGGTGTGTGGCTGTGTGGTTAAATTAGTGGTGAAAGACTAAGGAATTTTACTAACAAATTTCGTTGATCGATGATCCTTTAAAATACCAGGAAAAAAGTGTTAAGTTAATTACTGTTGGAAAAAGTAAACAAATTATAACAAGAAAGGAAATATTAGTAAATTCCAACTTGGAATGACTGACTTCTTAAGCGCATTTCTCCAGCTTTCTTCAGAAAAAAAAAAAAAAAAATTCCTTTTTAGCCTTGTCCCTGAGGCATTTCTAAAAAATTGTTTTCTTAATTGTGAAACTTTTTTCACAATCTAGCAAAAAGCGGTTGTGACAGTTGAAATATTTCCCTGTATCCAACTGACTTGAAAGCAGGGTGTTCATACAGCAGTTAGGGATTTGGAAAGGTCATTTGTTGGTTTTGAGGCTGGTGGCTGACTCTGGAGCACAGTTTCTGGATTTCTGGTTTTAGGATCACTGTATGCTACAAATGCAGAGTCCTGGGCCCCATCCCAGACATCGGGAATTAGAGTGTCCCGGGTGGGGATTCAGGAACTCACATTTTGACAGTTTTCTTCCAAGGTGAGATTCCTATACGAACACAAGTTTAAAAACTACTGCCCTGGAGAATACTATAAAGAATACTCTCTCTTTCTCTCTCTCTCTCATCCCTACTCTTTCCGTTTCTCTCTTTCTTGTTCTCTTGCTCTTTCTCTATTTCTTTCTCTCTCTCCTCATCTCTCTCTCGGCGCTGCTTCTTTCTTTCTTTTTCTCTTTCTTGTTCTCTTTCTCTATCTCCGTCTCTTTCTCTCTCTCGCCCCTGTTTCCTTCTTGTTCTCTCTCTTTATCGCTATCTCCTCTATCTCCGTCTGTCTTTATCGCTCTCTATTCATCTGTCTCTCACACACCCACCCACACCCACGCACGTCCCTCCCCCAACCCCACCCTCCCACCCCCGTCCCGGCACCCACCTGTCCAGGCCGACTTGGCGTCCCACACCGACCACATCTGGATGATGAAGAAAGGCGCCCAGCAGACGACGTAGGCCGTCACGATCACCAGCGTCATCTTCACGGTGCGGATCTTGGCGCGGGAGATGGTTTTCACGCTGCTGACACAGGGCGCGACCAGGAGCCCGTTGCCGAGCGCGCCCCCCGCCGCGTCCGCGCCCCCGCCCGCGCCCCCGCCCCGGCGCGAGGCGGTCTTCCCGCGGACGTTGCGCCAGATGCTGCAGCAGATGAAGCCGTAGCAGGTGGCCAGCACCGCCACGGGCGCCACGAAGATGCCGCCCGTCATCCAGGTCACGTAGGCGCGGGAGCCCCAGGGCTGCACGAAGGTGGCCCAGCAGTCGCGCGCCTTGGTGACGTTGTTCACCTCCACCATGGAGAAGACCAGGTACTGCGGCGCGCTCAGCACCAGGCTCAGCAGCCAGGCGGCCGCGATCATGAGGTGCGAGCGGCGCGCGGGCTGCTGCAGGGTCTTGAGCGGGTGGCACACGGCGATGTAGCGGTCGGCCGTCATGGCCACCAGCATGTAGGCCGACGCGAACATGCCGAACACCTGCAGGTGCTTCACCACGCGGCACAGCCAGTCGGGCCCGCGGAAGCGGTAGGTGATGTCCCAGCACAGCTGCGGCAGCACCTGGAAGAAGGCGACCGCCAGGTCCGCCAGGCTCAGGTGGCGGATGAACAGGTGCATGCGCGACGCCTTGCGCGGCGTGCGGTGCAGCGCCAGCAGCACGCAGCCGTTGCCCAGCACGGCCACCGCGAACGTCACGGCCAGCACGGCCACCTCCAGCTTGGCCAGCTCCTCGTTGCGCACATCCCCGGCTGGGCCGCCGCCCTCCCCGAGGGCCCCGGCCTCGCCGCTGGCGTTGGCGCCGCCGGCGCCCGGCGGCCACCACGGGCTGGAGTTGCCGGAGGACCCCGCGTCGGAGCCCGCGGAGAAACGCATGCCGTCCATGCAGCGTCTACGCGGAGGACGCGGCCCACGCGCGCCGCTCGGTTCCCGGCTCCGGGGAGCTCGGACTCCGCGCCCCGCGCTGTTCTCCTGGCGCTCTCTCCCGCGGGCGTCTCCGACGGCCCCTCTCCTCGCTCAGCCTGTTTACCCTTGGGCCAAGCCAGGGAGGTGCGCTCCGAGTTTCTGGAAGCGCCGCGCTCCGAGATCCGAGGTTTACGCGGGGCAGGCTCCCTCCCGACGCGCTTCCTCTGACCCTAGTGGCTGGAGACAGCTCGGTGCTGCGCCCTTTCCCTCGGTCGCTCCCCCCTCCCTCTCCTCCCTACGTCGGTGCTGAGTACTCTTTGCATCACCGCTGCAGGGGAGGGGCTGGGACACCCGCGGCGTCCTCCTCAGAAGGGGCGGGATCCCAGCGCTTTCCCGCTCTCCTCCTCCCCAAACTTGGAGAGCCGGACGCGGCGTACCTTTCCGGGGCTCGTCACCGGGCGCTGAGCCGCCCTACGGAGCCGCCTCGACCTGGCACTTGGCTTCCGCAGACGCAGGCCACGCGACGCCTAGAGGTCTCGGGGCCCCGCGCGGCATCCGAGCGCGTGCGCTTGAACGTGGTGCTCGTCCTCCTCCCGCTCCGGCTTCTCCGAGCGAGCCCATTCCCCCGCGGCCGGGCCGGGAAACCCGACTCCCGGGCACCCGTGCGACCCCCGCGCCACCGGAGGGGCCCCACGACGTCTGTGACGCGCCGGGTCCCCTTGCCCGTCCGCGACGGGAAGGACGCGCTCCCTGGTCCCCTGCAGCCCCGGTGGCCGCCGTACGAGTGTCCATACCAGGAAGAGAAGCGTCCCCCTGCGGGCCTGGGGACTTGGAGAGTTTTCTCTAAAAGAGATTTCTGGGCTTTTCTATGTGGAAAAGCCTGATTCCCACGGCGGGGGCGGCGGACACGGGGCCGAAGTAGTCCGGGGGGACTTGGGTCACTGCCGAGTCGTGGGGACGTGTCTTGGGGTGGACAGAGCGCAGCCGCCTGCCAGTGGCCGGCTCGGCGGCAGACAAGCGGCGCTCGGGGAAACAAGGGGCAGACCCCGGGAGGGGAAGAGTTGCTGGGAAGGCCGCAAGGAGCCCACAGCCCCCTTAACCAGCCCCTCGCTCGGCCGAGGCAGCGCCGTCGGCTGCGGGTTCACTCTGGGGGAGCTGTGCTTCCAAGTGCCGCGAGGGGGCGCTGTTTTCAGGCTGTTTTACAAAAACAAAGAAAGAAAGAAAAAGGAGGGGGTGGGGAGGAGAGATATGCACGAATTTGACTTTGGGGAGTTGTTTTCAGGCTATTTTATAAAAAAGGGGAAAGAGAGGGAGGGAGAGAGAGAGAGAGAAGGAAGGAAAGGGAAAGAGAGAAAGAGAAGGAGGGAGGGAGAGAAGCACAGACATGACTTTAGGGAGCTGTTTTCAGGCTATTTTACCAAAAAAAGGGAGAGAGAGGGAGGGAGAGAGAAGAGCACAATGCGACCTTGGGGGAGCTGTTTTTCAGGCTGTTTTACAAAACAAGGGAAAGAGGGAGGAAGGGAGGAAGGAAGGGAAAAAAAGGAAAGAGAGAAAGAGAAGGAGGGAAGGTTGGAAGGACGGGAAAGAGACTATATACAGTTATCTACTCTGTAGATGCATGAACATGACTTCGTTGGCCAGGACGTGCGTGTATTTTTTCCGTGGTATATAAACTTGATTGTCTCAGAAAAATCTTATCATCTGTGAAATGTAAGCAAACTATATTCAATTTTTTTCCCCTGGGTGGGACGTCAGTTCTCATGGACAATTCTGCTTTGCTTTCCAGGTCATGCCTGCAGAGTGCCCCCAGGGTGTCACATGAAGGGTGCTGGATTCACAGCCTGGCTCCACCTTGGCTTTAAAATTCCGGGTCTGGGCACCTTAACAATGGGCATAAAAGGGTCTGTCTTTCCTGGTACGAGGTTATTGGAGAGATCAAGAAAGATGATGTTCTGCTTGGGGAAATGCTCTGAGGACTGAACGCTGTGCCATGTGGGTTCATCTTCCTCAAGATATCTGGGAGGCCAAAGCCGAACTTGACTCAGGGATGATAATAAGTAAAAGGTTTCCAGACCATCTGTCTGGAAAAATCCTTCAAGCAATTTGGCAAATGCTGACTCGGAGAGGCGATCTTCTTTTAAGCTGCAAGTTACATGACTAGGGCTCCCTGCGAGAAATAATGTTGACTAACCCTAGCGTCCGTGGGTGTTGCAAAAGTGGTCCATTGGCCACAGCCTGGCAATTTTATAGGTCTTGCCCCTGTTCACTTGGGCTTTGGGGTTTCCTCAGAGGAGGAATTCTGCAGTGCAGACTCACCAAAGCTGATCCAGATGTTCTTATTCCAGGAGATGGAGTAGTGGCCTCCCAGGAAATCACTCATCGGAATCAGGCGATTTGATTCAATAACCAAACTATATCCAGATGTCCAATTTATAGAAATAAGCTGCTAGATTGCATTGGTGGATACCGTTGGAAGATATTGTTCAGTGGCAACAGCACCAATGATCCATGAATATTGAGCAAATATGGAGTGCCAAAAAAAATACACATTTTAAGAGATGTTACTGTCTTCCCCCAAGATGAGATTCTTATACTGCTCTAGAGGATACTATAAGGGAATACTGTTCTCTCTCCCCACCTCTTTCTCCCTTTTTCTTTCTTTTTTATCTTTTCTTTCTTTCTTTCTTTTTGTTTTTCTTTTTAATGTAAAGATGTGGGATACAATTCAGGGCTAGGTATACAAACGTTGATCATGTCCCTCCCTGCCCTAGCAGTTTCCCTCAACTGCCAATTCCACCCCCACCCCCCCCCACCAACAGTTTCCCATTACTGCCAATTGCTTTCTTATAGCATTGTAATTGTTCACAGTCCTCTTATGAGTGAGAACGTATGGATCTCTGTTCTTTGTTTCTGTGATAAATCACTGAGTATGATCGACTGCAAATCCATCCAGTCTGCTGCAAAGTCCATATATTTGTCATTTTTTATGACTGCATAATATTCCATTGTGTATATGTACCACATTTTTTTTATCCAGTCCAGCTTTGATGGGCAACACGGTTGGCTCCATGTTTTTGCTATTGTGAATAGAGCTGCAGTAAACATTCATGTGCAGGTATCTTCTTTGTAGAATAATTTGAGTTCCTCCAGGCATATTCCTAATAGGGGAATTGCTGGGTCATATGGAAGGTCAATTTCTACTTCTTTCAGAAATCTCCAGACTGTTTTCCAGAGAGGTTGTACAAGTTTGCATTCCCACCAGCAGTGTAGGAGCGTTCCTTTTTCTCCACATCCTCACCAGCATCTGTTGTTTTATTGATGATGGCCACTCTTACTGGGGTTAGATGGTATCTCAATGTGTTTTTTTGTTTTCTTTCTCTTTCTCCTCTCTCTAGTCCCTATCTCTTTCTTTTTTCCTCTTTATGGTTCTCTCTTTCTCTATCTCTCTATCTCTTGGTCTCCATCTCTATCATCTTTCTCATCTATCTCTCTATCTCTATCTCTGTTTCTATCATCTGTCTCTCTGTCTTTGTCTCTATCTCTTTATTTTGCACTGTATCTCTGACTCTTTATCTCTTTCTATCTTTCTCTCTCCATCTCTATCTCTATCTCTATCCCCTCTACCATCTAGCTCATCTACTCTTTATCTCTCTATCTCTATCTCTGTCTCTACTTCATACACATAAGCGCACACACACACACACACACACACACACACACACACACACTTTTTGAAGTTGAATTAAATTGTGGTAGTAATGTATAGTATGGTGTTCACTCAACTGTGCTTTGCCATTTTCTTTGACTGTCCTGCCTGTCTCATGGAGACTCTAACCTTCATTTGATTAATGCCATCTTTTGAGTGGACATCATACTTAAAATGTGTATCCATTTTTTTGGCATCCTCCGTATATACTTCTATATACCCTTGATATGTGTGTGTGTGTGTGTGTGTGTGTGTGTGTGTGTGTGTGTGTGTATCTCTCCCCACCTCTGTGTTGGGTACCACGGATCCTAGAAAGCAGGGAAAAGTGTTCATTGCAGCTTCCACTTTTAACCTGGATAAGTTTTAAAAATGTGTCTGACTTAATTTTACTGGTTCCGTCTTCAAAGGAATGTAGGACCACTACAATAGACTCACTGTTCATGTGCCTCACTGGACTTTCTATGAGAGTTACCCTGTGGAGAGGAGAGGAATTATGGTCTTAAAATAGCCACAGACAATATTTTTTTGTGGCAACCTTGTGGTTTTCTTAGAGCAATTTGCAATTGCCATGTGCTTTTTTGTATTAGTAAGACTTATCTTTTCTCTTTTATTCTCTTTGAATTTTAGTTAACATGTTTTAGGGAGGAAATAATGAAAAGAAAAAAAGGAAATTGCCTGGGGGAATTGTTCTCTTTTAGTTATCCATCTTCCTGTCTCCTATTTTGCTCTTCTAAATATTTTAATTACTAGAAGCAGCTACCTCCTTCAACTACTAGCTGTGAGGCTTTGTTTTAATCTTTGAGCTTCAAATTATTCATCTGTAAAATCTCAGTGATACAACACAATGCAGGATTATAGAAGTGGTTGTTTAAGTTCCTGGTATGCTATGGGCATTCAAAACATTAATTATTATCTTTTTTCAAATATGCATTCCTTCATATTACCTGCTCATTTACCATTAAAGTTTTCCCTTTCAATTAAAGCAGCGTATTCCCAACTTGCCTAGGCTCAATTGATGATATTGATAGGTTTTTTATGAGACAAGAGTTTATGGCCAAATGTTTTGGAGAAGTCCTGTGTTTGCAGCCCCTCTACTCCCGGTGAATTACCCATAAAAAGGATCTGAGAAGCCTCAAGAAAAGAAACCTCTTAATCTTTGTTTGTCCATGTCCCCCAAGGCTGACCCAGGAAGACACCCCACACACACTCGTTACTTGCCCCATGGAACGGTAATGGACATGCCACAGGACAAGGGACAGGTTTGGGCAGCACTGAGTTAAGGACCGTGGGGTTAGAAATACTTGGGGGATGAAGCACAAGCATGAAGTCAAGTCGAGAGGATGGAGATTCCAGTCAAGGTTGGTCTACTCTCTCAGGAGCAATGTGGGAGAGGTTTGGCTCTCACACCACTGCATGTCCCTTTTGTGGATGCTATCCAATATAGGCAACATCCCCTCCTTAAACTGGCAGTTTTCTTCCCTCTTCTTGCCAAGAACTTGAAAGAAAGTGGGTGCTCTGCAGGAGCATCTACTATGACTTGAACAGTTGTTCCTTCCAGAATTCACACTGAATCTTCATCCCCGGTGTGGCAGTGTGGAAAGGTGTGGGCTTTTACAAAGTGACGGGGGCCAGACTCGGTGGCTCAGCCTGTCATCCCAGCACTGTGGGAGGCCGAGAAGAGTGGATTGCCTGAACCTGTGGGTTTGAGACCCACCCAGGCAACTTGGCGAGACCTCGTCTCTACAATAAATAAAAAATTAGCCGGGTGTGGTGTGGTGTGCCTGTAGTTCCGGCTACTTGGAAGGCTGAAGCAGAAGGATCACTGGAGCCCAGCAGGTCAACAATGGGGTGGCCATGAGTGTGCCACTACCCTCCAGCCTGGGTGAAAGAGTGAGACTCCAACTAAAAAAAAAAAAAAAAAAGACTGGGCTCGGTGATTCAGCTTGTAATCCCAGCACTTCGGGAGGCTGAGGCGAGTGGATTGCCTGAGCCCGCGAGTCTGAGACCAGCCTGGGCAACTTGGCAAGACCTCATCTCTACAATAAATCAAAAACTGGCTAAGTGTGGTAGCATGTAGTTCCAGCTACTTGAAAGGCTGAGGCAGAAGGATTGCTGGAGCCCAGCATGTCGATACTGGGGTGGCCATGATTGTGCCACTGCACTCTAGCGTGAGCGATGGAATGAGACTTCAACTAAAAAAATAAATAAATAAAAGGAAGTGATTGGGTAATGAGGATAGCTTAATCCATTCATGGGTTAATGAACTCATAGGCTAATGGATTAAGAGGTTTTTATGGGAGCCGGATGGTGGCTTTATAAGAGGAAGAGAGACTTGATCCTGCATGTGAGCACGCTCCGTCTTCTCCCTGTGTGACACCAAGACTGCCTGGGACTCGGTAGAGACACCACCAGCAAGAAAGCCCTCACCAGATGAGGCCTCTTGACCTTGGACTTTCCAGTCTCCAAAGCTGCAAGAAATACACTTGTTTCTTTGTCAATTATGCAGTTTCAGGTATTCTGTCCTAAGCAACAGAAAGTGGACCCAGACCACTTCCATTTTGCCTCCACAGCCCTCAGTGACTCCTTCCCCTTCCATTTTAAATCAACAACATCGTTGTTACAGACCTGGTATTCATATTGTTACTTCTAGAAAACCAACACATATTTGTTGGACTTCTCTGTGCTAGGCTTGTGCTGGCTATAAAGATGTATGTACTAATGGCTAATATTTATGAAGCACTTTGTGCCAGGTGCAGTCCTAAGTTCTTTACAAGTATTGCTTTACCTAATCCTCCCAGTGACCCTGTGAGAGATGTACTTTCATAATTTTATTTTATATTTGAGAAAACAGAGGCATAGAGACTATAAACAACCAGCTTCAGGGGACACAACTGGCCAGTGGTAGAACCAGGATTTCAACAGAAGCAAGAGATGCCAGTCAAGGCTACAGGCTTCACCACCACACTGTGTAGTCCCCTGTGAGTCCCCCATTCCTGTGTCTACAGACTCATACAGGCCATCTGATTGACTATTTAACATTTCATCTATATATACAGTATTTCCCCCTTAAAACTAGGAAATCTTGTAGAATCTGCACTGGTTACAACACATCTTGACTTCCTCTTTGGTAAACCAAGTTCAAGGTAATAATAGTAGGAACAACTATGATAGGTAATATGAACATTTAACATCATTAAGTTTTTATTTCATAAGCTAAGTACTTGAAATTCATTATTTCATTTAATCTTTAGCATTTAAACTGTGTATAAGGACACACTGTTATCCCTCTTCACAGATGAATAAAACAAGGAGTATAGAGGTAAGGCCCTGAGTGGCTGAGCCAGGAGTCACTTTGGTCCATTTGAAGTCAAGTCTGGGGCTCTAACCTCTGGGCCCTCATGCTCCCCACACACATGGCAAACACATCTTTTGCTGAGTGAACTTCTAAGATGTCATAGAAACTTACTTTTGAGTACTGGATGAATGTAAAAGTCAGAAGGTGCTTGGTGACTGGATAAATTAGGGAAGATTCCTTGAAGAGCAGCCTTTGAGCAATGACAGAGTTTGGATGTCTGCCCCCTCCAAGTCTCATTTTGAAACGCGATCCTATGTTGCAGGAAGGGCCTGGTGGGAAGTGACTGGGTCCTGGGGGCAGATCCCTCATGAATGAGTTGGTGTCCTTCTCCCCGTAATGAGTGAGTTCTCGCTCCAGTCGTTCGGGTGAGAGCTAGTTGTTTAAAAAAGCCTGGCACCCCTCTCACTTCTGCTCTTGCCATGTGACATACTAGCGGAATTCCCTTCCACCACGATTGGAAGTTTCCCAAGGTCTCAGCAGAAGCAAATGCCGTACTGCGCTTCTTGGACAGTCTGCAGAACCATAAGCTTCTTTGCTTTAGAAATTACCCAGCCTCAAGTATTCCTTTACAGTAATGTAAAAACAAATGAATACAGGTAGTTTAAATCTCCATGGCATCCCCCTGAAAAAGAGGGTTAGCATTTATATCTAGAAGGGACTTTTAAATGGCTCTAATTAGCCTTCTGCCTTGAGAATCTTGGTCTGGTAGATGTTATCTGAGTTAAAAGTCATCCAGTGGGCCAGGCACGATGACTCAAGCCTGTCATCCCAGCACTTTGGGAGGCCGAGGTGAGAGGATTGCCAGAACCCAGTGGTTCAAGACCAGTCTGGGTAACTTAGTAAGACCTCATCTCTACAATAAGTCAAAAAATTAGCCAGGCATGGTAGTGCACGCCTGTAGTTCTGGCTACTTGGAAGGCTGAGGTGGAAGGATTGCCTGAGTCCAGTAGGTTGACGCTGGGGTGGCCGTGAGCATGCCACTGCACTTCAGCCTGGGTGACAGAGTGAGACTTCAACTAAAAAAAAGTCATTCAATGAATGTCTAACACACACACACACACACACACACACACACACACACACACACACACATTAGATTTAAAAAGCACTGCAAGTCAAGCATGGAGGACATTCAGGTTTTCCTTATACTACTATTCATTCTATAGGGTAAAATTTAAAAATGAGAACGGTGTTTGACCTGATATCTGGAACTTTATTTTCATAGGTACGAATATGGGCTGGCAAGTATGAGGGCAGAGCTCATCACTTGTTGAAACAAACAAACAAACAGAGCCATCCGTAAGTCAGCCACTACAACATTAGTAGAAAAATCACTCCAAAGGGAAAGATTTCTAAAATCAGTATTATCTGTATTATGTGTTCAGAAAATCAGTTTGCTTTTAAAAGCTATATGGTTGGTTTAATTTAAAATTTTTAAAATTTAAAATCATTTGGCTGTTTAAGACTTTGGCTTCTAGTGAGTTAACATTCTCATATCCTTATGGTCAGCAGCTTTGACACCCTGTCTCGTTTTAATGATCATCTTTTTGCATGCTGGCAACACTGAGTCTACCTCTCTATGTTCATTAACTGCTTCTTCATGAGAGAAAGTGTTTGCATTGTTGAAGAGTGCTAAATGGTAGTTAAGATACTATCTTTTAAAAATCTGCTATGACTACTATTTTTGTAAAATAAACACTTTTTATTTTTTATTTTTTTGCTTCTCATTTTCTTTCCATTTGACAAGAGTTCATTTTAAAGAATTATATTCTTTTTTATTTTATTTTTATTTTTTATTTTTTGAGTTGGAGTCTCACTCTGTCGCCCAGGCTGGAATGCTGGGCTCTGGCGAGCCTTCCGCCTCAGCCTTCCAAGTACTTGGAACTACAGGCGAGTGCTACCATGCCAGGCTAATATATTCTTTTTTAAAGACATGTTTTGATCATGCATATGTGCATGAAGAACTCAATGACATAATCAGATATGCCTTTGTTAACATATGCTTTATTGGAAAATGTAAAGATACAGGAGTATAACTACAAACTGCCAAGTTGGAAGCAATATATTCCATTTTTTATTTTTCACCCCATTTCTCTCCTCCTCTGTCAGTCAACTCCCAGACTCCCAGGTGCTTCCAAGTTTTCCAAAAGCCTCTTCTTTCTCTGACAACAGGAGTATGCAAGGTGTTTCATTCTGTCTTCTATTGGGATTTTCATGGTGATAATTACATATTTACAACTAATTTTTCTCTGGATCAAGCAGTCACATTGCCTGAGAAGAGGTTGCACACATTTGGATGGCAATTTCAGTGTACATATGAGAATCTTTAAGATTTAATTTCTCTGAATAGATTTAAATATGGAAGTAAAATAAACAGGCTTGAAATATTTGGGGCTTTACCTCAGTGTTCCTGAATAGGCTTTTATCTTCCAGTGTTATTAGATTACACGACAAGTCAATAGGAAGAAGTAGCAATAAGGACATCATCATTGCAGTCAGATGGACAGCTGGGGCACCCCATTCATTCCTCCATCAAATACATGACAGGAAGTCCCCATAATAGGAACAAGTCCCATTCTGAGAGCATGTTTGTAAGTCCAATTTGTTTTAAGTCCAACAAAGTTAGCCAAGGTACCCCAGGCAAGCACAATCAGCTATATAGCACTGGATATATTTAACAGGCTATACTGCCACCTGGTGGAGAGAAATAATATATTAAAAAATGTACATCGTTAAAGTTCATAACTTGAAGGTTTGTACGTAGGGGACTTATTGTATTAAAAGGGAAGAATTAAAAGGGAAGTAACTGATGTTCAAGGAAGACTTTTACACTTCCCAGAATCTTTGTTTAACCTTGTGTTTGAATAACCAGTCTATCTTCTCAACAATTTCTTCCTTCAATGATAATCTCTCACTGTCATTCAGAATTTTAGAAAAATGCTTCACACAACTAAATCCTGTGTAGATTTATTTTATCACAATGGAATGATAATTCTGTATGCTCAGAATACCTGGAGAAAAGACAGTTTGGAATACATTTTAACATTACTTTTACTACAGATGTGAATAAGGAAGAAGAAAAAGAAGCTATAGACACCCATTTTTCATGCTAACAATAGCTGTATATTTTTCTGTCTAGGATGATACGGTTTAAAAGTTGAAGACAGAGAATAATATAAGGAAAATTTAAAACTTTTCATTCTAATTATGATTTGTTTATATTTCCAGTCCTTTTTCAGTGTATGTGTGTGTCTTTTTTATCCCACCTGGGCAACTTGGTGAGACCTCATCTCTACAATAAATCAAAAAATTAGCCGGGTGTGGTAGCGCGCGCCTGTAGTTCCAGCTACTTGGAAGGCTGAGGTGGAAGGATCGCTGGAGTCCAGCAGGCCGAGGCTTCAGTGGCCCGGAGCAGCCACTGCACTCCAGTCTGGGCAACAGAGAGAGACTCCAACTCAAAAAAAAAAACTAAACTAAAATTAGATCATATTATGTAGTATATTGTCATCTTATTTTTCAAAGTAACAACATAATGTGAATATTTTCCCACATTTTCAAATATTCTCCACATCATCAATTTCATGGATTTATAGCTCTCCATTCTATTAGTGTACCTAATTTATTTTATATTTTCTTCCCCCTTCTTTGGGAAAATTCTTGACTAGTTTCTCCCCTCCTTTTTGTACATACCTCTTACATCTGTATTTATGTATTTGTTTGTTTGTTTGTTTAAGTGAGAAAGCAGGATTTATTGAGAGGACAGAAAAGCTCCCACAGTGGGAGGGGACCCAAAAGGGTTGCCCTGTATTTCTTAACGTTAAATTTCTGGAAGTGGAATTAATGGGTCAAAGATTCTATAAAATTTTGATCTGATGATCAAATCACAATCTATCCAAATTAAATCCTAATCAACAGTGAGTAAGAGCATCTGTTTTCCACAGATTTATGAGCATGAAGTCGCCCCATTTAAAAGAAAATCTTTTTCTGGAGTAAATACCTCATTGCTTGAATTTTCTTGTGTAAGTATCTAATTGCTTTCATGTATTTTATTGACATATTTCATTGCTTCTGTCTCATTATCAAATGAGATTAAACTCAATATTTCCTCTCTTTCCAATTAGCCACTCATGTTTCTGATGCATATATTGTAGTGTTCTTAGTTTTCTTTTTGACTTATAAGATCTCTATCTGTTTATATTTCCCCAGTTTATTGTTTGTATTTTTATTATATTCTCTTTTTAATTTATATTTCTTTGGTTCCTAGTGAGATTGAATATATTTTCAAATATTTCTAACCTTTTTGCATTGCTTCTTTTGCATACTGCTTATTGATATTTTTGTTATTGACTGTTGAGAATCACATACACATACATACAGTTATGCCCCCTTATCCCATGGGGAATATATTCCAAGACTCTCAATGGATGTCTGAAACCATGGATCACACCAAACTCTGCATACACTATGTTTTTTCCTTTACATCCATCCCTAAGACCAAGTTTAATTTATAAATTAGGCACCGTAAGAGATGAACAACAACAATAATAGAATAGAACAATGAAAATAATATGCTGTAACAAAAGTTATTTGAATGTCATAGCTACCAAAATATCTCATTGTACAGTACATATCTTTCTTCTTGTGATGATGTGAAAGAATAAAATGCCTATGCCCACGTGATGAGAAGAAGTGCAGTGAATGACACAGACATTGTGACATACGGGGAAAATTCCAGAAATTTGTAAACAATTTGCAAATCTTAAATTGCACACCTTGCCGAGTAGAGTGATGAAATCTCACACCATCCTGCCTGGATTGCCATGAGTCACTTAGTAGCCATCTTGGTGATATTGCAATGTTGATGTTCTAGTAACCCTTATTTTATCTAACAAGGGACCAAAGCACAAGAGTAATGTGTGATCTTTTCAGACCGCAGTTGACCTCAAGTAGCTGAAGCCATGGAAAGCAAAACTAGCATATACACATATTTACATGCATTTGCAGTACAAAAGTTTTCAGTTTCCTCTAAGTCATATTTATCAAACATTTCTTTCAATGATATGCTCGGTAAGTTTGCCACGATTTATAAGAGTTTTTACATCTGTGTGTGTACATATATATTAGTATTTTAATTATTTGATTATACAGGGGAGTGCTAAAAACTGTATACACATTTTAAGTACGACGTTTGCTCAAAAGATGGCATTAATCAAATGAATGCTAGAATCCCCATGGAACAAGCAGGACAATCAAAGAAAATGGCGGAAGCATGGTTGAGTGAACATCATACTATACATTGCTACCATAATTCAATTCAATTTTGAAAAGTAATACATAGATAATATCTCTTAAAATGTGTATATGTTTTTTGGCATGCCCGTATATATTTTTAACTTTTAGATCTTCACTTAATTTGGAATTTATTTTGGCATAATGTATGATTTGGGTTTTTTGCTACCCCTTGCAATGGCTAGCTAGTCATCCCAGCAGCATTTATTGAATAAATCACTTTTATACCCCACCCAAATCTCCAGCCCATTGGCCAACTCATTAGGCCCACCACCAATCTCTGGGCATTCACTTGTCTCTTACTTATCTTAGATTTCATCGTCCATTAATTTCGTCAGTGTGTCTTACATCAATCTCTGGGTCCTCACTTGTCTCCTTGCCTATCTTAGATTCCAAAGTCCACTCATTTAGTCTTATTCATGAAGCAGAACAGCCAAAATTGACTACAGAAAAATGCAATGGTGCTGACTATTCTCATGTTACACATATAACCACAACTCTCAGGGGGTGTGCAATGCCCCACAATCCTCACGTGTTCATCAACTCAACTTATTCGCCCACTTGGCAAGCCTTCCAACCCTTCCTTATCTCATTCTCTACCATGCCCCACCCCTCCTCCCTCAGCTGATGGCCTCCATTCTTACTTCACTGAAAGCATGGAAGCAAATCATAAGGGAACTGACATGCCAATCCCTCTACAGCCTCACCTGCAATTGTAGCTGCACACGCTGCTTCTACTTCTTGTATTTTGTTCATTTTTCACCCTCCTCACCCGACCACTGGAGCTCTTCCCCTCTGCTCTACTTAAGGACTATGCTTCTGGGATAATCAGTTTTTCCTCTGAACTGGCTTACTCCCATAGGCATGGCTTACAGATATTCTTTAAGATCTGCAATTTCAAAAGTAAAATTTCCAAGATGGGCGCAGTGGCTCATGCATCTAAACTCAGCACTTTGGGAGGCTGAGACAGGTGGGTTGCTTGAGTCCAGGAGTTTGAGACCAGCCTGGACAGCATAGCAACACCTCATCTTAAATAAATAAATAAATAGACAGAAAGAGAGAGAGAGAGAGAGAGAGAGAGAGAGAGAGAGAGAGAGAGAGAAAGTAGCTGGACATGGTGACACACACCTGTAGTCCCAGCTACTCGGTAGGCTAAGGTGGAAGGATCGCCTGAGCCCAGGAAGTCGAGGTTGTGGTGAGTCATGATCATGCCACTGCACTCCAGCCTGGTGACAGAGTGAGACCCCCGCAAAAAAAAATTTTCTGTGACCTCTTAAACCTCATAGCTGTGACTCTAGTTCTCTGTTCCCTCCCTCTTATGGTTAATAAACAAGCAAACAAATGAACAAATAATCTGTATATGTTGTTCACAATTCTCTTCCAAATATGCTTTTTTTTTACAGTTGCAAATATGGTGTCATATTATATAGCATTTTATGACACATTTGAAACAACACATGTAATATGTACCCAGAGTTATAAATCATAATAAGAAAATGGTTCCCATGAACTTATCCCCTTGTCCAAGAACAGAATACTTCGGCTATATATCCTTCCTTCACTCAGCTTCCTGCCTTCCATCATAGATAACGATTTATACATTTTATTTTTTACTTCATAAAAAGTTGTATTACATATCTATACACCACAGTGTATTGTTTAATTTTGCTTAATTTTAAACTATATAATGATATTACACTATATATAACCCTATGCAATTTGCTTTTTGCTACTTCACATATTTTTAATATTCATCCTTGCTGCTTCTAGAAGCCATGGTTCATTTATTTTTTAACTATGGTTTACTACATATTACATGAATATGCCATAATTTATTCGTTCATTTTCCTGTCAATGGATGCTCAAATTGCTGTCCATTTTTTTCTCTTGTAAATAATGCTGCTGTGAACATTCTTGTTAATTTCTCCAAGTGTACATGTACAAGAGACCGCTAGGGAACATAGTTATCAGTGGAATTGCTGGGTCATGAGATACGTGATTATTTAAATTGTTTTCCTAAATGGTAGTTTTCTCATTAGCAGTAGGCTGATTCCCATTATTTCACATACTTGCTGACACTTGTTATTATCAGATTTAATTTGTATCAATCTAGAGTAAATGGCATATTGCTGTGGTCTTAATTTGTGTATTATCAGTGACTAAGAATGTTGGGCATCTTTTCATATGTCTCTTATTGGTTCTTTGTCTTTTTTCACATTGATTTGTAGAAATTTCTCATCGATTCTGGACACTAATCCTTCACATATGTGAATTAAAATACATCTTTTTTCAGTCTGAAGCTTGTCTCTCCCCGGGAATGATGATATTATTTCATAATTAGCAGTTATTCATTTTAATACAGTTGACTTTATTTTATTTTATTTTTTAGCAAATAAGACTTTTCATGTCTTGCTGAAAAAAAATCTTTCTCAATATCAAGGCCATATAGATATTTTTTCTATCTTTTTCTTCTAAAACTTTAAAACATTTTGCCTATACATTTAAGTTTTTGACTCTTTTGAAATGGATTCTTGTTGATGGTAGGGGAAGGGAATCTGCTGTCATGTTTAGGGTCATACAGATAATCAATTAACTCAGCAAAATTTATTGAAAAAAAAATCTCTCCTTTCCCTGGTGATTTGCAGTGACAGAACTCGGTCATAAAGCATAATTTCATGTATGTGTACATTTTCTGGAATGCTCATTCCCATACCACACCCACACTGCTTTATTATTATGGTTTCCTAACAAATCTTGACATGTGTTTTGACAATTATCCTTTCTCCTCTTCTTCTTCTTCTTCAGGAGTGATTTCCATATTGCTTTTCCACGTACATTTTGGAATCAATTTGTTAAGTTTCACACACACACAAAAACACACATCTGGATTTTGATTGAAATTCAATTAAAATATACACCAGTTTGAGAAGACTTGATGACTTTACAATGCAGTTTTCCAAACCCTGTACACGTCATTTCTTTCCATTCATATAAAATTTTAAAATGTTTTTCAGCAAAGTTTTATCATTTCTACCCTATAAAGGTCTCACACATATTATTAGTGTGCTCAGTACACTCCTTAGTTTATACGTATGTTAAATATTCAATAGTTTGTTTTAAAAATTTGTTTTCTTGTTGATATGTAGAATTCCAGTTCATGTTTAGCTTTTGATCTTATCTGTAGTCACCTTGCTACATTTTTTAACCATCTGTAGTAATATATTTATAAATTCTTTCAGATTTTCTATGTAAATGGTCATATAATTTGTGAGTAATGAGGTTTTATATTTCCCCTTGCAGACCATGGACGATTTTTCGGTTTTAGTGTCCTAGCTGAGACCTGCAGTCCAGTGTTGAATAAAAATAATATAGTGAGCTTCTCTCGTTTCTCATATTGATAACTTTATGTCTGTTTCCTCTGGGGTTGTGCTGTTTTGTTTTGGGGTGAGGTGGATACAATATTTGTTCTTTCAAATCAACTTCATTTGCATTAAAGAGCATGAGAATTTTTTCTAGATTCTTGCAAATGCTTGATTCTTTATCCTTGAATTCCAAAATAGTCATGGATCTGTTACAAATATATGTAAAATAAGGTAGCTGAGGCTTTTTGGTGCTGGTATCACGTGAAAAAGTTGGGAAGGTGTACCATTTGAAATAATCCTAATAAGATTTTTTGGTGTTTGTAGTTTTTGTCTCACTGTGCTTTATATCTCTAGGGAATCTCAGGTAACACGGCCTTCTCCTATATGTCAACTGTTTCATGAAAACAGAGTACACGGAAAGGCAGCATTAAATTAATTCCTGTCTCTTCTGGCAACTCTCTTCTAGCAAGGTATCTTGCTTTGAAGTATCCATTTTGTGGAAAATGAGAAACTGCTAATATGTAATGAGAAGTAAATATTACAACAGGATTCTGCTCCAAGGAGAATATTTTCAAGTGTTTTTTTCCCATGGAAAACAGAAACATATATATAGGATGAAAAGAATATTGCCTAAAAATGTCATTTCTGATTTTCAGTGAAATGTTCTAGCATTTCTGTACATTCTGGTAATGAACAACAACAAAAAGTAAAAACACACAAACAAAAAACATCTTTCCATTGTTTTCCTGAAAGTAAATAAATGATGAAGTTTGAGAAGTAGGGAGAGCATCCTAGTTATTTGTGAGCTTTTATTTATTTATTTATTTTGAGTTAGAGTCTCACTCCGTTGCCCAGGCTGGAGTGCAATGGCATGCTCATGGCCATCTCAGCATCCAACCTGCTGGGCTCCAGTGATCCTTCTGCCTCAGCCTTCCAAGTAGCCAGAACTACAGGTGCGCACCACCACGCCCAGCTAATTTTTTATTTATTATAGAGACGAGGTCTGGCCAAGTTGCCCGGGCTGGTCTCGAACCCACAGGCTCAGGCCATCCACTTGCTTCGGCCTCCCAAAGTGCTGGGATTACAGGCTGAGCCACCGAGCCCAGCCTTGGGGAAACTTTTCTTCAACCTGCTTATGGTTTCAAAGCTAGTAACATAATTAGAGCCAAACTGGTGAAGTAAGATCTAGACACAACCTTTCCACTTCAAAAATCTAGATACAATAAGCTTGGAGACTCGTTTATTTTTCTTGTTATTAGTGGGAAGATAATCCATCAGAGTGAGCTATCACAAATACAGAGATTAAGAAGATAGTCAAGTAGGCAAAACATAGATGAAAACTTTAATTTACTAGACTGACAGGAAACTTACATTCAGCAATGGATAAAGACAATGAAAAAACAGAAACTAAAGGACCCAGTGGGGTTGGGGTGGGGTGAAAGAAAAAAAAAAAGGAGACAATGAAGTCACTGTGTTTATAAATTGAAAAAAACTATTTGTAAATCTGAAACCAATATAAAGCTAAACAATCTGAGAAACACAGTAAAGACATTCTGAGATATATAAACTTTTAGAGCACTTACTACCCACTACTGCCCCTGAAAAGTATAAAAGAACACACTTCAGCAGAAAGAGAAGTGAACTCCCAGGAAGGGAACACAGAAAACCCATTATAGAAGGCAATAAATTTGAATAGTTGTCTGTAAAATATTTAATTTACATTTGTGAGTTTAATAAGCATAATAAACAAAGTGAAATAATATTATCATGGGTTTGGTGGGCTAAGTTGTAATCATGCTTAGAGGGACATTAGAAATAGGGAATGCATTTAGATATTGTTTGCGTGAGGCAGAATTTCTAAAATGTTCCCCCTGCAATGTCCTTCCATAATCCCTGACAGCCGCGAATATGGTAAATTATCACTCCTGTTGACAGTGTCCTGTTATATGGTAGTATTGTCCCTAGGCAAGGGGATCGTCTAGACTGGGCCTGATCTGATTGCATGGGCTCTCTTTTTTTTTTTTTTGAGTTGGAGTCTCACTCGGTCGCCCAGACTGGAGTGCAGTGGCCGCTCCCGGACACCGCAGCCTCGACCTGCTGGGCTCGGCGATCCTTCCGCCTCAGCCTTCCGAGTAGCCGGAATTACAGGCATGCGCTACCACGCCTGGCTGATTTTTTTATTTATTGTAGAGATGAGTTCTCACCAAGTTGCCCAGGCGGGTCTCGAACCTGCGGGCTCAGGCAATCCACTCACCTCAGCCTCCCAAGGGGCAGGATTACAGGCTGAGCCACCGAGCCCGGCTTGCATGGGCCCTTAAATTCAGTTTTCTGTGACTGGCGAAAGAGAAATCAGCGATGCAGCAAAGAGGAAGTAAGAGAGATTAGAAGCACAGGGCAGATTCAACACAGTTACTGGCTTAAGGAAGTAGGCACACAAGAGAACTGTGGGCAGCTTCTTGGAACGGTGAAAAGTCTTCAGCGTCAGTCAGCAAAGAAATGGGGACTCCAGTGTTGCAACCGCCAGGAACTGAAGTTGGTCAACAGCCCGAATGAGTTTGGAAGAAGGATCCTCCCTAAAACCTCCAATTAAGAGCCCCACCAAGCCAAAACCTGGATTTTGGTGGTTTGAGGCCCCAAGCAGAGAAGCCAGATGGGCCATGCCTGGGCTAAATGGATAAAAATTAAGTAAAGATATAAAAGATTATAGAATATATTTAATAAGTTGTATCTAATTGATATTTATCAAATATGTTTCTTAAAAACAGAAAATATGTCCATGTGAAATAAAGACAAAAAAAATAAGGAATATATACATTCTCTGATTAATATGCATTTAAACAAGAAATTAATAACAGAACCAGAAAGCCAACTGCCCTAAACAAATGGAGTAAGACAAAAGTAAATAAAATTTAAAAAGCCGGGCTCGGTAGCTCAGCCTGTAATCCCAAGCCTTTGGGAGGCTGAGGTGAGTGGATTGCCTGAGCCCAGGGTTCGAGACCCGCCTGGGCAGCAAGACCTCATCTCAACAATAAATCAAAAAATCAGCCGGGCGTGGTAGCGTGCACCTGTAATTTTGGCTACTTGGAAGGCTGAAGTGGAAGGATCGCTGGAGCCCAGCAGGTCGAGGCTGCGGTGGCCGGAAGCAGCCATTGCACTCCAGTCTGGGCGACAGAGTGAGACTGCAACTCAAAAAAAAAAAAAAAAAAAAAAAAAAAGTCCTTCTCAACCAAGTCTTAAGTCAAAAAAATTCAAATTAAATTACTCAAATCTAGGAATTATTATTATTGTATTATTGTATGATAGATGACTAACATTATTTTCCAGATATTCTATACAGTATATATTCTGTCATATTATATATATAAAATATTATATGTATATATATACGTATTATACACACATACACACATACAAGAGGAGACTCACAAAAAACCAGAATTATCTTCTGGAGAGCAAGCCCCTTATGGTACAGGCTTCCCCCATGAAGTAAGTATTCTAAGAACACATCAGCATCCGTGTACCAGCTAGTGTTGTTGGGAGAGGCTGTATTCAGCTTCAGTGAATTTTGGGGGGGAGATTCTTTCAACACTTTTGCCCATTTCATGATGGGTGATGTACAAGCATACCTGCCCACGCCTCACTGAGTGTTTAGCAGTTTTTGACCAAAAATGACATAACCTCAATGTTCCACTCTCCCTATTCACCCGATCTCACTTGGAGTGACTTTTACTTCTCTGGGTGAAAAGTCCACAAAGGAAAATGTTTAGCCAATGAGGAAGAGGTGAAACAGAAAACAGCAGCAGCACTAAAAGGCACCAAAATTATGGGTTCAAAAACTGGTTTGAGCAGTGGAAAAGGCATCTCAATAAACGTATTTCATCAAAAGAAGAATATTTTTAAGGTAACTGAAGTTTAAACATGTAAGATTACATACACAATTTTTAAATAAATTTTGGTTTTTTGGGTCCTCCCCATATAGATAAAAAAATGTTCAGAAGCTCATTTGTTAAAATTAAATATATATATTTTAAAAAGCAAGAAGAATAAAAATCAATGAACTAAACCTTAAAAACCCTAAATTATAAGAAATGTAAATAGAGAGAGGCTATAAATGAAGTCTTATAAAAAGTAGGAAGTAATCATAATTAGAAAACAGAAAGAAATGGTATAATAATTCATCTCAAGCATTAGCTTTTTTTAGTAAAAAGATAAATTAGACACACTTTGACTAACTTTATAGAAAAAGCAAAAAATGTAAATATGAAAAATAAGAAAAAGTAATGCAGATGCTGAGGAAACCAAAAGAATCATAAGACTACTTATTTTAACTTCTTAAATATTTACAGTTTTTCAAACTTAAGCAAGTACATTTGAAAACCTGGACTGATTGGATAATCCTAAGGAAAAGATAATTCCCCACAATTGACTATGGTAGAGAGAGAAAATATAAAGAGACCAATTAACAGAGAATAAATAGAGAAAGCTGCCAAAAGTTACTCCCCTAATGACAGAAGGGCCAGAGTTTCATAGTGAGATTCAATCTAACTTTTAAAGGCATTTATCCAACATGATTTAAAGCACAAAAAAGTAGGAAAAATTCTTTATTCTTTTATAAATTAATAAAAATATGGGTACCAAACCCCATCCCCACATACATATTTTAACAGACCAAGCTCAGTGATGAATATCAATTCAAAACTACAAAATGTCAAATGAAAGCCCAAAAAAATTCTTATAAACTTAATTACAGTGAAGTAGGAATTGTTCCAGGAATGCCAATATAGTTCAATGCTAGAAATGTATTAATATACTTTACCTTACTAATATTCTGGGTCAATATCATTCCAATCAGGAGGGAAAAGAGCCACACAGCAATTTAAATCATAGAAGTTTTTTTTCTGTTTTTTAAATTATTTAAATGGCTTTAGGGGATACAAATGGCTTTTCGTTCCATGGATACATTGTATAGTGGCAAAGCAGTCTGGGCTTTAAGCATATCCACCACCCCCACCTGGGACATTGCACCTGATGGATGTAAATCACAGAAGTTTAGTATCAATCATTTTAAACTATAATAAAAGAGTCATTTATGATGTATAGAGATCACTAGAGAATATTTCAGGGCAAGGTCATGCAGATACTTGGAAAACCAAAAGAATCATAAAAAACTACTTATTTTAATGTCTTAAATATTTACAGTTTTTCAAACTTATGCAAATACGTTTGAAAAATCTGGACAGGTTGGATAATCCTAAGGGAAATATAATTCACCAACATTGACTACTGTAGAGAGAGAAAATACAAAAAGACCAATTGCCAGAGAATAAATAGAGAAGGCTGTCAAAGAACCGCTCTCCTAATGGAAAAAGGGTTGATTTGGAAGTAAAGCCCTTTCTAAAGGATGGGGTTCAGACCTTACTGGAGAAGCTGAGGTTGTAGCCTCAAGGATGGCAGAGAAGCTTACTGGTTTTCCTGGGCCAGACCTGGTCCTCAGTTGTAGGACAATCCCTTTAATTAATTGGAGACAGCTGCCAAACCTGCAACTCAACAGTCATGACCCCCGGGCTAAATAATCTCCAGTTCTTTTGAGTCATTTTTCTATTTACCATTATTCCTTTTTAACAGGCTCGTTACCCCCCTCCCCAGATTTCTGGAGTCCAGCATCCCAAACAAACATGTTTTATCATTTTATTGACCTTCTCAAAGAACCATTGTATTCGTTGGTGCATTACAAATGTCCATATACTCAGTGGTCTAAGACAAGAAAAATCTTGCAGGTTTTGGAGGGCAGGAGTCTGGTCATGGTTTAGCTGATCGTGGGCTCATGATTTTATCAGACTGAAATCAAGGTGTCGTCCAGGACTCTGATCTCATCTGAGACCTGGAATCCTCTTCCAAGTTTACTGGTTGTTGGTAGAATCCACCAGTTCTCCATTTCTTGTGACCTGCTGGCCGGGGACTGCTCTCGGCTTGTAGAGGCCATCCTGAGAACCTTGCCACAAGGCCTCCTCCTATCCCAGCATGGTGTCTTCTTTCTTCAAGGCCAGCATGACAGCACCTGTGACTGCTTCTTATCCCTTTTAAGGGATCATCTGATTTTTATCAGGCCCACCCAGCATCATCTTCTTTTTGAGTAACTCAAAGTGAACTGATCTAAGGACCTTCATCTTTTTGCTATGTACTATGCAAAATAATTACAGGAGAGATGTCTTATTCTATTCATATGTCCTTCCCACATTCAAGAGGAAAGAATTATGCAGACAATACATACTAGGAGATGCAACTTGGGGAGGGCGTTTTAGAATTCTGTCTACCACATTCAGGTTTGTTTGTATTGATTTTCTTTATTGTTTTTCTCTGTTTTATGTTCGCTCTATTTTTTGCTGTCATATTTGCTACTCCTTTTGTTTTGGTTATTTTGAGTTTAATTTGCTTTTCATTAGTTGGAAGCTCAGTTAAACCTTTCTTCTTTTCCAGTATAGGCATTTAATGCTCCAAGCTTACCTCTATGTTCTTGTGTAGTGGCATGCCACTAATATTAATGTGTTATGCTTTCATTTTCTTATAGCTCAAAATATATGTTCTAACTTCCTTTACCCATGTGTTATTTAGAAGTGTGCTGCTTAATTAATTTCCACATACTTGGAGATTTTCCCAAAGATCTTTCTGTTATTGATTTCTAATCTAATTACATTTTAGTTGTGGAACATACTTTATATAATTTGAGTTATTTTAAATTTGCTGAACCTTTTTTTGTTTTGTTTGGTTTGGTTTTTGCAGCCCAGAATATGATCTATCTTGGTAAATATTCTGAGTGTAGCTGAAAAGAGTGTGCATCTTTTGTTGAAAGATGCATGTTTTATGTGTCAATTGAGTCAAGATGGTTGATAGTATTGTTCAAGTCTTTTATATTCTCTCTGATTTTTTTATCTACTTGTTCTATCAGTTATTGAGAAAGAGATATTAAAATGCTCACTACAATCATGGATCTGTTTATCTTTGCAATTTTATCAGTTTTTGTTGAATGTATTTTGAAACTGTCATTTTTACTTAAGAACATTTGGAACATTTTCATTTAAAATATGCTTTCAAATTTCATAGTCTAGACAGTAATTTTTTTTCTAATCTTTTGTTTTCCAGAGCAAAGCACAACTTGTGTGAAAAATGCTCTTAAGGCAAATGGGAAATTATCTATTTTCATTCTTTTTATATATAAAACAAGCACACAACTAAATGTTGAGCCAGTGAAGGAAGTAAAGGGGTAATCTGGAGGGGAGAGTGTGGGAGTGTGGTGTGACAACGTTCAAAAGGGAGGCATGTTTCCATCTATAGAGAGATTTAGCATCTTTTAATTTTCATAAGGCAGCCATTAGCATTTCCATATTGCAACTGTGGAAACTAGGACTGAGTGCCATATTTAAGAGTGTTCCCAAGATCATGAAACCTACATGAAAGAACACAAATTTAATTCCAGGTCCATCTGATTCTGAAGCTTATTTTTTTTCTCGTTGCTTTCTGATCTTTCTTATTGCTTATTAGCTCTTATTATTACTGTTATTATTTTCTTCTTAAGTTTTTCCTAATGTCATGTTCCTTTGACATATAACTATTCCTTATGAGTCTTATATTTTTTATCTTACTTTTTTTTTTTTTTTTTTTTGAGTTGGAGTCTCACTCTGTCACCCAGACTGGAGTGCAGTGGCCGCTCCTGGCCACCTCAGCCTCGACCCACTGGGCTCCAGCGATCCTTCCACCTCAGCCCCTTTTCCAAGTAACCAGAATTACAGGCATGTGCTACCACGCCCGGCTGATTTTTTGATTTATTGTAGAGATGAGGTCTCGCTGCCCAGGCGGGTCTCGAACCCGTGGGCTCAGATAATCCACTCACCTCAGCCTCCCAAAGGCGCGGGATTACAGGCTGAGCCACCGAGCCCGGCTTATCTTACTCTTTTAATAATAATTCTCTTTATTTTTAATTTTTAAATTATTTTTCTTTCTGCTTTTTGCAGGCAGGGAGCACAGTGGTGGAAGTGACAATGATAAGGAGGGTGAAGGTGTCTCTCACTCCCCACACTGTCTTTCATTAGATGGCTACACCTTCCTTCTTTCAACAATGAAGTAAACATTATATTTTTAAATCCCTTCTCTAGACTTCCTAGCATAGCCATTGTTTTAAAAGAGTTCCCAGGCAAAGTGGAGACCGAAGGGGGATTCAAACTTTACCTGTACAATGATCACTTGTATACCTAATCCTGAATTGTACCCCACATCTTTAAAATAAAATGAAATTTACATTAAAAAAATGCAATCCAAAAAAAAGAGTTCCCAGAACATTGAGAACTCTCCCTACACAAATTACATATTAGACTTGATGCAAATACGAGTTCCAGTTATAATTGCTGCATAGCAACTGACACAATTTCATGGAATAAGAGAGCAACTATTTAATTCTACCCACTGATTCTGTGGATGGAAAATTCAGAGAGGAAAAGGCAGGTATGGCTTACTCTTGTTTCGCAACATCTGGGATCTCAACCAGGCACTGGGGTCATGAGAAAACTCACTCACATCGTTGGGGGCTGATGACATTCATCAGATGGGACTTGAGATGGAGCTATTGGCTGGACCAACTACTCATGGCTTCTTTTTCCACAAGGCTGCTTGGGCTTCCTCATGGCAGTGAGACTGGCTTAAAAAAGCAAGTGTCTCAAGAAAACCTGGGAAGGCTGGGCGCAGTGGCTCAGGCCATGTTTATTGCAGCGCTATTCACAATAGCAAAAACATGGAACCAATCATGCTGCCCATCGAAACTGGACTGGATAAAAAAAAATGTGGTGCATATACATGATGGAATATTATGCAGTCAAAAAGAAGGACAAAATGATGGACTTTGCAGCAACATGGATGTATTTAGAGTCTATCATACTCCGTGATCTAACACAGAAACAAAGAACTGTTCTCACTCATAAGCAGACCCTGAACATTTACCATAATACTATAAGAAAGGAATTGGCAGTAGCAGGAAACTGCCAGGGGAGGGTGGAGGTGGGGGAAACATAACATCCATAAGGGTACCTGATCTAAAACCAGGTAAAGTGGGGACCGGAGGGAGGCTCAAACTTTACCTGTATGATGACCACTTGTATATCTAATTGTATCCTACATCTTTAAAATAAAAAAAAAAGAAAATTAAAAGAGCCAGAAGTAAAAAACAAAACAACAGCAACAACAAAAAACCAAAACTGTTTTAAAGGGTCTAAGATGATCTTAAATCTTTCTGAGGTCTTAAAAAGATCTTGGAGGCCCATCCTAGATTTATCTTGCCCTAATGCCTTTCCTTGAGAACTACTTAAAGTTTTGAGAGGTCAGGAAGGAGAAACAGTCATATTTTTGAACCCAGCAAGTCTTGGCTCCTTTGTATGTAACAGTTTATCCTTCAGCTCATCTCACTCTTACCCCATTTCAGCATAGGTGGCGAGAAGGATCCTGGTTGCATTCTCAGTTTTCTACCTGGAAATTCTTAGCTAGATTCTGAGTTTATTGGGAACATGTCTTATTTTTTATATTATCCCAGATACCAGTGTTGTCAAATTTTTGGCTGTTACATGAAGGGTCCCTTTTCCTCCAGCTTCCAATATCATTTTCTTGACTTTCCTGAAACCCTCTTAAATGTGAGCTTCTACCAACAGTCTCCCAGGCTCTGTTGACTTCTACCTGAGGCTCACTCCCAAGCCAGCATCCATCTTCCAGGCTTCAAAATCTGTCCTAGTTACTATCGTATGACAAACCATCCTAGACTTAGTGTTTAAAACAATGACCACTTTGTTAGGTTTAAAAATTATGCTGTTTGGGAATTTGTAAAGGACACAGCAAGGATGGTTTGTATCTGTTTCATAATGTCTGGAATCTCAGATGGGAAAACTCAAAAATCTAGGATGATTGATGACGAGGGATTGAAATAGCCTCATTATTCGAAGCATGGTGGCTGAATTCCAAGAGAGGATATCCCAAGAGAATCAAGCAGCAACTGCATTGGTTTTTTAATGAACTTATCTAAGAAACCATGTAACATCTCTTCTACTATATTATAAGCTCATCAAACCAACTCTGGAAAACACATTTCTGGCAGTTTCTCTTTACAAAGCATTCTTTTGATCTTGGACAAACTTACCAATAATATACTATACTATATACTGGTAGAGAAGATCATTTGCAAGTTTTATCTCAGAAAGGAATGCTCCTGTATACCTCCAGATCTTTGTGAGAAACCTCTTGGCAAATATTCACAGAAGAAGGCATCATGGAAGGCCAGGAGCTAGAATTCCACTACTTCCCTTTAAATGTGTCTGCTTCCAAGAAGTTTATTTCTCATTTGCTTTAATTCCTTTTCTAACAACACTCTAGAATATGAAAAAGCAACATTCTAGAGGACTGGCTAACTTGATCAGGAAACTATCTAACCAGTGTTAAATAAGTAAACTCCCACTATTGCTTACACTGGAACACATTTATTTAGCGCCAACTGTATAAGGAGCAGCTTCCTTGCAAATCTACTCCTGCACTTCAGAAATTCCCTTCTCTTGATCATCGAGTTTATTAGGTAAATTTCTAACTTTTATTTGACTTTCAATCTGAGGCTCCTCATATTGAAATTTGTTTTTTCTTTGGTGACAATCTGCCCATTTTTTGGGTGCAACTGGTGACTGAATTTCTGGTATGCCCCCAGGTGTTTTCTATTAAGTCATGCCACCCCAATAATATTTTTGAATTTTGATGAAAATTTTTCTGGCTAATTTTGTAACTAGATGTGTGACTGCCCTTAAAAATGTTTTTCTTTTTAATTAGTTCTTCTGAAAGATTTAAAAATTTGAAACCAGATTTTTATAAGATGTATTTTGTACATTTTATTGGATAGCTTAAGCTCACTTACATTTTTAGAACCATTCGAAGAAAGGATTCCTTTACCCTTCTGTAAGCTTTGATCCTTCTGACAAAGTTCTCTTAAACACGAGGAGAGGTTGGGTGCAGTGGCATAGCCTATAATCCCAGCACTTTGGGAGGCCAAGGCCAGAGGATTGCCAGAGCCCAGTGGGTTCGAGTCCAACCTAGGCCACTTGATGAGACCTCGTCTCTACAATAAATCACAAAAATTAGCCAGGCGTGATGAAGTGTATCTGTAGTTTCAGCTACTTGGAAGACTGAGGCAGAAGGATTGCCTGAGCCCAGGAGGTCCAGGTTCTGGTGGCCGTGAGCATGCCACTACACTCTAGCCTAGCCGACAGAGTGAAACTCCAACTCAAAACAACAACAACCACAACCACAACGATAACATGTGGAGGGGCTAAAGTTGTATTCCTTCAAACTTATGTTTGTTTTCCAACTGGAAAACAATGGAACATAACTTTGGGGAATTTTGAGATTTTTGAAGAGTAACTTGATCAAACTTCCTGACTAACGCCATGATGATAATTCTTCTGCCTTTACTAAGTCTGCAGAAGACTCAGTTGAATCAGAGTTCCCACCCCTCAATGAGACCTGGCATGCCATTCATTGCAAAAGCTGACCGATTTCACTTCTCACCTAGGCCTGTGAGACCACACTTCTCCCAAGTTCCCTCCTGAATAATCCCTTGGATCTTGACTTGAGACTGTCTCATTCATTTCCTGACTTTGCTTTCTCTACTGATAGTTCATGAGTATTTTCTTCTTCGAATTTACTACTGCACATCACATGGTCCAGAAAATCTACAGCCTTTCCTCTTTCCAAGTACAGCCTAGATCAGAGATGTAAAATAGGCAACACATGCAATACCACACCCCCTCCTATGCCCAAGGAACACCTTGTCATTGGGTCCCTGCACTTTCTAGCTGACCTCAGACTCAACCTGTGTATTTTTCTAACACAGTACTGTGTATTTGTCTCTCTAGATTGTGTGGAAATGGCACACCAAAGAATACCCATTTGTCGAGGCAGGTCCAGACTGTGCTATTCTGTATTTTGAACATCATGAACTTGGACTGCCAAACTCTGGCCGAGCCTTCAAGCCTGAAGCTTCATACCACAGTCAAAGACTGGGCATTCTCTTTCTGGTTAACATTCAAGAACATTCTGAAGCATGGTGGCTGAATTCCAAGAGAGGATGTCCCAAGAGAATCAAGCAGTAACTGCATTGCTTTTTATGAACTTGTCTGAGAAACCACGTAACATCCTTTCCACTATATTATAAGCTCTCAGGCTTTTGCTTGAGTCCTTTGTTCTCTTTGGTCCTACATAGTTTCCCTGGTAAATTCTAATTTATTTTATCCTTATAGCTGTCTGAGGTGGGTGAATGGTGTGTGCCTTGGTTTCTAGAGTTCTTTGGCTGATCTTTTCGTCTTCATTTACTCTGTATATCCACAGCAGAGGTGTTCTATCTGGAGCACTGAAAGTTGGGGTTGGCAGTTGAAATGACCTGTTCTCATTGGAATCGGTGGGAGAGGGAGAAGCATGTTTTCTTGTGGGCCATTCCTAAAGTGACAGACATGTCATTTTATAGAATAATTCTTTTCCAGATAACTTACATACAAACAGAATCTGGGAATACTGAATTGGGACACAGAAGTTTCTCAAACATTCTATATTTACTTCTGTTCTTTGAACTTTTATAAATTATACAGAAAAAGCAATCTATGGTATACATTGCACGCAAGTAGCAGGAGCTGTAATGAGGGGTTTTCATCCATTTACATACCTTATCTTATCTTTACAAATCTAATGAGGTGAGTTAATCACTATTTTACAATTGAGGACAGGGGTCTCAGAGAGTAAGTTGCCCAAGAACATGCAGCCAGTAATGATGCTGCCCAAATTACACTTTTGGGTTTTCTTTCTTCCAAGCCTGCGCTCTTTTCTCACTACTAACTTGGTTCTGAAAAGTCACTCTTTCCACATTTGCCATTTTCTTGCCTACTCCAGACAGAAAACATTTTTTCCGCTGCTGTGTCTTGCCATGGTTGTCACAGAGTTCATTTGTCCTCGTAATTGGACAGGCCAAGGAGTAAGAGGCTTTTGAATTTCAGTGGTACTTCTTGACTACCTGAGGTTCTCTCGAGATTCTATTTCCTGGGCTTTGAACAAGCTTTTCCTTTCATCTCTTAACATTTGCTGACAAATTAAAAACTCCTTTGTCTCCGCTGTGTGGACAAATTCAAGTTTCGCCTTCTAGTTCCTTCTGGTTTGACAGGGACTTTCAAAGGGGAAAACCAATATTGGCTGGGTTAGCGTGGAAGCTCTCACCACACAAGATCTTATACAACTTAAACCTTATTATAAACCTCCTATTGCCTTCACACACCTCCAGGATAAGGCCTTGTTGGAGAAAGAATATCCTGGGTTTGGCATTTAGTTTTGGTAATAAAGTACATTCTGGAGTGATCAAGTGACCCAGAAGACAAAATAAGAATAGAAGAATATCTTGGCAGATTTGACATCTAAGAGAATGGCTAATTTGGGTTTTTGTTTTATTTTTTTTAAGGTCTTCTGCCTTCTAGTTACTAACTAAATATTGGAATTCTTTTATCAAAATATTTTCTTTTGAGTTTCTCAGTCCCAATAATAAAGTGTATTCTAGTCATCAAATTAGAAAATAAAACTAGTATTTTTTTGATTTTTTTATTGTTTGTTTTATCACTTTGTCTTAGTCAACCAAATTAACTAATAGTTTTCATTAGTCAGAATGTTGTCATTTGTAAGCTCAATGATACGACTTAGAGAAAATACAACTTTAGGTGACAGAAACATCTTAATTATTGAAAGAAATCTGACTAAAACTACAATGGAAGAGATCAAAATAACAAATATTTTGATATACAATTGTCCATAAACAAGTGGAAGAACAAAGAGGACACATTTAAACCAAAATAGACTAAGATATCATAATTTACATTTTACATTTAATTATTTATTTATAAGACTAGTTAAGTTTTCATCATGTAAGTGTAACTATTATGTGTGATTTTTTTGAGTTAACTTAAAGTGCTATACTTATTAGCAGTAGCTTCAAATTTGTAAATTGCAATATTATTTGAAACAGACCAATTATTGATAACATCTTAACACTTTTTACCATGTAATTCAAAAGATTTAAATTTCATTATTTGGTATAAGTCCCAGAATAATGTGCGAGGTAGAATGTTATTTGCAACTTATATTGCCTTGTTTTCTGTTATGATATTCCTACCATATTTTTCTGTGCTAGATATATTATTTTTTATTTTTAATTGATACATAATAATTTTAAGTCATTTTATATTATGTGCACTCAATTTTTTCCTGGAAAATGCTTTGATAGCAAAATTGCAAAACTAAATAATTAGAAGAAAGAAGAATCATAGAAAGCTAAGAATAATAAGATCAAATTTGCCCTCTTTTATCACTCTTATTGCATAGTTTTTATTGTGAAATCTTTTTTATATATCTATATTCTGGGTCATCTTGTAGAAGATGGAAATCAAGGAAGATAGGGTCCATCTCTTAGTCCTCTGTGTTTTCCTAAGTTCTAACTAAATCCTATCATAAATATTTTAATATTTTATTATTTCTTTCCATTTTTTAATGTCATAGAATCTGAAAGAGAAGAGACTTCCCCAAAAGGTGGTGACTGTAATGATCAAATGACCCAGAAGACAAAATAAGAATAGAAAAACATATTGGTGAATTTGACATTTAGGAGAATGGCTAATTTGTGTTCTTCATTTTATTTTTTAAAGGTCTTTTGCTAACTAAATATTGGAATTTTGCTATCAAAATCTTTTCTTTTGAGTTTCTCATTTCCAGGCTTGACTATTCAAAAATGTAATTGCTGAGATTTTAGAAGGCCAGTAAATAATGCTTTTCTGTCTTTCTCGTCTACAGAAATAAGTGAGAAATAAGTACTAGAGTCAGATATATGGAAAATACAATATCCATTTTATATTTATTTATTTTGAGTCGGTGTCTTACTCGGTCACCCAGGTTGAAGTGTAGTGGCATGATCATGGTCACAGCAGCCTCAACCTGCTGGGCTCAGGCAATCCTTCTACCTCAGCCTTCCAGAAGTACTTGGAGCTACAGGTACGCACCATCTCTGGCTTTGTTTTAAGTTGTCATTCATTTATTTGCTTGTCTATTTAATTTTTTGTAGAGACAAGATCTCACCAAATTACCAAGGCTGGTCTGGAACCCTTGAGCTCAGGAAATTCTCTTGCCTCCATCTCCCAAAGTGCTGGGATTATAGGCATGAGCCACCACACCGATTCTACAAACTTCATTTTATAATTGATGTCTTAGATTAGAGGATGTAGCATGGATGCAACTCCCTGATGGGGCTCTCTTATATTTTACTCTTGAAAAAGACTGACTTACCCAACTACAGTTCTCTCCCATACGGGCAGACTGCTTTCTGCATGACAGAGTAGACTGCACCCCATCTGAGGAGTGTGACAGGATTCAGGACACACTACCCTCAAAACACAGAACTTTGGCACACAAAATACTTTAAGCTAAAGAAATGTGGGAGACAACATGTGCAGAAAGGATTTTCTGCCCTTCCCTTGAAGCAGGTCGTAAGACCCTCTTGTCAGAAATGCCCTTCCTATGTCCAGAAGAAAGGATCCCCACTATCTCTGAAGACACAGGACACAGAGGATAGGAGACCTGTGAAACTTCCCTCAGTTTGCCATCATTAGATCACACCCTTTTGCCCGATCACATTTTTCCATGACTATCTGTTCTTCATCTAATCTACTCTAAAAACCACTCGGGTTTAACTATGTCTTTGAATCTTTATTTCCTTATAAAGGCTCCCATAGAATTTACATTACATAAATTCATAAGCTTTTCTCTTGTTAATCTGTCTTTTCTATAGGAGCCTCAGCCATGAACCTAAGATAGGATCATTCCTCCCACCCCCCACAGAAGGCATATCCAAGACAGACAGATCCCCGAAGGAGTGAGTCAACCAGTTCATAATCCTCTTTCAGAAAGAGTGAGTCAAAGGTATGGGGGCAGCCAAGGGAATAGCCATCACCGCATGGAAACACGAAACCAGAAGTATGCAATAATCTTTACCCCAATATAACTGGATGTCACCCAGCTCTAAAATGGGATGTCTGCTGAAGGCGAGAAACTTAAACTGATGAATCATAAGGCACACAGCAAACTCTAGTTAAAACGTAGTTTCTTAGCCCAATATTTCTTCTTCCCTACCTGCATTCCACACTTTTCTTCTTCATTTCTGCTTGGGACCATCGAATGTTGGTGAAGGCTCATGGTGGTGTCACTGAAAGGCCATCTGTCCTGAGTTTCTGCTGACTTCAGCTGAGCACTGGTATACAAGGTCAGGAAAAATTGTTCGAAACTTGGAAGTAGATAAAAGAGATTCCTGGGTGTTCCTTCAGTAGAGTGGTAGGCATTGTCCTGATGTGTAACCTTGACTTTCTATTGACTAGCCTATTTGGCAACTCTGAGAAGGCAACCTGTAGGAAACTGACGGTAACACAAGTGATTCTTGTCTACAACAATGCAAATGAATTTTGTCTAATAGGTGTGTAATTGATATCTACAGTATAGAAAAGGCAACTACAAGCATTATGTTTCATGGTCCCATGGGACAATAATCAATCTTGCATCTATGCCAATTCATTTCAGCATTCTTGACTGCCTATATATAACTCTTGTTCAAATTCTCCCCTGAGCAGGTCTTAATATCTTACCGATTTCTTCTGTAATTAATCTGTTGAATAAAACTTTAGCATGTGTTTGTTTTACATTTGCAGGAGAGTCAGAATTTTACCTTGATAAAATGTATACTTTAGCAGCCCTATATGATTTGGACTTTGCCTTTCTCTGCCACATCCCTTGTTGAGGTACATGTCTGCTTCAGTTGGTCCTCTGTTCTCCCATCACAGAAGAGGCCTGGTAATGGCTCTGGGGTTGGGGAGAGGGAGAAACTCTCCGGGTTTTTTTCCCTGCTTTTGTCCCTCTTCTTCCTGGCACTTCTCATCCTCTTAAATATACTGAGATCCACTACTTGTCCCTTGCATGACAGTTTGCTCCAAGTCTCTACTTTGGAGTTCCCACCCTTCGTTGTGAAGACTGACTGTTTGGACTTTGTCTCTTGAGTATGAAAGAACTTAAAAAATCTCCTCTATGTCCACTGGGAGAACAGAGAGTCAAACTGGCATAGGAATGGCTCTCTCAGGTCCTCTCTGCCTAAATATGTGCAATAATCTTGTCTTAGTCTATTTTGTGTTGCTGTAAAAAAAAATAGCCAAGGCTGGATAATTTACAAAGAAAAAAGATGTGTTTACTTCTGGGTTCTATGGGCTGAGAAGTTAAGCGCACAGCACTGGCTGCTGGCAAGGGCTTCTGTGCTTCTGTGCCACCTCACAACATGGTGGAGAAGGTCAAAGGGGAAGCAGACATGTGTGAAGAGGGGAAAACACGAGGGATGTCTTGGCTTTGTAACAGCCCACTCTCGCAGGGACTAATCCATTCCTGAAAGAATGAATCCAATTTTACCAGAGTGAGAACTCATGCACTACCCTGAGAACAGCCCCATCCCTCAGACATCTCCCACCAGGCCCCAACACCCAACACCACCAGCTGGGGATCAAATTCCAACATGAGTTTTGCCGGGGACAAACAAACCATATCCAAACCACAGCAGTTATATGTACTCTATTGCTTTTGCCTAGGTATGTTTATGGACATGATTTAGCTTTCTCCTTCCAGAATTTCAAGCTGGAAGTAGACCTTAATTCCTTTCTGCTTTTAGATTTTTCAAATATGTCTAGGAGTGTCTATCCCTTCCTCCCTGTGGCTTCAAACTTACAAAGTGGAGGACAAAGCAAGGACCCACACTCAGATGTAAACTCTCTTAATTCTTCCTCTAACCCTCTTCAAACTCTTCCACACTGTCTGGAAAGGGTGTTATTAGGTGGGGAAACCCTTCTTTATTCATACAGTACAGACCTTTTTCACTCTGTGGTCCAAGACATGATAAATTCCACTTCCTACGTCGTCTAGGCTTCATTCACTCTTACAATGGAAACCCAGTAATGCCAAAAACCTCTTCTCTTCCAAGATCCTGGCGTTTGCAAATTGAATGTTCTATGGACTTAGCTCTGCTTTAAAGTTCAAAGTCGAACAAGGACATTTATTTCAGGATCGATCTACATCTTTCCTCTCTGCTCCTTCTGCCCTTATTCCCTTTCCCAGATGCTCACAGATGCTTTTTATAAGAGGAGAGCAACTGGGCAACTCGAAAGTGCTGAGAAGTACTGAGAGTAAAAAAATACATCAGTTGATATTTTCAGGTTTTCTACATATGTCGTTACTTTGAGGAGATAGTATCAATACACTCGTCTCTAAATGTTGCTTTAAAGGCATACCAAAATAATCTTTTTTAACTTCATGTGAAGAGCTATGCAAAAGCTCTGTTGATATTGGTCAGATTTTTAAAAAGTGAACTATTAATTCTTCTTTGTTCTTTTTATTTTGATCCAGATGTTGAGAGTATCAATGTTCTCATTGCAAATAATAAGTGGAATAAGAGGATAACATTTAAGCATAATCCCATTTTCAGATGTCTACTCAAATAAATGACAAGTACAACTTCTTATGAATGAGGCACACTCTCCAAGCGTTTCCTGTTATGAACCATAGGAGAACTTATCTTTCAGGAGCACTTTGGACAGTCTAATACTTTTAATAGTATGACCCAGGGTTATAGTTCTCAGCTTTCTCCACCCCAAAGTACCAAGAGACCTGACAAATTGCACCCATTCGTAGCAATTGCTTTAGGACAGTGGTTCCCAAGGACAGGGAATATGAGGTGGCCTGGCAGAATTCCTGGGGAACTGTAGGAAGAGAGATAGTATCGAGGACTTTTGTGGTTTGAAAATGACTCTGGACCAGGTACGGTGGCTCAAGCCAGTAATCCCAGCACTTTGGGAGGCTAAGGTGAGAGTACTGCCTGAGTCCATCAGTTCGAGAACAGCTTGGGCAACTTGGCGAGACCTCATCTCTACAAAGAATCAAAAAATTATCTGGGTGTGGTAGCATGTGCCTGTAGTTCCAGCTACTTGGAAGGCTGAGGCGGAAGGATCCCCTGAACACGGCAGACGGATGCTGGAGTGGCTGTGAGCGTGTGCCACTGCACTCCAGCTGGGATGATGCAGTGAGACTCTGACTCAAAAACAAAAACAGAAAAAGAAGAAAAGAAAGAAAAAGAAAAAGAAGAAAAGAAAGAAAAAGAAAATGACCCTGAAATATTTCTGAAACTCCTCCCACACATTCCCACTGAAGGGGAAGATCAAGTCCCCAGGTTGTGCAAGTTCAAGGGAGTGTTTTCAACCCTTTGTCTTATGCGTATAGTGCTATATCCAGAAACAAAATATTAAAAGTAACAGGTTTAAAAATTTAACATTTAATTAAAGGCATCCCAGCATTAAAAAATAATTCCATACACCCCCTTTCCCCTGACATCTGAAATTCTCAGCAAAGTCTTTTCTGAGACATTTCAATAGACAACCAACATTAAGAGAGTTCTTTATTTGGGGAGGCTTTATAAATCAAAAGCACAGAATAAACCAAAGAAAAGATATGTTTGCTAATCTATTGCTTTGCATTTTTGTTTCCCTTTTTTTTCCTCCTTTCACTTCCCCCAGCCCCTGAACCTAGTGTCTTATAGAAGTGTCATTCTGAGCTGATTCTGTCTTAATGAACTGTGTTTTTAATTTGTCTTATAAAACAAGGAAATGCTTCAGAAAGTATGAGATAACACACATGTGACACCATAAGTAACATCCACAGAAGAGCAGGAAGTTCAGGAACTGTGTTAGATAAGTCAGTCCACATCTTCCCCAAGAACATTTGGCTTAAAACATAAAAGTCACACTGCTCTGATGAAATGAACAAACGTACAAGAGCACCAATTCATCTCCATCATGACATGCTATCAAGAAAGAAAACCCACATGATTTTGAATTTTTCCATTACCAGAGCAGCTCTTAACTTCTTTCATCTCTCTCTCTATTGGAGCAATTTCTTCAAACCCAGTCAAGTGTTTATTCAGTCTTGTAATGATCCCCCAACTTTGGACTTTGAACATTCCTGGACTGTGAACATTCCATTGCCCTTGCAACACAATGTAAACCTTCTTTTTCTTTTTTTAGGTTAGAGAATATAGTTTATTTAGAAAGCAAATTAGAGAGAGAGAAAAAGAGGAGATTCACCTCCCCAAGGTAGGGGAGGGGGACAAAGCTTAGGAAAACATCGCCTGGCCATAGCTCAAAGGGCACATGGCCACATCACAGCTTAGCAAGGCAATGGCCAACGTAAACCTTCTTATATTATCTCTCTAGAGAGTCCATCTGATCAACAAACACTGAAGTCTCATTTCTTATTGTCAAGTCATTATTTAAAAATTTTCTCCCCTTCTTTTTCCTGAATATTTAGTCCGCTTTGTCTATTAATATCAGTCCTTATTTCATAGTGGCAGCGAGTGAGTTCTAAGTTAGTCTTTAATGGGGCTCTGTAAGTGAATTGATTAGCAGCTGCGGGATTTCAACAAAAGGCCCGTGTGCCTAAGTGTCCCTCTCAAGTGCTGTCCATTCCTGCCCCCTTGTCTTTGAGCCCACTGGTCTTGTGGGAGTGCTGTTCTAATCTGGGAAGGACTTTCAAGTGGTTGCTATGAAGAAAGAAGAAGACTTTATTTTGAATTACCTATTGAAACTCTTTTTCTCAGATTTTCCTTTTGGAATTTTCCCAAGTGGAGTCATTTGTGTTGCTTTCTGACCGGCTGACTACCTTCAATTCTGGATGTCTCTTTGCATCAGTGAAATTTTCTTTCTTAAGAAATTGGATTTTAGCTCAATTTGAGCAGCCTTCTGTTTTAGAACCATCAGATAGCTAAAAGAGCTGAGCTTTTTCGTAACTCCTCTCTTGGCATGATCAATCATTTGGCTAATTAGTACATGGCTTTTTATTTAGAGAGATGTTGTTTGAATCTTGTTTCTGGTTAAATGGCTTTTAAGAAGACCTTAAAAGGCCTTTGTAAAATAAGAATGCTTGTACTCATGTTATAGCACTTGTAGAAAGACCTATGATCACATTAGGCACAGGAAGGTATTTTCAATAGAAGAAAGTGTTCTTCCAATTCCCTGCTTTAAATTGGGGTCACCATTCTTTCCCTCCTCGGTGTTTAATGTATGTACTACTTAGGATAAGCTAGCTTATGCTAAAGTAACAGACAAATTCCCAATTTAGGAGACTTAAAACAATGAAGATTTATTTCTTACTCATGATACTATTTCTCATGCATAATTGGGTCTTTTCTCCACATGCCCCTCATTCAGGAATCCCACCGAGGGGCCCTATTATCTGCAAATGTCACCAGTCACTGGGACAGCCGGGAGAAGGAGGCAAGAGGATCATACATCAGCTCTTTAGTAATTCTGCCCAGAAGTGACATATATCACTTTCACTGATAATGAATTGGCCATAGCTAGTCACACCGTTAGCCATGCCTGACCCATGGGGCAGACAGATTTCTGTGTGACCAGAGAAGGGAAGACATCCACATGTATTGTGGAGTGGCACAAATGTCTATCATTCAGTATTTCCTGGTTCTCTTTTCTGATCCCAAATAAGATGCCCCGACTAGCGTTCTTGTACTCTTGATGTTATGGGTGTCTTGAATTGTTAATGACATAAAATGGAGCAGGGTGGATGGCTCTGCTTTTTATATGCTTCCTTGAGATTATCTGAGAGGATGCAAGGTAGCTCTCGTCTACACAGACAGCCTTCTAGATATTTAAGTTGTTGCTCACAGCGCTCTCTTCTTTCAGAGGGAAAGAGGGGTTGAAGAGTAAGCAGATTAAAATAGCCAGTGTTCTCATACTAAGGACCATTAAAAATACTGAATGTTTTTTCTTGATCACACAAGTAATACATTGAAGGCACACAAGCAAATGTCCCAGCATGTGCATGTCTCAGCGTAAATTAGCATCTTACATGGCACTTTCTGTGCCTGGGTTATGGTTTAAAAAACTCATTTTATTGATCAAAATTCACTAGCTAGAAATTCTAATTTTGCCTCCGTAACTCAAAGAACAATGAAAGAATCTCATTCAAACCTCCTATTTTCTCCTTCTTCTAAATTATCACGAACTCAGAGATACTCTGGAGTCTCTCATCCAAAAAGTCCCCAAATTTTGCCCATGAAACCTCTCTTCCCTCTCTTCTCTATACATCCCATCATTCTGATGTACATCATTACATTAATTAATGTAATGTTAACCTCTTGGGTTTTTTGGTTTATTTTCTGTTTAGCTCTTTATTCAAATTCTCCACAATAATAATTAAAAAAACAAACTCCTGTAACTAACCAATGTATTAATTAGGATAGAATAGGTTATGTTCTGGAGTAACAGAAAAATTCGGACTCTTCCGTGGCTTAACACCAAAATTTATTTCTTGTTCACGCAAGGTCTAATGCAAGTTGGGCATCTTTCTCCCAAGCAGTGACTCAGACATCCAGGTTTCTTTCATCAAGCAGTTTATTGGGATCTTACACTTCCAAACTCATTCTTAGGTGGGTGGAGACTGGGGAGGCAGGAAAAAGAGCCAGGGAGTGCAAGAGAAATGTTCAAACCCTGCTCTGGAAATGGCACACATGACTTCTGACCATACTGTGTTTGCCAGAATGACCTCATGGTTCCAACCTAATTGCAAGGGAAGCTGGGAAATGTGTCTCCTTTGTGCCAAGGAAGGGGAAATGAGACAGGTAAGAATCCAGCCAGCTTAACTCTTAGCAAGCAAAGTACCAACTGATGATTAATATGACCTCTAAATTCCTTTCCAATGTTTTATGTTTTATGATTCCATGACATTATGTACTTTTGGAGTCTTTTTACAAAATAAATAATCAATACTTTTTTTTTGTTTTGGGTGAATAAGTATAAAGGGGGTTTATGGAAAGTCTAAATCCATTAGACAAAGTCTGACTCAGTATGGATTCTTATGGAGGCCCCATTGATAACAAGGACTTTTCTATGCATAGGCAAAAACTCAACATTAACTTTGCTTTAGAAAAGAAAAATGTCTAGAAACACAAAGCTTCAGGCAGGGCTGGATCCTAGGTGTGTGTACGGTGATTGGGCCTCTGTTTTTTTGTTTTTTGTTTCTTAGATTCTCTTTACGTTTAGGGCGTGGCTATCTCTGGTACCACAAGACACATAGCCTACCATCTTGGCAACCACAGTGAAAAGAGAGTATATTTTTCATTAAAACTTACAGAAAATTTCTGAAGTAAATTCTGTAGGTGGATCACATGTTCATTAAGCTGAGCATAGTAGACAGAAAGATGGAATTCTGTGGTTGGCTTGACCTGGTTTACATGTCTGTGCCAGTAGGCATGGAAAGGGGTAGAAACAGCCTTTCATGAATCTCAGGAAATGAATTCCTCAGGGGGAAGAATGGTCCTGTTATTAAGAAAGGAGAGGATGCGAAGCTGACAAAGATAACAAGTATTCACTTTGCACTTGAAAGGGTAAACTGAGGCGAGGTGGGCTGGTGCTGGTACCGCAGGAATAATGCAAGATTGCAACCAAGTAGGAAGACGAGAGAAGTGAAGTTTATTATTCACCTTTCACAGATTGTAAAGGGGACCAACACTCAGAGGCAAGTGTGACAAAGAAGGGCCAAGAACTGGGTATATTTAGGGGCCTTTAGGGTAAAGAAGGGTTGGGGCCCAGAGAAGTCTGGGCCAAAAGAAATGTTCAGGACTGTGGTCTTTGATGTTGATTGTAACCACATGCATCTTATATCTTGACCTCACCAGACATCAGCATCTTATGACCTCGGGTGGTGGGCTAGATGGGAGGAGATAAGGGGAGTGGATTTTCCTGCAAGAGACCTGTCATACATTTCTAATTCATAAGCTCCTAAGCTAAAAGGTGGTCTTATTGTCATTTTCATGACTTCAGCCAACTAAGGGTGATCATTGGCCTTCCACTTTTGACAAGAAACCAGAAAGTTTCTTAGAGATTATTATGCTAAACCATGACTTGACAGGTTGGGCTGTCCTTGACTTGCATCTGATGGAGTTTTCCTTTGATTTGCCAAGAGGATGGGGTGGGCTGCCAGCTTGGCCTGCAGTAAAATGTCTGAATGCTTCCTAAAATCTGCTTATTGGAAATTTATCTACCTAGGCCTAACTCGTGCTAGATTAAAAGTGTGTCAGTCTAAGCAAAAATGGTTATGCTGTGCCAAAATGTGAACTAAGTTTATTCCAAGTTTCTTGAAGTCCCTCCTTTCAATACATTAAAACCAACCTGTTGGTCTCAGATTTGCAGTGCATGGTCGTCTTACATCCCAGCCTTTCTTTGCATAAGTGAAGAGAGGAGGAAGCATTGACTTTAGTTTTGTGGGTTTTTTTAACTTATTCACAGTGATATTTACTGTCTATGCTAGTTAATTAAGTTGAATAAAAGAAATTGCTGTGTTATAAAGGTTTAATAGGAGTAATAGGCATAAATGCTTCTGGGAAACAGTATCCAGCAATTGTGTGGGTGCTCTTGTTGAGTGTTTTATTTAAAGTTTTGGCAATCTGAGGTGATAATGTTACAACTGGTTATTCTATTCACATCCAGCATGTGTAATGCCCACCCTGACTATAGCTGGAGAAAGCTACCCTTGCCAGATAATTATTAATACAGCCTGTCTTCTCCAATCGCAACAAACATATTTCAAAACAGAAAGCTAATGGGGGGAAATGAGCACAAAACCCTCTAGCAGAGTGACTTCTTACTCTTTTGGGGGAATGAATATTGCTTTAAGAAGTTGATTAAGGGCAACCCCTTCGGGTCCCCTCCCACTGTGGAAGTTTTTCTGTTTTCTTAATAAATCCTGTTTAAAAAAAAGAAGTTGATTAAAGCAACAGAACTTTTCCTTAAAAAATGCACACACACAAAGTTTGGTTACAATTTCAAAGGATTCTGGACCTCTGATGTACATTTCTGGAGGACCATAGAGTCCAGATTACAAATCTGAGCTATGTAACAGAAAGGCAGGAAAGACCAATGAGTGGAGAGTGAGTGAGGATGGTGAAGGGGTACCTGTTGGGTTTTCCTGCTCCAAGGCAGTGCCAGAAAATGCTCACACTGCAACCCAGGGAATTTGTTTAAGCAGAATATGAGTATTCATTTGGGCAGAAGCTCAGAAGACCTTGAGCCCAAGATAAGTCAAGGTGTCAGTTTCTACATAAAAGCCTGGTTTAACAGGAAGATGATAAACTTATGTGGCAGATATCAAAAGGGTAGAAGTCTTTAGTCTTCCTCCCACAGAAAGGAGGGGTCTATGTCATCTTTCCTTGAAACTGGGCAGGCTGTATGGCTGTTTTAACTAAAAGATACAACAGAAATGGTGATGTTTGAGTTTCAGGCTTAGACCTGAATAGTTTGGCAGTTCCCACTTCTTCTCTTTGGAACATTTTTGGAAACCAGCTGTTCTGAAAGACATCTGCCTGCCTTGAGACCACCATGCTATGAGGACCCAAGGCATTTGAGGAAGCCCTGAGATACCATGTGACCAGGGAGAGCCCATGGAGCACCAAGGCACCAGACATGTAGTGAGGAAGCCATCTTCTGTGTTGGGATCCTCCTGCTGCCCAGTGACACCATGTGGAGACAAACCACCCTACTGAACACTTCATTATTCCTGGCCCCCAAGATTGTGAGCAAAATATGATGATCTAAAGCTACTGTGTTTATGCAACAATAGATAACTGAAACAACCCAAATCATGGTGATATGCCTATACAGAAATTTTTGTGTATTCATAGTTGTGAAGAGGAAACATTGGTATTGTTTTGATCCCTGAACATTTTGGTTTTCCGTCATGAAAGAACAAACACATCACTTCTTGGAAAACATACTAACCCAAGCATCTAAGCTCTGGTCATGTCCAGTGAGGGACCATTAGTCACAATACTTCCTGTCTAAAATGACTCCAGCTGTGTCATCCCCTCATAAAGTGTGTCACATTCCTTGCTATGTTGTCAGTTGTTGTTTTTTTTTTATCAATATTTTTTATTATGATATTGTGGGGTACAGTTAAGGGTTAGGTATACAAATATGCTTCGTTCAGGCACCCTTGTTGATAAGAGGTATCTCCCTGTCCCCAGACAGATATTTACTACCATTAATCCCATCTCCCTTCCCCTCCCCCCTCATAGTTTCCCACCGTCAGTCATTTTCTTATAGTATTACATTGGATGTTCAAGGTCCACTATATGAGTGAGAACATGTGATACTCAGATCCTTGTTTCTGTGAGAGATCACTCAGTATTATAGACTCTAGTTCCATTCAGGTTGCTGCGAAATTCATGATTTTGTTCTTTTTTATGGCCGCATAGTATTCCATAGTGTATATGTACCACATTTTTTAAATCCAGTCCTCTTTTGGTAGACAGCATGGTTGCTTCCAGGTTCTTGCTATTGTGAACAATGCTGCATTAAACATACGTGTGCAGGTATCTTTTCTATAGAGCAATTTGAGTTCTTCAGGGTATAGTCCCAGTAGGGGGATTGTGGGTCACATGGGAGGTCAATATTTAGAGCTTTTAGGAATCACCATACTGTTTTCCACAGAGGTTGCACTAGTTTTCACTCCCACCAACAGTGTAGAAGTGTTCCCTTTTTGCCACGCCCTCTCCAGCAATTATTATTTTTTGAGTTATTGATAATTGCCATTCTGACTGGAGTTAGGTGATATCTCAGTGTGGTTTTGATTTGCATCTCCCTGATGATTAGTGAGGTTGAACATTTCTTCATGTGTCTGCTGGTTGCTCGGATGTCTTCCTTTGAGAAGTGTCTGTTCATATCTTTTGCCCATTTTATAATGGGGTTGTTTGTTTTTTTCTTTTCAGCATGTTTGAATTCCTTGTAGAGCCAAGATGTTAAGCCTTTGTCAGACCTGGAGTTGGCAAATACTTTTTCCCAGTCTGTAGGCTGTCTCCCTGCACTCTTGATGGTTTCTTTGGCTTTGCAGAAGCTTGTCAGTTCAATGAGGTCCCACTTGTCTATCTTATCTCTTATGGCCTGTGGGTTTCAGGCTTTGTTCAGGAATTGGATGCCAGTTCCGATTTCCCTGAAGGTGTGTCCTTCATTTTCTAAGGTTCTTATGGTTTGAAGTTTTACATTTAGGTCTCTGATCCATTTGGAGTTAATTTTTGTGTATGGAGATAGATAGGGGTCCTGTTTCAATCTTCTGTATGTGGTCAGCCAGTTTTCCCAGCATCATTTACTGAATAGGTTCTCCTCTCCCCAGTGGTAGGTGGTAATCCAGCACCTCTTCTTGATAAAAAACCCTTGAACATCTAGGCATACGGGGAACATACCTCAAAATAGTAAAAGCCATCTACAAGAAACCCACAGTCAGCATACTCCTAAACGGACAAAAACTGGAACCATTTCCCCTGAAAACTGGAACAAGACAAGGATGCCCACTCTCACCCCTCCTGTTCAACATAGTATTGGAAGTCCTGGCTAGAGCAATCAGAGAAGAGAAGGCAATCAAGGGTATTCAAATAGGAAAAGAGGAAGTCAAGCTATCTCTCTTTGCAGATGACATGATTGTGTACTTTGAAAACCCAAGAGAATCTGTCAAAAACCTTCTTATACTGATAAAGGACTTTGGCAAAATCTCAGGATATAAAATAAATGTGCAAAAGACAATCACATTTCTTTACACCAATAATAAACAAACAGAAACCCACATAAAAATCACAATTCAATTCACAATAGCCACAAAAAAAAAAAAGAAAGAAATACCTTGGCATCTTCCTAACCAGAAATGTGAAAGACCTTTACAATGAAAATTACAAAACACTGCTCAAAGAAATCAAAGATGACACAAACAAGTGGAAAAATATCCCATGCTCATGGATTGGAAGAATCAACATTGTGAAGATGTCCATCTTACTTAAGGTAATCTACAGATTTAATGCAATACCCATCAAATTACCAGCAACATTCTTCTCAGACCTAGAAAAAACAACACAGGAATTCATATGGAAACACAAACGACCAAGAATAGCCAGAACAATCCTCAGCAAAAAAAAAAAAAAAACAAAGCAGGTGGTATCACATTACCAGACTTCAAACTTTACTATAAAGGTACAATAATCAAAACAGCTTGGTAATGGTACCGGAACAGGCATATAGAGCAATGGAATAGAATTGAGATTCCAGAAGCAAAACCTCAATTTCTCAACCAACTCATCTTGTCAGTTGTTTTACTGAATTCATCAGTCTTTATTTAGGGCTTACCGTGCTTGACACTGTGGAGAACACAAAGGCCAGTGAACAGTCCTCTTTTTGAAGGATTTCTCTAATATGGTTAATATACAATCAGAGAGTAATATTTTACAAAACAAGCAACTTCCAAAATGGGCAAGATGGATAATAATCACTTTGCATGTATAAAAAGGAGGCAGTAGATGTCATAGTAATAATAAAAATAATACTTATGCTTTATATGGATTATAAAGTATGGCTGGGGTGAGGAACTGCGAGATTCGATTTGAAGAAGGTTAGGGTTGTGTAGGCAACAAAAGCTTTCTAGTTAGAACTCTGGGGCAAGAAAGGCTGACATTGGGAGATATTTTTATACTTCGAAAGAAAGTTGTTTATTTTTCTTTTATTTGCATCTTTTTCCAGAACATTTTCACTTTGGCATGAAAAATGTAGCTGTCTTATCTTCAGGGTTAGTACAAGAGGTGAAAAATTCCTCCATGTTTCATTGTAAGATCATTGGTCTAAAATGTTAGTAACAGTTATTCCCTCTTGAAATGCCTAAGGATGTGTGGCTATTTTGTTGCCACGAGTCTTAGCAGATTCTTCTTAGGGTTAACTGATTTGTACAAGCCCTAGAATATTCTAAAATTAGTGCTTCACTTTCAGCTGCCAGCTGATCACCTTCTTTTTTCATTCATTAACTCAATAAAATGTTTAATAAGCATCAATTCAGTACTGGTTATTTATCTGCACCCCATTGGTTGTGCTAGTTGCTTCTTGATCAAGCATGCACTAATTTTTTTTCTAAAGAATGTTGTGTAAATTGAATTTTGGAAAAGCAAATAATAATTTAAATCAAGTACATAAATTACTCTATGGGAATTCAGTTATAAATTCTATTGTGAAACGTATTCTCAGTATTGTACAATTGTAAAAATAATAGTTCTTTAATGTTATCAACCTTTCCCTCCACCTCTCCCACCTCCTTTTTTTTTGCTAAGGGTGGAACATTATGACATTGCATCTAAATGGTGAAGTAGGAATGTCGTCAAGATGGAAAGTCAGTCATGGGGTGAACAGTTCTTAGAATCTAGCCACAAGGTTCTAACTAGATAATAGCCAAGGTAACATTGTTAATGATTTATCCAGAAAAGCTTTACTGGTACTTACCATATTCCAAACACCGTATAAGGGGCTGGGGGAAATAGCAGCTCCAGGCAGGGAGACAGTAAGGAAGAGGGAACAGATGGCGGAAATTCTTGAGGACAGCTCTAAAACAGGATGAGGCTGAAGAAGAAGGCGGGAGCGAATCATGCCGTCTTGCAGGTCACGTTAAACGTACTGGGTCAGATCTGTCAGAAAGGGGAAAGGTTGCAGGAATTTTAACAAGGGAGATACAGAACCACATATGTGTGTTTTGAAAACATGACTCTGACTTTATGTGCAAAGGGGCAGAAGAGATGAGAAGAAATACAGATACCAGTTCAGAGGGCCTGGTATGATAGTGGCTAGAGTATGGTGGGAAAGAAGAAATGCAGTCATGGTCTTGAGGATGATTTGGGATTGTTGGAATTGCCTGGGATGAGGCTTAGTCCTGACCACCAAGATAGGACCCAGTACCAGTAGGAGGGCAGACAGCGGAGTCTTCAAACAGGCTTCTAAGGATCACACACTTCCTTTCTCAACAAGAGAGTTCAGGTCTAGGCAGGCTATGTGACTTTCCCAGATGATTAAGTTAGGTCAGAAAGCGGAACCCAATACATTGTTCTGCCCACCATAGATGGCTAGTGCAGTCCCTTCTCCCCTTACCAGAGCCTCTTCCCACATAAAATATAGAGATGACAGCATACATCCTGGATACACATGGCCAACCCAACCTATTTTATTTTTACTCCACCAAGTCATGTTTGAGGTCCGCAAGTTGCTATGGACAGACAAAACAAAGTGTTTTTCTTTCTTTCTTTTTTACATTGTATTTCCCATTAAAGATGTGGGGTACAAGTGAGGATGAGGTACATAAGTGGTCTACATACAGGTGAAGTTTGGGCCTCCCATGGGTCCTCGCTTCACCTGGTTTAGGATCAAGTACCCATCATGATGAAAAGTGTTTTTCTATGTGAAAAGATGGTATTTCTCCTCACTGTACTAAGATGGTTTTATTGCATTATTAAGTCATATCTTGCTTTGAGTAGGCAGACATAGATAAGGAAAGAAAAATATTTTTATTGACTGTTCAGAAGTAAGCGTGAAATCACTTTCCCTTCTTTTAACTGAGACAGAACAGAACATGATAAAACAAAGTATCTGTTGAGAGGGAATGTAAAATAAAAAGGGAAATTTAGCTCTAGCGGAATTTCCTTTTGAAAATTATACAGACTATATAGATCTAACATTAAATTATACAAAGTATAGATCTAACATGAATATGCAGATTTTTTAAAATATGGAAACCATTATAGCAGAACTAATGTTCTCCTTTTTTAAGTTAATTATCTCAGACAGTATTTGTTTATAGGTGTATTTTTACATACTTAGATGAGTGCAACCCCATGCTTTTTCATTGCCAGATAATCATTCCAGATATTATTTGCTCTTTTTATTTTATGTCTAAATAATTTGAATGTATTGGCTAAGATCACATGTAATGATTAAATTGATGCTACTTGACCACTTTGGGCGATTTGCCACTAGAATTGAATTCCAAATAAAGAGATACACATTATTTATTTCCCTCATTAATAAGGAATACTGCTCCAGTGTCTTGGGGACTTTATTTCTGGGTTTGCTTCTGTTTATTTTACCTAACATGTGCAATAATGTTATACAAAGACACCGGCTCCCGGGTGGAATGGAAGAATTGGGCAACGAATGTGGTTTTGGACAAGGATCTGGGCTCTTGTTCTGAATCTGACTTAGGGGTTGTGTGACCCTAGCCAATTTCCTTGACCAGACTGATTTTCAGTTCTCTCTTAAAAATTTTGAAATCTTTTAAAAAAAATCTCTTTTAAAAATGTTTCTTGCTCGTCCAACTCACATATGGTGAGGGCCAAGTCAATAGTGTTTTTCAATTGAAGAGAAAATACTATTGAAAAAGGTAACTGCTACAGAAAGATAAATGATTGCATTGAGGGTGAAGGCAAGATGGATTTTTTTAAAAAAATTTGAGAGCCAAAATATTGTATTTGTATAATGGCTTTGAAATGATCAGATATGCTATAAACATATAAACATATTATAGTATGGGTCTTGTAACTATAAACCATAAAAGAGTTTTTTAAAAATCCCCAAATGGTTTGAAATTCCTAGAAGGTAATAAGAAGGTAGATCAATAAAAGGAAGCAGAGAACAAAGATGTAGACATATCACCCCTGTGTAGGATCTCTGGGAGTAAATCTAGAAAAGATTGCCCTAAATGGTCCCGTGCCAATGCTGATACAATGCAGCTTGGCTTTCAGTTATGAGATGGTAGTGATTCCAATGTTATATCATGTGTTTTGAAGTGACACAGAATAATTATAGATTTGTGGGGTACTATGTGGTGTTTTGATAGATGTATATATCTTAGAATGATTAAATCAAGATAATGAGCATATCCATCACTTCACATACTTAGTTTTTTTGTGATGAGAATGTGTAAAATCTACTCTTTAAGCAATTTTGAAATGTAAAATACATTATTATTAATTATATTCACCACGCTGTGGAAGAGATAGCTAAAACCTGCTTCTCCCACCTACCTGCAGCTCTGTGCCCTTTGAACATCTTCTCATTTCCCTCACAGCCAGACCATAGAAACCCCCATTTTGCTTGAGTGATATCACACAGCAATTGTCGCTCTGCACCTAATGAATTTCACTTACCATCATATCCTCCAGGTTCATCCATGTTTTTGCAAAGGACAAGATTTTCTTCCTTATCAAGGCTGAATAATATTCCATTTGTGTGTGTGTGTGTGTGTGTGTGTGTGTGTGTGTGTGTGTGTGTGTGTGTGCATGTCACATTTTTTTGTTCCATTCATTCATTAAAGGACTCAGGCTGATTTCGTATCTTGGCCACCATGGGTAACACTACAATGAACTTGGGGATGCACACATCTTTTTGGCATACTGATTTCAGTTCTTTTGGATATCTACCCGAAAGTGGGATTGCTGGATCGCGTAGTAGATATATTTTTTATTTTTGGGGAACCTCCATATTGTTTTCCACAGTGTTTGTGACAATTTTCATTCCCACCAACAGCGTACAAGAGTTCCTTTTTCTCTACATCCTTGCTAATGCATGTTATCTCATCTTTTTGTTAACAGCCATCCTAACTGGAATGAGGTGATAGCTCATTGTGGTTTTGGTGTGCATTTCCCTGAAAATGTTGACTATTGTTTTATATACCTGTTGGCCATTTGCATACCTCTTTTGAGAAATAATAGCATATAAACAATACTAGCATAAGAACCAAAAGTAGGTGCATATTGATATTAGGAAGAGCTGTGTTGCTGATTGAGGCCAGGCTCAGTGACTCATGCCTGTAATCCCAGCACTTTGGGAGGCCAAAGCTAGAGGAGCCCAGGAGTTCGAGACCAGCCTTGGCAGTGTGTCGAGATCTTGCCTCTATTTAAAAAAAAATTTTTTTTAATAATAAAAACAAGTATCTATTAAATACAAAGGGGTATTCTGAGTACAGCAAAGATAAACTTTTAGGCATCTCAATGGCAAAATTATGCTTTGTAATTTTAATTAAATGTAATATATAATTTTAAACTGAATTTTATTAAATTTAATAATTAAATTATGTTAATATTTTATAAGATTTTTCATAAAATTTGAAAGAGAGAGCTTTCTTATTTTCACTCTCTGAAAGCTTTTAAAAAGTATATTTCCTAGAACAATAGTTTTTTTTTTAAACTGTGCAAGGTAAAATATCTGTGGTGAAATGTCTGAAATATTAAAAAACTCTGATGGCATTTTAGATGCTCTGAGAAATACTGTAATATATTCTTATAAATGTATCTTTGCTGTGTTCATGAAGTGAGTATTCATGTATATTCATGGAGGCATAAAAAGATATTCACATTTTTCTGAATGTAGTTTTCTCTTGTCCCTCAATTTCCCCTGTCTCTTCACTCTTCTGTCTCTTGTCTGTTTCTCAGTCTTCACAAGCAGAAACAAGGAGCTGGGCAGAGACGAAATGAACATTTATTAAAGTAATTGTATGATGTGAAAACACACAAAAAAAAGCAGTTAATAAACACCTAGTTTAAAAATACACAAATGTGTCTTTATACAAACTAGCTTTTAGTAAATTGGTATGTTTCCAGAAAGAGGACTCGCAAACGCTCCTGTGTTGTGCGGGTGGGAGTCCGCAGCTCCAGTGTGCTCCAGTGGTGAGACATGAGGTGACCCCATGGTAGAGGCTGGGACATGGGCAGCCTAAGTCAGTGGTTGAATAGACAATGTGTCTGAGACTTGGAGCATCTGAGCACCGGTGAGAGTCACAGTGGAGGCAAAGCAAGTCAGGAAGGAAGCTAGGATTCCCTCACTGTGCGGAGAGGACACACCTCAAATTCCACCAGTTGCAGGCCTTCAGCAGGACAGCCATCACGACCTCCAGAGAGAGACCAGGAGACAGAAATTAAGCCTCATCCAGAGGCTAATGGGAACCAACAGAGAAGGACACAGCCCCCTTTCCCAAAGCCTCAAGGTAGATGTATGGTCTATAGACTTCTCTTTGAACTTAACCTTCTTCGTGGGAAGGAGAGGTTGAGGGGGCTTTCTTGAGGGAACAGATAGGAAGCTTGATAGGAAGCTTGACCTTTGAATTAACAGAATGTTTACTTAAAAGACTGGGTTAATCCAGAAAAATCAAAAGGTCTACCAACATACTTGCATTGATATTTTAGGAAATAATAGGGACTTTAAGCTGCTTAATGTCTAGAACATAGCCTTCACACACCATAAGCCTAAAATCAATATTTGCTGACACTTTGATAAAATATCTCAAAATGAATTCTAGATCTAGAAGGAGGCCAATGACTTTGGTCAGCCTGGTTCTTTCCAAGTCACAGAGACAAATGTTTTGAGAAGCTTTAGTGTTGCTTTCATGGAACACATTCTTTGAGACAATGTCCAGTAATCCACTCTGACATTAGATAAAGAACATTTCCTCATACCGAGACCCTCATATTACAGACCAGACTGCCACATGAATTATCTGTAGAATAAAAGGAAAACACCAATCTCCAATGTAATAAAATTCAAAGTGTCCTATAGAATAACTGGGACAAAGTGTCCTATAGAATAACTGATTTTATTAAGGATAAAAATTAAGGAGCCAAAGAGATCAGTATTTTTTTTCTTGACTAAAATTGGTGCATTTATTACAACTGTGTGATTTCACATGATGTAAATACATTGCCTGCTACTTTGGTTTTCTACTGAAGTTCCACATCCCAGTGGCAGGTTTTTAAGTGCTACTCAATTGATAGTAAGGAGCTTATCTTATGTCAGAGCAGCTGGGATTTTCCAAATTCTTATAAACTTTCCTGCTATAAATGTGTTACCGTGTGGTGTGATTCTAGGAGTGTCTTTGGCAAACAGCTGTCTCTTGATATATTTGCATTCACTTTTTCCCTGGGTGCCTTTAGCTGATTCCTCTCAAGTCCTCAAATCTGCAACCCTGTTAATAATGGTGCTCTGTCTGCAACAGTTGAAGCCAATCTGGGATTTCTAGAGCTCCTTCCTGTCCAGCGTAACAAAGGTTAAGATAGGGTACACCTGATTGCCCTGCAGCAGGTGATTCTCAGCCCTAGATGAGCATTTTGGAATCACTTGGGAAACTTTTGCAATTACAGATGATTACTATGTATAATTGGAGTTGAGCATGATAGTCAAAAATATCAATTTACTCAAAGTAGAAATCCACAGAACAGGATTCACTGAGTTCCAGAAGACATATTCACTTCTCTTTCTTCATTGATTTGTATCTTCCTCATTCTCCTTCCTCCCTCTGCCCCCAACTCCCAGTGTTTTGGATGAAGAGCACTTTCCTGATGGGTGCCTCTGTGTGTGTGGCTTTTTTTTAAGGCAACAGAGGGAGGGATGGTGAAGAACGAGAGTGGGAGAGTGATGGCGGTGTGTAGATACAGTATCAGAATGGCCACCCAGCACAGGTTAAAGGTTCCATCTTCCTACCCAATACCAGGGGATGATTTCAAAGTGAGACGAAAGAGTGCAGGACCAAGGGAGACAGACATTAGTTGTGACCTAGCAGGTGGGGAGGAAAGGAAGCCAAGAGGAGGTCGCCGTGGTCACGAGATGTCATGGGGAAGCCTTTGATAGGGTTCTCTCTTTCCAAACCTCCACGTGGCCCTGGACAGGTCATTACTTGGAGCATTGTGGCCAGGAGTAGCCAAACAGCAGCTGCCAATGGTTGTTGAAGAAGCATCAGGAAATGCTCCAGAGGCCCGACTGGGGAAGACAGGCAAGAATTCAACTCCCACGTCCCCTGAACTCACCCTTTCCTCTACTCTTGACACACTATAGCAAGGGCATTCAAGTTTTAGAAAAGAGGAATGACTGTGTAAAAAAAAAATAGCAAGGGTCTCTGACAGGAAAGTCACCTCCCCTCCTGGCCACGTATAGTTGCAGGAGTGAATGTTGGGGGCCCCCACCCTGAAAAGCCTATACTCCCAGGAGGAAAATGAGCTCTTAGGAAGTACAACCAGACATGTGAGGAACACAACCACTTTCTAAAGGAGATAGCAGATGAATAATTCTAAATGACAGAATTGTTGAAACAGACCAAACAAAACTGCAAAATAACATAAATTTTCCCCAAAAGATTAAAGAGAAACAGACATATTCAGTTATAATGAAGAGCCCATTGGAAATAATAGACATGAAAAACATTATAGTGGAGATAAAAAAAATTGAAAAAACAATGAGCTAAATATTAGAATATAGTTCAAGCACGCTGATGGATTGGTCAAATAATTCTCCCAAGTGGCATCAGAAGGAGGGATTTTCTTAAAGAAGGATTAACAGACATGGTGGTGAAAGAGAAACTATGAAGATTTGTGTATGACATAGGAAATATGTGAAGAAATTAGGAGCCAAACTTTCACAGAATCAAACTGGGTAGAAAAAGAAGTAACTCACATAAACAGATTATTTTGAAATTTGAAAACATCAAAGAGAAAATTCTCAGAGTTCCCAGGGAGAAAGAACAAAACACATAAAGGAAACAGAATAACATCGACATAGAAACTTTGGAACAGAGACACAGGAAAGGGAAAGATAACTGGAGTAATATTTTCTAGATGTTGAAAAAGAAAAACTTTGAGCTTAGAATTTTATATCCAGTTAAGCAATAATTTAAATGTGAATTGCTATCAAGATATTCTCAGTCAAAGAATAAGCCTGGAAGGTCTTCCTTGTAAACATGAAAGCATTCTGTAGAAAGGATGATGGCAGAAAGACTCCAGAAGGACTCTGCGACATGTGGGAAGGAAAGAATGAATACGTAATGCAGTGACAGTCAGCAGAAGTCACAAACACTGTAGGTTCATCACATTCGAGAGCCGTCAGTCAGACAGCGGGTCATGTGGGGGTGGGGAGGGAGAGACCAAGAACTAAGTGTGCTAAAGGACTTGTCTTTCTTGAGGGGGAGACGGAAGCATGAAGTTGAAGAAACAGATTTTCAGACCAGCAGAAGAATATGTTATCTCTCCAAAGGGAGGTAAGAAAGAAAAGCATGATAAATAGGATATAAAAAGCATATGGTAAAAGTACGTTCTAGCATAATGTACTTTACTAAGTGCAGATAATTTAAAACACAGAAGGTTTCAGAGCAGAAAACAGCATCAAAAACCAGCAGCATCATGTATACTATAAAAGGCCATGGAACATTGAAATGAGTGGATTGATTCAGAGGAAGAAAAATACAAGTAAGCCGGGCTTGGTGGCTCAGCCTGTAATTCCACGCTTTGGAAGGCTGAGGTGAGTGGATTGCCTGAGACCACGGGTTCGAGACTCGCCTGGACAACTTGGCGAGACCTCATCTCTACAATAAATCAAAAAATTAGCTGGGCGTGGTTGCACACGCCTGTAGTTCCAGCTACTGCAAGGCTGAGGTGGAAGGATCACTGGAGCCTAGCAGGTCTAGGCTCACTCCAGTCTGGGTGACAGAGCGAGACTCTCAAAAAAAGAAAAATACGAGTAGCAATTTTGTATCAAAGTAAAATTCAAGAGTTGGAAAATTGTAAGAAACAAAGTCATGAATGGTTTAAAAGGATAAGAATATATAAAATCATCAGCATATCCTTAAAATAAATCATTTGCAGCTACTGTAGAAAAGAGTTAAATCAATGATTATAGTTAGGATTTCAACAAATTCGTCTTATAAATGGGTAAGCAATCCAGAAGAGAAGCAAAGACAGACAATATTAGGATAATGCATTGAGTTTGTTGTAACACATTTATGTAGACACATACACATTGTTTGTTTTTGTGCACATGTGGGACCACCACAGAGAATGGACCATGTGCGAAGGCACTGGGGGCTTATCAATAATATCCAAAGAATTAACTCTATTCTGATTATATTCTCTAACTACAAATATAACAAAATTAGAATTTAACAGCAGAAGTACAGTTAATAAAATCCCATAAGTCTAAAAACTGAACAATACAAAAAAAGACAATACTGTGGAACTTTGAGTTCAAGGGGAGATCATTGGAGACAGAATAAAATATTCATCAACAAGGGTACCTGCATGATCAATGTTTGTATACCTAACCCTGACTTGTACCCCACATCTTTATAATAATAAAAAAGATAAATAAAATATAAAATAAAAAAGAAAGAATATAATATGTGCAGTTAAGTGACAATGGAGACAGTGCATGTCAACCTGGGTGGGACAGCGCAGAGTTGTACTTACAAGGGAAGCCATACAACTTCTAATAATCATCCTTAGGTAACTAGATAAGACTAATATCTAAAATTTAATTTGAAAATACAGACATCTATTTGAAAGTACATATTACAGCTCAGATTAAATGGACACATTTATGGAAAAATAGAAAATTCTAAGTTTTTCCGTAATAAATGAAAAACTCATTTCTATTGAATCACAATACTTTTTCACTACATTGTTGAGGAGTTCAACAAACCCATTCTGAAAGCTTTAAGGGAGAATTAACCTTTATGAAAAGTTGGTTGGCCTCGGTGGCTCAGCCTGTAATCCCAGCACTTTGGGAGACCGAGGCAAGTGGATTGCCTGAGCCTGTGGGTTCGAGACCAGCCTGAGCAACTTGATGAGACCTCGTCTCTGCAATAAATAAAAAAATTACCAGGCGTGGTAGCACATGCCTGCAGTTCTGGCTACTTGGAAAACTGATACAGAAGGATCGCCGGAGCCTAGCAGGTCGACGCTGGGGTGGTAGCAAGCATACCACTGCCCTCCAGTCTGGGCAATAGAGTGAGACTCCAACTCCAAAAAAAAAAAAAGTTAATTTAAAAAATAAAGATTAAAGTGGAAAGTCTTACACATTAAGAGATAGTATAAAATCATATAAATAAAAACAATATGATACTAGTTGAGGAAAAGACCAATAAGCTAGTGAACAGATTAGATATCTCATCACAGTTCTGTGTATATTTAAGTACTTACAATTCAGTAAAGATGGTCCCACCAAAACAAGGGAGAGGGTTGACTTATCAGTAAATGGAACTGGGAGATGTAGAAAACTGAGGTATATTCCTCTCCTTATTTAGCATTTTAAAAGTAGACACTACTATAATACTCAATTATTTATCACAGAAACAAAAAACTGAGTACCATATGTTCTCACTCATAAGTAGACCCTGAACATTTACCTCAAAACTATAAGAAAGGGATTGGTAGTAGTGGGACACTGTCAGAGGAGGGGGGTGCACATAACATCAGTAAGGGTACCTGATCTCAAACGAAGTGAAGTGGGGACCAAAGAGGGTCCTAAGCTTTACCTGTATGATGACCACTTGTATACCTAATCATGAATTGTACCCCACATCGTTAAAATAAAAAAAACTTTTTTAAAGTAGACTCCGGATGAGTTAACAACGTAATACGAAAGTTAAAATTAAAGCCTGATAGAAGAAAAATGTATTAGAGAATCTATATGAACTAGAGATTGGAAAAGACTTCTTAAACAAGACCCCAAAACCACACACCACAAGATAAAATAACAGATAAATTGGACTGCACAAAAATTATCCATTTCCAATCACTGTAGACTAACTGTAGACAGACATTAACAGATGGTAGGCTGGAAGAATTTTTATCTCATGTGTAAAACAAATAAGGAACTAATATCTAGGGTAAACAAACAAACAAAAAAACTCAGATGGGTGCTGTTACTCACACCTGTAATCCCAGCATTTTTGGGAGGATCACTTGAGCCCAAGAGTTCCAGACAAGCTTTGGCAACATAGCAAGACCTTGTCACTACAAAAATTAAAAAATTTAACCGGGCATGGTGGCAAGCCTTGTCATCCCAGCTACTCAGGAGGCTGAGACAGAAGGATGACCCGGGCTCAGGAAATTGAGGCTGCGGTGAGCCATGGTCATGCTCCTGCACTCCAGCCTGGATGACAGAGTGAGATACCAACTAAAAAAAATAATTAGTTTAAAAATCTCTTCCAAATTAAAAGGCCAATGCTAGAAAAACAAATAGAAAAATAGAGGTATACAGAGTTATTTCAGATGGAAAGAGCTACTAATAGCAAGTGCATGAACAGATGCTCAAACTCAATAGTAATTGCAAAAATGTGACTTTAAATAGCTAGAAATTGTCACTTTATTCCCATTTGAAAGACAAAAAATTGAACATGGATAGTACCAAATATTGCCCAAGATGTGGATAGATAGGGACTTTATGCCCTGTTGGTGGAAGTGTAAATGCTTACAGCTACTCTGGAAAGAAATGTTAGAGGAATAAAACATGTTTAAGCCCTGCAGCCTATAATGACCCTCCTGAGTAAGTATCCCAGAGGAATTCTTGTACACATCCCCAAAGGGGTAGGTGTGAGGACTTTTGCTCTTAATGATGTTGCCTGTGGTAGTGGCCTAGTTTTCACTCGCCATGGCAAAGTGGATAATTACAACGTGCAAGATGCATACCACGGGCTTTACTCATTCATTAAGAGAAGCACCAGATGTACAAACACCCAAGATGACCTTAAACACAGTGTTGAGTAACCACAGAGAGGAACAGAGGAGACAAAGCTAAATATTGTCTACTACATTGAAACACATACCCAACAACAAACACACCAAACTCTGCATAATCTGCTAGCCTGTGTAAACATGGAAGGATACATACCAAGCATCTTAGAATGGGTGACTGTGGGGAAAATGAATGAAAGTGATCTTTGACAACAAAGGTGATATTATGTTAAAATAATACAGGAGGGGTCTTGTTGAAAACGATAATGATATTGGGCTATGGACAGAGGTGTGTGAGAGCTCAACTTTCTATTCTTGCCATGGGAAAGTTGAGGTGGGGGAAGAGAAAAAAGGAGGGGAGAGAGAGAGACATAGAGAGAGAGACAGACAAACATGGAGGGAGATAGATAGGTAGGTAGATAGGTAGATAGATAGATAGAAATTTACATAGTTAAAAGACTTGTTACAGAAAATAAAGCTGGAGCCTCTGTGCAGAAATTAGAGGGAGGTCAAATTTAAATAGTAAGAGAAGGAATATGCTAATAATTATTGGTATTTTAGTAGCTATTTTGTAGTAGATAGTAAAGTAATCTGTTCTGGCTAAATGGGGACCTCCTCCCACAGGGGGTGCTCAGTGTCAATCACTGCAGGGACTTCAAGAGGAATTCTTGCTGTAGGAGAAAATGGGCTTGTTAATATTTTTGAAACTCTCTCAGTCTAAAATCTATGAGGCCAACATATAAGCATACATTGCATTATTACTTCTAACTAAGAAAAACTGATATTTATGGCAACTGTCTTTTTTTGGACAATTGATATGTCCAAAGTGAATAAATCGAGTCAATCTTTTCTGAGATCACTCATCAAAAAGTCCTTACCTTGTCAGCATGAAGAGGTACAAAAATTTCTGTAGTGTCTTCTGACTCCTAGATTCAGATATGGTTTCCACATCACTTAGTGGCCTTATTTAAGTAGCTACCTCTCTTATTCTCCTAGAGGACACATTTCTCAGTCATCTCTGGATCTCAGTGCTTGGGAAAGCCCCAGTGGACAGTTAGTGTTCAATACACATATGAGAACCATCGACAAGAGGAATCACTAGCTTCCATTACATGCAGTTACTAATTTTATTTTCAAGAACTAAGAAACCAATCCTAAAATGCCTCTTTGAAAGAGTCAGTTATAAGAATTGATTTTTTTTACTTTAAAAAAAAAGAATTTGCAGCCCGGCTGCGGTGGCTCAAGCCTATAATCCCAGCACTTTGGGAGACTGAGATGAGAGTCTTGCCTGAGCCCACGGGTTTGAGACCTGCCTGGGCAACATGGCGAGACCTCGTCTCTACAATAAACCAAAAAATTAGCTGGGTGTGGTGGTGTGCGCCTGTAGTTCCAGCTTCTTGGAAGACTGAGGCAGAAAGATCACCTGAGCTCAACAGGTCGAGGCTACAGTGGCCGTAAATGTGCCACTGCACTCTAGTCTGGGACAGAGTGAGACTCCCACTCAAAAAAAAGCAAATTGCAATGCAGTCATAATTTGAAAAAAAACTAACTTTAGACTCTTTCTAGAAGTGGGCAAAGCTCAATGAATACAGCAAAAATTAGCATGAGCACACTCGACAATCTAGGTCCTCAGATTAATTATCCACAGCAATTCACCATTCTGACTTGATATGGAAACGATTGGTCACTTTTTCTACTTTTAACATGAAGCACTGGCATTTTAAAATCTCATTTTCTAGAAGAACGCTAGTGGTTGACAAGTTAAACTTGAAATTACTCAAAACTACCACTCAGCCACTCGGTATAAAAACCAGATAACAAGCCGGGCTCGGTGGCTCAGCCTGTAATCCCGCGCCTTTGGGAGGCTGAGGTGAGTGAATTGCCTGAGCCCACGGGTTCTAGACCTGCCTGGGCAGCGAGACTTCATCTCTACAATAAATCAAAAAATCAGCCGGGTGTGGTAGCGCATGCCTGCAATTCCGGCTACTTGGAAGGCTGAGGCGGAAGGATCGCCGGAGCCCAGCAGGTCGAGGCTGCGGTGGCCGGGAGCGGCCACTGCACTCCAGTCTGGGTGACAGAGTGAGACTCCAACTCAAAAAAAAAAACAAAAAACAAAAACCAGATAACAGTCTAATTCCTAGCACTGAGCTCAGTAGATGCTTGCTGGCACTTGTTAAAGTCACTAGGTACTTCATCAATTGCAATTTTTAGGTGGGTATCTCATAGTGAGATATAATATTTTATAACAATAACACTAGATTAGCTATACGGTACACCTATTTCAGAGGGTTCAATGCTTCTTTTTCTTCTGCCCACATCTGGACCCACCTCCCTCAAGGGAATTATTTGGTATATCAGGTTTAAAGACCCAGATTAAGCTACATTACTGTACTAATGGATGTCTTCACTAGGCTATAAATACTACATATTTGGATACATGGCTCTCTGTCTCCTGCATGTCTAAGCAAGTTGGTTATGGCTCTATATCATGTGGTCAACCAGGATATTGGAAGGTTTCTAAATGTGAATTTGGTCTTCAAAGAAGCCACACACTCTTTTAGTTCTCAAAGCCAAGATAGCATGCTCTATATCAGCTTTCCCAAAGCTTTATGTTGAATATCAAAGCAGTGCTAGTTTAGTCCCCACTGTCCAGAATATATTGAGATGCACAAGAAAGATGGCTGTCAAGGTATTCCTACGCTCTCCAGCCAAACACTTTTACTTAAAAATCCCACCTTGATAGCTAGTTCACAGTATGCTGGGTGTCTTATTGCATTGCGAACTTTGCTCATTTCATTGTTTATTAATTATCAATAACATCTTGATAAATAGGGTTTAACTGAGGTATTAACTGTGTGTCTCCTCCTGGGTTCTTGGTAGCAAGCAACAGAAATGAACCCTGAGTAACCTAGTCAGAAAAGGAATTTATTGGAAGTGTACAAAGAAGGCTGGAAACCTAGGTTCTGAAAATGGGCAGGTTCCCCCGGAGGCTGGGTGGCAGGAACCACAAAAAACAGCCTGATTGAATGCTGTCTCAGGCACCACTCCCCAGCACTACTGCTGAGAAAAATCACTGCATTTGGTGATGTTTGGGTGCCACTGCTCTGAACTGAATGCTGTGCCTTGTAATGTTTATTTGAGAATTAGACACCATTGGGAGTATCAGATCAGCTGAGTCCTCTCTTCTAGGAGTATAGAAGAAAAAGTGTTACTATTTTTTAATGCTTTTGTTTGTTTATTTGTTTTTGTTTTTTGAGTCAGGGTCTCACTCTGTCACCCAGGCTGGAGTACCAGAGGTACTATCACAGTTCACCACAGCATCACATTCCTGGGCTGAAGTGACCCTACTTCTTCAGTCTCTCAAGTAGCTGGGACTATAGGCATGCACCACTTTGCCTGACTTTTTGTTTGTTTGTTTGTTATTTTTTATCTTTATTTTTTTAGAGACAAGGTCTTGCTATGCTGCCCAGGCTGGTCTCGAACTCCTGGGCTCAAGCAATCCTCCCACCTTGGCCTCCCAAAGTGCTGAGGTTACAGGCATGAGCCATTGCATCTGGCCTATTCTTTAATTTTTGAAGCAAAAATCCACTAACTCTAAGGTAGTAAGAATGTTCTATGAATAGAGAGGAGAGTTTGGAAGTTGGTCAGCCACCATATTGACAAAAGTCTACTGCACCCATTATGAAGCATTAAGTCATTTGTCAAAGACACAAAGTAGTAATGACAGACTGTGTTTCAAGTCTGTTCTCTCTCTAGTGTTTTGTGTTACCTCATGTACAATTGGAGGATAATATAAAAGAAGGAAAAACATTGAAACGCCTCTGCAGATCAAAATGTCAGAATAACAGCCAAACACACATGGGCAACTGATGTCCTCAAAGTTAGATCATTTCTAGTCTCCTCTCCCACTACCCTCACCCACATGGCTTTCTCCCATGAGCCCTCATAACACCTGTCTTATCCCTGATAGCACTTCGCACACGAGATTCCAATGCTTATCGACATCTCTCATTTCTATTAGACTGCCTAGTCTTCAAGGGCAGTAATCAATGATGACTTATTTGTGTTTAATAGAACTGGACACATGTCAGACACTCAGTGAAATTGTGCTGAATGGACTAGTTAATAAATGAAAGAAAGGAAGAATGACTTATAGAAAATTCCCTTGACTGATGAGGTCATCAGGTCTTGGGCCTTGAAGAGAAGATAAGAAGGTGTCCATATAAGATCCAGGTGAGATCACAAACCAACCATAAAGAAAAACTTAGTGTTTTTGCTTCAGTTCCACCAAGAAAACAATATGTCTTCTGCTCTCTGTCTGGGCAAACAGAAAGGCAAAGGCTGACAAGCACAGCTGCAAGGTGTTTCAAATGATAACTGGAAGAGTCTACCACTTGAGTGGTTGTGAAAATATGACTAGGTGACCAGGCAAGGCCTGGGCTGAACAGAAGGAAAGCCAAAAGTCATAAAACAGACAAACGATTGGTTAACAGTCTGTCCACACAGACTCCTGTACAAAGTAATTTTTATCAAGGGCATCTTACAGCCTGCAGTCACTTGAAAACCTGCCAAATCCTAAAATCTAGATATATTCAGACAATCTGCCATGCGTTAAGTACTAGGTCGATAATACTTGGATGGAAAACTTAAGTACTTAAAGAAATATCAGATTTTTCTCCCTACAGATCTTCTTCCCATGTTAGGTAAAAAAAAATTTTGATTTAGAAGTAGAAAGAAATTTTTCAGTCAAACCCAGTTGGATAATGTTTATTTGGATTAGAATTGCTACTTTAAATAGATATGTGTTCTTACAACATCATAGTATAAAAGATACCTGGAAAAAATTCTTTATTTGTCAAGAACACTTCTAATGGAATTACATTCAATGGACATATTAGCAAAATACTAAAATAAGACAAGCATACATGTCAGCAGGGCCATCCATTTCCAAGCAGTATAAAATGCCGGAAGAAAATATTTACAATATTAGGCCTAATTTTACAATATAATGAAGAGAAAATGATATCTGAAGGGAGGATATGAATGGCAAAATTCCCTTTTCTCCCACCCTCTTTCATTCGAGTCAGAATTTAACAAACACGGTGTCATTTACTTTTAGAAGCACGAGAGTAATGGGAATTTAAAAGAGTCATTCTGACTCATAAAAATAGAATAATAGAAGAGTGTAGACAATTTTCTATGTTTGGCTCAGAACATTCCTATTCCATTTGTTCTAATGTTCCCTTTCATTTCTGAATGTTTTGTTTAAAGATGCCTATATTATGTATAGTACATAACCAATGTGGGTCCTGCTTTCATGGTGGAAGCATCATGGAAGACATCCGGTAAGACCAGATAGAGAGGAGGGTTGGTTATCAGTGACGTGACGTTGCTTTGCTGTAGGAAGTGTTCTATAAGGAGAGGAGTCTCATGCTGTCTTTTGAGCAAATGAAACTAGTATTTTCCCAGCTGGAGTTTCTTCCATCTATCTACCTACTCATGCATTTATCTCCATTTATCTGTCCATCCAACAGATGCTTGTTGGACTTTATGTGCAAGACATTGTGCACAGTGAGGGGCAGAAAGGGGGGCATGCAGGGGAAGCAGCACGCTGTGGCCGCCACAGTCACAGACTGTGGTGCAGAGCACCTGCCTGTGTCCTCACCAGCTCTGCGGCCTTAAACAAGTGCCTTCATCTCCTTGGGCTTCAGTTTATCCATCTTTAAAATAGGTTATCATGAGGATTAAAGAGGTCAATGTGCTTCCAAAGTCTCGCATATGCATTCAATATCATTATTTCCTGGAAGATCTTAAATGGTTTGTCCAAGTTTTCCCCTTTTAATATTCCAACTCTAATAACAGAGATTTGGACCAGGTGCAATGGCTCATGTCTGTAATCCCAGCACTTTGGGAAGCCAAGGTAAGAGACTCATTTGAGGCCAGGAGTTCAAGAACAGCCTGGTCACCAAAATGAGATCTCATCTCCACAAATAAATTTAAAAATTAGCTGAGCATGGCGGCATGCACCTGTAGTCCTCGCTGCTTGGGAGGCCGAGGTGGAAGATTGTCTGAACTTGGGAGTTCGAGGTCACAGTGAGTTATGATTATGCCGCTGCACTCCAGCCTGGGCAACAGAGTTAGACTCTGTCTCTAAAAAGGGGGCTGGGGGCAGTGGGGAGAAGAGGTTTGTATCAAGGGGAGGTTGATTCCAAGAATAAGTAATGAACCAGAACCTTTACACACTTCTTACAGGCTGGGGGCCTTCCAACTCAGGGTCTCAGTCTCCAGGTGCCTGATTCAGTCCTGACCGATGCCTCCAAGAGTGAGACACTGAGGCAACCTTCCCAATCTCAGCCTGGTGCATGGCAGGGAAGGGTGTTCACCAGCCTGTGATGTCTCCGCCTCCTGAGAGGGTGCCGTAGACATGACTTCACATCCGCCTTTGTTTCTGGAGCACTCATCTTTCTCACAGGAGTCGCATCTCCAATCTGAACCTCAGCTGGGTTGATTCTTCGTTTGAACTTTGCTAGTTCTTGGCCCTGGGAAAGTTGGACTCTAGTACTTATGCCCTTGGCCTCAGACCAGGTTCTGCTGTAGATAAAGCCCTGAAATCACTGGTATCAACTGTCCCTGTGGAGAAATCTCTTGCATTTCCATGGTCCCAATACCGGATTAGAGGCCCATGGGGCCTACACCATCCAAGATAATCCCCGTTTGGAGACTGTCAACAAAACTTCCAGCAACACTCTTCAAGCGAACTGGTTTGGTCTCCTCAGCCTTGGTCTCAGGACTATTGAGCTATGATAATCCCCTCCCCTATATACAAAACCTCAGTATGACAGACTTTTAAAAACAGAGGGGTGAAAATCATGCTGGATTGAAATCCTTTGATATGCTAAAATTAAATGGTTAGGATGTTAAATATGCCACATGACAGAGTATGGTTTCAGAAAGTTTTCTATGACTAGCTCAATGGATTAAATCTAACAAGTGGAATTGAATAAGGGTATTGAATATCAGGTCTCGAACTTGAGTGCTAAAATTTCAAGTGCCTAAGTACAGGGTTAGGGAGATACCTATTGACAACATGTATAAAATGCTTAAAGTCATATCTGCCAATAAATGTCATTCTAGTCTAGAGTGTGACTACACAGTTGGCAAAATGAAGATCCCCAAAGAAATCCAGATGCTAATCCTAGAATTCATTAACGTTAACTTGTGTGGTAAAAGGACTTGGTAAATGTATTTAAATTAAGGATTTAGAGATGGGAAGATTATCCTGGTGGTCCTCAAATGTAATTGGGTGTGTGCGTGTGTGCGTGCATGTGTGCGTGCGTATGTGCGTGTGTGTGTGTCAGAGTCTCACTCTGTTGCCCAGGCAGGAGTGCAGTGGCATGATCACAGTTCACCACGGCCTCAACTTCCTGGGCTAAGGCAGTCCTTCAGCCTCAGCCTCCCAAGTAGCTGGGACAACAGGTGTGCACCACCATGCTAGGCTAATTTTTTTGATTTTTGTAGAGATGCAGTTTCACTATGTTGCCCAGGCTGGTCTCAAACTCCTGGGCTCAAGCAATCTTCTTGCTTCAGCCTCCCAAAGTGCTAAGATTATAGGTGTGAGCCCCTGCACCCGACTCAAATGTAACTCTTAAAAGAAGTATCCTTATAAAAAAGGAAGTGGAGAGAGATTTGAAGAGGGAAAATGTGATGTGAAAACAGAGGCTGGGGGAGAAAAGTCTATGACATGAGGAGGGGACTATGAGTCAGGGAATGCAGCTGACATTCAGAGGTTAGAAAAGGCAAGGACACAGAGTCACCCCAGAGCCTCCAGAAGGAACCAGCCCCACCAACACCTTGATTTTAGCCCCATCGGACTAATTTTGGCAAAATGAAGATCCCCAAAGAAATCCAGATGCTAATCTCTGGATGACCAGAGATGTGAAGAACACATTTGTGTTACTTTAAGTCACTAAGTTTGTGATACTTTATTACATGGCTATAGAAAACGAATTCAGACTCGTTTCCAGTCGGACCACATTTAAATTTGCCAATCCCACTGGGTTATTGCATATCAAGAAGCATGAAAGTAGACTGGAGTGATTCCCAGTTGTAAGGAAACGTCAAACCTCAAACTTCAAAGTCATGAGAGGAATGTTGGAAATACCTGTTTCTATTTAAGAAGCAGTGGGGACTCTCAATTTCAAATATTTTGGGGGGCGTTCTATGAAACAGGTATTAGACTTTTTCCTAATTTTTCTGAAGGATGGAACTAGCATCGCAGTTTGCAGTTTTACGTTTATTTGCAGAGCTGTCTGTGTAATATGCTTTGCTTCCATGGATCTCTAAGATTCATGATTTTAGAGATGAGAATCAGTCGCCATTTGGTCCCCAGTGCCTAATACACATAAGAGCCACTTAAAGAACAGCTCCCAGACTGAGAACTTTCTAAAATTCTCTGCTGTGGGAGTTAGGCACAAGATGAGTCGCTATAACAAAGAGAATCACAGAACAGTGGCTTCAATAAGACATAAATTTATTTCCCTCTTTCCAAACAGTCATAGGTGAGGCTGGAAGTAAAATGAGTTAAATCAGTTAATAAAATCAAATTGCTAGCAAAATAATATATTAACCAGCTTACTCCTTTTTGTTTAAAACTTTCATCTGAGTTACCTGCCTGAATCAATGCCTACGTGTGATGACAGTAACGTTCCCATGACCACAGACCCCCAGCTTTGTCTCCTTTGGGCGGGTTGTGCTGACCGTTGCCTGCTGACCATTACAGAACTCCTTAGCCATAAGTTCCATGAGATTGTATGCTTTGTTAACTGAAATCAAATGTTATGCTTCGACATTTTCATAGTTTGTTCTTATATTCTGTTAGTGACCTAACCAAGGTAACTCCATTGTGTAATGATTCTTCTTCCTTGTCTCTATGTAACTACCTTAAACTATATCTTAATGGCAGAACTCCAGGGACTTTCTGGGGCACTGGCTATACCTAGGACATGAAATTAATCATAACTCCCTAATAACTGAAGTTCCCATTTTGGTTGCCAAGTTGTTAGTTAATAGTTGCTATGGTCACTAAGTTGCTATGTAGCCAATACTGCAAATTTCACCTATAAAAGCTTGTCACAAAGTGCACCAATTTGTCAAGGGTTTTTCTGGCATTTGCCTACTCTTGACCTGCGTGTTAATAAAAGACTCTAATTAATTAAACTCAGTTTACAGGTGTGACTTCTTCTCGTTTACTTGGTCATAACAGCAGGACCTCTGTCGGGCATCTGGGGACCCAAGTTTCTTCCACCTCACTGCTCTTCCCCATTTTCGGGAGATGTTCTTGCCTGCATGGTGGATGCTGGCTCACCTCCGGTCTACACCCTACTCTGTAGGAAGGATGAAGCGGTTGGCAGCTATCTCATCAAAGAGACGGCACAGAAATCTCACGCAACACTTCCATCATGTCAAGTCACAGCCCCAAACTTAGTGATGTGCTCACACCCAGCTACAGGAGGGCTATGGAGTGCCTTCTGCAAGGGTGGTGGGATGTGCCTGGTTAAATGGGGGGGTGGGGAGGGAGGAGTCTATCACTAAGGAAAAGCGAAGCCTGGATACTGAGGGACAGTTAGCCATCTCTTCTTCAACCTGGAGCAGTAGATTCAAATGCAAGAGGCTTGTATATTTTTCTTTTTTTATTCTAAATTCTCTCTTCATTTCCCTAAATGTTTTCCTTTTCTCTTTTTCAGACAGTTCCTGAGCAGGTAATCTTTAGGTGATTTATATGCTAATTTTATTTGTTAATTCTTATTGTTCTTCATGAAACCAGAACTGATATTTATCTTTTCTATTACAGCATTTAAAAACATATGTATAGATATGCATATACTAAACCCATTGTCACCATTAAATGTGTTTATACTATGTAAATTCCTGTAATGGGTTCACATTATTTTCTTTTTTTTTTTTTTTCCTTCCGCTCTCCCCATATTATTTTCATTATTTTACATTGCCAATCAAGATGGGCTCTGGCACATTTTTGGAAGAGCCATTCTACTCCATTACACACAAAGTTATTTTTCAGAGGTGCAAAGGTCTATTAAACTCCTTTTATAATGGAACTATTTATAATTTGTGAAAAATGAGATGATAGCAGAGGTTTGCGGTAGGTGAACTGTGAATGATCTGCTTTTTGAAGAATTTTGAGTTTTGAAATTTTGGAGAAATGTTTTATACATATACATTGAAGTGACAAATTTAGAACCTCTTTACAGTAACATTTTTCTGCTCTACCATCAAAATAGATCCCAAGTCTGACCCTCTTTGACCACCTCCACCGTTTCCATCTCTGAGTCTGGGTCAAAATTACCTTGACCTGGGCCATAGTAGAGACGTTCCACCCGGTTTCTCTGCTTCGGTGCCTTTCTCCTTGCCGTCTGCCATCCACAGAGTATCCAAAGTGGCTGCTTAAAAACCTGAATCCGATCCAGTTCCCCCAATGCCTTCCCATCTTACTTAGAATAAAATCAGATGTCCTTACCACGGTCTGCAAAGTCCTATTATATCTCAATTGCAGGATAACAAGTTACCCTCAAAACGTACTGCCTTTAGACAGCAATAACCACTTATTATCTCACACTGTTTCTGTGTGCCAGGAATTTTCAAGAGACTTGGCCGGGCGGGTCTGACTCAGGGTCTCTGGTGAGTCTCACTCAGTCAAGAAGTCAGGTGAGGCTTCAGTCACTTGAAACTCACGGACAGCGTTTGGATGGTTGCTCCCTTCAAATCTCATGTCGAAATGGGATGCTCAGTGTTGCCGGTGGGGCCTGGTGGGAGGTGTCTGGATCATGGGGGTGGATTCTTCGTGAATGACTTGGTGCCGTTCTCTTAGTCATGAGTGAGTTCTCGCTCTGTTGGCTCCCAGGCTGTTTAAACAGCCTAGGACCTGCCCACTCTCTCTTGCTTCTATTCTCGCCATGTGATATGCCATGCCATCTTCCCTTGCCTTCCACAACGAATAAACACTTCTTGTGGCCTCACCAGAAGCCCAGCAGATGCTGGTACCATGTAGACTTGTAAGTCAAATAAACTTTTCTTTATAAATTACCCACCTCTGGTATTTCTTTTTCTTTCTTTCTTTCTTTTTTTTTTTTTTTTTTTTGAGTTGGAGTCTCACTCTGTCGCCCAGACTGGAGCGCAGTGGCCGCTCCCAGCCACCACAGCCTCAACCTGCTGGGCTCCGGCGATCCTTCTGCCTCAGCCTTCCAAGTAGCCGGAATTACAGGCACACGCTACCACGCCTGGCTGATTTTTTTATTTATTGTAGAGATGCGGTTTTGCCAGTTGTCCAGACGGGTCTTGAACACACAGGCTCAGGCAATTCACTCACCTCGGCCTCCCAAGGCGCGGGATTACAGGTTGAGCCACCAAGTCCGGCCTTTCTTTCTTTCTTTCCTTCCTTCCTTCCTTCCTTCCTTCTTTCTTTCTTTCTTTCTTTCTTTTTTTTTGAGTTGGAGCCTCACTCTTGTCACCCAGGCTGGAGTGCAGTGGCACGCTCAGGCAATCCTTTCACTTCAGCCTTCCAAGTAGCTGGAACTACAGATGCACGCCACCACACATGGCTAGTTTTTTTTTTTATTTATTGTGGAGATGAGGTCTCACCAAGTTGCCAAAGTTGGTCTCGAACCTCTGGGCTCAGGCAATCTTCTCACCTCGGCCTCCCAAAGTGCTGGGATGACAGGCTGAGCCACCGCACCCGGCCTGGTATTTCTTTATAGCAACACAAAACGGACTAATTCACTCACTCACATAACTAGCAAGTGAGTGCCAGCAGGTTGTCCTGGCTCACTCACGTGGCTAGCAAGTCAAAGTTGGCTGTTGGCAGGAGGCCTCAGCTCCTGGCCACATGGACCTCACCTTAGGACCACTTGGAGACATGACAGATGACTTTTCAAAGCAAGTGATTCAACAGTGGGCAAGATGGAAGCCTCTAGTCTTTCACTGGAAGTCACACACCCTTATTTCCACAACAGCCTGTTGGTTACACAGATCACTCCCTCAGTGTGGGAAAAGATGGCACAAAAGTTTGGGTCTCAGAGTTGGGCATTGGTGGTGGCCGTCCTGAGGCTACCCTTTTGATTTCATCTTTCATCATTCTCCTCCTCACTGTCTTTCCACCCTATCTCCTTGCTGTCTCTCAAACTCATGATGTGTGCTCTCACCACCAGGATTGCTCTTTCCACAAATATCCACATAGCTCTCACCCACTTTACTCAGGGTTTTGCTCACATGTAACTTATCATGGGGCATTTCTCCTGACCACTTCTCATTAGAAAAATAGCCTCACCTGCAGGTCATGCTTTCGAGTACCTAATCTGTTCTATTTTTCTTCATGAAACTTCTTACCACTGAATATGTAGTTTATTTATTTATTTACAGTCTATCTTTCCCTTTAGGAATAGGGACTTGAGTCACAACTGTATTCCTCATGCCTGTAATAGTTCTTGTATATCACAAGGGCTTATTAGGTATTTTTGAATGAATAAGTGATGATTAAATTCTATATAATATCCAAATTAATTCCTAATGGTATAGAGCCAAAAGATGATTCTTTAAATTCATCCTTGGCAAAGGCATGGTAAGTATTGAATAGTTTAATAATAGAGATAAAAACTTGTATCAAATTACTAACTAAATCTTTAAAAGACAGCTTAAACTAGAGAAAATTACATATAAGCCTAAAGGAAAATGTAATAGAAAAAGAAGAATTATATATTTTTGAGTTTGGCCTATAACAGTTTCTCTTTTACATAGGAATGGGATTTCTGCTTTCTCTTTAAATAGTTAATTTAAATTTTTTTTTTGAGTTGGAGTCTCACTCTGTCACCCAGGCTGGAATGCCATGGCACACTCATGGCCACCCCAGTGATGACGTACTGGGCTCCAGCAATCCTTCCACCTCAACCTTCCAAGTAGCCAAAACTGTAGGCATGCGCTACCATGCCCTGCTAATTTTTTTGATTTATTGTAGAGACAGTCTTGCCAAGTTGCCTGGGGTGGTCTCAAACCTGTGTGCTCAGGCAATCCATTTGCCTCAGCCTCCCAAATGCTGGGATTACAGGATGAGCCACTGAGCCCAGCCTAATTTAATTTTTTAAGAGATAGGGTCTTGCTTTGTCTCTCAGGTTGAAGTGCAAAATTGTGATCATAGTTCACTGCAGGCTCAAACTCCTATGCTCAGACAATCCTCAGTCTCTTGAATAACTGGGACTACAAGCACATGCCATCACACATGGCTGATTTTCTAATTTTTGTAGAGATAGGGGTCTCACTACATTGCCCAGGCTGGTCTCGAGCTCCTGGACTCAGGACTCCTGTCTCAGCCTCCAGAGTACTGAAATTTACAGATATGAATCACTGCACCCAACTGAATTTCTACTTTTATTTAATTATTTAAGTAGATTTGGAGAATTATTCACAAAGTAACAGTAAAAGGATGAGAAAAGTTAGGATTATGTACAATATCTAATAGAGCATAGAAGATGTTTAATTCTTCCATAATTTCCCAATTATTTTATAAATAATTTCTATAATTTTAGTGACAGGAATATCTGGACAGAATCTAAGGGCTTCTATGCAAGGGAACAAGGGAACTGAATACATATCACCTGTACTGTTAGTGAAGATTTGTTATTTGAAAAAGTTACAGTATTTGTCTCCAGTGATTAAATTTTTTGTTGAGTCTCTCAAGTTTGTGCTTGGTCTAAGCGATTTTACTTTGGTTCAAAAGTAAAATGTTCCCAAAGAAGCCCTGAAATTACATATGCATCCTTTTTTTCTCTATATAGAGAAATTATAACTATTGTATAGATTGAAGTAATTATGTTTTCTATGTCTTCTAACCCTCATCTTACCCTGAAGAACGCTTGACATGATCTTGAACAGTATGCTACCCATGGGAGAGAACTAATTGAGATGTTTGAAAACCTCTGCTCTGTTTACAAAACATTAGTCTACATAGTCATATGTCTCATGGCTCACATCCCTTGATTTTACCTGCTGCTCCTAATAAAGACTTCTTAAGGCCTATTTAAGGTCAAAAGAATGTAAACATTTTCTCTATGTGAAATAATTGACTTGAAATGACTTTCTTATGTCCTCTTCTTTAAAAAATGTTGTGCCACTAGCTAGTAAATCTTTAGATACCATAGCAATTTCATCCTGGAAAGGTAGTCTTCCTCATCATGGAGGAAGTTGAAATGGTATTTATCTACACCAGACACATCATTTCTATCAAAACCCTGGAAGAAAACCCAGGACACACTCTCATGAACATTGACCTAGGCAAAGAACTTGTGACTAAAACCTCAAAAGCAAATGGAACAAAAACAAAAATTGGCAATTGGGACCTAACTAAACCAAAGGAATTTTGCATCGCAAAAGAAATTATCAATAGAGTAAACTGACAACCTACAGAAGGGAAGAAAATACTTGCAAACTGTGCATCAGACAAAAGACTAATATTTATATGAAATAAACATATCAACAAGAACAAAACTAAAAAACTCCATTCAGAAGGAGCTAAAGGACAGAAATAAACACTTCTCAAAAAACATACAAGCTGCCAACAGATATGTGAAAAAATGCTCAACATCACTAATCATCCGAGAAATGTACATTAAAACCACTGAAAGATACCATCTCACACCAGTCAAAATGGCTATTGTTAAAAAGTCAAAACATGGCAGATGTTGACGAGGATGCAGAGACAAGGGAACACTTATACACTGCTGGTGGGAATGCAAATTAGTTTAGTCCCTCCAGAAAGCAATTTGAGGATTTCTCAAAGAACTAAAAACAGAACTACAAGTCAAACCGGTAATTCCATTACTGGTATATATCCAAAGGAAAAGAAATCAGTCTACCAAAAAGACACCAAAGTATTCACAAATGTTCACAAACAGCAAAGTGATGGAACCAACTTAGGTGCCCATCAATGGTGGATTGGGGTGGGGAGAAAGAAAAAAAGGTACATATACACTATGGAATTCCATGCAGCCATAAAAAAGGATGAAATCATGTCCTTTGCAGCAGTGTGGATGCAGCTAAAGGTCATTATCCTGAGTGAATCAAGGTATAAACAGAAAGTCAAATACCACGTATTCTCACTTACAAGTGGAAGTTGCACAACAGGTGCACATGGATGTGAGGATGAAAATAACAGACACTGAGAACCCCAAAGGGGGAGGAGGAACAACTGCTGAAAGACTACCTGTTGGGTGACAGGTTCAGTAGAATCCCAAACCTCACCATCATGCAAGATGTCCATGTAACAAACCTGTATGGACCCCCTGAATACAAAATAATAAAAAAGAAAATGCTCTCACAAATAGTAGTCAGAATTATGAGGGGGTTACAAATAGAAGCATCTTTATTCCGTGCATTCTGTAAGCAAAGTAATACCTTATTATTATTATTATTACTAAATTTTGTGTATTTTAATCTTTTGCTCTGTTTGTGTCCTCCTCAAATCCATATGTTGAAACCCAGTCACCAATGGGATGGTATTTGGAGGTAGGGCCTTTGGGAGGTGATGAGGTCACAAAGGCACCCCCATGAATGGCATGGGATTAGTGTCCTTACCAAAGTGGCTCCAGAGAGTTTCCTCACCCCTTCCATCATGTGAGGACACAGCAACAACATGGTTATCTATGAACCAGGCCCTCACCAGATACCGAGTCTGCTAGCATCTTAATCTGGAACTTCCCAGCATCCAGAACTGTAATAAATAAGTGTGTATTGTTTATAAGCTATCCAGTTCATGGCATTTTGTTCTAGCAGGCTAACTGGACTAAGATACATTTCTAATTAAGAAGCAGCATTTGTATCTCTAGATCTCTAGCACAGGTAAGAATTCAGTAAAATTAAATAGAAATTATCTTTTAACAATTTTGTAAAGATTGTTTTTATAAGGCCCTCATAAACTTAGAAACTTAGAAACAAAAACAGTCTTTAAAATGGAACAGGGGCACAAATCTTTGTAATGATTATAGTGCTAAATTTAAGATGTATATTGTATATGAGAAGTTGTTCCCTCATGTCTTTTTCTGAAGGGTTTCTGTTTTGGACAATTCACCCACAAAGAAAAAGTATTGTTAGGACATCCAAGGAGAAGAATCCTTTATAGGTCTTGAGTTCCTCTTGTAGTCTTCCCTTTATACTGAAACTCTTTCCAGGCTCTGTTCTAAATTTTCTGATACTTAGCTATGAGTCAGGCTTATCCAACTTCACTGTAATACAGTGATTTAAATTCATTCTCAGATGCTTTACTCTAAATGTCAGGTGTGAATGATGGAGTAGAGTGTCTTACAATGACTGGTGAGTACTAGTGCTTGGTCAGCCTAAGTCCTGAAAACCTAGTCATTCTTAGGAAGAGTCGAGGGTACAGCCAAATAACCCCTTTAACATTGGGCTTGTTTTCTCTCTGGGGCGATCTGATTATAATTCTAGAAAAAAAGAAACAAGTGTGCATATGCCAGATCCTACGGCAGCCGCCTACTGGTTTTCTGATCAGATGGATCAGGATCCAGTTTTCTCGGGGATTCATTGGATATGTCAACACAGTCCTCCTCTTCTCTATGGGTGTCATGGCCAACGCGGCCTGGAGGGGAGCTGGCTGGGCTAGGGCATCTTTGAGCCTGGGAATGGCAGGTGTTGGCATCAGAGAGTTGTGATCCTTGTGTAAGTCTCAACCATTTGGCCTCCAGAAGGCAGGGTTGTGTATGGTGCTTAAGCAGTGCCCTCTGGGGCCAGGCTACATGGGTTCATCACCTTAGTTTCACCACACATGTCACGAGGCAAATCGCTTAGCTCGGTAGTCAAACCATGCCTTGATTTCCTCATTCTCACAAGAAGGATCCTGACAATGGTATGGACCTCATAAGATTGTTCTTAGGATACCTGTAAAGAATTTAGAACTGGGCCTGTTGTGTAATAAGTGCTTAATAAAAGTGAACATTAAGTTTAGAGAAAAAAGAATTCAATCTTAGTTGTACCTTCAGAAATACCAATGATTGAAAATCAAGTTTATTTGCCTTAATCTATGCATTCATGTACACATTCATTCATCCCTTCAGTCAACATTGTCCTCTGCTTAGAGGGGTAAGAGAAGATAAGACATGATCCAACAATGAGATTATGCATGTAAAGAATTTAACATGGTGCATGTATGCAATGAATGACATTGTGATGATTGTAAACTTATAATTAGTATGTAATATGTTACAAATGAATAATCATGAAGAGGGACACTGTGAGATAGAAATCGTCTGTCTAAGCCAAAACTGATTTCAGAAAAAAACTCGGACCTGGAGGAGGCACAGATTTAACAGAACTGAGAAATTTTGCACCTTCATGGGTATTGTCCAGACCAAATATTATGATACATGTATATTTACCTATACAATGTCCACTTGTATACCTAATTCTGAATTGTACCCCACATCTTTAAAATAAAATACATAAAAAATAAAGAGAAAAGAAGTTGAAGAACTTCATATCAATTTGGGGAAAATCTACATGTTTGAGAAAGAAATATGATGTTTTGTTTGTTTGGTTTTTTTTAAAGATGTTTTTATATGCTGTTACTTGTAATGTTTGGTTTGTAAGTTCTTTTTTCAGGTTAGCTTTTGGGTTAGGGGAAGAAGGGAGAGGAAGAAAGTCCTCTGTAGGAAGTATTCCACACAAGACTGAGGAACTTGCTTAAATGGATGTTAACAGAATTTGAAAAGTCAGAACAGCACTATGGAAGACAGTAGACATGACAAAGCATGCCCAGTATATTGCTATGTGGTATTCTCTGGGGGAATACAAATTTACATGATGGAAGAAGAAATATTTATTGAATCTAGCCTCTGTATGAAATCAACCAAAAGCTAAAAATGTTTATTTTTCCTTCAAACAATAAAAGAAAAATGATTAATCAAACTAGGGGCTATATAATTCTGTATAATTGCTTTGGCATTCAAATATAATGTTGAAGTAAGATTAGTCAAAGCAAACAAAAAGAACATGATAAACATATATATACTTATATATATATACACACACATGCTTATATATGTATGGTATGGAATTATTTTGGGAGGCAGGCCCCTTGTAGTATAGGTCCCCCCTCTAGGTAAGTGTTCTAGGAACCCATTGGCATCTGTACCAGTTAGCATTGCTGTGAGAGGCTACATTCATCTTCAGTCAAATTTTTTTGAGATTCTTTCCATGCATTTGTCCATTTCATGATGGGTGCTTTACGAGTGTGCCTGCCCACACTTCACTGAGTGTTCAGAAGTTTTTGACCAAAAAGGATCAGTATGACCCCCGTGCCCTATCCTTCCTATTCACCTGATCTTGCCACAAGCAACTTTTTTTTGTTGTTTCTCTAGATGAAAAAAAGTCCTCTAAAAGACACCAAGAGAAAAAGGTGAAATAAAAAATGGCAGAAGCACTAAAAGGCATCAAAATTGATGAGTTCAAAAACTGTTTTGAGCAATGGAAAAAGCATCTTGATAGGTAAGTGTATTGCATCCAATGGTTTAAGCATGTAAGAATAAATACACAATTTTTAATAAATAAATTCCTGGGTTTTCTGGGTCCCCTTCTCTTATATGGCTAAGAGGACAGCTTAGGTGGACAACAGATTTAGTCAGGGATGCCAAGACTTCTCAGATGTTCTAATAGCATCACATGAGCTGTCAATGTTATTCCCACATTTTATATTTGATTCTTGTGTTCATGGTAGATGGCGGCATACCCAGGTATCAGATTCTTAGCTAAGCTGAAATGAAGCAGGACTGCAGAATTGGTGATATTCATATGGATGTGAAAGTTGACTCTGAAGTATCTTGGCTCTTTGATGAGCTCTTCACTGCCATGTGTTTACTCAAGCGAATAGGGTTTCCAGAGTCCTGAGCTGCTTCTGCTCTTTCAACATGTCCTGTCCATTGTCATGATTGATGTTTTGACTGTTTTTGTTGAAGAGAACAGGATCTTCTGCCAAGTTGAGCAACACTGTCCTTTCCTCCATGACTACCACTCAGGCACTTGGGTGAACCTCATGCTAATTCCCAGAATCCTTTTTCATGCAAAACATTTTGATGCAAAAATTTAGATGTTACTCTATTATCCTTTTGATGCAAAAATTTAGATGTTACTCTATTATCCTTTTACCCGCTTTTCCAAATGTGCATGATATAGGTAATAGTTACAAATGTTTAGTTATCTTTCACCATAATTAGTTAGACATTTTATACTGAGATTTTCTTTGCCTATAACCACAATTATTAAAACATAGTACCTTCCAAACACAATTTAGTTTTTACTTATTTATTGTTTATTACCAAATTATCTATCACATTTAAAATAATTGTTTTCACTTATGAGAACACACTGCATGCTTAATTATTTACAAGCGTAACCTCATTGTGTCACTGTAACATCTCCTGAAAGTTACTGAGCTTCTGATAGTGGGAGACAGAGATGAGACCCAAACATATTTCTGAGAGGCTGTGGTGCCAATGTATTTCACAACATTATGGTCTCACTGCAATCCACTCCTTTCTGTTCCAACTGAGGGGAAAGGTATTTGCCAAACCTAAATCTGTCAGAGTTTACTAACAATGTATAACTGGTGATGTTACTTCTGGAGTCAAATAGTTACCAATCACTAAGTGACATTCCAAGTCAAGTTCAGGATTTTCATTGCATGAAACAGTTTCCTATTTTCATTGAAACAATTGTTTAGGGTCTTGATAATGGACAAACCAGAGAAAGAACTCTTGGGAAGACTTTATAAAATGTTACATTGTTTCACTAGACTAGGTAACAATGAAAAAGGAAAACTGATATTTATAGGAAATATCAGGAGATGTCACTTTCTTTGGCTAACACTTATGAAGTAAGATACATCTAATTTGTGTCTTCTTTCACCATAATTAGGTAGACATTTTTGTGTATTCATTTATTTTCTTATCCAGTACTGATATCTTGAGTCCCTACTCTCCTGTTTTGCACTATGTTAAAACTTAAATATACCATGATGAACAAGATACCATCAAGTAACTCAGATTTTATGCAAAAGGACTTCCCAAGACTTGAGTTTAAAATGGAGATTCTTATTATTTATTCTTTTTTAAATCTTAAAAAAGTTATTTGAATTTTGAAGATGAAAAAGCTATTTCCCAGCTTGGCACAGTGGCTCATGCTTGTAGTCCCAGCACTTTGGGAGGCCCAGGCAAGAGGATTGCTTGAGCCCAGGAGTTTGAGACGAGCCAGGGCAACATAGGGAGACCTAATCTCTGGGGGGGGGGGAGAAGAGTTTTTAATTGTGCAGGCATGGTGCACACATCTGTAGTCTCAGCTACTTGGTAGGCTGAGATGGAAGGATAGCCTGAATCCTGAAGGTCAAGGCTGTGGTGAGCCATGAACATGTCACTACACTACAGCCTGGGTGACAGAGTGAAATCTCAACTCAAAAAACAAACAAACAACACCAACAAAACACACACACACAGAAAAGCCGTTCTCCACTTTTTAAAAATATGGGCTTTTTCAAAAACTTAGAACCAACCATGCTGCCCATTGAAAGAGGGCTAGATTTTAAAAATGTGATACATATACATGATGGAATATTATGCAACCATAAAGAAGGACAAAATTATGAACTTCACAGCAATTTGGATGGACTTAGAGTCTGTAATACTGAGTGACCTATCACAGAAACAAAGATCTCACTCATAAACGGACCCTGAGCAACTATCGTAATACTATAAGAAAAGGTTTGGCAGTACTGGTAATCTGCTGGGGGTGGGGGAGCACATCTCATCAACAAGGGTACCTGCATAATGAACATTTGTATGCCTAACCCTGAATTGTACCCCACATCTTTAAAATTTAAAATAAATAAATAAAGGTATGGGCTTTTTTTCTTTTAAGCACTTTACATTTTTATTTTTAAAATTGACATTCAGTAAAATATACTACTTCTGCTTTATAGTCTATGAGTTTAACACACGTGAATTTATGTGACCATCACCACATTCAGGATACAGAGTAGTTTCATTATCCCAAAAAGCCTCCCCTATCCCTCTAAAGTCAAGTAAATGAATAAAGAAGACACAAATTAGATGTGTCTTACTTCATATGTGTTAGCCAAAGAAAGTGACATCAGGAGATAAATGTCAGTTTTCTTTTTTCACTGTTACCCAGTCAAGTGAAACAATGTAACATTTTATGAAGTCCTCTACCTCAGTTCCTCTTAACAATGACCTATTTTCTCACCCTATAGTTTCTCTTGTTCTCAATAATGAAGACATGTTAGTGTAAGGTGTAAATGGTTTTTTCACCTATTTTTCTGTTTATTTGTTTTTATTTTTATAGATTCAAAAATTCCTTTGTATTAATGTATTCTAATTTTTAACTTGTGTGTGTGTGTGTGTGTGTGTGTGCGTGTGTGTGTGCGTGTGTGTGTGTGTGTGTGTGTGCGCGCGCGTGCCTGTATGTGTGTGCGCACGCGCGCCAGGGTTTCCCTCTGTCACCCAGACTGCAGTACTGGTGTGATCATCGCAGCCTCAAACTGTTGGGCTTGAGAATGATTGGGATCAGGCTTAAGCAATTCTCGGAAGGAGGACACACATATCTGTCCATGTCAATATACCTATAGACACCATTTATCTTACTAACTATGTTATATGGATCCTTTATGTCTTTTTTTTAAATTTTAGAGTTGTGGGGAGCATGTGAGGATTTACTACAAAAATAAATTGCATGTAGGTGAGGTTTGGGCCCTCTCTCCCCCGATGGTAGACGCAGTCCCCAGTGTGTGGTTATCTGTCCTTTATCTCTCCCCCCTCCCTTCTTCCTTCAGCAGTGCCCAGCATCTGTTGTCCCCACCTTTGTGCTCATGTGACCAGAGATGAGGCACCACTTATGAGTGAGAACATGCAGTATTTTTTTTTTATTTCTGTGATAGTTCACTTAGAGTGATGGTCTCCAGCTGCATTCATGTTGCTGCAAAGGACATGATTTTGTTCTTCTTTATGGCTGCATAATATTCCATCCTGTATATGTACCATTTTCTTTATCCAGTCCACTTTTGATGGGCATCTGGTTTGGTTCCATGTTTTTGCTATTGTGACTAGTGCTACAATGAACATACGTGTGCAGGTGTCTTTTTGGTAGAGCGGTTTATGTTCTTCTGGACATAAACCATCCAGAATGTAAGCTAGTTCAATCTCTGTGGACAACTGTTAGCATTTTCTCAAAGAACTAAAAAATGAGCTTTGTGTTTCTTCTTCTATTTTGTCTACTTTGTTTGTATATCTATTTATTCCACCATTTCCTGAAATTTTTACCTTAATAATTTTGATGTCATTACATAAATATTCTTAAGAGTTAATCTTCATCATAGATTGCTCCTTTTATTACTGTAAGATGTACTTTCTCTTCTTCTTCTTCTTCTTTTTTACTTGAACTCAAACTTTTCTGATATCCCTACTATGTCCTCTGCTTTATTTTTGTTTTCAGTTTCCTCGTGTGTGTTTGCTCTGGTATTCTTTCTTTATGTGCGAAATTCAAAGACTTGATTTCTTTCCTTCCTGAACACAGTATGTTTTAAGTCTAAAGTTAAATCTTTCCTCATCTCAGAAACATTTTCCTGTGTTATATCTTGGAATTGTTTATCTTTCATTTCAGGAGCTCTCTTCATCCTGAACATGACATATTGTTATTCTGGTTCTTTTTTATCTGACCTGCACAAGTATTCGTTTTTTTTATTTTCTTTAATCTGGTAGTCGTTGGCATTTTCATTCACCAAAGCCTTTCTTCCACACTAATCATTGTTTTTAGACTATTTTGCTTCAAAGTTTCTAATTTGAGTGTTGTTATGTATTAATGTTGGTTTGATTTTTAATTTGTTTTCTTCTGTCTGCATTGTTTTTTTTTGCCTCATTCTGTTATTTTGTATTTATTATTTAAATACTCATTTTATTGACTTTGGTTCCTATTCATTTATTCCCAAGCATGAAGCACTTTCGAGACACTTTCTTTTGTTTCTTGGGGCAGGTTTGCCTCCAGACTGGATTCTTAAACTATCTTTTCCTTGATATGTTTTCCCCCTTTCTTTAATATATCCACACTTTTGATACACATATAATTTATGTTCAATATATAATAGCATATATCACATATGCATTATATGGCTCAGTGATGGTTGCAATAGAAAACCTTGGCAAAAATTGAGACACTACAGAAAGATTTAAAATTAAATTTTTTTTCTTCTCTCAACTCAAATATATGCCAGAAGATACTCATATGTATTCCATAACACCTTGCTTTGCCCCACCTTAGAACTTACCTTTTATTATAATTTCTTATCTGTATTTCTCATTAGATCATTGCTGATCAGAGAATAGTTTCTACAATTTGCATTTCAATAGTCCCAAGGTTTATTGAAAATAGAAATGCTTGGATTCCTCCCCACAGTTCCTGAATCTAAATTAGTGAGAATGAATCGTAAGAGTCTGAATTTTATGCCTTCAATGGGTGTGTGAATAAGCAAACTGTGATTCATCCAGACAATGGAACACTCAGCAATAAAAAGAAAACTGCATGCAACAACACATGTGAACCTTAAAGACATTAGCTGAGTAAGAGCAGCCAGACTCAAAAGGTTACATGCTGTGTGCGTCCATTTATACGTGTGTCCTCCTCCGAGAACTGCTTAAGCCTGATCCCAATCATTCTCAAGCCCAACAGTTTGAGGCTGCGATGATCACACCAGCACTGCAGTCTGGGTGACATAGGGAAACCCTGGCGCGCGTGCGCACACACACACACAGGCACACGCGCACACACACACACACACACACACACACACACACAAAAGTTAAAAATTAGAATACATTAATACAAAGGAATTTTTGAATCTATAAAAATAAAAACAAATAAATAGAAAAATAGGTGAAAAAACCATTTATACCTTACATTAACATGTCTTCATTATTGAGATGTCAACATCTAGATATCTGCTTTGTTCTTTTATTGGCTTTAGAATATTGCTTTGTATGAATAAGCTTTTTTATTTATCTATAGATACATCTCTATATATTTAAACATCTTAAATTAAAAATTTTAGAATAGGTAAAAGGAAACTCATTTTTCATTATATTTTGTTTAAAAATGTTTACATGAACCATTTACAATTTTTCAACTCTATTATAATATTTTAGTTGCATTATAATATGAAATAATGTATTGTCCAATCTGCATTATGTTAAGATAAACTTAAATAAATCTATTTGCCTACAAATTCCACTATCACGGGGCACCAAATACTTGATACTTGAGAGCACTGAAGAATGGTGATATCGACACACACAGGCTAAGTGTTACCTGCTGTGGTTGTAGAAGTCAGTGAGGCCTGCATTGGCCTCTTTTCAGGAGTCCCTGAGGACATCTCACCCTTCCTTAAGTATCCAGCAGATGGACAAAAAGTGCTTAGTGCTTATGATAATATTTATGTCCAGAAGCCCATACAGCACCACTCAAGAACAATGGCCCTTGGCCACCATCACTGCAGACCCCACGTTACCCTGTGCCAGGTCTGCTAGAAAAGTTGATGGTAGATGATTCCTAAATTCGCTTCTTAAAGTTGAAAATCTTATACTATCAACTGCGTAAGATTTCTGATTCATCAACATGAGATGTCCAGGGGAGTACCACAGACAAGCAAAAACAATTGAAAAGATAAATTTCTTCCTATTCTATCCCTCCACCCCATTCCTCCAAAACCAACAGAAATAGGGAGAGTCTTCTGAGGAGAGAATAGATTTTTCTGTCTTCTTCTCCATAACCCTTACTTGAGAGGAACAAAACCTGGTCTGAGCAACTACCAGATCAGCATTATGGAGTCTGAATAAATAAAGCTTTCCAAATTGGAGTTTCAAAATCAGAGCCATGGAGGGCATGGGTAAATAGGCTGTAAGTTCAAACTTCAACAAGGGCATTTGGTACACAGAAAAACAGATCAATTTGCTAACAGATGTCTACACACACACACTGAAGCATGATACAGATTAATGCTTAATGTAAACATTAAGCATTAAATGTGTGAAATTAGCATTTAGATATCTGGAGTGTACAAATGGTGATGGAATAATGAAGGGGCTCTCAACAGGAAGCCTACTTTGGAATGAATTAGGCCTTAGGTCATTGAAGGTTAGTTAAGCTCCCACCACATAAGGTGGGGATGGTGTCATGGTAAACATTCATCACGTTTGTTGCCCAAACATATTTTAGAGCCCACATCCAACAAACTGGGTATTGCAAAAGACCAGCCAAGACCAGAAATAGGTTAGGTTAATGATTATGCCAACTTAAACCTTTGCTTTTCAGAGATTAAAAAATAAATCAGTACCTGTCTCTCTGTAACCTGTTTTAGTCTCAAATGTTTGGTTAAGAATTCTTAAGTATATTTTTGTTTTTGAAAACCAGTACTCGCATACCTGAAATTCACAATTAGTTCTTTTTTATGTTTTAAGTGATTTTTTTTTTTTTTTAGGAAAAAGAAATGCACCATTTGGTATTTGGTAACAAAAAATAAATATTTACAAAATTATGTTAGGAAAGAATGGAAGAGTGTCTGGTCACCTGAATTACCCTTTTCCCTCAGACTTATTGACATAAAATTGATAGACAAAAATTATGTATATATTTAAAATGTGGTTTTAATATACATATGAGTGGTAAAATTATAACCACAATCAAGCTAATTGACATATTCATCATCTCAAGTAGTTGCCCTTGTTTGTGTTTGTGGTGAGAACAGTTAAGATCAACTCTCTAAGCAAGCTTTAAGTGTACAACACACGACTATCTATAGTCACCATGCTGTACACTGAATTTCCAGAATTTATGCACTCTGCAAGTACAGCTTTGTGACCTTTGACCAATATCTCCCCATTTCCCCCACCCTTACAGCCTTTGGCAGTCATAGTCCTACTTTTTTCTTCTATGGTGTTTTTTTTTTTTTTTTTTTGAAGTGGAATCTCACTCCGTCGCCCAGGTTGAAATGCAATGGCACACTCATGGTCACCCCAGCGTCAACCAGCTGGTCTCAGGCAATTCTTCAGCCTCAGCCTTCCAAGTAGCTGGAACTAAAGTCACACGCTACTATGCCCAGTTTCGAACTCGCGGGCTCAGGCAATCCACTCACCTCGGCCTCCCAAAGTGCTGGGGTGACAGGCTGAGCCACCGAACCTGGCCTTCTGTGGGTTTTGACATTTTTAGATTCCACACATAAGTGAGATCATGCAATAATGCAGTAATTGTCTTTCTATACCTAGTTTATTTCACTTAGCATAATGTCCTGAAGGTTTATTCACACTGTTGCAAATGACAGGGTTTTCTTCTTTATTAAGGCTAAATAATGTATATATATATATGTTTCTGGTCACCTGAATTACCCTTTTCCCTCAGACTTATTTTCATAAAATTGATAGACAAAAATATATATACATATATCCATTATACATATGACATTTCTTTTATCCGTTCATCCTTTGATGAGCATTTAGGTTAATTCCATATTTTTGCTACTGTGAATAATGCTGCAATGAACATGAGGGTGCAGATACTTTCTTGCCATTGAACTTCAATTCCTTTGGCTATTTACCCAAAGGTGGGATTGCTAGATAATGGGATAGCTCTCCTTTCGGTTTTGGTGAACTTTTGTTCAGTTTTCTGTAGTGACTGTATCAATAGTGTCCAAAGGTCCTTTTTTCTCCACATCCTTGCCAACACTTGCTATTTTTTGTCTTCTTTGACAATAGCCATACTAATCCATGTGAAGTGGTATCTCAGTATGGTTTTGATTTATCCTTTGTCCATTTTTAAATCAGGTTGCTTCTTTTTCTTTCTTTCTTTCTTTTTTCCTACAGAGTTATTTGTGCTTCTTATATATTGTGGATGTTTGCATTTTTTCCCACTCTGTGTTTGTGTGCGCACATTATTTAGCTCCCACTTCTGGCGAGAACATGTGATATTTGGCTTTCTGTTTCCGAGTTCTTTCACATATGCTTAGGGTCTCTGGTTCCATCCATGGTGCTGCACAAGGCATGATTTCCTTCTTTTTTATGTCTGAGTAGTGTTTCACGGCAGAGATACACGCACCTTATTTTTCTTTACCCAGTCATCCACTGATGGACACTTAGGCTGATCCCATGACTCTGCTACTGTGAACAGTGCTGCAATAAACATACAAGGGCAGGTGTTTTTTGCTAGGACAATTTATTTTCCTTTGGATAGATACCAAGTCATGGGGTTGCTAGACTGAATGGTGGTTTTAGTCTTAGTTCTTTGAGAAATCTCCAAACTTCTTTCCACAGGGAATGAACTAGTTTGTAATCCCACCAATAGTATATAAACATTCCCTTTTCTCCACATCTTCACCAACATCTGTTGTTTTTTGACTTTTAGATGATGGCCATTCTCGCTGTTGTGAGTTGATATCTTGTTGCAGTTTGCATTTGCATTTCTTTGATGGATAGTGATGTTAAGCATTTTTTCCATATGTTTGTTGGTTGCTTGTGTGTCTCCTTTTGAAAAATGTCTGTTCATATCCTTTGCCCACTTTTAATAGGGTTACTTATGGTTGTTTTTTTTTAATGGAGTTGTTTGAGTTTCTTATAGATTCTAAATATTAGTCCTTGATCAGGTGCACAGTTTGTGGACTACTCAGAAAAATGAAAAGAAGTGAAAGACAGAAAATCACTCATATTTCTTTAAGTCCAAAATCTGTTTTTAATAGTTAAAGAAAATTTTGTAAGAAATCTCTTACAACCATTTATTTGGTCTTACTCTGAATCTTAACAGCAAGAGTTAAGTACAAACAACTAAAGCCAGATATCTATCCAAATTCATCTGTACACTGTTTGACAGGAAACTTTAGAAAACAGTAAGAAGATTTCCTGAGAATAATGTAGCAAGGACTTTGGATAAGAATTATACATTCACTTGAACTTAATACACGCTACAAAATATAAAAGATATATTGGAAGATGTTGATATTGTGTGTGATTATGAGAGAAACCCAGCCTCACTGGCCCTAAATTCAATAAGTCAATAAGTCAGTTCTGTGCTTTCAGTAAGTACTAAACAGTAGACAACTGCAGGAGGACATCAGTCAGAACTGTGGTGCATGTGCCACAGAAAGCTGGTGTGAACTCCAAAAAGCTGGCATAAAATCAAAGTTATGCGCAAAGATGAAGTTAGTTCTGCCCTTACCTGCTCTGACCCAGTCATTTCCAGAATGGTGTTGTGGTTCTGGACACAGCACTTCTAAAGACATACCATAAACCTGTGCTCAGTGCATAGTGAAAGAACTCAAGTCTATCATTTGAAAAAAAAAAGTTACAAACAATGGGAAGCTTTAACAAAAATCTTTTTTTTTAATTTTAAAGATGTGGGGTACAATTCAGGGTTAGGTATATAAATGGTCATTGTACAGGTAAAGTTTGGGTCTCACTGTGGTCCCCACTTCATCTGGTTTGAGATCAGGTACACTTATTGATGAAATACTTATGAGTAACAACATGTGGTGCTCAGTTCTTTGTTTTGATGATAGATCACTGAGTATGACAGACTCTAAATCTACTCAAGTTGCTGTAAGGTTCATAATTTTGTCCTTGTTTATGGCTGTGTATCACTTCATTGTGTATATGTACCACATTTCTTTTTATCCAGTCTACTTTCAATGGGCAGCAAGGTTGGTTCCATGGTGGTGATGGTGGTGTTGGGGGTAGGGCTGGCATCACTGCAGGCATGTTTGTAAAGAAAAGGGTTTTTTCAAAGGTTTGAGGAGGATCAGGGCAGGTGGGATTGACTTTGTCCTTTGTCATCTTGAAGAAATGCACTGGAACCCTACAGTTGGAAACTGTAAGGAGACTAACAAGGGGTTCACATAAGCATTGATCAATAGTGGTTAGATTGTGCAAAAGTGAATGGGCTTTTCAGAAGGCAGGGGAGTCTCTATTCTTGGTGGACATTTAATTGGAGTCTGGGAACATTGTGGAGGAGATTGAAGCATTGGATCAACCAGGTTCTTGCTTTTTTCATTCCTTCCTCCCTTCCTTCCTTCATTCATTTGTGTGAATAAGGATTGTGCCATTTTGCCACCCATGTGGGAGGTTTAACAAGAAGAAAATATTTGTTTCAATTTTGGTCCACTCTATTTAGTTGAAAGGGCAGAAGTGCCACAAAGCTAGTCAATTATTCTAGCTTATTAAGTGTATCTCTTGAAAATGATGAATGCTGGAGAATGTCATATACGAAGTAGCTCTTGGTTTTATGGAAATTCTGGCCAAGTAACTTTGTTACTTATTATCAACAACCTGTTAAAATTCAATTGAGGACAATAAATGTCCACAGAGAGGCAGGTGCTGGAGAAAGTACCAGGTAATATTCCCCGAGGAGGTATTTCTGGAGATGAACAACTCAAGGGCAGACATTTCTTCCTCTGTGCTGCAGAAAGACATAGAGACTGGAATTGTATGAAGACAAGAAGCCATTAGTGAAAAAACTCAAAAATGAATGTGATGTCTTTGCTATCAGAAAGACACATAACTTTTCACATGCAATTTTTTAAAAAACTGAATGGAAAATTAAGTGGGTATTCTCAATAGCTCAAGAAATATTTACTGAATTACTAATTATTTTTCTTATCATGCTTATCCTATATTGCAGTGTGATAACCTCGGCTTAACTGCTTTAAAAAGAAAAGTAGTGATTTTTTTTTCATTTGCCTGTACATAATCTGTTGAAACATTTAAATCAATTTGTTTTTCTGTTTCTTTAAAAAAAAAATAATAAGCCAGTGGCCTGAAACAGGGAAATTGGCACTAGGCTAGGTTTCAGATTAGTTTTGTTTTTGTTGGAGAAACATCTAATTCCATATAATATCTTTTACAAAGAGCTATTAAATAATGTCACAAAATAGTCTTAGAAACTTTTCAGTGCTGTGTGCGGATGTGTGAAATATATAGACAGAAGAGTGTATATATATGAGGAACGGCAATAAAGTTTGTGAACTCATCCTAGAAAAAGTGTTCCATACCTCATTGCTGATTATCACCACTGTCACCTTCAAAGTACTCCCCTTGGGAAGCTATGCACCCACACCAGTGTCTAATCCTCCTGACAAAGCAATTTTGGATCTCTCTTTCTGGAATGGCCACCAGAGCTGTCTTTATATTACATCTGATATCCTGAATGTCATCAAAATGCCTTCCTTTGCATGGTGGTTCAGCCTATCATACCAGTACTTTGGGAGGCCAAGGCGAGAGGATTGCCTGAGCCCGGGGGTTCGAGACCAGCCTGGGCAACTTGGTGAGACCGTGTCTCTACAATAAATCGCAAAAACTAGCTGGGCATGGTGATGTGTGTCTGCAGTTCCAGCTACTTGGAAGGCTGAGGCAGAAGGATTGCCTGAGCCCAGCAGGTTGAGGCTGCGGTGGCCATGAGCATGCCACTGCCCTCCAGCCTGGGTGACAGAGTGAGACTCTGACTCAAAAATAATAATAATAATAATGCCTTCCTTGCAATATTTCCATTATCTTTGGGTAAAGAAAAAGTCACTGGGGCCAGATCAGGTGAATAGGGAGGGTATTCCAATACAGTTATTTGTTTACTGGCTAAAAACTCCCTCACAGTGCTGTGTGAGCTGGTGCCTTGTTGTGAAGCAAGAGTTCCTTCAGGACCATTGCTGCACACGCCTTTCTCATGTCAAAATTTTCAGTTAAGATTTTCCTAACTGTTTCTCTGTCGATGTTCATTTGGCCTGCTATGCTTCTCACAGTCATCTGATGATTTTGACGAACAAGTCGACAAATTGTTGCAATTATTTCATCAGTTCTGCTTGTTACTGGCTGCCCTGATCTTTCTTCATCAGTGACATTTTCTCCCCTCAGGAAAGTGTTTAATCCGTTTGTACACTGCCATTTTCCTCATGGCATGATTCCCGTTAACTTGGACTAACACATCCCTGATTTCACTTCCACTCTTACCAAGTTGAACAAGAAATTTAATGTTTGTTCATTACTCTAATACAAGTTCTGAGATTTTTGCAATGGCACACAAAAATACGCGACAACAATAATGAACGCCGCTCAGCAAGTCACCGCCACCCGTCGACACGAACACAGTGGTGAGACATGGATATACCAAGGTTACAAAACCTTACCGAGTTGTTTGCACAGTGCTGCCAACATAAGTACATGGTAGCAAGTCTGCAAATTTTCAGACCGCGTATGCACACTCTAAAGCAGATGAAAATCTACTATATCTGTGCTGTCCAATAAAGTCACTAGCCATGGCTTTTGAATATTTGAAATATGACTCGTGCAACCGAGGGAAAAATTACTAAACACTTAGGATTAAATATGACAAATGACCAGGAGCCACCTACACAGAAAACTACAAAACAATACCAAGAAAAATGAAAAGGCAAGTCACAGTCAAGGATGAACATTTGAAAAGCGTATATCTGATAAAGAACTTGCACTCTGAATATACAAGGAGCACTCAAATGCAATAGCATATTTATTCATAAAATGGACAAAATAGTTGAACAAACACTTCACCGGAAAAGATGTGTTTGGAGAAAGTACATGAAAAAGATGCACATCATCAATATCATTAGGAAAACGCACATGATAGCCATAATGAAATATTCCCGTGCACCTGTTGCATGGCTAGAATTTAAAAGACTAATTGCTGTTTTCATGCCTGGAATCAGCCAGGAGGAACAGCACAGCATGCTGGGCTCTGGATTTAAGGCTGAGCGCTTACGAGTCAATTTGAGATTTGTCATAAATGGTCTTAAACTATTGGAGGAAAAAGAAAAGCGGAACTGGCCCAGAAAGCAAGGAAGGAGATTATTGAATATCTGGCCATTGAGAAGGATGCAGGAGCTCGGATCCACGTGGAGCACATTATCTGGGAAGACAACCTTGCTGACTCTATGGAGATCTCTCAGTTGTATTGTGACCTTCTGCTGGCTCGGGTTGGCCTCACCCGGTCTATGAAGGAACTAGCTTCTGGTCTGGCTGAATCCGTGTCTACACTGATTTGGGCTGCTCCTCAACTTCAGTCAGAAGTGGCTGAGTTGGAAGGCTGAAGTGGAAGGATCACCTGAGCCCACCAGGTCGAGGCTGCGGTGGCCGTGAGTGTGCCACTGCCCTCCAGCCTGGGCATCAGAGTGAGACTCTGACTCAAAAAAAAAAAAAAAAAGAAGTGACTGAATCAAAGGTGACTGAGTTAAAAATAATGGTGGGTCAGCTCTGTGCCAAGTACGGCAAGGAATATGGCGAATTATGGAGGACCAATCAGACTGGAACTGTGAATGGTGGCTAATGCACAACACACTGGGTGTGGAAGCCCCACCCAAAATCCTGGTGGAGAGATGCCTGATTGAAATTGCTGAGATCACAATGTACCCTATAAGCCTGATTCTGATCATGGCAGAAACTTCTCCTGGGTAGAGACAGATCTTACTGATGTTGAATTCACAAGTGAAGGGAAGAAAGGTGGCCCTGGAAAAGGAGGAGGAGGAGGAGGGGGCGGGTCCGCAGCACCAGTTAAGGGTCCTGATGGAACACTGTCAGTGCCCAGGCCCATGCCATCGCCAAACACCCATTTCTCATATCCACTGCCAGAGGCACCAGTTGATGACATTAATGCTGGTAAGAGTATCTCTCCTACGCGGTTTGTTGATCCTGGGCCCAAGCCGGAATCCCCTGCAAAGCCTCCGTCCAGACCTGTGGAGAACTAAGACAACTTTGTACTACCAGAGCTGGCGTCTGTGCCAGACATACTCCCAACTGCCTCTGCTGGTGACAGCACTTCGGCAACTGAAGACATTGACTTTGATGATCTTTCCCAGAGATTTGAAGATCTAAAACAAAAAACCACACACATAGGTTTAAGAACCAGGCAACTTCCAGGACCTGGGAGTTGAGATGGAGCAGTTTCTCCTTGTAACAGAGAACCTCCATGAAAGGGTACGTATACACAATGGAATACTTTGCAGCCGTAAAGAAGGACACACTTCTGGACTCTGCAGCAACTTGGGTGGATTTAAAGTCTACCACACTCACGCTCTCTCACAGAAACAAAGAACAGAGTACCACACGTTCTCACTCATAAGTGGACCCTGAACATTTACCATAATACTATAAGAAAGGGATTGGCAGTAGTGGGACACTGCCAGGGGAGGGGGGTGCACACCACATCAGTAAGGGAACCTGATCTCAAACCAGGCAAAGTGGGGACCCAAGAGAGGCCCAAATTTTCCCTGTGTGATGACCACTTATGTACCTCATCCTGAATTGTGCCCCACATCTTTAAAAAAGTGTTAAAAAAGAAATTCCATTTCATCTATAACAGTCACTGGGCTCTCTGGGCTTCCTTTTCTTCTCCAGATTCTGCTGCTTTCCAGTTCTCTGTTTATCCAAGGAGACTGACTACTGGAGACTCTGAGGCCTGAGCAGCTGGCTCCTGGCAGCCCGCTTGTCCGTTTTCCTGTCGGCGTGATCTCAGGTTCACCCCTGGCCTGTCCTTCCGTGAAAACATTGTGGGAAGAGCCACCAGAGATGGCTGGACAGTGGCAGAGAGCCCCCGTGATGTGTCCCAGCCTCTTGTTAAGTCTCCAGCCTTAGAAAGAAACCCCTCTGTACAGGAGGGTTGTGGTGAGTGAGTGTTATGGCCATGGTGTGTGTTCTCTCTCTCCCTGAGATGAATGGGAGAGAGAAAATGACTCCGGAAGCCCCTGGAATGGTTCCTGGAAGCTGGGCCCTCCCATCAGCATATGCACTACCCCTTGCTGCGGGGTGCTGTCCCACCTGGATCCAGCTGCAACGTTTATTTGGAAAGTTGAAGGCCCTTCTTGGTTCTTCTGGATGATCAGGAAGCCCTCTGTGGCCTTTTGCTTTGAGTGCCATTTCCCTTTTACCAGAGGGCAGTGCTGTGAACATTCCTGTTTTCCCTGTAGCATGTTCTGTTTGGACACAATGCTGGCAGAGACAGGACAGGCCACATGTTGGGCAGAAGTTGCCATTCTGGCCCAGGTTAGGCTTCCAGTTGTCTTCACAGACCATAGACATACTCAGGTCTCTTGGGTAGTGAGCTGGAAAGCCTATAGGAGAGGAAGAGTGCCTGTTTTCATTTGAAAACTGAATGACAAACGGAATCCTTAAAACCGATTTGAGACAAATTTTTGGTGCCACGTGACTGGTGTTCACTACTTTCCTGGGTGGGTGAGATCCTTCTGCTGTAACTTACGTGCTCCTTTGCCCCACAGCTGAGGCCATCTTTCCCCCACAGGATGGCTTTGGGAATGGAAGACACAATTTTGCTTCTATGTAGTATATTTGCACGTACCTGTTACAAGCCACTCTTCTTTCAAGTTTTTGATTGGTTTGTATCTCCTAGCTCAGAACCGGCTAATAAAGTTAAAGATCCTGTGTAAATAATTAAATACATAAAAAGACCAACCATAGCAAGTTTTGGAGAGGATATGGAAAAGCTGGAACTCTCAAACACAACGAATAGAAATGTAATGTGGTAGAATCACCTTGGAAGGAGCTTGGCAGTTTCATAAGTTAAACATATGCCTGCTACCACGTGATCCTGCTATTCCACTTCTAGTTATTTACCCCAAAATAATTTTTTAAAATGCCCATACAGGGACTTTCAAATGCATGTTTACAGCAGCTGGTTAAAAATAGTTGCACAAAATTGAGAATAGCCCACATGTTCATCAACAGATGAGTGGATTAATAATTTGTGATATATCCGTGTGATATTATCAAAAATCTTTAAAAATAAGTCTTGATACATGTATCTACATAGATAGATTCACAATAATTATGCTGATATTCCTTCAGCAGTTTTCAAAATCTCTCTGGAGACTCAGTATTGTCAATATTGCTGTGGGACAGGAAATGAAAAAGGGTTATGGGCTGGGCAGGTGGCTCAACCTTGTAGTCCCAGCACTTTGGGAGGCCAAAGCAAGAGGATTACCTGAGCCCAAGAGTTCGAGACCAGCCCAGGCAACTGGGCGAGACCTCGTTTCTACAATAAATCAAAAAATTAGCCAGGCATGGTAGCGCATGCCTGTAGTTCTGGCTACTTGGACAGCTGAGGTGGAAGGATCGCCGGAGCCCAGCAGGTCGACGCTGGGGTGGCCATGAGCATGACATTGCAACAGAGTGCAACCCTGACTCAAAAGGAAAGAAAAGAAAATGATTATGATGACCTTTTTTTCTTTCTAAAGGGACAGTGAGATGCTTTGCTGAGTGAGATGCACAGCACTGTTGACCAGGTAAGGACTAGATATTAGGTGTCTTGACACCAATCAATAATTCTGCTGGGCTCAGTGGCTCATGCCTGCAATCCCAGTACTTTGGGAGGCCAAGACAGGAGGACTGTTTGAGCCCAGGAGTTCAAGATCAGCCTAGACAACATAACAAGATCTTGTCTCTACACAAAAAAATTGAAATAAAAAAAAACTGGATGTGGTGGCACATGCCTGTAGTCCCAGCTACCCAGGAAGCTGATGAGGAAGGATCACCTGAGCCCAGCAAGTTGAGGCTGTGATGAATTATGATCATGCCACCACACTCTAGTCTGGATGACAGAGTGAGACCCTCAACTCAAAAAAAGAAAAAATGATGTTAAAGCACTTTGCTACTAAACTAAGTGGAAGGCCTCTGATAAATAAAACATTCTTTGCTTTTGGAGGGGTGATAAACAATTATGTAAAGTGAAAAATGTCATATAAATAATACATACTGTTATGCTGGGGGCTTAAAAGACCAATGTGATAGCAGAGAAAGGGGGAGGAATATAAAAAGAGTAATTTGTTCTGCTAACTATTGTGCTCAGACTAGCATGGGAAACACAGAAGACAAAAGAGGACTGGGAGAAATGGTGAGGTTGTCCACTGTGGGAGATTGCTGTCCCCTCGAGATCCTTTTCCAAGTCTATGACAAATCCCACTTCTCTCCATCTCTCTAGGGCCTCTTTTCTGATTCCATATCTCACTCCAAATAACCTCTCTGCTCAGAACTCACACAGTTTGTTATCAGGAACCTCGTACTTAGGGCCTGATGTTTAAAGGGTGCAGTTTTAAGGAGTATGTGCGTGATCTACGTTTACGAGAGTGCAAGGTACATGAGGGTAATATCACTCTTCTGTGGCACAAAACTCCACCCATTGCCTCATTCTGTAGACTCCTAGTAAAATGTGTGTTACATGCCATTGGGGGCAGAGTAGTTGGGGTCTGTGTCGTGCAAATCTTCAACACTTAGCAAGCTCTCAGCACTCACCTGGTGATGCCTCTCTCCATCATACCACGAGGAATTAACAGCCCAGTGTGGCTCTGCATGTGGAGAGGTCTAGGGATCAGGAACAAGGGAGTTTTATCATTAGCACAAAACAGCACTTTCAACCCCATGCCCCGTTCCCCCAACACCTCACAGAATCACTTCCAAGTGAGTCTTGCTGGAGTTAGAAATCGGAAATGTCCTTGTTTGGGAACTTTCCAACCTTGATGTTTAACAGTCATCGGCATGCAGTTTCAAACTTAAATAACATTGCTTTTTCTTTGATTAATTGCTTCCATAAACAGTGTTAAATATAGAATTATAAATATGAATCGTTTATGTAAGCTTCAGGGCTTCCCTTCAAGAACTACACAGCTATTCGATCGCTTTGCAGACAGTCACCTTATTAACCATACACTAGCCATCTGGGATTGAGTTACAATGAGTTCCCTTTCCTTGCATTGTTATGGACATTAATTTGCTATAAAGAGACACAAGAGACTCAGCCTTGCTACATTTAAGGTTAAAAATTAACAACATATATTCCAGCTACAGATTTATTTTGTCTTGCAAACTCCAAATAGGAATGTCTCTTTAGATCAGTTTTTTTATAAGGTAAATTTGTTACAAACTTTACAATGCTGAAAATGAAAAATTCTTCTTTTGTTATATATTGAAAAGACCTATTAATAAACTGTAGCCTATCTTCTCATATGGTCGTTTTGGAGAAATTGTGAAGGAGTTTGCACCGAGAAACTTATGGATGCATTTCTTTTTCTTTTTTCTTTTTTTAATAATCACAGAGTTATTTTATTTATTTATTTTTAATCACTTATGTATGTATTTTATTTATTTATTTATTTACAATTTGAAGATGTGGAGTACAATTCAGGGTTAGGTGTACAAACGTTCATTACGCAGGTACCCCTGTTGATGAGGTGTGTCCCCACTCCCCTGGCAGTTTCCCACTACTGCCATTCCCTTTCTTACATATTATGATAATTGTTCAAGATCTGGTTCTGAGTGAGAACATATGATACTCTCCTCTTTGTTTCTGTGATAGTTCAGTGAGTATGATGGTCTCCAACTCCATCCAATTTGCTGCAAAGTCCATGATTTTGTTCTTTATGGCTGCGTAATATTTGATTGTGTATATGTACCATATTTGTTTTTATCCAGTCCAGTTTCAGTGGGCAGCATGGTTGGTTCCATGTTTTTGCCATTGTGAATAGTGCTGCAATAAACGTGTGTGCCGTTATCTTTTTGGTAGAATGAGTTGAGTTCCTCTGGGTATATTCCCAATAGGGAGATTGCTGGAGCATATAGAAGAAGGTCAACTTCTAGTTCTTTCGGAAATCACCAGACTGTTTGAAATTTATGGATATATTTCAAGGCATCATCCAAAACATGAAAATACTGTGTGACAGAAAAAAAAAATCAGTTTATCCTCTTGAAAGTACAACATTTTATAGATGAGTTGAAGAGTAAGTTTTCTACAGGTTGTGCCTCTGAAAAACTTACAATGAAGTTTGTGCTCTGAGAGATAAATTATGAAATTGTCATAAAATTATTTATAAAATATAAAATTGTTCAGCTGTTTTCCAGCTTCTGCTCTAATCATCTTCATCATCCCTTTCTCACCTGGATTATTGATTCAACCTCCCAAATTCCAAGGCTCATCTTCTCCCACCCACTTTTATCTCTGAAGCCAATTGCATTACTAAATTACAAATCTGATCCTATCTCTCTCCTGTTTAGACCATGCCAATGGCTGCCGTTGGCAACAGGATAAAGCTCGTCTCTTGAATATGGCTTAAGAGGATTTTCTTCACTCCCTTACCTTTCCAGACCCATCTCTTGTAACTCCTGCCCTCAAAACTTAGTTTCACGCCTCAGAACACTCTGTTCTTTCTGTTTCGCTCCACCACATCCCACCAATCTGTCACGTCTCATTCAGAATCTTCCCTTTTGAAACTTATCCCCAGTCCCTTATCCCCAGATCTAAGCAAGATGCAAATCTTTGTGTTCTCATCACACTTTTCCCTTTCCAGGTACTTGTTGCATAATTTAAGCCCCTGATGACTCATCACTTATGGCCTTGAAACAGGGGCTGTGTCTTTGTTCACTGTTGAATCTCTGGAAAGCAAACTATGACTTAAGCATATGACAGAAACTTAGTGAATATCAGCTTCAAGAGGGAGTGAAGGCAGCCTGATGGCTTATTTCAAACCCAGGACATCAAATGCTTGCCATATTTCTTATCCCCAGGCAAGTTTAACTTGGGCTGCCCTAAGCATGGTAAGAGGTTTATCTAATGTCCTATGGAAAAATATGTAGTTTTTGTACATGTTTTAGAGAGATATTCACATGGAAGGAGTGACAGTGTTTTGCTACCTTTTAAAAAATATTTTATTTTAAAGATGTGGGGCACTATTTAGAATTAGGTATACAAGTGGACATTGTACAGGTAACACTTAGGCCTCCCTTTGGTTCCCACTTCACCTGGTTTGAGATCAGGTATTGATGTTGTGCTACTTCTAAAAACTTTACTTGATTGCCTAGAATTTCCTAGTACCTATGTACATGGCAGCTTTCTGTGAGAAGTTTCTATGTGCGTTATGTTCCACAACTGCAAATGTGTGTTGCAGTTATACAGAGATTAAAGAAACTTTAAAAATCACCTATTTCAATCATCTCACTTTAAAGAAACTGAGACAGAGTTTTAGTAACTTGAGTTTCCCCCCCCCTTTCTTCAGCTTTAGTGAAGCAAAATTGACAAATAAGAGTATCAGGTACTTGCTAAATAACATTAAGTTTTTGATGGCAGATCTGGGATTCAAATTCAAGTCTTCTGATTTCCACTTTAGAATGTTTGGAGTCATTACTCTTTTGCAAACCTTACTCATTCTAAATAAAAATGGAGAGCTCTGATCATTCATGGTGGCTCACGCCTGTAATCCCAGCAATTTGGGAGGCCAAGGCGGGGAGATTGCTTGAACCCAGGAGTTCAAGACCATCCTGGGCAACATAGCAAAAAACCTCATCTCTACAAAAAATAAAAAAAAATTATGGCAGGGCTCAGTAGCTCAGCCTGTCATCCCAGCACTTTGGAAGGCAAAGGCTAGCGGATTGCCTGAACCCACGGGTTTGAGACCAGTTCGGGCAACTTAGCAAGACCTCGTCTCTACAATAAATCAAAAATTAGCTGGGCATGGTAGCATGCACCTGTAGTTTGGCTACTTGGAAGACTGAGGCAAAAGAATCACCGGAGCCCAGCAGGTGGCACAGGTCTACAGTCCCAGCTAATCAGGATGCTGAGGTGGGAGGATGGCCTGAGCCAAGGAGGTTGAGCCCTGCGGTGAACCGTGATTGTCATGATTATACCACTCACTCTAGCCTGGGCGACAGAGGGAGACCCCGACTCAAAAGGGGGAAAAAAAAAAAAAAGAAATTCTGGAGCTCTTCTTTATAGTTAGTTTCAAAATTTTATGCTGAAGATCACCTACTACATACAACTTATCATTATATTTGTAAAAACTTTGCAATTTAAACATACCAAATTTTTAAATATTTTGGCATGAATTGACTTTATTATTTCTTGGGATATCAGCACAGCGAATAAGTCACTATTTTTTTTACTTTTAAATCAATTATTTATTGGCATTATTTATTGATTTATCGACAATGAATAGTGTAAACATTTAATTTAGAGTACAAGAAAGGTCTTTTTGGAAGGAAGGACTAGATACCTTTCTCAGGGAAAACACTAATGCGTTTTGTGTGAGGGTACTCATGACAGTATGAGCAACAGAAATGACTGGGCTCGGTGGCTCAGCCTATAATCCCAGCACTTTGGGAGGCCACGGGTTCAAGACCCACCCAGGCAACTTGGCAAGACCTCATCTCTACAATAAATAAAAAACTAGCCAGGCATGGTAGCATGCGCCTGTAGTTCTGGCTACTTGGAAGGCTGAAGTGGAAGGATCGCTGGAGCCCAGTGGGTCGAGGCTGCGGTAGCCAGGAGTGTGCATTCCCATCTGGGTGACAGAGTGAGATGCCAACTCAAAAAAAAAAAAAAAAAAAAAACAGAAATGTCACATATGTGGAGAGCTGTCTACACTAGCCTCATCACTTATCACAGGCACAAATTCAGGTGCTTTAGAAACCAGAAAAAAAAAATCCAAATATCCTCTGCCAATAAATTTACCTTTTTTTCTCCTTAGCAGAACTTAACATTGTTCACTATTATGATGACTCAGTAACCATCAGGCTGAGGTTGCAATCAAGCTACCCGCCTACCACCTGTCTCCACTTTGAAGCTTGGTTCACTCTCGCCGCAGGACTTTCCCGGACTCACCCTTCTCATGTGTGACTTCCTCGCACTCAGAGGCCCTTCTCTCAGCCAAGAGGCATTTTGTTAGCTGCTGGCTGAAGATTTTTAAAAAATCCCTTGGGATCAGACACTGGGGACTCTTAAAGTGGGAGGGAAGGAGGCAGACAGGCAAGGAGGGAGAGAGGGAGGCAGCAGGGAGGAAGGAAGGGAGCAGGGGCTGGAGAACAACGTTGGGGGCACCATGACCACTGCTTGGGTGCTGGGCTCAACAGAAGCCCAAAGGGGACCTGGTTGCAGGAGGCACTGCAGTGGATTCATTCAGGAAGACATGAAATATGCATGCATGGAATATGCATATACCAGAAGGATGAAAATAAAAATGCCATCTTGTTTCCTCATCATTGCCTCTGTAGTCCCCTTTCTCCCCTATCTGCATGAAAACTACAACAGCCCCATGTTTTTCTAGCCACTCTTAGATTAGTGTAAAGTCCTTTGATCACTCTTAGTCCTTCTCCTGGCAGCCCCTCTCCTCTTTCTGCCAAACTGTCTTGGGACTGAGTCCTCTGGCCTCCTTTCTCTGGGTATGTCCACCCTCCAGACCGCTTCAAGCCCCTGCGGCCTTAATAGCATCCATATGTTCACGGCTCTCAAACATCTTTTTGCAGACCCAGCCTCCCCTTGACTTCCAGACTCTCACATCTGACTGTCTACTCAACATCTTCACCCGATGCCCAAGTGAACTGTTGATTGCCTTCCTCCCTGCTTTTCCCCCAGCTGTCCCATTTCAATCAACTGCAGTTGTGTTCTTTTAGCAGCTCAGTCTTGAAGTACCGATGTTAATTTTTACTCCCTTTTTCTCCCGCATTCAATCCATCAATAATTCTTGTTATGCAGTTTTTGAAAGAGATTTGAAATTAGACCACTTCTTACAACCTCTCCTCTACCAAGCTTGTCAAAGTCATGGTCATTTCTCACATGAATTATTTCAAAAGCCTTCACAATTTTCTTTCTGTTGGTGCCCTTGCTGGCTACAGTGCATTCCTGACACAGTAACTCAAGTAAACATGTAAATATTGTTTATAAGTAGGCAAGTAGACAGGGTGATTTTTCTGCTCAAACCCTGTAATAGTTCCTCATCTCACTCATAGTAAGACTCAGATTCTTCACCACTATCTGACTTCCCTTTTCTCATTTCCCGCCAGTCCCTGTGTTACTTAACCCTGCTTCATCCTACCTGGCCTTCTGGAAGCCACTTTGCCAAACCAAGCATACACCTGTCTCAGGCTCTTTGCATTCACTCTTCTGTATACCTGAGACATTCATATCAATTCTATATTAAGTAGCACCTTTCTCCCAATCACTTCCACCTCATGTCAGCCTCTGTTACATTTTCCTGTATTACTTTTCCTCATAGCATGTGCCATTGTCTATCTCCTCCACCAGCATCCAAGTCTCATGAGAGCAGAGAGCTTGGGGTTTTCTTTTTTTTCACCATTGAACTTTTCACACCTCAAATATTGTAGGTCTATAATAAGTGTTTAATAAATACATGTCAAATGAGTGAATGAGTAAACAGAGATATGATATGTGAGACGTGGTTAACTTAAGTGCCACTGGAAGTGGATTTAAAGACTAGTCAAATTCTTCTACAGGTAATGAAACTTTCATTTGGAGTAGCTTATTTAATATACATAGTTTTAGCATATTTAGTATTTTACATCTTACAATAGGTTGCAATATATCTATTTCTTAGTATTTAATGTTTATAAAGTGTTCATAACTTGCTGAAAATGCTACAAAATAAGTGAAGAACACATCTTGCTTTAAGTGATAGCAATATATGTATTTATTAGAAAATTGATCTATTAGGCTGTCATGTCATTGCTCCAAAGAGGGGCATGACTACTATGTGAAAGCTTTATCATATATCGGTAATATTTATTCTGATTTAATAATGATGGTGATGGTTGAGAAGGAACCCACACTTTTAGCAACGCTTGCTTTTCACAGACCTCTTTAATTCTACTAATCGGACCCATGGGGAAGCCACCCAGGCAGAGTAGACTTGCACTTTTCCCAATGGCAATTAGGCATGATTAGCACAGTCTGCACTGAAACTGTGGTTCCTCAATGTCTTCTACCTAATTAAAGGACTCAAGAGGGAGCCACAGACACCTGCGCCCCAACTACAACCCACTGACTGGAGTCCATCCCCCAAGGCTAATCTCCTTTTAGTCCTGTTGAAAGAACCCAGTGAGAAATCCCTTCAGTCCAGGTCCTTCCCCATTCCCTCACTCTCTAATCTCCACAAGGCTCTGCCCATCCGCAGTTCTATCTGATTTTTTCACCCTTTCTCAACTTTCAAAACCATTTCACTATGCCTTACTATCTTTTTCCTTCACTGACAACCTGGCTCTCCCCCAAGGACACAATTTCCTTTGTAGTCTTTCAAGTAATGGCTGAATTTCCTCCCACATCTCCAGAAATCTTGGAACTTGAGGCTGGAATTTGAGTCTACTTAATTTCATGTAATTTCTGATAAAGTAGGATTTACATCTGCCCTGGGTGTTGTCTGTCTTCTTTCTTTGTATGTCTATTGTATTTTTCCAACATTCCTCCTGCTTTTATATTACATATATTTTTTCTAATATTTGATTGTAATTTTCTTATTGTTTCTTTCTTTCTTTTTTTTTTTTTTTTTTTGAGTTGGACTCTCACTCTGTCGCCCAGACTGGAGTGCAGTGGCCGCTCTCGGCCACTGCAGCCTCAACCTGCGGGGCTCCAGTGATCCTTCCATCTTAGCCTTCAAGTAGCTGGAACTACAGGCATGCGCTACCACGCCCGGCTAATTTTTTGATTTATTGTAGAGATGAGGTCTTGCCAAGTTGCCCAGGTGGATCTCGAACCTGCGGGCTCAGGCAATCCCCTCACCTCAGCCTCCCAAGGCACGGGATTACAGGCTGAGCCACCAAGCCTGGCTTTATTGTTTCTTTCACTTGACTTTTTAGCTATTTTCTTAGAAGTTACTTCAGGGTTTACAATTGACATTTTATTCTGAAACAGTCTAGTTTGGATTGATACAACTTAACTTTGGTAGGATACATAAACTTTGTTGCAATGTAACTCTATTCCCTTTTCTCCTCCTTTGTACTGTTAGAGTGATAGAAAGTATATTTTTAATGTCTATCAACACAGTTTTATAATTGGTGCTTCGTGAGGTTGCCTTTTAGAGCAGACATGAAAAGTGAAGTCTTAAAACCAAAAATACATTTATCATCTTATATTTACCTATATGAATACATTTACCAGGACTCTTTATTTTTTCTGCGGATTGAAGTTACTATCTAATGTCCTTTCATTTCAACCTGAATGTTTCCCTTTAGAATTTCTTGTAAGACAGGTCTGCTAGCAACAAATTCTTTCAGGTTTTTTTATAAGCTGGGAATGTCTTAACTTCTTTATTTTTGAAGGACAGTTTTGCTGAATGGAGAACTCTTTCAATAGTCTTTGTCTTTCAGTACTTTGAATATGTCATCCATCTCCTACTAGATTCCCAAATTCTGATGACAAGTTAACTGTTAATCTTTTTTGGTATTCCTTCTATGTGATGAGTCACTTTTCTTTTGCTACTTTCAAGATTCTCTGTTTGTCTTGTCTTTTGTTGTTGTTGATGATGGTTTAACTATGATATGTCTAGGTGTGCATCTATTTTAGTTTATACTACTTGGATTTTGTTGAGATTATTGGCTGAGCAGGTTAATGTTTTTCATCACACTTCAGACATTTTCAGATGTTCTTTTCTTAAATATTCTCTTCCTTTCCTTTTGGATACTCATTATGTTGATGCACTTACTGGGTTTCTGAGGCTCTGTTCCTTTGTCTTTATTCCTGTCATTGCTTTCTGTTCCTCAGACTTGATAAATATCAGTTGACTATTTGTTTGTTGATCAGTTTGTTGATTATTTCTCTGACTCCTCATATCTGCTGTTGAGTCTCTCTAGTAAATTTTTCATTTCAGTTATTGTACTTTTCAATTCCAGAAATTTGATGAACTATGAAGCCTAGGTAACAGTTAATTTTCTGTGTCCCCAGTTTGGTTTTCAATTTTGAGAATTATTCAGAAAGTGAGATTAAACAGAAAACCCAGAGAGCATCAAAGCAAGAAATTAGCTTACTGAGTTGGGGTAAAGACACAGCTCATCTCTAAGATGGAAAGAGATTCAAGGAAGAAATATGAAGCTAACTGAGTAAGGATTTGCTTTCTGTAAGTCATATTTCTTTTCCTAAATGATTTTGATTCAAATGTTACATAATTTTAAAATGCTAGAACAAATAACCAAATGTAAATAGAAAAATTATTCAAAACCAAATGAATAATAGATGGTAGTTTAGTCATGCAATGGAATACTCTTTGGCAAGAAAAATAAGCAACTAATATATGCAACAACATGGATAAATCTCAATTGTATTATGCTAAGTGAAAGAAGTCAAATTTAGAAGACTATAGATTCTATGATTCCATTATGTGACAATCTGGAAAAGACAAAATTATAGAAACAGAGCACTGATCAGTGGTTATCAAGCAGGGGAGAAGGGAAGAAGAGATTGACCAAAAAGGAAATGATAGGATTCTTTTTTTTTTTTGAGTTGGAGTCTCACTCTGTCACCCAGACTGGAGTGCAGTGGTGGCCGCTCCCAGTCACTGCAGCCTCGACCCTCTGGGCTCCGGCGATCCTTCCGCCTCAACCTTCCAAGTAGCCGGAACTACAGGTGCGCGCTACCACGCCCAGCTAATTTTTTGATTTATTGTAGAGATGAGGTTTCACCAAGTTGCCCAGGCGGGTCTCGAACCCATGAGCTCAAGCAATCCACTCACCTCAGCCTCCCTAAGCGCAGGATTACAGGCTGAGTCACTGAGCCCGGCAAGATTCTTTTCAAAGATTGTTTTATGTCTTGATTATAGTGATGGTCATGCAACTACATGCATTTGGCAAAACAGAACTGTACCCTATAATTGATGAATTTTAATTTATGTAAGTTATACCTCCCTAAATCCAACTTTTAAGAAAGCAAAATAAAAATTATTTTTAGTATCTATTACTCATAGTTAAAGTAGAATCCAGATTCCATTAGTACATCTTACATGTGGAGTCTTTGATTTATATCTGAAGACATTTAAAAAAGGAAGCATTTGATGATCCAAAATTTAGTGAGGCTTACAAATTTAAAGACAGAGATTATTCCCAAGCAGAATCAATTTGTGGATAAAGCTCATTTTCTTTTGAACAGTTTTCAGTGGGATTCCTACTTGCCTTAAAACAGCAGAGGAGAATGCTTTGGAATTTTTCAAGGTATTAAGTGGTTTGATGGATTTACTTTGATTAATTATTAATAATTTGAATATATGATTAATCACTAACCTTTTCTTTTATAATAAGAATATGTCAGAATTTTAAGATATTCTCCCAATCATTAAACTTGAAATAGAACAAAAGGATATCTTCATAAAATCAGTAAAATTAAAATTATAAAAGGTGAAAACTATTTGATTTTTTTAAATTTGTTTTTATGGGTTACCCTCTTTGGATGGCACCACTGAGGGTCTGGTACCAGGACAAGGGGAAGTCATTTTGCTCTGGGCACAGCCCCCGGGGGCTCAATGAAAAGGGCTGTTTTATTTTTGCTTCAATTTTGAGTATCTATTTCTCACATCACCTGGATCTCTAGAACATGAAGTTCATAGATATATGACACTGTGAGAGTCTCTCTCAATCTAAAACCTCCCCTCATTTGGATGCATGAATATATTTTCCTCTTGTTTCTATTAACGTTGCATACTTATGTCCATTAATCTATCTCTAATACAATATCAGCTTTCATATTTGCTTTTGGTAATTATTCAACATCTTATGCAAAACTATCTAATAATCAATCTCTACCTCTTTTATCTAAAATTGAAATACTTCTACTGCTCTCATTTTCTTTCTTTTTTTTTTAATTGTAGAGACGAGGTCTTGCCAAGTAGCCCAGCCTGGTCTTGAACCCACAGGCTCAGACAATCCACTCACCTCTGCCTTCCAAAGTGCTGAGATCACAGGTTGAGCCACCAAGCCCAACTTTATTACTCCCATTTTAATAGAAAGGCTATAATTATATAATACTCAATTGTTTTAGTGACTTCGTTTAAATGGATGTTACTATGTCAATTTTGAATGGACAAGTAATTAAATTACATGGGATATGTTTTTTAAAAAAGATCACCACCCTGTGTTAAGTCAATATATATTTTTTCTATAATAATTCTCTTCTTAATGGGTATTGCAGAATTGAGATTTGTAGTAAATTGCTTACCGGAAACCCATGATATAGGATAGTAGTAACAACACAAATCTGAGAACAAGTACTTTAGGTAAGGCAAGAAAGTATATATTTTATTTCATATATGTTGTTTCATGCAAAGGCTTGGTATCTATTTCTATGCCTTTATATTCATACAGCTGAACTGAGTTGCTTTTGCATTTTCCTTCAAATTTAATAGTTTCTTAACTCCAATTCTATAAAGTTATTTACCTGAGAGACTATAACTTTTTTTTTTTATTAAGGATTTCCTACAGAGAGTATGTGACTCACCTGTGAAGTTTTTCAATGAAAGTTAGGTAATAGTAAAATGATCATGATAGCTAATTTTTTAAACCACATATACTCCTTGGAGTAATATTTAACTAAGAATTTATCAGGAAAACTCAAGATCTCATAATAATCCACTGTTAAAAATTCCAGAGCACTTTCTTATGAAGATCATGACAATCAAAGTTCAATGATAAAACTGTTAACAAACTTGAGTTAGTGTGTGACATGAAGTAATTTACACAGCACCTAGGTTAGCCTAAGCCACGTGTATATATTTACTTATATTCATTTACTGACTACAAGTGAGGTAGTTACCCATTAACCCCATTTTAAAGATGAGTAAACTGAGTCTTAAAAGGTCTATAACATGCTAAAGTCCCAGAGCAAAGACACATGAAGTTCAGCTCCATGACAAGCTCTAATCAAGGCTCCAAATACTTCAAAAGATCCAGCCTACACAGTACCAAATTTGATACTCTGGTGCTCGCTCATTTGATTCTGTGTTGAAGCTGAGTGAATAAATTTCACTATAATAGAATAGTTCTTACCCCTAAGAGATGTTTTGACCTGTGATCTCTAGAACCTGAAAGCTGTCTCTCCCCATGGCTTTGTATGTGGGCAGTAGGATAACTCAGAAAACAGAGCTTACTCAATGATCTCTGATGGTGAAATGGCAAGGAAACCCCTTGGGGTAACATTTAATCAAGGATTTGTAAGAAAATTTAAAGATCTCCTCATAATCTGTCTTTGGAATTTCCAGAAATCCAAACATGCTATGAAGAAATCAAGCCGGTAATCCCAGCACTTTGGGAGGTCAGGGTGGGAGGATTGCTTGAGCCCAGGAGTTTGAGACCAGCCTGAGCAGCAAAGCAAGACCCCCATCTCAAATCTTAAAAAACTAAAATTAAAAAATAAAAGAAACCTTTACAAACCTGAATTACTGTGGGACATGGAATAATTTGCTAAAGTTCTGTGAGATTTAGTTTCCTCAACTCTTATATAGGAAATTGAAATAGAGCCAAAGTTCCTTTCAGCGTTAAAATTATGTTATGTTAATCAAGTTTTTTTCCACGGCTGGAAAATGCCATTCTCATTAAAACACTTTTTTTTTAAGCAGGATTTATTGAAAGGACAGGAAAGCTCTCACAGTGGGAGGGGACCCGAGGGGGTTGCCCTAAAATACATTTTTAAGTCTTATGACCCATACAATGATTACACTTGAAACCAAAATACCATAATTTCATTTACTAAAATTTCATAAGAACTCATCCAAAATCTGGGGAAATGTTTGAAATGGAGAGGAGGATAGTTTAAACTATGTTTTCATTTTACCCTGAAAAAAATAAAGAAACTGTTCATTTAAAAAAAAAACATAATGAAATTGAAATGCAATAATGTTTTCATAATTCCTTGGACAGGCATGCTGTTTAGAGAATTTCTATTTGGAACTCAATTGTACAACTGAGTCATATACAACTCCTCAAACAAAGTGAAATATTTTAGATATTTCAAAAATGAGTATTCAGGTTGCTATGGCAAACCAAAGAAAAATCAGTTCAATTCTGCATCTGAACAAGGCACAGTTTACCTTCCTTCTCTTTGAACAAACTATCATCTTAAAATAAAGGCTGTGTCTTGCCACTGTCACATAATTCTATTCACTTTTGTACAGATTTATCTTTACTTAGAAATACAAGGGCAACGTCCTCAGGTCCCCTCCCCCTGTGGGAGCTTTTTTGTCCTTCAATAAATCCTGCTTTCTCACTTAAAAAAAAAAGAGAGAGAGAAAAGAATAGAAATGCAAGTGCTTCATCACTGTCCAAGAATTAGTAAGTATTCGAAATATTTAAATTACAAGGTATAATAAATGTGTTCTGATGTTTTCTCTAAATATACTGTACAAATTTTCCATTTTTAAAACCCTTAGAGAAAGGGACATTTTCTATATTTACATTAAATTAAAAAGCTGATGATGGTTAGTATGCGGGGCTTAGTGGTGGATGTTTTATTCTTTTGCTATATCCACACAGAAAAATTTCAGTCGGTTAATTTTGGAATGGAAACAAGTTACCTATTTTCTTCTCTCATGTTCAGTAAAAGGAATCCTAAGACTAATTATTGGATAACCAAACAGCACTTCTTGGAAGAAATTCCTTTATGTGTCCTCAAGAGTTCTGCTAAACATCATTCAGTCATTTAGGACTGAAAGGAGAAGTGACCTGGAGTCACCAGTTTCATGCAAAAGTACATTTGGGGTGTCTTTGAATGCACTCAGCATGGGAGGCATCCTTCAGGAAGCATCGATAGGAAACTGCCTTTTTTATTCCATTGTATTGAGGGGGCTGGGGAAGCCTATGGAAAGGGCCATGAATATGAAATCACTGAGTAGTGCCTGTGTCACTGACTTTCTGTGTGACCTGAGGACAAGGCCCTAGTCATTAACAGAAGTTAATGATCAAGTCACTTATCCACACACAAGTATTAAGCATTTATGCACAGTTGTGGTCTCCTTCTGTCACAGAATGCCCTGGCCTAATGACTAAACCGGGGTTATAAAGGTGTGGATGGAAGTTACACAGAAAGAAAGGCCATGTGGGAGTGAGTCCCAGGGGAGGGGGCTTGCTGAAGGCCTGAGAGGCCTCACTGCATGGGATTAACCTAATGATGCTGGTGGGCCCAGCATCTGGTCAACACTGTGTCCTTTAAAATGAAACTTTCCAGCACCAGTTCCGTCTCTGGCCGATGGACCAATGCTAGCCACACCTCACTGCAGACTTGTATGTAAACCAGCCTCCAATGAGTTCTTTCACAGTAATACTGGTAACCCTTTTTCAGCGATCAAACTGATTGATGACACTCCTCAAAACACCACCAGGTAGTCAGCAGAATATGGCTGCTTAAGCAAGAAATAAAGCAATCAGAGGTGAATATTCTCGAGAAGGATTTGACTCACTGAGAGATGCTAGCCTCACAGCGGAGAATTCACTCTAGAATTCTCAAGTTCCCTGCATGCAGATGCTGCTTCATTACCTTTGCTTGCTCTCAGCTTCTGTTGATACTTTGGTCCTTAGATATAAATATTTCAGATTGAACGAAATTAGCTGTCCCTAGTCAAGGAACTGTTCTCGGGTTAGGAGACATTCTGTCTCCTCCCATCATGTGCTGATTTAAGGAGTTTATTTCTCAGAGGACAACCTTGTCACCCTTACCTCTAAGTTTTCTGGTGTGTCTCACTCTGCTTCCATGTCTATAAAAGTCCTCAGTGTGTCATGGGAGGAGGTTTAAAGTATGATTTTTCTAGAATATTTGGAAGACACCAAAATGCCCCCAAAGATAATTTAAATAATGAATGAAGCAAAATAAAATAATTTAATAATTGCTCTAAGTTTGCCAGAATACATAAATCATGAAATAAGGTAGGAAAATGTCTATATTTAGGCTACCTAATAGCATTTGAACATTTCAGGACTGGGTTTAGAAGCACAGGCATTCTCGTTCTGTCACCTACCTTTGACCTTTTCTCTTAGCCAAATTGAAAAATGTGTAATCAGAGTCAAGTAAACCAAATGGTTCCACCCATTATGACTTGTGCAGGACTTATGGTTATTGCCTTAGATTTTTTTTTTTTGTATCAAGAAAAATCTTAAGATTCCCCAACCCAGAAGCAACAAGGGTCCTTTAGGAAGAGGAAGCAAAGGATGAGAATGTCTCATTTGGGATTTCTCTGCCTCCTGGCCTCTCTATTCAGCTTCTGCCTGTTCCTGAAACTCCCCCAGCTTTGTCTTACAGCTCATATTGGACTGGCCATTGCATTTCTTGAGGTTCGTCATGAGTTTCTACTCTTTAATTTTAGCACTGACTCTCAGTGTTCAATGTGGGTCTTGGGGCTTCCATCACAGCTTCTCCTTAGGCTTAACAACTGTGACCTGTCTTTGGTTAGATTCAACTCAGTGCCAGTTGACCAAGTATCACTTGTATCCCTGCTCCAGCCTTTCTCCTCCCTACCAGATGGGAGTTCTTCCTTGGATGCCTCCCCACCTGGCTGGATTTCACTCCATCAGAGAGTTCTCATCTATACGTTTCAAAGCATATTGTGACTGCGGCTAATGCCCAAGTTAGTCTTCTGGGAGTTGAGCCTCCAGTGACTTTGTACCAAATAGAACACATGATCCATTCAGAGGCAAGGCAGCTTTTTCCCATATATGTTTCTGTAAATGTCCACACCAGTTATTTATTTAAAAGGGGTGAGTAAATGACAAAATGTGTAACATTTCTTTCCTGCGGTAGGTGCCTCTCGTGCAGGCCTCCTGAGTGGTGGCTGTTCTGTCTCCCACAGCCTTCACGTGATTGAGCCTGGAGGACAGGTAGGTGCCTCCCTTTTTCTTTAGTCTTGCCTCCAGACCATTCTCTTTCCCTTCTCCATAAAAACAACCTGCTCTGAATTTCATGCCGACAGAGTATACCACCTCCTACCTCTCCCTGATTCAATTGGTCATCTAGGTGACTTTCCCTCATCCCTTGCAAGATCATCACCTTCTTTTCAGCACTACTTCCCATCTAAATGCTGGGGATTTCACTTTATTTTATCGGAAACCTCACTTATTTATATAGAATTATAAATTACAAACTATTATTTTGCCTAATCCTTTTGAACACCACCAAGGCAGACTGGCTGGAGGATATTAGGTCCATTTTACAGGTATGACTGTAAGCACTGTTCTTATATTTAGTATAAGGCAGAGCTGGGGTAGAAGCCCTAGACTTCTATACTCACAATTGTTTTTATCCCAAACTTTGTGACACATCATTTTAAAGTAATCTGATTTCACAATGCTTCACAGCATGAGTGATATCTATCCCTGGAAGGTTAACTCAGAAGCCAACCAACCTAATGAATTACCCCATAACCTGGCATATTTCAAGGCACTGCTATTTATACCTCTAGCTGAATTTCATAGCTGTGTTTGAGGACCCCATGAGCCAAAATTGCAGCAAAGCTGATCTGAAAGGACCAAGGAATACAACAGTCAATCATATTTTCAAGTTTAATCTAGACCTGATACATCACCACCACTTGCTCAGGCGGCAAGCTGGGGCAGCTAAGAGGGGAGAGCAGAGGGAAGTCCATGTAGGAGTGAACACACACGAGAAACACAAGCAATATCAACATTTCCAGGAGCCCTGATGCTGGTCTGCTATGTCATTACCAGGAGACAAAGAGTGATCATTCTTAGAGTCCAGACTATGCAAAAAAAAAAAAAGCTCAGTGAAGCTGCCTAACTGGGACCTTAAAAAGTTGTATAGTGCTAATTGTATCCATGCCAAACCAAGAAAATGATTCATTCCTTCCTGATATGGGTTTTATAGAGAGGGCTGAGCATAAGAAAGACCAGGAAAAATTCCATCCTGAAGCCTAGGGGGCATTTCCCAGAGTTACAGGGGGTGCAGGAGTAACACAGTCTGCTGCCTTGGTAAGCTTTTGTCTTCCACTGGACACGATACCAGAGACTAGCAAGATGAGAGCCTGGGTAATCTGACAAGAAGAAAGATGTCCTCACACAAGGTACATAGGTCTCTGAAAAGAAAATGATCTATGAACACCATAAAACTGCAAGCAATTTATGAATATATGTATGTTTTCTTGGTGAAGGGGTCCTTCGCTCTCAAATCCTGAGCTAGAGGAAAGGACTAAGCCAGTTGCAGGCTGGGATACAAAAGCCACCAGATATACAAGTCTGAGAGCTCTCAAAGCTATTACTGAAAAGTTGAAACACAGGCTCACAGCAGAGACAGCTGACCATTTGTTTTTGTGCTCCTGTTCCTAGTTGTACTTTAAGTCTTTTCAGAGAAAGGTCCCAGGGACTTCCAGATTCAAGTATGCCTCTGGGCGTGACCCAGTGCTGCAGGAGTCTTGGGGACCTTGAAACATGCTTGTATTATTCATTCATCAGCATGGAACCCCAGGATATGGCCAAGCAAGACTCCTTCCTGCATGACATATGTTGATTTCAGAGGCAGCAACAGCCAGAATGGAGAACACCAAGATTTTTCCTTGGAACTGGACTGTGATGAGAGATGCCTGCCATGATCGTAACCTTCTGTCTTTTCCCTGACTCTTCCCTTCCAGTTTGTTTCTTTTTTAATTTTTCTAAAGTGTTTTTATTGGTGCAGTGGGGACCTGGGGCCTCGTGAAGGGAGCCTTCCGTACATGAGCTGGGGTATGGGGAACTTTCTGAGCCCCTCTAGGTGTCCAGGAGTTAATTTTCAGTTTCTCCTTCACTTTCTGGAGTGTCTCTGAAAACCCCTTTCCAGTTTTTGAAGAAAGAGCCAAAAATAACCTTCTCCGAGGATACTTGACAACAGTGCCAAAAAACAAAAACACATGCTTCCCGTGAACCGGGCTTTCAAATAACTCTGGGTCTCTCGCTGAGCTGGTGGGTGAACTGATTGATGAATTCACCCCGACAGTTAGGTGAGCCCATCTCCTTGATGAAGGCTACTCTATTTTTGGTAGCGGGATTGGCTGCCAAGAGTTAGAAAGGCCACAAGAACCATAGGATCTCCGGGAAGCACACCCTGGGGAAGGCAGTTTCATGAATGAGGTATGCCAAGCAAAACCTTCCCAGGTGTTCCTCAATCACCATGTTGTCTGTCAGAGGGATGATCTTATTCCTGACCTTGGCTTGTCCATGTTTCAAGATGAGTTCTCAGACAGACTTTAGATTTGGAAAGCTCCAGGTCACACAAGGCTCCATAATATGCAGTGCTTTTAGGCTCTGGGTGGTGACTTTGACAAAGATGCCACTGCAAATTTTCTTCAGGCAAAGTCATGCAATGGTCCTCTGCACCAGCGAACTCACCCCATCAATCCTTTGGATGCATACAACAAAGGCCAAGGAATGTTTATCTGGTAATTCCAAGGCGTGAGGTTTCACTTCTAATCTTTTGAGATGAACACTGTCACGTCTCTGCCACCAGGAATCATAGAGGAACGCTTCCAATTGCTTAAACCTGAGTCCTTTTTTCCTTTCCTCTGCTCTTTCTTTGCCAAAAGTACCAGCTTTGCCTGGGTGGCTTTGAAAGTTTGATAAGCCGTCCTCTTTTTCAGGAGATTTTCTGGAAACAAAGGAATTTTTCTTTGTTCTTGCTCCACCATCTTTCTAGATCTGCAGCTCTCAACTCTGGTGATTTTAATATATGCAAAGAGTATTTTTCTATCTCTTTGGCCTGACAGACCCTGGACCACCTGCCCACCAATAGTTTCTTTGTTCCCGTCTGCCTCAGTCATTCATCGATGGTTATCATAAATCCTGGTCATCATAAATTACCAATGACAACAGGCCCTCCATAATCTCGGTTTAAAACTTCCCATTCTATTATCTATAATCTTTTCAGCAAATACCTGCCAGCACTTTAATTCCAAATCATTTGCCTGACTTTGAGAACATCCATTCATTCATCCTATCCAATTACTTGAGATCTTCATCTCCTTTTTTAGAGGAATTCTGTGGTCAAGGATTACCTTACATACACTCCTAACACTGTTGCCCTCTTCTTATTTGATTAGAGTCAAACTTGTTATGCTAAACTGTCACCCTGATGAAGATCAACTCTTTCTTACTCTGTGTCTGCATTTTAGCAACTGAACAGGGCTGGAGAAAAGCATGCAACCATGCCTACTGATTTCATTTTAAAGTCATGATACCAAGTCTCATGTATGCTATTTAGTGATCAATCCTTGTACCTCTGCTTTATTCACTCTCTTGCTCTGCTAGATGACTATTTCACGTTAGTTCTTTCTACAGAGCTCCAATATATCTACCTCCATCCTCACTCTCAAATGATGACCTTGGTATAAGTTAGTTTGCTGAGAAATATGGAGCAACAGAATATTATCTCCATCATAGGTAATTCCTTACCTGCTACTGGCTTGTGTCCTCTGACTTCTCTGCTGTAGTATGGATGAACTATCCATTCTCTCTCTCTCTCTCTCTCTCTCTCTCTCTCTACTTCTCTATCTATCTCTCTATCTCTGTGTGTGTGTCACATGCATGCACAGTCTCTCCATCTTTTTCTGTCTCATCTATACTGGATAATCTCACTAGCATGTAACCATATTATTTCGCCATTATAAAAAAGTCCTCTCTTCCTCATGACTCTACTTTCCCTTCTGTCTACTAGCCCATTTTTTCCTTGTTTACTTTTTTAAACTTTTTAAAAAGAGTTGGCTACAAAGTACTGCCTTCCATGTCTTTCTCTTATTTTTCTTACTTCCTCTTTTCAGGTTTCTGCTTCCAATATTCCATTACAACTTCTCTTATCTTTGACAAACAGTGGAAACCTGTGTATCCAGATGCAAAAAAATGAAATTGGGCCCTTACCCTACCCCCATATAAAAAATTAACTTGAAATGGACTAAAGACTGAAGTATAAAACCTAAACTTATAAAACTACTAGGAAAAAAATAAGAAGAAGTTATGACATTAGAATTGGTGGTGATTTCTGGAATATGACATCAAAAGCACAGACAACAAAAATAAATACGCTGAACTACAAATTGTACCACATCAAAATTTAAAACTACTGTGCATGAAAATACATAATTGATAGAGTGAAAGAAAGCCCATGGAATGGAAGGAAATATTTGCAAATTATATATACAATAAGGAATTAATATCTAGACTACATAAAGAACTCTCAGGACTCAACAACAATAAAATAATCTGCATACATAACCCCCAGATACTTCTTTAAGTGGCCAAAGGACCGAAACTGACATTTCTCCAAAGAAGACATACAAGTATCCAATAAGCATATTAAATATACTCACGTCAATAATAACTAGGAAAGTGCAAAATAAAAGCAAAATGAAAGATCATCTCACACTCGGGATGGTTTCTATAAAACAAACAGAAAATAATAATGAATGTTGACAAAGATGTGAAGAAATTGGAACCTTTGTGCACTTATGGTGGGAATGTAAAATGGTGCAGCTACTATGAAAAACAGTGCAGAATGTCAAAAAATTGAAGCAGAATTCCCATATGATCAAGCAAATGTCCTTCTGGATTTATGTCCCAAGGAACTCAAAGCAGATCTCAAAGAGATGTCGCACACCCATATTCTTAGCATTATTTGCAATAGCCAGAAGATAGAAGCAACCCAGTATACATTCATGGTGAATGGATACACAAAATGTGGTACATAACCAGATAACATATTAATTCTTAGATAACATAAGAATTAATTACTAGATTTACGGATTTGAAAATAATTATGAATAAATTCTAAGTAGGCCACAGCTAGATATAATTCCTTGAGTTCCTTGTTTGAAAAAATTATTCATTTTTGGTTGCACAGATTTTTATTTATGAATAGTATCTAATTCACAATAGAAGATATTATTTTGAACTTTGTTCTTTGCAATCATGACTTCTTGATCTGAATTGCTGAAAATTCTAAATAAATGCAGTTTTACTATTAAAAAAAAAGAAAAATACTGTCTGGTTCCACTTATGTGAGGTATCTATAGTAGTCAAATTCATAGAAACGGAAAGCAGTATGGGAGCTCGCAGGGGCTGGGACAGGGAGAAAGGGGAAGTTGTTATTTAATGGGTAAAGAGTTTCAGTTCTGCAAAATGAAAAAGTTCTGGAAGTTGCTTTTACAGCAATGTGAATATGCTTAACACTTTTGAGCTGTACGCTTAAAAATGATTAAAGATGATGTCATGTGCACTTTATGTCATGTGCATTTTACTGTAATTGAACATTTTAATATAATTAAAAATCTTCCTCTCTCTCTTTGCATCTCCCATCTCTTCCTCTTCCCTCTTCCTTTCCCTCTCATTGATTACATACAATCTCAAGACAAAATACTTTCTGTAAGATGTTGATGATTCAAAATTTATATCACCATCTCCTCTTTCACTTTTGACTAGCAATATGTATAGCCAACATCTCCATCTGTATGTCTAGTTGATGTCTCAATCTTAGCATGCCCCAAATGAATCCCTGATATACAGCCTCTCGCATCCAGCTCCTTTCACATCTCTTATTTCAGCAAATAACAGCAACTTTCTTCTTCCAGTTTGGGGAAAACAAAACAAAAACGAAAAGCCTGATTATTATCCTTTACAGTATTTTCTTTCACACCACATATCTATAAGCAAATCCTACTGTTTTTTATTATTTTAAAGATGTGGGGTACAATTCAGGATTAGGTACCTAAGTGGTCATCACACGGGTGAAGTCTGGGCCTCCCACTGGTCCTCACTTGGCCTGGTATGGGATCAGGTCCCCTTACTGATGTTATGTGTCCCCCTTCTCCCTCCCCTGGCAGTGTCCCTCTATTGCAAACCCTTTCATGTAGTTTTAGGATAAATGCTCAGGTTCCACTTATGAGTGAGAACATGTGGTGCTCACTTCTTCATTTCTGAGATCACTGAGTACAATAGACTCTAAATCCATCCAAGTTGCTGTGCAGTCCTATTGGTTTTACCTTCAAAACATACAGAATCCAACTCTTTCTTATAATCTCCATTGTAGTCAATCTGGTCCAAATCTCCTTCTCATGTAGAGATTGTTGCAATATTTTCTTGGCTTATTTGTTCTCAATATAGTAGCTGGAGTGCCTCTGTTTAAGAGCCCTGACTCACTCGTGCTTCTACAATATTAAATGACTATTCATACCTTCCTCTTTCTCTTCTTACCTCTGATAACTCTACACATCATAACTCTCTACTGACGATCTTGCACTAACAATGACACCGCATCTTCTCAAACTCTCCAATGACGTCCCACCTCACTCAGAATAAATGTCAGACAAAGGCCTACAAAGCCCATTATCTATTTGACTTCCTCTTCTGTGGGTTCTGACTTTACCCTTTTATGTAATATGCTCCAGCCACCCAGACATTTTTTCACTCCTTGATCACTCCAGGCAACCCCTACTTCAGGCTGTTGTCACTGGTCATTCCCTCTGCTTGAAATGCTTCCTGCTGATATCTGCATGGATCACTCTCTCTCTTCTTTCATGTTTTTACGTAAAATGACTTTCTCAGTGAGGTTTTCCTTGGTCATTTTACCTAAAATTCCAACCCTTCTCCAAAACTTCCTTTGACTTTCTCACCCTCATTTTTCTCCATAACAGTTGTCACCAACAGACACATAACACATTTTACTTATTTACCTTTTCAGACATCTCTTTCCCACAAGAGTGGAACATCTATGAGGGCAGCTGTTTTTGTCTTTTGCTCATTACTGTAGACCGAGAGCCTAAAACTGTCCCTAGAACATAACAATTCTCAATAAGTATTTGTTGAATAGCCCTGTAAACTATTATTCACCAACCAGTGTAAAAGCCACATAATGTTTTATGCTATTTTACCCTAGAAACATTATCCTGGAAGAACCTTCAGAAACATGCTATATTTATTTTCTATTCTGCATTAAAAATTAGCATTCGTATAGGCTTAGACTCTCTAATTCCTTTTTAAAATGTGTCTTGCATCTCCATGAATGAAAGTCCTGCACCAATTGACCCAATTCTTCTCCTTGTGCTGAGGGACATACTGAAAAAGCACACTGAAACACTTTTCTATTCCTTGAAAACTCACTCTTTACAATTTCTTGGTTTTGACTCTCTTATTTTAAAAAAACAAAAACAAAAAAACACCTTCTCAATCAGCTCACCCAATCATTCATTTCATTAATGTTTACAGAGTAAGACTATCTTGGGCACTGTCATATAAATACAGAAGTGAACACTGCCCTCCAGAAGCGAATGTGGCAGGATTTTATAGAAAGAGTTGGGACACCGAGGCCAGGAGACAGTTTTATTTGTGCTGGCACCGGCTCAGCGAATTCACATCCAAAGACTGAGCCCCGAGCGCAGGGGGGCATTGCCTTTTATACATTTTTAGTTTTATATTTTTGGGTGCCACCGATGAGGCTTACATATTAGTAGCATACTGGCTAGTTAGGTATTTCACAGCTCAAGTTTACAGCAGAGTTACACATGTGCACTACAGATTGGGGACTACATTCCTTTTTAACACAAAACTTCCAGGAAAGTTCTTATTTTATGGTGCTAGAAGGACTCTTTCATTATTCTGGGGAGGCTTTTATCTTATTGTACTAAGTGGGCTCCTATTCTGTCCTGAGAAGGCCTTTATCTTATTAGGCCTGGAGGAAGAGCTCCCTGACTCACTAATAGTCCAGGAGAGGAGATGGGGAATCTACATAGTAGAGAGAAATACAGTGTCATTTAAGACAACTCGGCAGGCGGTATGTATCTTGAGGGATGTAGAGGTTCTTATTTGTGACTGTAAAACAGATCATTCTCTTTTTGACTGAATAATAGATAGAATAATATTAGAAATAGAAAATTTGGAAACACAGAGTTTGAAGGCATTTATTGCAAAATAATGGAGGTTGCTGTTTGGAGCCTTGATGAGAGCCAGCGTAAAATTGAAATGGGCAGAGTGTGGCTACTTAATAAATCAGTTTTAGAGTATGCCAAGTCAAAGCAAATATAAGCATTAGAAAGACTTATGAGACAGAAGAAATGGAAGTGAGATAAACATACTATGTCCTAGTTAATTGTAGAGGCAAGTTTTGTAGCTGGAGTTCAATTCTGAAGCTCAAACTTAGCCCTCTATTTGTTTCTTTCCTGAACTGATTGCCATCCTTTATGAAAGTCTGGTTATTTAAAGTTTATTTAAATGCAATCTTGAGATAAGAACACTAAAAAAGCATTTGACTCAGGAATATACTGTGGGTGATTGAGGATCACAATTCTAGCCACAGGAGGTTATCTTCAATTTTTTAAAAAATCTCTGGGGGATTAGCAAACTATGATGCCCTGAGGACAAAATCCAGTCAACAGACTGATTTTGTAAATAAAGTTTTATTAGAAGATGACTATGCTCATTCTTTAACATATGGTCTATGCTGCTTCTTCACCACAGCAGAAGAGTTGAATAGTTGCAATGGAGACTGGAGACCATGTGGCCCATAGAGCCTAATATATTTCCTATCAGGCCCGTTACAGAAAAAGTCTCCCAAGCCCTAGTCTGTGTGACTGTCTCATTTTCTCGTTGACTCTTCACCAGAGACTCAACTGAAGATGAGAAAAACCCAAAATGTATAGGAAACAGTAACTACTGGAATCTTAGTTATTTTGGGGTTTGTTACCAGTTGACTTACATACTTAAAACATCCTAAGTTTTACCTATATTAATTTTAAACACATTTATATTGTCCACTTTAACCACCTGAAAAGACAGCGGCAGTGCAGTAAAAATAGTACTGAAATAAATATTGAAGATATAGAGTCAAGTTCCCCTCTGTCAATTACTAACTCTTTAACCTTGGACAAATCACTCAAACAACAAAATCTGTGGAGCCCCAAATTAAAATAAGGGGAGAGATATTCTTTTCAACTCGCAGTAAAGATTAAGCCAGATAATAAAAGTGAAAGAGCTTTATAAATTTAATCATTATGCCATAATCAGATACTGTTTGTGATTCTAAGAATGTATACATACAAGGGGGACCCAAAAAACCCAGAATTTATTTATAAAAATGGTGTATTTATTCTTACATGTTGAAACTTCAGTCACCTTCAAAGTACTCCCAATTTGATGCACTATACCTATTGAAATGCTTTTTCCCCTTTCCGAAACAGTTTTTGAACTGATCCATGTTGATGCCTTTTAGTGCTTGTTTCACCTCTTCCACATCAGCAAAAGGTTTCCTTTTGAGGATTTTTTTTTAATTGAGAAAATTTTTAAAAGTTGTTTGGGGTGAGATGGGGTGATTGGGGAGGGTGGGACATGGGGGTCATGCTGCTTTTGTTTAAAAACTGCTGAACACTCAGTGCGGTGTAGGCAGGTGTGCTAGTAAATCACCCCTGATGAAATGGGCAAACACATAGAAAGAATCTCAAAAAAAAAAAGCCACCCAAATCACTGAAGTCGAATGCAGTATCTCACAACACTAGCTGGAACACTGATGCCAATGGGTTCGTAGAACAACTACCTAGAGAGGGAAGCCTGTACTATAAGGGGGCCTGTCCTCCAAAAGATAATTCTGCCATTTGTTTGGTTTTTTAGAACCCTTCTCTTATTGTCATTAGGTTGATTTGAGTGACACATTATACTAATCGAGATTTTCCTAGTAAAGCTCGTAGCACAATGCCGGGCAACATCAACTATTCACGACATTTTACGACCATGATTATTCTAAAAAACTAGCATTTGCCTTTCATAGATATTAATCTTTGAATGTCCTCAGCTCTTGGCCAATCTTCGAGTGTTCTAATAGGGCCTAATGAAAGGGGAAGACCATTGCACCAGCACAACCACATTGCAGAGCTTGTGTGTGTGTGCTTTGACTGGCTGCCATTCCTTCATGCTGAAGGTTATCGGACAAGTCTCCTAAATCTTAATTTAATCTCCTGTCTACTGTTATCACGTTTCATCTATTTTTTACTGGTGTTTATTTCCATGCGCAAAATAAGTCTTTGTTTATTATTTTCTACCTCCCACTGTTTTTTATTAATACATGGGAAAACGAGTACATAGATTGTTTTCGCCGAGAACCATATGCTACCACGATTCATAATTTAGCCTACAGCTAATATTATTTACTTTTAGCAAAACAAAGGTAATAGAGGGACATAAAAATCTTAGGTCACTAATTTAGAGGGAGAAAAATAAATAAATATTACCATTCTAAGGAAAGCAAAAGAAAACATTTGAACATTCCATTAGAAAGAGTTGCAAAATATAATGCCAATTTTAGAATTACTTCGGAATTTGTAATAAAGACTTAAATCTTAAATTATTTTGATTTTATCATAATAGGTTTTTGTTTTGTTTTGTTTTGTTGTTTGGAGTTGGAGTCTCACTCCATCATGTCCCAGGCTGGAGTGCAGTGGCACACTCACCGCCACCCCAGTGTCAACCTGCTGGGCTCCGGCGATCCTTCCACCTCAGCCTTCCAAATAGCTGAAACTACAGGAATGCACCACCATTCCCAGATACTTTTTTGATTGATTGTAGAGACGAGATTTTGCCAAGTTGCCCAGGCTGGTCTCAAACCCGTGGGCTCAGGCGATCACTCACCTCGACTCCCAAAGAGCTGAGATGACAGGTTGTGCCACCGAGCCCAGCCTATCATAATAGTTTTTTTAAAATCCAGGTACTCCATAATTGGTAGCTTGGGGAGTGCGATTCTTTTCTCCCGTTTCTGAAGTACAACCCTCACCTGTTGCCACTGGTGACGCTTCATCTTGCTCACCTCAAGGAGCCAACGTACCCCCATTCCCTTCACCAGGAGAACCTGAAAAGTGACAAAGGGAATCTGGTCAACGTGCCTGATTGACCTGGTACAACAAACACTAGCAGCAACTGTGAACAGACAAAATTTTGTATTTAGTTTTTGCTTTTTCTTTTTGAAGGACCAGGAAGATTTTGGAAGTTTTACAATGAAAGAGGGACAAATATTGAGATTCTGGATAAACACAAAAGAAAACTCTACCAGACAACATTCTAAAGGAGTCTATCGCTCAACAAATGCTCCCTCTTCTACTAATCTGTCTCTTTCTTTTGGTGTCTGCTGACCCAGTTAAAGGGGACATCACAGTCCCCACAATAGACCTGCCTCAATTCTAACACCAAATACAAGCTCAGAGGATTTCCAAAACCACCATCAAGTTTGATCATCTGCTGGAAGGACTCAGAGAATTTACTGAAAGCAATTTTACTTACAGTTAGGGTTTATTACAGGGAAAGGACATGGATTAGAATCAGACAAGGGAAGAAGCACATAGGACAGACTCTTGAGTAATACCTCGGGAAATGGGGTTTCCTTGTCCTCTCTCTGTAGAGTCAGGGCACATTCCTTTCCTGGTATCCATATGTGGCAATATTCATGGAGTACTGGCAACCAAGGAAGTTCATCTGAGATTTCATGCCCAGAGCTCTCACTGGGGGCTCCATCACCTAGACATGACTGATTGGTTTATTGTCCAAATAAGTAATCTCTCTTTCCAGGTCAAGTGATCCAGCGTGACCCAAAGGCCCCACCTCAAGACACATTGTTACCATCTGACTCAGCCGAAGATCTCCATCCTAAGAAACACTGCTACTATTTGTTTTTGGCCTCACTCTAAAATGCAATGTGACCAGCCCCCACCCTAAATCACATTATTAGACTATACTGTGTGATCCAAGATCCCCAGACAAACAAAGTCACTCCTATTTGGCATGCTTTTCCAAGAATTTAGACTGACTCACAAAGACAGAGGACAAAGCCCAGACCTCTTTTTGAACAAGGGTAAATTCTTTGCTATGTACCTACGGCCTTCATTAAAATCCCTCTCCATTTCTTATAGTACAACTACCATAATACTATAAGAAAAGGATTGACAGTGGTGGGAAACTATGGGGCGGGGGCAGGGGGGAACAGGGAGGAGAAAGGAGGCGAGATTAACAATAGTCAATATCTGTCTGGGGAAAGGAGACACACCTCATCAACAAGGGTACCTGCACAATGAATATTTGTATACCTAACCCTGAACTGTACCCCACAATTTTAAAATAAAAAAATATATTAATAAAATAAAATAAAATAAAATCCCTCTCCAAGCCTCTCTCAGTCCAGTTTTCTTTCAGAAACCCCACAACTACTCACAAGGTAACATTTTACCGCTGATTCCTTTTTTCATAATTTGAACCAGAGAAAAGCCTCCATTTTAGGTTATATGTTGCTGTTTTCTCTACCCAGTCTTGACAGACTGTGAGACAAGGTGAGAAATGACTCGAACCCTTAATATAGACAGACATACATTTCTGTAATTCTATAAAACTTAACTAAAATTTTCCATAGCTCTTTGTCTCTGCTTAATAGTGGTAAGAACAACAACAACAACAGCAGCAAAACAGTAACAATGACTGCAACAAAAAAATTGCACAAATTTTTCCCTTCTAGGTTATGGTTCAAAAGTTTCTTTTGCATAATTATTCAGCCAGTTCAATATAAATTCTCTGAATTCAAACTTAAGATTTCCTTTCAGGAGTGCTCTTTTATTCAATGGTTATCTCTGCCCCATCCTCCTCACTGGACGGTGTTTGGGTACTGTGGGAAATGTGATTAAAAAAAAAAAGTCAAAAGACATCTGGTTTACCTGTTGTTTAGTAAACCTCACTGACTTTCATCAACATAGCTCTTTCCAGTTTGTCTTAGAGTGATTATCTTTGTCCTGACTTTATCAGATTTCAGCATAGGTAGGTCAAGATGACCAGGAATTCAACCAAGGACTTTGAATAATGAGGTCAAGCCATTTCTCCCATAAATAGCAATTATAAAAACTAGGCAAGATTGTTTAAAATAATAAATTGGAAGCCCTGGAAAATAGCCTACATGGTATACTAAACTATTTGTCTAAAATTTTTTAAAGGCAAGAAAGAAGCACAGTGAAAAATGAGATGAGACAAGTAGAAAACAAATATTTTAAGTGACAGACCAAATCCAATCATTTCAATAATTACATTAAATGTGAATGAACTGTGCATTTCTTTTTTTTAATTTTTTTTCATGGTTTCTTTGAATTTATTTGGTGTTTTAGGAGGTTCCAGGAAGGGTTTTCTGCCACTAATATATGATCTCTCACACCTACAGTTTCTTTTTTTTTAACTTTAAATTTTTTTATTTTAAAATTATTGGGTACAATTCAGGGTTAGGTATACAAATATTCATTGTGCAGGTACTCTTGTTAATGCCCCACTTCCCCAGGCAGATTTCCACTACTGTCAATCCCACCTCCCTCGCTACTGTCAATTCTTTTCTTATAGCATTATGATAATTGTTCAAGGTCCACTTATGAGTGAGAACATGTGTTACTCAGTTCTTTGTTTCTGTGAAAGGTCACTCAATATTATTCTCTAATTCCAACCAGGTTGTTGTGAAGTTCATGATTTTGTTCTTCTTTATGGCTGTGTGATATTTCATTGTGTATATGTATCACATTTTTTTTTATCCAGTCCTCTTTTGATGGGCAGCACAGTTGGTTCCATGTTCTTGCTATTGTGAGCAATGTTGCAATAAGCATACATGTGCAGGTATCTTTTTTATAGAGTGATTTGAATTCTTCTGGGTATATTCCCAGTAGGGGGATTGTGGAGTCATATGGAAGGTCGATTTTTAGCACTTTTAGGAATCGCCACACTATTTTCCACAGAGGCTGTACTAGTTTATACTCCCACCAACAATGTAGAAGTTGAACTGTGCATTTCAAAAGCAGAGATTGCCAGACTGGATAAAAGAGCAAGAACCAATCATATGCTAACTAAAAAAGATACACTCTAAATATAAATAATCCAATGGATTTAAAGTAAGTAAAATAATGGAAGCATACATACCTTATAAACAATAATTATAAGAAAGCAAGAATAGTTATATTAATATTATATCAATATATATTAAGAAAAAGTGCTGGATACAGTGACTCAAGCCTGTGGTCCCAGTTATTCAGGAGGCTGAGGTGGAAGGATAGCCTGAGCCCAGGATGTCATGGCAGTAGTGAGCTGTGATCACACCACTGCACTCCAGCCTGGGCAACAGAGTGAGACTTTAACTCAAAAAAAAAAAAAAAAAAATTCTAGAACAAAGAAATATGTTGCATAATGATTAGCGAATCAATACATCAAAATGATATGCAAATTATAAGTGTTATATATATACCTAGTGACAGAGTGCCAAAAATGCATGAAGCAAAACCTGAGAGAACCAAAAGAAAAAAATACACAAATCCACAGCTCTCATTTGAGATAGAAAAAAGTAAGAATACAGAAGACTTGAAGAATACTGTCAGCCAACTGGACCTAGTTGATTTTTATAGGACACTTCGTCTAATATAAGGTGAATACACATTCTTTCTTTTCTTTTTTTTTTTTTTGAGTTGGAGTCTCACTCTGTCGCCCAGACTGGAGTGCAGTGGCCGCTCCCGGTCACCGCAGCCTCAACCTGCTGGGCACCAGCGATCCTTCCGCCTCAGCCTTCCAAGTAGCCGGAATTACAGATGCGTGCTACCATGTCTGGCTAATTTTTTATTTATTATAGAGATGAGGTCTCACCAATTGCCCAGGTGGGTCTCGAACCCACAGGCTCAGGCAATCCACTCACCTCAAACTCCCAAGGTGCGAGATTACAGGCTGAGCCACTGAGCCTGGCTTACACATTATTTTCAAGTGCACCATACAACCTTCACCAAAATACATCATATTCTAGGACACAAAACAAGTGCCAATAAGTTTAAAGAGATCAAAATCGTACATTATGCATTCTCTGGCTATAATGGAACTAAATTGGAAATCAATAACAAAAGCTATGAAAAATTCCAAAATATTTGAGAATTAAAGAATATAATTCTAAATAAATAGTCCATAGGTGAAAGAAGAGATCACAAGAAAAATTAGAAGATATTTTGAACTAAAAGAAAGTAATGAATGAAATTAAGATTAATAAATCAAAGATATTTATGAACTAATAAAGAACTAGTTAAAATCCAACATGTCAAAATTTACAAGACATGTCTAAGGAACTGCTTAGAGAAAAAATGCATAGCTTTAAATGTTTATATTATAAAATAACAGAAGACTAACATCAATTATAAATATTACCCTAAGAAGCTAGAAGATATGAAATACCAAAAAATAAAAGTAAAACATAATAAGTGAATAAAGAATGATATTAATAAAATAGAAAATAAGAGCAAATCAAAGAAACCAAATCTAGCACTCTGAAAAGATCAATAAAATGTGAAACTTTTTAGCTATACTGTCCAAGAAATAAAAGGGAAGATACAAATTGCCAATATCAGGTGACACTTCTATAAACCTTACAGATGTCAAAAGCATAGTAAGGTAATATTATAACAATTGTATGCCAATTAACTTGACAACTTAAACAAAATGGACAAAATTTGGGGGCGGTACAAATTACATCAATTTTTGCAATTGAGTCATTTAGAAGTTCTAAAATCTTGACAATTAAAGAAAATAATTTATAAAATACACAAATCCACAGCTCTCATTTATAATTTAAAATCTTCCCTCAGAGAAAACTTCAGAGCCAGATGACTTCACTAGTGAATTCTACCAAAACATTTAGATAAGAAAACAATGCCAATTCTACACTAATTCTGTTAGAAAATCAGAATGAAGTAAACATTGTGTAACTCATTCTAATATCATCATTACCCTGATACCAAAACCAGGCAAAAATAACAAAAGAAAAAATAAATACAGGTCAATATTCCTCATTAACAGAGACTCAAAAATTCTTAACAAAATATTAGCAAATGATTCCAACAAGATATGAAAAAAATATTACATATAAATAAAAGAGAAACCCCATATGGTTATCTCAGTAGATGCAAGAAAAACATTTGACAAAATTATTGTACAATTATGATTAAAAAAAGAAAAGCTCTTATTAAACTGAAAATAGAATAAAATGTTTTCAGTCTGATTAAAGGCCTTTTTGTTTTAAGTACCTGACATCACACATAAGGGTTAGTGACTTTCAATTCAAGAGAAAGAACAAAGCAAGAACATTTGCTCTCATTAATCCTACACATTACTGTACCGAAGACCTAGTTAATTCAGCAAGGCTAGAAGTAAAAATCATAAAAAGAAAAAACTAAGATACATAAAGCCTGGAAAGAAAGACACAAAATTGTCTATTTGCAGTTTTGATGGCATTATTGTATACTTATATATTTTAAAATGTCTTTTTTAAAAGTCTGTTTTTTATTCATGTGTTTATTTTAATAAACACAAGAATTTAACAAGGCTGTAAGTTACAAGGTGAACACATAAAAATCAAAGGCATTTCTATATACTATTTACAACTGGAAAGTGAAAGTAAAGAAACAGTTACATTTAAATAGCGTTTCCAAAATATTTGGAAATAAGTTTACTTACAGATCTATGAAACCTGTACACTGAAAAGTACAAAACATGGCTGAGAGGTCCCCAGCTATTTCTGCTTTCTGAGTCATTTCCCCTGCCTCAGCTTTTTCCAGTGTTGCAATTCTTACTTAGCCATGATCTTCCTCTGACCCCATGCTCCAAACAGTCCTTTTCTAGATTCCTCACTCCCATTGTCCACAGGAAACCCAAGCGTGGAATTAGCTTTCATTTTTCAACTATTTGACAAACTTTCTCAGTGGGCTATTAGAACTTTCCTAGATTCTTTCCACAGTGCTTTGTGCTGCTGAGACCTGAGAGAAACAAGGAATATCTAATTCTAACTTTCTTCTCTCTTTCTAAAACAGCTTGTCCTTTCTCTCTTACTTCTCCATCTGGAACTTTCATAATCCATAGGAGTCCACTTAATGGTGTTCCATAAGTCACCTTAAGTTTTCTTCACTCCTTTTTATCCCTTTTTCACTCATTGAATTATTTCCAATGATCTGTCTTCAAGTTCACCAGTCTTTTTTTTCCATCTGAACTCACCTGCTGTTTAACCCCTCTAGTGAATTCTTCCATTCAGTTGTTATGTTCTTCAGTTCCAAGATTTTTGTTTGGTACTTTAAAAATATTTTTTATTTGTTGAAGTTCTCACTCTGTTCATGTTCTTTTGACCTTGGTGAGCATGTTTAGGAAAAGTTGGATACATCATTTAATGCATATCATTACGGCTGGTTTCTGGAGATTTATATTTTCCTTTTTTTCAATATCCTTCATTTTTCTGGAGTGTTTTGTGCTGGTATCTGTGTATTAGACAAAGCTGGAAGTTCCTCCAGTCTTCACTGACTGGGCTTATATCGGAAAAGACCCTCACCAATCAGCCTAATCCAGAAATTCTGGCGGTTTCTAACAACTCTTTCCCTTCCCAGGGAGAAGCAGGCAGTTATGGATTTTGTCTGTTTTATCTGTGCAGAACTGACGGGTGGGGAGCTATGGTGTCTACTAGTTCATGCTGCTGTTTTCATTCTCCCTCAGGTAGCTAAACAGTGCTAGACCTGTCAGAACTCAAGACTGGCAAGTCTGATACTTGTTCCTTGGGTAGCCCCAGATAGGTGGGTGCATTTGTATCAACTTTTCCCTTCTTTGTGGAGATACTGAGAGCTGGGATTTTTTTTAGTCCACTTGCTCTGCAATGACCAAGGAGGAAGATCTCTGGTAAATGTGTCACCATCTTCATTTCCTTTAAGCAGCTAGACTATACTGGTCCTATCAGAGGTTCAACAATGGAAAGCCAGTACTCTGGGGACCCCCCTCAGAAAAGTCGGGGCTCTGGACCTACAAAGTAACCCCTTAGCTCCCCTAGAAGAAGTTGGGAGCTAGGGGTACTCTTCCTTCTTGTATGGTGTCTTTACTGGGGCTTGAGGTTCTAGTAAGAGGACGTCCTAATACTCCCAACCAGTTTTGGTGAGTCTGGTTTATTACCCTCTTGTACAGGAGACTTTCAATTACTTTTGGGCTTTCTCACAAGAGAATTGTTGATTTGGTGTATTTATGAGAAGAAAGAGAAGCCAGAACATCTTACTCCGCCATCTTGCCTTATGTTAGTTCTTAGTCTAAGGCTATATCTGATTTTTTCCTTTCTTCTCCCTCAGAAACAAGCAATGCTATTGATTCTCTAGATGAAATGAGAGTCACAAAGTAGCTAAAATGATATCAGTAGAGAAATGAGGCTTGTTCTAAATTCCCAGGTATTCATTATTTCGCTGTCTGATTTCATGTTATAGTTTTGTTTTTGTTCTTTAGGATTATGTGCACCAACTACTGCCATCACCATTATTTTGCTGAGAAGCATTTGACTTTCATTTCCTGTCTGAGGCTTGTTGTGTTATAGTAGAAACCATATTAGCTGCTAAACTTTGTTCTCCTGGTATTCTGGTGAAATAGAATGCATTGCCAATGCACCAACTCTGATTAATTTATCCTGAATCTCTGTTTCTAATAAAAGAAGGAAGAGATAACTTGTTCAGTTTATTGTATCATAAACCTATAGAAATGTTTCTCTTTTCCTCAAAGAAGCCATGAAATCAGTGCAAGGAATCTGAATTCATGTACTAGTCAGAGCATTTATTATAGGCTGAAAAGGCAGTGATATATGCATATATAAGTCTCTACCTTTTAAACAGATTTCGATTTTATTGCAATTGACAAAGTACGAATTATTTAAATTTTACTAAATTCATAGCAGCTATTTGTATCATACATTTTCTAAACCAATGGATACTAGAACCATTATTACCATAATATAAAATTTTATTATTTTGTTGTTATTATTATTAATAAAGTCATATTTTATAAATGAAAGTTTGGGTAGCCTAATCTATTCTAATTTTTCTGTTTACCCAAATAAGTAATTCTAGATTGGAAAGTCTCCTTCATTACAGAATATTTTTCGTTCTGCGTGGTATTCCATTCTAAGTCTTAATTACAGCAGCATGATCCCCAATCTCCCTTAACGATCAGGGCACTACAATCTTGAAAAATGTATAGCCTGCAAGGAGTTCTAAAAGAAGCATATAAATACTTTTTTTTTTAGCCACATTTCCAGTCAGAAATAGTTACTTTATTCATACAACTTTATGTAATGGGAACCTATTTACACAACTGCTCATTTTGGCTACCAGAACATTTTTGTAGAGTAGAATTTTTTAATTATAAAAGCAATGCCCTGGGTGCATTTTTACACTTTATTAAGGAAAACATAATTTTAGTACCTGCATAATATCTTTTCTGCTTATTTTTAATAATTTGTATTTCTTATAAATAAATAAAAATGCATATCCTGCTATATAATTTTTTTATATAAATTTGTGCCAAATCTACTCATTCAAAGAGTATAAACATGCTTAAGACTCTTAATACATATTCCTGAACTGCTTTCCAGAAAGGAGCTGCCTATTTAACTCCCACTAGGGACTACATTTCCACTGTACATTTCACCTCTTCTTTACCAAAACTGATTATTATTTTTTAAGGATTCAAGGATTGCATGTGCAGGTTTCAACATGGGTATATTGCCTGATGGTGAGGTTTGGGCTTCCATTAAGCCCATCATTCAAGTGGTGAGCATGGTATCCAATAGGAAGTTTTTCAGTCCTTGCCCCTCTCTCTCCCTCTTTCCTTTAAGAATCCCCACTGTCCGTCGTTCCCATCTTTATGTCCATGTGTACATAAAGTGTTTAGTTCTCATTTATAAGTGAGGACATGAGGTATTCAGTCCTCCGTGACTGTGTTAGTTCACTTAGAAATATGGCCTCCAGCTGCAACCACGTTGCTGCGAATGACATGATTTCATTTTTCTTTATGATTGCATAGTATTCCCTGGTGTATATGGACCACATTTTCTTTATTGGTTCATTGTTGATGGGTACCTAGGTTGGTTCCATGTTTTTGCTATTGTGAATAGTGCTGCACTAAACATACATATGGATGCAGGTGTCTTTTTGATAGAACTGTTTATGTTTCTTTAAGGGTATACCCGGTAGTGAAACTGTTAGGTCAAATGGTAGTTTTACTTTTAATTCTTTGAGAAATCTCCAAATTACTTTCCACAGGATCTGAACTAGTTTGCATTCCCACCAACAATGTATAAACATTTCCTTTTCTGTATCTCCTTTCCAACATGTTATTTTGGACTTTTTAATAATAGCTATCTGACTGGTGTGAGATGGTGTCTCACTGTGGTTTTGATTTGCATTTCTCTGAGGATTAGTGACGTTGAGCATTTTTTCATTTGTATATCAACCACTTGTATAATTTCATTTCAGAATATCTGTTCACTTATTAATTTCCTGTCAGTTTGTTTAAGTTTCCTACAGATTGGGGATATTAGGCCTTTGTCGGGTAAATCATTTGCAAATACTTTCTCCCATTCTGTAGCTTGTCTATTTACTCTGTTGATAGTTTCTTTTTTGCACAGATACTCTTCAGTTTAATTAGGTCCCACTTGTCAATTTTAGTTTTTGCTGCATTTGCTTTTGAGGACTTGGCCATAAATTAGTTACCCAGACTGATTTTCAGAAGAGTGATTTGCAGGCTTTGTTCTAGGATTTTTACAGTTTGAGGTCTTACATTTAAGTCTTTAGGCCATTTTGAGTTAATTTTTGTGTATAGTTAGAGGAAGGGATAGAGTGTAATTCTTATGCATATGGTTATTTTTATTTTTTGTAAAGATTGTTGATATTCCCATTCTCCAGAATTTGCAGCTAATCTATATCCTTACATGAAAACTATCAACTATATCTCAGTTTTAGGGTCTCTCTGGTCCTTCTGACTATAACTACTCAAAATTCACATATTAAAGGCTTTCCATCTCACGCGTATTTGTATAGTTTTTTTTTTTTTCCATGTGATAATGCAGGATTGGGCAAATGCTAGTCTCTTCTCCAAAATCCCTGCTGCCCATTTTGCTTCAGAAATTGGCTTTCCTGTCTGGATTGCATCTCTACTTCTGAGGCTTTCAAACTTATACCGTGTCTTCTGACCAGACCATGAAAGTTGTTAAGCCACTCTAGATTTGGGTAAGAAAACAGTCTTTTCTCTGCAGCAAGCCCATCGATTCTTTGCTGCTCTCTTAAACTATTAAAGAAATTCTCTAAAACAGTTTCACTTGAAGTTATTTTCATCATACACTTCCAACTGTCATCTGTAAAACTGACCCCCACGCATCTAGCCACTCCCAAGTGATTTTTACATTACAGAAAGAAACAATTTGGCAATAAAAATTACTTAAAGAGCTGATCATCTCTACTTTTAAAACATTTGGCTTTTTTTCCCAAGGGCAATAAAATTTAAAACTCAAGCTAAGAAATGTGATGTTTAAACTAGTAAAAAAAAAAAAGCTGTCATAGAAAGAGTGAGGGTTTTGGAATCAGATGGAAAGGAGTGTGAGCTCTCACTAACTGTGTGGCTTTGGATAGGTTTTTTTTTTTTTTTTAACTTCTCTATGTTTCAGCCGCTTCATTCACAAAATGTGGTAAATAATACCCAATATGGAGGTTATAGGAATGAAGTACAAAATATGAGTATACTAATAGAATCAAATTCTCCAAATCAAAACAGATGAGCCAAGAATCTTACTAATCATTTCCAGAGCACCAGCAATCTAGACGCACAGACAAAGCATAGAGAGGTCTGAAGTAGACTGTGGCTCCCTAGGTCCTTCTTCAAATGCCAGACACGTACTCTCTGACCCAGAATAACTAATAAGGTCTCTGAGTGAGGCTTTGTGAGCTTTAAGTCTGGCATGATGAGGAGCATTTAAGTCATAAAACAGCTTCATTTTATATGCCAGAGAGTGATCTGGCTTATAGACATTCTCCAAGGAGCCACGTCTCATAAATTGATAAATTCTGGGTTTGTTTACTGTAAGTGATCTTGTAGTCAAGGACATCCTACTAAGAACATCATAAGATGCTAAGGAGTGACTGGGCATGATGGATCCCAGCACTTTGGGAGGCTGAGGTGAGAAGATTGCCTGAGCCCACTTGTTCGAGAACAGCCTGGGCAACTTGGCGAGACCTCATCTCTACAATAAATCAAAAAATTAGCTGGGTGTGGTAGCATACGCCTGTGGTTCCAGCTACTTGGAAAGCTGAGGAGGAAGGATTGCCTGAACCCAGTGAGTCAACTCTGGGGTGGCAGTGAGCATGCTACTGCACTCCAGCTTGGGCAATGGAATAAGACTCTAACCACCCCCCCAAAAAGAAAGATGGTAAGCAGTTAAGGACTCTGCCTCCTAGCAGATATCATTAGTCTCTTTGTCTAAAGTATATTTGCAAGGAGACCAAATCAATTTCCTTCTTTTATTTTTCCTACGGGAGTTCCCCCAACCCTACCCCATCCCCCCACAAGGGAAGGGAATACATCACCACCAACTTACTTTAACAACTTCCTCCCTGAACGTGTAAAGCATTTGCTGTGGTGCCTAACAAAAAGCACTTGCTCAATAAACTCACATGAGACTTTGAGACTATGCAGTAAATTCTTTTTTTTTATTTTTTATTTTTTGAGTTGGAGTCTCACTCTGTTGCCCAGACTGGATTGCAGTGGCCGCTCCCGGCCACCGCAGCCTTGACCTGCAGGGCTCCGGCGATCCTTCCGCCTCAGCCTTCCAAGTAGCCAGAATTACAGGCATGCGCTACCACGCCCGGCTGATTTTTTGATTTATTGTAGAAATGAGGTCTCGCTGCCCAGGTGGGTCTCGAACCCCGTGGGCTCCGGGAATCCACTCACCTCAGCTCCCAAAGGCGCGAGATTACAGGCTGAGCCACCAAGCCCGGCTTACAGTAAATTCTTGATAGGGTCTTGGAAATCGATACTAAGAGCCAAATGGCATATAGCAAAACCAATTTGACCATAGGCTAATGGTTACAAACAAGGGCTAAATTTCTACTGCATATTTATGGTCACAAAAATATCACCAAACTTCTAAATAAACACTGAGACCTTTCTAACCAAGACACTTAAACCTAGAAATAAATGTGAGTTATACATACATTTAATAAAAAATAATAAAAACAAGAAAGATCATCATTTACCCAGTTATTCAAGTCAAAGTCACAATGGTCAGAGCCAATCACAGCAGCTCAGGGTGCAACCAGCCCTGGACAGTACATTATTCCACTACAGGGCACATTCATGTGGATACATTTTTCTGGCTCCCCGTTTAGGTATATGAGATACCTCCAATAAGTTTTAACTACTGTTCTTTTTCTTACTGAATATCCCTGCCCAGTATCCTCTCTGATATCCACCCCTGACAACATGAAAGGAAATTACAGGAACTGGGAATATGGTTACTATTCATCCCACTAATGTTTTCAGGGAGCCCATGCTCCATGGCAGTCACTGTGCCAGGTGCCAGGGTCCAGGGGTGAGCAAAGCACTCTTGGCCTCTGTCCTTACAAGTCTTGCATTCTGGTAGAAGACGCAATTGTTGAAACATGACCACACACAACAATGACAAATTGTATGTGCCATAAAAGTTGGAGAGAGGAGAATGTAATGTGATGAGAAGGTATATAAAGGGAATTGGTCAGGGAAATCTGGGTTGGCTTCCTTGAGGAAGTGACTACTGAGATAAGATAGAAAAGAATATTCCTTTCCGCACATTTAAAAAGTGGGCAAAAGACATGAATAGACACTTCTCAAAAGATGACATACGGGCACCCAACAGACACATGAAAAAGTGCTCAGCCTCACTCATCATCAGAGAAATGCAAATCAAAACCACATTGAGATACCACCTAACCCCAGTAAGAATGGCCATCATTAATAAAACAAACAACAGCAGATGCTGGCAAGGATGTGGAGAAAAAAGAACACTCTATACTGCTGGTGGGAATGCAAACTTATGCAACCTCTTTGGAAGACAGTGTGGTGATTTCTGAAAGAACTAGAAATTGACCTTCCATATGATCCAGCAATTCCCCTATTGGGAATATACCTGTGAAGGAACTCAGATTATTCTACAAAAAAGATACCTGCACACGTATATTTGTTGCAGCTCTTTTCACAATAGCAAAAACAGATGGAGCCAACCGTGTTGCCCATCGAAGCTGGACCAGATTTTTAAGACGTGGTACATATGCACAATGGAATATTATGCAGTCATAGAAAAGGATGAATATATGGACTTTGCAGCAACTTGGATGGATTTGGAGTCGATCATACTCGGTGATTTATCACAGAAACAAACAGAGTTCCATATGTTCTCACTCATAAACGGGCCTTGAACAATTATAATGCTATAAGAAAGCAATTGGCAGTAGTGGGATATTGTGGGGGGGTGGGATTGGCAATTGAGGGAAACTGCTAGGGGAAGGAGGGGCATACCTCATCAACAAGGGTAACTGCATGATCAATGTTTATATACCTAACCCTGAATTGTACCCCACATCTTTATAATAAAAATTTTTTTTAAAGAAAAGGATAAATAAGCAATCATGAGGTCAACAAGGGAATGAAGACAATGTCTTCATTCAGAAGTGCTGACGTGGGAACGTGGTCTGAGTCAGGAGAGAACATGACTGGGAAGGGGTCTGGGAACTGATTGTGTGTGGCTGAAGCTGTGGGGTGGAGGAAGGAATAGAGATGAAACTGAAGGGATGGGGAAGAGCCAGCATGTCAAGGGCCTTCTACAGGCCCTGTTACAGGACTCCTGCTTTGATCCTAAGAACACTATCCTAACTGGTTGCTCCAAATGGGAACACAAAGGAGGCTGGATTTGGTGGGGGGTAGGGACAGGACTGGGTGGGGGGCGGGACAGATGAGGAACTCAGTTTTGAAAATGTTGAGTCTGGCTAGGCTTGGTGGCTCAGCCTGTAATCCCAGCACTTTGGGAGGCCAAGGCAAGTGGATTGCCTTAGCCCGCAGGTTTGAGAACAGCCCAGGCAACTTGGCGAGATCTCATCTCTACAATTAAAAAAAAAATAGCCAGGCATGGTAGTACGCCTATAGTCCCGGCTACCTGGAAGGCTGAGGTAGAAGGATTGCTGGAGCCCAGCTAGTCAACGCTGGGGTAACCATGAGTGTGCCACTGCACTCCAGTCTCGGCGACACAGTGAGACTCCAACTCAAAAAACAAAGAAAACGAAAATGTTGAGTCTGTACAAATAATCAAAACAATCCTTAGCAAAGGAAACAAAGCAGGAAGTATCATACTTTCAGACTTTAAACTTTATTATAAGGCTGCAATAGTCAAAACAACCTGGTATTGATTCAAGAATTGGCATGTAGACCAATGGAACAGGATAGAGATTCCAGAAGCAAAACCTCAATTTCTCAACCAAATCATCTTCAAAAAAGCCTCCACCAACAACCACTGGGGAGAGGAGAACTTATTTAGTAAACTGTGCTGGGAAAAATGGCTGACCATGTGCAGAAGAATGAAACAGGAAACCTACCTGTCACCATACACAAAAGTCAACTCTAAATGGATCAAAGACCTAAAAGTCAAAACTCAAATGTTAAGAATCTTAGAAAATGCAGGAGACCCCTTACAGAAATCAGAATTGGCAACTAATTTCTGATCAACTTTCCAAAAGCAGAAAAAGATACGATAGACAAGTGGGACCTCATCAAACTGACAAGCTTCTGCAAAGCAAAAGAAACCATCAAGAGAGTGGGGAGACAGCCCACAGGATGAGAAAAAATATTTGCCAACTGTGTATCTGACAAAGACCAAGTATCCAGGACCTACAAATGTGCCGAAAGGAGAAAAAAAACAAAAAACAGCCCTATTAAAAAGTGGGCAAAAGACATGAATACACACTTCTCAAAAGATGACATATGAATAGCCAACAGATACACGAAAAAATACTTAGCCTCACTAATCATCATAGAAATGCAAATCAAAACTACATTGAGATACCACTTAACTCCAGTAAAAATGACTATCATTCATAAAATAAAAAACAACAGATGCTGGCAAGGATGCAGAGAAAAGGGAACACTTCTAAGCTGTTAGTGGGAAAGCAAACTAGCTCAACCTCTATGAAAAACAGTATGGCAATTCCTAAAAGAGCTAGAAATTGACCTTCCATATGACCCAGCAATCTTCCCTCTGGGATATACCTGGGGGAACTCATGTCATTCTACAAAAAACATACCTGCACCCACATGTTTATTGAAGCATTATTCACAATAGCAAAAACATGGAACTGACAGTGCTGCCTTCAAAACTGGACTGGACTAAAAAATGTGATACATACGCACAATGGAATATTACACAGCCATGAAGAAGAACAAAATTATGGACTTCACAGCAACTTGGATGGATTTAGAGTCTATAATATGCAATGATTTATCACAGAAACAAGGAACTAAGTACCACATGTTCTCACTCATAAGCAGACCCTGAACATTTACCAGAATACTGTAAGAAAGGGTTTGGCAGTAGCTGCAAGTTGCCAGGGATGGAGTAGGGGGCAGGGAATATAGTGTCGATAAGAGTACCTGAGCTCAGACCAGGCCAATGGGACCCAAAGGGAGGTCCAAACTTTACCTGTATGATGACCACTTGTATACCTAATCCTGAATTGTTCCCCACATCTTTAAAATAAAATAAAAAATTAAATGTCAAGTCTAAGATGCATGAAAGGCCTTCAAATGGAGGGTCAAGTGGCTGCACATACAAATCTGGAACTTGGAGGACATAACTGGGCGGAAGCTGTGAACTCATGAGTCACAGAAAGAACTCTGAAGTCCTGGGAAATGACAAAGGGACCAGGACCCTCAAGCCACACCTGCATTTTCTAGCACTGGGTCATCCTGACACTCAAATTTCTGTAAGTGAGAAGAAGAAATCAGTACCCGGTCAACAAATCCATTTGGAACTTTCCTTTGATTTTCTACAGGATATTTCTTTAAAGAAATTCCAGCCTCATCTCAGTTAAACTAAGGGTTTGAAAGAGGGTTTCAAATATGGCAGGCTCTCTAACCGCACCATTTCATTCAACATCGTTTTGTTATAACGTTTGATGAGGGAAAAAAATAAATGCCCGGCCAGGACCACTGTGTGTGTGGAGTGTATACTTCCCCCCTCGGTCTGCGTGGGTTTTCTCTGGGTCCTCTGGTTTCCTCTCACACCTTACCTGTGCAGGCGAGGTGAACTGGTGTGTCTACACAATCCCAGGGTGGGTGCCTGTGGGCATTCCTAAGTATCCCTGTGATGGCGAGGTGTCCTGGCCAGGCTGGGAGGGCCCCAAGCCATTCATGATGGGTGAGTCCCAATGACCCAATCACCTCCTATGAGGCCCGCTTGCGACAGGGAGTATCACATTTCAACATGAGATTTGAATGGGACCACATCCGAACTCAGTTAGATAACTTAGAACTCTATCTGATGACTTCATTGCTCTGCTTTCTAGGAGATTTCTTGGCTAGTTTTTCTTATGTTATTTTCTGTACTGACTTGAGAATCCATATGTTCTTTCCTTCTTCATTCCTTCCCTTCTTCTTCTGTCTCTCCCTTCTTTCTTTTTTCAGTCTTCACTAGGGATATGCTAATCTTCTTGGCCTCATGCTAATAGTAACCAAGTGCATGGGAAAGAAGTGAAAGAGAAGAAAAAATCGAGTTGTTATTCTACTTGTTAGACAAACTTGATTTGCTTGAGGTCAGGAGAAAGGCAAGTCAAAGGGAAAAAAACTATCAATATTTTAATGAGTGCACATTAAATGTATAAATTAATGTAGGGAGAACTGAAAGTTTTATAACTTTGAACCTTTATATCCAAGAACGTAATAGTCTAAAAATCTTGTGTTTGTGTGTATGTGTGTGTGCCTCAGGATGCCTTCAACGTTTTTCTCATAAAGGTGGCACACATTTAGTTCTTAATTTTATTCCTAAATATTTCATCATCTTGTCACGATTGCAGGTGATATAGTCTTTCATTATTTCTTTCAGTTATTTTGTTGCCTGTATTTCTGAAGAAAATTAATTTCTGCATATTAATTTCATACCACAATTTCTTATTGATGACTCATTACTTGTACTGCTTTTAGTGGAATCTCAGAATTGTCAGATTTATTAGCCAATGATGTAGAAATAGTGATATCTTATTACCTCTCCAAATTTCATGCTTCTAATTTATTCTGTTGTCTAAATAGCACTGGATAACACTTCCTGTATAAGATAGTATCATGTTTTTACAAATTAGCTCTTTTATTATGCAGTCATAAAGAAGGACAGAATTATGGACTCCGCAGAAACTTGGATGGATTTAGAGTCTATAATACTCAGTGATCTATCACAGAAACAAACAACAGAGTACCACATGTTCTCACTCATAAGCAGACCCTGAACATTTATCATAATACTATAAGAAAGGAATTGACAGTAGCAGGAAACTGCCAGGGGAGGGTGGACATATGAAATCAGTAAGAGTACCTGATCCCAAACCAGGCAAAGTGGGGACCAAAGGGAGGCCCAAACTTTACCTGTACAATGACCACTTATTTACCTAATCCTGAATTGTACCCCGCATCTTTAAAATAAAATAAAAAATTAACTATTTTATTAAGTGTTGTCATCAAGAAAGGGTGCTAGATTTTAAGTCTTTTTTTAATTTATGGAAAATAATGTATATTTTTTTCTTCATATATATCATATTTATCATTACGATAAATACATTTCTTAACATTGAATTATGTGTACATTTAAAACAAACCCCATCTGGACATAAAATACTATCTTTTTAATGTAATGCTGAATTCTTTTGCTATACTTAAGATTTTCTAAAAATTAAATTGTGAAATAATTTTTAAAAATCCAGCAACGTTTTAGGAGAATTTGACCCAGACTACACTTGGTTTTCTGCCCCTTCTGCTGAGAGTCTTATGTTTTGGCTTGCCAATCTCTGAACCTAGCTCTTTTTCTTGTCAAAACATGAACTTGGTTTAGACATTGTCTCTTGACTAGCCCACATTCTGTCTCTTACACATGTGTTTTCAGAACTTCATGCCTTTCTTTGTTCAAACTTCCTGGGTTTTGCCCCATGTAGATGAACATATGGTTGGTTTCTGTTCCAGGCTTCTGATCCCACTCAGACCGAATTCCAAGCAATTTCCATTTGTCTCCTTCCCACCTTCTGTGTTTAACTTACCCTCTGGGACCATCTGACAAATTCTTAAGGGCTAAATATTAACTACACTTGCTGGTGAATTCTAAACAATTGTTTCTTGACTGCCCCCTTGAGTGCCTTGGCTTCCACATACCCCAGGGCTCACCTTGTCCCTTGAGGTGCTCATACCCACCCACCTGGGCCATTCTCTCCAGAACAAGGACTTGGTACAAAGAACACACTCTGCTGAGAGCAGTGGAGAAGCCAAAGTTGACAACGTTCCTGCCCTCAAAGAACTCAGCAGCTAGATGGGCAGAGGAGAAGTGAGGTTTATATACGTGTTTAGGGTGTGAGGCTGAGATGAAGAATGTTGAAAGTCAGACACAAGCATTAGTAAAATAAATGGGCCGTAAGCCTCAGGAGTGCTTCAGATGACTGCCATAGTAGCTAAGAAAAAGGAAAACAGAGGTCCTTATGACAATGAGGGAAGACTTCATGGGGGATATATATCAGAGTTGGTTTTTGAAGGGTAAAAACATGTCTAGATCAAGAGAAAGACGTTCTCATATGGGAAGATATAGCATGAGTGAATCAATCAGCAGAAATAGGTGAAGTATAGGAAAAGGATATTTTGACTGAAGTGAAGAATTTATAAGCAGCAGCCGGATGAGAGAAAAGTCTAGAAAGGCAGTTAGTTTGAATCCAGATTGTAGAGGAATGTACAGTTCTCATCACTCATAGAAGGTTTTCCCTGAAAGCAGACTCTATTAGTCAAATATTAAGGAGAATTAAAGAGACAAAAGGAAGAGAGGATCAGATATGGAGGGGATAATGGTTCAGAATAAAAAGATCGAGGGGTAAGAAGATGGATAAAAGAAAAATGTCAGCACTGAGATAGGAGATAGCTTGAAAAAGGCTAGGCAGACAGACAGAAGTGTCCCCTGGTAACAATGTAGCAAACTCCGAACTCCTGCAGGCCTCTCAGGCTCAGCATTGGTAAACAATCTCCCTTAAGTACTCACTGCTGGGATCAGAAAGCAACCAATCAGCTCACCATTAAGCCCCTACCTCCTGCCAATTGGTCCTTAATGCTAACCAATCAGAACAGCAACAGCTCAAAGCTAGTGCTAGCTAGTCAGCTCAGTCTTAGGGCTATATAAGCACCAGGTTTTTGGCCCCAGATGGGTCACCACTTCAGGTCCCCTCCCACTGTGGGAACTTCTCTGTCCCCTCAGTAAATTCTGCTTTCTCACTTTCTTGTTGTCCGTGTCCCTCATTCTTCCTGGGCATGAGACAAGAACCTCAGCCCTGAAGAGCTGTGACCCAAAGAGCTGCAGAAGATCACTGGAGCTGAAGAGCCATACACCCCAGTGGCTGGCTTGCCAGCCAAAGGAGCTGGCTGAACCAGGAGAGCTGCAGAAAGAAGGCGGACTCCGAAGCTGAGACACTCAGGGTGGCTAGGCTTGCCAGCCTACCGAACCAGCAACACTCTCTGGGCCTGGCTTGCCAGCCCATCAGAGCCAACACTCCAGAGGCTAGGCTTGCCAGCCCCCTGAATTGCAACACTCTCAGGGCTTGGCTTGCTAGCCCAATAGAGCTGACACTTCCTGGGCTAGGCTTACCAGCCCCTCAGCGATCCTGTCTGGGGCTTGGCTGGTTGACCCATTGAGCTGACACTCTCAAAGCCCAGGCTGACCTGAAAAATCCGCATTAGCATTATGTTTTTTTCTCTCATCTCCTTATTCTCATACTAGGGAGAACGTACAAGGATTAGACAATATGAAACAAGTGATGCAATCCCTACCTTTGGAGATATGTTCTGTGAATATAGCAGGTTCTCAAGATACACAAAGTCTGTAGAAGAACTGCTTTATGACCCGTGTGCGTATGTGTGTGTGTGAAACTAGCAATCCAGGGGTAGAACGTGTTGTATATAAACAGTACAGATGTTTGCTATAGTTGTTGCTTGAGTCTGTCATCAGTGTATCACAAACATCTCCCTGCCACTTAGAGATAGATCTCTCTTTCCAGTGTTTGGCAATGGTGGGTAGCAGCAAGGGATTCTAAGCTGATTTAATCCCTACATAGATCTTGTTATTCTAACAGATGTCCTGATGAGACCACTAGCTGGTTGTTTAAAACAAAGCAAAAATAACATAATCATATCGTCAATTAAGTGAGAAATCAGCATACCTAACTTGTGTAGTAATTGTATCATTTATTTATTGCTAAATGAACAAAGTACTCCAGAATCAGAATCAGAATTAAGAAGCTTACATGAACAGAACTCCTATTTTATCTCCTATTTTTCTGTGGGTAAGGGATTCAGGAGCTTATTAGTTGAATGACTCTAGCCAGGAGTCTCTCATGAGAGAATCGTGAGGATGTTGGCCAGGAATGCAACCTCTGGAGGCTTGACAGAGCTGGAGGACCTATTTCCAAGATGGCTCATTTACCTGGCAGGTAAACAGGGGCTGCCTCTTGACAGGGGACTTTTAAACTGTACAAAGAAAAGTTCCGCTATACATTGTTTAGAAGAGAAATATCTAAAAAAAAAGGGCATCAGAAAATTCGAAGTAAAATGATGGATGATAAAGATTTGCCAGGTGTAAGAGGTGAAGAAAGAGAGGAAGCGAGATGGAGAGGGAGAGACAAGAAAAATAAGAGAAGAGCAATGAGAAACAGGAGGGAGGAAGATAAGGAGGAGAAAGATAAGGAGAAGAAGGAGGAGTAGGAGAAGATGGTGGAAAAGAAGAAGCAGGGGGAACAAAAAGAAGAAAACTGATATTTCGTTTAGAGATAAAGAAGGTTACTATATGGAGATAAAAGGTTTAATTCTCCAGAAGGTAAACAGCTTTGTCAGCAAATAAAAATACAGGACACTCAGTTCACTTTTAATTTCACATGAATAACAATTTTTAAGTATAAATATATACTAAATATTGCATGATACATTCTTACCAAAAAAAGAAATTCATTGTTTTCCTTAAATTCAAATTTTCTGGACATCTTATATCTGCAGCCCTTGAAGATGAATGCATCTCATAGCAGCCTCAAAATATATAAAGAAAATATTGATAGAACTATAAGGAGAAATTGACAGCTTGCCAACATGGATATTTTAACATATTCCCTCAATAATTGACAAATATAAAGGCTTATTAATGAACATCTATATAATACTATACACAAAAAGATAAAATACATATATTTTCTCATGCCCAAATGGAGCATTTGCAAAATCTGATCACTTACCAAGCTGCATAACAAATCTTAGAAAATGTTAAACAATTTTTATCCAAATCCTGTTACATAATATATTCTTTTATTTCAATGTAAATAAAAGTGGTAAATCGTTAATAATAGAAAAATACATGTATTTGGATATCAAAATAAAACCGATCATTTTAAGAAAAGACAATTATTAGAAAATACTTGAAATTAAATGATTTTTTAAAATCCACATACCAAAATTTAAGAGATATATATAAAATGACAATTTGTAGATTTATGGCCTAAAATGTTTATATTAAAAAAAGGCTAAAAGTAAGATAAGTATTCAACTTTAGTTAGAAAAATAACAACAGAGTACATACAGATAAGACAGAAGAAAATAATATACATAAGAGTGAAATTGAATAAAATACAAATCAGAGCTCTAATAGAAAGAATCAACAAGGCCAAAAGCTGGCTCCTAGGAAGAGTTACTAAAATTGACAAAAATTTGGCAAAATTAATGAAGATAGAAAAAAGCACAAACAAAAGTAACGAGACAAAACAATGAATATAACTTTAGGTAGATCAGAGGTTAAAAGGATAGTTAAGTAATACTTGACAATAAATCTGAAAATTTAAAAGACATAAAATATTTTCTAGAAAGATACAACTTTCTAATATTAAACATAAAAGAAAATTCTTGAATTATTGTTTATTATATGGAATTATTTTATATAAAAATTGACCAACAGTCAAAATATTCTTCATTAAACAGAAAACAAGTCTAGGAGATGTATAAGAAGAAATACTAGTATTATGCATACTCCTTTCCAAGACAGTAAAAGAGCCAATATGCTACAACTTTGACACCAATATCAGACAAAGACACTATGAGAAAGAAAAAGTATAGGTCAAATTTACTGATGATATATTTATAAATATTAGCAACCTGAACATAGAAAAAATAAAAATTATAATATGTAATGAACAAATTGAATTTAATCTCAAAATGCAAAATTACTTCAACATTAGAATGTGGTACATATACACAATGGAATACTACGCAGCCATAAAAAAGAACACAATCATGAATTTTGCAGTAACCTAGATGAGCTAGAGTCTATAATACTGAGTGATCTCTCACAGAAACAAAGATCTGAGTATCACATGTTCTCACTCATATAGTGGACCTTGAACATCCAACATAATACTATAAGAAAATGACTGACAGTGGTGGGAAACTATGGTGGGGGGAGGGGAAGGGGGATGGGATTAACGATAGTAAATATCTGTCTGGGGATGGGGGGACACCTCTTATCAACAAGGGTGCCTGAACGAAGCATATTTGTATACCTAACCCTTAACTGTACCCCACAATATCATAATAAAAAATATTGATTTTTAAAAAAAGAAAGATAACTAATGTAACTCATGGCATAAATAACATAAACAGAAAATGAATATATAATCATCACAATAGTGACAAAATTCAAAAATTGCATATAATAAAACTCTTAAAAACTAGGAATAAAATGAATCTGAAAAGGCTGATACAAAAAAATGATTGAAAAACTGATAGCTAAAGGCCATTTTCTGGATAAATTCATGGAAACATATAATCTCCCAAGTTTGAACCAGAAAGAAACAGAAATTCTGAACAGACCAATAATGAGTAGAAAGACTGAATCAGTTACAAAAATATCACCCAACAACAACAAAAACCCTGGAGCCAATGGCTTCACAGTCAGATTCCACTAAATGTACAAAGAAGAACTGGTAGCAATCCTACAAAAAATGTTCTAAAAATTGGAGAGAAGAGACTCTGCCCTAACTCATTCTACAAAACCAGTGTCACCTTGATACCAAAGCCAGAAAATGACACAACAGCAACAAAAAAGAAAACCGCAGACCGATATCCCTGAGGAATACACATGCAAAAATCCTGAACAAAATGCTAGCAAGCTGAATCCAACATCACATCAAAAAGACAATACACCATTAACAAATCGATTTATTCCAGGGATGCAGGGATGGTTTAACATACACATATCAATAAGTGCAATTAATTATATAAACAGAATTAAAGACAAAAACCATATTACCATCTCAATAGATGCAGAAAAAGCATTTTATAAAATTCAGCAACCCTTCACAATAAAAATCCTCAACAAACTAAACATAGAAGGAACATGCTTCAAAATAGTAAAAGCCACATATGACAAATCTACAGGCAATATCATGCTGAATGGGAAAAGTTGGCAGTAGCCCCTTAGAAACTGGAACAAGACAAGGATGTCCACTTTCATCACTCCTATTAAGCATAGTACTGGAAGTCTTAGCCAGAGCAATCTAGCAAGAAAAAGAAATAAAAGACATACAAATTGGAAAACAAAAATTGAACTTATCTCTATTTATTAATGATATAATCTTATATCTAGAAAATGCTAAAGACTCCTCCAAGAAACTCTTAGATTTGATAAACAAATTCAGTGAAGTTTTAGCATACAAAATAAATGCACAAAAATCAGTGGTATTTCTATATACCAATAACAATCTAACTGAGATCTAAATGAAGAAGACAACTGATTTTACAATAACTATAAAAAAAAATAAAATACCTAGGAATGTTTTTAACCAAGCAGGTAAAATATCCTACAAGGAGAACTACAAAACACTGATGAAAGAAAATATAGATAATGCAAAAAAGGAAAAGACATCCCACGCTCATAAACAAGAGGAACCAAAATCATTAAAATAATCATACTTCCCAAAGCAATCTATAGATTCAACACAATTCCTATCATAATACCAGCATCTTTTTTCAAACAATTAGAAAAAATTTATATGGAACTAAAAAAGAGTTCACTAGCCAAGGAAATTCTAAGAAAAAAGTCGGAGACATCACATTACCTGACCTCAAATTATATGAAAAAACTATATTAATCAAAGCGGCCTCATGTATTATAAAAATAGGCACATAGATCAGTGGAAGAGAATATAAATTATCCCATAAATAAAGCTGCATACCTGCAGACAACTGATCTTTGAGTAAGTTGACAAAAACATACACTAAGGAAAGAATACCCTTTTTAATAAATGATGCTGGGAAAACTGGATTACAGCATGATGAAGAATGAAACTGGACCCCTATCTCTTATCACACATAAAAATCAACTCAAGATGAAGCAGAGACTTAAATACAAGATCTCAAATTATAAAAAAAAAAAATTAGAGGAAAACCTAGGAAAAATGCTTCTGGACATTCATGTCTAAGACCCCAACATCACAAGCAACAAAAACAAAAATAGACAAATCAGACTTAAGTAAACTAAAAAGTTTCCACACAACCAAAGGAATAGTCAACAGAAAGACCAGATAACCTGCAGAATGAGAGAAAATATTTGCACATTATTATTTCAACAGGGGGCTGACATCCAGACTTTGCAAGAAACTCAAACAACTCAACAACAACAAATCCAAATAGCTCCATTAAAAAATGGGCAAAGGACATGAATAGACATTTTTCAAAAGAAGACATACAAATGGCCATCGAGCATATGAAAAATGTGCAACATCACTAATTATCAAAGAAATGCAAATCAAAATCACAATGAGATATCATCTTACAACAGTCAGAATGACTATTATTAAAAAGACAAAGAAAAAACAGACGTTGGCAAGGATGTGGAGAAAAGGGAATGCTTATACAGTGCTAGTGGGACTGTAAATTAATACAACCTCTATGGAAAACAGTATAGAGATACAGTATAGAGATTTCTCAAGTAACTAAAAGTAGAACTACCATTTGATCTAGCAATCCCACCACTGCGTATTTATCCTAAGAAAAAGAAATCATTATATCAAAAAGATACCCGCGTTCACATGTTTATGGCCGCACTATTTACAATGGCAAAGATCTGGAACCCAACTAAGTGTTCATCAATGGTTGACTGGACAAAGAAGATGTTATACACACAAGCATACACAGTGGAATGCTATTTCCATAAAAAGAATAAAATCATGTATTTTGTAAGAAACTTTTGGAAAAAAGTATGTGAGGGTATCTTTATGCATTTCTGATAAGTGTAAATCATTTTAAAAAAATATAAAATAATATATTTATCACTTACTAATAGAGAAGTTTTCTAAAAAACAAAAAAATGCAAATCACAGAGAAAAAAATTGTTTTTAAGTGGCAGTCTCAGCTGGGCGTAGTGGCTCAGCCTGTAATTTTTTGGGGGTAGGCCAAGGCAAGAGGATTGCCTGAGCCCAGGGGGTTCGAGAACGGCCTGGGCAACTTGGTGAGACCTTGTCTCTACAATAAATCAAAGAATTAGCCAGGTGTGGTGGCGCATGCCTGTACTTCCAGTTCCTTGGAAGGCTGAGGCAGAAGGATCACCTAAGCCAGCAGGTCGAGGCTGTGGTGGCTGTGAGCGTACCACTGCATTCCAGCCTGGGCACCAAGAGTGAGACTCCAACTCAAAAAAAAAAGTGGAGGTCTCACTCTGTCGCCCAGCCTGGAGTGCAGTGGCCTGACCACAGCTCACTGAAAACTAGACATCCTGGGCTCAGGTGATCCTTCTATCTCAGCCTCCCAAGTAACTAGGACTACAGGTGCGAGCCACTATGCTTGACTAATTTTTTTTATTTTTTTGTAGTGGTCTCACTATGTTGCCCAGGCTGGGCTTAAGCAATCCTCCTGCCTTGGCCTCCCAAACTACTGAGATTACAGGCATGAGCCATGACACCTGGCCTAACAGTTACTCTCAAACATTCTTTTGCCCCATATACCAACAAACCCATTTCTATTCATATGCCCCAGAGAAATCCTGACCTATGAGGAGAGATATTCCATGAGGAGAGATATTCCAAAATGTTCATTAATAATGTCTTTGCTTTCACAGTAAAAAAAAAATTCTATTACATAAATGACATAGTACTGTAATATATATAAGCACACACAACAATGATTTACACAATAAAGTATTATTTTAATTACTTACAACCTGGTATTTTGTAAGGAGTTTTTAATTTGCTCTGATGATAGAAAATAAAATGTTGAGGCTTAAGATGTAGAAACTTGTCCTAAATGGTGAAGTGAATTAGCGATCCAACTTATAATCAAAGCTGCATTTTCATCTTCCCATGTTCTTTTCCTCAGATCTCAGTCTTCCAACCAAGTTTCCATAATTTTCAGTTTTCTTAATAGGATTTTTTAAAGCATTCATGTTTAAGAAGTTGTTGGCTCCATCAACAGTTTTGTATTTCATTACTCAGGGTGAGGATGGCATATCTTTGGTTTTATTAACAGATTCTGAATTTTTTTCCTTGAAAACTGAAATAAAACCAACAAGGAAAAACAGACGCTTGAATAAGCCAGCAGTAACCTCAATCTGGAATAGAGTAAACGTCCGATAGAACTATTTTTCAATTTGCTATGCCTGATTGGGAGTGGGGGGATTAGCATTCATTGATCATTTACTACACCCCAGACGCTGTGTTTAAATACTTCATTTAACCTTGAGAACCCAGAAAAGTAGGCATCCTTCTCTCTGGTTTGCTGAAGAAGAAGCAAAAATGTAGAGTGAGAGATGTTTTTCTCTTCAATTCCCAAGAGTCCATCTAGTAAGTGGCAAAACTAGAAACCCAGGTCATCCTGGTTCAATCCTGAAGATCTTCCCTTCTTACTGTGCATCAAACACAAGGACCTCCATTTGAGGACTTCATCCAAGTCATTTGCTGGTCAGGGTTAGGATCTAAGCTTCTGGCCAAGTCCTAAGTGAAAAGAAGGTGCAGAATGTTAGAGTGACCTCAGCCTCAGTATGTTTCCATTGCCCCTGAAAAAGAAGTAAAGAAGTGAAGAAAAGGCCACCTGCTTGGGCATAGTAATTGAGGCAAGGCAAGGAAAGGTGTCCTTTAGCAGAGGTTCTAAGTAGACAGCCCTTAGATAAGAATTTGCTGGAGGAAGAAGCTGTATCTTTGGGGACCAGCAGAGAGAGGAGATGGGGGCCAATCATCAGGTGTAACTGCATAGCTGTGGGAAGAACAATTGCAAACAACCTATGCCAAGAGAACAGATGTCAGACAGAATGAGGAGACATAAAGGCAAAGACCAAGGGGGATATGATGACTCAGAGGACACAGGCGAACTCACTGTCTTCACTGCCATGATGCCACATGGGCTTTTTCTTGCCTGTGATGCCCTGGGAAGGATGGGGTAGAAGACAAGAAGAGAAGGAGCCCTAAGCAAAAACTTGACCTTTGAAATGAATCAATTCAAATTTGTACTTGATAGTCCCTTGAAAGTGACTGTTTTAATACCAAAGACTGAACTTTCTTGATGTGATGATGCTTAATTTGGGGTGTCAGCTTGCCTGGTTAAGGGGTACCTAGAGAAGTGATAAAGAGTAATTTTGGGGTGTGTCTGTGAGGGCGTTAACAGAGATTGACTGTGAGTCTGACTGCACTAAATGGAGAAGATCTGCCCTCAACAGGGGTGGGCATCATACAATCAGCCGGGAGTCCTGACGGAAGAAAAGCAGAGAAAAGGCCAACTGGCTTCTTTCTCTCCTGGAACTCCTTGCCCTGCCCTTGGACGTCAGAACTCCAGTCTCCCTAGCCTTTAGGTTCCAGGACTTGCATCTGTGCCCTCTGTCCCCCACCCTCACATGTTCTCTTGGACTGAGCCACGCTCCCACTGCTGGCATCCCAGGGTCTCCCGCTAGCCGCTGGCCAGTCATGAGATTTCTCGGCCTCCATAATTGCATGAGCCAATTCCCCTAAGAAATTTCCTTTTATATCTTCCTCTATATATCCTATTGGCTCTGTCTCTCTGGAGAGCCCTGACTAATATTCTTGACTACAGGTTTTCTGCTTCCAAACACAACTGTGAGCTCACAAACAAGATGAATTTCGTTCTGAAGAAACAGTTGCATGTCTGTCTATACATGTGATGTTGATCTATACATTTACAACGTATGATGTAAGCATAATTATTCCCATTTCACAGATGTAGAAATCAGCACTTAGAGAAGTTAGACGCATTTTCTATAGCCATAGAGCAAATAAATGGCAAAGTAGAGGGTTTATTAGATATTCATTTGTCCCAAAGCTCTTTCCCTTTCTACTGTATTAAGACCTTTTAACAGGAAAATGCTGCAGTCAGGCCCTGTTTCCAGACGGCAGCGTTCCATGGTGTGGGTCTTGTTCTTGTCATGCCTCTTTCTGGTTGCTGAGGGGCACCTGTGCGAGGTCCGTAACAAGCATGATCACAGCAGCAAGTCTGGCGCTAGCGGAAATTTCATTGGGGAACAACGCATTCTCTCCAGTTGTTATATTTGAGGACTACTTAGTGAACAAGAACATCTCACTAGAAATGAATGTCAGTCCTATTAAGCTACAATTGTTCTTCTCTTCTGCTCAAGAAAGAATGGAAACTCTCAAGTCAAATGCAGCTTTATTTTGTAAGTCAGAAGTTAGCACAAAGCACCCTGTTGTGGGTGTCCTTATTTTCACAAAGCTGAATCTCAGCAGGTAAACACACAAGCCCCTTACAACAAATACCCTCTTCCTCCACTGAGTGAAGGTGCCCCAGGAGTGTGCCTACCTCAAGGACACAGGCTATTTCGGTCCCCAGGGCTCGTCCAGCACTTCTAAATTTGCCTTCTCTGAGGGTGGGGTAGACATATGGAACTGAGCTCACTTCCAGTACCATGCCAGGGAGCCCAGGAAAGAACACAGGTAGTTTTTTGGTTCTGAGCCTGCCATTTCCTGTGCCTCTACCCAAATGGCTCTTAGTTACCCTGGTCCCATCTCAACACAGTGGGCTGGAGGCTGCAGAGCAGACAGAAGGAGGTGTGTGCTCATCAAGAACAATACAAGTTTTATTAAAAGAGTAACCAGGCTTTGTTTCCTGGAAGAATTCATATTGCATACATCTGTACTGATTTATACTCATAGTTATACCTGTGCTTGTAGACATCTGCGTTCCATTCATCGGTTTCTCAATCACAGTATTTGGAAGAATCCATTAGGGAGCTTCTGATGAAACTAAACACAAATTGTATGGGGTTTTTGTTTGTTTGTTTGTTTTTGAGTTAGAGTCTCACTCCGTTGCCCAGGCTGGAGTGCAGTGGCACGCTCATGACCACCCCAGCATTCACCTGCTGGGCTCTGGCAATCCTACTGCCTCAGCCTTTCAAGTAGCCAGAACTACAGGCACGTGCTACCACACCTAGCTAATTTTTTGATTTGTTGTTGAGACGGGATCTCGCCAAGTTGCATGTGCTGGTCTTGAACCCGCTCAGGCCATCCACTCGCCTCAGTCTCCCAAAGTGCTGGGATGACAGGCTGAGCCACCAAGCCTGGCCTGTATGTTGTTTCTAACAAATTCTCTCCCTTCTCCATGAATGGTTTGAGACTTGTAACATGCCCCAGGCAGGTCAAATATTTTATTTCCTTCAACTGAAATTCCTAAACATTCCTAATCTGCATTAATATAAGCATCAGAATGAGGAAAGACAGAAAAACTGAACTGCTGGTGGTTTCGGGGTTAGCAGAATGTACTTTTCTGAGCAATTCAGCTCTGATCCCAAATTTGCATACATAGTTAGTGCTATTAACAGGGAAAAAAGTTTCTGAAACAACATAGAAGGCCAAATTGTTACCATGAAAAAAATTACTAACATTTCTCTTTTTAAAAATATTTATTTTAAAGATGTGGGGTCCAATTCAGGGTTAGGTATACAAATGATCATTATGCAAGTACACTTGTTGATGAGCTGTGCCCCTCCCTCCTCTGGCAGTTTCCCTCAACTGCTAATCTCACAACCCCCAAGCAGATTCCCCTGTCAATCCCTTTCTTATAGTATTGTGATAATTGTTCAAGGTTCGCTCATGAGTGAGAATGCACGGTACTCTGTTCTATCTTTCTGTGATAGATCATTGAGTACGATCGACTCTAAATCCATCCAAGTTGCTGCAAAGTCCATATGTTTGTCCTTCTTTTTGACTGCATAGCATTTCATTGTGTATATGTACCACTTTTTTTTTTATCCAGTCCAGCTTTGATGGGCAACATGGTTGGTTCCATGTTTTTGCTATTGTGAATAGAGTTGCAACAACTAACATCCCTCTTTCTGAGTGATTTCTGCTTTTCTTCCAATGACAACTTCAGCTCCACTCTAATTTTGCTGCCTCTGGGCCAAAATGTTTAGCTAACCAATCGACAAGTTGTCTGTATTTCTTGACAACATCCAGTCCACAATTGGTCCTGGACTCTCTAATCTCTTTTCAGAACCATCTGCCACAGGCCCGAACTTATAAGAAACCCCTCCCAAGTGTTCCTTACTAAGACACTCCTGAAGTTTCCCTGGGTATGGTTTTCCTCTTCTACTTTAAATTAATAAACCTAAGAAATAAATGTGTGAATACAGCTGTGCTCCTGCTGGTCTTTGGTTAGTGATTTTGACGCTGCCTGTTTTAACAGACAGTCTAGCCGTCCCTTTAGGGACTAAAGATCAGCTTATCTACCTAAGAATTTTGTGCAAGATCATGTACTCTTTGAAATGAGTTCTAGTAAATAAAATGCTCTCCATCTTCTCCTAGTTCTGGAAATATGTCTACGACCCTATAGACAAGAACTTTGGGCAATTTCACCCTTACCCTGACCCTCGATCTTCTATCGCATGTCCTCCATTCCCCGCCCATAGCCATCATCCTTGTCCAACACCCATCGTAATGGGGTTGAGGTCCATGGTCCAGTGCATCACTCATTCCAAAAGACATCAGTCACTCAGGGTAGGCTCTACCATTTTTTCACAGCCACACAACTGGGCGAGATTTCCTACTGATAATCTTTCCGTGTTCTGCCCTGTACAGCAAGTATTGAAAACTAAGAAACTACATTTCTCAGATTTCTTCAACAACAGCATTCCTAGTGAGATTTTGCTAATGAGAGACACTCATGTTAAATTTAGAAGGCAAAAGAGAGTCAGAAGTAATATTATTTCAGTCGGTCATTCAGATGGAAGCAAGTGCTTTGGCAGGCTGTCTATGTGAGGTTTTGAACCAGTCTCAGTCCTTTTCCTGTAATTCACTGGCTTCAATGCTGCCAACAGCTGAAATCAGCTGTGACAGTTTTCTGCAACTTCTGCAACATTGTGATTCACTGAAAATGGGTGGGATCTTTCTCTGAGCTTTGCTCCCTCATCACTGGCAATTATTTTGCAAGCAGTTCATATCTTGTATTTGAACCTACTCTTGGACCGAAATGCCTAGAATAGTTTGTCTTCCTGATCTAAACTTCTTGATTGAAAGAACAAGGCCGGGCTCGGTGGCTCAGCCTGTAATCCCAGCACTTTGGGAGGCCAAGGCGAGTAGATTGCCTGAGCCCATGGGTTCGAGACCAGCCTGGGCAACTTGGCGAGACCTCGTCTCTACAATAAATAAAAAATTAGCCGGACATGGCAGCACACCCCTATTAGTTCTGGCTAGTTGGAAAGCGGAGGCAGAAGGATCGCCAGAGCCAAGCAGGTTGATGCAGGGGTGGCCGTGAAAGTGCCACTGCACTCCAGCTGGGGTGATGGAGTGAGACTCCATCTCAGAAAGAGGAGAGAGAGAGAGAGAAAGAAAGAAAAGCAAGAAAAAGGTCCAGGTAAACGCGTTTGGAGTCTTCTTCTAACTTGTTTTGTAATCTAGAGGCCATCTCTTTATGGTTTCAATTTTTTATTGTCTGTAAAGGAGAGGGGTGTATGAGAGAGTGCGGGCTGGGTACAGAATTTAGACGAGATGACTTTCGAGACTCACTGGACTGCTAATGTTTGATGCATTCACATCCTAAGTTATCTTGCTGCACATCTTGGTCAATACTTAGGAGTGTGACCCAATGCAGAAACACTTAAGTCCAGCATAGCAACCACAGACACAATCTAGTCCTTTCTTGGATCTCACTCTAAGCACTTTGGAAAAGCCCGGAAGCCCCTCTCATCGGTCAGAAGAAGAGTATATGGGTGGTACAAAATGGAATCCATCAGTACTGGAAGTAACCATTTTCTGTCTCTGCTTGAATGTTTTAGTTTTCAGTGTTTAATGCTCCTTTTAGAAAGTTGTATTAGATACAATTTTTGTTTCCAAAAGCTGTCACGAAAAGTTTCTGAGCTCAATTATTGAAAATATGTTGTTAGAGTTAAATAAGCTGAGTCTGGCTAGCTACTGTCAATGGAGGGGAGTAGCACCATCTATACGAGAGGGTAGTGGATTGTCTTGTAAAAAAAATGAAATGAGGGGACTTTTGAGGTGGGACAGAGCCATTTAGGGGGATTTTTGTGTCTTTGATGAAATTTTGCCATTGTGGGTCAATAGTTTTTCGTTGTTGGGTTATTGGTTTGAAAACATATGTTTGATCCCAGTGGGATTTGTCATTGATGAACTAATTGGGTAAAGACAGAGGACCCTGCATCATAGACTGACGTTAGGAAGGTCCCCTCAGCTAAGCTTCTGCATGAACTTCAGCTGCTAACTTGGACACAAGCCTCAAAGTTTATATTCATCATGGGGAAGATTTTACTTCAATCTGAGATTCAAGACATGTTGTAAGGAAATTTAGCCTGAAGATAAGACCATAGTGTAAGAAAATAAAGGGCTTCCCCAAAGGACCATGCCCTTCAACGTGGCTGAAAAGTGTCTCCAAACTGGGATAAAAAAAACCCATGGAGATATGAGAAGACTTTCAAAATGTCTGTGGCCGTGGATAATTTTAAAGTAAACTAGTTCTAGATCATCAACTTTCATTTGATCCTCTTCCTAAAACTGACCCTCTTGAGAATACTCTTCTGATGGAGGAAACAGTTAAGTTTGCCTTTTCTGCTTCCATTTTCATAATTGCTTTTTCCCCACTTTATAAAAGACATCCTTCTCAACCATCCCTAAAATAACTACGCTGCACTGCTCCATGGCCTCAAACAGAAGGCACTCAGAAATATTAATGTCAGCGTTGAAAAACGAATGACTCTAAAAACTGGGTAGCAAATGTTTTTGTGAGTCAATCATATCCTTGTCTCAACAAAATTCAAGAAGGATCTAATCAAGTGGTGAGCTGATAAACTGGTTAAAAATATTACTGATACTAGGCCAATATGTGATTTATGCTGAATAAAAGTCATTTTTAAAAATCATGTGACATTGATACACAAGATTTCTCTCTTTTTAAAAAATATCGAGAATAAGTTTTCCCAATAGTTATAAAAATGAAATATTACCATAATATTTATCCTTAACCTTGTCTTATTTGGGCAATAAGTCATATTAAAATACATATGAACTATTGACAGAGGATACTTTATTTACTTAAGGGATAGATTATGATTAATATATACTATAGTTAATAGTTGTTGAACTTTGTAATGTATATTTTATGCTCAATTTGTGTGAACAGTCATTGTAATTATAATCCATCCTAGAAAAATTTTACATTTAAGGTCAAATGAAATTTTAAAACATTTAGTTTCTATATACATGTGTATGTGTATGTGTATATGCATAGATAAATATGATGGTGCAATTAATAAAAAGACTTTCAAACATGAAACAGAGTAAATTAAATTTTCTAGTGGAAATTGAGTGCAAATATATGTTCAATGAGAAATCGAATAAAATATCTGACTATTATAGCAGAAGTCATTTATGTATTCTTAAAATGGCTTCTGGTAGATATCAATGAGCTTAGTTGTTTAGATTCCATTAGCTGCATTTAAAAGAGTCATAATTTTGTTTTAAAATATCCATAGTTTCAATTCATAGGGTACTATATCCATTGCAATTATTTAAATATGGAAGGAAAAAAACTTTAGCCATCAATTTAAAATCTTGAGCAATTGCACGGTTTTTCAAAATTATGTTAGAGAAGACATACACCAAAACAGTGGGGGCAATCTTTGAATCTTGCTCATAATTGCCTGTGAGAGAAAGAATGCTGCTCATACTTGCCTTCTACCAATGGATTCAGAAGGCAAAAATGTCCCTTCCAAACATCAACAGACTTGTGATGGTGATGGATTCCTGTAGATATAGATGTCTTTGTTGAGATCCAATGCATCAGTTCCTGCTGAGCTTCCTTCTCTTTTTCTCATGTTTATTTGAAACTCAAGCCCTCTGCTGGAATTGACTTTTGATTGTGTCCTGTGCCCTGCTTGGAACTTTGGACACTAACCCTAGTTCTGACACCATCACCCTTCTGCAACCTGAGTTTCCTGCACTGCTTAGATCTCTAAATCTATGCCACGGGCCAATTAGTCAAATCTCAAACATTCTTGCATCTTCCAGGTTGATCTGGCATGTTATTCTTTGACTTGGGCTTGCCTTTAGGACTCTTGATAACTTCACACCTGGCCTACATAAACTGGCATGCTCTCTGGCTTGTGTATTCCATACCTCAATCTGCCCACCAGTTTGGCTCTATTCCCAATCCTGGATTCTCACTGCCAAAAATGTGGGGCTGACTCAGGGTTAGAAACAGTGACTGATAATAGCTATAGATTGATGAGAAAATAACTGTATTATAACTTAGACTTTGGTTTATATTTCATTTTTTACAAAAGGAACCTTTAAACTAACATTCGATATTAAGCGGATCTGCTTGTAAAAGAGTTTTGTTCTTTGTCTTCTTTTAAATGGCAAGATTCACAAGAGTTGACATGAATGTCCAGGCTTCTCTGGTCAGTTAGTGCAGTGAGGGTCATATTTTTATGAATGACCTAGTGCTCACATCTGGAAACTGCCACCTGCCAGAGTAGCAGCAACCCCACCCCTGTTGAATTTTCTCTCTCAACAACTCCTGGGGGAGCCCTCAGCACCAAGACCGGGGTGGAGATTTGTGTTTGTCAAAGTCATGCTGTGCTTTGCTTTTCCTCTTGAGCCACTTTATTGTACCCTCTCTGGTCTCTTCCTTTGGCTGTAAGACTTCAGAGCTCTCTTGGCTTGCTGGCACAAGCCAGCGGACAGGGTGGGAGGGAGCAGATGGGTAGAGGAGAAGTGTTCCTCTCTCCAAGACTCCCCTTCACCATTGCTTTCATATCCATACTTTAAACAAATGTAAAACAAGTTTAAAAAAATACCTAGGGCTCAATTATTAAAGAAGGTACATAATTATCCCCAAATATGTGTAGATGTAAACCTGCTCCCTGGACAAGATCACCTTAGCCAAAGCCAGCACTCCTAAATTTCAATAAAAATGTCTAACATAGCCGGGCTCAGTGGCTCAGCCTGTAATCCTTTGGGAGGCCGAGGTGAGTGGATTGCCTGAGCCCATGGGTTCGAGACCCGCCTGGGCAGCAAGACCTCACCTCTACAATAAATCAAAAAATCAGCCGGGCGTGGTAGCTCATGCCTGTAATTCCAGCTACTTGGAAGGCTGAGGCGGAAGGATTGCCGGAGCCCAGCAGGTCGAGGCTGCGGTGGCCGGGAGCGGCCACTGCCCTCCAGTCTGGGCGACAGAGTGAGACTCCAACTCAAAAAAAAAAAAAAATGTCTAACAGGAATGAATAGCTTCTTGACTGTTTGACCTTATCTGTATAAAGCAGGACATTTAGAGTCAGATGGAACTGACGTGAAGGTTTTTCCCTGCTCCTATTTTTTCACTAGCTAATTACTCTTGGATAAGTCACTTAACATCTCTCTGCCTCAGTTTCCTCATTTGCAAAATGGGGTTAATAAAATGATCTGTTTGCATGGGCATATGGTGAGAGTTTACAAAGATGATAGGGCTCTAGCCCAGTGCCTAGCAAAGTACAGCACTTTACCAGTTGGTTATTACTAAAGCCATGAATATATGTGGTACTAGTATGACTGTCACAAACAGCCAAAACCATACTAATAAATAAGAAGCCTAGGCCAGGCTCGGTGGCTCAGCCTGTCATCCCAGCACTTTGGGAGGCTGAGGCAAGTGGATGGCCTGAGCCCACGGATTCGAGACCAGCCCGGGCAACTTGATGAGACCTCGTCTCTACAATAAAATAAAAAATTAACTGGCATGGTAGCATGTGCCTGTAGTTCCAGCTACTTGGAAGGCTGAGGCAGAAGGATTGCTGGAGCACAGCAAGTCAATGCTGGGGTGACCATGAGTGTGCCACTGCACTCCAGCCTAAGTGATAGGGTGAGACTCCAACTTAAAAAAAAAAAAAGAGACAGGCTCGGTGGCTCAGCCTGTAACCCGCGCCTTTGGGAGGCTGAGGTGAGTGGATTGCCTGAGCCCGCGGGTTCGAGACCCGCCTGGGCAGCGAGACCTCATCTCTACAACAAATTTTTAAAAATCAACCGGGTGTGGTAGTGCATGCCTGTAATTCTGGCTACTCAGAAGGCTGAGGCGGAAGGATCGCCAGAGCCCCAGCAGGTCGAAGCTGCGGTGGCCGGGAGCGGCCACTGTACTCCAGTCTGGGGGACAGAGTGAGACTCCAACTCAAAAAAAAAAAAAGAAGAAGTCTAGGAATGGGGAATTATACATCTTGAACAGAAGAGCCTAGAAAATACACTGTCTATTATCTATCTGAATACTTGGAGTTCTTCAGAATGGCTCTGCCCACATTCATAACTGGCTTTGTCCTTATATATTATATATTCCCGTTTCATGCAATTCAACACAGCAAGAGAGGTTGCCATGGAAACATGCACATTCTACCATTCTTATTTATTGGAAATAGCTTCCATAAAATCTGGACATATCTTTGTCAGATGTCATATGTTATGCCTCATCTCTACAATGCGCCTTCCAGCTCTATGCAGTTCCCATCTGCAATGTGGCCAAGGCTTTGAGTGAAGGGAGACCACACCAGGCATCCTTTGGTAGTAGGCAAACAGTTCTTCCTCTAGACTGGCAACTAGCACTGTTGGGAGCTATCTGGCAAGGCAGGCAGAGGAACATAAGTGAAGAGTATCATGAAAAGGAACTTTGAGTGCTGGTACACAAGCCCACTTTCTCTCTTCTGTGGCATGCAGAAGGACCATCGGAGACAAAAGAGGAGAACTCTTCTGAGGCTTTTAGGATTTGGGTGCATGTTTTCTTTTTTCTTTTTCCTTTTTGTTTTTTTAGAAAGCAAGATTTATTGAGAAGACAGAAAGCTCCCACAGTGGGAGGGGACCCGAGGGGGCTGCCCAGGTGTGTGTTTTCACATGCACTGTCTCTGGGAGCCGTGGATGCAATTAGAATGCGTGATGTCCGAATATAGAATTGCAGTGATTCCATGACTTGGTGCCTGGACAGTGTCTGTAGTTTCCATGGAGCATTTATCTGAGGGGATTGGGTCTAAAAAAACATAGCAGAAAACAGTCAGGTTAAAACCATAAAGGGTACCTGCCTAATGAACAGTTGTATAGCTAAACCTGAATTGTACCCCATATATTTAAAATAAAAAATTTTTTAAATAAAAATGAAAAAAACCCCAAAACCATAAAGGTACATTTTCAAAAATGTTATGACTAGAGTTTAAAGATGAGGAATAAACAAAGACCTCCAGAATGAATGAACGCACTCTTTCACAATGATCCTACGAATTCTCTATGTGTTTGCTACATTCCTATCAACACATACTGATTACACAATGTGAGTCAACCCATATTCTTTTGAGAGTATGTGTTTACTTCTGAGCCACGTGGTTTATTTCCTATCATGTGAGAAGGATGCTTGGATGTGGAGCCAATGAGTGAGAAACCACATAAGATAATCAAGCACACCACAAGAAGCAACAAACTGTGGTTGTTATTGTTTTTGTTGTGTTTTGTTTTGTCTTGGAGAAGATAGGCCTTCAAATCCTAATGTGACAAGCAGTGATGTCTCTCAGTGTTGTTGCATGTAAAAATGGACCTGGTTTGTTTATGTAAGACAAGTGGCAGGTGACAGATGTCCCTCAAAAGTCTGGCCAAGTAATTAATCAGAAGTTTCATGGTTGGCAAGCCACAAGGGAATGTTAGATAGGCTTAAGACTAAAGGGTTAGATGTCGATTAAACTTCTAGGGAAGTTTCAGGGTTGACACAATCCAGCAGAAACTGTAGAGTATAAAACCTTGTAATTTTGGACACAATTCTACTGAGGACTAATGAATTTTAGTGTTTAAGTTCAGTTCTGTGGGACGCCCCTGAGGAAACAGTCAGCCCAAGTTTAGGGACAATTAGCTTTCCGTATTTCCACAGAGGGCAGAGTTCTGAATGTCACACATTAATTAGCATAGTTACTTGTAAGTTTATTTCAAGGTTTCATGTTGTTTAAGAAAATAAAGCAACAGCTGGGCATGACTCAGTCAACAGGAACGCAGTGTCCACAGGGCACATGTTCTCAGGAACACACAACAAAACCTCCCATTCCTAGAAATGAAAGGTGACTTTTCTTTGCCTACCAGACACACATAATGGTGACATATTTAGAGTGAAGAAAAAATTACCTGACAAACAATATACACAATACAATCCATTTTGTGGAGATTTAAAAAAAAATTATATAGATCGGTCATGGCTTTACTAAACTCTGGTCTGGCCACATGGCTCTTTGACCCCCTAGTTTTGACCCCCTCCCCTACCCTGGGGAGATGAATCTCTTCTCTCTTTCTCTCTAATTTCTACATAAACTATATTTTTCAATCTAAAAAAACTGTATCGATCATACAACAATAATAGGATACATGTTATAGATTATTCTTCTTGTTTCTTTGTATCTCCTTATCATTCAACAATAAATATGTGTTTCCACATAATTGTAAAGAGGGATTTTTTTAAAAAAAGAATGACCAAGTTGTTTGACAAACCTAGAATTAGTTGGGGCTCTTGGACTACAGTGGGAAGAGCATTAGCATGACTGATGTACTAGAAGACTGCAAATAGTAAGTTAAATTGGAGCCAACACATCTGTGTTTAAATATCTGACAATCTCATTGTTTGCCATTCCTGTCTACAAAAAAAGGCAAACTGTTCTGTTTCCTTTCCCATTTCTACTTAAAACTGAAAATAGTACTCACACAACAGACATTTTGATTAAAACATTGTCATTAGATGAAACAAAACAGTAGATTGTAAGAAATGTGGTGTGGGTTTTTTCATCAATGATTGAGCGAAGAACTCAAATAAAACAAATCTTGATAAATATCCCAACTATAGGTTGCCAAATGCGAGTCAGTGACTTTAGAGATTTTCAATAACAAAAACACTCTGATGATTTCACTCATTAACTCAGCAAATATTTATTAGATAACAATGTAGCCTACTATGGGTGCTGGGTATAAAGCAGGCAACAAGACAGATATGGTTCCAGTCCCATGTTGGCACCATCACTGTTTCTTGTCGAGAATTTCAGGATATCTTTCTGGATTTATCCAAGATCATAAGGAGCCTAACTCCTCGATTTATCCAGGAACTCCAGGGCCCTAACTCATTTCAAAGTGTGTCATTCCAGCTTCCAAAACTCCAAATGGATAGGAACTGGACCCTGGTCAGTTTGTTTATGCCACACAATAGCACTATTAAAGAACAGTCTTAGGCTGGGCGCAGTAGCTCACGTCTATAATCCTATAATCCCAGTACTTTGGGAGGCTGAGACAGGAGGGTTGCCTGAGCCCAAAAGTTTGAGATCAGTCTGGGAAACATAACAAGACCTCATCTCTACAAAAAATTTAAAAATTAGCTGGGTACGGTGGTGCACACCAGTAGCCACAGCTACTCTGGAAGCTGAGGCAGAAGGATCGCCTGAATCCAGGAAGTTGAGGTGGTGGTGAGCTGTGATCATGCCACTGAACTTCAGCTTGGGCAACAGAGCAAGACCCAGACTCATGAAAGAGAAGAAGAAGAAAAAAAGGAGGAGGAAGAGGAAGACAGAGGAAGAGGAGGAGGGAGGAGGAGTCCTGCACAGATGAGCAGACTGTGGGTGTCCACTCCCTGCTGAGGTAGTCTCATGATGATTTAATCCTAGCCCAGGTCTCAGGTGTGTCCAAGCTCTGTGCCAGTGTTATGAGGATGATTACTATTTCTATTAGTATTTCTAAATACTAATTCTAAATAGTATTTCCATGAACTATTATCATGGAAGATTTTTAACATATACCAAAATATAGTGTACCCATCACCCAGCTTCAATAATTTTCAACTCATGGACAATCTTTTTCATCTATATGCCTCCCTACTTACCCTCCTTATCCTCAATATTTTGAAGGTAATGCCAGAATCATATCATTTCATTTGTAGTAATACTTGTAGCACTAAAAAATGAGGATCATTAAAAAAAGCCTAAACCCATTGTAAGTGTGATGCCATTATCACACTTAAATATAAATGATAAGTTCTTCATATCCTCAACTATCCAATCAGCATTCAGATTTCTCCAATTGTCTCAAAAATGTTTTAATAATTTATTTCTGTATAATCTGTGTTCACATCAGAATCCAAATAAAATTTATTGCAGTAAGTGTATTTTACTGTGTAGGATCCCCTTCCACCTTTTTATTTTTCTCTTGTAGTGTATGTGTGTGTGTGTGTGTGTGTGTGTGTGTGTGTGTGTGTATAAATATATATATATAATATAATATATTAAACAGATATTTAGAGACCATTTCTTCAAGAAGTCCTGATTTCTTTTATTAAAAACTGGTATTTAGAGACCATAATCTAGACACTGGGGTTTTTGTTGCCCTTGGATTGTTCACTGTTTCATGGCCTCAATTATAGATTAATTAATACATCAATTATGGATTGGAAATGGTGATATTATTTTATTTCTTCATTAATTCTTGACTAGTTAGATCTATAAAAAAACTCCTTCTTAAATATTTTATTACTTTGGGGACATTGATAGGACAGGTATAATAAATGTTTAATTCATTTCCTTTACTAATTATTAAGATAATATGTTGAACCTTTAACATTCTCCAAAAGTGGTCAGAAAGTTTTATTTTAAACATCTGATTATGAATTCATGAATTTAAACACCACGTTTTCTATATTTCAGTTTATTTAAGTTATTGTTATCTGTATTTTTTATAAAATTATCCTAACTTTGACCAAATTGGTGTGTGATTCCTTGACATGGCCCTATTTTTTTTTAAATAGCTTCCTCTTTTCCTCCATTGACAAAATGTTTCAAACTCACTTTATAAATTTCTTGCACAGACCCAAAAGCAGCCATTTCTTTAAGAAGTCCTGTTTCCTTTTACTGGAAACCAGTAATTAGAGACCATAATCTAGACACTGGAGTTTTCATTGCCCCTTGGTTGTTCATTGTTTCCTGGCATTTACAGTGGACAAAGATAGATAATCATTTTTTTTAATATTTAAGATAAATCATGAGTTCATAATCCAATTTAAATTCATAACAATGGGATTTTTTACTTTAATTTCATTGAACTACCTCTGTATCACTTTTCACTTATACTAAAATTATCAATTCTCAATGACTCCAACATAATTATTAATTTGCTTTTTTCCATAATGTACATAAAATGGTCTTAGAATAGCATCACCAGCATCACTATAGCCTATGGACACCAAAAAAGTTAGTAAACTTTTTTTCAGTCCTTTTTATCTTTAGGATATACATTGTAGACAATACACATTGAGGTTGCTGTGCATTAAACTTGTCTGAAAAGTTATGCCACCAACTTGATAAACAGTTAATTTCATTTTTTCACTTGTCGCCAACTCTTAGGAGCTGCTTTTCTTAATTAAATTTTGTTTTATGTTTGCATAAAAGGTTCACATGGCCCTAAAGTCAAAACTGCAAGCAAAGTATATTTTTAAAATCTTAGTTTCTGTCTTTGTCTTTGCCACACTAGCCTGCCCCTTTCACACAGTAATTTTTCTGTTTTGTAATTTTATTGTTTATCCTTTTATGGCCCTTACTTAGGTAAACAATAGCATACCGCAAACACTTTTGCCTTCTGAGTGATAAAGTTAATTCTGATTTGCATTCTCATATTCAACTGTTGTTCACTAGGTATAATCACTGGAACAGAATGACTGGGACCAAATTTAATCACTCAAACTAGAGCCCCACCCCGCAGTCATCAGGGGCCTGTCACACTTGTGTGACACTGGTCCTTGGTCAGGACCAACCTGGTTAATTCCAACAGGTCTCCCTGCAAATTTGGGGCTCTTAAATATTTTTCTTACATAAAGCCCCTAATCCCAATACAAATAAACTCGCTCTACCTACTTCCTAGATAGAACTCAGCATACCCAAGAGAAAGACAACTTTTGTTAACCTCACAAAGCAAAACAAAAAAAATCTAGCTATGCATTCCTCTTGGGATACTGAGTTTCTTTCTGCTCTCTCTCAGTATAATTGAAAGGGACTGAGCTTTTGCAAGACAAACAATCTTTGGAAAATAAATCTGTTCAACATGACCTTCTGTCTCACCCAGTCAGAAAGCTGGTGGCAATCTCTAGAAAACAAAAGAACCCATTCCATGTAAACTAGTACCACCAGAAATATCCTAAGTAGTTGAGAAATATTAAGGAATGAGTATATACAACCAAATAACATGATTATTGCTTGGTAATTTGAAGAGTGCTTTTGCAATAAATTTTCATATGATCTTTATGAAAAATATGTAATATTTTAAACTTTTTTAAAAATGAGGAGATAGTGATTTGCCCCAAGCCATGCAACCAAACTAAGCAAAAAAAAGGAAAAACAGAGCTCAGGTGGGTTAACTCTAACAAATGAACATGACCTTTTCACTTTCTGTACAAGAGCAATGAGTCAATAACTGACTTTGCAAACCTAGGCTTTGAAGAGACTATAAATAGATGGCCCAGTGGTTTGGGTGTTTTGAAAACATTCTCACTGGGAAGGGTGAGTGGTGGAAAGGAAAGGGGATAAAGGAAAATGGGTTAAGGGGGGAAATACACAGAGGAATAGAAGGAATAAATTCAATGTTTGATAGCCAAGTAGGATGACTAGACTTTAAATAATGTCTCGTACCCGGGTGATGGACACCCTAAAGACCCTGGCATGATCACTATGCAGTACATACATATAAAATATAAAAAAGGTTCATATACCCTTTAAGTTTTCACAAATAAAAATAAATGAAGTGATAAGACCATTGCCATAATGCTCTACAACTAAGCAGTGAAAACAGGTTTAACACCCACCATACGCTATTTTAATTTTTTTACTTTTGACTTTGACTAAAAGATGATGAGGCTGGTAACATACATGGATACAAATAAGTGTATAACTGTAAAAAGAAAGAAAGAAAGAAAACATTCTTTGAATACCTATGCCTTTTATGAATGAGAAACAAGGAACCTGCTTATATACCTGACAAAAAAGTTCAGAGAAGTACTATTACTGCAACTATGGACAAATGTATAGTGCTAAAACTTAGTAGAGGAGTTTCATGGGCTGGTGTGAATGTGTGCCTACTGAAAAAAAAATTGAAGCCGGGCTCGAAGGCTCAGCCTGTAATCCCAGTGCTTTGGGAGACTGAGGTGAGTGGATTGCCTGAGACCGCGGGTTCGAGACCCTCCTGGGCAACTTGGCGAGACCTTATCTCTACAATAAATCAAAAAATTAGCTGGGTGTGGTAGTGCGTGCCTGTAGTTCCAGCTACTTGGAAGGCTGAGGCGGAAGGATCTCCAGAGCCCAGCAGGTCGAGGCTGTGGTGGCCGGGAGCCACTGTACTCTAGTCTGGGCAACAGAGTGAGACTCCAACTCAAAAAAAAAAAATGAGTTCTTATAATTTAATAACAATTCTCTAGGGATACTGTTATGGTAGGTACTCTGTAGAGATCAAATTTGTACTTATAAAACAAAGACTCCTTTAGTAAAGCAAAGCATTTGAAATCATACTCTAATTGACTTATTTTGCGGGTTTGAATTCATGTACACTATGCTTTTCTCCAAAGGAAAAAGTGTTTTGTCCTGTAGCCAAATAAATGTCTAAAAGAATCCAAATCATCTGAACAGCCTAATCTGTAAAATGAGGTGCGCTAAGAATAACCTCACCTTCATATTGTTGTGAAATTAAATAAATGTATACATGTAAAATAATTCTCCACTCATATTAAGTTTTGCCATGGTTATTAACCTCCCCACTATACAAAAGCCAGTCCATACTATTCTAGGCTTTTCATTTGAGACCAACTATTTCTGCCCTAGAGAGAGAAAAATTCTGTTCTCCCATTCTGCCCTCTGACATAGCCCCTGAAGGTATTTCCACCCAGTAATGACTGGGCATCATCTGATCATAATCATTTTGTTCAAATGTATTTTGTTGAAAGTGCATTCATTCCAATGCCCTCACTTATGTTAAAGAACATGAATGAGCCATTGTACTGTAATGCCTGTGGCATATCCTGAATTTTTGAAACCTATTTATTTTCCTTTGGTTTTTTTTACTACATAAATATTGCATATATTCATTGTGATCTTGGAGTAATTTGACTTCAATAAAAATATTGCAGTTTAAATACATTATAACCAAGACTTTTTGTCATATTTGCATAGCATATAACAAAAGTCAGGCAGTATGCTCAAGCAAGCACATCATCACAACAGGTAGATATTGCATTTTTTAAGGAACATTTTATAATATTACATGTAATATTATAATTATTGTTATTTGAAAAATTAAACACTTTCTAGTTTTTACCTAACTTTTCTCTTTATTTGGTAATTGCGGTAAATGCTTATCCCAGCTCTCCCTTTGGTATATCATCCTCAGGGAATGAATAACATCGAGTCCTTATAATTTCACTAACCTTGGGGTTCAATATTTTCCAGTCACATAGTCTGAGAATTTTAAAAAATAAACATGAAACTGATTAGAATAATTATCAATTTTATTTTGGAGTAGACATATGTTTTTATGAAAAAGGGGTACTTAGAATGTGTGGAGGTTAGAACAATTAGACAAAAGAGGAAATCAGGGGTGTCCAAATAGGAAAAGAGGAAGTGAAGTTATCCCTCTTTGCTGACGATATGATCCTATACCTTGAAAATCCAAGAGAATCTGTCAAAAACCTGCTTGCACTGATAACGGATTTTGGCAAAGTCTGAGGGTACAAAATAAATATGCAAAAGACTGTTGCTTCCCTATACACCAACAACAAGCAGGCAGAGAACCAAATAAAAAGCACAATTTCTTTCACAATAGCCACAACAAAAATGAAATACCTCAGCATCTTCCTAACCAGAGAAGTGAAAGACCTTTACAATGAGAACTACAAATCACTGCTCAAAGAAATCCAAGAAGACACAAACAAATGGAAAAAAATATTCCTTGCTCATGGATAGGAACAGTCAACATTGTTAAAATGTCACTGTACCAAAGACAATCTACAGATTCAACGCAATACCCATTAAATTACCAACATCATTCTTCTCAGACCCGGAAATGACAATCCAGAAATTCATATGGAAACAGAAATGACCATGAATAGCCAAAACTATCCTTAGCAAAAGAAACAAAGCAGGAGGTATCACACTTCCAAACTTCAAACTTTACTATAAGGCTGCAATAATCAAAACAGCCTGGTATTGGTACAAGAACAGGCATACGGATCAATGGAACAGAACAGAGGTCCCAGAAGCAAAACCTCAATTTCTCAACCAACTCATCTTAGACAAAGCCTCTAACAACAACCACTGGGTAGAGGAGAATCTATTCAGTAAATGGTGCTGGGAAACTGGCTGATCACATGCAGAAGATTGAAACAGGACCCCTACCTATCACCATACACAAAAATTAACTCTAAATGAATCAAAGACCTAAGCGTAAAACCTCAAACTATAAGAATCTTAGAAAATGCAGGAGATACCCTTATGGAATTTGGAACTGGCAACCAATTCCTGATCAAAAACCCCAAGTACTCATTCCATTAGCGATAAGATAGACAAGTGGGACCTCATCCAACTGAAAATTTTCTGCAAAGCAAAAGAAACCATCAAAAGAGTGGGGAGACAGCCCACAGATTAGGAAAAAAATATCTGACAACTGTATATCTGACAAAAGCCTAACATCTAGGCTCTACAAGGAACATAAACATGCCGAAAGGAAAAAAACAAACAGCTATGTTAAAAAGTGGGCAAAAGACATGAATAGATACTTCTCAAAAGAAGATATATGGGCAGCCAACAGACACATGAAAAAGTGCTCAGCCTCACTCATCATCAGAGAAATGCAAATCAAAACCACATTCAGATACCATCTAACCCCAGTAAGAATGGTCATCATCAATAAAACAAACAGATGCTGGCGAGATGCAGAGAAAAAGGAACACTTCTACACTGCTGGTGGGAATGCAAACTAGTGGGAATGCAAACTAGTACAACCTCTTTGGAAAACAGTGTGGCGATTTCTGAAAGAACTAGAAATTGACCTTCCATATGACCCAGCAATCCCCCTATTGGGAATATACCTGGAGGAACTCAAATCATTCTGCAAAAAAGATACCTGCACATGCATGTTTATTGCAACACTATTCGCAGTAGCAAAAACATGGAACTAACTGTGCTACCCTGTGCTACCCATCAAAACTGGGTTGGATTAAAAAACTGTAGAATATATACACAATGGAATATTATGCAACCATAAAGAAGGACAAACATAAGGTTTTTGCAGCAACTTGGATGGAGTTAGAGTCTATAATCGAGTGATCTATCAGAAATAAAGAACAGAGTACCATATGTTCTCACTCATAAGTGGATCTTGAACAATTATCATAATACTAAAAAAAAGGAATTGGCAGTAGCAGGATCTGCCAGGGCTGGTGGGGAGGCGGTATTGGCAGTAGTGGGAATCTGCTGGGGGAGGTGGGGCACACCTCATCAACAAGGGTCCTGCATAATGAACATTTGAATACCTAACCCTGAATTGTATCCCATATCTCTAAAATAAAAAATTTTATTAAAAAAATAAAAGAATGTGTGTAGGCTAAGGGGAGAAAAATCCAGCGAGGAGAGATATTGAAAAGCCAAGAGGAAGACTATGATTAATAGATTGTGAAAAGTAAGGAGAGATTCAAAATCTCCTGTATATATGACCAAAGCCACAAATGTCAATGCCTGTTTGTATTCCCTGACTGGACACGAGTCCAACCTCATTCAGGTAGCCTGTCATCATTCAGGTGACATACTAATTGCTTCAGCAACCGTCATAGTTTTAACCCCAACCTGAACTGAAGAGTAAAAGAGTAGAAACTCTCTCTACTCTGTGTCATAAATGGCACTTATTTCTTGCACAGTCAGTTTTCACGTATGTGAACACTTAGAAACTAACCAAGTTGTTGGTTCACTCATGCCATTTCTAACTAGAAAAGGTGAAACAATATTTTAATGACACATTCTCTTCATTTCCTACTGCTCCTCCTACACAAGAATTAACAAGATTTTGTGCCCAACAAAGAGTTTAAATAAAGAAGTCGTCAGTGTTAATAAAAGCTCAAGTACCATGTTTACCAGAATACATTGTCATAACAGCATATGAAACATAGAAAGTTGAATGTGGATGAAACTCACAGAAATGCATGTCAAGTTGACTTGCCAAAATAAAGAATTCTCAGTCAATTCATGAGCAGATGACACCTGCTTTGTTATATTTATTTTCTAAATGATAAACACACCGGAATTCAAATTGTTAAAAGTCCAAGTTTTTTTTTGTTTGTTTTTTTTTTTTTTTTGAGTTGGAGTCTCACTCTGTCGCCCAGACTGGAGTGCAGTGGCCGCTCCCGGCCACCGCAGCCTCGACCTGCTGGGCTCCGGCGATCCTTCCGCCTCAGCCTTCCAAGTAGCCGGAATTACAGGCGCGCGCTACCATACCCAGCTAATTTTTTTGATTTATTGTAGAGATGAGGTCTCGCCTGCCCAGGCGGGTCTCGAACCCGCGGGCTCAGGCAATCCACTCACCTCAGCCTCCCAAAGGCGCGGGATTACAGGCTGAGCCACCGAGCCCGGCTTAAAGTCCAAGTTTTAATATCCAGTGTAGGCTTCATAATTTTCCTAATTTGAAGATAATAGAGGCAGTGTCTCAAGTCTGTTTTACTGACAACGCAAGTTTCATAATACTTTTTATAATACCTGAAAAATTAAGTAAGACCATAGTTAGATGAATTACATGGAAGATTTATCGTGACATGGATTTTTTCTGGATAAATGCTCTTCCTTACTTTTTGTTCTCCTGGGTCTCAGCACAGAAACAGTGAAGTTTAAATAAGCAAATAAATATTCAGAACTATAAACTGGCATTAAGTCAATTAGAAACAGTGCTGTAACTCATGTCATAAAAAATCATCACATCTTCAGTTAACTAAGAGCATATGTACCAGCAGCAATCTTTCTCTTTCCACCTGCTTCAGAAGTTATACGAACTCTGGACATATGCAGTTCATTAATACAGAATCCAGTGGGATGCGGAATACAAGTGGTTTTCTAACTAAAGGTTAGATGAATGCTAGATGACAGAAGAATGTTCTAATTTCCTAAAGGTCTCATGCACTCTACAAGTTCCGAAAGCTGTGTGAAACCAACGTGTCAACCACTGCTTTGGGACACAGATATATACCGATGTCACTGACGAATCAGTTTCAGGAACAGGTTCACCCTCTAAGTACATGGGAGTTTGTTTTAGAAGTCATCTGTTAGAAAATATGCTACAATTACTGGGATTGTCTGTGTTAAGAAAACTGCCATGGACCTTACTCAGAATCACTAGCTGACCACACATGTGGAGAAAGGTATCTTTTCTGTTCTATATTTCCAGTCATTAAGAAGGCAAAACTGAAGCGAAACAGCTAGGAGAGATATAGCTTAGACACAGACGAGTTTCTTACAGGCAGGCATAGCTTAGATAATTAGGAAACTAGATGGCCAGACATCTGAGCACTGTTTTTTTGTTTTTGAGTTGGAGTCTCACTCTTTCGCCCAGACTGGAGTGCAGTGGTCGCTCCCGGCCACCGCAGCGTTGACCTGCTGGGCTCCGGAGATCCTTCTGCCTCAGCCTTCTGAGTAGCCGGAATTACAGGTGCGTGCTACCACGCCCAGCTAATTTTTTTATTTTATTGTAGAGATGAGGTCTCGCCTGCCCAGGTGGGTCTCGAACCCGCGGTCTCAGGCAATCCACTCACCTCCACCTCCCAAAGGCGTGGGATTACAGGCTGAGTCACCGAGTCCGGCTTGAACATTGTCTTATCAGGCCATAACTCTCTTAAGCAATGCCTACGTTGGCCAAACTCCAGACTTGACTTTGGAATGTGAGGTAGCTGGCTACAAAGGCCATAAACAAAAGAGTAGGGAGTTATCAGAGACCCTGAGGCATAGTGTTTTAATTGAGATGTAACTATTTACAAAAGTTCCTCATGACACAAGTAATCTTAGGAGTGAAACTATAAGAATTGAAACTTGTGATCAATCGTTTTTAACCCACCATGTATCCCATGTAGCTCACAAAGTTTAGCTTAGAAATAGGTTACTTAATCACTTAATCACTTCACATATATATGTAAAGCACTCTGCTAACAGCAAGCTGGAGTGTTCTTCCCTTAAGACACCAATATTCTCTCTCTTTTTTTCCATAATAAACTGTACTTTAAATCCCTCTCTATGACTCCCTCTGAAATTCTTTTCTGTGGTAAAGTCAAGAACCCATAGAGTAACTACACCCCATTGCTACCTGACATCAAAAATACTGTGTACAAGTATGATAAGGTCATGCAAAAAGAGTCTTCAATAAAAGGTCCAAAAGATGACCCAGATGTTTATCTTTTTCTTTTTTTCAAGACAGGGTCTTGATCTGTCACACAAGCTGGAATGCAGTAGGTGTGATGGTGACTCACTGTATCCTTGAACTCCTGGGTTCAAGCAATTCTCCCACCTCAGTTTCCCAAGCACCTGGGACTACAGGTGTGCACTACCATATGTGACTAATTTTTTTCATTTTTATGTAGACACAGGGTCTTGATATATTTTCCAGGCTGGTCTTGAACTCCTGGGCTCAAGAGATCCTACTACCTCAGCCTTCCAAAGTACTAGGATAACAGGTGTGTTATCAGCCCTAGATATTTATCTTATTAATGCAGATCTCGAAACACATTATTTTTGCTCCAAATAGGCTACATACCATCATAAACAATTGCCTCTGCCTTGTTAGATAGACTAGAGAATTTTTATTCTGTGTTCTATTTCACAACTCAGAATATGAGTATGTTGCTGTGCCTTCAATACTGACGACACATTGAATTGTACCACTACATAAATTTTATGAAATAAATTTAATAAATCCTAATTAATAAGGTGATTTGTCCCTGAAAGTTGAAGGCTTGAAAATAAATACTTTTATTGTTTTACTTGGTACTTTTGAGGCAAGAGCTGGAGCATTAAAATTGTTCAAAAAGAATTTAACAAAAATTCCAATTTGTTGCAATAGTTGTTGAAAATCAAGAAGGTGAGGTTGGAGCTAGGAAACAGCCCTGGGAGTAGCAGCAGTGGGGGAAAGATAAGCATGGAGGCAGTGGACCAGAAGGTGGTCACATCCAGCCGGCCCTGCACAGTGCTGCAGACCTGCTAGTTTGAGCTTCTGCTGGAAGAGTTGCTGTTGAAGATAGATCTGAGCAAGCCCTGCCAGGGTACAAAGTCAACCGAAAGGGAACACCAGCACAAATCAAAAAGTCAACGCTTTTAATAAAAAAAAGTAGTGTATAAGAAAAATAATCTTATGTTTCTTGCATAGAAGGATGAAAGGATTGCTACAATTCTCAGCACTTGGAATCATGCAGCCATGATCTACCACAGGGACATTATATGGTGGAAATACTTTATCAGTCAAAAAGCCTGAAATGAATCAATATTATGTTGCAAATATGAGCAGTGTGGAGCGTGTAAATCAATATTTCTACATGTTGTTTTTGGTGAAAATTTTTTAAGTGGTGGAGTAAATTAGTCTTCTGGGGACTAAAAGTATGCATTATTAACTCCTATATGCTATATTGAGCATCAAAAAAAAACCATGAAAAACCTATGTCCCATTTGAAATTTGTCAAGCTTCTGATCAATCAGTTGATAAGTGGTTTTGGGGAATTACGAGTGCATCCTTCTACATCATCTTCAAACAACAGACTGGACAATAAATTATATATTATTAATGTGGGAGGAAAAAAACAAGACTACATTGTCTGCCTGGATAGAAAAATACCAAGTGGAAGATATCAAACAAATTACTATTGTAAAATTACATGTATCAACCTGCTGTGTGTTGGTGACTGTTTCACATCTTAGAAAAATATGACATTATTCACAATAACAAAACATGAACCCAACCGTGCTGCTCATCGAAACTGGATTGGATTTTTAAAATGTGGTAACTGTATATGATGGAATATGATGCAGCCATAAAGAAGGACAAAATTATGAACTTCACAGTAACCTGGATGGAATTAGAGTCTATCAAACTGAGTGATCTATCCCAGAAACAAAGAATTGAGTACCACATGTTCTCACTCATAAGCAGACCCTGAACAATGATCATAATACTAAGAAAGGGATTGGCAGTAGTGGGAAACTGCCAGGGGCAGGGGAGGCACACTTCATTAATAAGGGCTCCTGATCTCAAACCAGGTAAAGTGGAAATCAAAGGGAGGTCTAAACTTTACCCGTATAATGACCACTTATATAACTAATCCCGAATTGTACACCACATCTTCAAAATTTAAAAAAAGATGAAAAAAATAATATCAAGAAGACTTCCTATATAAACGCTATACCAATGCCACTGTCAAGTAAAAATTTTATTACCCGGTCTTCAACTTCTAACGGCAGTGACAGACATGAGGAGGAAAAACACTTCATCCAAATTTAGTGCACAGCAAACATGATCTCCCTCAAAAAAAGAAAAAAACTGTCACTATATATGAATTATTTCAAAATAGCAATTCAAAGACTTATTGAACTTTGTGAGTGTAATACACACTGACCTAGAAAACTGGATACACTAAGATCCCATGAGGAAGTGTTTACGTGTTTAGTGCATTAATCACAGCCTAGGGAAATATGATTACCGTTTTTAAAAAGAAAATAAGATCAGAGTTATAAATCAAGTGGATTTATACCTCTTTGGATAAATAAAGGCTTAATGTAAAAGAAGCCAAGTACAGTCCCTTGTTTTTGTTTCTGACTCTGACCCTCATTCATGTCATACTGAGCAGTCACTTATGGTCTGCTTTTCAGTTTTCCCATCTGTGAAATAAAAGGAAAGACAGTACTGAGTTGGGGGTATTCTGTATCGTGTTCTTTTCTCTTCAGTGCTTAAAAATAAGACTAAAACCAGGGCTGTTTCTCCCTGCGTATGATGTGTGATCCAAGAGGCTTTGCAAGAACACCGCACCCTGAAATATTTCACTCATCACGGCTGTCATTTCCAGGAGCTCAAAGCAAATGCATTACCTGGAGTTCTCCCACACTGGATCATTACCATCTACCCTTATTTTTATCAAAAAACTGTTTAATCAAGAGAAACAATCCAACAAACAATGTCACAGCAGAGATTCATCAGCTTGGGGCTGAAAGCAGCAAAATTACATGGGCACCTGCAGTGCATACAGGAAAAGGAAAGTAGGCAATGTGGGAGGAACGTCTTTCCCATTTAACAATTCTGCCCAAAGCTGCTCTTGCTTGAAAACTGAGCCTAGAACTCTAGAATTCTGCCCTCCATTAGACTAAACTGAGCAAAAGAAAGAAACGTTTCTGGAGTCTCTCCTATGTGCCAATTGCCGCGCCAGGCTTTGAAGAATAATGATAAAAAAGCCAACCACATACAATACCACAAACTCAACACGCTACAACGGTCCAACTTCTAAACATTCAAGAAAGATTATTCTGGAGTAAAATGGTGGTTACCAGGGGCAGGGGTTGGAATGTTTGTCATAGGGTGCAAGCTTGCCATTGTAAGATGATTAAGAGACTTAATGGACAACATGGTGACAGTTAATAAAAAAATGTGTCACACACTGGAAATCTGCTAAGAGTCTCGGTCTCAAGTGTTCCTGCCACAGACTCACAATGTTAACTACGGGGGGACCCCCCCCAAAATTCCAGAATTATCTTTTGGAGGGCAGGTCCCTTGTAATACAGTCTTCCCCTGCTAGGTAAGTGTTCTAGGAGCCCATCGGCACCAATGTACCAGCTAGTGTTGCTGAGAGAGACTGTATTTTGCTTCAGTGAATTTTTGTTGAAGGTTCTTTCAACAGGTTTGCCCATTTCTTGATGGGTGATTTACAAGCCCACCTGCCCACACCACACTGCATGTTCAGCAGTTTTTGACCAAAACGTCATAATGCCCATGTCCTACCCTCCCTATTCACCCCATCTTGTTCCAAGAAACTTTTTTTTGTTGTTTCCCTGTTGCAAAAACTCTTCAGAGGAAAACATTTTACTGATGTGGAAGAGGTGAAACAAAAAACAGCAGAAACACTAAAAGGCACCAAAATTGACAGTTCAAAAACAGTTCTGAAGAGTAGAAAAAGCCTCTCAATAGGTGTATTGCATCAAATGGGGAGTGCTTTGGAAATGACTTAAGTTTAAAAATGTAAGAATAAATACACAATTTTTTACAAATAAATTCTTGGTCTTTTGGGTCCCCTTCGTATATGAGATGACAGATATGTTAATTAGCTTGATTGTGGTAACAATTTCACAGTGTGTACATCTATCAAAACATCGCATTATATACCTTAAATGTATACAATTTGTATTTGTCAATCATACCTCAATAAAGCTGGGAGGTGAAAAGAAAGCCTATTCTATTTCCTTACTTGAGCTCGTTCATGAAGTGTTTTTGGTTAAATGAAGGTATAAAAAAATCCCCATTCTAAGATATGGAAGTTCTCTTTTGATTGGTAAACCTAGGAGCATTCTTCACATCCTATTTCTTCTCTTAGAAGCTATATAGGGGGTGCCAAAAATGTATACACATTTTAAGAGACATTATCTATGTTTTACTTTTCAAAGTTGAATTAAATCATGGTAGCAAGGTGGAGTATGATGTTTGCTCAACTATGCTCCTGTCATTTTTTTTGACTGTCCTGCCTGTCACATGGTGACTCTAGCATTCATTTGATTAATGCCATCTTTTGAGAAACTGTCGTACTTAAAATGTGTATACATGTTTTTGGTGCCCCCTGTATTTTCAAAGAACAATTTTGCCACAAAATGGGAAGATGTAGTCAATAGGTTTTGTATTTGATAAACAGCACGGCATGACCATCAGTCATACATCTTTATCCAAAGACAAAACTGATTCCAACTCAAATTAGACTTCTTTCACATAAGTGGGAAAGGGATACTCCTGTCGTTTCTCATGTTACTGGGATCTGTGGAGAAGTAGCCAAAAGGATCACCCTGCTTGGTTAAAGCCAAGAAGCAAAAGGTTGTGTCCAATGCCCAGAGCCATTTTCTTTGCTTCTTCTACCTCTGTTAAAACTTGGAGCTCAGGCCGAGTACAGTGGCTCACACCTAGAATCCCAGCACTTTGGGAGGCCGAGGTGAGAGGATTGCTTGAGCCCATGGGTTCAAGACCAGCCCGGGCAACTTGGTGATACTGCCAGGCATGGTGGCACATGCCTGTAGTTCCAGCGACTTGGAAGGCTAAGGGCGGAAGGATCAAGTGAATTTAGCAGGTTGAGGCCTGGGCGACAGAGTGAGACTCCAACTCACAAAAAACTTGGAGCCCTTACACCTACAGATAGTTGTACCATCGTGTGATGTGGACACACTTTTAATATATTGTTGGCTACTCTATTTAATGCATGGGTTTGCAGAATATGGAAGTCTAATCCAGGTCTTGTAAAACCAATGTGAAAATTTTGACTTAGATGTGTTATACTGCTTAGTAATTTTGGTAGATTCAATGCACAAATAAATACACAAAATGCTTTTGGAGAGAACCTAGAAACATAATCTGACTAGAACAAGCAGGTTGCTACCTCCTTAAAAAAATTGCTTAATCCATTTGTCAGAAATCGAGAAAGAAAATAACTCAGAAAAGATGTCAGCCTCCAAGAATATTGACACTTTTAGGAAGGATGCTTTCTTGAGTAATTCACCAGCAGACAGACTTGCTTTATTATAAGCCTCTTTAAAGTCTGAATTTCCAAAGAGATCTAAGGGTGCTAAGTCTTACAAAGTGTCTTTTATATAAAGATCTTTATCTGCCCAGAAACTTTCTTAGGATGAGGCAAAAGAGAAGATAAAAATAATAAATGAGGCTGTCTCCTGGGGACTGCAGCTTTGCTTCATTCCTGCTTGATCAGAAGCCTCACGGGGGCTCCTTTCCCAATGTTATTTCAGTATAAGTGTTTCCATGTCCAGTTCCAGCTGGAAGCAGGCACTGTGGAGCCATGTGAAAACTCAGCAAGAACACACAAAATTAGCCCCTGATTTCTGAACCTTAAAAGGGCTCAGGTCGGGGCTGAGTTTGTGCGGAATTACTTATAAATCCCTCAAGCTCAAATGTCACTCTCCACCAGGGTGCCCTTGGCCCCAAACTTCTATTTTTCACGTTCAACTACAGCTTCCCTCCATCTCTTGCCTCTGACCCACGATTCTCCAGAGCAAGAAAAGCCTTTGGGGACTTAGATGCATTTTAGATACAAAATAAGGAAAAATAAATAAATAAAGCCTAGGTAAACCATTTTATGGAAATCTCTGACTGGAGCTACCTTGAACAATTTCAGGCAAGAGGAGAGTGGATGAAAAGGATAACACTTTAAGATCAATTTGGACTGAGAGTGGAATCAAGGCCAGCATTTACTGAAATTTTCATAAAATTGCCCTTTTGTATGATTCATCATCGCAAGACATATTTGCAGCCCTCAAGTTCCCCGCAGGCTGGCCTCCAAAAACTTGTTTGTAAGTTGTTTTTCTGGATTTGAAAAGCCATTGCCCTTATAAACAATGTTCTAAATTAGTAGTGCTTGGGTTTTTTGTGTCATGAACCCTTTTGAGAATCTATTGAAAGCTGTGGACACACTCCCTAGAACAACTCTCATATAAGTATATGCCCCAATTTTGCATACACATTTCATGGCTTCACAGACACACTGAAGCCCTTTCAGATTAAGAGTGTCTCATCTCAAATGCCAGGCTAGCTCAAGTGCTGGAATCCATAGCCACAGAATGAACTGAACAGACTTTTTAACTCTGGAAATAGAGCTACCATCTAGAAGAACATATAAAACAATACATGTGTAATTATGCCTTTGGACACCACATCAATTCCACATGAGCATCCCTTGTGACTGCAGAGTGCAAGCCATAATCTTTGATTTCTCAGGCCTTTGGAGGAGTGAAAGACACGTGCCTCATTTCTGGAGTTCTCTTGCTGTACTTTATGAAGCAATTCTTTCATCCAGGTGTTAGAGCTAGACACATTTGCTTAGCAATTTGTTACTTACAAATCAGAGTTGCTATGCTATGCATCAAACTACATAAGTGGACCATGTTAACTATGTAACCCTCTTTCCTTGGGCTCCTCTCTCAGGAATCTGTGAGCCAGAAAGAGTTTCTTTTTAAAATTTTTAATTGTTTTTTAAAAAATTTTAGATGCAAGGGAAACATGTCAGGTATGTCACATGGGGATACTGTGTGACAATAAAGTTTAAGCTTCTATTAAACCCATCACCCAAATAGCGAGCATGGTGGTACCCAACAGGGAGTCTCCCTCCTCCCCACTTTAGTAGACCCCAGTGCCTGTTGTTCCTATTGTAAGAGCAAAGTCTCTTCTCAAGTTTTCAGAATTTGAAAGTGTACAGCACCTCTTTATAGATGATATAGACAATCTTACCTTTCCCACTTTTCATAAAATTCATTGTAATAAATAGAAAACATATGAAAGACTCTTCCGTCTTTCTAGAATACTTTTAAAAAGAGGCTGACATATCCCTTGTTGCCTTATGGTGACTTGTCATAGTATGCCTGGAGCACCTGTGTAGGTAAGCCTCTCACTTCCATGCCTGCCTATCTCGCCCATACAGTGAAGCTGCCCTCTGTGTGTGTGTGTGTGTGTGTGTGTGTGTGGTCCTTGCAGGCTGCCAGCAGGGGAAAAACCTCACTTTTACTACCCTGAGGCTGACTGCTGCTCCCATGCTCTCAGTAACTTCAGGAACCAGCTTGAAGGCTCCTTTTGGGTCTGCCAGTGACCGTGATCAAGGTCTAGCACCCAAGAGTTTCATTTTACATTCAGAGGTGCATGTGCAGGTTTTTTGCATGGGCATACTGTATGAACGTGAGGTTAGGGCTTCTTTTTTTTTTTTTTTTTTTGAGTTGAAGTCTCACTCTGTTGCCCAGACTAGAGTGCAGTGGCACGCTCCTGGCCACTGCAACCTCAACCTACTGAGCTCTGGCGATCCTTCCACCTCAGCCTTCCAAGTAGCCGGAACTACAGGCGTGTGCTTCCACGCCTGGTTTATTTTCAATTTATTGTAGAGACGTGGTCTCGCCAAGTTGCCCAGGCTGCTCTCAAACCTACAGGCTCAGGCAATCCTCTCTCCTTGGCCTCCCAAAGTGCTGGGATTACAGGCTGACCCACTGAGCCCAGCCGGTCTGGGCTTCTATTGAGCCCGTCACCCAAATAGAGAGCATTGTTCCCAATAGGTCTTTTTTCAACTCTCACCCCCTCCCCACTTTAGGAGTCCCAGTGTCTGTCATTCCCATTCCTACATACGGTGTGTACCCCGTGTTTAGCTTCCAATTATAAAGGGGAACATGCAATATCCGGCTTTCTGCTTCTGTGTTAATTTGCTTAGAATAATAGCCTCCAGCTGTATCCGAGTTGCCACAAACTATGTGATTTTATTCCTTTTTATGACTACAAAGTATTCCACGGTAGCACCCAAGATTGCCACAACATCATAGTCACCATTCCCCCAGAATCATTTTAGCTCCATACTGTGGCGAGATCAGGGCACATGGTTAGTCTTTCAGCTCTTCAGAGAGACCCTCTCAGTAATTTGGAACACAGAATCACAGCCAGAGCTCAGACTCAGAAAGCTTGACAACGACTTGACATTCACTTTTCTCCCAACTCCACAGAGGATATAGAATCAGAGAGACCAACTGGGAAATTGGGTTTAAAGAACAGCACCATGACTGACTGGATTACCATGTAACAGATACTCATGCTCCAAACCGAACACTGACTTTAGCCCACGGGACTTTCTTTGACCCATGGAATGCCAGTGGGCAGAACATGAGCAGCAACTTTCCATGTGCTGTGTGATGTGTGCCTCTTGTGTTCGGAGGATCCGCCATGAGGAGAACATGCCCTAAGGGTTGCTGGGACAGACCCAAACCCAATGCTTGGAGCCAAGTCCAGCGGACCCACATCCTGAGCAGATCCACCCAGCCTACCCACAGGTTAAGCAAGAGAAAGTGCTTGCTGCTGTAAGGCTCAGAGTGCTGGAGTTGTTTGTCATGAAACAGTGTTTTGACAACTCCCAGCTAATCACATGTCAGCCCATTTAACTTCTGCAAAAACGTAGGTAATAGAAATGTAGGTAACGTTTCTATCTTCACTTACATTTGTCCCTTGGTATCCTCAGGGAATTGGTTTCAGGACCTCTTTGGTTACCAAAATGTGTGGATGTGCAAGTCCCTGATATAAAACAGCATAGTATTTGCATATAACTACTCACATCCTTCTGTATACTTTAAGTCATCTTCAATTTCCGGCAAGATGGCAATGGGGCAACCTGGTCTGTGAAACCCTCTGCAAAGGAGAACTGCAGTGGGTCTCTGGCTCTTGCCCCGGGGGCTGCAGACCCCAAAATCGCAGCCTGCTCTTCATACGGAGCTCGGCCGTTGCCACCACTGGGGCATCGCAATGGACTGGACAGCCATTGCAGCGCAGATGCCGCCGCTGCAGCCACCACAGCCACTGCTGGTGGCACATCGCACCACCCGGGCCGGAGGGGATCCATGACTTCAGTCCTTGAAGCCCCTTCAGGGAAGATCTGCTGGGATCGCTGCCACCTCTCCTGCAACCAAGACGTCCTGCCCGCCGTGAGTCTCCTGCCTGTGCCCTGAGGCAGGCATCCATCTCCAGTCTCTCTTGGTTCCTGTCTGGCCCACCCGCTCTGGGGCGAGCAGCTGAGATAGCACCACCTGCTGGCGATTCAAGGTAACAACACCGAAATGGGAGAAACAAGCTTGAAAAGGACATAGGCCAGAGTGGTGAACGGAGGGTGATCTGAACTCTCCTTCACAGCAGACCAAGGGCAACTGACCCTAACTGCAAACTAATTTACCTGCTTGAAAAGAAGGCTAGAAATCAGAACTGAAAGGACATTGGACTTAAACAAAAAGTCTCAGAGTGTGCTTCATTGATTCTGTTAGTTTAATGACTTAATTCTATTCCTACTGTTTGTTCCTCTTTTTCCCCCCCTCTACCTTTTCTTCTCTTTTCTTCTCTCTATAAACCAAATCTTTGTATAGAGAAACAGCATGCCAATAAGGTGGTTGGTTAGCTTGTATGTTAGCATCACTATATGTTCTTTGGGGTTTTTTTGTATGGGAGTTGGTTCGTCAGTGGCTGTGGTCTATTGTTTTTATCTGTTTCAGTATAGGTCTCTCTCTCCATTTGTTGTCACACGTTTGTTTCCCCCCTTACTCCTCTATCTCCCCACCCCCCTCTTCAACCCACTATCTGCTTCATTCTCTTCCCTCTGCTAATCACATTTTATTTCAGAGAGTAAACCTACAGCCCCACTGCACGGACAGATTCAGGGCAGTGGGAAGTGGGTTCCAGATTATCCACACACCTGTCAGCGAATATCAGGACCTGCAGATAGATTTTGAATCACAGCTCCCCCCTTAAGTAAATCTCAGAACTGCAAAAAGCACCACCCCCAACCTACAGTGCAACTCCGGAATTGAACAAAGTAAGAGGGCATATATAAAGAATAGGAGATTGAACAAACAGAAGTAAAACCAATCCCTTTACCCCTGAATAACAGAATTAAAGAAGACGGTGATATGGAGGGAAGGAAAAAGTAGGGAGGGGGGAAAACTGCACAAATGAAGAAACCAAAAGAAGAATATAGGTCTTACACAGACCCCTAGGAGATCAGACATTGAGAAAACAGATTCTGGAACACAAACAATGAAGAGCCCCCAGAATGACTGGTCACATGCAACAAACGAAGACATCAAGACATTAATGGAGAGAATTTTAAAAATTGAGGAGAGACAAGAGGAAAATAGGAAGGAGCTGATGTCAGAAATAACAGCAGTAAAGAATACTGTGATGGAAATGAATAACAGACTAATAAGCATGGAAAGCAGAATTAGCCAAGCAGAAGAAAGAATCTCAGAGCTCGAAGACCAAAACACAGAACTAACCCAAACTGTCAAAAGCATACAAAAGAAACTCAAAAAGACAGAACAAAACCTGCAAGAGATGAATGATCAATTCGAGAGACCAAACCTAAGAATAATTGGGCTTCCTGAGGCAGAGAGAGAAACAGAAGCCACACTGGAACAAACATTTCATGAAATCATTCAAGAAAACTTTCCTCATCTCATCAAGGAAGAAAAAATTCAAACACAAGAGATTCAGAGAACCCCTGCAAGACAACAGATGAGAAGACCAACTCCCAGACACATAATTTTTGCCTAAACAAAGTAGGTATAAAAAAAAAAATCCTAGCCGGGCTCGGTGGCTCAGCCTGTAATCCCGCGCCTTTGGGAGGCTGAGGTGAGTGGATTGCCTGAGCCCGCGGGTTTGAGACCCGCCTGGGCAGCGAGACCTCATCTCTGCAATAAACCAAAAAATTAGCCGGGCGTGGTAGCGCATGCCTGTAATTCCGGCTACTCGGAAGGCTGAGGCGGAAGGATCGCCGGAGCCCAGCAGGTCGAGGCTGCAGTGGCCGGGAGCGGCCACTGCACTCCAGTCTGGGCGACAGAGTGAGACTCCAACTCAAAAAAAAAAAAAAACAAAAAACAAAAAAAAACAAAAAGAAAAAATCCTAAAGGAAGCAAGAGAAAGGGACAGACTACCTACCAGGGAAGACCAATTAGAATAGCAGCAGATTTATCCACAGAAACACTTCAGGCTAGGAGAGCCTGGAACCCTATCTTCAAAGTTCTAAAAGAGAAACAATTTCAACCAAGAATAACCTACCCAGCCAAACTAAGCTTCACTAGTGAGGGAGAATTGAAATCTTTTTCAGATATCCAATCCCTAAGAACCCATGCTGCCACCAGACCACCTCTACAAGAAATACCTAAGAAAGTACTAAACACAGAAGAAAAAGAAAAAAGAACAACAACATTCTTCACAAGAGTACAGGCAAAAGATTAAAAACACACATGAACCAACTCCAAAACCCAAAGAAAGACAACAAACAAACAGGAACAACTCTGTAAGAACCTTATGACAGGGATCAACTCTTGCATTTCAATTATTAGCCTAAATGTGAATGGACTAAATGCACCACTGAAAAGACATAGAATGGCAAAATGGATAAAATATCATCAGGCAACAATCTTTTGCCTTCAAGAGACTCACCTCACTAGAAAGGACACCCACAGAATCAAAGTAAGAGGATGGGAAACAAACTTTCAGGCAAACAGAATACAAAAGAAAGAAGGAGTAGCAATCTTAATTTCAGACAAAATACCCTTCAAGCTACTAAAAATCAAAAAAGATACAGAAGGCCACTACATAATGATAAAAGGCTCAATCCATCAACAAGAAATATCTATCCTAAACATATATGCACCCAACATAGGTATGCCAATTTTCATAAAGCAACTTCTAGAAAAACTAAAGAAAGATATTAACTCTAACACCATCATAACTAGGGACTTTAATACCCCGCTCACAACCCTAGACAGATCATCAGGACAAAAAATCAGCAAGGAGATCCGGAACCTCCATGTGACTTTGAACCAAATGGACTTAATTGATACCTACAGAACACTCCATCCAAAGACCACAGAATATACATTCTACTCATCACCACATGGGACGTATTCTATGATCGACCACGTAATTGGCCATAAATCAATCATAAGCAAATTTAAAAGGACTGAAATTCTACCATGCACCTTGTCAGACCACAGTGGAATAAAAATAAACATTGACACCAACAAAGTTACCCCAAAACCCACAAAGACATGAACACTAAACAGCATGATGCTAAACAACTCCTGGGTCAATGATGAAGTCAAAACAGAGATCAACAGATACCTGGAAACAAATTAAAATGAAGAAACATCTTACCAAATCTCTGGGATGCCTTGAAAGCGGTAGTAAGAGGGAAATTTATATCCCTACAAACACACATGAAGAAAATGGAAGGAACACAAATTAACAACCTAACAAGCCACCTAAAGAAGCTGGAGAAGCAAGACCACAAAAACCCTAATTTCAGCAGAAGAATCCAGATCACCAAAATAAAAGCCCAAATCCAGAACATAGAAGACAAAAAGATAATACAAAAAATCAATGAAACAAAAAGCTAGTTCTTTGAAAGGATAAACAAGATCGATGGTCCCCTAGCTAGACTGACCAAGAAAAAAAGAGAAAAAAAATCAAATAAGCACAATGAGAAACACAAAAGATGAAGTCACATCTGACCCTGAAGTAATTCAAAAGATCATTAGAGACTACTACGTACACTTGTATGGAAACAAACTTGAAAATCTTAAGGAAATGGAGGACTTTCTGACATCACACAACCTACCTAGATTGGAACAAGAAGAAAATGAGACCCAAAATAGACCAATAACAATCAAGGAAATCAACTACATAATAAGAAAACTTCCTACAAAAAAAAGCCCTGGTTCAGATGGCTTTCCAGCAGAATTCTACAAGACATTTAAGGAGGAGCTGATACCAATCCTACTGAAGGTATTCCAGGTGATTGAAAAAGATGGAACTCTCCCCAAATCATTTTACAAAGTCAACATCACATTGATACCCATGCCAGGTAAAGATCCAACAAAGAAAGAAAACTACAGGCCAATATCTTTGATGAACATAGATGCTAAAATTCTCAACAAGATCCTAGCAAACCGAATTCAGCAATACATCTCAAAAATCATCCATCATGACCAAGTAGGTTTCATTCCTGGGATGCAAGGCTGGTTCAACATTCATAAAACAATAAATGTAATTAAATACATCAACAGATGTCAAAACAAAAACCACATGATTATATCATTAGATGCAGAAAAAGCTTTGGATAAAATCCAGCACCCTTCTTGATAAAAACCCTTGAACATCTAGGCATACAGGGAACATACCTCAAAATAGTAAAACCCATCTACAATAAACCCACAGCCAGCATACTCCTAAATGGACAAAAATTGGAACCATTTCCCCTGACAACTGGAACAAGACAAGGATGCCCACTCTCACCCCTCCTGTTCTCATAGTATTGGAAGTCCTGGCTCGAGCAATCAGAGAAGAGGAGGCAATCAGGGGTATCCAAATAGGAAAAGAGGAAGTCAAATTATCTCTCTTTGCAGATGATATGATTGTGTACCTTGAAAATCCAAGAGAATCTGTCAAAAACCTCCTTACACTGATAAAGGCCTTTGGCAAAGTCTCAGGATACAAAATAAATGTACAAAAGACAATCACATTTCTCTACACCAATAATAAACAAACAGAAACCCAAATAAAAAACACAATTCCATTCACAATAGCCACAAATAAAAGGAAATACCTTGGCATCGTCCTAACCAGAGATGTGAAAGACCTTTACAATGAAAATTACAAAACACTGCTCAAATAAATCAAAGATGACACAAACAAGTGGAAAAATATCCCATGCTCATGGATTGGAAGAATCAACGTTGTGAAGATGTCCATCTTACCTAAGGCAATCTACAAATTCAATGCAATACCCATCAAATTACCAGCAACATTCTTTTTCTCAGACCTAGAGAAGACAACACAGGAATTCATATGGAAACACAAACGTCCAAGAATAGCCAGAACAATCCTCAGCAAAAAAAAAACAAAGCAGGTGGTATCACATTACCAGACTTCAAACTTTACTATAAAGCTACAATCATCAAAACAGCTTGGTATTGGTATAGGAACAGGCATATAGATCAATGGAATAGAATTGAGATTCCAGAAGCAAAACCTCAATTTCTCAACCAACTCATCTTTGACAAGGCCTCCACCACCTACCACTGGGGAGAGGAGAACCTATTCAGTAAATGGTGCTGGGAAAACTGGCTGACCACATGCAGAAGATTGAAACAGGACCCCTATCTATCCCCATGCACAAAGGTTAACTCCAAATGGATCAGAGACCTAAATGTAAAACCTCAAATCATAAGAACCTTAGAAAATGAAGGAAATACCCTCATGGAAATCGGAACTGGCATCCAATTCCTGAACAAAACCCAAAACCCACAGGTCATAAGAGAGAAGATAGACAAGTGGGACCTCATTAAACTGACAAGCTTCTGCAAGGCTAAAGAAACCATCAAGAGAGCAGGGAGACAGCCTACAGACTGGGAAAAAATATTTGCCAACACCAGGTCTGACAAAGGCTTAACATCCTGGATCTACAAGGAACTAAAACATGCTGAAAAGAAAAAAACAAACAACCCCATTATTAAATGGGCAAAAGATATGAACAGACACTTCACAAAAGAGGACATTCGAGCAGCCACAGGCACATGAAGAAATGTTCAACCTCACTAATCATCAGGGAGATGCAAATCAAAAGCACGCTGAGATACCACCTAACTCCAGTCAGAATGACAATTATCAACAACTCAAAAAATAACAGCTGCTGGAGAGGGTGTGGTGAAAAGGGAACACTTCTACACTGTTGGTGGGAGTGTAAACTGGTGCAACCTCTATGGAAACCAGTGTGGCGATTCCTAAAACCTCTAAATATTAACCTCCCATATGACCCCGCAATCCCTCTACTGGGAATATATCCTGAAGAACTCAAATCACTCTATAAAAAAGATACCTGCACACGTATGTTTATTGCAGTGTTGTTCACAATAGCAAGAACCTGGAAACAACCATGCTGCCCATCAAAAGAGGACTGGATTTTAAAAATGTGGTACATATACACAATGGAATACTACGCGGCCATAAAAAAGAACAAAATCATGAATTTTGCAGCAACCTGGATGGAACTAGAGTCTATAATACTGAGTGACCTCTCACAGAAACAAAGATCCGACTATCACATGTTCTCACTCATATAATGGACCTTGAACATCCAATGTAATACTATAAGAAAATGACTGACGGTACCGGGAAACTATGGGGGGGGAGGGAGATGGGATTAACAGTAGCAAATATCTGTCTGGGGATGGGGAAACACCTCTTATCAACAGGGTGCCTGAATGAAACGTAATTGTACACCTAACCCTTAACTGTACCCCACAAAACCATAATAAAAAATATTGATTAAAAAAAAAATTTTTTTAATCATCTTCAGATTACTTATAATACTTAGTACAAGGAAAGCACTATGCAAATAGTTGTTAGACTGCATTGTTTAGGGAATAATGACCCCAAAAAAGCCTGTGCCCATTCAGTACAGATACAACCATCTTTTTCTTTTCCTGAATATTTTTGATGCAAGGTTGGTTGAATCCCCAGATGCAGAATCTGTGATGAGAAGGGTCAACTGTACTGAGTTAGAAAAGTGCTCCCCAGATGTGCTCCCATGGAATCAGGGCCAGCTTTAGCAGTGTGTCAGCTATACAGTTGCACAGGGCACTACATGCCAGCCTTGCACTTGTCTTATACACTGCTATGGCCTTTTGAAGTTCTCAATTTTACCTTTGAATTTATTCTGTACATGAAATCCGAGGGGAGAATGGAACACACATGTGAACAGAAGAGATACAAGCGATACACGTGTCCACCTTGTTCCTTGCCACTTCTTGTACATGCAATATTCGTGATGCCCCAGAAACACAAAATCCTGGTTGACCCCCATGGCGAGGAGTTCAGCAAGTTGCAGAAGGAGTACAAGATGATTCTGCTATGTCTGTGTCTCAGTAAGTGGGGAGACTGGCAGCCCCAAACACCTTGGTTTTCATTCAAACCAGAACTTGCTTTGAACACAGAAAGAAGGTGATGATATTCTGAGAAATGCAGACGATCAAGGGCACCTCTCATGTCCTTGTTCATTCATCTAACTTCCCTGAATCAGGCAATCGCCTATGGCAAAAGTGATGACATAGAAGAAAAGGAAAGATGAGACGAGCCATACTGAGAGAGGAGATAGTCAAAAACTGGTTAGGCAGACAGAAAGGGAGGGTCTTGAAGAGACTATACCTGCAGGAACGCCCCCTGCACCACCCCCATTATGCAATTGTTGACTGAAAATGTGGTTAATGCAGTTGAGAGCATCCTCTCAACCCAGGATGTACTGCTAAAAGGGACTTTTAACACAGGTGCTGCTTAAACACAGGTGCAGTAGCTTAACTAAATGTCCTAACTTGTCCTTGGCTTATTATAATATCATTAACATGGCATTTGCATTGCAGATTTACCTCCCCATGGGCTTTTCTGTGGTACTTATGGGTAATATTCAAGATGGAGTAACTTTGGCCAAGGACCCGCATGTGCAATAAGAACTGAAAGTAAGGCATGGATGAGATGTAAATGAGAGCAACACCCCCAGAAAAGATAAGATAAAACCACAAACTCCTAGCACTGGTAACTCATTTTGGGCCCCCTCTTTTCTGGAGAGCTTTGCTGTTGAATAAACTCCATCTTTTGGTGTCCTCATTCCTTAATCTTCTAGGTCGTGGTACGAGAACCGAAGGTTACTGGTTTAATCTAACAACGAAGTTGAAAACTCCTGCAACAATATTTCCTGTTCCTTCAGTCCTCCCTTACTTGTCAATAAGCCTGAGGTAGAAGACACTGATAGAACAAATGTGGACCCAGAAGTATGCCATGTCTCGACTGTTCTGATAAGAAAAGACGGATGTCTGCAGAAACTTCAGAAGACGAATTGGGCAGTTTTGCAGATTCTACGTCCCAGGTCAGGCTCTTACGTTTGTATTTTAAACTGACAATGTAAAGATGAAAGGTAAAGTCAAAGTTAATCATCCACAGGTTTAACCTTCTTGTTTTACTTAAACAACAGGAGACAGCAAAAAAGAAACTTGCATGACAAGTCAATAGAGAAACCACAAAAGAGAAGAATACTTGGGGCGTTGGCGCCTTTCATGACACTTTTTCCTTATTTTTTAGACATGTGCAGCACCCTGTGTGACTCTGTGGGTTGCTCACCCGTAGAGCTGTACCTGATCCTCTGGAACACATTGTGGGAACATGGCTCCAACCCACATTTTCATGTTGTCTTGATCCTGACAATTATGTAGCTGGTCCTGTGTGGGACAAGTTTGATGGGATGTGAAAAGAAGTGCTTGTGTAGAGGAAATTTTCAAAGGCTCTGTAGCTGCATGAGCCATAGACAGCTATTTAAGTTCAATTGAATTAAAAGTCACGAATCATATACAGCTATTTAAAATTTAAAAGTCTCGAGTCATATACAGCTATTTAAATTAAATTAAGTTAAAGTCACGAGTCATAGATGGCTATTTAAAATAAATAAAATGAAAAATTTGGTTCCTCAGTGACAGTTCAAGTTCAAGAGCCTCATGTGGGTGATACCCACTGTATTGGACCCCACAAACATAGAACATTTTTATCATTACAGAGAGTTCTACTGGATAGTGTTGTTCTATAGTTTAAATAATTTGGAAAATACTGAATTATAAAAAAATTAAATGAATTTCTTTAAAACAGAATTTTTCTGAACATGAGATACTAATGTGAATCTCCAAGATGGGGCTCTAGCATGAAACATCTCCAAACTTATTTAGTCAAACTTGCTTTTCTGGGAGACAGTGAACTTCTGTTCTCACTTGTTGGGGAACAATTCTCAATAGCCTTTTCACATGTCAGCACATTTGGGGAATGGGGCACAACTGCCCTGTTATTCTGGACTATCTATTCAAGGAAGTTTATATAGCAAACAGTCTCAGAAGACTGAGTGTCTCCCACTGGAGCAAAAGTAAGATCTCTTCACTGAAAATGTCTTTCTCTAGGGCAATGGTTGGGCAGGTTAACTTATAGCCAATTACAAAAGAATAGCTTCTCCTCAGACCTGATGCAAGCTCACTTTACGTACTTGGGCCTCTCTGAGAAACCCTGCCGGACTTGGAGAGCAAATACAGTGAATAAACAAAGTATGGTACATCAAACAATGAAATTCCATTAAGCAATAAGAAGGAACAAACTGTGGATACATGCAAATGCTTGGAGGGTTCTGGAAGGTGCTATGTTATGTGAAAGGAGTCAATCTGAGTTTGCTTACTGTATGATGCCATTAATTTCACCCACTGGGAAAAAAAAAACAATAGTAACAGACAACAGACCCATGGTTGCCAAGGGTAAGGGATTAGGGAACGTGGAACTACAGAGGAGTCACAGGAAGCAGTTTTTAAAAACAGTTCTCAGGAACAAGACACTGACCTTCCATATGATCCAACAATATCCCTCCTGGGAATATACCTGGAGGAACATAAATCGCTCTACAAAAAAGACACCTGCATATCCATGTTTATTACACACTCTTCATAATAGCAAAAACACAGGACCAGCCCTATTGCCTATCGAAAGTGGACGGAATAAAGAAAAAGTGGTACATATACATGATGGAATATTATGCAGACATAAAGAAAGACAAAAATCATGGATTTTGTAGTAAATTGGGCAGAGGTGGAGATCATCATACTTACTGATCTATCACAGAAACAAAGAACTGAATACCGCATGTTCTCACTCATAAATCGCACCTGGGTATTGATCACAATAGCACAAGGAAGGGATTGGCAGGCACGGGACACTGCCAGGAGAGGGGGAGAGGGAGTTCACATATCAACATAAAGCGTACCTTTTCCTAAACCAGGGAAGTAAGGATGAGTTGGAGGCCCACATTTCACTTGCATGTATGTACCTAATCCTGACTTGTACCCCACATCTCTATAATAAAATAGTTATAAAAAATAAAAACTGTTCTGTATTCTGAGTGCATTGGTAGCTAGGCAAACCTATGCCTGTGTTAAAACACATAGAACAGCACACCAGTGAGGTTCGAAATACTCACACTCTATCATTTTTCAAATATTTTACCAAATGTTACTACAATCTATATGTTTGAGGTTCTGTCTATTTGTGATATAATAGGAAATACATGTATATTTGGTCTTTATTCCTGGTTCCTGGCATAGAACTCCTAACACTCTAGTAATTTCCTGAATAAGGGTAAGATGAACATCTTTTGTTAGACTATTTGGTCTTAGTCTGTGGTTCTCACCACAAGAACTTCTAGGACCTTTGGAATCCTTGGAGTATTTTTTTGTATGCTTATGAGATGATTGGGTGGCTGGTGACCCCTGTAACTATATAATGGGTCCCCCTGACTGAAGGGGCTTGGGAGTTTCTGGGAGTGTGAACACAGGAGCAACCAGAGAAGGCATGGAAGCTCTGCATTCCTTCCCTCATACCTTGCGCTATGTACCTCTTTGTCTGGCTCTCATCTGTATCCATTATAATATTCTTTATAATAAACCGGTGTCAGTAGAATGCTTTCCTGAGTTTTGCAAACTGCTCTAGCAAATATTGAACCTGCAGAGGGGGTTGTAGGAACCTTTGATTGACAGCCAGTTAGAAGAACAGATGACCCAATGTTGGTGTTTTTTTTTTTATGGACAGCACCTTGGTGTGTAACCCCCAGACTCTGCTGCCATAGTTCTCTTCTGAGAAGCGAGACTCTGAGAAACTCTAGTTTTGCAGAAGTAATATGATGGGACTATGCACAAGTCACCAGAGTTACAGATTGAGGGAGTGCTGGGAATCTGTCTTTGATCCCAATAAAAGACTCACAGCAGGAAAGGGAGTCCTGATTTATTTTAATTATTTCATGATAACCAGAGAGACGGATCACGATCATGTTACCCACAGTATCTCGTGGGAAAGGATACGCCAGCAATCGGCTTGCTGGCTTCGTTCCCAGTGTCACTCATTAACCACAGCAGTGGCTCTCTCAAATTCCTTTTCCATGGAAAATTGGCAAAATTCTCATTCAGATATTGCTTTTGCCTCTACTTTTTATTGTTGAGTTTTAGTTAATATCCCCCAGATAGGACAACTAGAACCTGACAGTTATTGCACCAAGAACTATTTACTAAAGGACTGTGTCTTCTTCAGATCTTTTATTTGACAATCATGTGAACTTAAAAGGATGCTATCATTATATTGGGATCAATTCTTTGAACATTAAGCCTAAAAACGTAACAACCATACGCTGACATATTTTTTCTTAATATTCACTTCAACATTCATGTATATATTTGAGTTTCTTTTTTTCAACAATATTTTTTAAATCGCAATTCACCTAGAAACACTTGGCAATCAACACTTAGTCAACTAAATTTGGAACCCTGAGTATCTTTTTTTTTTTTGCTGATGACATCTGGTTCACTTAATTTCTCCTGCATATGTTCTTTTTATTTAATATTTCAGGAATTGCAGTTTTCCCCCAGAGAACTCAGGCTAAATATAGTGATTTTTATTAATACGGTCTCACAAAGCCTAAACATGTGTTTTCCTGGCCTGTAGCCGTTGTAAATTAGGGCCTGAAGTTTATTGTAGTTTCCAAAATTGTATCTATCTGGAAGTCCAAAGGGCGATAATTGCACTTTTTTTTTTTAATCTGAGAATTGCTTAGAGAAGTTCTCAGCAAGGCCACTGCAATTATTTTTTGGTAATGTGTTTTCTTCCAACTTAGTCAAATGACTGAAAATCTCCCTTCTCCAATGTATAAATAACATCATGAAACATGGACAATGCCAACCTTTCAATGACAAAGAAAGCTCAATTTACATAATATCTTGGAGTGACAGTTGACCTGTAATTGTTACTCTGAAATGATTAAATTCTACCAAGGAAACTCCACTGTGGTGAGTACTAAAGTCACTTCCGATGTACATTTCTACAACATGAGTGGAGAGCGCGTTCTTTGTCTGTAGGAGGACTTATGTTTAAATTCTGTTACTCTGCTTTGTGTCATTAGGCAGTTGGCTAGAACTTTCTTGATTCTCTTGTAAACAAAGAATAAAATTCTAATTCTCCCAACTGACTAAACGAATCCCCTCTAGGCCAAGGTAAACCTGAAAAACAGAATTTGAGGCCTGGTGAGAAAGAAGGTCAGACATGCCTTGCTCTAATGCCTCTCTTTTGGAGCTCAGGCGCAAGTGACTAGCATCAACATTAAAACAGAGATCATAAGACTGATGAAACAGACTCTGCGGTGATAACATACCAGGTCCAACCTGACACTGGTATAGCATCATGTGACAAATAACAGGTCCAATTGGAAATGAGAATATTTTACCCCCAAATATATTTTGTTCACATATTTTGGAACGACCCCACAAAGCCATCTCATGGGGAATTTGCATCCATAGAAATCTCCTTCCCTAGATCTTTCCCAGATCCAGGAGAGATTTAAATAAGAGTCTGATACTTTGCAAGTCCCAAATAGAAACATTTACCCCATCCATTCTCTCGAATCCTGCTACTTAGTGGCTTCATCTACATACCAAGAAGCTCAACTTTCACAAATTCCCTTATTTTAGCTCAAGTACAGTAAGTCCCCTACAAATGAATGAGTTCCCTTCAATAGTGTGTTCATAAGTCCAATTTGTTCCTAAACCCAACAAAGTTAGCCTAGGTACCCAACAAACACAATAGGTTATACAGTACTATACTATAATGGGTTTATGGTACTTTTCACACAAATAATACAGTACTGTTCTGCTGTACTCTATACAGCAAAGTACACAAAAGCACAACCACTTGTAGAGGATGCATGCATGTGACAATGTACGTCAAACACTTGAACTAAGTTGTATGATTGGACAGGCGAACACTCATTCACCTCTTTGAAAGTTCTCAACTTGAGTATTCGTATGCAAGGGACTTACTGTTTTCCTTTCTACTGACTTCCTAAGTTTTTAGACAGAGCTTAAGTCTTTCAACCAACTGCCAATCGGAAACTCTTTAAATTCACCAGTGACCGGCAAGCCAACCCCTTCCACTTCCCTGCTTCAAAATGCTTCCCTTCTTCAGACCAAACCAATGAACACCTCGTATGTATTGATTTATGTCTTTGCCTGTAACTTCTGTCTCCATAACATGTATAAAACCAAGATGTAACCCGACAACCTTGGGCAGACTTTCTGAGGACCTCGTGAGACTGTACCCTAGACCATGGTCACTCATATTTGGCTCAGAATAAACCTCTTTAAGTATCTTACAGAGTTTGGCTTTTTTATCAACACTCTAATTTTTTAATCTAGTAAAACAGGAATAACTACTTTTCAGTGGTTGTTTTTTGTTCGTATGTTTTTGCTTGAGTTGTTTTATTTTTGAGATCTGAGATATTAGAAATATTACATATAAGGCTATCAAATCAAGTCTGGAGAAGTTATAATAATTATTATAGAAATTTAATTTATTATGGTTTTTGTGAGATTTGAGGCATTTATGGCTTTTCCATGTTGCAAGAATAAACTCAGAGGTAATATCTTTTTAGTATATTTATTTCTCCTGGGGAAAAATAGATCCATAAAATGTATTCAGATTGGGAAGAAGGGCATAGAATAATAAATAAATTTAGGTCATAACTAAATTGCCTTGGGGTTCCAGGGAAAACTTGCCCCAGAAAGAACTGAGGATAGATACAAGTTCATGGTAAAAATTTAGCACTCTCAGAGCTATTGGGGATTTCCAAAGCTCTTCCTAACCTCTATGAGGACAATTAGACAAGTATTTGTGAAATTTAACCCTTTGAAAAAACAGAAGCTTGTTTATAGGCATAAACCAGACAGAATGGAGAATGTTACATGGTCCTTTTCTTATCAGCCCTTCCAAGTCTCTGCCCCAGGGGCAGGAGAGCCCTGAAAAGCATGGCTGTCTTTCTGAAAGTTTGTTAACTACCCTTACTATAGAGACAGAAATTATCAGACAGATTTTATTCATCTGACTGTGCTGGGCCCCAAGATTATAAGTATGTGGAAGGCATCAAAAAGCAAGACTCAGCTTCTATTAGGATTTTTGCAACAATTAAATAATTCTAGTTGCAATAACCTTACCAGCTTGGTTGAGCATGGAGTGTTTGGTTTTTTGTAGAGACAGGGTTTTGCTATATAAGGTTTGACAATTAATTTCACCATGCACTTATATTGGCAGCATTGTGCAAACAACTTGGTAAGGTTTCATAACCTTGTTATATCAGTGTCTCACAATTGTGTTCATGTCAATGTGTGACAGTGTCTTGCTGAGTGGTGTTCATTGTTGTTGTTGCATGTTTTTGCGTGCCATCATGAGAATGTCAGAGCTTGAATTAGAGTAATGAGCAAACATTAAATTTCTTGTTAAACTTGGCAAGAGTAAAAGTGAAATCAGGGACATGTTAGTCCAAATTTATGGGGATAATGCCATGAAGAAAATGGCAGTGTGCAAATGGATTAAATGTTTTTCTGAGGAGAGAGAAAGCATCACTGATAAAAAAAAAAAGAGGTCACAACAGTCAGTAATGAGCAGGACGGACCAAAACATTACAAAAATTCATCAAATTGTGCATCAGAATCGTTGGCTGACTGTGAGAAGCATAGCAGACCAAATAAACATCAATAAACAAACACGAAAATCTTAACTGAAAATCTTGGCACAAGCAAGGTGTGGGCAAAAATGGTCCCGAAGGAGCTCTTACATCACAACAATGCAGCAGCTCACACAGCACAGTCTGTGACAGAGTTTTTAGTCAGTCAACAAATAACTGTATTAGAACACCCTACCTATTCACCTGATCTGGCCCTCCATGACTTTTTCCTTTTACCCAAAGATAAAGAAAATATTGGAAGGAAGACATTTTGATGAAATTCAGGACATCAAGGGCAATATGACAACAGCTCTGATGGCCATTCCAGAAAAATTGCTTTGATGGAATGGACTAGGTGCTGGCATTAATGCATAGCTTCCCAATGGGAATGCATCAAAGTCAACCATAGTGATATTTGGCAATAAGGTATATTGCACGTTTCCTAGGTTGAGTTTGTGAACTTAATTGTCTGGCCTCATATTACCCAGGCTGGCCTTGAACTTCTGAACTCAATCAATCCTCCTGCCTCAGCCTCCTGAGTAGCTGGAACTACAGGTACTTGCCAACATGCCCTGGTTGGCATTCAGTTTTATGTATGGTTTTATGTAGAGCAACTCCTAACTCTTAAGGGATATAAAGATGAATAATACCTATAGCCACAAAATGTGCAGCTCCTCAGACATTTTTACCTTTTGTGTTTTTGTTTTTTTTAATTTTCCTTGACATCTCATTGCTATTTGTTCATCTGGAACAAGCACCTCAAACATTTGTTAAATTATGTTCATCTAAAAAGAAAATTGGAACTCTGCAAAGCACCAATTTACATGGTTGGCTACTGCTTTATTCACATTTCCCAGGCCATGCTCATATCCAATGATTTCAGTTAATAAAAATAAATAAATAAATAAATCTAAACAAAAATGCGTATAAGGGAAGTGAACATTTCAAAAATCATTTCACTCACTATAAGATTGAGGACGCAGTTTTATCTTCTATTAAAAATAGTTATTGATTCGAATGTTAAGATGTAATCTTCTACTGAGAGTCATTTATCTAAATAACTATTAAATGTGAGTCCTAAGAACATTCAAAAGAAAAACAAAGATAATGTAGAGATAAACAAAGTTAATATCTCAATTTTCTCCATTGGAGCCTACACACAGTAACAGCCTTATTTCATTCATGTAGTCACTGCTTCAACACGTATATGACTGAGAATCCGAACATCAGATATTTTGCTAATAGGAGTTTTCAGCCCTCAATGTGCATGTAGATTGATGGGTGAGGAAGAAGAAAACTGGGTTCAATATTATAATATTGGGGGATTAACCTCGTTACAGAAGCCAGCATCTGCAGACCAGTTGGATGGCACGTCTTGATCTGCATTAGACAGATATTTGATAGGGCAAGTCAATGGTAGATGGGGTGTTCCCTTTGACTTGTATGGCATTGCAGTTGAAAATAGGGCAGCATTCTCTATCGGGAAGATGAATTCATCACCCAGATTGAGATGGGGGAGCAAGCTCCAGGCTCGAAATGAAGAACTGGCAAGAGACCTGTCTACCAAAAAGAGAAGTAGGTTATGAGCAGGAATTCAACAAAGAAGTCCTGGCTGGTTCCAGAGAAGAGGAGAGAGAAGAGAGAATTCTGGGACCTGGAGACCTCAGGAATCCAGAGATCATTGTGAACATATAAAAAATGGGCAGTCCGGGTTCAGCCTGTAATCCCAGCACTTTGGGAGGCCAAGGTGAGTGGATTGCCTGATCCCGCGGGTTTGTGACCAACCTGGGCAACTTGGGCAACTTGGTGAGACCTTGTGTCTACAATAAGTAAAAAAAAAAATAACAGGGTGTGGTGGCACGCCTGTAGTTCCAGCTACTTGGAAGGCTGAGGCGGAAGGTTGCTGGAGCCCAGCGGTCAACGCTGGGGTGGCTGTGAGCCTGCCACTGCACTCCAGCCTGGGCGATGGAGTGAGACTCCAACTCAAAAAAAAAAGGGCTTTGTCAGCAAGAGGAAATCTGAACCTCGTGTGTGCCAGATTTTATTCTTCCAGTCTGCATTCACAAGAAGGAACTTCAAGGAAGAGCCAGTAAATTCAGGGCACTAACATGGCACCAATGCAGAATGGTTTTGTTTTCTAAGCCATTTCTGTGTCTGGCAGTTACGTGTCTATTTTATTTTGCCGATCGACTAAAAGAGCTTGCCTCCCAACTTTCAAGAAGGTCCTTAGTTCGTGAATTTTTTATTGCACTTCACAGATGATATCAGTATCTAAAAATGCATGTTCAGCAACTAATCTCCATACTCCTTCTCATCCTTGTTTCTCTTAGAAATAAAAGTCATTCTAATGCGAGAAACTTTTTTGACTTCCAGGGAGACGTTCTGATTCAGCAGTCATCTGAAGGCAACCTCAAGTTATTATTTTTTAATTGCCACATTTGCTTTGAGATTAAGTATCTCATCATCAACTCTTTCCACACAGGAATATTTCATAGAGACAAAAATTATATTTTAAAAGTAACTAGGGCTAACATTTTTTTTTTTTTTTTTTTTTTGAGTTGGAGTCTCACTCTGTCACCCAGACTGGAGTGCAGTGGCGTCCGGCCACCGCAGCCTCGCCTGCTGGTCGGCGATCCTTCACCTCAGCTTCCAAGAGGCTGGAATACAGCATTGCCACATTTCTTTGAGATTTAAGTATCTCATCATCAACTCTTTCCACACAGGAATATTTCATAGAGACAAAAATGATATTTTAAAAGTAACTAGGGCTAACATTTTTAACTATAAAATATTTATTGAATTTGCCCTTACCTGGGATTCTTTTAGTCAATTGAATTGCTAATGATTTGCTCATCCTAAGGTTAAGAGAGAGAGAGAGAGAAAGAATTTTTTTTTTTTTTTTTTTTTGAGTTGGAGTCTCACTCTGTTGCCCAGACTGGAGTGCAGTGGTCGCTCCCGGCCACCGCAGCTTCTGCCTGCTGGGCTCCGGCGATCTTTCCGCCTCAGCCTTCCAAGTAGCCAGAATTACAGGCATGCGCCACCATGCCCAGCTGATTTTTTGATTTATTGTAGAGATGAGGTCTCGCTGCCCAGGCGGGTCTCGAACCCGCGGGCTCAGGCAATTCACTCACCTCAGCCTCTCAAAGGCGCGGGATTACAGGCTGAGCCACCGAGCCCGGCTGAGAAAGAATTTTTAAGAAACAACATCTCACTCTATTGCCCAGGCTGGAGTGCAGTGGTGCGATCATAGCTCACTGCAGCCTCGACCTCCCAAAGTGCTGGGGTTACAGGTGTGAGCCTCGGCACCTGGCCCATAGACGTTTGTTGAAATGTTTGGTGAAGCAGATATATGATAAGGATTTACCCTAGAGGGGCTATCCTGAGAAAATAAAATAAAATTTATAGAGATATCACGTGGGATACAGTTATACTTCCTTTCACATTTAGATAGGTAGAGAGATATGACAGGCGGTAAATATTCGCGCGCCTTCCACTGCGATAGAGCCCCATTGGAATGGGTCGTGGCCATGAACTTCTGTTGATAATTGTAGGCTGAAGTAGAGGAGTGTAAGTGCTGAGCCTAGAGCTTAGGAGGCCTCACGTGTTTCCATCCATCCCTCTTAGGTTCCTGCCTTTGGTCTCAGGTGGCTACTGAACTGATGAGAACAGACCTGGACCCAAACCACAGACTAAACCCAAGCCCAGACAACCCCAGCCTTGATCAACCAAGACCCAGGTGAACTCCAGCCCATCATAATATGTGAGAGCAAGGAAACAAAACTAAACCATTCTGACTCGGTGCCATGTTAGCTTCCTGACTTTCCTGGCCCTTCCTTGAAGTTCCTCCTAGCGGGTGCTGGCCAGGGCAGAGTTCTGGTCTACCACAACCAGGGCTTGCTCTGCAGGATCAAATCTGTCACACTGGGGGACCAGAACTCTTGCTGCCGTAGCCCATTTCTTATGAGTTCGGGGTGATCTCCAGGTTCTCGGGGTCTCCAGGTCCCAGAATCCTCTTCTCTCTCCACTTCTCTGGAACAGTGAGGATGGGGGTGTCTATCCAGTTAGACTTCTGCTCATAATCTTCATAATTGATTTCCTGCTCATAATCTTCATCTTTTTTGGTAGACAATTATCGTATCAGGTCTTCATTTGGAGCTTGGGGCTTGCTCTCCATGTCACTCTAGTCTTCCAGGCCAAGGGTACTGCCCTGTTGTGTGCAATTCCAAGCCAAAGGGAACACTCGATCTATTGTGTTGCTGGTTTTGGGGGGGTTTTTTGTTTGTTTTTGCCTCTGAGTTGTGAAGTAGTTTAACAACATTATTGTGGCTATCACTTACTGATGTAACACATATGCCTTCACGTAATTTTTTCACTTAATTTAATTGATGAAATAAGAAAGTAATATACATTTATGATCTGAAGAACTAAAGTTGTAAAATTTTTGGTTTGGCAGACATCTTATCAGTAATTGGTCATTATTGTAAAAAAGGGGTTGATTATACTCAAATAATCAAAAATGTGTTCAGAGCAGCATTCAGGATCTATAAGTCTTACATCAGGCAGAGATGATAGTCCAAGAAAAGAGGGAGATATCCAGAAAAGAGGGAGATGGGAAGTGATCTGTCACAAAAACAAAGAACTGAGGACCACATGTGCTCACTCATAAGCGAACCCCGAACAATGGTCATAATACTATAAGAAAGAAATTAACCGTAGTCGGAAACTGCCAGGGGAAGGAGGGGGACACACCTCATCAATAGGGGTACCTGATCTCAAACCAGGTGACACGGGGACCAAAGTAAGGCCCAAACTTTACCCATACAATGACTATTTGTATACCTAACCCTGAATTGTACCCCACATCTTTAAAATAAAAATTTTTTTAAAAAACAGAAAAAAAGGTAGCTCAAGATGTATCTGGAGGAGATGAGTGACTGGTCTTTGCATTTAAGGTATATTATTTGCCTAATAGGTCAAAAATCAACCTTAATCCCTTTATCTCTAAAATTTTCCACTCATCCTAAAACCAAAGAATTTGAAAGACAGAAAGAAGCTTGGAAGTTATTCTGCCAAACTAAAGACAGAATAAGAACAAAACCATCCTTACCAAATGAGAAATATGAAAGAGAAAGACTTGGCTAATTTATTAAAAGATTCATAAATAGATCTCCTGATTAAAAATTTAATCTTTTTTCTATTATATCACACCATTGCCCTAATTATCAATTTATATGTGAGTATGCTTTTGTTGACAATTATTTTTGTCTATTCTATTTATATAGAAATGTGTTATGGTTGCAGTATTCTATCATTAAGACAAAGGGCTGTAAGATTGGTTTCCCATAGGTTTACAATGAAGTCATATGCGTCATGATGCCCTGAATGCCATAAAACTCAGTAAGCCTCAACTCTCACTGCACATGACCATCTTCGGGAGAGCTTCCCAAAACACTGGGGCCTCGTCCCAAGCATCAAGGTTCCAATTTAGAAGTTCTCGATATAGTCTAGGAATTGAAATTGTTAAAAGCTGCTGCAAAGTAGTATAAACTTGTTTTTTTTCTTTTTTCCTGTTTCACCTTTATTTTTATTTAATTAAAACCTTGGCGTTATTTTTGTTGAATAGAACATTAAATGCCATAAATTTTCCTCTCTATCACTTTAGCTGCACCCCACAGTTCTATGTGATATGTTCATTTAATTTTTTCTTTTCTCTAACCGAGCATTGATCATTAAGAAAATAACTCTTACTGTTTTTACTTTTCATTTTACTGATAACTGCAGTAAATATGGGCTTGGACAAACCAAAATTGCCTTTGTGTTTTATTTATTTTATTTTAGTAGAGACAAGGTCTCACTTTGTTGCCCAAGCTAATCTCAAACTCCCAGCCTCAAGTGATTCTAATGCCTCAGTCTCCCAAAGTGCTAGGTTTACAGGCATGAGCCACCATGCTTTCCATTTGCATTTTAGATGCCTCTTTTTGATAAATTATATGTAATTCAATAAAGTACAATATGCATATCATAATAAAGAATAAAAATAAAATAGAAATAAGTAACAAAATCTGAAAATAATACTTACAAAGTATTCATCTGAAAACTTAAGTTTCATCAAGCTTTTATTTTGAGGAGAAGCGTGGTCTCTCAAGTATCATTAGTTGTTAAAATAATAATGCATGAGATTAAAATTCCTTTTGAAGACAGACAATTCTTCCAAAGTTCCAAATTTCTAGGTGTATTTCTGGAAGGAAGTCTAACAGTTGATTCACTTAAAATTTGAATTAATTTTGAAGAAACACAGATGTGTTTTTAGAATGTGAAGACGGACAAAGAGACCCCAGCTTACAGAGGAAGGCTCCGTCCTTAAGTGCTTCTCAGAAGCATAGACAGCAACAGGACTCGTTTTGGGGGGGAGGTGGGGAAAACATGGCAGCACCAGAGGTCTGAATGGAGGGAAGTGAATTGTTCTGCTTTCAGACCTCTGGAGAAGGACAGAAGGACACAGCCTGCCGGCCACTGCAGCGTTTGGAAAATCTTGTGGTGTAATGGCTCCCACGTCATCTTCTGGTGCCTGGATCACTCTTATAATGCCAGCTGTCACCTTCTCCAGTCTAGAGGGTCTAGATCTCATTTACTTCTTTACTAGAGAAGCTATTTTCCTATTTTAGGATCAAGTTGGTTCTGTTCAACTTTCCATGCATGTCCACCAGGCTCTGTATTTTTGATGACTGTTTTTCCAGGCTGGTATTCTCTAAAGACGATTCAATATCCAAATATCCCTTCTGAACAGAACTAAGCACATCAAAAAGCCGCTGCTTCATCGGGATCAGGGCAACCTGTGTCTGTGCAACTTGGCGGTTTCTTTTCTCAAAAGTCAGCTTCTAACTTAATGCCGAAGTCTAAACCAATGGAAGAGACCCACCAAAAAGCCAACAACAAATCCACACACTGCTGGTTCCCACCAGTGGTTACCATCCATGAGACTTGGCCTCATCTCATCTGGAAGCAGCTCGGCTGCCACGGCTCGTGACCTCCCCAGGGTCAGTGGAAAGCCCAGCTCCATAGTGGTTCACACGGAAGCCCCCCGCAGGGTTCCACCTGGTAACCATGGCTCCATAGTCCACACTAACTGCCGAGAACCCCACAGAGTTCTGCCTGAACCCACCTCCCCAGGCCAGGCAAACTAAACAGAATACCAAGGAACCCGTCCAAATGGAGGGTGGGAACTTTTTTTTAAAAGTGGGATTTTTGTCATAGTGACCTCTCTTTTCTTCAATTGTTTTGATGAAACGTTTTTAGTAAAGTCCAATTTACACACTGAAATTCACTTCAAGTGTACAATTTGATGACTTTTTACAAGTGACACCTGTGAAACCAGCACTACAATCTAGATTAGAGCATGTTCATCACTCTAGAAATTTCTCTTGTGCCTCTTTCTCCTGTCTTGTGCTCTCCCAGAGGACACCACCATTCTGACTGTTGTCACTACACATTTATTTTGACTGTTCTTTGACTTCCTGTCAATGGGACCACACAGAAGGTAACCTTTCATATCTGACTTTTTTCACTCAACACAAGGAGAGTTTCATCCATGTTGGTGAGTGGAACAGTGGTTCACTCTGTTTTTAATTTACTCTTCTATCATTGCATAAATATTCCATGATTTGTTTATCTATTCTCCTACTGATGGAAATGCAATTTTTCCATTTGTCTTAGGTAAATACCTAGAAATAGGATATTTAACTATGTGAGAAACCACCAAACAGTTTTTCAGGGTGATCGTATCATTTTACATTCCTATGTACAGAGCGTGAGGATTACATTTGTTCTTTATCCGTACCAATATTTGCTTTTTCCAGTGTTTATTTTAGTCTTAGTCATTTCTAATAGAAGTGAATTGATCCTAGTGTTTTAATTTGTCTTTTCATGTTCCTAATGGTCAGTGTATAGAGTCTCATATGAAAGATGACTTTGCCTTATTCTTTTAAAACACTTGAGGTATGTGTCTTATTCTCACTGATGAATAGAAGTTCTTCATTCTGGTTGTAAGAGTGCATGTCAGATATATGAAATATATATATTTCCAATCCATGGCTTGCAGTCTCATTTTCTTTTGATATGCAGGTCTTAACTTCAAAGAAGTCCCAGTTAATACTTTTTCCTTTTTATGGTTCATGAAGAAATCCTTGCCTACCCGCAAGGTCATGGAGATACTCTCCCACCTTCTTTTCTAGATGCTTTGCAATTTTAACTTGCACATTTTCATCTTGATGCATTTTGAACTACTGTCTGTGTGGTGTGAGGTAGGACTCAAGGCTCGTTTCTTTTTTCTCTTGGTGTCTGACTTGTTTTCAGAGTCGTTTCTCATAATAAACTGGATACTGAAGATGACACATTGTATTAAGTCTGGATTGGTTGTCTTTCTTTAATGGGTGTTGTGGGTTGCCATGGCAGGTGGTTAAGTCACCAGCTAACCCTTTTGATGGGCCTTGGATTCATGTATTTACTTATTTTTATGAGTGTGAATGTGTTTCACTTTCATCTTCAGTCCTAGGGGAGGGCCCTTACTCCTCAGGTATGAGCTTTCTTGGGTCTTAACAGAATGTCAATGGTGCCCTGCCTGCTGTCAACAAATGGACTGAGCCAGCACACTGCATCCCCAGCACTGAGGCCTCCTTTCAGCTGTCAGGTCTGGTTAGCCCTGTGCACATGCAGCCCTGACAGGAGACTTCCAGGTGGCTTTCCGCTTCCCCATTTCCCAGCCTACCCACGGAGTGTCCTTCCTGTATTCTGCCTGCAAATTTCAGTGGCTTCAGCTGCCATCTCTGGTCCTTAGCTCAGGGAGACCACAGTGCTCTGCTGGGCTCCTCTTCTGCTGACCTAGTCCTAGAGGGTGCCTACCCTGAGAGCCAGGCTCACTGCATGTACCTCTCCTCCCTCCAGAAGCTCAGTCCTGGACCAGGACTCAATACAGTCACCTTGCATGTTTTGTTGAATTCTGTGCCTGCCCCACCCCCTCTCCCTGCACAAATTTGTATGCACTCTGACAATTAAGTTTATGAACTCATCCTAGAAAAAGTGTTCCATACCTCATTGCTGAATATGACCATGGTCACCTTCAAAGTCCTCCCCTTGGGAAGCTGTACATTGATGCCAGTGCCCAGTTCACCTGTCAAAGCAATTTTGGAGCTCTTTTTTTGGGAATGGGCTTCAGAGTTGTCATTGCATTACCCTTGATGTCCTGAATGTCATCAAATGCCTTCCTTTCAATATTTCCTTTCTCTTTGGGTTAACAAAAAAGTTATTGGGGGCCAGACAAGGTGGGTAGAGAAGGTGTTTCAATATAATTATCTGTACAGTGCTATCAACATAAGTGCCTGAAGGCATGTTCACAAACTATATAGTCACACCTCAACAAATAACAATGATAGCTCTGATGGCCATTCCAGAAAAGGAGTTCCAAATTGCCTTAATGGGTGGACTAGGCACTGGTATCGGTGTATAACTTCCCAAGAGAAGGACTTCAAAGGTTATGATATTCATTCGGCAATAAGGTATGTAGCACTTTTTCTAGGATGGTCCACAAACCTGTCAGACCTCGTACATCGAATCCCTAACTCCCAGTACCATGAACGTGACATTCTTTGGGAATAAGGTTGTTGTGGATGGAGATGAAGTCATACTGAAGTAGGGTGGGCCTCTCCTCCAGTGTGACTGGTCTCCTTATAAAAAGGGGAAATTTGAAGACAGACACACACACGGGAAGAATGCCATAGGAAGATGAAGGCAGAAATGAACAAGATAAGGCATGCTGAATATTGCTGGCAAACCACCAGACGTGAAGGGAGAGGCTTAGAGCAGAACTTTCCCTCACAGCCCTCGGAAGGAACCAACCCTGGCCACAACTTGATTTTGAACTTCTGGCCTCCACACCATGAGACGATTTCTGTTCTGTGAGCCATCAATCTGTGGTACAATGGTCCCCTTTTGTCTACTGAGGCTATGTTCCAAGACCCTCGGTGGATGCCAGAAACTGTGGCTAGTACCAAACCCCAGCTATGCTATGTTTTATCCTATACATACATCCCCATAATGAAGTTTAATTTGTAAATGAGGCCCACTAAGAGACAACAACTAATAATAAAATAGAACAATACAACAATACACTGTAATAAGAGTTATGTGAACGTGATCTTTCTCTTTCTAAGTAGCTTCCTGGATTGCACGCACCTTCTTCTTATGATGATGATGTGAGATGATAAAATTCGGACTGCAGTTGACTGTGGGTAACTGAGACCATGAAAAGCAAAGGCTTGGGAGTGGGTGGCCCACTGTGCCTGGTTTGGGCAGTCCTAGCACACTGGACTGTGGAAGGAGGATGAGTTGGACTCCAGCACTCTGCCCTCGAAGTGAGTTTCTTGACTGTACTTGCAGATCCCTCTTCAGGGTACCCGGGCTTGAGTGGCATCCTGTACCTTGGACTTCTCCAGCCACGGGTCTGTCTTCAGGTTCCAGCATGCTGTGATAGCTGCTGGCAGTTCTGGAAAAACACTGGAAAGACCTTCACATATGGCAGGGCTCCATTTCCAGAGATTTTTCCCTCATCCATCTGATGTGGGTCTGAGAGTCAAACTCTTCTTATTCATTTTTCGGGGGAGGTGGGGGGGCACAGAGCCTCGCTTTGTCACCCAGGCTGGAGTACAATGGAGTGATCATAGCTTACTGCAGCCTCTAACTCCTGGGCTCAAGCCATCCTTCCACATCAGCCTCCTGGGTAGCTGGGACTACAGGCACATGCCACCACACCAGTTAATTTAAAATATATATATTTTGTAGAGATGAGATATCACTATGCTGACCCAGCTGGTCTCAAACTCCTGGCTTCAAGAGATCCCTATGCCTCAGCCTCCCAAAGTGCTGGAATTTAAAGGTGTAAACCATTGCATCCAGACTTTCAAATTCTGTTCAATGTTTCCCAGGTGACTCTCCCTTTGGTATCCATAGGGAATTAATAACACTACATTCCTGTAACTTCACTAACCTTGAGTGTCAATATTCTCCAGTCACATAGTTTGCAAAAAATAAGAAATAAATGGGAAACTGATTAGAATGGTTATAAATTGTACTTTGGAGGAGATTCTCACATGCAGAGTGGAAAAGTCCTGCTTCCAGCCTTCCATGCAAATCAACTGCCAGATTTCCTTCCAACCTGGATTTTTTAAGTTCAGACTTAAGTTCTTATTTAAGTTCTTAATGTGCTTATTTCACAGCATGTGAAATGGACTTATTATAACATATTTCATTAAACTAATATGTTGGCATATCTAAAAGATGAAGGGGTACAGGATTGTCAATTTTATTCATTCAGAGAGAGAACTACTCCACAGCCCAGGTAATAAATACCAAGTTCTTCCCATGTTCTAGGTACTGTCATCGGTGATGACAGTGAGCAAAGCAGCTACAGCCCCTGGCTTCAGGAAACCTCAGTCACGGTGGGCAGAGGCAGGCCAATAATAGCCTCAAAGGATTGACTTCTGCCAAATGCCAGAGTGATCTTGGAAGTCAGCTCTCTGTGGGGCCTCTAGGCTGCCCATGTAGCCATAATGCTACAAAGAAAATAAACTCACGTCATGGGATAGAGTGACTGAGGGTTGAGCAATAACCTTGCAGAGATGACCAGGGGTTGCCTCTCAAAGGCAATGTCTCCCATGGACCTGGAAGCCAGCTCTCTGTGGGGCCTCCAGGTAAGAGCCCAGGTGCCCATCAAGCCATAATGCTATAAAGAAAGTAAATTAATGTAATAGGACAGAGTGGCTGAGGGTTGAGAGATAAGCTTACAGGGAGGGCCGGGAGTTGTCTGCCGAAGGTGATGTCTACCTTGGACCTGAATGGCCAGAGATGCTTGGCTTCATGAAGGTCTAGGGGAAGTGGATTCCCAGCAAAAGGCGCATCAAGAGCAAAGGTCCCGAGGAAGGTACAGATGTGTCATGTTCAAGGAACAGAAAGACAGTGAGCGCAGCACACTGAAATGGGAGAGGGATATGGATTTCGTGTCACGTGGAGCTCTAAAAGACAGTATGGCCTGCAGTGGTCCTCTGGCGATGCCCACGCCCCATCTCAAACCGTGAATCTGACAAAAGGAACATGGCAGGTGTAATTAAGGTTACAGATCTCTTGAGAGGGAAATCATTCCAGATTCTCCAGGTGGGCCCCATGTAAGTGCATAAGCCGTGAAAACAGAAAACTTTCTCCAGCTGGCAGCAGGAGATGAGAGGAGGCTGAAGGGAAGCTAGACTGATAGAGAAGGGATGCAGGCAGTCACAGGCTGCTGGGAGAGGCTCTGAAACAGGGACCTCAGTCCTCCAGCCTCAGAGAACTGACTTCTGCCAAGTGCCCGAGTGAATACTGAGTCAACTCTCCGCTGGGACCTCCAGGTAAGAGCCCAGACTGCCCAGCAACCTGATTTCACTGCCTTGTGTGACCCAGAATGGCAGAAGTGGTCAGGACCCTGGACTTCTGATGCGCAGGACTGAGAGGTCACGCATGGGTGTTGTTTCAAGCAGCTGAATGTGTGGTCATCTCTTCTGGCAGCAATGGAAGACCGATGTAGCCAGACATCGGTGGTTTCGTTTGCTGTTTGTGTTTGATTGTGTGTGAGTATAGAGTCAGCACTGGAGGGTTTCAATCACCATGCCACTGACTTTGGCACAGGTTGGATGATTAACATGTCAGTTACTGAGCCAAAATCATCTTTCTTCAGCCACAACCACATAGCCATGAAAGTGGCCCCATTATTTTGCTCCATTAGATCAATTTTGCCTGTACTGTATTTACAACAGATGATTTTCATAAATGATCTCTGCTTTTTCACCCATATGCTCATGTTTATTCTTGACTTGGTCCCAGGTCAATTTGCATAGGAATTTAAGATGATTAAAAAGAAAAGGTTATATAACACTAAGAGGTTATTGTCATAAAGAGAACACAAACATTCATTGTCTCCTTACACTAGTAGGAATGTCTGTGGGCTATGCCTTTCTCTTCCAGTTTTGAAATTAAATGAACATAGACTACCATTACTTTAGAAAAAAAAATATGCGATGGCTGTGAGCGTGCCACTGCACTCCAGCCTGGGTGACAAACTGAAACCCCAACTAAAAAAAAAAAAAAAAAGAAAGAAGTTTTTAAAAAGTTTTTAATTAAAAAAAAATCAGCGACTATGCTCTTCAAAAATGCCAAGGCCATGTGAGGCAGGAAGGAGTGAGGACTGTTGTAAGTGAAGGAACGGAAGTCACCACAGCCCGTAGGAACGACTGAGTCCCGGGTCCGGCCAAATACTATTCTTTAAGCTTTTGCTATAAATAACGAACATTAGTGGGAAAATGGGTGAGACCTATATACGGTCTGCATATTGCATAACAGAAGTGTGTCAGTGCTGAGATCCTGATTCTGATCATTACATTGTCCTTGTTTTGAGGAAATACACTCGAGTATTTCGGAGCCAAAAATGAAAATAAAAATAAAAATGTAAAAATAAAATAAAGATCACAGTCTTTGGAATCTGTGTGTGTATGCATACACACATATATGATTATACATTATATATTTATATAAATATGTGGCATTAGATTTTGACAGTACTTTCTTCTCTAATTCTTTACCTAAGGTTTAACCAGGGAGAATTGAAAAGTTGAAAATAATTATTTTCTGATGTTTTAAGGTCATGAGTTTTCACCAAAAAAAAAAACAAAACAATACTAGCATTCCAACTTGTTAGCAGTAGACCTCATGTTTAGTGAAGGCTTTCAACTTCTTAGGGGAAATCATTTATTCTCCCAAGGCAAATTCAGTTCTGTGACACATTGTCTTTTGTTCACTCAAGTCTTTGGTCAGATGTTTCCCCTTGGAAGCAAAATCAGAACTTTGATGGTCTCCTAATAAATTTAGACTGATCCAAGCTCTCTGAGCATCGAACACTGCAGACAATTATGAAAACCAGCAACAAGGGGGCAACGTGTGTTTCTATGAAGAGTGGGGTAGTTGGTTTCATATTTGGATGCAGAAAGGGGAAGGAGAAACTGACAGCTACTCCTCTCCCATCGGGACCAGGCGTGACAGCAAGCAGGTGTGGCCAACATTCCCATAAAACAAGTATGATTCCAGGACCCAATGGTTCTCATACTAAAAGGACCAACAGTGAGATTCATCAAAGTGAATAGCTTATTAGCCCTCAAAAAAAACCACTGGTAGAGAGTTCAGCTGCAGGGTGTGAGAATGTCTGGAGAATGAGTTTTTGTTTTTGTTTTTGTTTACATTTATTTCTTATTCAGCCTGGATTTCCAGAATTGTTGCATTCTCAAGGTCATGCTAAGCTATGGAACAGTATCTGATTGGCTCTTGTAAACAGAGATTTAAGGACACAGAAGCTCTATTCTTTTGTTCAGCAGATATTCCTTGAGCCCCCTCTATGTGCCAGGCACTAGGGCTACAATGGAGAAGAAAACAAAGTCCTTGCCTTGTGGACCTCGCAAGTAAATCAATGAATAAATTCTTCAGGTCATTTCCGTGGTGGATACCGCTATGAAGAAAATGAAACAGAGCGACCGGAAGGGTTAGAAAGCAACCAGAAAGTGGCCGGGCTCAGTGGCTCACCCTGTCATCCCAGCACTTTGGAGGCCGAGGAGAGAGGATTGCCTGAGCCTGCGGGTTTGAGACCCACCCGGGCAACTTGGCAAGACCTAATCTTTACAATAAATCAAAAATTAGCCAGTTGTATAGCTTGCACCCGTAGTTCCAAATACTTGAAAGGCTGAGGCAGAAGTATCACTGGAGCCCAGCAGGTCGAGGCTGCAGTGGCCAGGAGCATGCCACTGCCCTCCAGCCTGGGTGACAGAGTAAGACTCCAACTCAAAAAAGAAAAAAGTGAGCAGATCACCTTTAGGGTAGTGATACGGTCGGGTCTCTGAGAAGGTGACGTCTGACTAGGCCTGCTGATGAAGGGAAGGCTTTCAAACACAGCTCTTGGGGCAGAACTTTCCAAGCAGAAGTAGCCACAAGGGCAAAGGCCCCCAAGGTTAGAATGAGCTTGGCATTTTCAAGGAACATTCGTGTGTGCTCCAGTGTTGGTCATGGGAAAGAGCCTGGGAACTGCGCTTTTGAGCCTGAAAAGCAAAGTGGGAACCAGACCATCTAGAACTTATGGACCACGATAAGAAGTTTCAGCTTTATTCCAAGTTTCATGGGAAGTTATAGAGGGGCATTTAGCAGGGAGAGTTGTAATTTAATTATCTCTTGTGAAAGATCTTTCTTTTTTTTTTGAGTTGGCATCTCACTCTGTTGCCCAGACTGGAGTGCAGTGGCCACTCCCGGCCACCGCGGCCTCAACCTCCTGGGCTCCGGTGATCCTTCCACCTCAGCCTTCCAAGTAGCTGGAACTACAGGCGCACGCTACCATGCCCAGCTAATTTTTTGATTTATTGTGAAGATGAGGTCTCACCAAGTTGCCCGGGTGGGTCTCGAACCTGCAGGCTTAGACAATCCACTCACTTCAGCCTCCCAAAGCGCGGGTTTACAGGCTGAGCCACCGAGCCCGGCTGTGAAAGAACTTTCTAACTGCTGAGTGGAGAATAGATTGTAGGAAGATTATAAGAAAGCATTTGTTGTTCTGAAGCAGTGCCTTATGCCTGTAATCCCAGCACTTCAGGAGGCTGAGGCGGGAGGACTGCTTGAGGTCACAAGTTCAAGACCAGCCTGGGCAACATAGAAAGATCCTGTCTGTACACAATTAGTTGAGAGTGGTGGCATGCGCCTGTAGTCCCAGCAATTCAGGAGGCTGAGGTGGGAGGACTGCTTGAGTCCAAGAGGTTGAGACTGCAGTAAGTTGTTATCTTGCCATCCCCTCCAACCTGGGTGACAGAGACCTTGTCTCTTAAAACGAACAAAAAACAATTGTCAGGAAGTAGAACGTCACAGTTATTCAGGTAAAAGATATTGGTGTCTTGGACTAGAGTATTGTGGTGTAAGACCTAAAATCAATATTACATGCTGTCTTGACATCTGGCGAAATCAGCAGGACCTTAAATTGTCTAAGCACACGTTAGTTTTCTTCTCTTTCTCCCGGAATGGATAATTTCCTCCAGCAAAACGATCTGATATGGTGTGAAAAGTCCCTAAGAGCCTTGCTACCTCTTCTCTGGCCTGCTCATGTGCTTGGAATTTGCAGTATAAATTCAAGTTTTTAGTAGCTTTATGTATTCTTTTTTTAGTAGCGTGATGATGGTCTTAACAAAATTTGGAAGTAACTTTCCCTCTGAATGAAATATTGGCAAGAACTCACATATCTATTTTAATTGGGACATCTTTTCACTTCAACCTTGATAAAAATCTTTACAAGATTTTAGTCTAATTTTCTGTTATGATTTTGGAGGGCTAGGCAAGTTTGCTTTTCTAAACCTGAGGCTCTTGGGATACCTAAGAATCATTCTTAAATTAATATTCTATTTTGACCACCACATAATAGCCTGATACTTTACATAGAACGAGCCTCTTTTAGACATAGTCTCTCCCCTCTCTCCCAGCTAGCCAGGGACAGACAGGGCAGGGAGTACTTTGATTTGAAACAATGAGAAAATTGAAGTTCAGAAGTGTTAAGGCACAACACTAGGATACATGGGCTGTATTGTCAGAATTATCAGTGATGAATGCGTCATGTGATAGGTTTAGAATCTATTGGAAATGAGGCTAAACTTGAACTGACCTTAGCAAATATCCTTGAAATTGGGAGTTTCCTGGTGCTTAAACTTAGTTGTGTCCTCTCTACTCGGACCTTAAAACATAGGACTGTGCTATTTTTATTTGTTCCTAGCAAATCAAAATGGCTTTAAAATTATGTCAGTTGAAAGCTCTGATTGGCCTTACAGTGTTTGCACTGAGGTTTGACTTTACGGCAAACACTGACTAACACATAGATGTCACCAAGTTCATCACTAGTAGATACATTCATTGGCCAAGTTAGTAGGGCCCGTCTGGGCCACCAGCAATAATTTTAACAGCAGCTAATCTTTATAATGTTCTTTCTATATGTTGGCCATTGATATGGTTGAACATCTGTCCCCTCCAAATTTCCTATTGAAATGTGGTTTCCAGTGTGAGGGGCAGCCCTGGTGGGAGGTAGGTGGGTTGTGGGGGAGGACTCCACATGACAGTCTTGGGGCCATTCTCATGGTAAGGAGTGAGTCCTTGCTCTGTCAGCTCATGGGAAAGGTAGCTGGTTAGAAGAACCTGGCATCTCCCCACCCCTTGCTTCCTGTCTCACCAGGTGACACACCAGCTCCTTATTCACCTCCACCATAATTGCGAGCTTCCTGGGGCCTCACCATAAGCAGATGCCTATGCCATGCCGAATTGTGAGTCAAAATAAATCTCTTTCAAAGGGTATAATGGACACTGGAGACTCAGAAGGGGAAGGTGGAAGGACAAAAAAAAAACCCACCTGTTGGGTACAATGTTGGGTACAGGTGGGGGGGTGGGCACTCTTAAAGCCCAAACCAAAACGTATTTGAATTCCCCAAGCCACTGAAATTTTCAAAAAGAGAAAACAGGAAGGCTGAGGCGAAAGGATCGCCAGAGACCAGTGGGTCGAGGCTGCGGTGGCCAGGAGCAGCCACTGCACTCCAGTCTGGGCAACAGAGTGAGACTCCAACTCAAAAAAAAAAGAGAAAACAAACAAAAATAAAATAGACCTCTTTTCTTCATAAATTAGCCAGCCTCAGGCATTCCTTGATAGCAACACAAAACAGACTCATACAGGCACACATGCAGGATGACTCACATGAATGCATTGAACCCTCACAATATCCCTAGGAAGGGAGTTTTATTGCTGTCCCATTCCATACGTGATAAAAATGAAGGACAGAGCCACTCAGCGACTTGTCCAAGGTCATGCCGCAAGAAAGAGGCAGGGCAGATGACACACTCAGCTGATCTGACCCCACGTGCTCCTAACCTCTGAGCGGCACCATGGTATGGAAGGGCAGTTGGTCCCCTCCTATGTTATGCACCAGAGGGCAGGTGACTTCAGGAAGCTAACATTTCCAACTGGAACTTGTAGACACTACACTACAGACGCAACCAGCCAGCCTAGAAAAGCCCAAAACATGTTTTTGGAAATTCAGACAATTTCTTCAAGACCCCCACCCTCAGCTCAATCTGACTTAACATGACTCTAATTTTGGCTTTTATTGACTTTTCAGTCGGCCAAGAAAAATAATGGAAGGAATTTATTCAATTCTATTAGACTCATATCCCTAAGCAGATGAGCTGTACAATAAGCCACTCATCCCTACCCAGTGGTTCAAATTTCAGCTAAATGTGGCCCTTAAGACAACATTCTCCCTTTCTCTATGGAAGTCGGGTTCAGTTACATTGTTGTAGGAAACTCTTGTTCTTTCTCTCTTGAGGCTTGATAGGTTTAACTGTTTCTGTGAGCAATAGTCATATTTTAAAGGCATCTTTCTTATGTAGCATCAAATATTTTAACAAACCAAAACCACTAAATTTTAACCAGAATTTCTTATATATATATTGTAGTCATTATATACAATCTCAAGCAACAGTGCCTTTTTTTTTTCTTTTTGAGTCAGGGTCTCACTCTGTCACCCAAACTAGAGTATAGTGGCACAATCATGGCTCACTGCAGCCTCTGCCTCCTGTGTTCAAGTGATCCTCTAGCTTAGCCTCCTGAGTAGCTAGGACTACAGGTATGTGTCACCACGACCAGCTAATTTTTTTTTTTTTTTTTAGGAAACAAAATCTCTCTATGTTGCCTAGGCTGGTCTCAAACTCCTGGCCCCAAGAAGTCTTCCTACCTTGGCCTCCCAAAGTGTTAGTGTTACAGGCATGAGCCACCATGCCTGGCCATAAAGTGCCTAGGTTCAATTCCCAGCCCTGGCTGTTACCAGCTGTATGCTCTTGGGAAAATTTCTTAATTATTTTGTGCCTTAACTTTCTCATCTCTAAAGTAGGGATTCTAATAAAGTCTAACACACAGGTTTAATAATTAATTGTTTACTATTCCAGGCGCTGGTCAAAACTCTTTTCATTTACTACTCATTCAACCTGAACAACAATCCTATGATGAGTTGTTAATATCCCCAATTTAAAGATGAGGAAACTGAGGCACTGGATGGTTAAGAAATTTGTCTAAAGAAAATGTTAAAAACCAGTGAGCAGTGGAGCATGGATAGGAACTCAACCAATCTGTTTCAAAGTGTACAGTCTTAGCCACTGCTACAGACTGCCTTTTTGAAAATCAGTTTAAAACAGTAACTCACTTTCAGACACACATTACAACTACAGATATGTTCTGCTACATTTTTTTCACTCCGACCTGCAGTCTATAAGCAGCCAAGCAAACCCAATTCTGTCATTCAAATGGCTCTGTGTTCTAACCACATATAATAGGATTAAGGTCATCCAAACATTGGCTTTATTTATTTTATAACTCCAACTTAACCAAATCCCATTGTCTGCCACTAGATTGTAGATTCACACCACCTGCTATTTTAGATGCTCAATAAAGATTCACGATAGGCCAGGCATGGTGGCTCACATCTGTTATCCCAGCACTTTGGGAGCTCAAGGTAGGAGGATTGCTTGAGCCCAGAAGTTTGAGACCAGGCTGGGCAACATAGCAAGACTTCATCTTTATATATAAAAAAAAAAAAATTAGCCAGGTGTGGTGGCTTATACCTGTAATCCCAGCACTTTGGGAGGTCAAGGCAGGAGAATTGCTTGAGACCAGGAATTCAAGACCAGCCTGGGCAACATAGCGAGACCTCATCTCTACAAAAAAATAAAAAAATAAGCCTGGTGTGGTGCAAATACCAACTAAGGAGACTGAGGCAGGAGGATCATTTGAGCCCAGGAGATTGAGGCTGAAGTGAGCAGCTGTGATTGCAACATTGTCCTCCAACCTGGGCAATAGAGGTTCATGATAAAATAAAACTCATTAGGAACTCAAGCAGTGACAGCTTTAGAATCATTAAGATTTTCTTTCTTCTGGGAGAAAAGTTTTATAACAGAGCCCTTATGAGAAAGACTAAGAAGTAAAATTTAACACTTAAAATTCCACACCTTACAGATTTTTAGAAATTTGGTCATTTATGGTTAATTTTATAGAAACAAAATGGAAATTTACATTGCTATTTTGGATATGGAAACACTTTATTCTCATTACCTTCTAGCCTTTAAACCAATGTAAGAAAACAGACCAACTTAGAGGGCAATACTTCAAAATCAGTGCATAAATTAAAAATTGGAATTTTAGCCACATGGTGCTGTTGGCTATAATAAATCTCCGTTTTTGTCTTTCACTTTTGTTAAATCCAATCCGTTGTCCTCAAATACAATACCTTACATGCTATTTGGAGTGAGTCAAATCCTTTGGGGGAAGAAAGCTTTCACTTTGGACAAACTGTGGGAAGCTGTTTTCAAAAGACTCGACACTGGTACTGAATTTTTATCAATCTTTGTGATCACTTTGGAGCTTTTTAAATGATGCTGTGTTTAAGTGATGAAGCCTTAAAACAACAACAAAAAATAAATAAATAAAAGGCAACAACAGTCAACGTTTTCTGTGCTGATGAAACTTTCCATGTTTAACTTAACAACACTGCTTAGACTTCCAAAGAGCAATTCAACTTCATTAGAGAGTGACTTCATCTGAACCTGAAGTAGGCAACTACTGACACATGATGATTTGAGACATTCTGAAACACCTGTTGACCTCTGAAAGAGTCACGCAGAAACCTAAGGTCTTAGTCTTAAGATCTGAAGGAATTCAATGGGTTTGTTGTTGTTGTTGTTGTTGTTGTTGTTGTTGTTGGTTTTTTTGAGTTGGAGTCACTCTGTCACCCAGACTGGAGTGCAGTGGGCGCTCCTGGCCACTGCAGCCTCGACCTGCTGGGCTCCGGCAATCCTTCCGCCTCAGCCTTCCGAGTAGCCGGAATTACAGGCACGCGCTACCACGCCCTGCTGATTTTTTGATTTACTGTAGAGATGAGGTCTCGCTGCCCAGGTGGGTCTCGAACCGGTGGGCTCAGGCAATCCACTCACCTCAGCCTCCCAAAGGCATGAGATTACAGGCTGAGCCACCGAGCCCAGCAAATTCAATGGTTTAATACTACAACCAACCAGTCTGTGTTTCAACTGCTTTTTTCATAGCCCCGATGTGTCACCACTAGCTTATGAATAACACCTCTGATAAAAACTTCTTTCTCAAGCTCTAAATGCTACATGGTCATTCCTCATAAAGACCAACTTCATTCCAAGATCTTTTTTTAGATTAAAACAGGTATTTTATTCATATCTGTATCCTCAATGCCTGGTAAAACAAAGACACCCAAGTGCGGAGTGAAATTGGTTGAGTTGAATTGAAATGGATTTATTTGTGTCATAGACTGCCTTGAACTCCAGTTAATTGTGCACATATTTTACAGCTAGACTGTAGGCTCTATGAGGGCAGGCATCTTGTTTCATGCATTTCTATGTCTTCTGCATCCCCTGGTATTATACAATGCACGCAGAATGCCATAAATAACTATTTGTTGAATTTTAAAATGTGAATAGATAAACGAATGAATCTTAGTTCTAGGCTATTCTTCAGGGATGCATTTTACACTGCTCTTCAAGGAGCAAGCATTTATATTCTATTTCCAAGACTTCAAAGAATGACTTCTATTGAATTTTCCCCTAACCTATGTAATAAAACTTAGTTCCTTGATTTTTGAAGGTGACATTTCCTTCTTGGTAATATGCAGTGGTTTTTTTATACATGGCTTAACGAAATTAAAAGGATTTTCTATATATTTATTTTGTCTATTGTTCTGAATCTGTAAATATAACAGATTGAAAACCCACTTGTAGGAAACACGAGATTGACATCTCTCATGAGATTTCCACATCCTTTTTGTGCCCAAGGGAGGTATTTAACGTGAAAATGAGTCACTAAAAACTGAATACTGTAGTGCACAAAAGTCCAAAACAGAATTGTACCTTTTCAGCAAGATAAGCATATATCTTCAGTTAAATAATTTTGAAAATATAGAAACTGACATGCAATAATGCATATTTCAAACTCGTCACTTTGGTTTGGCTTGATGAAATGGTACATAAGCAAACTCTACCCTTGTTCAAATTCTGAGTTTGCTACAAACCAACTAGGTAATCTTGGACAAGTTACTAAATTTTTCTTGGCCTAGGTTTCCTCTCTGTAAATAAAATTTTTGATGATCAATATATATAAAATATTTAGAACCGTGCAAGTGATCCAAAATTATAAGCTATTAATAATATGTTCAGCGAGACCTCATCTCCACAATAAATCAAAAAATCAGCCGGGCGTGGTAGCGTGCACCTATAATTCCGGCTACTCAGAAGGCTGAGGTGGAAGGATCGCTGGAGTCCAGCAGGTGAGGCTGCAGTGGCCGGGAGCGGCCACTGCACTCCAGTCTGGGCGACAGAGTGAGACTCCAACTCAAAAATAAAATAAAATAAAATAATATGTTCACAGAGGAATAGAACATGACTGTTGAGTAAAAGAAGGATTTCAAAACACTGACTCTCATTTGTGTAATCAGAAACAGCACACACTTTCAGATCAGTCACTTTTATGAAGCTATTTAATTGTTCAGGGATTACTACTTTTACTCAACATAATTTTGGAGCTCCCCTTTTGAAATTGCCTTAAAACTGCTGTGTGGGCCACTAACAGTAATAAGCAGAACATTGAAATCATACTTTGCTTGTTTTAAAAAGTAATACCCTGCTGGAATTCTAAAGTTATTCACAAGACTTGGCTATGAATGACTGAGATGTTTACAGAAATCTAACCATTTGCCAAAAGCAAAATATTTCCCACCATTGGGAATAATCAAAACAAGATTCCAAAAATGCAGAAGACAATTACAAAAGGTATTTTAGGCAATGAAATTATTGTTGGATTTAATGCCTGCTACCCTAAGCATTTTTAAAAGTGCATGCTAATTATCTGGCCAAAAAGTTCTATAAATATTATACTTTTTTAGAGATTTGACTTTGTATGTGTTATATATGTTGTGCTTAGTATAATTATATTGCAATTTACTATTCTGCAGGGAAAGAAAACCAAGCAAGACATGAAGTCAAGGCATGGATCGAGACAGATGGTGTCTGCAGCATGCTTGAGCTTTCTCGCCAGTTCAGTGAGATGCAGGGAGGTTGGCCAGATGCTAGAGATAATCTGCTAGCTCTTGAGGTGACAGTGGAGAGGGCAAAACCATGGCAGAAAGAATCTAGCGTCTCTTAGACTCTGACATTCTTTTTTTTTTTTTAGTTGAGGTCTCACTCCTCCACCCAGGCTGGGGTGCAGTGGCATACAGGCTCACAGACACCCCAGCATGGACTTTCTGGGCTCCAACTATCCTTCTGCCTCAGCCTTCCAAGTATCCAGAACTACAGATGCGTGCTACCACACCTGGCTATTTTTTATTTTATTGTGGAGATGAGGTCTCGCCAGGTTGCTCAGGTTGGTCTCGAACCCACAGGCTCAGGCAATCCACTCACTTCGGCCTCCCAAAGTGCTGGGATAACAGGCTGAGCCACCAAGCATAGCCCATCTTGAATCTTTTTAAGCACAATCTGGAAAATCAAGGAGCAGTCTTTATTTCCAATCTTTTCTTCATTCCCAGGTTTGGAGAAAGGAGTTGTTGGGAGACAATTCTTGTGTTTTCAGTATATCTTGCAAGAGATGCGGTGATTGTCCTTGGTTCCAAATGATCTTTTCCAGGATGTTTGTACAGTAAGATAGAGTTGATGTCTCCATTTCTAGCCAAGGGCAGGTTCGCTTACAGTTAGAAGACAGATGGAGGATCTTTCAGAGCAAAGAGCAGGTATGCTTACTGTCCATTAATAATAAGAAAAATGCTGTCATCCCAGCACTTTGGGAGGCCGAGGTGAGTGGATTGCCTGAGCCCGTGGGTGCGAGACTAGCCCAGGCAACTGGTGAGTCCTCATCTCTACAGTAAATCAAAACTTAGCCGAGCCCACCTTGGTAGCGTGCATCTATAGTGCCAGTTACTTGGAAGGCTGAGGCGGAAAGATCACCAGAGCCCAGCAGGTTGACTCTGGAGTGGCCGAGAATGTGCTACTACACTCCAGCCTGGGAAACAGAGTGAGACTCCAACTCAAATAAAGAAAGAAAGAAAAAAGAAAAATGATAAAGCAGTTGTCTGGAGCAAAAGAAAGGCATGCTAACTGATTATTCTAGAAGATTTGGCTTTCTTGAGCTCAGGACTCCTCTCCCATCAAGTCACCTCTTGGGTACGTAGGTGTCTTCATATCACTCATGGGAACTGGGACACGTAGAACTAGTGTGCGCGCACACACACACACACAGTCCCTCTGCCTGCTGCTATTGGTGTGAATAGTAAACTATCCTGTATCTTTGACCCATGGGTCTCATGTTTGTTCCAGCATCCTTGAACAGTGACAAGCTAGCTTGTTAGTTTACAAACAAGATAACAACTCAGACCCTTTGCAGTTCTTGAAAACAACTTTCAGCCGGGCGTGGTGGCTCACATCTGTTATCCCAGCACTTTGGGAGGCGGAGGTGAGAGGATTGTCTGAGCTCACAGGTTCGAGACCAGCCTGGACAACATGGAGAGACCTCATCGCTACAATAAATCCAAAAATGTGCTGGACTTGGTGGCACGCACCTGTAGTTCCAGCTGCTTGGAGGCTGAGACAGAAGGACCGCCTAAGCCCAGCAGGTGGAGGCTGCAGTGGCCATGAACATGCCACTGCACTCTAGCCTAGGTGACAGAGTGAGACTTTGACTCAAAAAAAAAAAAAAAAACCTATAAATCTGAGAAAATACCAAGCAGATAAAGTAGACTAGAGAAGAAGTGCTGTCCAACAGAGAGAACTTTGGCCACATCTAAGATTAACTCTCTAGCAGTCATATTTTAAAATTTAGAAGAAATAGATGAAATTAATTCAAATGACATGTTGTATTTAACCTACTATATCCAGTGCATTGTGATTTTGATATCGTAATAGCTATAAGCATTATTGAGATCATTTACATTCTTTTTTCACACCAAGGCTTTGAACTCTAGTGCGTACTTGACACCCACACATACCTCAGCCACCTTTCAAAAGCTCAATGGCCACATGTGTCTACTGAATACTGTCCTGGACAGCATAAGTCTGGAGAATGTACCTAGTGCCAAAAGTGCCAAGAAATGTGCCATGAACATGAACGTGAACATGAGTTCTATGAAAAAAGGGCAACCTGTTCCCATGAGTTTGAAAAGTGCTGGATTATGCAAAGTGGAATTGATTTATTTAGATTTTTTTCATCATTTATTTGACTGAAAAAGGTATTTTTCTTTCAGAGGCTTTTGTGGGGCTAGTAATACATGCAATATATACTTGGGGAACTGCTAACACAGACGGGTCCTCCGGGACGGACGTGATTACAAAGAGTCCATCCTGTTGCGCCCTTCAGGATTACATGCCATAACTCTAGGTTTGAGATTTTCACCACCCCAACATACTGCCATGCCAACTCCCAGGTCCCCCTCTGTTGCTGTCCCTTGTGACTTTTCTTCCAGCTGTCTCTGCTTCTCTCACTCTCCTGACCACCCCACACACCACTGTCTAAATAATATAATGTCACAGTTTTCACCCCTTCCATGTCTCCTTATTTTTCCTAAATACACATATGGGGGGGAACCCCAAAATGGAATTTATTTATGCAAAACTGTACATTTATTCTTACATGTTTAAGCTGCAGTCACCTGCAAAGAACTCTGTTTGATGCAATGCACCTATTGAGACGCTTTGTCCACTGCTCAAAACAGTTTTTGAACTCATTCATTTGATGTCTTTTAGTGTTTCTGCCGTTTTGTTTCACCTCTTCCACACTAGCAAACCGTTTCCCTTTGAGGACATTTTTCATCCAGGGAGAAAAAAAAAATTATCTCAGGGAGAGATCTAGTGAATAGGGAGCGTGAGGCATGGGGGGGTCATGCCATTTTTGGTTAAAAACTGCTGAAACTCAGTGTGGTATGGGACGATGCATTGTCAGAGTAGAAGAACCAGTCACCTGTTTACCACTACTTGGGACGTTTCTTCTGCAGCACAGCCTCTCATAGCAACGCAAGCTGGTACACAGATGCCAACGGGTTCCTACAACACTTACCTAGTGGGGGAAGCCTGGACTCCAAGGAGCCTGCCCTCCAAAAGGTAATTCTGGTTTTATCGGGTCTTCCTGGTATACTGGTTTGCTAGGGCTGTTATAACAAAGCACTACTTACTGAGTGGCTTCAATAAGAAAAGTGCATTCTCTCATAGTTCTGAAGGCTGAAAGTCTGAGATCAGATTGAGGTGTGGGCAGATTTGGCTCCTTATGGGGGTTGTGAGAGAGTCTCTGTCCCCTACTGTCCCTAGCTCTTGGTGGATTGCTGGCATTCAATGCTCCTTGGCTCGTAAGAGCATCACCTCAATCTCTGCCTTTATCTCCACTTGATAATCTCCCTGTATGCATGTCTGTGGCCAAATTTCCCCATTTTCACAGTCCTGTTGAATGAGGGGTCCCCTATTACAGTGTGACCTCACCTTAGCTCATTATATCTGCAATAACCCTATTTCCAAGTGAGGTCACGTTCTGGGGTCCTGGGGGTTAATGCTTCAATATACGAACTTGAGGGGAGGTGCACAATTCAAGCCATGGAAATATGAAACAAAGGTATTTAGTGAGTGTTTACAATATGCCAAGATGTGTTCTCAACAAAAAAATTCCACACTATATTTTCCAGCCTACAGATTCAGCCTCAATTCTCACTTCTCCCCTGCAAATATATTGAACTACCTCCAAGCTGTGGTACTCACTAGTTCCTGAAAAACTGTACTTGCTCATTGTATTAATTCCCTGTTGCTGGGTGACAAATTACCACTTAGGGTCCTGAAACCACAAGTTTATTATCTTTTTTTCAATTGTAGAGTTGTGGGGTACCACATAAGTAAGTTGCTTTCAGGTGAAGTTTGGGCTTCTAGTGAGCTCCCTCTCCCAATAGTGGACCTGGTACCCAGTGTGCTGCCACATGCCCCACTCCCCTTCCCTCCCTCCCTCCCCTAGCAGTGTCCAGTGTCTGCCAGTCTCTCATGTGGCCAGTGATCAGGGCACACTTATGAGTAAGAACATGCAGTAGAAAGAGAAACAGAAAACACCCAGGAACAAACATTCCATGAGGCCATTCAAGAAAACGTTCCTCATCCAGCCAGAGACACAACTATACAAGCACAAGAGTTTCAGAGAACCCCTGCAAGACATCTTATGAGAAGGCCAACCCCTAGACACATAGTAATTCACCTACACAAAGTAGGCATAAAAGAAAAAATCTTAAAGGCAGTAAAAGGTCAGACTACCTACCAGGGAAGACCAGTCAGAATCACTTCAGAGTTATCTGCAGAAACACTACAGGCCAGAAGGGGTTGGACCTCAATCTTTAATGTTCTCAAAGGTAAACAATTTCAGCCAAGAATGTCCTACCCAGTCAAGCTAAGCTTCATTAGCAATGGAGAATTAAAATTCTTCCCAGACATCCAATTCCTAAGAGAATATGTTTCTTCTAGACCAGCTCTACAAGAGATACTTAAAAAGGTGATGTGCACAGAAGAAAAAAGAAACAAAAGAAAGACCATATACTTCATAAGATCACAAGTAATCACAAAAGTAACAGAGTGAGAGCATGCGGTACTCAGTTCTTTGTTTCTGTGATCGTTCACTTAGCATATGGTCTCCAGCTGCATCTATGTTGCTGTGAAGTCCATGGTTTTGTCCTTTTTCATGACTATAATGTTCCATTGTGTACATGTACCACATTTTTTTATCCAGTCCACTTTTGATGTGCATCTGGATTGGTTTCAGGTTTTTGCGATTGCAAATAGTGCTGCAATGAACATCTGGGTGCAGGTGTCTTTTTGGAAGAGCAATTTATGTTCCTCTTAGTGTATTCCCAGAAGAGAGATTGCTGGATGGATTTTATGGTAGCTCAATGTTTAGTTCTTTGAGAAATCACCCTCACTGCTTTCCGTAAAGTTCGAACAAGCTTTTGTTCCCATCAACAGTGTAGAAGCATTCCCTTTTAGCCACAGCCATGCCAGAACTGGTGTTTTTTGACTTTTTTAATGATAACCATCCTTACAGGTGTTAGGTGTTATCTCATTGTTGTTTTGATTTGCATTTCTCTGATGATTAGTGAGGCTGAGCATTTTTATCATATGTTTGTTGGCTGTTTTAATGTCTTCCTTTGAGAAGTGTCTGTTCATGTCCTTTGCCCATTTTTTAATGGGGTTGTTTTGTTTTTTTCCTTTCACTTTGTTTGAGTTCCTTGTAGATCCTGGATGTTAGGCCTTTGTAATATGTATAGCTTGCAAATGTTTTTTTCTCCTTCTGTGGGTTATCTCTTTACTCTCTTGGGAGTTTCTTTTGCCATGCCAAAACTTTCAGTTAGATAAAATCCCACCTGTCAATCTTAGCTTTTGTTGCATTTACTTTTGAGAACTTGACCATGAATTCAAGCCTACTCCAATGTCCAGGAGGGTGTTTCCTAAGTTTTCTTCTTCTAAGATTCTTTTAGTTTGAGGTTTTACATTTAAGTCCTTGGTCTATTTTGATTTTTGTATATGGTGACAGGTAAGGATCAAGTGTCATCCTTCCTCATGTGGGCTAGCCAGTTTTCCCAGCACTGTTTGCTAAATATGGTTTCCTTTCCCCAATGTTTGTTTTTGATGCCTTTGTTGAAGATAAGTTGGTTGAAGGACCATGGATTATTTCTGGATTCTCTATCCTGTTCCATTGGTCTATGTGTCTATTCCTGTACAAACACCATGCTGTCCAGGTTACTATAGCCTTGTAATAAAGTTTAAATCTAGAAATGTGATGCCTCCAGCTTTGTTCCCTTTGCTGAGGGCTCCTTTAGCTATTCGGGCTCTTTTTTGCCTCCATATGAATTATGTATTATCTTTTCTAGGTCTGTGAAAGATAATATTAGCAATTTTATGGGTATTGCATGGACTCTGTAGATTGCCTTAGGTAGGATAAACATCTTGATGGTATTGTTTTTTTTTGTTGTTGTTGTTGGAGTCTCACTCCATCACTCAAGCTGGAGTGCAGTGGCATGCTCACGGCCACCCCAGCATTGCCCTGCTGGGCTCAGGCAATCCTTCTGCCTCAACTTTCCAAGTAGCCAGAACTACAGGCGTGCACTGCCATGCCCAGCTAATTTTGGATTTATTGTGGAGACAAGGTCTTACCATATTGCCTGGGCTGGTCTCGAACCTGCAGGCTCAGGGAATCCACTCTCCTCAACCTCCGATAGTGCTGAGATTTGAGATTACAGGCTTGAGCCACTGTGCCCAGCTGATGATATTGACTTTTCCAACTCATGAGCATGGGATGTTTTTCCATTTGTACAATCTTTGATTTCTTTCAGCAGTATGCTGTAGTTATCATAGAAAAAGTCTTTTACTTCTTTGGTCAGGTGGCTGCCAAGGTATTTTCTTTTTTTGCAGTTATTATGAGAGGAATTGTGTTTTTTATTTTGTTCCCAGTCTGCTTGTTGATGGTGTATTGAAATGCAACTGTCTTTGGTGCATTGATTTTTGTATCCCGAAACTTTACTAAAGTCGTTTATCAGTGCAAGGAAGTTTTTGACAGACTCTCTAGAGTTTTCTGTGTATAGAAGAAGGATAACTTCGCTTCTTCTTTTCCTTTTTGAATGCCCCTGCTAGATTGCTCTGGAACATTCCTCAAAACAATAAGAGCCATCTATGACAAACCTGCAGTGAACATCCTACTTAATGGACAGAAGCTGGAAGCCTTCCCCCAACAAACTGAACGAACTGAAACAAGACCAGAATGCTCACTCTTACCCCTCCTACTCAACATAGTACTGGAAGCACACATTTATTCTCTTATAGTCCTGGAGGCCAGAGTCAGCAATGAATTCTCTGGACCAAATCAATGTATTAGCAGGTCTGCCTTACTCTGGAGGCCGAGGGGCGAATCCCTTCCTTGCCTTTTCCACTTCTGGAGTCTGCCTGCTTTCCTAGGCTAGTGGCCTCTTCCTCCCCCATCGAGGCCATCTGCACAGCAACCGCAAGTCTCCCTGTCTCCTATCTGCCCCTCTGTCCTCACATCTCCTTCTGTGACTCTGACCCTCCTGCATAATCTGCATAATTCTTATGAGCACCCTTGTGATTTCATTGGGCCCACCCAAGTGATCTAGGATAACCTCTCTGTTATAAAACCCTTAGCTCACATGTAAAAAGAACATTTTGCCATGTGAGGTAAGCTCTTCATGGGCTTCAGGGACTCGGATGTGGGTATCTTTGGGAGAACATTATTCCATGTTGCATACTCATGCTATTGTCCACCTAAAATATTGCCTCTTTTTAAATATCCCCTCTTTTTAAAATCGTACTCATTTTTCAAGACCAAAATCAAAGGTACCTCTTTTATTTAAAAAATTTTTTTCTCATTCCCAAGTTGCAAAGGCTCTCCTCCTCCTCTGAACTCCGAGAATGTTGTGCCCAGAACCCCCTCCTGCCTGAGAGTGTCATCTGCCTGTGTCTTGACTCTCCTACGAGCAGGAAGCTCTAGGAGGGAGAACATCTATTTCACTTGTTTGTGGATCCCCAGAGTCTCTTTCATATGTTCATAATTAATAGAAAGTTGCTCAAATTTTTTTGATGCATTGAGTCATTGCTAACGGGACTGTAGGATCTGAATGGAGCCAGATGGGTTCCTTGGGAGCTCAGGGACAGCCCTGGGCATGAGTTCAGTTTCAACTTGCTTCAATTGCTTTCCCATTTTCTATTTTTATTTATTTATTTTTTATTTTAAATATGTGGGGTACAATTCAGGATTAGGTATACAAACTTTGATTATACAGCTAGCCTTGTTGATGAGGTGTGCCCCTCCATCCCTGGCAGTTTCCCTCAACTGCCTATCTCACCCCCTCTCCCCTACTGCCAATCCCTTTCTTATAGTATTATGATAATTGTTCAAGGTCTGCTTAGGAGTAAGAACATATGGTACTCTGTTCTTTGTTTCTGTGAGAGATCACTGAGTATGATCGACTCTAAATCCATCCAAGTTGCTGCGAAGTCCGTATGTTTGTCCTTTTTATGGCTGCATAATATTCCATTGTGTATATGTACTGCATTTTTTTTCCAGTCCAGTTTCAATGGGCAGCATGGTTGGTTCCATGTTTTTGCTATTATGAATGGAGTTGCAACAAACATATGTGTGCAGGTATCTTTTTTGTAGAATGATCTGAGTTCCTCCAGGTATATTCCCAATAGGGGAATTGCTGTGTCACATGGAAGTTCAAATTCTAGTTCTTTCAGAAATCGTCACACTGTCTTCCAAAGAGATTGCACTAGTTTGCATTCCCACCAGCACTGTAGAAGCGTTCCTTTTTTTCCACATCCTTGCCAGCATCTGTTGTTGTTTGTTTTATTAATGATGGCCATTATTACTGGGGTTAGGTGGTATCTCAGTGTGGTTTTCATTTGCATTTCTCTGATGATCAGTGGGGCTGAGAACTTTCTCGTGTGTCTGTTGGCTGCCCATATATCTTCTTTTGAGAAATGCCTATTCATGTCTTTTGTCCACTTTTTTTGCTGTTTGTTTGTTTTTGTTTTTTCCCCTTTCGGCATGTTTGCTTTCATTGTAGATCCTAGATGTTAGGCCTTTGTCAAATATATACAGTTGGCAAATATTTTTTTCCATTCTGTGAGCTGTCTCCCTGCTCTCTTGATGGTTTCTTTGGCTTTGCAGAAACTCATCAGTTTCATGAGGTCCCACTTATCTATCTTATTTCTTATGGTATGGGCACTTAGGGCCCTCTGATCAGGAATTGGTTGCCAGTTCCAATTTCCATAAGGGTATCTCCTGTGTTTTCTAAGATTCTTATAGTTTGAGGTTTTACGTTTAGGTCTTTGATCCATTTAGAGTTAATTTTTGTGTATGGTGATAGGTAGGGGTCCTGTTTCAATCTTCTGCATGTGATCAGTCAGTTTTCCCAGCACCATTTACTAAATAGGTTCTCCTCTTCCCAGTGGTTGTTGTTGGAGATTTTGTCAACGATGAGTTGGTTGAGAAATTGAGGCTTTGCTTCTGGAATCTCTGTCCTGTTCCCTTGGTCTATATGCCTCTTCTTGTATCAACACCAGTCTGTTTTGATTACTGTAGCATTATAGTAAAGTTTATAGTCTGAAAGTGTGATGCCTCCTGCTTTTTTTCTCTTGCTGTGAATTTTTTTGGCTATTCGTGGTCATTTATGCCTCCATATGAGTTTCTGTATTGTCATTTCCAGGTCTGAGAAGAATGATGTTGGTAATTTAATGAATATTGCATTGAATCTGTAGATTGCCTTTGGTAGGATGGACATTTTAACGATGTTGATTCTTCCTATCCATGAGCATGAAATATTTTTCCATTTGTTTGTGTCATTTTCTATTTTTAAAAGAGAGGCCATCAGTTTAGGTAAAGAGCATAAGTTTTAACATCAGATTGATGACACTCTGCATAATTCTATTTGCATAAAATTGTAGAAAAGACAAATTGTGGTGATAGAAATCAGATCACCAGCCTAGATAGTATAGTGAGACCTTGTCTCTACCAAAAAAGAAAAAATTATATGAGCATGGTGGTGCATACCTGTAGCCTCAGCTACTCAAGAGGTTTAAGGTGGGCAGACTGCCTAAGCCCAGGAGATCTAGGCTATGGTGAGTAATGATCATGCCACTGCACCCCAGCCTGGATGACAGAGTGAGATTCTGATTCAAAAAAAAAAAAAAAAGAAATCAGATCAGACATTACTAGGCAGGAGGAAGGGTGAAGAAGAGATTGACTTCAAAGGGACATGAGAGAACTAGGGGGAGTAGTAGAATATTCTAGATTATGACAGTTGAGATGACAGTTATAATACTACTGCATATGTCAAAACTCACCAAATTTTGCGATTTATTTTAGTTTTTATTTAATTTTTGAGTTGGAGTCTCACTCCATCACCCAGGCTGGAGTGTGATTTATTACATACAAATTAGACTTCAGAAGAAGCAGAGTTTAAAATACTGAGCAGGTAAGAAACATCAGAGAAGAGGAAACTGAAAGTCCAGGCCACAATGGGAGAAAGGCACTGAGCAAGAAAAACCCAGAGGGCAAGTCCTCAACTAGAAAAATAAAAGGTAAGACAGGGAGAAAGCTCTGAGAAGTTAGACGAGCTCCCAAAACTCCATTCTCTAAGTTCAGGAAAATAAATTCACATAAAACAAGAGACCAGCCAGGTGAGAACACTTGTTCTGGGTGGTCAAAGAGTAAAAGAAAATGAACAACGACAAACAATGTCGAATGAGCAAGATGCTACATTGCGTGCTTGCTTGTCATTTTTTTTTTTTAATTTGGAGTCTCCTTCACCCAGCTGGGGTGCAGTGGCACGCACACTCACAGCCACCCCAGCATCGACTTTCTGGGCTCCAGCGATCCTTCCGCCTCAGCTTTCCGAGTAGCTGGAACTACAGACGCATGCTACCACACCCAGCTATTTTTTATTTTATTGTAGAGACAAGGTCTCCCAAGTAGCCTGGGCTAGTCTCGAACCTGCAGGCTCAGACAATCCTCTCGCCTCGGCCTACTAAAGTGTTGGGATTACAGGCTGAGCCACCGAGCCTGGTCTGTTCATAATTTAAATTCAGCAAAAGAGCATGCCCGAGCCAGTGACCGAAGAGGAGTTGAAATGAAAAGTAGCATAGTCTGATGGAATTACTGAAAGTGGTGGGGTGTGAAAGAAGAACCAAGCCAAACTTCCTGGAGAAATGTGTCTTGAGCCAGATGTAGGCAATAACTGATCTCCTGGGCAGAAGCTATACCCTGGATGGGAAAGGATGCCAGGAGCAGAGACCTGGAACTGAGAAGCGGTACACATGGGGAAATGTTATTGGTCTTCCTGTTACTCTACATATTTTCAGCATCATCTTGAAAGGACCTTTGAAGTCTAACACAAGTCACTGTTTTTCCCCGGAAGCTTCCCTGTCGGCTCAGCCCAAACTGAATGCCCCAACTCCATGGAAGCCCTTTGGTCAGTGCCTCACACATTAGCATCCTGTTTGGTTTCTGACTATCTGATGTGTGAAGTGACACTCTTCCTGCTGCAGGAATCATGCATGTATCCCTCTTCTGCTCCCAAGAGTCAAGTACATTCCAAGGCATATAGTAAGCACCAGATAAAACACAAACTTGATTTATTAATTAAATGTAAAACTAACTTCCAAAAGAAATAGCATACTATTCCTTCCGTTAAAATATTTTCCTTCAAGTCAAGGTTAATTTAGGACCAGGATGGGCACGGCTGCCTACTTTTCCTCTTTAAAAAATGATGCTTCTCTCCCTCTCCCCTTTCAACATTTCCTCTCTCTTTCTCCCTCCTCCTCCTCCTCCTTCTTCTTCTTCTCTTTCTCTCTCTCTCTCTCTCTCTCTTTCTCTCCTCTCTCCTTTTCCCCTTTCCTCTCATTCTCCCTCTCCTCTTCTCCTTCTGTACTCCCAGCAAGGGAATGGTGTTGCTGGATACTGTGTCAAGGAACTAGAAATCTATTGGAGCTGGTTTGTTTGTTGAAGGCATTTTCTTAGTTCAGGACTGGAATATGTGAGCATAAAAAATAAGAGCACATCAGTCCATGTGGGGATCCAGAAGCAAAGTGTGGACTTTTGTGCCCAGCTTCCCTCCGCTAACCTCCCTTGCAGGGATGCAATGTATCTTCGAAGTGGGCCCATTTGAACTGTAAGCCCTGTTGTGGCCCCAGGTGCCTGCAAAATAAAGTCTTTTGCCCATGTCCAGTGGTTGCTGGTTGCTATCGTGCAAAGAAGTTGAACTGTCTGTACCCTTGAAACCCATGAGGCAAGCGTGTCCAAGTCAGTCTCGCTGCAACTAACCTCATTGCTTTTGATGTTTCTGTTTGATCTGATTCTCTCTTTCTTATCATTATTTGCTCCCATTTATTTGATCCAAGTTTCCAAGGGGTTATTGGTTTAAAAGACCTATTGGAACAACTTGGAATATCATCCAGTGATGCGGCTCTTTGGAGTCATTTTAGCAAATGACTGGCTTGTTCCTTTGGATTAGACCAATTATGCTATAAAATAATAGACTTGCTCTGCTCCTGTATTTTCTTTCTTTTGTCTTAATAATGGCTATTGCCAAATGGTTTACTAGAGTTTATTTGCCAGTCATTACAGAGATATCTTTCTCAGTAAAGAGTGTTCCACATCGCACATTTAGTTTAGGGCAATCTGGATTCTCTGTTGTGTTTAGGGTTTAACAATTCATTGTTACAATCTACTCTCACAAATAAAGGCAGTAAATGGTATTTTGAGAACTCTGTAAAAATGCAGATCACAGGTGCAAATCAGCTTCTAAGTTAAAAGCAAGATGTTTTTCTTTATTATAGCCTTCTCTGTGGTGACTTTGATACAAGATCATTTACCATCATTTGGAGACATTTTACTTAGCATTAGTCTCTCACCCAGAACAGCCAGAAAAATGTACCCAGTATCTTACTTTTTTTTTTTAAGTTGGGTATCTCACTCTGTTGCCCAGGCTGGAGAGTCGCACAATCACAGCTCACTGCAACCTTGACCTCCTAGACTCAGGCAATCCTTCTACCTCAGCCTCCCAAGTAGCTGGGACTACAAGCATATGCCACCATACCTGACTAATTTTTTTATTTTTTTTGTAGAGACAAGGTCTTGCTATATTTTCCAGGTTGGTCTCAAATTCCTGGGCTCAACCAATCCTCCTGCCTCAGCCTTCCAAAGTGATGGGATTACAGGCTTGAGCCACTGTGCCCAGCACCAATATCAATTTATCTATCTGTTGAACTACCTACCTACCTATCTATGAAAATAGCCTTTTGGGAAACAATATTTTCCATCTTTTAAACAAAGGGCATTACACAGGTCAGCACCTGCCAATTCAGGGTACAGTGTGAAGGCCAGAAGGCTCTACAGAGACTTGTAGAGATGGTTTCTCCTGTAGCTGGAGAGAGAACAAACTATGCAAAAAGTCAGACCCAGGGTTCAGTTGTGAGATAGCAGAATTACTCCTGAATGGCCCCATTCTGGGGCAAAATTCCTCTCTATCTGTGGACCTGTGAAGTGAGATAAGTTATCTGCTCCCAAAATATAATAGTGGAATAGGCATGCGATAACAGTCATAGACATTTCTATTCCAAAAGGGAGAAAATGGAAGGAAGATAAGAGCCACCCATCCTGAGTAATTCTGAAATCCAGCTGGGCAAACCCTTCAGGTTTCAAGGCCTGAGACTGGAGATGCCACTCTCTATAGCCCCAGATTCTCCCTTCGGGCCCCTGGATCTGTCCTTGAAGTCATCCTTCCCTTTTCAGAAGGATAGCAGAAGTCTGCAACTGAGTGCTCCATCAGCCCCCGTTTAGGGCTGAGGTATTCGTTCATTCAGCTGCTGAGTGTTCACAGCTGACAGCTTTTATCTGAGTTCCTCACGGAGCACTACCCTCGACCTTCACAAGCTGCCCAAGGTCACTCCTCTTCTCTAGAGGCAGCCTGCATTCAATGGTTGGTGCATGTGGATCATCTCTGAATTGCCTCCAGTCTAGAATTCCTTGAAGAATGGGCCATTCATCTTCTCCACTTTCCTAATCCTACTTGTTCCGCCACAGACGCTGAACTTATAAGGGCATTTCTCTAATAAATTTCTTTATTCTCTAATATTTCTCTCATTATTTCTTTATTTCTATTCAATGACTACCTCAGAGTTTTTATCTGAGAAATAGGACATCAATGGACCCACAGTTAAAGGATCCCCTATATGGCATAACCAAGAAGCTGCCAACCTAAGAGAATGTCTGAAGCATCAGCAGAGATGGCAACTCCCAGGATAGACACACTGTTTTTCAAGATGCCAGTATATACCCAATGGTAGAAGATAAGGGTCTTTATGTCTGCCTATTGGCATTTCTTTTACCATCCAAATGAACTACTTGCTTTCACAGTCTTATCTCAAGGTCTGGATCTGGGGAGAGTCAAGCTACGAAAACTATGCAACAATCAGAAAATCAAATATTAGCCATCTCTGCTCTTAAAATTTGTTTGGCAGGATTTCCCATGGCTGGGAGCTTCTCATCAGTTCTCTCAACTGCTCGGGCTCCAGACTTCTTCCATGATGCTTTGCTCACTCTCCCAGCTTCCTTCTTTCTCTCTCCTCTGTCATGCATTCTCAACCTCTTTTCTCTTACCACGGACCATTCGTACTATGCTGTGAAGATTTCTTCTCCGTAACCAAATAATAAAGATGTATTTCTTAAAAAAAAAATAGAAGATTTGTATTCACTCTTAAGATGACTCTTCTATCAACCCACTTGCTAAAACTAGAAGTCACTTGATCTACAGAGGACCATGGAAATAAGATAGACCCAACTACTTACAAATTTTTAACCTAAAAGATTTCCTGGAAAACAAAAGTCTCTATGTCATAGCACACCACATTAACACTGCCTAACAGATGCTGTTACTTGTCACATATCTAAGGTTACTTGGGGCTTAATAACAAAGAACTTTGCAATAACTTTTGAAATTAGAAGAGCTTCTAGATGGAGTTGCTTTCCAGAAGTATGAAGAAGACTATATATATATATATTTTGTTTTGTTAACCTGAGTCCAAAGCACTTTCTTGGAAATTTAACTATTAAATATAGAAAAGGAGTTTATTTAGAAATGGGTTTGGGGGCATGCCCCAGAAAAGTGACTTTAAGAATATGCAATTGGTTGTGATGGAGAGTTTGTATCCAGCTTCCTTTTCCTGCTATACACAAAGGTAAAACAAAGGAAAAAATGTGTGAAACAACGGTTTTCAGGCATTAGACAGTGAATAATACAGACTATAATTATTGAAAGAAGGGAAACCGACAATGTGGGCTCTATGCTTATTCCCCCTTTCTTCCTGGAGGATTTTTTTCCAATTCATGATGCATGGAAATGGAGCCCAACAGAGAGTAGTGGTCTCACAGGTCAAAAGAAACAGAGGAAGGATTTGGGACTGCTGAAATCACCAAGATTTGCAGGGCAGAGCACCAGGGAGAAAGGACTCACAGGGAAGAAATTCCACCAATCTAGAAAGACACAGTACATATAAGGGAACATAAGTATGGTGGCTAAGCTTCCAACAGAAAGATATTGTTTAGGGCTGAAAGAGAAGAAGCTGTCAGTCCAGAATTATACACCCACCAATATATCCTTTAAGAAAAAAAAGTGAAATAATATTTCAGAAAAACAAAAGCAAGGAGAATTTCTTGACAGCATTCCTGAGCTCCAATAAATATTTAAGGATGATCTTTAGGCTGAAGGGAAATGATACCTGATGAAAACTCTACAGAAAGAGAAAAGAGCATTGGCAATGGAAAATAAATCGGTAATATAAAAAATTACTGTTTTTACTCGGTAATTTTCTTGAAAGACAGCTTATTCTTTAAAGTAAAAAATGGTAAATGTTGTAGTTTGGGAGTTATTAAGTGTGTAGAAATAAAATAGATGGCAATGATATCACAATGAATGAGTGAGGGATAATGCAATTATACTATTGTGAGGTTGTTAGGTTTGCAAAGTGGGAGGTGGAAATGAGAGAGGTTGGAACTGGGGAGATTCAGATAATAAAGAGTAAATAGGAAGCAGGTCAGGTACCAAGTGTCAAGTGGTAAAATAGACTCTGAATGGATTTTGCTAAGGCAAGGATGCACACTATTAGACTTGTATAGCTCAAAAGCTGATGAAGGAAATAAATTGGAACACTAAAATAAAGAAATAAAGTCAATTGGCCAAAAAGTCTTCAGGAGGAATAAGAAAGACGCGAAAAACATAAGGAACATGGGGAGGGGAGGAAATAGGTGCTAGGCTTAAACTCAACCATCTCCATAAATACATTAAATGCAAGAATTTAAATTAAATTAAATTAAATACATTAAATACAAAAATTTATGCTATTCAAATAAATATAAATAAATGCTTTTTAAAAACAAATTAAATGCAAATAAAACAAGCTTGCCCATTGTGTTACTATACACTGTCTACAAGAGACATACATTAAATTTTAAAAAGCAAATAGATTCAAAACAAAAGAATGGGAAAAGGTATACCAAACAAATTGTGTGCTTAAGAAATCTGGTGTAGCCGGGCTCGGTGGCTCAGCCTGTAATCCCGCGCCTTTGGGAGGCTGAGGTGAGTGGATTGCCTGAGCCCGCGGGTTCGAGACCTGCCTGGACAGCGGGTTCGAGACCTGCCTGGACAGCGAGACCTCACCTCTACAATAAAATCAAAAAATCAGCCAGGTGTGGTAGTGCATGCCTGTAATTCCGGCTACTCTGAAGGCTGAGGCGGAAGGATCGCCGGAGCCCAGGCAGGTCGAGGCTGCGGTGGCCGGAAGCGGCCACTGCACTCCAGTCTGGGCGACAGAGTGAGACTCCAACTCAAAAAAAAAAAAAAAAGAAAGAAAGAAATCTGGTGTGATTATATCAATGTAGACTTCAAACAAAAAGTATTTTCAGAGATACAGAGAGACAATTCATGATGACAGAAAAGGCATTTCTTCAGAAAGACATAGCAACCCTAAATATACATACACCTAATAAAAGAGCTGTAAAATTTATGAAGCAAAAACTTAAGAAGGAAAGAGACAAAGTCACAAATATAGATGAACTGTTTTGGCCACCCTCCTCCTTACCCACATAACCGATCAAAGAAAGTCAAAAACCAAAAGTCATTCAAGATATAGACAATCTGAGCAAGAATATCAACCAATTTGATCTTATTAACATTTACAAAACTACACCAAACGACTGCAAAATAACCATTTATTTGAAGTGTACACTGTCTATAGTGTGCCATAAAATGAGTCTCCCTACGTTTGTTGTTTGTTTGTTTGTTTTTTGAGTTGGAGTCTCACTCTGTTGCCCAGACTGGAGTGCAGTAGCCGCTCCCAGCCACCGCAGCCTCGACGTGCTGGGCTCCAGCGATCCTTCTGCCTCAGCCTTCCAAGTAGCTGGAACTACAGGCGCGTGCTACCACGCCCGGCTAATTTTTTGATTTATTGTAGAAATGAGATCTCGCCAAGTTGCCCAGGCTGGTCTCGAACCCGCGAGCTCAGGCAATTCACTCACCTCGGCCTCCCAAGGCGCGGGATTACAGGCTGAGCCACCAAGCCCAGCTTCCCTACATTTTTAAGAACTGAAATCTTGTTCTCACTCATAAGTGGACCTTGAACAACTACTGTGTTACGGTAGGAAAGGGATTGAAAGTAGTGGGAAACTGCAGGGAGGGGGGTGTGGGGGTGGGTAGCTGGGATTGACAGTAGTTGATATCTACCTGGGGAGGGGAGGGGTGCACCTCATCAATGAGGGTGACTGTATGGTAAACGTTTGTATGCCTAGCCCTGAACTTTACCCCACAATTTCAAAATAAAAATTAAAAGAAAAAAAAAAGAATTGAAATCTTAAGTATGGTCTCTCTCAGTCCCTACAATATATAGATTTAAATTATAAATTCATAACAATGAGACATCTAGAAAAAAGCCTTCAAATATTTAGAAATCTAAAAACACATTTTAAATTAATATGTTATAATTTAGAAATAATAACTTAGACTAGCATAGGGATTCCAGAAATAGACCCACATACATTTAGTGAATTGATTGTGATATAAACTCAACAACTTAATTCAGTGGAAAAAGGACAGTCTTTTAATACATAGTGCTGAAACAACTGGCTATCAATATAGGAAAAAATAAGTGATGCCGTTTTTCTCACACCACATACAAAAATTAATTCACATTATAGGCCTAAATATTAAAACTACTAAACTTCTAAAGAGTATATAAGAGAAAGTTTTCATTACTTTGTCTAGCAAAGAATTTTTAGGCAAGAAACAAAGTATTACCCATAAAAGGAAAAAAAATGGACACATTCAACTTTATTAAATTAAAAACTACTTTTCACATGATATTAACAAAAAAATAAAAGATTAATAATAAATTAAAATATCAGATACATAATGAAAAAAACGGCATATATCTTTTTATCCAGAATATATAAAGAACACTTACAAGTTAATAAGATAAAATTAAATTCTAAAAATAGATACATGTTTCTAGCAGACTCTTTTTCAAAACAAACGAACAACCAAGGATTAATGAATGATCAATAATCGCATGAAAGGATGTACAACATCATTCATAGGTCAACAGGGAAATATAAATTCAAACCACACGAGATACTGCATACATGCTGGAATGAATGAAATTAAAAAGGCTAAATTAATTGCACGGATGAGGAGTGGCACCGCTGAACCTCTCCCAACTGCTGGTGGGAGTGTGAAATGGAATAACCACTTAGAGATATATTTGGTTGTGTCTTATAAAGTTAAACATGCGCTTGCTATAAGATCCAGCAATTCAACTCCTAGGCATTTACCCAAGAAAAATGAAAATATATTTCCATCAAAGACTCAAATATCCACAGCAATTATATTCATAACAGTCAAAAACTGGCAACAAACCAAATGTTAATCAGAGGAAAATGAATAACTTTGGATTGTTTATATGTGCTGCATACATAGTGAAATAATACACACACACAAAGAATTAACTTCTGAACACACAACAAAATGAGCCAATCTTGAGAACATTATATTGCACAAAGGAAGGCAGACAGAAAGGAATACTTATTGATTATATAGATGAAGTTCAAAAACAAACAAAACTAATCTAGGGTGACAGAAATCTGGGTAGTGGTTGCTTCTGAAGGATTGTTGATTGACTTAAAGGGAAGGAGTTTGAGGAAATTTTCTAGATTGATGGAAAGGTTCTAAATCCTGATCTAGGCTATTGTTACCCAGACATGACACTTGCCAAATGTCATAATTTGTGCATTTAATTCCCTGTAAGTTGTACCTTAATTAAAATAATGTAGCTATTTTTTTAAAGTGGAAATTATTGATGGCAATAGTTTCTATTTTAAGTTATTTACCAACATTCCCTATTGCCATAAAATAACAATCTGAGAACTTAAAATGATCAGCTCACAAGAATGGGGATGGCTTTATTTGTATTTTTGACAGAAGACAAAAATCCCCCCAAAGACTCGTTTTTCTCAGGTGTGTTGCAAAATCACCTTTTATGTCAAAGTTCTCTCATTGTTAGTGACTTATTTTCTTGGCAGTTTTATTACTCTTCTGGTAGACATCTGCTGATGTTTTTTTAACGGAATCCAAGACAGCTTGGGCTCTAGAGTGAGATCACTCAGGTTCCCCCTGCGCTAGCTATGAGATCTTGGGCAAAAAAGTAAACTTCCTCAATTTTAGCTCTCTAATCCTCAGCTTGCACTTCCAAAAACCATTGCTTCTTCATGGGACTGTGTAGATGATTCAGTGATATAATGCAGATGAAGTGTTTAATCACATAGCAAAGGCTCAAAATGTGGTCACTAATAGTGATGGTAGGACTTGGATATTTCATATCAGTTGAGTAATAATAGTCTCACGCTGTACCAAGATAGAGAACTGGGTCAATATTTTGCTCTTCTAGGATCTCCTGGAGCTGGAGTCTTCAGTATTTAATGATGGCTTTTTATTGAAGAAATACCTCCCAGGGAGCAGTTTTGAAATCATTCACTCATTAGATTTCTCTTTTAGTAATGTTCTGTGAATCACTATCTTACAACACAGGGTCATGCTTCCCAAGATCTATTGCTCATAAGAAGAATTTGGACAGTGCTTTTAAACAGATTCTCAGACTCTACCCCCAGATTTCCAATTCATAAATTCTGGGTTACAACCTTAAAATCTGCATTTTGTCCAAGTTGCATGCTTAGACACTCCATGATGAATTGTTGCTTCATTTCATTTTATTATTAAACTCTATTAACCCTAATTAATCTCATAATGTACAATATCAGTAGCTATTATATTACAATTAATATATAAATTGTTCATAGCTACTTGTAATTGAAATTGCAATTAATTTATTTAAGCTATTATGATGAATATGAATTCACAAGTCAGTGCATTATACTTAATTCTTGCTTTATTGCTATAGATGTCATCAACTCACAACTTACAGGCATCAATAAAAATTTTATATTCTTCAGATCATGCTAAGTTAACATCATCATAATTTTAATCCTATCAAAATTGTCTTGTTAAAAATTGCGTGGTCTCTAAATTACCAAATGACCTCTTTTTATCTTTTCAATGTTTTCTAGTAGTTGATAATGTGGTTCATCCTCTCTCTGAAGGTTTCTACTGTTTACTGTAACAACTAACACATTTAAGCAGCTACTAAATTCATTGCCCCTAGGTAGGCACGTTCCATGTATGATCATTTAATCTCAGCACTACATGAAATAGATGCTACTATTTTCTCTGAGTCAAGGTTGAGAAAGTTGAAGCACAAAGAGACTAAGTCATTTTCCCAAGGTCATAAGTAAGTGGTAGAGCCAGTATTTGAGAGCTCCAAACTTCTTCCATTAAACACATCCTCACACTGTTATCAGATCAATTTTCATAAAGCCTCCAGCTATATCATCCCTGAATTTTACAAAGTAAAAACAAAATTAAAGTAAAATCATCTTCAGTGATTCCCCACCACCCAGTGAACCATCAGCCTTGTACTCAAGACCTATCATGGCATCTTGCATCTGTTCCCCATCATGCCGAGTAAGAGCACCTGATTTTCTTTTGAGAGACCTCCCATCCTTATTTGTAGGTACCTGGTTTGCTGAGATTTACTCCACTTCTAATTACTAAAGTGGGTTCTGAGTACCCCTTTGCTCTGGCACTCCCATTAACTGTGTTGGAAACTAAAGAAAGCAAACCAGAAAACAAAAGCTGATCAAATCAAAAGAAACCTTAAGACATTCGCTACATATGCTGGACAAAGATCCTCTTTTCTGCTGGACTTGGAGTTGTGATAATATTTGGCTTAGAACTCCTACTGCCATTTTATGCCAGTCAAGAGTGCCTGCTTGCAGACAGTGAACACAGAGAAAGCAGAGCTGAAACAGTAGATTGTAGATGATGTTGTGTCCTAGATCGAGCCAAACCTAAATTCAGTTGGTCCTTTCCAGGACCATTTAGCCCATTAATTTTGATTTTGAAATAAGTCACTTGAGTTGGCTTTTGATACATTTTCCTGACTGATACAAGACCTTACTTAGGAAGGTACCAGTTTATCAGTCCCGAGTCATTAGTGTGCTCCAGATACATACTGCTTCTTCTTTATTCTTTGCTTTGTGTTCCTGTGTCTTTTTCACGGCCTCTCTGCCCACTTGCATTACACACCTGCTCCACCTCAAATTTCCTTCTTTCCTGAACTTTTGTTGCCATTTTGGGGTAATTACCCTGTGTACCTAACTAGAGACTTTTCAAACATTGTTTCACTCAATCTTTAGCAAAGTATTGAGGTGAATGTTCTTAACACCACTTTAAAAAAGAGGACATTGGGGCTCAAAGAGGACAACTTGCTTGCATTTATAAAAGGAAGAAGTAATTTATAATAGTCAAGAGCCCAGCTTCTGACTTCAAATCTTGTCACTTACTTGTTGTGGGAACTTAAACATGTTGAACTTCAACCTTCAGTTTTTCTCATCTGTAAAATTGGGATTATGGGCTATAAGTCCAGCACTTTGGGAGGCAGAGGCAGGAGGATTGCTTGAGGCCAGGAATTGGAGACCAGCCTGGGCAACATAGCAATACCTTATCTCTACAAAAAATGTAAATACTTAGCCAGGCGTGGTGTGCTAGTAGTGCCAGCTACTCAGGAGACTGAAGCAGGATTGCCTGAGCCTAGGAGTTCAAGGCTGTGGTGAGCTGTGACTATGCCACTGCACTCCAGCCTAGGTGATAGAGTAAGACCCAGACTCAAAAAAATAAAAAAATAATTGGGATTACATAATAGTCTTCTGGAGTTAATAGGGCTTAGAAAGGTAACACAGAGACAACATTTAGCATGGTGCATACTAAGTTGTAAGGATTTAATAAATGTTTAATGATTACTTTTATTTAACTAGTAAGTACTGGAGGAGAAATTAAGGCAGGACATAAGTCTAAATAACTAATCTACTCTGCTTATCTTTCTCTAAATTCTTTCCTAATCCCCCTTTCAGAGATGATCTGTGTCTCTTTTCTAATTCCTTAATATGTTATCTCTCTTTTTGTTATGGTAAGATTGATAATGTGTTCAGCTACTTAAGTCCCTGATTATCTCCTTTAAGACTTTAAATTGGAAAAATTACCATAATACTATAAGAAAGGATTGGCAGTAGCAGGAAACTGCCAGGAGGGGAGGCAGGGAAGCAGGATGAGCAGTGGGAATCTGCCTGGGGAAGGGGGGCACACCTCATCAACAAGAGTACCTGTGTAATGAACATTTGTATACATAACCCTTAATTGTACCCCACATCTTTAAAATAAAATAAATTAAAAGTTTTTAAAAAAGACTCTACATTGGTTAAGGTGAGGCATATGTTGCATTTATCTGTCTTTTGCAGCACCATACACAAAATATGACTCAATAATTTTTCACGAGTCAATAATAATTTTCTATTGGCTTAAAATGCTGGATGATTATTAGAGTATATCATGCAACTTCTTCTAGGACACGGAAATGCTAATTTTTTTAGAGAACAAAGTATCATAATAGAACACTTATAGAAATGCAATATGGGGATTGGCAGTAAGGGGAAACTGCCAGGAGAGGGAGGGTGAAATTGGCAATTAAGGGAAACTGCCAGGAGAGGGAGGAGCACACCTCATCAACAAGGGTACCTGCATAATGAACATTTGTATACCTAACCCTGAATTGTACCCCAATCTTTAAAATAAAAAAGAGCTGGGCTCGGTGGCTCAGCCTGTAATCCCGCGCCTTTGGGAGGCTGAGGTGAGTGGATTGCCTGAGCCCGCGGGTTCGAGACCCGCCTGGGCAACGAGACCTCATCTCTATAATAAAATAAAAAAATTAGCCGGGCGTGGTAGCACATGTCTGTAATTCCGGCTACTCGGAAGGCTGAGGAGGAAGGATCGCCGGAGCCCAGCAGGTCGAGGCTGCGGTGGCCGGAAGTGGCCACTGCACTCCAATCTGGGCGACAAAGTGAGACTCCAACTCAAAAAAAAAAATTAAAAATTAAAATAAATAAAATAAAAAAGAAAAGGAAATTCAATATGATTTACCTCAATGTTGTCTCGAATATTTTTAAATGTTTTAAACTACTGAGAAGGGCACTGAGAATGATTGGCAGAGATATGCTCTATGAGAAAAATCTCTGAGCACAATCAATTTTAAATGTTAAAATTAGTGTTCAGGTTAAAAATACATAAGTTATTTTCAGAACCTAAATGCACTTGGCTGCATCTTTCTAACTTTGACTCAAGAGATGTTTTCTTTCAAACGAACAATAGGCTTTGAAAAAGACTCTGCATAATTTCAAAATTAAATTCCCTTGATGTTTGTGAGTCTTTTGCATGCACTGGGTATAGAATTGGATTCAAAATGTAACACTTAGTTACTGTAACAGCTTTAACATTGTACTTTTCAAGAAAAAAAAGTACGGAGTCTGGCATGTCAGTGGAACTAAAAATGCATGCCGAAACATTGTAAACTATGAACTCATAAAGTTTTATGGCTTGTAGTACCATTTTCACCTCTTAGACTACCAGGAGAAAGCAGCCCATTAAATGGTGTTTGTCTCTTTTATTTATGCAGGGACAATCAGAAGTTCACAAAGCTCCATGAATTCTAAGACACTCTCCAAACAAGCCATCCCCAAATTCGATGAATACTGTCTCACAACCAACTATCACCAGGTGATTTTTCAGCATTTTTGTAGAATAGATCTGAAAAAAATTAGCCAGGCGTGGTAGCGCTCACCTGTAGTTCCAGCTATTTGGAAGGCTGAGGCGGAAGGATCGCTGGAACCCAGCAGGTAGAGGCTGCGGTGGCCGGGAGCGGCCACTGCACTCCAGTCTGGGCGACAGAGTGAGACTCCGACTCAAAAAAACAAAAAAACAAAAAACAAAAAAACAGAACTGAGGTCCGTGGGTGCAAGACTGTCCAGCAGGTCACACAGCAGCCTGCTGGGCCCGCAGCTGTCCCTTTACTCGGTGTCCTTAGTACACAAAGACCACATCCCACCCTAAACCTTGACCCTGTCTGGATCTGCCTTCACCTGACATTTGCCCCTCATGGCCCTTGAGCCTTCCGGTCGCCAGCCAATATAGCTCTGCCTCTCAGGGCTGAATATGTTCATCCTTGGGCTTTATTCCTTGTTACATACGAGGGGGGACCCAAGAAAGCTGGAAGTTATTTATTTAAAAATTGTGTATTTATTTTTACATGTTTACACTTTAGTCACCTCCAAAGTACTCTCCACTTGATGCAATCCACCTATGGAGACGCTTTTTCCATGGCTCAAAACTGTTTTTGAACTTTCCGGTTTGGACACATTTTAGTGCTTCTGCTGGTTTTTTGTTTCACCTCTTCTGCATCAGCAAGGTCCTTTTGAGGGACTATGTTCATCCAGAGAAATTTTTTTGGGGAGGTTGGAGTCTCACTCTGTCGCCCAGACTGGAGTGCAGTGGCCGCTCCCAGCCACCGCAGCCTCGACCTCCTGGGCTCCGGCGAGCCTTCCGCCTCAGCCTTCCAAGTAACTGGAACTACAGGCGCGCTACCACGCCCGGCTAATTGTTTGATTTATTCTAGAGATGAGGTCTCGCCAAGTTGCCCAGGCAGGTCTCGAACCCGCGGGCTCAGGCAATCCACTCACTTCAGCCTCCCAAAGGCGCAGGATTACAGGCTGAGCCACCCAGCCCGGCTCTTGTTAAAATTGATGTGAAGGTGATTGACACATTATCTGCTTCAGATAAATTGGACTGAAGCTGTTTCCGCCTTCCAGAGAGACTAGCAGGATGTGGGCAGTCCCCCCTTGTGGGTATGTTTTTGTTGCTGTGGGGTCACTGGAGCAGCTTCTGATGGCTCACCATTCCCAAGGCACCCTGCCATTTGTAGAAAGGTCGATTCACACAGCACAAAACCACAAGAATCAAGGGAACAAGTTGGCAAATATTGATGAAGCTGAATCCTCTCGTTTCTGGGAGCGAGAGCTGTTCAGGATCCAGGGCCATGTAGTTTTCACATCAGAGTGATCCAGCAGCTGAGCTGGATGCATTCAAAGCTCAGCTCCCAAAAGAGTTAATAATGAGCTTCAAACAATCAAAAGCACCTCACGTGGATAAGCAGCATATAAAATGCTATTTCCAGAGCTAAAGGCAGAAGCTGGAAGTCAAATGATCTCTGCTTTAAAGCTGACAAAGAACAGAATTCTGCGGTGCTGGCCAAAAACTATTACGGAAAGCCGTGAGACTCAGTGGATCTGAAGTGTATTGCCCTAAAAATATCACACACTACACGTAGGCTCAGTTTTCTTACCTCCTCATGGTGCAGGAGATTCTGGAACACCTTCATGATGGCAAAAATAATTATTCACAGGTTTGAACAGGAATTATTAAAGTTGTATTGAAGGGTATCACATTGTCCCCTACTCTGGATTTTGAAGTAAATAAATTGCAGTGTTTTACAAGTAATGCTGAATTCAACACAAATTCCCAAGACAATGGTAAAAAGATACTGCAGAATGCCACCTTCTAAACTGTAGGATTTATTTTGATGTAAGCTACCAGTGTATCAGTGACCAGAAATCTTGATGTATGCTTTGGAGGGGAATTATCAATAAATTGAATATGTTCAACTACAGGATTTAGAAGCAAAGTGATTCCAACTACTCTCCCTAAGATCTTTTCTGAAGGCAAATGCTACACACAGAAATGACCACTGTAACTGTACTGCATCGATCATTTCCTGATCCTTTATTATCGTCATCTCTTTTGAACTGTCTTGGAATTATAATCTTATGAATGGATACTACAATAAGGAAGTCTTCATGAAATCAAAAATAATACTAAGTGTAACTGATCTTGTGATAAAAAGAGAAAGTAGAATTTGTGTACAAGATGCAGGTTTCATGAGAAAAATTGGAAATAACCAAACAAACATATTAGAGGGCCATAAAGGGGACACAATTCAAAAAGCACCCTATGATTATAAAATACATGAAATAGTGCCATTGGCTACAAATACCTCAACCGTGTAAGTTAGATCAATATCCCTGCATCTTGCCAGCATTGTAGCAAGATCATTTAAGTTTGAATGATGGGAGTCCCTTATTTTCTACAATAGCATTTTTAAAAGTACATTCTTAAAAACTAGAGTCTAGAGCGTGAAAAACAAAAATCCATACCGTTCACCTAATGGGAATGCAACATCTTTAAGTGAAAATAAAGTAAGTTGAGATGACCGGTGCTATATGCACCACAAGTCATAGATTAAAATAATTTTCAAGAAGAAAGAGATATTATGACCACTGTGTCCATTCAGGTAAATATTTTATCCAACAATATTCCTGCTAATAATTTATTGTCAGTAACACGGCAGAATCAACTTTGAAACAAAGTTTCAAGCAAAGAAGATTGAAACCAATAAAATAAAAAAGCAGGGGAAAAAAGGAGATTTCAGTGAAGGAGAAGTTTCAAATAATGTAGTTTGAAGGATCAACAGCATGGTAAGAATCTAAAGCAAATTAATTTAATTCTGACTTGGGAAAATATTAAAAATTACCATAAATCCTCTTTAAAGTTCATCAGGAAAAGTATTAATACATCTGGGTATGTTTTATACCAGTATCCTCATACAATGAGGTGAAGTTTCAGGATAAGTTTGGGATTTGAATGCCTGGAAAGTCTACATTGTAGTATTTTAAAGCATAAATTAAGACTGTAATATTTTTAGAAACTGTCTTTATTCAGATAAATACATTCTTGATAATACTGAGTAACTTAATTTTAATGAAATACTTGACATTCCAAATTAGACATTTTGAACTATAACTGATATGGAATACTTTCTTAACTATATTTATGCTATATTAGTTTATTTCTTTTCGATTTTTTCTGTTGGCTTTGTTTTGCTTTGCTTTTCAATTTAGACATATATTCCCCTTTTGTGACTTAATATAAAGCTTTCACACATATGTAATTTAAAAGTTTAAGCCTTCAAAACAATTAAAACCATTATTGTGACTGTGTTTTCTTGCTATCTGTATATGCTTTCGACAAATGGCTTTTGTTTGTGCTGCCTCCTAATAATAAAGCTATAAAACTGTTCTAAACCTTTTTGAGCTTTGGAAAGAGTTGCAACAGTGATTCTCTACTTGTTTATGGCAATAAATATGAATTTATTGGACATCTGTTAAACAGTACCATTCAATGTGATTGGATGTGATCTTAAACCCATTATACTTTAAAAAGACTGATCTTTATCATGGAAAAGTTTTATCCTAAAAATTATGAACTTCATAGCAACTTGGAGAGACTTAGAGTCTGTAATACTGAGTGGTCTATCACAGAAACAGAGAACTGAGTACCGCATGTTCTCACTCATAAGTAGACCTTGAACAATGATCATAATACTATAAGAAAGGAATTGGCAGTAGTGGAAAACTGCCAGGGGAGGGAGGGCACACCTCATCAACAAGGGTACCTGCATAAAGAACGTTTGTACACCTAACCCTGAATTGTACCCCACATCTTCAAAATACATTTTTTGAAGTGTTTTTTCCTAAAATTACTTGAGAGGTTTAGAAGGTACTGTAAAAGTATTGAATTACATAATATATCTCACATCATAATATATATTAGTTTATAGGTCAGACTTTAAAATTATAGCAGTATTTTGTTGTATCTCCACTAAATAAATATATACACACATGTACACACATGCATATTTATATTCAATAATTCAAAATATATTCGATTGAGATTGTTAAATTGTAATAACACATTTATCACACCCATGCTGTACACTGGATCCCCTGAACTTGTTCACCTTATAACTTATAATTTCTCTTTATTTCCCATGGTCACCATTGTTCTACTCTCTGCTTTCATGAGTTTGACCTGTATATTAATATTTTAAACAACTACCAGCTCCTTTGTGGGAGTCTGTACATTGTTGTTAAAACACATTAATTTCCTCTGGTAACAATATGTATATTGATTTTTAAACAAATGTATGTAGTCAAAACATCTCCTTAATTAGACTTTTCATTTAATTGAGGTAATTTGAACAAAGCTTACATATATTTATCTTCAGATATAGTTCTATTATATTTTAAAATGTGTGTGTGGTTCATACACAAGTGTACTAAGGATGTTAAATCTGTTAATCACAATTATGGAAATTATATGTATCCTTCACACAGACACTGCAGGCAGAGAGCAAGATGAGGCAGAATTTGGCAAATTTCATGATACTTTATCAAAATTAACAATTTACTTTGCAGCTTATTTAAAAACTTTCTTAGAAAATTTTTTAAATCATGATTTTTATCCTTAGATTGAATTTTCAAATTAGATTTATCTTAACATGAAACAAGATACACATTGTGTGCTTTGTTAACTACTTTGTTAAATTTACTTCTTGAAAAACTGCAACAAAAAATAGGATGATATAGCTTTGTGTTGTCTCTATTATTTAGGAATCTCTAGTAGAAATAGAAAAAAGTAATAAAAACTTTAAAATACTAAAATATTGACCATTTTCAGCAAAATGTTTTATCTCTTTAAAGCATTTTTTAAAAGCTTTCTGGTAATTTACATTGCATGAGAAGCCTGACTCGGTGGCTCAGCCTGTAATCCCGTGCTTTGGGAGGCCGAGGTGAGTGGATTGCCTGAGCCCCCGGTTCAAGACCCGTCTGGGCAACTTGGCGAGACCCCCATCTCTACAATAAATCAAAAAATCAGCCGGGCGTCGTAGCACATGCCTGTGATTCCGGCTACTCGGAAAGCTGAGGCGGAAGGATTGCTGGAGCCCAGCAGGTCGAGGCTGCAGTGGCCGGGAGCATGCCACTGCACTCCAGGCTAAGGCGACAGAGTGAGACTCCTACTCAAAAAAAAAAAAAATCCTTGCATGAGGCAGGACTCGGTGGCTCAGCCTGTCATCCCAGCACTTTGGGAAGCCGAGGCGAGTGGATTGCGTGAGTCCACGGGTTCAACACCAGTCCAGGCAACTTGGCAAGACCTTGTCTCTACAATAAATAAAAAATGAGCCGGGCATGGGCGCCTGTAGTCCCAGCTACTTGGAAGGCTGAAGTGGAAGTACCGCCGGAGCCCAGCAGGTCAACGCTGGGGTGGCTGTGAGTCTGCCACTGCACTCCAGCCTGGGCGACAGAGTAAGACTCCATCCCAAAAAGAAAAAGAAAAAGAAATTACATTAGCATGTCCTGGCTGTATAGTAAAGACTTTTAAGCATGACCCTGTTTTCAACCCATGGTTCAGCCACCTTTGCATACTAAATTAATTTTACTGCGACTACCACAGTAACTTAAGGTTTCCAACCAATTAAAAATTAAACATTTTCTACACTAAGTATACTAAGATTGTGGGTTGTTTCGTGTTTAAATTTCTATTTTCTGTTTTTATAAAAGCTATTCTTGACTCAATTTTTAAAAATCTAAACAGGGAACAAGTGCAAAAAAATCACACACTAGGTTGCTGTTGCATGCTCATGTATGAAAAAGAGAAATACAATTTAATAGAGTACTAAAATAAGAACTGTGAACTGTTTATCTGACAAAGGCCTCACATCTAGGATCTATAAGGAACTCAAACATGCCAGGGTGGGGGAAAGCCCCATTAAAAAGTGGGCAAAGGACATGAATAGGCACTTCTCAAAAGAAGACATACAGGCAGCCAACAGACACATGAAAAAGAGTTCAGCCCACTAATCATCAGAGAAATGCATATCAAAACCACAGTGAGATACCACCTAACCCCAGTAAGAATGACCATCATTAAAACAAACAGCAACAGATGCTGGCGAGGATACAGAGAAAAAGGAACGCTTCTACCCTACAAACTGGTGCAGCCTCTTTGGAAGACAGTGTGGCGGCTTCTGAAAGAACTAGAAATTGACCTTCCATATGACCTAGCAATCCCCCTATTGGGAATATACCCGGAGGAACTCAAATCATTCTACAAAAACGATGCCTGCACACGCATGTTTTTTGCAGCTCTATTCACAATAGCAAAAACATGGAACCAACCAAGCTGCCCATCGAAGCTGTACTGGATTAAAAAACAGTGATACATATACACAATGGAATATTATGCAGCCATAAAGAAGGACAAACATCTGGGCTTCGCAGCAACGTGGATGGGTTTAGAGTCGATCATACTCAGTGATCTATCACAGAAACAAAGAACAGAGTACCATATGTTCTCACTCACAAGTGAACCTTGAAAAATTATCATAATACTATAAGAAAGGGATTGGCAGTAGTGGGAAACTGCCAGGGGAAGGGCGCGGAATTGGCACTTGAGGGAAACTGCCAGGGGAGGGAGAAGCACACCTCATCAACAAGGGTACCTGCATAATGAACGTTTGCATACCTAACCTTGAATTGTATCCCACACCTTTAAAATTTTTTTAAAAATTAAAAAATGGCAAGATCCATAAGGTCATAAGTTTTCTGTTTAGTGGCACAGGATTTTCCTAGAATGTAAGAGGCAGTGACCTTTACTAAATGGGACAGTGATAGATTTGAGGAATATTGAGAAAATATAAATTACCATTGTCGTTGTAACCAGTGGGGAAAATTAAAGAATAAAAAATAGATTTTAGAAGAATGATTTTTCCAGACGCTAGAAAATAAAAAACTTCTGAAAGGTAGATAAGGTAAAACTTCAGAGAGGAGATAATGTCTGACCTCATAACTTATTGGACAAATAAGAAGTAAAAGATACCACCAGTCAGAAGGAGAAAGGAAACTCAAAGACTGTGTTAGGGTATGGACGGACAGGGTGAGGGTCGAGAGGCTCAGGGGAGGCGTGCAGCACTGCCGGGGCTGGCAAGCTGGAGGTGTGCGCTGGCAATCCAGAGATCCGAGTAGATGCAAAGAATTGCGACACACAGAGGTGAGAGAAGAAAAGATTTACTTAAGAAAAGTTCACCCCCCACAGACAGGGAGCGGGCCTACACTCTAGGTGAGTGTGGCATCGTAGCCCCCCAAAACCCTAGCTTAAATCCTTTTCCTTGGAGATATTGCAGGTGACTGCCGTGACTTCCTTATTGACCACCTGTGGATGTCTTGGAGATCCTGTGACACAGAGACTCATTAACGTCCGCCACATTATCACAGCCCCTAGAGAAGGGCGTGACAAGGATTCTAATGCTCCTGCACCTTCCCGAACGACATTCCTTAGAGCTAATGGAGGGTGCACCTCCCCTTATCTCCTAGGCATTCCCAGTGGGCAGCTTCGGGGGATCCTCGGCTCCCCTGTACATAGTGCCCAATTCACTGGAAGATGAAATCCTCACCGGCTCGCCCTCTGAGAGGTCATAACTTTTGTAATTACAAGTTTCATGACTTCCACAATCCTTGACCAATGCATGATGTCCTAGGCCTTGTAAATCCCTTTACTCTAGGCAAGTTTGATTGCCACTATGAGATACCTCTGATACTTGGAAGTCTGTTTCGGAAAAGACAAAGTCGGCAATGTTAATTTGACCTAAACTGTGCATTTCTCCAAAAGCATAGCTTCTACTTTCTCATCATTGTGTCAGGGTTTAAGAACAAGATGAAAAATGGCTTCCCACACTCTGTCTGTCCTTTCAGACTGGAAATTTAAAAAATAAAAAATTTTTAAAATAAAATAAAAAAAGAACTGTGACCAGGCACAGTGGCTCAAGCCTATAATCTCAGCACTTGGGGAAGCCGAAGCAGGAGGATTGCTTGAGCCTAGGAGTTTGAGACTAGCCTAGGCAACATAGTGAGAGCTCTTCTCTACAAAAAAAAAATTAGCTGACTGTGTTGGCCATGCTGTAGTCACAGCTACTTGGGAGACTGAGGCAGAAGGATCACCTGAGCCCAGGAGGTTGAGGCTGCCAGGAACACTCCAGCCTGGGTAACAGAGCAAGACACTAACCAAAAAAAAAGGCCAGAAAATGGGACAAAAATAAAGGGTCAAAATGGATCAAGACAGAAAAGCTAGATATAGAAGATAAGCACAGATAATATAGAAGATAGCCAACCTACATATAATTGGAGCAGCACGTTAGAATTTATTTCTAATTATAACTTTGGACCCGTTGCCAAGTCTCTTCCATCCTCTCCTCCTTACTTTTCCCTCTGGCAACCACTATTTTATTCTCTATTTCTTTCTTGATTACATATATGATTGGCATTATGTGACAGTAGTCTTTCTATACCTGGCTCATTTCACTTTGCAAGACGTCGCATTATACACACCGTTGCCAGCCTTTGTTATTTTTAGTCTTTTCCCTACTAGTCAGTCTAATGGGGGTGAGATAACATCTCATTGTGGTTTTGATTTGCATCTCCCTGATGATAAGTGATGTTGAGCACTTGGGAGGCCGAGGCAAGAGGATTGCCTGAGCCCAGGGATTCGAGACCAGCCTGGGCAACTTGGTGAGACCTCATGTATAAATCACAAGACTAGACAGGCATGGTGGCATGTGTCTGTAGTTCCAGCTACTTGGAAAACTGAGGTGAAAGGATTAACTGAGCCCAGCAGGTTGAGGCTACAGTGACTTGACCATTTGTACATTCTCCTTTGTGAAATATCTATTCGGGTGTTTTGCCCATTTTTAATCAAATTATTTGTTGTTATTGCTGTTGTTTTAATCTTGAGTTGTTTGAGTTCCTTACTATTTTGGTTATTAATCTCTTGCCAGATGAATAGTTTAAATCAAATATGCAACAAAAGACTAGTATCTAGTATACATAAAAATTCTCAGGCTGGGCACCATGGCTCACGCCTGTAATTCCAGCACTTTGGGAGGCAGAGGCAAGAAGATTGCCTGAGTCCAGGAGTTCAAGACCAGCCTGGGCAAATTGGTGAGATCTCCTCTCTACAGTAAATTTTAAAAGTAGATGGCTGTGGTGGCAGACACCTGTGGTTCCAGCTAATTGGAAGGCTGAGGCAGAGGGATCGTCTGAGCCCAGCAGGTCAAGGCTGCAGTGGCCACAAGCAGGCCACTTCACTCCAGCCTGGACAACAGCGTAAGACTCTGACTCAAAAAAAGAAAAGTACGTGAAAAGACATTTTTCAGGAAAAGATATACACATGACTAAATAGAACACAAAAAGATGTTTGGCACAGTTAGCCCTGAGAAAAACTCAAATTAGAAACCATAATCTATCAGAATGGCTAAAAGTTTTTTTTAAATAGTGTGATAATACTGAATTCTGGCAAAGATGTAAAGAAACTTAATCACCCATACATTGCTGGTGTTTAAGTATTTAATTTACTTTGAGTTGATTTTTACATGTGGTGAAAGATGTGGATCTAGTTTATTTCATCAGTGTTTTATAGTTTTCCTTGTAGAGATCTTTCACTTTTTTGGCTAAATTTATTCATAGGTTTTTTTTTGTAGCTACTGTAAATAGAATTGTTTTCTTGATTTCTTCTTCAGATTGATAATTGTTAGCATATACAAATACAACTAGTTTTTGTATTTGTTCTAAGAACATTTTGGTGATGTCTTTAGGTTTTTCTAGATATAAGATCATGTTATCTACAAACAAGGATAATTTGATTTATTTCTTTCACTTTTAAATAACTTTTGTTTCTTTCTGTTGGCTAACTGAATTTTCAATAGCTAGAATTTTCAATACTATGTTAAATAGAAGGGATGAAAGTAGGCATCCTTGTCATCTTCCATACCTTAGTGGAAAGGCTTTCAATTTTTCCCTAACAGTATGATGTTAGCTGTAGATTTGTTATATTTGGCCCTTATTGTGTTGAGGTATGTTCCTTCTATACCCAATTTGTTGAATATTTTTATCATGAAAAGATGTTGAATTTTATCGAATGCCTTTTCTTCAACTATTTAAATGATCATACAATTTTATCATTGATTCTGTGGATATAATATATCAAATTTATTAATTTGCATATGTTGAACTATCCTTGCATCCCTGGGATGAATCCCACCTGATTATGATGAACTATCTTTTCAATGTGTTGTTGAATTCAGTTTGCTACTATTTTACTGAGGATTTTTGCATCTATGTTCATTAGGAATATAGGGCTAGATTTCTCTTTTTTGTTGTGTCTTCGTCAAATTTTGGCAACAAGGTAATGCTGGTCTTATAAAATGAGTTTGTAAGTATTCTCTCTGCTTCAATTTTTTTAAAGAGTTTGAGAAGAATTGTCATTAGTTCTTCTTTAAATGTTTTGTGGGTGCATAAAAAGTGGATGGACTCTGGGGCTAACCCTGACTTCATATAGCACCATCTCTTTAGCATGGACAATGATCATTTCCAGAAAATATATGTTAAAGAACAATGGAAGATAATAAATGAAACTTACTTCTCAAAAGTTCTATTTGTTCAGTGTGTCAATTTCTACTTATTACATAAAATAAATATTAAACTTAAAGGTATTTATTTAATGTAATAAATGTAGTTAGCTGAAGACAAATCAACAATGTCGAAGTTCGTAACAGACAGACTATCTCCCTTGGCCATTTCTATATTCAATCTGTATTTGAATTTTGACTTCATACACTAATACAAAAGTTGCTGGTTCACAAAAGTAGGTTATGCAAAATTATCTTTAAAAACTTCAAGGCTTTATTGTCTAGTTCAGAATAATCTCACTTCATATACATTATCTTGCTAACCTTCACTCCTCAAATGCCAGTTTTAACTCTTTGTATGCTAATAATCACATAAACCCATTTAATTCACTTTTAAATTAGCTTTGTTGTTTTTAAGATCTGTATTAGATTTATTACTAAGACAGTTGTTACTGAAATCACAATGAGAATTTGTTCATTGCTTATTTATTACCATACTTACCATTCATGGTAAGCTGCTCAGTACACCAGCTCCTAAAACGTATGCAGTACAGACTCCTATAATGCAAGCTCTTTGGAATTTGTAATAACTCTGACATTTCTGACCTTGTGCTGACTCATTTCTCCTAATGCTTGCTGCTGATTCAACTATCACAAGTCTTTATTTTTATAGCAACCCTTAAAATCCTTTGACCTTCTCTTAGAATAAATGAAAACTTGTATGCCTAATCCTGAATTGTACCCCACATCTTTAAGCAAAAAAAGGAAAAAAGAAAATCATTTAGTATTATTTTTTTAAAAAAAGAATAAGTGAAAACAAAAACACAAATGCAATTTTGGGTACTGACATCATATGAGAGTGTTCAGTTATAAAGTAGCCATCCCAAAGATCCAGAATGTGTGTATATTATATATATTTGTGTGTGTGTATTTGATAAGCCTATGGCCTTCATGTCTCCAGTTGGAAAAACTGCTTATTAGAAATATATCTGTGTATTAGGAAGAAGAGAACATTATAATCTAGCATAAATTCTAACAATTCACCTAACCTCACTTTGTCGCAGTTTCTCTATCTGTAAAAAGAGTGAAATAATATTCATCCTACCTTACGAAGATGAGATTTTCAAAAAAGAGAGGTACCTTGAAATGAAATGACACATGAAAGTTCAAATACATGTTTTGTGAATTTAGATAAAATAATGTGATAGGCCAGCCATGGAGGCCCACATCCGTAAGCCCAGTGCTTTCAGAGGCCAAGGTGGGAGGATTGCTTGAGGCCAGGAGTTTAAGACTAGTCTAGGCAACATAGCAGGACATCATCTTTAACAATTAAAATAAATAAAAAATTAGCTAGGCGTGGCAGTATGCGCCTGTAGTCCCAGCTACTTGGGAGCCTGAGACAAGAGTATCACTTGAGCCCAGGAGTTTGAGGCTGTGGTGAGCTTTGATTGTACCACAACACTCAAGCCTGGGCAGCAGAGCGAGACCCCATTTCTTTAAATAAATAGGTATAAATAAGGTAATAAAGCAAGCCATATTAACTGATGTCTGAGATCTTGTCAAGAACCAGATTCTGATTCTACAAAAAAGATACCTGCATACACATTTGCTGCAGCTCTATTCACAATAGCAAAAACATGGAGCCAACCATACTGTCCATCGAAGCTGGACTGGATTTTAAAAAAAGTGGTATGTATACACAATGGAATATTATGTAGCCATAAAGAAGGACAAAATTATGGATTTTGCAGCAACTTGGATGGATTTAGAGTCTATCATACTCAGTTATCTATCACAGAAACAAAGAACAGAGTACCATATGTTCTCACTCACTAGCAGACCTTGACCAATTATCATAATACCAAAACAAAGGGATTGGCAGTAGTGGGAAACTGCCAGGGGAGGGGGGGCACACCTCATCACAAGGGTACCTACATAATGAACATTTGTATACCTAACCCTGAATTGTACACCACATCTTTAAAATAAAAAATAATAATGATAAACTAAAATTAAAATATATCAGTTGGAAAAAAAATGAAACTGGAAGATTCCCAAGGAAACAGAATGTAGTGACTGACAAGAACTAGATTGAGGGAGAGTAGTTTTAAGGAGGGTTCTTCCTTTTCTATTGCATTGCCATAGAGGGAATTATTAGAATTTCATCGTTCTTTGTATGAAGAGTGATATTAATATGTATGCTGAATTTGGAGGTACCGCAAGAAAAAAAAAAATCAGATTCTGATTTTTCATGTTTTATCACACAAATCAAGACACTCAAATCAGTATCAAAATGATTAGTTATTTGAAGAGAATAAAATTTTACCAAGTTCATCATCTTGTTTCAGACATCCTGAGTGACAGCAAAAGTAACTTATTCATGAGGATACTCTATTAATTCACTTAGGTTTCCATCTGTGAGCACCTTTTATTTTATTCAGTGCTTCAAAATGGTTTAAGTGTTTCATGTCCAACTGGAGATTTAGAGACATTTTCTCAGAGTAGAGTGTATTTTTTTTTGCATTTAAATAAAGAAGCCTCAGATTTAGTTATAACTGTGTAAAGGCAAAAGAATCATGTTTGTAATTGCTTCAAGTCCTATAACTACTCTTCTGGATCTTCGATCATTTTTTTTTTGTTTTTGAGTTGGAGTCTCACACTGTCGCCTAGGCTGGAGTGCAGTGGCATACTCATGGCCAACACAGCTTCAACCTGCTGGGCTCAAGCAATCCTTCTGCCTCGGCCTTCCAAGTAGCTGGAACTACAGGCATGTGCCACCATGGCTGGCTAACTTTTTTATTTATTGTAGAGATGAGGTCTTGCCAAGTTGCCCAGGCAGGTCTCGAACTGGTGAACTCAGGCAATCCTCTCACCAAGGCCTCCCAAAGTGCTAGGATTATAGGCACAAGCCACCATGCCCTGACAAGTCCTATAACTATTTTGTTATTTCTTTTTCCAGCAGGTTATGTTACACCTGTTTAGTCTTGTAATATTTGTTCAGTACCAACCATTTGGGTTGTGAAAAGATATAAGTTTATACATTATTTATTTACTTTTTATTTATTTATTTAACTTTTGGGGGGATTTGACACGTCATTCTGCTGTCCAGGCTAGAGTGCAGTGGCATGATCACAGCTCATTGCAGTTCCAAACTCCTGAACTCAAATGATCCTCCTGCCACAGCCTCTCAAGTAGCTGGGACTACAGGTACATGCCACCACTTTCAAGTACTTTTCCGATTTTTTTGTAGAGATGAGTCTGGCTGTGTTGCCCAGGCTGGTCTCGAATTCCCGGCCTTAAGCAATCCTCCTGCCCCAGCCTCCCAAATCTCTGGGATTACGAGCACAAGGCACTCTGCCTGGTCAGTTTTGTACATTATCTTATCTTGTCCTGTCTACAATAAGTATTATAAAAAGTTTATTCCAAAGCATATTTCATTTCCCAAGCTTCCAAAAGAAAAAGGAAGTTATGAAATATATTCTAAAACAAGGAGAAAAATCATCCTACCTTTTTTTTCTTTTTTTTTTTTTGAGTTGGAATCTCACTCCTTCGCCCAGGCTGGAGTGCAGTGGCACACACACTCATCCCAGCATCGACCTACTGTGCTCCGGCAATCCTTCCGCCTCAGCCTTCCGAGTAGTCAGAACTACAGACGTACACTACCACCCCTGGCTATTTTTTATTTTATTGTAGAGATGAGATCTTGCCAAGTTGCCCGGGCTGGTCTCGAACCTGCAGGCTCAGGCAATCTACTCGCCTCAGTCTCCCAAAGTGTTGGGATTACAGGCTGAGCCACTGAGCCCAGCTTTTATTTTGATGTATTAATCAAAAAAGATAGGATGAGTCTGCAATGAAGAAATCAGATTTATCCTTTGTTTAGCAGGAAAACAACTGTCATTTTTATAACTCTTTCCTCCTATTGAACATCAATGATGTATTCATGAAGAACTTCATCAGGCTTCTGTGAATGAATTTGTGATTAGATGAAATAATATAGAAGAAAAATTTAAAAGATGAATACAAATAATGAAAAATTGTTTCAAAAAATATTTTTCCTTGGCCAGGCACAGTGGCTTACGCCTATATTCCTAGCACTTTGGGAGACTGAGGAGGGAGGATTGCTTGAGTCCAGGAGTTCGAGACCCACCTGGGCAAAATAGCCAGACCCTCATTTCTATCAAAAAATCCAAAAGTTAGCTGGGAGTGATGGCACACCCCTGTAGTCCCAGCTACTTAGGAAACTGAGGTGAGAGGATTGCCTGAGCCCGAGAGGTCAAGACAGAGATGAGTCAGGATCATGCCACTACACTTCAACCTAGGCAACAGAGTGAGATCCCGACTCAAAAATACATATATATTTTTTTCTCCCTCCTCTTTCTATGCCTTAAGTGAAGCAAGCTTTCTGCTCTTCAAGCTCATAGAACTGTAAATTCCTGCTAATCTTATGATAAGAATAAGCATTCTTTCCCTGTATCTCCCTTTTGAAGTCTCTCATTTAATACATTGGGGTTTAGCCCTGCTTTTCTAAAATATCATAAAAATGTTCCTTAATTTTTTATTAATTCTAGATAACATGTACCAAAGATGAGAACATAGGATTTTATCTTCCCTTGGCCATTAACTAGCTGGGTGGCCTTGAACCTCAGTCTCCTCATCTCCAAGCATAAATATTAATACCTTATCTCGCAAAACCAGACAGTTGTGCCAAATCACCCCGCAAGTTTTTTCTAACTTTCTCCTGCTAAATCATTCCTACTTCTGGTTTCTGGATTCTCTATAATTCTGTCTAAGTTTAAGCTATTACCGGATTGCATTAAAGTCAATGTCTCATCAAAAGTTTACAGGACATATTTACCATGTTTTTTGTGGGGTGGGGTTAATTATTTTTCAGTGTAAGCTCTTCTAGAATCTTCCTTTGGTTAGATCTTTGCATGCATTTTTTAATTCAGCTGATCTGTGCATTGGCTCTCTAGGTTTTAAGCATTCCTTGAAGAAGTATTCTATAAAAGGTTGCTGTTTTGAGTCATTAAATATGAGGATGCAATCTAGGAAGTGGAATTAGTGTTCATGCTTCCAAGGTAGGAGAAACTGGATATCTTTCTGAACTTATATGAAATTATATTAGTGTCTACGGGGGAGAAAACGTAAACTAAAGAAATACATGCATGAAGTAAGAGATGGTCCAATCAACTGAATCACCACTAAATGCAATACATTAAGCAGTTTATTCCTGGACCTCTTGCCCTATATGTGTATAGACTGCAGGAATTCACTAATAAATTATATAAAATCAGAAAAATATTTTAGATACAATCAGTCACAATATTATGTTTCCATGAAGAGGTATTTTATCATACAACTAGAGTCACAAATAGGAAATATCAAATAGGTCACTGTCTATTTTCTTGCCAGGTTGATACCACAAAATACCTGTCATGCTTTTCATTCGGTCAAAAACCACTAAGTAAATTCTGGCCTTCCCTTCATTTGCTGTGTTATTTCTAAAATTTTCATTTTGTGTAGTTACCTGAGAAGTCTCTGAGCTGCTGTGATTTTGTCTGAGTTCTTTGGTGTAGTCTATGGTGATGTCTCTCTGTCTCTCTCTCTCTCTCTCTCACTCTCTCTCTCTCTCTCTCTCTCTCTCTCTCAGTTCTCTCATTCATGCCATCTAAAATATCACAGTCATCTAAGGTTGTTGGTGGGATAGTGAAGTCTCCAGTTACAATTGTGTATGAATCAATATCCTCTTTTAGTTGACTTAGCCGTTGACTTATAAAACCTGGTGCTCCTGTGTTGGGTGTGGTGTGGGGACCAGCTGGAGGCCCAAGCTTCACCTGCATGTAGATTACTTATGTACCTAATCCTGACTTGTATCCCACATCTTTATAATAAAATAAAGTAAAAAAAAAAAAAACCCACAGCCAGCCATTAGCATTACTTTGTCTGCCACTTGGTTATTTCCCAGTTTCTGTTCTGCTGTCTCAGAAATCTCCAGCACAAACCTTCAAGAGAGTGCCCATTTCTGTCTTCCCCTACAGCACCTATCTCGACTCTTTTGGCTGTCTTGCTCTCTACCCCAGACAGCAAAAGCATTTTCAGAACCAACTTCCTCGTTCCAAGGCAGTCACTGTTACTGCTTTGAAGAGCACACATACTTGAAGTTCATGAAGGTGCTGGTCCCAACAGGAAAGGAGATTCCTTGTTTTCCCTCGTTCTGGATCTAGTGCCACCTCTCCCGGCATTCTTGGCCCTCTCACTTGGCAAAAAACCCCACTAAGGGTCCAGACATCCATGCTGCTCTGACCCACCCAGGACCCTCTGGTGGGGCCTCACCACGTCTGTCTCCCCTGGAAGAGTTTCAGGTTAAATCTTCCCAACATCCTTTCATTTCATTCTTAAGGAAAACATGCCCTTCTTGGCTCTCAGTCCCTCAGATCTAATTGTGTCCAGATGGAATCTGATGAGCCTACTTGTGTCTAAGACTTTAGTATAAATTAGTAATGTCTTGATTGTGCATCTTTTGAATTTTAATGGTGATTTACACTTCCTTAGCCCTGAAGAGTGATCATTATTAATGCAGGAAACTTCAAGCGCTGTGATAGATTATGCAGGAAAAAATTGGGGTCATCAGAGTCCCCAAGGTTCCCCCAAAATTCAACCATTTAATCCTCAATGTGGCTGGGGTGGAATCACAGAGAGACATGTTTCCCAGATCCATGAGCTCTAAGGAGAAGAGAGCGCAGGCTTCACAGCCTTGGCAACCCAAGAAAAGGCACAGTTGCCACCTGTAGCTGTAAGATATGGACACCAGAAAGTGGTTTCAGGTTCAAGCAGGGATGCAAATAGCTGAAGTGCCATGTTTAAGAAAGCAGGAAGGAAAATGCTCTTTCTCAGGCTCCAGAGATAAACACCTTGAACTTGCTGTTTGAGGAGAAGAGAAGGAGGAGTCGGTAGTTTTAAAGAACCTGTTGGACCCAGGCCCTGCTGCACGGCAGTCCCTTGCTGGTGGAGGGAGGGTCTCAGCCCTCCTAGAGGTGGGTACCTAAAAGAGGCAGAGAGTAGCTTTTCCTAAAATGCACCAGGAGAGGTAGCAATCTGTACCTAGATTCCATATTTCCTCTGGAATGCTTCCACACTCTCCTGGGGTTTGCAATTTCCGATGTGAAAAATAGTGACATAGTTTGATATCTTGGGGCTTCTCACCACACAAACTTCCTCGTTCACATGTATCATCGGTTATTCCAGAAACTTAATTGACTACCCATGGTTGTCCTGTCTCTAACAATTTTGTCTTCTGCCCTCTGGAACTCCTGTTGCTTTGTAAACAAACTCTCCTGCATTCTTGAGCTCTCTACAGATTGAGGTCATGTGCAATACCATACAAGAATAATCTAAGAGAGACAGAGAGAGAGATAAAGAGAGAGAGACATAGAGAGAGAGATGAGAGACAGAAAGAAAGAGAGAGAGAAAAATGTGTTCTCAGAAATGGACTCACACATTTGTGAGTCCAAATTCTTCAATGAGTGTGGGCCAGCAGGCAGGTGACCCAGGAGAGCTGATGGTGCCGTTCCAGTCTGAAGACCAGCAGGTGGAGACCCAGAAGTGCTGATGGAACACAAGACATTCAAAGGTTGTCTGCTGGAGAATTCACTCTTACTCAGAGAGCCTGTATTTTTGTTCTATTCAGGCCCTCAGCTGACTGAAGGAGGCCCATCCTCCTGGAGAGCAATCTACTTACTCAAGCTTCATCAATTTAAATGTTAATCTCATTCCAAATACCCTCCAACATATAAAATCAACCCTCACAAGCTTACCACTTGCCCCTTGGCACCCCTACCCATCTCCTTAAACCTTTCTTAAGCTTCAAATAAGACAATACAAGGTCATACTTTCACCTAACATAATACAAGGGGGACCCCTCCAAAAAAACCAGAATTATCTTTTGAAGAGCAGGCCCTTTGTAGTACAGGCTTCCTCCACTAGGTAAGTGTTCTAGGTACACATCAACACCAGTGCACCAGCTAGCAATGTTGGGAGAGGCTGTGTTCGGCTTCAGTGAATTTTTTCCGGAGACTCAACAATTTACCCATTTCATGATGGGTAATTTTTTAGCACACCCTGCCCACACCACGCTGAATGTTGAGTAGTTTTCAACCAAAACTACCTTTCCTATTCACCCGATCTCACGCCAAGTGACCTTTTTTTTTTTGTTTCTCCAGATGAAAAAAGTCCTCAAAGGGAAACATTTTGCCCATGTGAAAGAGGTGAATCAAAAACAGCAGAAGCACTAAAAGGCATCAAAATTGATGAGTTCAAGCATTGTTTTGCTCAGTGGAAAAAGCGTTGTGTATTGCATCAGATGGAGAGGAATTTGAAGGTGACTGAAGTTTAAGCATGTAAGAATAAGTAAACAATTTTAGACATAAATTCCATTTTGGAGGGGTCCTCCCTCTGCAACTATCCTGTGTACAACTGGGATGCACTAACCCTTTCCCCAAAAGAGGATGCAAGGCTCTTGGGTGATGCTTACTCCTTCCACCCTTGATTCCTTGACCTGCGAATCCTGGCCATGGGAGAAGCAGCACCATATTTTGGATGCCAACTCAGAGCACAGCCGTCTGAAGAATCTTGCCCCAGCCCTACAGGTATTGCAACCTAGCTGGTACCATAGCTGAGACTTCGAAAAAACCATTTCACTATTCTATCAAGCCAGGGGCTTCAAGATGGCGATGAGTGAACATGGTAAGACGAGTGAATTCCACGAACATGATCCCATTGGTCATACTTCATTTGCTGTGAATTGAGCTCCTTGATCACAGCAGTGCTGTGTGGAATACCATGATGGGGGATGAGACTTTCTGTAAGGCCATGGGTGGTAGAAGCATTATATGCAAGGGTGGCAAATGTACACCCAGGGTAAATGTCTGCTCTAGTAAGAACAAAATACTGCTCTTTCTTTGATGGAAGCCATTCAATGTAATCAACTAATTCATTATCTTTCCTTCATTTGCATTCCCCAAACTATAGAAGTCATTTTCTCTTGCCAAGTCCTGAGTAAAGGCATCCGGTGGGAAAGGATACTTACTAGCTAAGGAATTGCAACACGTGTGCGCTAAAATAGAGCAAGAATAAAGTAAGCAAGAATGGAGAAAAATGCTTGGAAAATATTTGCCAGTGGAACTGGAGTTATCTTCTGTCCAATCTTCTCTTACCAATCAACCCTCCCCATTCCCTTCAAATTGATCCAAGACATGGATCCAATGTTGTTATCTCCCTACACAAAATACTTCAGTGGTCCAAGGGAAAGTCCTAAGCCCTTACCATGGTATACAAAGAGCTTCAGAACCAAGATTCTCCTTAGATCTTTGGCACTCAGTGCCCACTGACACACTCTACTGTCTACTGAGTATAGGCTTTGGAGCCCCTAACTAAATTGTGCTTTCTAAGACCTTCTTCCATCACACGATATTCCCTATGCCTGGAAACTCTTCTGTTTTTAATACTTCTGTTAACGTAGCAAGTTCCTCTTTATCCTTCAGAAACTAAGGCAAGGGGTTCTTTCTTGGACAAGTCTTTCTCAAACGCCTCCCAAGCAGAGATGAATGCTCCCTCTAGGGCTACCACTTCCAGCATGGTTCCTGTCAGTTTATGTTGCAATTACATGTCTATAGACTAGTTTTCTCTCCCATATTCTGAGCTTCTTGAGGGCAAGATGTATGTGCAGTTGAGTCTTCAGCACTAAACATAGTGAATGAATACACACCTGCTTAGGGAAGCCCACGTGAAGAAAGCTGGCAGACATGGCCAACAGGCTCAGATGGTTCTGGATTTGCAGACACTGACCTGAGCCCTCTTGTCTTGTCCAAGAGGGCAAGACTCTGGTCTTCTTACTCTGGTCCAGGGTCCTCCTGGCTTCTAATCTTGTTGTCTCCTTGTCTCATCTCCCACTGTGTTTCTTTTGGACAGGACAACAGAAGTGAAATTCCCAGGCTGCTGAGGGCAGCACTTCTAAACCTCTATTTCTCAAATGTGTGGAGTCATAAACAAAAAGATGGAAGGGGTGGAGTTACAATGAGCTGCTAGGAATGCGAAATAAATATCCCATACCACAATATGCATACATCTGAAAACCAGAGTACTAAAGCAAGCAGCCATACATCAAAGCAATGTACAGATATAAGTTGATGCATGCTGTGAGAAGTCAGGATAGTGGATACTGGCTTTTCAGGGGTGAGACGAATTGAAAGGAACATGGGGAGTTACTAAGGGGTTTGTGATGCTTTGTTTCTTAATCTGTGTATTCATTTTGTAACATCTATCAAGCTGTACACAATTTATAATTTGTACAGTTTTCTGTATTATAGAATACGCAACACAGAATGTGAGGTTAAAAAAAATAATATCACAGCTATTTTTTTGAGACAAGGTCTTGTTCTGACACCCAGGCTGGAGTGCAATGGCATTATCATAGCTCACTACAGCCTAATCTCCTGGACTTAAGTGATCCTCCCACCTCAGCTTCCCAAAGCACTGGGATTAGGTGTGAGCCACCACACTCGGCCCACAGGAAATCATTTTATATTTAGGAGAATAGAAAAAAAATGTTAAAGTCTGACAATACAAAGCGTTGTCAAGAATACAGAAAAATTGAGGACTCATTGTTTTTAGAAGTATACATTGACAAAAATTCTTTGCAAAACACCTTAGCATTTTCTAGTAAGAACATGTGCATGTGCATACCCTACAAGTCAGGAATGCCGATCCTATACATAGAAATTCTTGCCTGTCTGCATCAGAAAGCATGTAGAAGAATATTCATAGAAGCATTGTTCATGGATTTAAAAATAAAGAAAAGATGGATCAAAAAGACCCGGATCTGGAGAACAGGTGAATAAATGGCAGCACGCTCACACTACACACCAGTGAAAACTTAAAATACAACTACTCACATCAATAGAGATAGTTTTGGAAATAAAATGTTAAATGAAAAATAGCCAGTCACAAAAGAGTATATCTGTCCAGAATGTAATGTTCACAAAGGCTCCAAAAATAGCAAAACGACCGCATCTGTGATGAAGTCATAAAAGAAATCAAAGAACCGTCGACGCACAGTCCTGACAGAGGTGAGGAAGGGAGGAAGGAAAGGAGGCAGGAAGGAAGAGAAGAGGGAGCTGCAGCTGGGAGGGTTCAGGGAGCCTCGTGGGCACTGTCCAGGGTCACGTTCCTTGCTGAGGGGTGGGTGACTCCTGTGCTTTGTAATGTACACACATATTATCTGTATTCGTTTGTATGTACACATTAATCGACAAAAACTGTATCTGAGAATCCCAGTTCCATCTGAACACAAGCTCTTTCCTGGTCTCCCTTTTAAGCCCTCATCAATGAAAACTGCTGATGATCACAACAATGGCAGTGACAACACACACACCGTGGGGGGGGAAGATTACGATTCTTAAGTAGGGAGTTAAAGAGATAGTTGTGCACCCATGTTCGTAGAAGCATTAGTCACAATGGGCGAAAGGTCAAAGCAGCACAAGTGCCTATCCATCAACAGATGGACGGATAAGCAAAATGTGGTCCATCCACACAGTGGACTATTATTCAGCCTTAAAAAGGATCGAGAATTTGACACATGTTGCAGCATGGATGAACTTTAGGGACATTATGCTAAGTGAAATAAGCCAGTCACAAAAGGACAAATACCGTATGACTTCTCTTAACTGAAGTACCCAGAGTCAGATTCCTAGAGACAGAAAGTAGAATGATGTGTGCCAGGGGCTGGCAAAAGGGAAATGGGGAGTTATTGTTTGCTGGAGACCAAGACTCAGTTCGGGAAAATGAAGAGTCCTGGAGATGAATGGTGGTGAACGTAATTAATGCCACAAAACTTACAAATGGTTAAGGCGATAAATGTTATGTATGTTTTTTTACAGTTAAAAATTACAAAGAAAAAGAAAAAGAAGAGCCATTTGCTGACAGGCGTGGCACATCTGTTTCTGAAAGAAAGCAGGGGGAAGAGGGCTTCTGTCAGAGCATGCCAGAGCAAGCTGCAGCCCAACGTAGCTGCAGCCCAACGTGTGTGGAGAAGGCGAAGGCAGAAACAGCAGAGACACCTGGGGGCCCCCTGAATCCAGGAGAGACTTGGCCCAGGTACCTGTCCAGGTGGTGGGCACGGGGATGAGAAACGACTGCAAGACAGGACAATCTTTGGACATCTCTTTGAAGCAGCCTCATCCACTCCATAATCCTCCCCAAGCCAGGGGAGAACATTCCTAGGGGCAAAATCACCAGTGCAGGCAAGTGCAGTCTCGGGGCTGCAGCCTTGGTGGCAGCGGGACCCTGGACTGGATTTTAGTTCTTCTCCCTACAGGCACCAGGGCCTCCGTCCGTGGAGATTCTGCGACTTCTGGGCTTTTCCGAGGAAAAGACCACAGTGAAATCCATCGTCACTTGCCCATATCCTGGCCAGGTTTGAACAACTCATTGCTATTTTTTCCTCTCAGCCTTGTGTTTTTGCCCTTAATGTTAAGTTCCTTCATTGTGGACGGGGGAGGGGCGAGAGCAAGGTTGCAAGGAAGTTTTGGCAGTCTTGAGTCATGCATTCCCCTGGTAAACCAAACATCTAACTTTTCTAACTAGAAAAAATGAGAAATATTTCTACACTGAATTGCGTTGGAGAGACAAAATACATATATATGTGAATGTTTGGTGGAGTGCTTAAAAAATGAAACAGAAAGAAAAATATCAGGGCATATCTTATACAGCAAAGTTACATATCGTTTCCTGAAATGTGTGTGTGGCATGTGTGTGTTGTGGTGTTTGTTATTTAATTATGGTCTTATTGTGGGCTTGGGTTTTTTTTTTTAAGTTTGAAAAACACCCATTGAAACATTAATTAGTTCCTAGAGGCCAGAATGGGCTTCCAGGTACAGAGACTCTTGTGGGAATTCATGGAACTGGAAACAGCCAGACACCCACTGGTTCTTAACCGCTACTGGGTGCAGGCCTAGGAGAGTAGCCTGCTACTATGGGAAGGGACTGCATGGTCAGGGCCAAGATTGAGGGTAACTTCTTATAGCATATCCTTTTGTAAAAATATCACCTATTTGCCAATCAACAGATAAACACATTTCCACAAGGGCAGATTGACATCCTACAATGTTAGGCACTTCCTTTGGGTTTTCCTGGGAGAGTTAACCCATTGCCCTAAGAAGGAAAACACTCATCCTTAAAAGTCTAAGGTAATGGGATACTGAAAATGTGGTATTATGTGGTGATCTTAGGTGCTCTGGTGACATGTGAAACCTAGAGAGATGTCATTTTATTTGTTAATTGACTTTTGTAGAGACAATTTCAAGCAAGAATCAAATAAGATCATGCAGGGGAACTTCTTGAAAATAGAAAAAGCAATACAGTCTTGATGTTAGGTTAAACCTCAAAGATCCATTAGGGTGTGGGGAAAACCAGAACAGCAGTAAGTTGGAGGGTGCATGCACGGGGTTATATTTATTCTTTCATATTTTGGGCCAGGATTCTAAACAGTCTCCAAGGCTGAAATATTTCCCAAAGGTCAGAATGCAGAAAGGTCAGCACAGCAACCCGCAGGGTTTGTTGCTAAGCCTAACAAAGATGTTTATCATCATCTCCACAATATTAGTTTTATTACTGTCCCTCCAGCAATGTGACCGTAGACAAGTGACACTCTCTTACCTTGGTTTCCTCATGTATCACTGTAGACATCAGCCCAGATGGTCTCCAAGATTCCTTCTGAGGCCAGCAGTCCGGTCTGTGGAAGACGTCTTCCACCAGCCTAGATCCTGGGGCCTATCTTCCCCTTGAAATCATTCATCAAGTCATATTCATGAATCCGTCTTCAGATCCGTTTATAGCCATGATGGCTGCCCTAGACATGATACTTCCCACGGCTCGCAGATCAAAAGAGAACAATTTCTACTGGAAAGTATTTCTGGTCACTTCCAGAAAGCAGTCATTGGCATACTGTTAGGCTTAAATAACATGAGAAAAACCAATCTACATACCAGTATGTTTTACTTGCTAACTTTAGAAGACCTAATATCTGTCTTCAGCAGAAAGGGGACTCTTTGTATGCACGTAATGGAGATCAACACCCCCACATACTAGCAAGAGTGAGATCAGAAAGGAGTTGCTTGCATGAAATTTCTGACAGACTGGAAGGCTGGCTGAGACTACTCTTGATATCACTAAAAGAAATTAACCGTAAATGAGAAAAGACATAGAATTAGCAAATATTGGTAGAAAATATTCGAATTTTTAAAAATAGGCCGGGCATGGTGGCTCACACCCATGATCCCAGTACTTTGGGAGGCCAAGGTGAAAGGAGAGCTTGAGCTCATGGGTTCGAGGCCAGCCTGGGCAACTTGGCAAGACCTCATCTCTTCAATAAATAAAAAAATTAGCAAGGCGTGGTGGTGCATGCTGTAGTTCCAGCTACTTGGAAGACTGAGGCAGAAGGATCGCCTAAGCCCAGCAAGTCGAAGCTGCGGTGGCCGTGAGCGTGCCACTGCCCTCTAGCCTAGGCAATAAAATGAGACCCCCAACTCAAAAAAAGCAAAAAAGGTTTTTAAAAAATAAGCTCGGAGTAGTGAAGTTTCTTTTAAGTGAGGAATGACCTCAATATTTTAAGAAAAGAAGACTGGTGGAGTTTACCCTATAAAACTTATGGACAGAAAAAGAAAGAAGGAAAAGTATGTGCTTATGTATATACAAAGTTAAAAGGCCAGCAGGGGTCTTTTCATAAACTGACATTTAACATCTAAAGAATATAAAAGCAAACAAACCAGTAGGAAAATGGGCAAAAGACACAAAGGAAAGATAGAAGAAGAAACAGAAAATAGCATCTGAAAAGATATTCCACTTGATAAAAATCATGTTGAAGTTGTGTATTATCAGCCATCAGATGAGCACAATTTTAAAGTGGATAGTATCAAGTGTTGACACACTGGAAACTAGGCATTCAGATATGATAGGTGTACATTAAATTGCAGCTGCCAGTTTGGTGGGTAAGTAGTGATTTCAGTTAAAATTTGCATTTGCACTCCTCAACCTAGCAATTCTACTTCTAAGTATCTATTCAAAAGACCAGTTCACAAACACCCACAGAGTTAAATGAGTATGTGTAATTTCAGCCTCCTCTGAAGTAAAAAAGTATACAATCTAAAAAGCAAATACAAACTAGTGCAACCTCTTTGGAAGACAGTATGGTGATTTCTGAAAGAACTAGAAATTGACCTTCCATATGACCCAGCAATCCCCTTATTGGGAATATACCCAGAGGAGCTCAAATCATTCTACAAAAAAAGATACCTGCACACACATGTTTGTTGCAGTTCTATTCACAATAGCAAAAACATGGAACCAACCATGCTGCCCATCAAAGCTGGACTGGATTAAAAAAAAATGTGGCCCATATACACAATGGACTATTATGCAGCTATAAAGAAGGATAAACATTCATCCAGCAACATGGATGGATTTAGTCTATCATACTCAGTGATCTATCACAGAAACATAGAACGAAGTTCCATATGTTCTCACTCCTAAGTGGACCTTGAACAATTATCATAATACTATAAGAAAGGGATTGGCAATAGTGGGAAACTGCCAGAGGAGGCACTTGAGGAAAACTGCCAGGGATGGAGGGGCACACCTCATCAACAAGGGTACTTGCATATAACGTGAGAAAACATTTGTATACCTAACCCTGAATTGTACCCCATATCTTTAAACTAAATAAATAAATAAATAAATAAAATGAAAAGCATATAGATAGGATATACGTGACATAGGCAAATATGTACAAATAAGGACATTTATAAATTTATAAATAAATATATTTAAATGAAGTCTGGTACATTCGTATTTGGACAGGCATGGAAGCCCAAAAGAATGAGGGAGATGAACATACACCTTTGAGGAAAAAGCTCCAAAGTGTGCCGGGTCTCTTGCAAAAAGCAAGCTACATTGTATGCATGTTGCATGATTATATTTGTATGAAAATAAACACACCAAAAAAGAAACCAAAGTGTATACTTGAATAAGCACATATGAGTATCTCCAGAAGTTCTGAAGGAAAGCTCACCTCTGAGTGAGATGGAGGAAACATTAACTTTTTATGTGCTTTTGTAACAATATATATTTACAAGACAGTATTGATGTGCTACTTGTATAATTTTTAAATTTGAGGAAGAAATTAAACAATGCAGGAAAAGGAAGAAAAGAGAAGGAGAAAGGGGAAGAAAGTAAAAAGTCTACATGCATCAGGCATTGAAATGTCAGGGTAGGAGACATCTGGCCTCCTTAAATGATTTGTCTTAGAGAAGTCGCGTTGCCGTAATTCTCCAATCTCTTGAACCAGACTTTGGGATACAGATGCTATTCTGCTTACTAGATACATGATTTTAGTCCAGTGATGAGACCTCTCTATACTTCAATGTCCTCATGTAAAAAGGTGGTGGATATTAATACCTACACATGAAGTTCTTGTAGACATTAAATGAACAAATACTTGGAAAAATACTGACATGTGACAGATACCTCATGAATGTCACTCCTACCAATGGAAACCACCTACATCTTCTGGCTGTTAACAACATGAAAAAGCACTGCTCTCTCTCCTTGCTTGAAAGACAGAGAGGAAGGCCAGCCTGTGTTTGAAGCCAACCCACATGAAAGTCCCTCCAGGTGGACAGCACAGCACTGGGTTCAGAGAACCAATAGACTCAATAGATAAGGTTCTGAACCAAGCAGCAGGCAGTGCCTGCAATGCAGTAAAAGGTTCTCTGGTAGATGTGTGCCTTTTTAAGAGCGTTTGACATAGTTGTATCTCAACAAATGTGTATTGATCAACTTGGCAACAAAGTTATGATGCAGTATATTTATTTGAGAACACATTTTGGTGTGCAAGCCATGTGATATAGACAAAAGATTTTTTCATGTTTGTTTGTTTATTTGGAGTCAGAGTGTCTCACTCTGTCGCCCAGGTTGCAGTGCAGTGGCACACTGCTCACGGTCACTGCAACCTCGACCTGCTGGGCTCAGACGACCCTTCCACCTCGGTCTTCCAAGTAGCTGGAATGAGAGGTGCACACCACCACACCTGGCTAATTTTTTGTGATTTATTGGAGAGATGAGGACTCATCAAACTTCCCTGGCTGATCTCGAATCCCCAGGCTCAGGCAATCCTCTCGCCTTGGCCTCCCAAAGCGCTGGCTTGACAGGCTGAACCATCTCCGTGTTCCTATCTGAAAAAAAAAATTGGACATACACTTCTAGTTCGTACTGTTTTAAGACTTAGAATTTGCATTATGTGTACCTGAAACAAAGTAGGTGTTGAATAGATGATCGATGTTGTCATTATGGTCTGAATACAGATTCTATATTCAATAGCTATCTAAGTTGACTCATTTTAAAACTTGTAAAATAGGGCCAGACTTGGTGGCTCAAGCCTGTCATCCCAGCACTTTGGGAGGCCGAGGCGAGTAGATTGTCTGAGCCTACGGGTTCCAGACCAGCCTGGGCAACTTGGTGAAACCTCCACTCTACAATAAATCCAAAATTAGCTGGCCGTGGTAGCCCGCGCCTGTAGTTTTGACTACTTGGAAGACTGAGGCAGAAGGATGGCCAGAGCCCAGCAGGTCGAGGCTGGGGTGGTCGTGAGTGTGCCACTGCACTCCATCCTGAGTGACAGAGTGAGACTCCAACTCACAATAAAAAAAATTTTTTTTAATCTGTAAAACAATTCAACTTCCCAAGTACCACTGTTAGCAAAGAAACCTTATGACTACATATAAGTCTAAAAATAGGATTAAGACGCAAATCTTCAAGAGTTCTTTCTAATTTTGACTCTGTTGCCATCTGACTTCCTTAAATCCCTTTAAAACATCACTTAAACAAAATGTTTATTAATGATAATAAAAGTCTGTAGCCAGAGGACAGTCACGCATAACAACTCACTGTGATTATGCTTGAACTTCTTTGAAATTCTTGGCCTTCTGATTTTTGGTGTTCTACACAGTCAAAAGCCTGGGAACCTCCTCGGGAGTTTCCCCTGTGAATTCTGGGTTTGCCTCTTTCCCCAGAGTGCACCGTGCCTATGAGCTTGCATCCAATGGTCAGCCCACACATTTCCTGGTCTTGCTTTTTTTGACCCTCTTCCTGAATAGCTTCAAAGAGTTTGGACAGGTTCGAATTTTCTTATTCAAAGTTTGCATTGATTGACCTGAAACCGGACTAGAGTGATTGCTTCCCTGATGGTCCACAGTTAGTTGTTTGTCTTAAAATAACCCCAGCAGATGCATCAAAACTTGTTCTTCAAGTGACTGGGAGACACACCCACTCCATCTTCCAACAAGAAATGTCTCTCAATTCCAAAAGCATTTTATCTCTAACCACCTAAGGTGTGTATAATTTTTTACCCCACATTATAATGTGGTATCTTTTCTCTCAGACTATAAATTTCCTGAAGGATCAAATATATCTTTACAACTTCGTAGGCCAAATATAATATGTTATAATCAACTATAACAGAAAAATAAAGAGAAAAGCCTGTCCTGAGACTTTCATGTCTAGGTGTCTTTGTGCTGCTATAACAAAACACCTGAGACTGGGTAAGATGTAAAGAATAGAAATGTATCGTCAAGTGGGATAATCCTTACCTGTTCCTCCTTTTGGAGGGCAGATTAGAAAATGATGATTGGAGTTTGCATGATGTGTGATTAGCGTCTTTGCGTAATCAGGTTTTGCAACACCCTGATTGCTCCTGTCTGATTAAAAAAAAAAAAATGTATTCCCACAGTTCTGGAGGCTGGAAATCCAAGATCAAGGGGACCAGCAGGTTCAGTGACTGGTAAAGTCTTGCTCTTTGCTTCCAAGATGGCGCCTTGTTGCTGTGCCTTCATGTAGCACAAAGCAGAAAGGCAAAGGGGGAAAAGAAGGACCTTTTCATAGGGTCACTAATCCACTTTATGAGGGTGAATGAATCCCATTAATCCCCCCAAAGGCCCCACCTCTTAACACTATCACACTGGGCTTTAAGTTCCACCGTATGAATTTTGCAGACCCATTCGACCACAGCACTAGGATAATTTTCAAATTCAGGGTCATGGTTTTCTGGTTGTTTAAAAAATACCAATATGATTTCAAAATACCAATATAATTACTATTACTATATTCTAGGTTTTCTGATGTAACAATTTACTTCAAACTAGTAAGTTCATAAGATGTCACATTTTATTTCAGTTTAATGGGTCAGAGGAAAATATTTAAGAATTAGTTATTTTATGAAGTCTTTACAATTTAATAGTAAGTCTTACATAGAATATATGCATATATGTACATATATACATGGAAATATAGAGCTGGCCCTGAGAATTATTTTAGAATTAACTATACTCTTTTTTTTTTTTTTTTTGAGTTGGAGTCTCACTCTGTCACCCAGACTGGAGTGCAGTGGCCGCTCCCGGGCACTGCAGCCTCGACCTGCTGGGCTCCGGCGATCCTTCCGCCTCAGCCTTCCAAGTAGCTGGAACTACAGGTGTGCACTACCGTGCCCGGCTGATTTTTTAATTTATTGTAGAGATGAGGTCTCGCCAAGTTGCCCAGGCGGGTCTCGAACCGGCGGGCTCAGGCAATCCGCTCACCTCAGCCTCCCAAAGGCGCGGGATTACAGGCTGAGCCACCGAGCCCGGCTCAAGAGTCACTTTTATATGCTATGCCCACTTCCATTTATAGCCAGTTCACATTAACCTAGCTCCCCTTCCTACTCCACTAGACAGATTCTGTCAAGATCAAATAGAGAAGTTGTTGCCAAATAAAGAAGTCAATATTTCCATAGGTCATTTGAAATGTTTCAATAACAGACAAAGTAAACCACTTTCTTTTCTCTTTTTTTAGGTTGGAAAATATAGTTTACTTTAAAAGTAAATGAGAGAGAGAGAGAGAGAGAGAGAGAAGATTCACTTCCCCAAAGTAAGGGAGTGGAAACATGGCAACCATGGCTCAAGGAGCCACATGGTCAGACCATGGCTTAGCAAAGCAATAGAGACTTTCTCCTCAAAATCCTCTGATCTCCTGGTTGGTTGCTTCTTTTTCTTATTTCTTACTGAATCCCCCAACCCCATTTTACCACTGTGTCTTCTCTCTCAGTGCACTGTCTTCTGGTGGATGACTCATTCTCAAGGATCTACTGATGGCTACAGATTTATACTGCCAGCTAGACCTCTCCTCTATCAGGCTTATGTTCATTTGTCTCTTTCACATTTCATCTGAATATCACAGATATCTCAGAGATGCTCACAGTAGAACTCTTATTTCCCAGCGTAGATGTGTTCTTAACTCTGAGGTCTTCTCAATTTCAAACACATTAAACCTCCAGTGCTCTAATTCCTCAGACTCAAAGTCTAAAAGTCATCTTGTATTTCCCTCTTTTCATTACTCCCCACACACAAAATATTAGCAAGTCCATTGATGTTTTTCTTCCAAAATACAGATTGAATCCTACTTCTCTCCACCACCATAGCCAGTACCTTAGTCATCGCTCTCTCTTTCTGCTACTGCATCTTGTAACTCATCTCCCTACTTCAATTTCTGTCCTTACAACCTCACAACTCCTCCAACCTTACCTTCTTCCTCTCTCCCATCACACACTACACTTCAGAAAACGGACTTGTTTTCTGTCAGTGCTTAGAACATCTCAGTCTCGTTCCTACCTTCAAGTTTTGCAAAAGTTATTCTCCTCCTGTCGTGGAAACTCTTCCACCACTTTTGAGCTGACTAACTTCTTCTTGTCCCTTTTATCTCAGTCTAACTTTTTGCTATAGTCAATGTTTGTGTCTCCCCAAAATTTGTATGTGGAAACCCATCTCCATGTGTTATTAAGAGATGGGTCCATTGGGCAGTGATTAGGTCATAAGGGTACACCCTTATGAATGGGGTTAGTGCCCTTATAAAGAGGCCAGAGGTAGCTTGTTCATCCTTTCCACCATGTGAAGAAACATAAAAGGTGCCATCTGTGGGAAACAGGCCATCATCAGATACCAAATCTACTGGATCTTGCACTTCCCAGGCTCCAGAACCAGGAGAAATAAATTTCTGTTACTTATAAAATACCCATTCTAAGGTATTTTGTTATGGAAGTCCAAATAGATGAAGACAGTTGTGATCCAATCCAAGAGGCCTTCCCTAATCATTTTCTCTGTTGTAACTTCCCCATCCATCCCTGACAGTCTCTATTTCCAGATTCCTTTTTCCTTCATTACATTTGCCATGACTTCAGTAACTATTTCATTTGTTTATACAATTACTCATTTCTGTTTGTTTTCCTCACTGGAACATAAACATCATGAAGGCGGGGTCTAAATATGTCTTGGACACTACTGTTTCTTCATTGCCTGGCTTAGTGTCTGGCACACATCAGATGCTCAATAATCACTTCCTTAATAATTTAATAAATAAATGAGTTTCCAGGTAAAGGGATCAGTATGAGTAAAGGAAAGATTTATGAATGCCCAACATGTACATCAGGAATGGCAAAATAGTCGATGTGGTTAAAGAACAGCATGTAGAAAGATGAATTACGGGAAGAAAAGTAGAAAGATCATTTGTGGTTAAATATGACAGAAAAGGAGTTCAAATTGTATTAATTGGCCAATGTGGTTTGTTAAATTTCTGAGCTCTGTACCCTGACCAACCATAGCTATCGGTAAACCTTTAGAATAGAAGATAGTAATAAAATATTGGATGCTGTGCTGTTAAACAGAGTTTCATTGAACAACAACAAAAGAAAAAACAGTTATGAAATTAGCAGCTGATTGACTTTTTCAGCAGCAAAACCTTACTTAAGCCATCAGTTAGTTTTCCAAGCTTCTAGAAGAACTTTGACACCCAATCTAATAACAAAAAATGACTGTAACTTAATTTCATTTCTTTATTCTGAGGGTCTCAAAGTGTGATGATGCTTAGAGTATTTCGCTTAATTATCCTTCACAGCTCATGAGACAGTGATAGAATAGATCTCATCCCTGTAACCTATAATTAGAGTTTATTTTATCTGATTTGCGGTCACTAGCAACCTCTGGCATACTATTGACTCTCAAAAAACACTAATAAACATTCTATAAGTATAGCTAGGTCTAAATATCTAGTGAGTTATTTTTGGTTATCTCTTGCAAACGTGTTAAGACCTAAACATTAAACTAATTGACAGTTCAGAAGAGAAAAGAGAAGTAGGTCTTTGGGGAGGTGGAAGGAAAATTTTAAAAAGCATATCATATGTGACAGCTTCTAAAGCATGACATTGATGGGTTCAGGACACACTATCCCAAATTTATGGCATCCTGGCATTTGACCTCCTTCCTCCCCCATCATATTCTCCCCTGACACAGAAGGTTTTCTGACCTTCCCCTGAAGCTGGGCATAAGACCCACATAGGAGAAGTGCTCTCTTAATACCCAGAGGAAAGGAACACCCTTATTTCTGGAAACACAGGTACACAGAAAAGAACCTGAACAAAAAAATCCTTGATACATTTTCTCTAGTTTATTACTATTACATAACCCTTTTTTATTCAATACTTCTTCTCAGCTATCCATCAAACCTAGCATAAAAAAATACACAGATTTATCTGTTTCTTCAGGTCTTTTATTTAAATAAAGACTTTTGTGTTCTATAAGACTTATATTAAATAAATTTGGATCCCTTTTTCTTGTTAATCTCTTTTGTTATAAGGGTCCTCCGCTATGAACCTAGGATGGGTTCTTTCTTCTTTATGCTTCCAGAAAAACCTGTAGATTTTTAGAAGCACAAGACAGTATGACTTTTAACTTACTCTTCATTGGTTTTATTCAAGTGTCAATGGGTGTCACAATTAAAATCATCTCAGATATGCTTTTGCTGAGAATCTAGGTGAGAGCTGATGTGTTTGAGGATAGGAGGAATGTGGGGACACAGAATAGTTCGCAGAGACTCAGCTCCACACACCCTTGACCAGATGGAACTCAATCAGAGAGGTCAGCGCCATCTCAAAGCAGAAAGAGCTCATTGCAGCTCTATATTGACTTGACTGTTTTTGGTCATTTGGGGGCCATCACATTTTGTCCTGGAATTTTCTATTCTCCTTCATCCCAGAAATGTCTACAAAAATTCTGGATGTCTGGCTAAAATAGGATTATTGCTTCACTTGAATAGTTAATAAAACCAGAGTCTAGTTAGCCAATTTCACTTTTTGTTTTTCTTCTATTTACTTGCCATCTGATAAAATATAACTCTGAAGGAATTAGCTGGCAAAACATATTTTCCTGTTAATAATGGCAAAGCAGAATTATTTATGAATTGTAACTTCTAAAAGTATTCCATGATTCTCAAAGACAAGTCAACAAAGGCAGTCTTAAGGAATGTGGTTCCAGAAATACACTGTTCAAAAGTAGTGTTCAGCTGGGGGCAGTGGTTCACGCCTATAATTCCAGCATTTTGGGAGACCAAGATGGGAAAATTGCTTAAGCTTAGGAGTTGGAGGCCAGCCTGGGCAACATAATGACACCTATGTTTCACTCTACAAAAGCAATCAAAAAAATTATCTGGGCATGGTGGTACATGCCTGTAGTTCCAACTACTCAGGAGGCTGAGGCAGAAGAATCACCTGAGCCCAGGAAGTTGAGGCTGTGGTGAGCCATGACGGAGCAGCTAAACTCTGCCTGGGCAACAGAGTAAGACCCTAACTCAAAAAAAAAAGTAGTGCTGTCCCATAGCCATTTATAGCAAATAGGAAATACAATCATCGTATTCAACTACTATTGTGATGTGTATGGTGCACAGTAATAGAAAAATGAAATTCTGCATCAAAAAGTCACCATAGAGAAGGACCTCAAGTAAGAGAAAGTGTGAGCCAATGAGCTGCAGAATCAGACAAATTGAAAGGAAAATCTAGCTCTGACATTTACTGTGGGATTCTGTGCAAGTTATTTGAATTAACTGTAATAACATCCAAGATTGTTGTGACTATTAAACACTAAAATTTATTAAATGCCTGACAAATACTTTCAACAAATAATTATTGAGCATCCATTGATTCTACTGGGCTGACTGAGAGGGAGAGAGGTGGGGCATAGGGATAAATGGGAAAAACATGGTCTCCATGCTCAACATAAGTCATCTAAAAAGTCATGTATGTAAGAAACAGAAGGACAGGCTGCTATATAGTCAGTGCTCAATAAACAGAAGCTATTATCATTACTGATATAGCATCATATTATGAGTTACTGAATGGATTATTTTAACTCAAAAAAACAAATTGCAACAGTTAGTATATCAGAAAAGAGGAAAAATAATTTCTACATTAAGAGGAAAGCAAATTATTTGGTGTTATTCCAATCTGTGTTTGTGGATAAAAATGAATTGGTTGGAGTCACAAATTTGGGACACTAGTGTGATGGGCTGTTAAATCTTCACTGCCAATTTTAAATTCTACCAACCTCCCTTATCTCTCCACAGTGGGTTCGTCCTTACTTAAGAACACAGTCCCTGGATTCAGTCATACTTGGTTTTTAGTGTTAGTTCTTGCAGTACCAGCCGCATAGACCTCGGCACATTTTTAACCCTTCCTAAGTTTCACTTTCCTTGCTCATAAATTGAGAATAATAAGCTATCTTCTCTCCAAGTGGAGGATAAAGTGTTTAGCACCAAGTGCTTGACATGATGGCTTTCACTGTGGTTATGCCATGGCAGGCACTATGCAAGGGTGAACAAGTCTTAAACCCTGCCCTCGGAACTTACAGTATGGTAAAAAGGGATAGGTATTTACACAGGGAACCATGAAACAGTATGTGAATTGCTACAATATGGAATAGCATACAGTGTTACGTGGGGATGCATTGTCATGTCTCAGCCTAGGACAGAGAGGAAAATGAGGAAGATTGTCTCCCCAGTCTGATATGAAGGAGGAGAAGTGGGAGAAACAAGACACATACCTCAGCTGGGCTCGGTGGCTCAGCCTGTAATCCCACGCCTTTGAGAGGCTGAGGCGAGTGGATTGCCTGAGCCTGCGGGTTCGAGACCCACCTGGGCAGCGAGACCTCATCTCTACAATAAATAAAAAAATCTGCTGGGCGTGGTAGCGCATGCCTGTAATTCCGGCTACTCGGAAGGCTGAGGCGGAAGGATCGCTGGAGCCCAGCAGGTCGAGGCTGTGGTGGCCAGGAGCGGCCACTGCACTCCAGTCTGGGCGACAGAGTGAGACTCCAACTCAAAAAAAAAAAAAAAAAAGACACATACCTCATACAAGGTATGTAAGATGGTACATACCTTGAGGAGGCCAATGTGCTGTAGAGATTTCTTGTAATGGAAGATTATCTCACTTTACACATATGTTTAGTAGCCAACCCACACTTCTAAGGAGCACTGTCTATATAATCCCTAAACCCCTAGAAATCCTATTTGCATAAACCCTCCAATATGCACAGTACACAACATTCTCAGCCTCTTATAAAAGAGATAGGTAGCCATTATGCATTTATTGTCAGTTGGTCATGCCCATAAATATAGATCTCTGTTGAAAAGATACTTGAAGATAGCACATAATTATTAGATCTTGATTTTCAGGATTTGCTTTTGAGAAATTCAGAAAAAAATTCAGAGTCATAACAGATAGTCTTCACTTCATAATGACATATTCATCTTTTTTCAGCTTAAAATAATAAAACCAAATCCTGGCATGGGATGTCCAATCACAAGGTTGCCAGAAATATCCAAAAATCTCTTGAGCAGTGGGATTTGTTCTTCAGTACTCTTATTCTCATCATCACAGCTGTGTACATCAAGAAGAAATAGATCACTCCACTCAGGGTATCAGGATTGGCACATTTGTGAAGGCAAAAACATTCAGTGTTTATGTATCAAAATAATGGGGTTTTTTTCAAAATCAAAATAGAAAAGGAAGGAGCTCAAAATTCATGTTTCACTTAAATAGAAATTTAAAATACCTAAATGAAGACCTTGTATACATTTCAAACTTAATCTCTCAAGTTTATCCATGATGGTTGACACAACCAATATTTAAGTTTTATTATACTGCACACTTTGAGTGAAAAGCCACAATACAACTGAAGAGCATTAAAACTGTGAGATGAATGTATATGTTTGGTGTTTTTGACTTGAACCAGTAAATTGAAGAAGTCATTTTTCTATGTGGCATATATACACTATGGAATACTATTCAACTATCTAAAATAATGAAATAATATATTTTACAGCATCTTGCATGGAATTGGAGAACATCATCCTAGGTGAAGTAACTCAGGAACAGAAAGCCAAACACCGCTAGTTCTCACTTACAAGCAGGAGCTAAACTAAGTTTCTGCAAAGACATAGAGAATGGTGTAATGGACACTAGAGACTCAGAAGGGAATGAGGGAAAAGGGTGGAGGACAAAAATCACCTACTGAGTACAATGTCCACCGGTAGGGGTGGTGCTACACTTAAAGAACAGACCAAAACTATTTGTACTTTCTAAAGCTATTGAAATAAAAAAGAAGCAATTGGGAAAAAAGTCATGTTTCTGTTCCTTGACCACATTCTAATTTTTCACCACAAAATGGACAGGAAGAAAGATAGTTTTCCCTCAAATCAAATATTTTCGACAACTTGTTAGTAGTTTCAATAAGTTGAGTAAAGAAAAAAATTAGAGGGAAGATGAAGATGGCCAACATGAAGCAGCTAGAGTGTTTCTCCTATGAAGTAAACTGAGACAGAGAGTTTCCTCAGTATCCAGAAGAACAAATCCAGCAGCACATCCTGCAAGTCTCCAAAGGAGTGATAAGAACCACTTGGAGCAAAGAAGAAGGAAAAAAACCCACCGACTCAGGCTGGAATCAGCCAGACTCTTGCCTGCACCACCACAGTCCACCACAGCCTCTGGACACAGTGGGGAAGATGAGTGACAGGAATTCAGAAGTTCTATGCTCCTGCTGTGAACTTGCAGGGCTTCCTGGGCTTTGTGGGATCCCAGCCCCTCACAGGAAACCCTTTCCCCACATCTGGGCTCTACATGGGGTGGTGCAGGAAAAAGCCTTGAGCAGAACCAGCACCATTTTCCAGTCCAGGAACTCAACCCTTGCAGGGCAGAGCTGCTGCTTTCTAGCCAGCTGGGGGGGGGGACGGCCCCCCAAGGGCAAACTCCACAGCTGCAGACAGTTTCTGGCTGGGCAGGCTGCCTGAGAACACCTGAGGTCGACTGACATTCGAGATTGCAGATTACCTGGGGCCAAAGCAGGGGCTGGGTGGTATGTATTGCCATAGCAGCCTCTCCCTCCCCTTATGAACTCTTTTAGGCTGCTCTGCACAACAGGGTTACCCCAGTGCCCTGGGACTCCTCCTAATCCCCACTGGGGCAGCTAAGAGTGAATATTTGGGGGTGCCTCATCTCCTTTCCCTTGCAACTTCCCAAGGCTCAAAAGAGGCAGAGAACTGGGGAGAGCCCCAGAGTTGGCGGGCATGTTCTTGGAGCAACACTCACCAAGAAGAAACCCTACAGCCACCATTATAGCTGGCTTTCTCCCAAGAACAGCACCTCTTGATTAGAGGTCAACATTACAGCCCACCACATTGGATACAATACCTCAGCTTTGGGGAAGGTCTGATCCCAAACTCCAGCTATCACTTTCCAAGTCACTCTGGCCACTCAGAACACCCTGAGCCAGTGACACAGGGCCACCACATCTGGCAATTGAGAAACTCACACACCACAGCTATACATAACCAAGTAAACCCTACAATGCTTATGTCAACCCTCTACTCAACTCAAATAAGTAGAAATCTTCTACCCAAGTGAAATCGGAAAAATAATTCTGACAATTTTTTAAAAAAAATTATTTAACACCCTTAACAGACCACACCAACCCTTCAGCAACAAACCCTAACTAAAGTGAAATTGTTGAAATTCCAGATATAAAATTCAGAAGTTTGATGATAAAATTGGCCAAGGAACTTTAAGAGAAAACTGAAAAACAACATAAAGAAATTTTTAAAACTATTCAGGACATGGATGAAACATTCTCCATAGAGATAGACACCTTTAAAATTTTTTTCAATTTTTTTAAAAAAGATGAAATTCTGGAAATGAAAGCATTTAGGGAAGTACAAAATGCAATGGAAAGTTTTAACAGTAGACTAGAACAAACAGAAGAAAGGATCTCAGAACCTGAAGACAAGGCTTTTGAATTAACCCAATCAGACAATAAGGAAAAAAATCAAGAGAATGGAACAAAGTCTCCAAGAAATATGGGATTATCTAAAATGTCTAAACCTAAGAATCATAAGTGTTCCTGAGGAAGCAGAGAAAGCAACAGGTTTGTAAAACCTATTTGAGGGAATAGTGGAGAAAAACTTCCCTGGCCTTGCCAGAGATCTAAACATCCAGATACAAGAAGTTCAAAGACTCATTGCAAAAAGGATAACCCCAAGGCATATAATCATCTGCCTATGCAAAGTCAATGTAAAGGAAAGAATTCTAAGAGAAGTGATGTACAAAAGCATCTAATGACTTACAAAAGGTAACCCTATCAGACTAACAGCAGACTTCTCAGAAGAAACCCTACAAGCCCGAAGAGTTTTCAATCTCCTCAAACAGAATAACTGTCAGTCAAGGATTCGGTATCCCACAAAACTAAGTTTCATAAATGAAGGAGAAAAGAAGTCTTTTGCAGATAAGCAAATGTTGTGGGAATTTGTCACCACTAGACAGGCTCTACAAGAAATATTCAAAGGAGACCTAAATACTGAAACAAAAGGTCAAAATACACCAGTAGAAAAATGCTGGAAATAATAAAGTCCACAGGCTTTATGAAGTACCAACACAATAGAGAAAATAAACAAAACAACCAGATAACAACCAGTATGATTAGTAGAATAGTACCTTATATATCATAATGAACTCTGAATGTAAATGTTCTCAATGTCCCACAAGACTGGCAGAATGGATAAGAAAACATAACCTAAATATTTGCTGCTATCAAGAGACCCACTTGACTCACAAAGACTCCAATAGACTCAAGGTAAAGGGGTGAGGGAAAATATTACATGCAAATGGAAACCAAAAATGAGCAGGAACGGCCATTATATAATGATAAAGGGATCTATCCAATATGAAGTCATAGCAATTTTAAATATATATTCTCCTAACAACAGAGCCCCCAGCTTTATAAAACAAATTTTACCAGACCAAAAACGAAAGATAGACAGCAATAATAGTGGGAGACTTTAGTACTCCACTGACAGCAATAGACAGAACATCAAGGCAGAAAGTCAATGGAGAAACATTGGAGTTAAACACAACTCTAGAGGAAATGGAACTAACAGACATCTACAAAACATTTCATCCCAAAACTACAGAATATACATTTTTTCATCAGCACATGGAACATTCTCCAAGATAGACCATTTGATAGTCCACAAATCAAGTCTAAATAAATTCAAAAAACTAAAAATCATATCAAGCACCATCTCAGACCACAATGGAATAAAACCAGAAATTAACTCCAAGAAAAACTCACAAAACCAAACAAAGACTTGGAAGTTAAACAATTTGCTCCTGAATTATGCTTAGGCCAACAATAAAATCAAGATGGAAATTTTAAAATTTCTTGAAATGAATGACAACAATGAAACAAGTTACCAAAACCTCTGGGACACAGTCAAAGCTGTGCTCAGAGGAAAATTTATAGTGCTTAGGTTCTATATTAATAAGACTGAAAGATCACATATTAACAACCTAATATCACACCTCAAGGAACTAGAAAAATATGAACAACCCAAAGCTAGCAGAAGAAAAGAAACAATGAAGATCAGAGAACTATGTGAAATTTAAATTTTGAAAAAAATACAAAGGCTCAATGAAACAAAAAGTTTGTTCTTTGAAAAGATAAACAAAATTGATAGACCACTAGCTAGATTAATTAGAAATGAAGAGAGAAGATGCAAATTAGCTCAATCAGAAATGAAAAAGTAGGTATTACAACTGAAATGACAGAAATGCTAAAGATCATCTGAGATTACTATGAACACCTTTATGAAAACCAACTAGACAATCTAGAGGAAATGGATAAATTCTTGGAAACATATAACCCCCAACTTTGAATCAGAAAGAAATAGAAACCCTGAACAGAGACCAGTAATGAGTAACGAGATGGAAACAGTAATTAGAAGTCTCCCAACAACAACAACAACAACAACAAAAAGTCCAGGACCTGATGGACTCACAGCTGAATTCTACCAGACCTTCCAAAAAGAACTGTTATCAATTTTACTGAAACTATTCCACAAGATTGAAGAGAGGGGAATATTCCCTAACTAATTCTACCGGGCCAGTATCACTCTAATACCAAAGCCAGGAAAAGGCACAACAAAAAAAAGAAAACAACAGACCAATATTCCATAGAACATAGACACAACATAGACACAAAAATCCTCGACCACATTTTAACAAACCTAATTCAACAGCACATTAAAAAAAATATTAATACTCCATGACCAAGTGAGTTTTATCCCAGGAACGCAAGGAAGTTTCAACATACACAAGTCAATAAGTGTGATCTACTACATAAACAGAATTAAAAACAAAAATCCTATGATCATTTCAATAGATGCAGAAAAAGTATTTGTTGCAATCCAGCATCCCTTCATGATAAAATCTCCAGCAAAACAGAAATAGAGGAAACACTCTGCAAAATAATAAAAGCTATACACAACAAGCCCACAGACAATGTTATCCTAAGCAGAGAAAATTTGAATATATTTCCCTTCAGAACTGGAACAAGGCAAGGATGCCCACTTTCACCACTACTATTCAACATAGTACTGGAAGTCCTAGCTAGAGCCATCAGGCAAGAAAAAGAAATAAAGCATATCCAAATTGTAAAAGAAAAAAATCAAACTCTATGCTGACAATATGATCTTGTACTTAACCCTAAAGATGTCTCCAAAAGACACCTGGACTTGATAAGTGAATTTGATAAGGTTTCAGGATACAAAAATCCATACACACAAATAAGTAGCACAGCTATATACCAATAGCGACTAAGCTGAGAATCAAATCAAGAAGTCAATTTCATTTACGATAGCAGCCAAGACGCTAAAGTACCTAGGAATATATTTGACCAAGTAGGTGAAAGATCTTTACAAGGAGAACTACAAATCTCTGATGAAATAAATTGCAGAGGTCACAAACAAATGGAGAAACATCCCATGCTCATAGATTAGAAGAATCAAAATTAATAAAATGATCGTATTACCTACAGAATTAGAAAAAAAATCCTAAAATTAATATAAAACCAAGAAAGAACCAGAATAGCCAAAACAATCCTAAGCAAAAAGAACAAAGCTAGAGACATCACATTATCTGACTTCAAATTATACTGCAAGGCTGTAGTAACCCAAACAGCACAGTACAAGAGCAGACACATGGACTAATGGATCCAGAAATAAATCCAAATACCTACAAACAACCGATCTTTGACAAAGCAGACAAAAACATACATGGAGGAGAGGACACCCTATTCAAAAAATGGAGCTGGGAAAATTGGATAGCTACATGCGGAAAAATAAAATTTGATCCTTATCTCTCCCTGCCTACAAAAATTAACTCAAGATGGAGTAAAGACTTATATGTCAGTCCTGAAAGCATAAAAATCCTAGAAGAAACCCTAGGAAAAAACTCTTCTGGACATCAGCCTAGTCAAAGAATTTATGGCTAAAACCCCAAAAGCAAATGCAACAAAAACAAAAATAAATAAATGAGACTTAATTAAACTAAAAAGCTTCTGCACAGCAAAAGAAATAATAAATGGAGCAAATAGGCAATCTACAGGATGGGAGAAGATATTTGCAAACTATACATCTGACAAAGGACTGATATCTAGACTCTACAAAGAACTCAAACACATCAGCAAGACAAAAGCAAATAACCCCATTAAAAAGTGGACAAACAACATGAACAGACATCTCTCAGAAGAAGATATACAATTGGTCAACAAACAATGAAAAAAATGCTCAACCTCACTCATCTTCAGAGGAACACAAATTAAAACCACAATGAGATACCACCTGACACCAGTCAAAATGGCCATTATTAAAAACTCAAAAAGCAGCCGGGCTCAGTGGCTCGGCCTGTCATCCCGCGCCTTTGGGAGGCTGAGGTGAGTGGATTGCCTGAGCCCGCGGGTTCGAGACCCGCCTGGGCAGCGAGACCTCATCTCTACAATAAATCAAAAAATCAGCCGCGCGTGGTAGCACATGCCTGTAATTCCGGCTACTTGGAAGGCTGAGGCGGAAAGATCGCTGGAGCCCAGCAGGTCGAGGCTGCGGTGGCCGGGAGCGGCCACTGCCCTCCAGTCTGGGCGACGGAGTGAGACTCCAACTCAAAAAAAAAAAATCAAAAAGCGATAGATGCAGGCACAGATGCGGAGAAAAGTGAACACTTATACACCATTGGCGGGAGTGCAAATGAGTACAACCCCAATGGAAAACGGTATGGAGATTACTAAAAGAACTAAAAGTAGATATACCATTTGATCCAGCAATCCCACTACAAGGCATCTTCCCTGAGGAACCGAGGTCATTAAATAAAAAAGACGCCTGCACCCACATGTTCTTTGCAGCACGATTCACAATTGAGATTGATATCAACCCAAATGCCCATCAACTGATCAGTGGATAACAAAAATGTGTTATATATACACCACGGAATATCACACAGCCAAAACACAGAATGAAACCATGTCCTCTGCAGTAAAAGGGATGGAGCTGGAGCTCATCGTCCTAAGTGAACCGACTCAGAAACAGAAAAACAGACACCGCATGTTCTCACTCACAGGCGGGAGCTAAACGTCACAAGGATGGAAATAATAGACATGGGGGACACCAAAAGGGAGAGGTGGCAGCATTCAGAAACTACCTACAAGGCACAGTATTCACTATCTGGGGAATGGATCACCTGAGACCAATCCGCCCCACTACACAATATGTTCATGTAACAAATACACGTGTATCTGAGCCACGAAGCCCGGCTGCCAATCCTTTTCTTATCTGCAGATCTTTTGGTATAAAAATAGTAGATCTTCGCTGGGCGCAGAGGCTCAAGCCTGTAATCCCAGCACTTTGGGAGGCCGAGGTGAGGGGATTGCCTGAGCCAGCAGGTTCGAGACCAGCCTGGGCAACTTGGGAGACCTCATCTCTACAATAAATCAATAAATTAGCTGGGCATGGTAGAACGCACCTGTAGTTCTGTCTACTTAGAAGGCTGAGTGGAAGGATCGCCGGAGCCCAGCAGGTAGACGCTGGGGTGGCCATGAGTGTGCCACTGCACTCCAGCCTGGGTCATGGAGTGAGATTCCAACTCAAAAATAAAATAAAATAATAGATCGCCTGTCTAGACTGAGATCCATGATAATTTCTAGCTGCTCTGTCTGTATAATGAATATTGGAAGCGAAGTGCATCATTCTCATAAATCCTGCTGTCCATGACTTTACTCAAAGCATCAATTGCCTATATCCCAGCACCCATCAAATACTTGTCTCTTCTCTACGTGAGGAATAAGAAGTGTGTGTTCACCTGGATCTCATAAATCATAACAGCCCTTTCTTTATGTCTGACGTGGCCTCAGACTATCAGAATGATATTTGGTGGCTCTAAATAACTGAGTTCAAGATCCTCAAATAAGGACCCCTGTAACCTCCAAATGCCATTTCACCACAGATCCAGGTTCTGTTTCTTGTATAAGGACTGTTGACCTAAGTGGTAAGATTCCTGGCCGGGCATAGTGGCTCAAGCCTGTAATTCCAGCACTTTGGGAGGCCAAGTCAAGAGGGTTGCCTGAGCCCAGGGTTTCGAGACCAGCCTGGGCAACTTGATGAGACCTTGTCTCTACAATATATCAAAAAGTAAGTTGAGCATGGTAGTGTGTGCCCGTAGTTCCGGCTACTTGGAAGGCTGAGGCAGAAGGATCGCCTGAGCCCAGCGGGTCAATGCTGGAGTGGCCATGAGTGTGCCACTGCACTCCAGCCTGGGCGACAGAGTGAGACTCTGACTCAAAAAAAAAAAAAAATTGAATTCAGCCCTCAAAACGAAACCCCTTTCCAAGAAGCTCAACCATGGTATTGTATGCTTTTCAAAACGATTTACTATTTGTCTTCCCTTAGAGCACAGCAAAACTACAAATATTTTAAGTTGTCTCCATTTAAATTCCAAGAACTTCAAAATTTTATTGCGAGTCTCTGATTTCACAACCCTTCCTACTGTTACTTTGCCTGTGCTTACATTCTTGAATGACCAGGTATAAAAGTCCAGTAATCTTTGTAACCAGAATCACTGAAAGTGGCACTCGAGGGTTAGAATTCCATCTGGCCCTATATTTAGACATTTTGAGAGGTTTTGCTAATTTCTACTTCTTGGATATTGTCAAGATAGTTGTTGCATTCATTCTAAGTGAGTTGATCCTGCCAGGGGCTGTCAGAGTGCTAAATGGAGAAAGAGCAACAAGTTCACTGAGGTAGCAGCCTAGTTTACTGTCTTTTTTGTGCCTGCTTGCCTTTTTTTTAATTCAGCATCTCACTCCATCGCCCAGGCTGGAGTGCAGTGACACGCTCACAGCCACCCCAGCGTCGGCCTGCTGGGCACCGATGATCCTTAAGCCTCAGCCTTCCAAGTAGCCCGCTACCATACCTGGCTAATTTTTTATTTGTTGTAGAGATGAGAGCTTGCTAAGTTACCCAGGCTGTTCTCAAATCCATGGGCTCAGGCAATCCTCTCACCTCGGCCTCCCAAAGTGCTGGGATTACAGGCTTGTGCCACCGTACCCAATCTGCTTGCTTTTAAGTGATCATTTACATAGTGAAATTCTATCTGAGACGTGACTCAAACCTACCACTTGGCAGAAAGGGAGTCATAAGGAAATCCATAGCTCTTACTTCTCTCCAAACACTGAAGGGCACTGATAGCTTACCAATAAGAACTGAGCGATAATCATGGTCAATTAGCAAGAAAGATTGGGGAGGAGAGGGAGAGGGAGAAGGGATAATGATTATTGAAATATAAGCTTGAGAATGTTCAAGAGTATCTACACTGAAGAAAAATGTCACAAACGCAAGATGGGGTGCAATACCTTTGCTTGTGTCTTATTATACATGTGAGACTTCACACTGGGGTAACCCTCCCACAATTGCTCAAAAAGAAGACGGGGGAAAGAAAGAGAAAGAGGAAAGAAGGAAGGAAGGGAAGGAGGAAGGGAAGGGAGGGAGGGAGGGAGGGAGAGAAGAAGAGAGGAAGGGAAGGAGGGAAGGAAGGCAGGGAGGGAGGGCGGGAGGGGAGGGAAGAGAAAAGAGGTTGTTGTGGTTTGAACGTATTCCCCAAAATTCATGTATTGGAAGCTTGATCACCAACACAGCAGTGTTGGGAATTGAGGCCAAATCAAAGGTATTTGGGCCCTGGGGGCACTGCCTTCATAAATGGACTAATGCCATTATAGAGGGAATGGGTTCTTCATAGAAGAATGAATCCAGCCCCTCTTGATCGCTTTCATTCTCTCTCTCTCTCTCTCTCTCTCTCTCTCTCTCTCTCTCTCTCTCTCTCTCTCTCTCTCTTCCCCTTCCTCCCTCCCCTCTTGCCTTCCTCTGTCTCCTTCTGCCATTCTGCCATGGGATGACCCAGAAAGAAAGCACTTGCCAGATCCCAGTCCCTCAATCTTTGACTTTCCAGTCTCCAGAACTGTGAGCCCCTAAATTTGTGTTCATTACAAATCACCCAGTTTCAGGTGTTCTGTTACAGTAGCACAAAATGAACTCAGAGGGCAAGAAAGACTAGGGAGTGGTTGAAGCAAGACTAGGGAATGGCTATAACATTTGGGAGGATTCAGGGCACACTACCCCCAAAATATGACTATAGGAGACCATAGTATGCCACTCAAAATATTCCTTTTTGGCATAAAGATTATTATTAGCTGGTTATTTTGAGAAACCACAGACACTGGAGAAGCTCTGAAAAGTTGAACTTTTTGCAACGGCAATTTACATCTATAAAGGAAATCTTTGTATAGGCGTCTCCCTCTCTACACCGGGAAGAAAAAGCAAACGAAATCACTAGAGATTCTCAAACAATGGAGAAGGCATGGGCTTAATACGTGGAACACACCTTCCCTTTGTTTACAGTGCCTCTCCTGGCTGTCTCATTCTAACTGACCTTTCTCCATGCCCTTCTTTCTTTGTTTCAGCAAATGATGGTATTGAAGCCTCAAGTTTAAACAGCATCTCTGAGATCTACCCTTGAGATTTACTCATTTCTCTGTCTTATCTCCCATGTACATAATGGGGTTTAAGACATACTACCCCAGAATACGGCACCTTGACATTTGAGAAAACAGAAGCATGAAGCTAACTCTTACCTTCTCTTTGCCCCTTTCCCCGAAACAAGCTTCATTCCAGAGATGACTCCCTATGCCCAGAAAAAAGGAATAGCCTTATCCTTGATGACACAGAGATGCCAAAAAGAATAGGAACAAACAAGCCTTGACAAGTTTCCCCCAGTTTATTACAGCTAAACATATATTATAGGAAGCCATTTTTCTATATTAAATTCCTGCACTAGGATGTAACAGAGTAAAAACCAAAATGGAGTCACCCAGGCTCTAAAGTTCCATATCACCAAACCAAAACTAAATTTTTACCTGACCTTCAGAGAAATCAGGAGAGACAACAGCCAATTTCTCAAACAGGTCAGTTTAATCCTCAAGTAGCATGACCATGAATTTCCTCTGTTTTGATCCTTATGACAAAAAGTAACCTGATGTTAACTGATCGATTATTTCTTTAGTGTCCGGTCTCCCTGTTTCCACCTTACAAGGGAAGTGACAATGGAAAAACCGAGTTCTGCCAAAATATTTAAAGAGATTTATTCTGAGCCAACCACAGTCTCAAAAGATTCTGAAAAAGTGCACCCAAGGTGATTGGGTTACAGTTTGGTTTTATACATTTAGAGGGACAAGAATTCCAGGTAAAATCATATCGATACATGGAAGGTATACATTAGGTTTAGTCTGAAAAGGCGGGACATCCTGAAGCAAGAGCTTACCAATCATTGGTGGGTTTTAGGAATTTGTTAATTGGCAATTGGTTGAAAGGGTTAAGCTTTGTCTAAAGATTTCGAGTCCATAGAAAGGAATGCTCAAGTTAGGATAAAGGAGTCTGCTATACCAGAGTCAGGTTGAAAAAACTCTTTTAATGAGATTTTATGGTTTGTCAGGGGTGACTCCCCAGGTCCCTTAGAAAGGAATTTGAACACAAGAAAAAAAAAATAGCCAGACTCGGTGGCTCGATAATCCCGTGCTTTGGGAGGCTGAGGTGAGTGGATTGCCTGAGCCCGCAGGTTCGAGACCCGCCTGGGCAACTTGGCGAGCCCACATCGCTACAATAAATCAAAAAATTAGCCGGGAGTGGTAGCACGCCCCTGTAGTTTCAGCTACTTGGAAGGCTGAGGCGGAAGGCTCACCAGAGCCCAGCAGGTCAAGGCTGCGGTGGTCGGAAGTGGCCACTGCACTCCAGTCTGGGCGACAGAGTGAGACTCCAACTCAAACAACAACAAAAAAAAGGTCAGAGTTTAGTCCTCGGTCTCCTCTCTTAGCCAAAGATCAATCCATGGAATGCATGTGCAGCCAACAACCAGTAGGAGGTCCCAGGCACTAGGTAAGATCATTACAAGTCATCTGTTTGCTCATCTGGTGTCGGTGGTGATAGTTTCAATATTAATAATATCGTAACTTAGGGGAAGGGCATGGTTTGACCTGATTTAATAGTCAGTTGTTTCAGGGTCAAGAGAGAACCAAGCCTAAAGTTCAATCTGAAAAAGCATCCCTCATCACATCTGTTCAGCAAGCTATCATGATGTGGGTCTTTGATTGTGTCTTTTTTTCTTTTTCTGTATATCTGGCATAGCATTCACAAAAGATCCCTAATTCCAGGTGTGGTGGCTCACACCTGTCATCCCAGCACTTTGGGAGATGGAGACAAGAGGATTGCCTGAGCTCAGGGGTTTGAGACCAGCCTAGGAAACTTGGCTAGACCTTGTCTCTACAATAAGTCGAAAATTAGCCAGACATTGAGGTGTGGCCTGTAGTTTCAGCTACTTGGAATGCTGAGGCAGAAGGATCATTTGAGCCCAGCAGGTCGAGGCTGTGGTGGCCATAAGTGTGCCACTACACTCCAGCCTGGATGACAGAGTGACACTTCAACTGAAAAGAAAGAAAGAAAAGAAAGGGAGGAAGGAAGGAAAGAAAGATTTTGCCAGGACCAGTGGCTCACGCCTTTAATCCCAGCACTTTGGGAGGCAGAGGCGAGAGGATTACCTGAACTCAGGGGTTTGAGATCAGCCTGGGAAAATTGACTAGACCTCATCTCTACAATAAGTCGAAAATTAGCTGGGCCTGGTGGCGTGTGGCTGTAGTTCCAGCTACTTGGAAGGCTGATGCAGAAGAATCACCTGAGCCCAGCAGGTGAAGGCCACAGTGGCCATGAGCATGCCTTTGCACTCCAGCCCAGGTGAGAGAGTGAGACTCTGACTCAAAAAAAAAAGTACATAATGATAATACAGCAATGAATCATAAAAATAGTGAAGATTAGGCGTCCAAGAAAGTTATAGGTAGAATCAGAGTGCAGTAAACAACCTACCCAGCCAAAATGTCCCCTGCATGACTGGCATATTCTTTTAACAGACTAACAGTATATTTACCTTCCCTATCAACAGTCATTTTATCCTTATGATAAATCTTATCCGAGGATTGTTGCAGCAACACCAAGTCAGAATTCAATAAATTTAATTTTTCCTCTGGCCATTTGGAATCCATAGACATACTACCCTGAGGAGGATATAAATCAAATTTGAGAAACATCCAGTCCTTATTTCTAAATTGTCATGGAACTTGCTTAAGGTTAGAAATCTATTTATTCTACCACTTTCGTGTTGCCCTTATACTTGTATGTGGGAGAAAGAAAGAGGTTTTGTTACAAGTCATAATTCTACAGTGTCATTATTTTTTACCCTCACACAACAAAAACAGCTCTCTCCCATATACCAATTGTTATATATTCAAGGAGGGATGGATATTAAGGGCTGGATTTGGGATAATTCAGGGTTTCAAGTGGTTTGAGGGCATAACCATTCTCCTTTTCTGTTTTCACATTATGTGAGGCAGACAGAATGCCATGTGGTTTTATTAGCTAAAGTAGCCCATTGACTGCCCATGGGGAATATCTTTGCATGATTTACGATGGTTTCAAGGCCTGTCAGTTGAGCAACAGAATACTTTTGAGTCTCTTTGAACTTTGGTGCCTGTACTTTAAGAATACAATATTCTCTGCAGAGAGGGATACGCAGTAGTGGGAAACTGCCGGGGAGGAGGGGGCATACCTCATCAACAAGGGTGCCTGCATAATAAACATTTGTATACCTCAAATAAATAAATAAATGAATAAAAGAATACAGTTTCTGAGGTCACATTTACCAAATTTCCCATAAATTTGAGAGACAACTTCCCTGGGTGCTTAGATTGTGTTCAGCACGGGTATCATGCACCATTGCATCACAGCAATTCCAGATCCTATTTGTAATAACATGGACACAAGCCCTCGTTGGGTTAGAGAACATGCCCATTCCCACCTTTGGGTTTGGGAGTATGTTTTCATGGTTGTCTGGCTCCTTCCATCCATTTGATAAGTGCTGTATCATCTTTTAGGGCAGCTTCCCATCCCTTTCCCTCTTCTTGGAATGGAATTTCTCCTATGTGGCCTGTTTCTGAAAAGAAATTATTCTCCAAGTGATGCCTCACTTGTCATCCTTGCTTTAGAGACTGGTTGAGCCTCAAGTGTTTTTCAAAATTACAGGCAGGTATTGGAGACCAGTTCGGAGGTCCATGTGTGGTCAAGAGCATGGCCAGGACCTGTTTCTCCAATGAGGTTAAGTTTTAGCCTTTTGGATGGTCAGTTTGGGTGTATCCACCAGGAATGCTGTTGCATTCGTATGGTAATGAAATCAGTGCAGTTGGGATCACTGGAGTTAACCCAGAATGACTGGGTATTCCAAACAATTGTCAGGTCAGTAGAAGTTACACCTAAGTATGACCTTGCCTGATATTCCATCAAGCTCCCCAGATGTGCCCTGGCCTTAGGGTGGATGATTCTCATACAAGGGAAGTGTCCTCTTGCTACTGGAGATCTAATTGTTGACTGAAATAACCACTTGGCCTGTGGTTGTCACTGTGTTTTTTGGGTTAATACTCCTAGCGAATTCCCATTTAGTTCATGTACAAAAAGGAAACAGGGGAGGCTGTGGTTGGGGGGGTCTAAGGTGTGTGCATGGGTGAGAGCGTGCTTGAGATCCTCTGTGCATTGTTTTGATCTTTCTCTCCAGCAGACTGGGTCTGGTTGGGCCTGTCTTCATTTTTTTATATTGGGGCTGAGCCATTAATGGGCAATTTGGAATCCATCTTCTACAGTAGCCTGTTCATCCTAAGAACTCTCTTAATTGTCTTTGTGTTTGGTACTTGGGAAAGGTCATGACAGCAGAGGTTCTCTCGGGGTTCATTAGTAGCCCCCTCCAAGAAATCAAATGTCCTAAACTCTTAACTTGAGGGAGCCAGAATTGCAGTTTGTCTCTGGACACAGCAGGCTGTGGTTACAGATTAGATGGTGCCTTCTCTGCATTTGGTCATGGAGATTGAAGACAACAACAAATTATCTGCATACTGAATCAGGATAGCTCCATCTGGAAATTCAAGGTCATCTAAAACTGCCTTTAATATTTGAGAAAAATAAGTAGGACTTTCAGAATAGCCCTGAGGCAAGACCGTCATTTATTTTGGTGAAATTCTCAAGTGAAGGCAAAAACATATTGGCTCTTGTGCTTCACAAATATGCTGAAGAAAGCACCACACAAGTCAGTGACAGAGATGTGGCTGGTGGTGATAAGAATATTGGAAGGCAAGTTGTGGGAGTTAGGAACAACAGGATGTCTAGGAATTGTTGTCTTATTTATAGCTCTTAGGTCCTGAATGACTCTCCAAGCCTTGTCTCCTTGGCATTATACTGAGAGGATTAGTGTTTTTGCAAGGGCTGGTGCAAGGTATTATGAGTCCTTTGTTGAAAAAGTCCTGAATGGTTGGTTTGATTCCTAGTAAGACTTCAAGTTTAAGAGGATATTCCTTAATGTGTGGCAGAGGCTTAGATGTATCTCTAGGGATTTCTGTAGGAATTGCTGCATTACATCTTATGATATTCATGGAAGAACTTGTCCTAAACAATCTGGTACTTTGGATAAGAAAGCTCTGATTCTCCCTGTTCAAATTCTTGGTTAACTTCAGCAAGTACAATATTGTACGTGGGCTCTTGTAAGTCTTCTGTGTCTTGCAAGTTGACAATCATTTCTCCCTTCTATGAAAATGAGATGTGGCCATTGTAGATCCCTAAGAAATCCCATCTTAGCAGAAGGACGGATAGACAGGACACCATCTAATATAAGGACAATGGGATGCCCTTGAGTTCTCCTAACTGAAATTGAAGAGGATTTGATTTAAAAGCTTTAATTGGAGAGTTTGCAAGCCCCTACCATTTAAACTTTTTTTCACTCCAGTGGAGAGGGTTGAGAGAACAGCACCAGTACCCACAAGGGTTTTGGTATTTTCCCCTATTTATGGATATTTCTACTTCCCCTAAAATGATGTTAGAAGTAGAAGGAAAGCCCTCTCTATTCCCTCGTAGTTTCTCTATTTGAGAGTTTAGAGTTTTGGTGCCTTCATCTGGGGCCTTCTGTTCCCCTTGTGCGAGCACCCATTTAAGCTTTTTGCAATCCTTTTTAAGATGTCCTTTCTTGTTACAATAGTGGCTTATTGCATCCTCTTTGGTTTGTTGGGAGTTGGGGGCGAACAGACCACTTGTGATCGTCCAACTAGATTACTAAGTTGGTTTAATTGTAAACGCATAATCTTTGAGGCTGTTTCCTTTCCCTTCTTGATGACCGTTTGTAACAGTGGGTCAGCTAGGGTGACAAGGTGGCTGGTGGGCAAAGAAACCCAAGTCACATTAATTTCTGTTTATCAAGGTCACAAGTTCATCATCTAAGCCTTGTATAAATCCACAATTTAGCAAGGTGTCACTTCTACCAGGTTAAATTTTTCAGGAGGTACCCCTCAATGTTGTTGGAAACCTGATATAAAAATAAAGGATGGCTTTATTTGAACATATTTAACATTGTTGTACCTTTGCTCGATCTATAACCTTGAGAAATACCTGTGTTAAATTCTCACAAGGGTAGTTGCAAAGCTCCTTGCATTTCTTGCTCCCATTTGCATCTATTTTTTCAAAATCTTCTACAGACCATTTCCAATCTGCTGCCCAAACCATATCTTTTGCCTTTGTTTCTGGGGACCAGTAACTCTATTGACTGATATAGATCAGAAACCCTGGATTACGAGCATTAACCATTAATTGGAATTCTTTGGCAAACCCAAAGAGACCTTGAATTGGGTGGGAGAACCTATATACTAATGTCCTTAACTCTGATCTGACCCAGCGTGTATACAATATGTCAGGATCACATGTCCCCATGGGTTTTATTCTAATAGTAGCAACTACTGTTTTATCTTCTCCTTTGGCTATTTCTGGACCCTTTATGGTTTGAGGTGAGCAGACAGAGGAAGAGGGAGGAAAAATCAAATGGTCCAGACAAGGAAATTCATACAGCAGGGGGTTAGGAGGAGCAGAAGGAGAAACAGTTTCTGGCAACTTCTCGTTTCAGAAGAAGCTTCTGCAAGTGTATTTACTTCCAAGACAGTCTCAAGTGTTTCTTTATTAACTTCCTGAAAGGAGGCAAGTTTATCATTCCTTCTTTTGAATGATTCCAGATGCCAGCTAACATACAACTCTCATTCGTTTTCCTTGATTCAGGAGCCTAAGTTCTCTACGTAGCATCCAAGAAAATCAGATTGGGAATATCAAAGCTTCCTCATTTTAGAAACTTTAGATCTAGATCATCCTTAGTAAGATCTTCTCATTTTACTCAAATAATTGCCAGTAGAGGTGCCATAATTATCAAACATAAAACAAGCTCTTCCTCTTTTATATACATGTTTCCCATTTTCCTTTAAAAAGAAGGAACCAAACGGTGGCCTTGGGTTTAGTTCAGTGGATCAGAATGTGCTGACCATTGGCAGATTACACAGTGTTTCACCACTGAGTCACTTTTGTCCTCTTACATATTTAGGTTTCTCTCTTTGGGAGTCCATCACCTATGAGAGAACTCAAAACATCGAATGGTCAGCTCTTATGTGCATTTCCTGGAAAGGTTCCTTTTAATTAATTTTATTGGGAGATTCCCTGTAGGGCCACTGTCATGTCCTGGAGAGTCACGCTCTAGACACTCCCACTGGGACTGTGGTCAACCAGGGGCACCTTTCAGCTGGGAGGAGCAAAATGCCTTTTCTCTTTGGAGCTGAGGGGCTCGATCACACATTCATCTATGAAAAAGACAGTTTAGTCTTTCTCACAAATGCACAGACAAGGCAATTGAGATTAGTTTGGGAAGGAAAGGGCATTGAAGAAGTCCCTTTAAAATTCACCTCTAAATCAAGATTAAGATCTCAAACACCTTCCTAGGAAAAGAACAGATGGCTCAGAATAAGCCAAGTACTGTCAACCAAACGGTTGGTCAAACAGTCATCTGTAGCTCAGGAGGTCTTACCCATTCTACCAGAAGAGAGTCTTAAAGTTGGGGGTAGGGACTGGCACCTCAGTGGGCCTGTGCTGGTATCTGAGTGCCAGGTTTGGGCAATTTCTTCAGAGGATCCTGAGTCTTTTCTGAGCCTCATGTTGAGTGGTCAGAAATTTACAGTGGAAAAACCAAATTCTGCCAAAATATTTAAAGAGGTTTATTCTGAGTCAATATGAGTGACTATGACTTGGGTATGCGCAATCCCAAAAGGTCCTGAGAAAGTGCACCTGAGGTGGTCAGGTTACAGTTTGGTTTCATACACTTCAGGGAGACAGGAATTGTAGGCAAAATCGATACATCTTGCATGAAAAGTATCCATCAGTTAATCCCAAAAAGGCAGGCATCTCCAAGTAAGGGCCAATAAGTCATAGGTGGTTTTAGGGATTCTTAACTTGGCAATCAGTTGAAAGAGTTGAGCTTTGTCAGATAACTTGAAGTCAGTAGAAAGGAATTCTTAACATAGAGGGGTCTGCTATCTGCAGGTGAAGCTATACCAGAGTTAGGTTGGAAAATAAGCTGCAACATACCAAGTTATTTAAAGGAAAAAAAATTAGCAAGATTTTATGGTTTGTAGGGTGTGACTCCAGAGGTCCCTTAGAAAGGAATCAGTTCTCTCAAGAAGTTTTGAAATGACCAATCTGCTTTTTGTTCTTTGTTTCTGCCTTCTTCACTCCTCCTCTGTGTGTAAACCAACCTCTTCTGTTCAGCTAATCAAAACACTCCATGGAATGAAGTGTTACTCAATTCTAGAATCTAATTGAAGCCAGTTGAGATCTTCAAACTAAATTTGCTATAATTTCGTCTTTTGACTTTCCTATTAGATCATATCCTCTTTTGTCTAACCATACTTTTGCACAACTATTCAAGTATTCACTCTTCCTCAAACCTACCAATAAAAACATATAGGTTTCTCTCCTTTTGGTTTTCACTTTTGAAAGCTATGTCACATACGATTTATATTAAATACATTTGTATGTTTTTCTCTTGCTAATATGTCTTTTATTGCAGGTATCTCAAGCATGGATGTAGCAAAGGGGGAGAAATCTTCCCTTTTCTACACATACAAGAGGTATGCATGTTATGAAAATTCTATTTTTCTCTTGTTAATCTGTCTTTTGTTAAAGGAGATCCCAACTAAAACTATAGCAAGTACAAAGAAAATTCGTTTTTCTCCCCTGCAGAGTCAAAATCTTTAACAAACCCAAATGAAGTCTATGAACCTGCACTGGGTATTGGAGAGTTAGGGAAGACACACGAGGCTGCCCTTCCTTCCATAATGTATGAGGAGACAGAGGGAAGCAAGGTGGAAAGCCATAGAGAACTGAACGAGCAGCTTAGAGCATGGGAAAAAGGTAGAATAGCTCAACCTTTTACAAGGGTCTGTAGCACAGGGAAAAGAGGTTAAGAAAAGACCCAGGCCGGGTTCAGTGCTCAGTCTGTAATCCCAGCACTTTGGGAAGCCAAGGTGAGTGGATTGCCTGAGCCCGCAGGTTCGAGAACAGCCTGGGCAACTTGGCGAGACCTCATCTCTACAATAAATCAAAAATTAGCTGGGTGTGGTAGTGCGCACCTGTAGTTCCAGCTACTTGGAAGGCTGAGGCGGAAGGATCGCTGGAGCCCAGCAGGTCGAGGCTGCAGTGGCCGGGAGCGGCCACTGCACACCCATCTGAGTGACAGAGTAAGACTCCAACTCAAAAAAAAAAAAGACCCAGCATGGGCTCAGCCAGGGCCCTGAAAGGCAAGTGGGGGGGGCAGTGTCCTTCCAGGCTTTTCCCCTCCATCTCACTCTCCCCACTCCATTAGCTCTCCCCTTTCCCACTGAAATATTTCAGCTGAAAAATCTGTTTTCATCTCTTCCTAATGACTCCCCCAATTTCTTTATTTTTTTCCCCAAAGGATTTATTGATAACCATGCTTTAGAAAAGAACAGTTGAATCGTGGACAAGATGCCGACAGCACAGGTGGATTTGTGAGACTCTCCAAACAGATGAGAGAAAAATCTACACAAATGAAGAAAAACCAAAAGAAGAATATGGGTCTCTCCCAGAACCCTGGGAGGGCAGACCCTGAGAAAACTGACTTAGGAATGAAAACAATGAAGAGCCCCCAGAATGACTGGTCTCAAACTACAAACCTAGATATCAAGACATTAATGGAGAGATTAAAAAGAATTGAGGAGACTCAAGAAGAAACTAGGAAGGAGCTGATATCTGAGATAACAGTAATAAAGAATACTGTGAATGAAAAAAATAACAAATTTATAAGCATGGAAAGCAGAATTACCCATGCAGAAGGAAGAATCTCAGAGCTTGAGGACCAAAATATAGAACTAACCCAAACTCTCAAAAACACAGAAAACAAGCTCAAAAAGACAGAAAAAACCTTCAAGAGATGAGTGATTACTTCAAGAGACCAGACCTAAGATTAATTGGCCTTCCTGAGACAGAAAGAGAGACAGAGACCACACTGGAACAAACTTTCCAAGAGATCATTCAAGAAAACTTCCCTTACCTAATCAATGATGCAAAAATTCAAACACAAGAGATTCAGAGAACCCCTGCAAGACAACAAATGAGAAGACCAACTCCTAGACACATAATAATTCGCCTAAACAAAGTAGGCATAAAAGAAAAAATCCTAAAGGCAGCAAGAGAAAAAGGCCAGATCACCTACCATGGAAGACCAATTAGAATAGCAGCAGATTTATGTACAGAAACCCTGCAGGCTAGGAGAGCTTGCAGCCCTATCTTCAAGTCCTAAAAGATAAACAATTTCAACAAAGAATAACCTACCCAGCCAGATTAAGCTTCATCAGTGAGGGAGAATTAAAATTTTTCCCAGATATCCAATCCCTAAGAACTTATGCTGCCACCAAACCACCTCTGTATGAAACACTTAAGAAAGTACTAAACACAGAAGAAACGGGGGGAAAAGAACAATGTTCTTCACAAGAGTACAGGAAAAAGAATAAAATACACACGAACCAACCCCAATACCAATAGAAAGACAATAAACCAAGTGGAAGAACAACTCTATAAGAACTCTATGATAGGGACGAACTCTCACATTTCAATAATTAGCCTGAATATGAATGGACTAAATGCATCATTGAAAAGACTTAGAATGGCAAAATGGATAAAATATCACCAGGCAACAATATACTGCCTTCAAGAGACCCATCTCACTAGAAAGGACATGCACAGACTCAAAGAGGATGGGAAACAAATTTTCAAGATAATGGAACACAAAAGAAAGGAGGAGTTGTGATCCTAATTTCAGACAAAATACCATTTAAGCTCTCAAAAATTTAAAAGATACAGAGGGCCACTACATAATGATAAAAGGTTCACTCCATCAACAAGAAATATCTATCCTAAACATATATGCGCCTAACATAGGTGCACCAACTTTTATAAAGCAACTCCTAGGAAAACTAAAGAAAGATATTGACTCTAACACCATCATAACTGGGGACTTTAATACACCACTCACAACCCTAGACAGATCATCAGGACAAAAAAATCAGCAATGAGATCCAGAACCTCAATGTGACTCTTGACCAAATGGACTTAATTGATACCTACAGAGCACTCCACCCAAAAACCACAGAATACACATTCTACTCATCACCGCATGGAATGTATTCTAAGATCGACCACATAATTGGCCATAAATCAAGCATAAGCAAATTTAAAAGGACCGAAATTTTACCATGCTCCTACTTGGACCATAGTGGAATGAAAATAAACATTAACATCAACAAGATTCCCCCAAAACCCACAGAGACTTCAACACTAAACAGTATGATGCTAAACAACTCCTGGGTCAATGATGAAATCAAAACAGAGATCAAAAGATATCTGGAAACAAATGAAAATGAGGAAACATCTTGCCAAAATCTCTTAGATGCCATGAAAGCTGTAGTAAGAGGGGTATTTATATCCCTACAAATGCACATGAAGAAAATTAACAGCCTAACAAGCCACCTAAGGGAGCTGGAAAAGCAAGACCATAAAAACCCTAATTTCAGCAGAAGAATCCAGATCACCAAAATAAAAGCCCAAATCCAGAACATAGAAGACAAAAAGACAACACAAAAAAATCAATGAAACAAAAAGCTGGTTCTTCAAAAGGATAAACAAGATTGATGGTCCCCTAGCTAGACTGACCAAGAAAAAGAAAGAAAACACCCAAATAAGCACAATCAGAAATACAAAAGATGAAGTCACATCTGACCCTGAAGAAATACAAAAGATCATTAGAGACTACTATGTACACATGTATGGAAACAAACTTGAAAACCTCAAGGAAATGGAGGACTTTCTGTCATCACACAACCTGCCTAGGTTGAAACAAGAAGAAACTGAGACCATAAATAGACCAATAATCAAGGAAATTGACTATGTAATAAGAAAACTACCTACCAAAAAAAGCCCTGGACCAGATAGCTTTCCAGCAGAATTCTACAAGACATTTAAGGAGGAGCTGATTTCAATCCTACTGAAGGTATTTCAGGTGATTGAGAAAGATGGAACCCTCCCCAAATCATTTTATGAAGCTAACATCACATTGATACCCAAGCCAGGTAAAGATCCAGCAAAGAAAGAGAACTACAGGCCAATATCTTTGATGAACATAGATGCTAACATTCTCAACAAGATCCTAGCAAATCAGATTCAACAACACATCTCAAAAATCATCCATCATGACCAAGTAGGCTTCAAACCTGGGATACAAGGCTGGTTCAACATTCGTAAAACCATAAATGTAATTAAATACATCAACAGACGTCAAAACAAAAACCACATGATTATATCATTAGATGCAGAAAAGCTTTTGATAAAATCCAGCACCCCTTCTTGATAAAAACCCTCGAACATTAGGCATACGGGGAACATACCTCAAAGTAGTAAAAGCCACCTACGAGAAACCCACAGCCAGCATACTCCTAAACGCAGAAAAATTGGAACCATTTCCCCTGAAAACTGGAACAAGACAAGGATGCCCACTCTCACCCCTCCTGTTCAATATAGTATTGGAAGTCCTGGCTAGAGCAATCAGAGAACAGAAGGTAATCAGGGGTATCCAAATAGGAAAAGAGGAAGTCAAATTATCTCTCTTTGCAGATGACATGATCGATGATCGTGTACCTTGAAAACCCAAGAGAATCTGTCAAAAACCTCCTTATACTGATAAAGCCTTTTGGCAAAGTCTCAGGATATAAAATAAATGTGCAAAAGACAATTGCATTTCTTTACACCAATAATAAACAAACAGAAACCCAAATAAAAAGCCAAAATTCCATTCACAATAGCCAAAAAAAAGTGAAATACCTTGGCATCTTCCTAACCAGAGACATGAAAGACCTTTACAATGAAAACTACAAAACTCTGCTCAAATAAATCAAAGATGACACAAACAAGTGGAAAAATATCCCATGCTCATGGATTGGAAGAATCAGCATTGTGAAGATGTCCATCTTACCTAAGGCAATCTACAGATTCAATGCAATATCTATCAAATTACCAGCAACATTCTTCTCAGATCTAGAAAACACAACACAGGAATTCATATGGAAACACAAACGTCCAAGAATAGCCAGAACAATCCTCAGCAAAAAAACAAAGCAGGTGGTATCACATTACCAGACTTCATTATTTATTTTATTTTTTTTTTTAGTTGGAGTCTCACTCTGTAGCCCAGACTGGAGTGCAGTGGCCGCTCCCGGCCACCGCAGCCTCAACCTGCTGGGCTCCGGCGATCCTTCCGCCTCAACCTTCCAAGTAGCTGGAATTACAGGCATGCGCTACCATGCCCGGCTGATTTTTGATTTATTGTAGAGATGAGGTCTTGCTGCCCAGGTGGGTCTCGAACCTGCAGGCTCAGGCAATCCACTCACCTCAGCCTCCCAAAGGCATGGGATTACACACTGAGCCACCGAGCCCGGCTCAGACTTCAAACTTTACTATAAAGCTACAATCATCAAAACAGCTTGGTATTGGTATAGGAACAGGCATATAGATCAATGGAATAGAATTGAGATTCCAGAAGCAAAACCTCAATTTCTCAACCAACTCATCTTCGACAAAGACTCCACCACCCACCACTGGGGAGAGGAAAACCTATTCAGTAAATGGTGCTGGGAAAACTGGCTGATCACATGCAGAAGATTGAAACAGGACCCCTATCTATCCCCATACACAAAAATTAACTCCAAATTGATCAGAGACCTAAATGTAAGACCTCAAACCATAAGAACCTTAGAAAACGAAGGACATACCCTCATGGAAACCGGAACTGGCATCCAATTCCTCAACAAAACCTGAAACCCACAGGCCATAAGGGATAAGATAGACAAGTGGGACCTCATTAAACTAACAAGCTTCTGCAAAGTCAAGAAACCATCAAGAGAGCAGGGAGACAGCCTACAGACTGGGAAAAAGTATTTGCCAACTCCAGGTCTGACAAAGGCTTAACATCTTGGATCTACAAGGAACTCAAACGTGCTGAAAAGAAAAAAACAAACAACCCCGTTATAAAATGGGCAAAAGATATGAACAGACACTTCACAAAGGAAGACATCCAAGCAGCCAACAGACACATGAAGAAATGTTCAACCTCACTAATCATCAGGGTGATGCAATTCAAGACCACACTGAGATACTACCTAACTCCAGTCAGAATGGCAATTATCAACAACTCAAAAAATAACAGCTGCTGGAGAGGGTGTGGTGGAAAGGGAACACTTCTACACTGTTGGTGGGAGTGTAAACTAGTGCAACCTCTGTGGAAAGCAGTATGGCGATTCCTAAAAGCTCTAAACATCAACCTCCCATATGACCCTGCAATCCCCCTACTGGGAATATACTCTGGAGAACTCAGATCACTCTACAGAAAAGATACCTGCACATGAATGTTTATCGCAGCATTGTTCACAATAGCAAGAACCTGGAAGCAACCATGCTGTCCAACAAAAGAGGACTGGATTAATAAATGTGGTACATATACATGATGGAATACTACACAGCCATAAAAAAGAACAAAATCATGAATTTTGCAGCAACCTGGATGGAACTAGAGTCTATAATACTGAGTGACCTCTCACAGAAACAAAGATCTGAGTATCACATGTTCTCAGTCATATGGTGGACCTTTATCATCCAACGTACTACCATAAGAAAATGACTGACAGTGGTGGGTAACTAGGGGCGGGGGAAGGGGGTTGGGACTAATGGTAGTAAACATCTGTCTGGGGACGGGGAGACACCTGTTATCAACATATTTGTATACCTAACCCTTAACTGTACCCCACAATGTCATAATAAAAAATATTGATTAAAAAAAAAAAAAAAGAAAAGAACAGTCAAGTCTGTTGCTTCCAAGTCAGTGGAACGAAGAGACGGGACCAGGGACACACCAAGTGGCTTCAGGGGACTGCGGGGTCACCTCTTACTCATAGATCCAGTCATAAGCACAAGATGTGTAGCCAACCAGTTCCTCAGGCTTAAACCACAGGCTGATTTCTTTTTCAGCACTTTTAGCTTGAGTTACAACCACGAATGGTGTTCCTAAGAAAGAGAACAATTACTGGTGGCCAAATTTTAAAGTGCAGGAGTCTGGGGATTTCTTTGCTTTTATTTTTTGAGTTTAGGTCTCACTCTGTCATCTAGGCTGGAGTGCAGTGGCACAATCATGGCTCACCACTGCCTCGACCTCCTGAGTTCAGCAGAGCCTCCTACCTCTGTCTCCTGAGTAGCTATAACTATGGACACTTGCAACCACACCTGGGTAATTTTTCATATCTTTTTGTAAAGAAAAGGTCTTGCTATGTTGCCCAGGCTGGTCTTGAACTCCTGGGCTCCAGTGATCCTCCCACCTTGGCCTCTCAAATTGCTACAATTACAGGCATGAGCCACCATGCCCGGCCTGAATCTCCCAACTCCATAAGGAGGTTTTGCATAGATTTTTTTACAGGTGAGGGAACCAAAAGGTAGGTGACATACCCATGGACACAGCGCCCACAGACATGGCTAGAATCCTTCCTTTCTCCACACTCAGTGCTGTGTTGCATCACACAGAACCACCTCAAGCCAACCCCCCCTTGTGGAGTGTCTTGCTGGAAATTTTAAGTGAACTAGGAAAGAGGCTATTCATGAAACCTGTATCCAAGGATAATCACAGCATTCAAAAGTTCAATTCTTCTGAAATTAGGAGATGCCCCCAATGTTTGCCTGATACTCCACTTAAACAGCGTTGAGTAAAAGTCATCCACGCCCCTCCCCAGAACTTGCCTGCCAACTTGAATGCAGAAGTCCTTGTGAGTGGTGCCTGGCTTAGACTCCGCTGGATTGGTGTCCCCATGCATTCCGCGGCCCGTCTTCACCACACTCAACCCCTACCAGACCATGGCCACCACCACCCTGGGTTCCTGTACCTCACCAGCCCAGGGAAGAACTGGCAGTCTTTTAAGTCCATGTAGTGCTGTTTCAGGTGTCACCCAAAGGCCCTCCATGGCCACAAGATGGAGTCCCTTCTGCTCAAAGTGTTTGATGATCTTGCCCACCAGGTCACACTGCACGCCATCCAGCTTGATGGTGAGGAAGGTGTCCTTGAGATTGGCCATGGTCCACGAAGCCAGCACGGCCAGGTGTCTGCCCTCAATTTCTTAATATTAAATCCTTCAAATCACTTTGTTATTCAGCAACATTCTGATATTCTAGCACATTTTTCCATAAAAGCAGAATTTGATATACGCATTATTATTTATTTTTGTTTTACATGTTACCCATCAGCCCACAGTATAAATATGTTCTGTAAACAGTGAGGGGCTTAATAAACAGCTTTGCTTGGCTCTTCAGTGGGTCTTTTTGTTTGCTTGTTTGTTCTGCACAGTTTTTATCTACTCTCAGAATTGTTCTAGATTAAAACTGCAGAACAAAAAAATCACTGTCCTTTGTGGTTGCATTATAAGAAAACAAGGTGAAACATGGTTTGTGTCATTTTCACACTCCTAGGAATGCATGGATGATGAGTCTCTAACGGGCTCTTGGAAAACAGGACTACAGGATGATTTTTATATTCTTCATACCCCCTGGTGAATTTTCATCTCTCTTAATTCCCCTTAAACAATTACAAGTGTCTGTTGGAGTAGACCCAGCTAGTAAAAAGAATATAAGGTCTTGACATTTACCATGTGCCCATCAATTTCTTTTCTGGGTTGAAGGTTTACTGACAAAGAACCCTAAACAATTTTTCAAAAGAAAGTAACCTGATACAAACTTTTCTTCAATCGATTTCTGCAACCATAGCTGAACTTCCATGGTTTTGCTTTGTGTTCTGTTTGCCACTCATTCATACACTCATACACAGAGCTCAACTGTAATTCCCATATGAAGAATTAAAATTATTTCTTTACTGAGAATTGAACTTTAAGAGACTAGCAAAAACTCTTGGGGAGAATGTTAAATATAACAGATGGAACAATTTCACATTTAAGTGTCAACATATGATGATCAGTTGTTGTCAGTAAGGTAAGAATCCTTCCCATTGTTCATTTATCCAACCTTATATAATTTTCATTTAACTAAGCCCAGTATCCATAGATTTGCATTTTTATCTTTAAGGGAAGACTGCATCATGGTGAAATTATTATACTACAAGATAGTAGCTTTTACACACATGCAAATATAGACATGTTGTTTTTATTATGTGTGAGGTGACCATCTAATTTATTTAATTAGAAAGTTGTTATTAAATTTTCTATTGTTTTTGCAGTTTTCAAGTAATTTGTCCATTTCATCTAAATTATCAATATTCGTTTGTAATATTTATTAGTCTTTTAATATCAGTTAATGGTATTCATGAATACCATTATTTTATTCTTAATATTGTAATTCATATTTTCTTTTCTTCTTGATCAGTTTAGTTAATGGTTTATCAATCTTGTGGATCATTCAAAGAAACTGGTTTTTGACTTTTTAATTTTCTCTTTCTTGTCAATTTTTAATTTTATTTGGTTTTATTTTTATATTTACTCTTAACTTTCCTCTGCTAATTTGGATTTAATTTACTCTCTTTTTCCAGATTGTTAAGGTCAAATTTCATAATTGATTTTAAAACTTTCTTCTTTCCTGGTGAAAATATTTAAAGTTATAAATTTTCTTCTAAACATCACTTTAAGTTGCTTCATACAAATTTTGTTATGATGTGTATTCTTTACTTTTTAGTTAAAAAACATATTTTGGGAATGTGGGGGAAGATGGTGGCCAAGCCAGTCGGAATATGCGAGTCCCTGTGTGAGAGAGTGAGTGTATGGAAAATTTTGCGTACATGCTGGTGAGCGAGTGGGCGTGCGAGTGGCCTGAGTGCGGGCTAGGAAGCCGGCAGCCAGGGCTCTCCTGGTGCAGTGGCTGGTGCCACAGCAGCTGGGCTTGGACCCTAGCAATTCCCAGGATGCAGAAGCTGAGCGCCATTTTCTTTTTCTTTCTTTCTTTTTTTTTTTAAATCAACAAACCCTCCCTGGAAAGAAAATGCTGGGAGAGACTTTCTAAGTGGGGGCTTGTGAGCAAGTGGCCAGGCCCCAGGTACAACAGCTAATGCTTCAGCTTCTCTGGTTGATCCCTGGCTCTTCCCAGATCGCAGAAACCAAGCACCATTTTTTAAAAACTGACACAAGTTTTCCTGTGAAAAGCAGCAAGGAAAGACTATCACCCCAGGCTCTCCCTTACCACTGGCAGGAGAGACTGCAGACTCCAGGCTTTGCCTCACCACTTCAGCACCTGGTGGGGCACTGGCAGCAGGGACTGCGGAGGGAGTCCAGAGGCAAAGTCCCATGGAAGAGGACAAGAGAGGCACCCCACTAACATTTGGAAGGCCGGGCAGGAAAGGGCTCTGACTTGCTCACCATGGAGCAGCAGACCAGATCTCTGTGACTGGAGATTCAACTGCTCGGGGATTGATCATGACCCAGAGGGAATATCCTGAAAGCACAAGTTCTGGGTTCTAGGCGCCACACCCCCTACCCTGATCCAGCTGCAGAACAAAGGGTATGGCCAGAAAAGGGCGAGGAAGAACTCCAAAGAGATCAGTGGTTAGTCTGGGGCTGACCCAAATCCCCTCCTCCCCAACAATCCTCTGAACATCAGATCCACACAGCTGGGCCACGACTGAGAGGGACAAATCCAGGCAGAGCCTGGAAGTTAGTTGCAATTGGAGAACTCCATTCCAGGATAGGCCTGGCTGGAGCACCCCCTGTGAGTACATACCTGGGAAAGAGACAACCCTGCACCACCCATGGGAGAAGATCTCCCTGACCATACGAGAGTGGGAGGGGAGGACTGCAGCCCACCCACCTCCACTGCCCCTCCTCCTTCCCTGCCTCAGACACTAAGGAGAGAGTGAAAGAGGTGGCTCTGCAGGAGAGACCTGATTAGAGGAACAATTACACAGCCTGCCACAAGAGGGCAGGGTTTTTTTATATATATATTTAATTTTTTTAATGTTTTTAAAATTCTTTGTTAGTTCATCTATTTTAAAAATATTATTCCTTTGCGCATGAACGTGTATGTGAGGGTTTGATCTGCATCCCCCCAATTTTTTTTCTTTTTCTGTTTCTGTCTTCTTTAATTTGTCATTTTCTGTTTATGTGTGGTTATGAATGATTGAGTGTTCATCTTTCAATGTTGTTGGTGGTGGTGGGCTTCTGTTTGTTTGTTTGTTTTGCTCTTTTGTTCTGGGTTTTTTAATTTTCATTTTTTAGAGTTTAAGGTGTGTGTCGATATATGTGTGTGGAGATTATCTGAATTTCTCCCCTCCCTCCCCCCCACCTCAGTCTTTGTTTTTCTTCTCTATTCACTTTGTGTTAGGCATGTGTGTCTGTGTTTCGTTTTCTTCATTTTTTTATTGTTGTTTGTTTTGTTACACTTTGTTGTTATTCCATTTTGTTTTGGGGGTGTATACGTGTGTGTGTGTGTGTGTGTGTGTGTGTGTGTGTGTGTGTGTGTGTGTTCAATTGTTTTTTGCATTGGTTTCTGCTTTGCATTGTCATATAGAATGGTGGTGGGGAGTGGGTCTCAGGGAACACATACCACAATAAGTGAACATTGTAATTTGCAAGTAGTTTCTGAATCCTAGCACCCCATCCCCTACTTTATTTGAATTTCAAAGACTACAAGAGACAGCAAAGCTTCCCATCCGCCATCCTATTTCAAAATAGAACACATCCAGAGCCTGGATCAGGGAAGAATAGAGGACTGAGCAAACATCAGAAGGGAAAGCCTCTCCCACTGACACTGAATAACAGAACTAAAGAGAAAAACAAGAGATATGTCACAAATGAGGAAAAACCAAAGGAAGACCACAGGCAATTTCAAGTGTACCAAAGACAAAACTCCTGAAAAATCAGACCTTGGTGCCTAAACAATGGAAGTCGCTAACAACTGGCCTCAGAATATGACAGGAATTAGAGAATGAATGGAAAGAGTAAATAAGACTCAAGAAAGACAGGAAGCAACACTGAAAGAACTTGTAACAGAGATTTTGGCAATTAAAAATTTCATCCAGGAAATAAATGACAAGATGACAAGCATGGAAAGAAGAATTAATCTAACTGAAGAAAGAGTCTCAGAACTTGAAGACCAGAACATGGAATTAACCCGATCTGTAAAAAATATAGAAAGAAGACTCAGAAAGAAAGAACAAAGCCTACAAGAGATGTGCGATTATATCAAGAGGCCAAACCTATACTTCACTGGTATCCCAGAAGAAGAAAGAGAAATGGAGAACAACTTGGAACAAGTATTCCAGGAGGTAATCCAAGAAAATTTTTCCCATCTCACCAGAGATGGGACCAGCCAAGCACAAGAGATACAGAGAACCCCCACAAGACATCAAATGAGAAGACCAACCCCTAGACACATAGTAATTTGCCTACACAAAGTAGGCACAAAAGAAAAAATTCTAAAGGCAGCAAGAGAGAAAAGTCAGACTACCTACTGGGGAAAATCAATCAGAATAGCAGCAGATCTATTGGCAGAAACAAGCAAGAAGGGACTAGAGTGCAATATTCAAAGTCCTCAGAGTTAAACAATTTTAATCAAGAATTTCCTACCCAGTCAAGCACAGCTTCATCAGTGATGGAGAATTAAAATCCTTCCCAGATATCCAATTCCTAAGAGATTTGCAGCTTCTAGACCAGCTCTACAGGAGACACTTTAAAAAGTATTAAGCACAGAAGAAAGAAAAAAATAATGATCACACACTTCCCAAGAGAACAGCAATCCTATTGAAAGTATTCCAGGCAATTAAGATGGATGAAATTCTCCACAAATCATTTTGCGAAGCTAACATCACACTGATACTCACACTGGGTAAAGATCCAACCACAAAAAAAAGAGAACTACAGGTCAGTATTCCTTATGAACACAGATGCAAAAATCCTCAATAAGAGTCTAGAAAATCGAATCCAAAAACACATCTGAAAAATCATCCACTATTTCCAAGTAGTCTTCATTCCCCAGGATGCAGTACTGGTTCAACATTCACAAGACCATAAATGTAATTAAATACATCAACAGATGTAAAAACAAGAATCACATGATTATATCATTAGATGCAGAAAAAGTTTTTGATAAAATCCAGCATCCCTTCTTGATAAAAACCCTCAAACATCTAGGTATAGAAGGAACATACCTCAAAATAGTAAGTGCCATCTACAATAAACCCACAGCTAACATATTGCTAAATTGACAGAAACTGGAAACATTTCCCCTGAAAACTGGAACAAGACAAGGCTGTTCACTCTCACCCCTTTTGTTCAACATTGTGTTGGAAGTCCTAGCTACTTAAGAATGTGTGGAGGCTAGAACAATTGGACAAGAGAAGGAAATCAGAGGTTTCTATATACGAAAAGAGGAAGTGAAGTATCCCTCTTTGCTGATGATATAATCCTATACCTTGAAAATCCAAGAGAATCTGTCAAAAAACCTGCTTGCACTGATAAAGGACTTTGGCAAAGTCTCAGGGTACAAAATAAATGTGCAAAAGACAGTTGCATTCCTATACACCAACAGCAAGCAGGTAGAGACCCAAATTAAAGGCACAATCCCATTCACAGTAGCCACCAAAAAAATGAAATACCTCAGCATCTTCCTAACCAAAGAAGTGAAAGAACTTTACAATGAGAATGACAAAACACTGCTTAAAGAAATCCAAGAAGACACAAACAAATGGAAAAATATTCCATGCTCATGGATAGGAAAAATCAACATTGTTAAGATGTCTATCCTACCAAAGGCAATCTACAGATTCAACGCAAAACCCATAAAGTTACCAACATCATTCCTCTCAGACCTGGAAATGACAATACAGAAATTCATATGGAAACATAAATGACCACAATAGCCAAAACAATCCTTAGCAAAAGAAACAAAGTAGGAGGTATCACACTTTCAGACTCAGACTTCAAACTTTGCTATAAGGCTACAGTAATCAAAACAGCCTGGTACTGGTACAAGAACAGGCACATAGACCAGTGGAACAGAATAGAGATTACAGAAGCAAAGCCTCAACCAACTCATCTTCGACAAAGCTTCCAACAACAACCACTGGGGAGAGGAGAACCTATTCAGTAAACGGTGCTGGGAAAACTGGTTGATCACATGCAAAAAAAAGATTGAAACAGGACCCCTATCTATCATCATACAAAAAAATTAACTCTAAATGGATCAAAGGCCAAAACGTAAAACCTCAAACTATAAGAATCTTAGAAAACGCAGGAGACACACACCCTTATGGAAATTGGAACTGGCCACCAATTCCTATTCAGAACCCTAAATGCCCATACCTTAAGAAATAAGATAGACAAGTGGGACTAACGAGCTTCTGCAAAGCAAAAGAAACCATCAAGAGAGCAGGGAGACAGCCCACAGAATGGGAAAAAATATTTGCCAACTGCATATCTGACAAATGTCTAACATCTAGGATCTATAAGGAACTCAAAGGCACTGAAAGGAAAAAAACAAACAGCCCCATTAAAAAGTGGTCAAAAGACATGAATGGACACTTCTCAAAAGAAGATATACAGGAAGCCAACAGACACATGAAAAAGTGCTCAGCCTCACTCATCCTCAGAGAAATGCAAATCAAAACTACACTGAGATACCACCTAACCCCAGTAAGAATAGCCATCATCAATAAAACAAACAACGACAGATGCTGGTGAGGATGTGGAGAAAAAGGAATGCTGCACTGCGGGTGGGAACACAAACTAGTGCAACCTCTTTGAAAGACAGTGTGGCGATTTCTGAAAGAACTAGAAATTGACCTTCCATATGACCCAGCAATTTCCCTATTGGGAATATACCCAGAGGAACTCAAATCATTCTACAAAAAAGATACTGGCACACGTATGTTTGCTGCAGCTCTATTCACAGTAGCAAAAACATGGAACCAGTCATGTTGTTGCCCAATCAAAACTGGACTGGATTTTTAAAATGTGGTACATATACACAATGGAATATTATGCAGCCATAAAGAAGGACAAACATATGGACTTCGCAGCAAATTGAATTTAGTGTTGATCATACTCAGTGATCTATCACAGAAACAAAGAACAGAGTACCATATGTTCTCACTCATAAGCGGACCTTGAGCAATTATCATAATGCTATAAGAAAGGGATTGGCAGTAGTGGGAAACTGTTAGGGGAGTGGAGTTGGGATTGGCAGTTGAGGGAAACTGCCAGGGGAGAGAGGGGCACACCTCATCAACAAGGGTTCCTGCACAATCAACGTTTGTATATCTAACCCTGAATTGTGCCCCACATCTTCATAATAAAAAATAAGAAGAAAATTTTTTTTAATGTGATACATATACAGAATGGAATATTATGCAGCCATAAAAAAAGGACAAACATATGGACTTCACAGTAACTTGGATTGATTTAGAGTCGATTATACTCAGTGATCTATCACAGAAACAAAGAACAGAGTACCATATGTTTTCACTCATAAGTGGACTTTGAACAATTATTATAACACTATAAGAAAGGGATTGGCAGTAGCAAGAAACTGTCATGGGAGTGGGGGTGGAATTGGCATTTGAGGGAAACTGCTAGGGGAGGAAGGGGCATATCTCATCAGCAAGAGTACCTGCATAATCAATGTTAGTATACCTAACCCTGAATTGTACCCCATGTCTTTATAATTTATATATATATTATATATATATATATATTTTTTTTTTTTTTTAATTCTCATTGTAATTCTTCTCTGACCAATGGTTTTTTGTTTGTTTGTTTTTGAGTCAGAGTCCCAGCCTATCACCCAGCCTGGAGTACAGTGACATGATCACAGCTCACCACAGCCTCAATCTCCTTGGCTTAGGTGATCCTTCCACCTCAGCCTCCTGAATAGCTGGAACTACAGGTGTGTGCCACTGTGTTCTGCTAACTTTTTTTTCTTTGTAGAGATGAGGTCTCATTATGTTGCCTAGACTGGTCTCAAACTCCTGGACTTGAGTCCTCCAGCCTCAGCCTCTCCAGGTGCCAGAATTACAGGCATGAACACCACACCTGGCCCCAGTGGGTCACCGGAGCCCAGCAGGTTGACGTTGGGGTGGCCATGAGCATGCCACTGCACTCTAGCCTGAGTGACGGAGTGAGACTCCAACTCAAGAGAAATAAAAAATAAATGAAAAACAAAAGTATATTATTTGTTTTCCAAATGTTTGGCTTTTTTTTCTAGATATTTTGCTTTTGGTTTCTAGTATAATTGTATGATATCCATATAACATACTCTATATGATGCTGGACTTTTAAATATATTGAGATACACTGTATAGCACACAATATCGTGTTTTGGTTAATATATCATGTATACTTGAAAAGAAAGGGCATTCTACTATTTTGTAAACATCAGTTAACTCAAAGTAGTTGATGGTGTGTTAGAAATTATGTGTCTACTGATTTTCTGTGAAGTTGTTCTATCAATTAGTAAAGAGAGATTTTGAAATCTTCAGCAATAACTGTGGATTTGTCTATGTCTTCTTTTATTTCTGTCCCTTTTTCCCATGCATTTTGAAACTCCATTATTACGTGCACACACATTTATGATTTTTATGTCTCCCTGGTGACATATTAACCCTAATATGCATAATATTATGACATATTAACGCTAATATGTATTTTCAATCAGTTAATGTTCTTGGTCTTGAAGTTTACGCTGTCTGCCATTAATACAGTTACCAGCTTTCTTATGCCTACCACCCAGATGACATGTTTTTCTTTATCCACCCAATTTACTTTCAACCTACTTGTGATTTATCTTTCAAGTGCATCTCTTGTAGACAACATACAGTTGGACTTTACTCTTTTATTCATTCTGAAAATCTCTGCTTTTTAATTATGGCTACTTAGTCCATTAAAATATAATACAATGATTCTATGGTTAGTTTGGCTCTAACATTTTATTATGGCTTTATTTCATCTCTGTAATTTTATCTGTTCCAAATGTTTAATCATCTTTTATGTTAATTGAATTTTTCTTTAGAATGCTATTTTAATTTCTTTAGCTATAACTTTTTGCATTATTTTTAATGGTTGCTCTAGGAATTGCAATTTTACTCTTAACTTTTCACAATTTATCTAGATTCACTATTGCTCTACTTTACATAAAGGGTTGAAACAATTATTTTAAGAGAAGGGTCTTGCTCTGTTATCCAGGCTGGAACGCAGTGGTGGGGACCACACCTTACTGTAACCTTGAACTCCTGGTTCAAGCAATCCTTCTGCCTCAGCTTCCTGAAAAGCTGAGATTACAAGTGTATACCACCACACCTGGGATTTTTTTGTTTGTTTGTTTTTTTGGTCTGTTTGTTTGTTTGGTAGAAATGGAGTTACACCATGTTGCCCAGGCTGGTCTCAAAGTCCTGGCCACAAGTGGTCCTCTCATCTTGGCCTCCCAATGTGCAGGGAATACAAGCATGAGCCACCACACCCAGTTAAGTATAGAAAATTTGAAAGTCAGTTTCACCCTTCAATCCCTTCTTTATTCTATAGCTATCATGTGTATTTCATCTGCCTACATTACATCCCTTTGGCTAAAATAGGAAGTTAACCAAGGCCATTAGCTTCCTTCAAGTATTAACTATAATCTACTGTCCAAATGGTTTTAGTCACTTTCCAGCGCCTTCAAATAGTTTTCTAAAATCTACTTTTTCTGAAGTGTTTAGTTTTGCCTCTGTTTTGATAGTAGCTATTTAATCATCCAAGAATAAACTACTTTAAGAAACCACTATCAATTAACAGATTTGACCAGGCAAATAAAGAAGATCCTCCTGTGTGTACATAAAGTCGTCTAGGACAAATGGAATCAAGGATGCTGATTTGGACTCTAAACTAGAGCCTTAAAGCTTGTATTGAAAGGAAATTTTATAAGAAATATGTACTCTAAAGATTAAAGAATTTATTCTCTCTAAAACTTACTTAGAAATGTTGGCTTTCTCTTGCACTTCAGGGTACCTGTGCAGAGATATAAATGCAACCAGAAAGAAACGTTCAGTAGACAGATGAACATAGTTGTGGCATAAAAATAAAAATGGTCTCCTTAGTTCAAACTTAAGTCCTGACCAGTGTAGGGGAGAAAAAAGTAAGTTTCTCTCTGACGGTTATAGTTCTTAGTTGGGACAGATCCCTGTAATACAAGACAGATTAACAAGAGTAAAACAAACAGAGGTTTATTAACATACATACCTCATTACACATGGGAGAGACTCAAAGAAGTGAGTAAATCTCAGAGTATCACTGAATTTAGGCTTAAATACCATCATTAGCTGAAACAAAGAAAGAAAGGTGTTTGGAGGGCCGGTTCTGGGGAGGTAACCAGGAAAAACATAGTAAACTAGAGTCAAGCGTGTTGTGCAGATTTAAGCCAGAGTCTTCTCCATTGGTAACAACGTCTACTGATTGAGAGCCAACTTTTTCTGGCATAGAGAGGGAAACACCCTCACAAATGGAGATTTCCTTTAGAGATGCGCATTTTTGTTACAAAAGGATGACCTCTACTCTGTTTTCAAGCTCCTCCTATACCTATGGTTTCCCAAAATAACCAGCTCAAAATAATTTTTATGCCAAAAAAGTCATATTTGAGGAGGGTGGCTTATTCTGATTTCCTGCACCAGAATGCTCTTTCTGACAATAATAACAAGGGGTCGTTTCTTATTAAACACACCTGAGTAAATGTTCAGGGAGCGTTTGAAAGGCAAGGCATGAAAAGGAGTGTCACATTAAAGGCTCTGCGAAGTCCTCACTTTAACCTATTTTACTTTATTTTTAAAAGTTGCTCTTAAGGGTATGGTTTATCTCCTTGACATCAATTTCTTACGCTAAAGGACCTTCCCCTTATAACCAGTCATGTCTCAGATATCTATGAATTGATCTAGAAATAGTTTTTAAAACATTTTCAAACACGAAGAGGGTTCTAGAAATTCAAGGGCTGAGCTGAGCAAGACAAAACATATGACCAGGAGGTGGCGGTGGCACACATACATTTATTGGGCAACATGGTGACAAGTTTACATGGCAGGAAAGTCCCTCACAGAAGTCTATCTTGAAGGCTAAGACCAGTCTACTACTCACAAGGAGAACAGGGCAAGGGAGCCCCGGAGGGAGAGGAGGATTAAAGAGACGGTTATGCGTCTAGATGATGTCACCCAGCAGCACAGCAGAGAATCTCTGAGCAGAGAGTTCCAAAGGCCAGTGCTGGCTTGGGATCTTTATGGCCCAAGGCTTATCACCTGTTGCTACCAGATATTGGGTGCAGCTTCACAGGCTACTGGAAGCAGGCAAGCTCTAAGTGGCTTCAAATGTGCTTATTTGGGCTTTGTTTCAAACAGTTGGATGTGTAGACATTTGAGTTTGTCCTGGTGCTCAACCTGCATTAAAGAGATAAACAGCCAAGAGATCAATACACAGAGGCCATCTGTCTTAGTCCAGTTTTGTGCTGCTATAACAAAATGCCACAGACTGGGTCATTTATAACAACCACGGTTGTTTTCCCCTAAATGTTCTCCCTTGCTTTCCCTCATTGACACACAGCTAAGACTTTCCAGTCTGCTCTCATTCTCTAGGATATTCCTGTCCCCTGGATGTTCCCTTTTCAAAAAGGGATCTGCACTCTGCATTCATGAAAATTGCACAGTGTCACTCTCTGAAATAAGGCCTGTGCCAAAGGAACCAATGAATGATGCCTAAATCCATCAGGACAGTGGATTAGCATCTGTATCCTGTTTGCTCTTTTTAAGCTGTTCTGTTCATGACTAAATAAAATGTCCCTGAATTCTATTCATTTAATCAAAACTATGCGGAGTGCCTGCTGTGTGCTGGTGCTGGGAATATAGGAGTGAGTGGAAGGGATGTCTTGATCTAGTGATGAGAGACTAGACAAGTCAACATGAAACTAGACAAGACCATCTTAATTAAGAATAAACGCCTAGAATGTTGCTGTGTCGGATGAGATGGAAAAGAACTGGAGGGAAAACAAAGAGTTTGGAAAATTGCAGGGCATCTACTCCTCTCCCAGGCAAAGCCAAGGTATGGTGTTGGAGAGTCTAAGTGGATCTGAAGACTTAGGAGAAGAAGTGGCACCCATGTCCCTTTTCTGGATAGGGCACAAGAAAGAGGTAAGACTTCAGAATTGCCCCAGGTTCTGCCTGTTTGGGGAACAAAAGAAATATCGATGTGTGATGTCCACAAAGATGGTCTGAGACATCCACAGAGTACTACTGTGTTCCCAAGATGATTCACAAAAGTAATGACATGCAAAGAGGAGCATGATTATGGCATAAATCATGGGCAGGCCAAAGAGGCCTTGTACTGGGACATGAGGCTTGACCTTGAGAGGTGCTCTTTTTCTGCTTTGGAAACTCACTTTTAATCCCAGCTTGTATGGTAAAAGAAACAACTCCAATCTCAATGTCTATTGCAAAAAAAAATTCACTCCTATATTTGTGCATGGCACTAAAATATAATGGAAAAATGGAATAAAACACTGAGGAGTTCGGAGTGATACTATGGATAATTAAGAGCAACAGCTGCCCAATTAAACCTCAGCTCACATAAAAGTGCATGTGAAACTGCCCGGCATGGTAGCTTACACCTGTAATCCCAGAGCTTTGGGAGGCTGAGGCAGAAGGATCGCCTGAGCCCAGGAGGTTGAGGCTGTCGTGAGCCATGATCATGCCACTGCACTCCAACCTGGGCAACAGAGTGAGACCCTGACTCAAATATATATGTATTTTGGTTTTTTGATTTTTGTTTTTTGAGTTGGAGTCTTACTCTGTTGCCCAGACTGGAGTGCAGTGGCTGCTCCCGGCCACCACAGCCTCGACTTGCTGGGCTCCGGCGATCCTTCCACCTCAGCCTTCCAAGTAGCTAGAACTACAGGTGCGCACTACCACACCTGGCTAATTTTTTGATTTATTGTAGAGATGAGGTCTCGCCAAGTTGCCTAGGCAGGTCTCAAACCCACAGGCTCAGGCAATCTACTCACCTCAGCCTCCCAAAGCACAAGCCCGGCTGACATTAGTTTTTAAACATGATTTTTTTTAAAGACTCCAACACGTGGCTTAACAACTCTGAAAGACAAGTATGGTAGGCTCATGAGTGCAGCTGACACTGGCTTCCTAGGAGGGACAGCAGTCAACTGTGTTATTGTGAAGATGGACACCGGCCTCCAAGCTCAGACCCTGGAGCATTCATGATCAACCACTGAGAGTGACCGGTGGACCTAGTGAATGTCAGAACAGCAAGTAAGAAACAGAAACAACAATGAGCTCTGACTTTGGGCCATTTGCCTCTGGGTATGTTCACAGTAGGCTATGTTCAGGTTTCCACCAATTCCTTGACTTGGCAAAGCCTCAGTCTTCTTTTTTAGATTTTATTAGTTCTCCAGAGACTTATCTCGTGGTTTCTTCTGCCTTCTCGTCCTGGCAGACTGTGTGGGTTCAGCGGTCAAATGGGCCTCTTCACTGTTTTCTGTGTGAAATCATTCCTGGCACACATTTTGCAAATACAAAATGGATGTGTAGGGATCACAGAAAGATGAGCAAGCACTGTGATGGAACATGGTGTCTTCAGCCTCCTTGATCCGTCCAACTTCACTTCACCTTCTTCTTTCTTTCAGGAATAAAGTGAATCCTTCTCTGTGCCTCATGGACAGCACTAAGTAGCTCTCATTGTTGCCTAAAAATGCCAGGGATCTCACTCTGCACAGCAATGCTTTCCTAACACATGCCCTCCACAAAAGTAGCCTGTTCCACAAAACAGAACTTCCAGGGAGTAAGATTTTCTACCTCATTACATGAGGGGGGGCCCAAAACATGGAATTTATTTCTTAAAATTGAAATACCTTGGCATCTTCCTAACCAGATACGTAAAAGACCTTTACAATGAAAACTACAAAACTCTGCTCAAAGAAATCAAAGATGACACAAACAAGTGGAAAATATCCCATGCTCATGGATTGGAAGAATCAACATTGTGAAGATGTCCATCTTACCTAAGGCAAACTACAAATTCAATGCAGTACCTATCAAATTACCAGCAACATTCTTCTCAGACCTAGAAAACACAACACAGGAATTCATATGGAAACACAAACATCCAAGAATAGCCTGAACAATCCTCAGCAAAAAAAAACCAAAGCAGGTGGTATCACATTACCAGACTTCAAACTTTACTATAAAGCTACAATCATCAAAACGGCTTGGTATTGGTACAGGAACAGGCATATAGATCAATGGAATAGAATTGAGATTCCAGAAGCAAAACCTCAATTATTCAACCAACTCATCTTTGACAAAGCCTCCACCACCTACCACTGGGAAGAGGAGAACCTATTCAGTAAATGGTGCTGGGAAAACTGGCTGACCACATGCAGAAGATTGAAACAGGACCCCTATCTATCCCCATGCACAAAGGTTAACTCCAAACGGATCAGAGACCTAAATGTAAAACCTCAAACCATAAGAACCTTAGAAAATGAAGGACATACCCTCATTAAAACCGGAACTGGCATCCAATTCCTCAACAAAACACGAAACCCACAGGTCATAAGAGAGAAGATAGACAAGTGGGACCTTATTAAACTAACAAGCTTCTACAAAGTCAAAGAAACCATCAAGAGAGCAGGGAGACAGCCTACAGACTGGGAAAAGTATTTGCCAACACCAGGTCTGACAAAGGCTTAATATCTTGGATCTACAAGGAACTCAAACGTGCTGAAAAGAAAAAAAACAAACAACCCCGTTATAAAATGGGCAAAGGATATGAACAGACACTTCACAAAGGAAGACATCCGAGCAGCCAACAGACACATGAAGAAATGTTCAACCTCACTAATCATCAGGGAGATGCAAATCAAAAGCACACTGAGATACCACCTAACTCCAGTCAGAATTGCAATTATCAACAACTCAAAAAATAACAGCTGCTGGAGAGGGTGTGGCGAAAAAGGAACACTTCTACACTGTTGGTGGGAGTGTAAACTAGTGCAACCTCTGTGGAAAGCAGTGTGGCGATTCCTAAAAGCTCTAAATATCAACCTCCCATATGACCCCACAATCCCCCCACTGGGAATATATTCTGAAGAACTCAAATCACTCTATAAAAAAGATACCTGCACACGTATGTTTATCGCAGCATTGTTCACAACAGCAAGAACCTGGAAGCAACCATGCTGCCCATCAAAAGAGGACTGAATTTTAAAATGTGGTACATATACACGATGGAATACTATGCAGCCATAAAAAGGAACAAAATCATGAATTTTGCAGCAACCTGGATGGAACTAGAGTCTATAATACTGAGTGACCTCTCACAGAAACAAAGATCCGAGTACTACATGTACTATGTAATGTCCAATGTAATACTATAAGAAAATGACTGACAGTAGTGGGAAACTATGGAAGGGGGAGGGAGATGAGATCAATGGCAGCAAATATATGTCTGGGGACAGGGAAACACCTCTTATCAACAGGGTGCCTGAATGAAATGTACTTGTATACCTAACCCTTAACTGTACCCCACAACACCATAATAAAAAATATTGATTAATTAAAAAAATTGTATATTTATTCTTACATGTCTACACTTCAGTCACCTTCAGAGTACTCTCTGTTTGATACAATACACCTATCAAGATGCTTTGTCCCCTGTTCAAAACAGTTTTTGAACTTGTCAATGTTTATGCCTTTTAGTGCTTCTGCCATTTTTTGTTTCACCTCTTCCACATTGGCAAAATATTTCCCTTTGAAGACTTTTTCATCTGGAGAAACAAAAAAAGCCTCTCAAGGAAAGATCAAGTGAATAGGGAAGGTGGCATGGGAGTCAGGCCATTTTGGGTCAAAAACTGCTAAACACTCAGCATGGTGTGGGCAGGTGCCTTGTCCTCGTGGAAGAACCAGTCACCTGTTTGCAACAGTTCCAGATGTTTCTTCTGCAAATCAACAACTTTCTCAAAACTTCCAGATAAAAACTTTTGTTGACCATTTGATCTGGAGGAACAAATCCCAAGCATACACAAGAGGCCCGCCCGCCAAAAGATGGCTCCAGTTTTTGGTGGGTTTTTTTTTTTTTTTTTGGTCCCCCCGTAGAAATGCTCTACATGTCACCCAAGTCTTGACTAAGCTGCTCAAGTCCACTAGACATTTTCTAGAACGTGCTTTCCCTATTCACAGCCATGGGAATGTGATGAGGGAGAAGACAGAGCTGTCCCCACAAAGCTGACATGCCAGGTGTGTGGGGAGGGGAGGGATGACAGATGATAAACACAGACCTGTGTGGACACATGAACATGCAATTCACATAAGCAATCATCGCCACGCAGGTGGCAAAGCGGTGTAGTGGGGTAGCGACTGTTTGGGAGGGTGTGGGGGTGTCTCTGTGACCACCATAGACATGGGGCATAGGAGAAGTGTCTTCAGAGGAGGTGAGGTTTCCACTGAGGCATGAATGTGGAGGAGAAGTCAGACTTGCAAAGATCTTGCGGGTTAGGGTTAGGGTACCCAGTACGGAGGTCTTAAGAAGGGAACATGTCATGGTCAAGGGACAAAGAGAAGACCCTGTGGATGGAAAGTCATGATCCAGGGGGAGAAAGTTAGGAGACCGGGGGAGCAAGGGAGGCAGGGGCCAGTCACAAAAAGCCTTCTAGGCTACAGCAAAGCATTTGAGTGATGCTCAAATTGCAATGGAAAACCACTGGAGGATCTTGAGGGACATGACACAATCTGATTGCTTTGTTATTTAGTTTATTTGTTTGAGTCGAGATCTCACTCTGCCACCCAGGTTGGAGTGCAGTGACACCATCATGGCTCACAGCAGCCTTGACCTTCTGGGCTTAGGCGATCCTTCCATCTCAGCCTCTCAAGTAGCTAGGACTACAGGCACCCACCACCACAACTGGATAATTATTTTATTTTATTTTACTTGTAGAGACAAGGTCTCACTAGGTTGCCCAGGCTCATCTTGAACTCCTAGGCTCAAGGGATCTTCTCACTTCAGCCCCCCAAAGTTCTGGGATTACAGGTATGAGCCACTGTGCCCGGCCAGTTATTATTTTTTAAAAGATCACTCCAGTTGCTGTGTAGTGAAGTCTGTAGGGGCAAAAGTAATCCAGAGATCCATGTGAGAGTCCACTCCAGGATCATGTGGGTGGGATGGCAGCAGCAGAATTAGTGAGAAGCCATAGGTTTGGGTTATGTTTCCGAGTGGATCCCATGAAGCTTGGTGATACATTGTCGGGTGGTGAGTGACACAGAATGAACAGGTCAAGAATGACTCCCGGGTCCTCCTTCCATAACAGAGAGAGAGAGTCATGATGACCAGAAGATCCCACCTCTTGGTACAGCAAAGCCATGGTTGGTTGACTTTTTCTTTCTTTCTTTCTTCTTGGGGCTTCTCACATGCAGAAGATTCTGTTCACGCTGTCAGAAAGCCCATGCCTGGAGATGGTGAGTGAACACCTATGTGATCACAGATGTGAAATAATAATAAGCATGTCCTGACATAAAATTTGCTTCCCTGTCTGAGACAGGGTTTTCCAGGGTTTTTTATTAAAATCATAGATTGGATGGGGATGACTGAACGCATGCTTTGAAATAAAAAAAGTGCACTTTTGTTAAATAGTCACATTGTTTCACAGACTGCTCCGAATACATGGAGTGGTGGTCCCGCCACAGACACTAGATCAGTGTGTCCAACAGCCCGTGTTCTCTTCCTTCCACCTAGACCATGTCCTGCTGCTTCTTTTTGTGTGTGTCCACGCTGTTCCTGCTTTTGAGCATCAGGGTCCTTGTTTTCTGTTTCTAATTACGGACTTACCTTTCACATTCAGAGTAATCTACTTCGACTGTGTTTCCAAGGTGCTTATTTTCTCTCAACTCTCCGCAAAATTTCTCCTCCCAATTTCCTCTTCCACAGTACACTTTACCGATGATTGGAGTTACAGCCCAGACCTTTTAGTACAAAGGCCAGATCTGTTTGGGCACCCATCTGAAAATGGAGTTGCAACAGGGACTGAAACACTGGGACATGCTGGCAGAACCTTGCCTCCCTCCCCAGCTGTAGGTCTTGGGTTCCACTACTGAACTCTCTTCTGACTCTAGTGTACTTGGTCACGTGAAATATATTGACAGACATTCTTCTAGTATTTAACTACGATTATACACACACAGATACACACAGATGGATAGATAGATAGATAGATGATGAATAAATAGATAATAGATTATAGATACAGAGATAGATCATAGACAGACATCAGACATAGATGATAGATGACAGACAGACATAGATGATAAAGTGATAGACAGATGATAGGTAATTAGAGAGAATGGAAGATAACAGATAGAAGATTGATAGGTATAGATGATAGATCAATAGGTGATTGATAGATTATCGATAGAAAGATGATAGATAACAGATAGGCAGATGATAGATATAGATAGATGATTAATAGATATAGGTAGATGATTGATATAGATAGATGATAGACAGAATTTCAATTCAGGGAACTTCTAAGTAAAAAAAACAAATGTGCAGTGCATATGAATAAACTGTATTTTAACCAAAAAAGCTGTGATTATAAAGTGACATCATGCTGCCAACCATGCCCTAACAAGTACCAGCTGTGAACTGACACCTGCTGGCCACAAAAACTATTAATACAGCTCTGACATGAAACATGATGTGACTGACTCATTAAATATGTCCCTGAGAGCCAAACAGGCTTTGGAACTTTTTCATGTCAGCATCCGTGAAGATCACATTCCTACTGTTTGACAGCTGCATTTATCTTGGAGTATGGGTTTACTCTTCCAGATGCAGCATGTGAGAGAGTCTCTCCTTAGGTTTTACAAGTTATCCATATTAAAGTGGCATTGGGTTAAAAGTTCCTATCTCATTTTATAACACAGGAACAAGAGGCACTTACTGGGAGTGGAACATGTTTTAGCCCACATGGGACCTTTCATGGCTTCCTATTCAGACATATCTTGGCATGGACACGCTCCAGCGACTAGGAATATACCAGGGGTGCCCAAAAAATGTATACACATTTTAAGTGATATTATCTTTGTATTACTTTTCAAAGATGAATTGAATTATGGTAGCAATGTGTAGTATGAAGTTCACTCAAAAGATGGCATTAATCAAATGAATGTTAGCATCACCATGTGACAGGCAGGTATATACTGAGTATTACAATTTTAATTGTGTAGACACTTTTACCCTCTATATTTCCTATTCTTCCCCTTCCTTTTGTCATGAATTCTCTTGCAATCATCTTCTCTGCCCGGTTTCTGTGCCTGTCCCTCATATCTGGATTCTGTCTCCCTGTCTAGCATCTTTACATCAATATTCATACAATATTCAGATAATATTTCTGACTTTATTTTGCAAACTGTGTCTTGGGTGACCCTGTATCTTGAGGTTTAATCAGGGTTCCCATGATCTACATCAAGTCACCCACCCCATGTTCACTCTTGTCTGAAAAGGAGTTTAGAAATCTCATGTTTAAAGGCCTTGGGACAACCACTTCCAGTCCCCTCCCACTGTGGGAACTTAATAAAACCTGCTGAGACAGGAGATAGCTAGAGAAAGGCTAGGCAAACAGACAGGTAAATCCTCTGGTAACAACGCAGCGAATTCCTGGCAACCCTGTCAGGTTCAGCATTGATAAACAAGCTCCCTGCCAGCATCTCAAGCTAAAGCTTAGGTCCTCACTACTGGGATCAAAAAGCAACCAATCAGCTCACCATTAGGTCCCTACCCTAATACTGACCAATCAGAACAGCTACAGCTTACAGCTAGTGCTAGCCAATAGACTTGGACTTAGGGCTATATAAGCCCCATGTTTTCGCCCCAGAGGGGCAACCCCTTCGGACTTCCTTCCACTGTGGGATCTTTTTTGTCGTCAGTAAATTCTGCTTTCTCACTTCCGGCTGTCCATGTCACTTTTTCTTCCTGGGCATAAGACAAGAACCTCCACCCTGAAAAGCTGCCCAAGACCATCGGAGTCGAAAAGTCGTGAACCCCAGAGACTGGCTTGCCAGCCAACAGAGCTAGCTGAACCAAGAGAGCTGCCAGAGGAAAGCGAGACTCCGAAGCTGAGACACCCCGGAGACTAGGCTTACCAGTCCACGGAAACAGCAACACTCTCAGGGCTTGGCTTGCCAGCCCATTAAAGCCAGCACCCTGGGAGCTAGGCTTGCCAGTGCCCTCCCCAATCACAACACTCAGGGCTTGGCTTGCCAGCCCATTAGAGCTGACACTTCTGGGGCTAGGCTTATCAGCCCTCCACGACCCTCTCCGAGGTTGGCTGGCCGACCCATTGAGCTGACACTCTTGAACCCCAGGCTGACCTGAAAAATCTGCATCATTGCTTTCTCACTTAAATAATAAATAAATTAATTAATTAATTAAAGGCCTTGGAGGGAAATCTCCCCTCCTTGTCATCCCAGAATCCTTCATGCTTGCTAAAGTTTGAATCATCCCAAGCCTGCCATTTGTAATAATCTGGGAACAAGTTCTGATAAGGAAACAGAACCTGGGCACTGAGTTGCAGGGACACTATCTCAGACACCAGGCATATATGTGGGTGTGCTTGTACGTGCTCAGAATTGAGTTGCCATTTCTGTCTCTAAGGCAAAAAGTTACTCTTTATTCCGCCACATTTTTTTTATTCTTAAAAAAGTACAGAATTCAGGAAGTCCAATTTTTCAAAAGAAATTATTTATACAAAGAAGCTGAGGATGGTTCTGTCTAATCGCTAATCATGCTGGCAGTATGATTTCTTAGGAAAAGCGCCAGGGAACACACCCTGATTAGGCACCTGGATGTGTCAGAAGTATCACAAACTTTATCTTAATTCTCCCAACAACCATAGAAGGTGGTATGGTGAGACCTCATCTCTACAATAAATCAAAAATTAGGCCGGGCGTGGTAGCGCGCACCTGTAGTTCCAGCTACTTGGAAGGATCGCCGGAGCCCAGCAGGTTGAGGCTGCGGTGGCCGGGAGCGGCCACTGCACTCCAGTCTGGGCGACAGAGTGAGGCTCCAACTCAAAAAAAAAAAAGAAGGTGGTATGGTCAGTCCCAATATAGTGATAAAGAAATAGGAAAGGCCACAGATCCATTAATGGCACAGCCAGAATTCAAACCTAAATCTTTCTGACTCCTTGTCTCATGTAATTTTCACATTTTACACACAAGAGGAGATTTAGTACAGTTATGTGCTCAGATTTTGAAGTCAGACGACCTGGGTTCAAATCTTCCATCCACACTTATTAAATTTGCTAGCCATATTCCGTATATTTCCTGCCAATTTTATATACTTTCCACTTTCATTGTAACCTTCATTTCTGTGGTTTAATGTCTATTATTGCTTTTATTGCTCACTGTCCATTTGTCTCCATAAATATCACATTCTGTCTTTTAATCCACAATTTCCATCATTGTGTCAAATTCAAAATTAAATTTCTGGCATCTCTTGGTGCTTCTGGATTTGAAGGGCTGGGCGTTTTGCCATGATTTCAACTGTCATTTTTATTTGTGCTAAAGAATATTTCATCAACAATTATTTCTTCAAAGAAATTGTCATATGTTTACAGTGTTCCTGTATGCAACAGATGTTTATGGAGCTTATGTATGTGACCCATGTTAAAACATGACTCCTTTATCTCTAATGATGATGGTTTGTTAAATGTGGCTGGTTCTTATAAATCATGAAAATATGCACTGCCTATAAAAATGCGTATTCTTCACGTCAAGCTTTTTAGACAGAGAACCAAACAAAAAGCACAATCCCATTCACAATAGCCACAACAAAAATGAAATGCCTTGGCATCTTCCTAACTGGAGAAGTGAAAGACCTTTACAATGAAAACTTAAAAACACTGCTCTAAGAAATCCAAGAAGACACAAACAAATGGAAAAATATTCCATGGTCATGATTTGGAAGAATTAACATTGTTACGATGTCCATCTTAACAAAGGCAATCTACAGCTTTAATTCAATATTCATTAAAATACCAACATCATTCTTCTCAGACCTAGAAACAACAATACAGAAATTTATATGGAAACATGAAAGACCGTGAATAGCCAAAACAATCCTTAGCCAAAAAAAAAACAAAGTGGGAGGTATCATACCTACAGACTTCAAGCTCTATTATAAAGCTACAATAATCAAAACATCCTGGTATGGATACAAGAACAGACTTATAGACCAATGGAACAGGACAGACTGTTCCTATTAGGTTTTTCATGTTTTGCCTCATCTGGAAGTCCAGTTTTCTCAATATTTGTATTGTCTGTTAATTTTTCTTGAATTTTCTTCACACGGTGCGTCTTCATGCCTTTGGTTTCTATATAGCAGCACCAAGTCATCCACCGTTGTGTGGCCTGATGTCCCCTGTGTTATTCACCTGGATTGTTTTATAGTTATCCCTTGACACATTTTTCTTTTCTTCAGCAATGAGAGCATTGCTTAAAATTGTCCCGTGTCTCATGGCCCAATGTTGCTCTTTGGCATGTTCCTGTTCTCCAGGCTGGAAAATACTTCAATGCTTGGCAAGGCCAAAAATAAATAAATAAACAATAACAAGAATGCCCTCCAGAAGTCTTTCGAAGGGCACATGGAGCATTCAGCCCAGGTAAGCTCTGCCTTTTCCAATCGGCTTCCCAGCAGCTGAAGAAATAGAATCAAAAGAAAGTGAGATGAGAGTGAATGGCTCGCCCAACTGCCTTTGAGTCACCCAGGCAATCACTTAGGAACAAAGGCCAAAGCAGTCCTGTAAGACCTCTAGAACCAGCACTGACTGACGGTGCTGACCACCACAAGAGACTCACTGAGCAACCCGGCCCAGAAGAAGCTTCAGCCCAGGAAACAGAAGGGACAGATGAGACACTTCTCCTAACGTGAATTTCTTCTCCTCTCAGCTTCAATACCTTTAAATACATTTTTTTCTTACTCCTTTATTCTTTCATTTATTCATGGTTCCTCATCTAAGGAAACACACAGTAAATACTAATTATAGGCCCTGTCTTAAGGACTTGCTAAACTCTACTCTGTATCCTAGAGAAATTCCATAAACTGGGAAGATAAGTGAACAGCAAAGTCTTACCCATGTGTAAGTTTAAAGAGATGTGGGCATGGAGGCAGAGAGACAGCGGGCAGCAGGGAGATCCCAGGACAGGCTGGCAGAGGCGATGTCACTGGCCGTGAGCCAGGGCATGGGCAAAGCTGGAAGAAGGAGACATCACAGCAAAGAAATGGTGGCGTGAAATGTTGTCACAGGCTCAGGGATGGGGAGGGGGTCTGCTGTGTGTAGAGACGAGAATTGGTTCATGGGAACCAGGGGACAGACTGGAGAAAAAGAGGATGATTCTGGGAAATTGGGTACAGCTAGGTTTTATTATTCATCATTGTTGTTTTAGAATCAAGGGGTGCATGTGCAGGCTTGTTATATGGGTAAGTTGCAAGATGGTGAGCTTTGGGTTTCTATTAAGCCCACCCAGGTAGTGAGAATGGTTCCCAGTGGGTATTTTTTCAACCTTTGCACCCCCTCCCATCTCCCTGTAGGAGTCTTTAGTGTCTGTTTTTCCATCTTTGTGTCCATGAAGCCAGGTTTTGTTTTTTGTTTTATGTTGTATATACACTAAGAAATATGGCAAAGAGGGATGGTGATAAGATCATGGTTTTGTATCCCAGCTGGGTTACTTTGCCATGTGAACTTGAACTTAACGTCTCTAAACTTAATGTCTCTGAACCCTAATTTCTTTGCATGTCAAGTGAGGATGAGACTCAAGATTAAGCTAAAAATGAAAAATAATATGTTTACAACAATTATGGTCATAAGGCTACAGTTACTGTTTATTGATGACTTATTATATAACAAGCTTTTTCTGTTTTTGCATGCATTACCTCATTCAATTCTCAAGAAGTAAAGTCTTAAATATTATTATTATTATCCATATTTTACAGTTGAGGAAACTAAAATTAAATGATTTTCTAGGGAGTGGTTATAATATGATTAAAACAGATCTGTCTAGCCAAAAATCCAGGTTCTTAACCCATATATTATATAAAGTGCTTATTGCCCGGTACATAGTACATGCTCAATAAACAGTAGTTAGAAATCATAATAGTGATAGCAATAGTAAGTGGCAGGAGTAATAGCATTATAGGCAACCAAATGAAAACTAGTGATGGCAATTCTAATAATGGCAGTAGTTGTGTTATTCTATAGGAAGTGAGAAATAGCCAGGAGGAGTTTTTGGTTATTTATTTATCTGTGCACATAGAAAAACAACATGATTAAATTTAAGTTCTAAAACATAACTTTGGGGAAAGTGCAAAAAAAAAGTCTGCATTTGGCAGAACTGCAAAGGTCATTTATTTAAGAAGTTGTCTTGTTGTCTCATAAGAGACTGTGAGCCTCTGAATATGATCGAACACATCTAAGAAATACTTCAAAAGCATGATTAATAAGACTTCATGAATCATCACACATTGGAATGTGTTGAGAGTTGGACAATGAGGCCACCCTGTCCTATAGACAGTAGATGCTGGCCCAATAGGCCATAGGCAAATATCACGCGCATTCTCCCTTTGGGGTAAGTAGGGTATCCAGGGACATAGAGTAAGGAGGACAATGACACAGGGCCAAAGCCCGAGGAGAGGCATCCTTTGTGACCTACAGAAGAGGCATTCATGAGGGAAAGCAAAGGAGAGCAGAAAGGGAAAGCGGAGAGGTAAGGACAGATTTTGCCACTTTCAGTTTTGTTGGGACTGGCATTAAATTCATGTGGGCACAAAGATTGTCCTTGCTGTTGGTGTCTGCTCTCTTATATCCCACAGCAGGAGAGTATGAGCTCTCTGATGTCTCTCTCTCTACCTTCCACTTTTTTTCTCTTTCTCCCCCTCCCTCCCTCACTTCCTCCCTCTTGCTCTCTGTCTCTATATATATGCATATATATATGCCCAAAAATGCATGCACATTTTAAGAGATGTTATCTATGTATTACTTTTTGAAGTAGAATTGAATTATGGTAGCAATGTGTAGTATGACATTCGCTCAACAGTGCTTCTGCCATTTTCTTTGACTGTCCTGCCTGTCTCATGGTGACGCTAGCATTCATTTGATTCATGCCATCTTTTGAGCGAATGTCATATTTAAATATGCATATCACTAATCATCAAAGAAATGCAAATTAAATCACACTGAGATACCACCAAACTCCAGTCAGGATGACCATCGTCAATAACTCAAAAAACAGATGCTGGAGAGGATGCAGGGAAAAGGGAGCACTTCTATACTGCTGGTGGAAGTGTAAACTAGTACAACCTCTGTGGAAAACAGTGTGGTGATTCTTAAAATACCTAAAAAATCAACCTTTCATGTGACCCAGCAATCTCTCTTCTGAGAATAGACCCAGAAGTACTCAAATTACTCTATGAAAAAAATATCTGCTCATGCATATTTATTGCAGCATTTTTCACAACAGCAAAAACATGGAACCAACCATGCTGCCCATCAAAATTGGATTGAATTTTTTAAACATGGTACATATGCATGATGGAATATTACACAGCCTTAAAGAAGGACACAATTATGAACGTCACAGCAACTTGGATGGACCTAGAGTCTATCATACTCAGTGATCTCTCACAGAAAGAAAGAACTGAGTACCACATGTTCTCACTCATAAGCAGACCCTGAACAATTATCATAATACTACAAAAAAGGATTGACAGTAATGGGAATCTACCAAGGACAGGGGCACACTTCATCCGTAAGAGTACCTGATAACAAACCAGGTGAAGCGGGGACCAAAGTGAGGCCCAAACTTTACCTGTATGATGAGCATTTGTGCACTCAACCCTGACTTGTACCCCTCATCCTTAAAATAAAATTTTTTAAAATGTGTATGCATTTTTGGCATCCCCTGCATGTGTGTGTGTATATATATTTTTTTCTATCACACAAACAGAAACTAAATTTATACATTCATTTAATTTAAATTTAAGTGGCCCATGTTCCTGATGGCCACCATGCTGGAGAGTGCCACTTTAAAGTGAACCCTAAAAAAAGTAATGCAAAGTGATAGAGCTAAAAAAAAGAAAGAGAAACAAAATGACACAGAATGAAGAAAAATAATTCAACAAGGAAAAAAAACTGAATAAAGAATAAGGAATAAATGAAGGAAAAATTTTAAAATAGCAAATTAGTTAAATTTATATCAGCTATTACATAAAATATAAATAGATTAAACACTCTAATTTAAATATACATAAAATATAAATGGGTTAAACGCTATAAATATAAATATTATCAGATGGAATTTTTTTTAAAAGAACCAGTTATTTTCCATTTCAGGCGATATATTTTAAATATAAAGATACAAGTAGAGTTGTAAAAGAGAAACTATGTTTGTCAATACTAGCCATGAGAAGGCTGATGTGAAAATATTAATAAAAGTCAAATAAAACATGAAGGCAAAGATTATTATCAGAGATAAAGAAGAGCATTTCATGTAGCTGAATGGTCCAGTTCACCAAAAGGCATAAAAATCCTATTCACGCTATGTAAAAATATAAATAAAAATTTATAAAGCAAAAATGGACAGAACCTAATGGTGGAATAAACAAACTTATATTCACAGTTGGAGATTTAAATATAGGTCATTCTATAATTCACAGAGGGAGCAAAGCAAAAAATCAGAAAGGCTTTCGACAATTGTGAACTCTACTTGTCAACCTGACCTAAAATTGACATTTACACGCTGTCTTGGCTAACGACTGCAGATACACATTGTCAAGTGAACCTGAGCATTAACGAAACAGACTATGTGCTGTGACATATAGTAATTCTCAATAAATTTCAAAGTACTAAAATCATACAGAGTAAGTTCTCTGGTCACAATGAAATTAAACTAAAAGTCAGTGCCAAAGAGAAAACGTAAAATCCCAAAATGCTTGAAAATCAAGAAACACCATTCTATTTGTATACTTAACCCTGAATAGCACCCCACAAAGAAGAATTAAAATTAAAAAGTAAAACTCTACTTTACACTAAAAAAGAAGCACAGTTCCATATAATCCATGAGTTTAAATTGAAAATCACAATGAAAACTAGCAAATATTTTTAATTGAAAAATCATGAAAATGTCACATATCAAATTTCTAAGATACAGTTTAACCAGTGAGTTAGAGAAATGTTTCTCTTTAAACACAAAATTAAAAAAGAAGAAATGTATATAATCAATGATAAAAGCTTTAATCTCAAGGAGCTAAAAAAAAAAAGGAGCAAGTTAAGTTGAAAGAGAGTAGAACAAAGAAGAAAATAACAAAGATTTGAAATTGATAATAAAAAAAAAATGCCCACCAAGAGGAAAAGGTATCAACTAGCTGTGGTGCGTTCATACAATTGAACTTTACACAGCCTTAAGAAGAAACTATTGCCAGCGCAGTGGCTCACACCTGTAATACCAGCACTTCGGGAAGCCACGGCAAAAGGATTGCCTGAGTCCAGGGGTTTGAGATCAGCCTAGGCAACTTGGCGAGACCTTGTCTCTACAATACATCAAAAGATTAGCTGGGTGTGCTGGTGTGCGCCTATAGTTCCAGCTACTTGTAAGGCTGAAGAGGAAGGATCGCCTGAAGCCAGCAGGTGGAGGTTGCGGTGGCTGTGAACATGCTACTGCATTCCAGCCTGGGTTAAAGAGTGAGATTCCTACTCAAAAAAAAAAAGAAGTAGAAGAAATTATATATGCATCACTGTGACTAAATCTCAAAATACTATTTTCAGTGAAATACTCCTGGCACAAAGAGTAGACATTGCATTATTCTATTTATGTACAGTTCAGGACTAGGCTAGAGCATGATGGTGTAAGTCACAAAAAGGTTACAAATGGAAATATTGACAGGAAAGGGGCATGAGGGACTTCTGGGTTGATGCAGTGTTTCTGCATCTTGGACTGAACAGTGTTTACAAACATGCGTGTGTAAGTCAACATCAAACCATAGAGTTAATATTGGTACATTTTACTGCCTATTATTTTACCTCAATTTAAAAAGGAAAATTCACTAGAACAGTTAAGCAGCATTTAAGTAACCTGTTTCGCAGAGGGGAAATAAGGAAATGTATTTGAATGTGTCCACTTAGAGGAACAAGTGGGAATATTGAACAAGTCATCAGTGGGATGGTACAGATGAAATCCAAGTAAGAGTGAGTTGAGAAGAAGACAGGATGATAATCAAACACTGGAGAAAAAGATGAGATACAATTCTCAAAAAGCAAGAGAAAATGGGCAAAAGGAAAAAATAACATTCAGTCAGTTTCTACTTTGTCCCACGCACTGTATCAAGCATATTTAACAGGACTCACTAAAGGTTATTATTTCTGGTTCATCTCACCAAGCCGCTGAACATAACAAATGCAGATCACATGTTGAGAAGTTTCGCCGTATAGGAGACAAAAGAGGCGAGGAAAGCCAGGAGAATGAAAGAGAGCATTAATTTTCTGGCTAGTGGTCATGCAGGTGAGACAGGATGGGACCCAATTGGAGGGTAAGGATTAAGATTAAGAGGAAGGACAGTTTTCCTTTGTAACAGGAGAGAAACTATGGTCAGTGGGCACAGATGCTGACAGGTTGGCATATTTGCCATCAGAAAACTCAGATAATTCTCTCTCTGTGTCTTCTATCATGGTGAAGCATGAAATGAATTCATCCACTGAGAGAAAGGAAAATAATGTGGGAGATTTGAGGAGTGAGAAGAAAATGTAAAATAATAATGCAAAAAAACAAACAAATGCATTAGAGATAGATCGGACTTGTTGACCCATGGGAGATCAGTGAACATAACTTTTCAATGATACACAGTTGTGTGGTTTTTTCTCCCCAACGTTTAGCTGCCCTGGACAGCATGTTGTTTCAGATATAAGAGTTGGGTGCTCTGGCCGGGTGCAGTGGTTCACGCCTGTAATTCCAGTACTTTGGGAGATGGAAGTGAGAGGATTGCCTGAGCCCATGGGTTCGAGACCAGCCTGGGCAACTTGGCAAGAACTTGTCTCTACAATAAATCAAAAAATAAGCCGGTCGTGGTAGCACGTGCCTGTAGTTCCAGCTACTTGGAAGGCTGAGGCGGAAGGATGGCCTGAGCCAAGCAGGTCGAGGCTGCAGTGGCTGTGAGCGTGCCACTGCCCTTTGGCCCTGGTGACGGAGTGAGACTACAACTCAAAAAAAAAAAAAAGAGTTGGGTGCTCTGTCGTAGAATATTTTTTTTTAGAGTTGTGGAGTGCACATGAGGATGTACCATGTTAAGTCAACTGGATGAGGACTGGGCATCCAGCAGGCCCTCTCCTGCTAGTGGACATACTACCCCATGTGGCTGTGTCCCTATCCCTGCTTCCTCCCTCCCTCCTTTGGCAGTGTCCGGCATTGGTTGTCCCACCTTTGTGCTCATGTGTCATGGAATCAGCTTAACGTTAATGAATGACTCAGACAATTACATGTTGAGTCACAAGATTCAGAAACAACTTTACTCTCCATCTTTAAAACAGATTAACTGTATTAACTCTTCAGCTCAATTTTCTTCACCTTGTTTCTTTTAAATTGTTGGCTCCATTTTTAATGGGGAAAAGTAAAACTGAAGTGTCCTAAAACTGCGAGTTCCTCTTTTACATCAAGGGAAGCTTTATGTTTGATTTCATATTTTGAGTAAAAAAGACTAACGTGGAGTTTTAAAGGATAAATATCTTCTTCAAATCTTTTTAACTTTGTAGAGAGTAAAATATTTTGTTTTAAACTTCGGTATTTGCAAGTCTTCAATGAGTTGGAAGACTGTCAATCCATAGCAGAAGTAGAAGAAGCATCACATGAAAACAAAGTTAGCTCAGAAGTTGTGAAATAAGGTAATTAAAATATGTTTGCTCTAATTTCATGTGGATGCTATGATCCAAAAATATGAATGTTAGTGATAGTTTAAATGACTGTTAGAAAATCAAATACTGAACAAAAAGATGAGATACAATTCTCAAAAAGCAAGAGAAAATGGGCAATATGGAAAAAATATCATTTAGCCAGCTTCTACTTTGTCCCAAGCACTGCATCAAGCATATTTAACAGGACTCACAAAAGGTTGTTATTTCTGGTTCATTTTACCAAAGTGCAAAAACATAGGCTCTGCTTCTGAAAGTTGCTCACATTTATGTGAAGCATGGTCTGATCTGTATTTTTCTTTATTATGCAGATGTATACATCACCTCTTTCAATTCACTGTTGTGAAAGATACTTTTCCCCAGAGAAGCAAGTAGAAAAATCAAAAATGTCTAATTTATTGGAACCATTATTCCCCCACAAAAAAATTCCACTTAATCTGCTTTGCTATATAACAAACGAGTTGTTTGGAATCATTCTTGCTTAAGTTTCTCTACACTGCATGCCATATTACTTATTTCACTTTAATATCTATGCCGCTATTACATTTTTAATGACAACAAAATGAAAAATTAGGATAGCATGTGGTTTGGTTGATCTGAATTAAACACTTTGCTCCTTTTACAAGAAATCCTAGTGGTAGATATGCCGGTCATAATGCAGCAATGTGTATTTATTGCGGGAAATACTTTGCTTCGAAATCTTTTAAATGAGACCAAGAGGAATTTAGAGATAAACTGAGTGCTGGTTTCAAAAATGTCTGAAACTGGTCAGGAATTTGAGACGTAATGTTTTTCTCAGCAAAAACTTGGTTTTATAAGTGCGTATTAACATCCTTAATCAATAACTCTGTGCTATGTAGAATATCTATGTATTTGGCATAAAAATCCACCAATCAATTTCACTAAGACAAATTAGATTCAATGTGTAAACTCACTTGTTCTCTGAGAGAGTTCTAAATTTTGAAAATGATCAAAATACCAAATGGCAGAGATTCTTTAGTTCAAGAGAATTTTAACTGTCTCCTGACTGCTTTAAAAAAACTAAGTAACTATTCAAACATTTTTCCCAAGATGCAAGAAAAGTAGGCATTTATATTTAAAAGCATTCTAAGAAGTTATAGTACTTAGAGGTACCCTATTTCATTAAGGAGTAGAGAAACTCATTGAAGAGTCATAAATTAGAGACTCTGATTAAAGATAGCTGCAGATGGCCTTGCCTTTGGCCCCTTTATGTCTGCCTACCCATTGAAATTTGTAGTTCAAACATTGCAAATATGTATATACCTAGAAAACAGAAAAGTCACAAATTCATAGTTCTTAGTTGAAAAGTAGAGACCAGATTAATTCAACTCAGGAGCACAGATTTTGTCTTTTTAGACTATGTTGACACAAGAAAGAGAACACCAAAAATGTAGATAGGCTGAACAAGAAGGGTAATTTGTATCTGCTGACTAATCATTATAACTGAGACGATCATGGCCATAATGACATTTGGTGACCTGAGTCTGCAATGAGGCTATTTATTTGTTGTTTTCTGTTTGTTTCAACATATTTTATTTTAAATGTTGACCAGTTTGGACACCAAAATAAACTTGGAAACACTGCAGAAAATTTCGAGCCAAAACAATTCTTCATTCCTTAAACCGGTATTAAATTGCAGAAAAGTCAAAAAACTCAAAGCAAATAGTTTGTTATTAAGGTCACTAATCAACCTAGATTGGTAAAATTAGACTCAGTAAGGAAAGAGTGGTGTGTGCCTGTCAGGTGGCAGAAAAATGACAAATAATATGACTACACATAGGACTTACTAATGCTTATTCTGTCTTTTATTCCTGAGGAGAATATAACAGATGGGTAAGACATTATGATTAATAAGTATTTTTAACCAGTAAAACCTGATCTCTTTTTCATCATCATTTTTACATTATAAAAGATATTCTCTCTTCTGGGGCAGAAAGTCCTAGAACTTTTTTTTTTAAGATGTGGGGTACAATTCAGGGTTAGGTATATAAATGGTCATTGTACAGGTAAAGTTGGGCCTCACTTTGGTCCCCACTTCACCTACTTTGAGATCAGGTACCCCTATTGATGTGGTATACCCCTACTCCCCTGGCAGTTTCCGGCTACTGCCAATCCCTTTCTTACAGTATTATAATAATTGTTCAGGGTCCGCTTATGAGTTAGAACATGTGGTATTCTGTTCTTTGTTTCTGTGATAGATCACTGAGTATGATAGACTCTAAATCCACCCAAGTTGCTGTGAAGTTCATAATTTTGTCCTTCTTTGTGGCTGCATAATATTTCATTGTGTATACGTACCACATTTAATTTTATCCAGTTTTCTTTCAATGGGCAGCATGGTTGGTTCCATGTTTTTGCTATTATGAATAATGCTGCAATAAACATGCATATGCAGGTATCTTTTTCATACAGTGATTTGAGTTCCTCTGGGTAGATTCCCAGAAGGGTGATTGCAGGGTCATATGGAAGACAGATTTTTAGATCTTTTAGGAATCGTAAACTGTTTTCCATGGAAGTTGTACTAGTTGTTATGGAACTCTTTAAAGAGGAAAAAGTCTAATGGGATGGCAAGTTTTGACAATCTCTTTCTAAAATTTTCAATATGAGATCATTGTGTCTTTTTTTAAGGTGTACAACATGATTATTTGTTTATTTATTTTATTTCAATAGCTTCAGGGGTAAAGTGGCTCTTGGTTGCATGGATAAATTATATCATGGTGAAAAACTCTGGGCTTTAAGATGTATCTGTTGCCCAACTAGTGTACGTTGTACCTGACAGGTCATTTTCATCCCTGACCCCACTCTCACCTCTCCCTTTCTGAGTCTTCCATGTCCATTACACTATTCTATACAATATACACGGGACCTTTCTTTGTGGTCCCATAGCTTAGCTCTTGCTTCTTAGAAAACCAGGAAAACTCTTCTGTACATTGGCCTGGGTAAAGAATTTATGTCTAAGACCCTAAAAGCAAATGCAACAAAATAAATAAACAGATATGTATGACTTAATTAAACTAAAAATCTTCACAGCAAAAGAGATAATCAGCAAAGTAAATAGACAACCTACAGAATGGGAGAACATATTTGCAAACTATACATCTGACAAAGGACTAATTTCAAGAATCTGCAATGAGGTTACTGGCTGAAAACCATAGGGTTCGCAGCTGGAGGTGGCCATAGCAACCCAGGTCTAGAAGTGCCCCCCTCTAACAGATAAATTGAAATAAGAAAGGTCAAGCTCAAAGTCATATGGAAAGTCCAGAAACTGGGACCGGAAAAGAGAGATCCAGATGTCTGACCACATGCCCACTTCAATATTCAGAAAACATCTTCTAAAAAGGCCTTTAAAAGCAGAAAGAACAGTAGGTAGAACTGGATGAAAAATCCACAAACTAGCTTTGTGACTTTAGGCAAATCACTTGGTTGCCCTTAGCCCCATTATCCACGATTATAAAATAGCAATAATAAAAATCATCTCGTAGCATTCTTATTAGGATTCGGTGAGATAACAGATGTAAAAGTGTCTCTTAACTACTTAAAGCAAGGTCATAAATCAGTAACCCCAAGGTGTTTGTTAGCTTGGAGAATTTTTATAAATCTTTAAAAATACTATAGTTTAAATTTTTATAATCTGTATATTTCACATAATATATGAGACCTTGGTTTCTATTTAAAATCAGACATTCTAACAGTACAGAATTTCCATTTCCCATAGCCACAATTGACTAGATGTTAGCAAGAGTCCACATCACCCTACACCCTCAGACTGTCTCTATTTGCAGCAATTCCCACCCATCCCACATCACTCAGCAGCGTTCATTCCTGGCCCTTGTTGGCATATAACTCTTGATTTATGGCTTGGTTCAAATATCAAGTTTTATTATGATTCAGCCATAGGTATCTTGATGCTTAATACAAATTGATACACTTTCCGGAACCAAGCAAAATAAAATAAGTGTGATTTTTTTAAAAAACTCTCACAAGGTTAGAAGTACCGAAGAAGCATTTGTGAAATATAGACTATTCTTGCAGCATAACAGTCTTGAACATATGATCCAGCTGTATTTATTTTATATCTATTGCATACCAATGTATTTATAAAAAGAATGAGGCATTTGCATAAATCTCTTTTCTCCTTGCAGATCTGTAGATTAAATGCTATTTCTTTTTTTAATTTAATTTATATGTGGACATATACGTCTCAAAAATGGATAATACACATTTTTAAAAACATGATGAAATATTACAAAAACTCTCCACAAAAGCTATATCACAAAGGCAGTATAAATCTGAATAACAAAATTCACATTCTGTGACCACAATGTAATAAAAGTATATATCAATAAAAAAAGTAAAATATCCCCATCTAGTCACTTGAAAGTTTAAAAGCAATCTTTTAAAAAATTATCAAGACGAAGAAATAAAAACATCAATCACAAAAACAAAAACAACTTATTAAAACCATGGGATATAGCCAAAATAGTATTCAAAAGGTGTTTTGTACTCTTATAGTGCCTTTCTTAAATTAAAATAAACTAATAATTTGTGACCTAGACTTTCAGTTTAGCAAATATAAAAATACATAAAACAGAAAAGTAGAAACACTCAATATAGGTAAAAGTAGAATTTTGGGGGATTAAAAAATAAACAAACTTAAGAATAAAACCAAAAAATTACTCTTCGAAAAGACAAATAAATTAGACTAACCATTAGCAAAACGTTTTTTAAGTGAAGAAAAACAATAATAATAATAATAAAAGGACATAATTATCCTTCTTACAATTACATACCAATAGATTTGAAAATCCAGTAAATGCTGTTTCTTGAATAGTGGGAAGGGTTCGCGTAGAAAAACCCAGAGAAACTAGATGCTAGAATGTCTTCAATTGCATGGCTCCATCTCCTGGTTTCAAACAGCGAGAAGACAAGCATGAAATTCACAGAAAGGAAATTTAAAAAGCAGAAAGATAAATGACTGTACCCTCTGTATATATAAAACAACAAGTATATCAGTTTCTCTCTTGCTTAAATTTGTTATTTAAGAAATCTTCTCCTGCAAAGTGGATAATATGTACTTTTACAATGTACAAATATTTTTTGCTTAACTTTGGAATGCATGATAGTCTCATATGACTATGCTTCATTTTAAAGTTGGCCATGAATATAGAAAAGCAATTTTTACTTCCTCCCAATAAGCTCTTTCTTTCATGTGATTTTGGGAATTAGGATTCACTTTAACAGAAATGCTGCAATATTATATTAGACATGTGGTAAACATTACTAACTTGTGAGCAATATGAGATTTCAGTCTCCTTCCCCACCCACCATGGTTGAGTGAACTTGAACAAAGTGGCATATGTCACTGTCGATAGAAGTATTTAAGTGCTGGTACTCAATGCCCCACTTCATTTTTTTCCAAGCACTAGAGGGGTAAAAGCCCCAACAGCCTGGTTATCTGAAGGACTAATGAGGAGGTCACTTCCACTGCTCCTCACTTGATGTATAGCTGGGACCAGAAATAAGAACTTCCATGGTTTTAAGCCACTGAAATTTTGGAGGATGTCTGTTACTACTGCGTTAACATAATTTATCTTAATTATTATAGATATGTGAAAGGGCTCTTTAACTAGATATTTATTTTAGGCAATCATTATTTAAAGAATTGAAGAATGAGAGTATATTTTCTTTCTTTGTTTCTCATGTGTCGATATTGGACAATCTCAAAGATTGTGACTGTGCTGTGATATTAGACAATCTCAAAGATGATGAATATGCTGTGATAAAAAAAAAATCACCCATCTTGATATCCTTATCAACAAATGTGGACGAGACGTCTAAACTGATGAAAAGAAGCAGCCTGTGAATAAAACTAGTGTTGGTAAGCATGTGAAGAAATCAAAACTCTTGTGTGCTGTTGGGAATGCAAAAATGGTGCAGCTGCTGTGGAAAACAGAATGTAGGTACCTCAGAAAATTAAAAATGCAACTACTATATAAGCTTGTATTTCTCCAAAAGAATTGAAATCAGGATCTTGATACAATCCATAATAGCACCCAGTGATCACCGCAACATTATTCACAATAGCCAAAATGTGGAAACATGTAAATGTCCATCGCAAGACGAATACTTTTTTGTTAATCTAATGAACGCATACAATGAAATATGATTCCGGCTCAAAAAGAAAGAAATCCTGCAATACGGATGAAGCTTGAAAGCATTATGCTAAACAGAATAAGCCAGTTACAGAAGGACAAATACATGCATCACTTATATGAAGTATCTAAAACAGTAGAACTCAGAATCAAAAAGTAGAATAGTTACCAGGGGTGGGGGTGTGAAATGAGAAATTGTTCATCAATGGACATAAGGTTTTAATTATGCAGGATGCATAAGTTCTAGAGATCTGGACAACACTGTGCCTATAGTTAGCTTAGATCAGTGTACTGTAGTGTGCATTTACTATTTTTTAAGTGGGTCCTGAACATTTATCACCAGACTACAAGACAGGGATCAGCAGTAATGGGACACTGCCAGGGGAGGAGGGGGCACATAGCATCAGTAAGGGGGCCTGATCCTAAACCAAGGGAAGTGAGGACCCGTGGGAGGCCCAAACTCTACCTTTACTTGGACCACTCATGTGCCTCCTCCTGACTTGTATCCCACATCTTTACAGTAAGATAAAGGGGAAAAAAGAGGGTAGATCTCATGTTAAGTCCTCTTACTACAATAAAATTAAAAATGTTTTAAATTTTTTCAGTTAAATGCCTTTTGTATTTCAAAACATATTTCAAACAAAGAACAGAGTACCGAATGTTCTCACTCATAAGCGGACCCTGAACATTTACCATAATACTATAAGAAAGGGATTGGCAGTAGTGGGATACTGCTGGTGGTGGGAGGATGGGGACAACACCCATGAGCGTACCTGATCTGAAACCAGACAAAGTGGGGACCAGAGGGAGGCCAAACATTAGCTGTACAATGACCGCTTGTATACCTAATCCTGAATTGTGCCCCACATCTTTAAAATAAAAACATATATTTCAGTTATAGCATACTGGACAATATTAAAGGCAATGTTTTGTGTAAAAAGACTATAAATACCGTTGCACATGATTAATATGCCCATGACTAAGCATGAGTTGAATACTGAATACTGAAAGGATACATGTGTCTCTGTCAATATACGTACTCTCATGGTGTACATGCTTTCTTGTTGTTTAAATTTGATATGGCCTCCTACATTGCTCTTGGGGGCAGCCAAAATATTCATCAAGACCTACTCTAATGAGTCAAGAAAAAGGGTAAATTGTAGAATTTAGATAGGTTAAGTAACATTCTATAAAAATGAAAGTCACTACAACTAAAAAAACAAAACAAAACATAAATTTTACTTTCTTTCTAGAGCTCTTAGATACAATTTTCCAGTCTACTTGAACATTTTCATTTAATACAATATGGACACACTCCTTCAAAGTTATTTAAAATAATTTTTTCAGGTCATAAAATTGCCATGGATACATTGCTTTAAAAAATAAGAATTCAGCAAAGTATAAATAAGAAGACAAAATAATCTAAAATTCTACCACACCTATTGTATTTCCTTTGTTTGGGGAGAGGGCGTGCATGTGAACCTCTTTTTACTCTAGATTTTTATAGAGTACTGGCATTGAGTACCAGTACTCTATATTTTATCATAGCTCTTTCTCAATGACATTAATGTTCTCTAAAATTACGTTGCCATCTGCATATAACAGTAGTGACAACAGTAGCTACCAATTATTGTGCTCTGCTATTGGGGAATTCTAAGTATGGCGGAAAGCACCTTGCCTATATCATCAGTTGATCCTTAGGGCAGCCTTGTGAGGCAGGCGTTCTGGAAGTAACGTTCTCAAGGCCAAATATTTATTAAAAACTGAAATTCAAACCAGATCTGTGTCTTCCAAGGCTGATGGTCTTAAGCACAATATTCTCTGGAATAAAAATTCATCTTTTGGGGGGTATATCTAAATTTTAACAATAGAAGTCTCTGTTCATAAATCCTGGGCATATTGTTAGTCTCTTCTTGGGATTATTTTAAGTGGAATTAATCCAAGGATTACAGGATGCATGGTGCTTGATATATATTGCCAAGGCAACCTTCAGAAAGATTATACCAATGTATTTCCCCATCAACAATAAAAGGAATTTTCATTTTACTTAACCCTCATTAAAAAATTGGTTTTTTTGAAAAATCTGTATTTTTCTATTGAACTTTGTTGTCTTATTTTTTAGTTATCATATAACCACTGAGTTTACATATATATACAGCTATTGGTTCTTTTTTCAATGTCCTTTTCACTCTTTTGCCCATTTTTTTCTATTAATGAGTGCATGCTTTACTTAATAATTTTGAGAATTTTTGTTATATTAAGGATAAGAAACTTCTGTCAGTCACATATGTTATAAATGCTTCCCTGAGTTGTTTGCTTTCTAGTTTTGGAATTTTTGTGTAGTAAAACCTATCTTTTTTTTTTTTTTTTGGCATCTCACCTTGAATTTTTTAATACTTTTTATGTAGCTCCTTAATTTTACTTTGAACTCTTTAAATTCTCAGGAATTTATTTCAATAAAGGAATGAGATTCACTTTTTTGTTTTAATGATGATCCCTGTTTTGTTTATTAAATGATCTGCCATTCACAACCAATTTGAAATGCTACCTTTATTTCGGTATAAATTTCTATATATTTTTAAGTCTATTTCTATTCTACATTTATGATATCTTTTACCATTACTATGGTATATTAATTACTGAAGTTTTATGTGTTCTAATGTTTGGTTGTGAAAGTTCCCACACAAAATTCTTCTCTCTCAAAATGTTCTTGGACATTCTCATCCGTTTGTTCTTCCAGATGATTTTAGAAATGATTATGTCAAACCTCAAAAATCTATTGAGATTTGTATTAGAAATATATTAAATATACAAATTATTTTGCAGAGAATCTCATTCTTAAAATAGCTGATCTCCTGGGTATCTTTACTAGTATTAAACCCTCAGTCATCTTATTCCAATTCAGAACTATTTTTATTAACCTACAAACTTAGATTGAAACTTCTCAGGGAATATTTCATAGTCCTGTCTTCACCCCTAATAAATAAACATGGCCACTGTCATGTACATCTCATCGCAGCAAAGGATAGTAATAAATAACTATAACAATAGCATTGTTTTATCTTTATTTTATCATCCAAATTAGCTTCAATGTACTCTAATATTAAAATGTAGACACTACATGCTCTTTGGTGACCAAAAAATCTAAAATATAAATAACACATCAAGTAGCTAAAAACCTAAAGTCAACAAGCATTTCTCAATACAGAGAAATTTGAAAGGAACTAGCAGTCCCTTTTCTCCTCCCACCCCCCCCACCCCACATATAAAACTGGGAAAATTTTTACAGTATTTTTTATTTTCTCATAACTACTATAGTCTCATAGCTTAATGTGGTATATATATAATTATAAGATTTTCCCATCAAGCAATCTGAAACACATTTGCCTTATCCTGAGTCAGAGAACTCTTTAAAACTAGCGATTGAGAATGGGGTGTATAGCAGACACAACTCCCCTGAGGAATAGCTAGTGTTGCCAAATCCATAAAAAGAACTTTCCAAGAATCGGGGTCCATAAAAGTCCAAGAAAGAGCAAGCTGTCTGCTTCCCACATGCCTCAAATCCCCAAGCATCTTTGTGGGTACATGACTTTATGGTTTAAGAAATTCATTAAATCATTATGGATAAAATGCCTTCAAGCTTTAGACCACTATTATATATGTCTCTGGCAGAAAATGAACTGTCCAGTGGTAAGGCAGGACTTTATGGACATAGAAGGTGGTTCCACAACAAATGACTTTGAGCAAATCAGAGTTTAAGTTAAACAGCCATCTTTACAGGAGATATCTCAAAGCCTTTAACATACAAATGTAAATTGTCAAACTTCAGGACAGGAATAGAGTTTGTAGCGCTTCCCAAACAATTGACACTGCATCCCTTTTGAAGAAAGCCATTAATATGCCAAGGAACATTTCAGAGATAGCAACTGTCGCGATAGAAGTCAAGATCTCCACATTAGAAAGCTTCCTATTTTTCCACCCAAAAAAAACCCCAAAACACAGCTTTTATTCACAATCATAAATTCGTCTATAGAAAACACTAATGTAATTACATGTTAGTTGGATTCATTGGGGGTTTCATCTTTGAGTTTGGGTCCCAGCCAATCTGTGAACTTTGTAAGTCACTCAGTCGCTCTATGTCTCAGTTTCCACATCTGTAAAATGAAGTAAACAATCATATCTCATACAGTCTTGTGCAAAGACTAAAAAAAGAAGATGTAAAAGCAACTTTTTAAACTGCAAAAAAGCTATGTACATACTATATTGTCATGGATAGGAATATTTGTCTTGACAGAAGACAGAAGAACAAAAGACATTTATATTGGAAAACTGCACTAACGAAATGGTTTTCTCTCATAAATTGAGTCATGAAATGCACCAGGAACAATGAGGGTAGATGCATTTTAAAATCTGCAAATGTTTTCATTATATTCACATTCTACTTGAGTGCAATATTGATCACCGTATTAATTCTATTGCATTATTGTATTTGTTCTATCCATCATTGTATTCGTTCTATTATATTAACTACTAAAACAAAACTCGAAATAATAGTGACTTGAAAAAGATGACTAGTGCCATACAGAAAGATCATGGGACATGATGTTTGCCCTCTTTTTTAAATGCCTAATTTTTCTGACACCATACATCAGAGATTTCCACATCATTAATGTTTTAGTCCTTTGTGTTGCTGCCAACCGTCTCTGTGAATTCTCACTTAATTTTGATATAAAGACTTGTGTGACCCACATCAACCAACATGACCATCCCCACCTATGGTAACAATTGGGCAGCTAATAATCAGATAGAGAAGTTCTTTCTCAAAGATCCTTGCTGTCTTTATTATTATAGTTGTCATCAGGTCTCTCTCAATAATAGTAGATCTACCATTTAACAAGCAAGTCGTGTATTTCAAGTATTTCATTATGATTACTCTCCTAACCTTTCCACGATGAATGCCTTCAATATACTTATTTAAAAATGAGTGTGAGTATTGAAAAATTAGCTTGCTAGGCTCATCAAGTTTCAATTGTTTTTCCCGATCACACAGTAAACAACACAGCCAGGACTTGCAACAGGTCTATCTTATTGCAAAGTCCATGCTTACAACCCCTCCTAAAGTAATTAATTCAGCCCAGCTTACCTGAAACCTTCCAAGTCTGAGCACTGAACTCCCCATATGTCAGGATCTTCATTCTATCCCAGGAAAACTGGGAAAACGGATGACATTAAAATCTCTACCACGTTGGCCAACCCACCCTGTCAATATCCCATCATCTGAAACCTCTTCACTTTGAAGAGGCGAGAAGTAAATATTTAAAACAAAATTAGAAGATGCTTGCTCTAGATATGAGCTCAGACGATTTACATGATAGTAAATACATTAATAAGAATATTAATGTATTTTTTAAAACAATTTTATAGGCTGGGCTCAGTGGCTCAACCTGTCATCCAGCACTTTGGGAGGCTGAGGCGAGTGGATTGCCTGAGTCTACGGGTTTGAGACCACCCGGGACAACATGGCAAGACCTCGTCTCTACAATAAATAAAAAATTAGCTGGGCGTGGTAGCACGTGCCTGTAGTTCCAGCTCCTTGGAAGGCTGAAGCGGAAGGATCGCCAGCGCCCAGCAGTTCAAAGCTGAGATGGCCATGAGTGTGCCACTGCACTCCAGCCTGGGTGACGGAGTGAGACTCCAACTCAAAAAAAAACCAAAAAAAAATTTTATAGATACGTCCTTCAGGGATTAAGGGAACAGGAAAAGTAATTACTAATACTGGTTGTTTAAAAAAAAACTGCTAATGAGACAGTCCTCAAATAAGCACTTTTAAACAGACATATCTAAAAATGTTCTACATCTGTGCTGTCCAGTCTGGCAGACAGGCCCCACGCAGCTACTGAGCACTTGACATGTGGCTGGTGTGACTGACCAACTGAATTTCTGATTTTGCTTTATTTTAATTAATTTAAATAGCCACATGTGGCTCGTAGCTATTATATTGAACAGTGCAGCTTTCGGAAAACAACCTTCACATAAATGTTCAATGCCACGTATCAGGTGGACCATTTCTAGGTTGGAAAAATACTGACAGAGATACAGGGAACTCGAACTGAGTCCTACTGCCATGAACAGATGACGATCCAAGCAATAACTGAAGAAACTTGTGAGTGAATGTGTGTGTTGTTGTTTAAATTCGGGGTGTTTGTATTGACTGCCCACACCAGAAGAAACATTATCTTTCATACTCTTCAGATTCAGAAAGCCTCTACTTAGCTTCATTTGTCTGGAGAGCATTCAGATGGATGGTCCATCACTCTAGAAAATAAAGCTGACTCTATAATAAATAAAAGTAACATAATTCACATTTCATTAACTCTCAACAAAGGGCAGAAAAGTAGAGATTTCCCTGGTGTTTGCTATACTGAGAGTGACCAGAGCACATGTGTCCCTAAGCCCTTCGAACATCTAGAAAAAAATCTCATTATGATCTTCAAGAAACCCAGCAGTTCTCTGAAAAGAAACTCTCCATTGGGGTATTGGAACTGGCTATTAAAAAAATAATGAGTGGAAAAGAGAAATACTTTTGACATAATTGTTGTTTTATGTATGCCACACTTATTAACACACCTCAAAGAAGTCTTTATTTATTACTGTTAGCCAGAAATCACTGGAAAGAAAGAAACGCCATTCACCTTTCAATTCTAAACAAGCTTTCCATTTCCTGTTTTTGATTGAGACAGACTGATTCTTTCAACCATATTATCGCCAAAGTGGCATAGGCTTTGCATTTCTATTAGCTGTCAGCTTAACTAATTGATTTTAAAACTTAAAATAACTGATTTACTCTTCTTCATAACCCTTCTTCACATGTATTAGATTATGCTGGTAAAACTTAGTAGTTCAAAATATTACACTTATGTAAAATGGATGATGCAGAGGATTTTCTTATTTGATGAAATGAGCAAATTGTTTCCAAGATGAAGCAGAAAAAATTACAAAGAGAACCAGTGGAATAAGATGAAAGTACTTTATACTAACGTTTAGAAGGAAAAGAACTAAAGCATGAAGTCTCAGAAATCTTTAAGTATCCAAACCAGAATACTATAATCCTGTCTAATTTTTTTTTTTTTTTTTTTTTTAGTCAGAGTTGCACTCCATCACCCAGGCTGAAGTGCAGTAGCACACTCACGGCCACCCCAGCATCGACTTGCTGGGCTCCGGCGATCCTTTCACCTCAGCCTTCCAAGTAGCCAGAACTACAGGTGTGCACTATCATGCCTGGCTAATTTTTTATTTATTGTGGAGATGAGGTCTCACCAACTTGCCTGGGCTGGTCTTGAACCCACGGGCTCAGGCAATCCACTCTCCTAGGCCTCCCAAAGTGCTGGGATGACAGGCTGAGCCACCAAGTCTGGCCTACTGTATAATTTTTTAACCAGCAAATAGACAAGTAATATTCCAACTGTAAAATTTCTGTGTTTCTAGAAGGCAGAGAATTAACCAAGTTATTTTCAAGGTTACCTCCCACTGTGCTATTCTCACATCTGCCTCCCAGCGTATAGCCTAAAGCAGATTAAAGATGGAACAAGAGTAAGACTTTGGGTATTATATTCCCTGCTACATCCCCAGCTCTGGTGGGGATTCAGTAAATACTTGTTCTTGCAAGTTTACTTTGCTTCCTCTGTGATAACTCCTCTTTTGTGGAGTCAACTAAACTTATTTAGAGTTTCTGCTTCTTAGTAAGAGAACTTTTAAGGGTCAGTGGACACTAGGAAACAAAGGACTAAGCCATCAAAGGTAGAGAAAATATTTTTAATCCCATCTAATAATGGAAACCCTATATAGTGTATCAAGAGCAGCCTATGCAAGTAAACTGGACCACTCCGTATAAGTAAATATTACTAAAGAAAACTGAGAAAGGGAAGAACATCTCAAGTGAGAGATTTCCCAGCCTGGGTAGTTGGGAGATGGGGGCGGGACTCTCAGAATGTTGGCTAGAGGACCATGGATGTGATATTTGATATCATATTAAATCATAAAAAAGGATATTTGATACAAATTCAAAAGTGAAAAGTGAAAAAAAGACAAATTACAGACAGCAAATCTCGCAAATTAAATGATTGGAGGAAAAATGAATGGGTGGGAGTCAATTTGTGAAGATGCTTCAGAAACATCTGCACGTTTTCCACACATGGCTATGTCGTCGTCTAAAGACTGACGTGCCACCTCAAAGAGGAAGCAGGGTGGGAATGGAAACTACCTATAAGTGAGCACTTGTGCTCAGATGTCAGGTGCAGGGATTTTGTCCTGCCAACTTCACCAGTCATGTGCGCATGAAGACCTGGTTCCATACCAATAGATTTCTGGTTCCCAAGAGCTATGACACCAGGAACGCTCCAACCAGTAGACACACTTTCTTCCTGGCTAGGCATCTCTGGAGGTGATTTTCTACTACAGTGAGCCAGATTTTATGCACAGACACATGAAGAATGTCTTTGGCTTTTCTTCAAGAAAAACATATCCTCTCTGTTTTCTTTCCAGTGGGTTCCAACACAGTTCATTTAACCCTGCATGGCAAATTTCACACTCTGTCCCCACTCCCTAGAATGCTCTTCCCAGACAGACCATGTTGTTCTGTCACTCCATTCAGACCTCTGCTCAAATGTTACCTCATTCGATGAAGTTCCCTGACCCACTTCCCCGAAACCCACTGCCTGAAAGAGCTGCTCCCTTTACTCTCCTGGTGCGGTCAACCCTCCAAAGTTCCCTCCCTCTCTTCACTCTGTGTTTTTCTTCACAGCATGTGTCACCACCTGGCATTCCACTATATCGGATTATGTCCTGATACATTTGTGTGTGCGTGTGTATGCATATGTATTTGGTCTTCTCACTAGTATGCAAATCCATGAAGGTAGAAACTTTGTTTTATTATTACTATATCCCCAACAGTTCTAGGCACACAGCAGACATGAAATAAATAGTGGCTAAATGGATCAATTAATCATATTTTACCATTTGAGTAGCAAGATATAAAAGAGAAAAGCACAGTGTTGCAACTGCTTCCAAAAGCACTACACCTAGGATGATGGCCCTAGTATATGTCTTTTTTTGTATTAAAATTTTTTAAGAGGCCCTAATCATGCCTGATTTTGTATTAAAATTTTTTAAGAGGCGGAATAGGGAACAATGTCTACTAAAATGGACACCATTTCTGAAGAAATGTTTATCAGAGCAACCAAAACATGGAAAGCACTGCAAAAGATGAGGTCCAATCATTGATTTTAAGTATATTCTCTTATCAATTTTTAACTCATAAAACTTTGATTCTCTTAAGGAAAAAAATGATATTAAAAAGAAAGTCCCAGATATTAACAGGATTTTTAAATATATAGATAATTAGTATTTTCCTGTAATATAAAATCAGGCAAAATTATGCTCCCTGTCCTGTAAAAGCAGAACACATTAGTGCCAATTCCATAGTTCCATAAAGACAAGAAATCAGGTGTTCCTTATGCTCACTAAAGAGAAATGCTGACTTGTCCTCATGGTGACACAAGTGAATGACAGCATTCTTTTTTGTCTTTCTTCTCTTTTCATTGACAATGGTCATCAAAGCAGTGATCCCAGCATTGTTCCATGTAGTCAAAGCATATCCATCTGTAAGGAAGAAATTTGAGCCATTTTCATCACAACATACAAACCAAATACTGCATTATTTACTAACACACTCAGGGATTCTAAACACAATTTATTATCGTTCAGACCAATACACAGAAGAAAGAACTCTTCAATGTTTGCAATTCACACACTTTTGTTTTTCATCTAAACAAGCGCAACCAACGACCACTCTGATGAGGAAATATCCAGGTAGAAGAGCCACCATTTCCTAAAAGAAACCCCTAACATTCTAGGCAGACTATTTTAGATATTTTACCTAAAAATCTCACTGCGGGGAGAAAAGCTGTTTATAAAAATGATTATTACAAACTGTTAGCAAGGTACTGAGCATCTTGGCCATGGAGAGAAGTCATCTGTCCTTTCCTTACTGACATGTGGGCCCTAACAGAAGAGTAGGTATCCTTGACACAGATGCTTCAATGGTGTCCTCTCAGGGGTAGTTTTCATCTCACCTGCCTTGTAGGGTGATTATAGTTTTAAATACTCATCATGATGGTAAGAAATATACATTTCAGTCTAATACACACGCTAAGACTTTCCTTAGCCAAGCATCTGAAACCATGCTAATGAGAACATTCATCACTGGCTTGCTTAATTGCCTCATCTATCTCTATCTGCTGATTCCAGCTGCCTTCACATGCGTAACTACACACCACCCTCATAAACTGGGTAAAAAGAGTGAAGCATTTCCAAGCAATTTCCAAGCAAAACACTGCAAGCTTAGATGATGCAGCTCAATGATCTTGAAAGTATCCATCAAGAGACTGAACTACAAATTATGTCCCTGGGCAAGCTATCTTTTAATTAACATTCCATGTGTAAATCTATTGAAAGCACTGTGGTAGCTACCCCTGGAGAATATGAAGATGACTCTAATGATGGTCCAGACCTTCAAGCCAAGGGTATGGGGTAGATCAGCTTGTATGCACACCTTTACAACCCCACAGAAAAAAATGAGATATGGCCACATAGAATTACAATATTACTAGATTCATTGCCACAAGAAGATGTACTTTTTAAGAGTTAAGGCATCCAATTTCTGAACAAAACCCAAAACCCACAGGCCATAAGGGATAAGATAGACAAGTGGGACCTCATTAAACTAACAAGCTTCTGCAAAGCCAAAGAAACCATCAAGAGAACAGGGAGACAGCCTACAGACTGGGAAAAAGTATTTGCTAACTCTGACAAGGTCTGACAAAGGCTTAACATCTTGGATCTACAAGGAACTCAAATGTGCTGAAAAGAAGAAAAAAACAAACAACCCCATTATAAAATGGGCAAAAGATATGAACAGACACTTCTCAAAGAAAGACATCCAAGCAGCGAACAGACACGTAAAGAAATGTTCAACCTCACTAATCATCAGGAGATGCAAATCAAAACCACACTGAGATACCACCTAACTCCAGTCAGAATGGCAATTATCAACAACTCAAAAAATAACAGTTGCTGGAGAGGGTGTGGTGAAAAGGGAACACTTCTACACTGTTGGTGAGAGTGTAAACTAGTGCAACCTCTGTGGAAAGCAGTGTGGTGATTCCTAAAAGCTCTAAATATCAATCTCCCATATGACCCCACAATCTCCCTACTGGGAATATACCCTGAAGAACTCAAATCACTCCATAGAAAAGATACCTGCACACGTATGTTTATCACAGCATTGTTCACAACAGCAAGAACCTGGAAGCAACCATGCTGTCCATCAAAAGAGGACTGGATTTTTAAAATGTGGTACATATACATGATGGAATACTACACAGCCATAAAAAAGAACAAAATCATGAATTTTGCAGCAACCTGGATGGAACTAGAGTCTGTAATACTGAGTGACCTCTCACAGAAACAAAGATCTGAGTATCACATGTTCTTGCTCATATAGTGGACCTTGATCATTCAACGTATTACCATAAGAAAATGACTGACAGTGGTGGGAAACTATGGGGGGGAAAGGGAGATGGGATTAATGGTAGTAAATATCTGTCTGGGGACGGGGAGACACCTCTTATCATCAAGGGTGCCTGAACAAAGCATATTTGTATACCTAACCCTTAACTGTACCCCACAATATCATAATAAAAAATACTGATTATTAAAAAAAAAGGGTTAAGGATCAGGTCAAGTGCGATGACTCAAGCCTGTAATCCCAGGACTTTGGGAGGCTAAGGCAAGAGGATTGCCTGAGCTCAGGGGTTTGAGACCAGCCCAGGCAACTTGGTGAGATCTCATATCTACAATAAATCAAAAAATAAACTGGACATGGTAGCGCATGCCTGTAGGTTCAGCTACCTGGAAGGCTGAGGCAGAAGGATCACCTGAGCCCAGCAAATTGAGGCTGTGGTGGCTGTGAATGTGCCACTGCCCTCCAGCCTGACTGACAGAGTGAGACTCCAGTGCAAAAAAAAAAGAGTTAAAGATTTTTCCATCTTTTCCTATGGTCTCTAAAAGTCTAAAACATCTATTCTTTGAATAGTTCATGTCACTGGTGCATAAAACTCCCTTGGCCTGATGATCAGGTCGTGCTAAGAGGAGAAAGAGCTAGATTTAGATTTTTAACAATTACGGACCGGGTGGGGTGGCTCACACCTGTCATCCCAGCACTTTGGGAAGCTGACGTGAGAGGGTTGCCTGAGCCCATGGATTTGAGACCAGCCCAGGCAACTTGGCAAGAACTCATTTCTACAACAAATCAAAAAATTAGCCAGGCATGGTGGTGCACACCTGTAGTTCCAGCTACTCAGAAAACTGAGGTAGAAGGATTGCCTGAGCCTAGCAGGTCGAGAGCATGCCTCTGCCCTCCTGCCTGGGCGACAGAGTGAGACTCCAATGCAAAAACAAGAAACAAAAACAATTATGATGATTTGTTTTGCATTTATTTGTCAGCTCAGGTTTTGTACATCATTAGCAATTTTTATTTTCCAAGAAACACATCTGTTTCAACTAGAAATTGGAATTTGGGGGAATAAAACAATGTAAGAATTATTTTAATAAGCATTTTGTTCCAAAATAGAATACACATAAAATGCATAAAACATAAATGATCAGTTCAATAACTTACTATGAAGTGGACACTCATGTAATCACAACTCAAGTGATAAAGTGATTCCTGCATTTGTGTGCATTCCCAGCCACTTTCCCTAGGGAAATTGTGGGGGTCCAGCCCCTGCCAGGTTGTGAGGTTTCCTGAAGGAGAGATGGATAGGTAAAAGACGAAAATATTATACTGTACACCTGCTTGCTGAACAGATGCCAATTTAATGTTGGTTAACTGAAAGTTTTTATACCATTCGTAAAGGGGCAAGACAAAGAAAATTCCTTCACGTACATATGTTTTAAAAGTTACCACCATCTAGCGGTCTAGAAGCGACAAATAAGCCAAGAACACTATCTACTTTTAGTTCATGAGTCTTTATCATAAAGCCAAAAATGATAGTTTTTGTCCCGAATTACAGTCCTTGAAATGTCTCAAGAAAGTTTCCAAGTGCACATTTCTCTGTGTGTCAGGAGTTTTCCCATCTGGGGCTTCTATGACCTTCAAAGCTTCATAATCGCCTTTCTTGTCCAGGTATCTTCGTTACTTTTCTCTTATCCTGCAGTGTTTATTTCTAAAGAAAACTCAAAAGAAGCTTTTAGTGATGTTTCCCAGGCCCCCAAGGTTACTTTCTGTCTTTAGTTAATTTATCATAAAAGTATCTAATTAGTAAATTATGATTTCAGTGAAAATCCACTCTATAAATGTTAACTTGGAGTTTTAATTATTGAATTAAGTAAAAACCTTAACAATTAATCTTTATCCTAAGTCTGTGAAAACAGTGTTATAAATCACCTACATAACTCCTAGATAAGTGTTAGAACTTATAATGAATTCATAATGAACTTACTATAAACTTGTGCTTCTAAAAAACCTTATGTCTAAACACTAAACTACATAATTCTAAATCAAATAAGGAGTGAATATACTTATATCATTTATTACTCAAGCAATATCTAGTAACTTATAACCAAGTGAAAGAAAGCATTCTTGATGTGCTTCAGAGTTTAACCCTTGCATATGTTAGAAAAGGCCAAACGGCATAGTGGGAAATGGAAAAATAAACCATGACATTCTCAGGTTAGGTGTGAGTACTTCGAATAAACATGCCATTTTCTTCTTCCATGACTGCACAGAATTCTTCGGCCATACCAAACAGCAAAGATGGAAGACAGAAGGGCCTCAGCTTCGGCCCACCAGGACCCTGTCAATTAGGTGGGCCTCCAAGGCTGACTCCCAACAGGAAATGACCAAACTTCCAATTCTTGAGATGATTTCTTTTCTTCTGCTTTTCTTTTTAGAGCTATGGCTATACATGCCTGCCTAATAAAGTTTAGTTTGTTCCCATTGATGAACTTGATATAAATAGAATCATGCTATACGTCTTACTCTTTTTTGTTTCTTCCTTCATTCACATTTGTGTTGTAAAAATCACATAGCTACTTGTTGTTGCAGGCAGCCCTAGTATGTACAATTTCTGTGCCATATGCTACTCTTTGAGAGACTATGCTACAATTTATTCATTCTATTCTTCATGGCCATTTGGGTTGTTTTCAGCTTTGGAGAAAGCCCGTTAGCAACAGTGGTGGAGGGAACATTTGCATACGTGTCTCTTGATGCAGATATTCACAAATTGCTCTAAAATATATACCCAGTGGTAGAAGCTCAGCACCCAAGGTTTTTATTGGGGGCTGCTCATACAAGCAATCTCTTCCAGGCACATGTCAAAATTCTAGAGTCCCAGAAGGAAAGCAGGTGTTACACATATGCCATATTATTTGCACAAACGGTTTAGGCATAGTGAGCCACTCTTTACAGTGAAAGTGATGAAACTGGGCCCAAAATTCAAGTTTCCAAGCCCAGACAAAGGCCAACCTTGTAAACAGTCTTCCCAAAGAACACAGTTGCTATGTGTAACAACTCTTCTGCACATATGACAACACCACCCCCCTCAATCACTGTTGCTTCATATTTTTCTATCTGGAGTCTAAAACCCTCCAGTTTTGATTCTCTTTAAAATTAACTTGGTTATTTTTTGCCTCTGGTCTGTTTATCTAATTTTAGAATCAACTCATCAATTTACACATAAAAGCACTGTGGGATTTTGACTGGGTTATCTTAAATTATAGATCATTGGTGGTAAACTGACATCTTTACAACATGCAGTCTTTAATTCTAGAAGACAAATGGTCTCATTGCTTATTTAAATCTTTAAAAACTTTTAAAAAAAGGTTTTTTTTTAATGTTCAGGAGGCATTGTAAGTCTTTTCATAGATTTATTCTGAATAAATTTTTTTATTATAAACTGTAAAATTTTTGATAATCTTGGGACTGTCACTTTTTTTAACTATTTGGTTTTGGTTCATAGAAATAAAAGTGATGCCTGTAGCCATCAAACTTGCTAGACTCTTGTTAATTGTAAGAATGTGTGTGTGCATTCTTCCAGAGGAAGCAAGCAGCATGGTGTAGTCAGCAGTACGGATTCTGGAACCACGTTCCAGTTCCACCATTTACCAGTGCGTGACCTTGGGTCGGTCACTTTGAAATAAGCTAAATCAGTTAATAAAATCAAATTGCTAGCAAAGTAATATTAACCAACTTACTCCATTTTGTTTAAAACTTTCATCTTAGTTACCTGCCTGACCTAAGAATCAATGACTACGTGTGATTACAGTAATGTTCCCATGACCACAGACCCCAAGTTTTGTCTTCTTTGGGCAGGTCATGCTGACCGTTTCCTGCTGACTGTTACAGAACCCCTTAGCCATAAGTTCCATGTAGTTGTATGCTTTGTTAACTGAAATCAAATGTTACACTTTCACATTTTCATACTTTATTTGTATATTCTGTTAGTAACCTAACCAAAGTAACTCCATTGTATAATAATTCTTCTTCCTTGTCTCTGTGTAACTACCTTAAACTATATCTTAATGGCAGAACTCCAGGGACTTTCTGGACACTGACTATACCTAGGACATAAAATTAATCAAAGCTCCCTAGCAATCAAAATTTCCCATTTTGGTTGCCAAGTTGTTAGTTAATAGTTGCTGTGGTCACTAAGTTACTATGTGGCCAATACTGCAAATTTTACCTCTAAAAGCTTGTCACAAACTGCACCAATTTGTCAAGAGTTTTTCTGACATTTGCCTACTCTTGACCCGTGCATTAAAAAATAACTCTAATTAATTAAACTCAGTTTACAGGTGTGACTTCTTCTCACTTACTTGGTCATAACAATTTCATCTCTTTGTGTCTTTGTTCCTCATCTACAAAATGGGAATGGTAATTGTACCATCCTTGTTCTGAGGATAAATTGAGTTGATATAAAAGAAATACTTAGCACACTCTCTGGCATGCACAAAGCACTAAATAATGGTTATTATTATCATCATCACTATATGCACACATAATAAACCACCATGTTTGGCCCCAAAGAGATTATTTGTATTATGTAAAGTCAATGTTCCTTTAGATTTAGTGACATACTTACCTGTCATTTTTTTTCATTCTTTTGTGTATCCCAGCCCTTTCATTTGGAATCTCCAGCCCTTTCATCTAGTTACAAAAAAGAGATTATAAAATAGAAAGCAAACATAAAAAGCAACCAAGGCTTTTTGTTTTATAATCTCTTTTTTGTAACTAGTTATCTCCTACCTATATCATAATATAATTACTTTTCATGACTTTAATTAGAATTCTCAGCTAGCTCACTCTTCATTTTTGTTTTCTAGCAATTGCACGTAAAGTTAGAGACATTTCTCTGAACACATCTTTATTTGAACTCTCACAGTTGTCATGTTTTCTAGTTGGTCAGGAATATCAGTCTCGATGTTCTCTTTAAACAACAATTCATTTAGAAAGGTGTTTTGATTTTTTTCAACTTGAATAGATTTTATCCATCTTCTTATTAATTAGTTTACATTAAATATTCAGAGAATGTGGGCCTTAATTATTTTTATTGATATTTTCTTTATGAACCAATATACAACCAAATATGGTTAGTGTTCCATGGGTATTTGCAAATAATGTTCACTGTCTGTTCAAGACAAAATTCTTCATTACACACACACACACAGAGAGAGAGAGAGAGAGAGAGAATGAGGGAGAGAGAGAGAGAATCCAGGTCTCACTGTGACACCCAGACTGGAATGCAGGCTTACGCTCACGGCTCACCACAGTCTCAACCTCCTGGGCTCAAGTGATCCTTCCTCCCCAGTTCCCATATACCTGAGACTACAAGAGCACACCTGGCTAATTTTTTTGTAGAGATGAGGTCTCACTTTGTTGCCTAGATTGGTCTCGAACTCTTAGGCTCAAGCAGCTCTCCCATCTAGGCCTCCCAAAAGCTAGTATTACAGTTGTAAGTCACCACACCCGGCCTTCATTATATATTAAATGAAACTTTTAAAAGTTGTTATTTACATCCCCATACTTGTTTTTTTAAATTTCCTTGACTTGACCATTTCTGAGAATTGGGATAGGAAGAATAATGATTCCCCAAAGGTGTCCACATCATAGTCCCTGAAAACTAAACGTGTTACCCTACTTGGCAAAGGGGAACTGGGTCGCAGGTGGAATGAAGTCTGCTAATAGGCTGACCCCAAAACAGTGACAGTATTCTGGATTAGCTGAGTGAGCCCAGTGTAATCACCAAGGCCCTGAAAAGCAGAAAATGGAAGAAGGCTACAAGTCAAGAAACGTGGGAGGCAGCAGGATGCTGGGAAGGGTAAGGAAACACTCTGTCAACACCACTGTCAACACTGTTATTTTTGTTTTCTCCCCCAGAGCCTCCAAAAGTGGATACAGGCTTGCTGACACTCTGATGCTCGCCCCTTGAGACCCATTTGAGACTTCTAAGCCAAAGAAACAATTAGAGAGTAAACGTGTGTTGTTATAAACCACTAGATGTGTGGCAATTTGTCACGGCAGCCATAAAAATGAATATAAGAGGTTTTTCTAAAAATCTTCTTCTGGTCTTAACATCTGTGCTTGATGATTTTTGCAAGCATTTCACAATGCGTTATTCCTTATTATAATGGCACAGTGCCATCCAATTCTTTTCACTTTGAATGCTTTTTCTCATTTTAATATTGCTGCAACTTTCTTTTTATGATCATTTCATTGCCCTATTGTGACCTATCCCTTTTCTATTTTCAGACTTCCGGGATAATTTGATTACAGCTGTGTAAGCTTAATTTGTTTAACCCTATTGACAATTTCTGCAAGTTAATCATTGTTGTTCACCGCAATGTCCGATAAGTTGTTGTCTTTTTTCCTTATTCCTGACATTTTGTTTTGTGTTTTAATTGTTTCTGCTTTCCCTCCTTTTTTCCCCACATTTGATTAATCAAGCACTCTGTGGCAAGGGGTGGGGCATGAGGGGCGGCGTGCTATTTGTTGATCTTGTGCTTTCTGTCATTACTCATCCTGTTTCTGGTGACTTCTCTTTCTTTTTATGCTTCTTCCTTTCTTCCTTTCTCTTTTTCTTCTTTTTATTCTATACCCAAAGAAAATAATAAGGTAAAAGCAGGTTTTGAGAAAGAATAGGTGATGCCTATTCTTCCCAACCACTAAAAAAACACTTATCAAAAGAAACATGCAGAGGCACTGATGATGGTGATGGTGATAGGGGTCCCAGGAGGCTCCCTCTCCATCAGAGATATACTCTCCCTGGCTGTACTCACCCTTGACTCCATACCAAATGGCTTCATGTATAAGAATCAATCTATATCATTAATAACTATCGATATAAGAATTAATCAGTATCTATAACACCAATCTGAGAAAGGAATCTAACGTGTCTTTGATTTTCTTTATAACACCGTCTCATGTTTTGCTGCAATAATCTGGACATTTTTGTCCCCGGTGTTCTCTCTTTCCCTTTTCCAATACATTTTTGCTTTTTAGAAAGGGTCTTAGTTTCTTTACATTTAAAGGGGAACTTGGTACAAGTTCGAGAGTAAATGTTTATTACCTAGCCATATAGTTTATTGGTTTCTTTGCTCACCATCATTTTTTATATCCATGAATTTCCCTGGATTTTTCTGGATTACTACCTCAAAGAATGATCTCAAAAATTATCTATGTGGTAAACTTCCTGAGGTTAACAAATCTGAAAATGTCTTTATTTTACTTTCATACTTGATAAATTTCCTGTATAAAGGTGTTGGGCAAAATGATAGTACTGTCTTATATTTTGAGGCTATCCCCACCTTGTCTTCATGTATCTGGTGTTACTAATGAGCAGTGTGATCTAGTCTGTGTCATTTTTTTTCTTTTTTGAGACAAGGTCTTACTCTGTCACAGCCCAGGCTGCAGTGTCATGGTGCAGTCATAGCTCACTGTAACCTCAAATTCCTGGGCTCCAGCAATCCTTTTGCATTTTCGTTATGACAGATCTTGCCACTTCTCTTTATCTTTGGCTTTCAGACAAGCATTTCTAGGCACAGATTGCTGTTCCCCACCCCTTATTATTTCTACCTCCCCATGCAGGGGATCCCTTCAATCTAAAAACTAGAGTCATAATCCTACTTCTTTAATCACATGTCTATCTTCTCCATATGGTTCTTTTTCATCATCTCCATAAAAGCAAAAGGTCCTCTGGATCTGCCCTCCGTTACCCTTGTCTTTGATCTCACACATTTGTTTTGCATTCAGCCCCGAATTTTGCATTCAGCCCTGGATATAGCCCCCCCCCGAACCCATCACCCACCCCAGTGAGGTAGCCTGCAATCTTCAACAGCATTCATGCTGCAATTTAGCTTGACTCTTTCTCTTTGTCAAAAAGCCTTTCATTTCCAAGAAAATTGCTGCTTTCTCATAACAGACTTTTCTTTCAGATGAGCAAAATATGCTTCAAATCTCTCAGATACTTATTGTGTTTGTTCTAAACTTGTCCTTATTCCCTGTATCAGCTCTGTTTTCTTGGGACTTTTTGTGTGTGTGTGTGTATTTAAGATGGAGTCTCTCTTTCATGATATCAATTTTTCTAAAATAACTGCTATTTTAAAATTACTCAGGTCCATTTATATATGTGTAGATGGACGTCTAAATTGTACAGTGATACTTGACCATTCTTCCTGAGAATCTCCATCATCAAAACTCCCACTTTAGAAAACTTTTGCTAGTGGGCTTTGACCTGAGAATAGAGGAATGAACACAATTGTTATTCCATTCTTTAATTAAAATGCTGACTGCCCTTAGCCAAGGACTTATCCATACTCAACTAGAGTAGGCATTCTCCTGGGATCCCTCTGGGGAAATTCACATTTTCTTTTCTTTACTTGTGTGGGGTTATTATGTTTCTTGTCTGTTTTACATCTTCCAGGAATTCCTTATTGTCATGGTCTTTTCTCTTTAAATTTTCATAATAACCTAATGAAATAAGTACAATATCATGCCTACCTTACAAAGGAGGAAATTAAGGGACAGAAAGTTTAAGGAAGGAACTAGCCTTAGACTACACAGTTAGTAAATACTGGAGCCAATATCTAAAGTCAGATCCAGAGAAAAAATTCTTGAAAACTTTCACCAACCATTCAGAACAGGATTAGAAAAGTTTCCCATGTGTTTTATTTAGCTTCAGACTGTACAATATTATGGAACATTATTGGGAAACTTAAAGTGACCTATAGTTCACAAGGTTCAGGGAAGCTGATCTTTATTTACAAAACTGGAAAAATTATACAGCCCAAGTGTTCACCAGGATATGAATTTACTCACCTAAAAAAAGTGCAGATTTTCTCTAAAACTTGAATTTAAATGAGATAGACTATATTTAAAGTTTGAAAAAACATCAAGAATTTATTTCCAATTATTCTTAAGTATCTATGAATTTTCTTATTTGTTTAAATGGCAGTTCAGAAATAGTCACGTATGCCTTGTGACTAAAGCCAAAAACATACAGGAAATTGACAGTCAGCTTTCTCATGAGAAATTTCAAGTGTGTTTTTCACAGTGAGTGGACTGCAAAGAGTGGATTAAATATGTACCAAAAAAAAAAAGTAAACGTTAACAAGCCTCCAAGTTTCAAAATATCATTTTTTCTTATACATATATATTGTGTGTTTTCTACCAAACATAATTTTGTATTCTCTATCCTCTCAGTTCTCTTTTTCAAGTGGAAATTGTTATATTGGGGTTTTATGTGCTATATACATGTTAGTTTAAATATAATGATTGCGCAATGTTGGTAACATGGAAATGGTGCAATTAGGTATGCACATAACACTCAAAGATAACTTTAACATTAATTGAATATTTTTCCAAATGCTTTTCTATACACAGATGAATGATAGACAGACAGATAAGTGCTTAGCAAAATGGTTACTTTTATAAAAAACAACATAGAATAGCTTTATGATGACATTAGTGTCATGCTTAGAAAAATTGCCTCCTGTGTGGTGTGTGTGTGTGTGTGTGTGTGTGTGTGTGTGTGTGTGTGTATAATAGCATTTGCAAACTCTTTTTTCAGTTACAGCATATTTTTCCATTGCATAAATAACAACCTACATTATATTGACCATTTATCTGATGCCTTATAGTCATATACCACAATTCAGTTAAACTATGGCCTCCTAACAATCATTGAAGACATTCTCATTTTTTTATCATTTTAAACAAACCTATAGTGAACCTTACACATGACTCATCATTTGTTTGTCTGATATATACTTAGAATAAATGCCTGGCTTGAAGAGGATGCTGTTTCAGTCAACTTGGATAGACAAAAGGTATTCCAATTTAGACTTCCAGAAGGAAGTTATAGATAAAAGAAGGTTTGTTTTGCTTCTCTTTGCCCCAAAACAATGTAATTATTCTTTTTGTCCTTTTCTATATATTATTTCCTTTTAAATGAACCTTTTTTGTTTTACTTGAGCTATACAATTCCCAGGGAAGTTAAGCATCTTTTAATATGCTCATTGAAAATCTATATATTTTATAGAAAAGTTCTTTTTATCTTTTTTTATTATTATTTTTGGAATCGAAGTCTCACTTGATCACTCAGGCTGGAGTGCAGTGACATCATCACAGCCATCACAGCCTCGACCTGCTGGGCTCAGCCTTCTGAGTTGCTGGAACTACAGGCACAAGCCACCAGCCCAGCTATGTTTTTCAAAGAGGCGGCGTCTTGCCAAGTTGCCCAGGTTGGTCTCAAACCCCTCTTGCCTCCACCTCCCAAAGTGGTGGCATGAGCCACCACACCCAACCTATTTTTTGTAGAAAAGTTCTTTATTGATTTACACCTTTTTTTTTTTTTTTTGGTTGGAGTCTCACTCTATTGCCTAGGTGGAGTACAGTGGCACAATCATGGCTGAGTGCAGCCTCAACCTCCTGGGCTCAGGTGATCCTTCTGTCTCAGCCTCCCAAGTAGCTGGACTACAGACTCTATACTTCGATAATTTTTTTATCATTTGTAGAAACAAGGCTGGTCTCAAGCTCCTGGGCTCTAACAATCTTCCTGCCTTAACCTCCCAAACTGCTGGGATTATAAGCATTAGACACCGCTCCCAGTCAACCTACACCTATTTTTACAGTTGTCTGCTAGCATCTTTCTTGTTGAATACTAAGATTTTATTTTCTTAAGGTTATCAGCTACCTATCTGTTATACATTTAGCAAAATTCTTCTCAGTTATTTGTCTTTAAATATTGTTTATGAAGTCTAATGTAACAGAAGGTTTTAATTTTTAGCTTAAGTATTTAATCAACCTTTACAATAACTTAGTGGCATTCTTAGAAAAATTGCCCCCTATGTATTTTTATTTTAACACATTTAGGGTATCATTATTAATACTTAACACTTTGCTTCATATGGAATTTGTTTAAGCATAAATTATAAGGAAAGAATTAAAGTTTCACTTTGTTCTGTTTTAAATCACAAGATATTTCATTCATTCATTTGGCAAATATTTATGAAGCAACTACTATGTGCCAATCAAAATGAGATATGACCATGAACTAGACAAGCATAGTCTTATACCTTGTGTGCTTATAATTCAGCAAAAGAGAAAGATACAAGAAAATAAATAAGTATAAAAGCTGTGAAAAATGTTACCAAGTAAAAGAATAGATACCCTGATGAGGAAACCGGGGGAGGGATACATTTTGATAAGATGGCTGAGAGCAGCCTTTCAGAGAGAGCTGAAACTCTCTGAAAGGGCACAGAGGAGAGAGCAACTTGGAATGCAAAAACAGAATATGCAAAGGATGGAAGGCTGGAAAATTCATCTAAAGAAACCGAAAAAGTCATTTTCATTTCTTCTTTGTCCAATGTCTGCTGAGCTCTTTTGCTTATTTTTCTACTGGGTGATCTTTTACTAGCAGTCGGGGTGATAAAAATAAAATCCACAACTAGATTATATTACTCTCCCAACAGATTAGCAATCATTCTAAACTGCTACACATTTTGCTAAGAATGGTGAGCAACGGGAGCCCTTCTACTCCCGTTGTTGGCAAATAAATTGATACAACCACTTCAGAAAAGAGTTAGGCAGTATCTAGCTAAGCTGGAGATGCACATGCCTTCAATTTGGTAATTCTGCTCCTAGATATATGCCCTTGAAAAAATCGCACACACACACACACACACACACACACACACACACACACACACGTCCACAACAACGGTGTAAGAATATGTATATCAACATTATCACTGTATCAAAAAAATGACAATCCAAAAACCATCAGTAGTAAAGTGGATAAGTACATTGTGGTATATTCTACAATGGAGTACTATGTAGTAATTAAAATAGACCAATACAACTATGCAAAAAAAAATGGAATAATTCCAAAAACATAAGTTTGTATTAAGAAGCAAGGCACAAAATAGAAACAATATGATTTTATTTATCTGAAAATCAGCAGCAGGAAAATTAAGCAGTGCTGTTTAGAAGTGCACACCAGGTGGTAAAAAATAGAGAGAGAGAAAGCATTTCCTGAGCAGAGAATAGAAATGGAAGAAGCAACATCTTCCCTCCAGCCATTCCCCCTGAGGTAGGTCCCCTTTGCAGAGTCAGTCACCTGGGCTCTCTTCCTTCTCATCTTTGCTGTTGCCCTAGTTCCCAGCTTTACTTTGAACTGTTTCCAGTTTCTAAAGGAGAAAACTTTACATTTTGTATATCCCAAACTAATTATTCCGGACCCATGGCTTAGCATTTGAAACAGTGTGATTCATCTTAACTAACACGTGTCAAATCCACACCTTAGCTAATAGCATTTTGATTTAGCTGAACACAGGAGTTTCATTAGCAAGTTGGGGTGTGGAATGAGTGTCCTGATGTTCAGCAAACCATAGGATGCGCTAGTGTTGAGTTTGTCATATTCTTTGCCAATGGTTTTCCACAGATTTGCTCTATGTTACTATTTTTTGGCCACTTGAGAGTGAGAAAGCATCAAGTTCTATGCATGGGAATCAGATTTTCTCTCCCCATCTCACCCCTTTTTTTTGAATTGGAGTCTCACTCTGTCCCCCAGGCTGGAGTGTAGTGGCTTCATCACAGCTCACCACAGCCTCAACCTCCTGGACTAGGTGATCCTACCACCTCAGACTCCCTCAGCTGGGACTACAGGTGCACACCACCACATCTGACTAACTTTTTTTTTTTTTTTTTTGTAGAGATGAAGTCACTATGTTGCCAAAGCTGGTCTTGAACTCCTGGGCTCAGGCAGTCTTCCTTCCTCAGCCTCCCAAAGTCCTGGGATTACAGGTATGAGCCACTGCACCCAACTGGGAATTAGATTTTCAATTGTAAGTATTCACAATGACAATGATAGGAGTTATGATTTATTGAACACTTTTGAGGAGACAAGGCTGGTCTCAAACTCCTGGGGTCTAGCAATCTTCAATTCCAGATATTCTTCTAAGAATCATTAACTTACTATTCTATGACCAAGTAAGCGAGAAGAAGTCACACCAGCAAGCTCAGTCTAATTAATTAGAGTTTTATTAATGCACGGGTCAAGAGCAGACAGACACCAGGAAAAATAACTCTTGACAAATTGGTGCAGTTTGTGACAAGCTTTTATAGGTAAAATTTGCAGCATTGTCTACGTAGCAACTTAGTGACCATAGCAACTATTAACTAACAACTTGGCAACCAAAATGAGAACTTTAGATTGTTAGAGAGCTTTGATTAATTTCATGTCCTAGTATAGCCAGTGTCCAGAAAGTCCCTGGAGTTCTGCCATTAAGATATAGTTTAAGGTAGTTATGTAGAGACAAGGAAGAAGAATCATTACACAATGGAGTTACCTTGGTTAGGTTACTAACAGATTATAAGAACAAAATATAAAAATGTCAAAGCGTAACATTTGCTTTCAGTTAACAAAGCATACAATTACATGGAACTTATGGCTAAGGAGTTTTGTAACAGTCAGCAGGAAACAGTCAGCACAACCTGCCCAAGGGAGACAAAGCTGGGGGTCTGCGATCATGGGAACGTTACTGTCATCACACGTAGGCATTGATTCTTAGATCAGGCAGATAACTAAGATGAAAGTTTTAAACAAAATGGAATAAGCTGGTTAATATTATTATTTTGCTAGCAATTTGATTTTATTAACTGATTTAGCTCATTTCATGGCCACCTCACCCCCATCCCCATCTCTGTCTTCACATCCCCTTCTCCTCTGTGCATGTATATATTTCACATCTCCCTTTTCCTCCCTTTTGTAAGGATGCATGCGATTGCATTTAGGCCCAGCCAGATAACCTGAGATTATCCCCTCATCTCAAAATTCTTATCTCAACCACATCTGCAGAAATCCTTCTTCCAAATAAGGTCACACCTCCAGGCTCCAGAGACTAGGACCTGACATCTTTGGATCCTACGACACCTATTCATATTCCAACCCGAGAGAGAGACAGAGAGAGAGACAGAGAGAGAGAGAGAGAGAGAGAGAGAGAGAGAGAGAGAAGCAAAGTTACAAGCAAATTTTTCTTTAAGACACTCTCATTTTGGGTAGGAAGACAGGGTCTCCAATCTACCAAAATGATGAGTCAAGAGAACTATAGACACTTAAAATTCCCAGAGACAAGTTTGTTGAATAATGTCAGAAAATCCCAGCATTTAGCTTACCATCTTTCATATAGAAGATACTGAAGACATATTTTTAATGAAAATTTCTAAAACATATGGAAATTTTTTAATATAGCTAGCTAATTACGCTACTTGCTAATGAAAAACTTTAAGGAGAAAAGCAATACTAAGAAATGGGCTTAAAAGGCAATAAAGAAGGATTAGGAATTTAACGACCTATACAATTATAAGCATTGCTAAGTTATGCCCAGAAAACAGAAAAAATAAATGAGATTTTTTTAGTTCAATAAATTATTTTAAATAACTTATTTTTGCTTTTCTCACTTAAAAGTTTTCTTAAAGAAATATCCAAAGAATAGAAAGCAATAGAATTTTTCTTCTACAGTTTAGACTCAATAAATACAGTCAAAGTTCAAACAGTATCCTCAAATGTTGGTTGTTTCACAAAACTATTTGAAATTGACATGTGTAATAGCATTCAAAGCCAAGTAAAAGGGAGGCTATCTGACAGGCGTCTACATCATTATAGCTGTTAACACTGAAAAAGTATATATATTTTTCGTGATTTGTTATTACCAGTATGTTAGGCAAATTTTAAAGTATATGGGTTATGCTGACAGCAGCGCCTGATCTGAGAGATAAGACTTTGTACTAGTTAAAGCAAAGAAATTGTAGCAGTCTTTCGTCCTAAGCAAGCAGTAATGGACTGGATTTCCATTTTTTTATGTAAGTTATTAAGTAACCTCTACTGCCTGGGAGCCAGATAACACCGTTACTGCCACACAACTGATTAAGTCAGCTACATAATTTGAAATTTCGGAAATCATGCTTTGCAATATGATGTTGCTCTGAAGACATTAACATGTTGCCCATTATTGGTATAAATTGAATACGAAAAGGAACCCTATTCTCAATGACTCTGATGAAGCTTCACGGGAATATTAAATTAGGGTTTGGGGTAGAGGGAGTTCTGAACAAATTGTAGCAATGTTCAAGAAAGCCTCATCTGAACTTTTCTCCACCACCTATTCTACTTATAAACAAAATTGCCCACGCACAAAGTAGGAAATCTGGGAGTTTAGAGTGATTCAGAACAGACTGAGATAACAAAAGTACTTAGCTAGTTGTGAATATTAAGTCTGACTATATACCAAAAAAAGTGCTAAGCTCAGGGTGTCAACATCAGCAAGTCACAATAAATGTAATGTGATGATAAAGATGTTTTGACTCCATGTTAAGAATATTTAGAGCAGCCAGGCTCGGTGGCTCAGCCTGTAATCCCGCGCCTTTGGGAGGCTGAGGTGAGTGGATTGCCTGAGCCCGCGGGTTCGAGACCCGCCTGGGCAGCGAGACCTCATCTCTACAATAAATCAAAAAATCAGCCGGCGTGGTCACGCATGCCTGTAATTCCGGCTACCTGGAAGGCTGAGGCGGAAGGATCGCCGGAGCCCAGCAGGTCGAGGCTGCGGTGGCCGGGAGCGGCCACTGCACTCCAGTCTGGGCAACCGAGTGAGACTCCAACTCAAAAAAAAAAAGAATATTTAGAGCATATACTTGATTCCCTGGAAATGGCATCACTGTACCACAAAGCTATGGTTGTATGTAAGTTCTTGCTGGTTACCTTCTGGCTTGGGGAAAGTCTTTCACTTCCTCAGGACTTGAATACAAGTTGCAACACAATTTGTCTGACAGTTAAATATACCAAATAATTTGATAAATCCTTTTCAGCTGTGACATCCCTAAATAGATGTTGCCAGGCAGAAGATGAATCTTTACCATAACAATGAAAACAAATAAGTTAGACTACACCTAGATTTCAAAGAAAATGGAATCCAGGTTAGAATCATTTAGAAAGGTTAAGAGCAAAAGGTAGTCTTTTATTTTTTTGAGTTGGAGTCTCACTCTGTTGCCCAGACTGGAGTGCAGTGGCCGCTCCCGGAGCCCACAGCCTCGACCTGCTGGGCTCCGGTGATCGTTCCACCTCAGCCTTCCAAGTAGCTGGAATTATAGGCATGCGCTACAACACCCGGCTGATTTTTTGATTTATTGTAGAGATGAGGTCTCGCTGCCCAGGCGGGTCTCGAACCCACGGGCTCAGGCAATCCACTCACCTCAGCCTCCCAAAGGCGCGGGATTACAGGCTGAGCCACCGAGCCTGGCTAAAAGGCAGTCTTTAATCATGGGTAGGTTTTTGAAGGAAGAGGGAATACCCAACTGGGAAGAATGATGTAAACTGAGAGCAGAGATTTGTGTGGCCCAATAAAAAAGGTGTTTGACAAAATTATCAGAAAGCATAAGAACCCCTCCAAAATGCCTGATTAAATATTTACCAATTCACAGACTTCTTCCCAAAGAAGCACTGGTCTGTGCAGAAGACAACAATTTGTCCTCATTCCTTTTTGGTTTTTTTTAGCCTCATATACTTATCATGCATTTATTTGTGTTAAGAACCCCTAAAATCGATTCTCAGTAATTTTCAAGTATATAAGATGTTGTCATTAATATAGTCACCCTGTGTACAGTAGATCTCTTGAATTTCTTCATGCTAACTGAAATTTTGTATTCTTTGACCAACATCTCCCCAATTTCCCCCTCCCTCAGCCTCTGCTCTCTGCGTCTACGACCTTGACATTTCTAGATTCCACATGTGGGATCATATGATGATGACTGGCTTATTTGACTTAATATAATGTTCCCCAGGTTCACCCAGATTATTGCAAATGATAGGATCTCGTTTTTTTAAGACTGAGTAGTTTTCCACTGTGTATATGAGAGAGGACCCCCCAAAATTCAGAATTATCTATTGGAGGTGGTCCCCTTGTAGTAAAGGCTTCCCCCATTTGGTAAGTGTTCTAGGAACCCACCGGCATCCTTGTACTAGCTAGCGTTGTTGTGAGAGGCTGCGTTGAGGAAGAAATGTTCCGAGTTGTGGCAAACACGTGACTGGTTCTTCCACCATGACAACGCACCTGCCCACAATGCACTGAGTATTCAGTAGTTTTTGACGAAAAACAGCATGCCCTCCATGCCCCACGCTCACTGTTCACCCAGTATCACCCTGAGTGACTTTTTTCATTTCCCTAGGTGAAGAAAGTTCTCAAAGGGAAATGTTTTGCTGATGTGGAAGAGGTGAAACAAAAAATGGCAGAAGCACTAAAAGGCATCGAAATGGACGAGTTCAAAAACTGTTTTGAGCAGTAGAAAAAGTGTATTGATAGGTGCACTGCATCAAACAAAGAGTACTTTGAAAGTGACTGAAGTTTAAACATGAAAATAAATACACAATTTTTATAAATAAATTCCAGGGGGGGTTTTGAGTCTTCTTACATATATCACATTTTCTTTATCCATTCATCCATTGATGGTCACTTAGGTTAATTTCACATCTTGGTTATTGTGAGAAGTATTGCAATGAACATGGGAACGCAGATGTATTTTTGACATACTAATTTCATTTTCTTTGGATATGTTCTCAGTTGTGGGGTTGCTAGATCATATGGTAGCTCTATTTCTAGTTTTTTTTAGAAAACTTTACACTGTTTTCCATAATGGTTTACTAATTTATATCCCCACCAACAGTATATAAGGCTTCCCTTTTCTTCACATTCTCACCAAGACTTGTTACCTTTCATATTTTCATATTAGCCATTCAAGTGTAACACAATATCACACTGTGGTTTTAATTTGCATCTCTCTGATGATTAGTGATGTTGAGCACATTTTCTTTTATTTGTTGACCATTTGTACCTCTTCTTTTGAGAAATGTCTATTCAGATCTTTTGCACATTTTAAAATTTAAAGTTACTAGAAGAAATCATAGGTGGAAAGCTCCATGACTTTGGTCCTAGCACTGATTTTTTGGATTTCACCCCAAAAGCCTAGGCAACGAAAGTAAAAACAGATAAATGGATTGCATCAAACCAAAAACAAAGTTTTCACAGCAAAGGAAATAATCAACAGAGTGAAGAGACTACAGAATAGGAGAAAATATTTGCAAACCTTACATCTGATAATGGGTTAATATACAAAATATGTAAGGAACTCAACTCAAGAGCAATGCAACACATCACCAGATTTTTTAAATGAGTTTTATCCTCATTTCTAATGAACCAAATGAATACATCTCAAACTTGAGAATTCCTTGATCTTGAAAATGTAGCCACTGAGTCCAATAATGAAGATTCATTCTCCATGAAAACTCAAGCATCTCTAAAGATGATGCTGTGACCAACACAAAACCAAACAGGAACACCGAAATTGTCACAACTAGTAATAGACATACAGACCACTCCAAATGTACTAGCACTGTTTATTTTTTAAAGAGTTTCACTGACAGATAGTGCAAAATTTAAAAATCCTTGTAGAGAATATATCTGTGGACCACAGGAGTCTGGAATTCTAGTTTGAGAAATACACTAGGCCACACTGGCAAAGAGCTAATCGAGAAATTTTTTTTATATCCTTAAGTGACATTCTTGCAGCCTAGACAAAGCCGAGATGTGAACAGAGTGCTTGAAATCGAGTTTGTGAGGATGGCTATGAGTGCCCAGTGTATTGGGGATTGTTAGTACTAAATGCCGATTTACTGTGGAGACATGAAATCTTTAGGATTTATTTTTTTAAAAATCATTTCACAAAGATAAGAATCCTCGATATGGGCTCCATTCATTCCAAACCAAAACAAAACTGGAAATTTTTGCCACTCATAAGTTTGCAGGTCACTAAGAAATAGTACTTAACAGGACAGACTTTTAAAGCAATTTTCCCACGGTAGCATAATCCAGAATGGAACTGAAATCCAAGTCAATTTCTTCATTTGTGAATACGCTTATTTTAATTTGGTATCACTTCTCCCCAAATCTAAAACTGTGTCCTCTTTTTCTTGTTGAATTGAATTTTTGTATGTTAGAGACGAAGAAAACTGAAGTAAAATAGCGTATTAAAACTGGATACCCACTTAGTGCAATTGTAAATAAACTTGGCAAAATGAAAACCATTAACTTGCCCTTCAGAGCTATTTTGCCAGTATTTGTTAAAACACACACACACACACACACACACACACACACACACACACGTATATTAGAATGTGTTGAAGTATTAAACTGTGCATGGTTGAATTGAACTACAGAAGTCTCACCCAAGAGACTGAAAGAAGAATTGAAGGAATTGTGTCAAGACATCAGAAAACAGACCCCATGCTGGTCTTATTCTTCTCTAGCTGCCAGATCAGTAAATGTCAGGAGATGGAAAATTAGGAAACATTCATTTTGAAGGAAGTAATTTCCACAAAAGGGCATAGGTCTCTCTTTTCCTTTGATGTTGGGAGAGGAAGAGAAATGAATTGTGGTTCACTGACTTTGAAGATACGGAAAAACAAATACCCATTTGCTTTTCATCCTGATTTCTGATCTAAAATACACCAGAAAGATCAGCATATTTAACTGAAAGAAAAGTGTGGAGTCCCCGAAAGATTCTCAGCTCTCTCCTTTCCCTCCTTTTACTAGTTGTGAGAGATGAGCCCAGCAATTGAGTTCCTCTGGGTCTCAGTTTCTCCAGAAACAAAATGAGAATAGCGGCATCTGTCTAGAGGATCAAATGAGGTTTCGAGAACTCTTTCAAGGTATAAGATTTTCAGTTCATAGACTTTCCTAATAAAGCTGAAGTTACTCTCACCTATATAAACACCCTTAAGAAATTCAACCACTACACATCAAAGTTACCACAGTAAAATTTAATGTTGTTTGATTGTTTCAGAGGAGTTTACATAGAATACTCACAATTAACAAAGGAGTCTAGATCCATTAACCTTGGGCCCTGTGAATAAAAGTAACATCTGGAAGATTTCAAAGTGAAAACACGAGCATTAGTCAGAGAAAGTACAAGCACAATATTACTGATAGTTAGTTGATCACTCTCACTTCAGGAGACTGAATGCTTAATTCTAAAGATTTGGTTAATTCTGAAGTTTTGGGAGGTTCTTTCCATGCACATATAATAACCCGGACTCAGTGTAGGATAAATCTTAAGTACACCGGGATAGAACACAAATGGATTAGATGCCAAATAACTTTTACTTCAAATTGGTGTTAATAATTTTTGTTCTTAATTGGCAGAAAAGTATTACCATTACTTTTTAAAGACCTATTTTATTAAATTCCAAAATCATAGAGGAGAAATTATAGAATGTCCAAAAAAGTCATAAATCTAGATATAGAAGAGGACAAGGAAAAATAATTTAAAGAAACTAAAATAAAATGATACATGATGGAGAACACAAAATTACATGGTAGATTTAAACTCAAGCGTGACAGTAATTACAGAAATTTTCATTAACACATTTCTTCTTGAGGTCCACCCCACTTACCAGTGAGCCTGTTGGTTTGAAGTTACAATGCAATTTCTAAACCACTCATTGTAACTCTTTTTCTTTGCATTCCTCATACTTATCAAACTTTATTATTTACATTTCAATTTTCCAAACTTTTCATTCTAGAGTTCTTTGGCAGTGATTCTTTATTCAAATAAAGCTTTATTGGATTTCACATCTCATATCAATTTTGTCAGCAATATTTTGATGAGATTCTTAGAGCTTTGTTCTGCCTCATTTTTCTTAGTCTCTTGAATTCCACTTTCCTCAAATCAAAATGCAATCTTCTACCTTGAAGAATATAAAATTGCAGCTTTTCTACACAATGGTTTTGCTGAAACAAAATCCTTGGAGTGTCAATTCTATGTCAGTAATAGGATGCTTAGTGCTAGGTTTCTGTTTTCAACTTGAAAACTAAAGACTTCTTCATTCTAATCTTATTTCTCCCGTTTGTTTTAAGTTTCATGATAATTTGCTTTTTTCCCCTTAATTCTTATGTTCTCATAAAATTATAATGTATCTTTTCATGTATTCATTTTTCTTACTAGCTGAGAGACTATTCTTAAAGGTTTTTTAAAAAATATTCCTCTCTATCCTTGAAAGCAGCTTTTCATTATATAGACACTAGAATAACACCAAAGATATCTTTTTCATTTTTAAAAGCAATTGCAATTATTCTGATGGTTGCACACAGTTTTCAAAATTGAAATATGACCAAAAGATACATCCGAAAGGCCAGTTCTCCTCTGGGCCACGTACCACCCCAGTCACTGTCCCCAGGGGCAACCATTTCAACTCTTTTATTTCCCCCGCATTACTAGTATGTGTATACAGCTACTTCTGGATGTGCCCGTTTGGTCTTTATGTTTTGATTCTTGATATGATCTCTTTCTTCTCATTACCCTTCCCCCCTCATCCCAGTGGCTCGTCATTGGTACTTACATTAACGTGAGCTATTTTTCTTACTTCTAGAACTTCAATTTTAATTCTCCCCTCAATGCTCAAATACATCGAGTAATATCACAATGCCATCCCTTTTTCTCCTGTTGTGTCCCTTCTGGAAACGTCCTTCCTCCTGCTTTAGTAAGAATTTTTGTCTGAGCCTTAGCATAACTGTCATCCTGAGATTTCGTTTCCAGCTATTATCCTGTACTGAATTCTCTGTTTTCTTTACCCCACGTCTTCCAATTGCTTACTTTATCTTCTCATTTTGCTAAAGCATATGAACTAGTAACTCCGGAAGAGTAGGGTACAGATGAGTTAATTTCAGCGTATTTATATATGTAAATCTTTCTTCATTTTCCCTCATTATATCTGATTACATTTTTTCTGTTCTTGTTTCCTGCAACTGCTGTTGGCCCCCGAAGTGTTCCTATTTTTTCTCTTATTTGGCATTTTGTCCAGCTTTCTGAGTGATTCCTTCAACTTTTAAAATAGGAACCATTCTATTTCATATTACACCTTGTTGCTTATATGTATTTCATTTTATTTATTTATTTATTTATTTATTTATTGAGTCAGAGTCTCACTCTGACTCCGAGTCTCACTCTGATTCCCAGGCTGGAGTGCAGTGGCATTCTCACGGCCACCGCAGCCTCTACCTACTGGGCTCAGGCAGTTAACCCATGGGCTTCACTATGGGTTGCATGAGAAGTCAGCTAGTCTTTTCATTGAGGTACCCTAAGTATCTGAAAGTCTTTTCTCACAATATAATACTATAATCTCCTGCTTGGATAAAGTTGGCAAGTGAGAGTGTACACTTTGCTATGAAGTTCATAAATCAAAGTAATAGATAAGAAATGAAGTTTCCACCATTCAGAATTTAGCATTCTCAAGTCTAGAAAATCTCATATCCCCAATAAATGTCTATTATGATTTTTGGTAAAGGCAGAAACCTTGGGCACCCAAAGTTTTATATACAGACCTTTAATATGACAAATATTCCTGTAAAATTAAATAAAGGAAAGGAATAAGAATGAACAAGGAAAATTCAATGAATTCACATTTTTATAAAAAATGTTTTGTTCCAGTTGTTCTTGAATCTTCATTATACACATAACAAAACTATGATAAGTATAAGGAGAAATTGAGAAATTCACTATCACTGTAGCATAAGTTAACTTACTACCCAAAATACCAAGAGGACATTACCATGAAGATAGTTATTAGCAATTCAATGACCTTGATTTGACACACATTCTTTTTGAATACTGATGCAACATTTACAATTGACAAAATACCAAACCACGAATGAAATAATCTCAACTATTTCCAACAAATGACTATTGTACAGCCTATATTTGCTCAATATAGTGTGAAAAAATCATAAATCAGTCATTGGAAAGATAACATTTTGAAAGGAATGGTATAAGAAAACGATGTATTTCTTAAAACTTTAAAGTTTTGATTGAAAAAAGTATAAAAACACACATTGAACTTTTAATTTCAATACTGCTAAAAATACTTGCAATTGTTTTTTAAAATATCTGTTATATTACATAAAGTTTACATAGGAGGCAAATATTTTAAAATTACTGTGGAAAGTTTAATTTATAAAAGTTTAATGTATAAATTCTCCTAACTCCATTAAATTCTTATAACTATTCGCTATATTCAAGGAAACTGTCTGTTGTCAACATTTGTAAACTAATGCAAGCTGCAGGATTTCCCTCCTGCATTCCACTCGCCACAAATTTATAAAATATACGGTAAGAAAATGATGAACACATAGCTATGCTCTAAAATAAGGAGAACTCTCAGCAGAACAGAAAATGTGAGGGATTACTGAATACTTAAAGCTTACAATGTCACGCTGAAGTGAGAAATTGCAGTCCAGGTGCATACAAATTGATACATCTTCAGAAGACAAGATACAGCCAAGTTGTATGACTGAAAGCAAGGAAAACAAGAATGTGGTCCATGCTGTGTGGTAAGAGTGTTGTTTGTTGGAAAAAAACAACAACAAAAAATGAGATTTTATAACACGATAAAGTTTTCTTTTCTTCCAGAAAAATCTTAACCAATGCCGGAGTCCAGCTCCAGCGGATCAGGATTTCCTGAAGGAGAGACGGAGTCAGCGAAAGAGAGAAACACTTGGACACCTGACTCTGTTGTGAGCAGGACAGATGCCATTTATTGTTACTTCACATCCAGATCATATACTTTTTTTTACAAAGAAGTAGTCTTTGAAAATTCTTGGCATCAGACACAATTAGTAACCTTGCTTAAGACAAAAAACAGAGCAAATAACTCATACGAGATGTTTTTTATAAAGCCACTCTGACGTGAATTCCCTCATGTACATATATCTTTTTTAAAGATATCACTGTCTTGTTTTGCCCTAAAGCATAACTCCTACTTTGTTCCCTTAATTTTTAGCTGTTATCTATTTTCTTGACCACTTTGTATATCCCAACTCCTTTTTCAAGGCTATCCTACAATGGTTATTTATTCTTAGCAAAGAACATGTGTCTTAAGCCTTTTTTATAATTATTTTCTATCCTTAAAGCCTATTAACTCATTGCTAATGATTAATGTAACGAACTCACATCATGAAGCCTGCTTTGTATTTTCTTATGCTTAAAATTCTATAATCTTACTTTATGCTCTTAACTCTATGCTGAAAACTTAGTCTGAATAACATGAAGTCCTATAACATTTATGTGATTCCCAATCTCTTAAACATAATATACCACATGTAGAAATTAAGTAAATGTAATGTTTGCATTGGCACTCTTCCTAAAAATACAAACTGTAGCCTCTCAAATTTCTCCAATTAGTCACCAATCAGAAGAAAAAAAATCTTACAAGTGATTATCTACCCACACATGATATTTAAAATCTCTTACTATAATTCACTGGCAAGTCCAGTGAGTTCCCTGACTGAGCACCTTCTGATCTTTCACAATTTTCCCAACTACAATGTTTAATCGAGTGATTTCGTGGTCTAATACAGAAGGCCGAGAACGTAGAAACCTAGGGAGGAGTTCAAATGAAGGGAAGGTAATTTTCTCATGAATTCCCCTTTTGCCTTTTGGCAAGGGGTAGTGACTGGTGTGAGTAGAATTTTGTTTTCCATCTTCAGACTGTACAGAACTTTTCGGCTGCATTAATAACAAGAATAGAAGAAGCAAGGGTTTCAGCTGCCCAGGTTCACTTTGCGACCCAGGGTCTGCAGCCCCCTGGACTTTGTCAGCAGGCAGGCCTCCATGGCTGGCTCCCAACAACCAAAATCATGCTTAGTGATGACATTTCTCTTCTCTTTTTTCTTTTGTTTTTCAAACAAGGTTTCATTCTGTCACCTATGTGTTAGGTAGTGGTGTTATCATAGCTCATTGCTGCCTTGAAATCATGGGTTCAAGTAATCCTCTCACCTCAACCTCCAAAGTAGCTAGGACTAGAGATGTGCACCAGTACAAACACTAATTTTTTTATTTTTTTGAGGAGATGGGTTGAGGATTCCATTATACTGCCTAATTTCAAATGTTCCTCCTACCTTGGCCTCCCAAAGTGATGGAATTACAGGTATAAGATACCACCCCTAGCCCAGAAGCATCTCAATTAAAGAAATAAATAAGAAATTGTGGCTGCAGGACTACAGTATTGTATTAGAGAGAAAATAAATGAGAATGAAAAAACAATGAAACTGTGATTATTAACAATTATATGATTGTCAATTTAGAGAATCAACTGAGAAATTTTAGGATTATAGAGAGTCCAGAAAGATGAATGGACAAAACATCAAAATACAAGTTTTTTGTAGCTTTCAACACAATGACAGTATCTAATTAGAAAATGCACTTTAAAAAAAATCCATCTCACAAAAGTAAAAGAGTAAAAAATGCAATTCTCCTAGGAATAAATCTAACAATACATGTACAAAAGAAGGCATGAATAAATATATAACACTGATGAATTGGAAAACTCAATTCCTTTTAAATATTTGTGTCTCAATCTTTTTATCTTTGGCTGCCTTTTTCTTTTTATATATTCTGTGTTCAGTGGAGCCATTTAACGGCCACTCATTTACCAATAAGTCAAAAGTCTTTCACCAGTCCTCCCTCTTGAGCTCATAAAACAAATGCTTATTGGGCATTTACCATGTCTCAAGCTCTTAAAGAAAGCATAATGCATGTGTTAACTATATACTTGATCTTCACCTCTGCATGTCCTGTAAGCACTTCATATTTAATTTGTTCAAAGTGAAATTCATAAAATAATTCTATTAGATTTGGCTTAGATTACATTTGGCTAGACAGAGAAATTTCTAGACAAAAACATAGGTGTCTACTTCTTTCACATTAAAGAAGTCAGAAAGTAAGTAGTCAGGACTTGCATGCTCCATAATCCTCAGACACCCAGCTTCCCTTCATCCTTCTGGTTGACCATCATTGGTAAATGGTCTCCATCGTCATGGTTACTTTTTGCCCAAGATGGCTATTAGACATGCAGTCAGCACATCCTTATGTCAGGTCAAATAGAAATGAAGGAGAAAAGGAAGAAGGGTAAAAGCTAGAGCTCATTGATTTTAAGGAAATGTCCTATAAGTCCAATCCATTCTGTTTAATGTCAGTGATCACAATTTACTCACAACCATACAAAAAGTGGTCATAGCTGTTAACTCTGGTGAGGGAAGTTAAGAAACTAGGGATCAAATATGAAAATTAAAACTGCTTTGCAAGAGTGACATCACTCACATGGTAAAATAGGCATTTCTGACACTTGTCCCCTCGCAGAAACATGAATTTGAACAACTATCAACACACGAAACTGCCTCCAAAAGACCAAAGGAATCCGGGTGAGAGATGACAACACCTGGGTGTAGCACAGAAATAAGGAAAGGTGCATTGAATAGAGTGAGAAGGACAGTTCCACACTGTCTGTGTCACCCCTCCCCAAGCCCAGGCAGCACAGGGGAAGAAGAAGAAAATGAGCACCTGATATTTCTACAGGTCCCCAGGCATGACCTAGTGGAACCCAGCATCGAGCCAGTCTGAAGCCCCAGTCTCCAGGCCCACCCCTGCAGACTCAGACCCTAAGCCCACCTCAGTGCCGGCAAGTCTTTACAGTTTTGGGTTCCAGGCTGTCCCTCATGGCCCCAGGCTCTAGGCCAGTCTCCAAAGTCCTAGAATTCAGACCCACCAAAGCACAAGGCTGGCCCTATAGCCCCAGGCTTCAGCCCAGTCCCTGAAATCCTGAGCATCTGGCCAGTCCACACATACCCAAAACTCCAGACCAGCCCCTGCAGATTCAGGCTCCAATAGTCCCAGGGTCCAGGCTCACCTCAGCATATCTAAAGCTGAACTACCTCCCACAGACTCAGGCACCAAGCCCACTCTTGCATTTCCAGGCACCAGCCCTACTTTTCCAGACCAAGGCACTAGGCTGGCTCCCAAAGTCTCAGGACCAGGCCCATCTCTGAGACCCAAGCACCAGGCTCATCCCAGGTCTAAGCCATATCACCACCCTGGGAGCTCAGGTTCAAGGCTTACCTCTAAATATCAATCCCTGTAAACACAGGTTTTAGACCATCCCCCCAGATACAGACTCCAAGCTCGCCCATGTGGACAAAGGCACCAGACCAGCCCCTATGGATCAAGTGCCAGGCCTACCTGCCCACTCACCCAAGCACCAGGCAAGCCCACTCAAGAACTCCAACAGCAAGCCTATCTATAGACTTCCAACATCCAGTCTGCCTAAAACCTCTGGACTGGATGACTGGTGAAGGTCTTTCCCTGCCATCACTAATTTATAAAGACTAGAAAAGGTGCTTACTTCTTCAAATGCACAAATACCAACTCAAAGCTACAAGGATTATGAATAACCAGGGAAATCACCAAAGTAACAAAATAAATCACCAATAATCAGCACTACAGAAATGGAGATCTATGAATTGCCTTACAGATAATTTTAAATAATCCTCTTAAGTGAGCTACAAAAGAATAAAGATTAAAAAACTAAACAAAAAGTCAGGAAAACAATACATGCACAAAATGGGTTCAACAAAGAGATATGAACCAAACAGAAATTCTGGAATTTAAGAACACAATGACTAGACTGAAAAATTTTATGGAAAGCTTCAACAGTAGATAGTATTAAGCAAAAAAAAAAAAAAAAAGAATCAGGTAACTTAAAGACAGGTCATTTGCTATTAAACAGTCTGGGAAACAAACAGAAAAAGGAATCAAAGAATAAAGAAAGATTACAAGACTTATGGGATATCAACAAGAGAACCAATATATACATATGGTAGTCGCAAAAGCAACACAGGAGAAGAAAGGGCAGAAAACTTATTTTAAGAAATAATGACAAAGAATTCCTGAATCTGGAGAGGGAAAATAACATTCAAATCTAGGAAACCCAATAAACCTCAAATAGAAAGAGATCTTCATCAAGATGCATTGTAATCAAATTCCCAATAGTCAAAAACAAAAAGAGAATTTTGAAAGCAGTACAAGAAAAGAGACCTGTTACATACAGGGGAAACACCACAGGGCTATCATTGTATTGCTCAGCAGAAACCTTGCACGCCAGAAAGAGTGAGACAATATATTCAAAGTGCTAATGGAAAAAAAATGCCAACCAAGAATACTATACCCAACAAAGCTGTCCTTCAGAAATAAAGCAAGATAAAGGCTTTCCCAAATAAATAAAAGCTGTGGAAGTTCATAATCCCTAGAACAGCCTCACAAGAAATGCAAAAGAAAAATTTTTTTTAGTTGTCACAATAACATTAACAACATGAAAGTATAAAACTCACTGTAAAGGTAAGAATATAGTCAAATTCAGAATACTCTACTACTCTGATGGTGCTGCAGAAGTCACTTTTAACTCTGTCATAAAAGTTAAAAGATAAAGGCATTAAAAAAACTGTAGCTACAATAATGTTAATGGATATACAATTTAATGATATAAATTGTGATACCAATTGCATAAAATGTGAAGGGAAGAGAAGTTAAAATGTAGAGTTTTTTATGTGATCACAGTTGTTATCATCTTAAAATAGACTATTAAAATTATAATGTCTTATGCAAGATCATAGTAGCCACAAAGAAAAAGTTTAGAGTAATAGATAAAATTACAAAAATGGAATCAAAGCTTGCCACTAAGAAATCTTGAAATCACAAAAAAGGACCAAAGAGAGAAAGAAAAGAACAAATTACAAAACAGTCAACAAACAATTAACAAAATAGCAGTAGCAAACCCCTGCCTATCAATTATTACTTTAAATGTAAGTAGATTAAGATTAGTTTGCATATCTAGTCTCTAACTCCATCCTTACTGCCATGAACTTATTTCAAGCCTTCAAAATGCAGGGGTCATGCAATGACCTCTTGTCTGGTCTTCCCCTCGTCAACTTCTCTCAATTCCTGTCCACCCTCCAAATTGCCACTAGTTATGATTTTTGAAAAAAGAACGTAGGCCATTGCCTTGTAGACTCGTGTGTGGCCATGTGCTCTTTGAGCTATGGCTATTGCCATGTTTCCTGGCTTTGGCCCCTCCCACCTTGGAGAGGTGAATCTTTTCTTTCCCTCTCTCTCTAATTTACTTTTAAAATAAACTATATTTTCTAATCTAAAAAAAAGAATGTTATACTTCACTACTTCTTATAAGGCCTCAACATAGATGTTCAATGAATATTTGTTTGAGTTGACTGGGGAAAAAAATACCTGAAAAACAAGTTGTGAAACAAATTAGAAATCAAAAGATTCAGGGATTTCTTTTCAGCTTTTCTACTAACTGTATGAGCTAGAAGAAATTTATTTTTTTAAATCCCAGTTTGCCAATATAAAAATAAAAATGCCAGGGTAACTGACAGGAGAATTTGCTAATGACTACAGAGCATACGGAAACTTTAAATTAAACTTCAAAACATTTATTAAGTCATGGGTTTCAGTTGCTTGTTTAATCGCCATTTACAATGAACTATTCTCCATTTGTTTTGAGAAGTTGTCAAATAGTGGTTCGAATTATACTATACTTTGACCAGCTATAATTTAGTGATTGCTATATTCAAATTTCAAGGATATGTGAATATGTATTGTTAGGAATCACACACACACACACAACACACTAGGTTTTTACAGGCTGAGCTTTATTTAAATTTCAGTAATTCAGGCCATGTGTGATGACTCACGCCTCTAATCCCAGCACTTTGGGAGGCAGAGGCAAGAGGATTTTGAGACCGGAGTTCAAGACCAACGTGGGCAATTTGGTGAGACCTCATCTCTACAATAAATAAAAAAAAAAAAAAACTAGCCATGCGTGGTGGCATGCATCTGTAGTTCCAGCTACTTGGAAAGCTGAAATGGAAGGATTGCCTGAGCTCAGCAGGTCGAGGCTGTGGTAGCTGTGATCATGCCACTGCTCTCCAGCCTAGGCGACAGAGTGACACCAACTCAAAAAAAAAGAGAAAAAGATGAATTTCAGTAATTCAAAGAAGCAGGGCAGAAATGTATCTGACAGCAGATTTTATGCTTGGTTAGTATTTAGGAAAACAGTAACCTAGAAACAGAGTCATTAATAAATCAGAAAGGAAATAATTTCACAAGAAAAGGTCACAATATGTTGTACACTAAATGGTGAGAGATGTATAACAGCAAAATCAGAAAACCTTCTTTGTCCAAAGAAAACAGTGCGATCTAGAAATATTTACAATGAAAATAAAAATATACATGTTTTTTGAAATTAGTATAATGGTTCTTTGGGCCAGGCACGGCAGCTCATGCCTATAATCTCAGCACTTTGGGAGGCCAAGGCAGGAGAATTGCTTGAACCCAGAAGTTCAAGACCAGCTTAGACAACATAGTGAGACCTTATCTCTACAAAAAATTAGCCAAGCGTGGCAGTGTATGCCTGTAGCCCAGCTACTTGGGAGGCTGTGGTGGGAGGATCACCTGAGTCCAGGAGTTCAAGACTGTGGTGAGCTGTGATCATACCACTGCACTTCCAGCCTGGACAACAGAATGAGACCCCGACAAAAACATTTTTTGAAAAAAGGTTTATTATTCTTTGCTTGCTTTGGCAGCACATATATTGGAACTATACAGAGAAAATTAGCATGGCCCCTGTGCAAGAAGACATGCAAATTCATGAAGCATTCCATGTTTTTGACCTTCCGTAAGACCTAGTAATCCCCCTTCTGGGAATATACCTGGAGGAACTCAAATCATTCTACAAAAAAGATACTTGCACATGTATGTTTATTGCAGCACTAGTCACAATAGCAAAACCTGGAACCAACCATGCTGCCCATCAAAACTGGAACTAGATTTTTAAAATGTGGTCCATATACATGATGGAGTATTACACAGTCATAAAGAAGGACAAACATATGAACTTTGCAGCAACTTGGATGGATTTAGAGTCTATCATACTCTGATCTATCACAGAAACAAAGAACAGAGTACCACATGTTCTCACTCATAAGCGGACCCTGAACATTTAACACTATAAGAAAGGAATTGGCAGTAGCAGGATACTGCTGGAGGGGATGGGGATAGCACGTAACATCAATAAAGGTACCTGATCTCAAACCAGGCAAAGTGGGGACCAAAGGGAAACCCAAACTTCACCTGTACAATGTCTACATGTATACCTAATCCTGAATTGCATCCCACATCTTTAAAATATAATATATATGTATATATATATATATATAAAACTTTCATTATTCTAGCTACATGAAGTCTCCATGAGTAGACAAAATGTTCATGTTCTTCTCTATTCCTACGGAAAAGATATCACAGACTCAGAATCTAAAATAAGCTATTCTCATTTATTAAGAATGATACTGCATGAAGGAAATGGAGAAGGCACTCATCAACCAATTACTGGATAGCTGGCATATCCAGTACCTTAAAACCGCAGAATGAGAGATCTTCCTTTTCTCTATCAGTAGAAGGCAAGACCCCCTCAGAAAATTGCTTTGTGGTTGGTTCTCACTGTAGAGATGGATCTCATGACACCCACAGTAAAGAGACGGGAAAATACCATGATACTCAGAAGAAGAAAGGATGGTCATGAGTCAACAAATGTCAGTAACTCATCTTAAGGGGTGCTGATAACATGGGATCAAAAAGGGCCATCATGTTTGGCCAAAAAAACATGAGGGATATGTTTATTATGAGACTTTCTCTAACTGGTAGGCTAGGTCATGTTTAGCAGCTCTTCCGTTTTGGGGGTAGGGTTGGTTTCTCCATCTCCCCGTGTCTTCCACCCCACTACTCAACTCACACATGGTACCTTGTGTATCCAAGTGCCACCCATGCACTACTGACCATTAACCTGCAATTAGTGTCCTTCATCAAAGCCAAAGACACTTGGGAGGAACATGAGGAATCAGGTCCTCAGAACACTTGCAGGCCATTATTTGAAAGACTCTCCATCCATTCCCCCACATTCTGCACTCAGTCTGTAGAGATGTCCTTCCACCTATGGGTTGAAGCTGCCATGAGAAGATGAGAACATAGGGGCCACCACCTCACTCAGATGAAGTTGGAAAAATATATCCTTTGATCTAGTAACACATTGTTGCAATAGCTTTTAAGATGCCCGTGAATGTGGTTTGGTCCTATTTGTAAACTTAATTTAAAATATTTCAATGTTAGGCCGGGCTCGGTGGCTCAGCCTGTAATCACAGCACTTTGGGAGGCCGAGGCGAGAGGATTGCCTGAGCCCAGGGATTTGCGACCAGCCTGGGCAACTTGGTGAGATCTCGGCTCTACAACATATCAAAAAATTAGCCAAGTGTGGTAGCATAGGCCTGTAGCTTCCACTACTTGGAAGGTTGAGGTGAATTTCACCTCAACTAATAAAATAAGTAAAATAATTTCAATAGCTTACTTAACATAAATAATTCTGTTTTGTTGAAATCTTCCATTTTAGCTGTCTGCCTGATTTTAAAATGACTCCCTCCCAGTGTGTAGGTGTAATTGTTGTAACGTTCCCATTACTACAGACTCACAGCCTTATTCCCCTAACTGTTCATGCTGACCATTCTTGCTGACCACTTAAAAAGTCCCTAACCACAAGTTCCATATAATTGTATGCCTTGTTAACTAAAACCCAAAAGATTGTTCCTTTTATTTTTAGTTCCTTGTTCCCTCACCCCCCTACTATGTATCCCACTTACAATTTTTACCTTTATAAGTTTCTTGCTAGTTTAGTGGGGTGTCGAGAGCTCTCTTGGCATGAGCCTACTCTTAACCATGCGCCATTAAAGAACTCAAAATTCGAACCCAGTGTGCTGGCGATTCTCCTTTCTCATGGTTCGGCTATAACATTTGGAGGCCCCAGTGAGATCCACAAGCACAAGCAGCCACCTTGTTCCAGCTCTCCCTGACTGGGTAGAGAGATTGTAGGGGAGGTACCTTCATCTCAGGCCCCATAACCTCTCATCTGGCTTGGAGAGAGTTGGAACAACTGCAGGCAACTTATTGCAAAAATTCCTGAGTCTGTCTACGTTCTCCTAGGAGGTAAAAAATTCTTCTGTTTACTGGTAAGAATCTGTTCTGTCCTGTTCTGCTTGTGGCCACAATACTGTTTAAGGGAGTCACAGCCTGACAAGGCCACCCTTTGGACACTATTCATTAGGCAAAGACATTGGCTTAATAGAGTCCTCTGGTTTTCTGCTCTGAGGTTGTGCTAGGAATCCGTAACTCTTCTGACTTGTTCCAGACACTCCCTGCTTGTCATTGTGTTTCAACTATGTGTTTTAACTGTTTGCAGTCCTCTGGACTGCATATTAAAATATATATCTGTTGTATTTGCTGAGCACTACAGTGTCCACCTTTCAAAAGGTGGGCTCCAGACCTTCTGTAAAATAAATTGGCCTGCATTTAATGTTGGTTAACCCTCTACAGGGTCTTTAAATGTTTGTGCTACTCAATCTGTTTAAAAGGTCATGACAGGGACCCCTGATTATCCTAATCAGTTTCTCTATATCAACCAATGGTTAAATTTAGACCAAAACCCCCCTTTTAAAAATATGGTCTCTTAAAACTCATGACTCTTCCCATAAACCACACTATATAAAAACAGAGCTTTTAACTTAAAAACAACAGGGTGCTACATACAAAAACCCCCGGCTAACTTTTCAAGAAAAACTTGTTTTGCCTGTTTCTCAAAAAAATTAAATCTTGCCAAAATCCGCCATAGGTTTTAACCTCCCTGGTAAAATCAATCATGAGCACTCATCATCCCCCCCGAGATAATAGCCAGCAGCTCTTTTTTAAACCTATTTACTTCTAAAAAATCAGAACATATTAGAGCTGAGACTAAAAAGTCTGTCCTGACCTCAGCGGCTGGAAAAAAAGTCAGGAAATGTTAGAGGAGGTTTTACCTTCCTGGATTGGGACCCTAACACTTTGGCAAGGTCTAGAACAGTAAAAACTTATCACTGGACTCTATTAGCTGTTTTTTAAAAAGCAGCCCCAAAACCTGTTAATCTTTCCAAAACTACCAAAATTATTCAGGGTCCTGAGAAGCCACTGGGGGTGTTTCTTGAACATCTTCAGAAAACATTCCGTACCTATACCTCATTTAACCCCTCAGCACCCAAGAATGCTCAGGCTATCAATTTGGCTTCTGTGGCTCAGACGGCTCCTAACATCCGGAAAAAATTACAAAGACTTAAAGGTTTCACAGGAATAAACATTTCTCAGCTGCTCAAGGTAGCTCAAATGGTTCTTAATAACCATAATACTGAAAAGCAGAAACAGGAAGACAAGAAAATGAACAAAATGACAAACAAAAGTATTAGTTCCTGTCATCCAGGCTTCCCAACCTGGCTTGCTGCCAAGTACATAAAACAAAGAAAGAAACTAAAAAGGAAAAAAAAAATGACAGGTCCAACTAGCCAAGAATCAGTGTGCATATTGTAAAAAGCTGGGTCACTAGGTGAAAAATTGCCCTCACCACCCAAAGACAGAAGACCCAAAGTCGGTTCTGGCCCTGCCCTCTTAAAACTGAAAATGACTCAGATTTAAAAGGCCAGGACTCTTTTTTTCTTAGGTGTCCAAAAGCCCATAGTAACCACTGCTATCAGGTGCCTCCCAGTACAACTCTTAATGGACACTGGGGGAGAACTGTTGGTCCTAAAATCACCATTAGGACCCATATCCAAAAACCAAATTTCTGTTCAAGGGTCAACGGGCGCAATCACAAACTGCAAGTTCACCTCCAACCAGATGGTTAATTTAGGTCAATAATGGGTCACCCACTTGTTTCTAATAGCCCGTGACTACCCATACCCTCTCATGAGCCAAAATTTGCTCCAGAAACTAAAAACAACTATTATATTCTCACCTAATAAAACTAAAATGTATATTCCTACTTATACTGATTATCAAATGCTAATAACAGTTCCACTTTCAAAAAAATACCTCTTAGCTTCTTTTAATTCTCCCACTAAAAATGTCTCATCATCAGCCAGGCTCGGTGGCTCAGCCTGTAATCCCGCGCCTTTGGGAGGCTGAGGTGAGTGGATTGCCTGAGCCCGAGGGTTCGAGACCCGCCTGGGCAGGCGAGACCTCATCTCTACAATAAATCAAAAAATCAGCCGGGCGTGGTAGTGCATGCCTATAATTCTGGCTACTTGGAAGGCTGAGGCGGAAGGATCGCCAGAGCCCAGCAGGTCGAGGCTGCGGTGGCCAGGAGCGGCCACTGCACTCCAGTCTGGGTGACAGAGTGAGACTCCAACTCAAAAAAAAAAAATGTCTCATCAGATTTGCTTTTACAGTTATAGCAGAAGTTTCCTTCAGTCTAGGCAAAGACCAACCCACCAGGATTGGCAAAGCATCATCTTCTGGTTGTGCCAACCTATTTTTGCTTTTAAATAAACAGATCCTGACTTAAAGGACACCAGCCAGCTAACTCGAACTGGGTTGCCACAGGGATTCAAGAACTCCCTGACTCTCTTCGGGAAGTCTTACAACAGAACTGAGCAGGATTCCGTGCCTTGCACTTTGAATGTACTTTACTCCAGTATGTAAATAATCTCATGCTTACACCTACAAACTTAAACACTTGTTTAAAAGGTACTAAGGCTCTGTTACAGCTCCTCCAAGACTTGGGCTACCATGTGTCAGTAAAAAAGGCACAGCTCTGCTCAACCAAAATTTCCTACCTGGGATTCCAGCTAAAAAAGGACAAGTGAGCCCTGACCTTGACCCAGAAAGAAGCCATTCTTCAAATTCCCACACACACCCCCAAAAAACAGGTACAGGAATTCCTAGGGGCAGCAGGGTATTGCTGGCTGTGAATTCCAGAATTTGCTGAAATTGCCAAACCTCCATACAAAGCCACTGCAGGGGATCAGCCCCTGAAATGAACAGCTACTAAGGAACAAGCGTTCCAGCAGTTAAAAACGGTTCTTACCCAAGCCTCAGCCTTAGCCTTCCCAGATGTTACCAAGTCTTTTTATGTGTTTGTTCATGAATAGCAGGAAATTGTGAAGAGGGTTCTTACCCAGACCTTAGGACCCTGAAGGAGACCTGTGGCTTACTTGTCAAAAAGGTTAAAGAGGCAGACAAGCTGACTTTTGGTTAAAACTTAATCTTCACAGTTCCCCACACTGTAAAAACACTGCTTTGGGAAGCCTCTGACCACTGGATGTCAAACGAAAACTTTAGCCCTTCTAGAAACTATATAACTCATCCAAAAAATAGTCATCATACATTGCAGGGGACACCAGAAATCAAATACTCCAGAGGCAACAGGAAATCACCTAGCTGATCGGGCAGTACATAAAGCAAAAAAACTCCCAATCGGGTCCCTCACTATTCTGCTAACTAAAACTTTTCTAGTTCCCTTGCTTCCAAAACAACCTGTCTGCACCCAAGAGGAAAAGGAACAAGCTGCCTTAGCAGAAGCACACAAGGACCCCTCAAAATAATAAATAACCAAGAACCCCAAAATCATCCTCCTAACCACCCTTAAAGTACACACCTGGAAGGTACTAAATTGACCAAGGTGCTAAACCAGTATTACTACATTCAAAACTTAAAAAGCCTCACTGCGACAACCCCTGCAAGTAAATGCCAAACAAGGACCAAGACCACCAAAAGGTCTCCGGACCCAGGGACTCAAAATCATCCTCCAAGCCTGCCAACCTGCTTCAACCACACCACAGGCTGACCAACTGACACACACCTAAAACGTTAAGACTTCAACTGCCCAAAATAAACTTATTTACTGGCTAACAATTCTCTAAATGCATTATAATCATTCCTTAGCCCTTGTCTTGTTATCCCAATTGCTTTAACTCTAAACATAGGTCTTATAACCTGTATTACTGCTAAAATGTTAAACAGTAAGCCGATCTTATGTATTACTGTTCATGTACTTCCCCAGGTATATGCTTACAGCGGTCCTAAAAAAAACCCTTTTATTCAATCCTCCTGCTCTTCCGATAACTCATCAAAAACAAGGTGCCCCCCACTAGTGCCTGCCTTAATTGGGCTCAGCATAGCTAAAAAGCTGCACTCAGCACAGCTGCCCTGGTCCGCAGAAAATTAAGGCTAACTAACCTTGCACAAAGCATACATTCTAACTTAAATTACATGCAATCTGCTATAAATCAACTCTGTAAAATTTACGCATGTAAGAACCTACTATAATTTCCGTACCCATGACTGATAAGTCAATAAATTAACTCATGTACAACTAAAAGGGGGGAATGAAATAGCTAATCAAATATATAAAATAATTGCAATAGTTTACTTAACATGAATAACTCCATTTTGCTGAAATCTTCCATTTTAACTGTCTGCCTGACTTAAAAATGATCCCCCCAGTGTGTACGTGCAATTGTTGTAACGTTCCCATGACCACAGACCCACAGCCTTGTCCCCCTAAACTGTTCTTGCTGACCATTCTTGCTGACCATTGAAAAACTCCCTAACCACAAGTTCCATGTAATTGTATGCCTTGTTAACTAAACTCCAAAAAATTGTTCCTTTTGTTTTTAGTTCCTTGTTCCCTCACCCCCCTACTATGTAACCCACTTACAGTTTTTACCTTTATAAACTTCTTGCTAGGTTAGTTGGGCATATAAGCTTTCTTGGCATAAGCCTACTCTTAACCACGCACTACTAAAAAACTTGAAATTCAAACCCGGTGTGCTGGTGATTCTCCTTCCTCGTGGTTCAGCTATAACAGAGGCAGAAGGATCACCAGAGCCCAGAGGGTCAACGCTGGGGTGGCTGTGAGTGTGCCACTGCACTCCAGCCTGGGCAACAGAGTGAGACTCCAACTCAAAAAAATAAATAAATAAAGTTACTAATCTCTACCAACAACCAGAGATTTAGACCAAGACACTGTGATGAGATTATTGGTGATGGCCCTGATGGAAGTCACTAAGCTCTGTGTTTTAACTTACTACCTCATAGGCTTCAGAACTTGAAGGGATGAATACAGAAAGAGCTTGCCTTTATTAGTCTCAGGCCTGAATCTCATATTCAATTTCTGCGAACACATCCTGATTATTTTGTCTACACTCAGAGGTCTATGCTTCCCATCATCTGCCTGGTGATTGGATCTGGGGCTCTTAAGATTTGTAAATGCAAAAGACTGCAGAAATCCTCCAAAAGCAAAAGACCAAACACTCAAACATTAGATGAATCACAGCCTTCAGTCCTTTTATGCCTAAACCTAGAATTGATGCTATTTAAAAGTAGGTCATTCTGTTGGGGGTGGGGTGGGATTAGCAGTAGTGGGAAACTGCCAGGGGAGGGAAAGGCACACCTCATCAACAGGGATACCTGCATAATGAACATTTGTATACCTAACCCTGAATTATACACCACATCTTTAAAATTAAAAAAATAAAAATAAAAGTAGATCGTTGAAAGAATGAATGAAAAATAAACCTCAGCAATCTCCATATGTGACTCTTCTAGACACATAGCAAAAACGAGAGGATACTGTGGTGTTTCCCCATTGCCATAGCAACTGTTGGGGAAACATAATTAAAAACAAAATCTACGCCCAGCCTAGTTTTATTATTGAATGAACTTTATACCATCATGTGGTGCACGTCACAGGCAATCTACTAAGATATTACAAAGACAGAAAGAAACCTTGCCCTTTCATGTAGCCAAGCTTACACACATAGTTCCAAGATAAACAAGAACTAGTCATCAAGTAAGAGGACCCACAGCCCTTTTTGTTCCACATAGTTCATCCTAACTTTACCTGGGATAATTAGCATGGCCACCAGTGTTAGCTAACTGACTTTATCCAGAAGAGAAACAAACCTCTCCTTTTAGGAAAGGAGGTAGTTTTGCAACTTGGAATAAGACACCCCAAAAGTTAGGTTCCTCCATTTTCACAGAAACTGGAAAAAAGGAGTGTCACCTTCCTTGTTTATATTTTTTTAACTTCTGTATCTTTTTTGCTTTTTAAAGATACAGGGTACAATTCAGGATTAGGTATACAAATGGTCACTGCACAGGTAAATTTTGGGCCTCACTTTGGTCCCCACTTCATGTGGTTTGAGATCAGGTACCCCTATTGATGAAGTGTGCCGCCCCCCCACCCTCATACCCTGGCAGTTTGCCACTACTGCCAATCCCTGTCTTATTGTATTATAATCATTGCTCAGGGTCCAAAGAGATGGCTGCCAGGTCCTTGAGAAAGGCATTCCTGAGTAATAAAGCTGACAACAGTTCTCTCTATTTCCAAAAAGGTTTTATAAACATTTCAAAAAAGAGGAGAAAGGGTGGGCGCAGTGGCTCAGCCTGTCATCCCAGCACTTTGGGAGGCTGAGGCAAGAGGATTGCCTGAGCCCGGGGGTTCAAGACCATCCTGAGCAACTTGGCAAGACCTTGCCTCTATAATACATTTTTTTAAAAAATAGCCAGGCATGATGGCATTCATCTGTAGTTCCAACTACTTGGAAGGCTGAGGCAGAAGGATCTCCTGAGCCCAGTAGGTCGAGACTGCGGTGGCCATGAGCATGCCACTGCATTCCAGCCTGGGTGACAAAGAGTGAGATTCCATCTCAAAAAAAAAAAAAAGAGAAGAAAGCACTTTTACAAGTTTCCTAAAGTAATTGCTCTAAGACAAAGGAAGGAAAAGAATCTCCTTTTCAACAGGGAGAATTAAGCCTCAAATTTTCAGAGCAGTTTTAGATTCCCAGCAAAGTTGAGTGGAAGGTACAGAGATTTCCCATATATCCTCTGTCTCCACATACACCCCACCTTCCCAACTATAAACATCCCACACCCACACAGCGCATTTGTTACAGTGGCTGAAACTTCATTGACACGTCATGACCACTCAAAGTCCACAGTCTACATTAGGGCCCTCTCTTGGTATTGTACATCCTACTGGTTTTGACAGAACTATAATGACATATGTCTACATTGTAGTATTATACAGAATAGGTGCACCATGTTAAAAATTCTCTGGGCTTTGACAATCACTGATCTCCTTACTATCTCCACACTTTTGCCTTTTCCAGAATGGCAAGGCTACATACTGTAGCCTTTCTAGACTGGCTTCCTCCACTTAAAAGAGTATGCATTTAAGATCCGTCTGGGTCTTTCCATGGACTGATAGTCCTTTTTTTTTTTTTTTTTTTAAAGCACTGAGTAATATTCTATTGTCTGGAAAACCTCTTAAATGCCATTTTGATTTGTTCTAACAGAGTCTAAGATCTTTCAAGGCTTTTCAATAGAGTGCTCTTGGTATTTTAGATGGCACAATTCTTGCTAGTGTAGGACTGTCATATAAAATGCCGGGCTGGTCCCATGCAACAGATACTTTGTGGAACCCATGTTACTAAATAACTTGAGACTCCTCCCAGGACCTATACAAATGCCTTCCACGTGGAAAGTCTTGAGTCCTTTGAGAACCACTGCAGGGTTACTCTTCTCTCTCTGCCACTGAAGTCATTCAAAACCATCTTGTGCCAACCAATACTACTGAGACATCTCATTCTAATACTAATCTAATACTTTAATACTGTCTAACTTAGTATCTTATAATTAACTAGCATGGACTCTAAGGCTAATACTAATTTAATGCATCTAATACTATACTCTTATTACTAATATATCTGATACCCTTACTCTTGTACTGAGTACACACAAGTCATCTATCCAGGGGGTGCCATCAAGGTTTCAATGCAAAACTGCTTTAATGCCAGATTGCTACATTTCCTGAAACTCAGGAAGACCCATCTATAAACAATGGTTTATTTGTTTGTTTGTTTGCTTGTTTGTTTTTTGAGTCAGGGACTCATTTGGTCACCCACTCGTGGCTCACCGCAGCCTCAAACTCTTGAGCTCAAGTGATTCTCCAGCCTTAGCCTCCCATGTAGCCGGGACTACAGGTGTGCACCATCACACCCTGCTGGGTTTTTTGTGGGGCTTTTTTGTAGCAACAAGATCTCACTATGATGCTCAGGTTGGTCTCAAATTCTTGGGCTCAAGCAATTCTCCCACCTCGCTTTGGCCTCCCAAAATGCTGGGATTACATGCATGAGCCTCCAAGCCCTGCCTAAATGATGGATTTTAAACACCCAGAGTTCTCTTCTCCAGTGGAGGTTGTTGTTCTCCTTAGTGGGCTAAAAACTCCTTCCCAGAGGAAGTCTATTTCACTAAAAGTAACTCTTCCAACAACCCAACCTTAACTTCAGTAACTAGAAACAGAACAAAATAGAAACTTTTTCCTCAGAGTAAGCCTGCATTGCTCAAGGTCAGAGGCTAGAGAATTGTTTGTATTAGAAGTAAATGATCCTTTTATAGTAGGAGGCAGTGTGTAGAGACTGACATTTAAATGCTACAGCTGTGAGCAATTCTTGTACATTGTTAGGCAATGTTTGTTTCAAACATTAAAGCATTTATTCTGCCCAAAAGTCCTTGGGTGCTGTGATTCACACAGGCATATTGCACGGTTTCTGCAGCAGACACTGTGTTCAAAGGTCTTGGGGTCTTCACAATATTGATCTCTCTGAAAAGATACCCTGCAAACAAACAATGTTGGAAAGGTTTAACAAAAGTATGAACATTTTATTTTTTTAAAGTTTTTTAAATTGTGTATTTTAAATCCAATTTTTGTGTATGAATTGCTTGAAAGTTTGTGTGTGTGTGAATATCTATTCCAAGAAATATACAATATTAATAATAATACATGTGGTTTATGAAGCTAAAAGTCATGAATGACTTACTGTGAAATGAATAATTCTTTTTTTTCTGGCTTAGTTTTAAGCTTAAAAAGAGGAGCTAACACTGGACTGACAAGAAAATAGCTAAGGAAGTACTAAGAATCTTAACTACCCCACAGTCTAAAGGTTAAAAATAAAAGCGGTAGGGCAACCCCTTCGGGTCCCCTCCCACCGTGGGAGCTTTACTGTCCTCTCAATAAATCCTGCTTTTAAAAAAAAAAGTCATTTCTAATAAAGGATTGGCTGTAGTGGGAATCTGCCAGGCGAGGGGGAAGAACACCTCATCAGCAAGGGTACATGCATCATGAACATTTGCATACCTAACCCTGAATTGTACCCCACATATTTAAAATAAAAAAATTAAAATTAAGGGCAACCCCTTCGGGTTCCCTCCCACTGTGGGAATTTTTCTGTCTTCTTAATAAATCCTGCTTTCAAAAAAATTAGATTCAAAAAAAAGAAGATCATGTTTAATACCAAAAGTCACCTTCTAGAAGGATGGAGATCAAAGTCACCACTCACCCTCTTCCTTTAAAAACTAAAAATAAAAAGCATACGTATAGCCAAGTATGATGGCTCACGCCTATAATCCTAGCACTGTGGGAGGTGGAGACAAGATTGCCTGAGTCAGGGGTTCGAGACCAACCTGGGTAACTTAGCGAGATCTTGATTCTACAATAAATCAAAAAATTAGCTGAGTGCAATGGCATGCCTGTTGTTCCAGCTACTTGGAAGACTGAGCTGGAAGGATCGCCTGAGCCCAGCAGGCCACTGAGGTGGCCATGAGCGTGCCACTGCAATCCAGCCTGGGCGACAGAGAGCAACTCTGATAAAAAAAAAAAAAAAAATCATATGCGTGTGTGTGTGTGTGTGTGTGTGTGTGTGTGTGTGTGTGTGTGTGTGTGTTCATATGATTTCATTTTTCTCAAAATTATTGCTGTACTTTGGGAGCTTTTGAATTAAATATCTTCTAAAATTCAAAATACAATTAAAAAAATATAACCCAAACTGGGAAATACAATCTTTTTTTTAAAAGTCATTCTGTTTAGTTTGTTTTTGGCAAGGAGTAGTCTTTGAAGCAGTTTTGCAGTCACTCATGAATACCTCTGTGGAAAGAAATCAAAGATGCTGTGTTTCTTTCATACAGCTTATCTTCCCACAGATCCCACTTTTTTATTTAGCCAAAATAGAATTTTCCAGATTTTCTCTTAGCTGTTTCTTAACATGTTTCTCTTAGATGTTTCTTAACATTACGGTCCAGGAGCCATCAAGGAGAAGGTGAGTTTTGTGTCCTAAGATAGCACTGTCTTCTGATCTTGCTGTTAGTGGCAGAATCAACCTTAAAAACTGCACTGATTCAAGCACCACAGTAAAGAGGTTCAGAAACCCTAGAGCCAAAGAGACATAACAGTAACCTACCTTCATCCTAAGAGAGTATACTGCGTGTTTTCTTGAGGACTCATGCCTTTCAGCTTTAGAAATTTTATTTTCAATTGAAGGTTCATAACTGAAAAGAATTCACAGTCCTGTCACTCCCAGTCCCTTTCTGGCTTCCACCTAACATCACAATCTACACTGAAAACTTAGAAGCGTGTTTACTGTCATGAAAAGATGTGTGGAACGTATTGTAGGCTGAAATTACAAAATACAACTCACCCTACAACCCTATTTTTTAATAAGTATGTGCAAGGAGAAATGTCTGAAAGTATATGCACCCAAAGGATTTTGTCTCCCATCTCCAGGGTTAAATAGGTATGTGTCCTGAGGCAGTCACTTTGCTACTCTGAACTTGCTTTTTTATTTGAAATTTAGATCAAAAAAAGGTGAGGGGGGAGGTTTAAGGTCAGAAATGTTCACTAGCTATGGACAGGAAGCACATCATAACCTTCCATTTCCCTTTTGGGGATCCGTATACAGCTAAGTGTTAGGAGATTTTCTATTTTTTTCCCTTTTGAGTCAGACTCTCACTCTGTTGCCCAGGATGGAGTGCAATGGCACAACCACAACTCACCACAGCCCCAACCTCTTGGGCTCAGGCGAGCCTTCCACTTCAGCTTCCCGAGTAGCTGAGACTATAGGCACGTGCCACCATGCCCAGCTAAGTGTTTTATTTCTTTGTAGAGATGAGCTCAAACTATGTTGCCCAGGTTGGTCTCAAACTCCTGACCTCGAGCAATCCTCACACCTCGGCCTCCCAAAGTACTGGGATTGTAGGCCTGAGTCACCGTGCCTGGCCAAAATTTTCAATAAATGTTGTATTCCATTTAATTTAATTTAATCAGACTGAATAGATAACATTTGTGCAGGCCATGTTATATTTAAAGAGATAGTACAGTCAATTATCTTATTTGTGGCAATGACAGGGCTTGATTCATAGAAAGTGGTCAATAGACTTTAGTTATGAGTATCATCGTCACCATTATTCATACAATTATATGACTCATAACAATGTGGAAGACTAAAATTACTATAAAATTTCCAAGTCAGTCTGAAAATGATAACTAGAGGCAAGACATCTTAGCCAAATTCTTAAAATAAAAGCAGCTTAATTAGAACCCAGCAGCCTGAACATCTGAAAAGAGGGAAAAAAATGAAAGCTCTCCCAGAAGCCCGTGTTTTCGTGCTTCCTGAATTCAAAGCTTAAATTAAATGCCTTGCAGCCAACATATTTTAATAAGGATTGTCTACCTTTGAGTCAATTATTTAAGTCAAAAATCAGCAAAAGCAACTACACTAACCAGAAGTAATTCTCATGTAAACATCACTAGATCAACAGGTCTGCCTTCCCCACAGAGGGTCTTGCTAACAGTGAACCACTTTCCAGATGAATTCTGGGGTGATGTGTCCCCAAGGTGCAGAACGCAAGAACAAGCTGCAAATGAAATTCAGTAGGTTAGGTTTTATTTCCTGTATTTGGTTTCTGCTCACATTCTTGTTTGTTGATCAGTCTCTGACCAAAAAATATATGTTGGATAAATATATGTTGGATAAATCCTCACAGTATGGGTTTATCTGAAAGACAAAATAGGCATGGAGTTCACGTTCAGTGTACCCAATACCGTTTCAGGAGCATTCATCTAATAGACCAATGTAAAAAGTTACACAAGCCCGAGAAAGAGAAAAGCTCAAGGGAACCCCTTAAGTCACCACTATTGAATTAAATAACATCACTGTTATAAAAAGTGCCCATCTCTGTTGCTGTTCTGGGTATTAAAACCACTCCAAAGGGAGCCACTGAGTTCTCTCCAAGAAGAATCAACTCATCCTTTTGCAACACTTAATTCCATACCAAAACTCATTTAGAAATTCTATCAAGAAAGTAATAACAGCTTTGCAGGATGGAAAGACATTGAAAAATCAAATCACTGGCACTGAAACCTCCTTCACAGTTTCTGTTAATAAAGAAGTCAGAAGCTTTACTGCAACTCTTTTTTAAACTTTATGAATATTGTATCTTCCCTAATGAACAAAGAGAAGACACTTCAATTCTACCTACAACGTCACTCTGAAAGTAAACAATAACAAAGGAGACAGAGAAATGTATTTTTTCTGAGAGGACAAAAGAAAAGTTGCCATAAAACAACAATGACAATAATAATAATAATGTCTACTGAATAACTACATAAGCAAAGCATTGTGTGCCTTCATTTCATCCCCACAAAGTCTTACACTATAAACTTATTTGTTCCCGCTTTTCTGAAGGAAATGCCAACTCTTCTGTGGTAACTGTTTTGGTTAGGCTAAGGAATTCTACTGCCTGATAAACAAACTCCCAAATCCCTGCAGCTTAACGCAATAAAAATGTATTTCTATCTCATATCCCAGTCCAATGTAGGCATATTGGTTGAGCAATTTTCCACACAGTCGGGCAGAGATCCTGGCTATTTTCATCTTGTAATATTGGCAAACCCTACCGCCCCAGAGTTGATAAGTCACATCACTGCCACACATGCTCCATTGGCCAAAAGTCAGTCACGTGCTCACATCTAATAAAAGGAAGTCCAGGAAATTAGGCAGGGTACCCAGAGAAAATAAGAGGGGTAGGCACCTGCTTCTGGCATCAAATAATTTGTCTATGGTAACAGAATTAGTGGATTGCAGAGGTGGGGACTTGATCAATACGACGTAAGTATGGTAATGAACACAAACAGCACAATCGTTCCCCTCATGGAAATGATGGCCTCTAAAGACAAACACTGATTACACATGAAAGTAAAGTCGCAGCTCTGAGGTATACAATAACGTAGAACGACATGGGCTAGGGAAGCTTACGGGGAGGGTTGACAGGCCGGGGGAGGTGGAGAAGCTCTGGGAATGAAATCTGAAAGCTGAATGAAGAAGGTTCTAGACTGAGGAAGCAGCGGGAGCCAAGGTCCATTCATTGCAGGGAGGCTGGTGGGTAGGAGGACAGCTTGTGGCTGAAGAGGAAAGAGAACAAGACAGAGGGCGGGCAAGACTGGCCCTGGGTGGCCATGTTAATTAACGCTGTCGTTATTTTCAGAGTAAGGTGCGTGGTTGAAGATTTCCAAGCAGGAAATTGAGCTGATGGGACGTGCTCGTTCAAAGCATCAGTCTGGATGCAGTGATCAAAGTGAATCGATGATGGCGCCTGGTGGCTGCACAGAGACCACCTAGAAGGCTGTGGTTGGAACCAGTGAACACGTGTTGTTGGGCAAAATAGAAAGAGAAAAGAGGATCTGAGAAACATTTAGGAATGAAATATACAAATCTTTATAACCAGGTGGATATGGATTCTGTCTAGAAGATGGCAGATTTGCAAATACTTTCTTCATAATCCTAACATCATGAAGTAGCGTCACTCTGTTTATTAAGGTGTCATTTATATAAAATAGAAATAATTACATGCCATTTTAGGCTCAGAATCTATCATTACTTTTGAATATTAAAAGTAAAGATAGTCCAATTATAATACTGTAAGAAAGCGTTTGGCAGTAATGAGAAACTGTCGGGGGGGTGAGATTGGCAGTTGAGGGAAACTGCTAGGGGAGGGAGGGGCATACATCAACAAGGGTACCTGCATAATCAATGTTTGTATACCTAACCCTGAATTGTGCCCCACATCTTTATGATAAAAAAATAAAAAATAAAATAAGATTAAAATAAAGATAGTAAACTATTTATTGCAAGTCCCTCTCTTCTTTAATGTTTCTTTTAAATATCAAGTTAGAGTCCACTTCCCTCGGTTCACTTCTTTTTTCAAAAGAACCTAACTTATTTTTTTAATCAATGTAGGTAGTTCATCTGGGATCAAAACACATTTACTGAATCTACTTGAGAAACGAAACAATGTTATTTGGTTGTATCTGAATGTTCCAGTCAGTTAAGATGGGACAAATGTGTGAAAGGAAAATTGAATGGGTGGAAATTTTCTCTAATTTTGCTATGTTTCTCAAAATTAAATTTATCATCTGACATGTCCTTCTAAATAAACACCACAAATGCCCTGGAGAGCGGTGTTTTTGTCCTGCCTTGGCAGTGGACTTACATTACTCATCGGGCCATGGCCATGTGATTCAGAAGTGACCCAAAATTGATTGCACTTTTGTATTAACACCTGAACTGCTTAATGATGATGATGACGATGATTCCCTCTATAAAAGAAATATAGGCTTACTGAAGAAAATTCAGAAGTGATGAGGAAAAATGTAATGGGAAAACATAGTCTTATAGTCCACGCAGGTCATTTTAAAATTTTGCTCTGATAAATAATGTCGGGACGGATATCTGGAAAGAAAAATCTATGTGTTACTTCATTGATTAATTTCTTAGACTCCAATTACTAGAATGACTACATGAGAATATTTTTATGAACTCACAAATTGCTATCCAGAAGAGTTGTGCCAATGTAGAGACCCAGCAGCAACATAAAAGAATGCCCCGCCCTTGAAGCACTGAACATGATCTTTGATGGGTGTCTGCCAACTTGAAACATCTATTTCATGGTTGTTGAGATTTGAATTTATTTGAATACTAGTGAAGTTCAACGGTTTTCTCTCTGTTTTTTCTTTCCTCATGCCACCCTAGTCTGGAGACTTTACATGGAGGCCATATGACTGGTTCATGTCTCCATGTGCTCTTGTAGGACACAGTCCTTTAAACTGCTTTCAGAGACGTCTCCACGAGAGGAGGGACTTAGGGCCTGCTGACTACCATTTGGCATCTGCTCCTTTCTTCTTCCTCCTGACCTGTCTTCCTTCAGAGATAGCTGCAGCCTCATCTGCCCGAGAAATTGCATCTGGGGCCATTAACTCAGGTGTCCACCAAAAGCACCAACAACAATGCCATGGGGCTCCACTCACACTTCAGGGGAACTTTCTCCTCAGTAAGTTCCTGCTGTCCCCTCTACTGGGCACCACTAAGTCTCCCTATGTGAGAGCGGAGAGGCTTGCTATCACTGCCCCTTGTGCAGTCACCTCTGCTGGCCTTGCTAAAACTGGTGCACTGAACCAGGGGTGCAAAACTTCAGGATGCTCCATAGCTAAAGGCCAGAATCCTGGGTCCCATTATAAGGAACAATATATAAAATCATAGTCCTGGCCAGGCTTGGTGGCTCAGTCTGCCATCTCAACACTTTGGGAGGCTGAGGTGAGTGGATTGCCTGAGTCCACAGGTTCGAGACCAGCCCGGGCAACTTGGAGAGACCTCGATTCTATAATAAATAAAAAAATTAGCCAGGTGTGGTAATGCACGCCTGTAGTTCAGGCTAACTTGGAAGGCTGAGGTGGCAAGATCACCCACACTCAGCAGGTCAACGCTGGGGTGGCCGTGAGTGTGCCACTGCACTCCAGCCTGGGCGATAGAGTGAGACTCCAACTCAAAAAAAAAAAAAAGTCATAGTCCTGAGTCTCTTTCAACAAAACAGTCATCGTCTCCATTGTTTAACCCTCTCCCAACTGCATACATGATCGTATTAGGAATCCAATAGAAGGTTCTGGAGAAATCAACAGAGACCTCCTCATCCAAGCAGTCACTGCAGTGCTCAGAGGGTAATGTCACTGCCCCACCCCCTCTGAAGGCTGTGTTGGTTGCATAGTCCTGCTTGCCTGTTCTCTTCCCTCAAGATGATTTCTTTTCAGTCCTTCCTTCCCCAAGACTTCTCACCATCACATTAATAATGGCAGACTCACCTCATCAGCCCACCACTTCTTTCTGACTCTCAACAGAAACAGGAGTAAAATGGACACTCTTCCCCACCATCATTTCATGTATTCATATAGTTTATCAATAGATTTATAAAGTACTGATCACTGAAATTTCTTTTATAATTAATTCATTTTTTATTGCTTGATACAGAGTTGCTGTACTTGTTTTCGTGGAACATATGATATCTGATGCATTCGTACAATCAAATCAGGTTAATGGAGATATCCATCGTGTTAAATATGTATTATTTTCTTGATCCTAGGAACATTTTAATTATTTTCTTCTAGCTATTTTGAAATGCACAGTTGATTAATGCTAACTGAGGTCAACCTATTGATTTATTGAACACCATCCTCATTGATCAGCCTCTCTTTGTTTCTCCCTGCACCCACCTTTCCTAGCCTCGGGAGCCACCAATATATTTGTACGCTCGATCTTCGTGAGAGCCAGTTTTTTAGTTCTTAAATATGAGTGAGAACATGTGATATTGGTCTTTTTGCGCCTGGTTTATTTCACTTAACATAATGACCTCCAGTTTCATCCATGTTGCTGCAAATGACAGGCTTCTGTCCTTTTTAGGGTTAGTTATATTCCATTGTGTACATGTAACACATTTACTTTATCCATTCATCCATTGCTGGACACATAAGTTGATTCCATATTTTGCCTATTTTGCGTAATGCTGCAAAAAACATGGGAGAACAGGTATTTCTCTAATATACTGATTTCTTTTGGCTATATATCCAGTAGCGGAATTGCTAAATCACAAATTAGTTCTGTTTTTTAGTTTTTTGGGTTGGAGGGGTTTGGGTTTTTTTTGTTGTTTTTTTTCTTGAGTCGGAGTCTCACTCCGTCGCCCAGGCTGGAGTGCAGTGGCACACTCCTGTGATCCTTCCACCTCAGCCTTCCAAGTAGCCGAAACTATAGGTGTGCGCTACCATATCCAGCTAATTTTTTCATTTTACTGTAGAGACGAGGTCTTGCCAAGTTACCCAGACTGGTCTCAAACCCGCAGGCTCAGGCAATCCACTTGCCTTGACCTCCCAAACTGCTGGGATGAGAGGCTGAGTCACTGAGCCGGGCCTATTTTAGTTTTTTAAGAAACTTCCCTACCTGCTGTACTAATTTACATCCCTAACAACAGTGTACGAAGGTTCCCCTTTCTCCACATCCTCACTAGCCCTTGTTATTGCCTGTCTTTTGGATAAAGGCCATTCTAGCTGGGCTGAGATGATAGCTCCTTATGACTTTTATTTGCATTTCCCTAATGATAAGTGATGCTGAGCATTTTTTCACATCCCCTTTGTGTATCTTTGATAAATGTCTATTGGGATCCTTTGCCCATTTTTAAATTCGATTAGCTTGGTTTTTTGCTACTGAGTTGTTTGAGTTCCATACGTATTCTGATTATTCTTTGTCAGATAGACAGTTTGCAAATATCTTCTCCCATTCCATGGGTTGTTTCTTCACTTTGTTGATAGTTTCTCTTGCTGTGATAGAAGTTTTTAGGCCTGGTGTAATCCCATTTCTCTACTTTTGTTTTTGTTATCTGTGCCTTTGAGATTTTACACAAAAAATGTTTGCCCAAACCGATGTCCTGAAGTGTTCTCCCAAAATTTTCTTCTAGTAGTTTCATAGTCGCAGGTCTTAGATTTAAATCTTTAATCCATTTTTATTTAACTTTTGTATATTCTGTTCCTTTGGTCTATGTGTCTGTTTTTATGTCATGCTGATCTGGTTACTATAGCTTTATAGTATATTTTGAAGTCAAGTAGTGTCATGCCTCCAGCTTTTTGTCTTTTTGCTCAAGATTGCTTTGGCCATTTGGGAACCTTCTGTGGTTCCATATAAATTTAGGATTTTTTTTTATTTCTGTGAAGAATATAATTAGTATTTTGATAGGGATTGCATTGAATCTATAATGCTTTGCGTAGTATGGTCATTATAAAAATATCAATTCTTTCAATCCACAAGCATGGAATATTGTTCTATTTTTGTGTCCTTTTTAATTTATTTCATCATTGTTTTATAGTTCTTCTTGTATAGATCTTTCTCATTTTTGGTTAAGTTGATTCCTAGGTACTTTACATTATTTGTAGCTATTGTAAATGGGATTGCTTTCTTGATTTCTTTTTTATGTTGCTCACTGTAGGTATACATAAATGCTACTGATTTTTGTATGTTGACTATCCCGCAACTTTACTAAATTTGCTTGTCAGTTCTAACCATTTTTTGGTGGAGTTTTAGGCTTATCTAAATATAAGATCATGTTGTCTGTGTGCAAAGTTAATCTGACTTCTTCCTTTCCAATTTGCAAGTAGAAAATTGTATATAAAATTAATTTGTGGTGAGGTTACAGTGAGAGTGAGTGACAGAGAGATCCCTGTATTTGGCAATCTTGTATATGCATACATGTCAGTGCATTCTATAAGTGCACAGAAAACTGCAAATTGACTGATTGGATTAACTCGTTGGACTCATTGGAATGATTCATACCAAGTTATTAATACAGGCTATTCTGGAGGTGAGAGGTAGAGCTAATGTAAGGGGTGCAGGGAAAGGAAAGACAGAAAAATCCAAGGCTAAGCAGAAAAGAAAGAAAAACTATACAAACTTTTTTAAAAACCTATGAAATGACTATGCTTAGATATTTACATAAAATTATATGTGTGCAAGGAACTGATTTTTAAGTATATAAAACTTTTTAATGGGTATCTTATTTATACAGAAAAAAGTTCATAAAAATTGAGACAAATCTAATATAATAATAGTTAGCTATAAAAGTGTCATATAAAAATATAGACCATAATCAAGGGGAAATTTATTTTACTGTTTGCTATCAAGGTTATGAAGTGGGTCCAAATTAAAATATAATTGGTCATCACTTATCAAGGCAGCAGCTAAAACTGTCAAAGATCAGTACAAAGTATCCAAAAATTTTTTGCAGGAGTTTTAAAAAGAAGTACTGGGGAAGAAGGCATTGCATGAAAGTTCCCTAAAACAGATCAAATCTCTGACATTAAAAATCTTTTACTCAGCCAGGCTCGGTGGCTCAGCCTGTAATTCTAGCACATTGGGAGACCGAGGCCAGTGGATTACCTGAGCCTGTGGGTTCGAGACCTGCCTGGGCAACTTGGTGAGACCTCATCTCTACAATAAATCAAAAATTAGCTGGGCATGGTAGCACACACCTGTAGTTCCGGCCACTTGGAAGGCTGAGGTGGAAGGATCGCCAGAGCCCAGAGGGTCGACGGTGGGGTAGCTACGAGCATGCCACTGTGCTCCAGCCTGGGTGACAGAGTGAGACTCCAACTCAAAAAATATATATATGTATTTTGCTCTTCCTTTAGTCCTTCTTGGTGCAGGATCAAGGTAAAAAGGAAAACCCAATGCATGCCTCCCCTGGGCCCCCACCAGCCACTGTATGTAAATAAAGGTCTGCTACCACCAGAAAAAAAAAATCTTTCATAAATGAACATGCAAAGCAAAAGCAGAATGGCATTTACAGTACAAATTTAATAAATAAATTACTTATGCCTTGTTCACCATAATGATAAAACTGAAACCAAAACTAGGAATTTCAATAATAGGCTTTAAGTTAAACCAGGAGTCCTGGGTTAATCCCAGAAAAAGCTAATTTCCTGAAAAAGCAAAAATCTGTATTTAGATTTTTTTATGTCTGAGTTATTTGGTATTTTCAATGAAAATACTACTTGCCAAACAAGATATGATAGTACTACAACTAATGGATAAAACTTAAGCCATAGAATGATTTTTCATTAGAGAGTCCTAGGTTATTAAAAACAACTTATAAAGACATTGAAGCTGAGATCATCAGTAGAGCCTTTAAAAAGTATAAAAAAGCCGGGCTCGGTGGCTCAGCCTGTAATCCTGCGCCTTTGGGAGGCTGAGGTGAGTGGATTGCCTGAGCCCACGGGTTCGAGACCCGCCTGGACAGCGAGACCTCATCTCTACAATAAAAATCAAAAAATCAGCCAGGCGTGGTAGCGCATGCCTGTAGTTCCGGCTACTTGGAAGGCTGAGGTGGAAGGATCGCCGGAGCCCAGCAGGTCGAGGCTGCAGTGGTTGGGAGCGGCCAGTGCACTCCAGTCTGGGCGGCAGAGTGAGACTCCAACTCAAAAAAAAAAAAAGTATAAAAAAGGCCTCAGCCACCTCAACCGCCTCAGCCGCAGTAGCCGCCACCTTGATGGTCTCAGACTCTGCCGCTGCCACCTCGCTTGCCTTGTCCCCACCCCACCTGGCCCACCCGCTCTTCCTCCGCCGGCCCTGGGCTCACAGTCCATCGTGGGACAGGCTGCTGGAACATGGAGGCTGCTCTTGCCTGAGATGTGGGTGGCAGGAGGACAAGATCATCCCTGATTAAGGGACTGTCTACAAGAGAGAGGCTCCTCACATGGCTCTGTCCCTCCACCAGCCACATTGGTCCGAGGGCCGGATATTGCAGCTCCCGGCTGCTACTGTTCCACCATATGCGACACCCGCCTGCGTGGGAGTCTCAGGTCTCGGCTCCTTCCCTGGCTACATCGTCTCTCACCCAGCACCCAGCACCAAGCCGCCAGTCACTCAGGGAGGCTCTGGGCACCCACCCCTCAGAGACACCGGTCCCATTCCTGGCTGAAGTACCCTGTGGGGGGCCCAGGGCCACTCTCACTGCTCACTGCCTGCCCTGGAGCTTTGGAGCTCTGGAGCTCTGGAGCTCTGGGCCCATCTTGGCTGAGGCACTCAGCACGTGACCCCAAGCTTGGGGACCCAGACAAGCAGAGAGAAACGGATATGCAAAAGTGAAACTGCCACCTCGACCATTCTCCAGGCAGAGATTTCCATTGCCCTGCCCACCTATCAACAACCCCCACCTCGGTTCCTAAGGTAATGTTGCTAAACAGGAGACAAAGCCCCACCCCTACACTGAATCAGACAAAAGCAACTCCCAGGCAGCAGGCTAAAAAAAAAAAACCCAAACTGCAAGTAAATCGAGCTGCCTGCAAAGAAAAACAAAGGGGAGAGGCCAGAGATCAGAGCTGAAGTGACTTTAGTATGATCTCTTATTTTAACTTTTGATTTTATCATTTTGACTGTTTGTTTTGATCACTTTTGTTGTTTGCTTTCTGACTTACACTGTTTCATGATTTTATTGGTCTGTCTCTGTGTAGCTACCAGTATTCTTTAAGGAATCTTTCTTACGTGTTTTTTTTTTCACTTCTCTCCAGCCTAGTCTCTTTCTCACCTGATAGTTGGTATATATGTCTGTTTTCCCTCTCGCTCTTCTCTCTTTCTAACTTCCTATTGACCCCCCTTCCTCCATTATTTTCCTCTTTTATACCCCCTTTTAATCTAGGGACCAATCCTACATATTGCTGCAAGGACAGATTGTAAGGCAGAGGTAAATAGGTTCCAGTGTGCGCATATACCTGTTGGTAGATGCTAGAATCAGCATATACATTCTGAACCACAGCTTCCCCCTCAATTAAACCTCAAAACTGCAAAAAGTACATCCTGCAGCCCACACTCCAACCTCAAAAGTGAACAAAGCCAGAAGACCCTCATAAGGAAGTACAGGACATTGCAGAAGTGAAACGTAAGCAACCCCACCTTCCCTCAAAAACAGAATTAAAGAAGGGGAGGGAAAGGAAGAGAGAAAAAAATCTACACAAATGAAGAAAGCCCAAAAGAAGAATATGGGTCTCTCCCAGATCCCTGGGAGGGCAGACACTGAGAAAACTGACTTCAGAAGGCAAAACATGAAGAGCCCCCAGAATGAAGGGTCTCAAACTACAAACCTAGATATCAAGACATTAATGGAGAGATTAAAAAGAATTGAGGAGACACAAGAAGAAACTAGGAAGGAGCTGATATCGGAGATAACAGTAATAAAGAATACTGTGAATGAAATAAATAATAAACTGATAAGCATGGAAAGCAGAATTACCCAAGCAGAAGAAAGAATCTCAGAGCTTGAGGACCAAAATATAGAACAAACCCAAACTCTTAAGAACACAGAAAATAAGCTCAAAAAGACAGAACAAAACCTTCAAGAGATTAGCGATTACTTCAAGAGACTGAACCTAAAAGCAATTGGCCTTCCTGAGGCAGAAAGAGAGACAGAGACCACACTGGAACAAACTTTCCATGAGATCATTCAAGAATACTTCCCTTATCTAATCAGTGATGCAAAAATTGAAACACAAGAGATTCAGAGAACCCCTGCAAGACAACAAATGAGAAGACCAACTCCTAGACACATAATAATTCGCCTAAACAAAGTAGGCATCAAAGAAAAAATCCTAAAGGCAGCAAGAGAAAAAGGCCAGATCACCTACCATGGAAGACAAATTAGAATAGCAGTAGATTTATCTACTGAAACCCTGCAGGCTAGGAGAGCTTGAAGCCCTATCTTCAAAGTCCTAAAAGATAAACAATTTCAACCAAGAATAACCTACCTGGCCAAGCTAGACTTCATCAGCAAGGGAGAATTAAAATCTTTCCCAGTTATCCAATCCCTAAGAACTTATGCTGCCACCAAACCACCTCTACATGAAACACTTAAGAAAGTACTAAACACAGAGGAAAAGGAAAAAAGAATAACGTTCTTCACAAGAGTACAGGAAAAAGAATAAAATACACAAGAACCAACCCCAAAACCAAAAGAAAGACAAAAAAACCAAGAACAACAGCTCTATAAGAACTCTATGATAGGGACGAACTCTCACATTTCAATAATTAACCTGAATGTGAATGGACTAAATGCACCACTGAAAAGACATAGAATGGCAAAATGGATAAAATATCACCAGGCAACAATATACTGCCTTCAAGAGACCCATCTCACTAGAAAAGACATACACAGACTCAAACTAAGAGGATGGGAAACAAGTTTTCAGGCAAATGGAACACAAAAGAAAGGAGTCATGATCCTAATTTCAGACAAAATACCATTTAAGCTATCAAAAATTTAAAAAGATACAGAGGGCCACTACATAATGATAAAAGGTTCACTCCACCAACAAGAAATTTCTATCTTAAACATATATGCACCCAACATAGGTGTGCCAACTTTCATAAAGCAAATTCTAGGAAAATTAAAGAAAGATATTGACTCTAACACCATCATAACTAGGGACTTTAATACCCCACTCACAACCCTAGACAGATCATCAGGACAAAAAATCAGCAATGAGATCCGGAACCTTAATGTGACTCTTGACCAAATGGATTTAATTGATATCTACAGAACATTCCATCCAAAGACAACAGAATACACATTCTACTCATCACTGCATGGAACATATTCTAAGATCGATCACATACTTGGCCATAAAACAAGCATAAGCAAATTTTAAAAGACCGAAATTTTACCATGCACCTTCTCGGACCATAGTGGAATAAAAATAAACATTAATACCAACAAAGTCCCCACAAAACCCACAAAGACATGGACACTAAACAGCATGATGCTAAACAACTCCTGGGTCAATAATGAAATCAAAACAGAGATCAAAAGATACCTGGAAACAAATGAAAATGAGGAAACATCTTGCCAAAATCTCTTAGACGCCATGAAAGCTGTAGTAAGAGGGATATTTATATCCCTACAAATGTACATGAAGAAAATTAACAGCCTAACAAGCCACCTAAGGAAGCTGGAAAAGCAAGACCACAAAAACCCTAATTTCAGCAGAAGAATCCAGATCACCAAAATAAAAGCCCAAATCCAGGACATAGAAGACAAAAAGATAATACAAAAAATCAATGAAACAAAAAGCTGGTTCTTCGAAAGGATAAACAAGATCGATGGTCCCCTAGCTAGACTGACCAAGAAAAAAAGAGAAAAAAAACAAATAAGTACAATCAGAAACACAAAAGATGAAGTCACATCTGACACTGAAGAAATACAAAAGATCATTAGAGACTACTACGTACACTTGTATGGAAACAAACTTGAAAACCTTAAGGAAATGATGGACTTTCTGACATCACACAACCTGCCTAGGTTGAAACAAGAAGAAATTGAGACCCTAAATAGACAAATAACAATCAAGGAAATCGACTGCATAATAAGAAAACTACCTACAAAAAAAAGCCCTGGTCCAGATGGCTTTCCAGCAGAATTCTACAAGACATTTAAGGAGAAGCTGATACCAATCCTACTGAAGGTATTCCAGGCAATTGAAAAAGATGGAACTCTCCCCAAATCATTTTACGAAGCCAACTTCACATTGATACCCAAGCCAGGTAAAGATCCAACAAAGAAAGAGAACTACAGGCCAATATCTTTGATGAACATAGATGCCAAAATTCTCAACAAGATCCTGGCAAACTGGATTCAACAATACATCTCAAAAATCATCCATCATGACCAAGTAGGTTTCATACCTGGGATGCAAGTCTGGTTCAACATTCGTAAAACCATAAATGTAATTAAATACATCAACAGATGTCAAAACAAAAACCACATGATTATATCATTAGATTCAGAAAAAGCTTTTGATCAAATCCAGCACCCCTTCTTGATAAAAACCCTCGGACATCTAGGTATACGGGGAACATACCTCAAAATAGTAAAAGCCATCTACGAGAAACCCACAGCCAGCATACTCCTAAATGGACAAAAGTGGAACCATTTCCCCTGAAAACTGGAATAAGACAAGGATGCCCACTCTCACCCTTCCTGTTCAACATAGTATTGGAAGTCCTGGCTTGAGCAATCAGAGAAGAGAAGGCAATCAGGGGTATCCAAATAGGAAAAGAGAAAGTCAAGTCATCTCTCTTTGCAGACGATATGATTGTGGACCTTGAAAACCCAGGAGAATCTGTCAAAAACCTCCTTACACTGATAAAGGCCTTTGGCAAAGTCTCAGGATACAAAATAAATGTGCAAAAGACAGTCACATTTCTTTACACCAATAATAAACAAACAGAAACCCAAATAAAAACCACAATTCCATTCACAATAGCCACAAAAAAATGAAATACCTTGGCATCTTCCTAACCAGAGACATGAAAGACCTTTACAATGAAAACTACAAAATACTGCTCAAAGAACTCAAAGATGACACAAACAAGTGGAAAAATATCCCATGCCTATGGATTGGAAGAATCAACATTGTGAAGATGTCCATCTTACCTAAGGCAATCTACAAATTCAATGCAATACCCATCAAATTACCAACAACATTCTTCTCAGACCTAGAAAAGACAACACAGGAATTCATACAGAAACACAAACGTCCAAGAATAGCCAGAACAATCCTCAGCAAAAAAAAAAGCAGGTGGTATCACATTACCAGACTTCAAACTTTACTATAAAGCTACAATCATCAAAACAGCTTGGTATTGGTACAGGAACAGGCATATAGATCAGTGGAATAGAATTGAGATTACAGAAGCAAAACCTGAATTTCTCAACCAACTCATCTTTGACAAAGCCTCCACCACCTACCACTGGGAAGAGGAGAACCTATTCAGTAAATGGTGCTGGGAAAACTGGCTGACCACATGCAGAAGATTGAAACAGGACCCTTATCTATCCCCATACACAAAAATTAACTCCAAATGGATCAGAGACCTAAATGTAAAACCTCAAACCATAAGAACCTTAGAAAATGAAGGAAATACCCTCAAGGAAATCGGAACTGGCATCCAATTCCTGAACAAAACCTGAAACCCACAGGTCATAAGAGAGAGGATTGACAAGTGGGACCTCATTAAACTGACAAGCTTCTGCAAAGCCAAAGAAACCATCAAGAGAGCAGGGAGACAGCCTACAGACTGGGAAAAAGTATTTGCCAACACCAGGTCTGACAAAGACTTAACATCCTGGATCTACATGGAACTAAAACGTGCTGAAAAGATAAAAAACAAAGAACCCCATTATAAAATGGGCAAAAGATATGAACAGACACTTCACAAAGGAAGACATCCGAGCAGCCAGCAAACACATGAAGAAATGTTCAACCTCACTAATCATCAGGGAGATGCAAATCAAAACCACACCGAGATACCACCTAATTCCAGTCAGAATGGCAATCATCAACAACTCAAAAAGTAACAGCTGCTGGAGAGGGTGTGGTGAAAAGGGAACACTTCTACACTGTTGGTGGGAGTGTAAACTAGTGCAACCTCTGTGGAAAGCAGTGTGACGATTTCTAAAGGCTCTAAATATTAACCTCCCATATGACCCCGCAATCCCCCTACTGGGAATTTATCCTGAAAAACTCAAATCACTCTATAAACAAGATACCTGCACACGTATGTTTATTACAGCATTGTTCACAATAGCAAGAACCTGGTAGCAACCATGCTGCCCATCAAAAGAGGTCTGGATTTTAAAAATGTGATACATATACACGATGGAATACTACACAGCCATAAAAAAGAACAAAATCAGGAATTTCGCAGCAACCTGGATGGAACTAGAGTCTATAATACTGAGTAACCTCTCACAGAAACAAAGATCCGAGTATCACATGTTCTCACTCGTATAGTGGACCTTGAACATCCAATGTAATACTATAAGAAAATGACTGACAGTAGTGGGAAACTATGGGGGAAGGAGGAAGATGGGATTAATGGTAGTAAATATCTGTCTGGGGACAGGGAAACACCTCTTTATCAACAAGGATGCCTGAACAAAACGTATTTGTACACCTAACCCTTAACTGTAACTCACAATATCATAATAAAAAATAATGATTATTTTAAAAAGTGAAAAAAAGCTGGACTTGGTGACTAATGCCTGTAATCTTAGCACTTTGGGAGGCGGAAGCAAGAGAATTGCCTGAGCCCAGGGGTTCAAGACCGGCCTGGGCAATTTGGTGAAACCTTGTCTCTACAATAAATCAAAAAATTAGCTGGGTGTAATGGAATGCCTGTAGTTCCAGCTACTTGGGAGGCTGAGGTGGAAGAATCACCAGCAGGTTGAGGCTGGGTGACAGAGTGAAATTCCTACTCAAAAAAAAGAATAAAGCATGTTCTGAGAGGTAAGCTCATATAGAAAGGCAAGAAAGAACATGGAAGCCGGGCTCAGTGGCTCAGCCTGTAATCCCGCGCCTTTGGGAGGCTGAGGTGAGTGGATTGCCTGAGCCCGAGGGTTCGAGACCCGCCTGGGCAGCGAGACCTCATCTCTACAATAAATCAAAAAATCAGCTGGGCGTGGTAGCGCGCATCTGTAGTTCCGACTACTTGGAAGACTGAGGCAGAAGGATCGCCGGAGCCCAGCAGGTTGAGGCTGCGGTGGCCGGGAGTGGCCACTGCACTCCAGTCTGGGTGACAGAGTGAGACTCCAACTCAAAAAAAGAAAGAAAGAAAGAATGTGGAAGAGGAAAGCTAAGCTACGAATCAGGGATATAAGGTTTAACAGAACCCAGAGAAGAGTCAGAAATGTATCATCTCTTAAATTTAAAAAAAGACAATAGTCATCATCATCATCATAAGGTACAGTTTCCAAAATTGCATTCAACTCTCTCATGTTGGCCAATAGCCCCTCTTTTTTAGCTATCCCTACTTTAGGGCTGTCTTCATTTAGTAGTAGAGGGTATGAAATATGATAGAAGTAGAAAAAAATATTTTTCCCACTGCTCAGTGATGGGATGACCGTCCACTCCTGCCCCTGAAAGTCTCAAAATTGGAGTTATCAGCACCAGCCAAGAGACCAGACACTATATTCATTAGACGGCCAAGAGCATGTCCTCTGGTTTGATTGTTTTCTTTTTTTAATGTATTTTATTTTAAAGATGTGGGGTACAATTCAGGATTAGGTGTACAAGTGGTCATCATACAGGTAAAGTTTGGGCCTCCCGTTGGTCCCCATTTTGCCTGGTTTGAGACCACGTAGTTTTATTGATGTTGTGTCCCCTCCCCACCAATCCCTTTCTTACAGTATTATGATTAATGTTCTGGGTCTACTTATACGTGAGAACATTGCTTATTATCACCTTGAAATACAAAGGGAAGATTCTTATAAATGGACATTCTGATGTGTGTGTTAAGAAGAGAAGAGAATACCAACCCTTCTAGAACAGCCAGTATTCCCTGACACCAGCCTTTTGATCTCATATGAAGTTTTTCCAAGTCAGGCGGTCCTCAGAAGTCACCGAACCCACCCCAGAGATAAATGGGTAGTAGATACCTTCTTTACTTTTCTCTGGAGCCAGTGGAGCATTCCAATGTTGTTATGCTTCCTTCAGATGTCAAGTAGTTCCTCTTCTGCTGTCAATCAATACTTCTCCATCTCTGATGAAGGTGTCCCCATCAAGACAACTAGGAAGCTTCAATTTCCTTTAGAGACCCATTGGGCTAGGCCAGGGTGGTGGCTCAAGCCTGTAATCCCAGCACTTTGGGAGAATGAGGTGAGAGGACTGCCTGAACCCAGGGGCTCAAGATCAACCTGGGCAACTTGGTGAGACCTTGTCTCTACAATAAGTCAAAAACATGGCTAGGCATGGTACCGTGCTATGTTTTTTATTTATTGTAGAGAGAAGGTCTCTCCAAGTTCCACAATAGTAGACATGGTAGTTCCAGCTACTTGGAAGCCTAGGTTGGAAGGGTCGCCTGAGTTCAGCAGGTCAGGGCTGCTGTGGCCATGAGCGTGGCCACTGCACTCCAGCCTGGGTGACAGAGTGAGACTCCAACTCAAAAAAAAAAAAGAGAGAGCCACAAGCTGCCAAAAAGACCCAACCCTCTACTGCATCAGCATGAGCTAAATTCCTGGGGTAAAAAGGACCCATCATCTTCATCTCCCCGCTTGAGAGCACGCCTGTCTTCTTCTCCACTGGGTTTCAGAGAGGAGAGTGGAAGCAGTAATGCCTACTCATTCTGCTCACACCTCGTGGGTTGCTATTTCTCAGGAAAGGCAAGCTCATTTAGGGGTGAAAGAGAGCCTCTGTTTCTAGAAAACCAATCCTTTCTCAGAGTCATATGCCTAAACTTGCCTAACCCACAGAGATATCAATGAAACCTAAAACTTAGAACCACAGGTTTGAGGCTTGCTGTTTTATGGTAGTCGATAGAGCATCTTCATTTTAAAAGATCATTTCTATTAGGAGAATTCTCTTGGCTTTCTGGATCTGCGGTGTGTTTAAGGGCCAATGAGAGAAGCATTTGAGTCAATATTTTCAAAAATCCCAAAGTAAACCTGTTCATACAGAGATGTGAGGAATTTGACAAGTGAATGTACACCACATGCCATGTTATTTTTATTTTTAGAGCTTGTTGAAAAGTTGCTAAACTCTCAAATAGGCATCAGACATGTTCCCAAGCACTCACTCGCTGGGAATAAAATCATAGATTTAACTCATGTGCTGGTTTAAGGATCCAAAATATGTCCTAAAGAAGGAGTTAGTCTTAAATACAAAACAAAAATTTCCCTAGAAGCTACTTTTTCCACATACTTTTCCTCTTGTGTATTTCATCTACCGTTTGCTAGTGAGTAAACTGCTCATTGCTCAAACCAGCAAGGATAGTATTCTTCATTAGGGGACTGTCTTGGAGTCAGACAGACCTAGATTCAAATCACAAGTCCATTTACTACTAGATGTGTCTTTGGATAATGTTTGTGACCACAAGTTCTCACGTCTTCTGGTCCCTAAAGTGGGAAGTTACTTTTCCTCTGGGGGGATATATCTGTGTGTAATTCCTTAGGGTGGTATGTTTGTCAGAGTTCTCTAAAGAAACACAACCAAGAGGCTGATTAGATAAATAGATCATAGATAGATCATAGACAGATTAAATAACTAAATAGATAGATTTGATAGAAGACAGATGATAGATTGGATAGACAGATAGATATTGAATTCCTGATTATCAGGAATTGGTTCATGTAGTTACAGAGTTCAAGTCCCAAGATCTGCAATCAGGAAGCTGGAGACCCAGAAAAGCCAATGTGTGGCCCTGGCCTGAGTCCAAAGTCCTAAGAACCAGGAGACTCAGTGGTGCAGTTTTAGTGTGAAAGCAGCGGGCATGAGACCTAAGAAGAGCCAGCGTTTCCATTTGAGTCTAAAGGCTGAAAATAAGACCAATATCCTAGCTCAAAGCAGCCAGGCAGGAGTTGTTCCCTCATATTTGAGGTAAAGTCTGCCTCTTTTTTCTATTTAGACCTTCAGCTGATTGGTTGAGGCCCACGCATGTTAGACAGGGCCATCCACTGTCCTCAGTCTACCAATCCAAACGTTCATTTCATCCAAAAGCACTCAGAATGTTTGACCAAATCCACGGCCGTGAGTTAGCACAAAACTTCACCACCACAAGTGAAATATATATTTTTTCCCTTTTGGGGGAGATCGATGTATATATTCAGTGCTCTAAATCACTTAAACTATGGCAGAGAAAAGCAATAGTCAAAAAAATGTAGTTATGGATTGGGATTAGAGTGACTAGTGGGGAAAGAAAAAGTGCATGTAACACTGAACAAGAACCATCTGTCAAGGCAGAAGCCCAGTGCAGAGCCAAGGCAAAGAGAGCCAGGATGAGGAGACCTACAACCAGGCCCCAAAGTGCCATCTCCTGCCCATCACTTTACTTGCCAGGCACAGCTATACAAGAATGTTTAAAACCTTGAGCAGACCCACCCCAAGACAGAGCAGCTTCAGGAATATACGCAGTCTAACAATTAAGTTCACAAACCATCCTAGGAAAAGTGCACCATATCTCATTGCTGAATATCACTATGGTCACCTTTGAGGTCCTCCCCTGGGGAAGCTGTGCACGCACACCATTACCTAGTCCACTCATCAGAGCAATTTTGGAACTCTTTTTTCTGGAATGGTCATCAGAGCTATCGTCATATTACCCTTGATGTCCTGAATGTCATCAAAATGTCTTCCTTTCAATATTTCCTTTATCTTCAGGTAAAGAAAAAAGTCACTGGGGGGCCAGATCTGGTGAGTAGGGAGGGCGTTCCAATGCAGTTATTTGTTTGCTGGCTGAAAACTCCCTCACAGACAGTGCTGTGTGAGCTGGTGCCTTGTTGTGATGCGAGAGTTCCTTCAGGACCATCTTTGCACACACCTATCTCATGCCAAGATTTTCAGTTAAGATTTTCCTAACTGTTTCTCTACTGATGCTTATTTGGTCTGCTCTGCTTCTCACAGTCAGCCAACAATTGTGATACACACTTCAACAACGTGTCACAGTGTTTTCATCAGTTCTGCTCTTTCCTGGGGGTCCTGACCTCTCTTCATCAGTAACACTTTCTCTCCCCTCATAAAAAACATTTAATCCATTTGTACACTGCCGCTTTCTTCGTGGCATTATCACCATAAACTTGGACTAGCATGTCCCTGATTTCATTTCATTCTTGCCAAGTTTAACAAGAAGTCTAATGTTTGCTCACTGCTCTAATTCAAACTTTGACGTTCTCGCGATGGTGCACAAAAACACGCAGCAGCGTAATGAATGCCATTCCACAAGACACTGCCACACATCGACGTGAACACAGCTGTGAGACACTGATATACCAAGGTTATGAAACCTTTCTGAGCTGTTTGAACAGTGCTCCCAACGTAAGCACACAGTGGCGAGTTCACGCACTTAATTGTCAGACCTTGTACAACTCAAGTTTCAGTGCTTCCCCGTTTCTCCTTTAGCATCACTAAAGCCTGCACAAGCCAGAAAGAAACTTCCTCCTCCTTTTCTCTCCCCTCCCTTTTTGTTCTCCAAATATATAGAAGAATGCATCAAAGCACCTTTGATGAAAATCCAGATTCTCTACCTTTGTTCTGAAGACATCTCGGTGTTCTCTAAACAGAACTATCTTTCAGGGGGGAATCAAAATGGAAGCTTAACTGGAGTTTAGTTTTAGAATTCAAAACCAATGCAGTTTTCATGAGTGTTCAGTGAAATAATTCATTAAAATACTTAGTAGTCTGTGTGGCTAAACTTCCAACAGACGCCAGCTGGGTATTGTTTTGTTTTGTTTACTATGCTCACAGTCTTAACTAGTATCCTTGTCCCTTGAGGAAGTGAAGTTCCCCATCAAGCAGTGATTACTTGCTTTCTTTGCATTAGAAAGATGGCACAAAATGTCTCTTTTCCCATTCAAAACCCTAAGAAAATTAACTCTGGTATAGCTGGGTCACAGAAGTCTGAAGTTTCAGATGAAAGATCCCTTCTAGTAAAGATTACAATTGTGAATTATCTGTATTGAAAATGTCTCTTGACAATGAAATCCATTTATGCAAATGCAATTCTGCCCACATCTTGGATGGAAAAATCTGTCATATTATTATGAATTATAAATATGTAAACCCATATCCCAGTTCTATGGTTTCACAGAAGCAGTGCAATTTTAAAATACTAAGAAAAGTTCCCTTTCCTAGAAGCAAATACTTAGAGTAGTTAGGTTTCTCAGATGGCATATTGTTTATGATCAAATCGACAAGATTATTCTTTCATTTCTTCCATGTGTATAAATTACCATACACTATTAAGTACTTGTTTGGGGTTTTTGTTTTGTTTTGTTTTGTTTTGTTTTGCATTGTAGCCTTTTCCTACTTAGCTATTAAGTTTATTTTATAAGTGGAGCAAGATGGTGAGATGTGCTTTGGACATACCCTACCATAACTTTCAATTCATAATTAAGTGTTAATGTAAAAGCCCCTCATGTTGAAACATCGAACGATTTAGTGAGCGGAGCCTGAGATTATTAACCTGGGTTTGAATCTAAACCGAACTGTTTAATTACTAAGCAGCCTAACACAAACTCCTCCGTCTTGTCTTGCCTCTGTTTTCTCATTTGTAAAATGAAATTAACAGCACCCACTGCTTAGGGATTATATAAGGTAACACATATAAAACACCTCACTTACTGCCTAGAATACATATTAGCCTAACAAATTATGGGCGTGGTGACTATTGATAGAAGAAGTCAATATGACAAATAGTAGAACTGAGTTGCCAAATCATCTCCATTATCTGAAACAAGGCCATCGCTTCAACCAAAGTCCATTCTTCAAACACACGTGTATGGTCTAAGATCTGGAGAAAAGAAGACCGAAGTTGTGTTGACCTGGGTCATCCATCATCCACACTCCATATTTCAGAATCCATGCAAAATTGAAAATGATTAAAAATGTATTTCTAAATGATTCAACGAACCCACTGTGGTAGACTGCTTCCAAAGACTGAGGGGTGGCTTTCCAGCACCCATTTCTCCTTTCTAACAGCACCCAATTTCATACTGAGGTGTTAACTCTACTCCCACTGGCCTTATAACACTGTAATCAGACATCCAGCTTTCCCTAGACAAGGGTAGACCCCTGCCCCAAGATGCTCCATTCAAATACTTCCTGAAATAATGACTCTTGAGTGGGGTGACATAGACATTAAACATGGCCAACAGTTTATTTTCTCCAAGTAGTAGAGTCCTGGCTATGCGTTTCTTACCATAAACCCAATGTTGTGCCTTCGTCTCTTGCACAGCCTGGGATCCAGGGCAGGCCCTCAGCTTCCCATAAATTACATGAACCCCCAAGAAGCTTTCAATAGGCTTCTTGCTTAGATTATCCAGAATCATCCATTTCTGTTGCTTACAACCAAGAGAGTCCCCACCAATCTACCCATTCAATTTTATGGAGCATTTTCTCAGAGCAGACACTAAGCTAAGACGTGATGGCAGCCAGAGATTCTTAAAGCTTGCTGCCCATTCCCGCCTCACTGGGAAAACAGAATGTAGCTTCAGAAGGAGAAATCCCTGTGCCCCTGTGGAAGTGAGCAGGTAACAAGGGTCAAATGAGTAGTGACAAGAAGATTTCCTAGGAGTTCACAGAGGACTACATTTCTGAGAGGCAGTGCTTTCTGGTGGTAAAAAACGTGGAATTTAAAGTAAGACAATGTGCTTTCCAAGTCCAGCTCTGTTGTTTCTTTCTTTTTTTCTTTCTGTTTTTTTTTTTTTGTATGTTTGTTTGTTTGTTTGCTTGTTTGAGTCAGAGTCTCACTCTGTTGTCTAGGCTGGAGTGCAATGGCACACTCAAGGTCACCCCAGCATCAACCTGCTGGACTCTGGTGATCCTACCACCTCAGTCTTTCAGGTATCCAGAACTACAGGCACATGCATCTGGCTAATTTTTTTATTTTATTGTAGAGATGAGTTCTCGTCAAGTTGCCCAGGCTGCTCTCGAACCCATGGACTCAGGCAATCCACTTGCCTAGGCCTCCCAAAGTGCTGGGATGACAAGCTGAGCCACAAAGCCCCGCCTTGTTTCTTATTTTAACTCTGCCACTCGTCTCAACAATTCTAACCCTCTCTCCAGCTGCAACAAGTGAGTCCATGGATTAGAAACCACACTGTCACCTAGAAGACGCCACACAAACATTAGGTATATGAGGGCCATTCTAGACATCGGTTGACATCTATTGCATGCCTAATAAACACCTGTGCTGCAATCTAACCCTATGGAGAGGTCCAGATTCTGTCTCTCATGGGCCATTGGCTAGATAGAGAGAAAGCGTGAATCTTACACAACAATCCTAGGAGACACATGCAATTATTTCCCTTTCACAAAGGGGCAGAGCTAAGGTCTGTGGACGTCTAACAATTTGCCGAGAGTCAAGCAGCCAGTAATCGACAAATGTAAACTGCATATATCTGACTCCCAGTTAAGACACTACCTCCTTTATCCTACTTCTAGAAAGTGCGGCACTCCAAGACAGTGGAACACTGTGAGCAAACAGTGCAGCTGGGCCTCTCCGCTCTCATTTCCTGCACATGAACCACGTCCTCCTGAGACTCATCAAGTCTTTCACTGACCATCTCTCAGCGACAGGCAGAGAAGTTCTCTGGCTTGTCAGTCACATAAGACGTGGAATTTGTGACATGGTCATCTGAAGAGAGGCGGAGTCTAGATTCCAGGTATAATGTCGGCAAGTGTACAGTGTACAGAGTTGGTGACTATCCTCAGAAAATGCAATCTTTTACCCTGGTATGTATATGTCATTAGAATGCCTTACATGGCCAGAAATGTAGTGATTGAGATATGAATCACATTATTATTTACAGGTTCACGCAATTATTTAATGACACAAACTTTCTACTTGTGCTACACTGATTGTACAACTGAATGTGGTAATCCATCCATCCTTGCTTAAATTGTATAAAAATGGTTGAGTAAGTTTAATGGATTGAATAAGTCAGGATTATACGACTACAGAATGTAACATAAATGTTATTCATGCATAAAAATATCCAGTAACTGTGCAAGGTAAAATAGTAACCATTTGACTTATACCATGAGATGTATTAGACTTCTGGGGAATAAAATGGGGCTTTTTTTGTTGTTTTTTGTTTTATTTTTGAGACAGGGTCTCACTCTGCTTCCCAGGCTGGAGTACAGTGGCATAATTCTGGCTCACTGCAGCCTTGAACTTTCTGGGCTCAAGTGATTCTCCTACCTCAGTCTCCCAAGAAGCTGGGACTAGAGGTATGCACACACAGCTAATTTTTTTAAATGTTTTTTTTTAGAAATGGGAGTCTCTATGTGTTGCCCTGGCTGGTCTCAAGCTCCTGGCATCAAGTGATCCTCCCACCTCAGCCTCCCAAAGCACTGAGATTACCAACATGAACCACTTCACCCCGCTAAGTAGCTGTCTTGTTTTAATTTGGTGTCTAATACTTGTTGAAATGAGACATATATACATCTGAGTAATCTCATTAGATATTTTGTTGTCACAGTAAATTAATTTTCAAATTTAAAAAAAGCAACCATGCATTACCTTCACAGGAAAAGATCATGAAACCTAATGTTTTTATTGAATTTATCTTAATAATATGACCAATAATATTTGTTCTTAGAATTTAGCTTCATAGACATAAATGATGGATGAATTTATGAGTTTATGACTTGACCTAGAAAATATCACTTAGCGACAAAAAATTACACAACAGGTAGGTAAAATAAACACAAGTCATAAGCTACTGATTTCCTGGCTTAGACCTCTTCCTGACGTCAGGACCATCAGGTTACACATTATTTGGTCATGCTTCCAACAGCCACCACATACCTTTTCAAGTAGCATTGATCTGTGAAAACAAGTTCAAGAAACAGATGTTTTTATTTACACTTAACGTCCTGGCCTTGCTTTACCTATATGTGGCTTTATTACCCTTATCATCTTCATCTTCCCATCTGCAATTTTATCCCCTGTATCAGTCATCTGTTGCAGCTTAACAAATGACTCCAAAATATAGCAACTTAAATCAACAACATTTAGGGTACCTACATAATGAACATTTGTATACCTAACCCTGAATTGTACCCCACATATTTTTTTTTTCTTTTGAGTTGAAGTCTCACTGTCGCCCAGACTGGAGTGCAGTGGCCGCTCCCGGCCACCGCAGCCTCGACCTGCTGGGCTCCAGCGATCCTTCTGCCTCAGCCTTCCAGGTAGCCGGAATTACAGGCGCGTGCTACCATGCCCGGCTAATTTTTTGATTTATTGTAGAGATGAGGTCTCGCTGCCCAGGTGGGTCTCGAACCCGCAGGCTCAGGCAATCCACTCACCTCAGCCTCCCAAAGGCGCGGGATTACAGGCTGAGCCACCGAGCCCAGCTCCACATATTTAAAATAAATTTTTTTTTTTAAATCAACAACAGTCAGGGAGTGGTGGCTCGAACCTCTGATCCCAGCATTTTGGGAGGCATAGATGAGGGGATTGCCTGTGCCCACAGGTTGGAGAATGGCCTGGGCAACTTCAGTAGATCTCATCTTTACAATAAATCAAAAAATTAGCTGGGCGTGGTAGTGCGCACCTATAGTTACAGCAACTTGGAAGGCCGAGATGGAAGGATAGCCTGAGCCCAGCAGGTCAAGGTTGCGGTAGCCGTGAGCATGCCACTGCACTCCAGCCTGGGCAACAGAGTGAGACTCCAACTTCAAAAAACAGCAACAACAACATTTCATAGCTAACAGTTTCAGTAATCAATGCAAACATAGCTGGGGCCTCAGGCTCAGGGGCACTCATACCATCTAAAAGTTCAGCTGGGGAAGAGTCTGCTTCCAAGCTCACCCAAGTGGCTACTGGCCTGATTCTGTCTCTTGTGGGCCATTGACTGGAAATCTCCCTCAGTCCCTTCCACCTGGACCTCTCCATAGGGGAGCTCACAGCATTGCATCTTGCCTTCATCAGAGCAAGTGGCAGAGCAAGAAAGAATGAGCGAGATGGAAGGCAGAATCTTTCTGTGCTCTCATCTCAGAAGGGACAGCCTGTGACTATTTCCATATTCTACTGGAAGCAAGTCACTCGGCCAGCCCACACTCAAAGGCAGAGGATCACACAAAGGCAGGAGTACCAGGAGGTGGGATCACCTTGGAAGAAGCTGCCTCCCACATCCACCAGTAGCAATGGGCAAGGCTCGCACCACACAGTCTTTAATCAAATGACACGGAAAAGACACCTGAAAACATGTGTTTATCACAGCACTGCTCACAACAGCAAAAACATGTGGGTTTGACTCTTAATCAACTGGAAAACAAAGTGAAATTTTAATTTAATCTGATTCCTGTGCACTTAAGTGTATCTGTCTCTCTGATTATTTCTCACTCTCTACTCTAACCCTCTAGTAATGGATTTTGATCAAATTCAAGGAGTTACTGTAAAGAGTCAGGATACAGCTTAAGCATCTTCTTGGAGTAAAATGCTGATGAAAGGGTTCAGAGGTATAGTGGAAACACTAAGTCAATGTAAGTATGGCTACGAAGGCTTAGTTCTCACCATTGCTTTTGCCCTGCTATTCCATTCTTCCCTCTAGTTCATTTTAGTTCTTCGACTTCAATGAAAATAAATAAGGGCTGTTTAATGGGATGATATAGAAGCAGCAAAATAGTTGGAATAGCAACATGTCTGTTTACATTTATAATTAAGAATATTTGCATGTGGAAAGCGATGTGGTGTTTTCTCAAAGAACTAAAAATTGAGCTACCAAGCCGGGCTCAGTGGCTCAGCCTGTAATCCCGCGCCTTTGGGAGGCTGAGGTGAGTGGATTGCCTGAGCCTGCGGGTTTGAGACCCGCCTGGGCAGCGAGACCTCATCTCTACAATAAATCAAAACATCAGCTGGGCTATGGTAGTGCCTGCCTGTATTTCCGGCTACTTGGAAGGCTGAGGCGGAAGGATCGCCGGAGCCCAGCAGGTCGAGGCTGCGGTGGCCGGGAGCGGCCAGTGCACTCCAGTCTGGGCGACAGAGTGGGACTCCAACTCAAAAAAAAAAAAAAAAAAATTGAGCTACCATACGATCCAGCAATCCCACTTCTGGAAATATATCCAGAAGAACATAAATCACTCTACCAAAAAGACACCTGCACATGTATGTTCACTGTACACTATTCACAATAACAAAAACATGGAACCACTCAAGATGTCCATTGAAAGCAGACTGAATAAAGAAAATGAGGTACACAGGCAAGATGGGATATTATGCAGCCATAAAGAAAAACAAAATTATGTCCTTTGCAGCAACGTGGCTGCAGCTGTAGGCCATCATTCTAAGTGAACTATCATAGAAACTAAAAGCAGAATACTGCATGTTCTCACTCATAAGCAGGCCCTGAATCCTGGGCAGGTGAGCACAAAGGTGAGAACAACAAATGCAGGGTACTACTAAAAGAAGGAGGAGAATAAGGGGCACACAACCACCCAATGGGGACCAGGTCGGCTTCCAAGGGAGAGAGGGCTTGCTAGAAGCCACGCAATTGACTTACGTAGTAAATCCTCACATGGACTCCAGAGCTCTAAAACAAATATTTCTTTAAAGACATCCTTTTGTGTTCTCAAGGAACAGGTGAAGATTACACGGCAAAAAGCAAATCAGAAACTCAGTCTGTTAGGAATCGGCCATTTCAGTGCAGACTTTCTCCCAGATAATTCTTCAAGGGGCCACAGATGTCTGACCTCATCAGAGTCATCTGTGGGCCAGGCTATGATGAAGGGAAAGTAAAAACGTGTATAATTTGGATGACATGGTAAAATGTATCAGGCACACGCATACACGCCCGTTCCCACCTGGAGATTTCTGCATCTTTGCAATTTGTGAAGCTCCAGTGGTGTCCTTCCCACTCTAGGAAATGCAGAAAGAATGATCATGCCAACCCTGATCTGTAAAAAAGTAGTGTCTTCTCAGAGTTAACTAATGTCTGTAACGAATGTGTCCTCAAGCAAGCAGCCTAACAAAGTTTATTTTGTCTTCACACTGGAGGCAATCTGGTCACCTCACTCAAATGTGGGCAGCCAAATCCTGCCGCCAGATTCCTGTCACTGTCCCAGCCTTGAGTGACTCCTTGCATGGTGATTCTGAAGTATCCAACGAAGCAAAGAGCCAGAACTTTCTCTAGCTTCCAGAACAGGCTGCAAGACTGTCTCACGCCAGACTGCTAATAAATATCTGCTAATACGGCAGTGCATGCTTATGTTGTAACATGTGACCCGTAGAGGGACTGGGGGTGGGGAGGAGATCACCTAACCTTCAACTGCCTTTAAATATTGGACATGACCTATCTCTACCAAAAAAAACATAATAATAACCTAACTGGATATGCCCAAAAGGCTTATATTGGTTTGCAGATTCGTTTTCAAACAGGGCCAAGCAGGTGCTGTGGCTCACGCCTGTGTTCCTAGCAATTTCAGAGGCCAAGGTGGGAGGATCACTTAAGCCCAGGAGTTCAAGACCAGCCTGGGCAACACAGCGAGACCACATTTCTACAAAAAAAAAAAACAAAAAAACGGGCATGGTGGTATGCACCTGAAGTCCCAGCTACCGGGAAGGCTGAGGTGAGAGGATCGCCTGAGGCCAGGCAGCCAAGGCTGCAGTGAGCCATGATCATGCCAGTTCACTCCATCCTGGGTGACAGAGTGAAACTCCAACTCAAAAACAAAAAAACAGGGTGCATTCCCCTGCCTTCTTTACCCAAATGCAGTTTCAGTAACTTATAAGTAAGCCCTCAACTTATGAGGCATTATTTCATTGTTCCGACCAGGAAGAGAGTAATTAGATAACTTAAGGAAAGTTACTTTTTAACCACACAAATTTCATAATGATAATCTTCAACGTGCGCTACACTCAGATAACTCAGACATGTTAATAACAATGTTTCACTTTACAGAATTCCAAGAGATGATGCATTAGTTTATATTCTTCCAGGAAAGGTATTGTTACAGGAATAATAGCAAGTGCAACTTCAAAAGCTTTTTTTAAAAAAATGAGAGTGAAATATTCATCTCCATTGTCATCCAATCCCAGAAAGTCACAGTTTGGATATAGTATTATCTGGCAACTAACTTCTATTTCTCTTTCTAATGCCGAATACATTTCTTTCTTGAGCAAAAATCAAAGTGGCGATGCACTTTGAACAATAGTTTCATCGTGTATTCAAAGGAAACCAAATTTATGGACAGACTGCATCTTTCAAACTGTTGGTAAATGAATAATCTGCAATTTCCACTGCATTCTACAGGAATGAAAACCAGAAATTCAAAACATTTACAAATCAGATGAACAATTGCCTTAGGAATATCTCCCCTAAGAAATTCTACCTTTCTGACTTTTCTTTTGGTAGATTGTATGCTAATGTTATATACTGGAATATCCTTCCTAATTCATGAAAGATAATTTTTCCATACATCTACATTTCTGCTGACTATTTTCTATTTTCCTGCTGGTGAAAGATTAATAACAAAGTGTGAGCCCACTGGAGACATAAATAATAACCCCAAGTCCAGACGTGGTCACAGAGTTGTCACTTTCTATTTAGTAGGCTTGCATTCTCACGAAGGCTCTGACAAGCATTTTCACCCTTTCTCCCTAAGATTTCATCAGAGCCATATGATTTAAACTGATGACACAGATGGGTAAGATGGCTTCATTTTCTCTGAAGACAGGGACAGCAGTTCAGAATTACTTCTTTTTTCTCTTGAAATTCTATCATATTCACTTTAATATCCCCACGGAAAACTTAATGCAAAAAAATATGTTGCTATATCTTTCAGCCCAATTCTCCCTTGTGTCTCAGAAAAGAAGTGTGCACATCCGGAATAACAGAAAGGTGAGATTTCTTGCTGTGTCTCCCTCCTGTCCTCACTGCATCTTCAGGGGATTCAAGAAGTGGGTTTAAAATTTAAAACTCTGTGGTGCTTATTAGTTTTGTTGTTGTTGTTTGTTTTGTTTTGTTTTTTTCAAACAGGTCATTTTCTTCACGTCTACTTAGGAATTCAGAAGAAAATTCACCACCAGGCGCAATGGCTCACACCTGTCATCCCAGCAGTTTTGGTGGCCAAGGCAGGAGGATTGCTTGAGGCCAGGAGTCCAAGAGCAGCCTGGGCAACCTACTGAGACCTTGCCTCTACAAAAATAAAAAAAGGAGTCAGGTGTGGTGGCGTACACCTGTAGTCCCAGCTACTCAGAAGGCTGAGGCAGAAGGATTGCCTGAGACCAGAAGGCCAAGACTGCAGTGAGCTGGGATCGTGCCACTGCCCTCCAACCTGGGTGACAGAGTGAGACTTCCAACTCCAAAGAAGAAAGAGGGGAGAGAAGGAGGAAGAAGGAGGTAGAAGGGAGGAGGAGGAGAGGTGAAAATCCAGAAACATTGCTTCCCTAAAGTGTTGCTTTATTCCTTCATGGCCTCCATTCACCAAGACCAATGTGAGTGATGAGGAGAAGGAAAGAACAAAGGATGTTTTCTTCAGGGTTGTGGCACAAACGACAGAGCCCCCTCTCCCCGCCACCACCCTCCTCATGCACCGGCCTCTCCCGGTCTCTCCCAGGTAGGAGTGCCCACTGGGAACCCAAAGGGAGGGGGCAGGGAAGCTGCTGTAGCTGGGGCGGCCCATCCCTTCATGGGCAGGTAGACCCCATTCCAGCACATGGGGCGTGCTGCCTCCAAGACGTCACTTTACCTGCCCCTTGTCTGGAAGACTCTTCTCTGGGTTCCCTCCCAGCTCACTCGTCATCTCCTCCAAGTCTTTGCTGAAATGTCACAACCTTGTTGAGGCCTTTCTGATCCCCCATTTGGCAATACCCAACGCTCCCCTCTTCCTCTTCTCCCCCTTTCCCCACTTTATTTTTCTCCATAGCACTCACCCTCACCTGTCCCGCTGTTGTCTTACGGCCGCCCACATCCCCTCGCCCACCTCTCAGCCCAGCCAGGGGTACAGAGGAGACTGACCGGGTGGACTCCATCCACATCCAAACAAGCTCCCTTGTCCTCGGTTTCCTGCTCGGTTTGACCAATGGAAGGCAGAGAAGGAGATCCAAAGGAGGAAGAGGAAGAGCTTGGCAATGTCTTCTCCTGCCAAGTTCCCATGGGTCGGCGATCTCCCTTTAGTGAGGACTACAACCTCTCCCGGGTGACCCTTTCCCTCCAGCTGTCCTCTGTGAGTTCCCATAGCATTCCCCACTTCTAACCTTTAGGTCTTGGGTGGTGGGATCGCCCCACCATTACTAGTCTCTGGGCACAGCATACTCCCCTGTGCTTTAAACCCAGCCTTATTAACAATAAACTTTGATTGAACTCTTTATGAATTGTCTATGAACTATATTACAATCATTAAACTCTTCTCACCCTGCCCACCTTGACTGTGACGTTCAGTTTCCCAAGTGTGGCACTGTTGTGACTGGAGTGCGAGAAGGTAGGTTGCCATTACACAGACAATTTAATTAAGAGTTTTTTGTTTGTGCCAGCAACTGAGAGCAGACTATTGTCCTAAAGGGCTCTCAGTCCCAAGTGAAACAGGCGGTGGGCTTATAAAGGCAAAAACTGCAAGGATACATAGCAACTTAGCAACCATAGCAACCATACACTAGCAACTTAGCAACCAAAATGGGAACTTTTGATTGTTAGGGAGTTTTGATTAACTTTATGTCCCAGGCACAGCCGGTGACTGGAACAATTAGGGTAGTTACATGGAGACAAGGTGGAAGGACTACTATACAATGGAGTTACCTTGGTTAGGTCACGGAGTTACCTTGGTTAGGTCACTAACAAAATATAGGCTTATAATATGAGAATGCAGCAATGGAGTTTTGCAAGACATAACATTTGAGTTCAGTTAACAAAGCATGCAATTACAAGGAACTTGTGGCTAGGGAGTTTCCAAATGGTCAGGAGAAACAGTTTATGGGAAACAGGAATGTGGGTCTGTGAGTACAAAGAACTTATTTAAGTCACATGTGGGGGGTGGGGGGCTGTATCTAGGTAGCAAGCAGCTAAGATGGAGGATTTTTAACAAAAATGCTCCATCTTACTTATGTTACTTATATCAGGCAAGCTATTACAGGCAATTATAAGTTTTACAGACATTTCAGCACCAGCTGACATCCTGTATCTTTCACTTGTTTATTATCCATCTCCCTCCTCTAAAATGTAGGCCCCATGAAGTCAAGAATGCGTGTTGTGTCTGTTTTGCAAACTTCTGTATTTCTAGCACCTATGACAGAACATGGCACATACTGGGAGATGAAGAAAGTGTTGTTGGATGAATGATTGAATCGAGTGAACATATGACTCAGGAAGGAACATAGCAAGTGAAGGCTACAGAGCCTGGTTGTCTGTAATCTGGACCCCATGGATCTCTGCCTTACAGATGGCATCTTTTCTTTGTTTCCTTCTTTCTTTTTTTCTCCTTTTCTTTCTTTCTCTCTCTTGTTGTTGTTGTGTTAGTGTGGAAAACAAATGTTTTCTCTGGGCATTATTTCAGCTCCCAACTTATACTGAACATTTTGACATATCATCTGGCAACATCTTAGAAAATTGATACCAATAAACCCATGCAATTATCATCTGGCATTGCTTTTTTCTTCCAAATGTCCATAAACAACATTGAGCCAGAGGTGGAGTTATTTTAAAATGAAGAGAGGAGCAGCCTAGTTCTAACTTCATGGCGGACAATAACAAGCAAACTTGAACTACAGATTCTGACATCTAAGCCTCACAAGAAAAGGTTTTGCTTGTTTATTCCACCTATGGAGTCCAGGAACTTAGAACAATGGCCAGCATGTATATGGCACTCAAACATCATTGCTGGGTTCATGAGTGAATGAATGAAAGTCATTCTGTACTAAGGAAATATTTTGAAATGAGAAAGACCTCTGTGGTGAGTTGGATCATCGTTTCCAACACCTGGCTCCCTCTTTGGAATAGAATGCTACATACTCCATGATGTATCACAGAAACAAAGAACAGAGTCCCATACATTCTCACTCATAAGCAGATCTTGAACAATTACAATGCTATAAGAAAGCCATTGGCAGTAGTGGGAAACTGTCAGGGGTGGGGGAGTGTAGGTTAGGGAGTTGAGAGGAACTGCTAGGAGAGGGAGTGGCATGCCTCATCAACAAGGGTACCTGCATGATCAATGTGTGTATATCTAACCCTGAAGTGTATCTCATGTCTTCACAATAAAAATAAAAATTTTTTAAAAAGCAAGATGGAAGAGGCAATTTTTTAAAAAAAGAATGTTACACCCTCACCCTTTGTCATGTGGGGTGGGTTCTATGAAAGGAATCCCCACCACCACCACCACCACCACCTAGTTGAGTTTCGAGGTTGGCCGTGTAATATGATAATGTCCTTTGGCCAACAGGATGTGAGCAGAGGTAGCAACGTGCAGTTCTGAGCAGAAGCAGAAAGGGCAATCACTTGATTCGGCATGGTGTGCTGTTCCTGTCCTCTGCCGTGAAGATCAGTCTGCGCAGAGAGGGTGGCTCTTTCGGATCAAGGCCCAAGCTAAGAAGACACAAAGAGCCAACCCTCATTCTGCCTGGAGCCTGGGGCCACACAGCCACAGCCGACCAAATGCAAGCATGCAACATGAGCGATAAGCACATTTAGGTTGTTTTTATGCAGTATTACCACAGCAAAAATGGACTCATGCCGAAACTGGTACCTGGAAATAACAGATGTGATGCAACAAAATGTGAACCGTGTAGATAGGGAAGGGATGAGGGAACTGCCACAGGAAACAGAAGAAGGGCAACTCGTACTCTAGAAGGACAAAACAGTTGGTGAAACGATCACATATAGGAGGGGACCCAAAGAACCCAGAATGTGTTTATTTAAAAATTGTGTATTTACTCTTACATGTTTAAACTCCAGTCACCTCCAAAGTACTCTCCATTGGATGCGATATACTTCTCAAGACACTTTTTCCACTGCTCAGAACAGTTTTTGAACTCATCAGTTTGTATGCCTTTTAGTGCTTCTACCATTTTTCTGTTTTATCTCTTCCACGTTGGCAAAATGTTTCCCTTTGAGAACTTTTTTTCATCAACGGAAACAAAAAAAAAAAAGTCACCCAGGCAATATCAGGTGAATAGGGAGGGTGGGGCATAGGGGTCATGGCATTTTTGGTCAAAAACTGCTGAACACTCAGTGTGGTATGGGCAGGTACACTTGTAAATCACCCATCATGAAATGGTCAAATGCCTTGAAAGAATGCAAAAACAAAAATTCATTGAGGTCAAACACAGCATCTCACAACAACGCTAGATGGTACCCTGATGCTGATGGATTCCCAGAGCACTTACCTAGTGGAGGAAGCCTGTACTAGGTAAGGGGCTCAGCCTCCAAAAAGAAAATTCTGGAGTTTTTTTGGTCCCTTCTCATATTAACTTTCTGTCTTGAAGTTACCTGTTGTGATAAGGCTGTTATTGCCATTTTCATACCGTGAGTCAGCCCTTCATGACATCATTTTGGGGCAACTTGATTTTCTGTCTCTGGCATTACTATTATTTGATGAGTATGTGCAAAATAGTGGTGTTGTGTGCTATTCAGGAACTAGTCTGTCATTTGGATTGGAAGTAGATGTTTGGCAAATTTCCATCCCATGAAGGCATTTTTAACCTTCACAAAAGTCCATTTTTCTATAGTATCCTATAAGCAATTCAGTGCAGCAGGTGTTTCCATCAACTTGAAGATGCTTGCCAGAAGCAGTGGCTCATGCCTATAATCCCTTTGGGAGACTGAGGTGAGAGAACTACTTGAGCCCAGGAGTTTGAGATCAGCCTGGGTAACATAGTGAGACCTCATCTCTACAAAAAAAAAATCCCATAATTAGGCATACTGGCACATGGGCCTATAGTCTTAGCTACTCAGAAGGCTGAGGCAGAAGAATCATCTGAACCCAGGAGGTGAAGACTGCAGTGAGCTGTGATCGTGCCATGGCACTCCAGCCTGGGCGACAGAGTGAGACCCTCAATTCCAAAAAATAAAAAAAAGAATGCAAAGATACTGAATATATAATTGTCTCTTTAAATCAGCTCTTTCAGAGCGTGTGGTTGTCTCTTATCCAAATATTAACCAGGCCCAGCCCTGCTTAGCTTTCAAGATCAGACAAGATTCGGTGTATTCAGGGTAGCACGGCCATAGACAAGAGTAGGTAGCAGTAAATTTGGGGACATTCACTTTTGATTTTCGCCAGATGGTAAAGTTTGAGAATTCTCAACTAAGGAGCTTGTTCGAACAGTACCATCATGAAATACAGGCTCACAGGTGCCCCATACACCAGCCTGGCCACACAATTTCTTATGGAACTTTTGACATTTTGTCACCTCCCCAGAATTTCCCATTTCTATACATACTTATTTGAAGATAGAGAAGGGGCCAAGCCACAATTACTTTCCCTGCATTTGATGTAATTTCTTTTTTTCTTTTTTTTTTTTTTTTGAGTTGGAGTCTCACTCTGTCACACAGGCTAGAGGCAGTGGCACGCTCCCAGCCACCCCAGCCTCTACCTGCTGAGCTCCGGCAATCCTTCTGCCTCAGCCTTCCAAGTAGCTGGAACTGCAGGCATGCACCACCATGCCCATCTAATTTTTTGATGTATTGTAGAGATGAGGTCTTGTCAAGCTGCCCAGGATGGTCTCAAAACCACAGGCTCAGGCAGTCCTCTCACTTAGACCTCCCAAAGTGCTGGGATTATAGGCGTGAGTCACCTCACGTGGCCTGATGTATTTTCTTATTCCAGTTTTTCCAGCAAAACACAACACTCTATGGAAGGTCTGTTTCAGTCATTTTCCAAAAGGAGTTTGTGTTTCTGACATACAACGTTGCTCTTGACACTTTTTTCAATCATCAGTCTCAGCAATTCTGTGGCTTTTTAGACAGCCCAGACACCCGTTTCCTAAATCTCCTAATCATGACAAGTCTTCAGATAGTCACATCTTGGCCTGGAGAAAAGATATCAACATGGGAACAGGGACAGGAGCAGATGCAGGTATAAATACAGAGATAGAAATATACACACACAATTTGTTATTTGTAGGATTTTTATTTCTTTTCATTCCCTTTTTTAGCCCTACTCCTTCCGTAACGTGTCTCCCCACCCCTCACCCTCCTTTTGTTCTCAAACTCCGTAAAGTTTACACAGGCTACTTTGATTTTTCCCCACTCCTCAGCACCACAACTTGGCTCTTACACACACGCCTGTCATGAAACTGATCTCTTGAATCTTATAACAAGCTCCCACACATCCAGTGACCTTTGTTCTATGGAAGGGTGTGGACATGAAATGAAGGTTTTGGCCACCATAGACCAATGCAGAGAATGAGGAATTCAGGGCTAACAAGCTAAAGAGGGATGGAGTGAGCTATAATCAGGTGTTTGAGATCAGCCTGGGCAACTTGGCAAGACCTCGTCTTGTTATAGTCAGATTGCAAGAAAGGAGAATCGCCAGCACACCAAGTTCAAATTATAAGTCCTTTATTTAAGCCAGCGACAGAGAGAGGCTCTTGCCATAAAAGCTCTCAGCACTGAGTGGAATTAGCAAGAAGCTTATAAAGGCAAAATTCACAAATGGGCTACAAAGTAACTTAGTGACCACAGCAGTTATAAACTAGCAACTTAGCTATAACAACCATAAACTAGCAACTTAGTAATCAGTATGGGAACTTTTACTTGTTAGGGAGTTTTGATTAACTTTATGTTCCAGGCACAGCCGGTGACTGGAAAGTTCCTGGAGTTCTGCCAACAAGGTATGGTTTAAGGCAGTTACATAGAGACAAGGTGGAAGAACCATTACATAATGGAGTTACCTGGTTAGGTCACTAATAGAATATAAAAACAAAATATGAGAATGTAACAACTCAGGGGAACAAAGTTATGGGCTTGTGGTCATGGGAACATTACAACAATCACACGTATACTTTGGGAAGGGTCATTTTTAGGTCAGGCAGGCAGCTAAGATGGAGGCAAGTTATTATAACTATTTCAGTTATTTCAGTCTCTACAATAAATCAAAAATTAGCTGGGTCTGGTGACGCATACCTATGATTCCAGCTACTTGGAAGACTGAGGCGGAAGTATCAGCCTTGACCTCCTAAGCCCAGGAGGTCAAGGCTACAGTGGCTATGAGCGGGCCACTGCACTCCAGCCTGGGCGACACAGTGAGACTCTGACTCATATAAAATAAAAAATAAAAATATATAAATTCCAGGAAGGATCAGCTGAAGTAGCTCTTCTCTGCTCCACTGTCACCACTCAACTAGAGCTCAAGGGTCCACAATGGCCTCACCCTTCCATCTGGAACGTTGGCCCTGGCTCTCATCCAGGGCCCATTGTTTCCCTGCATGGCCTCTCTCTCCTCATAGTCTCTGATTCTTTACAGATAGAGAGATTGACATTAGGACTTCATGCTGAACACAATACACTGGAATTTAAGCCTGAAGGGTAATTGGATTAGACTTCAGAAAGTATAGAGAGGGAGAGGGAGTTGGGTATATTTTGTACATGGAAGAGATGTGAACTGTTGTGACCAGAGTATAGAGTGTAGAAAATTGTCTGAAGATAGCCACCAACATGCATGCTGCTTCTCCCGTCAGGAGGCAGAGTCTATTTTCCTTCTCTTTGAATCTGGACTCATTGGTGACTTGTTTTGACCAACAGAAAGTAGCAACAGTGCCAATCTGGGTCCTTCCTTTTAGAAACCTGACAGCTTCCATAGTCACTGTCTTAGGATCCAGCCTAACTAGACAGAAGCAAGAGTTGAACTATTAATTGATGATGAATTTCTGGGAGACAGAGAGAAGGAGAGTTCCAGCCAGACTTCAGGTATTCCCATCGCCCACAACCTGGAGAACTTGTGGGTGAAGCCGTCTTGAATCTCACAGCCCCAGGTGAGCTTTGAGCTGATTGCAACTGCATGTGTGATCCCCACTAACACCACTTGGAGAGGAGCCACACCCAGTGGACCTGGCCTAATTCCCAGCCCACAGAACTGTGAATAATCAAATTGTTGCTTTAAGTCACTTAGGTTTGGGGTGGTTTGTGATGAAGAGTGTCTCCTTGACCAAACGTAGATCAGGATCCGCTGAACTCTTTGATAAGCCAGACATTGGGCTCCTGTGTTCTTCTCTGCAAAATGCAATTCTAACCAGAACCCTGCTAAGTCAGTTTAGCCAGAATCCCCCATCCTCAATGTCTGATCATCCTCAGCATCTGGTCAGGCTCCTCCCCTTCAACAGCCCCAAAGAAATGTCTGAGGAACTTGACCTTCATTCAACAAGAATCCTGTTAGATGGGTTTAGCCAGAGTCCTGATGTTTCTACCCACTGACTCCTACCCCATTCTTGGCTATGAATTCCCACTTTCCCTTGTTGTTTCGGAGTTAAGCTCCATCTCTTTCTTCCACTGCAAGGCCCCATGGCAGCCTTCCCTACCCCTATCATGACAGTCCTGATAATGTCAGCCCTGCTTTGTGTTACTAAGTGGCATGAATGGTTTTTTTCTTTGACACCTGTTAGGCAACCATAGATAACAGAAGCAGATATGATCCCTCTTGCCAAATGAACTGGAACTGGCAGGGCTTCAGTCTTAGTGAGAAAAAGGGTACTAAGCAGAGAAAAGGATGCAAAGTTTTAATCACATGAGCCGGGGTGTCAAGGAAGGCCAGTGTCAGTCTTAGCTTCTTCCACACTGAGAAATGAACTCTTAAGCCAGGGTAAATAAGAAAGAAGGCTGGGCTTGCTGGCTTACGCCTGTAATCCCAGCATTTAAGGAGGCTGAAGTGGGAGGATCACTTGAGCCCAGAAGTTCGAGATCAGCCTGGGCAACATAGCAAGACCTCATCTCTACAAAAAATCAAAAAAATTAACCTGGCATGGTAGTGTGCACCTGTAATCCCAGCCACTTGGAAGGCTGAGGCGGAAGGATGGTCTAAGCCCAGTAGGTCGAGGCTGCAGTGGCCATGAGCATGACACTGCACTCCAGCCTGGGTGACAGAGTGAGGCTCCTACACAAAAAAAAAACTTACTATGAAAATAAATATATCTAAAATGAGGCAAGAATGACAATTACTTTTAAAAATCATAGAATACAGAAAAGTAGCAAAATACTTAAGAAAATTAACGGCCTAATACACCTCTATAATATTTTTTTCTTCTTTTTTGGCTATATATTCTTTGATTACTTTTTCACATATAAATATTTTATGTTATTGCTTATTGAGAGAATAGAAAAACAATGTAATCTTTAGCATAGCTGATTGAAATTTGTTTTATTAATCATTTAGAAATGTTTATTTCTACTTTTTAACTCATTGGTAATGTCATACACATTTTTAGGATTATTGTTAAATTCAGGAAAATCACTATCAATATATGACTTCTGGACCGGGCTCAGTGGCTCAGCCTGTAATCCTGTGCTTTGGGAGGCTGAGATGAGTGGACTGCCTGAGCCCGCAGGTTCGAGACCCGCCTGGGCAACTTGGTGAGACCTCATCTCTAAAATAAATCAAAGAATTAGCCAGGCATGGTAGCGCGCACCTGTAGTTCCAGCTTGGATGGCTGAGGCAGAAGGATCGCCGGAGCCCAGCAGGTCGAAGCTGCGGTGGCCGGGAGCATGCCACTGCACTCCAGTCTGGGCGACAGAGTGAGACTCCGACTCAATATATATATATATGTATATACATATATATATATACACACCTGTGTGTGTGTATGTGTGTGTGCGTGTGTGTGTGTGTGTGTGTGTGTGTGTGTGTGTGTGTGTGTGTGAGACTTCTGGCCTGCAACTTCATATTATGGTGCCTGGTGAATTTCCTCGCTAGGTGGTAGGAAAATTCTGGAGGTCACTCTTACACTCAATAGCTAGCAATAGGTTAGCTCTTCAAGAGGGTGCCCGCAAGACACACATATATTCTTCTGAACAGACAATACATATGTGCCTAATTCAATTTCCTCTTAGCTCGATCTGCAAAACCTCTCCACACCACCCAACATGAAATTCTGCAAAATTTTAAAAAGTGTTGTCTCAGGTGAACACATTGCTAGAACCTCTCCAAGATCTTGAAAGGGGCTGATGGCAGCCAAAGGCTCTAAACGTTATCTCTGCTGGCTTAATGGCAGTCGCCGGCTATTTACTAAGAATTACGGGACAAGAAGTTCACATTTCAGCACAGTCAGCATAGGGCATGTGCAGGACACACTAAAAATCCAAATTGCTAGAAAGATGGCTCTCCGTCTCATTCATTTAATCCCACACTGACACTATTATTTTTTCTTTTTTTTTTGAGTCGGAGCCTCACTTTGTCGCCCAGACTGGAGTGCAGTAGCCACTCCTGGCCACAGCAGCCTCGACCTGCTGGGCTCCGGCGATCCTTCCGCTTCATGACGCTATTATTAATGTCTCGGTTTTATTGCTGAGAAACTTGGGGAGAGGGAGGTCAAGGTCACAGAGACAGCAAGTGGTTGAACCTGGATTTATATAGTAAACTCAGTCAGGCTGGCTTCTGCGTCTTATGCGTTGATTCTCTAACCTCCTGCTTTTGAAGACATGAGATCCAGTCCTGTCCTTCAGAAATTTGCAGTAGTAGTTCAGTAGTGAACTCAGGCAGTCATGGCAATATAGCATATGTGCCATATTAACTCTACTAGGTGCAGGATTAGAAAGGAAAAATTAAATTTCTATGATAGTAGGGATGGCTTCACAAAGAAAGTGATACCTCCTTGGTTACAATAAATAAAGCTTATATTTGAAATGATTTAAACACATTTCATGTACCTAACATAGCTGGCACAAGCAACGATGTCTAGTATCGAACTGCTGTATCTATTTACTTGATCTCAGATTAGGTTGGGTAAGTGATTGTTTCTGAAAGCACAGCAGAGATTAAAGGAATAAATGAAGACTTTTAAAATGCTGTAACCCTTCTCCCAAAACCGAAATGATGGTGGGAACGAACAGACACAGAGGTGTACCTGCTTACACAAGATACAAATCTGGTGCAAAGCTAAAATAGGACTACGTTTTGTTAGTTCAATGTAATTTTTTATTCAGTGTTCCATATGTTCCAACTCAAACTTGGGTATTATAGATGAAAATGTTGCTAAAACAAGACCTGGTAGTTCTAGAAGCCGAAATCTTGGTCTATAGGATAAGGAATTTGCCCTCGAGAAAATATCATGCGGCCGGGCTCAGTGGCTCAGTCTGTCATCCCAGCACTTTGGGAGGCTGAGGCAAGTGGATTGCCTGAGTCTGAGGGTTCAAGATCAGCCCAGGCAACCTGGCAAGACCTCTTCTCTACAATAAAATTAAAAACAGGCGTGTTAGTGAGCATCTGTGGTTCCAGCTACTTGGAAGACTGAGGCGAAAGGATTGCTGGAGTCCAGGAGGTTGACTCTGGGGTGGCTGTGAGCATTCATGCCACTGCACTCCAGCCTGTGCAAAGAAGTGAGACTCCAAGTTAAAAAAAAAGAGAGAGAGAGAATATCATGCTACAGACAACAGAGATGGAGGCTTTACTTTGAAAGGAGTGGGGAAAGAGCTCATTTTTCTAGAACTAAAAGTGACAAGTGGAATACAGTGAATTTAATAAGTACAGCATGATGGAAGAGGAAATATGCATAGGGCTTCTTAGGGAAAAGCATTACCATTCAACCCATTTTAATGGGCTTCTTCATATTTGAAGGAGCTTAAGGCACTAGATTATTTCCTATGAAAAGATCTGAGAATGGTAAATTAAGCAGGTTGAAAATTTAATTTTTGAAACAGCAAGGAGCAATGACCAAATTAATATCCATGTTAATGTGTCGAATGTAGTTGTCATCCGCTCCGTATGCAGACAATATATTGCTTTGTTTACAGCGCTAGTTTGTGAAAAGATGGTATTAAACTTAAAGTAATTGATGAAAATGGCAAAAAAAAAAAAAAGAAAAAAAGTTGGGAAGAGCCAAATAAAAAATGAGGAGAGACCCTGCAGAAACAAAGCAGAGAAAATTCCCTGGGGTCTCTCTCCCGGGGGGGGGGGGTTGCCCTGCCTCAACTTACCCAGTCAATCCCACTCATCCTTCAAGTCCCCACTCCAAAACCGAGACTCTAACTTGGCATCCCTGATGCTGTTCTTCTTTTCTGTTTTTCAGTGCATTGTTGTCTCTCATTCTCTTTCATTGTGTGTGTATTTATGACTCCCACAAGGCCATATGCCTTTAGTATAGAATCTTACGTCTTAGAGCTGAAAGGAACCTCCATTCTCCTTTGGTTTAAGGCCTCCACAGCAGGGTCCAGCTGAGCCAAAACTGGAAATCGGAATTAGGGTAGTTAGGGCAGGGTAATTTAGCTGGTGGTGTGGGTACAAGGAAGAGTGTTCCACGGAGTGAATCAGAAAGTCCTGAAGAGTTTCCAAATTTTTCTTTCTCAGTGATTAGATATAAACTCACATTCATGAGCACATGGAAGGAGTTATGTCAAGAATCTCCTGTTTCTGCCATCTCTTTCTGGCATCAGAGGCAACATTTTAATCACTGATTATGTTCCAGTGACCTGGAAGTAAATGAAATGCAGGTTTGCTGTGTGCCAGGTGACATGAGGGGCCGTCATGGACTTAAAGGCTATAGAAATCATTTTTATCCTCTTAAATATTGCAGAAATAACTAGAAGCACTGATAGAAATACAGTTTGCTCTCCGTAGCCATAGGTTCCACATGGGTAGATTCAACCAACCATGGAAAACATTCAGGAAAAAAATCCACAAAGTTCCAAAAAAGCAAAACTTGAATCTGCAGCTTATGAAGCACTATGTTAAATGTATCCAAATGAAGTGATGGGTAGGCATTATATTCGGTATTATAAGTAATCTAGAGATGGCTTAAAGCATGTGGGAGGTATGCATAGGTTATACGCAAATCCCAAGAGACTTGAGCATCCATGGATTTTGGTGTCCACAGAGGGTCCTGGAACCAAGCTCCCATGATACGGAGGTACGACTGCAATCTCTTCACAAATTGGTATTGACTACATATATAACCTCACTACTGAGATTTTAGAAGAGGGTGAGGCTTTCTGCATCATTCTATGTTTCCATGAGTTGCTAGGCAAGGGTTTTTTTGTTTTGTTTTGGGTGTAGGCGGGTGGGGAGGAATATGAATGTTCTGGGAAGAGGGGAGAGACAGACAGAGGAGGGAAAGACCAAATGCCAGTAGCCTGAAGAGTTGGTTTTGAGCCTTTGATGGGAGATGTTGCTTCAGGAACTAGTTTCGTGAGTGACTTAATGAGTCTCTGAGAGTAAGGAGAGCAAGGCGGGCATTATATTAACAGACTTTGAGCAGAAATGGTGGGAGTTCTGGTCTTCACTCTGCCACGCCTGACTCTCACTCTACCATGAGTTCTTGGGTGCCCTGAGGACTTAAGAGCACCTCTGGATGGCCATCAATCTCAGGAATGGCATTGGCAAAAGATAAAATAAAAGGTATTAAGGGATGTCGGCAAGGAGAAGTGAGAAACCAGAGCAGACTTGTTGAAGGGAACATTTGAGACGTCCGTGCTTCACCAGAGTATCAGAAATTATAGGCTGCAGAGACTTGACAGAGTTGCAGGCTAGGAACCCGGGTGAGCAAGATGATAGCAGCTGTCATCATTGGAGCACAAATGTGACCTTATTTGTGTTTGCAGGGCTGCAGAGCAATGGGGATTGGTTCTTACTTAACAGGTAATGAACTATGGCAAAGAGATCGCAACTGGTTGGGTGCAGTGGCTCACATTTGTGATCCCAGCACTTTGGGAAGTCGAGGGGGGAGGATTGCTTGAGCCCAGGAGTTTGAGACCAGCCTAGACACCATAGTGAGATCTCATCTCTACAAAAATGAAAAAATTAGCCTGGTGTGGTGGTGCATGCCTGTAGTCCCAGCTACTTGGGAGGCTGAGGTGGGAGGTTCACCTGAGCCCAGGAGGTGAAAGCTGCAGTGAGCCATGATCATAACACTGCACTCCAGCCTGGGTGACAGAGTAAGACCCTGAATCAAAAAAAAGAGAGAGTGAGAGAGACCCCAGATCACCTGCCCAGGATGTCATAGAAAGCTAATTGCAGGCTGGGCTTGGTGACTCAACTTATAATCCCAGCACTTTGGAAGGCCAAGGCTAGTGGATTACCTGAGCCCGCGGGTTTGAGACCAGCCCAAGCAATTTGGTGAGACCTTGTCTCTACAATACATCAAAAATTAGCCAAGCGTGGTAGCACGTTCCTGTAGTTCTGGCTACTTGGAAGGCTGAAGCAGAAGGATCACCAGAGCCCAGCAAGTTGATGCTGGGGTGGCCGTGAGTGTGCCACTGCACTCCAGGCTGGGCAAAGGATTGAGACTCCATCTCAAAAAAAAAAAAGAAAAGCTAATGGCAGAGTAGGACTGACTTATTGACATATCTCCTATCTTCTGGCTGGAGGACTATTGCGTTAATACAATGTTACCGAATTAAATAGGATAATTGCTTTCCCTAGTACTGTGTATCCATGTAAATCAGTAGGAACAAAAGTTAATAAATGTTTAATCTTTCTAATGTGAATAACTAGAAGCTATTGTTTAAAATTGGCCAGGCATGGTGACTCACGTCTGTGATCCCATCACTTAGGGAGGCCGAGGCAGGAGGACTGCTTGAGTAGAGGAGTTGGAGACAAGCCTGGGCAACACAGTGAGACCTGGTCTCTATAAAAATCAAATAAATAAATGAATAAAATTTTTAAAAAATAAATAAAATAAAAAATTGGTTTACTATTAAATGAACATATGACTTTATGCTTAAGATTCAGAAAATTTTAATTAGAATTCCTAACCTTAAACTTGACACAGATGTTTGAATAAACCAACTTAGTACTAATTGACTCAAGTAATGCCTCACCAATACAACATCATCAAGGAAAAAAGAATTTCTTAATTCTTTTTTTTTTTTTTTTGAGTTGGAGTCTCACTGTCGCCCAGACTGGAGTGCAGTGGCCGCTCCTGACCACCGCAGCCTCGACCTGCTGGACTCTGGCGATCCTTCCGCCTCAGCCTTCCAAGTAGCTGGAACTGCAGGCACATGGTACCACATCCAGCTAATTTTTCTGATTTATTGTAGAGATGAGGTCTCGCCTGCCCAGGCGGGTCTTGAACCCGCGGGCTCAGGCAATCCACTCACCTCAGCCTCCCAAAGGCGCAGGATTACAGGCTGAGCCACCGAGCCTGGCTTCTTAATTCTTTAATAACTTAATTTTTGTGACGACACCTTTTATCATTTTTAAACAATTTCTAATGAAGATCTTTTTTTAAGGAATTCTTCTTTAGATTAATCATTATTCATTTTGTTTTGTTTGTTTTTGAGTTGGAGCCTCCTCCATTGCCTACTCTGAAGTGCAGTCGCACACTCACGGCCATCCCAGTGTCCACCCGCTGGGCTCCGGAGTCCTTCCGCCTCAGCCTTCCAAGTAGCCAGAACTACAAGCACTCACTACCATGCCTGACTACTTTTTTTTTATTTATTGTAGAGAAGAGGTCTCACTAAGTTGCCCGGGCAATTCTCGGACCCGTGGGCTCAGGCAATCCCCTCACCTCGGCCTCCCAAAGTTAATAATTATTCTTAATGGCTTTAATTTACTGAGTGCTTGTTATCCAGACTCAGTGCTAAGTGCTTTAAGTACATTGTCTAATTTAATCTTTGCACAACTCCATCAAGTAGGTAATGTTACTTTTTTCATTCTTGAATTATTTTTTTATGATGCAGGTTTTTTAAAATTTTTATTTTAGCTTTTATTTTTAAATTCATAGCTAAGGAATAAAGATTAGAGACTTTAAGTACTTGCCCAAGGTCAGACTCAAGTCAATGACATCGCTTAATATACTGGACTTCAGTCTTAAATTTTGTAGAGATGAGAGCTCACTATGTGGCCTCAGCTGGTCTCAAATTCTTGGGCTCAAGAAATCATCCCACCTCAGTCTCCCAAAGTGCTGGTTTCATTGCCTAAGGTCTTCACCACGATGAACTATGACTGCCTTGTTTTCAAACAGAAAAATGCGAACGTATTTTTAACGCCCGGGTCATCATCAGGACCATTTGTACTGTTCCAGGGTGTGACACAGTGATCAGGCACACTCTGTGGTTGTGGAACTCTCTGCAAAAGCCCGTGACACAGCCTGGAGTCTTGTGCCTCTGTGTTCCTGCATCGGAACCGACACTCTGTCCTTCACCTTCCTCACTGTGAACCTGTCGGTCGCTTCCCTCGGTTCCCACTGTGCCTCCCGCTGGCATCTGTCCTCAAATTGCCTTCCGGGTTTCCACTTCTTACTCACTAAGGGTTCGGAAGTCAGTTGAAAAGCTGGGTGAGTTGCCCGTAAGCCAAGAACAAATCAGCTCTGAAAAGCACCAGTGCACTCTCTTAGTAGCTTAAGTGCTTGGATGGAACAGCCTCATTTTTGGCTGTGTGGAAATTGTATTGAGGAATTCTTACCATTGAATGGCACTTCGGAGGGTTAGGTGATTTTCGCCTAAGGAAAATACTGCCGTGTGGACCGAATTCCTGGTCCATAGGTGAGCCTGGTAACTAAACACGACAGAAATTCTAGATTGGAGACTGGATTATACAAATGCACCATTATGATGTGATTTATAAGCAAATAAAATGTGGAGATTATTTAAGCATTCAAAAATAAGGAAAGGTTAAATTATGATACATCTACACAATGGTTACCCACATAGTATAATACAGTTCATAAAGCATTAGCTGTAACATGAAAAATATTTTGTTATCCCATGAAGTTTAGAAAGAAGATTTAAAATAGTATATGACAAAAATAGTTAACTTTTGTTGAACACCTACTACGTGTCAAGTATTGTTCCGAGTACTTTACATTTCAAAGGATCTTAACTATGGAAAAAACTTATACTTCGAAAAATGAGACCAGAAATACACCAAGAATATAAAAGAGTGATTGTCTCTGGGTAATACGTTATTAGTAATCTTACTTTTTCTCTTGACCTTTCATAATATTTGTATAAAGAGTACACATTGTTACTCTAAAGAGAGAAATATTCATTATCTTTTAAGTTGACTATCTTCCAAAGAAAATCCAGTTCATATAAAATAAAAACAGAGTAGTTTTTAATCTCATCATCACGTGATCATGGCCACAAAAAAAAAAAAAAAAAAAAAAAAGGAAGACCAGCATGCAATTTCTTGCATAGTTTTGGAAATCCAAGAGCAATAATCAACAAGATTATGTCCTTATACAATTCTATTTCTCCATAAAAGTTTTCCTGCTATAATAGTAGTTTAAAAGGTCTGTTTCAAATGTTTGGCATTAACAAAGATACACAGACTCAATTGCTTGTTGTTTCCCGTTACGAATTTCTAAGAAGGCTGGTTCACCCTGACATGTGAAGAAGGAATCATTTATAACAAGGGAAGGGCCTCTAGTCCTAATGTCAAAGAGGTGAAGGAAGCTGTCTCAGGGGGAAAAAAGTAATGAACAGATATGAGCTGTTCCCATAAATCATCTGTCCTCTAAAAACCTTAACTCCCTATTCCATCTCCTGCCATCCTCAAATGCAGCCAATGCTATTTTTTAAAAAGACTGATTGGACCCTTATACAGGATAGACCCGGTTGATAACACCTGAACCCACTCGATCAATCTTAACCCAAGAAGAGAAGCAACAGCCCATCACATGCCTTCCAATTTTTGCACTCACAAGTACCACCTAGGAAGTACTCTTGCCAAAAATCAACCCTGAATTTGATCTCTTCTTTTGTAAGTTAGAAATTTTCTATCTTAAGAAGTTGTTAAAGGATTTTGGTGAGTTGAACTGAAACTATAGGAGAACTGAAAGCAACCCTGCCAGCAACAGTGCCCAGCCTGTACAGGGCTGGCTGGGCAGAGACGGCTGCCACCATGGAGCTGGGATGTTCCATACCACACCACAGCCAGTGGCTTCACACCATGGCCAGTGTCTTTACACCTTGGCTAGTGGCTTCATACTACAACCAGCAACCTCACACCATGTCCAGCATGTTCACACCACGACCAGTGGCTTCACACCATGACCAGTGGCTTCATTCCACAGCAAGCACCATGGCCAATGGTTTCACACCATAGCCAGTGGTTTCACACCATGGCCAGCACCTTCACGCCACAGCCAGTGTCTTCACACCATGGCCAGCGACTTCACACCACAGCCATAGGCTTTACATCATGAACAGTGGCTTCACTCCGCAGCAAGCATAATCTTCACACCATGGTCAGTAGCTTCACACCACAGCCAGTGGTTTCACACTACAGCCAGCAGCTACACACCTTGGTCAGCAGCTTCACACCATGGTCAGTATCTGCACCAGAATCTTACTTGGATTCTACCCATTGTCATGGCCACATCACTTCCACATCTGCATGAGGAACTTGACCCTGAGCCCTTGCTGCTTCTGCCAAATGAAAGAGAGCTTCTTACCCTGCCTTTCTGTGGCACTTGTTTCTGGTCATATGGAAGAGCCCTGGTCAGGTAGCTGAGCTCTACTGCCAAGGAGACTGAGAGAGCAAACGCTCGTATGCAGCATTCATGTGAGCAATAGGGTTTTGCCCTTCACCGTGCGTAAGGAAGAGAATTCCCTAAAGGGAAAAGGGTTCGCCAGGCAGCTAAAATGTCCACTACAACTTAAAAAAAAAAAAGCATTTCCCTGATGAAGTACAAATCCTCTGTCTTATTCAAATTCTTCCAAAATATGACCCAATCAACTCTTCCAGACTTCTCCTCCACTCGTATTCTGTAATTCACATAACTCATAATTAGTCAAAAAATCCACACTTTCTCTGTCCACTCGCTCATGCTGGCTCATCTTCTGGAACATTGTACCCTATATGTGGCTCCTTCTTGAAAGCCTCTTCTATCCGTCACTTCCTCTACAAAAACTGTCATGATCCTCACTCTGAGAGACTTTTTTTTCCCCATTCCACTTGCTTTGAACTTTGACCTAATGTTGTTCATTACAGCTTGTCTTTCTTGTATTACAGTTTTTTACGTACTTGTATTAAGTCCACCCCCATTACAGTCTAAGCTTCCTAAGAATGTATTATGTTGTATGATCTTTGTCTCTCTTGTGGTGCTTAGAAGAGGATCTTAAACATAACTCATTTTACTTGTTAGAACTGAGACCTTGTTTATGCAATCTGAGAATATTATTATTATCATGATTTCAAAGATGGTGTCTTGGTAGAGTGGATCAAGAATTCCCAAATGGGAAATAGGTTTTAAAAAATGGTCTGCCTGGCAGGTTTCAGCTGCAGAAGCCACACTCAGAGTCCTGCACTCCCGAGAATAATCCTGTTTCTGCACTGACACCTTACTTCATTTCCATCTGCTCTGTATCCAACCTCATCCCTCTACCATCGGGTCTTCTACTGGGGGTAGCCTCTTCTCCTGTGTTGTCTCCTTAGGCAATATCTCTGCTCTAAATTCCCAGAAGAGAGGATGATTCTATGCAAGGAAGTTTTTCTCAATAGACATGACTCTTCAACTATTTCCTAGAGCGTAAGTAAGCTACTCCCTAAATGGAGAATTGGCAGACAGAATTTTAAACTGAAGGACAGAGGACGGAAAGTGCATGCCAAAATCAAACTGTATATTGTGTTTTGTGTGACTGGATCCTAGACACATAAGAAAGTGGGGCCGGAGAAAGTAATTTTGGATTTAGCGATGAAGGGCTAAAGTCCTTGCTTGGATTTTACGTTTAGGCCAGTGGTCCTAATTCATCCTTCTGAAGATCATGGATGTTTTTGAGAACCTGAAAAATGTTATGAACCCTCTCCTTAGAAAATGTGCACAACACCCAGGCTCGGTGGCTCAGCCTGTAGTCCCAGCATTTTGGGAGGCCGAGACAAGTGAATTGCCTGAGCCCGCAGGTTTAAGACCCACCCGGGTAACTTGGCGAGACCTTGTCTCTACAATAAATCAAAAATTAGCTGGGCATGATAGTCCACACCTGTAGTTCCGGCTCCTTGGAAGGCTGAGGCGGAAAGATCGCCAGAGCCCAGCAGGTCAAGGCTGCGGTGGCTAGGAGTGTGCCACTGCACTCCAGTCTGGGTGACAGAGTGAGACTCCAACTCAAAAAACAAACAAACAAACAAAAAAATGCACATTGTCGTACATACAAAAACTTCCAAGAGTTTTAAAATTCCTGGGAAGCCCATTTATTGACATGAGTCCTCAGATCCCTAAATGAATGACCTCAAGTTTTAGGCAGAGTAGTTATCAAATACAAGAAAATTATTTTCTGTTCAAAATTCATATTCATTGTAATCTTTCTCAGTCACTGATTTGGCATTGCCTAACCACCAGGGCTACTTAATCTTTGGGATCACTCTGGGGCAGAGACTGTTAGTTATCTAACCAGTCTCCACGCTTGGTTTCTTCTGATTTTATTCAAAATAGTAATGGGCCCAACTGAAAGACTACATTTTCCAGCCTGCTTTGCAGCTAGCATCATTTGTGTGACCAAGTTTGTCCAAAAACAGGTAAGCAGGGGTTGTTGGGTAGGCCCTTTGGGGCTCTTCCCTTCATCTTCCTTCCTACTTCCTAGAGATGTGGATGTGATGGGTAGAGAGCCTACAGCCATCTGGATCAGGAGCTATTTTATGGATGGATGGATGGATGGATGGATGGATGGATGGATGGATGGATAGATGGATGAATGGATTCATTTATTTAGAGTTGTAGGGTACACGTCAGGGTTTGCTACATAAGTAAATTACCTGTAGGTGAGGTTTGGGATTCTAGAGTGTTCTCTCTCCCTGTAATGGATGTGATACCCAATGGGCGATTGTGTGCCCCTTATCCCTCCTTCCCCCGTTATCAGTCCCCAGCATCAGTTGTTCCCACCTTTGTGTTCATGTGCTCGATGTCCAGGGCCTGCTTATGTGTGAGAACATGCAGTATTCAATTTTTGTTTCTGTGATAGTTCATTCAGAATGATGGTCTCCATTTGTATCCATGCTGCTACAAAGGACATGATTTTGTTCTTCTTTATGGTTACATAGTATTCCATTATGTATATGTACCACATTGTCTTTATACAGTCTGCTTTTGATAGGCAGCTGATTTGGTTCCGTGTTTTTGCTATTGTGAATAGTGCTACAGTGAACATATGTGTGCAGGTATCTTTTTGGCAGGGTGATTCGTGTTCCTTTGGGAATATTCCCAGACTTATACTTTCTCAGAGACATCATGAAGCTGCCTTTCAAGCCCTGGAATGTCTGTCTGAACTTTTTTACATGAAAGAAGAAATCTTTATGTATTGAAGTCACTGTAGGCAGTTATCTTTTACCAGCTGTTGAATGCTATTTCCTTCTAGCTCTTGCAGTAGTCAATGAAACACGAGCTACATATGCCCCTAGCCCTATTTTATGGCAAAGGATGAGGGGGATCATTTTCTTCTAGAAAGCCCTGTGAGTGACAGACTTGGGATGGCTGCCCTAGGCCCATTTCTACAGGATAGCTCTCATTCAAGCAAAATGGAGAGGTTCCCAAAAAAAGGTAAGAGACTAGTCCTTCAGTCACTAAGAGAAAACAAAAAACCCTCATAGTTCTCCAGAAGAATGATGAATTCATTAGCATGAAAAATGGTGTCTGAAGCTGCCTCACTGTGCCGACCTGCTGACCTCTCCTGAAACCATACATTGCCTCAAGAAGATGTATTTTCCTCCTGGTGCTGCTCAGAGCCAAAACTCAAACAGTTAGAGGTTTCTGGCCCTCGTTTTCACTTTCAGTAGCTGAGTCTGATGTCTAGCAACCATTTCCACTTGTCATCCCCGGGTACTTCAATTTCAGCAGGTTCAAAATGGAACCTGCCCCCCCACACTTCCGTGGCCCAATTACTGGGCTGAGAACCAGACATCAAGGAAGGATCCCATGCTCCTCCCTCCAAAGCTTGTCAGTTGCTCCATACCTACGATCCTGCCAACCAAACTTTCCCCGTGTCCACCCGTTCTCATCATTTCTCACCCAGAAAATAGCAATTCCTCAAAAACTCCTGTCTCGTGCCCGTCTCACTCAAGTTCCATGTTGCGGTAAGATTAATCTTTCTTTTCTTTTTTTGAGCTGGAGCCTCGCTCTGTCACCCAGGCTGGAATGCAGTGGCACACTCACGGCCATGGCAGACTCAACCTGCTGGGTTCAGGCAATCCTTCCACCTCACCCTTCCAAGTAGCTGGAACCATAGGCACGTGCCACCACGCCTGGCTGAGTTTTTGATTTATTGTAGAGACAAGCTCTCGCCAAGTTGCTCAGGCTGGTCTCAAAGCTCTGAACTCAGGTAATCCTCTCACCTCTGCCTCCCAAAGTGCTAGGATTACAGGCATGAGCCACCACACCCAGCCAGATTAATCTTTCAACATGAACATTGGATCAGTTCAACTCAAATCTATTAGTGGGGACTCAAAGGCCTGTTAGAATCGTTTCCATGATTGCTTTTCTCAAGTCATCGCTTGCTATGTCATCCCATCCCCTACCCAGCAGCCAGATAAAACCAGTGGCAATTTACGGCATGATCCCTACTCCAGCATACCTCCAGAGCTTGCCCTAAAAAGCCCTTTCCTAGTTTCACCTGGAAAACTACTATTTGTGCTCCAATACTTAATTGATGCATCACCACCCTCAGGCATGCTGCCCTGGTTTTGCCCCAAAGAAGCCTCATAGCGTGGCATTTAAGGACACGGGTTCATGAGTTCAAATGGCTGACTCTACCGCCTTTGACAAATGATCTGACATCTCTGTGCCAGTGTCCTCATATATAAACTGGGTATGATTTCTTCAATTTTGAGGAAATTGAATAGGACACTATCTATAAAAGTGGTTTAAACTATTCCCAGACTACAGTAAGCGCTCACCATAGATGAGCTACTTTTCTTTCCAAGATTAAGTAAAACTCCTTAGTTATATGATCCCACCTTCTATGACCTACCCCAAATGTGGATCAGTTCACAAAGGCAAACCCACTTGTTTCTCTCTCTCTCTCTCTCTCTCTGTCTCTGTCTCTCCCTCTCTCTCTCTCTCTCTCTCTCTTTCTCTGTGTATGTGTGAGTGTGTCTCTCTCTGTGTGTCTCTCTCTCTGTCTCTCTGCCTCTCTCTCTCTCTCTCTCTCTCTCTCTCTCTCCCCCCACTCTCTCTCTCTCTCCAGGATCTCACTTTGTAATCCAGGCTAGAGTGCAATCATATCTCACTGCAGTCTCGAACTCTGGGGCTCAACAACCCTCCCACCTCAACCTCCCAAGTTGATGGGACCACAGGTGTGTATCACCATGCTCAGCTATTTTTTTATTTTTATTTTTGTAGAGACGAGGTCTCACTATGTTGCCCAGGCTGGTTCGAACTCCTGGCCTCCAGTGTTGCTCCCACCTCAGCCTCCCAAAGTGAAGGGGTTACAGGCTTGAGCCACCACGCCCAGCTGCTTGTCTTATAGTTGAAGAAATCAGAAAGCTAAAAACATTACCCTGACTCCTTTGCAGTTAATGCTCTGCTTGCAAGCTATACCTGTGAGCAAGATGTAAAGGACAGAAATCAACCAGAGGTCATCTTCCAGTGGGTTCTTTAGCAGTCTCTGCTAGCAAGCATCACCTTGGAAATGACTATGATTCCGATTCCTGGGTACAGTCACGGCCAAGAGAGCAGCATGTTTGAGCTGGTTCCCTGCAAGCAGTCATGAGTAGCCATGCTTCAGCCTCCTGGGAGCCAGAGGCGAAAGCACCATGGCAGTAGAGAAGTTAGTGGCAGTCTTGATGTTGGCCCAGTGTTTATGTGACCTCGCTTGTGGTAGCTCCTTGTAGCTGAGTTCTCTATTGTTCCAACCAAATTGCTGTTGGTTTTATCCAGCTGCTGGGTAGGGGGTGGGATAACATAGTAAAAATTAGCTGGGCACGGGGGTGCACACCTATAGTCCCAGCTACTTGGAAGGTTGAGGTAGAAGAATTGCTTGAGGCCAGACTCTAGGTTCTAGAATCTGGAGTCCCAGGCTAGAATCTACTCCACCATTTCTTCTAAAAAATTGTAGCTGGGCACGGTGGCTCACACCAATAATCCCAGGACTTCAGGAGGCTGAGATGGAAGAATCGCTTAAGCCAGAAGGCTGAGACCAGCCTGGGCAACATAGCAAGGCCTCGTCACCACAAAAAAAAAAAAATCAAAAAATTAGCCAGATGTGGTAATGCACACCTGTAGTCCCAGCTGCTTGGGAGGCTGAGGCAGAGGAATCACCTGAGCCCAGGACATCAAGGCTGTGGTGAGCTGTGATCATGCCACTGCACTCCAGTCTGATAAAGGGAGATTCCAGCTCAAAAAAATAAAATCATAAGCATCTAACTCCCTGTATTAAATTCCTAACTGCTTCAGCCACCCTGGGAGGTTTCTGTTTCCCAGACTGAACCCTAACTGGCAATCTAATGGACCCCAGTAGTGCCTTTCATTCTTCACAACATAAACCCTGCAACCCATCTGGGTGCTTTTGGCTTCTCCAATACTCCATGCTGCTTTCATCTTCCCACTTGTCCCGTGCCATTGCTACCCCACTCCTTCCTGGAATCACTCTTATACCCCAAATCTTCCACTGGAAGCTCCTTAGTTCATGTATGGTGATGACTCTTTTACAGATGCTTTCTATTTTGCAGTTTTTTGGCAAAAGGACCCTGCAGCAGTGAAATAAGGATCAGGCAAGTTCATGTCCATGTGCTCACGGTTCAGCCAAGAAGACCTCATATGTTACTTCCATGTCTCCACAGAGGTCATCATCTGACTCGGAGAGCTTTTTCTCAGGATTTTGTAGGGCTCTCCCAGTCTATTTAATGCCTTGTACTTCTGGTAAGAGAAATTTCTGCAGCCCCAAGTTCAACATATAAATAGTTTTAAGTTAAATTATATCACCCTTGGGGAATAAAAACAGCCAGTTTAGACCAAATATGCAAGTGCTTCAAGATTTAAATTTTTAAAGTAATGCTGGATTTTGACACCTTTTGATTTGAATAGTAAGGACCACAACCTATAATCAGGTCATATAGTACTCAGTGGACCAGCAGAAAAAATCTTTTTATTCACAAGTGAAGTGCCCACCACAAATTCCTACAGAATAGAACTTATTTGTTACGTCTTACAATTATTCATAAATAATAAGTGAATGTTACTCTCCTATACAGTGTCTCTTGTCAAAAAATGTGGCGATGTGTTTGGTCATACGCAAAGTCGATATCCTAAATAAGATATGTGTGTTCGGCTATCTGTGACAATTGGACTACATGTGAGTTTTTGTGTCTGTGTGTATATTCATAAATAAAGAGTTGATATAATGTCATGGGGAAAACAGATTGAACTAACAGACTTCTGAATTTTAGCATGAGTTCTGCTATAAACTACCTATGTGACTTTGAAATCACTGGAGGAACTGTGGTCCTCATCTCTTTACTGTAAAGTTGGGTATTTTATTAGTATCCCAATTCATATATAACTGAAGATCTATATTGCCAGTAATTTATAGTTAGCTAAAGGAAAATGGCACATACGTCATAGATCAATTTATTAAAGATCATTTTTCATTTTCATTGAATTGAAGTTTTAATTAAACTGTCTGATTTAATTTGTATTTCTTGCTAGAAAAAATCACCAAATTTTGTTCCTCTTTCAAGTCAACAAAATGAAATTTTAGCTGTCAAGAAGTTCATCATCTCAAGATTCATTTAAACCCTGATGAAAAACAGATGGCTCTCAAAATGCCTTCCAAAGAAGGCAACGTTAACAAAGCAAATCTTGCAAAAGATCTTCCCTGGCATTTCCCCCCTCCATGATCAATTCTGATGCATCAGCCCTGACTCTCACATTCACACAAATTCTTTTCGCTCCAGTTCACAGCCTCTCGTTCCTAGTACACCAGCAACTGCACAAAACATATTTTTAGCAAAACATATGTCATATGTGTTTGGGGTGCAAGAGTCAGCTCTTACTTGTGGACTAAAACCCATCAGTTTCAACAACACTGACCTCACCTAATAAAGTTAGTTATCTGCAGTTAATGTGAAAAACACTTGTTGAAGGCAGTTAAAAGTGCTCGCAGAAACAGAATATTGGATTTTATTCCCCCTGAAAGGGAGGATTCATGGGTTGAAAAGCTCTTACACCCTGGGTATTCTTACAAGCTCACATTTCTTGTCACTTGCTTCAATTTCAAACTAAGTGGCAATTATTTTTGTTTGTTTGCACTATTGCAATGAATTTATTCAAAAGTGATTATAGGTGAGAGCCAGGCATAGTGACTCACACTCGTAATCCCAGCACTTTGGGAGGTGGGGGGTGGTGGGGGGGTTGGATCTACTAGAGGCTAGGAGTTCAAGACCAGCCTAGGCAAAGTAGTGAAACCTTATCTCTACAAAAAAAAATTAACCAGGAATGGTGGCATGTACCTGTAGTCCCAGCTACTTGGGAGGCTGAGGCAGAGGATGACCTGAGCCCAGGAATTTGAGGCTGCAGTGAACCACAATTGTGCCCTGCACTCCAGTCGGGGCAACAGAGTGAGACCAAACCCTCCCCCCTCAAAACAAGTAGTTTGTATTTCCTAAAAATTGCTGCTGTTATTCAGAGAGTCTATAACCTCATAAGTAAGACAGAAAAGCACAAAACCTCTCATGTATACTGTGTGCTTCACTTCTGTACAACATATTATGGTCATGTGAGGATATTTCGCAAAGCAGAAACCATCTCTGGAACTCATAGAGCTCAGGGCACGGTACCCTGCACACTGTGATTACTCAGTAAATATTTTGGCACAATTTATTAATCAAATTCATGGAACTCAACAGAACATATGACAACGTAGAAAACTGTCCAGTTTTAGTGGGGCGCAGTGGCTCAAGCCTGTAATCTGAGCACTTCGGGAGGCCAAGGCGAGAGGATTGCCTGAACCCAGGGATTAGAGAACAGCCTGGGTAACATAATGAGACCTCATCTCTACAATAAAATAAAATAAAATAAAATAAAATAAAATAAAATAAAATAATTAGCTGGGTGTGGTAGTGCACACCTGAAGTTCCAGCTACTTGGAAGGCTGAGACAGAAGGATCTCTGGGGACCAGCAGGTCGACGCTGGAGTGGCTGTGAGCATGCCATTGCACTCCAGCCTGGGCAACAGAGTGAGACTCTGACTCCAAAAAATAAAACTGTCTGGTTCTACCTAATGCTAATCAGAATAGCATGTTCTCTTCTGTTCTGTTCTGAGGGCCACATTTCTCCATCAAATTTTTATTAAAAACACTAAACAATTGCATTCAAGTGCAATCTATATACCATCAAATCCACCCATTTTAGTGGCTGATGCATTTTGACAAATGCATACTCCCAGGCATAATTCACCCACATAATAAAGACATGAGTGTATGGGAGTATTTATTTTTCTATATGTGCATGTATTATACACGTGGGTGTAAGGGGTGAGCACTGGGAGCTATGGGTACAGGTTTGGGGAGGCATTTTGGGTGTACAGTTCTACAAGTTTGAAGACCAGTATAGACTCCTGTAACCATCTCCACAGTCAAGAAACTGAACAATTCCTTTACCCTAACAAATGTCCTCATCCTGCTTCTTTGTGGTCAAGCCTCACCCAGACTCCTAGCCCCTGATGACCACTGATCCAATCTCTTCTTATGGCTTTGGTTGTCCAAATGTCTTTTTTTTTTTTTTTTTTTATCATGGTCTCACTGGTTCACCCAGGCTGAAGTGCAGCAGCATGATTACAGCTCATGGAAGCTTTGACCTCCTGGATTCATGTGATTCTCCCACCTCAACCTTCCAAGTAGCTGGGAGTTTGGGTGTGCATCACCATGCCCAGCTAATTTGTTGATTTTTTTGCATTCACCCATGGAAAGGCATTTCGATTATGTTCTTTATTTGGCAATTATGAACAAAACTACTGTGAACCTTTTTGTGCGGTTTACATGTGAACATAGGTTTTCATTTCTCTGGAATACTCATAAATACATGGGAATGAAACTTCTGAGTCACGTAGTAAACATATGTTTAAATTCCTAAGAAACTATCTGAGTCATGGCACCAAAAAAAAAGAAAAGAAAAAAATATTTAAAAGAAACTTCTCTTTTCCATCTTCCACTTTGCATCCCCAGGATCAATGCATGAGAGTTCCAGCTACTCTGTCTCCTGTCTAGCACTTGACGTTATTCGGAAGTTCTTGTTTTTGTTTTAGTAGTCATTCTAATCAGGGTGTAAAGGCATATGACTGTGGCTTTATTTACATTTTCCTAATGGTTCATGATGTTAAGTATCTTTTCACATACATTACTTGCCATCTGCATGTCTTATTCAATGAAATATCTGTTCAAATCTTTTGCCCTTTTTTTTTTTCTTTGAATTGGGGTCTCATTTTATCACCCAGGCTGGAGTGCAATAGCACGTTCATCGCTCACCACAGCCTTGACCTAATGGGCTCAGGCAATCCTCCCACCTCAGTCCCTCAAGTAGCTGGGACTACAGGCATGCATCACCACACCTGGCTCATTTCTTTATTGTCTGTAGAGACAAAGTCTCGCTATGTTGCCCAGGCTGGTCTCGAACTCCTAACATCAGGCAATCCTCTCACCTTCGCCTCCCCAAGTGCTGGGATTACAGGCATGAGCCACTGCACTTGGCCTTTTTTGCAAGTGGTTGTTTACTTGCATTGTTTGTTGAGAGTCCTTGTTTTGTCAGATATATGATTTGCAAGTGTTTTCCCTAATCTGTAGCTTGTCTTCTCATTCTCTTAATAGTGTCGTGTGCAGAGCAAATGTTTTTCACTTGGATGAAGTTCAATTCATCAGTGTTGTTTAGAGATCATGCTTTTGGCATCATATCTGAAACTCTGCCAAACCCAAGGTCATCACATTTTCTTCCACATCTTCTAAAACCTTTACAATTTTACATGATAGATCTGAGATCCACTTCAAGATAACTTTTGTATAAGGTGTAGAAGTGAAAACTTTTTTCCATATGGATGTCCAACTATCCCAACATTATTTGTTGAAAAATATACGCTTTATTGAACGGCTTTTACATCTTGGTCAAAATCGATTGACTGTATATTTGTGCCTCCACATTTGGACTCTCTGCTCCATCCCATTGATCAATGATCCACGACTTCACGAATACCAGGCTAGCTTGACATCTGTGACTTTATCAGAAGTCTTAAAACCAAATACTGTATTTCCGCTCTTTTTATTCTTTTTTAAAAAATGTTTTGGCTATTGCAGTTCGTTTGCCTTCCCATGCAACTTTAGAAGCAGCTTGTCTGCTTCTACAAAGTATCCTGCCTGGATTTTCATTTTAATTGATTTAAATCTATATATCAATTAGGGAATAACTGATATCTTAATCATATCAGGTTTTCTAGTCCATGAACACAGTTTCTCTCTTTACTTAGTAGGTCTTTCTTTTTTATTTGTGCTTTAGTGTTTTTAGTTTTTAGCATACAGGTCCTGGGTACTTTTTAAATTATATTTATACTTCAGGGTTTTTTTTTGAACTACTGTAAATTGCATAGTTCTTTTTCCCCGTATACAGTGCTAGTATATAGAAATATGGAATGCCATGTTGTATAGTGAAACTTTTTCAGAAAAGTATCTAATGGGATTAGACTCAAAATCATAACATATGAAGATCATTTAAAGGAACTGGAGAAATTTTAGCTCACATAGGAAAGACCCAGGGACATAAGATAGACCATGATAGTTGACTTCAAATATGTGAAATACTATGTGTGGCTTTAGCAGTTATCTATTTATTTTATGAAGATAAAGTCCCAAAGTCTTTTAATATGAATAAATACTTACTGAGAAAATAACAATTTCAATGACCTAGTATTTTCAAAAATAAGTTTGCAGCAAACTGGAACTCACTCAGAAAAAAAAACTGTGAATATTTTACCAGTTTTTTTCTATTGGGTTTCAGCCAACAATTAAATAGCCTATCTCTAAGCTTTTAGAAATGCGAATCTATATATTTATGCACTATTATTTATAAAATCTTTCCTATGGACTTGGTTTTCTTTAAAAGAAATCTTAATTCCAGGAAGTTTGTATCTCTTTTTTCAGGAAAGAATAACTGTGAAGGGGTTGGAATGTTTACTGTACTTGTAAGCTAATAAATTAGCCTACCACATTTCCACAGATGCTGATAGAAGACACAAGATTCCTGGGTCAGAGACAAAGGCACAGTGAGTAGCCTGAAGATCCTGTCTGCACCAGTTCCCCTGCTCTTAGGTCTCAGGGGAAATGCAGAGGGGTCCAAGTGGATGCCTCACAGCCGGGGACACTTGAGTCTGGGGAACCCAAATCCCTTATAATAGGCAGTAAGCCTGCCTGAATGTTTTTTCCTCCAAAGAAAGTCATTATCTTTATGATACTGGACAGTAAATAACCCTTCCTTTCTCTCCAGAGGAAGTCACCACCACCATTATTTAAGGCTATACAAACCTCCTTGAAAAGATAGTCCAGAACAAAGATGGCCCAATGTCTTTCCTCACAGGACAGAAACACGAGAGACCCATGGAAAAGTATCAAAAGGAATAGAGGGGGTACAGCTTTTGAAAATTTTTACATGCACTTTCCAAAAAGAACAAATTTCCTCTAGTGCTAAAAGTTGTCTAAACTGAACTTGTTCGCATCTATAGCCTAGAATGGTTTGAGCAATCTAGCACAGTTCTACCTGTGTATCTGAATGGCAAAAATAAATACATAATTATAGAGAACAGATTTTCTGAGGAGTGGCTGCTGAAGATTTATTTTTCCTCACTTCTGTGAACAAATTCAGACAAGATTATCTTATCTCCCATATATGCAGTACTAGGTGTCTCTCTTCCCTCTCTGGCTTTTGCAAATAATAGCAATATACTCATCCTACATTTTGTCCAGAGCCAAACTTGATTCTAAACTGCCTTGATTTATGGAGGAAAGACTGGGCATATTTTCAGGCCTGATGGAAACAAGACTAAAGAGATCTATGTAGATTGAAAACTGAGCAGGGGATAAACAAGCCTCATAAGCAACACTGGTGACAATAGATTGTGTAATCAGTGGATGCCATACCAGCATTGGCAGTGACAACAGACCCTGGGCACAGATAGTAGTACCAACTGTACCAACATGGCAGGGCAGTGCCAGTGTAGACATCCTCCAGCACTAGTGGTGGTGGTGTCTTCTCTAGACCTCAGCTAGGAGTCACACCCAGAAGACATAGCCCAGCAAGTCAAGGTGAAGGTCATGAGACATTGTTAGCAGGACTATCCAGGAGATGAGGAATATCCACTAGCTGCAACTATAGAGCCCAGCAGGTCTGTGCAAAGCAGATGGGGACAGAGCCAGAGAGATCTTTCTTTTTTAGAAATGTGGCTGGGCACAGTGGCTCACTCCTATAATCCCAGCACTTTGGGAGGCTGAGGTGAGAGAATTGCCTGAGCCCACGGGTTTGAGACCAGCCCGGGCAACTTGGCGAGACCTCATCTCTACTATAAATCAAAAAATTAGCCGGGCGTGGTGGCATGTGCCTATAGTTGCAGTTACTTGGATGGCTGAGGCGGAAGGCTCATCGGAGCCCAGCAGGTCAACACTGGGGAGGCTGTGAGCATGCCATTTCACTCCAGCCTGGACAACAGAGTGAGACTCCAACTCAAAAAAGAAAAAAAGAAAGAAATGTGTTGTTATTATTATTCCATCTTCCCCTGCTGATTGGTGTAACCTGGGAAACATGGTTTCCTTATAAAAGAAAGATCTCATTTGTGAACACAGATGACCTTATGACACACATACTCTCAGCCCTAAGCAAACATCATGGATTCACAGATACGTCAACACACCGTTTTATGTGTAACATGATTTTTAAATCATTTGAACGCTTATATGAGCACAGATCAGAAAACTTTAACATGAAAATGTGGGACACAACTAGTTAAAATGCTCCCTGCAGCTCCCTCTTCCGGTCACTTTCTTTCAATGCAGTTTCCCTTCTGTCTGAGAATAATCCATCCTGACAGTATTGTTTTCTCCCAGAATTTTCAGAGAATTTTGTTTGGACAGTTTCATCCCTATTCGCTAGCCTTTTGCTCTTTGCTAACTTAAGCAGCTAGGGTGTCAGAGTAAAGAGCTCAAACCCCATTACAAAGATTACATAAACGTCTCCCATCAAAACCCCCCATCATTTATTTTAACCATAGGATAGATTTCAAGTCAATATTTTTAGTTTAAACTAGAAAATTGACTCATACAATCCAGATGTTTTTCCAGGCTGCCTGTGTTACACGTTTTGCACACAGTTCCCTTCATATTTGTGGAATGAACCATGCTAAATGTTGATCCAAATTTTCTCATAGTGACTTTTAAGGCAATAAGCAAGTAGCCTTGTCAGAGTCTATTGAGTTGATTGCACTGGTATTTCCAATGTCGGGGACACGGCTTGTCAGTTTGCCAAAAAGAAATTCCATTTGAGCAGGAACTCGGTTTTGCATACAGCAGGTGCTTCGGCATGAAAAATAGCAATGTTGGCCAGGTTTGGTGGCTCAGCCTGACATCCCAGCACTTTGGGAAGCTGAGGCAAATGGACTGCCTGAGCCAGCAAGTTCAAGACCAGCCCAGGCAACTTGGCGAGACCTCATCTCTACAATAAAGCAAAAAATTGGCCGGGTGTGGTGGTGCACGCCTGTAGTTCTGGCTACTTGGAAGGCTGAGGCAGGAGTATCGCCAGAGCCCAGCAGGTCAACGCTGGGGTAGCCGTACTGTGTCACTGCATTCCAGCCTGGACAACAGAGTGAGGCTCTGACTCAACAAAAACAACAAAAAAAGTAGTGATGCACACATAGTCATCATTCAATAAATATTTGCACAGTGGCTCACACCTGTAATCCTAGTACTTTGGGAGGCTGAGGTGGCAGAATCTTTGATCCCAGAGGGTTGAGACCAGCCTGTGCAATGCAGTGAGACCTCGTCTCTACAAAAAAATGAACAAAAATTAGTCTAGCTTGGTGGTGCATGCCTGGAGTCCCAGCTAGTGGGGAGGCTGAAGTGGAAGGATCGTTTGAGCCCAGGAAATTGAGGATGCAGTAAGAGTTGTGATTGTGCCACAGCCCTCCAGCCTGGGCAACAGAGTGAGACCCTGTCTGAAAAAAATAAAAAAGCTGGGTGTGCTGGGTTATGCTTATAATCCCAGCACTTTGGGAGACAGAGGCAAGAGGATTGCTTGAGCCTAGGAGTTCGAGATCAGCCTGAGCAACACAGTAAGACCTTGACTCAAAAAAAAAAAAATTAAAAAGTAACCATTATTATGGTGTGCACCTGTAGTCCAGCTACTCCAGAGGCTGAGGCAGAAGGATCACCTAGCCCAGGAGGCTGAGGCTATGGTGAGCTGTGATTGTGCCACTGCACTCCAGCCTGGGCAACAGAGACTCCAACTCAAAAGAAACAAAAACAAACAAATACACAAAAAACACTGAGGGTAATTCATCTTTCTTGTTCATGGCATAGGTCCACAGCTGATCGGCAGAGGTCTCTGTTCATAATAGTCACACTTGGCCCAGCTGCATCGACCTGAGGGCGCAAAGTCTATCTAGAACACAACAGTCACAGTGACAGACAGAAGAGAGGATGTCGCAGCCCACGCTGGCTGGAAAGTCCAGCCAGGAAGTGCCACACAACTATTCTGCTCAGAGTTTCATCAGCCAAGCAAGTCCTAAGGCCACATCCAGGCTCGAACAGCAAGGCAAGCATGTATAATTCTCCTGTGAGGTGGGGACACAAATATTATGAACAGCAACACATCTTACCACGTACCGAAAAACAGAATGTGTAACGTCAGCTCAGTAAATTAGTGGCATCCAGGTCTAAACCCAGGTTATCCTCGCAAAGAGTAGGAAGAAAAAGATCAAAATATACCATTTTGTTTTTATTTTGATAATTGGAGAAATATGGGCTGAAAGTTCTTTTCACTAAAATAAGTTACAGAGTTACAGAGTTCCTTCCAAATTGCTGGATAAGATAAAAACAAATTAACAATTATTTAAATTGTAAAACATCAAAAACAAAAGAAAGAGCAAGGCTGCATTCAAAAATTAAGTTTAACAAAAGTTAGCAGAAGACTATGTCTAGCAGTTATGACCACAGACATCAAAGTTTTTCTTTTTTTAGATTGGAAAATATAGTTTACTTAGAAAGTAAATTAGAGAGAGAGAGAAAATAGAGAGGAGATTCATCTCCCCGAGGTAGGGGAAGGGGCCAAAGCTAGGAAACATGGTGACCATAGCTCAAAGAGTCGTGAGGCCAGACCAGAGTTTAGCAAAGCAATGGCCCACAAAAGGTTTAAAACTCCATGGTGAAAGGCAAAGACTAGCTAAAAAAAAAAAAAAAGAATTGACTAGGTGCTGCCTAAGAGACAAACTTAAAGTAAAACAACAACCGAAAAAAAAACACATAAAAATAAAGGAATGGAGGATCTAAATTATAAACACAAACTAAAACAAAGCTGTCATGGCCAACTTAGCTGCTGTAACAAATCACCACAGATTGGGTGGTTTAAATAATAAATATTTCTATCCCCATTCTGGGGGCTGGAAAGACCAAAACTCAAGGGCCAGCAGATTCAGGGTGAGGCAAGAGCCTGCTTCCCGATTCACAGATAACCAGGTACTCACTGTGTCCTCACATGGCGGAAGGGAGTAGAGAGCTCTCTGGGGTCATTCTCATAAGGGCTCTAATCCCACTGATGAGGGCTCCACCCTCATGATCTAATCATTCTCCAAAGGCCCCATCTCCTAGCACCATAGCATTAGCAGTTAGGATTTCAAAATATAAATTTTGGGGAGGGATGCAAACACTCCATCTATCTCAAAAGCCAATAGAGAAATATTAATCAGAAATAAAGAATTAGAAACCAGGCGTGGTGGCTCACACCTGTAATCCCCTTACTTTGGGAGGCGGAAACGAGAGGATCGCCTGAGCCCAGTGAGCCCTTCAGCAGGTTCCTTCCAAATTTGATGAGAATATCATTAGAAAATTAACATATGCAAATGAGTCCGTGGTAATTAGAGCCAGAGCCACATAGGTTCCAGTTGTCTTGACTCGCTCTCCAGGGCTGTCATAAGGATGGCGTCCACTCAAAAGGCTTGTAGAACAGGGTCCACAGACATCTATTCCACTTAGGAATATAAAGGTAACAATTCTTTTAGGTAAGTCTCACATGTAAGACATAAACAAAAAATGGTGATGAAATGTTACAGTAATTGTGAAATTGCACATAGGGCTTAGAGGCTGGGGCTGGGGTGGGCAGAATGAGAGAGAGATTTACGGAGAAAGCAATGTTTGCCCAGAATCAATTTTAGAAACTCATCTATGCCAATTTCACCTCAAGGTTGTGACATCTTTCACATCCATATCCTGGCTTTGTATGATTGACTATTTATTTGTGGTTTGGTTAGTTTGTTAGAGAAACCATTATGGGCAACCTTTTGGGTCCCCTCCCACTATGGGAGCTTTTCTGTCCCCTCAATAAATCCTGCTTTCCAATAGAAAAAAGAAAAGAAAAAAAGAAACCATTATGATTTGCTTACTATTTCCCAACACCAATATATTTCTGTTGCGTTTTATTGCTTATTTCTGTCAGCATCACACTTACATAGAAAAGGAAAACGTATCTTTGGGGGGTTGATTCCTAAGAATTTAATATAGTTATAGTTAGTAACTCAATGGCCAAGCCCTACTAGAAGTTTGAAAGGGTTTAAAACAAAGCCTTAGCCAAACTGGACTCTTGATAAAGGTGAGGTTTTGACCAGGTATCACAAGAAACTTGTATTGTGTACTTGTAAGAATAAACATGTATTAATACTATTTCACAGTCAGCTAGCAGAAGGCATTAAGACATTAGTGATATTTTCTTTTTTCTTTTCTTTCTTTTTTCTTTTTTTTTTTGAGTTGCCTCTCATTCTGTTGCCCAGGCTAAAGTGCAGTGGCACGATCACGGCTCACAGAAGCCTTCACTATAGGGGGCTCAGGCGATCCTCCCACCTCAGCCTCCTGAGTAACTGGGACCACAGGTGCACACCACCACACCTGGCTAATTTTTTTGTTGTTTTTTCCTTTTTTTTTTGTAAAGACAAATTCTCGCTACATTGCCCAGGCTGGTCTCAAACTTCTGGGCTCAAGCAGTCCTCCTGCTTTGGCCTCCCAAAGTGCTGAGATTACAGGTGTGAGCCACTATGCCCAGTCAATTAGTGATATATTCTTAACATCTTACAGATTAATAGTTCTTCTATTTGCAGACAGAGAAGAAATTTTCACCAGTAAGACTTTCACCCCGGCTTTAGTTCAATTCATCTCATGTGCCTTAATCTTGACCCTCCCTCCCACATTTTTCTTTTCCGGTACCCCAGAGTTTCAGACCCCAGAGGACATGTACCTTGACTCCCCCTGCACATTGCTGCATTCCCCATGACTTCTCTTTGTCTCTTTTCTCTCTCTCTCCATCCACCCATGCCAACCTGAGGATGGGAGCACAATATACAGACAGTAACTCTCAGCTATAGCCCAATCACCAAAAACAAGCAAAGAGAAAGGAAAATGAACTCTGCAGACTTCAGACAATCAGATTCATTAGTAACCTAAATACATTTTTTAAAAGTTTATCACTAGGTCAAGTACAGTGGCTCATCCCTGTAATTCCACCACTTTGGGAGGTGAAGGTTAGAGGATTGCCTGAACCAGGGATTGGAGACCAGCCTGGGCAACACAGCGAGACCTAAAGCAAAAAATTAGCTGAGCATGGTGGCACGTACCTGTAATTCCAGCTGCTTGAAAGGTTGAGGCAGAAGGATTGCCTGAGTCCAGCAGATCAAGGCTGCAGTGGCCATGAGCGTGCCACTGCACTCCAGCCTGGGCAACAGAAAGAGACTCTGACTAAAAAAAAAAAAATATATATATATATATATAAATATATTTACATTCATTTTATATATAAAATAAAAGCTTTTCACCAAATTGCACAAGCATTTGCAGTTTGAAGTAAAACAACACCTTCCTTTTCATGGCCTTCTCTGCTACTCGACATGAATCCCATATTAGTTTTACCTTGTATACTTTTCTCTTTTTTTTAGATTAGAAAACTTAGTTTATTTAGAAAGTAAATTAGAGGGAGAGAGAGAGAAAGAGGAGATTCACTTCCCCATTGTAGGGGACCAGGCCAAAATCAGAAAACATGGTGACAGCCATAACTCAAAGAGCACATAGTCACACCAGAGTCTAGTAAGGCAATGGCCTGTATACTTTTCTTAACAGTAAAACCATTAGGAGCATTTGAGTGTGCAGGGGGCCAGCCCCTGCAAGTTTTGGGGAGTCCCTTGGAAGATGTGGCGGCATCGACGAATCTGTAGGGACAGATATTAAAAGAAAGAAAGAGAAAAAGGGGGAGAAAGAAAGAGACTGAACTCTGTCTATTGCAGAAGTTGATTCTGTAGTAGGGATAGATATTAAAAGAAAGAAAGATGGAAGGATAGATATAAAGAGGAAGAAAGAGAAAGAAAGAAAGTGGACAACTGTTCAGTGAAATGAGCAGAAGCCGTTTATTGAAAGTGACAGCAGGTATTTATCCCCAAATTTTACACAGGCAGTCTCACAAGTCTTTCACGTGAACACAAAGCCAGGTGCAGGAGGGGCGTCCCCCACCCACCAGATGCTTAGGTGTGAGGAGGGACAAACCCCAAGATTGTCTTATTGTTCCCTTTGCTAGTTAATGCTCTTCAAAAGCCGTGCAACAGTCCCTACTAGCCTAATGATGTTCTGATAATCAATAACTTCTAAAGCTCACTCAATACCCATGTTGACTAACTTAAACTTTATTACCTTTCTATTCTGTGCTAATACTACTTACACAATGCTACGGAAGCTCTTAGTTATAGCTTAAACCAATTCCTAAAGAATGTGGCCCAGTCCAAAGATTACGCTGGGCTCTATAGGATGTGGCCCAGTCCAAGGTTCACGGTGGGCCACTTTTTGGAACAATAGACTACAATCTCTTAACAAAATGGCTATTCTAAAGTCTTATATATCTATTCTAATTTCTATGAAAGTTTTCAATTCCTAATTCTAATATATAAAGCTGATCAGCAGCAGTAAACCTTCCAAATATGAACTGTAAATGTACTAAGGCCAAAACCACGATAGTAGAAAATGGAGACAATGAAATTTCTAAAGTTAATTATATTCTTATTAAACCTAAAAATATCATGATTGATTATACTTGAACTAACATGATTCCTTGACATAGTATGACCTATTCTACAATACCTTCTATGAATAAAATAAATTCAATTTCTATAATAGGTAGAAAAAAGACCTTACATTAACTGTAGCTAAAGCCGGCCTAAAAGAATGCAGCCCAGTCCAAAGTACACGCTGGGCTCTCAGGAATGTGACCCAGCCCAAACTCTGTGCTGGGCCACTCTTGATAATCATCTATACCATTGAAAAGCTGAAAACAGCTCTCCATAAGTATATACTAATTCTACAAATATTCTTTTAAATCTTATAAAGAAGCTTGTACCATATAAAAGGCTCCCAAATGTGACCTGAATTTGAATTACATCTAATACCTAAGCCGAAACCACAGTTTATGGGAAACAGGAACAATAGCTTCTAGAGTGAGCTATGCCTGTCACAATCACAGAGCCTTCAGCTTAGGCCAGCAGAGTTCCTTTAGGTTGTTTTTGTGCTGCATAGCAAAAGCGGGAGGAAAAGGGGGTCTACGGCTCCCGAACACGTCCTAGCGGTCTCGGGGTCCACGGCCCTCCCTGATCCCTAACGCTCAGTGGGCCTCCGTGGCTGGCTCCCAACATGAGTGGACACAGATACAGTGGATGTTTTGTGGCAATTATAAAATAAGTACCTTCTATCATTAAATAATTGTCATTTCCACAGATAAAATAGACCAAACAACAAAACAGTATACATAAAACAACTGCCAGTCCCAGCACTGCGGGAGGTACAGTGCCATAAGGGAGGAGGATTGCTGAGGCCAGGAGTTCAAGAGCAGGCTGGGGAACATAACAAGACCCTGTCTCTACAAAAAAATTAAAAATAGCCGGACTTGGTGGTGCATCCCTGTAGTCCCAGTTACTTGGACGGCTGAGGCAGGAGGATCACCTGAGCCTGAAAGTCCAGACTGCTGTGATCACACCACTATGATCACAGCATTACATTCTAGCCTGGGCAAAAGACTGTCTCAAAAAACAAAAATGTGAAAACTGCAATCTCTCCAAGAGATCATCAGAATAACCTGTTAATCAAAAAAGGATAAATGTATTCAATCTACCACACTAAGGGAGAACACCACTTTGACAAAAGTTTAGTAGTCTCAGAAGGGTAAGAATGGGATGACATTTATAGGAATTGGAAGTCTGGACAGATATGGCTTAAAACAGGTCTTTCAAGGCAGGGAGCTCTTCGGGGAACTGGGCAGAGTTTTTGACAATAGCTGAAGGTTGGTGATGGGGTGACCATTTTCCTGGTTTGCTGAGGACTTTCCCTCCAACCAGAGAGCCCTTTCAATCCTGGGCACACTGGGACAACTGATCATCCTTATTGGTGGGCAACCATTGCAAGACCGTCTGACAATGTGCACAGCAATACCACACACAACTGACAAAGTATTGTAGCCTAACCTCCCAAGGCTTGACACAGAAATTTTATTGACAGTGTTCAAATGTATTGTTTCTATATGACAAAAAATACTGCATGCCTGTGTGCATTCAACACATATCATAGCGATACAACCTAATTTTCAAAATATTTTTAATGTGGCAAGGTAAATAAAACATAACGTTTAACATTTTAACCATTTCTATGCATACAACGGAGTGGCGCTCATTACATTCACAAGCTGTGTGACCATCATCACTTCCTTTTCGTCAAGGACGTTTATATGCATTCATCTATCGATGTGGCCGGCCCTGCCCCAGGCGCTAGGGAGTCCATGTTCAACATAAATGACATGTGGCATGTTCCGTGGCGTTCAAGGACCACGGCCAGTGCTGTTTTTTTCCCCAAGTCTTTGTGTACGTGGGGAAGGTGGCAGGGTTAAAAAGCGCAGTGGAGACACTGCGAAGGCCAGAGAGGAGCCTATCCAGCCCAGCCTTTGGGGAGGCAGCGCAGGGAAGGATTCGTGTCCGAACCCCAAAAGCGGAGTCGGAGGCTGGCAGCATCTTCCCGCCTAAAGGGATGCGGTCTGGAGCGGGGCGTGCCGGAGGAGCAATGGGCAGGCTCGGAGGCGGGACAGGGGCGATGCACAGAAGGGGCGAAGGGGCGTGGGCGTGTCAGGGGCGGAGCCCTGGATGCGTCGGGGCGTGGCGGAAAAAAAAGTGTTGGGGGAAGGACAGGGCAGGGTCTATGAAGGGGCGGGGAGGCTGGCGGACGTGTTCGGGGCGGGTCAGGGGCGAGGCCCCGGCTGTGCCAAGGACGCGGCGGAGGCGCAGCGGACGTACCCGGGGGCGGGGCATAGGTTACGCAGGGGGCGGGGCTAATCGGGGTGGGCGTCCCCAGGGCGGGTCGGGTTGGCGGGGGGTCCCGCCGACGTCGGCGGCCGGTGCAGGCGTGAGTAATGGGCGTGTCCGGGGTGGGTCTGGGGCGGGGCCGGGGCTCGGTCAGGGCCCGGCGAAGGCGCGGTGGGCGTGTCCGGGGCGGGGCCGGCCCGGGCCTGCGCGGCACGCCGCCTGGGCCGCGACCGGCAGCCGAGGCTCCTCTTCCGCCAGCTGCATGGCGGCGGCGGCCGGGTCCGGCGCCTGCGTGGGATGCGGCTGACGCGGAAGCGGCTCTGCTCCGCTCTCATCGCCCTGTATTGCCTGTTCTCCCTCTACGCCGCCTACCATGTCTTCTTCGGGCGCCGACGGGCGCCGGCCGGGTCCCCGCGGGGCCTGAGGAAGGGGGCGGCCCCCGCGCGGGAGAGGCGCGGCCGAGGTGGGACCGCGGTCCGGGGGGGCGGGCCGCGGGCGGGGGGGCCACAAGGTGAGGGGCGGCGTGGGGACAGGGCGGGACGTGAGTGGGAGATGGCGGGGGGCTGGCCGGGAGGGGGCGGAGGCGGGCCGCGGGTGGGGGGTGGTGACCGGGGGGCGGGGGACGACGGGGGCGGGACGTGGGGGGAGGTGACTGGGGGTGGCGGGCCCTGAGCTCGCTCGGGTCGCTCTCCCCCACGCCCCCCCAGCACCCCCTCCATCGCCAGCCCTGGGCTCAGGATGGGAGGGTGTGTCCCTGTTCCTCGCCCCATGTCCCACGGTCCCGAAGCCGACGGGCACGCACCCCTTGAAGCACGTGTGAGATATCCGGAGGTTTGCAGGAAGGCCGCGGACCCCGCAGGGTGTCGCATGTGGAAACACGGAGCCTCTCTAATCCTGCGGCGATTTGGGAAGCCCTTTCCTCCGCGCCCTGCTCCCTGTCCTGTTGTTTGGTTTGTTGTAGAGACAGCGTCTCACTGTCACCCGGGCTGGAGTGCAGTGGTGTGGCCATGGCTCACTGCAGCCTCGAACTCCAGGCCCCAAGGGATCCTCCCACCTCTGCCTCCTGTGTAGCCAGGTCTACAGGCGCCACCACTCTGGGCTAATTTTTTTTTTAAGAGGTCTTACTATGGTGTCCAGGCTAGTCATGAACTCCTGGCTTCAGGCAATCCACTGCCTCAGCACGACCCAAAACTAACCCTAACCCAAAACTCTGGGGTTATAGGTGTGAGCCACCATGTCCAGCTTCCTGTCTTATGTTATAACTTGTGTAAGATTGGACTCAAGCTTTATCTCTCCCTTTATTCAGAATTTTGCACCTTAATATCTAATACTGAGCCCGGCGCGGTGGCTCAAGCCTGTCATCCCAGCACTTTGGGAGGCTGAGGTGAGGGGATTGCCCGAGCCCACGAGTTCGAGAACAGCCTGGACAACTAGGCAAGACCTCATCTCTACCATAAATCAAAAAATTAGCTGGGCATGGTGGTGTGGGCCTTTAGTCCCAGCTACTTGGAAAGTTGAAGCAGAAGGATCGCTGGAGCCCAATAGGTTGACGCTGGGGTGGCCGTGAGCGTGCCACTGCACTTTAGCCTGGGCAGCAGAACAAGACTCCAACTCCAAAAAAAAAAAATCTAACACTGGTGAACACTGCACTCTGAAGTCAAGTTTTTTATGCACAGGTTCCTTATATACAATAAAAAAATTATGGAAGTTAAGCATGTAACGTGATACATAGTATCTAGTTATTTTTAAAGGTTTTGGGAGATACCATATTTTTTCGTCTCAAGTTAACATTTTATTTTTTTAAGAGCTTTCAGAATTTAATAAAAGCTAACTTTCTAGTTTTCTTTTTTTTTTTTTAATTGTGTGTGTTTGACCATTTCACATTCGTTGCTTTATCTCTGAAAAGCTAAAGTTAAGATGAAATTAGAATGCTCTAGCATCTTATTTAAATGACTAGAATTTAAATAACCCTCCCGGTCACCATCCCCTGCCACCATCCCCTACCAGCGGCCCGCCCCCGCCCCCTCCTGGCCATCCTCTGCCCCCCCACCAGCCCCCTCCCCCGCCATCTCCCACCCACATCCTGCTCCTGTACCCCCCTCACCCCTCAATCTGCGGCCCACCCCCTGCCCACCGCCCTCCCGGGTCACCCCCCCCTTCCTGGTAAAAATTTTACTCTTTCTTAAAACAGAACAGTCTTCTTTGGGAAGTGAAGAATGGAATCCTTGGGAAGGAGATGAAAAAAATGAGCAACAGCACAGATTGAAAACTAGCCTGCAAATATTAAACAAATCCACGAAAGGGAAAACAGACCTCAGTGTACAGATCTGGGGAAAAGCCGCCATTGGTAAGTTCATATGTAGAAGAAAGAAGTAAAAAAGCACTGTAAAATGCACTTAATTGATACTACTTTCATTTTGATGTCATTTATTTCATCATTTGTTAATTCAGGTATGATGTATTTTTTGCCAATATTGATTTCTCCTTCCCAGTAGACCACATCTGTGTGTAGATACACAAACACAGATTCCACTGCCGGTCGTTGGCGGAGCCCAGCTCCGTGGTAGATCCCATCAGCACATTGGGTAGCACCAGTCCATGGACATGCGTGTGTCCACTGAATTTTCATGACTCTGTATTTACTGGATATTTGACGCACAAGTATTAGATGTAACCTCTGCCCTTGATGGCCACACAAGTTTGGGGAACACTGAAGAGAACAAAGGTAAACAAGGTTCTTCCTTGTGGGCCTTTCTTGGAGCCTTTAACGCCAGTGTTCGCTGTGAGTATCGAGGAAGAGGATAGGGTATGTGGTTGATTAAACTTGATTGTCCACAGAAGCAGCTGGGCTGTGAGGGTCACGAGAGTCTAGTGTTCCAGGACATACATTGTGCTCTGTTAGAGAAGGAAGCGCCGAGGGCCAGAAGAATCAGCGAGGATTTTGCGATTTAGAAGGGGCTTCATTTGGCCTTGGAAGGTGAGCTGGATTTGTGTGCAATAAAGCATGTGGATAGAAACAGCAGACCAGAGGAAAGCACAGAGCTAGGGCCTGGCTCACGAAGTTGCCTGCATGCATTCATGCGTATATACAAACATACAGCCTAGAAAGGTGGCTTCCAGCCTCTAAAGTTCAGATACCTGAACCCAGGCCTGTAATCACCACGTTCTAGCAAGTCTCTAATTGTAACTTCTTCCTTTAACCCTACCTTCCATCATAGTTCATAATTAATTCTACATCTTTACTGGTTTTCATTCATTTCTAGACTTTTCTCTCCTTTTTTTTTTTTTTTTTTTTTTTTTGAGTTGGAGTCTTACTCCATCACCCAGGCTGGAGGGCAGTGGCACGCTCACGGCCACCCCAGCTTTGACCTGCTGGGCTCAGGTGATCCTTCTGCCTCAGCCTTCCAAGGAGCTGGAACCACAGGTGTGCATCACTGCCCCTGGCTAATTTCTGATTTATTGTAGAGACGAGGTCTTTCCAAGTTGCCTGGGCTGGTCCCGAACCTGTGGGCTCAGGCAATCCACTTGCCTCGGCCTCCCAAAGTGTTGGAATGACAGGCTGAGAAAACATGCCCAGCCAGCTTTTCTCTTTTCGATCTGATAAGCACCAAATGGCCTGGTGGGTTTTGTCTCATGCTGCTTTCTTCGGCCTGTTCCCTAGACATAGTCAGAGGAAACCTGGCATAGATGCACTCACTCAAACAGGGGGGGATGGGAGTCAAAAGGAGTCGCTGATCCACACAGGCAGATATCACGCCAGGCAATCTCCATCTCCATTGGGTTTCCAGGCTGAGGAAAAATCCATGACTTGCAGGTTCTGGCTTTCCAGCTCCACCACGGGAGTCACTCTTCCTTTTCCATGAAGGGTAGCACATGTCTGCAGCTTAGTCATTTTATCAGCCTGACATCTGCTTGTAAAATGTTCAGAGCCTGACAGCCTTCTTTAGTCCATGCTGGCAGCAGTGTTTCTGCTGATGTAACATTCTCAAGAACATGTGAGTCTCCTGTGTGTATCATGGGATTCGCATTTTCAAGAGAAGCTCTTCCGCAGATGTTTTCTGAGTGATCCCGTCTCTGTTTCTGGTTTCTGCTGAGATGGCTGAGGAGACCCATCAGTCACGTGTGTGACCTCTTCAAAAAGCCCTTTGTGTGTATGTAAATGATTAGTCTAATCTGATGCTTCCAGGGCACTGTGTACAGCCCCATTCGTGGCCTTCTTTCTTGATGGTAAATCTAATTTTTATCTCTTTTGCAATCTTAACAGTCTAAGGAAGGCCCAAATCATCAAGTTCTGGCTCCTTGTTGTTTAACGGGTCTTCCTTCAATCCTTTGCTTTCCTCTTATGTTTCACTGTAATCAGCAAGAAGAAACTTGTCCTCACCTATAACGCTTTGCTCAGAACCATCTTCAGCCAATGATTAAGTTCATCAGTTACAAGTTCTGCTTTCCACGTAACTGCAGGGCACAATTCAGCTATGTTTTTGCTGTTATATTGCAAAATCCCCTCTCCTCCACTCTCTGATAACACGTTCCTCGTGTCCCACAGAGTCCTTGTCAGCAGTGCCTTTCATATGCATTTTTCCACCAACAATCTGCTTGTGACGTTGAGGTGTTCTCTAAGACAATACGGGGTCTGTGCACTGTGGGCCCCACTTTGTTGGGTCCTCGCAAGCTGAGCTATTAAGCTCCGTATTTCTGCCTGTAGTCTCTTCAAGGCAATCTAATCTAGGCCTTTGCAGTCACGTTCCTCAGCATTCCCCAGCCTTTCCCCATCTCCCAGTTCCAAAGCACGCCATGTTTGGAAGTATTTGTCAGAGTTGTACCCCATTTCCAGAACCATCCTCTCACTGCATCATCCAGTTTCCTGTAGCCACCATAATAACAAATTGCCACAAGCATATGGGCTCCAAACTGCACAGATGTATCACCCTACATTTCTCAATTGTGCCCTGCAGATCTGAAATGTGTCCTTGGGGCTGTGCTGCTTTTGAAGGCTTTAGGGAGAATCTGCTTCCTCGCCTTGTGAGTCTCTAGAGGCCACCCACATTCCTCGACCCGTGGCTTCACGCCCTCTAGTCTCTGCCTCCATCCTTCCGTCTCCCTCCCTCCCTTCTGGCCTCCTGCTTTCCTCTGGGGAGGACTCTTGAGACTATATAGGGCCCACCTGGATAACCTGTGGTCATCTCTTCACCTCAGCACTGTAACTAGTCACACATATAAGTCCCTTTTGCCATATAAGGTAACACACAGGTTCTGGAGAGTGGGACGTGAGTGTCTCTGTGGGAGGCTGTAGGGGGTATGTGACTCAGCCTACCCTGTTTGGAAAGCTTTGTCTAGTTGGCCAATTTTAGACATGGTTGTTTGGCTTCCTTAGTGCCAGGGTGTAATGAGAATGGAACAAAATGCATCTTCCAGTATCCCTAGCACAGAGGTGTGTGCTGTCTACCCGTTGTGTCCACTCCTCCTGTGACCGAAATCCCATGGACATTGCAGCTGTGCCAGAAGGGAACATGCCTTTGTCTGCAGGGCAGCATGCCTTCAGGGCTGTGCTGACACCAGAGGAGGAAGCCCGTCCCCTTGACCCCTGAGCACACATGTGTGTCCATGACGCCTCGCAAAATGGTGAATTCCCCTGGGTATCATAGAAGCAATTCTAATCGTATAGTGGTTTACTTTGGAATATAACACATTTGACTTCAGAATAAGAGGTAGTAAAGGTCAGTGATAATTCAGGGTTACTCAGATCTAGAGGAAGAGAGGCCTGTACTGTAACTCACGTTTGCCACTTGACGCTGATGATGTGATGGGGCTGTTGGTGGGAACACTGCCTGCCCACGGCCCGAGAGAAACTGTGGCTTCTTGGTCAAGTGACTAAAGGAACAGAACACACACCAGGCAGGCGAGACGGGAGATGTTCACTGCTTTGTTTTCTTGTGTTGCAGGCTTGTATCTCTGGGAGCACATTCTTGAAGGCTTGCTTGATCCCACTGAAGTGACTGCTCAGTGGAGAGAAGGAAAGTCAATTGTGGGAAGAACCTGTTACAGGTATTAGGAGCGCAGCATGCACCTTTGATGTGCTGCTGTTGTGATGTTTTATGTCAATCCTGGAAGAAAAGTAAGAGGAATATACTATAGTGATGGGAAATGTTTCCATTTCAACTTGGGAAGGGCAGAGAAATAAATCTCAAATATGTATTCATAGTTAAAGCTTACTTGGACATTTTCCGATGAAATGGGATGTTACGAAATGCTCCTTTTTTGGAATCATGTATCTGTTTGTTGGGTTTTTTAATCTGATTATATGAAAAAGCTCACACTCCACATTTTGTAACATTTGATTGGTGACAAGTATTTAACACTCTACACCAGCTGGGCGCAGTGGCTTATGCCTGTCATCCCAGCACTTTGGGAGGTGGAGGGTAGAGGATTGCCTGAGCCCAGGGGTTCAAGACCAGCCTGAGCAACTTGGCAACACCTCACCTCTGCAGTAAATCAAAAAATTAGCCGGGTATGATGGCTGCGTCTGTAGTTCCAGCTACTTGGAAGGCTGAGGAGGAAGGATCTCCTGAGCCTAGCAGTTCTAGGCTGCGGTGGCCATGAATGTGCCACTGCACTCCAGCCTGGGCGACAGAGTGAGACTCTGACTCAAAAACAACAACAACAACAAACACTCTGCACCTTGGGGAAAGAATATATATACCTTAAAAAAAAAAGTATGTATTGTCATTTTCTCTCTCATATAATAGTCATGTCCAAACTCTGTAATATTTAGCTGGTATCAAAGCTGTTGCTACCAGTTTTAAAATTTTTGTTTATTAAAACATATTTCATGTAGGAATTCCATGATGATTTAATGGTATAGATTACAATTTTCTTGAAATACTCAAAATTATATATATTTAGATTCAAAAGGCAATGTATTGCTAAGCTTAAGAGGTTTTTATCTTTATAAATCTCTTATCTATGACTGAATTTTTTTTTATTCTGTTGCCCAGGCTGGAGTGTGGTGGCACCCTCATGGCCACCGCAGCCTCAACCTGCTGGGCTCAAGCGATCCTTCCATCTCAACCTTCCAGGTAGCTGGAACTACAGGCATACACCACCAGGCCCAGCTAATTTTTTTATTTTTTTATTGTAGAGGCAAGGTCTCACCAAGTTGCTCAGGCTGGTCTCAAACCCCCAGGCTCAGGCAATCCTCTCACCTCAACCTGCCAAAGTGCTGGGATTACCGGCTGAGCCACCGAGCCCAGCCGCATGTATCTTTTCAGAGCAATCTTACTTCACAAGGAGATGGTTTTAAAAACCATTATTGGTCATGATCTTGTTTCCTTTCATCCCAGCTTCTGATGATCTAATCCCGTTCAGGAGCTTAAACATAGACCTAAGCTTAGTAGTTGAATTGGGGTATTTGAAAGTAGTTATGTGTTATGTGTATAAATCTAATCTTTTGGTATTTAAAAAGTAAACATGTGTATGGATATTAGTCTAATCTACCCATAATACATAGAATTTTCAGAAAAAATTATTTAAAATTCCTGAAGAAGCTGGCATCCTTAAGCTTAGAATTATGTGGTGTTACTATTCTGAGAGTGAAGGATTTGCACTAACAGCCTTAACTCCCAAAAAAAAGCCAAATGTGCCAGGCACAGTGACTCACGCCTATAATACCAGCACTTTGGGAGGTGGAGGCAAGAGGATTGCCTGAGCTCAGGGGTTCAAGACCAGTCCGGGCAACTTGGCAAGACCTCATCTCTACCATAAATTAAAAAATCAGCCAGGTGTGGTGGCACATGCCTGTGGTTCCAGCTGCCATAGATAGTGGAACTGGAAGTCTGAGGCAGTAGGATCACCTGAGCCCAGCAGGTTGCGGCTGGGGTAGCCGTCAGTGTGCCACTGCACTCCAACCTGGGCGACAGAGTGAGACTCTGACTCAAAACAGAAAATTGAATTTACCCTTCCCTTCTAAAATGTTTACAAGATTTTACACAGGCATACCTCAGAGATATTGAGGATTTGGTTCCAGACCTTCATAGAAAAGAAAATATTGTCATCAAGCAAGTCACGAATTCTTATAAAATTCAGCGCATGTAAAAGTTATGTTTACACTGTACTGAAGTCTGCTAAGTGTGCAATAGCATTATGTCCTTAAAAACAATGTACATACCTTAATTTAAAAATACTTTATTGCTAAAAAATGCCAATAGTCATCTGAGCCTTCAGCCAGTTGTAATGTTTTTGCTGCTGGAGGCTCCTGCCTCGACGTTGGTGGCACTGACTGGTCAGGATGGTGGTTGCTAAGAGCTGGGGTGGCTGTGGCAGTTTCTTAAAACGAGACAACAGTGAAATTTGCTCCATCTATTGAAGCAAAGTTTCCTTCATTAATTGACTCTTTTCACGCAAAAATTCTCTGTAGCATGCAAGTCTATTTAGTAGCATTTTAACCACTGTAGAACATCTTCCAAAATTGTAGTCTCAGGGCCCTGCACTGCTTTGTCAACTAAACTTATGGAATATTCTAGAGCCTTTGCTGTCATTTCAACAGCGTTCACAGCACCTTCGCCAGGAGTGGGATCCCATCTCAGGAAGCCACTTGCTTTGCGCCTCCTAAGAGGCCGCTCCCCGCCATTAAAGTTCTGTCCCAAGGCTGCAGCCCTTCATCCCATCTTCAGGCTCCGCTTCCAGTTCGAATCCTCTTGCTATTTCCACCCCATCTGCAGTGACTCCCTCCACTCAAGTCTTGAACCTCCCAAAGCCGACCATAGGGATCAGCTTCTTCCAAATTCCTGTTAATGTTGAGATTTTTGCTTCCTCCCATAAATCACAAAGGCTCTTCCTGGCATCTACAGTGGTGATGCCTTTCCAGAAGGTTTTTCATTCAGTTTGCCCAGATCAATCCAAGGAATCACTATCTATGGCAGCTGTAGCTTTATGAAATGCATTTCTTAGACGATTAGACTTGAATGTCAAAGTTATTCCTTGATCCAGTGGATGGCGGAATGGATGTTGTGTTAGCAGGCCTAAAAACAGCATTCGCCTCCTGTCCATCTTCATCAGAGCTCTTGCGTGGCCACTCAAGGTGCATCATCAATGAACAGTGTTCCTTTGAAAGGAATCCTTTTTTCTGACCGGTGGACTTAAAATACTCAGTAAACCCCACTGAAAACAGATGCGCTGTCATCCAGGCTTTGTTGTTCCATGTACAGAGCACAGGCAAAGTGGATTTCACATAATTTTTAAGGGCCCTGGGATTTTCAGAAGGCTACTTGAAGTAACCAGCTGCCTTAACCCATAACAAGAGTCAGCCTTAGAAGCTTTGAAGCTAGGTGTTGACTTCTCTCTAACTATAAAAACTCCTAGATGTCATCTTTGTTCAATGTAAGGCTGCTCATCTGCATTGAAAATATATTGTTTAGTACAACAGTTCCCAGCCTTTTTGGCATCAGAGACTGGTTTCATGGAAGACAATTTTTCCACAGAAGGAGTAGAGGGTAGGGTGGTTTGGGGATGATTCAAGCGCATAACATTTATTGTGTACTTATTTCTATTATTATTACATTATAATATATGATAAACTAATTACACAACTCACCATCATGCAGAATCAGTGGGAGCCCTGAGCTTGTTTTCCTGCAATGAGACGGTTCCATGTGGGGATGATGGGTGACACCCGCAGTGTGTGGCTTATATCTAGTCTTCTCTGTAATCTCGTGTCAGCTGCTGTCACTGCAGAAAACCATGCTTCACCAAGACAGGATGTTGGAAATGGGAGCAGGCTTCTCAGTGCTGATGTGACAGGAGGTGGAGCTCAGGCAGTTATGCGAGTGAGGGGGAGCGGCTGTAAATACCGTGCAGCCCAGTTCCTAATAGGCCACAGACTGGTACCAGCTGGGGGCCCTTGGTTTAGAGCGTCCACCTTCACCAGCAACACTGGCTGAATCTTCTGGGGAACTCGCTGCCATTCTCCACCAGCACTTGCGGCCTCACCTTGCACTTGTGTGTAATGGAGATGGCTGCTTTCCTTAAGCCTCACAACCAACCGCCGCTGGCTTCACTTTTCTTCTGCAGTGTCCTCACCTCTCTCAGCCATCGTAAAATTGGAGGGAGTGAGGGTCTTGCCCTGGATGAGGTTCTGGCTGAAGGGCGTGTTGTGGCTGACTGGATTACCTCTCTAGACCACTCACACTTTCTCCACGTCAGCAGGAAGCCTGTTTTACTGTCTTACTTGTGTGTTCCCTGGAGTTACGCTTTTAAATTCCTTTAAGAACTTTCCCTTTGCATTCACAACTTGGCTGTTCAGTGCAAGAGACCTAGCTTTCAGCCTGTGTTGGCTTCAGCATGCCTTCCTCGCCTCCTTAATCATTTCTAGCTTTTGGCTTAAACTGAGGGACGAGCGACTCTTCCTTTCACTTGAACACTTAGAGGCCCTCATAGGGCCATTAATTAGCCTCATTCTATATTGTTGTGTCTCAAATAATAGGGAGGCCCACGAGGAGGGAAAGAGACAGGGAAAGGCTGGTTGGTGGAGCATTCAGAGCACACAACATTTGTCCACTAAGATCACCATCTTATAGGGCCACGGTTCATAGGGCTACAGAATCATTAGAGTAATAACATTAATGATTACAGATCACTATCTCAAATAGAACAGTAATGAAAGAGTTTGGAATAATGTGGGAACTACTAAAACGTGGCCCAGAGCCTGCTGCTGGAGAAGGGGTGCTGATAGATGCTCAGCGCAGGGCAACCACAGATCTTCGTTTTGCAGTAATTGCAGTATCTGCAAAGGTCAGCAAAATGAGGCATGCCATACTGTGGTCACATAGTAATGCTACTTCCTGTGAGGGTGTAAGGGAACTGTGTATTCAAAGAAGGTCACCACTGTAGCAGATTTTTAAAAATAATTTATTAAAGTGTTAGGCTCATAAAAAGTGTACATAATTCATTCATCCAAAATTAATCAACTTTTGTAGAATTGCAGGTTTTGAGTGGAATCAGGTACATGGATACCAACTCGGTGTTTCCACACATTCACCATCCTCATTTGACCAAAAGTAAATCAGCAGTAATGGCTCACCTTGAAGATACTGGAAGAGTTTCTGGGTCTGTTAGGATAGTTGTTGTAAATAAGCATCAATACATAGTGTTCAAATACAAGCTTGCAAAGAGCATATGGCATTTAATTTTAGCTTCAGGTTAATTCTGAGACAGAAGTGGAAAGGGTGTCATCAGTGTTCCAGGGTCCATCGGGCTGACGAATGCCGATTCTTACCAACTCCTGGGTCTCAGTGATGGAATCCAGGGTACCAATAAATGCCTCAAACAGAGACAGAACCATCCGTCAGGCCATGTGCTTGTACTGGCTTGACTGAGACATTCCTTCCATACAGGCAGACTGCAAGTGATACCCAATTACTTGAGGACTGTTGGATTAAACAGAGAATCAAAGCATGGGGCTTACTTATATGTAGTGCTACTAACTGTGCATTTCAGAAAGAAAGGAATGTGACCCGTTGTTCACCACTGACTGGTGACATGCGTCCACCCTCTTTGCTCAGGACATGAATGCATGACTACATGCAGGCAGACTGAACTTCTGGGCCAGTGGACAAGCCCTATCACTCTGGGTGTGCAGCATATGACTGAGTTGTTAAGGCAGATGCTGGAGCCAGACCACCTCAGTTCAGATTCCAGCTCCACTGCTGTGCTGTCTGGCCATGGGCGAGTTTCTCGACCTCTCTGTGCCTGGATTTCCTCAAGTTTAAGACAAGGCAAACAAAAGTTCCTATGTCATCAGGTTGTTTATAGATTAAATGCATGAGTAAATTACAGTGCCTAGAGCGATGTCTAGAACATAGTAATCACTGTAGAAGTACTGTTGCCATTTTATTATTTTTAGTGTCAGTTAAATAGGTCCTGTAGCTTTTTTGTTTTTTGAGTCAGGGTCTCTGATCACAAGTCATCACAGCCTCAATCTCCTGGGCTCAAGTAATCCTTCTGCCACAGCCTCCCGAGTTGCTGGGACTACAGGTGCACCACACCCAGCTAAATTTTTTGATTACTTATTGTAGAGACAATGTCTCACCAAGTTGCCCAGGCTGGTCTCACCCTTGGGCTCAGGCTGTCTTCTCACCTCCACCTCCCAAAGTGTTGAGATGACAGGCACGAGCCACCATACCTGCCCTCAGTACTCTTCTTTCTATCCCCTTCACTGTCTGATATCTCCATCACTCACCTTGTCACATGTACCTTATCGATACATGCTTTGTATTAACATATCCAGTTAAGTTTCAAGCCAGCCTGAGACCTACTCTGTCTCTTGAAGACATATGTGTGTCTCTTGGCGTATAGCTACTCATATCCACCACATGCTGACTTAAAGTTTAAGGTTAGGACAACTTTATTTTTAATTTGTTAGAGGGAACCTTTGTGACCATCCAGAGACTAATGAGCATTCAGGTTGTTCCTTTCAGCTGATGATTCATTCGGGGATGAAGCGGGAAGATTGCTTGAGACCAGGAGTCTGAAACCAGCCTGGACAACATAGCAAGACGCCCATCTCTACAAATTAAAAAATGGGAAAAAAAAGAAAAAATAAAATGAATTCACATGGGAGAATATTATGTAATTTCCTCCTCAAAACACAATTTGTCCTATAGACATAAATAGCCTCATAATAAGTTTCCTAATGACCACTGAGTCATTTTTTTAGATGAATCATCCTTACCTAAGAGGAACTTCCGGTTAGATAAAAATTAGAATATCAAGTAAAGAACTTCATATAATACCCAAAGACTGTTTAATAAGAGAGATGCCATTCCTTGAATCAGTCTTCAGCTGGTGACCCATCTTTAGTGAGGCCTGAACTCCAGGACAAAGGCACCCTTGCTTGGAGGATTATGTATGATGCAAGCAAGAGGAGCCTTCTGTTCTGCAGGTAGCCGCATTTCATCTTCCAGCTCCATTCCTCTCGGATCCTCTGGGTCAGGTCAATCCTACTAGCGTGGCTTTCTGAGCCCCAGCTGAGATGGAGTCTGGGGGAGGCGGTAGAGGCAGCCCAGCCAGCCCTCCTCCCACTTCCAGTCTGTGGCAATGATGTTAGTAGCTGTGGGACCCTCAGGTCCCAGACACGGGCCACCCTTTGCTCTGTGTATTCCTGGGGAGTAAAAAGACTTTTCCATAGTTCTTGCTGTTTCTGGCTAAACTGACAGTCATGTTGCTTGACCACACGCCATTGCTACCTAACCTGGGAAAATGTGTACTGGCATTGAATGCAGTATTCAGCTTTCTTCAGAAAGCAAACTATGTAATTTCAGAGGTCTAGCTGTTCATTAATTCTGTTAAGCACTCATAACGTTCACGTTCCCCTTTACCCTCCCTAGTCTGTGCAAAGGGTCAGAGGCATTAGCGTCTCCTCGAAAACCCAGACAAACTAATAGCTAAAGGTGATAGTGGATTAATTCATGCGCTCCTTGGAGCAACAAGTAATGTCTTAGTTACTACCTTATTCCCAAAGGGCCTCTTCACAGTTTCCACTATACTAGAATAAATAATGATCCAATCTGTCAGCAAATATGTGAAAGCAAGATTTTTATGGTAACCTCACCCAAGTAGAAAAAAAATACCTGTATTTTGACGTGTAAATGTACGGGGGATAGAACAAACTGCAGAGAAAGGACTAAGAGTGTTTTTTGTTTGTTTGTTTGTTTGTTTGTTTTTGAGTTGGAGTCTCACTCTGTCGCCCAGATTGGAGTGCAGTGGCTGCTCCTGGCCACTGCAAGAGTGTATTTTTAAAGTATCAAAATATAGATATGGGGGCTTGGTACAGTGGTTCAACCTGTGATCCCAGCACGTTGGGAGACCAATACAGGAAGGAGAATTGCTTGAGGCCAGGAGTTTGAGACCAGCCCGGGCAACATAGTGAGACCTCCTTTCTACAAAAAATAAAAAAATTAGCCAGGCATGGTGGCGCATGCCTATAGTCCCAACTATTTGAGAGGCTAAGACAGGAGGATCGCTTGAGCCCAGGAGGTCAAGGCTAAGGTGAGCTGCGATTGTCCCACGGCACTCCAGCCTGGGCAACAGAATGAGACCTCAACTCAAAAAAGAAAAAGCATATATATACATATATATATAACATATATACATATATAACATATATATGTATATGTTTTATATATATATATAAAACTTGGGATATTTCTTCATTGACAACACCTTTTCTTAATGAGAGCTGAATTTATATGCCTTATCATTCAAAATGTGGGATAATTGAACCCAAGATGAAATAGAATACTAGACTCATTTCTCTTCCACTTGAGCATTTATCTGTTACAAACTTTAATCTACAAACATTTAAACTGTTAATATTTAAATATACTCAAACTATTTCCTATGATATCACGAGAAATCATCTTTTTAAAAAATCTGCTTTAATTTTTAACTTTTCCTTTTTGAAATAATTTTAGAATTACAAAAAAATTGTACAAAAAATCCCCTTATACCTTTCACCCAGATTTCTCTAATTGCTAACATTTGACTTAATCACAATATAGTTATTTTTTTCTCAGGAAATTAACATCCATACAAAACGACTGAAGAAGTCACAGATCTTCCCGTTTCACAGCCATCCCACTGTTGTCTCTTCGCTATCCTGGTTTCCAACCAGGATTGCAGGTTGCTTGGTTTCATGTCTCCTTGGCTTCCCCAGTCGACCATGTATGTCCTCAGTCTTTCCCAACCTGTGACTCACAGAGAGTGCTGCCGTCTGTCTTGCAGAATGTCCTTTTGTCGGGGCCTGTCTGGTGTTTCCTCATAATTCAGGCTGTGAACCATGCGCGGTGGCTCACGCCTGTCATCCCAGCACTTTGGAAGGTGGAGGTGAGAGGATTGTCTGAGCCCAAGGGTTCGAGATCATCCTGGACAACTTGGCAAGACCTCATTCCCACAATAAATTAAAAAATCAGCTGGGCGGGGTGGCCCACACCTATGGTTGCAGCTACTTGGAAGGCTGAGGCAGAAGGATACCCTGAGCCCAGCATCGAGGCTGTGGTGGCCATGAGTGTGCCACCGTACTCCAGCCTCACGACTGAGACTCCCACTCAAAAAGAAAAAAAATTCAGGCTGTACACTTTGGTTCAGGATACCTCACAAGTGGCAGTGTCGTCCTCAGTGCATCTTTTTTTTAACCCATTCCTGATTAGGTTAGCTTTGAGCACTTGACTGAAGTGCTGTCTGCCTGGTTTTGATTAATAATTATCTTAAGGAAGTACTTTAGGGCTATGTAAATATCCTGTTTCTCATTATACTCACATGGTCTCAAAATATCTTCTTTTACCCACAAATTATAGCATCTGGATAAATACCCAGAAACTATTTATTAAGACAAGTGCCATTTCTTGAATCAGTCATCAGCCTCTACCTCCTGAACTCAGGTGATCCTTCCATCTCAGCCTCCGAAAAGTGCTGGGATGACAGGTGTGAGCCACTGCGCCCTGCCAGTTCCAAGCGTTTTGAATTCAAGAATTAAAAATAAAAAGTAGATAGTAGCAGGGCGCAGTGGTTCACACCTGTCATCCCAGCACTTTGGGAGGCAGAGGCAAGAGGATTGCCTGAGCCCAAAGGTTTGAGACCAACCTGAGCAACATGGTGAGACCTCACCTCTACAATAAATTAAAAAATTAGCTGGGTGTAGTGGTGCATGCCAGTAGTCCCAGCTACTTGGAAGCCTGAGGCCGGAGGATCCCCTGAGCCCAGCAGGTCGAGGCCGCGGTGACCATGAGCATGTCACTGCACTCTAGCCTGGGTGGCAGAGTAAGACTCCGACTCAAAAAAAAAGTAGTAAGCATAGTAAGCATATAATTTGAATATGATTAATTACTTTGGAACAAAGAATTAAATTATTTTCTGTATGCAAATAAATATATAAAAACCAGTAAGGAGAACCTCATAAAATCCCCAGAATCACTGGATTAAAAATTTAAAAATAAAGGACATGCAATCCCAATAGACTTTAATGTGAACTATTCATTAGAAAAAAGCTAACTAGTAGAAGAGTTTAGGGGGCAAAAAATAAAATGAGTGCCAGTAAATCAGTATGTTTGTAAACACTGCTTCATACCTTCATGCTCATACAAGTAGAACTCGTAGTTTTTCATAAAGAAGGCTGATGAGAAGGGGCCTAATTATGTACATAATTAGCAACTAAATAAATCCAAGAGGTAAAGAACATGAAATCAGCATAATGTGAAGCTGTTTCATTCCTAAACAATGCTATGTTAAAGGCACCTCTTGTTCTTCTCTGTTCTTAGGATGACTTAACCTGTCATTAACTAAATTATTCGTATTAGTTATTCTGAATGCAAGTGCAGATTTTAAAATTCAAATGTATTGACAAAAAGCAAACATAGATACAACCACTCACAGAAATGGAAGTCCTTTTAAAAAGTCAGTTGATTTTTAAAAGGCAGAGCTGGCCCATGTAAATTGCTCAAAGATGCTTCCCCTTATTTATAGGGGTCTTTTCACTTCAGATGAACAATCACGTACCAAAATGAGTCCAAAGTAAGAGAAAGTTGCATTTGAAAAAAGCTGGCTTCATATTGGGGGAAAATATAGTAAAGATGTTGACATTTTAAGCTGGGTTAAAAGCAAACAATAGGTGGCTCTGCAAACAGTGAACTAATCATAATTTAATGATTATAACATACAGTGAATCAAAGCCATTAAATTGTCATTAGAACATCAAATTAACAGGCATGGTGTATTACAGGTAACATCCAAATTATAAACATTTATGTACTAAAAGTCTGTAAGTTGGAAGTCTAAACTAAATGTGCATTTATATAGTGAGTTAATTGTAAATTATCTTGAAGGCTGGTAGATTATGAGCATAAACACGGACGTGGCCCGACCTACTTGGGGAAAATGGCCCCGCCCCAGAAGCGAATGTCTCCTGGCCCATTGTCCCACCCTAGATGGGGGGGTGGAGCATAGGGGAGGGTGTTCTAACCTAAACACTGACTGAGGAGGCTGTGATGCCTGGCAGTGATGCACAGTAGCAGGTTCAGTCATGGCAGCCACTCAGGGAAGGGCCACTCAGGAGTTAGAAACGCCTGCTTGATATGCTGGAAGCTTCTCAAATAACGATCAACCAAAGGTAATCATGTGGAATCCGGGGGCTGAGAGCCACTTGACGGCTTAGCTTGTGCGTTCAAGAAGGCATTTGACAGACTGTTAGGCACTGTTCTTTCACATAGTCATCCACTTACTGTGATAGTGGGACACAGTCGTGTTGCTGAATTAGAGTAAGAGGAACCTCGGCACACACAGGGGATCGGTTCGAGGGCATGTCCAGGATTCGTGCATACTCCAGTCCTGCCTGTAGGAAAGTCGACCCTCCTCTAGGTGGGTTTGTGTCCTGCTAACACTGCATTCTCCAATCGTTTGGTTGGAAAGAAAATCAGTGCATCAGTGGACCCGTGTAGGTCACACTTGCGTTGCTTAAGAGTCAACTGTGTATTGGATTTCAAAAATATATTGTTTCCACAACCAGCATTAGAATTCCAAAGTTAAATGATTTCTCTGGGCTTTCTAAGTATTGAAAGTATTTATTAGGAGGAAATTGTTTAACTGAACCAAGCAGCAGAAGAAAGCATGCTGAAAATTATGAGTTCTAACTATCAGATATATGCCTGGACATCTAGAAGAGCAATTCACTGTTTTAAAATTGTATATATGAGTTCTTAAAACATGTTTACTCTTGGTGGAATGTAATGATTGATGTTTGACTAATAATCCTAGGAAACTGAAGTGTAGCACCCATCATGCATAAATATACTGCAAGGTCTTTTACGTCAGCCTCACTTTACAAACTAAATATGCAGCAGGAAGATTATCCAATCGAGTTTTAATAACTTGATTTATATTTTACATGCAGTGGGAGAACTTAAGTCAATTGGCAGAGCAAATAACTTCCTTAAGGAACATGACTGCTTAGTCGTTCAGCATGTACTAAGTGCTTACTCTTGAGTTCATAGTAGGCTCTGAGAATTTCAGAATGAATGACATGCCTTCCCCTGACCTCGGGGAGTTCACAGACTAGTGGTTGGGACAAACACATGAGTTATTTTCATAGAACCCAGGAAGCATAATGATTTACATACCTATCATGTCAGTTGTTCGGGAAATACAGAAGAAAGGATGCCATTCGAGTAGAGTTGGGGGCATGGGGCCTTTCCAGAAGGTTCCTGGAGGGGGCGCCAGGAGTTAGCAAGGCCCAAAGAGGAGGGATTACGTTCCCAGCAGAGGTGATATCCGAGGCTCCTGACTAACAAGCAACTTGGTTTGTACACGAACTTGCAAACCGTGATTTGATTTGAAGGAGACAGCTGCGTGCAGTGAACCAGGTGGGAGCTTGAGGTAGCCAGCAGAGAGGTAGTCAGCAAGGGATATTTGAAATGGAGTCAGAACCGGGTACAAAATTGAGAAGCATGAGGGGGCAAAGCGACCAGATTGGGATCAGCCAGCTGGGAGGAGGAGAGGGAGAGCAAGGCAAAGCTCGTCTCCCACTCACATGGCGCTGGCCGTCGAGATCGAAGTGGAGAAGCAGGAGCGTCTGGCCCCACTCCCAGCCTGCCCTGCCCGCCTGCCCCTCCTCCCCAACAGGCAGCCCTGCCCTCACCTCCTCAGGGATTGTCATTCTGTCCCTCAACCAGCTGCTCTCTGGCCCCTCACCTGTCCTTTTTCTCTCTCCTGAGCTCTCCTGGTTCAAGGTTGATCCTCCCCACCCCAGCACTGCAGTTTGACTAAGAAATCTCCCAACACATGTCTCACACAGCCCGGCTCTCTGAATCCAGCGGAATTGCCCTTGAAGTTCCATTGCCTAGACCTGCAGTGCCTTCACTGGGAACCCTGCACATGTGTACTGGGGCACCTCACAAGATTATAAGATTCCCAAAAGATTGGGAAACAGTGACACGTGACATCTCTCAGGCACCATGCAAACTGCTCCAGGCAGTCCAAGCTGCTCCTGTGTCTGTTCTTAACATTAGTTCCCCTGCATCACCTCAGCTGGGCCATGCCATGTGGAACTGGGTTTTCCATGGCTGCTGTGACAAAAAAGTCAGTGTGGAACAGGAAAGGACAGAGGCTGTGTCCACTGTGACTCCAAGGGTGGAAAACTTGCGCAGCGCTCAACAGGTGCACATGTGCCGTTATTAAGTACTCGTGATTAGTTAACGAAACAAATATTATTTTTTCTTTCAATGTATGAGTGTTATTTAAGTGGCTTCTACGCAGTTGAGACATAGATACTGAGTTGCTTGGTCCCCATGACTTTAAAACACGGAATTGACTCATTCCTTTTGGCTTAGAAGAGACACTGAAACGTTCACAGGAGCGCTGAAGGCACTGGGAAGGTCCGACCTACACCCTGGTGCCACCGCACAGACCCCATGGCCTTCACCACTACCTAGCTTGGGGGCTGTAGGGACAGGACCAGCATGGGACAGATGCCCGCAATGAATTGTGCCTAAGGTGAACTTGTGCAGATCGGAACCATTAGAAAGATGTTCCTTTCGCAGGAAAGTGACCCTTGAGATTGACTTCTTGTGCTGTTTTTAACACGTGGGTCAAAACTCCCTGCTAAAACTCTTACTATAGCTCCCAAAGCAGCAGCTTTGCAGTATCCAGCTAAGGCAACATGAGTTAATACTGTACGAAGTTGTTCTTGTCTGTTGGCTGCTTCCTGTGGGAATATTTCCAGTTTGGGGACTTGTGATTAAAAAGACCCAAGCTATTCTGAGTTTTTTTAATTGTTATATATAAAAATGTAAAGTGTAACCTTGCCAACTAAATTATAAATCATCTTAATCTGTTATTGAACTGACTTAAGATTTTTAATTTATTTAGACTATTTGGTCCTCAAATTTTACATATTTATTTATTTTTAAAATTATAGTTTTCAAAAACATTGTAGTTTTCTTTTAAAGATAGACTTATAGTAAATAACAAGTAGTTATAATATTAACTTGGAAAATTCAGAAAAATTAAATTTGTAATCATTCATAATTCTACTTGGCCCATAATTCCAAAAACAATCATTTTGTTGCTGCCTCCAGCCTTTTTTCTTTTTTTTTCCCTTCCAAGTAGCTGGAACCATAGGCACGTGCTACTACACCTGGCTAACTCATGTTTAATTTTAAAAAGGAATCAAATGATACAATAGTTTTATAGTGGGAATCTTACAGAGAGAGACGGGACACAGAGGCCAGTTTGCCAGGAAACAGCATTTATTTGTGCCGGCACTGGCTCAGTGGATTCACATCCAAAGGCTGAGCAGGCCTTTTTTCTGTTTATGTTATTGTACAACTAAAATTATACTATAGGCCGGGCACAGTGGCTCACACCTGTAATCCTAGCACTCTGGGAGGCCGAGGCGGGGTGACCACTAGAGCCCAGGAGTTTGAGACCAGCTTGGGCAACATAGAAGACCTGGTCTTTACAAAAATATAGAAATACTAGCCAGGTGTGGTGGCACGTGCAGTCCCAGCTACTCAGAGACTGAGGCAGAAGGAAGGCCCAAGCCCTGGAGGTCGAGGCTGTGGTAAACCATGATCATGCCACTGCACTCCATCCTGGGCAACAGAGTGAGAACCCTACCTATATTTATATATATTTATATATTTACCTTTATATTTTTCCTATAAAGGAAAAAATTATACTGTAGATACAATATTGTTTCCTGCTTTTTCACAGACTAATGGCTAACATTTGGGGTGATTCTGTGCCAGATATTAAGTGCTCTACAAGCACTTTTTAATCTGGTTCTAAGAATTATACCTGCCTGTAATTCTAAAGGAGAAATAAAACATTCATATACTACCAATAATAATTTGCTCTATTTTAGATTTAGGGGGTCCTCAAGCATGCCTGTTACCTGGACATATTTTATAGTGGTTGGGATTGGGTCTCAGGCGGCCCACTGCCCAAATAGTACCCGTCAGTGGTGTTTGAACCCTAACTACCAGTAGTAAACCTTTTAAACATATCATAATTATTATGATTTCTGAAGTGTTTGGTTGCCCCCTCCAATTCTGCAGATTGTCTTAAATAACTCAATTATCACTAAATCATCAGCCACCTCCAGTGCTAGGTACTGTCTAAGGCAAACTCAGAGCCCCATTCGGACTCCTGTAGGGTTTTATGATTTTAGAATAATCTTGTATAAATCATACAGTACATGTACACACAGCAAAATACATATTTAGGCTTTGTGTTTCAAGTGGTATCGGCTTACTCTAGTACTATTGGCCTTGGGATCCTGCAGGAACTTCAGCTCTGTGGTTAGACAAAACTGGGTTCAGAACTCAGCATTCCGGTTTGAACTGCACCATTATTTTGCAGAGTTTCGGGCTATCCAACTGTATTGCTTTGCTTAAAGGCTTACATTCTAGCCAGCATGTATTTTAGTGTGGTTAAAAACAAAAACAAGGAAAGCAACCACCTTTTTGAGTGTCCCATGCAAGTTGACCTGCTTACAGTGAAAGCCTCCCAGTAATCTACAGCCGGGCTCCATCATCCAGGTTTGGAAGACCTTGTATTATAAAGCTTGTATTTCTGGAAAGACTGTGGGTTAAGCGTCCTTGTAGATTTCATGTGAAATGGGTAAGAGCGCCTGATGCCCAACTCCTTTGTTCTGTTCTGACGCTTCCTTCTGCTGTGCTCTTAACAGCTTCATCACTGGCCCTGCTGTCATCCCGGGTTACTTCTCGGTGGACGTGGATAACGTGGTCCTCGTCTTAAATGGCAGAGAAAAAGCAAAGATCTTCTATGCCACCCAGTGGTTACTTTATGCGCAAAATCTCGTGCAGCTGCAAAAGCTGAAGCATCTTGCGGTGGTTTTGCTTGGAAATGAACAGTGCAGTAACGATTGGATAAGCCCCTTCCTCAGGAGAAATGGAGGCGTCGTGGAGCTGCTTTTCATCGTCTATGACAGCCCCTGGATTAACGACGTGGACATTTTTCAGTGGCCTTTGGGGGTGGCAACGTAAGTACAAGATACGGTGGCACGTTTCTAGACTCTGAGAGCTGGATTTCTGAATCAAGAAGGGTATGTTTTAAGCTATAATGAACTTAGTTCTGGGACCATTGAGGCCAGGTAGTCTTTCCCAGAGGTTTGAAAATGGATGTGGGCTGATGCTTCCGTGACGATAATGATGTTTTTAGTGTTCTATACTTTTATGAGGGAAGCAGATGAGTTACCTTTTGGGGAGGTTTTGTTGCTGTTTTTGTTTTTGAGTCAGAGTCTCACTCTGTTGCCCAGGTTGGAGTGCAGTGAGATGCTCACAGCCACCACAGCCTTGACCTGCTGCACTTAGGCAATCCTTCCAAGTAACTGGAACTACCTGTGTGTGCCACCATGTCTGGCTAATTTTTTGATGTATTGTGGAGACAAGGTTTCTCCAAGTTGCCCGGGCTGGTCTCGAAACCCTGGGCTCAGGCAGTCCTCTTGCCTCAGCCTCCCAAAGTGCTGGGATTGCCAGTGTGAGCCACTGTGCCCGGCCTCTTTTTTTGTTTTAAAACCTCAATGCATAGGATGGATTTTCAAGCTTGTTAGGAGTACCCTAAAGAGATGTTTAGCATAGAATGGCAGTCAGAGTCTATATAATTCACAGTTAAAAAAAAAAACAAAACGCTTACTTGAAAGGCATTGTTTAGAGGACTCAGTAGTAAGGGGTCTGGAACTGGCTGAATTTGCACCATTCCCATATGTAAAAGGAGGGAACTGGCCGGGTGCGATGGCTAAGGCCTGTGATCTCAGCACTTTGGGAGACTGTGGCAAGAGGATTGCCTGAGCCCATGCTGGGTTTGCGACCAACCTGGGCAGCTTGGTAAGACCTCATCTCTACAGCATATCAAAAAATTAGCCAGGTGTGGTAGTGCGTGCCTGTAATTCTGGCTACTCGGAAGGCTGAGGCGGAAGGATTGCCAGAGCCCCAGCAGGTCAACACAGGGGTAGCCGTGAGCATGCCACTGCACTCCAGCCTGGGCGACAGAGTGAGACTCCAACTCAAAAAAAAAAAAAAAAATTAGACCACTTGCAGCAGGCCTGTCCTATGTGACAGAGAAGGTTTCTTTGCTGATTTGTTTGTTGCAGTAAACTTAAAAGCCCTTGGGATTCATTTTTCCGAGCCCTTGCTATAGCTATAGTCTATAATTTTTCTTTTTAGTTGACAAATAATTATATGTTTATGCCATATACAGTGTGATTTTTTTGACATGTGTTTATAATATAGAAGGATTAAATCAGGATTAACAAATTCATCACCTCACATACTTACTTTTTTGTGGTGAAAACATTTAAAATCTACCCGTTTAGCAATTTTGAAGTATAGTGCATGGCTGTGTATTAGAGTCAGCACCCTGTGTGATCAGTCCCTATGGCGTACTCCTCTGTCCAGCTGAAGCTGTGTTCCCTGGGACCAACATGCCCATTTCCCCACCCCCTGCCTTCCCAGAGCATTCTGTAGTCTCTTCACCACCTGTCTAAACCTTAATTGGTCATGATCACCATGAATGGAGAAGAGTCTTGATACTCTGAAGGTCTTGAACTCAACATGTAAAAGTTTAGGAAGGTCAGAAGCAAAGACCTTCCAGCACCTGATGCCTGTGACCATTTTGTAAGAGATGACAACGTGAGATGCTTGTTTGTTTAAGTCAGTAGATTAAGGGACTTTCCCAAAGTAAGCATGGAGAATTATAATTTGTGATTGGGAAACCATATTCTCAGTCTCTTCTGTCCACCTGAGAGTGGGCTGTGAGCATTTTGCCAATTCCATGTTGTATATTAACTCATAGATCCTGTTTTTACAGCTATAGGAACTTTCCCGTGGTGGAGGCAAGCTGGTCCATGCTGCACGATGAGAGGCCATATTTATGTAATTTCTTAGGAACTGTGTATGAAAATTCCTCCAGACAGGCGCTGATGAACATTTTGAAACAAGATGGAAACGATAAGCTTTGTTGGGTTGCAACAAGGGAACAGTAAGTTCTGTGCTCATTCCATCCATCCATCCTGTTCTCCTGCCTGAGAGGTGCTTTACAGGGCAACACAGAAGGTTTCCAGAGAGGCCTTGGTAACGTCATCTCTAACCAGGCTTTCCCCAGAAGATAGGTTGGCAGTTACAGCCGTGGAGGGACTGGGCTGTATGCATGTAAGCTAGGGAGGACTCCTTGGCTGCAGTCCATGTTGGGGAGGAACCTTGGGAACTGTCATTCGCAAGTATCCATTGTTGGGTTTCCTCAGTAGTACTAGTTAGTCCAGTAGAGACTGTAAGTGCCAGTAGGGTCTTGGGTCTGTCCCTGAGATGGTCAGCAGACCAGCCCAGTGTTCAGGACTGGCCTGAGCACTCCTCACATGTTGAGGAACCTGACCTGTCCTGCAGACAGGTGCTGTCTGCTCTTCTTCTTTGAATCCCCAGATGTAGCATAGGCCTTTGCACAAGTAAGTACGTGGATGGATGGATGCATGCATGGATAGGTGATAGATGAATGGACAGACAGATGGGTGATGTATGAGTGGATGATGGACGGGTGGGTGGATGGATGGATGGATGGATGGATGGATGGATGGATGATGGATGGATGAATAAATGGATAGATGCATGGATGTACCGATGGACAGATAGATGGATGGGCAGATAGATAGTGGATAAGTAGATCGATGGGTGGCTGGATGGTGGATGGATGGATGGATGGATGGATGGATGGATGGATGGATGGATAATGGGCAAATGAATGATGGATGGGTTGGATAGATGGACAATGGATTGATGGATAGATGGACAGATGATAGATGGATAAGTGAATGGATGATGGATTGATGGATGGATGGATGGATAATGGGCTGGATAGATAGATGGACAGATGAAGGGATGGATAGATGAATGGATGGAAGGATGGACTTAATAGTGTTAACTTCCTCTACTTTGTTCTTAGTTGTCAGGAAACAAGTGTTCAGTGGAGAGAAGGAAGTATATTTGAAATCATGTATCTTGTGTGCAGCTGCAGAATGTTCCAATTCTTAAATATTCTAAAGAACTCTACTTGGGCCATGATTTTGGGTATCTCTGTGCCTGTCATCTCTATAACGTATTCATCCTTTCCTGAGACTGATTTTGGGAAAGATAAACTCTTTCACGAGATGCGCACTTGGTGAAGTGCAAACCAGAGTTGTCTTCTGACTGTCTAGGTGGCAACCTCAGGAGACCACCGAGAGTCTGAAGAACTACCAGGACGCGCTGCTGCAGAGCGACCTCACGCTGTGCCCAGCCGGCCTGAACACCGAGTGTTACCGCATCTATGAGGCCTGCTCCTATGGCTCCCTGCCCGTGGTAGAGGACGCCATGACGGCCGGCCACTGCGGCCACACGTCAGCGCGCCCCAGCGCCCCCCTGCAGCTGCTCAAGGCCACGGGCGCCCCCTTCATCTTTGTCAAGGACTGGAAGGAGCTTCCTGCTGTCTTGGAAAGAGAGAAGGCAATGCCTCTGCCAGAGAAGATCGAGAGGAGGAAGACGCTGCTGCAGTGGTATCAGCGCTTCAGGACGGAGCTGAAGGTGAAGTTCACCACCATCCTGGAAAGCTCCTTTTCTACGGACAATAAAGGTTGACTTGATACCCTAACTGTCTTTTTGTGCTAAGAGGTGATTTTGTTAATATCAGGTCTACTCCTGCGTGTGTGATTGTGTGCGCGTGTGTGTTTATAGACGTTCTCCAAGGAACCCTCATAAATGCTAGATGACGTGCAGAACGTTGGCCAGAATGTGTTCTCTTATTGGCTCACCCTGTGTGCAGGCAGAAAATGTAGTTACATGGAATTCAGACTCATTTCTACAAAGTTGAATGATACAGCCTTTGTTGAATCACCCATTAAACCCACTCTGTTAAATGGTGGCTGCCAGGTGGGTGCAGTGGCTCACGCCTATAATCCCAGCACTTTGGCAGGTGGAAGCAAGAGGATTGCCTGAACCCAGGGACTTGAGACCAGTCTGGGCAACATGGCGAGACCTCGTCTCCACAATAAATCAAAGAGTTAGCTGGGTGTGGTGGTGCATGCCTATAGTTCCAGCTACTTGGAAGGCTGAGGCAGCAGCATCGCTTGAACCCAGCAGGTCAAGGCTGTGGTGGCCATGAGCGTGCATGCCACTACACTCCAGCCTGTGTGACAGAGTGAGACTCCAACTCAAAAATTTTTTTTAAGTTAAATAAATAAATAGTGGTTGTCAGGGGGCGGGGAGAGGGCTGTGTGGGTCAGTTAGACAGAAGGAATGAATTCAAAAACTCTATCATGCAGCATGGTGACTGGTTAATAACAGTATGTTGTATTCTTGAAAAATACTAAAAGGACTGTGTAAGTGTTCTTACCACAAATAACTGTGAAGCGATGCCTGTACTAATCAGCCATAGTCAACCCACCATGTGTGTCTACTTCCAAGCATTATGCTGTACGTGGCAAGTACATGGACAACAGGCCAAGGTTAGTTTATTATTGGACGAAGAAAATGTTCCTAATGAATGTAGAGTCATCTCTGCATGCAATGTTGTGATGTATACAGTGGTGACACTCATGTCCAAGGTCTCACACTCACCCGTCACCCACTCACCAGAGCAGCGTCCAGTCCTGCGGGCTCCATTTGTGGCAAGGGTCTCTGCAGCTGAACCAGTTTGTAACTTTTATACCATATCTTTACTGCACGTTTTCTATGTCCGATACCCAAACACTTGCCGTTGTGTTACAGCTGCCGACGGTGTTCAGCACAGTCACACACTGCATAGGTTTGTGGCCCAGGAGCAACAGGCTAGAGCACACAGCCTAAGTGTGGAGTAGGCGAGACGTCTGGCTTGTGTAAGCAACTATGATGTTCACACAATGGCGACCTCGCCTCATGACATGTTTCTCAGGATGTATCCCCACTGTGAAGCAACGCATGAGTGTAGTTCCTGAATCTTCTCAGAATTAGAGTCTCACGTGCTTCGAGTTGTCAGCCATGTGACAGTGTCATCTGTGTGTCGCAGGTCCTCAGATGGCTCTTTAAGCCCCACCTAGATGTCTTTGGAGCCTCCTAAACTGTGTAACTAGAACTGTTTCGTTGTCTTCTTCCAGGATGCACCCACTGGCCGGGCACAGTGGCTCCCGCCTGTAACCTCGACACTTTGTGTGGCCTTTGATCCCCGGGTTGTCCTTGAACGTGGCCTCTCCCCATCCCCCACCACTTCTTCCGAGCTGCAGGTCTTGTCTCCCAAGGGCACGACCACAACCACGTGTGTCCCGCTTCACGACCCTCGGCTCTGCTTCAGTTTCACTGGTGCAAATGAATCGTTTCCCATTTCAATAACCTTTAAATCCAAAATTGTAAGTTCTCTGAAGGAAAAGTGTGACGAAACAATAATAATCCATCACCAACTCCTACAACAGAAATCCTGTTGGACCGCAATTCTGATCAAAAGCATCTGTGGGCCGGGCACAGTGGTTAAGCCTGGAATCCCAGCATTTTGGGAGACCAAGGCGAGAGGATTGTCTGGCCCCGGGGGTTCAAGACCAGCCTGGGCAACTTGGCGAGACCTCATCTCTACAATAAATCAAAAATTAGCAGGTCGAGGCCGCGGTGGCCGTGAGCGTGCCACTGCCCTCCAGCCTGGGCAACAGAGTGAGACACCAACTCAAAAAAAAAAAGTGTCTGTGGCATTCTGTTGCCAATAAAACAAAGCCAACGTGGTGCCCCCGTCATCCTGAGACCCCCACAGTCTCTCCAGCCTCATCTCTGCCCACCCTCGCTGTGTGTTCGTGCACCTGCTGTCAGACGTGCTGTTGTTCAGGTTCCTTTCTTTTTCTGGAAACTTCTTCACTGCCTTCGGCCCCTGCAGCTTCTCCAGCAACTCCCAGGTGTCCTTCCCACCTGCGTTTCAGTCACCAAATCGCACTTCCTTCTGCTCCTGGATGTATTGCCTTGTTAGTCCACCTCCTTCTGCCATGTTAGAAATGAAAGCCGGGCTCGGTGGCTCAGCCTGTAATCCTGCGCCTTTGGGAGGCTGAGGTGAGTGGATTGCCTGAGCCCGCGGGTTCGAGACCCGCCTGGGCAGCGAGACCTCATCTCTACAATAAATCAAAAAATCAGCCGGGTGTGGTAGTGCATACCTGTAATTCCAGCTACTTGGAAGGCTGAGGTGGAAGGATTGCCGGAGCCAGCAGGTCGAGGCTGCGGTGGCCGGGAGCGGCCACTGCACTCCAGTCTGGGCGACAGAGTGAGACTCTAACTCAAAAAAAAAAAAAGAAATGAGCAAGACAGGAGCTTTGCACATTTTTTTCACTTCTGTCTTGTGAAGGCCACTGTTTAATTCTCTAACGAAGTAACGGAAGCTACATCCTAAGTAACACATGTAAAAGAAGATACAGCCGGGCGTGATGGCTCATGACTGTGTTGTGATTCCAACATTCCAGGAGGCCGAGGCAGGAAAATTGCTTGAGCACAGGAGTCAGGTGTCTGCACTAAGTTCAGTGTTAACACCTCCCAGGAGCAAGGAACCATCAAGCTACCTGAAGGAGGGATGAAACGGCCCAAGTCACAAGTGGAGGAAGTCAAAACACCCGTGCTGATCAGTACTGGGACCTTACCTGTGAGTGACCACCGCACTCCAGCCTGGGCAACACAGAGAGACCCCATCTCCTAAAAAATAAAGAAGTATAAAGTATGGTCACTTGCGTGAAACAGAGAAATTGCACATTATTGGAAAGCAAGTGCATCTTATTAAGTGGTTTTAGGACAACTCTCCATCTGGAAGAAAAATAAAATTAAACCATATCTCAAAGCATTCACAAAATAAATTCCAGATGAAATAAAGATAAAAGTATGAAAAGCAGACTGAGTGCAGTGGCTCATATCTATAATCTCAGCACTTTGGGAAGCTGAGGTGAGAGGATTGCATAAGCTCAGGGGCTCAAGACCAGCCAGGGCAACATAGCAAAACCTCGTCTCTAAAAAAATGCAGTAAAAAATAAACTAGTGCTGGGCACAGTGACTCAGGTCTATAATTCCAGCATTTTGGGAGGTGGAGGCGAGAGGATTGCCTAAGCTCAGGGGTTTGAGACCAGCCTGAGCAACATGGTGAGACCTCGTCTCTATAACCAAAAAAATTAGCCGGGCACGGTGACACATGACTGTGGTTCCAGCTACTTGGAAGGCTGAGGCGGAAGGATCACCTGAGCCCAGTAGGTTGAGGCTGCGGTGGCCCTTAGCATGCCATTGCACTCCAGCCTGGGCAACATAGTAAGACTCTGACTCAAAAAGTAAAATAATATAATATAAAAATAAAAATAATAAGCTATCTGGGCATGATGGCACATGCCTGTAGTCCCAGCTACTCCGGAGGCTGAGGCAGGAGGATCGCCTGAGCCCAGCAGGTCAAAGCTGTAGTGAGCCATGATCATGCCACTGCATTCCAACCTGGGCTACAGAGTGAGACCCCGATTCAAAAAAAAAAAAAGATGAAGAGCAAAATGTTAAGCTACAAATCCTGTTTTAAAATACAGGAAAGATAACTTGATCTCATTGGGGATAGGAAAAAATTTCTTTTAAAAGTCACAACAGCCGGGCTCGGTGGCTCAGCCTGTAATCCCACGCCTTTGGGAGGCTGAGGTGAGTGGATTGCCTGAACCCACGGGTTCGAGACCCGCCTGGGCAGCGAGACCTCATCTCTACAATAAATAAAAAAATCAGCCGGGCGTGATAGCGCATGCCTGTAATTCCGGCTACTCGGAAGGCTGAGGCGGAAGGATCGCCGGAGCCCAGCAGGTCGAGGCTGCAGTGGCCGGGAGCGGCCACTGCACTCCAGTCTGGGTGACAGAGTGAGACTCCAACTCAAAAAAAAAAAAAAAAGACACAACAGGCAAAAGCCATAAAGGAAAAGTTGATACATTTGACAGCATCAAAAGACACTACAGGCTGACATGGTGGCTCACACCTGTAATCCCAAAACTTTGGGAGGCCAAGGCCAGAAGACTGCTTGAGACCAGGAGTTCTAGCCCAGCCTGGGCAACAGTGAAACCTCGTCTCTACAAAAATAAAAAATAAAAAAGTTAGCCAGGTGTGGTGGCACGTGTTTGTACATGTGCCATCTACTTGGGAGGCTGAGGTGGAAGGATCACTTGAGCCCAGGAGGTCGAGGCTGCGCTAGTCGTGATGGTGTCACTGTGCTCCAGCCCAGGTGACAGAGAGAGACTCTGACTCGAAAAGAGAGAGACAGAGAGAGAGAAGGGTGGGGGGAAGAGAGGAGAGAGCGGGGGGAGGGGGAGGGGGAGGGGCCCAGGGAAGAAGAAAGGGGGGAGAGAGAGAGGGAGAGAGGAAGGTGGGCTGGGAGAGAGGAATGAGCGAGGCTAGCAGGGTGGGTCTCCTGGAGACCTGAGTGCCCCAGGCAGAAGTGTCTTCATCGAGGCGCCTCTGCGGGCTGCCACTTTCCTCCAAGACTGAGAATGCGTCTCTTCTGGGTGCCCCCAAGCCTTGCTTTTCTGGGCTCAGTGCTCGGGGTTGCGGCCGTCCTGTGGCTGGCGCTGGCCTCTCGCCCAAAGCAGTGAGGGCCTCTGTTCGCTCATTCAGCCACCCTCCACTTGGGCCTCCTCTCTTGACTGCTGAGATGCTTCAAGCCCCTCGAAGACACCACTCAAGTCAGGGGGAGGCCACATGCCCAGACGGAAAGTGCTCCCACCTGGCACCCGAGGCCCGACCCTGCTGACACCCAGCTCCCCTCCTGGAACAGCTTGATCTCTTTGAATCTAAGCTTTCTGTCTGTCTTTTTAAAGTTGATTCTGGCAGTCTTTTTGTTTTTTTTAGAGACGAGGTCTCACTATGTCTGGTCTTGGACTCCAACACTCAAGCCATCCTCTCCCCTTGGCCTCCCAGAGTGCTGGGATCACAGGTGTGAGTCACTGCACCTGGCTTAAGTCTCAGCTTTCTTACCTGTTAAGTGGGACAGAAGGTTTGGGCACCCAGGGCAGGTGAGTCAGCATGAAAAGGCAGAGAATCAGCAAGTTCGAGGTGGGACAAGACTGGGGGTGTCTTCTCGGCAGGCCAACCCAGATTTCTGTGTGCGCGGCCATCAGGGCCCCCAAGGCTACACAGCCCCGCCTCGAGGTTCTGTTCACTGGCCTGCGTGGGCCACGAGCAGATGGGTAGGGAGGGTGGGGGGGCAGGGTCGCGTTCTCAGACGTGAAGGAGCATCACAGGCACCCAGAGAACTTGCCAAAACATAGGCAGCTGGGCCCCATCCCCTGGAGCTCTGATTCAGTGGGTCGGGCAGGCCTAAGAACCTGCATTTCCAGCGGGGACCTGGGCGAGGCCTACCCACCTGGAGAACCTCACAAAGTGTGCGCACGGAGGCTGAGCAGCAAATGCCAGAAGGGAATTCAAGGGCATGTTCTTTCTTCCATCTTTTAAAGGAGGGACATCAAGTCCTGTCACTCTGAAATGACATTTCCTTTTGTTAACCATGTAAAGAGGATTTAAGAACATTTAGCTTCTGGGCACCATGGATCACACCATAATCCCAGCACTTTGGGAGGCTGAGGCGAGAGGATTGCCTGAGCCCATGGGCTCAAGACTTGCCTGAGCAACTAGGCAAGGGAAAAAAAATTAGTTGGGCATGGTGGTGCGTGCCTGTAGTTCCAGCTACTTGGAAGGCTGAGGCAGAAGGATCGCTAGAGCCCAGCAGGTGGAAGCTGGGGTGGCTGTGAGTTTGCCACTGCACTCCAGCCTGGGCACAGAGACTCTAACTAAAAAAAAAATTTTTTTTTTTAGTTTTTAAAATACATGGATCAGGCCAGGTGCGGTGATGTCTGTAATCCCAGCACTCTGGGAGGCTGAGGTGGGCTCACTTGAAGGCCAGGAGTTTGAGATCAGCCAGGGTGACACAGAAAGACCCTGTCTCTGAAAAAATAAAATTTTTAAAATGCAAGTGTTAAGGAACAGGCAACAGAGACTGGCCCTCAGGAGGGAAACTGCTGAGCGGGACTTTTTCCTGCTGTGTACACGTTGGGACTGCACGAATTTTGCATCAGACGCACGTGTTTCTTCAATCGTGGTGAAACCCGCACAACTTTGGCCCAGCCTAGAAGCAACACCAGCAGAGGGGCCCTCTGACATGTGTTGGGTTTGGCTGTTCTCTTCCCATGTACATTGTTCTCCCAACATTCCTTGTGCTGCAGTGAAATTCATTTGCACAATTACAAGAGCTCGCACAAAGGAGAGACAGAGGGAAGGAAAGGAGGACAAACAGAAGGAGGGAAAGGGAGGTGGGGGTAATAGAGGCCGTGGCCCAGCATGCCTGGAATCCCAGCACTTTCGGGAGCCAAGGTAAGAGAATTGGAGTTGGAGACCAGCCTGGGCAACATAGTGAAACCCCGTTTCTACCAAAAAAATTTTTTTCTAGTTGGCCAGGCATAGGGGTGTGTGCCTGTAGTCCCAGCTACTCAGGAGGCTGAGGCGAGAGGATTGCTGGAGCCCAGAAGTTGGTGGCTGCAGTGCGCCATTACCACACTGCCACACCCCAGCCTGGTTTCTTACAAGAAGGGAGGGAGGGAGGGAAGACAGAAGGGACAGTGTGTGATCCGTGCCTGGCCAATTCCTCTTTCACACTAATCACACAGGGGAGCTCGATGAATAGCAAAAAGGCACAAAGTAGGCAGAATTTAAGAAAAAGATATCAAGGCTGGGGTAAAATTATCAATGGATAATATTTTTAAAGACTTTGTTGAGGGTATTTCTATCATCTATCTATCTATCTATCTGTATTTACCTGTGGCAGAGAAATAGAGATAGGCATGTCTAGATAAATAGACAGCTATGAAACAGATGGATCTGAAATCGTCATACAGTCAATATCACTGCTCTATATTTGGTTACAAAGTAGAGAGTCAGAAACAGTTGCGGAAAGGAGACATTTATGGTGAAGTTTGAACTTTTTCCAACAGAGGGCACCACGAGACCACGGACAGCATCACCATCCTTCTCTTTCCAGCTGGAGAGCCACAGGCCAGTGGGGGTAGCAAGAGGGGAGGGTCGGCATTTGCACGACTGATCTCTGGGGCAAGCCACTGTGTCATCCTCTGCAGCGTTGGGACCCTTGCCCACACCCGGTCACTAGCCTTGTCGTTAGAAGCTTCTTACTCTTCTTACATGAGCTGGTTAGAATCTAAAGCGTGTTCACTGTGTAATGAAAAAAAAAGAGGTTCATGTTCTCGAGGTTTGATTGCAAATCAGAAACATAAAAAAGTAAAAAGTGTTTCTCAAAAGAACCATGTTCAAGTTTCTCAGGACTTCAGGCCGGGTGCAAGGGCGCACGCCTGTCATCCCAGCACTTTGGGAGGCCAAGGCGGGAGGATTGCTCAAGCCCAGCAGTTCAAGACCAACCTGGGCAACCTAGCCAGACCTCAATCTACAAAAAATGTAAAAAAATAAGGCCAAGCACAGTGGCTCAAGCCTGTAGTCCCAGCACTTTGGGAGGCCGAGGTGAGAGGATTGCCTGAGCCCAGGGGTTCAAGACCAGCCTGGGTAACTTGGAGAGACTACATCTCTAAAATTTTAAAAAAAAAATTTAACTGGGCATGGTGGCACATGCCTGTAGTTCCAGCTACTTGTATGGCTGAGGTAGAAGTATCACCTGAGCCCAGTGGGTCGAGGTTGGGGTGACCGTGAGCATTCCACTGTCCTCCAGCCTGGGCGACAGAGTGAGACTCCAGTTCAAAAATATAAAAAGAAGCCAGGCAGGGTGATGTGCACCTGTAGTCCCGGCTCCTTGGGAGACTGAGGTTGGAAGATTGCCCAGGTCCAGGAGGTTGAGGTTGTGGTGACCTGGGATAGTGCCCCTGCACTTCAGCCTGGGTGATAGAGTGAGACAAAAAGAAAAGCATGACTGGGCTTGGTGGCTCATGCCTATGATCCCAGCCCTTTGGGAGGCCAAGGTGAGAGGATTGCCTGAGCTCACAGGTTCAAGACCAGCCTGGGCAGTTTGGTGAGACCTCATCTCTACAATAAAAATTTTTTAAAATTACCGGGCATGGTAGCACATACCTGTAGTCCTGGCTACTTGGAAGGCTGAGGAGGAAGGATCGCCTGAGCCCCACGAGTCGAGGCTGCTGTGGCCATCAGTGTGTCACTGCACTCCAACCTGGGTGACAGAGTGAGACTGACTTAAAAAAAAAAAGAAAAAAGAAAAGCACTTCAAGTACTTCAATTGTTTTTAATCCTTAATATAAAAAGACAAAACATGATTGCTTATACTTTACTAAGTGTAAAATATATTCATTTGTTCCGTATGCAAATTTCATCTCAAGTGTCGTAGAGTCAATACCCACTTAAATAACCTTTAAGGCCCAGGGGCCCGATGACATCTTCCCATAGGGCCTTGCCCTGGGCAGGGCAGGTCTGATTCCCAGCCTGTGGCCCAGACAATTGGAGGAAGAGGGCAGGCAAATGGCCGGTAGACAGATGTAAACATGCCATCCTTCCTAGGAAGCAGGAAATACAAATTAAAATAGAAAGGCCTCCAAACGCTGACAAGTGTTTTAAAGTCCAACCTGAGTCTGGAGGAAATGAGCACCTTCGTGAGCTGCCAGAGGATCCCCGGTGGGAGGAGCTCTTCGGAGAGCAACTTGACACGTGCCAAAGTTATTCACGAGGCTTCTTCCCCGCCCCCCTCACAGCCAGCAATTCTGCTCCTTTCATCGAGGATCTGAGAGCTTGTTGGAGCATCGCCCACCGGGTCATCAGCCCACCCCCTGGGAGGGACCCTTGCATATGCACGCAGGGAAACACACTCGAAAACATGCGTAGCAACGTTGCTTGTGTCGTAAAAACACGCAAATAGCATAATATCCATCAACAGGCGTAGAGAGATATAAGATGCAGGATAGTCATTCAGCAGAAAACAAGTGAAACGTTACAAACTGGCGGGCGCCGTGGCTCAGCCTGTCATCCCAGCACTTTGGGAGGCTGAGGCAAGGGGATTGCCTGAACCCAGGGGGTTTTGAGTGAGCCTGGGCAACTTGGCAAGACCTCATCTCTACAATAAATCACAAAAATTAGCCAGGCATGATGGCATGCATCTGTAGTTCCAGCTACTTGGAAAGTTGAGGTGGAAGGATCGCCTGAGCCCAGCAAGTCAAGGCTGCAGTGGATATGAGCATGCCACTGCACTCCAGCCTAGGTGACAAGAGTAAGACTCCAACTCAAAGGGAAAAAAAAAAAAACTTGACAAACTAGCACAATGGAATCTCTCAAAAACAGTGCTGAGAAGTAACAGGAAAGGTACGCGGGCAGTGAAATTCTGCATAGCAGTTAAAACACATGAACTAACCTGTATATACATCTTGGGTCAGGCACAGTGACTCACACCTGGAATACCAGCACTTTGGGAGGCCAAGGCACTGAGGATTGCTTAAGCCCAGGAGTTCAAGACCAGCCTGGGAAACATAGCCAGGCCTCCTCTCTACCAAAAAAAAACAAAAAAACAAAAAAAAAATACCCAGGCATGGTGGCACCTGCAGTCCCAGCTTCTTGGGAGGCTGAGGCAGAATGATTGCCGAGCCCAGGGATTCAAGACTGCAATGAGCTATGATCACACCACTGCACTCCAGCCTGGACAACAGAGTGAGACCCTGTGTCAAAAAAACGCCAACGACAAAACCATATTGTACTAGTGTTCGGTGACTGCTATTTAAAAGTTACTGAAAGTGTAGTGGCTTGAAATAATACAAATTTATTATTATCTTACATTTGGAGAAATCAGAAATCCAAAATGGCACTCACTGGGCTAAAATTAAATTGAATATCATGGCTTGAATGCGTCTCCCAAAAATATGTGTTAGAGATACAATCCCTGGCCAGGTGTGGTGGCTCACATCTGTAATCACAGTACTTTGGGAGGCCAAGGCAGGAGGATCGCTTGAGCCCAGGAGTTTGAGGTCAGCCTGGGCAACACAGTAAGACCTTCTCTCCACCAAAAGAAATTTTAAAAATTAGCTGAGCGTGATGGTGTGCACCTGTAGTCTCAGCTACTGGGGAAGCTGTGATGAGAGGCTCGCTTGAGCCTAAGGACATCAAGGGGGCCACTGCACTCCAGCCTGGATGACAGTGAGACCCTGACCACAAAAAAAATTCTCTAAAATTTTTTGCAAATTGAAACTTCATTCAAAATGTGGTATATTTGTATTACAATAAAGTGATATTGCCTTATATTGACATCCTATAGTACAGCCTCAGCCTGTTGGCTTTGGAATTAAAATGATTCTTAATATTTCTGAAAGAGGGAGAAATTTGCATTATTTCAAATTTTGCCTATAAAGAGAAACTCAATGTTTTGTATTTCACTGCTTCAAATTTGCATAATTCAAGCCCCCCTGAAGTGTGACCACACATAAAGGGTTTGTGTGTGTATGATTAGTGTCTATGCAGAAGAATATGGGGTTTCTGATGCAGTTTGTCACATGAAAATGTTCTGAGAACCTAGTAGATAAAGTCTGTTTTCTTTTGTGTCCGATGCCTTTAACTGTTTAAATCATTGTAATTTTTCTTTCTTTTTTAATAACAGGATAAAGGGATGAGAGTATATCAATCTGCTGGGCGAGGTGGCTCATGCTTGTAGTCCCAACTACTTGGGAAGGCTGAGGCAGAAGGATCACCTGAGCCCAGCACGTCGAGGCTGCAGTGGCCATGAGCATGCCACTGCACTCCAGGCTGAGCGACAGAGGGAGACTCCAACTCAGAAAACAACAACACAACAAAACAAAACAAAAAAGAATGTAACCTGTTCTTATCTTAGGGGATAAAGAGACAGAAAAAGAAGTCAAATCCACTCCTTTGCGCCTCTCTCCCTCCCTCCCTCCTTTCTCCTTTTTCTCTTTCTTTCTGTCTTTCTTTCTCTCTTCTTCTTCTTCTTCTTCTTCTTCTTCTTCTTCTTCTTCTTCTTCTTCTTCTTCTTCTTCTTCTTCTTCTTTCTCTCTCTCTCTCTCTCTCTCTCTCTCTCTCTCTCTCTCTCCCTCTATAGCCTAGGTGGGAATGCAGTGGCACAATCATGGCTCACTGCAGCCTCAACATCCTGGCCTCAAGCAATTCTCTTACCTTAGCTCCTGAGTAACTGGAAATACAGGTGTGCACCACCATACCCGGCTAATTTTTCTTCTTTTTGTAGTGATGGAGTCTCACTATGTTTCCCAGGCTGGTCTCCAACTCCTGGCTCAAGCGATCCTCCCACCTTGGCTTCCCAAAATGTATGCCTGGCCTCTTTCTTTGTATTAAATCAAGTCCACCTTCATTTACCTCCCTTTTCTTTTTGTTCTTTTTTCATTTTTTTCTTATTTATATTTAAATAAGTGGATACCATGTATATGTGTAAACTGTGTAAGTTTTGGTGTAGAATGCTATAATTGTCATCTGCACACACATCGCCCCGTTAATACCATGTCTACAGGAGATCAGACCTTCCCTGTCTCCTCTTATGGCAACCGGACCTGAGAATTGAATTAACGTGAGACAAATTAACAGGAGAAAGCAAGCAGATTTACAGTGGGAGCCCCCATGGGAAGACGAATGCCCAAACAAGTAGCAAACCTCAGTGCTACTTAGTCACCTTGAACAAAGTTACTAAAATTAGTGGAAAATGACTTGTGGAAAGGTAACTAAAATATACAGGGAGACCAAAGGAAGGCTCGGGGGCTCAGCCTGTAATCCCGTGCCTTTGGGAGGCTGAGGTGAGTGGATTGCCCGAGCCCGCGGGTTCGAGACCCGCCTGGGCAGGCAAGACCTCATCTCTACAATAAAATCAAAAAATTAGCCGGGCGTGGTAGTGCGGGCCTGTAATTCCGGCTACTCGGAAGGCTGAGGCAGAAGGACCGCCGGAGCCCAGCAGATCGAGGCTGCGGTGGCCAGGAGCGGCCACTGCACTCCAGTCTGGGCGACAGAGTGAGACTCCAACTCAAAAAAAAAAGAGTTACTTCACCAAGGTCTGTTTATACAGCTGTCTCTCTGCAACCCTCCCCATCTCTGGTGATACAATGCTTCTTTCTTTCTGACACAAGGAGGGCTTCTTCACATGAGGTTTTATCTCCTGCTTTCATGAAGAAAAAAAGGGACATCAGAGTATCCTTCTTGCCCCTGCTGTTTCTCAAATGCCTGTGCCAAAGTAACCTGTTTTGGAGTGGCATAGATTACATCTACCAGGATGCCTCACCTATTTCTGACACTTGCTTCTGCCTTTTGGAGGCATCGCTATTCTGAATTTTATCATCTTGTGGTCTTTTTAAAATTTGCGGCCAGGTGCAGTGGCTCATACCTGTCATCCCAGCACTTTGGGAAGCAGAAGTGAGAGGATTGCCTGAACTCAGGGATTCAAGACCAGCCTGGGCAGCTTGGCAACACCTCGTCTCTACAGTGAATTAAAAAAAAAAATTGACTAGGCATGGTGGCGTGTGCCTGTAGTTCCAGCTACTTGGAAGACTGAGGCAGAAGGATCACCAGAGTCCAGCAGATCGAAGCAGTGATGGCCATGAGCGTGCCTCTATACTCCAGCCTGAGTGACAAAGACTCCAACTCAAAAAAAAAAAAAAAATTGACCAGGTGCAGTGGCTCATGTCTGTAATCCCAGCACTTTGGGAGGCAGAGGCGAGAGGATTGCTTGAACTCAGGGGTTCGAAACCAGCCTGGGCAACTTGGCAAGACCTCATCTCTACAATAAAAAAAAATTTATTTTAATTAGCCAAGCATGGTGGCGCTTGCCTGTTGTTCCAGTTACTTAGAAGGCTGAGGCAGAAGGATCACCTGCCCAGCAGGTCAAGGCTGCGGTGGCTGTGAGCGTGCCACTGCACTCCAGCCTGGGGGACAGAGTGAGACTACGATTCAATAAATAAATAAATAAATAAATAAATAAATAAATAAAAATAAAATGTTTGAGCCGGGCTCAGTGGCTCAGCCTGTGTAATCCCGCACCTTTGGGAGGCTGAGGTGAGTGAATTGCCTGAGCCCGCTGGTTCGAGACCCGCCTGGGCAGCGAGACCTCATCTGTACAATAAATCAAAAAATCAGCCGGGCGTGGTAGCGCATGCCTGTAATTCCGGCTACTGGGAAGGCTGAGGTGGAAGGATCGCCGGAGCCCGGCAGGTCGAGGCTGCGGTGGCCGGGAGCGGCCACTGCACTCCAGTCTGGGTGACAGAGTGAGACTCCAACTCAAAATAAAAATAAAAATTAAATTAAATTAAAAAATAAAATAAAATGTTTGCTGGGTGTGGTGGCTCATGCCTGTAACCCAACGCAGGAGGATGGCTTGAGCTTAGGAGTTCGAGGACAGCCTTAGCAACACAGTGAGACCCTGTCTCTACAAAAAAATTTAAAAATTAAATTAAAAAATTAGCTGGGTCCAGCGGCTCACACCTGTAGTTCCAGGTGCTTAGAAGGCTCAGGTAGGAGGATCGCTTGAGCCTAGAAGTTCGTGGCTGCAGTGAGTAATGATAGTGTCACTACACTCCAGCCTGGGTGACAAAGCAAGACTCTGCCTCTAAAAAATAAAGTATGAAAAATAAATATAGGCTGGGCATGGTGGCTCAGCCTGTCATCCTGGCACTTTGGTAGACCGAGGCAAGAGGATTGCCTGAGCCCACAGGTTCAAGGCCATCCTGGGCAACTTGGCGAGACCTCGTCTCTACAGTAAATAAAAAATGAGCAGGGCCTGGTAGTGCATGCCTGTAGTTCCAGTTACTCGGAAGGCTGAGGCGGAAGGATCGCCGGAACCCAGCAGGTTGACACTGGGGTGGCTGTGAGCAAACCACTATACTCCAGCCTGGGCAACAGAGTGAGACTCTGACTCAAAAAATAATAACAATAAAGAAAAATAAACATATATATGTACACATACGCACATTTTTATACATGCATATGCATATATATGTATGCCAAAACATATGGAATTGATTTAACATGTTTTGGGGCTTCCTAATGATGGTTTCAAGTCATTGTCTGAAGGTCAAAGTTGGGTCATAGTCTTCTGGGACCTGTGCACTGTTGTTTTTGTCTGTTGTTTTTGTCTGTTGTTTATTTTTGACTGGCTAACTGGTTGGTTTTTGTATTTTTCCTATTTTGTTTTGTTGTTTTAACTTTTTTCTTACAAACCCTTGTGTCAAGGATTGACTTTCAATAGTTTTTGCATTTTTCTACTATCGTGTTTCTGAGCTCTGTCTTGCTGGTCACCATGTGGTGGGGCCTAACTGCTGTTCATTTGTTTTTGTTTGTTTGTTTGAGGTGAAGTCTCACTCCATCTCCCAGGCTGGAGTGCAGTGGCATGCTCATGGCCACCCCTGTGTCAACCCGCTGGGCTCTGGCGATCCTTCTGCCTCAGCCATCCAAGTAGCCAGAACCACAGGCACGTGCCACCATGCCCAGCTAGTTTTTGATGCATTGTAGAGACGGGATCTCGCCAAGTTGCCCAGGCGGGTCTCAAACCCACAGACTCAGGCAAGTCACTTGCCTCAGCCTCCCAGGCTGCTGGACTGACAGGCTGAGTCACTGAGCCTGGCCCATTTGTTTTTCACCCAGGGCTACACTGCGTCTGTGTCACCTCCTGCCAGGGAACTGGCTTGTCTCTGCTTTGGGCTGAGAGCACTCCTGGGCTGCTGCTTGTTGCCAGGTCTTTCTTGATGGGGGTCCTCGCGCTGGGACCTCCTGAGCATCCGCGAGGCTGCTGAGGGGGCCATTCAGACCCTCGGATCCACACGCACCCTGACGCTGGTCCATTTGCTGGACCCCCACCCAGGCCTCGGGCTCTGGCTCGCCTCACCACCCTCCCCTCCACGGTCACCAAAGCTGCACTCTCTCCATCCAGAACCTTCTGCGGGGGCCCCAGCTGCCAGGGTAAAAACCTCCCACCAAAAGGGGGCAATGGAAGTGCCAGTGCCAGGGCTGACCCCATGATGAAGAGCAGACGGGTGGCCAATGTTGCTTGGCTTTCCTGAGCATCACCAAGGTGTCAGCAATGCGTAATGAATGCCAAGGACCAAAACCCACTCCCACCCTTGAATTTACTCAGACAAATGTGATTTCTCAGTCCTTGCAGTAGGAAGAAACAAAAAGAAAATGTGAAGGGAGTCTTTGCCAAATCTTAACAGATTCTAGAAATAAGTTAACATCATTCAAAGAAAATAAAAATTAATTCAGCTCAGAAGAGATGCTTTTCCAATAATTTCCAAATATTACCTCTCATGTTTAATATTTGCTTAGCAAGATGTGTAGTAATTATATTTTTATTGATTATGTAGTACTAATAATTGTAATGATAATTCAAGACAGAATTATTTTTAACCCTTAGAGCTCTGTGGTCATAGGACATGAAACAAATTCAAACTTATTATTTGTTTTTATTATATTTGTGACACAAGAACATGTATGACAAGAACACATTTTCAAGCATAAAATACATGACATTAAGATAAAGTTTTGTAGGGGAAATAGTGTTATAGGAACATTGCAAAATTCTTATCTGTCCAAAAGAGGTCACTCAAGAACATTTCTGCACAGGTGAGTACAAGCCACCTGGTAACTAGACTCCACTGGATACGTCTTAAAAGGTAAAATGGCAGTTTATTTTAATATGTCAACATATACAGTGTGCTGGGATTTATCTTTTGCAACTGTTTACACACAGGATGAAAAATGTGAGTTACCAGCCTATGAATGTTCAGAGATAAAGAGTTTTACAAAATTACCTTAGTGGGCACAGGAGCAAAACTTCTGACAACCACACCCTGGCATGGAATTGCAGCTAAGATGTGATTTTACTTATTCATTTATTTTGAGTCGGACTCTCACTCTGTTTCCCAGGCTAGAGTGCAGTGGCACGCTCATGGCTACCCCAGCCATGATCTGCTGGACTCAGGTGATCCTTCCGCCTCAGTCTTCCAAGTAGCTGGAACTACAGGCTAATTTTTCTATTTATTGTAGAGATGAGGTCTCCCTAAGTTGCCCAGGCTGGTCTTGAACCCCTGGGCTCAGGCAATCCTCTTGCCTCCTCCTCCCAAAGTGCTAGGATTACAGGTGTGAGCCACCGCACCCGACCAAGATGTGATTTTTAAAATTATGTCTACTACTGAGTATTTCTCCTACCTAGCATAGAATGGATGGGTCTTAAAGTATTGAAGAACAGATTTTACAAGACAGAGCCAAGTTATCTGCCGTGATGATGGTGCCAACCTACACTCCCTGCAAAAATCCACTTTCTTTGCTAATTGTTCACCTGAATTTTCTGAGGCAGTGGCTGAACTCCCAGGAGTAGGAAAGTCTCTGTGTGTCTCTGAAGTTCTTGGAGTCCTGCTTCTCAGTTAGCGCCAAAGGCAAGATCACATGCTCTCACTTATAAGCAGACCCTGACGGCTGGTCACAGGAGCACAGGGAGGGACTGGCAGTCACTGGGCGCTGCTGGGGGAGGCAGAAAGGAGGGGAGCACGTGGCCACGGTGGGTACCTAGTCCACCTCCAGGGAGAGAGGGCCCACTAGATGCTCATGCCTCGCCTGCATGCAGTCTGCTTATGCGGCAAATCCTCTCTTGCACCCCACACCTCTAACGTAAAATTTAAGAAAGTAAAAATGGTGGTCAAAAGCAGACTTCGCCCATTCTGCAAGTGTTTTCAGTCTCTGGGCTCTCCCGGACCGGGAGGCTACCCTCTCCCCACCCATCATCACCCTGGACTTCTGTTCTGAGCTCAGACATCCTTTCTTCTCAAAGCAGCCTCCTAGGAAGGCCTCCCCATCTTCCTTCACAGACCCTGCAGGGCTCATTGGAAGTAGATGACACATGCTGGTTGTCTTGCTCGTGGATTGTTCATCTCCTGAACTAGACTGTAAGCCCCGTGAGGGCAGGGACCGATCAGTTTCACTCACCATTCAATATGGTGTCTGATGCACTGGGAGATCTCTGTAAATATCTATTCAAAATAGGCGGGTCCATGCGTTTTCTTCAGCCCATAAAGACACCATCCTTGGCCTGGCGTGGTAGCTCACACCTATAATCCCAGGACTTTGGGAGGCCGAGGCAAGAGGATTGCCTGAGGTCAGGGATTTGAGACCACCCTGGGCAACTTGGTGAGACCTTGTCTCTACAACAAATTAGAAAATTAATTGGGCGTGATGGCGAGTGCCTGTAGTCCCAGTTACTCGGGAGACTGAGGTGGAAGGATCGCCTGAGCCCAGCAGGTCGAGGCTGCGGTGACTGTGAGAGTGCCACTGCACTCCAGCCTAGGCAACAGAGGGAAACTCCAACGCAAAAAAAAAAAAAAAAAAAAACACCATCCTTAATTCAGGCCATGGTGCCTGGAGCAGGATGTGACCAGTGTTCTTGTGTGTTAAAAGGTTATTCAGGCTTTTCTGCTTCATTTCGACCAGCTGGAAAGAATTCTAGAACATAGAACTAACAAGTTCCCCAGTTGCCACTCATTAGTTCACTTTTGTTCCCTTTAAAAATCCCTTCCCTGGCTGGGAATGGTGGCTCAAGCCTGTAATCCCCATAATTTGGGAGGCCAAGATGAGGGGATTGCTTGAGCCCACAAGTTCGAGACCAGCCTGGGCAACTTGGCGAGACCTCGTATCTACAGTAAATCAAAAAATTAGCTGGGCGTGGTAGCACACGCCTGTAGTTCCAGCTACTTGGAAGGCTGAGGCAGAAGGATTGCCCAGAGAGTCAATGCCAGGGGCCCATAAATGTGCCACTGCCCTCCAGTCTGAGCAATGGAGTGAGACTCCAACTCAAAAAAAAAAAAAAAAAAATCCCTTCCTTGACTCCTTCAGAAATAGACCCCATTCTAAGAAAATGGGTAAACTTCAAGACCAGACATGGTGGCTCATGCCTGTCATCTCAGCGCTTTGGGAGGCTGAAGTGAAAGGATTGCCTGAGTCCAGGGGTTCAAGACCAGCCTAGGCAACATGGCAAGACCTTGTCTCCATGGTAGATTTTTTTAAAAACTAGCTGGGTGTGGTGGCATGAGACTGTGGTTCCAGCTATTCGGGAGGCTGAGGCAGGAGGATCACCAGAGCCCAGGAGGTCGAGGCTGCAGTGCCATAGGTTTGCCACTGCGCTCCAGCCTAGGGGACAGAGTGAGACTCCGACTACAAAAAAAAAGAAAAAGAAAAGGGTCAATGTAGCAAGTGGAAGGAGAAAACCCCTTTGGTTTCTCCCTCTCCAACTCCCAGCTCTTGGGAATCTCTGTCACCAGATCTGCAAGCACCAGAGAGCACCCAGCGATGGCGAGCCGAAGGCCCCAGTGAGCCTCGCGAGGGACCAAGTGTCTCGCACACAAACACCAAGCAGACAGATGGCTTCCCTGATGGCCCTGCACTGGGCTTTCCCAACATCTCATTAGGACACATGCCTCTGTCTGTCCCCCTGTGCAAGCTTCTCAAGTGTGCGCTGTCATCCTAAACTCACGTTTTTTTTAAAGAACATCACATTCGTGAGAGTGAATACAATTTCCATTCTGTCTGAATCCAATTTCCAATTCTGTATGTGGTGCAGGCGCGTGTTAACAAAAGATGCCACATTCTGTAAAATATTTAAGACAGGCCAGGCTCAGTGACTCAGCCTGTCATCTCAGCACTTTGGGAGGCCGAGACGAGTGGATTGCCTGAGCCCCTGGGTTCGAGACCAGCTTGGGCAACTTGGTGAGACCTCGCCTCTACAATAAATAAAAAATTAGCTGGACGTGGTAGTGCGCGCCTGTAGTTCCGGCTACTAGGAAGGCTGAGGCAGAAGAGCCGCCAGAATCCAGCAGGTCGGCGCTGGGGTGGCCATGAGTGTGCCACGGCACTACAGCCTGGGCAACAGAGTGAGACTCTGACTCAAAATATATATATATATTTAAGACGGTTTCACCCGACCAAATGTGTGTGACCCTAGGCCCGTGACACGACTCCCAGGAGGCCCTGGGAATGTGTGCCCACTATGGTTGAATGGTAACTTGTTTATATATATTTTGGGAGGACAAAATTTACAAGAAACCATCTATCAAGATGGGAGAATTTTTTTTAAAATGTAAATCAGTGTGTGTGAGATTTATTCTGGTTTGGTCCAGGGAGGCAGGACATTTCCACGTGAAGACTGCAGGCCATGGGTGAACACAAAGATTTTCTGACTGACAATCAGCTAGAGTTATCTAAGGAGATTTAAAAGCAGTGAAGGAGTCTGGCATGGTGGCACACACCTGTAACCCCAGCACTTTGGGAAGCAGAGGCAAGAGGATTGCCTGAGTCCAGGGCTTCAAGACCATCCTGGGCAACTTGGCAAGACCTCATCTCTACAATCAATCAAAGCAAAATTAGCTGGGCATGGTGGTGTGTACCTGTAGTCCTAGCTACTTGGAAGGCTGAGATAGAATGATTGCCAGAGCCCAGAGGTCAAGGCTGTGATGGCCGTGAATATGCCCCTGCCCTCCAGCCTGGGTGACAGAGTGAGACTCCGACTCATAAACAAAAAAAACAGTGAAGGAAATGAACAGCCTGAGGGATGACAAGGGAGTCGGGTTTCTGGAGATGACAATTCCCAAGAAATGGAATTATCTTTGGAGGGCGGGCCCCTTGTAGCAAATGCTTCCTCCTGGGTGAGTGTTCTAGGAACTTATTGGCATCCGTGTCCCAGCTGGTATTGTTGTGAGAGGCTGCGTTAGGCTTCAGCGAATTTTTTTTTTTTTAGATGCAACACATTTGCCCTTTCTTGATGGGTAATTTAGAGTGCACCTGCCCATACCGCATTCAGCAGTTTTTACCAAAAATGGCATGATGCCCATGCCCCACCCTCCCTATTCACCCTATCTTGCCTTGGGGCCTTGGTTGGGAATGGTGGATAGTTGTCCCAGATTTCTTTACTTTTTAAATTAAAAAAAAAAATTTTTTTTTTAGTTGGAGGGCAGTGGCAGGATCATGGTTCACAGCAGTTTGGCCTCCTGGGCTCAGGCTATCCTTCTGCCTCAGTCTCCTGAGAAGCTGGGACTATAGGTGCATGCCACAATGCCAGCTAATTTTTTTTATTTTGTTGTAGAGATGAGGTCTTGCTATGTTGTCCAGGCTGGTCTGGAAGTCCTAGGCTCAAAGAATCCTCCCACCTTGGCATCCCAAAGTGCTGGGATTGCAGGTGTGAGCCACCATGCCCGGCCAAGATCCTGCTTTTCTAAGAGGCACCTAGACCCCACCAATAATGCTGTCATAAAGACCAAACTTTGAGAAGCAAGAAAACCACGGGCTCTACATTTTGGCTGTGTGGGAAGTCTCCAGGTAATTTTTTATTTTTATTTTCTGGAGACAGGTTCTCCCTTTGGCGACCAAGCTGGAGTGACAGGATCACGGCTCACCGCAGTCTCAACCTCCTGGGCTCAGGCAAACCTCCTTCCTCAGCCTCCTGAGTAGCTGAGACTACAGGTGTGAGCCACTACCCTTGGCTCACTTTTGGATTTTGGGGGAGTACAGGGGTGAATCGCTGCACCCAGCCAATCCCAGATTTCTTATTCCAAATCTCACCAGACCTCATCAGAGAAACTGAGCCACAGGAGAGTCCAGGCCCAGGAGAAGGATCAGGAGGAGAGCCCCGTGGGCGAAGGGCTCTCAGGAGCCCTGGAGTCACCTCTTGGCGGTGACTAACCCACCTCCGCTTGCCCACAGCGACCCCAGGGACTCATTCACAGCTGTGTCTGTGCCGGGATGGAGCAAACAGATGAGCTGGGAGCCCGGTTCCACCCAGAGAGCCTGCAGCCAGCCTACCCGGGACCCATGGGACGAGTGCCCTGCCGAAGAGCTCCCCCTGCCTGCACAGGCTGGAATTGCGTCGCCCGGCTACCTCGGGCTCTGAGCCACCTTCACAAATGCCCTCACACTGCACAGAGCCCTGATGCTCACGCCTGGTCAAATGCATGTGCTCTGCCCGCAGCTCTTAGGTCACACAGCCGTTCCTCCATTTCACGGGCAGGAAAACGAAAGGTCGCCTGTCATCCCAGCACTTTGGGAGGTGGAGGTGAGGGGATTGCCTGAGCCCAGAGGTTCGAGATTAAAAAATTGGCTACGCATGGTGGTGTGTGCCTGTAGTTCTGGCTACTTGGAAGGCTGAGGTGGAAGGATCGCCTGAGGCCAGCAGGTTGAGGCTGCAGTGGCTCAACAGCACTCCTGCCTGGGCAATGGAGTGAGACTCCAACTCAAAAAAAAATCAATTCACAAATATTTACCGAGTGTCACTGTTTACTCTGCTTTGGACTGAGAGCTATAGAGAATGCTGTCATTCACCCCAAAGAAGTGATGACCAGAGATCCCCCTCAACATAAAGATGTCAAAGTCATCTGGGCACGGTGGCTCAACCTGTCATCCCAGCACTTTGGGAGGCCGAAGCGAGAGGATTGCCTGAGGTTCGAGACCAGCCTGGGCAACTTGGTGAGACCTTATCTCTATAATAGATCAAAGAATTAGCCGGGCATGGTGGTGCATGCCTGTGATTTCCGCTGCTTGGAAGGTTGAGGTGGAAGGATTGCCTGAGCCCAGCAGTGTAAGTGTGATTGTGCCCCTGTACTCTAGCCTGGGTGATAAAGTGAGACTCTGACTCAAAAAAAAAAAAAAAAAAAAGAGGGTTCAAAAAGGCCAAATGACAGGTCTGGAATCCAAACCCAGATCTTCTGCCTCCAAAAAAGGCCTTTGTTTATGTATTTATCTATCTATCTATCTATCTATTTATTTATTTAATTGAGTCAGGGTCTCGCTCTGTGCCCCAGACCGGAGTGCAATGGAACGATCACACTCATCACAGTTGCAGTCTCCTGGGCTCAGGCGATCCTCCTGCCTCATCCTCCCAAGTAGCTGGAACTGCAGGCATGCACCATCACACCCGGCTGATTTTTGCTTTTGTTTCCATTGTTTCAGAAACAAGGTCTGGCTATGTTGTCCAAGCAGGTCTCAAACTCCTGAACTCAAGCAATTCTCCCACCTCGGTCAAAGTCTTTTTTTTTTTTAATATTCAAGTTTAAAAAGAAAGCAGTTTCTGATTGGTTTGAAAACTGCTACTTTAAAGAAAGACCTAGTTCATAAAAATTCAAATTTATACCAAAAAACTAGGGCAGGTGATAGCTGCTTTCCAAAAATGCTTGTAGCTTTACAAAAGGCAAAACCTGGAGATGCTTTTCAATGGCAAACATCTCCACTATTTTATTTTATTTTATTCTATTTTATTTATTTTTGAAAGCAAGATTTATCAAGAGGACAGAAAAGCTCCCACAGTGGGAGGAGACCCAATGGGGGTTGACCTGCAATCATCTCTGTTATTTTTTAAGTAGAGCTCCATCTACCAGCCCTAGATGTCCCTTGTACACACCCCTGAGAGAGCTACAGGTAAGATGAGGACTCACACCCGTACAGGTGACAAAATCAGACAGCCAACATGTCTGCTGCCAGAGGAAAATGGAGGAGAAGGAGTCTGTCGTTTGTTTCCTAAAATGCAAACATTAGAGAAATGCATGCACATTCTGGGTATAATGAATCTTTTTTTTTTTTTTTTTTTTTTTTTTTTTTTTTTTTTTTGAGTTGGAGTCTCACTCTGTTGCCCAGACTGGAGTGCAGTGGCCGCTTCCGGCCACCGCAGCCTCGACCTGCTGGGCTCCGGCGATCCTTCCGCCTCAGCCTTCCGAGTAGCCGGAATTACAGGCATGCGCTACCATGCCCGGCTGGTTTTTTTTATTTATTGTAGAGATGAGGTCTCGCTGCCCAAGCGGGTCTCGAACCCGCGGGCTCAGGCAATCCGCTCACCTCAGCCTCCCAAAGGCGCGGGATTACAGGCTGAGCCACCGAGCCCGGCGGTATAATGAATCTTATGTGTTCCCATTTGTCTCTGATTCTGACAGTTGAATTACAGCGGCCATTTCTCATCTAACTTTGGCAGTTTTCCTCTGAGTCATAATACTTCTTTCTTTTTTCAGGGGGGGGATATAAGTGATGACATTTAATAGTCTCCAGGATGGGGTCATTGCATATTCATAGTCTGCGTATCTTGACAGCCACCGCCTGAGAGGTTGTAGCGAGATTTCAACAGCAGAAGCCGGTAGCTCTGATGAGAAGGCTGTTCTCTGGCCATGTAGACATTATTGATAGAATAGTAAACAAGGCCAGGCCTGCCTAAACAGTGATTTGGGCAGAATGGAAACAAGTGATTTTTGAACAGATGCCTAAAAATATTACATGCAACTTTTTCCAAAGAGAAGTAAGGTATTTATTTTATATATTTATTTGTTTATTTATTTATTTATTTGAATTGGAGTCTCACGCTTGTCTCCCAGGCTGAAGGGCAGTAGCACGCTCTGGGCCACCACAGCCTCGACCTGCTGGGCTCCGGCGTTCCTTCCACCTCAGCCTTCCAAGTAGCCAGAACAGCAGGTGCGTGCCACCATGCCTGCCTAGTTCTTTGTGATTTATTGTAGAGATGAGGTCTCACCAAGTTGCCCAAGTTGGTCTCAAACCCCCGAGCTCAGGCAATCCTTTCGCCTCGGCCTCCCAAAGTGCTGGGATTACATACAGGCTGAGCCACCATCCCCAGCTGGAATTTATTTTATTATTATTATTATTATTATTAGAGTCGGAGTCCCACTCTGTCACCCAGGCTAGAGTTCAGTGGCACTGTCATGGCTCACTGCAGCCTCAACCTGGGCTCAGGCAATCCTCCCACCTCAGACTTTCAAGTAGCTGAAAGTACAGGCACGCACCACCATGCCTGGCTAATTTCTTGGTTTATTGTAGAGACGAGGTCTCACCAAGTTGCCCAGGCTGGTCTCGAACCTGTGAGCTCTGGCAATCCTCTCACCTCGGCCTCCCAAAGTGCTGGAATGACAGGCATGAGCCACCAGCCCGGCCTAAAAGTAAGGAAAGTAAACCTCTGATTTACTTCAGGTTTCAACAGTTTTTTTGAAAATCAGAGACAAGTTTTTTAGGGAGAGTGAGCTAAATTTCCCAAGGGAACGCTTTAGAGAGATCTTGCCTGTCTTTGCTCTTTCTGCCTCTCTGTGTGACACTCCTCACCTCTTTCCTCCCTGTCCCTCTCCCTCCTGTCTCTCAGCGGCCTCCCTACCCCAGGCCTTCCAGGGCCTCTTCTCACTCACCTTTCCTGTTCTCTTCCCTGCCAGGAAAGCACATCCCAATGAAACTGCCAAGACCGTTGGACAGCTTGTCTTGACTACCCAGCTGCCAAAAGAGAGAAAATGGGTATTTACACGGTCCATTTCGGCAAGCTGCCGTTCAATGATGGGCCAAGTTCCCTTTAAAACAATAATTAATATCTCACAATGAACCCCATGCCAAACCACCCCAGACTAATCCAACCTGTGAATAAGAGATTCCCCTAGATTTGGGCAGAACTCAGGTGCGCCTGCGCCTGGGGATTCAGAAGTTAGTTTTTATTGATAGATTTGGTTTACACCAATTCGGGGTATTGGGTTGAATCATACAGCATTGTCGTTTTTATGTCAAAAATGATCAGCTGTAAGCAATGTCATTGGTTCAACTTAATACAGAGGGTGCCAAAAATGTATACACATTTTTAAAAAGGAAAACAACGTATTAAAATTGTAATCCGGCCGGGCTCCGTGGCTCAGCCTGTAGTCCCAGCACTTTGGGAGGCTGAGGAGAGTGGATTGCCTGAGCTCACGGGTTCGAGACCAGTCGGGCAACTTGGGAAACCTCGTCTTTACAATAAATAAAAAATTAGCCAGACGTGGTAGCACACACCTATAGTTCCAGCTACTTGAAAGGTTGAGGCAGAAGGATCGCCAGAGCCCAGCAGGTCAACGCTGGGGTGGCCGTGAGTGTGCCACTGCCCTCCAGCCTAGGCAATGTAGTGAGACTCCAATTAAAATATATATATATTGTAATCCTCAATATGTATCAATAACAAAAGATGAACACAAGTTGCATTTGACTTCTGCAATTACTTCTGCTCAGAGTGGTTCCCATCAGCCTCCAAACACTTCTGATGATGACGAATGACTGCAGGGCTTGTTGCTGTGCGAGGCCTCCCTGGTCTCCCCTTGTGGCAAGAGGGTCGATTGAGCCCAGAAGTTCGCGGCTGCAGTTAGCCATGATTGTACCCCTGGACTCCAGCCTGGCTGACAGAGTGAGACCCCGACTAAGACAAAAACAGGATCTTACGCCTCACTCTAGAAGGAATCAGAACTGCACTTTAACAAGTGCTCCGGCCAGGCATGATGGCTCAAGCCTTTAATTCCAGCACTTTGGGAGGCTGAGGTGAAAGGATCGCCTGAGTCCAGGGGTTCGAGACCAACCTGGGCAACTTGGTAAATAAAATAAATTAATTAACAAGCATACCAAAATAAATAAAAGTATTAGCCGGGCATGGTGGCGTGTGCCTGTAGTTCCCGTTACTTGAAAGGCTGAGGAGGAAGGATGGCCTGAGCCCAGCAGGTTGAGGCTGCAGTGGCCATGAGTGTGCCACTGCCTTCCAGCCTTGGCAACAGAGTGAGACTCCAACTAAAAGCAAAAACAAAACAAGAGCCCCAGGTGGGTTGTGTGTGCACATCGAAGCTGAGAAGTATCTCTTTAGTATGAAGCAGATTCCCTGTGTCTACATTTTAACAGACGCCCCAAAGTGACTCTACCATTGGTGATCGGTGGTAAGCTCAGACATCGTTCCAGGACACGATACCAAAATGCAACCTGCTGAGACATCACTGCAAGGACTTGGGGAAGGCCTAATGCAGAGTCAAGATAACATGGGATACATGTACAGAGCAGTCCCTGTTCTGATGCTCTGGTTGGATGCAGAAATACCCAGGATACCGGTGGTGGAGACTGTCTCCTTCATGCTCAGGGGAGCAACAGAACAGCCCACTCCAGATGTGGAATCCTGAGAAGCCACAAATACAGCTAAAGAATCTGTGTGAACTTGGTATTGATGCCTACATACATTCATGCATAACTTTTAGGGTTTTTTTCTTTGAGTCGGGGTCTCGCTCTGTAGCCCAGGCTGAAGTGCAGTGGTGCAATCATAGCTCACTGTAGTCTCAACCTCCTGGACTCAAGTGATCCTCCCACCTCAGCCTCCTGAGTAGCTGGGACCACAGGTGTGTGCCACCATGCCTGACTAATTTTTTTTTTAATTATTAATTTCATAGCAATGGGTCTCACTGAGTTGCTCAGGCTGGTCTCAAATTCCTGGGCTCTAGCAATCCTCCTGCTTTGACCTCCCAAAGTGCCAGGATGACAAGGTTGAGCCATCATGCCTGGCCTTATGTTTAATTTTTTTTTTTTTTTTTTTTGAGTTGGAGTCTCACTCTGTCACCCAGACTGGAGTGTAGTGGCCGCTCCCGGTCACCGCAGCCTCGACCTGCTGGGCTCCTGCAATTCTTCCACCTCAGCCTTCCAGGTAGCTGGAACTACAGGCGCGCACTACCACACCCGGCTAGTTTTTTGATTTACTGTAGAGATGAGGTCTCGCCAAATTGCCCGGGTCTCAAACCAGCAGGCTCAGTTAATCCACTCACCTCAGCCTCCCAAAGGCGTGGGATTACAGGCTGAGCCACCAAGCCTGGCTATGTTTAATTTTTTAAAAAATGATTTAAATTATTTACCATGGGGCCAGTGATGCTGCAGAAAGGTGCTTGATCTATTTTGTGGCTGCAGGCATCCTGGTACATACTCTTCCTTACTCCCAGGGGACATGGTCAGATGGTAAATTAACTTCTACTTAGGGACATGTGTGGTTGTAACAGGAATAATGCTAGACAATGGGACAGACTAGTGTGTGACAGGGACTGCAACCACCAGACGCTCCAGATTTCTCACACCTCAAAAAGGGGAGTGTGGCAGGGAAGAGGCGCTTTCGGGGGCAAAGTGCAGGCTGCCCTGTTTTCCAGCTAAGAAAACAGCTTCCACAAGGTGGGGCAAAGCCACAGAGAATCCATGTGAGAGCCAGATTCAGGGCTGCTGTCTCCCAACCAGGTCCCCCTGGCTTTCTGGATTTTAAGTCAGAGTCATTCTCCGGATCCAACTTTCTAAGGCAAAATGGGCTCTTCAATGCAGGAAAGAGACAGAGAACCTGAAAAGAGAAAACTATGACAATTGTAATCAACTTGTGAATCATGCCAAATGGCTGGATCAGAAAAGAGAGCTGGCTGCCGGGAAGGTGGCTCACGCTTGCCATCCCAGCACTTTGGGAGTAGAGGCGAGAGGACTGCCTGAGCCCATAGGGTTCGAGACCATCCTGGGCAACATGACAAGAGCTCGTCTCTACAAAAAATCCAAAAATATTAGCCAGACATGGTAGGGTACGCCTGTGGTTCCAGCCACTTGACTGAGGCAGAAGGATCGCCTGAGCCCAGCAGGTGGAGGCTGTGGTGGCCGTGAGCATGCCACTGCCCTCCAGCCTGGGCAACAGAGTGAGACTCCAACTCAAAAAAAGAAAAAATAAATAAAAATTTAGCCGGACATGGTGGGGTATGCCTGTAGTCCCAGCTATGCGGGAGGCTGAGGTGGGAGGATCACCTGAGCCCAGGGGTTGGAGGCTGCGATGAGCTGTGATCATGTCACTATACTCCAGCCTAGGTGACAGAGTGAGACCCTGTCACAAATGGGAGGGAAAACCAGAAAACTGGAAAGAGCACTTACTTCAGAGGCAGGCAGATGCGGACTGGAGTCCTGACCTGCCTGGACAGACATTTACAGAACCGTCTGGGCCTCCAGACCCTCATCTTTAAGATGGGGACAATGGTGTCTTCTTTCTCCCATGAGAACATATGCAGAATGCCTCCCTTAGTGAGCGGTACCCAGTTTTCGGCAATAGTAGGATGGAAGCTTACTAGTGTTACGGCCTTAACAGGCAACGTATTTACTGAGGGTTTATTGGACACCGTGATGAAATTAAAGATGATTAAGATATCATCTCTGATTTTTAGTTAGCTTTCTATCAAAGAAGGTTAAAACTGAGATGATGATGATAATAATAATAATAATAAAGATAATGACCATGCACAGGATGTGTGCAGTGGCCTGTAAGCACTTTTTTTTTTTTTTTTGAGTCGGAGTCTCACTCTGTGGCCCAGGCTGGAGTGCAGTGGCATGCTCCCGGTCACCACAGTCTCCACCTGCTGGGCTCTGGCGATCCTTCTACCTCAGTTTTCCAAGTAGCTGGAACTACAGGAGCGAGCTACCACACCCAGCTTATTTCTTGATTTATTGTATAGATGAGGTCTCGCCAAGTTGCCCGGGCTGGTCTCGAACCCCTGGGCTCAGGCAATCCTCTCACTTCAGCCTCCCAAAGTGCTGGGATGACAGGCTGAGTCACTGCGCCTTGCCGCCTGTAAGCCCTTTTAAAGAATTAGCTAAATAAATGTTTATAACATCCCCAGGAGATAGCCATTAACTCATTATACAGATGGGGAAACTGAGGCCCAGAGTATGGTCATTTTTCCTCAACCCCTCTGGAAGCAGCAAGGGCAGGATTCACCCCTGGGCACCCTGTCTCGGAGACAGGCTTGCACCACACTGATTCAGGTCTAGACTCGGCCAATGATTCGTTTCTAGGGGTCCAGTCTCGGCCACCAAGCTGTACTTCCCAGGTAACAATACGAAGTGAGTCCCAATATAACCACGGGCATGAATCCCACATAGCTGTGACAACTGTCCCCTGCATGGGCCATCTGCCTCTGGTGTCTCTTTCCCTATGGCCAGCCCAGCCTTCCAACCACCAACAGCCAGCTCTGTAAAGTACAAACCTGACGGTGACACTTCTCTGCATAAAGGGCTCCCTGCTGTCTGCAAAACCACATCCCAGAGCTCTGCCTGGCACAGAAGATGTCAAAGACAGCTGCCCCTGGCCTTTCTGGCCAGCCTCTGCTTTGGAATCTCTGGCTCTTCACCATACACTCTTATGGGAGACACTGTAAGCCACAGCAAAACCTCTTATGTGTATTTATTTATTTATTTATTTATTATTTTTTGAGTCAGTCTCACTTTGTTGCCCTGGCTGGAGTGCAGTGGCATGCTCACGGCCACCCCCGCAGCAACCTGCTGGGCTCAGGCAATCCTTCCACCTCAGCCTCCCAAATAACCAAGACAAAAGGTGCACATACCACGCCTGGTTAATTTTTTTAAATTTTATTTTATGTAGAGACGAGGGCTCACTATGTTGCTCAGGCTGGTCTCAAACTCCTGGGCTCAGGTAATCCTCTTGCTTCGGCCTTCCAAAGTGCTGGGATGGCAGGCTTGGGCCACTGTGCCTGGCTAGTGCCTCATATGTGGAAAAGTCAAAAGAGATTTTTTTTTTTTTGAGTTGGGGAGTCTCATTCTGTCACCAGACTGGAGTGCAGTGGTATGATTACAGTTCACTGCAGCCTCCACCTCCTGGGCTCAGGCAATCCTTTTGCCTCAGCCTCCCAAGTAGCTGGGATTGCAAGCATATGCCACCACACTTGGCTTCTTTTTTTTTTTTTTTTGTAGAGCTAAGTCTCGCTACATTGCCCAGGCTGGTCTCAAGCTCTGGTGCTCAAGCAATCCTCTTTCCTTGCTTTCCCAAAGTGCTGGGATGACAGGCACGGGCTACCAGGTCTGGTCAAAAGGAATGTATGTGTGTGGCATTTCTCCTTTATATTTGATTCTGTTATCACAAAGTAAAAAGACATGCTGAAAATTATAGCGCGTGCCTGTAATTCTGGTTACTTGGAAAGCTGAGGCGGAAGGATCGCTGGATCCCAGCAGGTCGAGGCTGCAGTGGCCGGGAGCGGCTACCGCACTCGTCTGGGTGACAGAGTGAGACTCCGACTCAAAAAAAAAAAAAAATTTAAAAATGGTATGCAATTAAAAACAACATCTGACTGGGCACAGTGGATCACGCTTATTATCCCAGCACTTTGGGAGGCCTAGGTGAGAGAATTACCTGAGTCCAGGGGCTCGAGACCAGCCTGGGCAACATAGTGAGAACTTATCTCTATAATACATCCAACAACAGCAACAAAAAAAATTAGCCAGGTGTGGTGGCATGCACCTGTAGCTCCAGCTACTTGGGAGGCTGAGGTGGAAGGATCACCTAAGCCCAGCAGGTCGAGGCTGCAGTGACCATAAGCATGCCACTGAACTCCAGTCTGGGTGACAGAGTGAGACTCTGACTCAAAAAAACAAAAAACAAGCTGGGCTCGGTGGCTCAGCCTGTAATCCCACGCCTTTGGGAGGTTGAGGTGAGTGGATTGCCTGAGTCCATGGGTTTGAGACCTGCCCGGGCAACTTGGTGAGACCTTATCGCTACAATAAATCAAAATGAGCCGGGCGTGGTAGCACACGCCTGTAGTTCCAGCTACTTGGAAGGCTGAGGAGGAAGGATCGCCAGACTCCAGCAGGTCGAGGCTGCGGTGGCTGGGAGCAGCCACTGCACTCCAGTCTGGGCGACAGAGTGAGACTCCAACTCAAAAAAAACAAAAAAACAAAAAACAATGTCCACACACTATCAGCGAACTCCCGCATGCACATATATGAAAATGTTTGAATATCAGAGGTCCGGCTGATTAGTGGAGGCCATCCTGTAACTATTTGCAATGCTCCAGTCTCAGTCTCCCCTTTACCTCCCTGAGGCTGTCAGCTGCTCACTGCTCATTCTTGAAAATCTGCTCAGATGCCACCCCTCTGCGTACTCCCCAAACCTCTCCTGAATCGTTCCCCGGGACCCCAAGGCTGGGAGGTCTTTTCTCTCTCACAGCACCACTGCACTGTCTGAAATCATTTATTTCTACAACGGACTGTATGACCTTTCAGGGCAGGGCCTCTGAATCCCTAGTTCTTAACCTGGTGTTTGGTCCACAGTAAGACCTCAAAAGTGGACCCCTGGTTACATAAACAAGTGATCAAAGTTGGACAGGGCACAGTAGCTCACACCTATCATCTCAGCACTCTGGGAGGCGGAGGTGAGAGGACTGTCTGAGCTCACAGGTTCAAGACCAGCCTGGGCAACATGGAGAGACCTTGTCTTTACAATAAATCAAAAAATTTGCCAGGCGTGGTGGTACATGCCTGTAGTTTCAGCTACCTGGAAAGCTGAGGCGGAAGGATTGCCTGAGCCCAGCTGGTCGAAGCTGTGGTGGCCTTGATTGTGCCACTGCACTCCAGCCTGGGTGACAGAGTGAGATTCTGACTCAAAACAAACAAACAAAAAATCAAACAATTAGCCGAGTGTGGTGGTATGCGCCTACAGTCTCAGCTACTTGGGAGGCTGACACAGGAGGATCACCTGAGCCCAGGAGGTTGAGGCTGTTGTTGAACTGTGATCATGCCACCGCACTCCAGCCTGACCGACAGAGTGAGACCCCAAGATTAAAAAGGAAAAAAGAATAAAAAGGTCCGCTTTCTTTCGATCTCGCAGAAAAAAACACATCTTTGATCCCGGACACACCTTTGGACACTTCACTTTGATAAACTAGGCCCATAATATTTGAGAAGCGGAAGTCGAAAGATGCCAGGAAAGATCCCACCCAGTAACGGGTAGGCCAAAAAGCCAGTGAAGATGCAATTAAAGACTTAACAAAACTAGCATATGGGTCTGGGTGCGGTAGCTCACACCCGTCGTCTCAGCACTCTGGGAGGCCGAAGTGAGAGAATTGCCCGAGCCCAGGGCTTGGAGACCAGTCTGGGCAACATAGCGAGACCCCGTCTCAAAAAGAAGAAGACGACGACGATCTCGTTTCCCCGAAAGAGGCTGGCCGCGATAGCTCCTGCCCACGGTGCCTCTAAGATCCAGGGGTACTGGGATTTTACTCGGCCACGGGGTCTCCTGTCCCGGATCCTGGAACACAAAAAGGCCACTCGTGGAAAAACCGGTAAAATTCAAATAAAACCTGGAGTCGTTAATCAATAAATATCTTCCCACCATCCTCCTAGTAGGACACGGGGGCTCGACGTTTTGAATTGTTGCCCAGCCTCGCCCGAGAGCTTCGCCCCCTTTCCCTAAGGGCCAATTCCCAGTTCACAGCTCAGCCTTCCCGGGGGTCCAGCATCTCGGAGCGCCACCCTCCGCCTGGATCCGACTCTGGACCCCCCGCTGGATTTGGAAAGGCCCGCGAGGCCGAGCCCGGACCGGGTCCCCGGTGGGGACGGGGTTTCCCAGCAGCTGGAGCCGCGACCCCGGCCGGGACGGATCCCGGGGTGGGGCGCGCGGGCGGGGCCTGGGCGGCCGCTAGGCACGCTCTTCCCGGAGGGCCCGCGGGTTCTCCCGAGCCGGACGGGGCGAGGAGGGAGCGGGGCGAGGCGGTGCAGGGCGCGGCCCCGTCCTCCCGGAGCCCCGCCCCGCCGACCCTCCCGGCGCCCCCGGCCGCGTGCGCACCGGCGACTCGGCGGGCGCGGGGGGCGCGGCTCGGGCGCGTGGGGTGCGCGTGTCCCCGGCGGCCTGGAGGGGGCAGCCGCGGACAGGCCACGCGGCGAGGGAGGCCGCCGGGCGCCCCGCGGCCGCGGAGGCTCAGGCCGCTGGCGGCGCCGGCTCGGGGGCCCGAACTCGCCGGGGCTGCGCGCGGGGCGCGCGGGGACGTCGCGGCAGCCACCGTATCGGCGGACGGGCGCAGCTGCGGGGCCTGCGGACGCCAGGGCGGCGGCATCCCCAGCCGGGCGGGATCCCGGGGCGCCGGAGCCGCCGGCTGGACGCAGAAAGGGAGGGTCGCGGCGCCCGCCCCCCGCGGCTGGCCCTGCGGGGCGCGTCCCCAACAATGGTGCGGAGCCCCGCGTCCGCCCGGCGGGCGTAGAGGAAGCGGCCGCGCTCGGCGAGGTGGGCCGGGAGGCGCCCCCGCCGCCGCCGCCGCCAGAGCTCGCGCGCCCGGCCGCTCCCCGCCCCACCCGGGACCCCCGGGAGCCCCGCGGGGCCGGGTCGAGAGCACGGGGCCGGCGCCCGGCCGGGCCTAGCCCTGAGCGCGCCGCTGCCGCCCCCTCCTCTTCCTCCCTCCTCGTCTCCCTCCCCCCCTCCTCCTCCCTCCTCCGCCCCCGCCCCTCCTCCCCCCCGTCGGCGCTGCCTCGGGTTCCCGGCGTGTGGGAGTACAACTCTCAGCCTCTCCGCGGAGACCGGCGTGTGGCCACCGCGCTGAACTTGGCCTTCGCCAGCCAGCCCGGAACAGCCGGAGAATGTCCACCCCGAGCCGATTCAAGAAGGACAAAGAGATCATCGCCGAGTACGAAAGTCAAGTCAAAGGTAAGGGCGGAGCGGCCGCGGCTCCTTTTGTGTGCCGGCTTGTCATTGTGCTCGCGGAGTTGCGCGTCCAACTTGGGGTCTGCGGCGGCGGCCGGCGGCGGGGACCGCCCGAGCCCCGCCGGGCCCGCGGGGCTTCCGGCCGGCCGGCCCCGGCCCGGCCCCGGCCCCCGCCCCGGCGGCCCGCGGGGTGGCCCCCGCGCCTGCGGCGGGAGCGCGCGGGCGAACTTCGCCCGCCGCCGCCGGCAACTTCCGCGGCGGCGGCGGCGCGGGGGCCGGCCGGGTCCTGACGCGTCCCACGGCGCCCGGCCCCCACGTCGTCCCTCACGGTCGTGTCTGGAGCGTCCGCGCCGGGGGGCCCGGAGCCGCCCCGCGCGCGCGCGACCCCCGGCGCGTGCCCCGGCCGCGGGCAGGGCGAGTCCCCCTGGAGGGGACAGCGCCCCGCAGCCCGGCGGCCGAGCCCGGGGCCCGCGGAATCCGCCCTCCCTCCGCAACGGGCCGGCGTTCAGTGCCGCCTTCCACGCGCGCACGGGAAGATCGCGTTGTCATGTGCCGGAGCCCTGGGCGGAAAATGAAGGCTTGCACACCCGCGAAGGAGTTTCAATCCGCTCACATCCTCGACTAATGGAGGACGCCGAATTCAGGTGCATGAGCCATTTTTTTCTTCCGTGCCTTGTGGCTTAAAAAACTGGATTTTTCTCCCCAGTACGAGTATTTCTTCGGGCTGCTGGAGTGTTTCCTCAACGTGTGTTGTTGGGGTTATGCCCCCCCCGGGGACTTTCCTGCCTGAGACAATAGCTGGGATCGCGGCTGCTCTTTGACACGTTCGAGGAAAAGTTCAGAAAGATTGTTGTGTAGACGCCTGTGTTTGTGTGCACACAGTCTTCTGCCAGCGCTGCCAGAAGGGTGTTGCTGCACTTGGCCTTGGGCGGGGGAGGAGCATTCTGAGTGTTCTTTTGTGTGGTCACGATGTGAAGTGCCCGGAGTCCTGTGGGAGGACGCGGAGGTGTGCCCCGTGTTCCCGTGTGGACGGGGCCAAGTCATCCCGGGCCGGCAGGCTGGGCACCCGGGATGGGGTTCCGCCAGACGTTGCTTGCGGAAACGGAGATTTCGCTCTGCCTGGAATTGGGATAATTCCTACTTGCAGGAACCCGTTGATGTGGAAGTTGTCAGAGGCGAAGTAATGATTTTCTTGGGGCCAGGGGAACTTTCCAGTGCGGTCACCTTTCTTTCCTCCAGGAGTCCAGCAGAGCCACCAGCTTTTCCCTCTGAGGCAGTCCCCATGCTCACAGCCCCCATGTCGCTGTGCTGTTTCCACATGGTTCTTTGTGGCAGGTCTTCGAGGGGCGTTGCTCTGGTTTTTCCGCTGCCTGGAGCATCGGCGGCATGCACTTCCAGGAGCCGGTTCTGTCACCTCCACTGGAAGGACATTTGCCGGCAAACAGGTCTCTTGATTTGAGTCCTGCCGGGTGTGGATTCTGTAGCAGGGTGGTCACTCGTGGGCCGAGCCCATAGGTCCCTCCATTGATTAAAGAGCCTCGAATTGGCGTGTTGCCATGTGTCTGTCAAAGGCAGACCAAAAATGACCGTGGTGGCAGTGACGTTTGGGATGAATTCTGTCCCCCGGAAAGCAGCCCTCCCCCGTCTCCTTTGGCCCTCCTCCCTGCACACCCGGAGTCCAGAGGCTGCTGGAGATGCCTCACTGCCCCTGCCCCGCCCTGTCCAGCTGCGACACCCCCTGTGGGGCTGACACAAAGGTGTCTGACCTAGATCACAACATCCCAAAGCAAACGTAGGAGTAAGGTGATGATGCCGGGTAGTTGGGTCATAGACGCGTGACATGCATGATCTCACCCGGTGCTTCCAGGCTGACTCAGGAAGCAGGCGGGGAGAAAGGCCAGGTCACTAGCACCTCGGGCTGCTGTCCTGTGCTGGGCAAGCAGACCCCGAGGAAGGACAGTCTGGGGGTAAGACTCTGCCTTTCTACTGGTTTTTAATATCTATGTATGTATCTATCTATCTGACTCAGGGTCTCACTCTGTTGCCCAGGTTGAAGTGCAGTGGCACCATCCCAGCTCACCGCAGCCTCAACCTCCTGGGTTCAGATGATAGATGATCCTTCTGCCTCAGCCTCGAAGCTGGAACTACAGGAGTTACCCTGTTTAGCTAATGTTTTTAAAATTTTTTTGTAGAGATGACATCTCGCTAAGTTGCCCAGGCTGGTCTCTAACTCCTGGTCTCAAGCAGTCCTCCTGCCTCGGCCTCCCAAAGCGCTGGGATGACAAGCGTGAGCAACCGTGCCTGGCCAAAACTCTGGCTTTCTAACTGTGGGATCTAACTCTGGCTTTCTAACTGTTTGGTCTCCTGAGGGCCTCTTCAAGGGTGAGCATCTGACTCACACAGAGCACTCGCCCATTATTTAAAGAGATGTGCTTTTTGAACAGCCTACTCTTTTAACTCCAGCCAGCTACTTCATCTGATGACCAACAAAAGCCACTGGTCTGTTCCATTGCTGAAGGCAGACCTGACTCCATTAAGGCCTAGTCTGGTCCGGATGAGAACAGACACACATATTGAACCCTATAGGCGACGTGGGTGTGTGGGTGATTTCAAGCATCATTTTGAGTCCATGTTGTTTTTTTAATCTTCCGATTTAGAACCTAACATTCTGGAGTATTCGCCTTTCTTGCTTTCTCCCATTTCCCTGATGATAATTGGCCTATCCCAGGATTTCTGACATGATATTTTGATGTTAAGGAATGACTCCAGATATGGAATTTTGCCACTCGTGGCTGTCCGCAGGTTTTGGGGACAGACTCCACGGGGCTGTTCTCAGCTGTGAAAAGAACCATCCCTGGTGATGGTTTGTAATTTTATGGGTAGGACCATCAATGTGTCTAGTTAAATGTATCATTTTGGGCAAGTAACATTGTTTCTATCCGGGTTTTAGGTATCTTATCTATAAGATAAAAAGTTTGGACCAGGCGCAGTGGCTCACGCCTGTAATCCCAGCACTTTGGGAGGCTGAGAGGGGAGGATTGCTTGAGTCCAAGAGCTCAAGAACAGCTTGGACAACATTGTAAGACCTCATCTCTACAAAAAATAAGAACATTAGCTGGGCATGGTGGCACACGCCTGTAGTCCCAGCTACTCGGGAGGCTGAGGTGGAAGGATCACCTGAGCCTAGGAAGTTGAGGCTGCGGTGAGCTGTGTTGATGCCACTGCCCTCCAGTCTAGGTGACAGAATGAGAGTCTGACCCAAAAAATAGTTCATATTTTTTTAAAGAAAAAAGATAAGGAATTTGGATTCCCTTAATCCTAATAGTCCTTGAATCTCTTGAAGACATCCCATATTTGTTAACGTTAGTCACTTCATGACATTTTCAAGCTTTTTGAATTTTCTTTTGGCTGCTGTGTTTTGCTTTGACTTTTTTTCATAACAAGTTCACACACACTGTGTATCAATTGAGTTTTTATCAATTGAGAGTTAAAATGTGATACAATACAGAAAAACAACAGTCAAAGCCACGTTCAGAGAAGCCTAGCACAGAATTTTAAGATGAAGAAGAATCAGGAATCATACAGGTAGTTAAAGGATGGATCGGTTTAAATCGGGAACCAAAAAAGGATCTTGAGCAACAATTTTAATGTCTTGACTGATTGTAGAGAAACCTAATGTTTCACGCCTGTGGGTCAACTTCTGAAAGTCTTAGCATCAAGAGAAATATACCTCTTGTTTGAACGGGCCATTAAAAAGCAACTGTGTCGAAAACTGTATGAAACTCAGATCAGTTGACAGTGCTATTTGTTAGCATCTCTGGCAGAAGGCTTAGCGGTGGAGGAGGTGTAGTTATTGCATTTGCAGCAGAAATATTGTGGAGCTACACATATGGGCGCCCTAAGGCTCACAAGACACACTTGATGAGGTGCCACTTGTAGAGGAGAGGTTGTGTTTGTTTTTAATCTCACATGTTGTTGGTTGCTGGGACTTGACAGCTCTTATTTGTGGGATCTTCCTAGAGACAGTACCGAGCTTATCCCCATGCAGTGTGTCCAGGAGATGCCACGAAAATCTGTTGTTCTTTGACCTCTCTGCAGCCTGGAATACGGGTAATATGTTTTGGAAGCAGGTGGAACAAGGGGAAGAGCCAGTTTAATTTGACGTGGCCCCACGTCATGCCCTGGTGAAGTGGCACCTGTGTGTACTCTCATGTTTCTTGTATCTAGCCTGGAATAGGAGGTGACAGCAATTTAAGTCATGAGTTAAAACTTTATAGCTGAGGGATTTTAAACATTTCTGTCGGATCCACTCATTTACTTGATTCTGGAAGGTTTAAGGACCATGACGGAATTACTCCAATTAGTGATGACACACCTGCGACCAGAAGCCAGGTTGCTTGCATTTCAGTGGCGGTGACTTACTGTCCTCACAAGGCAGGTATCTATCTAGGCGATAGGACCTCTACCTGTCCTTACTTCACACTCTTATGAAGGAACTGAAGAGGATCGCAGCCCTAGTTTGTGAACAGGAGCTAATGGCTCTGGCTAGCTATTATCAAGTTGTTCTTTTATTTTTTATTTATTTTTTTGAGTTGGAGTCTCACTCTGTCACCCAGGCTGGAGTACAGTGGCACGCTCACAGCCACCGCAGCCTCGACCTGCTGGGCTCCGGCCATCCTTCCGCCTCAGCCTTCCAAGTAGCCGGAACTACAGGTGCATGCTACCATGCCTGGCTAATTTTTTATTTATTGTAGAGATGAGGTCTCACCAAGCTGCCCGAGCTGGTCTCGAACCCGCAGCAATCCACTTGCCATGGCCTCTGAAAGTGCTGGGATGGCAGGCTGAGCCACCGAGCCCGGCTTGTTATTTTCACCAAGATAATTTCAAGAGACCACAGTGCCCAGGCAGCAGCCTCACATAGTGGCCTTTAAGGTCACGACAAAACAACATGGTAACTATGGACAAATGTAATTTGCATGATGTTCTGGTGAAGCTAATTGCAGTCGCTGCTACAAGCCCTCTTCTGTTGCCCTGAAAACCTGACTAGCTTCCTGAACTTCAAAATACCGAAGTGCTGGATGAGTGCATTGACTCAAGCCTATAAGCCCAGCTCTTTGGGAGGCTGAGGTGAGGGGATTGCCTGATCCTATGGGTTCAAGACCAGCCTGGGCAACTTGGTGAGACCTCATCTCTACAGTATATCAAAAAATTAGCTGGGCATGTTAGAGTGCACCTGTAGTTCCAGCTACTTGGAAGGCTGAGGAGGAAAGATCTCCGGAGCCCAGCAGGTCAAGGCTGCAGTGGCCATGAGCGTGCCATTGCACTCCAGCCTGGGTGATGGAGAGAGATTCATACCTGACCCCCCCAAAAAGAAAAATTCCAAAGTGCCAAAAAAACAGTATACACATTTTCAGAGATGTTAATAGATATTTGCCGTCATCAGAAAGTGTCTGGACACCAATGGGAACCACTTTGAGCATCTCTTGTAATTGCAGAAGTCAAATGTGACTTGGGTTCTTCTTATTGAGTATTATCATTTTAATACAGTTTTTACCTTTCTTAAAATGTGTGTATTTTTTTGGCACTCTCCATGTATACATGAATATATTATTATTATTATTATTATTATTTTACAGACAGGGTCTTGCTCTGTTGCCCAGGCTGGAGTACAGTGGTATGATCATAGCTCACTGCAGCCTTGACCTCCTGGGCTCAAGCAATTCCTCCATACCCAACTAATAATTATTTTATTTTTGTAGAGAGAGGGTCTTGCTATGTTGCCCAGGCTGGTCTCTAATTCCTGGACTCAAGCAGTCCTCCTCCCTCGATCTCCCAGATTGCTGGGATTATAGGCATAAGCCACCATGCCCTGTCCGAACTTCAAAATGTCTTAAGGGATGATTCTGGAGAAATTTTTGAGCAAAGCATGGCCTTCTAAACACATTAGGGTGGGGAATCTCAGCTCGGACAGTCTCTATTGGTTTGCTTACTCCTATGCTATGTACTGGGTAGTCAAGTGTAGGGACCAGACTTCCAACTCTGTTTGAAGTTTGTGGATTGACCAAGCCCTTTAAAAAATTTTACTTATGCTGCCTCTTTTTACATCAAACAACTAAGAATTAAGATAAAGAAAAGGAGCCAGGCACAGTGGCTCATGCCTGTAATTCCAGCACTTTGGGAGACCCAGGCAGGAGAATCCCTTGAGCCCAGGAGTTCAAGATCTTCTTGGGCAACATAGTGAGACCTCATCTCTACAAAAACAAACAAACAAATAGCTGGGCGTGATGGTGCATGCCTTGAGTTCCAGCTACTCAGGAGGCTGAGACGGGAGGATCACCTAAGACCAGGAGGTGAAGGCTGCTGTGAGCCATGATCATGCCACTGCACTCCAGCCTGGGTGACAGAGTGAGACCCTGACTCAAAAAAAGAAAAAGAAAAAAAGGATATATGTTGTATGTCTAATGGACCTGTTTACTGTTTAGTAGTTTGAAGTCAGAAATTGGGTGAGGATATTTTCATTAGTCAGTCCAGAGTTACTTCCTAATTTATTGACAGCTTACCTCCTGTGGATATCTCAGGATAGAAAGAAATAGAACATGTTGTTTAAGAGCAGGATCTAGCCTGGTCACTAATTAGTTGTGCAACCTCTAAGACTCAATTTCTTCATCTATAAAATAAGGACAGGATAGCCCTCCCCTCGCTGTGTCTTTGTGGGACTGTGGTGAGGTGACATGTGGAAAGCTCATTACAGGCCTGGCACGTAATGGCCAACAGTTGTTAGTTCTTGTTATCTGTTTAATGTAGGTTTTCTTTCTGTCTCGGCTGTTTCTCATTCTGATTAGATATGCTTTATTGAAATTCAAAGACATAATCGCCAATCTTGCCACCTGAGTGACAAGATCCCAGAGGGGGCGAATCTTGAATTATCCTGAGAGAGTGCCCTGTGCTGTTAGAAGGGGGTTTCACAGTAGAATTACTGGAGGGGGTTTCACAGTAGAATTAAATAGGGAACTAGAATGGGCACCCCAGGGAGATTCCCAGACTCTTGGGAGGTGGATTTTTAGATTGTGTCATTAACCTCCATCCAAGGGAGAGCTTTTTTAAAAGCACGTTTCCTGGCCCTGGGCCGCCCGGCCCCTTCTTACAACTTTTGTTTTAAATTGTCTGTCCCTCTGTGCACGGTGCCCTCTGGAAAATGAAAATTACAGTCCAGCCAATGCATTTTATTTACCTGTGGGTAAAAAAGATTCTAAGGACCTCACATGAAGTCACCGACTTGATTTCATCTTGAGAAAGGTATTTTCTTTTCAAATCAACATAGAAACAAACAGTTCACTTACAAATGCTAATTTCTTCTGCTTCACTAGAAAGCACTCTAATACTAGAAATCATGTCTTGGACCAGGTGCGGTGGCTCACGCCTATAATCCCAGCACTTCGGGAGGCTGAGGTGAGAGGACTGTCTGAGCCCACAGGTTCGAGATCAGCCTGGGCAACTTGGTGAGACCTTGTCTCTACAATAAATAAAAAAACCAGCCAGGCATGGTAGCGCATGCTGGTAGTTCCAGCTACTTGGAAGGCTGAGGCGGAAGGATCACTTGAGCCCAGCAGGTTGGGGCTGCGGTAGCCGTGAACATGCCACTGCACTCCAGCCTGAGTGGCAGAGTGAAACTCTGACTCAAAAAAAAAGAAATCATGTCTCTGTCTTCCCCACACCCTCTAGTACAGGGTTTCATTAAACATTTATTAATTGAGTTGAGTACTGGTTTGGAATAATAATTCCTTAATAGTTCAAATTAGTATGGTGCTAATTCACAATTATCTAAGATGTCCAATAGAGTATTGCCACAAAATTAGGTTGAATTAAAATGTTTTGTCATTTTTAGAAAGTCACATAGGTAGCCAGGCGAGGTGGCTCACGCCTGTCAACCCAAGCACTTTGGGAGGCCAAGGCAAGAGGATTGCCTAAGCCTAGGAGCTCGAGACCAGCCTGGACAACGTGGAGAGCCATCATGTCTACAATAAATTAAAAAATTAACTGGACATGGTGGCACACACCTGTAGTCCCAGCTACTTGGAAGGCTGAGGCAGAAGGATCACCTGAGCCCAGGAGGTCCAAGGCTGCAGTGACTGTGAGCGTGCCCCTGCACTCCAGCCTGGGCGACAGAGTGAGACTCCATCTCAAAAAGGAAAAAAAAAAAGAAAGAAAGAAAGAAAAGGAAAGAGAGTCAGAAAGCTGGAAACAGTCTAAATGTCCATCAGTAGTGATTGGTGAACTCAGTTCCACTGGCAAATCGCTCACTAACTTGCATCGTGGAATCGCACGTGGTCATTAGTAATAATTTGCGAAGAACCTTTTATGATATGGTTAACTATTTTATAATAATTGAAAGAAAAAGACTATTGAAAGAATGGTGAAATAATAATTGAAGATAATCACACTCGAAGCTCCCAGCCCCCAACCTGTCACCCTGGCTGCCCAAGCTGTCAGGCCCGGGGGAGGGTTCCTGACTGACTTTCCTGCTTGTGTCCCATACACCTGGCCCTGGGTAGGTCTTCATGCCAAATGCAGAAGTTTCACTTTCTGTCTCACCCTCTTTGAGGATGGGAGTGGGCCCGGTAAATCCAGGCCAAGTTTGGTTTCCGGATTGAGCCTCCGAGAATCATACTTGTCCATGGGGACAATCCAGACTTCCTGTTTGCTGACAACTCATTGACAGGCGGTGGCTGTTCCTCACTTCGAGCTTAGCGAGCCTCCTCATTTCCTTTCCCCTTCCTCTTTCTTCCTTCCTCGCCTGCTTCCTTCTGCCCTCCCACCCGCTCTCCCTTTCTTTCTCTCTTTCTTCCTTTCTCTCCCTCCCTTCATCTTTCTTTCTTTCTTTCTCACTCTCTCTCTCCCTTTCATTCTTTCTCCCCTCCCTCCCTTCCTTCCTTCCTTTTGTCTTTCTGTCTGTCTGTCTGTCTGTCTCTCTCACTTTCCTATACATATTGGCCAGGTGCGGGGTGGCTCACGCCTATACTGCCAACACTTTGGAAGACTGAGGCAGGAGGATGGTTGGAGCCCAGGAGTTCAAGATCAAGCTGGGCAACATAGTGAGACCTTGTCTCTACAAAAAAAAAATTAGCCAGGCAGGGTAATATGTGCCTGCAGTCCCGGGTACTCAGGAGGCTGAAGAGGGAGGATTCCTTCAGACCAGTAGGTGGAGGCTGCAGTGGCTGAGAGCATGCCACTGCACCCCATCTGGGTGACAGAGTAAGACACTCGAAAGAAAGAAAAAGAGAGAGAGAGAGAGAGAGAGAGAGAGAGAAAGAAAGACATACAAATGGGTACAGAAAAAGGTTATTTATGATTTAAGGAATAATGAAGTGAACATCGAGATACCAGTGAAATCATGACATCTGGGACTTTTATCATAGTAATTTTGGGGAGGGAAGAAATAGGTAGGGATACAGATAAAATAAAATTGGCACTGGGTGCAGTGGCTCACATCTGTAATCCCTGGTCTGAGGCAGGAGGATTGCTTGAGCACAGGAGTTCAAGCCTGGGCAACATAGCAAGACCTCATCTCTACAAAAAAAAAATCACAAAAATTAGCCAGGTGTGGTGGCGCACACCTGTAGTCCCAGCACTCAAGAGGCTGAGGCAGAAGGATCACTGAGCCCAGGAGTTCGAGGCTATGGTAAGCCATAATCATGCCATTGCACTCCAGACTAGGCAACAGTGAGACCCTGCCTCAAAAAATAAAATAAAACAAGGTTGGGAATAAATTGATTCTTGTTGGGTGCATGCAGTTAATTTCATAATTCTCTTTGTTTTTGTATAAGCTTGACATTTTTCCCAATTAAAAATTAGTATGTATTCTTACGACTTTCATTTTTTACTCAATATTATGATGATCAGATGCTATGTGGAGCATGAAAACTATGTATTTCCACTAGTGTATAGTATTGCACTGCATAAAAATACATCAAGCTACTTATTCAGTGTGACTTTTGGGTTATTTATAGGTTTTTGCCATCATGAATAATAGTATATAAGATGCTGTTGGTATCTTCTGGTCTGCATGTACAAGAGTTTCTCTTGGCCGGGCTCGGTGGCTCAGCCTGTAATCCCAGCACTTAGGAAGTCCAAGGCGAGAGGATTGCCTGAGTCCGCAGGTTCGTGACCAGCCCAGGCAACTTGGCGAGACCATCTCTACAATAAATCAAAAATGAGCCATTCGTGGTAGCACGTGCCTGCAATCCGCCTACTTGGAAGGCTGAGGTGGAAGGTTCGCCTGAGCCCAGCGTCGACGCTGGCGTGGCCTTGAGCATGCTACTGCACTCCAGCCTGGACGACGAAATGAGACTCCGACTCAAAAAAAAAAAAAAAGTTTCTCTCGGTGTAGTTGCTGGGTCACAGGAGACATGCATATTCAATGTTACCAGGTAATCTCAAACTTTTCTCAAAGTGGTTGGTACTTATGCCCTTATTAGCAGGAGATGAGAGTTCTACAAGTTGAAAAACACTTAGTATGGACCATTGTATTAGTTCAGGTGGGATCCCCTAAAACAGTGACTTAAAATATAGAGATATTTTTCCTTCTCATTAATAGTTTGGAGATTTCCAATCCAGGCCACCAGGTCAGCTTCGCCCCATTAAATTCAGATTGGTTCCATCCTGCGTTTCTGCCACCACCCAGACAACTGAACTTGCCCACCTGTTTGAAACTAGGTCTTAATCGCATCCGTGTTCTGGCCGGTAGAGAGGAGCATGAACCTTAAGGGGTGCATGCCTGATGGTTTCAAAGCCAGACATTAGTAGCACATGCAATTGCCACTGACAGAACCAGTGGGAGCCAGGTCACATGGCCACATCTTGCTGCAAGTGAGGTTGGGAAATGCAGTCTATGCGAACAGCTCTGTTTCTGCTTATAATTCCATGACTCTGGCAGAAGAGAACAGGTTTTGGGGAACAACCAGCAGTCACAGTGAAGAATTACTTTTTTTGGAGAGACAGTGTTTTGTCTCTGACATCTAATGGCATGGAGCGTCTTGTCTTGTGTTTGTGGGCCATTGGTTTTCGTAGTAAAAAATGCGCGTTCACATCTTTTTTTTGGTTTGTTTTTGAGTCAGAGTCTCTGTCGCCCAGGCTGGAGCGCAGTGGCATGTTCATGGCCACCATAGCCTCGACCTACTGGGCTCAGGTGATCCTTCCGCCTCAGCCTTCAAAGTAGCTGGGACTATAGGTGTGCGCTACCATGCCCGGCTAATTTTTTGATTTATTGTAGAGTGAGGTCTCGTCAAGTTGCCCAGGCTGGTCTCAGATCCCTCGACTCAGGCAATCCTCTTGCCTCCACCTCCCAAAGTGCTGGGATGACAGGCGTGAGCCACCATACCCAGTAAGTTTGTGTTTTGTAGCCTGTGAACTAGGGGTTTCTTTTTAATTCTTTTCACATAAATGACTCTTTTTTGTTTCATTTGGTAAATAGTCTCTTCTTTTAAAAAGTGATATACTAGTCCTTTCTGTCTTGATCAGAGTTTTCCACATATGCACGACTCTCTGAACAGTTTATTGTGTTCCATAGATTAATTTATTCTTACACCAACACCAACCACACTATTTCACTGCGATAGCTTTATTAGAAGTCTTTCTATTTGGTGAGCCAAATCTTTGCTCTTTATTGTTTTTCAGAATTATATTGACACTCTTGGTCCTTTCTCTTCCAAATGTATTTTGGAGTCAGTTTGCCTTCCATGGAAAATACATTGGTATTTTGATTGAAACTGCATGAAATTATAAATCAATTAGGGAGAACTGGCATCAATATATTAGTTTCTCCTACCCATGAATATGAATATTTCTTCATTTATGTAGTTGTTTTAAACATATCTTTCTGTTAAGTTTTATATTTTCTATTTGTTGTTAGATTTATATCAAAATATAATTTCTTTTTTGAGTTGGAGTCTCACTCTGTCACCCAGACTGGAATGCAGTCTGGGTGCACACGCTCACAGGCACCACAGTCTCTACTTGCTGGGCTCAGGTGATCCTTCCGCTTCAGTCTTCCAAGTAGCTGGAACCACAGGCATGCATCACCATGCCCGGCTGATTTTATCTGGGTCCAATTATTTTATCTGTTTATCTGGGTCTAATTACTTTCTTTGTGTGAAGAGTTTTTTTTTAACTGCTAATCAGTAGTTAATCATTTTAATTATTTATTTATTTATCTTTTTGAGTCACTCTGTTGTCCAGACTGGAATGCAGTAGCATGATCATGGCTTGCCGCAGCCTTGAACTTCTGGGCTCAGGCTGTCCTCCCACCTCAGGCTCTTGAGTAGCTGGGTCTACAGGCATGTGTCACAACACCTGACAACCTTTTTTTTTTTTTTGGTATAGATGAGCTCTCTCTATGTTGTTCAGGCTGGTCTTGAACTTCTGGGCTTCAACTATCCTCCCACCTTGGCCTCCAAAAGTGCTGGGATTACAGGTGTGATCTACCATGACTGACCTATTTTTTAAATTCGTTATAGGATTATTTACATTTTCTATTTCTTCTGAAGTCAGTTTTGATAAATTATATTTTTCTAGAAATACATCTATTTTGTAGATTTTTAAAAATATGTTGATGTAATATTGATTATAGTATTCTCTAAAAATATGGGCTGATCTTATTGAATTTAAAATATTATTTTAAAGTACTTATTTTTTCTTGTCTCCTTTTCTTTCTGAATCTTAACAGAATTTGTCTATTCTTGTTAGTTTTTTTTTCTATTTTGTTGATTTTTGCTCTTATCCTTACTGCCACCTTTCTAACTTTCTTTGAATTTATTTTTTTCTTTACCTAGTTTCTTAAGCTGGACACATAGCTCATTCTTTTTTTTGTTTGTTTGGTTTTGTTTTTTGAGTTGGAGACTCATTCTGTCACTCAGGCTAGAGAGCAGTGGCACACTCACGGTCACCCCAGTGTTGACCTGCTGGGCTCTGATGATCTTCCCGCCTCAGCCTTCCAAGTACCCAGAACTACAGGCAGATGTTACCACGTCTGACTCATTTTTGATTTATTTTCTAATATAAATGCTATTACTAATATAAGCATATAGAATATAAGCATCCTTAAAAATATAACATTTCTACCATAAACATTTTTCCTCTTTTTAACATCAGCATTAGAGACAATGGAATATTTTTCTAGGCCGGGCTTGGTGGCTCAGCCTGTAATCCCAGCACTTTGGGATTCACGAGGCCAGTGAATTACCTGATCCCGAGGGTTCAAGACCAGCCTGAGCAATTTGGCGAGACCTTGTCTCTACAATACAAATTTTTTTTTTTTTTTTTTTGAGTTGGAGTCTCACTCTGACACCCAGACTGGAGTGCAGTGGCCGCTCCCGGCCACTGCAGCCTCGACCTGCTGGACTCTGGCGATCCTTCCGCCTCAGCCTTCCAAGTAGCTGGAACTATGGGTGCGTGCTACCTCGCCCGGCTAATTTTTTGATTTATTGTAGAGATGAGGTCTCACCAGGTTGCCCGGGTAGGTCTCGAACCCGCAGGCTCAGGCAATTCACTCACCTCAGCCTCCCAAAGCGCGGGATTACAGGCTGAGCCACCGAGCCCGGCTTACAATACAGAAATTAACCAGGCATGATTGTGTGCTCCTGTAGTTCTGGGTACTTGGAATGCTGAGGCAGAAGCATCATCAGAGCCCAGCAGGTCGATGCTGGGGTGGCCATGAGTGTGCTCCTGCACTCCAGTCCAGCCTGGTGACAGAGCTATTCCAATTCAAAAAGATAAAATAAATATAAAAAAATAAATTTTTTCTAACATGATTATTTCTAATATGAATATTCTAATATAAATATTATTCCTAACAATATCTTTTCTTTTCTTTTGAGTTGGAGTCTCATTCTGTCGCCCAGGCTGTAATGCAGGAGTATACTCCCGGCCGCCGCAGCCTAGACCTGCTGGGCTCCGGCCATCCTTCCACCTCAGTCTTCCAAGTAGCCAGAACTATGGCGCACACTACCACACCCAGCTAATTTTTTGATTTATTGTAGAGATGAGGTCTCACCATATTGCCCAGGCTGGTCTTGAACCCACGGACTCAGGCAGTCCACTCACCTTGGCCTCCCAAAGTGCTGGGATGACAGGCTGAGCCACCGAGCCCAGCCGGTACCCTTGTTGATGAGGTGGGTCTGGCATTTTCATCAGAAAAAAATTTGTCCTTCCAAATTTTCAGATTTACTGACATAAAATTTTTTTATAGCGTCCTCTTATCTTTTTAATCCCTGTATTATCTTCAGTCATGCCTCTTTTTCATGAATAATCATAAAAAGCAACAGAAATGTGTGTCTCCTCTCTTTTTCCTTGATGGACCTGGCTGGCAGTCTTTTCAAAGAACTCGGTTTTTGCTTTCTCGACTTACTGTGCTGTAGTTTTCTGTTTCATGGGTTTTCTTCTCTATTGTTCTCTTCCTTTTTAAGAATTTGCTTATTTGTTTGTTTGTATGTTTGCTATTTTTGAGTCCGTCTCACTCTGCTGCCCAGGTTGGAGTACAGTAGCTACTCACTGGTGTGATTGTAGTGCACTGCAGCCTCGAATTCCTGGGCCCCAGTGATCCTTCCACCTCAGCCTCCTGAGGCCACGGGTCAAGTCCTTTTTCTGTTTTCATGGGTATTTCATGACTTTTTATCCTTTTTAAAGTTCTTCCTCATTTTATAAGTTCTTACTTTTCTTCTTTACTAATATACACATGGGCGGTTATAAAATGTCCTCTAAGTAACTGCTTTACCTGCATGCTATGAATTTGTGGTGTTTTTATCTCTTGGTTCCATGTATCTACTTGTTTCCACTATAATTTTTTCTGCGACATGTGATCTGTATACAAAGTCATAGTTATTTCAAATAATGTTACTCTTTCTTTTTTTTTTTTTAATTGGAGTCTCACTCTGTCACCCAGGCTGGAGAGCAGTGGCACTCCAGTGTCACAGCCATCCCAGTGTTGACCTGCTGGGCTCCAGAGATCCTTCCATCTCAGCCTTCCAAATAACTGGAACCACAGGTGCATGCCACCATGCCCGGCTAATTTTTTAATTTACTGTAGAGATGAGGTCTCACCAAGTTGCCCGGGCCGATCTCAAACCCACGGGTTTAGTCAATCCACTCGCCTCAGCCTCCCAAAGTGCTGGGATAACAGGCTAAGCTGCTGAGCCCAGCACAGTTTTTAAAAATTAATGTTTTTAGGGACGAGGTCTCTCTCTGTTGTCTGGGCTGGTCTCGAACCCTGGGTTCAAGCAATCCTCTCGCCTCATCCTCCCAGAGTGCTGGGATTACAGGCTCTGTAATCACCACACCTGGCCACCAATGATTTTATTTTTTTTTATTTTTTATTTTTTTTGAGTTGGAGTCTCACTCGGTCGCCCAGACTGGAGTGCAGTGGCCGCTCCCGGCCACCGCAGCCTCGACCTGCTGGGCTCCGGCGATCCTTCCGCCTCAGCCTTCCGAGTAGCCGGAATTACAGGCATGCGCTACCACGCCCGGCTGATTTTTTGATTTATTGTAGAGATGAGGTCTCGCTGCCCAGGCGGGTCTCGAACCCGCGGGCTCAGGCAATCCACTCACCTCAGCCTCCCAAAGGCGCGGGATTACAGGCTGAGCCACCGAGCCCGGCGCCACCAATGATTTTAAATGCCTCGTGTCTATTTTAGCAAGAGGATCCTGTAGTATCAACAGCCCATCGAGGAACAAGCGAATGTCCAGAGTCTAAGGAAAGTGACTTGGCCCCAGCCCTCGCGCCCTGGAGTGTCTCCCAGGAGCCGGGCACCAAGGAGAGCAAGGCAGTGCGTGCGCACGCCCAAACGTCCTTCCGCTGAAGGTGTGCGTCTGCGGAGGGAACCATCCAGGCCCCGTGGGCTTCAGGCAGGACAGTGTGCCTGACTTAAGGAGACACTATTGTTCTTCGTGGAAGGCTCTGTGGCTGGCAGAGCGTGAGGACTCCCACGTTTCTCAGGACAGTGAGAGATGCTGTTGGGAAGTCTCCGTGTCTCGCTGTCAGCCATCGTGTGCAGTTTTTCATTCCTGGGGTTTGCAGAGGGCAACGTTCCTGTTCTCATGGGATTGCCTCCACCAGTTTCTCAAACCTCCTGAGTGTCCTTCCACTCTGAGGCTGACTGTGGGGGCCTGTAACAATGCGAGGCCCTGGGAGAGGGGCTGCCCTAGCCAACCTGGCAGGACTAAAGCGCTTACCAAGGCCCAGAATTCTTAAAGTGCTTCGCGTCCCAGTTCCTGGGCTATCGTGTCGTTTCTTTTCTTTTTTTTTTTTTTTGAGTTAGGGTCACACTCTGTCACCCAGGCTGGAGTGAAATGGCACAATTGTGGCTCACTGCAGCCTCGACCTCCTGGGCTCAGGTGATCCTCCCGCCTCAGCCTCCTGAGTAGCTGGGAGGACAGGTATGCGCCACCACCATGCCCGGCTAATTTTTTGACTTTGTAGAGACAGGTCTCGCTGTATTGCCCAGGCTGCCTAGACTATCATTTGCAACTGCCTTCTCAGTGGGTCTGGTGGAAGACTTGTGGACTTTTGCCCTTGGCTTTTATTATTGGGAAGGTGTGGCTTATACAAACAGTCCCTCCCTCATACCTGGATAGAAGAACAATGGGTGTCTCCTTAAGTCAGACTGTTTTCCCTTCTGCTGGCATCCAAATTTTAGATTGTCTGTGAAATTAGCATGCTTTAACAATGGAATTCAGCCTCCCTACAGTAGGGCAGGGAGTAACCAGAAGCCCCTGGCACGTCTTGTTTTGCATATGTGATGGCCCTGGGCATTGTCTGTTGACCACTCCTCAATGCAGTTGGCAGAGTTTTCTTTGGAGAATCAGGACGGGAATGACTTGACCTCTGCACACATATTGGTTGCCCACAGTTCAAGTACAGTTCAGGCAAATTAGAAACCCCAAGTACAGGAGAATATCCCTGCTTGGTGAACCACAGGTTTGATCACTGCTGCAGGACCAAGTTCTGCCTGTTCCCTGTTAGAGGACAGGTAGGTTGAAAACAGCACCTTGGGAGGCCAAGGTGGGAGGAAGGGTCGTTTGAGGCTGGGAGTTTGAGATCAGCACGGGCCGTACAGTGTGAGCACGTCTCCACACAAAGTTAGCCAGGTGTGGTGGTACATGCCTGCAATCTCAGCTACTTGGGAGATTGAGGTGGGAGGATCACTTGAACCCCAGGAGTTAGAGGCTGCAGTGAGCTATGATCACACCACTACACTTCAGCCTAGGTGACAGAGCGAGACCCTGACTCTAAAAATAAATACAGAAAATAAAATTCACAAAAGCCGACCCTTTAGTCCTCTGATTTTACCTAATGTCCTCCTACTCGGGGTCCCCTTAGGCTATCATATTATGCCGCCTCGTACTCCAAAGCCTCCTCTTGGCTGCTCTTGCAACGTCAAGTTTACCACAATTGCTTCTAGGACGGGAGTGTGTAAGTGCGGGAATCCATCACTTGTTCCGAGCACTTCTGCCAGGGTTTGTGCAACACTGTTATCTCAGCAACGCTCTGAAGTAGGTACAGTCAGTATTGATCACTGTCTTCTCTTCTTATGTATTGATTTTTTTCAGTATCTTCAGGAGGTACACATGGCTTTTGGTTCCGTGGTTGTGTCGTATAGTGGCAAGGAAGTCTGGGCGTCAAGAGTATCCACCACCCCCACCTGTAAACATTGTGCCTGGTAGAAGATTTCCGTCCCTCCACCCCTTTCCCCTCCCCCTTCTGAGCCTCCAGTGTGCAGGGTACCGTTCTCTGTGTCTTTGCAGATCCTTAGCTTAGTTCCTACTTGGAAGTGAGAAGATGCGATGTTTGGTTTTCTGTTCCTGAGTTAGTTCACTCAGGATAATGGTCTCCAGTTCCCAGTTCCATCCAAGATTCAGCAGAAAAGATGATTTCCTTTTTTTTTTTTGAGTCAAAGTCTCACTCTGTCGCCCACACTAGAGTGCGGTGGCATGCTCACGGCCACCACAGCCTTGACCTGCTAGGCTCAGGCGATCCTTCCGCCTCGGCCTTCAAAGTAGCTGGAACCACAGGTGTACGCCACCACACCCAGCTGGTTTTTTATTATTTTTTAATTTTTTGTAGAGATGAGGTCTTACCATGTTGCCCAGGCTGGTCTCAAACCCCTGGGCTCAGGCAAAATTCTCTTTCTTGCCTCCACCTTCCAAAGTGCTGGAATGACAAGCGTGAACCACCGGGTCCAGCTGATTTCATTCTTTTTGGTGGGTGGGTAGTATTCTACAATGTGTGTATACCACATTTCCATTAGCCACTGATCAGTTGATGGGCACAGAGATTGATTCCACATCTTTGCAATTTTGTCATCACTATTTTAAAGGCAAGGAATGTGATGCACAGTGAGATGAAGTCACTCGTCTTCAGTTAAATTGCCAGAGAGTGGCTCAGCCACGACTCAGACTCCGGCAGTGTGATTCCTGCCTGTGGCCTCACCGTGAACCACTAGGCCACAGGGAACATGTGTGAGTCTATGCAACAGGGCTTATTTCAGTGTTCTGTGCTGTTGGAAAATGGGACATGGCTGGAATGACAGACTTGAGCCACTGAGCCCAACCTAATTACAACTCTTAACTCTAGGAAAATGCAGTCTGGAAGGCTTTCAAACAAGACTTTTGGCACGTGGAGAGTCCTCATAAACACATCAGTACAATTGCAGCAGCAGAAATTCAATGAAAAATGGAAGGCCGGGCGTGGTGGTTCACGCCTGTAATCCCAACACTCTGAGAGGCGGAGGCGAGAGGATTGCCTGATCTCGGGGGGTTCGAGACCAGCCTGGACAACTTGGCGAGACCTCATCTCTATAATAAATCAAAAAATTAGTCCGGTGTGGGGCGTTCACCTGTGGGTTCCAGCTACTTGGAAGGCTGAGGTGGAGGGATCACCTGAGCCCAGCAGGTCAAGGTTTTGGTGGCCATGAGCGTGCCACTGCACTCCAGCTTGGGCAACAGAGGGAGACTCTGGCTCAAACAACAAAAACAACAACAACAAAACAGAGCCACCATTTGAGACAAGCCATTCACTTTTTTTGGTCATTGTTATAATGCTGTACTCAGAAGACACTCTTTTCTTTTTTTTTTTTGGAGTTGGAGTCTCACTCTGTCGCCCAGACTGGAGTGCAGTGGCCACTCCTGGCCACCGCAGCCTTGACCTGCTGGGCTCCGGCGATCCTTCCGCCTCAGCCTTCCAAGTAGCTGGAACTACAGGCACGCGCTACCACGCCTGGCTAATTTTTTGATTTATTGTAGAGATGAGGTCTCATCTGCCCAGGTGGGTCTCAAACCTGAGGGCTCAGGCAGTCCACACTCTTTTCTAAGGGACACATAACACTAAGAAATTATCTGTTCTAAAATTCTTAAGCCTGCCAGCCTCCTGCACAGTATTTTAGCAAGGAAAGCCTCCATGATCTGTGATAATGAAAATAAAGGTGAAGGCTGGCACAGCCAAATAAATAAGATCAAAGGAATCAAGCCCTGGGGTCAGCCAGAGAAAACATTTCTGCTCAACCTGCCCCTTCTACAAAGGTGCTCTTTTTTTTTTTTTTTTTTGAGTTGGAGTCTCACTCTGTCACCCAGACTGGAGTGCAGTGGCCGCTCCTGGCCACCCCAGCCGCGACCTGCTGGGCTCCGGCGATCCTTCCGCCTCAGCCTTGCAAGTAACCGGAATTACAGGCATGCGCTACCATGCCCAGCTGATTTTTTTATTTATTGTAGAGATGAGGTCTCGCTGCCCAGGCGGGTCTTGAACCCGTGGGCTCAGGCAATCCACTCACTCCAGCCTCCCAAAGGCGCAGGATTACAGGCTGAGCCACGGAGCCCGGCTCTCTTTTTAAGTTTTTATTTTTAAATTTTTTTTGTAGAGATAGAATCTCACTGTGTTGCCCAGGCTGTCCTCGAACTTCTGGGCTCAAGTGATCCTCCCACCTTGGCCTCCCTCAGGGCTTGGAATTACAGGTGTGAGCCACTGTGTCTGGCTAGTTTTAGTGACTTTTTAAAAAATACTTAGACTGGGAAAATAAAGCATTTTTTAAAAATCCCACTTACATACAGTAAGTTCCCTACATACAGACTTTCAAGTTGCGAATTTTTAAAAAGCCAGACATGCAATTGCATGTCCAATCACATAAGTTAGTTCACGTATATTGCCACGTGCGTGCAAGTTATTGTGCTGTAAGATTGAACACGTTGTCTTTATTTTTTTGTGTTTGATTTTTATACATTATTTGTACAAAAAATATTATAAACCTGTCAAGGTCCCAGTAATTCTTGGCTGCTCCCCCTTGGTACCAATACATCAAAGGGGCAGGGAACTGGTAGAAAGAAGTTTACTTCCAAGTTCGAATCCTGTGAGCAGAACCGGACTCAAGGTCTTTCTAAAACGGTTCTGCTCACTCTCCAGGCTTTTACGATTCACTTTTATAAGTCCAGAGTTGTTAGTACCTAGACATTAGCCATGTGGCCAGCAGAGAGCATTGTACAGAACTTGAGTTACAGCTTCATTTTACATTTAGATAGTGACATTTAGAGTAAAGAAAGCGTACAAGGCCAGGGCCTAAGACTTCATGCATTGCAAAAGTTATGCAGATCGATTACATTGATACTATATAGTTCAAAGAAAGGGAGTGAATAGGGATTGTCTTTGGGCCTAGTCTGCTAGGAAGTCAAGGATCTCCCAAAGCTACTTACTGGAAGTGCAGAAAAGACAAAGGGATTCTCAGTAAAGTGCTCAGGAATGTGCAGGGGTGCTCCAACCCTTGCCATGCCCTTCTCTAGGGGCTGTGGCAATATGGAAGGACTTTAGTGGGTCCCCGTATCAGACCTTTTACAGGACAGTGTTTACTATATAGCCGATTGTGCTAGTTGAAGACCCAGGCCACCTTTGTTGGACTTGCGAACAAATTGGACTTGGACTTACGAATGCACTCTTGGAATGGAATTCATTCATATGTAGTGGACTTACTGTAACTTTATAGTTATTTTAAAAATTGTTAGCTAAAATACTGAAATGATAAGGCAGACAATGGAAATTTTCCCCTTTCCAGACATAATCCCTTGAAGCAGTTCAGAGAACATCCTTCCAGTGTATTTATATTTATAATATTTGGTGTGCGTATTTACTTATTGAGTAAATGTGCTCATTTGCAGAATAGTAAATATAGGCCTTCTTTTTTCCTCAACAATAATAATTCATCTCTACGAGATTTGCTACTACTCAGATGTGGTCCACAGACCAGTGCCGGTCAGCAAACTGTTTGTCACCAGTCCATGAGGAGATAAGGTAAATCATAACACTGCTTTCTTTCTTTCTTTCTTTTTTTTTTTGAGTCAGGGTCTTGGCTCTGTCACCCAGGCTAGAGAGCAGTGGCCTGATCATGGCTCACTGCAGCCTCGACCTCCTGGGCTCAGACAATCCTTCTACCTCCGTCTCCCAAGTAGCTGTGACTACAGGCACGTGCCACCGCACCCAGCTAATTTTTTGATTGCTTGCAGAGACGAGGTCTTGCTATGTTGCCCAAGCTGGTCTTGAACTCCTGGGCTCAAGCGATCCTCCCAGTCTCCCAACGTGCTGGGATGACAGGCGTGAGCCACAGCGCCCAACCGAAGCTGCTTTCTTTATTCAGAAAACCTTGTTACACGTGAAAGCCAGCCAAACTAAGCAGCAGTCAAGGAAGATGCCACAGATTCTGCCCTGAGCTCCCCCTCTGTGGCTCTTTGATGAACAGTTGTCAGGCCTGCATGTGAGTGACACTTCTCTGCATCATTTCACACAGACGCATAAAGGGCCGCCTTCTTCCTTTAATGGCAATCACTAAATCGTGTTTTTCTTTGATGATTTAGAAACAAGATTATCTATCTATCTATCTATTTTTTTTTTTTTTTTTAGTTGGAGTCTCACTCTGTCACCCAGACTGGAGTGCAGTGGCCGCTCCCGGCCACCGCGGCCTCGACCTGCCCGGCTCCGGTGATCCTTCAGCCTCAGCCTTCCAAGTAGCTGGAACTACAGGCGCACGCTACCACACCCGGCTATATTTATTTATTTTTATTTTTTGAGTTGGAGTCTCACTCTGTCACTCAGGCTAGAGTGCTGTGGCACGCTCATGGCCACATCAGCGTCGACCCTCTGGTCTCTGGCGATCCTTCCGTCTCAGCCTTCCAGGTAGCCAGAACCACAGGCACGCACTACCATGCTCGGCTAATTTTTAATGTATTGTAGAGACGAGGTCTTGTCAAGTTGCCCGGGCTGGTCTCGAACCCGCGGGCTCAGGCAATACACTCGCCTTGGTCTCCCAGAATGCGGGGATGACAGGCTGAACCGTCGAGCCTGACCAAGATTGTCCTTGAGTGGTCACGTTTGCCAGTGGCCACCCCTGGGCTTTCATCGTCATCATTTTCACAGACTGGGCTTCACTTAGAGAGACAACACAGGGTAGAGGTTGAGATCTTTGATAAAGCCGATTCAAATTTGTGACCACTCTGAAACCTTGATTTTTTTTTTTTTTTGAGTTGGAGTCTCACTCTGTCACCCAGACTGGAGTGCAGTGGCCGCTCCCGGCCACCGCAGCCTCGACCTGCTGGGCTCCGGTGATCCTTCCGCTTCAGCCTTCCAAGTAGCCGGAATTACAGGCATGCGCTACCACGCTAAGCTGATTTTTTGATTTATTGTAGAGATGAGGTCTCGCTGCCCAGGCGGGTCTCGAACCCGTGGGCTCAGGCAATCCACTCACCTCAGCCTCCCAAAGGCACGGGATTACAGGCTGAGCCACCGAGCCCGGCTGAAACCTTGATTTTTTAATCTGAAAAATGAGTATGATGATTGCATCTATCCTGTAACATTATGGTGAGAATTAAATTAGACCATACCTGCAAAGAGTTTAGCACTGATTTTGCACCGGATGGGGTGGCTCACTCACGCCTGTCACCCCAACACATTGGGAGGCTGGAGGTGAGAGGATTGCCTGAGCCCAGGAGTTTGAGATCCGTCTGGGCAACTTGGTGAGACTTGCTCTCTACAATAAGTCAGAAAATTAGGTGTGGTGGCACACACCTGTAGTTCCAGCTACTTGGAAGGTTGAGGCGAAAGGATCGCCTGAGTCCAGCGGTTGTAGTCTGTGGTAGCCGTGATTATGCCACTGCAGTTCAGCCTGGGTGACAGAGTGAGACTCTGACTCAAAAAATAAAAATAAAGTGTGGCCACCGATGCTCACACCTCCAAGTGGCCAGAACCACAGGTGTGCGTCACCACGCCTGGCTAATTTTTTGATTTATTGTAGAGACGAGGTCTTGCCAAGTTGTCCAGGCTGGTCTTGAACCCCTGAGCTCAGGTAGTCCTCTCACCTTGGCCTCCCAAAGTGCTGGGATTAAAGACATGAGCCACCATGCCCAGCTAATTTTTTGATTTACTGTAGAGACAAAGTCTGGCCAAATTGCCCAGGCTGATCTTGAACCCCTGGGCTCAGGCAGTCTTCTTGCCTTGGCCTCCCAAAGTGCTGGGATGACAGCTGTGAGCCTCTACACCTGGCGGAATTTATGATGAAAAATATCAGCTCACAGTTCTGGGTGCTGGGATGGACACCTTGGATGGAGGGCTGGGCTGGAGAGGGGCATCCTGCCACGAGTCATCCCATGACGGGTGAGAGGGTGGGAGAGAGACGCATTCTTTCAGGAACCCACTGCTGTGATAATGGCATCTTCAGGTCAAAGCCTGCGTGGTCTAACCACCTCTTAAAGGTCGGTCTCACCCCCTAACACCGTTGCCCTGGGGGCTAGGCATCGATAACGTTGTGTGTGTTTCCTTCCCTGCGGGCAACACCCTTCCCAAGGAACACCCATAATAGATGTCATGAAACGTCCTTGTCCACATCCAGCTCTTACGAGTCTTCCCTGACCTGACTCTGACTTTTCCTCTGTGTTTACCTGTGGGACCTCACTGTGCCATCAAGGTCTCTGTCATCCACTTATCTCTTTAATAATGGATCAGGCCTAGCTCTGTGGCTCAGCCTGTAATCCCACCTTGGGAGGCTGAGGTGAGTGGATTGCCTGAGCCCGCGGGTTCGAGACCAGCCTGGGCAACTTGGCGAGACCTCATCTCTACAATAAATCAAAAATCAGCTGGGTGTGGTAGCGCGCGCCTGTAATTCCGGCCACTCGGAAGGCTGAGGCGGAAGGATCGCCGGAGCCCAGCGGGTCGAGGCTGCAGTGGCCAGGAGTGGCTGCTGCACTCCAGTCTGGGCGACAGAGTGAGACTCCAACTCGAAAATAAATAAACAAATAAATAATGAATCAGAAGAAAGCTTGGTCTAGACAGACATGTGTGATCTGGTGTAGAAGGCCTGGTACACCATAGAAATGTTTACTAGTTATGACCTCAGCACCGCCAAGCGTTACTACTGGTTATGTCTAGACTACGGCGGTTGCCATAGTGTGTGCTTTTCAAGGAAGGTCGCGTCTGTGTCACATGAGAGATGGGGAAAATGAAACTCAAAATTTGGAAACTTGGAGTGGCTTTCTGTGAGATCACACACAGCCACCGAGGCTCACACCCATGCAAAGTTCACACCTGAAGGATTGCACGTCCTTCCCTCTGCCTAAACTTCCTCAAAGTTAGGAAGGGGGACAGTCACTTGTCTTTTTAAAAATTATTATTATTCGGAATATCTCTCTCGCCCAGGCTGGAGTGCAGTGGTGCTGTCAGGGCTCACCGCAACCTCGATTGCGGAATCCAGGGGATCCTTCCGCCTCAGCCTCCGCAGTGGCTGGGACTACAGCTACGCACCACCATGTCTAGCTAATTTTCTGATTTATTATAGGGACCAGATTTCACCGTGTTGCCTGGGCTGGTCTCGAATCCCTGGACTCAGGCAAGCCTCTTGCCTGGACCTCCCAAAGTGCTGGAATTACAGGTATAGCTTGGCCCATCTTTGTTTTAATCAACAATTTATATTGTTGGAGAACCCTGAAGTCAGGTTCAAGTGCCCAAGGTGCAGAGAGCCAAACTTTGACACTGCAGCACTTAGACACCGAGAGGTTTATTTAATTTGTCTAAAGCGTGAAGGCTGGAGACACAGTCTTTCAAATCTGACCTGCCTTTGAGGTGACTGGGGGCTTCTATGGCTGAGGCTGTTATGGGGCTAGTGGAGTGAGATTCCCAGTGATCAAAGCTGCTATAGCCCCTCCCTGTCCCCCTCTCCTTCAGGAAGTCTGCATGACCCAGAGATCATTGCTTCTTTAAAAGAAAAACAAGTGGCTCACACCTGTAATCCCAGCACTGGGAGACGAGGCAGGAGGATCACTTGAGCCCAAGAGTTCAAGACCAGCTTGGGGCTGAAGGCTCAAGCCTGTAATCCCAGCACTTTGGGAGGCCAAGGCGAGAGGATTGCCTGAGCTCAGGGGTTCGAGACCAGCCTGGGCAACTTAGTGAGACCCTGTCTCTATAATAAACAAAAAAAGTTAACCGGGCGTGGTGGCATGTGCCTGTAGTTCCAGGTACTTGGAAGGCTGAGGCGGGAGGATCGCCTGAGCCCAGGAGGTCAAGGCTACCATGAGCCATGCTCGTGCCACTGCACTCCAGCCTGGTCGACAGATTGAGACTCCGAAACAAAAAAAATAAAAGGAAAAGAAAAATAAGTTCATTAGTCTCGTGGGCAGCCCCTGGGGGGGGGTTAGGATAGGAAGGTAATCGATGATTAGTGACTGCTGTGTACCGAAATGACTGGTGCGAGGCGCTCAATCAATCGGCAGTAGAGGAAGAAAATGACAAAGTCAGTAAAACAAAGGTGGTTTTTTTTTTGGCCAGGTGTGGTGGCTCACACCTGTCATTTCAGCACTTTGGGAGGCCGAGGCGAGAGAATTGCCTGAGTGCAGGGGTTCGAGACCAGCCTGGGCAACTTGGCTAGACTGCGTCTCTACAATAAATTAAAAAAATTAGCTGGGCGTGGTGGTGCACACCTGTGGTTCCAGCACTTGGAAGGCTGAGGTGCAATGATCGCCTGAGCCCAGCAGGTCGAGGTTGTGGTGACTGTGAGTGTGCCAATGCACTCCAGCCTGGGCGACAGAGTGAGACTCCAACTAAAAACAAACAAACAAACAAACAAAAAACAGTAATGGTAATTATTGCATCAGTAATTATAATAACTATAAGTGGCTTCTTTCAAACTACAATTAAAAGTTAGATATTGAAAGAATGAATTTAAAAACATGATTGGGCTGGGTTTGGTGGCTCAGCCTGTAATCCTAGCACTTTGGGAGGCCAAGGCAGTGGATTGCCTGAGCCCGCGGTTTTGAGACCAGTCCAGGCAATTTGGCAAGACTTCGTCTCTAAAATTAAAAAAAAAAACATGATGGAACTACATGCTGTCTATGAGAGACATGCTTTAGATGAAAAGACACTGATAGGCTGGGCACAGTGGCTCACGTCTATAATCCCAGCACTTTGGAGGCCGAAGTGAGAGAGGATTGCCTGAACCCAGGGGTTTGAGACCAGCCTGGACAATTGGCGAGACCTCGTCTCTACAGTAAATCAAAAATTAACCAGGTGTAGGAGCGAGCGCCTGTAGTTCCAGCTCCTTGGGAGGCTGAGGCGGAAGGATCGCCTGATCCCAGCAGGTCGAGGCTGCTGTGCCCCTGCACTCCAGCCTGGGCAACAGAGGGAGACTCCGATTCAATAAACAAGTAAACAAAGAAAAGGTGATTTTTGTAATAGAGGCTGGGTGGCAATCTCAACTCAGGTAAAAAGTGTACGTTTTGTTGGTCAGCTGTTAAGTGCTGACATTAGTGGTTGTTTTATCCTTACCTCCATGGCTTGCTGGATAAGGCGGAGCTGCCTCTTGTATGCATTGGAAAAGACAGTTTGGGGAAACATTTAAAAGTCTCGACTGGGGCCATTGCCAGGCCTATGCGGCCATTGCCTTGCTAAGCTATGGTATGGCTGTGTGCTATTTGAGCTGTGGCCAGGCCATGTTTCTTAAGCTTTGGCCGCCTCCCCTCCCTTGGGGAGGTGAATCTCCTCTTTTTCTCTCAAATTTACTTTCTAAATAAACTATATTTTCTAATCTAAAGAAAGTCTTGACTGGAATGAATGAAGGAAACTAAAGGGAGTGCCCTGCTCCTGGGGATAATAAAATGACAAGAAGTTACTTTGTGGCTCCTAGCAGTGTCCTTGCCGGTTTCCAAGTGAAGAGGTCCCACCCACCTGGATTTCCTGGGGAAAGGAATTGTATCTTTTTAGCTTGCTTTCTTGATTTCAGTTAAGACTTCACGGTTTGTTCCTCTTTGAAAGAGGCTGGAGTTTCAGGTAGGACTCCTTACCCAGGCCACGGTCACCTGGAGGGTTGTGTCAGGGCCCCACCCCAGGGTCAACTGGGCCCCACTCCACCAAGCCAGAAAATTTGCATTTCCGACTAGTCCCCAGGTGATGCTGATGTTCTGGGTGGGGACCACACTTGGGAACCATTGCTGTGAAGATCCATGCCATTTGTCACTTTTTTGGGGGGGCCAAGTTCACACTCTGTGGCCCAGGCTGGAATGCAGTGGCACCATCACGGCTCACCGCAGCCTCCAACTCAGGGGGAAGTGATCCTCTTGCATCAGCCTACCAAGTAGCTGGTACTACAGGCACGCACTACCACGCCTGGATAATTTTTTGATTTTGTCTGGCTATGTTGCACAGGGGACCACAAAGGGTGGCCTGGGGAGCCCTCGAGGGGTCAAGTCTCCCTGTCCCTGCAGATCTGTTTGAGCTTTTGAACTCAGGAAAAAGAGCACGGGAACTGGCACGGTGGCTCATGCCTGTCATCCCAGCACTTTGGGAGACCGAGGCAAGAGGATTGCCTGAGGTCGGGGTTCAAGACCAGCCTTGGCAACGTGGCCAGACCTCGTCCATACAATAAGTCACAAAATCAGCCGGGCGTGGTGCCATGCGTCTGTGGTTCCAGCTGCTTGGAAGGCTGAGGTGGAAGGATTGCCTGAGCCAGCAGGTCGAGGCTGCGGTGGCCGTGAGCGTGCCCCTGCACTCCTGCTTGGGCAACAGAGGGAGGCTCTGACTCAAAAAAACAAAAAAACACACAGACGCTGCCCTCTCCTCCAGGCCCCACTGGACGGTTCAGTTCTGCACAGTCATCACTGACTTGTGGGACAGTTGTCACGCTCGACGCCTGACTCTGGAACAACAGAGTGTAGGTTTCTTGTGGCTCATGCAAGTCAGTGGAAGTGGGAGTTTTTCTCTTCATAGAACGTTTCACAATGTTTCATGAGAGCTTTGATTTTTTTTACCCCGTGTCCACTGGCAATTTATGAAGCTGCTGTAGTGATAGCATTCCATGGGAACTAAGCTTAGGCCAGGGTTAAGATCTCAAGGCAGACAATAAGGAGACAATTTTTTTTTTCGAGTTGGAATCTCCCTCTGTCTCCCAGGCTGGAGTGCAGGGGCATGCTCATGGCCACCACAGCCTCAACCCCCTGGGCTCAGGCGATCCTTCCGCCTCAGCCTTCCAGGCAGCTGGAACTATAGATGTGCGCCACCACGCCTGGCTGATTTTTTTGATTTATTGTAGCGTCGTCTCCCCAAGTTGCCCAGGCTGATCCCAAACCCCTGGGCTCAGGCAGTCCTCCCTTCTCGGCCTCCCAAAGTGCTGGGATTTACTGGTGTAAGCCACCGAACCTGACCCAGAAGACATTTTTTTTTTTTTTTTTTTTTTTTTTTAGAAAGCAGGATTTATTGAGAGGACAGAAAAGCTTCCACAGTGGGAGGGGACCCGAAGGGGTTGCCCCAGAAGACAGATTTTTAAAATTACCCTTGAAAATCCTCAAGTCACCAGAAGTCCATCCATGAAAGCTCAGATGCCAGAAATTCACTGGAACTCCTTTTTGCTTACAGGCTGTGCCTCGCGCTTCCCTGCGACCTTGCTCTGCTTGAAAGAGGGAAGGGATGTGAGGAAGGTAGCACGTTGCCCTCTCCCCTTTCACACCCCCCCCCCGAGTAAACACAGACACGTAGTTAAATGCTGGTAAAATGTGCTTGTACTGTCACTCCGTTCTAGTGTTAAGATAACTGAAAAATGTGATTCTGGGTCACTGGCCTAAATTATTTTCCAGTTCTGTTGGAATTAAATATCCTTCGTTCATCTCTTCATTTAACAAACAGCTATGGAATACCTCTGTAGACTCCCAAGGGCAGGGACTTTTTTTTTTTTTTTTGAGTCGGAGTCTTACTCAGTCACCCAGGCTGGAGCACAGTGGCACACTCCCAGCCACCCCAGCGTCTACCTGCTGGGCTCCCGCGATCCTTCCGCCTCAGCCTTCCAAGTAGCTAGAATAACAGGTGCGTTACCACGCCTGGCTAACTTTTGATTGATTGTAAAGATGAGGTCCTGCCAAGTTGCCCGGGCGGGTCTCGAACCCTCGGGCTCAGGCAGTCCACTTGCCTTGGCCTCCCAAAGTGCTGGGATGACAGGCTGAGCTGGGGTTTTTTGTTTGTTTTTACCAAGGCACTTGATCTGTCTTTCAGTAGTTGCTGAGGGGTGGTTTGGTGAATGAATCATTAGTGAAACACCGTCCTTGTCTGCGGTTTCTGTGTCAGTTTTGGAGATGGAAAAGTAAACAAAGATGTGCTATGGGTTCGTTAGAGAGGTCTGAAACGTATGGACACATCGAGGAGGAAGAAGTTAGTCTGTCTGGAGGAATATGAAACAGACTCCGGGGAGAGACATTTTAGTGGGGCCTTGATGGATGAGTAGGAGTTCTCTGGGACAGGAATGGCATTCCAGGTAGGGAAAAGCCTTCTTCAAATGATTCTGATGTGTTTCCTTTTTAGGAATCCTGAGCTTAGTGTTTTGAGTGCTTTGAGCAGAGTAATGAGAGATAAGAATAGTGAAGTAATACTAATAATAGCTGGTAGCTGTTGGGTGTATATTATGTGCCTGGCAGTGTCAGTGAATTTTACATGTCATTTTCTTTCAATCTCACAAGAAACATGAGGTGTAGACATTGCTAAGCCCATTCCCCAGATCAGAAAACTGAGAAGAGTCGAATTTGTCAGCTGATGACAACCCCTGTGTTATATATGCCTTGCTTGAATGCCATATGGGACTTTATCTGTGGATAGTAGGGAGCCATCCAGGGTTGACAGAGTCAGCTCCACGTGTGCAGGGTGGATTCCAAAAACCCTGGATGGAGGGAGGCTCATTTAAAAGTCTTGTAGTCTGCAGCAGCCTGTTGAAGGCCTCAGGTTCATCCTTGACCTTGCGAGCTAGGAAGCTGGAGACCTGAGAGGCGGAATTAAAGAGGACTTGATGGCCCGTGGGAGGAGGTGACTGATCTGTCAGGTTTACCAAGTGGCGGTGATGACACACAGGGACTTGCGGCTGGAAATGTTGTCTGTTCTTCATTGTCTCCTTCTAAGCCAAGGGTTATTTTATTTTATTTTATTTTATTTTGGTGTATAAGGAGGGGGCCCAGGAAAACTGGAATTACCTTTTGGAGGGCGGGCCCCTCCCAGTACAGGCTTTCCTCCTGGGTGAGTGTTCTGGGAAGCCATCAGCATCCGTGGACCAGCAGGTGTTGCTATGAGAGGTTGCGTTCGACTTCAGTGAATTGGGGGGGGGGTTTTCCAACACCTTTGTCCGTTTCATGATGGGTGATGGACGCATGCACCTGCCCACCCCATGCTGAGTGTTCAGTGTTTGACCAAGCATGGCGTCACCCTCCCTATTCACCCCATCTCTCCCCGAGTGACTTTTTTTGTTTGCTTGTTTCCCTGATGATAAAAATCCTCAAAGGGAAATGTTTTGCCCATGTGGAAGAGATGAAATAAAAAACACCAGAAGCACCAAAAGGCATCAAAACTGACGAGTTCAAAAACTGTTTTGAGCAGTGGAAAAAGCGTCTTGATAGGTGTGTTGCATCCAACAGCGTGTACTTTGGAGGTGACTGAAGTTTAAACATGCCAGGATAAATACACATTTTAAAATAGCTCCACATGTGCAGGGTGGATTCAAAAAACCCTGGGTGGAGGGAGGCTCGTTTAGGCAGTGGTTCACGCCTATAATCCCAGCACTTTGGGAGGCTGAGGTGAGAGGATTGCCTGAGCCCACGGGTTCGAGACCAGCCTGGGCAACTTGGCGAGACCTCATCTCTACAATAAATCAAAAAATTAGCCGAGCGTGGTGGCTCATGCCTGTAGTTGCAGCTACTTGGAAGGCTGAGGTGGAAGGATCGCTGGAGCCCAGCAGGTCGAGGTTGCGGTGGCCATGAGCGTGCCACTGCTCTCCAGACTAGGCCATAGAGTGAGACTCTAACTCAAAAAACAAACAAACAAGCAAATTCCCTTTTTGGGGGGGTTCCCTCCTTGTGTAATATCCAAAGTATAGGCCTGGTGCAGTAGCTCATGCCTGTAATCCCAGCATTTTGGGAGGCTGAGGCAGGAGGACTGCTTGATCCCAGGAGTTCGAGACCAGCCTGGGCATCATAGCAAGACCTCGCCTCTACAAAAAAATTAAAAAATTAGCCAGGTGTGGTGACACATGCCTGTAATCCCAGCACCTTGGGAGGCTGAGGCGGGAGGACCACTTGAGTCCAGGACTTTGAGACCAGCCTGGACAACGTAACCAAACCTAGTTTCTACAAAAAAAAATGTTTTAAAAACCAAAACTGAAATACACGAACAGAATAGTACATGTACATATTTATACAAGTAGACGCAGGCGCACTTTGAGATGATGCTCATTTCTTTTTCTTTATGGGGTCTGCCATCAAGAAAGTGTGAGGTGGCCAGATGTGGTGTCCCCCTACTCAGGAGGCTGAGGCGGGAGCTTTGCTCGAGCCCAGGACTTCGAGGCTTCAGTGCTCTGTGATTGCACCAGTGCACTTCAGCTTGGGGGACAGAGTGCGACCTCGACTCTTAAAAAAATATTTGGGAACTGGTGATGACAATCGATCCCAGCACCCTCCCCAGCCGCCCTCCGGAGCTAAGTAAGTAAGCCACGGGGTAGGACGGACAGGAGAGGGAAAGAGGCAGTCTACTCACTTATACTTCTGCAGGTGATTGTTACGTTCATTTCTCTCGAACTACATGTGTTTGGCATTTCCCGTAACTCAGAACATCTTTCATGTCAGGATGAAGGTTCCAGAGGGAAAAAGCCCTCCTTTCCTCTGGGAGAGGCTCTGTTCTGATTCGTTCTCGGCACCTGGAAAATGTCAGCAGTGGGGTGGACTTTTAGATCCTCTGGTCCAGCTTCTTCTTACTCACCTGGAATCTCAGACAAGCAGTCACTTGACTTCTGCTTGCATCTCTGGGGAGACGGGCAGCCTTGTCCTTTGTAAGAACATTTGGACAGATCCATTGATCAAGTTCTTCCTTTTACAAGGCACTGTTTGCTCCCCCATATGCAAATTTTATGCATTTCCCCCCTTTATTTATTTTTGAACCAAGGTTTCACTCTGTCACCCAGGCTGTATGACACGCTCACGGCCACTGCAGCCTCAACCTGGTGGGCTCAGGCAGTCCTTCCACCTCAGCTGCTCTAGTAGCTGGAACTATAGACACATGCCTCCAGCTGATTTTTTTGCTTTATTGTAGAGATGCGGTCTCTCCAGGTTGCCCAGGCTGGTTTTGAAACCCTGGGCTCAGGCAGTCCTCTTGCATGAGCTTCCCAAAGTGCTGGGATCACAGGCGCGAACCACTGCACTCGGCTCATGGGAGTTCATTTAAAGCATATGTCAGTCATCTGTGCGTAGAATGAATCACTAGATAGACACCAAATGTTGGGATTACAGGTGTGAGCCACTGTGTCCTGCTCCCGCTTTAAATAGTTGCAGAACCAGGGACACTGTCCACGGGCCTTCCAGCTCTCCAGGTTCCCAAATCCACGCTCTGAGATGCCCAGTGCTCACAGCCCTTCGCGGTGGGCTGGCCGTATGTGCCCTGACTGCAGTAATGAGACCTGATGACTTCCGCAGACAGAGGGGCATCCTCCATATTTTCCCCCAAACACATGTCCGACCTGGTTTGCTTACCCCGCATGGAAGGCAAAGCCACAGCCAGCCCACCTGAGTCTTGGTTCTTGTTTATGTTCTACTGACAAGACTTTGGGCCAGTGGTGTGGCCACGCCGAGTCTCCGTCTCTGGCTCCTTCATAAAATGGGTATCGTGGGCCGGGCCTCATGGCTCAGCCTGTAATCCCAGCACTTTGGGAGGCGGAGGCGAGAGGATTGCCTAATTCCAGGGGTTCGAGACCAGCCTGGGCAACTTGGCGAGAACTTGTGTCTACAATAAATCACAAAAACTAGCCGGATGTGTCTGTAGTTCTGGCTACTTGGAAGGCTGAGGCAGAAGCCCAGCAGGTCGATGCTGTGGTGGCCGTGAGTGTGCCACTGCTCTCCAGTCTCGGTGATGGAGTGAGACTCTGACTCAAATAAAAAAATAAAAAAGTAATTTTCTTCACAGATGTATTTTCTTCACAGATTAGAATTACACTGAGTGCTTTTCTCTATTGAGAGACAGGGAAATTGTGGGAAATGCTTTGTTGTTCACAGTAATTGTTCTTGAGGGGGGTCCCTATAATTTTCCTGTGAAGAATACACGTTTTTGGCCTGGTGTGGTGGCTCACGCCTATAATCCCAGCATTTTGGAAGACTGAGGCAGGAGGATCACTTGAGCCTAGGAGTTTGAGACCAGCCTGGGCAGCATAGTGAGACTTCATCTCTACAAAAAAAATAAAAATAAAAAAAAATTCACCAGGCATGCCTGTAGTCCCAGCTACTCAAGAGGGTGAGGCAGGAGGATGGCTTGAGCCGAGGAGGTCAAGGCTGCAGTGAGCTGTGATGGTGTCACTGCAACAGAGTGGGCACTAGAGTGAGACCTCAACTCAAAAAGGAAAAAAAAAGAATGCATATTTGTATTTGTCCCCTAACACTTTGGTGATGGGGCGGTGCCAGGGGCCTGACTGAGCTCATTCCAGAGCACGCTGGGAGGTTGGTGTCCAGCATTCCTGTCCTGCACCCCTTGCTTTTAGCCAACATTGTACAGCCCTGTGGATGTGTGTGTTCGTAGGTGTGTGTTTTGAGCTCTTTTCATATCATACCCCCTCTTCAAATTTAATCAAAATCCTTTTTCTCTGGAGATGAAATCTTTCCTTGCTTCTTGTTTGTAATTTTTTCCCAGTAAGTTCAGCTGTGCAGGCAGTCCGTTCTCTGTTGTATCCATTTTCTAGCAACTTCCTGGGCTCTCAGGGGACATTAAGCTAGGAAGAATCAAGGCCAGACACGGTGTGGGTGAGGGTGTCTCCGGTCATGACTCCAACATCTTCCCGAAAGTCGTCACGAATCCTTTGGGAAGGGTGGACTGTGCGTTCTGTCTGTTTCTTCTCTCTGTGGTGAGGCTGTTTATATGTACCATTTTGCCATGGTCGGCTCTTCTCTGGTAAAATGCTCCATTCTTCATTCTTTTATTTTAGTCACTGAGTCAGTGCGTTCTGAGTGCCCAGTCATGGGTCTTTTCATTTTCTTCCCCCATTGAGGCATTTATTTGTTTCTTCCATTTTTATGTTTCCAAACTCGAGGTCTTGCTATGTTGCCCAGGCTGGACTCGAATCCCTGGATTCCAGCGATCCTCCCGCCTCAGTCGCCTGAGTAGCTGTGATTACAGGTCATCTCAGCATTCACAGGCTTCAACACGAATTTAATCTGAGAAAAAAGAGTCCTAATGTCCTGACTTCTCTCTTGCAGGAAACATTTGCATTAGGGAACTTCAGTTTTACTGGCTTTGTCTTCAATTCTAGAAAAATATATGTCGGATGTTTGTCACTTGAGGTTTTCTATCTGAAGTCCAATGTCTTCTTTTAAAAAATATGTTCCAGGTCACCGTAGCTAAGGAGTGTTTGCTGCGCAGGTTGGCCACATACAATGAGAGGAGATTTTACTTTTCAGCCGGAACTTTCTTTCAGGATAATGTTTGGTGCGGTGGAGGGTGTGGCATGATAAACATCATTTCTCTAGGAGTGGGAGTGTAAGTTGACACAGGCCTTCTGGAGTGTAATTTCACTCTAATCTTGCTTCTAGAAGTCTCTTCAAAGGTCACACTCAGGGAAGAGGACGGAGATGATACATAAGAATGCTCATCCCAGTGAGCTCTAAAAAAATGCAAATTCCATGCCACATAAATATCCAAGAGTAGATAAATCATTAAATCAATTATGGTATGTGGAATTTTTCAAATATTATTGAACCATTAAAAATTATGATTTTGGTCAGGCACGGTGGCTCACGCCTATAATCCCAGCACTTTGGGAGGCTGAGGTGAGAGGATTGCCTGAGCCCATGGTTTCGAGACCAGCCTGGTCAACTTGGCGAGACCTCATCTCTACAATAAATCAAAAAAAGTAGCCAGGCATAGTGGTGTGTGCCTATAGTTACAGATACTTGGAAGGCTGAGGCAGAAGGACCACCTGAGCCCAGCAGGTTGAGGCTGCGGTGGCCATGAGCGTGCCACTGCACTCCAGCCTGGGTGACAGAGTGAGACTCCAACTCAAAAAATATATATATATGGTTTTGGAAAATGTTTAAGGCCAAGAAAACTATTTACGATGTCTCATTAAATTGAAAAAATGGTGAATAAAATGTGATATATATCAGAATATTACAATTATTAGTTTTTTTTAGAAAGCAGGATTTAGCAAAAGGACAGAAAAACTCCCGCAGTGGGAGGGGACCCCAAGGGCTTGCCCAGAATATTACAATTCTTATTTCTGAGTCAACGGGGTGGACTATTTTAAAAAAAACTTTCATCCTTGTGTGTTCTTAAATGATACAGATTTTCTATAACAAGCACATTGATGATGAAATGGGTTAGCACATTTAAAGCACCAGGATGCCTGGCCTATTACATTATTTCCTCCCGCCTCAGCCTTCCAGGTAGCTGGAACTACAGGTGCGTGCCACACGCCCAGCTAATTTTTTATTTAATTTAATGTAGAGATGAAGTCTCACCAAGTTGCCCAGGCTGTTCTCGAACCCATGGGCTCAGACAATCCTCTTGCCTCTGTTTCCAAAAGTGTTGGGATTGCAGGCGTGAGCCACCATGCCCGGCAAAGGGAATATTTTTTAAAAGCTGTTGTATTATAATTACTTATTTGTATAACTATTTAATAAACTGCAGTCCTTAGAAACCATATCTGGCAATTACATGCCAGCTTTAGGACTTAGCATCTAGTAAGTGCTCAGGCAATATTTGTTAAGACCCTCAAAGATCAGACTTCTAATATTTTCTTATTTCAGCAGGAAGATTACCAAGGAAGAAGCTGTTAAAATGTTAATGCCTCCCAATTAAGAATTTTTCTGCCCTTAGGAGTGTTGAAATGTATGTAAATGAAGAAATTATGGTGTTAAGTGGTATGTTGGACCAGAAATTTGTTTCTTGCCATGTTTTATGTATAAAATGATACTGAGATTTATTTTAGTTTTTTCAAAGTTTTCAAAATTTAGAACACGAAGATATCAATAAATAGGATAATGCAAAGCTTCTCAGATATCCTTTTTGACTGGTCCTGAGGTTATAACTTTCTTTTTTTTCTGTATAGATGTGGGCTTACCAAGTTGCCCGGGCTGGTCTTGAACCCACGGGTTCAGGCAATCCACTCGCCTTGGCCTCCCAAAGTGCTGGGATGACAGGCTGAGCCACCGAGCCGGCCTAGATTATTACTTTCAGCAGGAATATGCACATTTTTTAACACCCAGAAGGTATTTTGGTGGGACAGCGGGAGCATGTTTGGTTATAGCAGAGATACATAATTCTCTAACAGGACATGGTGCGAATCTGTCGTTGATTACAAATGTAACGATCTCTGCAGTCCACAAGGTTTCCTAATTGCAAACAGTCACTTCCCCAGGCTGGGTGATCCTGAAGAGACAGGAAGGACTCAGCAAGAATGACCAGCTGCTGCCCATAAAACCAAACAATGAAATTCACTTAGTGGATGCAAAGGGCTGAAGGCAGTGCTCAAGGCTTAAAGCATAATCCTGGTGTTTATTGTATCTCTCTGAGACAGCGTTGCAGAATATATGCGAAATGTAGCAAAGGAATCCAGAGTAACATGCTTTTAAAAGAAATGAGTGTTGACTGACATGGAACTGACATAAGAAAGTTTGAAGTGCTCTTTGTCAGAGGCCTGTTTTGCAGACCTAAACTGAGAAGATTGGAGAAGTGGAAAGTTGCTATCATCATCATTGGATACACAAGAAATTTAGACGCATGAGCCCAGAAAACACACGTGGGGAAGACTTTAATATCATGAAACCTAGACCTCCTGGACTTCAAATGGCCTCGTGGTCCACTGGATGGTGATCTTGGAATCTCAGAAATAGGGTTGAAATATCATAGGACAGAAGAGAATAGCCAGGAAGCTGACTGCCATCAGAATCTCGTCGCCTCTTGTGGGAAGAAGCTTTTGGCAAAGCCGGTTAAGCTACTGTAAATGAACATTAATCGCATTTTATCAGCCGCTTAGTCGTTCTTTATTGCGTAATTTGAATATTTATGACCCTGAAAATATGTGTAACCGTGAAATTACAGTGTTTATGGAACTCGCATTCCAAAAGGCATACAATCCTTCGATGGAGAAGAATTATGTTTAAATACTACAAAATTCAAGATGTTTCTACCCCTTAGCATTAGTCTATATCTTGTGGGGCAAGCATCGTTTGTGACCAACAAAATACTGTAACAAGCAGAATGATTGATGCCTAAATCGACTTCTAAGATAAGCATGTGATTTAGATAATTTATTGTTTACGCAAAAATAGATCACCAACTAGAGTATTTTAGCGTCTTGGGATCGTATAGGATTGAACTATTTTCTCAATACAGTTTATATTGTTGTGATTGACTGCATCCTTATCTACTGGGAAATTATTTTATTTATTTATTTTTTGAGTCGGAGTCTCACTCTGTCGCCCAGGCTGGAGTGTAGTGGCACGACTCACAGCCACCGCAGCCTCAAGCTGCTGGGCCCTGGCGATCCATCCGCCTCAGCCCTCCAAGTAGCCACAACAACAGGCATGCGCTACTACGCCCGACTTTTTTTTTTTTTTTTTTTTTTCAATTTATTGTAGAGATGAGGTCTCACCACATTGCCCAGGCTGTTCTCGAACCTGTGGGCTCGGGCAGTCTGCTCACCGTGGTCTCCCAAAGTGCCAAGATTACAGGCTTGAGCCACTGCACCCGGCCTGCTTGGAAATTATTAGTGAACCTTGGTAAAAACATGAACCCAGGCTTTGGAATTGGACAAGTCCTTCTAAAGATGCAGGAATATTGACCATGAAAATCATGAATGGGAGCACCTCCTAAGCTTTGTAGTTCCTACTTGCTTTGTGGGTGTGTGTATTTTGGGGAAACTTGACTCTCTGCCAATGCTCTCTTATTTCTCTGCAAACATAAGCACATGAAAAGATGTTTTCCCTTTGGAAGGATTTAAATCCGCCTTGTTTTTTTTTTTTTTGTAAAGTATAATCTAATAGAAAAATACAATTCATATTAGAACAACAAAAAATTCTGTAATTAAGGTGTGTCTTAGCCGTGTTTTTTTTTTTCTTTCTGTCTTTTGTTAAAGCAGAAACATGGACTCATTCCAGTAAATAAAATTGTCGCGTGGGTGGGACACTTTTCAAAGGTTCTAGTCATGTTACAACTATCTGGTTACTTCATCATGGTTGTCTAAAATATCAAATTAGTATTTTATGATAGCAGATTATCGTGTTGTGAAATTAGAAAATGATCATTTATTGAGATTTGGGTAGAAGGCCTTTTAATACTTTATTCTTTGAGGTTAATTCAGATGTGTGCTGTTGTCTGCGGGCAACATGAGGGTCAGAGAGTGCCGACACCAGGTTCTAGGTCAGGCCTCAGCTTAGACACCATCAATCTGATCAGTTGCTGAGTGTCGCCAGGCCTCAGTGGCCTCACCTTCTTGGGTTTAGTGGGAATATCTATCACCCGACATCCTCGCAAATGTGTGGGTTAGGACCCATCACTTTCCCACTATCCACGCTGGGGACAGTTAGCTAGCCAGCACGCCCTCCTTTAAATAATTGACAAGGGAAAGATGGCAAGAGTGCAAGTCAGGCTTTGTCTAGTAGCAAAGTCAGTGCAGCTTGGATCCAGCAGATGCTTGATCCCAAGGCCTAAATGAGCCTGGGCATCGGTCTGTGTCCCTAATGACCTATGTGTGGCGCTCATGATGTCTGATTATTAGTGCAAAGCAGGGTCAGCGACTGTCTTTGTAAAGGACCAGGGAGTAAATATTTTAGGTTTCATGGGCTCTGCAGTCTGTCACAACTTCTCTGCTCTACTGTTACAACCAAGACAAGCCATGGATAGCACGCAGGTGGATGGATACGGCTGTATTCTCGTAAAGCTGTTTTGTAAAAATCGACAGGAGTTTGCCAATCCCTGGTCCAGATCTTTGACAGCATGGTGGCACCTCTTTAAAAATCACATGTGAGCCGAGCTCGGTGGCTTAGGCTGTCATCCCAGCACTTTGGGAGGCCAAGGCAAGTGGATTGCCTGAGCCCGCGGGTTCAAGATCAGCCCAGGCAACTTGGGGAGACCTCGTCTCGACAATATACCAAAAATTAGCCAGGTGTGGTAGCACACGCCTGTCGTTCCAGCTACTTGGAAGGCTGAGGCGGAAGGTTCGCTGGAGCCCAGCAGGTCGACACTGGGGTGACTGTTGAGCGTGCCGATGCACTCCAGCCTGGGTGATGGACTCAAAAAAATAATAAATCACAGGCATGGGCCAGGCACTTTAGGGGGCTGAGGCGGGAGGATTGCTTGAGGCCAGGAGTTCAACAACAGCCTGGTCAACATAGTGAGACCTGGTCTCTACCACAAAACAACAAACAAAACAAACAAAAAAAGAATACTTAAAAATTCACAGTAAATTCTTGACCCCAACATTGTAATTGTATGTTATTTGGTTCCCCTATTCGTATTTGTTTGTGTGTGTATGTGTGTGTGTGGATATAGTGTATACAGAAGTGCCAACAAAATGTATACACATTTTAAGTGATGTTATCTACATAGTACTTTTCAAAGTTGAATTACTACGGTGTAGTGTGACATTTGCTCAACCATGCTTCTGCCGTCCTGCCTGTCACTTGGTGATGCTAACATTCATTTGATTAACTCCGTCTTTTGAGTGAACATCGTACTCAAAATGTGCATACATTTTTTTTGGTACCCCCTGTGTATTCGATAAGGTATCACCTTCTGATTTCTGAAGCTGTGTGAGTTCTGGTCAGTTTGTCTGGGTAGAGGTGACAGGGAATGCCTGGTGTATCTGAGATGTAACCTTGCGCTTTTTTATCCATCATTGAGTAGATTTTGAGTCCTCTTAGATAGTGTTGAGTCCTGGCTGTGCAGCTGGGTAGTTTCACTGTCCGCCCTCGAGTGCACAGTCCTCGGCGGCAGTGGCCGTGTTCCTGGAGGTCAGTGCCCGCCTCTACAGTGTTGTGGTCATTCTGTCCTTGTTGGATTGCTGAGGGTGGGGGAGCTCATTCATCAAAGCGGGGGTGCAGTGCCTGACATGGCTCAAGCCAGTAAACGGCAGTTCCTGCACACTTGGGTGAGAATCATATCCTGAAGGCTAAATGCTTTCAAACACTTTATTACTATTTTACCTTCTTTGTTCATTGGGGGAATGCACCTCTGTGTATGTATACACTCAGGATTCTTGGGGTGGTACCTCTCAGAACTTCTGTGGTGAAGGCCTATTTTTTGTTTTGTTTTGTTTTTTGTTTCTTTTGAGTCGAAGTCTCCCTCTGTCGCCCAGGCTGGAATGCCGTGGCACACTCACAGCCACCGCAACCTCGACCAGCGATCCTTCTGCCTCAGCCTTCCAAGTAACCTACAAGCGCACGCCACCACGCCTGGCTAATTTTTCATTTATTGTAGAGATAGAGGTCTCACCAAGTTGCTCAGGCTGGTCTGGAACCCCTGGACTGAATCCTCTCACCTCAGTCTCCCAAAGTGCTGGGATTACAGGCGTGAGCCACCACGCCCAGTTCATGGGAGTTCATTTGAAGCCCATGTCAGTGACCAAGTGTGTCCCTTCCTCTTTGAAGTGGTTTCTAGCCATCAGTGGAAACTGTTTACTTACCCAACTCCATGTTCACTCCCACCCATCCCCCGATGCAGGACAGTTTGGTTTGAGGCAATGTGATATCTCATGGGGAATAAACCTCCGTGGTTTGCTCCAGACCAAGATGGCCCTTGACCGGAGTATTCCCATCCCCAGGGGGCTCCCAGAGGCTCCATCACTGACCCTCATGGAGAATGGATACAGGAAACTTAGGTCCTCAGTTTCCCCTCCATTCTCTGTGTTCTGGAAACATCCCTTGTTACCTCTATTTTAAAACATTTATTTAAAACTTTTAATTTGTAGTGTTGGGTCTCGCTATGTTGCCCAGGCTGGTCTTGAACTCCTGACCTCAAATGATTCTCCCACCTCAATCTCCCAAAGTACTGGGATTATAGGTGGGTGCACCATCACGCCTGGCTGACTTAAACATTTTTTTTTTTTTAAAGATCTGTCTTACTATGTTGACCAGGTTGGTTTCAGGCTCCTTGCCTCAAGCAATCCTCCCACCTCAGCCTCCAGAGTAGCTGGGACTACAGGTGTGTGCCACCACACTTGGCTCATTTTTTTTATTTTTGGAGACAGGGTCTCTCTATGTTGCCCAGACCGGTTTTGAACTCTTGGCCTCAAGTGATCCTCCTGCCTCAGTCTCAGTTCACAGACATTACAGCTATGAGTCTCTGCACCCAGCCTTATCACCTCCCATTAATCCACGTATTGTGTGACAATTATTTTCTCTGACTTCTCCACAGAACCATGGGCTTTTGGAACTCTTGTGTTTTTGGTTCCCTGGCTACTGGCACACCGAGATGTCCTTTGAAAATGTGTCAGCTGGGCTCGGTGGCTCAGCCTGTAATCCCGCACCTTTGGGAGGCTGAGGTGAGTGGATTGCCTAAACCCGCGGGTTCGAGACCCGCCTGGGCAGCGAGACCTCATCTCTACAATAAATCAAAAAATCAGCCGGGCATGGTAGCGCATGCCTGTAATTCCGGCTACTTGGAAGGCTGAGGCGGGAGGATCGCCAGAGCCCAGCGGGTCGAGGCTGCGGTGGCCAGGAATGGCCACTGCACTCTAGTCTGGGCAACAGAGTGAGACTCCAACTCAAAAAAAAAAAAAAGAAAGAAAGAAAATGTGTCAATATGTGAATGAAAAGGTGGTGATGCTTGCGAGACCTCGCGCCAGCCTGCCATGCCTCATCTCTGTGCTCTGCACTTTGTTAGGGTCCCTCTCAAAAGCAACCAGGTTGGCTGGGAGTGGAGGCTCACACCTATAACCCCAGCACTTGGGGAGGCCGAGGCGGGAGGATCGCTTGAGCCCAGGAGATTGAGACCAGCCTGGGCAACGTAATAAGACCCCAACTGGAGGAAAAACAAAATAAAACAGAACAACAGAACAACATACTGGGAATGGGGGAAGGGAAAGGCAGGGTGTCCCCAGATCACACGCTGCCATCAACATCCTCAGTGCTTGTAACCCCCAGAAACACGTCCCGTGTATTTTGGGAAGTCGGCTGTCTCATCTCTCGTTTTTGGTTGCTGATTGTACAAGAGCGTGGTAGGCAAGCAGCCAAGGGCGGTGTCGCCACCGTCAAAGCTGTCACTCCGACTCTCTGGAGAGTGTCAGGGCCACACCTTCCCTTAGCTGAAATCCAATGGCATTGTGCTCTTGAGATTACAGCTAGTGATTTTCTAGAGTAGCAACAGTGGAGTGTGAACATATGACCAGGCTGGAATACATCAAAGAGCTTGCCTGGGCATTACAGTCCTCGACACATCACGGTAAAACGTGTGTGGACATTTTATGACACATCCGTGGAATAATATCACGTGTGATGGAGACTGCAAAGGGTATCAGGATGTCGTTTGCATAACAGCAGTCATCTGCAAGGAAGGAGATCCTACCAAAAATAAAACGATGAGGCCGGGCGCGGTGGCTCATGTCTGTCATCCCAGCACTTTGGGAGGCCGAGGCGAGAGGATTGCCTGAGCCCAACTTACGCAACATGGCGAGACCACTTCTCTACAGTAAGTCAAAAAACTAGCCAGGTGTGGTGGCACACGCCTGTAGTCCCAGCGACTTGGGAGGCTGAAGTGGAAGGATCGCCTGAGCCAAGGTCAAGGTTGCGTGCGGTGCCTGAGATTGTGCCACTGCCCTCCAGCCTGGGTGACACAGTGAGACTCTGACTCAAATACATAAATGAACAAGCAAATAATACGTAGTCAAATACAAGATGGTCTGTAGCAGTGGCCTGGGATGCTGGTGGTTGCTGTTGTTCGGGGAGACCCCTCAAGTTAAAAGCACACTGAGTACATAGGCTCTGTGACCTTACTCAAGTTACTTACCCTCTCTGAGCCTCACTTAGCTGTAAAATGGAGGTCCTAATAGTTCCGATGCACAGGTGACTGTGAAGATTAGACATGAGAGCCCGTGTGAAGTGCATGGTAGAGCCAGTATTCCTCAACACTCTCCAATCTTCTAGTGTTGCTGGATTATGTCAGTGCAGAAACACTTCTGCAAAGAAAGGACACCCACCAGAGGGCCTCTGGCAGTTGTAACTGTAACGGAAAACTAGTGACATGTATAGAGTTCTTATGGAACAAATTGTTACCCTTTTTAACTTTTTTTCTTGGGCCAGAGTCTCACTCTTTCGCCCAGGCTGGAGTGCAGTGGCACGTTCACGGTCACCCCAGCGTTGACCTGCTGGGTGCCTGTGATCCTTCTGCCTCAGCTTTCCAAGGAGCCAGAATGACAGGTGTGCACTACCACGCCCGGCTCATTTTTGATTTATTTTAGAGACAAGGTCTTGCCAAGTTGTCCGGGCTAGTCTCGAACCCGTGGGCTTGTCTCAGGTGATCTACTCGCCTCCGACTCCCAAAGTGCTGGGATGACAGGCTGAGCCATCTGTGGTAGTGTGCTCCAGTAGTTCTGGCTACTTGGAAGGCTGAGGCGAAAGGATCGCCAGAACCCAGCAGGTCGACCTTGGGGTGGTGATGAGTGTGTCACTGCACTCCAGCCTGGGCGAGGGAGTGAGATTCCGACTCAAAAAAAAAAAAAAAACTTAGTAAAATAATAAGCAAACTATATTAAAGTTCTAATAGCCCAATGGAATACTATATCAGAAAATATTAGTTTAAGAACTAACAATACAATACAGGAAATAAATGAATGATTAGAATGTACAGCAAGAATATAAATGTGTGAACATGCACATTTCAAGATGGATAGATTCATAAGAGCTGTATTCTAGAACTGGGATTAAGAATGGCTCTTCTTACCCTCCACTTTCCAGTGTTTATAATGTTGCTATAAAGTTCTTAACAATAAAATTGTTTAAAGACCCAGACATAAGTTATTCACTCGAATCACTCAAATGACAATTGTTAAAAAAATCATATTGAATCTAAGTGTGTCTTGTATTATAGCTGGCACTTGTGTTGAGTTTGTTTGCAAAAGACTGGTTAAAATGAAGTTACCGCTTTATAAATTAACTCCCTTCCTAGACAGCAGAGAACAGCCTGAATCCCTTGGTTTTGGTGCCCAAATATCAGTTAGTGAGTGACACAGAACCAAGAACAGCTCTTGAGACACTCTCGGTCTGTGACGCTCTGTGGACACTTCATAAGGGAACTTTTCAAGGCCAGCGAGGAATCAGCCGCACGGACTCCTTGTGGTCAGTTCGGGGTCCCCAGAGCCCACCAGGGTCCCTGATACGTGTGTGGGACAGTCAAGTTACAGTTTGGGAGGGAACAGATGTGGCTCGTAGTGGGATTAGGGTCCTCCTTCACAGCTGGGTGACCGCCTGCCAAGCTCTTATCTGCCCAGCAGGGCAGGCCGGCCTCATTGTCCCCATTGAGGGTCAGGCCCACGGGGACCGCTCTCCTTTAACCCTGAATGTCTTCATTTCCACAAAGTTTTCAAAGTTTCAGTAGGGCAAATGGTGGTGCGATTGAACCCACCTCGGTTTATGAAAGGGCAGGACTGCCTGGGTGCAGTGGCTCACACCTGTAAATCCCAGCATTTTGGGAGGCCAAGGTGGGAGAAACACTTGAGCCCAGGAGTACAAGGCTGCAGTGAGCCATGATGGTACCACTGTGCTCCGGCCTGGGCAACAGAGTGAGGCCCCGACCCAAAAAAGAAACCAATATTTGACCACTAACTGTAACCACCCAACTGTGCCATAGAACACCAGAATGCATTCCTCTGACTTAATCGTAACTTTGTACCCATTAACCAGCCTGTCTCCCCATCCTGCCCTCCCTGTCTCTGGTGACCACTGTCCTTACTTGAGCAGGTTTTAAAATTCAGCTAAAGTCGACACAACAGGGAACTTGGCATTTCCACCTCTTGGTCTTGGCCCACCTCTCCCCCAAGGAGAGCACACCTCCCTGCCTGTAGCCTTTTCCAACCCGGGGTAAAGGCCCTGCCTAGACCACCCTGTGGAGTCCAGACCCCTCCTGCCTCCCGCACCTCGCACAGAAGCCCCTGCTCTCCCAGGCCAGGACACTGGACGGCCCTCCGCCTCCCGTTCCTTGGCATTCAAAGTTGGCATGCGGGTCATTGCTCCCCACTCACAGAGGCCTGGCCCCTCCCGTGGGTGTCCTCACTGCCAGATCCAGCGGCCTCTCCTCCACCCTGAGTTCTGGGTGTCCGAGGATCGTCCTCCCCTGCAGGCACAAGTGGGGACTTCTGCCTCATATCTGCCTCCCTCACGCCTGCCGTGTCTGTTCTGCAAGAGGTGGCGCAGCCTGTCTCCGCGCTCCCGCTCCATCCCTGCGAGAGGCGGCCCTGCCGGTCCCCTCCCCCGTCCCCTCCTCCTCCCCCTCCCTCCGCAAGAGATGGCCCGCCCCATCTCCCTCCTCCTACCCCGCCAGAGAGGGCGCCGCCCAGTCTCCTCCCTCCTCCGCCTCCGTCCTTGCAGGAGGGGACCTGCCAGCCTCCTCCCTCCTCACCTCCCTCCCTGGAAGCAGTGGCCCACCCAGTCTCGTCTCTCTCCCTCCTTCCCTGCCAGGGGTGGCTCTGTCAGTCTCCTCCTTCCCTGCCCGAGATGGCCGCGCCCAGTGTCCTCCCTCCTCACCCCCCCAAGAGATGGCCCTGGGCTCCACCCTCCTCCCCCTCCTTCCTGCCATCCTCCCACCTCTGGGCAGTTTGTTCGCCTATTTCTTGAAGTTATTCTGAACCGCATGGGAGCTAATCGCTCCCTCCTCTGAGCTGCTCTGTGTCGGGTCCATATTTCTCTCACTCAGGGTTGTGGGTTTCCAGCAGGAGTGGTTCCTCTCCATCTCGTTGGATGTTCCCAACACCTGGCTCCACGAGGTGCTGATACCCAGGGAATGCTTTGTTCAGCTGGTGGAAACCGCTGATGGGCTGTAAGCATGTGAAACAGATTCGTATATTCAGAAGAAATATTGACAGACGAGGGAAATCCATGCCCCCGCCCTTGAAAAAGTATGCTCTAGCTATGAGGGTTGCAGGAAAAAAAAATTACTCTTGAAACTCTGCTGTAGGGGCTCTTTGCCCAAAGTCGTTATGCAACTTAAAAAAAAAATCTTTTATCAGGCCAGGCCCAGTGGCTTACACCTATAATCCCAGCAATTTGAGAGGCCGAGGTGGGAGGATCGCTTGAGCCCTGGAGTTTGAGACCAGCCTGGGCAACATAGCGAGACCCCATCTCTTAAAAAAAAGATGATCCCAGCAAGTTGAGGCTATGGTGAGCTGTGATTGTGCCACCACACTCCAGCCTGGGCAACAGAGTGAGACCCTGACTCAAAAAACGAAAGAAAACAAAACCTATTATCAAAGAAAAATGTGCACATAAGTTAAAAGTAAAATAGATCAACAAGCTTTTCGTGAACAGCAACCGTCCATCCCCTCTGTTCCCGCCTTGAGTCTTGAATGACAGGGCCCCCATGTTTAAACACTCTGTTTTCGATATTGCTGGTGGTTGCTGCCACATCTCAGTACTATGGTTTCATCTCCCATAGGGCTAGTAAAAACTAGCCCCTAAAAACAACGAATGTCACAAGACGCTGATTGGTCACGCTGAATCGCTGTTGCCAATTTCATAACGAAAGTCATTAAAAAGCATTCTAGACAAAGCCTTTTACGTCACAATGTTACGGACTCAAAAGGTTCATCTCTCCCTTTCCCGTTCCCTGCTAGTTTGAGGAATGGAATGTCTTTGAGACGCTTGTGTGCTTTAATAGAATAAAAGGGGAGGCTCCTTCCCCACCCTTCTCCTTCCTGTATTCTTCTCCTCTTGGGAAGAATACAGCATGGGCAAAGCCATGAGGAACACTGTACGGAGCCCTTTAAAGCTATAGCTGCTGGGTGTGGTGGCTCACGCCTGTCATCCCAGCACTTTGGGAGGTTGAGATGAGAGAATTGCCTGAGTCCAGGGGTTGGAGACCAGTCTGGGCAACTTGGCAAGACCTAGTCTCTACAATAAATAAAAAATTAACTGGGTGTGGTGTTGTGTGCCTGTAGTTCCAGCTACTTGGAAGGCTGAGGTGGAAGTTATCAACTGAACCCAGCAGGTCGAGGCTGTGAGTATGCGACTGTACTCCAGCCTGAGTGACAGAGTGAGAGTCTGACTCAACAAAACAAAAAAACAAAAACAAAACTACAGCTTACCCCAGCATGGTGACTCTCCTAGCACTTTGTAATCCTAGCACTTTGGGAGGCTGAGGTTGGAGGATTGCTTGAGGCCAGGAGTTCGAGACCAGCTTTTGCAATATAGCAGGTTCCGGCTCTGTCTCTATTTATAAAATAAAAATAAAACTGTAGCCGGTTGTCTCTCCTGGAATCCTGTCTTGGAAGCTGGGCTTAGGAAGTGGCTGTGTCTCGAATGGAGGCCAGTGTTGCAGAAAAATGTTCTGAGGAGAGGCATGCTTCTTAGAAAAGGCACAATCTTGATGCCTCGACTCAGAGGTCAGAATGGCTGCCTGGGGTTGCAGATAAGCAGGTAGAGACTTTCACACATTTAATGAGAAGCACTATGCTAGAAAAAAATTATATATGACTAACCAGGCTCTGAAGTGGTCTGCTGTGTCCCACTGTTGACCTTGACCAAGTGTTTCTGGGACGGCGCGGGCTGGTCGGTGGTGCAGGGAGTTAAAAGCAGAACAGCACAGCACGTCCAAGTGCCAGGTCAGGAGCTCTAGAACCCCGTGCCACACAGCTGAGCCACTGTTGCAGGAATCTGGGCTTTGCCTCTGTGGTTATTTCAACCGTGATGATGCTGTTTTCCCAGCTGGGCCCCCACATATACCTTGCTGGGTTTATTGGGAAGAACGTGTTAGCATACGAGGTCTGACAATAAGGTTCATGAACCATCCTAGAAAAAGTGCTCCCTACCTCATGGCTGAATGTCACTAGGGTCACCTTGGAAGTCCTCCCCTTGGGAAGTCATGCACTGATGCCAGCGCCTAGTTCACCCACCAAAGCAGTGTTGGAACTCTTTTTCTGGAATGGCCACCAGAGCCATCCTATTACCTTTGATGTCCTGAATGTCATCAGGTGCCTTCTTTTCCATAGTGCCTTTATCTTCAGGTAAAGAAAAAAGTCACTGGGGGCCAGATCAGGGGAGTAGGGAGGGCGTTCCAGTACAGTTATTTGTACAGTGCTGCCAACATAAGCACGTGTGGCAAGTTCGCAAACTTCCTGGTCAGACCTCAACAAATACCGACAAGAGCAAAAGTCCTCCTGAAGCAAACATTTGTTGAGCCCTTGCCCTGGTTCAAGGCATCCTACTGCTTTCCAAGATAGGACTTAGTAGCTTCATATAAACGTTAGTGTTCAGACCAAGGCTGGAACTTTCTTTGCCTTTTTCTTATCAATAGCTTTTCCCATATGGGATGTTATCAAGCCTTCGTAGAAAATATATCTCTTGGTCCACACACAGGAAGTGTGATTGAAAAGGTTCGTGGAAGCTTTGACCCTGTCTTTTTTAATGCAGTAGTAATGAGCCACATTTGACTATGTAAATTAGAATTAAAATTATTGGACCAGGTGTGATGGTTCAGGCCCGTAATCCCAGCATTTTTGGAGGCCAAGGCAGGAGGATCGCTTGAAGTCAGGAGTTTGAGACCAACCTGGGTAACATAGTGAGACCCTGTCTCCACAAAAAATTTAAAAGTAAAATACACGAGTTGTGTGTGGTGGCACATGCCTGTAGTCCCAGCTACTGGGGAGGCTGAGACTGGAGGATTGCTTGAACCCCAGCGTTTAAGGCAGCAGTGAGCTATGATTGTGTTGCTGCACTCCAGCCTGGGCAACAGAGCAAGATTCTATCTGCAAAAAATAAAAAGAAAGAATAAAATTTTATTTATTAAAATGGAATTAAAAGCCAGGCTCGGTGGCTCAGCCTGTAATCCCGCAGCTTTGGGAGGCTGAGGTGAGTGGATTGCCTGAGCCCACGGGTTCGAGACCCACCTGGGGAGGTGAGACCTCATCTCTACAATAAATCAAAAAATTAGCTGGGCGTGGTAGCGTGCGCCTGTAGTTCCAGCTACGTGGAAGGCTAAGGCGGAAGGATCCCCGGAGCCCAGCAGGTCAAGGCCGCGGTGGCCGGGAGCGGCCACTGCACTCCAGTCTGGGCGACAGAGTGAGACTCCAACTCAAAAAAAAAAAATTGAATTAAAATTTATTTTTATGAGCTTCTCAGCCTCACAACCAAATGTGGATATGTATTGGACAGAGCGGACACAGAACATCACCACCATCATAGAAAGATTTTTTGGACAGTGTAGGTGTGTCCCTGCCCCACCTGAGTCACTGAGGACGAGTCTAGATATGGAATTCAAGGCTCTGAATTTGCCCTCCACACTACCTCTTGTCTCATGAGCTACAAGGTGTCAAGCAGACCCTTTACCAGAGAAGCCTCTGGTTTCCTCTGGGTGAAGCGAGGTCACATCGCCTGCAGCGTCTGTGAGATGCTTCCTATCACGCCCAAAGTGCTTTCGTGGACAAAGGTGACCGTTGGGTTATTGCTAACTTGGTTACTGACTGCAAAGTCTGTTCCACTCAGAGGTCTTTGCCGCTTTGCTCCGTGGGGAATTCAAGGTGCAGCATCAAGTCACTGGCCCCATGGGAGAATGACCAACATGGTCAGTGTCCTGGTGGACAGTCGGTGAGACGTGACCCTCTGCCAGGCTTCCCCTCGAGTGGGCTCTTGCCTCAACCCCACTTTCTTCTAAGGCTCAGGGCGATGTTATGGTCATGGCCATGGGCTCTGGGACAGTAAGCTGGTTCTGCCGGGTCCACCATGTACTCACCAAGTGACCTGGCCACGTCCAGTCTTGTCTTCCCATCCATAAAAGGGCGCTGTTAAACCCAAGGACACATGACGTACAGTCGCTGTAGGGTTGAGTGATTGTTAGCCACAATTTAGCTAGTGCTCAGAACTTAGTAAGCACCCTGTTCATTGTGCTTGTTCATAATGATAGGATGCCGGGTGAGGTGGCTCCTAATCCCAGCACTTTGGGAGGCTGAGGCAGGATGATTGCTTGAGGCTCGTAGTTCGAGACCAGCCTGGGCAACATGGCGAGACCTCGTCTGTGCAATAAAACAACAACAATAATAATAACAACAGGATGATGATGTGTTGGTAATTTAGTGAATTACCTGGGAGGAGTATAAATCCAGGCACAGATCCCGAGCACTCAAGGAGAGAAGGTGTGACCTCAAAAGTCTTGAGGCATAGCAAGGGCCTTTCTCCCTCTTGCTATAGCTGATCAGGTCTTTCCCCGTGTTCCCCTGTCCTGTACGGGGTCTTGAGGGCCAAAGCATGCCTAGGAGAAGGGAGTAGGCCATGTTCTCTTACACTGGAGGGTGTGTTCCCGTCTACGAGGTCTAAACCAGTGATGGCTACTTGGAGATGGAGTGTTAGCAAGTCCAGTGTGTATGTGACATCTCCAATGTCTAGGAATGGCTGTGGTTTCATTTGAAACTCTGTGTACCAGAAGTGTGTACACGGGTGTAAGCAGACTCACAAACCACTACTTTTTTTTTCACTCTGTCACCGAGGCTGGAGTGCAGTGGCATGCTCACGGCCACAGCTGCCTCGACTTGCTGGTCTCCAGCAGTCCTTCCGCCTCAGCCTACCAAGTAGCTGGAACCACAGGCATGCATCGCCACACTTGGCTAATTTTTTGATTTATTGTAGAGATGAGGTCTCGCTGAATTATCCAGGGTGGTCTCAAGCCCCCGGGCTCAGGCAGTCTCTCGCCTCTGCCTCCCAAAGTGCTCTGATTACAGGCGTGAGCCACCGCGTCCAGTCACAGACCACCACTTTACAGTCTTTTTTTGTCTTTTTTTTTTTTTAGTTGGAGTCTCACTCCTTCACCCAGGCTGGAGTGCAGTGGCATGCATGCTCACGGCCACCCCAGCATCGATCTTCTGGGCTCCAACAATCCTTTTGTCTCAGCCTTCAGAGTAGCCAGAAGTACAGATGTGTGCTACCATACCCGGCTATTTTTTATTTTATTGTAAAGACGAGGTCTCGCCAAGTTACCCGGGCTGGTCTCTAATCTGCGGACTCAGGCAATCCACTTGCCTTGGCCTCCCAAAGTGCTGGGATGACAGGCTGAGCCATCAAGCTTGGCCTACAGTCTTTTCTTTAAGCAGCCTTCCCAAGCGTCCTCCCAAGAATGCTAACTTTGTGGGATGTTCCTTTGAAATTACTTGGAAAGAAGGTTCTGTGGTCAAAAACATGGAGAAACCTTGGTTCGGTGACTGAATACATTTAGAAAATACTTCGCGCTGGGTTTCAGTCTCAGAATTTATTTGCTCAGAGAACCATGTTCCCAGTGGACAGGCATGAACGTCTTCATGGGACCCCACGAAGTGGATGTCTGAGTTCTGGAGAGTGGCATTAAGAGTGGGCAGGTCTGGTCCAATCTTACTCAGCATTTAGGAAGAAATCATATCCCATGCACACAGCACCCTGAAACTGTCCATTTTTACAGGGTCAGATTTTCTGTTTGTAAATCAAAGATCTTTTCACCTGAAACCTACTGATAGAACATCTGGGTTATTTGATATGGCTTATATGCCAATAAATATTGACAAGATTGCTTTTGTCTAGGAATTAGGCTAATGTCCTTGAATAAGAATATGCACAGACAAATTTAGGTTGATATTTAGTATGAGAGGTCAGGTGTAGTAGCTCACATCTGTAATCTCAGTACTTTGGGAGGCTGAGGCAGGAGGATTGCTTGAGCCAGGAGTTTGCCACCAGCCTGGGCAACAACATAGTGAGACCATATCTTTTCCAAAAAACAAACAAACAAAAAAAGGCCGGCACGTGAGGGGATTGCCTATGTCCAGGAGTTCGAGATCAGCCTGGGCAACTTGGTGAGACCTCGTCTGTACAATAAATCAAAAGATTAGCCAGGCGTGGTGGCGTGTGCCTGTAGTTCCAGCTACTTGGAAGGCTGATGCAGAAGGATTTCCAGAGCCCAGCGGATTGAGGCTGCGGTGGCTGTGAGTGTGCTATTGCACTCCAGCCTGGGCAACAGAGTGAGACTCCAACTCAAAAAAATAAAAAATAAAAATAAAAATAGCTGGATGTGGTAGTGTGTGCCTGTAGTCCCAGCTATTCAGGAGGCAGGAGGGTCACTTGAGCCCAGGAGTTCAAGGCTGCAGTGAGCTATGTTGACACCACAGCCCTCCAGCCTGGTCATCGAGTGAGACCCTCTCTCTACACAAACAAGCAAACAAATGAAAACAAGAACCAAGGCAACTACAGCAATACTTGTGAGACTCACGTTTGGACATGCCAGTTGTTCTTCCTACTCCTTTGTTATTGTAATGACTGGGTTATTTGGCACAAAGGGATATCTTCCCTTTCATCAATGAACTCTGTGCATAGTCTCTGGTGGGGGTGAACAAAGGTTCTCTGGAAGGAACCCAGTGTGCCTCCTGTCTCGGCGGTAACTCTAACCTCAGTATACCTTGTCTGCTGTTTCAGTTGCGTCTTAAAATAGCATGATTTCCCACCGTTGTCCTATTAACACGAGGGCGCTTCTTCCCTTAGTTTCTGCACTCGATTTAATTTAATTGCATGTTCATGTGTCTTTATTTGGAGGCTCAAATTTAATTTGTGAACATAGTTCACTCATACACACCTTTCTGGGGCTTTTGTTTTGGTTAGCCTTTGGATTTGGGGAAGGGAGGTGGATTGTTTTTTTCCTTGCTGTTTTTCAAAGGTATTTCTGGATATAGAAGTCAGAGAACAGGAAGGCGCAAAAGGCCCACTCACCTGGAGATGAATCTCTGTCAAGCGAGAAGAGAAAAGCCTGGGTCTGCAGGGTGGGGGTGTCGCCCGCCCTCAGCCAGGCTCCGTCTACGTGGGCCTTGGATTCAGCCGGGTTATCCAACTGGGGGGAGAGAGCGGAGAGGTTCCTGTGAGAGACAGCTGATGCTGGCCTTTGAAAGCACTGGAATCAAAAGCTGTGAGTGTGACGCCCACTTGCAGGGGCTGCCTGCAGGATTTCCTATGCTCCAGAGGAAGCTTGTCACAAGCCTCTGTTCATCCAGAAGTGGAGGGGGTGCAACTTGGCTGAGAGCTTGGTTTTGCAGTTGCAGACTCTGACCTTGTCAGCTCAGGACATCCCATTTCTAAGCTAGAAGAGAATTATGCATTTCATACTCATTCTAAACCAGGGGTTCCCAACCCCCGGGTCACGGACCAGTACCAGTCTGTGGCCGGTTCGGAACAGCAGGAGGTGAGCAGGCGAGAGAGGGATGCTTCGTCTGCGTTGAGAGTCGGCGTGGCCGCCTGAGCTCCGCCTGCTGTCAGACCAGCGGGGCATTAGATTCTCATCGGAGCGCAAGCCCTGTTGTGAACCGCACGTGAGGGATCTAGGTTGTGGCTCCCGATGAGAATCTAATGCCCGAAGGTCTGAGGTGGAGCCCAGGCGGTGATGCTAGCACTGGGGAGTGACTGCAAACACAGAAGACCGTGAGCAGGGAGGCTGGGCTGCACACCCCCCTCCCCCATCCATAGAAAAGCCGTCCTCCCTGAAACTGGTCCCCCGCTGCCAAAAACGTTGGGGACGCCGCTGTTCTAAATGGTCAGCTGGGCACAGTGACTGACACCTGTAATCCCAGCACTTTGAGAGGCCGAGGTGGGAGGATTGCTTGAGACCAGGAGTTCAAGGTCAGCCTGGGCAACAAAGCAAGACCCTGTCTCTGCAAGAAATAAAAAAAAAAAACACACATATTGTAGAACTGAAGGAGACCCTAAAAGCTGTCCAGAAATATTTAGTCCAGAATCCTTTGAACTACAATTTTAAGCCAAGACGCAGAGCAGTGGTGATGAACGGCTAATAATACATGTTGATCTTATTTCAGTCTATTTGGTATCTTCGTATCTCCCATTGCCAGATATTATTTTAAATTTAACAAAGAAAGAAAATGGGTGTAGTGGCTTATGCCTGTCAACCCAGCACTTTGGGAGATGGAGGTGAGAGGACTGCCTGAGCCCAGGGTTTGAGACTAGCCTGGGCAACTTGGCGAGGCCTTGTCTCTATAATAAATAAAAAAGTAGGTGGGCATGGTGGCTCATGCCTGTAATCCCAGCACTTTGGGAGGTGGAGATGAGAGGATTGCCTGAGCCCAGGGTTTGAGATCAGTCTGGGTAACTTGATGAGACCTCATCACAATAATAAATAAAATAATTGGCTGGGTATGGTGGCATCTGTAGGTCTAGCTACTTGGAAGGCTGAGATAGAAGGACTGCTTGAGCCCAGGATGTTGAGGGTGTGGTGAACTGTGATTGTGTCACTGCATTCCAGTCTGGGTGACAGAGTGAGACTGACAGGAAGGAAGGAAGGAAGGAAGGAAGGGTGGAGGGAGGGAGGGAGGGAGGGAGGGAGGGAGGGAGGGAGGAAATGTACATGTACCTTTTGGTAAAAGGAAAGGAGCCTCACTCATTTGACTTTTCTGTCTCAAATTAACCAGTTTAGTGGCTACAGGAAGAGCTTTGACATATTGTGTTTATTTTCTCATTGACCACATGTCATTCGTTAAGTTTCACTGTTGTTTCTGCCCACTTACTTAGAAGCAGCTGAGCTACACTGATTGCTTTAAAAATCATTAAAGTGCCTGGCATGGTGGCTCATGCCTGTAATCCCAGCACTTTGGGAGGCGAGATGAGATTACCTGAGCCCAGGGGTTCGAGACCAGCCTGGGCAACTTGGCCAGACTTCGTCTCTACAATTTAAAAAACAAAATCTGGATTGTGCCTGTGCATTAAGGCAGATCCAAACCCTACCCAGTCCATGCACAGTACTGTTTCTTTCTGCTTGTTCCTTCTCACACTGGGCGCTTCACAGTCCTGGCCCATCTTAGTGGGCATCACACGGTGTAGCCCTTGATCATGTGTTGCTGTGCACATGTTGCTTTTGGTCATGCCTCCCTGACATGATGATTTGGGCTTGAATGGGCGCCGCTGCTAACCACAGTTTGGCTTCCCACTGCTTGGGGAAGAAAGCTGTACCCCTGCCTTGGATGAGTGGCCAGAAAAAGTCTGAGATATAAAAGTTAACTGGATTATCATTGAGGAATAGAACCCATGTGAGAAACAGTCACACTTGAACTCTAGCTTAGAATTACTTAAGCCCTGCAAGTTTTCAAAGTTTATTTTATTTATTTATATTTATTCTTTTTTTTTTTTTTTTTGAGTTGGAGTCTCACTCTGTCACCCAGACTGGAGTGCAGTGGCCGCTTCCGGCCACCACAGCCTCTACCTGCTGGGCTCCGGCGATCCTTCCACTTCAGTCTTCCAAGTAGCCGGAACTACAGGTGTGCACTACCACGTCCGGTCCATTTTTTATTTATTGTAGAGATGAGGTCTCGCCAAGTTGCCCGGGTGGGTCTCGAATCCATGGGCTCAGGCAATCCACTTATCTCAGCCTCCCAAAATACTGGGATTACAGGCTGAGCCACCGAGCCAGGCCTATACTTATTCTTTTGAAGCAGGGTCTCATTCGGTCACCCAGGCAGGAGTGCAGTGGCACGATCACAGCTCACCGCAACCTCGACCTCCTGGGCTCAGGTGATCCTTCTGCCTCAGGCTCCCAAGTAATTGGGACTACCATGCCCAGCTAAGTTTTTAATTTTTTGTAGCGACTAGATCTCGCTATGTTACCCAGGCTGGTTTCGAAGCCCTGGGCTCAAGCCATCCTTCCTCCTTGGCTTCCCAAAGTACTAGGGTTATAGGTGTAGGCCACTCACTTGGTCTTAAAGTTTGTTTTCACATTGTCTTTTTGCAGTAAGTCACCTAACATTGTTGTGCATAAAGACTTGAACCCAGAATTGGTGCTCACTGGGCTTCACTTACAAACCCGCCTCATTTGGTCTTTGGGGTGTTTGCAAAACCAAGAAATTTTATAAAAATTCAGGTCTATACTTTGTCTGAAATAACCTCCCACATGTTCACCTCCAGTGAATTCCGTGGGAAACTGCATACATGAGCTCATTTTCTTTCTTTTTTTTTCTGAGTCGAAGTCTCACTCTGTCGCCCAGGCTGGAGTGCAGTGGCACACTCATGGCCACCGCAGCTTTGACCTGCTGGGCTCAGGCGATCCTTCCCCATCAACCTTCCAAGTAGCTGGAAACACAGACATACGCCACCATGCCCAGCTAATTTTTCTTGGTTTATTGTAGAGTCGAGGTCTCGCCACGTTGCCCAGGCTGGTCTTGAACCATTGGCCTCAGGCAATCCCCTCGCCTCCACCTCCCTAAGTGCTTGGATGACAGGCATGAGCCACGAGCTCATTTTTCAGAGCTCATTTTCAAAGATCAGTGGAAAAGGCTGATAACAACAAGGACAACAAGGTACTGAACCTTTACTGCATCTCTGGCACTGCTCCAAGGACAGTGTTAACCCTCACTGGTCTGGCCAGCAGGTGCATACTCTTATTGTATTACTTTACAGATGAGGAAACCGAAACCGTCACACAAAGAGATGAAACAACTGAATCCCCAGGGTATTCCAGGGTCACATGCTTCGCGACTTGTGACATGGAGACCTGACCTCAGTGGGTGCTGCAGATGCCCATAGTCATGGCACCTCAGTTCCCTTCAGAGGGGTGTTCACAAGTCCCCCCAGGCCAGGCAGGGTGGCTCACGCCTGTCATCCCAGCACTTTGGGAGGTGGAGATGAGAAGATTCCCTGAGTTTAGGGGTTCAAGACGAGCCTGGACAACTTGGCAAGACCTTGTCTCTATAATAAATCAAAAAATCAGCTGTGTGTTGTGGTGGTGTGCACCCGTGGTTCCAGATACTCTGAAGACTGAGGCAGAAGAATTGCCTGAACCTAGAAGATCAAGGCTACAGGAGCTGTGAGCTTGCCAGCCTGGGAGACAGAGGGAGGGAGAGAGGGAAAGAAAGATCTCCCCTAAAATGAAGGGCTGACTCTCACTGTAAAGTAGCCGAGAGCATTTCAACGTGTGTGCGTGGAACAGCAGACTGTTTTTCTGCCTTTTGTATTTAACTTGATTCTGAACGTTGAAACCAAGTAACCACTGCATAAATGGGCCTGCATACATCTAACTGCTTGAACCTAGTTTGCATATTTACTATGATTTTGATTATCAGCTTATTGTTTTGTCATATCGACTCATTTCCTAGGGTCACGGCGACCTTGTGCTTCCTAAACCAAAGCCCTCTGCACTTTGTCTCTGGTCTCTCCAGCGTGGCTGTTATTCTAGTCTTGACCTTTCAGTTAGAGTATGAACATTTAACCAAGAGCACGATGTATCATTTCTCATATATGTGTAGTATGACATTTAGGACTGTTCATTTTTTTTTTTTTTGACTTGAGGTCTCACTCTGTCTCCCAGGCTGAAGTGCAGTGGCATGATCATGGCTCACTGCAGTCTCAACCTCCTGGCCTCAAGCAGTCCTCCCACCTCAGCTTCCCAAGTAGCTGAGACTACAGGTGCATCCCTCCACATCCAGCTAATTTTTTTTTATTATTTCTTGTAGAGACAGGGTGTTGCTCTGTTGTCCAGGCTGGTCGCAAACTCTTGGCTTCAAGCAATCCTTCTACCTCGGCCTCCCAAAATGCTGAGATTACAGGTGTGAGCTACCGTGCCCCACCTTAGGATCGTAATTTTTACAAAGTGGGCTATTAATAAGTACTGTGTGCCTGAAGGAATATTAGGATGAGACTATTATGTATGTATATAAAATGCACGTGTGTGTAGGCTTTTTTGTTCTGAAAATCCTGAACCACATTCAAAAGCAGACTGACTAGCTTAATGAACCCCCACGCACCTACACTCAGCTTCAACAACTCTGTTTTTAAATTGTGAAATGTACATAATGAATGTTTTATATGTTATACATGTGAAGAAATAACAGTGAAACTCCATGTTGTGATTGCTTGGCTTATGAAATAAAATGTCACCGAGGGATCAGTGGCTGCCCTGTCCAGATAATGTGACGACTAAGCTGTCATCCCTTGGGTCTCCAGAGACCTCCGTTGCTGAGAGCCGTGTAAGGAGAGAGTCCGGCACAGCTGGGCCAGACGGTGCAACTGTCTGAACTGCAGCTGCAGCAAAGGGCCAGTGTCTTCTGACAAGGCCAAGTGCACGCACCAGCGCATGTGTGCTTCACATACTGGGGAATCTAAAAGCTCTACTGGGTGCCTCTTTGGGCTTGATGTACACACAGCTCTAAGCTAGCAAGTTTAAGAAATCGACTTCCTGCCGAGAGTAGTGGCTCATGCCTGTAATCCCAGCACTCGGGAGGCGGAGGCGAGAGGACTGCCTGAGCTCAGGGTTTCAAGACCAGCCTGAGCAAAATGGTGAGACCTCCTCTTTACAGTAAATCAAAACATTGGCTGGGCATGAAGGCATGTGACTGTGGTTTCGGCTACTTGGGAGGCTGAGGTGGAAGGATCATCTATGCCCAGGTGTCCAAGGGAGACTCTGACTCGCCCCCCAAAGAAAGAAAGAGAGGGAGGAAGGGAAGGAGGGAGGGAGAGAGAGAGAGAGAAGGAGGGAGAGAGGAAGGAAGGAAAGAAGGAAGGAAAGAAAGAAAGAAAGAAGGAAGGAAGGAAGGAAGGAAGGAAGAAAGAAAGAAGGAAAGAAAGAAAGAAAGAAAGAAAGAAAGAAAGAAAGAGAGGAGGGCGCTCAAGCACCTCCCCAGCCCTCGCACTGTGTGGGTGCCACGGCACAGCAACATGCAGGAATGGGTGTTTATGGAGACACAACCAAGTCACCCAAATGGCATGCTCGGTGCACTGGTTTAAGGGTAGAATCAGTCACATGCATGGAGGAATCGTGGCTTGCAGCCTTGAAAATATATAATAAGCAACTGAGAAGACGGACAGATTCAACTATGTTAAAATAAATAACTTCTTCACTCTCACTTTGGGAGGCTGAGGCAAGAGGATCCTTGAGCTCCCAGGAGTTTGAGACCAGTCTGGACAACATAGTGAGACCTTGTCTTTACAAAACATAAAAAAACTAGCCAAGTGTGGTGGCATGCGCCTGTAGCCCAGCACTTTGTAAGGCCGAGGCAGGTGGAACTCTTGAGCCCAGGAGTTTGAGATCAGCCTAGATAACATAGCAAGACCTTGTCTCTACAAAAAACAAAACAAAACAAACCAATTAAGTTTGGTGGCATGCACCTGTAGGCCAGGACTTTGAGAGGTCAAGGCGGGAGGATCTGTTGAGCCCAGGAGTTCAAGACCAGCCTGGGCAACATAGTGAGACCTTGTCTGCACACACACACAAAAACTTACTAAGGATGGTGGCATGCACCTCTAGTCCAGCACTTTGTGAGGCTGAGGCAGGAGGATTTCTTGAGCCCAGGAGTTCGAGACCAGCCTGGACAACATAGCAAGACCTTGTCTCTACAAAAAAAAAATTACTAAGGATGGCGGCATGCACCTGTAGGCCAGGACTTTGGGAGGTCAAGGCGGGTGGACCTCTTGAGCCCAAGAGTTCGAGACCAGCCTGGACAACATAGGGAGATCTTATCTCTACAAAAAAAAAAAAAAAATGTGAAGGCACATGCCTGTGAGGTTTCTTGTGAGGCTGAGGTGGGAGGATTGCCTGAGCCCAGGGGGTCGAGGCTGTGGTGAGCCATGACTGTACCACTGCACTCCAGCCGGGTGAAAGAGTGAGACACCAACTCAAAAAATTAAAAATAAAATAAATAAAATAAAAATTCTACCCTGTGAAAAAAGAAACCTAAATAAAACACGAAGAAAAACAGCAAACTTGGAAAACTAATTTTCCTGTTTATAGTAGACAAAGGGCTAATATTATAACCTGGAGAAAGAGGGCCAGAGTTTATGCAAGAAGAGGGAGAGAAGAATCCATATTGTGAATAGTAGATTTCTTTTTATTTTTTTATTTTTATTTTTTTTGAGTTGCAGTCTCACTCTGTCACCCAGACTGGAGTGCAGTGGCTGCTCCCAGCCACCGCATCCTCGACCTGCTGGGCTCCGGCGATCCTTCCGCCTTAACCTTACAAGTAGCTGGAACTACAGGCACACGCTACCATGCCCGGCTAATTTTTTGATTTATTGTCGAGATGAGGTCTCGCCAAGTTGCCCAGGCGGGTCTCAAACCCGCAGGCTCAGGGAATCCAGTCACCTCAGCCTCCCAAAGTGTGGGATTACAGGCTGAGCTACCGAGCCCGGCTAGATTTCTTTTTAAAAAAGGAAAAAACTATACTAAGACAATCAAACTGTTGGCTCTTTTAAAAAAATGTATTTTTACAGTTTTATTTTATAGTAAATGCATATGAAGATACATGGAAATACAACAGAAAAGCATAGGACTGTGTAAAGCATTGAAAAAAATTGCCATCAAGATGTGTAGGAGACATTTTTGATTTGTTGTTGTTTTGTCTTTGTGTGTGTGTGTGTGTGTGTGTGTGTGTGTGCGCGCGCGTGCGCGCAAAATGGGCAAGAGGCCTCCAGAAAACTTTGTCAAGACTGTCTTATCCTCTTGGGCAAATTTTTTCTTAATAACTACACAGGGATCTGAGAGGACGTTCTCAGAGGTCTCTGAATTGTGCATAGAAAGTTTAGTTTAAACCAGGTTTGGTGGCTCAGCCTGTAATCCCGCGCTTTGGGAGGCTGAGGTGAGTGAGTTGCCTGAGACCACGGGTTCGAGACCCGCCTGGGCAACTTGATGAGACCTCATTTCTACAGTAAATCAAAAAATTAGCTGGGCGTGGTAGTGCGTGCCTGTAGTTCCAGCTACTTGGAAGACTGAGGCGGAAAGATCGCCTTAGCCCAGCAGGTCTAGGGTGCGGTGGCAGGGAGCGTGCCACTGCACTCCCGTCTGGGTGACAGAGTTAGACTCCAACTAAAAAAAAAAAAAAAAAAAGAAAGTTTAGTTTAAATACTTTAAATGTTTTCTTTGTGACCTTGAAAAGGCATATTTGGGTTATCTGGTGATGATCTCCTGACTGTTAACTCACATTTGGCTTTTTCTAAAAAGAAAAATACCCTCTATTTAGCTGTAATTTACATATTACAAAATTCACCTATCATAAATGCACATTTCGGTCAATTTACAGAGTTGTGCAGCCCTCACTGCAGTGCTGCTTGAGACGTTTCCATCACCCAAAAGTTGCCTGGAGAGCTTGTGTGCCATAAATGCCCAGCCAGCCCCCAACCCCCACCCCCGGCAACCAATGCTCTGTAATCTGTCTCTATAAATGTGCGTTTTCTGGACATTTCATATTCAGGGACTCTAACAACCTGTGGTGTTCCCTCCACCCTCAGCTCCCCTCACTTGGCATGATCCTGAGATTTGTCACATGTTACTTGAGTCCGTAGTTTCCTTCTCTGAATCGCGGATGGGTTCCTACTGCTTGGATTTTATGTGTTGTTTATCCATTTACCTGTTGTCAGACATTGGATTTTCCCAGTCATATTCACTTTTGTGTTTATAGTTAAGTTGATACCAAGTAGCAATCATGAAGCTAAAATTATGATACAGAATGTCCCATTCGTATTTCTCAGGGCTCTTTAATGTGGAAAGACTCCTTTATTTTTTTTTTCTTCTTTTTTTTAGTTGGAGTCTCACTCTGTTGCCCAGGCTGGAGTGCTGGGCTCAGGTGATCCTTCCACCTCGGCCTTCCAAGTAACTGGAACTACAGGTGTGCGCTACCATGCCTGGCTAATTTTTTTTTTTTTAATTCATCGTAAAGATGAGGTCTTGCCATGTTGCCCAGGCTGGTCTCGAATCCATGGACTCAGGCAATCCTCTCTTCTCCACCCCCGAGAGTGTTGGGATTACAGGCATGAGCTCCTGGCAAGGCTCATTATTTCCTTCCTTCCTTCCTTCCTCCCTCCCTCCCTCCCTCCCTTCCTTCCTTCCCTTCTGCCTCAGCCTTCCAAGTAGCTGGAACCACAGACGTGCACCACACTGCCCAGCTAATTTTTGACTTATCGTAGAGATGAGGTCTTGCCAAGTTGCCTAGACTGGTCTTGAACCCTGGGCTCAGGCAATCCTCTCCCCTCTGTCTCTCAAAGTGCTGGGATTTCAAGGCATGAGCTACCACGCCCAGCAAGACTCTTTTCAATATTCAAATTTGAGAAACACCATTGAGGCAGGGAAATTGTCTCTGCAGGGTCCTCGTGACCGAACTCACTCATTTTTCGATGTATTAGACATTGCAATATTTATATCTCTCTAAATGTATATGATTTGCTTAAATGCATAATGTGTCTGGAAAAAAAAATCTGGTCTGCACCTAGTAGTTATACAGAACAACAATTTGTTCCAGTAATCGATTCATATCGTTAGGTCCCTCCAGGAATATTTATTTCATATAGAAGTTCCTAGGGATGAGGGCTTTGGGAATTAGTTCACATCCTCAGCAAATCTCATGGTAGTTGTACCTATCCTCCGACCTTCCCTAATTATTCAAAAGGCTCTGTCTCATCTCGGCAGAAACTGACTTAAAGCCAAGCACAGTGGCTCATGCCTGTCATCCCAGCACTTTGGGAGGCCAGGGTGAGAGGATTGCCTGATCCCACAGGTTTGAGACCAGCCTGGGCAACATGGCAAGACCTCATCTCTACAATAAATCAAAAAATTAGCTGGGTGTGGTGGTGCATGCCTGTAGTTCCAGCTACTTGGAAGACTGAGGTGGAAGGATCACCTGAGCCCAGCAGGTTGAGGTTGCGGTGGCTATGAGGGTGCCCCTGCACTCCAGCCTGGGTGACAAGTATGAGACTCCGACTCAAAAAACAGAAAAATCCTGACTTTAGATAACTAAAGCAAGAAGCCGTGGCCAGGCATGGTGGCTCACGCCTGTAATCCCAGCATTTGGGAGACCAGGGCGGGAGGATTACTTGAGGCTAGGAGTTCAAGACCAGCCTGGGCAACATAGTGAGACCCTGTCTCTACTAGAAATTAAAAAGTAAGAGGAGATTTTATTGGAATTATGGAATGGCAATAATGGAAAACAGAAAGGAGAGTTGAACAACCAGGATCCAGGACAGCTCTGGGAGCCAAGTCATGAGAATTCACGGGCAGGGTCTCAGGGTGCTGCACGGAAATAACTCAGCTCCTGAGACCTTCAATTCTGCATGACTCCTGTCATGGCCAGACCCCAGGCAGCTGAGTGTCTGTTCATCCCCAAGGGCTGGGCCTGGGAGCAACTCTCAGGACTCACCCTGAGGAAACATCCTGGTTGCCTAGACACTCCCGTCTCTTATCTCCGGGAGCGCCATTCCTTCTCACAGCTTCTTTGTTTTGAAAAGATTTTCTATTTTTTTTTTTTTTTGAGCCGGGTCTCACTCTGCCACCCAGGTTGGAGTGTGGTGGCATGATCACAGCTCACTGCAGCCTCTACCTTCTGGACTCAGGCGATCCTTCTGCTTTAACCTCCTGAGTAGCTGGGACTTTAGGCATTCACCACCACACCCGGCTAACTTTCGATTTTTTTTTGTAGAGATGAGGTCTCCCTAGTTGCCCAGGCTGGTCTCGAACCCCTGACCTCAAGGATCCTCTTGCCTCCGCCTCCTAAAGTGCCAGGATTACAGGCGTGAGCCACGTATCTGGAAAGATTTTCCATTTAATCCATCTTGACCATCCGACGACTTCCCCTGCCTTTTTTTGTAGCTTTCTTGAGATATATTCCACATACCACAGAATCCACACACAGTAGTTTTTAGCATATTCACAGAGTTGTGTAACTATCGCCACAATCTAATTTTAGAACATTTTCCACACCCTGTAAAGAAACTCTTTGCCCCCTAGTGGTTGCCCCATTCCTGCTGTCCTTATAGCCCACCCTGTCCTACCCAAACCCAAGCTCACTGATCTACTTTTTGTCCCCATGGGTTAATCCTTTCTGGGCATCTCACATAAGCAGAATCATATGGTGGGTGGTCTCTTGCGACTGGTTTTACTCACTAAGTGTGTGTGTGTCTCCTGGTCCATCCATGTTGTAGCATGAATCAGTACTTCACTCTTTTTCATGGATGAATAATATTCCATTGTGTGGATATACCACATTTTGTTTATCCTTTTATGAACAGACAGACATTTGGGTTGTTCCTCCTTTTTTTTTTTTTTTTTTTGCTATTATGAATGGTGCTGCTCTGAACATTTGTAAACAGGTTTTGGTGTGAACATGTGTTTTCAGTTCTCTTGAGTTTGTTCCGAGGAGTAGCATTACTGAGGCGTTTGGTAACTCTGTTTAACATTTTGAGGAACTGCCGAACTGTTTTCCAAAATGACCACACTATTTTTTGTTTCCACCAGTGATCTCTGAGGGTGCTAATTTCTCCATGTCCTCACCAACATTTGTTAGTATTTACTCCCCAATTTCAGGCATCCTGTGAGTGAGAAGTGGCGTCTCATTGCATCTTTGATTTGCGCCTCCTTGATGGTTAGTGGCATTCAACACCTTTTCACATGCTTGTTGGCCATTTGTGTATCTTCTTCGAAAAAATATCGATTCAAATTCTTTGCCCGTTTTAAAATTGAGTTGTTTTTACTGTTGAGTTGTAAGAGTTCTTGGCATCTTCTAGATACAAATCCATGGTGAGATATATGACTGACAAATATTTTTTCTCCTTCTCTGGGTTGTCTTTTCACTTTCTTGGTAGTATCTTTTGAGAAGTTCAACTTACCGGTGTTTTCTTTGGTCGTTGTGGTTTTGGTGTCCTGTCTAAGTAATGATTGCCTCACCCTAGGTCATAAATATTTGCTTGTATGTTTTCTTCAGGGAGTTTTATGGTTTAATCCCTTATATTTATTTTATGCTGGTTTTTGTGTGAGGTAGAGGTCGTGTTCATTTTCTGGCATGTGGCCATGCAGTTGTGCAGCACCATTTGCTGAAAAGGTGATTCCCTCCCCCCACTGAATTGCCTTGATAATTCTGTTGAAAGTCAATTAACTGTAAATGTGAAGGTTTATGTCTGGACCCTCAGTTCTGCTCCGTTGATGTATTTGTATATTCTTATCCTAGTACCACACTGTCTTGATTACTGTAGCTTTGTGGTAAGTTTTGAAGTGTGAATTCTCAAACTTTGTTCATTTTTTAAAAAAAATTTTTTTTGATCCTTGTGAATTTCTTACATTTCCATATGAATTTTGGAGTCCATCTCTTAATTGTTTCAAAAAGTCAAACCAGCTGAGACTATTGTTGTTCTTGCGGTTTTTTTGTTTTGTTTTGTTTTTTTGAGTTGGAGTTTCACTCCATCACCCAGACTGGAGTGCAGTGGCCGCTCCCGGCCACCGCAGCCTCGACCCACTGGGCTCCGGTGATCCTTCTGCCTCAGCCTTCCGAGTAGCCGGAATTACAGGCGCGCGCTACCACACCTGGCTAATTTTTTTTGATTTATTATAGAGACGGGGTCTTGCCAAGTTGTCCAGGCAGGTCTTGAACCCGCGGGCTCAGGCAATCCACTCACCTCAGCCTCCCAATTTGTGGTGTTTTAATGAGTCGGAGTCTCACTCTTTCACCCAAGCTGGAGTGCAGTGGTATAATCATGGCTACTGCAGCCTTGACCTACTGGTCTTATACTGATCTTTCTGCCTCAGCCTTTCAAATAGCTGTGACGATGCACCACTACATCCAGTTTTTTTTATTTTGAGTAAAGAAGAAGTCTTGCTATGTTGCCCAGGACAGGTCTCGAACTCCTGGACTCAGGCCATCCTCTCTCCTCGGCCTCCGTAAGTGCTGGGATTACAAGCATGAGCCACCGTGCCTGACTTCCAGTTGAGATTTTGATAGAGATTGCACTGAATCTGTAGGTCAACTTAGAGACCATTGCTTCTGTGACAATGTTCCATTGTTTGATCTGTGACCATGTGATGTCTTTCCATTTGTTTGGATCTTCTTTAATATTTTTCAGCAATATTTTGTAGTTGTTAGTGTCTAACTGTTGAATTTCTTGTGTTAAGGTTTTCCTGCATACTTTATCGGTTCTGCTTGTAATGGAATGTTTATCCGTACTGTTGTAAATGGAATGGTTGTCTTAATTTTCTTTTTCAATTGTTCATGGTCAGCATATAGAAATCAAATTGATTCTTGTATCTCGTCTCCTGCCACCTTGCCTAACTTGTTCTGCTTCTTTTGACTGCATATCTTTACAATAAGAGTCTTTTTTTTTTTTTTTTTGAGTTGGAGTCTCACTCTGTCGCCCAGACTGGAGTGCAGTGGCCACTCCCGGCCACCGCAGCCTCGACCTGCTGGGCTCCGGCAATCCTTCTGCCTCAGCCTTCCGAGTAGCTGGAACTACAAGCACGCGCTACCACGCCCGGCTAATTTTTTGATTTATTGTAGAGATGAGGTCTCACCAAGTTGCCCAGGCAGGTCTCATACCCGCGGTCTCAGGCTACAATAAGAGTCTTAATGTAGGGGTGGGAATGGTGACTTATGCCTGTAATCTCAACACTTTGGGAAGTAAAGGTGGGTGGATGGCTTGAGCCCAGGAGTTATGAGCCTGGGCAACATAGTGAGGCCTCATATCTACAAAAATGAAAAAGAAAGAAAGAAGAAAAAAATAGTCAGTGTGGTGGTACACACGTGTAGTCCCAGCTGCTTGGAAGGCTGAGGTGGAAAGATTGCCTGAACCCAGAAGTACAAGGCTGTGGTGATCGTGCCACTGCACTTCATCCTGGGTGACGAAGTGAGACCCCAGCTCAAAAACAAAAACCTGATTGAGATGGTAGCCACATCTACAAAATATCTTCCTAGTAACAGCTAGGCCAGCGTGTAATTAAGTTCCTGAATGCTGCAGCCTAGCTGAGTTGACACACATTAAACTAATCATCCGAGTGTAAGTGTCTGTAGGGAAGCATGTGTGTCTTCTGTTTCTCTTTTCATTACTCCAGATGGTCCAGTGTACTGCCACATAATCAACTGATGTTCTATAAATGCTGGACTGAATGGTTGAATGCCTTGAACCACCAAGGGCAAGTCCAAAGTCCAACTTGACGACTTTAGATTTATAATTTTGGCAGGATTATTTCTGCTTAGCAGGCAGGTGTCTTGTTGTTGTTGTTTGTTTGTTTGTTTCAGTTGGAGTCTCATTCCTACGCCCAGGCTGGAGTGCAGTGGCATGCTCATGGCCACTCCTCTGTCTGTCCGCTGGGCTCAGGCGATCCTTCCGCCTCAGCCTTCCAAGTAGCCAGAACTACAGGCGCACACTACCATGCCCGGCTAATTTTTTATTTATTGTAGAGATGAGGTCTCGCCAAGTTGCCCAGGCTGGTGTTGAACCTATGGGCTCAGGCAGTCTCCTCACCTCGGCCTCCCAAAGTGCTGGGATAACAGGCTTGAGCAACTGCGCACGGCCAACAGGTGTTTTCTTTAGTGACAGATATTATTAGCAGAAAATTGTTTCCCCTCATCTCTCTGGCAGCCCAATTATTTAAAGTAAATATGCCCATGCCTTCTGTTTTGGGTTTCCTCCTACCTCGAGGTCACCGATCTATAAACTTCTGCTTTATTTTCTTTAGCAGACTATCCTTCCAAGTCTACTTAGTTATTAGTAAATTTGGCATACATCAGTAACACAGATAGTTCCATTTTTTTTCCACCTTGTACTGACCCATTTTGATCTTGGAAGAATTGGGTTGTCTCTGCCTCCATGAGCCTCTCTCCGGGTACAGCAATGCTAGGTATTTTGAAACACATTAAAATTGTGGTACTTGGTCAGGCGCAGTGGCCCACCCCTGTAATCCCAGCACTTTGGGAGGCTGAGGCAGGAGGATTGCTTGAGTTCAAGACTAGCCTGGGCGACATAGCAAGACCCAGTTTCTACAAACAATAAAAAATTTAGCTGGGTGTGGTGGCACACGCCTGTAGTCCCAGCTACTCGGAAGGCTAAGGAGAGAGGATCGTTTGAGCCAAGAAGATCGAGGCAGTGGTGGGCCATGATCATGCCACTGCACTCCAGCCTGGACGACAGAGTGAGACCCCGACTCAAAATAAAGAAAGTAAAAAGAGAAAATTCTCAGTAATGCTAAGGTGTCCTCAGGACAGCGTTCTGAACCTTGGCTTCTGGGCTTCTTCCAACTCCCGCTTACCTGCAGCCCCGTCTAGGCCCGTCCGAGTCTCTGTGCTTTTTGCTGTTTTGGGGAGTCTGTGTGCCATCCCTGTCGGGGCGATGGTGTTTGGTCTAGACGGCTGCGCCCTCAGCAGATCCCCCTGAAAAGACTTTGCTGGATTTGGTTGCTGGGGCCCTGCAGCTGCTAAATTAGTGGCCACTCTCACATTCCCGGCCCCGGGTCACTCCACCCCTGGCTCAGCCCCTGAGAGATGCTCACGTTGCCCACTCTCCAGTTGGCACACTCTCCGTGAATGCTTGACCACCATCGCAGGTGCTAGGGTAGTTGAGCCTCCACCCAGTGCTCTGCTGTTCTGAGTGGTGCTACGTGTTTTAAACAAAGCCTGCCCACTCGGTCTCATCCCATTCTGGCTTCCTCTCTCGGAGGAAGTGTCTTTCTTTTGTTTTTGTTTTGTTTGAGTCGGAGTCTCACTCTGTTGCCCAGGCTGGAGTGCAGTGGCATGCTCACGGCCACCGCAGCCTCTACCTGCTGGGCTCAGGCCATCCTTCCTCCTCAGCCTCCCTAGTAGCTTGAACCACAGGCACGTGCCACCACACCTGGCTAATTTTTTTGATTTACTGTAGAGATGAGGTCTTGCCAAGTTGCCCAGGTTGGTCTCGAACCCCTGGACTCCAGCAATCCTCTTGCCTCTGCCTCCCAAAGTATTGGGATGACAGGCGTGAGCCACTGTGTCTGGCTGGAAGTGCTTTTCAGTAACTCCAGACTACTGGCTTCTAATTTTAGGGGTCACTGAGGCAGGGCTGGGACAGGAAGCAGGCCCTTCTCCATTGGTTTCCCCGAGTCATTTTACTCTGGAGGCCTGTCAGGGTTTCTGTTTCCTCCACCTGTGTGATGTGCTGAGGCTTAAAACGATGCTAGGGAGACAGTGGCCAACGTGCAGATAGAAATTTTGGAGCCTGCTTGACCCTCTTTGTGGGAACTTACAGGAATGACACTGGAGAAGGCGAGACGGGGGATATTATACATTGACCCATTTCCATTTCTATTTATTTATTTGTTTATTTATTTAAGAGATAGGGACTTGCTCTGTTGCCCAGGCTGGAGTACAGTGGCACAGTTGTAGCTCACTGCAGCCTCCAACTTCTGGCCTCAAAGGATCCTCCTACCTTAGCCTCCTGAGTAGCTGGGACTGTGGATGCTTGCCACCACACCCAGCAAATATTTTATTTTTTGTAGAGGTGAGGGGATCTGGCTATGTTGCCCAGGCTGGACTTGAATCCTGATCTCAAGCAATCTTCCTGCCTTGGCATCTCAAGTTCTGGGATTACAGCATGAGCCACTTCACTCGCCTATTTTCTTTTATTTGTAATGATCCTAATAACACAGGAACGTGTATTGATCACCGACTGTTTGCCAGGCACTGATCTGAGCACTTTACTTGCATGGACCTCATTTAATTCTCATGGGCCAACAGCCTTGCGAGGTGTAAGCATTGTCTCACTCGCTGTCCCTGGTTCAGAGTCCAGGAAACGGGAAGGGTGAGTAACTTGTCAGGTCGCAGAGCTAGGGAAGCCAGCCCTAGATGGAGCTGTACTCTGCCTCCACGCCATTCTGCAGGGAGCAATGGCAAAATGAAAACCAAGCAGAACAAAATGAAGCATGTAACTCCTGCCCTGCCCCAGCTGAAAGCCTCCCTCCTTCTGGTGTGCGGAGGACTTTGCCCCAACATTTTTTTTTTTCTTTTTTTAGAGTTGGAGTCTCACTCTGTCGCCCAGACTGGAGCGTGGTGGCTGCTCCCGGCCACCGCAGCCTCGACCTGCTGGGCTCTGGCGATCCTTCCGCTCAGCCTTCCAAGTAGCTGGGACTACAGGTGCGCGCTACCATGCCCAACTAATTTTTTGATTTATTGTAGAGATGAGGTCTCGCCAAGTTGCCCAGGTGGGCTCAGGCATTCCACTCACCTCAGCCTCCCAAAGGCGCGGGATTACAGGCTGAGCCACCGAGCCCGGCGAGGACTTCATTTCTAAGAGACAGTGCTTTATGGTGGTAAAAATGTGGAATTTAAAGTGAGGCACCCTGTCGCCCGGGCTGGAGTACAGTGGCACGTTCACAGCCACCGCAGTGTAGACCTGCTGGGCTCAGGCGATCCTTCTGCTTCAGTCTTCCAAGTAGCTGGAACTACAGACGCGTGGATCCGGCCTCCATTTTTTTTTTTTTTTTTTTTTTTTGAGTTGGAGTCTCACTCTGTCGCCCAGACTGGAGTGCAGTGGCCGCTCCCGGCCACCGCAGCCTCGACCTGCTGGGCTCCGGCGATCCTTCTGCCTCAGCCTTCCGAGTAGCTGGAATTACAGGCATGCGCTACCGCGCCCGGCTGATTTTTTTATTTATTGTAGAGATGAGGTCTCGCCTGCCCAGGTGGGTCTCGAACCCGCAGGCTCAGGCAACCGGCCTCCATTTTTTAACGGCACAGGTTAAGGGGTCAACGTCTTTCATAAAGCCTTTCCTTAGGTGGACTCTGCCCTTCTTCCTGCAAACTGCGAGCTTCCTTCTGGGCGACAGCAGCCTGTGCTCTTTTATTTTGGCACCCGGGATGCTTTCCCGCAGTTCTTGTCCCCAGACTGCAGTGTATGTCACGGGGCCTTCCTGAGACAAGTACAGACACACAGGGCAAGCGTTTAGACGTGGCATTCTCACAGTCATTTGATAGTCATCTGAGGTTTTTGGAATCAAATACCAACTGGAGGTGACAGCTTTGTCTTCACTTGTGTGTCATTTTCCTAGTTCTTAAAAACATTCTGCCGGGCGTGGTGGCTCACACCTGCCATCCCAGCGCTTTGGGAGGCGGAGGCAAGAGGATTGCTTGAACCCACGGGTCAGAGACCAGCCTGGGCAACATGGCGAGACCTCGTCTCTATAGTAAATAAAAAAATCAGCCAGGCGCGGTGGCGTACACCTATAGTTCCAGCTTCTGGGAAGACTGAGATGGAAGGATGGCCGGAGCCCAGCAGGTCGACGCTGCTTTGGCTGTGAGCGTGACACTGCACTCCAGCCTCGGCAACAGAGTGAGACTCCGACTCAAAAAAAAATGTGAAAGTCTGCGTCTGTGAAAAACTCTAAATTTAAAAACAGAATCCTTTCCCAGATGGTTTGAGCCGCGCCTGTATTAATTTTCTCTGTGCCAGCCCATACGCCCCTAAGGGCACAGTATGTCTCTGAAGGAGCAGCATTTCTGAATCAACATTGATGAACATAGCCTGGAACCATGACAAGGCAACTCTCAGGGAATTGTTTTCCCACCCATCACATGTCCCTTTCAAAAGCCTGAATCCTCTCTGTTTTCTGCCCAGTCATTGGTACATTATCACCCATCATGGCTCTGCCTTTCATACTAAAGCCCTGAGGGTGGCCGATCCCAGCTCTTCCTAACTTTCCGATCCAAATGCCCCATCGCAGAGGGTACAGCAGGGACGCAAGGTGGTGCTTGGTGTGAAGTGAACATGTGAATGGATTTCTGTGGTCTCCCGACCCCATCTGTGTTTGGTGACCTTGCTGGACTGTCACCTCCCAGCTCAAGGAAGTACTTGAAAACAACTTCAGAAGAGTGACCCTCTGTGGCTTTCCTCCACATAGTACAACTTAACATTGTTAAAATAAGAATTCTTAGCATATGTTCAGGCAGCACACATTTTTTCCCCACCTGAACACAGTGGGATTTGCATTCTTTTGTTTATTACTTGTCCCCCCTGAGACGAGCCCTGGGTCATGTTGCCGCTGGTGCTGTGGTCACTGATCTGCCGTCCAGGCCCGCCCTCATCCCAAGGTTTGGATTTTGACGTTGAGGGTCTCTCCTCTTCCCAAAGACTGTAACTAAAGGAAAACTTAACAAGTTTCTAAGAACCATTCCCTCTGACTCACTGACCATATGTTTTTTTCCTTTACTTTTCTCTTCTTAATGCATTCTCTGTTCAGCAGCTTTGCATAATTAGGACTTTCAAAACCCCCAGAAGAGCCCTATGTTCTAATTTACATCTGAATTCTAGATTTCAACAAAGCATGTAACCTTTCTCCGAGGGCGCGCTATGATTGTGTTTGGGTGTTGCCTCTTAGCTTTCTCTGGCTGTCGGAAAACTGTTTCTTAAATGTTTTAGTTCCTCGCCATCTCAAGTTCTGCTTCCTCTTATATATTTGTGAGAAACCTCCACCGTGAAATAATTTAGATATTTGAAATGTGAATAACGGACGTGGAATCAAACGTATATACTTAAATTGTAGTAAATGGGAAATACAAAAGTTGCAGGCATTCAGAAGCGAGTCTTGAGATATTCAACACCAAGAGCTGGTTCCATAAACAAAGCGAAAAAGCACCGACCAGGTTGGGTGTTTTGATTGTCAATGTCTTGCTTCTTCCAGTGCAGATTTATGTTTTTGAAAAGAGGTGGGCAGGGCCGACTGCCCTCTGAATACTTTACTTTCAGGGAACCAGGAAACATAAAAATATAAATAGTATTTCTAATGGACGGCCAAATGTTATAATCCAAATAAAAGCATTTCCAGAGGAACCAGAAGAATGGGAGCATTCTGTGTGTCTGGAAGATAATTCAAAGAAAAAACCAGTCTGTGCAGATTGCGTTCATAGAGAAATAAACTGTGTGAGGGAAAAACAGCTAATGAAGAGGAGAAGAGAGAGAACAAAAGCAAAGCAGTGATCACATTTTGTGGATTTTTAGCCGCGGACACTGAGCGATCATAGCAACCGTCTCCAAGGAGACCTGTGGAAATGTGACAGCGTGGGGTCACACGGGCCTCAGAGAAGCTCCATATTGATGAACAACTTCTAGACACCTCTCTCACTCCACCTTCCACATCTCCGTCTTTTAAACAGCGTTTATTCAAAGGTTAAAAAAAACAAAAAAACAAATGTGACTTACCCCAAGAGAAAAAGTAACTCTCAGAGTAGAAACTGCTCAAAACGTTGTGAGCCGCCACCTTTCAGGAACCCTCAGAAGCGATTCAGAAACGTGGGCAGTGTTGGCGTGGGGTCCCAAGGATTCATTGCAAGCCTTGCTCACAGCGGTAGTCGGTGGTAGTTGTTCTTGTTTTTTGAGCTGGGGTCCCACTCTGTTGCCCAGGCTGGAGTGCAGTGGCACAATCATGGCTCACCGTGGGCCCCTGTGATGTTTCCACCTCAGCCTCCTGAGTAGCTGGGACTACAAGTGTGACATACCTGGCTAATTTCTTTCTTTTCTTTACTTTTCTTTTTCTTTCTTTCTTTTTCTTTCTTTCTTTCTTTCTTTCTTTCTTTCTTTCTCTTTCTTTCTTTCTTTCTTTCTTTTTCTTTCTCTTTCTTTCTCCCTCCCTCCCTCTCTCCCCCTTCCTTCCTTTCTCTCTCTCTCTCTCTCTTGCTTTTTTGTAGAAACAAGGGTCTTACTATGTTGTCCAGGCTGGTCTCAAACTCCTGGCCTCAAGCGATCCTCTTGCCTCAGCCTCCCAAAGTGCTGGGAGTACAGGTATGCCATTATTAGTAATCTGGGTAGTAATCTGATAGTAATCTGGGTAATCTACACAGAGCTGGAACAGACTCCCAGAAGAAGCTGGAGCACTAAGAGAGTGTGGCTCCTGGAGAAGACCGGAAGCCTGCGTTTTTGGCTGGAGTCCAGGGTAGACGCGTAGGTCAGTTCTGAAAGTTTTATTATTGTGAGAGTGCTGGGAGCAATGTGAGCGACATCATGGCAGAGTTTGGTCCTTTGGAGGCATAGGTGTGGCTACCATCATTTCTGGAAGGGACTATGTGGATTCAAAGCAATGAAGGCTCTGGGTTTCGCTACTATAAAGGAAGGTGGTATCTTGGCTGTGAAGGATGTCACTTCTGTGTTTTGTTTTTTGAGTCAGGGTCTTTTTTTAAAAAATGTTGATTCAGTTTATTGGTTTTCTTTTTTGAAATATATTTTATTTTAAAGATGTAGGGTACAATTCAGGATTAGGTATACATGTGAACATTGTACAGGTAATCTTTGGGCCTCCCTTGGGTTCCCAATTTGCCTGGTTTGAGATCAGGTACCCTTATGGATGCTGTGTCCCCACCCCTACCCTGGTAGTATCTTGCTACTGTCAATCCCTTTCTTATAGTAATAGAGTAAATGTTCAGGGTCTGCTTATGAGTCAGAACATAGGGTACTCTCTTCTTTGTTTCTGTGATAGATCATGATAGAGTATGATTGACTCTAAACCCATCTAAGTTGCTGCGAAGTTCAGATGTTTGTCCTTCTTTATAGCTGCGTAATATTCCATTGTGTATATGTATTACTTTTTTTTATCCAGTCCAGTTTTGATGGACAGCATGGTTTACACTATTTACTATCATGAATAGTCCTGCAATAAACATGCATGTGCAGGTATCTTTTTTGTAGAATAATTTGAGTTCCTCTGGGTATATTCCCAATAGGGGGATTGCTGGGTCATATGGAAGGTCAATTTCTAGTTCTTTCAGAAATCACCACACTGTTTTCTTTTTTTTTTTTTTTTTGAGTTGGAGTCTCACTCTGTCGCCCAGACTGGAGTGCAGTGGCCACTCCCGGCCACCGCAGCCTCGACCTGCTGGGCTCCGGCGAGCCTTCCGCCTTAGCATTCCAAGTAGCTGGAATTACAGGCATGCGCTACCACGCCCGGCTGATTTTTTGATTTATTGTAGAGATGAGGTCTTGCTGCCCAGGCGGGTCTCGAACCCGCGGGCTCAGGCAATCCACTCACCTCAGCCTCCCAAAGGCGCGGGATTACAGGCTGAGCCACCGAGCCCGGCTCACACTGTTTTCTATAAAGGCTAAACTAGTTTGCATTCCCACCAGCAGTGTAGAAGCGTTCCTTTTCTCCGCATCCTCACCAGCATCTGTTGTTGATTGTTTTATTAATGATAAGTCATTCTTCCTGGAGTTAGGTGGTATCTCAGTGTGGTTTTGATTTGCATTTCTCTGATGAGGAGTGAGGCTGAGCACTTTTTCATGTGTGTGTTGGCTGTCTGTATCTCTTCTTTTGAGATGTGTTCGTGTCTGAGTCAGGGTCTTACTCTGTCACCCAAGCTGGAGTGCAGTGGCACGATCATGGCTCACTGCAACCTCCAACTCCTGGGCTTAGGCTATCCTCTGTCAGCCTTCAGAGTAGCAGGGACTATAGGCACCCGCCACCATGCCCAGCTAATTTTTTGACTTTCCTTAGAGAGGAGGACTCGCTACATTGCCCAAGTTGACCTCAAACTCCCTCAAGTGATCCTCCTCTCACTTTGGCCTCCAAAAGTGCTGGGATGACAGGCATGAGCAACCATGCATGACCTTGTTTTGTTTTGAAAGGATGTATCCCAGCCGCTGGTGCAGGTCTGCTCACAAGAATCGCCAGTTATTATCTGAATATGGTCTCCATTCCAGATCTCATGCCCAACGTTGAAAACAGCTTGTGGTAGACACTCTTTCTGGAATCCCAGACTCCCTGAGAGGAATCATGGGATGACACACCCATGTGGTGCATCGTGCCCTCAGGAGCCCTCAATGGCAGGGGCTGCTTTTACTGTTTAACTTGCTGGATTCTTGAGCTGGTGGCTGGCACAGACAAGAGAGCTTATGGTGCCATTCTCCCTGGAAGTCTGGCGGTTACGAGAGTTCCCCGGCCTTGACTTTAGTCCGGCCAAACTGTAAAAATAATCACAGGGTTCCAGATTGGTTTATACGCCAACTGGCGTGTGGAGGAAGTCAGTCATAGAAAAACTGCTTGAAGAATTCACGTTGCTCAGAGCCACCATTTCTGAGCAATAAAAGGGTGTCTTCTGTGGGGAAATCATGCTTCTATTGCACAGTAGCCCTGTGGGCTGGACCAAGTGCTAAATTCTTTCTTGAATCATCACAACCACCCATTCCCCCGTTTTCCAGATGAGAAAACTGAGAACCAGTGAAGTTCTTATGTTTTTGAGTCGGAGTCTCACATCGTCACCCAGGCTGGAGGATAGTGGAATGCTCAAGGCCACTGCGGCCTCGACCTGCTGGGCTCCAGCAATCCTTCCACTTCAGCTTTTCAAGTAGCCGGAACTACAGGCACACGCCACCACACCAGGGTAATTTTTTGATTTATTGTAGAGGCAAGGTCTTGTCAAGTTGCCCAGGCTGGTCTCGAACCCCTGGGCTCAGGCAATCCTCTCGCCTCGGCTGGGATGACAGGCGTGAGCCACAGCATTCAGTTGACCCCGTGACGTTAACGAAGTCAAGACCACCCAGCTAAGACGACGATTGAGAGTCGTCGTCTTCGAACCCAGAGATGTCTGGCTTCAGAGCCCATGCACCAAAGCTTTTGTGCTCTTTGGCTTTGCGTGTGCTGTCAGGCCACTGCTCATTTATTTATTCCATATATATATATATATATATATATATATATATATATATATATATATATATATTGAGTTGGAGTCTCACTCTGTCGCCCAGACTGGAGTGCAGTGGCCGCTCCCGGCCACCGCAGCCTCGACTTGCTGGACTCCGGCGATCCTTCCGCCTCAGCCTTCCATGTAGGCGGAACTACAGGCACGTACTACCACGCCCGGCTGATTTTTGATTTATTGTAGAGATGAGGCCTCGCCAAGTTGCCCAGGCGGGTCTCAAACCCGCGGGCTCAGGCAGTCCACTCACCTCAGCCTCCCAAAGGCGCGGGATTACAGGCTGAGCCACCGAGCTCGGCTATTCCATCAATATTTATTGGGTATGCCAGGTACTCATCTAGGCCTGGGGATATCACGGTGGGCAAGAATGCCAGTTACGGAGTTTGCCTTCTAGTGGGAGAGGCTGAAATAAATAAGAAGCCAGCTGGGTGCAGTGGCTCACGCCTATCATCCCAGCACTTTGGAAGGTGGAGGCAAGAGGATTGTGTGAGTCCAGGGGTTCGAGACCAACCTGGGCAACTTGGCAAGACCTCATCTCTACAAAAAATTAGCTGGGCATGGTGATGCATGCCAGTAGTAGGAAGGCTGAGGTGGCAGGATCACCTGAGTCCAGCAGGTCGAGGCTGCGGTGACTGTGAGTGTCCCTCTGTAGTCCAGCCTGGGTGACAGACTGAGACTCTGACTCAAAAATAAATAAATAAACAGGCCGGGCTCGGAGACTCAAACTGTAATCCCAGCACTTTGGGAGGCCGAGGCACATGGATTGCCTGAGCCCACGGGTTTGAGACCAGCCTGGGCAACTTGATGAGACCTCGTCTCTACAAGAAGTCAAAAATTAGCTGGGTGTGGTAGTGTGTGCCTGTAATTCCAGCTACTTGGAAGACTGAGTCAGAAGGTAACTGAAAGCCGGGCTCGGTGGCTCAGCCTGTAATCCCGCGCCTTTGGGAGGCTGAGGTGAGTGGATTGCCTGAGCCCGCGGGTTCGAGACCCGCCTGGGCAGCGAGACCTCATCTCTGCAACAAATCAAAAAATCAGCTGGGCTATGGTAGCGCCTGCCTGTAATTCCGGCTACTTGGAAGGCTGAGGTGGAAGGATCGATGGAGCCTAGCAGGTCGAGGCTGCGGTGGCCGGGAGCGGCCACTGCACTCCAGTCTGGGCGGCAGAGTGAGACTCCAACTCAAAAAAAAAAAAGAAGGTAACTGAAGTTTAAACATATAAGAATAAATGCACAATTTTTTATAAATAGATTCTGTTTTTTGGGGTCCTTCCTCGTGTATTATTCCATGCTTACATCATTATTTCACAAAGGCGCCTAAATATTTTGCTTATACTTTAGCATTTTAATTTGGTACTTTTAAATTTAAGGGGTGATTAGAATAAGGAAATCGATCTCTCTTACTTTTAAAAATCACTCATATCAAAGACATTTCATGTGATTTTATATAAAGGAAAGAAAAGATTGGGATTTTAGCTATTCTAGTACATAATTAAGGTGGTATTTAACAGCAAGCCTTATTCTGTCTCTAATCAAAATTATCTGCCCCAAATGCTCATTTTATAATTCCTTGGTTTTGTAATATAATCAAGATAATTTACTCTCCTATTAGACTAAGCAAGACATTTTGATACTAATCTCCTTTGAGTTTCTTAATTTTTTTTTTTTTTTGTCAGAGTCTCACTCTGTCGCCCAGGTTGGAGTACAGTGGCACCCTCACAGCCACAGCAGCCTCGACCTACTGGGCTCAGGCGATCCTTCCGCCTCAGCCTTCCAAGAGTTTCTTAATTTTATACAAGACGTGTACACGATGACTGTCAAAGATTTGTTAATTTCAGTAGGAAATTGAGAAGCATTGAGGAAAGGCTGCAGCTTATACCATTGGCTCATCAACAACTAAACAAGTCAATTGGTAACGTGAACACTGACCAACAATACGTTTATACAATTTGATAGGTGACTGGAATAGTGTGAGCTCTTATAAAACCATTGTCTTCTGATTATACTTCTGAGGTTTTTTTCAGCTTATTAGACTCTGACGAAGCCCCAGAGAAAGTAGGTGTCATCCGTCTTTTGGTGTGAGTTGAGGTGAGTTGGGTTTCTGGAAAGCACCCCTACCCTACCCCAGTGCTCCCCACAGATCTCAACAGTCTCCACTGACTTTTTGTGATTGCACCGTCTTGCCTGATTCTGTATTTTAGGAGGTCACCCTGGTTAAGCATTTCATGAACCAATTTTTGGAGAAGCTTAAGGATCTGTTAAAATGCCAATGGCTGACTTATTGTTTGGTTTACAAAAATAGTATTTGTGATTATTCTGACAAATGAAAATACAGGACTGAGCCTATTCAAACCCTGATGAACTTCCTTTCTTAAGTGGCTAGGGGCCCTCTGACTTGATTCCTTGGTGAGGCCACCTTTTGTTGGAGATTGAGGGGAGAGCAGCCTAGGGGCCTCCCAGAGGGATCCCCCTCCCAGGTTGACTGCTTTGCGCCTTGGTCCTAGAGCACCAGCCTGCCTGACGCCATGAAGCTGATGAAATGTACAAGCGTTGCCAAGAGATTTTGTCCCCTAGACACGGTCTCACCAGTGCTGGCACATGGTGATGGAGCATTAGATATTTGCCAGATGAATGGTTGAATTAAGGAATTAATTCATTTGATGTTTGTGTGTCATTTTATTTTTTTTTTTAAGTCGGAATCTCTTTCTGTTGTTCAGGCTGGAGTGCCGTGGTACACTCACAGTCACCACAGTCTCGACCTCCTGGGCTCAGGCGATTCTTCTGCCTCGGCCTTCCAAGTAGCTGGAACCACAGGCGTGTACTATCACACCTGGCTAATTTTTTTATTTATTGTAGAGATGAGGTCTCACCAAGTTGCCCAGGCTGGTCTCGAATCCCTGGGCTCAAGCGGTCCTCTCGCCCCGGCCTTCCAAAGTGCTGGGGTGACAGGTGTAAGCCACTGTGCCTAGCCCATTTGTGTTTTATGTATTTATTTATTTTTGAGTTGGAGTCTCACTCCGTCGCCCAGGCTGGAGTGCAGTGGCACGCATGCTCACAGCCACCACAGCCTCCACCTGCTGGGCTCCAGCGATCCTTCTTCCTCAGCCTTCCAATTAGCCGGAGCCACAGGCATGCGCTACCACGCCCGGCTAGGTCTTGTCAAGTTGCCCGTTCTGTTCTTGAACCTGTGGGCTCAGGCAATCCCCTCACCTCAACCTCCCAAAGTGCTGGGATGACAGGCTTGAGCCACTGCGCCCGGTGTTTTAAAAGAGGAGATGACAACTTGAGCCAAGTCATGTGGTTTGGCTGAAGGCTGTGTACAGCTCTCACTTTGGCGTGGTACAGGAGGGGTGACTGTCCCTGTGTTTCATGATATCCTGTGTCCATGATGCTCAAAGGAAGAGCTGCCTTACAGTCATCGTGATTTGTTCCTCAGCCTGATTCAGTAACACAGGCTCTTTCAGAATGAAATAAAGTAATAAGAGTTCTTTGCCCAGAACCAGAGAGGCTGTACTAGGTGTGACTCATAGCAGAACGCACACTCAGGGTGGCTCTGTTAGTGTGAAATCACTCTCTTTGTTACCACCTGTTTGCTTCCAGCGCCAATGACTTAGTTTCTCCTCAGGGCAGCTGAATGCCAGGCCTTTACACTTGATGGTCATTTGGGAAGATAAACGAGAGGCGTGGCATCTTAATTTTGATGAGGCGTTTCATTTAAATTAGAGTAAGATGAGATTATTATTTGCGTACATAAAGAAAGCTTCGTTATTAAATGTATGCCATAGAAGGCTATGGCTACAGCACAGAAATTGCAATAGCATCACATCAGTTTTAGTGTCCTGGAGTTCAGATTTCCTGGGAAAGTGTTACAGTGAAGAAAATACGAGTGCTAATATTTGCTGAGACTGTACGTTTGTTGCTTGGTGTTCACAGTCACTGACCTGTTAGTACCAGAAGTGGAGAAGCCAGGAAAACAAGAGGAGGAAGGGACGTTTAGGGGGCAGACCCGGAAAGGAATAAGAATGATTTTTTGCGAGAAATCATTCATGCAGCTGGGCTCAGTGGCGAGGGGACTGCCGGAGCCCACGGGTTGGAGACCCGTCTGGGCAACTTGGCGAGACCTCGTCTCTGCAATCAATCAAAAAACTAGCCGGGTATGGTGGTGCACACCTGTAGTTCTGGCACTTGCAAGGCTGAGGCGGAAGGATTGCCAGAGTCCAGCAGGTTGATGCGGGGTGGTTGTCAGTGTGCCATAGCACTCTAGCCTGGGTGACAGAGTGAGACTCCAACTCAAAAAAAGAAAGAAAGAAAGAAAAACTTTATGCATTAAGAAAGATGGTCCCTTGTAGCAGGTGAAAAACCCATTTGGTCCAACGAGGACCACAACTTGGCCAATGTTTCCAGAGAATTCCACCTTTCTCCTTTTCTCCAGATCCACAATTGTATTTCACATTCTAGAAACCATCGGATAATGTATATTTCTCGTACTCTGATAGTGTCCCATGGTTTAGAGACTTTAATTCTCTCTTCCCACACACCAATTATGTAGACTTTTTGGATGACCCACTTTTACATTTTCAATTTATTATCTTAACAGCAAATATGGATTTTTAAAATATAAATAATACAAGCCGAGAGTTGCTGAGTGTGTACTTTGTGTTGGGCACTGTGCTGTTTTTCTTCATACAGTCTTCACAACATTTCTGTAGGGGAGATAAATACATTTATATACATTGTATACCTTCATGTGTTGTTTTAATATATGTATACAACCTGTAGCAAGTATATCAAGTTAATTTGCACATCCGAATGCCATTTATTTATCATTTTTTTGTGATGAGACATTTGAAATATACTCTTAGTTATTTTATTTTATTTTACTATTATTATTTTTTTGAGTTGGAGTCCTACTCTGTCACCTAGGCTGGAGTGCAGTGGCATGCTCATGGCCACTGCATGCTCACGATCACTGCAGCCTTGACCTGCTGGACTCAGGTGATCCTTCCACCTCAGCATTCCAAGTAACTGGAACTACAGGCATGCGCCACCATGTCTGGCTAATTTTTCTTGATTTACTGTAGAGACGAGGTCTTGCCAAGTTTCCCAGGCTGATCTTGAACCCCTGGGCTCAGACAGTCCTCTCACCTGGGCTTCCCAAAGTGCTGGGATTACAGGTGTGAGCCACCTCACCTGGCCAGAAGTTTACTCTTAGTAATTTTAAAGTATATAATATGTCAGTATTGCTGTGCAATAGATCTCAAAACCTGTTCCTCTTGTCTATTTGAGATTTTGTACCCTTTGATCAACAACTGCTCACTCCCTCCCTCCCCATTAAGACTCTTTTTGTGTATAGAGCCTCATATTATTGCAAGTTTCTTATTATTCAAATATGAGTTGTCAATACTGCAGCCACTCTCTTTGGCATATTGTGTATTAATTAACCCAAACCTCCCACTGAAAACTGCCTTCTACTACTCCCTAAGCATATCTCTCTGAATATTTTTCCAATACCTCCAATTCCTCATCTCAATACAGCTCATTCCCGCCTTCCCCCACCAATATATTATATAGTAATGAAGGATCAGCAACTGTGTACGAGGGTGACCCCCCAATACTGGAATTATCTTTTGGAGGGTGGACACCTTGCAGTCCAGGCTTTCCCCACCACGTAAGTGTTCTAGGAACCCATCGGCATCCAAGAACCACTAGTGTTGTTGGGAGAGGCTGTGTTCAGCTTCAGTGAATTTTTTTGGAGATTCTTTCAACACATTTGCCCATTTCACGATGGGTGGTTTACGAGCACACCTGCCCCCACTGTGCAAAAAACTGTACAAAAAACTGTTCAGCAGTTTTTGACCAAAACACCACAATCCCATTTCTACCCTTCTTATTCTCCTAATCTTGCTCAGAGCAACTTTTGTTTGTTTCCCTGGAAGGAAAAAGTCTTCAAAGGAAAATGTTTTGCCGATGTGGAAGAGGTAGAACAAAATACAGCAGAAACACTGAAAAGCATTAAAATGGACGAGGTCAAAAACTGTTTTGAGCTGCAAAAAAAATCTTGATAGTTGTGTTGCATCAAATGCAGAGTAATTTGAAGGTGACTGAGGTTTAAACATGTAAGAATACACAATTTTTTATAAACAAATTTCGGTTTGGGGGGGTTCCTGCATACACATACAGAGTTCATTTATATATCTGTTAGTATTTTCTTCTGAAAATTCTTCCTATGTATTTACTTATGTATTATAGAGATGGGGTCTCACTCTGCTATCCAGGTTGGAGTGCAATGGTGCGGTCATAAATCATTGAAGCCTCAGATTCCTGGGCTCAAGTGATCTTCTTGCCTCAGCCTCCCAAGTAGCCAGGACTACAGGCCTGAGCCACCAAGACCAGCTAATTTTTTGATGTTTATTTTTTGTAGTGATGGTGTCTCCCTATGCTGACCAGGCTGGTCTTGAACTCCTGGCTTCAAGTGATCCTCCTGCTTCGGTCTCCCAAAGTGCTGGAATCACAAGTGTGAGCCATTTCCCCCAGCCAGTCTTCTAAAATTCTTGAGTTGGATAGACTCTAAGTCCATGACTCTGAGGACTTTGGATGACCATGCGTTCCTAGTCGAGAACTTGCCCCTTGTAAGCATTGGCACAGCCTGCTAGTGCAGACTTTACAGGTTCTCACTGCACCCTAGTGCCTGGCACGGTCCCTGGAGGGCCCAGGTTAGAGACGTGGTAATGTGTCGACTGACCACTTGTGACTCTGTACTATGTTTGACCATCGGGCAGCCAATCCACAGACAGAGTCAGCACCCTCACGCTCACACGGGAGGCTGTGAGCTCCCTGTGTTCATCCCCCCTTCCCTTAACCCAGGCCTGGCCAGTCCGTTTGGGCAAAATTGTCCTTTGCGCCTTTCACAGTCCCCGTGCTGTCCTTTCAGTTCCTATTCTCTCCTACGCCTGGGGTGAGAACCTTCCTTCTGCTTTCTCCACGCATTTCCACAGGCTAAGCCCTTCCCATCCAGCAAGACCACCTACGATTCTGTGTCCTTTATGAATTCATGTCTGATCCCCTTGGACAGAGGCAGTTGCCATTGTCTGTGTCCCCCAAATGCTACACATGCTCGTTGGTCAGGCATACCAACGTCTGCCTTATTTTGTGTATTTTAGAATGGGCTGGCTGTGACCCATCGGTTGCCTGACTCTGCCGGACAGAGTCTTTGTCCGGGATGCAGAGCCCGTGTGTGTGCCCTCTGTTGGAATGCCCGTGCGGTCATAAATCATTGAAGCCTCAGATTCCTGGGCTCAAGTGATCCTCTTGCCTCAGCCTCCCAAGTAGCCAGGACTACAGGCCTGAGCCACCAAGACCAGCTAGGTCTTGTGGGAGGGCGAGGCTGTGGCAGGGTTTTGTCCCTTTGTCTGGCCTGCCTAGAGGTCTAATGGAACCAGTGTTTCAAGTGCCCATTCTGGATACCCTGCTGTGGGACACACTCCTTTTTTGTTGGGGGCAATGGTGGTGTCTAGGTTGTCCCTTCCTTTTTCAGGCATGTAGTCATCGTTCAATTTCACACTCCTTCTTCTAGCTGAATGCACTATGAACATGGCAGCCTGTTCTTCCTCAAAGTTACTCTGGGATACCCTTTGCTGATGGGTTATTAAATGGTGCAACCACACTGGAATGTAGTTTGGTGGGGTTTTTTTTTTCTTTGAGTCAGAGTCTCACTCCGTCCCCAGGCTGGAGTATAGTGGCATGCTCACGGACCCCGCAGCCTCAACCTGCGGGGTGCCAGCATCCTTCCACCTCAGCCTTCCAAGTAGCTGGAACTACAGGCATGTGCCACCACGCCCGGCTAATTTTCTGATTTATTGTACAGATGCAGTCTCTCCAAGTTGCTCAGGCTGGTCTCGAACCCGTGGGCTCAGGCAAACCTCTCACCTCGGCCTCCCAAAGTATAGGATTATAGGCATGAGCCACTGTGCCTGGCCCTTTTTTTTTTTTTTTTGGTTGGGGTCTCACTGTGTTACCCAGGCTGGAGTGCAGTAGTACGATCACAGCTCACTGTAGCCTTGACCTTGTGGCCTCAGGTGATCCTTCCACGTCAGCCTCCCGAGTACCTGAGACTACAGATGTGTGCTACCATACCTGACTAATTTTTTGATTTTTTTTTTTGTAGAGGTGAAGTCTCATAGTGTTATCCAGGCTGGGTCTCCAACTCTTGGGCTCAAGCATTCCTCCCGCCTTGGCCTCACAAAGTGCTGGGATTATAGGTGAGGACCACCGCACTTGGCCTGCTAGTTTCCCATAAAGTTAAATGTGAACCTACCCTATGATCTAGCAATGCCACTTCTATGCATTTAACCAAAAGAAATGAAAACACACATCCTCAGAAAGATCTGAACAAGAGTAATCCCAGAAGCCTTATTCATAATAGGCAAAACATGGAAACAACAAAAATTGGAAGCATTCATACACAGGGGACAGGATAGGCAGATTCTGGTGTATGCATCCCACCATGGCCTATTTCTCAGTTGAGAGAGAGAGAAACAGTAATCAGACAAGCACCAGCATGGGTGAGTTCCCGAGCCACAGAGTGTCCTCACTCTTGTTTTGGGTGGTGCTTACGTGCGTGTATTCAGTCGTCTGGACTCGCTGAACCGGATGCTCGCTCTCTGTGCATTTTATTGAAGAGGAATGATCTCTGGGAGAGTCAGGCTGGCAGGGGATTCAAGAACCTGGCATCTGGAGCCAGATTCGAATCCTGGTTCTACTGCTCACTGCCTCTAGGACCGTTGGCAGATCGCCCATCTGCTTCAGTTTCTCATCTGTCGACCATGAATGAAATGAGTGCCTGCCTCCTAAGGCCGTTATGAGAATTAAATGAGTGAGGTTGCTTTTTAGTGCCCTTGAAGTTCTTGTTAAATTAAAAGTGGGACGCTCCCATCTTCACGGGGATACCTCAGTATTCCTTGTTCCCAGCTGCATCTGGGAATCACCTGGGCGGATGTGACAGAACAACTCCTGTGCTCCATCCCAAGCGTGGTGGCTCACTCTCTTGTCATCCCAGCATTTTGGGAGGCTGAGACCGGAGGGTTGCTTGCGCCTGGGAATTCGAGACCAGCCTACACAACATAGTGAGACCTCATATCTATAAAAATAAAAATAATTAGCCCGGTATGATGGCACACAACTGTAGTCCAGTTACTTGGGCGGCTGAGGTGGAAGGATCGCCTGAGCCTGGGAGGTCAAGGCTGTGGTCAGCTGTGATCGTGCCACTACACTCCAACCTGGGTGACAGAGTGAGACTCTGACTCAAAACAAAACAAAACAAAACACACAACTAAGTCTTGATGAGTAATGCTGTATGGTATGTATCAGAATTACATTCTCAGTTTCTGAAAATTCTGGCACTGTGACAAGCAGACCATACCTGTACTATTTCCCATAGTAATAAAAGCTGTTCTGGAGAAAAGGTAGAAGATCAACTCAGCAATGAATTTTCATAAGAATTGTTGAAGTTCACTTCATTTTGTTTCCACAAAGAAATAACAGAAAATCCTGGCACTTGAGAAGGGCCCTCTTTTCATTCAAGCCACATTTTCCTTTATCAGAGAGAAATATCAAATATCTAAAGTACTTGAAGAGGAAAAGGTAGGGTGACAAAACATAGACCCTTTTGAAAGTCAATAACACCAAGCTGTGAGCCATGAGGCTCTTGGGGCTTCTCCCCAAAGCTCTCTCTCTCTCTCTTTTGAGTTGTGAATGTGGGCAGTCTTGGGAGAATCTTTGATTATTTTGTTGAAGTAGGTGACATCAACTTTTTGTCTCTGAAGAAAGAAATCCACCGTACCTCACTTTTTTTATTTTTATATTTTAGAAAGTAGGATTTATCGAGAGGACAGAAAAGCTGCCCCAGTGGGAGGGTACCCGAAGGGGTTGCCCACCTCGCTTTTTTGAGGTCTGACTGAGTGAATTGTTAGGGTTCATATTAATGGAAAGATTATGTCATTCATCAGAATCAAAAAAGAAAATTCAAAACATGTCAAGAGAGTCACCAAGGAAAAAGACACACAATAGGCATTAGACTAATAGTCATTTTTTATTATTATTGTAAAGCTATTTTTACATCAGAAGATGAGTATGGTGAATGCAGTGGCTCATACCTGTCATCCCAGTGCTTTGGGAGATGGAGGCAGGAAGATTGCTTGAGCACGGGAGTTCAAGACCAGCCCAGGAACCGTAGTGAAACCTTGTCTCTACAAAGAAATGAATAAACGAGTAAGTAAATTAGTCGGGCATGGTGGCAGAGCCTGTGGTCCCAGCTATGAGGGAGGTTGAGGCAGAAACATTGCCTGAACCCAGAAGGTCAAGACTGAGGTGAGCCATGATCATGCCACTGCACCCTAGCCTAGGCAATAGAGTGAGACCACAAAAAGAAAAAAAATGTGAATGTGGCTGAATGACATTTCCCCTAAATATCGAATGTGCTCCTTTTTTTTTTTTGATGAGTTGGAGTCTCACTCTGTTGCCCAGGCTGGAGTGCGGTAGCATGCTCATGGCCACCGCAGCCTCAACCTGCTGGGCTCAGGCGATCCTTCCGCCTCAGCCTTCCAAGTAGCTGGAACTACAGACTCATGCCCTGCACTTGGCTAGTTTTTTGTGATTTCTTGTAGAGACGAGGTCTCATCAAGTTGCTCAGGCTGGTCTCGAACCCCCCTGGCTCAGGCAATCCTCTCACCTCAACCTCCCAAAGTGCTGGGATTACAGGCTGAGCCACTGCGTCCGGCCAAATGTGCTCCTTTTTATAAAAGCCTTTTTGTTTATACTTGCATCTTTGTACTGGTAATGAGATGCTAATAGACTAGTTTATGATTCCAACAACTTAATCACGAGGCACGTGTATAGACAGTATCTTCACCAGCCTCCTCCTCTTGTTCTGATGTGAGAAAGAACTCAGTCATGTAAAGGAGATTTTTTATAATCGCTACAATGCTTTTCTTTATGAATAATATACTCAGGGGGTAGTTTAATTTTTGTAGTTTCTGGTAGATGATTCACCATGGTACTTTGTATGGATCGACTCAAAACTCCATCATTAATGGGCAAAAAGGGACCCAGGACCATAGAGTGGGACACTGGGAATGTGGCAGTGGCCCTGCACAGCTTTTCTTTCTGTCTCTGGGCCTCAATTTCTACATCTTTAAGACGGATTAAAATTGCCTTTATTTAGAGTAAAAGAAAACCAAAGTAGCATTGATTAATTGGTGAAAACATTTCACTGAAGAATTTTTCTTCCTGTCAAATTAACACGTCTGTTAACAGGAGTCTCCTATTTGAATACCTTCCTTTCTGCAGTTAAAAGATAAATTTTTGGATTTTTTCCCCTTGTTTTCTCTCTTTCTTCTAACAAATATATATTGAATGCACACTACTGCATGTGGGTGAGGTGCTATTTAATGTCACGAACAAGACATGTCAGAGACAGAGTTTGTGTTTGACTCACTAGAATTATCCATTTGTTCACTCAGCAGATATTATGCTGCCTACCATAGACCAGACATGCAACCAGGCACATGAGTTTTATCAAGATGAGTAAGGCTGCCAATGTTCTGTGTGTTCAGAAAAATAGAGACCACACTTTATGGAGGAAGGCTCAAAGTCAAGGAATTATCAAGAATAGAAGACATCTGAGTTGTGTCTTAGCATGCAAAATTTTTAGCAGGCACACATGGAGAGCACTTCCTGGAATGGAGGGAGGACCTGGGCAGATAGATGGTTGAGGACCGGAGTGCAGGGCGCAGATCAGGAGGTCGGGTGGGACTGGAGTTTTGCGTGTATGTGGAACAACAGAGGGTGAGGCCAGAAGATTGAATGCCTAGAATGCTGTCAGTCCAAAGGGTTTGGACACACATCTACCTGTCCATGTGGGACTTCACTGAATGCACCAGACAGGTTGTAGCCGATGTTAAGAAAAGTTCTCCTTAGAGTCTGAGTTTGAAGACAGTTGACCATCAAGTCTGACATGTGAGCTCATTAAACCATATACAGTTTTGAGGTTTGTCTTTAGATCTTCTAAACTTACTTTAAGTTTGCAAGAAAGATCATACAAAAAATACAGGATGTGAGTATTTCCCAACAGACCTTATACAAGTTGAAATTCAATTTCTATCTTTTGTTGGTATGCATGGTTGTTGTGCTGAGAAATGTCTATCACTAATTCTGATGAATAGACAAATTCTTTTAATAAAAAGCAGCAAGGACATACTTTTAAAAAATTAGTTCTTTTAGCCGGGCTCGGTGGCTCAGCCTGTAATCCTGGGCCTTTGGGAAGCTGAGGTGAGTGGATTGCCTGAGCCCACAGGTTCGAGACCCGCCTGGGCAGCAAGACCTCATCTCTACAATAAATCAAAAAATCAGTCGGGCGTGGTAGTGGACGCCTGTAATTCTGGCTACTCGGATGGCTGAGGCGGAAGGATTGCTGGAGCCCGGCAGGTCGAGGCTGCGGTGGCCGGGAGCGGCCACTGCACTCCAGTCTGGGTGACAGAGTGAGACTCCAACTCAAAAAAAAAAATTAGTTCTTTTAAAGAGTCTTTAGGGTTGTGTTTCAGAGTCCTTGATGTGTACTTATAGGGACTTAAAATGCCATTGAATTTTAATGGTCTGTGAGTCAGCAGAAGACCCAAGGAACTCAACTTACCATTGGCTTTTCAGATTGGACTTGCAGAGTGCTCTCTTGAGTACACAAAGGAACAGAGCCAGCATTCTCTGCCCGTGCTCACTTTCTCCTGCATTTTCTCCTCTATTCTGACATGATCTCTGTGAAAATGGTCTCGAACTCCTCCAGCCTCAGCTCCCCAAAGTGCTGGAATTATGGGCATGAGCTACCGTGTCTGACCAGAGCACGATTGAAGTGGAAAATCACTTAATGTTCAACTCTGTTCCTGTGTTATTGCTAGAAACAGGTATATTTACATGCAGACAGAGTGGGGGTTCTACCAATCTTGGGAGACCATGTTGAAGAAGAAGAGTTCATTCGTTGGGATCCTAAGAATGCACAGATAGAGGAAAAATGCCCAGATACACACCTAGATTATAAGAGGTTGGGAAAAGTTAAGGTGGGAAGAAACCCACTTTCTATCAGTAAATTTGGATCATGGAAACTGTCAATGTCTAAAAACACAGATCTATAGCTGGGATTAGACACATACCAAATGCAAACAAATAAAAACACCAAAAACCACACACACACACACACACACACACACACACACACACACACACACACAGAGCTGGTTAACCAGTACTAAGTATTGAAAACATCCTATGTAGTTAGTGTTATTTAGAAAACAAAGAAGAGAAGACAATATTCTGCCACATTTGGGGACTATTTGAAGGACTGTGTTAAAAGAGCCACCTTTTTCTTCTGTTTCCTTTTTTAAAAGATGTACAAGTTCACTAAAAGTGAACATTTCAAACAAAAAGCTTGAGTCATTAGAGCTCAAATCTAATGTGAGGAAACCCACAGAGCTCATAAAATGTTAATAACTAGTCCCAGGTTTAATGAAGCAATCTTGCAATTTTCAGTGAACCAGTAGTAATTCGTGAAAGTTCTTAGTGTTGCATAAGATAAAATTGAAATTGGCAGTGTCACAGCAATGTTAATGAAAAGGACAAACCACTTTCTATAAGTGTAATTCTGGCATATGTGGGAAGGCCCCTTAGGAAAAAGCCATCACTGCCTCTTCAGAATAACATTTATGCCGAACTAAAGTTTCAGGTAAAGAAGTGTCCAAAGCCCTTAGAAATCCTGTCTTTTTGCTCGAGATATAACATTCCTGGGAGTCAAAGCTTTAACATGAAAAGACAAGAAGGAAACTCTTTCTACTTATGTCAGCTGATTATTTGTCTTGTGGAAGCTGTGCACTTGGTGAGGCATATGGACTTTCAGAGCCTGTTTACTGTGTTGCTGCAGCTCTCTGTCTCTCTCCCTGTGCCTCTCAAGTCAGGAAACCTGGTTCTGCCCTCCCAAGTTTTGTTCCCACATTGCCCTCTGCTGGTGAGTCACTTTCCATGGGTCTGGCCTCCTGAGGCCATGCGAACTGCTACAGTGGCTTCCCTCATCTCTCTTCCTGTCTCCATCCCTCCTTTCCCACAGCTCACAGCACAATTCACAGCTGTAAAGATGTGGAATCAATCCAAATGTCCATTGTTTGATCAGTGGAGAATGAAAATGTGGTATATACATGTATACACTATGGAATACTATTCAGCCATCAAAAAGAATTAAATAATGTCTTTTGCAGCAAGTTGGATGGAATGGGTGAACATTGTCCTAAATGAACTAACACAGTAACATAACAGAAAACCAGATACCACGTCCTCATTTATAAGTAGGAGCTAAACTAAGGCTCTGCAGAGATATTGACAGTGGTATAATGAGCACTGGTGACTCAGAAGGAGGAAGGGAGAAGGGATGGAGGGACAAAAAAAAAATCACCTATCAGGTACAGTGTGCACACGTGGGTACTCTCAAAGCTTAGGCTTATTTGCTTCTATACAATACAACCATATAACCAAACATTTTTTTTTTTTTTAATCAGAGTCTCACTCTGTCACCTAGGTTGGAGTACAGTGGCACAATCACAGCTACTGCAGTTTTGATCTGCTGGGCTCAGGTGATCCTCCTGCCTCAGCTTTCCAAGTATCTGGGACGATAGGTGTGTGCGATCATGCCTGGCAAATATTTTGATTTATTATAGAGTTGAGGTCTCACCATGTTGCCCAGGCTGGTCTCAAACTCCAGGGCCCAGGCATTCCTCTTGCCTCTGCCTCCCAAAGTGCTGGGATTATAGGTGTGAGTCACTGCACTCAGCCACCAAAAACTTTTTGTACCCTCCCCTAAAGCTATTGAAATAAAAAGTAAAGCACAAATTTTTAAATAAAAGTAGTCCAGACATGGTGGCTCAAGCCTGTCATGGCTCACTCCAGCCTGGGTGATGGAGTGAGACGCCAGCTCAACAACAAAAAAGACCATTTCGTGGACTGGACGCTGGTTAGGAAAGAGCTTTGGTTGGAGTTGGGCCTGAGGGAAGTAGGACGATCCATCCGAGAGTGTGGGTTTGAGTCTTTTTTACCCTAGATTTCGAAATGCATCGTGATTCCTATCTGTTGGATTGCAAGGTTTATGTAGGTAATCTTGGAAGCAATGGAAATAAGACTGAATTGGAATGAGCTTTTGGCCATTGTGGACTTCTCTGAAGTGTGTGGGTTGTTAGAAACCCTCCTGGCTTTGCTTTTGTTGAATTTGAAGATCCCTGAGATGCAGCGGATGCTGTCCAAGAGCTAGATGAAAGAATGCTGTGTGGCTGTCCTGTGAGAGTGGAGCTGTCGAATGGTGAGAAAAGAAGTAGAAATCGTGGCCCACCTCCCTCTTGGGGTCGTCATCCTCGGGATGACTGTCATGAGAGGAGCCCTCCACCTTGGCGCAGATCTCCGGGAAGGAGAAGCTTCTCTTGCAGCTGGAGCACATCCCTTTCTGGAGAGAGGACAGAGAGAGATCACTGTCCTGGGAGAGGAATCATAAGCCATCCCTATCCTTCTCTAGGTCTTGTAGCCCATCTAGGTCAAATGAAAGGAAATAGAAGACCAGTTTGCAAGAGAAGTGGTATTCAAGAAATAACTTCATTTGACAGGAGTATGTACAGAAAATTCGAGTTTTGTTTGAGACTTCATAAGTTTGGTGCATTTTTAAGATGTTTTAGCTGTTCAGATTTGTTTGTCTCTTGGAACAGTGACACACAAACTCTATGGTTTGAAATGGATCATATGAGGTATGTAATACCAAGAAGTGTTACTTTACAATGTTCCCTTAAGCAAAAATGGATTTGCATGGAACTTCAGTTATGCATAGACTGATAATAAACCTCTAAATTCTGCCCAGCTGAAGTGTGATGTTTTTTAATTTAGAAACAAAACTGGCAAAAACTTAACCAAAATTTACTTTATTTCCATAACTGGGATATAGTATGCAGCTGAACAAGCAGTCTTTAAAAGCTGCTGTGAAACAAGTCAGCAGGAAAAAATAAAAGCTGCATCATTAAATAACAATGTTTTTGAAAAATCCAGCTAGTTTTTAATCCTGGGCAGAGGTTGCTGAATTGATATAGAAACTAATAAATTTGAAGAAAGTTTACCTTTGCACTAAGTTGTAAGTTCCTATGTGATCGCTCTGTATAAATACATGGTTGTCTGTAATATTCTTCATTTGGAAATTTGAGATTTCAAAATACCAATATCCTGCTAGTTTAAGGGTACATTGTAGAGCTGAACTTTGAGTTACTGTGCAAGATTTTTTTTTCTTCAGTGCTGTCATTTGTAATATGTTTGGTGAGAATCCTTGGGATTAAAGTTTTGGTTACAAATTGTTAAAAAAAAAAAGTAAAGAAAGAAAGAAACCCACTAGCCATGCCACCTTTTCTATAAGTCCTTAGAACATGCACTGGCCCACTGGCGTCCTGCTTCCTCTGAATTCACAGAACTCTTCACTACTCCTTTTTTTTTTTTTTTTTGCTATATACATGATACTTTGCAACAACACTTGCACTTTTGTCTATTCCCATGCCTTATCATCCCAAGCCTTCTATTACTCTTCAGTGCTCCATAATCTCGGATTCTTCTGCGATCTGAGCACAACCCTTTACCTCTGCTCAATACATGCCTATAGGCTGATGGATTCCCTGGCGGCCTTGAAGTTACTAATTATGATAAGTCAACTGAGAGGAGTGAGAGGAAGTTGGAGGAGTCGTCTCGGCCGTTGTGTGGCCCTTTCTCCTTCTGCAGTTTCAGGGGGTTCTATGCATTTTCATGCAATTCCCGGGAAGGTTCTGCCACTGCACCCCCACCCCCACTTCCCCCCAGTAACTACTTTAACGTAAATTCCTTGTGTTTCCGCGTAGGTGTGTTTGTCCTAGTTTAGTTGGTGAAGATGGAGGATAGAAAGGCAGAAAGGATGATGGCGAGAAGCATAGGCTTCACCACTGGGGGTTGACGTGAGGACAACACGCCTTAACTCCCTGTGAGCCCTCTCGGTGGTGCTTTGGCTCTTCACCAGCCTGTGGGCCTCACCACACTAATTCCCAGTGACTGGCAGTTGGTCGGTAAGCAAAGCTTTCTACAATGAAAATGAGCCAATGCAGTCCCCTGGAGGATCTGAGCAACGGAGGGTTTGTCATGAGTCTTATGCCACATAGAATTGTGCCTTCATTTAAGAAAATTCTGTTGGCAAAACCTAAGGACAAAAAAATAACATTGTCAAAGATTAATGATTCTCTTATAATATTTATGCCATGTTTCCTTCAACTAGCCAATTATTTCAGTGCTTTGAAAATGTGACCAAGGTTTACAGAAACACTGCTTTACACAAAAGTTTTAGTGAACTCGTCTTTCGTGAAGTGAATTATCTGAGAATCGAGAGTTCTAAAATTATATTTATTTCTATTTTGGTGTCATATCTTTAAGTGGAAGAATGGCTTTAATTATAAGTGAACTTGCTAAACATCAGGGAAATGACAATACTTTCTGGTCTAAAAATAGCATTTGCTCACAGACAACAGTATATTACTAGGTATTTTATTGCCAGAAAGCTTAATCAACTTTCTTATTAGTATTGGTAAAGAGGGACATCTGGAAAATTAGTGGATATGTTTTAAGATGTTGCTTATATTAAATCTTCTGTCTTAATCCCTCATAAGAATCAAGTGCGCTGGCTCACGCCTGCAATCCCAGCACTTTGGGAGGCGAAGGTGAGAGGACTGCCTGAGCCCAGGGGTTCAAGACCAGCCTGGGCAACTTGGTGAGACTTCATCTCTATAATAAATATAAAATTAGCTGGGTGTGGTGGTGCGTGCTTATAGTTTTAGCGACTTGGAAGGCTGAGGCAGAAGGATCACCTGAGTCCAGCAGTTCAAGGCTGCAGCGGCTGTGATTGTTCCGCTGCACTCCAGCCGGGGCAACAAAGTGAGCCTATGACTCAAAACAAACAAACTAAAAAACCCTCAAAGAAAAAGAACAGACTATTTAAAGTTTTTTTTAATGTGATATACAGAAATACGAATTAGCAAGTGTCTTTGAGAGCCTGTAATTGTTACAAGGGATTGGAAAGAAGCAGGGAGAGTCTTTGTTCTCAGTGGATTAAAATTTTAGCGGAGAAAGCCATGATCATTTATGGAAGGGGGATAGAATAGAGAGAGAGAGAGAAGAGAAAGAGAAGAGAGAGGGAGAGAGAGACATAGACAGAGAGAGAGAGAGAGAGAGAGAGAGAGAGAGAGAGAGGAAGACAGACAGAGAGGAGAGGCAGAAACAGAGAAGAGAGAAACAGGAAGATAGAGGTAGTGAGAGAGAGGAGAGAGAGAGAGAGAGAGAGAGAGAGACTTCTCTCATAGAAAAAAGAAAAAAAATGGTAAAGAAAATATTCCAAAGTATTCATAGTGGTTATCTCCACTGATGATAATAGAAGTGATTTTTATTTCCTTTATACCTTCCTGCATTTTCTTTCTTGAAGATGTGTTGCTAGTATTACAAAACAATTATTTATAAAAGGAAACTGAGCCGAGCTAGGTGGCTCAGCCTGTAATCCCGTGCCTTTGGGAGGCTGAGGTGAGTGGATTGCCTGAGCCTGCGGGTTCGAGACCCACCCGGGCAACTTGGCGAGACGTCATCTCCACAATAAATCAAAAATGAGCCGGGTGTGGTAGCGCACGCCTGTAGTTCCAGCTACCCAGAAGGCTGAGGCGAAAGGATTGCAGAGCCCAGCAGGTTGAGGCTGCAGTGGCCGGGAGTGGACACTGCACTCCAGTCTGGGCTACAGAGTGAGACTCCAACTCAAAAAAAAAATAAAAAATAAAAATAAAAATAAAAAAGGAAACCGGTCAGTCATGGTGGCTCACTCCTATAATGCTAGCACGTTGGGAGGTTGAGGCAGGAGGATTGCTTGAGCCCGGGCGTTTGAGAACAGCCTGGGCAACACGGCAAGACCTGTCTCTACTAAAAAATTAAACAATTACCCAGCTGTGGTGGCACATGATTGTGGTATCAGCTACTTGGAAGGCTGAGGCGGAGAGATCACTGGAGCCCAGCAGGTCGATGCTGGGGTGGCCGTGAGCGTGTCACTGCACTCCAGCCTGGGCAACGGAGTAAGACTCCGACTCAAAAAAAAAAAAAAGAATTCTGGCCGGGTGTGGTGGCTTAGTCCTATAATCCCAGCACTAGGAGGCTGAGGCAGGAGAATTGCTTGAGCCTGGGAGTTCAAGACCAGCCTGGGCAACATAGTGAGACCTCATCTCTACAGAAAATTAGCTGAACAGGGTGGTGCACTCCTGTAGTCCCAGCTACTCAGGAGGCTGAGGCGAGAGGATTGCCTGAGGTCAGGAGGTTGAGGCTGTGGTGAACTGTGATCATGTCACTGCCCTCTAGCCTGGGTGACAGAGTAAAACCCCAACTAAAAAAAAAAAAAAACACCCCAAAAAAGTAAGGCTGAGGTGAGTGGATTGCCTGAGCCTGCGGGTTTGAGACCTGCCTGGGCAGCGAGACCTCATCTCTACAATAAATAAAAAAATCAGCAGGGCATGGTAACGCATGCCTGTAATTCCGGCTACTTGGAAGGCCAAGGCGGAAGGATCACCGGAGCCCAGCCCAGCAGGTCGAGGCTGCGGTGGCCAGGAGCGGCCACTGCACTCCAGTCTGGGCGACAGAGTGAGACTCCAACTCAAAAAAAAAAAGGAATTCCAGGCTAAAGTGAATTCCCCATATAGTAAGAAAAGCTGCAATGTTGGTGACAACCCCCCCAGAATCATCCAGCATTAAAAGAAAGTCCTTTTATCTTGGTGACAGATTCTACATTGATACGTATACCATCTTGTACATAATGCACCACAGAATTCAAAACAAGGGCAATCCAGAGGCCTCAAAAGTGTCTTTTCAGATGTGGATAATTTAGCATCACCCATACCTCAAACGAAATCGAGTATTATTTTATGAATCACTTAGTTCAGATCCAACTCTACGACATTTGGGCCCCATATGGTGGATGAATTCAAGCAGGGATGCCGGGTTTGGGTAGTTTGAGACCCCCTTCAGAGGCTCCTCCCCCTTGGAACCAAGGCAGGGAAATCCTGGCATTTTGATTTTTCTGTGTGCAGGGACCTTCCGCGTGAGAACAGTCAACAGCCTTTGGTAGCTTCTTAGCGAGACATGTGACATGTTCTGTGAACACCCGCAGGCCGGCCTGAAACTCTCCCTCCCACACTCGTCATATGCGCAACAAGCGCGTTGCACGCGAGGCCGGCACTGTCTTGGTCCTCGCCCCTTTCACGCAAGCCGGAGGCCTGGGTTTGGTCCCTGTGCCCTTGCGCCGTGTGGAGGCAGTGCCCTGTGTCTGGGAGCACCCCGTGGAGCTTGGCCTGGAGTCACCAGCGTCACCCCACGTGGCAGCGGGCGGCCCTGGTTGTCGGGTCAGGCAAAATGTAAGTTAAGTGTTTTGCACGTCCACATGGCTCAAGCAATTCTCCTGCCTCAACCTCCCGGCCAGAGTTCTTTTTTATTCTTTTGAGTCGGAATCTCACTCAGTTGCCCAGGCTGGAGTGTAGTGGCACGCTCGCGGCCACCCCAGTGTCGACGTGGGATGGTCCCCAGACAGTAGTCCCTGTGTTTTCTACGAAGATGGGTATACTAGGAGGACCACCGCTGGCCTGCCCCCTCCTCTTCCTCTTCCTCCTCCTCCTCCTTCTTGAGACAGGGTATCCAAATGTCCCCCAGGCTGGAGTGCAGTGGCACAATCCAGCTCAATGCAGCCTTGGCCTGCTGGACTCAGATAATCCTCCCACCTCAGCCTCCTGAGTAGCTGGAATAACAAGTGTGCACCACCACGCCTGGCTAACATTTATTTTATTTTTGTAGAGATGAGGTCTCATTATGTTGCCCAGGCTGGTCTTAAACTCCCGGGCTCAAGCGGTCCTCCCACCTTAGCCTTCCCAAGTGCTGGGATTATAGACGTGAGCCACCTCATCTGGCCGGGACCACCCTTCTAAGGAACTGAGCACTGTGGCCACGTGCAGGAGATCCGAGGCGGGTGCCGCAGGGCTTCACGGAGACCTGTTTTTGTACCTCTAAGCCTGGCTTGGTGCCTCCTCTGCTTCTAAATTTAAACACCTTTACTTCAGTTTACATTTTGCCTCTTCCCAAGTCCCATCAATTATGCAGGGACCTTTAAGAGCCTCGTGGATGTTGACGCACAGATGCCTCCCTGGTCCGGGTGGCATCTTCCAGGCTGGGTCAGGTTGTATGCGCCCATCACCTGTTCCCACTGAGTGTGGCGAGCTCTCACGTTCTCGGTGTTCCTGTCCCCAAGTGCCAGAGACACCCCTTATCCAAACCAGCCCCATCCTCACAGGAAACTGGAGTGCTGGCTTACTTTTCTTGTGGCTCTTTTTTTTTTTCTTTTTCCTTTTTCCTTTCTAGGTAATATTGTCCGAATAACCGTGATTCTTCCTTGGGCACCGAACAGCTGGAAAGTGCTAGAGATTATCATGCTGCTTGCAGCGTGTCTGTAAATAGAGCAAGGCGATCATTTCACCACATTGGCACCTTCTAGTGCTGCCTGTGAAACTCTTTGAAAAATATATTTAAGGGTTCTTTTGCAACTTGAATTTTCCTTTTTTTTTTTTTGAGTTGGGGTCTCACTCTGTGGCCCATCCTGGAGTGCAGTGGCACGCTCACGGCTCACCGCACCCTCAACCTCCTGGGCTCAGGCAATCCTTCCGCCTCAGCCTCCCAAGTAGCTTGGGCTACAGGCACACACCAACACACCTGGCTAATTTTTCAATTTTTAGGTAGAGAAGGGGTCTCGCTCTATTTCGGCTGGTCTGTGACTCCTGGCCTCAAGCATTCCTCCCGCCTCGGCCTCCTAAAGTGCTGGGATGGCAGGCATGAGGCAAAGCACCCGGCCTGTTGTGCCTGCCTTTGTGTTTGTACATCTGGTGACCAAGGCCTGCCAGGGCGTGAGGACAGTCGATACTCCGTTTTTTGTGTCTGTGGCAGTTCACATAGAATGAGGCCGGTGTGTTGCTTCCCGGGAAGGGAAAACACTTCTATTAAACAATTCCCAACTACCCTGAGGTGAAAAACAAGCTGTTTCTCAGGAGAAGAGCAATTACATCCCGTGCTAAGGCAGTGTGTTCTCCCAAGGGAGCTCAGAGTCGGAAGCTCTAATTAGGATCACGGGTGACACTGTGGCCCTGGGGGGTGGCTTCATGGCTGTGAACCTTTATTCCTCTCTGTGAAATGGAGAAATTGAGCTATGAGAGCTGTGAAGTCCCTGCACCCAAGTCCAACAAGTGTGCTGTCTTTAATCCTGATCATTTTCTAGAAAATAAAACCCTGGCCGGGGTGCGGTGGCTTACACCTGTAATCTCAGCATTGGGAGGCTGAGGCGAGAAGATTGCTTGAGCCTACACGTTTGTCCAGCCTGGACAACATAGTGAGACCTCATTTTTGCAAAAAATAAAAAAAAATAAAAAAATAAAAAAATTAGCTGGGTGAGGTGGTATGCACCTGTTCTCACTTCTTGGGAAGCTGAGGCAGGAGGATCACTTGAGCCCAGGAGGTCGAGGCTGTGGTAGCCGTGATCACACCTCACGCCTCTGCACTCCAGCCTGGGCAACAAAGTAAGACCCCAGAAAGAGAGAAAGGGGGAAGAGAGAGAGAGAGAAGGAAGATGAAGCCCCTTCTCTCTGTTCCCATTTCTTGCTGTGTCCCCCGTTTCTGTCCTCCACTCCGGCCCACCTTTCCCTGTCAGCCAGCCTGCCATCCTATCCCACGTGCCTTTCTCACACAACTGCTTGTCTGTTTTTCCTACTTAAAAAACCAACAGCAGAGCTGAAGACCGGTGACCAAGGAGCCTTGGTGTCAGGGGAGGGAGGGTGGCGCTGTCTGGAGCCGAGGTCGTCCAGGACGTGGGAAGCCGACGGTCTTCCCATGGTCTTCCCTTGCGGGAGGGCAAGGGTTCTCTGCAAGCTCGGCTTTTGGTTTAGAATACGGGCCTTGAGGAGGACTCTGTAGTCATGCCTCCGGATGGCCAATTGATCTTTGTCCCTTCATCTTGCTCCAGCCTCGGCCGGCCACCCACTACAGAGACAGCTTCATATCAGCGTTTGGGGAATTGTGTCTCCCGCATTCCTGCCCTAGCTGGAGGCACCGTCTCCATCAGGGTTTGCTAGGGACCCCTGTTCCTGGCACGGGGCACCCTCTGAATTATGCGTGAGCAGCATATGGCCCGCGTGGGCGGCATACGGCCCGCGGAGGCAGCCTTCACAATGCCTGGTCACTGTGTGTCTTCTCCCCCGGCCTGGGGAGGCAGCTTCAACCGAGATGAGGGTGACAATTGTTCTCGCCAGGCATTCGCCGGCACACGTGTCAGAAGCTCGATGGCTTCTGAGTGAGGGATGCCCTGACATCCTGTAGTGTTTCGGGTCTGGGAAGGACACGTGTATTGTGGTAAATGTGGCATTTGGGGTGGCGCTGATGCCTGGCACACAGATAGTGGAAGGAATCAGTTCCCCCTACCCTGTCCTGCGGCCTCCACCTCCTGAGCTTGAGGCATCCTCCCATCTCAGCCTCTCTTGTAGCTGGGACTATAGGTGCAAACCAGCAGGACTGGCCAAACTTGTTATTTTTATTTTTACTTTTTTTGAGTTGGAGTCTCACTCTGTCACCCAGGCTGGAGTGCAGTGGTACGCTCACAGCCACCGCAGCCTCGACCTGCTGGGCTCAGGTGATCCCTCCGCCTCAGTCTTCCAAGTAGCTGAAACTACAGGCACACGCCACCACGCCTGGCTAATATTTTGACTTATTGTAGAGATGAGGTCTCGCCAAATTGCCTGGGCTGGTCTCGAACCCATGGGCTCAGGGCATCCTCTCACCTCAGCTTCCCAAAGTGCTGGGATTATAGGCGTGAGCCACCTTGCCCGGCCTAAATTTTTTATTTATTGTGGGGACAGGATCTTGCGACGTTGCCCAGCACCCAGCCTCTTTTGTTATTTTAAGAGTTGGATTCTCACCATATTGCCCAGCATGGAGTACAGTGGCTATTTACACGCATGATCATAGCAATCCTCCTGCCTCAGCATCCCAAGTGCCTGGGACTACCTAGCACGCCACCACTCCCAGCTAATTTTTTTATTTTGGTAAAGAGGCATTCTCACTATGGTGCCTAGGTTGGTCTTGAACTTTTGGGCTCAAGCAATCCTCTGGCCTCCACCTCCCAAAGTGCTGGAACTACAGGCGTGAGCCGTCGCGCCCAGCCTATTTAGCTTTTTAAACTGGAGACCTGGATAAGGGTAGGGCTGTGTAGTTAAAAGATACCAGTCAGGCCCATTGGACTTGGCACCAGCTCAGCCAGCCATGCACCCCAAGAATGTCAGCAACGCCTCGATCTTCAGCTCTTTCAGCAAACTGCAGACTCTAAGTAAAGCTTGTGGTTTGCTCTGAAGTTGTAACTGGGATTTTATTGCAGAATTTTGCTTGGACTTCGCAAAAGCTGTCTCTCTCTCTCTCTCTTTTTTTTTTTTTTTGATACAGGATTTCATTCTGTTGTCCAGGCTAGAGCACAGTGGCACAATTACGGCTCATGGCAGCCTCCAACTCCTGGGCTCAGACAGTTCTCTAGCCTCAGCCTCCCAAGTAGCTAGGACCATAGGTGCATGAGAGACAGGGTCTTGCTATGTTGCCCAAGCTGGTCTTGAACTCCTGGCCCTAAGCAGTCCTCCTGTCTCAGGCCTCCAAAGTGTTGGGATTACAGGCATGAACCATTGCTCCCAGGCAAAGCTCACTTTCTTTCTTTCTTTCTTTCTCTCTTTCTTTCTTTCTTTCTTTCTCTCTTTCTCTCTTTCTTTCTCTCTTTCTCTCTCTTTCTCTCTTTCTCTCTTTCTTTCTCTCTTTCTCTCTCTCTTTCTCTCTTTCTTTCTTTCTTTCTCTCTTTCTCTCTTTCTTTCTTTCTTTCTCTCTTTCTTTTTCTTTCTTTCGTTGGAGTCTCACTCCGTTGCCCAGGCTGAGGTGCAGGGGCACACTCATGGCCACCCCAGCGTCGACCTGCTGGGCTCCAGCAATCCTTCCGCTTCAGCCCTCTAAGTAGACAGAACTACAGGCGCGCGCTGCCACGCCTGACTAGTTTTTTATTTATTGTAGAGACAAGGTCTCGCCAAGCTGCCCAGGCTGGTCTTGAACCTATGGGCGCAGGCAATCCACTCGCCTTGGCCTCCCAAAGTGCTGGGATGACAGGCTGAGCCACAGAGCCTGATCTGAAGCTGTTTCTTTCTTTTTTCTTTTTTGAGTTGGAGTCATTCTGTCACCCAGGCTGGAGTGCAATGGCACATTCCTGCCACCGCAGCCTCGACCTGCTGGGCTCTGGCGATCCTTCTGCCTCAGCCTTCCAAGGAGCTGGAACTACAGGTACACACTACTACACCCAGCTAATTTTTTTTAAATTTATTGTAGAGATGAGATCTCACCAAGTTGCCCAGGCTGGTCTCGAACCCCCGGGCTCAGACGATGCTCTTGCCTCAGCCTCCCAAAGTGCTGGGATTACAGGCTTGAGCCACCATGCCTGACGAAGCTGTTTCTTAATAGTAAAATATGTGAACATAAAAAAAATATATCCTCCGTGTAGCCTACTGTTTTAAAAAGGGAAGGACTTTACAGCTCCTCCTAGCAAAAGCAGTTAAAAAAAAAAAGTTGGTGCTTTGAGTGGAAAGCCTTTTCCAGCATATTTCTGGCACTTCCTGGCCTGACACCTTACATTTTGCTGAAAATAACGAAACCCCCTTCTCTGGTGTAGAGATGCCGTGGGGCCTGGATTCTGTGGGGGCAGGGGCGAAGGGTGTGAGCCCACATGGCGGTAGTCTTGGACTTTCTCCTTCTGCTTTTCCCAGGATGTGTGTCACCGTGCCGTCTTTCCCCCTTGACATTTCTGGGCTCTTCCTGCATTTCGCTAGCTTGTTTCCACCACAGCTGTGGGAATCAGATCTCTAAGGGTGTCAGAATTCGGTGTAAAATAAGAGAAAGTGTGTGGAGATCCTGACCTGGAGAGCCCCTTTTAATGAAGCACTTGGAATTCTGTGTGTTCTTGAGCACGGCATCCATCCTGTGAACCTCTCTCTTCCCACTTCCCCAGTTGCACTCAAGGAAGAGGAGGTAAGGGTGGCTTTGTTGAAAACATCCTCTGTGGACATCCATGTCATTCCAGCAGAACTCCACACTGTCGTCTACACTCTGGTGGGAGATGGGGTCTTGCTTTGTGCCCAGTGGCACAACCATAGCTCACTGTGGACTTCAACTCCTGGTTTCAGGCGGTCCTTTCACCTCAGCCTCCTGAGTACCTGGGACTACAGGCATACACCACCATGCCTGGCTAAATTTTAATTTTTTTTCTAGAGATGGGATCTTGCTATGTTGTCCAAGCAATCCCCTAGCCTGGGTTTCCCAAAGCACCTGGTTTGCAGGTGTGAGCCACTACGCCTGGCCTGTACCTGAGAATAATGATACGCCGTATGACTTGTGTACAGACATTGCATGGAATTAAATTAGCCATATGCATTTAAGGATGTCTATAGCATGCCAAAATAAAATATAGAATTGGGAACTACAATGGTATCGATGGCCCTCTATTGCAAACCATCGGGACTGTTTGGAAGGTTTGGTGACCGCTGCTTAGGTAAGGGGCATTCTTTCTTCTTGTCCGCTGCTCCAGGTTTCTAGTGATCTGCTGTTCACTTCCAGCCCTGGCTGGGCCCGTGATCCTGCCGGGTGACTCCACTGACCTAGAAGATTCTTCCACTCCGTGATGAGTGTCAGCTGCTCGGCAAACAGAATGAGCCTTGTCGCCATCACTGAGACGTGGCTTGGCTTTTTCCTTCTTCTTGGAGCCCGGCCTTTTTCCTGTCCTCTGTCAGCTCCTGCCTTCCAGCTGTTCCTTCCCCAGTGACACTTCCCGGCATGCACTCTTTCCTTTGTTCGACCTTTGGTGATTGTTCTTGGTACAGTGCGTGACACAAACACGTGCTCACTCAGTAGATAGGTTTTAACAAATGGATGGGTACGTCCAAAAATTATTTTAGCCAGTTTTCAGCAAAGGCATTAAAATAAGAAGAAAAAAAAAGAAAGGATGGAAGGAAAAGGAGGTCATGAAAGTAACTGGGGGAACTGATAGGTACCCAAGGTTGGGACTGAGTCTCGTTATTGCAAATGGGTTCCATATGTACCGGTGTGTTTTTTGAAGGTTTCAGAAAGAGAGGCACTGTGGGTTGTGTCTCACTCATTATCAGGGGAAGGGCGCATACCAGGGAACCGGGAGAAACTGTCCTTTTTTTTAAAGTACTTATTTATGTATGATTGGTTGTTCATGCCACAAAGTAATTGACGGTCTCTTTCATAGTCCTTTTAGAATAAGCCCCAGAAATTTTTTCTCAGTTAAAAAATATAACGAGCATCTAATATGTGCAAGGCACCGTGCCCAGAACCAAGCTTACGAAGGTGATTAGGAAGTGTGTGCTCACAGCCATCAAAGGGAAAGCTTTGCCTGTCCCACCAAGCGAGTTCATGGCAATAATAAACACATGCATTTGGCTCTTGGCTGTGTCAGGCCCCTGTCCAAGCGTGCGCATGTGAGAACATGTTAAATTCCATAACATCCTAGTGGTACTGTTATGATTCCACTTTTTATGCTGAAAGATATCGAGGCAAAGCCAGGCTACAGAATTTGTCCAAGGTGACATAGCCTGTAAGTGGTAAGAGCTGGAATGGGAACCCAAGAAGGCTGATCGGCTCTTGGGAATGAGAACTGATTCTGTTTCCTCCAAGGGGTGACGGAAAAGGAAGAGGAACAGGTTTCTGGGGGGTGGGGGTGGGCCAAGATGGTGGGCTTGGAATGTATTGACTTGTAGTTGCCTGATGGCATCAGAAGCAGAGAAGGTCCGTGGGCCGTGGGGTATGCAGATCGACTGGTGGGCAGAGAGGTCGGGCCAACATTTTGGTGACTTTTTTAGGTGCCAACTGCATGTGGTTGGTCTGGGAAGCCTTAGGGAGAAAGCCTATGAAATGTTTGCAATGCCTGCATTTAAAAGCCTACCCTCAGAAAAACAATCCAAAACTGTATATTAAATTATAGTTCACCAAGACACGAGGATTGCTTGAGACCAGAAGTTTGAGACCAGCCTGGGCCACATAGCGAGACCGCATCTCTACAAAAATATTAAAATATTTGGTTGGGTTTGGTTGCTATTGTTTGTTAATTATAATAATGACAGTTTATTTTCTCTGTTGAAAATAGTGAGTCCAGGCGTGGTGGCGTGCACCGGTAGTTCCAGCTACTCAGGAGACTGAGGTGGGAGGATTGCTTGAGCCCAGGAGGTCGAAGCTGCAGTATGCTCTGATCACACCACTACACCCCAGAGTGACAGAGTGACCATAATAACAAATACTATAATCCAGTAATGATGTCCCTGCAGGGAGTTCATGTAAGTCGATGAAGATTTGCAGCCCTTGGGCAGTTTGAATGTTTACACATGTGTTAGGTCTGAGCTCATCTGATAAGGAGGACGTGGTGAACATTCACCTCATTTGCTAATGGTCAGCCACACATGGGGCACATCACCTTGGCTTCTCTCGCCTCTTTCTGGGAGGTACTGTCCTTCCCATTTCACAGTTGAAGAAACTGAGGCCCGGAAAATTAAGTCGGATGTCAAGGTTACATCATAGCAAGTGGTCTCGCTGGTGTCTTACCCTAGTTGGTTTGAACCTCTGTAACAAATGCCCACAGGTAGCAGAAATTTATTTCTCACAGTTCTGGGGGCTGGGTGGTCCAAGATCAAGGCAGATTCCATGTCTGGGGAGGGCCCACTTTCAGGTTCACAGATGGTCATCTTCTCAATGCAGCCTCACCTGTCAGAGGGGGTGAGGGAGCTCTCTGGGGTCTCTTATAAGGGCAGAAATGCCCTCAGGACCTAATCACCTTGCCAGGGCTCCCTCTCGGTCACATTGGGCCTTAGGATTTGACTTGTGAACTTGAGGGAGAGACACTTGCTTGGTCTTTCTAAAGAGCCCAGGCTTTGCAGCTGTCCCTCCTCACAGTGGGGCCACGGGGGCAGCGGTGGGTGAAAGCCTTGCTGTGTAAACAGGCTGGCTCTTTTCACAAACATGCAACTGGACACACAGCTGTTGCCTCTGGTCCTGCAGCGAAGAGATAACCCAGTCTGGAAAGGTTCTGAGGACTGGTATTAACTGGCGTTCCATCACTCTCATAAAAGAACCCTGGCACAGCTCTGGAAGGGGAAGGGTTTCCTGGGAGCTGGGCTGGAGGCCAGGTGCATGCTGGGTGAGTGAGCCACACGGTGCCACCTCCCTCCCCAGCCCACCCTCAGGCTGCTGTCCCCACCCAGGCAGCAAGCACCCTCCTTGGTGGGCTGCGCTGCCCCCAGCCCTCCCTGACTGTGCGGTGACAGGGATGGGCCGGCCACTTCTCACGAAATCCAGTTACTCGGCCGAAAAGATGACTTCCTGGCAGCCCTCAGGAAGCATCCCCAGCTCCAGGAAACAAGACAGACTCAGTTCTTCCCAGGATTTTGACATCCTCTTTCTGCCCACCCCTTCCCCCAAGACAACAGAAATTCAGACTCAGCACTTTTCTTTTAACTCTTTCTGTCTTTTAACTCATTCTTGCTGTCCCGTTAATGGGCGATTCTTCTTAGGGGCCAAAGGCCTCCCCCATACCCCGGCTCCCTCCCCTTTTGTCTTTCTGGCGTGCAGCTAAGTTCTTCCTAGCCAGGGTCTTCTCCCCTGAGAGTGTGAGAAGTCATGAGTGTGCCACTGAACTCCAGGGTGACAAAGTGTCTCCATATCTCAGTGGACATGTCTGATGGACCCACAACCTCAAAGTTTTCTTATCTGCATTATTCCTCTAAGGCTGTCTAAATAGTGTAGTGTCCTGTCACTTTGTGATTCACACACTCTTATTTGGGTGGGTTTGCCATTATTATAATAATGGCAGTTTATTTTCTCTGTTGAAAATAGTGAGTCCAGGCAAGGTGGCTCACACCTGTAATCCCAGCACTTTGGGAGGCCGAGGCAAGAGGATTGCCTGATCCCAGGGGTTCAAGACCAGTCTGGGCAAACTCGGCGAGGCCTCGTCTCCACAATAAATCAAAAAATTAGCCGGGTGTGGTGGCACGTGCCAGTAGTTCCAGCTACTTAGAAGACTGAGGGGGAAGGATCCTCTGAGCCTAGCAGGTTAAGGCTGCAGTAGCCATGAGTGTGTCACTGCACTCCAGGGTGACAGAGTGACTCCAACTGAAAAAAAAAAAGAAAAAAGAAAGTAGTGTTTCCCAGCCAAGGGTAGTGGTTACTCATGCCTGCATCCCAGCACTTTGGAAGACTGAGGTGGGAGGATCGCATGAGGACAGGAGTTTGAGACCAGTCTGGGCAACATAGCAAGAACCTGTGTCTACAAAAAATGTTTTTTAAAAAAATAGCCGGGTGTGGTAGCATGCGCCTGTAGTCCCAGGTACTTGGGAGGCTATAGAGGGAGGATCACCTGAGCCAGCCCAGGAGTTTGAGGCTGCTGTGAGCCATGATCATGCCACTGCACTGCAGTCTGGGTGTCAGAGTGAGACCTTGACAGAAGGAAAGAAAGAGAGAGAGACAGAAAGACAGAGAGAAAAGGAAGGAAGGGAGGGAGGAAGGAGAAAACAGTGCTCTCTGGAATGTTTATCCTGTTCTCCGGGCAGCTGAGGAAAAGCCTTCCAGAGTTCGATCCTCCAAAGCCCTTGCCCACGGAAGATGGTTCTGCTGTCCATCCTCAGTGGCTCTGGGAGCGGTCGCAGGCCCAGCTGCTGGGGACATGTGGGGATTTGTGTGCGGGTAGTTTACTTTGGGAATAGCCCTCTTGAGAGTTGAACTGCAGGGACACTCTGGGGCCAGGAGAGGCCCGGCAGCAGCAGGACCTTGAGAGGTGGCTCGCTGTGGGACTACTGCTGGGCAGGGACTCCCGTCGAGCCCCCTGGCGCCGCCAGTCCCCGAGCAGTGACCGGGCAGGACAGCAGCATCCTCTAAGCACCCTTCCGGTCCACTCCTCTCTCAGGCTGATTTCTCCAGGCTCTCCAGGTGTCTTTTGCAGAAACCACCTTGGCCGTATAAGGAGACTTATTCAAGGCAAACTACCTCCTGCGTTGTTTTGCCCCAAGCCGCGCTATGGAATGGGATCTTTACAGTGGGCGGTGTTCATGGTCTCCTTTGACACCATGTTGATTTTGGCCTTAGTGATATCTTTTGGGATTTATGAGTGACTACTGTTTTTGTTTGTTTTGTTTTGTTTTACCTTTCTTGTAGTTTTAATGAGGTATAATTGACACAAACTGCACCTGTTTAAAGTATGCAATTTGATGAGTTCTGACATATGTACATACACCTATGAAAACAAAAGATAGTGACACTTCTGTCATCCTTACCCCTAAATTTTGTCATGTCCTGGCTGGGTATGTGACGCACGTCTGCAATCCCAGCACTTGAGAAGACTGAGGTGAGAGGATTGCTTGAGCACAGGAGTTTAAGACCAGCTTGGGCAACATAGCAAGACCGGGTCTCTACAAAAAAGTCAAAAAATTAGCCCGGGGCAGGGTGGTGCACACCTGTAGTCCCAGCTACTCGGGAGGCTGAGGTCAAAGGATTGCCTGAGCCCAGGAGGTTGAGGCTGCTGTGAGCCATGATCATGACACTGCACTCGAGCCTGGCTGACAGAGGGAGACACCTACTCAAAAAAAAAAAAATTTTTTTTTGGGTCATGCCCCTCTGCAATCTTTCCTTCTGTCCCTCCCAGCTCCATTTTCCCAGCCCAACACTGATCTGCTTTCTAGATTAGTTGGTATTTTCTAGAGTTTTGTCTAGGCAGAATCCTACAAAAGCACTTTTTGTTGTGAGAGACGGAATCTGACTTCTTTCACTCGAAATAATTTTTCTGAGACCCGTTCAGTGGGTTTCATATATCCGTAGTTTCTTTTTAGTGTTGAGTAGTATTCCATCGTGACAGACATATCACAGGCTGTTTTTCCATTGACCTGTTTGATGACCACTTGAATTGCTTTCAGTTTTAACCACTGCTAGTAACAGCACTGTGAACATTTGTGTACAAGTCGTTATGCGGGCATCCTCCTTCATTTCTCTTGGGCACTCAGGATTCCATGGTAGGTCTGTATTTAACTTAAGAAGAAACTGCCAGACTGTTTTCTGAAATGGTAGTACCATTTCATGTTTTTACCAGCTGTCTCCAAGAGTTATGTCTGCACTACATTATCCCAACACTTGGCACTGTGAGTCTTAAATTTTAACCAATCTGGTGACTGTGTATTAGTATCTTATTGTGATTTTAATCTGCATTTTCCTAAACGCAGATTAAATGTGATTTTAATCACATTTGTTTCCTGTATTTTCTTCTACAAGTTTTGCATTTTAGCTCTTAGCACATACGTGTATGGCCCATTTTGAGTTAAATTTGGTCTATGGTGTCAGGTAAGGATTTAATTTTTCTTTTCCTACTTGTGGATACTTGTTCCAGCACTATTTGTGAAAAAGATTCCCTTTGCCCATTTGATCTCTACAAAAAAAATCAATTGACTATATATGTGTGTATGTATTTCTAGACTCTTCTGTTGCATTGATCAAGATGTCAGTCTTAATGCTGGTACCACATTTTATTGGTACCGTAGCTTTATAATATGTCTTAAAATCGGTAGTGTGTAAGTCCTTCAACTTTGTTATTTTTTTCAACATTGGCTATTCAAGATCCCTTATGCTTTTCCACTAGTTTTAGAATCAGATGATCACACTGCCTGGAACCTCTAGCTGAACGTTAGAAATAGTGAGGAAGAAATAGTGAGAACAGCTGGGCGCGGTGGCTCAATCCTGTAATTCCAGCACTTTGGGAGGCTGAGGTGGCAGAATTGCTTGAGGAATTTGAGACCAGCCTGGGCAACATAGCAAGAGCCCCATGTGTACAAAAAAAAAAACCAAAAAACAATTTGCAAGATGTGGTGGCACATGCCTGTAGTCCCAGCTACTCAGGAGGCTGAGATAGGAAGATCTCCTGGGCCCAGGAGGTCGAGGCTGCAGTAAGCTGTGATCATGCCACTGCACTCCAGACTGGGCAACAGAGTGAGACCCTGACTCAAAAAGAAAAAGAAGAGAAATAGTGCAAGCTTCAAGAGGTCCTCATCCCAGGGAATAAACCTTCTGTCTCTTCCCATTCGGTATAGTGTTAGCCATGGATTTTCCTGACGCCTTTCATCAGGATGAGATCAGATGTTTCCTTCTGTTCTTAGTTTACTGAGAGGTCTTTTGTGTGTGTGATGGACTTGAATTTTGTCTAATGACTTCTTTCTGCATCCACTGAGATGATCTTGCGGTTTTTCCACTTTATTCTGCAGACATCCATGGCCATCCAAGGAATCATTGCCACCAAAAACACCACCAGGTTTCTTTTCTTACCTGGCACTGTGAAGCAGAGGTCTCCATAATGTAAAAGCAACCCTGGTGAAGCCCTGGGCTCCATCTCCACCCTAGTGACTGTGTCGCACCCTGCTCTTGGCCTTAACACCTCCCATCTCAATGCGTTGACTGGCTTCTTGACCGTCCTTCCCACCAGCCACCCTCCCTTCCCGTCATGGTTGACAGCAGCCTTCCCAAAGAGCACCTCTGGCCATGGTGTTCACTTTGCTCTCCCCCAAAGTCATCATGGGCTCCCATCACCCTAGAACCCCCACTCACCAGGGACCCCGTGTCTCCCATAGTCCTGCATCATGAACGCCCCCCCCCATCACTCTCCAGGGACACCCACCCCTACCATTCTTGATCCAGTCGGGATATGGCCACCTCCATATCTTGTTCTCATAATGTAGGGCACCATGCTTTATTGTTTCTGCATCTCTTTGTATTTAATATTTCCTATAAGATTAAAAGCACCTGAGTGTGCAAGCGTGTGGTGTGTATTTTTGCAAATTATGGTTCCTTCCTGGTCTGGTGCCTTGTGCATGGCAGGCATTCTGCATGTGTTTGTTGAATGAATAGATGAACATAACTTACATATTTCTCTCTCTCTCACACACACAACACACACACACACACACACACACACATTTGATATCAAATAAGAGAATATAAAAAATATTTTCTTACCTCCATTTTTAAATTTTTGAGTTGGAGTCTCACTCTGTCTCCCAGGCTGGAGTACAGTGGCACAATCACGATTCACTGCAGCCTCAACCTCCTGAGCTCAAGTGATCCTCCCACCTCAGCCTCCCGAGTAGCTGGGACTACAAGCATGTGCCACTATGCCCAACTGATTTTTTGACTTTTTTTTTTTTTTGTAGCTATGAGGTCTTACTATGTTGCTTAGGCTGGTCTCGAACTCCTGGACTCAAATAGTCCTCCTGCTTCAGTCTCCTAAAGTGCTGGGGGATTATAAGCGTAAGCCACCGCACTCAGCTCTCACTTTCACTTTTATAAGTGCCCTTTAATTGTACAATAGCTGCTGAATCAGTGCTTTTTTTTTCTTTGCCATTGGTGTTTAGAAAGCCTAGAGTTTTAGATCAGACTTTTTATTGTAAAGGCTGTAACGTATTCTAGAAATGCAGTCGATTGCATGCATGGAATTCTATGACTTTGAGGCAGTCTTTCAGTTTGTAAGTACTCACAGTTACTGACAATTTACTTTTCTGACTGTTGCCAGAGGAATCCGATTAATTATTCTTTTGGGGGAAAAAAGAAGAAAGGAATTCAGACGAACACACAAAAACCTTCCTCTCCCTCTGCTACCGACTGAAGCGAACAGCGCTTGTTTGGGGTTTCATAATTCTAGAAGCGTTAAACTTGAAAATGTATCTCTAAACAAAGGAGCCTCTGTGTCCCGCCAAAAGACTGTGATTGTGTTGAGCATTTTAACTGGTTATCAGACCTCAGGCTGCCGGTTGGAAGAGTGAGCTCTGGCAGTGGGAGCTTGGCTCTGGGTCCTGTTTTGCAGCTGGCTAGAATGCGAATCAACTTCGTATTGAAAGAGAGAGCATCTTCTCAAAGAAGGAGAGGACTCGGGCTCTCAACCTCATAACCTTCCTCCTTGCTGTCAGCCCCCAGCCTCCACTCACCCCTTCAGAAAGCATCTTCGAAGAGAGGTGTGTTTACAGGCACGAAAAAAGAAGCTCCATAGTCTGGCTCCCCTGGGATCCTCACCCCGAGAGGTTGATTCTTTGTGAAATCCCTGCGTCAAGGGTGTGGCTTTCTGACCTCTCTCTGGCAGGAATTGTGTAAGCTGTGCTTTGTGAAACCCTGCTGTTTCTCTTTTGCGTTTGTTGGGGTCTGTGTCTGCTTCCTGGTGGGACAATGGCAGTGCATGGTGTGTGTCCCCGGGGGGCCTCGCCCCCCCAGCTCATGACATGCCTTGGTTTTCCACCGTGGTGCATTTTGGGGCAGCACCTGTCAGTCTGGGGGAGGCATGTTCCTTTCTGTGTCCCCGTGTGCCCTCGCTTCACCCCAGAACTCATCATCTTAACTAAAGTCTTTTACTTTTCAAGCCAGGAGGTGATGGAAGCTGGAAAATCCTTTGCATTCCGTAGAAGACTTGACATCCTGAATGAGGGACAGACATGTTTGATATTATGTTAGAAGCCTTGCCCAGGATTGATCATTTCAGGCAGTGACCTTTTCCCTCCCTCCCCCCTTCCCTCCCTCCCTCTCTCCCCTCCTTCCTTCTCTCTCTCTCTCTCTCTCTCTCTCTCTCTCTCTCTCCCCCTCTCCTTCTCTCTCTCTCATTGGGGTCTCACTCTGTTGTCCTGTTGTCCAGTGGCACAATCACAGTGGCACTGGACAGTGGCACAATCACAAATCAGTGTACACAATCACTGAGTACAGTGGCACAATCACAGATCACTACAGCCTCAACCTCCTGGGCTCAGGCAAGCCTCCCACTAGCTGGGACTACAGGCGCTCGCCGCCACACCTGACTAATTTTATGTCTTTTTGTGGATACGAGTCTTGCGATGTTGGCCAGACTGGCCTTGAGTTCCCGGCCTCAAGCTGTCTTCCCAAAGTGCTAGGATTACGGGCTTGAGCCACCACGCCCTGCCCGTTTTTGAAAAAAATTTTTGAAGAGGTGCCTGAAACTCAGTTGTGTTTGAACTAAAATGATGAGCTGGTTGTGGACATTTGAGTTTGGGTAAGAAAAAAAAACTTAAAATATGAGCAAATTCTTTTCTTTTGATGACTGTTAATTTTCCTGGACTCGATCACTTGAATCATTTGAAGAGGTACAGTCCGGGTGATAAATTGCTGCCCTGAAAGAACTCTGTGTGTTTTCAAAAGGCCCAATCTGAAAGTGAGCGTGCACTTCAGTTTTTTATGACTTGGCCATGATTGTGCAACACGGCCATGCCATGATGAGTCACGGATGCCTGTCAGCCCTGTTTGCATGACACAAGAATGGTAAAGTCTCTCAAACAGTGTAGGGCCTTGTAGTGGGAGCCACTAAAAATGGCATGACACTTCACAAACATGGAACCTTCTTTCTACATGTTGATAGTGTTTAGTTATGGACCAAGAAATTAACCAGAAATTAGCCAGTCTCTCTCTCTCTCTCCCCCAGGAAGTTAACCAGAAATTAGCCAGTCTCTCTCTCTCTCCCCCTCTCTCCCCACCCCCCTTGAGATGGGGGTCTCACTGTGTTGCCCAGGCTGGCCTCGAACTCCACAGTGCAAGAGATCCTCTACAGTGCTGGGAGGACAGGGATGAGCCGCCATGCCCAGCAGACTTGCTTCTTTATTTGTTTCTTCTTCCTTTCAGCAGTCTTCTTGGAATATCACCCCTCCTTTCCATTATGCATAATTTAATCTCAAATGAAATGAATGCTGTAAAAAACTCTCCCAAAGGGAGCCAAACACAGTGGCTCACACCTGTAAACTTTGGGAGGCCGAGGTGGGAGGATTGCTGGAGGCCAGGAGTTCAAAACCAGCCTGGGCAACATCGTGAGACCCCCCGTCTCTACAAAAAGCTTAAAAATAAATATAGCCAGTTGTGGTGATGTGTACCAGTGGTCCCATCCACTTGGGAAGCTGAGGCAGGAGAATTGTTGAGCTCAGGAGGTCAAGACTACAGTGAGCTGATGGCCCCACTGCTCTCCAGCCTGGGCAATCCAGCGAGACCCTATCTCTAAAACTATATATCTATATATTAAAACTCCCTGGAAATGGTTTCTTGCTCAGACTCGCATCTCCGTTCTCCATGCCTCAGTGAGTGCTGCGTCTTGGGCCACAAGGACGCAAGGTCTGGTGCCATACAAGGCCACGTAGCTCCCCAGCCAGAAGGAAGTGACAGCCTCAGGGAAGGAGGAAAGGGCGGTCTCTGATCTGAGACCTTTCTTTTTATTTATTTACTTGAGTTGGGATCTCACTCTATTGCCCATGCTGTGGGACAATGGCATGATCACGGCTTACCACAGCCTCGACCTCCTGAGTTCAGCCTCCAGAGTAGCTGGGACTATAGGTGCACGCCATCTTGCCTGGCTAATTTTTTGATTTGTATAGAAACGAGATCTCACTATATTGCCCAGGCTGGTCTTGAACTCCTGGGCTCAAGCGATCCTCCCACCTTGGCCTCCCAAACTGTGGGGATTACAACTGTGAGCCACCGCGCCAGCCTGAGATCTGAAGTCTTTGAAGCTGGCTTCCTTTCTGGCTCCAAATAAACACTAGGATGACCTTAGGATGAGGGGACTGAGTTGTCCCACAATGTGACTAACGGTGGCTCAGAACATGCTCTGCAGCGGATCTGGTAAGCGGCCCCTCCACGTTCTCATGGCCCTTGGATTCCTCCTGAGAGGCTGCTGACCATGGAGTGAAACTCAGTCCCGACCCTACGGGCGTTGCTCTCTGTGCAGTGGCCACTCTGTCCTGCCTGGAAGCTTCTGCCTGCTCCTTATTCCTCCTTCCTCACTCCCCAGGAGACTGAGGAATTAGAGCCCCCCCCAAGCCCGCATCTCACATGGGCCTCTAATTCCAAAGTTGCCTGTTGGGTGTTGCCGCCTGGCTTTTCTAGTGACCCTGACCTGACTAACTGTCTTTGTTACATGATGACTTCATGAGCCGTTTCACTGCCTGTTTCCTATGGTCTAGTGGTGGCCCGAGGGTGGCATTTAGAAAATATTGTTTGTGTGGCCAGGCTCGGTGGCTCAGCCTGTACTTGGGAAGGCCGAGGCGAGTGGATTGCTTGAGCCCATGGGTTCGAGACCAGCCCAGGCTCGGTGGCTCACTGCACTTGGGAAGGCCGAGGTGAGTGGATTGCTTGAGCCCATGGGTTCGAGACCAGCCCGGGCAACTTGGCAAGACCTAGTCTCTACAAATTAAAAAAAAAAAAAAAATTAGCCAGGTGTGGTAGTATGTGCCTTAAGTTCCAGATACTTGGAAGGCTGAGGCAGAAGGATCACCGGAGCCCAGCAGGTCGACACTGGGGAGGCCGTGAGTGGGCCACTGCACTCCAGCCTGGGTGATGAAATGAGCCTCCAACTCAAAAAAAAAAAAAAAAAAAAAAATTACTGTTCGCGAACAGGGAAGATGAGCATTGAATGAGGCAGTTGGGTTTGCAGAGAAGAGGCTGATTGGGCAGTTGGTGTTACTGCAGGCTGACTATATCTCACGTTGTTTACCCGCTGTCTTTTGGGCAACTGTGAGATAAAAACCAGCAACAGTGGATCTGAATGCAGTTCTAACAACCACACCCCGCACTCAAAACACACCGCCCCTACTGGAAGCCATATTGAGGAGGCTGGTTGTTCATAACCTCTTAGGCTCAAGTTCTAATTCCTCTCCCCAGTCGTCTCCTTCTCCTGGGGTGCTGATTTTCAGTGTTGTCCCCTGGATCCAAAGCATTCGTGGAAATGGGGTGATGCTGTCTTTGGGATAAGTGAGATGTCTTGCCCTGGAAAGGCAAACCATAGGCCTGCAGGCATTAGGCCGTCTTTCAGTCTGCCAGTTACAGGGGGGATGTGTTTGAGTTTTCAGAAGATGAGGATTCTTTTCCCACTTCACTCAAAACATGACCCCAACAGGACCTGAAGTGTAATGGGCAGCGATCTGCTTAATTTCGTTCTTTTTTGAGTCAGGGCCTCACTCTGTCTCCTAGGCTGGAGGGCAGTGGCACACTCATGGCCACCGCAGCCTCGACCTGCTGGACTCAGGCGATCCTTCCTTTCACCTCAGCCATCCAAGTAGCTGGAACTATAGGTGTGCACCACCATGCCTGGCTGATTTTTTGATTTATTGTAGAGATGAGGTTTTATCATATTGCCCGGCTAGCCTCGAACCCCTGGGCTCGGGCAGTCATCTCGCCTTGGCCTCCCAAAGTGCTGAGATGGCAGGTATGAGCCATCGTGCCGGTCTGCAATCTGTTTAATTTCATTGGTGCCAGAAAACCAAGTGCCGTCTAGCCTAATCCTATGGCTGATTCTTCCCCAACCCCCCCCCAAAATGTTACTAGATTTTTCCAAAGCAATATGTGTCTAAAATTATTATTGAGGAAATAACTTCTGATTCCCAACATCTAGTTTTGCGACATACATATTCTTTCAGGAACACAGCTAGCTCATAAATTGAGGACACCTGGGCATTTAATTTTTCCCCCCAATTCAGTATTGATGCCAGGACAACTGATTAAACTTGAGTGAGTTTCTTAAAACAGTAACAAAGTCCGATGCCACAGTTAAAGCCAGAACAGAAACTGAAGAAGTCCAATGCAGCTGGCACTGACCCCAAAGATTTAAACCCACGTCATTAGATTATCCATGGTTATTTTACAGGGATTTGCTGATGTGTTTTTTTTTCCAAATTTGAAATTCATATGTGTGTGTGTGTCTTTTAACTGTTTAGGACAGCCTTATGGATTTATTAGTCATAAACAGTACATTTTTCTGATAGTTAGTTTTTTTTGGATCAGGGTCTCGTTCTGATGCCCAGGCTGGAGTGCACAGGCATGACTGTGGCTCACAGCAGCAGCCCTCCTGCGTCAGCCTCCTGAGTAGCTTGGACTACCGGCATGTACCGTCAGGCCCAGCTAATCTTTTTATTTTTTAATTTGTTATCAATATTTTTTATTATGATATTGTGGGGTACAGTTAAGGGTTAGGTATACAAATACGTTTCGTTCAGGCACCCTATTGATAAGAGGTGTTTCCCCGTCCCCAGATAGATATTTGCTACCGTTAATCCCATCTCCCTCCCCCCCCCCATAGTTTCCCGCTACTGGTCAGTCATTTTCTTATAGTATTACATTGGATGTTCAAGGTCCATTATACAAGTGAGAACATGTGATACTCGGATCTCTGTTTCTGTGAGAGGTCACTCAGTATTATAGACTCTAGTTCCATGCAGGTTGCAAGGTTTCACTAACTGTCCAGGTTTGTCTCAAACTCCCAGGCTCAAACAGTCCTCCTGCCTCGGCCTCTCAAAGTACTGAGATGACAGGCATGAGCCACCATACCTGGTTGATAATGATTCTTTTAAACAGCGCTTTCAGTTAATCATCATTACCCTTATTGATTCTCTGCACTGTGTTGGGCATGAAATAGGATGTTATTGAAACCTTATAGCAGCCCTGTAGTGTGCATTATTATCTCCTTTAACTTGTGGTCAGAGAGTTAAGGAGGTCCTTGCTCACTACACTATACTAAGATGGATGCATCAGATTTCTCTTCCGGCTTTGAAACTTACAAGCCCTTTGCGTGGTACCTTTTTTTTTTTTTGAGTTGGAGTCTCACCCCATTGCCCAGGCTGGAGGGCCATGACACACTCCCAGCCACTCCAGCGTTGATCTGCTGGACTCCGGCAATCCTTCCACATCAGCCTGCACATCAGCCTCCCGAGTAGCTGGAACTACAGGCGTGCACTACCACGCCCAGCTAGTTTTTGATCTATTATAGAGACGAGGTCTCGCCAAGTTGCCCTGGCTGGTCTCGAACCCACGGACTCAAGCAAATTACTCGCCTCAGCCTCCCAAAGTGCTGATATGACAGGCTGAGCCACTGAGCCTGGCCTGCGTGGTGCCTTTTAAACTTGGCATTAAGGTGAACCGACCAAGAAAAACTTCCAGGGGCCAGGCCAACCCTTTGGCCTTCTCGTATGCGTCCACATCCTCAAACTCCTTTTTTCCCCCCTCAACCTTTGGGGTGGTTAAACACATCCTTGAACTTCTGATGAAAGTTCAACATAGTGCTTGCATGATAGACCTGCTTTTTGTAACACTCATGTCGTGGGAAACACCCTCATGCTTTGACCCATCAGTGGAATCAATTTAAGGTGACATCAGTAGACAGCGGAATGACACATATGCTCTAAGTCACCAATTGGAATTCCTAGAAGCAAGTCCTGAGATTCCCACTCACCTTGTCCTTTCCCCCGGCACCTCTCAGATGCCGAGGGTCCCCTGCCTTGCATTTCCCATGTTCCCCTTCTCCTTGTCGTCTCCCCGCCCCCGCCGCCCCCCAGCTGGTGTCAGGCTTCTTTCTCCTCCTCCACTCTTTCCTGTCATTGAGTTTCTTCACTAGTCCCCTGTTTCCAGTCTGGCTTTGCTCCCACCTTCTGCTACCAGAGTAATCGTGTTCACGTCAGTTTCCAGATAAAACTCCTTTTCTGGCTCTCTCTTGCTCTCTGTCTTTTTCTCTCCTCTAGTACTCCCCAAAGATGTCCACATCCTCATCACCAGAGTCTGTTGATGTTACTTCATAAGGGCAAAGGGACTTCACAGATGTGATTAGAAATCTTCAGATGAGGAGGTTATCTTGTATTACCCAACTGGTCCCAAACTCCTGGCCTCAAGCTATCCTCTCATATCAGCCTCCCAAAGTCCTGGGATTGCAGGCATGATCCACTGCGCCAGGCTGGATGCATGGTCCTGTTGAATAAACATGTTTCTTGTAAACCTATGAATTCCTTGTTTGTGTGAGTGCTGGGATTCCACAGAGTATAAAACAACGTCCCTGCCCTCTTGGAGTTTACGTTCCAGAGGGAGAAATAGCTGATCAGCCAAGAAATAGATGTATATTCTAATGTCAAAGAGTGATGAGTGCTGTGAAGAAAAGTAACCTTGGCAATGGGATAGACTGAGGGAGGTTGAGGACTGGTGGGTATATTTCATTTGACTGGTTGAGTGAGTTAGTGCAGAGACCACGTCTTGCTGTGTTGCCCAGGCTGGTCTCAGACTCCTGGGTTCATGCGTTCCTCCTGCCTTAGCCTCCCAAAGTTCTGGGACTGCAGGTGTGAGCCCCCATGCCCAGCTATTTTAGATAGGAGATGGCTTGAAAATCAGGGGAGGAGACATCTGAAGATAGACCTCAACCAGGTGAGACAAGAAAGGAGGGGAGAAAGGAAGAGAATAAAAGAAAAGAGGGAATGAATTGACTCAGGCTTCAGTTTTAGTTCTTGCTCAGAGTCTCAGGTGCCCGCAGTGTTTCCCCCACACTCTCCCACGGCTGCCTTTTGTGTGGCCACTCTGGGCATGCACACCGGCCAAGGTTTCGTTGGCTGTCATTATTTAGATATTGACAATTGTGTGTGTTCTTTTCCAAACGCAGGGTGACTTTTTAATATGGCATATTCCTTTCTGAAATGACATACTTCAGAGATTCTGTTACGTGTTCTCTGCCTCCCAGGAAGAGTATCCTCTTTTTACAGTCTTATTTAAGTCCTGTTATTTAAGTTGAGAATAAAGGTTGAAGAAGACCTTTACACTAAAACAATGTACGAGTATACCTCTTAAACAGTGCAGAATTACCAATTTATTGTAGCTTTTCTACTTGACTAATGATTTGGTCGTGGGGGTAAGAAACAATCTGGTTTTCTTTTTTTGAGTTGGGGTCTCACTCAGTTGCCCAGGTCAGAGTGCAGTGGCACCATCACAGCTCACCACAGCCTTGACCTCCTGGGCTCAGGCCTCTGCCTCAGCCTCCTGAGTAGTTGGGACAATAGTCACACACCACCATGGCCGGATAATTTTGTTGTTGTTGTTGTTGTACAAACGAGATATTGCTATGTTGCCCAGGCTGGTACCAAGCTCCTGACCTCACACCTCAGCCTCCCAAAGGGCTGGGATTACAGCCATGAGCCACCACTCCTGGCCTCTGTTATACCTGTTTTTTGTTTTTGGGGTTTTTGTTTTGTTTTGTTTTTTTGAGTTGGAGTCTCACTCCGTTGCCCAGGCTGGAGTGCAGTGGCACACTCACGGCCACCCCAGCGTCGACCTGCTGGGTTCCGATGATCCTTCCATCTCAGCTTCCCAAGTAGCAGGAACTACAGGCCTGTGCTACCATGCCTGGCTAATTTTTTTTTATTTGCTGTAGAGACGAGGACTTACCAAGTTGCCTGGGCTGGTCTTGAACCCCTGGGCTCAGGCAATTCACTTACCTCAGCCTCCCAAAGTGCTGGGATGACAGGCTGAGCCACCAAACCCGACCTCATTTTGTTTTTTGAGTCAGAGTCTCAGTCTGTCGCCCAGGCTGTAGTGCAGTGGCACACTCACGGTCACCCCGGCGTCGACCTGCTGTACTCCGGCAAACCCTCCACCTCAGCCTTCCAAGTAGCCGAAACTACAGGTGCATGCTACCATGCCTGGCTGATTTTATTTATTTATTGTAGAGGCGAGGTCTCACCAAGTTGCCAGGGGTTGTTCTTGAACCCTCAGACTCAGGCAATCCACTTGCCTCGGCTTTCCAAAGTGCTGGGATGACAGGCTGAGCCACCGAGCCCAGCCTATGCCTGTTTTAAGGTGAAATCACTTGAGTTACTAGACAAAGTTAGTTACTTGCCCAAGGTTAGTGACTTGGTCATTTAGATATTTAGTGCCAGCTAGGGATGTCCTTCATCTAGGATTCCCAGTCGATGGAATGAGAAGCAGGACTTGATAAATCCAGGGAAAGTATCATACTGTGGTGTCCACTGAGGTCTCTAACTCCCAGGATACAGTGTGAGTTTTCCTCTTTGAATTATACCCCAAGAACAGCTCAGTGGCGATCATGTGTGGATGGCATGAGGGTGGACTCATTTTACCAAATATCAATGAGCTCTTAATGTGGACGTTTCATAGCCAAGGGTTAACTTGAATGAACTTGACAGGGTCCTCTGACTTAACTGTGCTTAAGGCCCCATTTCCCGTTCTCTGTGGGATGTCGAGTCCCTTTTGTCCTTTTGTGAAAGGAGAACCAGACTGCTTTGCTTTCAGAGGAAGGATCTGGATCAAGGACGCTTATTTAATGTTTCTCAGACACAGAATCTGTTGTCTTGCTTAACTTCAGGCTTGTGCGAGGGAGAAGATAGAAAGTTGAGAGTCCAACAAAAATGAATTGAAACATGTCGCCCTGTCACTTGGTGTTCTGTGACCTTGCACCAATCACCTGACCTTTTTGAATCTTAGTTTTGTCACCTGCAAAGCGGGAATGTTGGAACATGCCTGTTGGGACTGTTGTGAGCTGATAACGAGCCTGCCCTCAGGAAGGGTCCCGTGCTGGTGGGGAGTGACGTCCCAAACATTCTGTTGGTGTAGACCAGTGGTGTAGACCAATGGTGTAGACCAGCAGAGTCATGTCTTCCACACCAGAGGCGGGTGTGTTCGTCATCCATTGCTAGGACGTGCTTGGGCGTGGGAAAATACAATGACTATCACCTGGCACTCTGTACATTAGAAAAATATTCAGAAAGGTCTGCAACACAGTGGCAAAAGTATCATTCTCTTGGTGGTAGAAACTCAGGTGTGTCTGGATTATGTTTTCTAGCTTTTTAGTGCTTTTGTAGCAATAAAAGCTTATTCTTATGTTAAAAGAATAATTCGTAGCCAGGCGTGGTGGCTCACACCTATCATCCCAGCACTTTGGGAGGCAGAGGCGAGAGGATTGCCTGAGTCCAGGGGTTCGAGACCAGCCTGGGCAACTTGGTGAGACCTTGTCTCTACAATAAATCATAAAATTAGCCAGGTGTGGTGACTCACGCCTGTCATCCCAGCACTTTGAGAGAGGCTGAGGCAAGAGGACTGTCTGAACCCAGGAGTTCACAACCAGGCTAGGCAACCTGATGAGACCTCGTTCTCTATAATAAAATTTTAAAATAGCCAGGTATGGTGGTGCGTGCCTGCAGTCCAGCTACTTGGAAGGCTGAGGCAGAAGGATCTCCTGAGCCCAGCAGGTTGAGGCTGCGGTGGCCATGAGTGTGCCACTGCACTCCCGCCTGGACAACAGAGTGAGACTCCTACTCAAAAACAAACAAACAAATAAATAAATTCTTTTTGTTGTTGTTGTGGATGTTTATTTTGAGTCAGAATCTCACTGTGTGGTCAAGGATGGAATGCAGTGGCACAATCATGGCTCACCACAGCCTCAACCTCCTTGGCTCAGGTGATCCTTCCACCTCAGCCTCCTGAGTAGCTGGGACTCCACTACACCTGACAAGTCTTTTAAAAAAAATTTTTTGTACAAACGAGGTCTCATTATGTTGTCCAGGCATCTCTTGAACTCCTGACCTCAAGTGATCCTCCTGCCTTGGCCTCCCTAAGTGCTGGGATTACAGGAGTAAGCCACTGCACCCAGCTTAATACTTCACATTTTTAAAAGCCACAGAAAGCAATTGTGTCATATTAGCAGGTGTATTCTCTGGATGGTTTATTTCCTTTCTTTTTTTCTCCTTTTCTAATTTTCTGCAGTGGATGTGTTTGCATGAATGATGAGGAAAGCAGATTGCATTTTACATAGGTGCAATCACTACCCAAAAAAGGAGTCTCCCAGGCATTAGAGCTAGTGAAAATATGAATTCTTGGGAAATGTGTGAAGATGTTTTAGAGCCAATGACTGAATAATACTATTAACATAAATAGGCACCACTGATTAAGCCTTTTCTCTGTGAGGCCCTACATTTGAACTTTTTGCAGGCATTATCATCTCATTTAATCCTCAGAACAGGCTAATGCGATTGATTTCAGTGGGAATTTAAAATGCTACCAACTACCCAAGGCAGGACTCAGAAACTAAACTTGTGTTTCAAAGGGGACAAAAATCCCGACCATGATAACAGAGGAGATCTTCCCTTCCTCTCTGCTGGAGAGGCAAAGTTTGCCCTGGCATTTATGATGGAACTCAGATGGGCCGAGTTTTATCAGCAGCTAGCTGCCGTGCAAGCCTCACCTACTGCTCCTCGTTTGGGATTATTTTTCTGAAATGTCTTTTAATTAGGCCATTTGGAGGTGAAGGGAAGAGTACCTTTTTTTGTTTGTTTGTTTGGTTTTTTGTTTGTTTGTTTGTTTGTTTTTCAGTTGGAGTCTCACTCTGTCGCCCAGACTGAAGTGCAGTGGCCGCTCCCGGCCACCGCAGCCTCGACCTGCTGGGCTCCGGCGATCCTTCCGCCTCAGCCTTCCAGGTAGCTGGAACTACAGGCACACGCTACCACGCCCGGCTGATTTTTTTTTTTTTGATTTATTGTGGAGATGAGGTCTCGCTGCCCAGGCGGGTCTCGAACCCACGGGCTCAGGCAATCCACTCACCTCAGCCTCCCTAAGGCGCGGGATTACAGGCTGAGCCACCAAGCCTGACTGATACTCTTTTGATAGAGTATCTTTGATAGAGTAGCTTTTTTGATAGAGTGTCTTTTTCTTAATTCAGACTTAAGGAACAGCACAGGACAGGGAGGGTACAGGTGTCGTCAACGGGAGAGGTTCGTTGAGTGAAAATAGTGGTGATTCCGGAGCCTGGCTCTGTACATGCCGAGTCTGGAGAAGATGGGTATGTAAACCTGCTTGTTTTCTATAGTGGTGATGAACTTGGCCACTAGCTGCTTTTCATACTGGGGACGGATGTTAGATTTGCTTTGAAAGGAGTTTCCTATATGGGTATTCATAGTTATTCAGCTTTCCTTAGGCAAAATATCAGACCTGACATAAGGGCATCAGGGCTTCCTACCCAGCAGTGGTGACCCAGAGCTTGGTGGCTAGCGCCGGCATGTGCCCCACGGCATCCCCTTTGTTTGTGATCCTGTGTCCTGCCTGCATCCCTCATGGGCCTGCCTGGCCTCCGAGGGCCCCTACTCCAAATGGGATGCCCACAGCCAGCCTTAAGGACGTGAGCATCTCGTCCCTCCACCCTGCCAGGGACCACTGACCAGGGTGAAGTGTTTCACTGGACCCGGCAGGATGCTCAGCCTCTGGGTGATCCTAGCCAGCCAACCCCAGAGCCAGCATGAAGAAGAAACGGGTTCACACTGGGCTGTGCCGCTGGTGTCCAGGAGGGCCCTGGGAGGGGGCAGGAGGCGGCCTGCAGCGCCACTGCCCACGCCGTCTTGGCATCTGTGCCCGGGGAGGCGGTCCAGAGAGTGGCGAGGCTGTGCCAGCCATTCAACCAGCTCTCTGAATGCTGGCAGCCAAGAGAGCATCAGCTATGCCTGCAAATGGCATCTGCAAATTGCCAGAAACATCCCAGTTGCAGAGGCGGGGAGGTCACCCTGGGGCTGGCTGGGAAGGTCTGGGTCTTGCCGAGCTGGGGTCCTTGTCACAGAGCTGGAAGAGGGTCAGCGTTCTCGGTGTCTCTACCTTACAGCTACTCAGGAGGCTGAAGTGTAAAGATCGCCTGAGCCCAGGAGGTCAAGGCTGCGGTGAGCTGTGATTGTACCACTGCTCTCCCGCCTGGGCACCAGAGTGAGGCCCTAACAAACAAATGAAATAAAATAAAACTATGTGATGAATATCTTCAAGAGGTCACTGAATCAGACTTGGGTGCTGGAGGGAACTTGAGAGAGCTTTAATCTACGCACGCTTGTCTTCAGGCTTGTAGATTTTTATAGATTTTTTATTTGTAGTATTTTAGTAGGAGTCTCACTCTGTTGCCCAGGCTGGAGTGCAGTGGCATGCTCATGACCACCACAGTCTTGACCTGCTGGGCTCAGGTGATCCTTCTGCCTCAGCCTTCCAAGTTGCTGGAACCACAAGCATGTGTCATCATAGCTCAGCTATGTTGCCAAGCTAGTCTCGAACCCCTGGGCTCAGACAACCCTCTTGCCTCTGCCTCCCAAAGTGCTGGGATGACAGGCGTGAGCCACCGTACCCAGGGTTTTTTTTTGTTTTTTTTTTGAGTCAGAGTCTCACTCTGTTGCACAGGCTGGAGTGGCATGCTCCCAGCTGCTGCAGCCTTGACCTGCTGGGCTCAGGCAATCTTTCATCCTCAGCCTTCCACACCTAGCCAGGTGTGGTGGCTGGAACCATAGGTGTGCGCCACCACACCTGGCTAATTTTTTTATTTATTGTAGAGATGAGATCTTGCCAAGTTGCCCAGGCTGGTCTCAAACCTGTGAGCTCAGGCAATCCTCTCACCTCGGCCTCCCAAAGTTCTGGGATTATAGGTGTGAGCCACGATGCCCGACTGATTTTTATAGATTGGTTTTTTTTTGAGTCGGAGTCTCACTCTGTCACCCAGACTGGAGTGCAGTAGCCGCTCCCGGCCACTGCAGCCTCGACCTGCTGGGCTCCGGCGATCCTTCTGCCTCAGCCTTCCGAGTAGCTGGAACTACAGGTGAGCGCTACCACGCCCGGCTCATTTTTGATGTATTGTAGAGATGAGGTCTCGCCAAGTTGCCCAGGTGGGTCTCGAACCCGGCAATCCACTCACCTCAACCTCCCAAAGGCACAGGATTACAGGCTGAGCCACCGAGCCCGACTGGATTTTTATAGATTTTTTAGTGAGTACATTTTGCTGTTAATAAATTCCAGCCAGCCTTGGCAATATAGTGGGACTTTGTCTCTACAAAATAATAAAAACAAAACATTTAAAACCTAACCCTGAAAACAAAATGAACACAGAGAAAGTCTGCTGCATCCTGTCAGAGCTACCTCAGAACTAGGGAACTGAGAAGGAGGGTCATGTACAAATTTTTTTTTTGAGTCAGAGTCTCATTCTGTCAGCCAGGTTGGGGTCCAGTGGCATGCTCACGGCCACCACAGTCTCAACCTGCTGGACTCAGGCGATCCTTCCATCTCAGCCTTCAAAGTAGCTGGAACTACAGGCGTGCACTACCATGCCCAGCTAATTTTTATTTTGTTTTATTGTAGAGACGAGGTCTCTCCAAGTTGCCCAGGCTGGTCTGGAACCCACAGGCTCAGACAGTCCAGTCACCTTGGCCTCCCAAAATGCTGGGATGACAGGCTGAGCCACTGAGTCCTGCCCATGGACAAATCTTACAGCAGCTTTCATGACAGCGGCAGTGCCACATTCACCATCCATTTGATGGCCCCTGGATTCCTAAGGGCTTAAAAGTCGGGAGTTGTGGGGTGGGGAGTGGACTGCTAGGACTGAACAACCTACACGCTGGTTCCAAGAGAAAAAGAAATTGTGGCTGGGCTCGGTGGCTCAGCCTGTAATCCCAGCACTTTGGGAGACTGAGGAGAGTGGATTGCCTGAGCCTGCGGGTTCGAGACCCACCTGGGCAACTTGGTGAGACCTCGTCTCTAAAATAAACAAAAAATTAGCCAGGCGTGGTAGCGCGCGCCTGTAGTTCCAGCTACTTAGAAGGCCGAGGTGGAAGGATCGCCGGAGCCCAGCAGGACGAGGCTGCAGTGACTGGGAGCGTGCCACTGCACTCCAGTCTGGGCAACAGAGTGAGACGCCAACTCAAAAAAGAAAAAGAAAAGCAATTGTGCTTAACTCGAAATTTTATTCTCATGCTGGCCCAAGACTGAAGTTTGATACCTGAAATTTATTTTTATTTTTGTGTTTTGAGCCAGGGTCTTGCTCTGTCACCCAGGCTGGGCTGCAATGGCATGATCATAGCTCAGTGAATCCTCGACCTCCTGGGCTCAGGTGATTCTTCTGCCTCAGCCTCCTGAGTAGCTGGGACTACAGGTACATGATACCACCCTGGCGAATGTTTTTTTTTTTAACACGTAGTTTTTTGTTTTTTTTTTTTAATTTGTTTACCAGGCTGGAGTGCAGTGGCACAATCAATCACAGCTCACTGCAGCCTCCACCTCCTGGGCTCCGGCGATCCTTCGGCTCAGCCTTCCAAGTAGCTGGAACTTACAGGCATGCACTACCACGCCCGGCTATTTTTGTTATTTTTTGTGGAGAAGTCTCACCAGGTTGCCCTCTTGCATTGACTTCCCTAAGTGCTGGGATTAAAGACATGAACGCCGGGCTCGGTGGCTCAGCCTGTAATCCCGCGCCTTTGGGAGGCTGAGGTGAGTGGATGGCCTGAGCCCGTGGGTTCGAGACCCCCGTGGGCAGCGAGACCTCATCTCTACAAGAAAACAAAAATCAGCCGGGTGTGGTAGCTCGCGCCTGTAATTCTGGCTACTCGGAAGGCTGAGGCGGAAGGCTCGCCGGAGCCCAGCAGGTCGAGGCTGGGCGACAGAGTGAGACTCCAACTCAAAAAATAAAAAAAATAAAAAAAATGAATAAAGACATGAACCACTGAATCTGGCCCATGATTTAAATTTGTTTCACTGTTTTTTCTTCTCTTTCTTCTTGAGGCAATTTTTCTTTCTCAGATGTTTTCCGTTTCCTAACAGGCTCCTGTTCTTGTCTCTGCAATCTCCTCGTTCTCCTGAGTCTTTCCTCTCTGATCTGGGTCCCTGCACTCTTCCCTGTTCCCACCTTTCCTCTTTCCCCAGGTCCTTGGACTTCTGTGTCCCTGTCTTCACTGTTCCCACCTCCTCGCAGGTCAGGGGACACTTAACGGAGTGGAGGCACTGTGGGGCAGAGGGCCGGAAGGAGACTTTGAATTAAAAGGCATTGTTTAGATTGCACAGAAGCGTAGTTAGGGGAGGCTGGCGGGAGCTGGCAGGTGGTGCTGTGTTGGGCAGGGAGGACAGGATTCCAGAAGCCCCAGGTTGCCCATGACCAAGTTCACAAATAAAGCTCTTCAGGTAAGAGCAGGTCTCTGAAGGGGTGGGTGGGGCCAGAATGCTAATACTGACTTTGCGAACTTAGATAAGCTTTCTATAGTGCTGTTTTTGTAAAGTCTTGATGATAGATTTTTTAGGAAGTGTACCTCTTCAAAGTAAATTGCAAGTTAAATAGATCAGTAAACAAAGAGGAAGGGTGAAAGATGGGTGTTTAAACCAATTTGTAATTTTAAGCCATTTTCATTCAAAATTGTAATCGAATGATGTTGACATAAAAGGCTGTTGTGAATAGAACTGGACTGGATAAAAAAAATGTGATACATATACACAATGGAATATTATACAGCCATAAAAAAGGACAAGCATATGGACTTTGCAGCAACCTGGATGGATTTGGAGTTGATCATACTCAGTGATTTATCACAGAAACAAAGAACAGAGTTCCACATGTTCTTACTCATAAAGGGACCCTGAACAATTATAATGCTATAAGAAAGCAATTGGCAGTAGTGGGAAACTGTCAGGGGATGGCAGTGGGTGGGATTGGCAGTTGAGGGGATCTGCTAGGGGAGGGAGGGGCATACCTCATTAACAGGGCTACCTGCACGATCAGTGTTCATATACCTCCCCCTGAATTGTACCTCACATCTTTATAATAAAAACTTAAAAAAAAAAAAGAAATAAAAGGCAACTCTGATCACACTGTGGTACTCACAAATCTTCCCTTTTCATATCCCTGGGATTCTAGTGAATGTAGCTGACACTGTTTCCCACCCTCCACACCCTTCCACCCTCGCCCTGCTTTTATGGAAGTCAGCATAAAACAATGTTAAAAATCTATTGTCCAAGATTTGGCAGGAAATGTCATTTCCCGGTAATTTCATTAGTTAGAACATAGATCTACTGCTGTCTTTTTTTTTTTTTTTTTTGAGTTGGAGTCTCACTGTCACCCAGGCTGGAGTGCAGTGGCACGCTCATGGCCACCACAGCCTCAGGCTTAGTGGTCCTTCTGTGTCAGCCTTCCAAGTAGCTGGAATCACAGGCATACGCCACCACAACCAGGCCAATTTTTTTATTTATTGTAGAGACGAGGTCTCTCCAAGTTCCCTAGGCTGGTCTCAAATCCCTGGGCTCAGACAGTCCTCTGGCCTCTGCCTCCCAAAGTGCTGTGATTACAGACGTGAGCCTCCGTGCCTGGCTCTTTTCTAAATGTGCTTATTTTGTGCATTTGTTTTTAATCTATTGAATAAATTGGGCTTTTTTGAAGTACACTCTCACTCTGTCACCCAGGCTAGAGTGCAGTGGCATTGTCATGGCTCACCACAGCCTCGACCTCCTGGGCTAAGGCAATTCTTCTGATTCAGCCTCTCTAGTAGCTAGAACTACAGGTGTGCACCACCACACCCAGCTAACTTTTTGGGGGATTTTGGTAGAGATGAGGTCTCACTATGTTGTCTAGGATGGTCTCAAACTCCTTGCATTCAAGCAGTCCACCATCCTAGGCCTCCCAAAGTGCTGGAATTACAGGCATGAGCCAGCACATCTGGCCTTGTTAATGAATTGAAGCATTCCTTGCAAAAGCTATGAAGAGCTGAATCAAGACACTATTCCTCATCATTTTAGATTTACTTTTAGGCCAGGTGTGTTGGCTCACACCTATAATCCCAGCACTTTGGGAGACCGAGGCAAGAAGATTGCTTGAGACCAGGAGTTCAAGACCAGACTAGACACCATAGCGAGACCTCATCTCTACAAAAAATAAAAAAAAAATTAGCTGGACATGGTGGTGTGTGTCTATAGAACCAGCTATTCAGGAGGCTGAGGCGGGAGAATCACCTGAGCCGAGGAGGTGGAGGCTGCCGTGAGCTGTGATCGAGCCATGGCGCTTCAGCCTGGGCAACAGAGTGGGACCCCAATGCAAAAAAACACAGAACATTTACATTTAAATTCCCTGATAACTGGCCCAGCCTCTGCCTTCCTAACCACGGGGAATACACAGCAAACTCCATCCTATAACATCCAGAAAACTCCAGACAGGCAGCCCAGGACCTTTGCACGGACTACTCCTATGGCCCAAAATACCCTTCCAGGACTCATCCCCAACTTGGCGAATTCCTGCTCAGCTACAGGGTCACCTCAGAACCTTCCCTGATTGACTGGGGCAAGAGTTGTCTGCTCCTTCCTGTGTCTTCTCAGAGTACTTCCCGCTTCTGTGATGGGGCTCATTCCACATCACTGTCAATGACGGGAATTATAAAAGCAGCAGCCACGTGTTTTCGTGTCTTAGGCCAGAGCAGACCGGGAGGCCTCGAGGGACCCCTGGGCTCATCTTTGTGGAAGATGCCTGGTCATGTTGTTCCGTGGTCATGAAGCTGGGTTTTTGTGCAGGACTAGAAATGGACTTTTGTTACTTTTGTTACAAAGTTAGAAAGTTTGGCTTATTTCTGAGGATAAAATTAGAATGTTATTTTTAACATACAGGTTGTCTATCAGTCAGGGTCTCATTCTGTTGCCCAGGCTGGAGTGCAGTGGCACAATCACGGCTATGGCAGCCTCGGCCTCCTGGGTTCAGGTGATCCTTTTGCCTCAGCTTTCCAAGTAGCTGGAACTACAGGTGTGCGCCACCACATCCTGCTAATTAATTTTTTGATTTATTGTAGAGACGAGGTCTCACCAAGTTGCCCAGGCTGGTCTCAAACCCCTGGGCTCAGGCAATCCTCTCGCCTCCACCTCCCAAAGTGCTAAGATTATAGGTGTGAGCCACCACACCCGGCTCACACTGGACATTTTCTTTGGCACTTTGAGGAGATAAAATGATGAAGAAGAGAATTCATATTACTATGCTTTAAAAGCTGGCTGGTGTTTAGTATTTGCGAAGGCCTGAAAAATCTTAAAAGGTGTGTGTGTGTGTGTGTGTGTGTGTGTGTGTGTGTGTGTGTGTGTGTGTTTAGCTGACAAAAAAATTACTATCTCTTTAAAGATTTTGTGGCCTAAAGGTTGGAAGTCATTTTTTTTAATGATCCGGAATTGTGGCTTTCCATTGCAACGGAGAAGTTGAGGGAACAGGGGTTAACTGGGCCACTCTTTGGCTTCCTTTTTCCAGTTCCTGAGTGAGTCTGGGTGGTTCGCATGGAGCCAGGGGTGATTGAAGCTCTCATTTGCTGAAATGTGGTCAAATCAAAATAAGACATAAGTGGAAATCCCCAATCACAGTCTCTAAAAGAGGTCTAAAGAAAATTAAATGAAATGGTTGTTTCCTTTGTCAGCTTCCTAGATGAGGGTATTCTCTGTCGATGGAAGGAGACATATACAAGAACACCTTTATTTGAGAGATGTTTTAGACATGATGATGTTTAGGGAATCAGCCAGAGTTCTTTTCCACTGCTGCCCAAATAAGATATTATTTTGTTTTTTGTTGTTTTAGTTTGGGTCTCATTCTGTTGCCCAGGCTGGAGTGCACAGTGGCAGGATCATGGCTTACCGTAGCCTTGACCTCCTGGGCTTAGACAATCCTTTAGTCTCAGCCTCTCAAATAGCAGGGACTTTAGATGTGTGCCACCATGCCCAGCTAATTTCTTGGTTTTGTATAGAGACAAGATCTCGCTATGTTGCCCAGGCTGATCTCAAACTCCTGGCTTCAAGCAACCCTCCTGCCTTGGTTTCCCAAAGTGCTGGCGTTACAGGCGTGAGCCACTGCACTGGGCAAGATATTGTTTGTGGGAGAAACCTTATAGGTCTGGAGCCCCGAAGGACTATGGGGGCAAGGAAGTGAGAAGAGGTTGGAAGGAGGTGGTGGATTGCAGGGATGGGGGCTGGGGCGAGGAAAACCACCTTATGAATGAACAAGATTTGGTGTCTGCGTTCATAGGTTATTGTCTATACTGACATAGACAATAGACATAGAACTTATTGTCTATACTGAAACAGACATACACCAGAGGTAGATAGCAAGGACCTACTATGTACTGTGTGGAAATTTAGAAACATTTTATTTGTATTCAAGGAGTTGATAATACATCGAGTTCAAAACTCTGGTAATTCGATCATAATAGCAACAGTGCAATAGTGAGTTTAAAACAAAAGCAATTTACCTAAAGACATAGTTTCCTAGAAAGCCATGACATTCGGGAAATACTAGAAAATTCGCCTTAGGTATTTACCTAGTGTTTAAAAAATTCTTGAATTGTTGAAGAGTCTTTTGACTTTCTTACTTCAAGATAGAAATGGTGCTAGACACTTGGCACTTAAACTTTCCTGAGGCTCATGCCCAGTTCGCTTCGGCTTGCTTTGTGTCATTACACATTGCGTATAATTGTGGGACATCATAGTTTTGTGTCATGGGACTTTGGGATCAGGCATACCCGAGTGGGGATCAGGCGTACCCGAGTGGGAATCCTCTGACTTGGAACAAAGCAATCTGTTTTTGCTTCAATTTCTTCTTCTCCATAATGGAGGTAAAAGTTAAATGAGATAAACTATCTTGAGTACTTATCTCGGAACCAGGAATAGAGTTGGAACTCAGTAAACATTCTCTTATTAAGTGGAAGTGGTTAGTTGCTCAGAAGTCTAAACTTTAACATGGTAATTACTGTAGGCTGGGCGCAGTAGCTCATGCCTGTAATCCCAGAATTTTGGGAGACTGAGGTGAGAGGATTGTCTGAGCCCAGGGGTTTGAGACCAGCCTGGCCAACTTGGCAAAACCTCGTCTCCATAATAAATTTTTAAAAAATAACTGGATGTGGTGGCATGTGCCTGTAGTCCCCAGCTACTTGGAAGGCTGAGATGGAAGGACCACCTGAGCCCAGCAGATCAAGGCTGTGGTGGCCATGATTGTGCCACTGCACTCCAGCCTCTGACTCTAAATAAATAGATAAATAAATAAACAAACAAATAAATGTAATTACTGCAATAAAAGAAGTTGCTGTGATTTGAAAAAGCTTCAGTTTGCAGATTGACTCCGTACAAAAGATTTAAACTAGTGTAAAATTTTCTTTTTTTAAAACTTATTCAGAGAAAAACAAGTGTGAGCTTTTTTTTTTTTTTTTTTGAGTTGGAGTCTCACTCTGTCGCCCTCCGGCAATCCTTCCGCCTCAGCCTTCCGAGTAGCCGGAGTTACAGGCATGTGCTACCACGCCTGGCTGATTTTTTGATTTTTATTGTTGAGATGAGGTCTCACCTGCCCAGGCGGGTCTCAAACCCGCAGGCTCAGGCAATCCACTCACCTCAGCCTCCCAAAGGCACGGGATTACAGGCTGAGCCACCGAGCCCAGCTAAGTGTGAGCTTTGATGTTTACTCCAAGAGAGGTCATGTTGAATTTCATCAGGAAAGAACGTCCGTGTTTAGCGATGCCTCGAACCTTTGTCAGTAACACAGACAGCTTCAAATGTAAAGCTCTGCACTGTCTGTAGATCAATGGTTTCCACACACTTGTCTTCCTCTGGTAGAAAGATCAGTGTACTAATAAGGTCTGAAATGGCCTTGCTTAATGACAGGGAAGTTCATGAAATGCTGCCTCTCGTGCGTTCTAAATAAAAGTGCTATAGTGAGCCGTTCAGATCTGTGTTCCCTGAATGGCCTTTTCCAATGTAGTTAAACTGTAATCATTGATCACTCGAATTTATTGCCTTTTATCCCGGCTGACTTTCATATGGGAAAAAAAGTGCTAATTTGTTTTTCATCCTTTATTTGAAAATGTTATCTAGGCCAAAATAGAATATTCTGCTTTCGAAAGCCATGAAAAATGAATACTTATGTAGGAAGCCTTTCTTCTCAAGTAATACTGAGGTTAGCATCGTCCCAAAGGAAGGCATCCTAATGAAGATGTGGAAGAAATAATAGGCCTTTCTTGAGGTGTCAGGAATTTTGTGAAATAGACTCCACTTACATCAGAAGAAATGACGGCTTCTCATCATATTTTAATCCCTTAGAGGATTTTGTCACACATCTGTTTTCCGCACATATGCGAGTCATCTCGGGATCTAGGTGAGACTGTGGCTTTGAGCTGGGAGTGAGGCAGCTTGATTTCATATATGTCTCTTGCGCTGTTTAGTTTGCTTAACTTGCTGGTGACATAATTCTAAAGTGGAAAAAGGTCGTAGCGAGTCATAGTTTCCTGGAGACAGTGACCTGGGGATGGCTCTGCCACCCCCAACTTCTGGAAAAGAACTCTTTGGACTAGGGCATCAAGAATGGCATTTTGAGTTTATCTAAGGAACTGCACTCCCGTTCCCGAAATGTGCATGGCATGTGACACTCTACATAGCCTTTACAGACGGTGTCTTTACAGACAGTGACAGTCTCTCTGAAGCCACCTTTGACATCGTCCCCAACGGGCTAGTATCTTTCCTTTCTGAAAGTCCTTTAACCTGGGTAGCCTACACCATCAAATCTAGGACTTGTATTTTTTCTTTTTCTTTTTCTTTTTTTGAGTCAGGATCTCATTCTGTTGACCAGACTGTCGTGCAGTGGCATGATCACGGCTCACTGCCCCCTTGACCCAGGCTCAAACAGTCCTCCCTCCTCAGCCTCCGAGTAGCTGGGACCACAGGTGCACGCCACCATGCCCGGGCAACTTTTTGATTTTTTTGTAGAGACGAGGTCTCACTATGTTGCCCAGGCCGGTATTGAACTCCTGGGCTCAAGCAATCCTCCTACTTCAGCCTCTCAAAGTGCTGGGATTACAGGCGTGAGCCACCGCCCCTGCCATATTTTTCTTTTTCATTGCACATCGAATGGTAGTTAGCCAACCCAGTGCTTGACATGAAGAGAAAGTATTTTCCTCTCATCTCACTGAAGCCTTCCGTTACCCTTGGGAGGAAAATAAGGCAGGTATTTCTAGTGACCTTTTTGCAGTTGAGGAAAATGGGTTCTGTAGAGACAACCGATGTGGTCACACCTCCTGACACTCTGGACTCTACACTGTGCCTTGTGTACCTCTTGTGTGCACGCCCTGTGACTCTGCCGTGTGTGTGCATGTCGCCTTCCCGTCAAGCCTGAGAATTCTTCAAAGACCTGTTGCTAATCCATCTGCACCCCCGAGGGGAGCTGCCTGTGACATGAGCCACAGTGGTCCTTTTAGACATTTTTTTTTTCAAGTTGGAGTCTCCCTCTGTCGCCCAGGCTGGGGCGCAGTGGAACGCTCACGGCCACTGCAGCCTCCACCTGCTGGGCTCAGGCAATCCTTCCAAGTAGCTGGAGCTACAAGCATGCACTATCACGCCTGGCTCTTTTAGACTTTTGAGTAGTTACATTTTGAAAAGTAAAAAGATGAATAGGTGAAATTAATTTTAACAATTATTTTGATACAATATCCCCAACACTTTCTAATCTGGATATTGACTAACACAGAAGTAACTGAGACTTTTGACGTTCTTTTCCCCCTCGTACTAAGATTTTGGAATCCAGCATACATTTTGGCCCTACTCAGACTAGCCACGGGTCAAGTACACAGGGGGCTCGTGGCTACATGTGGGGGCAGTGCTGCCCTTAGGATTTCTCCACGGTGGAGTTGAGAGTCAGCCTCTGCTCTCTGACAGCAGAGGAGATGGAAATCATCATTAGTCCACACCAGGAGCCAGAAACAAGTGACTCCTAAATAATTAAGAGGAGGCTTCTGGGAAAAAAACCATGGCCGCTCTCCGTTTTCGAGAGGGTTTGCTGTTGCTGCTGTTGTTTGCTTACTCTGCCCTGTGGTTCATCATTCCCATGGGAAACCATAGAACTGACAAAGGGAACTCTGTCTTGCGGGCGTAGGACGCACCCATTTCCCTTATGATTCCTTTGTGTCCGTCTCTGAAATGTAGATCTGATCGTACATCCTCCTTGTTCAGAACTGTCTGGCTTTTCCTCACTGGTGCTTCCCAGAGTTACCTGGCGTAAAGATTTACCTGGGAGATCAGTAAGAATCTGCATTCCAAGCCCTACTAGACATACAAAATCAAAATATTCAGCCCAGACGCACATATTATTATTTTTCATGTTTATTTTTATTTTGAATCGGGGTCTCACTCTGTTGCCCAGGCTGGAGTGCAGCCTCGACCTCTGGATTCAGGTGTTCCTTCTGCCTCAGCCTCTCGAGTATCTGGGATTACAGACGTGCACCACCATGCCTGGCTAAATTTTTTTGTACTTATTGTAGAGATGAGGCCTTGCTATGTTGCCCAGGCTGGTCTAGAACTCTGAACTCAAGCAATCTTACTGTGTTGGCCTTCCAAAGTGCTGGGATTACTGGCGTCAGCCACCACCCCTGGCCAGGCATGCCTATTTTTAGTAAGTACCCAGGTGCTTTTGATCATCAAGCCAGTTTGGGAAACTGACCTATGACTTAAAATCTTAATCCTTAGTGTGCCACATGGGGTCCTTTCTGACCCGGTCCCTGCCTGGACCCCTAGACCCAACCAGTGTTCGATTTTAGCAACAGAGAAGCACTAGTTAAACTCTACTTCTTCTCACCTGCCCCCTTCAGCCTGGAATGCTCTGCTCGCTTGCGACTGGCAGGAAGTGTCTAATGTCCAAGGTCACTGCCATAGTACTTGTTGCTTGCTCCACCATGGATGCTTCCTCTCCCCACTCTAGCTTCTTGACCTTCCCACACTGAGGCTCTGAACGGCACTGAGTCTGGCACGAGGAAATAGTTAATAAATATTTTGGTAATGAACGCTCGCTGGTATGAGTCATCATAGCATATGCGTCTTTGTCATAGTGGTTTTCTTTCTTTCTTTTTTTTTTTTTTTTTTGGAGTTGGAGTCTCACTCCATTGCCCAGGCTGGAGTGTAGTGGCATGCTCACTGCCATCCCAGCACTGACCTGCTGGACTCTGGCTATCTTTTTGCCTCAGCCTTCCAAGTAGCCAGAACTACAGGCGTGTGCTACCCTGCCTGGCTAATTTTATTATTATTATTATTTATTGTAGAGACGAGATCTCACCAAGTTGCCCAGGCTGGTCTTGAACCCCTGAGCTCAGGCAATACTCTTGCCTCAGCCTCCCAAAGTGCTGGGATGACAGGCTTGAGCCACCTGGCCAGTGGTTTTTCACATATCTCATCTAATCATCAGCACAACCTTGTAAGGTGGGAATTCTTCTTTTAGAAGATGAAACTTGGAGAAGTTGAGTGACTTGGCCCATGTCACATGACTTGTTGTAGTTGACATTGTGCCTCCAACCTGGGTCCATCCCAACCCCACCTAGTTTCTATGCAGAGTATAAAAAGAAGCATACATCTTGGGTTCAGGTTTCCAGGGAAGTGAAGAAATGGCCTTTGCTTATTTAGTTCATTGCTTTAAAAAAAAAAAACACCTCAGAGCCCACATGCATGGATTTTTTTTCCTGCTCCAAATTTTTAGCCTAAAAAGCATAGTTCACAAAATTTGCACCTGGTATTTAGCCATTCAAAAGTCACCAGGCTGTATAAATATTCATATGAGCAATGAGTATGCCTATCATTCATGAAGCTAGTTAGAATCTCTTCAGGTGGTTATTCTCTTTTTGTGTTTTTTGTATTTTGGATTCAGGGTCTCACTCTGTCACCCAGGCTGGAGTGCAGTGGCATGGTCATGGCACATTGAGCCTCAACCTCCTGGACTCGGGCAATCCATCCGCCTCAGCCTCCCAAGTAGCTGGAACTCCAGGCGCGTGCCACCCTACCCAGCTAATTTTCTTGATTTTCTATAGCGACGAGGTTTCGCTCTGTGGCCCAGAATGCTCTCAAACGCTTGGGCTCAGGCAGTCCTGCCTTGGCCTCCCAAAGTGCTGGGATTACAGGCATGAGCCATGGCACTCAGCCTGGGGGTTATTCTCTTAAAGACATTTCAATGGCCATCCCGTCATTTGGGAAAATTTCTTATATCCTTTGGGCAGAGGTTCTAATGCGTTTTAACAGAATGCCGGCTCCTTTGATATTATAAGGAAGATTTGACCATGGAAGAGCAGGAAACAACTGAGATGGTTTGTGATACTTTAGAACTATTATGATACTGACAGTTGTTAGATGACCGAGATATCACACCGCTGTAGCCGTTTTATGTCCGAGTGTTAGTCATTCAGTCACATATTAGAAAAGCAGCCAGGTCTGGATCAATGTTTCCATGAGATGTGTATCAGTCTGTGGTTTCCACACACATTTATTTTAAGTGTTAGGACTTCCCCTTACCGGGCAATTGCAAGAATTCCCTCCATTTCCTCTGTTTCTGGACAATTCCACTGTATTTGGTAAGTATTAGTCAGCAGATTTTTATGGTTTAGAGGAATCATTTCAATTTTTTTTGTTCTAAATTAATTGCAGTAGTTTGAAAGCAACTCATTTTGTGTTGTTCTTGTTGGATTATTGATGTTGATTCATTCTATGGTGGTGCTTTGGGAGGATAGAAATGAAATAATAGTCATTAAAAAAGACACAGTAAATTTTAGCCCCATTAAAACAGCCATTATGATTATTTAGTGGGTCCTGACCTAGATTTAAATAATGGCCGCTTGGAGCTTCCTCAGAAATCTCATTTTCTTGCCTCAAAGCAGTTGTGCTTTTTTGCGCAGCTATGTGGGAGTCTGGTAATAAGACTTTCTAATTCTATGAGGTAGATTTTTTTCTATATCATTAGAAACTGTAACAACTAATACACAGATAATGCTAGCCAGGAAGTAAATTTACTATCTGGTTTATAGATAAATCTAAGACAAAGCAAAAATATTGAAGCAATAATTATTTTACGCAGATTTCATTTTACTTTAAAAAGTTTTCTTATCAGAATGCCTTTACCGAGGATAGACTTTATGTATTCCCTTGGCGGCCTCTTGAAATTTTTACAAAATGCTTATCCAACTATTGTCTAATTTGACAAAAAGTACCCAAAGGTATTAGGGATGGAAGTGTGAGTTTTTTGTTATTTCTGTTATCATCATTATCAGAATTGTATCAACAACCAAAATGTCATGGAATTGTGACACAGCTGTCTTTTTTTACTACAACACCTATTTTGTATATTTTGAGATATTCACTTATTATGCAATTTACCACTTAAAGCGTACAATCCAGTGGGTTTGGTATATTCGCAGAGTTTTGCAACCATCACCATTGTCAATTTTAGGTCCTTCTCATCATCCCCCAAAGAAAGCCCACGCCCAATAGCAGCTACTTTCCCCTTCCCTGCTGCCTCCCCCCAGGAACCCCGAATCTACTTTCTGTCACTGTAGATGAGTCTGTTCTGAACCTTCCACATGAATGGAATCATGGACTGTGTGGTCTTCTGTGAGTGGTATCTCATGATAATTTTTTTTTTTTTTGAGTTGGAGTCTCACTCTGTCGCCCAGGCTGGAGTGCAGTGGCGCACGTTCATGGCCACCACAGCCTTGACCTGCTGGGCTCAGGCGATCCTTCCACCTCAGCCTTCCATGTAGCTGGAACCACAGGTGCGTGCCACCACACCTGGTTAATTTTTTAAAATATTTATTGTAGAGATGAGGTCTCGCCATTGCCTCATGAGGCTGGTCTCGAACCCGTGGGCTCTGGCAAGCCTCTCGCCTCGGCCTCCCAAAATACTGGAATTACAGGTGTAAGCCACCGTGCCTGACTATCTCGTGGTACTTGAGTGGATTCATTCACTAAGCTTCGCCCACGTCCTGCATCAGTGCTTCATTCCTTCTTTCGGCTAGGTGATATTCCATTCCATGGCACTTTGACATTTTGTGTATCTCTTCGTTAGCTGACAGACATTCGAGCTGTTTCTACTTTTTCAGCTCTCATGTAAACATTTGTGTCCAAAGGTTTGGGTGGAAATCTGCTTTCCTGTCTCTTAATGTCGATGAAGGAGTGGGATCACTGGGTCACGTGGTAACCTTATGTTTAGTCTGTCTGGAACGGCCAGACTGTTTTCCAAGATGGCTGCACCATATGACTCCCCACCAGCAGCATGGGAGCATTCCGGTTTCTCCTCATTCTCCACAACACCACTTTGATCTTTTTGGTGATACACATCCTAGTGTATGTGAAGTGGTATCTCATTGTGCTTTTTTATTCTCATCTCCCTGGCAGCTGCTGATATTAAGCAGTTTTTCATAGGCTATTGGCCATTTGCAAATCTTCTTGGGAGAAATCTCTGTTGAGAGCCTTTGTCCGTTTTGTAAATTGGGTTTTTGTTTTTATTATCGAGTTGTAAGAGTTCTTTGCATATTCTATATGCAGGGTCCTTATCAGATGATGATTTCTAAATCTTTCTCCCATCCTGTCGGTTGTCTTTTCCCTTTCTTGGTGACCCCAGCTGGCTCTCTGTCACTTCCTCACCATTCAAGACATTCTGTCTTCCAGACTCTTCTGTCTGAATCGGCTGCTGTCCTTCTTTCTTTCTTTTCTTTTCTTTCTTTCTTTTTTTTTTTGAATTGAGGTCTCACTCTGTCTCCCAGGCTGGAGTGCAGTGGCACACTCACGGCCACCCCAGCATCAACCTGTTGGGGCTCTGGCGATCCTTCTGCCTCAGCCTTCCAAGGAGCGGGAAGTACAAGTGGGTACTACCATGCCTGGCTATTTTTTTTTTTTTTTTTGTAGAGACAGGGTCTTGCCAAGTTGCCCAGGCTGGTCTCAAACCTGTGGACTCAGGCAGTCCACTTGCCTTGGCCTCCCAAAGTGATGACAGACTGAGCCACAGAGCCCAGCCCTGTCCCTCTTTCCGTAGCTTTCTGTCGTGTTCCTTTATCATAACATTGAACACAGGGTATTGCTATGGTCCATGTAAAAATGTGTTTTCCTTACAGAAGAAGATATGTCTTACAAATGTTTGTATCTCCAGTGCAGAGTATACTGCCTCAGGCACAATGGAAGCTCAGTAATTGCTTGTTCAGCTAAACTAAAAGAACCTTGAGGCTGGAAAAAATAATCCAGGTCAAGACTGATCCCAGAAAGCTAAAACAACGGACCTTAATAGACTACCAAGGAATCCAGGGGTGGGTGAGAAGCTGCAATCCCTTGTAGAGAACTAAGGTTTCAGTACAGTCCTTCTCAGAACGCTCTACTTCTTGGTTTAAATCCTGGTAAAAGCAAGCAAGAGAATTGTTAAAACTGAGACCTGAGAAGGACACCCATATCGTTTTGTGAACCTTTGATTAGATTTGAGATGTGTACTCTCAGCCACTTTTATTTATTTGGCACTAAAGCAGTTTAAACACACACCCAGAAAACTAGTTGATGGCGTCAGATGATTGATTTATTTTCTCTTGTGGCAGCAAGATGTGCTAAAATTACTTCATCTTAAAAGACTTACTGGGATTCCTGAATGAGAAATACCCCCACCCTAGATACTTTTTCTTTTTATGAAACAAAAATAGCTCCATATTTTGGGGGAGAGAGAGTTTGGCAGACACGCTGATTATAATACTGCATTGGAAAACATTTACTTTGATTGATTCAAAACCAGATGCTGTTCATGGTAGTTAAAATCCTACAATGATGTGTTCACTGTGGTATTCACCACCCTTCTGTGAGGTTGAGAGTAAGATCCCCCAATCTAGGGGACACTTGAGAAACACATCCCTGTCTCTCCCCAGGGCTGTCTGGAGGGGACCCCAGGAGGGTCTTTTTTGCCACGAGATAAACCTTGCACAGTACGGGTGCTCAAACAACATTGGATGGGCAGAAGGAGGTGTGGGAAGTGTTTGACTGATTAGTCAGACTGACAGGTCCTGGGGGTCCCACTTAATAGCTGAAGCCCTTTGGTAAAGTAGTTAATCTTCTTAAATTCTAATTTATCCTTTGTAAAATGGAGGATAATACTAGTCCCTCCTTCATGAGGGTGGAAAATAGTAAACATTGGATTGTTATTAGCTATGATTACATTGAGCAAACGTCCTGACTCCCCATTCAGAGCTTCACCACCCTGCTGTCCATGAGCTTGATTAAACACGGTCAAAGTTCATGCATACGTTTTGTCCACGCGGTCCTCTAGAAGAGGTACAGGAGGGAGAACTGGAAAGGAGTGTTATTTGTGTCTTCATTTCTACTAACTCCGCTGGATCAGAGTCAGTCCTCCCTCTCGGGGCATAAGCACTGACACCCGGGAAGATGAACTAAAGCCATTTCCAGCATGATATTCTTGTCTTTGGAGGTGAGCCCTAGATTTAGAACAAAAACAAGCCGGTTGTTATTAGTTACCGTATCTCATTTTCCAAAACACACATGTTTCTTTGTTATAATCATTTTCAGATATGCATGCCACAGTTTTGTTTCTGTGCTTCTGCTCAAACATGGCATGACTGACCTTCGTGTCCCTAATGCTTGCAAACAGTCAAAGAATTCTTTCAGGGTCATACGTGTCAGTAAAGGTGTTAGTTTAAACAGTGTGTACAAGAAGGCCAAGGGCAGTGGCCGTGATACTGCGAGCAGGACAATAAAGGTGATCTGAGGACTGCCCTGTCATGAATGGAGTACTTGGATATAAAAACAAGTTATTTTTAGGCACGGCATCCCTACAATCCCTGAAGCTATGCGTTTTACAAGCTAGAAGTTTATGCACTAAATAAAAATGACCAGATGTCAGTCTCTGTGTGTGCCAGCTGGCAAATGCACAGTGGCTTAGCGTCTGGAAGAAGTGATGCTGGTTTCTTTGCCAGTCAGACTCAAAAGCGATAGTTGAGGTCAAATGCTGTTGCAAAAATTACAATGTTCTCAGCTACCCAGAGATGTCACATGTTATGAATGGTTGTCTGAAAGGCTTTCATTTTTTTCCCCTCATGACTCCATGCGTGTTTGTGGCATTACCAGTGGAACTCATGTTTCTATTCTGATTTGTGACATTCTCTCCTGAGGCTCATCTGTTCTGTTAAAGGGTCAGCAGATGCCTTATTTACAGAACCAACCCAAACACGATGTTCCGGTGAAGGTCCAACACAGGACTAACTGCATAATGGGATCCGTGCCTTGTAGCTGGCTCAGCACAGTGCACCACAGTCTTTTTTTCACGCAGTCCTCAAATGGGTTCTCTTCTCTCCACAGAAATCCGAGCTCAGCTGGTAGAACAACAGAAATGCCTGGAACAGCAGACGGAGATGCGCGTTCAGCTGCTACAGGACCTGCAAGATTTCTTCCGAAAGAAGGCCGAAATTGAGACAGAATATTCTCGGAACCTAGAGAAGTTGGCAGAGAGGTTCATGGCCAAAACCAGAAGCACTAAAGATCACCAACAGTACAAGTAAGACACCTTACAGCCTAGGTGACAGCTTGCTTTTCGCATCCTTACTGGTTTTCGATGTCTCCGTTTCTATCTGAGAAGTGAATGGTGGGCATATTCCCACAAATCAAAGCAACCCTCTCATTGATGACACAGAGGCATCAGCTTATCACTTTAAACCCATAGTACTGTCTTCACATGCTTCTCTTTCCAATGCATGTGAGTGCCTGTATGAACAAGAAGAGAAGGTATGCGTTTGGAAAATTCTTGATTATGGTAACTGGGAGTGACCCACAGGTCAGGTGGGTTTAAAATAACTGCTTCTTGGAGCAAAATCCCCAGGATTGCTGTGGTGATTTTACGTGAAAAAAAGCAATGAGGTAGCTTGGGTTAATGTCCCATCTCCTTGCCTGCCACGTTGTGGCTATTGCAATTGAGACAGATTTAAAGTAGGATTTCTAGTAAAGTGCTGGGAGTGAACATCATTAAACCTTTTTTTATTTTTTATTTTTGCATTGGGGTCTTACTCTGTCACAATCACGGCTCACTGAAGCCTCAGCCTCCTGGGCTCAGGCGAGCCTTCTGTCTCAGCCTCCCGAGCAGCTGGGGTGACAAGGGCCACTACGGCTGATTTACTTTTTAAATTATTATTATTTTTTTTGTAGACACAAGGTTGATGTGCTGCCCAGGCTGGTCTCAAGTTTCTGGGCTCAAGTAATCCTTCCGCCTCTGTGTCCCAGAGTGCTGGCATTACAGATGTGAGCCACCACATCTGACCTGAGCCTTGTGTTAGTTGTAATTTATTTGTTTAAAAATACACATAGGGGCCGGGTTTGGTGGCTCAGCCTGTCATCCTGGCACTTTGGGAGGCCGAAGCGTGTGGATTGCCTGAGCCTGCGGGTTCAAGACCAGCCCAGGCAACTTGGGAAGACCTCATCTCTACAATAAACCAAAAATTAGCCAGGCGTGGTAGCGCACACCTGTGGTTCTGGCTCCTTGGAAGGCTGAGGCAGAAGGATTGCCTGAGTCCAGCAAGTCGAGGCTGTGGTGACTGTGAGTGTGCCAATACACACTTCAGCCTGGGCAACGAAGTGAGACTCCAACTCAAAAAATAAAAATAAATAATAAATAAATAAATGTGCATGTAGGATGTTGTGATTATGACATTTACCATATAATTTGAATCCTGGAGACAGGAAGAGACAAATAAGAATGTTGCAACTGGAATCAGCTGGGGGTGGCCGGGGCCAACCTGATGAGAGGGAAAGTCCTGGAAGAAATGATGTCTACACAGAGAACTGAGGACTAGTTGGCCAGTGAGAGGGGGCAGGAGCATTCCAGGCAGGGAGCATCATGGCCAGGGCCCAGCGGGGAAGAGGGCTGTGAGGCAGGTCTGCAGAACAGAAGAGAGACCCATGCGAGTGAGGGGAGAGGCCGCAAGCTGCAAGGCTGTGGTGCAGGGCAGGGAGACCTAAGGGTCTTTCTGGGCAGCGTGGACGTTACCCCAAAGGCATGAGAAGCCTTTAGAAAGTATTGAGTAGAAGGGTGGCCCACCCCACCTGTGTTTTATTTTCTGGAGACAGGGTATTGCTCTGTCGCCCAGGCTGGAGTGGAGTGGCATGATCAGAGCTCACCACAGCCTCAACTCTTGGGTTCAAATGATCCGCCCACCTCAGCCTCCAGAGTAGCTGGGACTACAGGTGTGCATCATCACGCCCGGCTAATTTTTTGTATTTTTTGCAGAGACGAGGTCTTGTTATGTTGCCCGGGCTGGTCTTGAGCTCCTGGGCTCAAGCAATCCTCCTGCCTCAGTCTCCCAAAGTGCTGGGACTACAGGCATGAGCACCCAGCTCTCCACCTGCATTTGAAGGTGATGACAAAGGCTGCAGACTAGCTTACGGACCAGAGGAGGAGAGCGAGGGAGACCACCTGGGTGCGTTCCCTGAGATGATATGATCTAGGGACACCGTAGGGAGAAAGCAGGCTTGCTTGGGGACAGGAAACAGGCAGTGCAGACTTGCATTTCTGGAAACACAGCAAACCAGATCATCTGAAAGCCATGCCTGCAATAAAACCCCCAGAAATGCTGGTCACGATGCAACAGACCTCCTTTGAAATGCATGATGGAGCTCACAGGAAAGAAAAAGAAGTTACCAGGGGCCGAAACAGGAAGAGGGAATAGAAATTCCCAGTGGTAATTGTGTCTGCCTTCTGGTCTGTGCCAGGTGAAGCTGTGGCATTGTGTCCCGGGAGAGGGGTCCTGCTCCCTCAGTGAAAAGGCAGAGCCCAAGACTATCTTCCACCCGCTCAGGGGTCAGGGAGGCCCGTCTGCTCGGTCTGTGCTCCCAGCATGCCTTTGACCTTGTAGGTTCATTCATCATGCATCCACCATGACCTTGGATTCAACAGGAAAAGTAGGAGAGCACCTGGCCAGGTGTGGTGGCTCACACCTATAATCCCAGTACTCTGGGAGGCCAAAGCGGGAGGATTGCTTGAGTCCAGGAGTTCAAAACCAGCCTGGGTGACATAGCAAGGCCTCATCTCTACAAAAAAAATCTGCAAATTAGCCAGACATGGTGGTGGGTACCAGGAGGCTGAAGCGGGAGATCACCTGAGCCCAGGAGGTCAAGGCTGCGGTGAGCTGTGATCGTGCCACTGCACTCCAGCCTGGGCATCAGAGTGAGACCTCAACTCCAAAAAAAAAAAAAGTAAATAAAAAAGAAAAGTTCCTGGGGTACTTTTGCAGAAGCAAACAGAAAACGTCTCTGGATAAGGAACATCTTTCTCTCTCTCTCCCGCTCTGTGGATGACTTTGACCTTTCCTGTTGGTCTAGCACAGAAATAAATCGTAACGACGATCCCCAGGGTGAACACATGGCACAGGCGCTCGGCAAAGACAGGGCTGGATGGCAGAGACCCAAGCCAGTACTGCACGTGGCACTCCTATTCCTTCTGGAAAGCAGGTGCGGGTGAGCCAGCCCGTCTGGCAGTCCGTCTTTCTGAGTACCTCCCCTGTGCTTTGCACTGGCAGTTGGTGGCTGTGGAAATACGGATAGGCCCGTGCTCCTACGTCTGGTCCCACCCATAGGTAACGTCTACTTTTTGTTTCTCCTGGATCTCCTGGCGTATTTGGTAGCTTTCATCTAAAAATAAACCATTTGAAATTTTCTTCTTCCTTTTTTTTAAGGTTTTTTTTTGTTTTTTATTTTTATTTTTTTATTGTAGAGACAAGGTCTTGCCAAGTTGCCAGGCCTGGTCTCGAACCCTCAGGCTCAGGCAGTCCACTTGCCACGGCCTCCCAAAGTGCTGGGATGACAGGCTGAGCCACCGAGCCCGGCCTGAAATCTTCTTTGACTTGAGTAAGTTATTGAGCATGAGACTGAGGATACAGTGGTTCCAAGGGTGGACAGGATGAACCAGACTCAGGGAAAACTCAAGGAGAGGCTTTATTAGTCAGCCGGGTTCGAACACTGGGTCAAGGCTGTGGGGGCCTCGATTATACCACTGTGCTTCAGCCTGGGCAACAGAGTGAGACTCTGACTCAAATAACAGCAACAACAACAACAACAAGTAAATAATAAAGTAAATTTCAAAAAAAAGAAACTTACCTGCTGCAAACTCTCTCTCCCCAAAATATGGAGCTATTTTTGTTTCATAAAAAGAAAAAGTATTGAGGACGCAGGGGTATTTCTCATTCAGGAATCCCAAGTCTCTTAAGATGAAGTAATTTTAGCACACCTTGCTGCCACAAGAGAAAATAAATCCATCATCTTAGGCTGTCAACTAGTTTTGTGTGTGTGTGTGTGTGTGTGTGTGTGTGTGTGTGTGTGTGTGTGTGTGTGTGCGCGTGCATGCATCTTGTGTGTGTGTGTGTGTGTGTGTGTGTGTGTGTGTGTGTGTGTTTAAACTGCTTTAGTGCCAAATAGGAAATAAAAGTGGCTGAGAATACAAATCTCAAATCTCATCAGAGGTTCACAAAATGATATGGGCCTGGGTTTGAATGCTGGCTCCACTGTGTGACTTTGGTCAAGTGACTTAACCCCTCTGAGCCTCATGAAATGAGGTTTTATGAGCATTAAGTGAGAAACATGACAAGGCCCTTGGCATGACTGGTAGCTGGCCTGGGATATGCAACCAGTGCCCCTTCCCCCTTTTACCAAACAAATGTGAGAGCTTTTATGGGTCTCCCTTATTGATGCTGCCTTCTGAGGTACCACTCTGCTTCACCGTTGTGATGCTTACTGGAACAGTCCTTGGCCTGAATTTGCTACCGCATGGCAGAAGTACCACAACGTAATTTTAGCACACCTTGCTGCTACAAGAGAAAATAACATGCACAACGTGGTGCAACCCTGGATGCTCTCTCCAACACTGGCTTTGGTCTTTATCAAGCCGCCATGCCTTGCCAAGCTTCTCTTCTCTCATGGATGGAAACAAAGTGAGAATCTCCGCCTTAAATGCGAGAGGTGAGGAGGAAGTTGAGTGAATGCGAAGCCCTGAGACCAGCCCCTGGAGAAAATAGCCAAGTGCATAAGCACGTCCATGGACCCGAGGTGATACCATGAGCATTTCAAAATGTCTATTTACTCAAACACTCCTCATCATAATCTTACACATGCTGTTACTTTCCCCATTTAACAAAGTAACTGAGGCAGAGAGAACTTCAGATCATTAGCCCAAGAGCACATTGCGGGCGAATGGGAATTCTGGGAGATGAACTGACACTGCAGAGCCCTGGCATCCACCATCTTGGCCTTTGTCCTGATTCCCACAGTAGATGCCCAACAACTGATAGCTGCTTTTATTATTATTATCGATATTACCATTATTGTCATTATTGATATTACTATTATGAAGGCAACAATAATAATGTGTTTATGAAATGAAATAACATTTAAATACTTATTATGAGGCAGGGCACCAAGGATTGAAAGCATGACACGTTTTCAAAGAATTTAAGTGAATGTGTATAGAAGTAAGGTAACGGTTACCTCTGGGGCCAAGGAGGTGGAGACTGTCGGTAGCACATTAACTGCCGTGGCGCCATGGCCCCTTGCCTGATGGCTTTGAGAGGAAAAGGGGCCCCCTGGGTGGAGGGTGTAATTCTTGGTGTGCTGAGGGGCAGAGGGAGGTGCTCTCATGGGTGCAGGTTCCAGGGTCTCAGATCAGGGCTTTCTTCCCCTGTGCCCTCTTCTGCTTCCACCGCCCACTTCCTTTTTCTTCTAGGGAGGGTTTTGATTTGATGCAGCATTAATGAATCTGAGAGACTTTTTTTTACTTTTAGAGTCTCACTCTGTTGCCCAGACTGGAGTGCAGTGGTGCAATCATAGCTCACTGCAGCCTCCAACTCCTGGGTTCAAGCGATCCTCGTGCTTCAGCCTCCTAAGTACCTGGGACTATAGGTATGCACCACCTGGCTAATTTGTGTTTATTTTATCTGTAGAGACAGTGTCTTGCTATGTTTCCCAGGCTAGTCTTGAACTTGGGATCTCAAGCGATCCTTCCTCTTTGACCTTCCAAAGCGCTGAGATTATAAGCATGAGCCATTGCACCTGGTCCTGAATCTAAGACTTCTAATATCAGGAAGATTCAACTTAATTGTGTCTTTTTTTTTTTGTCATAGTCTCACGCTGTCACCCAGGCTGGAGTGTAGTAGCAAGCTCACGGCCACCCCAGCATCGACCTGCTGGGCTCAGGTGATCCTTCTGCCTCAGTCTTCCAAATAACTGGAACCACAAGCATGTGTCACCACACCCAGCTAATTTTTTTTTTATTGATTGTAGAGTTGAGGTCTCACCAAGTTGCCCAGGCTGGTCTCAAACCCCTGGTCTTAGACACTCCTCTTGCCTCGGCCTCCCAAAGTGCTGGGATGACAGGCATGAGCCACTGCGCCCGTTCCTGAATCTAAGAGACTTCTAATGTCAGAAAGATTCAATTTAATCATGTCTTTTTTTAACATAATTAATATTTAGGGTGGTAAATGGTCATGAATATAAGAAGAATGTGTCTGATTAAATGTGCTTGTGTCAGCCGGGCTCGGTGGCTCAGCCTGTAATCTCGCGCCTTTGGGAGGCTGAGGTGAGTGGATTGCCTGAGCCCGTGGGTTCGAGACCCGCCTGGGCAGCGAGACCTCATCTCTACAACAAATCAAAAAATCAGCTGGGCTATGGTAGCGCCTGCCTGTAATTCCGGCTACTTGGAAGGCTGAGGTGGAAGGATCGATGGAGCCTAGCAGGTCGAGGCTGCGGTGGCCGGGAGCGGCCACTGCACTCCAGTCTGGGCGACAGAGTGAGACTCCAACTCAAAAAAAAAAAAATTAACAATAAAAATAAAAATGTGCTTGTGTCCCTGTGTTAGGATGAATATTCTGTGCAACTTTGTCATTTTACAGTTAGTTTCTTCTTCTTATTTTTTTATTTTAAAGTTATGGAGTACAGGATTGGGTACAAAAGTGCTTTAGGTACAGATGAGGTTTTGGCCCTCCCATTGGACCTCACTTCACCTGGATTGGGATCAGACACCCTTATGGATGTTATATGAAGTTCATTTTTAATGAAAGAGAACCAAAATTTAAAAAAAAATCATTGTGGTTTAATTTCTTTAAAGCAGTAACGTCCCAGTCACTCCCTGTTTTGTTTAGAGCTTTTCTGTAAGATTTCTAAAAAGTCCTCTTCTGTGGTTCATACTCACTTTTAGCTTTATGACCTAGAATAAAGCAGGGAGCAGTTGCAAATCCGAAATCATTTAGTGGGTCTCAGCAGGGCACATGGCAGGTCGTAAACCCACAAACTTCTTGGTTCCATTCATAAGCCTGAGACAACGCATTAAAGTTCCGATTCCCAGGAAGACTTTACGGGAGAATGGAAGTTCTGTGCCAGGGGATTAATAAATAACCGTTAAGTTTATGTTCCATGGACAGCGTCACTGGCCAAATTGCTTTTCCAGCCGCGGTGGAGTGAACATTGAAAGCAGACTTTGTGTGCAGTGGAAACCGCAGGCTGCCTGAGACAGCAGTCGATAGATTTTTATGTAAACATCAATCGCCTTCTTCCATGGGTGTGGAAAGTCAAGGCCTGCGTGCACATCAGGGTCCCGGGCCCTCATCGGGGCGCAGGTCTTCACTTGTGCTCTGCCTCCAAGCCTGGGAAATTGCTGGCCCTGGGCCGCCCACAGGCTGGAAGGCCACGCTGCTGCCTGTCAAGAGCCCTGGCTTGACATGTGTCCAGAACGGCAGCAGCGTCCATCTGCTGGGCCCCCTTTCTGCCCTGGTGACATCGCCCACCCAAGGGGGGCCACTTGGCGATGGACGGTAACCCTGTCTCTCTTGGCTTCACAGGAGAGACCAGAACCTGCTGTCCCCGGTGAACTGTTGGTACCTGCTTCTCAACCAGGTGAGGAGGGAGAGCAAGGACCACGCCACCCTGAGTGACATCTACCTGAACAACGTGATCATGCGCTTTATGCAGATCAGCGAGGACTCCACCCGGATGTTTAAAAAGGTACCGCTGCCGCGCATCCAGGACTGAGGACGGGGTCTGGAGAGGGATGTGGATGAGTGAGTCTTTCATTTTCTCTTTTTGAGTTTGGCGTCTCACTCTCTCTGTCTCCCAGGCTGGAGTGCCACTCATAGCCATCCCAGCGTCGGCCTGCTGGGCTCTGGCGATCCTTCCGCCTCAGCCTTCCAAACAGCTGGAACCACAGGCACACGCCACCACACCTGGCTAATTTTTTTATTTATTGCAGAGATGAGGTCTCGCCAAGTTGCCCAGGGTGGTCTCTAGCCTGTGGGCTCAGGCAATCCTCTTGCCTCGACCTCAGCTTCTGATTTTCATGGCTAGTCTCAGCCAGTTATCAGCAGGGTTTTGTGTTTTTTTTTTGCTCGTTTGGACATTTTTGTTGAGAACAATAACAAAATTGGGCCATTTCCTGCCCAGCGGATACAGCTACTTGCCCAATAAGGCTGGCTTTTGTTTGTATGCTTGTAGGATGCAGCTTCCCCACCCCTGCAGCTTTGACTGGTACCAGACTACTCCTCATTAAGGAATTCTCAGTTTCAGAAAGTGAGAAAGAAGACCACCCTGTTGATTAATGACATATTGATTTTTTTTACAGTTGTCTTTTTTTAAACATATTTTTAATTTAATTTAATTTAATTTTATGGGTTTTTTTTTTAGTTGGAGTCTCATTCTGTCACCTAGACTGGAGTGCAGTGGCCTCTTCCGGCCACCGCAGCCTCGACCTGCTGGGCTCCAGCGATCCTTCCGCCTCAGCCTTCCAAGTAGTTGGAACTGCAGGCACACGCTACCACGCCCGGCTGATTTTTTGATTTATTGTAGAGTTGAGGTCTCGTCAAGTTGCCCCGGCGGATCTCGAACCCGCGGGCTCAGGCAGTCCACTCACCTTGGCCTTCCAAAGTGCTGGGATTATAGGCTGAGCCACCAAGCCTGGCCCATATTTTTTATTTTAAAATTGTGGAGTACAATTAAGAGTTAGGTATACAAATATGCATTGTGCAGGTACCATTGTTGATGAGGTGTGCCCCCCCATCCCCAGACAGATATCGACTACTGTTAATCCCACCTCCCTTCCCCTCCCTGCCCCCTCCATAGTTTCCCACCACTGTCAATCCTTTTCTTATAGTATTATGATAGTTGTTCAAGATCCACTTATGTGTGAGAACATGTGATACTCAGATCTTTGTTTCTGTGAGAGATCACTCAGTATTATAGACTCTAGTTCCATCCAGGTTGCTGAGAAATTCATGATTTTGTTCTTTTTTATGGCTGCGTAATATTCCATTGTGTATATGTACCACATTTTAAAAATCCAGTCGTCTTTTGATGGACAGCATGGTTGGTTCTATGTTCTTGCTATTGTGAACAATGCTGCGATAAACATACAAGCGCAGGTATCTTTTTGATAGAGTGATTTGAGTTCTTCAGGGTATATTTCCAGTAGGGAATTGAAGGGTCATATGGAAGGTCGATGTTTAGAGCTTTTAGGAATCGCCACACTGATTTCCACAGAGGCTGCACTAGTTTACACTCCCACCAACAATATAGAAGTGTTCCCTTTTCACCATATCCTCTCCAGCATGTGTTATTTTTTGAGTTATTGATAATGGCCATTCTGACTGGAGTTAGGTGGTATCTCAGTGTGGTATTAATTTGCATCTCCTTGATGATTAGTGGGGCTGAACATTTCATGTGTCTGTTGGCCACTCATATGTCTTCTTTTGAGAAGTGTCTGTTCATATCTTTTGCCCACTTTGTAGTGGGGTTGTTTGTTTTTTTTCTTTTCAACACATTTGAGTTCCTTGTAGATCCAAGATGTTAGGCCTTTGTCATACGTGGAGTTGGCAAATACTTCTTCCCAGTCTGTGGGCTGTCTCCCTGCTCTCTTGATACATATTGATGTTTCAAAGGGCCATTTAAAACAAGTATGCAGTGTTACACAGGCCAGCTTGATCACATTGCTGTATCCACATTCAATTCGATTTCTGACCTAGAAATGGTGTGTAGCAAGCCCTAAGTCATCTTGTGCTCTCTGTTAAGTAGGAAAAAAATAACAATAATTTCAAACGAAGGAGAAACTTTAAAAGTTAGATCCAAGAAGCATATTCATTAAGAAGAGATCTGAGTACTGTGGTGGTAGTTTTCAAAAACAAGAGATAAGTAGAGAAATATCCCATGTGTCTTAAATAACAGAACTTTAAAAAAGTCTGAGCCTAGAAGTGAAATGATTTTCTTGCACACAAGCCCTTTCGGCAAGTGCCTTGGCTGTGGTCTAGTGGGTTTTTCTGAGCATCCCCTGCAAGCAGGCACCTGTGTTGATAGGCATGGGAAAAGCAACTAAGATGAAGAAAAACCCATCCTCCTGCTCAGAGAGGTCACAGTTTATGGAGGTTTGGATGGTGTTATATGGGGGGGGGTCCCCAAAATACCCGGAATTCATCTATGAAAAACTGTGTAATTATTCTTATGTGTTGAAACTTCAATCACTTTCAAAGTACTCTCTGTCTGATGCAGTACACCTATGGAGACACTTTTCCCACTGCTCAAGACAGTTTTTGCACTCATCCATTTGGACGCCTTTGAGTGCATCTGCCAATTTTTGTTTCTCCTTTCCCATCAGCAAAACGTTTCCCTTTCAGGACTTTTTTTCATCGGGGAAACAAGGAAACATTGCTTGGGATGAGATTGAGTAACTAGGGAGGGTGGCCACCGGGGTCATGCTGGTTTGGGGTCAAAAACTGCTGAACACTCAGCGCGGTGTGGGCAGGTGTGCTCGTAAATCACCCATCAGGAAATGGGCAGACGTGTTGAAGAAATCTCCAAAAAATTTCACTGAGGCTGAATGTTGCCTGTCACAACTACACCAACTGGAACACGGACGCCCATGGGTTCCTAGGACACTCACCTAGTGGGGAAAGCCTGGACTACAGGGGTCCCACCCTCCGAAAGATAATTCTGGGGTTTTGGGGAGTCCCTCTGGTCTGATGCTGCCCATTCAGCTGGCCTCTGGGACCAGCACCTCAGCTGAGTTCACATCTTTATTCATGCTGCAAAACAGCTTTCACAGGCCTGGAAGCAGAGTCAAGAGACGTGTCCCTGCCCGCAGGGAGCTCAGGGCCGGCCATGCTCAGTCTCCACACTCCAGGGAGGCACAACCCTCTGTGGGCATAGTCGGGAAAGTCTTCACAGCAAAGGGAGCCGAGGCTTATGGGAGGTGAGGCGGTGGCCAAGCGGAGAAAAGCGAACTGTCCGAGGCAAGGAGGGTGTGTGATGTGGTGGGACCGGGATTGCAGCGGGCTGGGCGAGGGGGTGAGGAGGAGGCTTTTGGGGGAAGACGCCTGCACGTGGGGCTAACATGTAAGGGTGTGTCAGTTGCAGATCTAATCTGGGACTTGATGAGCTGATGGCAACCCAGGCTGAGAGTCAAGTGGGTCTGGCTGGGGTCCCAGCCCTTCTGCACACTGACCTCGTGGCCTTGGGAGGCCACCCAGGAGATGTGAGAGTGTGTGCCCCCTCTTGACAGAGCGAGAAGGCCAGATGGGCAGCGGGCAAGGCTGGGACCCGGGGGCCCTGGGCCGGGCTGGTCTGTGGTGGGCTCATGCCGGGCAAGCAGGTCCAGCCTTTGTTTTGCAGTTGTGAGTTTGGGCTGCTCTCGGGCAGGATGAAGCAATCTTGGGAGGCCCCTCCCTTGGGTGGAGGGTCATTCCCAAGGGGCTTCCAGAGAGGACTCAGTGTGAGTTTCAACAGCTAGCAGCCGGTGTTCCCCAGCAGGTGGGGGGTGAGTTCTTGGCTCTTAAAGACGGGCCTGGGGAGCCCACAGAAATATGAGAGTAGGTTGGGTGAGAGACAGAGAGAAGAAAAAGAGAAGGAGAGAAACAGAGTGACAGAGACAGACGGAGGAGAGAGAGCAAGAGTGAGAGACAGAGTGACAGAGACAGAGTGTCAGAGACAGAGGAGAGAGAGAGAGTGAGAGAGAAAGAGACAGAGACAGGAGAGATGAGAGAGAGGCCAGAGAGAGATACAGGGAAAGAGAGCCAGAGACAGACAGAGAGTGAGACACAGAGAGAGGGGAGAGAAAAACAGAGAGAAAGAGAGAGATAGACAGAGATAGAGACAGAGGAGAGAGAAAGAGACAGAGAAAGACGGAGTCAGGGAGAGAGAGAGAGACAGACAGAAACATAGGCAGAGACAGAGAGAGAGACAGAGAGCATGTGCTTGGGGCTGCCTGTTCCAGTGGACCCGGGTCCCCTGGCGTTCAGTGGAGAGAAAGCCTCCTGCCACCTGCAGGCCTCGTCTCTGGCTGGTGCTGACCAGCGGGCAGGGCAGGTTCCAAGCCCAGGACCTGCCCTGCCGTCCTCAAGCAGCATCAGCACAGCTCTCTCTCTGTCGCTGCCCTTGCTGGGAAAGGAAGAACAGGAGCGGCAGAGGACACGGGGAGGCCAGGCCAGCCCCGAAGACATGACTGTCACCTGGCGGAACAGGACCAGGCTCTGTGTCCCTGTAGAATAGAAAGCAAGACCAGTCTTCCCCCCGCCCCCTCCAGTCGAGGTCTCACTCTGTCCCCCAGGCTAGAGGGCAGTGGCACAATCACAGCTCACTGCAGCCTCCAACTCCTGAGCTCAAGAGACCCTCCCACCTCAGCCTCATGAATATCTGGGACTATAGGAGCCCACCAGCAAGCCCAGCTAATTTTTAAAAAATTGTTTTTGTAGAGTCGAGGTCTCACTATGTTACCCTGGCTGGTGTCAAGCTCTTGAGCTCAAAGCAGTCCCCTGACTTCTGCCTCCTAAAGTGTCGGGATTGCAGGCATGAACTACCTGGCCTAGGCAACTTTTAGCCAGTGTCTTTTTTTTTTTTTTTTTTGAGCTGGAGTCTCACTCTGTCGCCTCAGCTGGAGCCCAGTGACACACGACCACTCCAGCGTCGACCTGCTGGGCTCTGGCGATCCTTCTGCCTTAGCCTTCCAAGTGGCTGTAACTACAAGCATGTGCTACCATACCCGGCTAATTTTTTGGTTTATTGTAGAGATGAGGTCTCACCAAGTTGCCTGGGCTGGTCTCGACCCCGCAGTCTCTGGCAATCCTCTCATCTCGGCCTCCCAAAGTGCTGGGATGACAGGCTGAGCCACCAAGCCTGGCCACTAGTGTCTTTCTTATGATTTATCTACACTGAATGAAAAACACATACAGACCAACTTATTTTACTAGTCACTTATTACGAAGTTCCAAACTGTATATAAACAGACTTGAGAAACACCCTCACAGTGTCATTGCTTGTAGCCGAATTAAAATGAAAATTCCTCACGTTTTAGCCATTGGGGACATCAGGGAATATCCCCTAGAGTGCTGGAGCAGCCAAGACTCCAGGCCTCTCGTAGGCCCCCGTACCCCCATTCACCGGCCCACCAGCCATTTTCCCTGGAGAGTCTGACCTCTGAGGCTCCATTGATTTCTTCATTCATGCAGCAGCAATCAGGGTTATTTAATTTCAGGCCCTCCATTAGGTATGGACGCATAAATATGGACGAGAAAAGACTCTGCTTTCACCTTCTTTTTAAATTTTTTTGAGTCGGGATCTTATTCCGTTGCCCAGACTGGAATGCAGGGGCCTGATGACGGCTCACCGCAGCCTCAGCCTCCTCAGCTCAGGTGATCCTTCCGCTTCAGCCTCCCAAAACCTGGGACAACGGGAGTCCACCACCACTCTTGGCTGATTTTTAAAATTTTTTTGTAGAGACTAGGTCTTGCAAGGTTGCCCCAGGCTGGTCTTTCACTCTCAGCCTCAAGCGATCCTCCCACCTCTGCCTCTCAGAGTGCAGGGATTCCAGGTGTGAGCCACTGCTCCTGGCCTCATTTTTACCCTTTTAAATTCTGTTAGCCATTTCAGGGGAGGGTCAAACACTGGGGACTCCTTGTACACAGGGGTTAGTTTCCTGGTCATCCCTCCGTTTCCCAAGGAGCAAGGACTTGTGTGCCTCCCGCCCTCCTTGCAGCCGCAAGACCCCACTTCCTTCTTTCCATGACTTGCCACAGCCTGAAATGCACGGTTCTTAGGATTCACACAGAAAACGTCATCCATGTCAGCAGTCACAGTGGCAGGGCAGGCCAAGCCAGCTTGCAGGAGTCCTTCCGCTAAGCCCCTAATCACAAGATCTTGCCAACCAATCTTAAGGACGTTAACACAAGTGTGTCTTTGAGAGGGAGTACCACGCAATAGTGGCTTTTAATTTTAACTTTAATTTATCTTGAAGTCTGTCATTCCTGCATGGGTTCTGTTGAAAGTATGACAACGCTTTGATCTCTCTTTGGTTTGCACAAGTATGTCTACAAGTATAATTTACAAGGAGGAAGCCAAAAAAAAAAAAAACCCAGAATTTATTTATAAAAAATGATGTATTTATTCTTACATGTTTAAACTCCAGTCACCTTCAAAATCCTCTCCATTAGATGCAATGCATCTATCGAGACACTTTTTCCACCGCTCAAAACAGTATTTGAACTCATCCATTTTGATGCCTTTTGGTGTTTCTGCCTTTTTTTTTGGTTTCACCTCTTCCACATCAGCAAAATGTTTCCCTTTGAGGACATTTTCATTGCGGATATAAAAACAAAAGAAAGTCACTCGGGGTGAGATTGGATGACTAGGGAGGGTGGGGCACGGGGGTCATGATGTTTTTGGGAAAAAACTGCTGAACACTCAGCACAGTGTGGGCAGTTGCTGTCGTGGTGGAAGAATCATCACCTGTTTCCCACAACTCGTGACGTTTCTTCCACCATTCATGATGCAAAGGGTCAACCAAAATTTTTTTCTGGAAGTTTTGAGAAGGTTGAAGGTGCCTGAAGTTTAAACATGTAAGAATAAACACGCAACTTTTTAATAAATAAATTCCAGGGTTTTTAGGGTCCCCCCTCGTATTTGGTTTCTTCACCAATGATAATGACACCTGCAAGCTGTCGCCTCTTGAGTTTTAACCATGGGCTAAGCACTGTGCTCGGTGCACTACGGCTTTCACCAGGTAGCTCACATGTCCTCCCAGCTGCCTGGTGAAAAGGTATTAGAATCCACATGTTGGTCAGGCACGGTGGCTCATGCCTGTAATCCCAGCACTTTGGGAGGCTGAGGCGAGAGGATTGCCTGAGCCCACAGGTTCAGGACCAGCCTGGGCAATTTGGCGAGACCTCATCTCTACAATAAATCAAACAAATTAGCTGGGTGTGGTGGCGTGCTCACCTGGGCCCAGCAGGTTGAGGCTGTGGTGGCCACGAGTGTGCCACTGCACTCCAGCCTGGGTGACAGAGTGAGACTCCAACTCAAAAATAAAAATAAAAAAGAATCCACATGTCAGAGTGCTTGGGGGTCTGAGTGTCATAGCTCGGCTGACTGTATGTGTTCCTGTCTCTGCTCATGTGTCTTATATGTTCATGATGGCTACAGTCTCTGTGGGTGCTTTTTGGCCGTAACTGGAGATGTCATTCAGAGTGCAGGGCAGAAACCCCCAAGAAGAAGGATGGTATGGTTCTTGGCTGCCTTCATTTCTTGTAAAAATCCTGAAGAATGATATTCCTGGACGAGGCAGCTGAACCTGTCCATCATCCGAGTTCTAGGGAGGGTCTCAAAGCAGCAGAGACTTGCTGCCAGCCACTGAGCCTAACCCCTTGGGCATAACTGCCCAGGTTATCAGATTCAGACTCCCAGGAATGAAGTTAACCCACTTTGGGCTGAGTTCAAACCCACATAGGACTTCATCAGAAGGGAAGGAGAGTTTCCTAATAAAACTTGTAGTCATTTTTTATTCTGATCAAAGCCAGCCACATCCTATTTAAAAACCTCAATATAAAAATAACCCAATGATATTTTAGGGAGAAAAAAAGCTGTACCTTCAAATAGACCATTTAAAATCAGTTATTATTGGGTTGGGTGCAATGGCTCATGCCCGTAATCCCAGCACTTTGGAAGACCGAGGTGGGAGGATCCCTTGAGGTCCGAAATTTGAGACCAGCCTGGGTAGTGAGACCCTGTCTCTAGTAAGGAAAAAAAAAATTAAAACAAGAATAAAATACAGTTAATATTTTAACTAAAACAGATGCTTTAGTATAAGCAAATAAATGACACCAGTCTACTGCAGATCACCAAGGCTCTCACCTTGTTTTGAAAAAAAGGTTCACTTGAAAGCATCTGAAAACTGCTGGTCAATATATTTTATGAAATGTATATTCATTGTAGAAATTTAGAAAACACTAAAAATAGGAAAAGAGAAATAGCAATTACCCACATTAACGCTACCCACTGCTAATATTTTGGTGGAAGAACCCATCACCTGTTTGCCACAATTCGGGACGTTTCTTCTGCAAATCATGATGCAAATGGCCAACCCAAATTTTTACCTGGAAATTTTGAGAAGGTTGAAGGTGCCTGACATTTAGACATGTAAGAATAAATTTGCAACTTTTTAATAAATAAATTCCAGAGTTTTTTGGGTCCCTCCTGATATTTGGTTTCTATCTTTCACTATTTATACCTATACACATATATGTAGCTTATAGGAACACTCATGCAGATGAATTTTACTAACTGCAACCGGGGACCCTCCCCTTTTAATGTAAAATATGGTTTGCATTTCTCACGCCTGGAAACAATCTTTCGACACAGGATACTTGATGCCAGCCTTTACTGCATACTGGACCGTGTTAATTTTCTGCTGTTGGAAAAATGAACTCTTTCACATATCAGTGACATTTTTTTCTTCTCTACATACCTTGAAGTAGAGTGACTGGGTGAGAGGGTGGCCTTAGAATTTCATGTCGCGAGTGAAATCCTTACCTTTTGCCTCTCTGGAGTCGTGATGGTCGCAGCTGTGATTGACAAATGAGTAATGTATTTTCTGAAAAATAAATGGACACTTTCTTTAGCTGAGAGTCACTACATATGGCTTAACATGCTTATGCAACACTGGTAAATAATATAACAGGAGGAACTTTTTCAAAGCGTTTTAGTGCAGCACAGCAGAAGAATTAAATGGTATTCTGGTGGCCTCGGGGGTGGCTTAATTATTGATAGGATCTGGATGAATAAGAATAGTTCACGCTAATGCTGCTGTTGGCTCTCCTGGGGTTTCTCAACCTTCTGGCTAGCTGGTTTTGGTTTGTTTTTTTTTTTTTTTTTTTTTAGGAATAAATCCAACCAAGCTGTCATTTTTTACAATGATGCAATTTTCTGAAATATTTTAGAAACTATTTGAAATGCGTATTTATAAATGCTTGTCAGGATTGCAGGGGTGTAGTAATTGCTCAGTGCTGCTGTTTTTATGACATTCCCATGGTCGCCTTTATTATTTAGTGCCCCCAGCGCGTGTGTGTTTGGCTGGACTGTAAGTATAGCAGGTGAGTTGCCACGCAAGAGCATTCATCAGCATGTTAGAGACAGAGACTTTTTTATTTAATTGGAGTCTCACTCTGTCACCCAGACTTGAGTGCAGTAGCATGCTCCTGGCCACCGCAGCCTCCACCTGCTGGGCTCCGGCGATCCACAGATGCACGCTACCATGCCTGGCTAATTTTTTGATTTATTGTAGAATGAGGTCTGGCCAAGTTGCCCGGGCTGTTGTCAAACCCTCGGGCTCAGGCAGTCCACTCACCTCGGCCTCCCAAAGTGCTGCGATGACAGGCTGAGCCACCAAGCCCTGTTGACATTTTTTTTTTGAGTCGGGGTCTCACTCTGTCACCCACGCTGGAGTGCAGTGGCACAGTTATGACTCACCATAGCCTCAACTTCCTGGGCTCCAGCGATCCTTCCGCCTCAGCATCCCAAGTAGCCAGGACTATAGGCGCACAATACCACGCCTGCATATATATATATATATATATATATATATATATATATATATATATATTTTTTTTTTTTTTTTATAGAGACAGAGTCTTGCTATGTTGCTCAGACTGATATCAAACTCCTGAGCCGAAGCAATCCTCTCGCTTCAGCCTCCCAAAGTACTGGGATTACAGGAGTAAGCCACCGCACCCAGCAATCAAATTTATGAGAAGAACACTCATCAGATGATCTGCGGGTATCTCCTTGAAAATGTGATCTCATAATAAAAAGTTCCACAACTGATGTCAGCTGCGTTGAAGATTTTGTCACACTGGATGGTGCTGTGATTCTCGCACTCTAACGTTAGTACAGTCATGCTCTGCTTTGCAATGTTTTGGTCCCCATCCACATAAGATGATAGTGAAACTGACCTAACCAGGTGCGTCATTTTTTTATCTTTCCTACCACATTTTTTCCTGTACCTTTTCTATGTTTAGGTACACAAACACTAACCATTGTGTTCAACTGCCTGCAGTATTCATTATGTGCTGTGCGGGTGTGTAGCCTAGGAACGAGGGTGGACCACACAGCCTCAGTTGTTTCTGGGTACTGTGATGTTCACACAATGAGAGGGTCACCTGACACATTTCTCAGAGTGCATCCTTGTCACTGAGAGGCACAAGACTGTGGTCGCACTCAATTACATTGAGAATAATGGCCATACACTTGGAAGCTTATTTTTTAAACTCTGGAAGTGTAAATGGTTTTAAATGGCTATCTCTAAGTGACACTTGTTTTCTTCTGTTTGCTTATCTGTCATTTCTGATTCTTATGCAATGAACATAGTATAAAACACACATACTAGGCCGGGTGTGGTAGCTCATGTCGGTAATCCCAGCACTTTGGGAGGCTGAGGTGAGAGGATTGCCTGAGCCCACGGGTTCAAGCCAGCCTGGGCCACTTGGCGAGACCTCATCTCTACGATTAAAAAAAAAAAAAAGCTGGGCATGGTGGCGCATGCCTGTGGTTCCAGCTACTTGGATGGCTGAGACAGAAGGATTGCCTGAGCTCAGCAGGTCAAGGCTGCCATGGCCGTGAACATGCCACTGCATTCCAGCCTGGGTGACATAATAAGACTCTGACTCCAAAAAAAAAAAAAAAAAAGACACCCATAATAAAACAGTGACTTATTGTAAGCTAAAACCTTAAGGAAAATATTTGGCCCCGTGTAAACCCATGTTTGTTGTAACAAAGTGGGAAAACCACATCCAGCAAATTATTCATCCCAAATGCTGTTTATTAGTGGGAAATCTGCCTGGTCTCCAGGGTCCGTTGAAATTGTACTTGAGGCGCCACTGTTAGGATGGATGAGATGAGGAGGCGTGAACGAGAGGCTTCTGAGCAGGATAGCAGCTTGTACCTGACTGCAGCCGCCTTCCCGACCTCATCGCCTGTGCAGGGACCAAGTGATCACATCCGCATCCAGGAAACGCTGGAACAATCCTTTTAGCTTCAGGCAGATTCGCCCCTCCATCGTCCCCAGCCAGTTGTGTCACCGCACTCCAGTCTGGGCAACAGGGTGAGGCTCCCACCACACACAGGGTGAATTTCCCAACCTCCGCCCCCCAGTTTGGTTTTGTGCCTTACCCCTTTATGGCGTGTTGTAGATGTTCTTGGCTATTGGTTCGCTCTCTGTCTCATCCCAGTTCCAGAGTAAGTTCCTGGGGAAAAGACCTTTGTGTTGTTCATGGAAACAGGGACTGGCACAGAGTGGGTGCTCAGGGAATATTTATTTATTTAATTTACTTTTTTCTTTGTTTAAAAAGAAACGAGGTCTGGCTCTGTCACCCAGGCTGGAGTGCAGGGGTGCGATTATAGCTCGCTGTAGCCTCGATCACCTGGGCTCTAGTGATCTTCCTTCCTCAGCCTCCCGAATAGCTGGGATTACAGGTGCCACCACCTGCCCGGCTATTTTATATTTTTAATTTTTTTGTAGAGATGGGTTGTTACTCTGTTATCCAGGCTGGTCTTGATTTCTTGGGCGTCAGGCGATCCTCCCTCCTTGGCCCTCCCAAAGTGCTGAGATTACAGATGTGAGCCACCACACCCAGCCAGGGAAGATTTATTGACAATAAGTAGTGAATGAACACTTACCTCTGTATTAGAAACCTCAAACATGCTGGGCTCGGTGGCTCAGCCTGTAATCCCGGGCCTTGGGAGGCTGAGGTGAGTGGATTGCCTGAGCCCGCGGGTTCGAGACCTGCCTGGGCAATTTGGCAAGACCTCATCTCTACAATAAATCAAAAAATTAGCTGGGCGTGGTAGCGCACACCTGTAGTTCCAAGCTACTTGGAAGGCTGAGACGGGAGGATCGCCGGAGCTCAGCAGGTCGAGGCTGCAGTGGCTGGGAGCGGCCACTGCACTCCAGTCTGGGCAACAGAGTGAGACACCAACTCAAACAAACAAACAAAAAAAAGAAACCTCAGATGAATGACACCCACATGACAGAAGCTTCAAGGCATTTTAGCAAGATCCAGTATTGGTAGGCTGCGTTTAAGCAATACTGTAATGGACAACTTGCTTCCCAAGAGAAAGAAGTCAGAGGAGGTCGGGGAGGCCCACCTGCAGAGATCAGTCGGGAGGGTGGGTTTGCCTCATGGCAGGAAAGTCCTCTCTGTTCTCTCGTGGTTGCCAACCCTGGACCGCAGCATGGAGAACCGCCACGCTGCTCATAGCTCTCATGGATGCCATGAAATTCACAGGAGGACTCCTATGGCCCACCTACCTGTCCCAACCGGAAACTGCTGTTGGAACGGTTTACATTCTTTTTCATCCATTCCTTGGGATATCCATTTTGTGTAAAAATGAGTCAAGAACTGTCTCTCAGAATCAAGCAGGGCCTCCTATTTGACTCTTTTAAGAAATGTTTTATTTTGCTTTATGTTTTAGGGACAGGATCTTGCTATGTTGCCCAGGCTGGTCTCAAACTCCTGGGCTCAGATGATCTTCCTGCCTCGGCTTCCCAAAGTGCTGGGATTATAGGTGTGGGCCACCATGCCTGACCTGTTTGACTCTTAAGACAACACCAGGCAGCCATGGACTTCTTTAGATAATGATGCACATACTTACAGAGATAAGGATGAATAAACAGAAGAATCAACATTCCTGTAAACACAGGCAGTGGTTCACTCCTTCATTCTCAGAGGGCACTTCCTGCAGCCTTCTTTATGTCAGACATTCCTCAGGAGACTATGGGCACAGCAGTGACCAAGACAGACTGTCCTTGCTGCTTGGATCTTTTTTATTTGTTTATTTATTTTTTGAGTCAGTGTCTCACTCTGATGCCCCAGCAAGAGTGCAGTGGCACAATCATGGCTCAGCACAGCCTTGACCTCCTAGGCAAGCAATCCTTCCGCCTTAGCATCCCAAGTAGCTGAGACTGCAGGTGTGCACCACCACATCTGGCTCGTTTTTTAAAATTTTTGTAGAGATGGCGTCTCACTGTGTTGCCCAGGTTGGTCTCAAACTCCTGGGCCAGGCAGTCCTCCCACCTCGGCCTCCCAAAATACTGGGATTACAGGCATGAGCCGGCATGCCTGATTCCTTGGATCTTACAGTCTGGGATATAGACAGTTAAAAATTTTAGTTACAGAGTAGCAGGTTGACTGTGCAGAGCCCTGGAAAAAGCACCTGGCTTCCTATGACTTGGGAGGTCTGGAAAGCTGGGACTTGAATAGATTTGATGGAGTTAGCCAGGTAAAGCCAGTGAGAGCAAGTGGGCAGAGGTCAGGTGAAGGAGTAGAAAACGCTTCTGGGGAGGAACAGCATGTGCGAAGGTCCAGACACTGGAGGGATCACAGATTCTCAGAAGAAAAGGGGTGTGGTTTGCAGGTGGGGAAGGCAGCTGGCAAGAGAGGCCATCGGAGGAGGAAGAAAGAGCTGACATTCAGGGCTGGCTTGAGTCTGGGTTTCTCCCAGGGGTGGAAACCACTCGCTGGCTCAAGTGTGGGAGGGTCGTGATCCACTCCCAGCGTGCCTGGAGCGTGGCGTCTGGCTTGAGAGACGATCAGACAACAGCCGGAGATGCCCATTGTGCAGCCCTTGGGATACATCCGGCCCGCATCTGTGGCAGGAGAGATGAGGCAGGGAGTCCTGGGCAGGGGTGGAGGCAGAGTCTGCTGGCCACAGTGGGAGAGGGGCCATGCAGAGGGTGCTGTCCAGGGGGACCGGGCTCTGGCAGTGGTCAGGGCAACGGCTTCCTGTGAGAGGAGGGGCCTGGGCACAGAGGCTGTGACGGGGAAAGGCTTGTGGGGAGGATGGTGGGTTTAGCTTGGGGTGCACCTGTGGATGACTGGGAGATGTCTCATAAACAGACCAAGAACTTCAGGCATGCATGAGCAAGACTGGGGGGCTGGGAATCCAGGCAGGCCTTCAAGTCGCAGGAGTGGCTGAGGCGACCCGGGGGCAGCACAGAGGGTGAGGAGGGAAGGGAATGTGAGAAGTGCTCTCAGCAAATCTGAGAATTAAAGGATGAGAAGGGCTGGGCACAGGGACTCATGCCTGTCTTCCCAGTCCTTTGGGCGGCTGAGGTGGGAGGATGGCCTGAACCTGGGAGTTTGAGACCAGCTTGGGCAGCTTAGTGAGACCATTTCTCTATAATTACAAGCAAAAAACAAAAAAGTCTGGGTGCAGTGGCTCATGCCTATATTCCCAGCCCTTTGGGAGGCGGAGGCGAGAGGATTGCCTGAGCCCACGGGTTCAAGGCCAGCCTGGGCAATATGACAAGACCGTGTCTTTATAATAAATCAAAAAATTAGCCAGTTGTGGTGGACTGTGCCTGTAGTCCCAGCACTTTGGGTGGCAGAGGCAAGAGAATTGCCTGAGCCCAGGGGTTCGAGACCAGCCTGGGCAATTTGGCGAGACCTCATCTCTACAATAAATCAAAAAATTAGCAAAGCGTGGTGGCACATGCCTGTGGTTCCTGCTACTTGGAAGGCTGAAGTGGAAGGATCACCTGAGCTCAGCAGGTCAAGGCTTTGATGGCTATGAGTGTGCCACTGCACTCCAGCCTGGGGGACAGAGTGAGACTCTGACTCAAATAAATAAATAAAAATAAAAAGCACTTAGTTCTGGTAAGTTCTGTGTAGCATTGGCCCATATAGACAGTCTTCTTCTCTCAAGGGTCCACTCCCTTGAGCAGTCCTCACCCACACTGACCTTGGGCTGGGCCCCTTGACTTGCTTTGACCATGGCCCGGCAGGAGATAGGAGACAAGGAGTTGTGTGAACAGTGCCTCCATGCTAGAGCTTGCCCTTCCCTCGTGCTTCCGGGACCCTGAAACCACCATGTCAGCAAGCAAGACCACATGAAGGGAAACTGAGGCATACTGAGTGTCAGCTGGCCAAAGATTAGGCACAACAAGGCGTACATCTTAGGCTACCCCGTTGGCGCCGACCCCAGCTGGTCACAAATGCAGGAAAGGCAGCCGAGCCAGCCCAGCACAGAAGAACCTCCAGTGGGCCCCCATGATCATGAGCCCAGAACAGGATTGTTTTAAACCACTGCGTTTGGGGTGCGTACACAGTAAAAGCCGAATGGCACACTAGGTATAGACGTGCCCTGCCCTCACCCCCAGAGGAAGATGAAATCCAGAGGTAAGCTGGGCTCGGTGGCTCAGCTTGTAATCCCGCGCCTTTGGGAGGCTGAGGTGAGTGGATTGCCTGAGCCCGCGGGTTCGAGACCCGCCTGGGCAACTTGGCGAGATCTCATCTCTACAATAAATCAAAAAATTAGCCGGGCAAGGTAGCGCACGCCTGTAATTCTGGCCACTTGGAAGGCTGAGGCAGAAGGATTGCTGGAGCCCAGCCGGTCGAGGCTGCAGTGGCTGGGAGTGGCCACTGCACTCCAGTCTGGGTGACAGAGTGAGACTCCAGCTCAAAAACATAAAAAAAAATTTTTTTAAATAAATCCAGAGGTAAACACAGTCTTTGGGTGCCTGGAGTCAGCATTCTCTGCCGGGTCCTGCCTACTTGGTGTCTCCATAAAGACACTGAGTGGCTGTAGCCACAATTTAAACATGGAAAATTAGGTCATAGCAGGTTGATTGGGGAAGAAGACCAGATTTAAATTTTTTTTTTAGTTAGAGTCTCAGCTGGAGTGGAGTGCAGGCTGGAGTGCAGTGGCACACTCACGGCCACCACAGCCTTGATCTGCCAGGCTCAGGCCATCCTTCTGCCTCAGCCTTCCAAGTAGCTGGAACCACAGGTGCACAGCACCACACCCAGCTAATTTTTTAATTTATTGTGGAGACAGAGTCTCACCAAGTTGCCCAGGCTGATCTTAAGCTCCTGGAACCAGGCAATCCTCTCTCCTTGGCCTCCCAAAGTGCTGGGATGACAGGCGTGAGCCACCATGCCTGGCCCCAGACTTTAAATTGTAATGCCAAATTGGCAGTAAGCTTCCTGATTTTTTATCTTTCAGCATCCTCCAGCTTAGATGCAAGGTGACCAAAGCCTGGAAGTAGACATCAGACTCACATAAACACAGAGACTCCTTTCATTGTGACTCAAAGAGCAGAATAGGGGGAACAAAGAAAGTCCCTAGTTTATCTTTTTTCTTTCTTCTCTCTCCTCCTCATCTCCCAGTCCCCAGAAAGACCCCAAATGTCAAGGACAGCAGCAGTGACAGCAGTGGGGACCCATAGCACCTAAATTCTAAAAGGGAGGAGCTTTCCTCCCTGATCAGAGCAGCTGTGATCCGCGGCGGTGGGGCAACACCCTGTTCTGTTTTCTGCCACTCTCTGTCTTTCTGCCTCTCTCTGTCCTGCTGTCCCTGGGCCCCAGATGTGGACACAACCATGGTGGGGAGAGCAGAGTAGCAGTGAGAGGAAGGAAAAGGTGAGCCCAAAGAACCAAAAAGTGCTGGAGAGGTTGTGTGTGGGAAGGAGGGAGTTGAGAATGCAGCGCCCTGATGTTGTTTATGAATCTGGAACCTTCAGTTGCACACGAATGGGTTCTGAGCTTAAACAGCATACCTACCAAAGACCGTAAGAACTGGGCGAAAGGATAGGACCACTGCTTGGGTCCCAGACTGGCCACTGAGATGCATTATAGGACGGATCCAAATAGCACTGCAAAGGTGTTGAAAACAGAACTGACATTGAAACCACAACCCAAGAGGCCGGGCACAGTGGCTCATGCCTGTAATCTCGGCACTTTGGGAGGCTAAGGCAGGAAGATTAGTTGAGCCCAGAAGTTCAAGACCAGCCTGGGTAATATAGTGAGACATCATCTCTACAAAAATTTTTAAAAATTAACTGGGCGTGTCTGTAGCTACTCAGAAGGCTGAGGTGAAAGGATTGCCTGAGCAGGAGATCGAGGCTGCAGTCAGCCGTGATCATTGTGATCACACCACTGCACTCTAGCCTGTGTGACAGAGAAGACCCTGACTCAAAAAGAAAAAAAAAGAAGAAATCAGAACCCATAGAAGACTGATCAGAATTTGTATCCTGAATCCAAGCAGATTGATTTCCTGATAAAACAAAAATATCAACATTCTATGTATGGCTTAAACAACATTCAGAATCAAAACATAATATTCAAAGTATCTAGGATACAATCCAGAATTACTCAGAATGCAAAAAAAAAGAAAGAAAAGAAAATCTCAACTCACATGAGAAAAACAGTCAACAGACACCAATTCTGAGATGACATATATGTTTCAGTTATCTAGCAACAATTTTTAAAGCAACTGTGATAAAAATGTTGCAAGAAGTCAGGGCAAATACTCTTGAAATGAATGGAAAGATAGGAAGTCTCAGCAACAAAAAATGATATAAATGGAAGTTTTAGAACTGAAAAACACTATAACAGAAATTAAAACAAAACTCACTAGACAGGCTCAGTAGCACAATGTAGATAACAAGGGAGAATCAGTGAAATTAGATGAACAGAAATTATCCAATCTGAACAACAAAGAGAAAAAGATTTTTAAAAAATGAACAGAGCCTCTGGTACCTTTGGGATGATTCCAAAAAGTCCAACAGTTGTGTCATCAGAGGTCCTGAAAGAGAGAATAAAGAATATGGGGCAGAAAAATTACTGGAAAAATAATTACCAAATTTGTCAAATGGCATCAACCTACACATTCAGAAGCTCAGCAAAACCAAGCTAGATGAACCCAAAAAAAGTCCACAGCCACATACATCATACTCAAACTGGAAACTAAAGATAAAGGAAAAAATATCGAAAGCAGCCAGTGGAAAATTGTGAATTACTTATCAGAGAACATCAATTAATAACTGTGGCACTCTCAACCACTAAATGCTAGCAGCACTTTATGAATTCTGACAACCAAAAATGTCTTCAGACCTTGTCAAATGTCCTCTGGGGTCAAAATTGGCCATAGTTGAAGAAGTAAATTTTTTGGAATTAGAGTCTCATTCTGTTGTCCAGGCTAGAGTGCAGTGGAGCAATCAAAGGTCACAGTAGCCTTGACCCCCTGGGCTCAGATGATTCTTCCACCTCAGCCTCCTGAGTAGCTGGGACTACAGACATGTGCCACCATAATTTTTTGTAGAGACAAGGTTTCATTATGTTGTCCAGGTTGGTCTCAAACTCCCGGGCTCAAGCAGTCCTCCTGCCTTGGCCCCCCAATGCGCTGAGAGTACAGGCGTGAGCCACCACACCTGCCACTAATCTAAATTAATTGAGTCCTTCATCCTCCTAGATTTTTTTATTTGTTTTCTTGAGTCAGAGTCTCACTCTGTCGCTGGAGTGCAATGGCACAATCACAGCTTACCACAGCCTCGACCTGCGAGGCTCAGGTGATCGTTCCACCTCAGGCTTTCAAGTAGCTAGAACTGCAGATGCACGCCACCACGCCTAGCTAATTTTTAAATTTATTTTAGAGATGAGGTCTCGCCAAGTTGCCCAGGCTTGTCTTGAACCCCTGGACTCAGGCAGTCATCTCATCTCCACCTCCCAAAGTGCTGGGATTACAGGCGTGAGCCACTCACTGCACCTAGCCTAGATTTTATTTTAAAATATTTCACTCTTGGTCTGTTTTTAGTCTTAGGGTTTACAAATCCAAATTATACGAACAGCATGGGATAGGTCTAAGGCACCCAGTCCCTCATGTCCCATTAAAGAAGAAACAAAAAAATATCGTTCAGTGCCAGGTTAATTCAGGCTCAGTTACTTATAAGAGATCAGTACTTAATCAAGTTCATTTTCAAAGAGCCACAGACACACGGAATCCTTACCTGTCCTTCTCATCAAAGAAGGAAGTTAGTTACTGCTTTAAGAAAGGAACTGATGAGAACATTCCTCCCATGTGTCGAGGTGTCTGCAGTTGAGATCAACAAATTCTAAAGCGACCTAAACACAGTCTCCTGTTTGCTAGTCACATTTCTTACCTGTTGAAGACTGTGTTTAATACCACATGGCAGGATTCTAAAAGACTTTCAGCAGCTGTAGGGACTGCCATCTTGGGGGTTTGCACAGATAGCAATTATTTGAATGAAGAAACACTTGTGACACCTTGGTTTATATCAACCCCAAAATATGCATTTACGGAATGGATACTCAATATGACTCTCAGATTTATCTCAGTGCCTTTTACATCTCAATCAAAGAAATTTTTTATTCTTAGAGAAAGTTAAATAGAAACAAGAAAAAAATTTTACCAATTAAATATTCTGTCAGATAAACCTATAAAAAATAAATCATTTGGGCTGGGCGCAGTGGCTTATGCCTGTAATTCCAGCCCTTTGGGAGGCCAAGGTGGGAGGTCTGCTTGAGTCCAGGAGTTTGAGATGAACCTAGACAACATAGCGAGACTTTATCTCTACAAAATTTCAAAAACTTTGCCAGGCATGGTGGTGTGCACCTGTAGTCCCAGCTACTGGGGAGGCTCAGGTGGAAGGATCACTTGAGCCAGGAGGCTTGAACTGATACCACGAAACAGGGCAACTGCAGGTGACCATGAGTCACTGTGTGGCACATTGCTCCTGAGCCTCCACCTTGGAAGGGTCAAAACTGTGTTCTTTGTACCACTAGCCTCAAAACAACGAGCAATTATCTGGGAAGCAAGGCGAGTTTGCTCTGACTTCTCCAAGGAACAGTTAAAGCCACTGGGAACGATTTAGCACAGAGAAAGTAAGTCTTAGCTAGGACACGAATATTTGAAGACCTGTCACATAGAAGGTGACATAGGCATACCTACCCTATAAGGCTATAGGAGACCAATTGGAGGAACCTAAGTGGAGACAGGTTGACTTTTGTTTGTTTGTTTGTTTATCTATTTTAAGTCAGAGTCTCACTGTCACCCAGGCTGGAGTGCTGAGTGGCATAAGCATGGCTCACTGTAGCCTCCATTCACTGGACCCAGGTGATCCTCCCACCCCAGCCTCCTGAGTAGCTGGGACTACAGGTGTGCGCCCCCATGCCTGGCTAATTTTTTTGATCTTTATGTAGAAAGGAGGTCTCGCTGTGTTGCCTAGGCTGGTCTTGAACTCCTGGGCTCAAGCAATTCTCCTGTCTCCGCCTCCCAGAGTGTTGGAATTCCAGGCGTGAGTCACTGGGGATACTTTATCTTAAGAAAGACCTTCTAACAGTCACTGCAGTCTGAAGGCAGCAAAGGCTATCTCAAAATTAGAGTTCTGCTTGGATGTAGCATTGCAGTGTTCTCTGGAATGGACTTTTGTCTTCCTTCATACAGGACCCCAAACGCTGGTAAGTATTCTAAAATGTGAAGTCTTGATTTTTGTTGAAGCGACTGTCTATGACACTCTGATTTGAAGGCTAATAGGAACAGACAGTTGCATTAGCATGTGGCAAAACAGAAAGTGACTTCATGAGATAAAACAAGGCCATCGTGCTGAGCTAACAGCCTCGCGGTGATGTCAGAACTAACGTTTCTGGAATGCGTAGTGTATGCCAGGTGCTCTGGGAGGAGGGCAACTGTGGGCGTCTGGTTCAATCCTTTTAGCAACCTCACAGATACAGACTGTAATGTTCCCCATTCTACAGATAAGGAAACGGCTCCGATGGCAGATAGTTAAGCCGTCTGATCTAGGCCCTTCTTGAAGGTTTTAGGATTTTTCTTCTTCCACCAGTGGCTGTTCCTTGTGTAATTGCCCACTAGCCATGAGCATTTCTACCATTTCTCTGGCTGTATTCAGTGAGCCCAGTTCTTAATGAAAAGGGCACTTAGTCCATGGGAAATTCATTTTCTTTCTTTTCTTTATGGTTCCTTTACTTACATGCGTTGTTAGACTTGTAGACCTATTCACCAGCTGCCATTCTGAGATGGTACTGTTAAGCCAAATATCGAGCTTTACAGGAAGTTTCTAATTTAGGGTAAACTCTTAAGAATCAGTTAGTTTATTTTTAAAAATTGAGGGCTTGGTTCAGGAATTATATAAATGTAGAATTTTGTTTTGTTTTGGTTTTGAGTGGGGGGGTCTCACTCTGTCACCCAGGTTGGAGTGCAGTGACACGATCACGGCTCACTGCAGCCTCAACCTCCTGGGCTAAGATGATCCTTCCACCTCAATCTCCTGAGTAGCTGGGACTACAGGTGTGCCACCACACCTAGCTATTTTTAAAAACATTTTTTTTGTAGAGACAAGGTTTCACTCTGTTGCCTAGGCTGATCTGAACTCCTGGGCTCAAGAGATTCTCCCACTTCAGCCTCCCAAAGTGCCGGGATTATGGGCGTGAGCCACCACACCCATCAATATAGAAACGTTGCTTAGCTTAAATTGTTTGAAGACGCATAAATCAGACAGCAGTAAGATTGTTTTGTGTCCCCCCCCCCCCGCCACCATCTCCCTCCTAGGCTGTAGGGCCACTTTTCTACCTAGGTACATAGAAAGCACTCAGTAAAAACTGGGTGAATGAATGCGTGAGTGAGTTATGTGAATGAGTGAACCTATATCAGTATCTCTGATACTGAACCTCTGCCTTTTGCTTGCTAATTCAATAAATGACTTATATATGGGCAAATCTCCTACTTATTGATTTATTTTTGTAAACAGTCCCTGGATCTTTCTTACCGCTGTGCTGTTAAGACTAAGGTCGAGGGTTTCCTACACAATGTGGTCTGGTTTGTTTCACCACAGAATGCACTCATAACCCCAGCCACCCGTGCTGTAGATGCGAGCTTTTGGTCATACCAGGAGCAGTGTAGCTTTGATCTCGCAATTTTAACTGTCACAGGAGAGAAAGCCGTTGGCTCTACTGATTAATTAGTAGGCTCAGGTTTCTGAATACTCAAGAGAATGTAGGCGGGCACGTTGGCTCATGCCTGTAATCTCAAACTTTTGGAGATTGATGCGGGACGGTCACTTGAGCCCAAGAGTTCGAGGTCAGACTAGGTGACATAGTGAGACCTCCTTTCTACACAAAAACTAAAAAATTAGCCAGGCGTAGTGGCATGGGCCTGTAGTCCTGGCTACTCAGGAGGCTGAGGTGGGAGGAACACTTGAGCCCAGGAGGTCAAGGGAGCAGTGAGCCGTGATCATGCCACCGGGGCAGCAGACACCCCCTCAATTCAAAATAAAAATAAATAAACAAATAAAATAAAGAGGACACATGATCTTGGTAATAGCAAGAAATTGTTCCTATAACTGAGTTATTCCATTTTTGTTCAACGCAGCATGTTGAAAAGCCATCCGAAATTTTGTCTCCGATATATTTTTATTAATTATATTTCAGTGGGTCTCAGAGCTTTAGAGCTTTGTTGTGATTTTAATCAGGTAGGCTTGTTTACATCAGCCACTGAGAGTTCATTCTCAATGGATGATTCGGTGGGTGATACCAAAAAGGTATTTCCAATTGATCAGCATTCTGAGTGGAGAAATAACTCCCATCAAGGGTTTTTTGAAGAGTTAAGGAAACACGACTGGGCTCGTTGGCTCAGCCTGTCATCCCAGCACTTTGGGAGGCCGAGGCGAGTGGATTGCCTGAGCCCGCGGGCTCGAGACCCACACGGGCAACTTGGTGAGACCTTGTCTCTACAATAAATAAATAAATAATTAGCCAGGCATGGTAACATGCGCCTGTAGTTCCAGATACTTGGACGACTGAAGCAGAAGGATCGCCTAAGCCCAGCAGGTCAACACTGGGGTGGCCATGAGTGTGCCTCTGCACTCCAGTCTGGGTGACAGAGTGAGACTCTGACTCAGAAAAAAAAAAGAGTGAAGGAAACGAAAGACACACATGCAGACACTTGGGTCCTCTCCTTCATTCCCTGTAGGACTTCTCATTTCAGTCGTGAGCTACCTCGTCATCTGTCCAAGCACGGCGTGTGCCTGAGAGGTCACACGTGACTCTGGTGTCAGTTACTTTGCCCCTTTCAGATAGTCTGCTCGCAGGTTGAACGCCACAGCAGCAGACCTTTTTCCCCAGGGTGAGGGATGCCATCTTTGCCCAGCAATGACATTAGGTGCCCCTGGTGGTTCCCTTGTGGTCAAGCTGTTTCTTGTTTGAAATGAAGTTCTGCTTCCCCGTGTCTATGATTCCTTCTAATTTTCCCAAGTCTCCTCATGGCACAGAGTTTGTCTACAACAATCCTGGCTTTTTCAGTCTAGACAACATAGTGAGATGTCACAACAAAAAGTCCAAAAATTAGCCGTGTGGGGTGGCACATACCTGTCATCCCAGCTACTCGGGAGGCTGAGGCGGAAGGATCGCCTGAGCCTAGGAGGTCGAGGCCGTGATGAGCTGTGATTGTGCCATGGCACTCCAGTCTAGCTGACCAGAAACTGACCTCCCCCCCTTGGGCTGAAGTAGATAGATCATGGGACTGATTTCATGCTCTGATATTTAGTTGTGATTTTAATAAGTGCAAAACCATGTCCCTTGCTAGATGGAAGGGAAATGTGCAGAGACACTGTGAATGTTATCCTCAAACTTGGGTCAGGCCATGGCACCCAACCCAGATCTCTCCAGTGGGCATTTTGAAGGATGTCTGTGTCTTCAGAGTCTGCGTGAGTTAAGAGAATGTGTTATTATAAAGACACTTAAGCATAAGCATTTTGGAGATTTAACAACACATAGACTGATGTATGGCCTGACCCATTTAACAGAATTTGCATCCCAAACTGACTGAGCATCAGACACTAAACCCATTTGAAACCCTCTCCTTAAATATTTAATATGGCTTTCCTCTCACTCTCTTATTCCCACTCTGACTCAGCACACAGTCAGGGCTCCTGGTCATCACAGTAGAATTGCTGTGAGAGGCCCTCGGAACGGGTCACCGAGTCCAACCATGTAGACTGCTTGTTTGGTTGCTCAGCATCTTCACGTGTAGTTGTGCTAATTATACTCTTTGTTCATTCTTTCTCTCCTTTTCTGGGAGGTTCTGGGGAGCAAGCCTGCAGGCCTCCAGGGATCCCAGCTAGAGCCCGCCCATGAGACGTGAACTTTGCAGGGCAGAGACCAGGCCTCACTCAGGTCTGAGTCCCAGCAGTCCATCAAACGTACACCCCACAGCTATGGCATGCCAAGCATCAGGGTCAGCTCTGGGAGCACAAAGATGATCTTAGGGTGTGGTCCCTGCACTCTGCTAGGTTACAATATATATCCCAGCAGGGTCTCCAAAATGTTAAGTCAGACCTGCTGGGGTGGGATTGTGCGATCCGGTGACATGTGAGAGAAGCAAAGAATTGCACAAAAGTTAGATTGGAGAATATTGTGTATTTAGAAAGTAAATTAGAGAGAGAGAGAGAGAGGAGATTCCCCTCTCTAAGGTAGGAGAGGACCAAAGCTCAGGAAACATGGCAGTGGCCATCGCTTAAAGAGCACGTGGCCACATCAGAGTCTAAGAAAGCAATGGCAACTGGCTGCTTGAAGTTGGATGCTTTTATTTATTTATTTATTTATTTAATCTGTTTTGAGTTGGAGTCTCACTCTGTCGCCCAGACTGGATTGCAGTGGTTCACTCCCAGCCACCGTAGCCTCAACCTGCTGGGCTCCAGTGATCCTTCGCCGCAGCCTTCCAAGTGTCCAGAACTACAGGAGCGCGCTACCATGCCCGGCTAATTTTTGACTTATTGTAGAGACGGGGTCTCGCCAAGTTGCCCAGGTGGGTCTCAAACCTGCGGGCTCAGGCAGTCCACTCCGCCTTGGCCTCCCAAAGTGCTGGGATGACAGGCTGTGCCACCAAGCCCGGCCAGTTGGATGCTTTTAATCCTTTCCTTGGATGGGGGCAGGTCTCTAAGGTGGTTGGGTGGTAGTCTGCTACACGTCATCACGAAGGGACAGGTAAGCGCAGGAACTGACATCAGTGATGGGCAGCAGACAGATGGGTGGGCTGGTCATGTGGTTGCTGCCATGGTGTTGGGGTCTGTCTGTGTCACTAAGGTCACAGGTGAAGGGCTGATTAGGTGACCTTGGGTCTTATGGGTGGAGGCAAATACTTGAAATGGAAATGCTAACCGGTACAAAACAATCTGGGAGGGAAGGGTTGAAACAAACAATGGTCAATAGCTCCTTATGAGAAATCGATTCAGTTAGGCAATTAGAGGGTGAGTTGAGTGAACTGCTAGAAAAATATGACCAAGCTAAACAGTGCTGAAATGGCTGCTTGTTGGCGATATTGTTTCCGTGCTGTGTCCTTTCTCTCTGTTTGGGAGGAGAGAAAGAAATATGATCGGCTTGAGATGATGTTTTGGGCTGATTGTTGACTAAGGACCATCTCAATAAAACTCTGTGACATAGAGACTATTCACACGTCCTTTCTGCCAGTGAGAAAACTGTGACCTCACAGCATTAAGTTGTGCATCTGACTGTAACAAGATAGTTTGAATACAAGTAGTTCGATTTTTATTTAATTTAATTTGTTTGTTTAATACACTTTTACTATCTCTGATAAAGCAGTTCAATTTTAGAATTTGAATTTACTTTTTTTTTTTTAAGGCCAGATCTGTCTCTGTCACCCAGGCTGGAGTGCAATGGTCCGATCATAGCTCATTGCAGCCTCGAACTCCTGGGCTCAAGTGATCCTCCCACTTTAGCCTCCTGAGTAGCTGGGACTACAGGCGCACACCATCATGCCTGGCTAATTTTTCAATATTTTGTAGAGATGAGGTCTTGCTATGTTGTCCAGGTTGGTCTCAAGCAATCCTCCTACCTCAGCCTCCCAGCGTCTTGGGATTACAGGTGTGCACCACTGCACCTGGCTTTGGGGGACAAGGTGAAGGTGCAAGAAAGGTTTCACAGAGTAGCATGTGGGATGGTACTGGGGGGAGAAAAATGAAAGAGAGTTCAGGAAAGAGGAAGTATGCTGAGAAAAGCACTGAGCTGGGCAAGCTGGATTGAGAGTGAGTAGCAGGTGGCAGAAGGACAGGGCTTGGGAGCTTGGAGTGGATTAGTTAGGCAGGGAAGTGAGGGATGAGTTAAAAAACACTGAACTTTATCCTGAAAAATACAGCAAGTCTTTAAAGGATTTTAACCAAGCCAAGTGCAGTAGCTCATGCCTGTAATTTCAGCATTTTGGGAGACCAACATGGGAGAATTGCTTGGGGTCAGGAGTTCAAGACCAGCCTGGGCAATATAGCGAGACCCCATCTCTGTAAGATAAAAAATTAGTCGGCTGTGGTGGTGTGCACCTGTAGTCCCAGCTACTCAGGAGGTCGAGGTGGGAGGATTGCTTAAGCCCAGATGGTCAAGGCTTCAGGGAGCCATAATTGTACCACTGCAGTCCAGCCTGGGCAACAGAATGAGACTCTATTCCAAAATTTTTTAAAAAAGAATTTCAGTTAGAGAAAGTCTAATTAAATTTATTGTTTTAAAATTTTGATGACGTGTAGAAAAATTGATTAGTCAGATTTGATTAGTAACTTCTTCAAGGAAAAGCAACATATCTTGAAGGAAACCCAGATTTCTGACTTCAGTGACATTGTCATCCTAGACGCAGTTAAGATTGATTATAACCCTTTTTTAAAAAGGGCCTTAAAAATTGGCTTAGGGTAACCCCTTGGGTCCCCTCCCACTGTGGGAGCTTTTCTGTCCTCTCTATAAATCCTGCTTTCTAAAAAAAAAAAAAAAAAAAATTGGCTTAAGTAAATCACACACAATGCAAGATATGTGCCTTTAAATCAGCATTTATGATAATATTCCAAAGTCTTAAAACATACTGGTGAGAGTGAATGAATGAATGATTGGTGGAAAATATTGGAAACTAACAGAAGATATGAATGTACATTCACAGGGTAGTTATTATGAACACAGTTGTGGTGTTTCTGAAAATCATGTAGCTACTTGGAAAAATAGATGGTAACTAAAAAAAAAAGAGTAGAAAAATACACTTGATTGTGATGATAATAGAATTAATTATTAAAACTCCGACCTAGGTTTAGATGAGCAAACTTGAAGGAAAGACATGACATCACAGTGGTGGTGGTTTTGTCTTTCTAGTCTCTGTGTTTTCCAAAAAACTATATACACATTTTAAGATATGGTATCTACGTATGACTTTTCAAAGCTGAATTGAATGACAGTAGCGGTGTGTCATACGACGTCCGCGCCACCATGCTTCTGCCGTTTTCTTTGACTGCCCTGCCTGTCACATGGGGATGCTGGCAGGCATTTGATGAGCACCATCTTTTGAGCGAACGTCAGACTTAAAGGGTGTGCACATTTGTTTGGTACCCGTACTTAATTCACTTGTATAATGGAAAAAGATAAAGAGTTCGGGACTGTTCATTCTGGACCTATGTTTGAGGTTTCTGAACCATCAAAGTGACAACAAGTAGACAGTTGGAAATAGGCTTGGAACTCAAACTTGGTTTATACATGGGTGACTTTCCATCAGTGTTCACTGAGTGAAGTTCTAACCATTTTCCTTCTCTTGGGTCAGAATCCCAAACCCTGATGAAATCTATTAGAAATCTTACCATCATCTGAACTCACCGAGGCCCATGTTAATGGTGAAAATAAACCTCTCCTCTTTTTTCATGGGCCTGAAGTGGTCGAGGGGTCTCCCTCCCTATGTAAAAGGAAGCCCTGTCGGCTGACCTCAAACAACCCAGAAAATACCTGACTCAAACCTATTCAGAAGGTTTTTTTTTTCTCATGCACAAGGAACACTGATAACTTTCCTTAATGTCTATCACTTTTTTTTTTTGAGTCGGAGTCTCACTCCGTCGCCCAGACTGGAGTGTAGTGGCATGTTCACAGCCACCGCAGCCTCGACCTTCTGGGCTCCGGCGATCCTCCTGCTTCAGCCTTCCAAGTAGTTGGAACCACAGGCGTGTGCCACCACACCCGGATAATTTTTTGATTTATTGTCTTGCCAAGTTGCCCGGGCTGGTCTCAGACCCGTGGGCTCAGGCAGTCCTCTCTCCTCAGCCTCCAAAGTGCTGAGATGACAGGCGTGAGCCACTGGGCCCAGCTTGTATCACTTTTCTTACATAGCAGTACTTACTCTAAGAGTGAAGGGTCTGCTGTCACTGTTGACAGTTTTCTCTGGAAATAGAATCCAGTAACTCTGTAGCCTACGGGATTTTGATGGACTTTGGACAGTCCAGGTGTGTCCTACTTACCAAATTCCAGTTCACTAGTCTAGTGTGCACCATATTCTAATGGGGCCCCAGTGGTGTGTGTTGGTTTAAAGGTTGCTCCTTTGGGAGGCCAAGGTCGTGTTTCTTAGCAACAGTGGCTTCTCGTTGTGACTGTACTGAGCTGCTGGAATATTGAGAGTGTGGTGAAGTGACTGGACATGCTCCCCCCATTGTTCCCAAGCCATGAGGACAGGACGCGTGCACCAGCGCGTGGATAAGGACTTGATGTTGTGCCCGGCCCTAGTGCCTGTGACTTCGTGGCGGTGTGGATTCACGGTTCACATGTTAGTTGCATAACCTGGCGTTTCTTGGAGCCCAGTCCAGTCTTCAGCAACCCCGCAGAATAAAGGAGTGGAGACGGCGAGGAAATGGCTCATTTCCGGGTGATTTGCCAGACCCAGAAGGGCTCGGCCTGTGATTCAAAGTGAACACACAGCCAGACACTTTGAGGTTATGTCGAGAGGATGGCCAGAGTCTACCTGCTGAAAGGGACTCCACACCTGCTTTCCACAAAATCCAACATCCCCTGGAGCCCACTGCTCAAGTCTTCTTCCATGAGTTGTGTGTGTGTTATCATGGTTGTTTTGTTTTATTTTGTCTTGTTTTGTTTTGTCTGAGACAGGGTCTCACTCTGTTGCCCCGGCTGGTGTGCAGTGGCATGACCTCAGCTCACCACAGCCTCAATCTCCTGGGCTCAGGTGATCCTCCAGCCTGAGCCTCCCGTGTAACTGGGATTATAAGCACACACCATTGTGCCTGGCTCATTTTGGGATTTTTTCATAGAGACTAGGTCTTGCTCTGTTGTCCAGGCTGATCTCAAACTCCTGGGCTCAAGCAATCCTCCCACCTCAGCCTCCCAAAGTGCAGAGATTACGGGCATGAGCCCCCGCACCTGACAGTCTTGTCACGTTGAGTTGAGGAATCACCCATTTCCTGGTGGATGTTTCTTTCATTCGTTCATTCACTGACCACTAAGAGGAAGACCCTTAAGAAAAAGGAACATAGGAAGGTAAGTCTCGTTGACACACATGGGAGTATGAATGTAAGCAAAGCCCCTAGGCTGGAACACAATACCTGGGACTTTTCAACATCAAGGGTCACTTCAAGGAACCTGAAGGCCAGGGCATTGAGTGGGGGACAGACATCAACATCAAACCAATCAAGCCCCTCCTACTTGGAAATCCGTGGAATAATTGCCCTAGGGACCACAAGAAAGGAGGATGTGACGTGGCCTTTTCACTCAAGGGAGTTGCAGGAGTTGCTCTTGCAGACGGTGTCTGGAAAGGAGAGACATGATTCTAGCAATGCTCACTGTTTGTTCAGCACCTTTTGAAGTGCTCTGTGTGTGTCACCTCGTTAACACTCATGGCGGCCCTAGGAGATAGGTACAGTGACAATATTCATTCTGCAGATCAGGAGACTGAGGCACAGGGCGGTCCAAGCCTTTGAGTTTCACACCTGCATTCCGACCCCATAATTCTTGCTTTTAAGTATTTTATTACACCACCTCCCAGACAGACTTTCTATATTCCAGGGCCTTTGGGGAAAGAGAAAGAAAAATGTAAGCTTGTGCTTGGCAGAGCATGGTCTGTCTGTGATGCCAGACTTCTCCCCGGTGACCCGACGTCTTATAAAATATGAAACACACGAAGAATCGTCTCGTTTGTTCTAAGATATTTGGCCTACGGTCGCTTGGAGGACCCTTCTGACCCCAAATCTAAATCTTTAATCTGACCCTGGAATATTTTCTTGGGTTGAGGCTAATTGAAGGGATTTGGGGTTGCTACTGTTGTGAAGTCTTAGCCAAGATGTATTTTCTTTTTGGACTTGCTACCTGAAATGTGGGAGACTGAGTCGAGTTACTTGGTGGCCTTTGATCCCATTAGAGAGCTCTAAATCGCTGGCCTGGATCCTTGAATGAAATCTGATATTAAAATAACACCGAGCCGAAGTCATGGGAGATTTGTCGTGTCGTGTATACATTCACAATAACCAAGACTGAGGGACAAGAAAAATGTGTTGTTGGCTTCATTTTTTCACTTGTGACTCACCTTTCCCTCTGATTGGTTCTCAACCTGCGTCAACTCATATCAGAGACGCAGCAAGACATGCAATCCCCAACTCCGTTGGAGACTTTAGAAGCGATCAGAGCTTGATAACAGCATGACTCTTCAATACTCCAAGAAAACCCAGTGTCACGTGCCGCTGATTAATCTGAATTTCCCCAAGTTCAAGTCCAGTGCTGGTGCCATCACCCCTACACCATTTTATTTTTCATGAGTCTTTAGCGTGTCACACGTGGCCCTTTTTGAGGCCTGACCCAATGACCTCATGTCTGTGTGTGGGACCTGGGTGAGACTGAGAGCACCCCTAAATTCTACGGCCTGCATTTGCTGTTGGTCCAGCACCACGTGGGATGCCCAGAGGCTGCTGAGCTGATGAGTGCACAGCCCTCCCTCCCTCAGGACTGATGGCCCCAGGTGGGGGACACACGTGTCCCAGTGAGTGGTGGTGTCATTGTCCCAAGCTAGATTAAGCCATGTACACATTATCTCCATTCTCTGGGGCCAACTACACAATGAACTCAAACAGAAAAAAGTCGTTTGGGTATATGATTTCCTTTAATGCACAGATTTTGCTGAAAATAATATTCAAATACTTCTCTCTCCTATCCCAGAATTAGCCTAGGGAATTACATTTTATTTTGTTTTATTTTATTTATTTATTTGAGTTGAAGTCTCACTCTGTTACCCAGGCTGGAGTTCCGTGGCACACTCACGGCCACCCCAGCATCAACCTGCTGGGCTCCAGCGATCCTTCTGCCTCAGCCTTCCAAGTAGCTGGAATGACAGGTGCGCACTACCACGCCCATCTGATTTTTGATTTATTGTAGAGATGAGGTCTCACCAAATCGCCTGGGCTGGTCTCGAACCTGTGGGCTCAGGCAATCCACTTGCCTCGGCCTCCCAAAGTGCTGGGATGACAGGCTGAGCCACCGAGCCCAGCCAGAAAGTGCATTTTTAAAGGCTGGGTTGTTTTACCAGCTGGATAGATGAATAAAACTCTCTGGTGTGTGTGTGTGTGTGTGTGTGTGTGTGTGTGTGTGTGTGTGTGTGTGTGTCTTAGCTGAGGTGAGTGGATTGCCTGAGCCCGCGGGTTCGAGACCCGCCTGGGCAGCAAGACCTCATCTCTACAATAAATCAAAAAGTCAGCCGGGCATGGTAGTGCATGCCTGTAATTCCGGCTACTCGGAAGGCTGAGGCGGAAGGATTGCTGGAGCCCAGCAGGTCGAGGCTGCGGTGGCCGGGAGCAACCACTGCACTCCAGTCTGGGCAACAGAGTGAGACTCCAACTCAAAAACAACAACAACAACAATAAATGCCAAGGTCAAGGTGTGTGGACCTTGAGTGGACTTACCCATCTTACTGCTTTGAGGAGCTTCCTTTTTTGTGTGTGTGTTGGAGTCTCACTCTGTCGCCCAGACTGGAGTGCAGTGGCCGCTCCCGGCCACCACAGCCTCGACCTGCTGGGCTCCGGCGATCCTTCCTCCTCAGCCTTCCGAGTAGCCGGAATTACAGAACGCACTACCACGCCCGGCTGATTTTTTGATTTATTGTAGAGATGAGGTCTGGCCAAGTTGCTCAGGTGGGTCTCGAACCCGCGGGCTCAGGCAATCCACTCACCTCAGCCTCCCAAAGCGCTGAGCCACTGAGCCTGACTGAGGAGCTTTCTTAAAATTAAAATTGTAGTATTTTGGACAGGAAGAGTTAATTTCCCCTTTTGTTTCTGAGTTACCTTTTGGGAATCACACCACCCAATTACTTTGTGACCATACTGAGGTAAGAGACAGGATGGTCAAGTTCATCCTTAATAACCTTAGTTATCTCAGCTTTTAGCTAGCATGATGCCTCCCCTGCTAACTTTCTCTCTCTTGTTGATGAAGTCTGACTTAGATGATTGGGAAGCTGTCCCCCAAAGGGTGTCCACTTGTTTGCTTCTGTCCATAGGGACCATTAGTTCACACTGTCTACAAAGGGACATTTGTTTGAAGAGGTTTATAACGTCAAGGCCTTGCTGGCTTTCTGTTGTGTTACCTATATTCTTTAATTTAAGAAAAACACTGTAGAAACTTTTTTTTTCTTTTTTGAGTTGGAGTCTCACCCTGTCACCCCAGTGGCACCATCACAGCTCACCGCAGCCTCCAACTCCTGGGCTCAGGTGATCCTTCTGCCTCAGCCTCCTGAGTGGCTCGGACTACAGAAACACAACATCAGGGACAGCTATTTTTTGTGATTTTTTTTTTTTTTTTTTTTTTAGAGAGACGAAGTCTCACTGTGTTGCCCAGGCTGATCTCGGACTCCTGGGCTCAAGTGATCTTCCCACCTCAGCCTCCCAGAGTGCTGGGTTGACAGGCATGAACTACCATGCCTGGCTGTGGACTTACTTTTTAATATGCAGATAATTTAGGAACAAGTTTCTATTGTGTTTTTTAAATATTCTTTCTCAATTTCTTCTTAATTACAGAGCAAAGAGATTGCATTCCAACTTCACGAGGACTTAATGAAGGTGCTTAATGAGCTTTATACGGTAAGCACATCATCTTTCTTCTTTTGCAAGAATTCTTGGTTTAGAATTCTGGTTTGTCGAAATACTGCTCATTTTGTAACTCATTCCAAACCAGAGTTTCAATGGACACCTCCCTGGTTGAAATGTGGGACCAGGAAGATGGATGCTAACTCCTATGTTTCTTTACCACTCCCTCCCAACTTGGAGAAATTGAATTCCAGTGTACACACACACACACACACACACACACACACACACACACACATAAATAGATGCAGTTAACACACTTTAAGATGCTAAATTACAGATGTCTCAAGAAGACATATTTTTAACTGTTTGGGTTATATATTCATTTCCAGAATATTTTGTGTAAAGTTGTTGCCATCCTGGGACTTGAGCAACCTAGAAATGTTTTATTCTGGTTCTATAATATTTATAATATCTATTAGTATAGTATAATATTGTAGTATATTTATAATATGTAATAATTTTCCCCCATTTTAGTTTAACTCATCATTTGGTTAATGACATATTAAAATTACTTTGGGGAGGATATTCATTTTTCCTCCCTTGCAATAACTTACTTTTTTTGACATAAATTTTATTTAGGATACCTCATATAATCATAAGCAATTATATAATTTAAACTACTTAATTAAAAAAACTAAAACCAATTATGTTGAAAGTTGGAATTAGTGACATGCCCATATAAGTTTTTTTTTTTTTTTAACATGTAATGGTCATTTTATCAAATACACATTTCTTTTAGAGTTGTTTGAAGAGTTTTTATTTTTAAAAAGAATAAAATAACAATGAGAAATGATAAATATGAATTTATACTTATGATAGATATTTGCATTTGCAGTCAGGGCCAGGTAGATTTTATTTGAACAAGACAGAGTTTGTGTATCTGAATATAAAGTATCTGAATTTATACTGATAATAGATATTTGCGTTTTCATTGCACAAGATTATTTGAATTTTCCTTTACAGGCAAACTAAACCCAAACCTCATGATTAAAATATATTTCTTGATTTTCCAATTCCATTTGTTCCTAAAAGGACATGTTCAAATACAACTGGGCGATTTTTAAATTTTAATTTTTAATGTTCCATTAATACTTGCTAATTAAAGGATCCTGATAATTAAACTTGAATAAGGCAAAAAATATCTTTATAAGATGAACTTTCTAATTTTTTGTAAATGTATGATAAATCTGTATCTTTCTTGAGCACATTCACTCCATCTGTACACATGAATTGATGTGACAGCTTCTGGAAGTTCCTCTTCCAGAAACCTTGAACTCTTCTCACACCCTGCAAAAGCCTTGTGTTATCAGGTTATATTCATAGACCAAATTCTTCATTAAGCTGAGTTTTAGATGATCAAGGCCAATTACTAGCCCATGCTTCTTGTGTTTTATTCACTTCTGATACCCTAAGGTATCAGCCCTTTCTTGAAGCCCTATTATGTAAAAGTTCATGTACCTACCCCTGAGACCTCCAAAGGTGAATCAGCAGAAATTCTGTATCTTCTTTTATCGAACTGTCTTGAGAACCATCTTGTTGTGACACTTTCCTTGTGGTTTCCCTTGCTTGGACATCATTTTACCGAGAGATGGAAATCGGTTCCTAATACTTTAAAAATATCAGCCTGCTGGATGTCACAGCGTCATGGACAAGAGCCTGTGGATTAAGCTATTAGCAGTCATCAAAGCGACAGTGGCCAAGGTACATGTGACCCCTGACTGCAACAAGACTCAAGGGAATGTATTGAAAATTGTGTCTCAGTGAGGGATATGGATCACAAAATTTCTTCCAGTCCCAGCCTGTGCTTTGGGCTTAGACATGTAGCAGACTGTAGAGACCAAGCAAGTAAACTGACCCCTCTTCAGAACTCTTAGTAGCATCCGGAAAGCCTGGAGGAGCCAGCTTCTCCACAAGGCCACCCGAGTTTGAGTGACCCTGTCCAAGTCATTGAACCAATCGAGATCAGTTGAGGCATTAAGGGATGGAGGAGCCGGGCCTTGAGGCTTTAATTTTGTCGTCTGTAGGTTGCTTTGAGCTCTTGGGGAAATTTTATTTGAAACAGGAAGCATGGTCAGCCAGGTTCAGTCATGTTCCATGAGGAGAGCTCTCTCTCTCTCTCTCTCTCTCTCTCTCTCTCTCTCTCTCGCTCTATAACTCTTTCTTGCTCTCTTTCTTGCTCTCTCTGTACTCTAAAAGATCTGTTGGCTCTCTCTTGCACTTTATATTCAGATCTCAAGCTCTGTCTTGCTCAAATTGAATCTATGTGTTAGACACACTCAGTTTGCATTAGGGAAGGGCAGAGGTGTGGTGCGTGTGAGCAGTGGCCCAGGAATTGGAGAGGATGGTGTAGACTCCTCATTCAACCATGGACTGGTGTCTTGGCCATGAACAAATAACCTTCCTGATGCATCATGCCTAGGGCTGATGACCACGGATGACGAATGACTGCTCCGTAGCAGGGATAAAGGCGTGGGCTCAGGGAATTGCCCCCCCCCCGCCCGAACTTCTCTCCTCACTTGCTCTCCACCCTGGACACTCCCTGGGAATGGGAGGTGAGGGGTGGAGAGGTGTGCTAACTTCCATATTCCAGTGGAGTGCTGCATTCTGAATTGCCATCCACCTTTGTGGTGGGGGGACAGCCTTTTGGGTGGGCTTCCACCCCACAATATTGCTCCTACGGCAGTCTTGGATTATTTCAAGCCCTTTGTCAGAAGGCTTTGTTTCAAATAAAATAGACCCACCCGGGAAGGAGAATAGAGAGAGATAACTGAATGGTCCTTTAACCTTAGAGGAAAGTGAGTTTCATCAGCCTGGGTTGTGTAGATGATGTGATAGATAGGAATATGGTGATAAGTGATGTGTAAAGATCTGTGGAGAGTCCAGGTTGTGTGGATGATGTCACAGATATGATATATGATGATACGCAATGGAGTCCAGGCTGTGTGGGTGATGTGATAGATTTGCTATGTGGTGATGTGTGATGCCTTACAGACTTTGTGGATGCCGTGATAGAAATGATAGGTGGTGACATGTGATAGAGTCCAGGTTGTGTGGATGACATGACAAATATGATATGTGATGGAGTCCAGATTTTGTGCACGATGTCGTGATATGTGATGGAGTCCAGGCTATGTGATGATGTGGCAGATATGATCAGGGGTGATATGTAATTAGAGTACAGACTGTGTGGATGATATGATAAATACGATATGCAATGATATGTGATGGAGTCCAGGTTGTGTGGCTAAGACAGGAAGTCCTGCACTTCTGAGCAGGCGATGGGACGGTTGCACCGGAATGGCTTCTGAAAGAGCAAGGACGGCTTAACGACATCCGCTTCGCGTCATATGTTTGCCCAATCTTGCCATGATTTGCAGAAACAAGGCCTCTGAATGGTTTGAGCCTCCATTGGGTTTCTTGCACCACGCCCTGAGGACTGCCAAACTGTTTAAGATAGTTGGGCCTTCAGTAACAGAGGTACTCAGAAGAATCGCTTAAACAAAATCAGTGTTTTTGTTCTCTCTCACATAGAGGTCCAAAGGTTGGCAACACAGGTATGAAAGTACACAGAGTCATCCCGGCCTTAAGCTTTCCTCATCCACTTTTCAGAGAAGCCCGGTTGCAACCTTTGTCCTTAGAATTTAAGGTAGTTCCTGCAGCACCAGCCATCACATCTGCATTCCTGGCAACAGAGTGGGGAAGAGAAGGAAGGACAGACCCCTTGTCTCTTAGGAAGATATAACAGTCTCACACAACACTCCTGCACACACTGACCAAAACTTAGAACCTTGTCCCCCCAGGCTGCAGGGAGTCTGGGAATGAGATGCTTTAGCTAACCAAGTCATTGCTAACCAGATTTTTTAAATGGGGATTCTGTTTGTTTGAAGGAGAAGGGAGTTCCTTGTGGGTAACTAGACATGGCTGCCAGAGAAGCTAACATGGATCGCTGATGACGTGCGTGCCTTTGTGCTGGGTGCGTTCCCTGCAATATCGCGTGCAATCCTCCTGGCATCTCTGTGACATAATCAATCTCATTATCCTCACTTGACAGATAAGGAAACTGAGGCTGGGAGGGGCTTGCTCCAGGTTGCAAGTAAGTGGTTGAGTGGGATCTCGAGGCCAGGCCTGGCTCCACCCTCATGGTCGCTTTATCTCTGGCGCCATAGTTTTGGGCACCATTTGCTAAAGAAGATCGCTAAATATGAATGCCTCCCACAACTCAGAGGACGTCAGCAACGTGTCACCTGCTAACTTCATTTAGAATCTATGCCACAAGCATCGCTTTAACCAAAAGTAGGCAGAAAGTGGAACTTGTGGCTCAGGGGCACCCGGTCCTTCTTGGCCGTGTTTACTTTGAAGATCAGACACACCACTGGACTCGATGCATTAAAAAGTGAAAGACTGGCCGGGCTCGGGGGCTCAGTCTGTCATCCCAGCACTTTGGGAGGCTGAGGCGAGTGGATTGCCTGAGCCTGCGAGTTTGAGACCAGCCCAGGGAACTTGGCAAGACCTCATCTCTACAATAAATAAAAAATGAGCCGGGCGTTGTAGCACACGCCTGTAGTTCCGGCTCTTTGGAAGGCTGAGGCAGAAGGATGGCCGGATCCCAGTAGGTGGACACTGGGGTGGCCATGAGCATGCTACTGCACTCCAACCTGGGCAACAGAGTGAGACTCCAACTCAAAAAACAAATAGAAAAGTGAAAGGCTGAGCCAGGAGCCTGCACTCCCTTTCTCAGTCTCAGTGGCTCATTTTGAGTTTGAAGGCAAGCTGAGCGACAGAAGGAGCAAGTTTGGGAGGAGAGTTAGGAGACCAGGGAGTGTTGGACTGCCAGGAAAGGATGGACAAGACTAGCCATTGGCAACCTTGAGTTTGATCCCGGCTCCATCCATGGCTCACCATGCAGTGTCTCTGGGACTCTGGGCCAGTCTGAGTTCTCCAGAGAAATAGAACACAGATGTGGGGTGTGTGTGTGTGCGTGTGTGTGTGGGGGGGTACAGAGTGATTTACTCCAAGGAGTTGGCCCACACAGTCATGGAGAAAGATAAGAAGTCCCAGGTCTGCTGTCAGCATGCTGGGAACCCGGGAGAGCCCACACTGGAGTCCAACCCACCTCCACGTCCAAAGGCAGGAGACTCAGGTACCAGCTCAAAGACCAGTGCACAGAGAGGGGTGTCCCAAATCGCAAGGGGCTATGCTCTATTTTAGTAGAAAGGCAATCTGGTGTGTCCCCACTCACCCCCCACACCCCCCACCCTACTGCTGTTTCCTCGCTGAATGCAGACTGCACAGCATGGCTTATACTCAGCATCTTACAAAACAAGGAGGGGACCACCCCATAAGCTCATTCTAGTAGAGACCAGCGCGGACCTCGTAAGTCCGCGTGAAGTGGATTGCTAATGACCTGTAATTGATTGCCACACTCTATGTCAGTGGCACACGTGGCTAGCCAGCGTCAGAGGTCATCCAGCCTCACATTCCATTGAATGAAGAGGAAGGAACTGAGAGGGAACCCTCATGATGGGGCGGGTGCGCCGTTCCATTCCTTCCTCACGGCAGCCCTGAACACGGGCATTCCCAGACTCAGTTTGACATATGGGCACTGGGCTTGGAACTGTCAGGGTCACACAGACTGCAAATGACCAAGCCAGAGCCTCAGACCACTTCTGTCCCCAGGCCGTCCCTTCCCTGCCAGGGGGCTGCCGTCATGGGTGGAGGAGACTGCAGGGGAGGGGAGTACGAGCCTGAGCTGAAGAGCCCATAACACCCGACACGCACACCCGGTGGGCGCTGGTAACAGCTGGGTGGGGAGCTCCAGACCTCGGGGGACACCGTGGGCCCACCCAAGGGGCTTTGTGCACAGGCTTTGATATCAGGATGTGTCCACCTGGGTGCTTCTTTGGAGGTGGCTCCGTGGTGTGTGCTGACACCTCCCAGGGGCATTCGCCAAGTACCAGGGTCTTGCTCCGTGGGCCTGCTTCCCTCCTGAGCGCAGCCTCGGTGTGCCCAGAATAGGTGAGTGGAGAGCGGCGTGGCACGGACTTGCACGAGGCTGTTTGGAAAAAAACAGAGTTGCAGAGTGAGCACAAAGCCCACCCCGGCCCTTCCAGCTCTTTGAAGCACATATCTCTTTAAGATGTTAAAATAAAAAGGGCGAATTATTTTTTAGAGGGAGTGAGAGGGAAGGCGCTGCTTATTTCAAGTCCTTCCTTGAAGGCCTGGCCCCCACGGACCCCCGAGGAAGGCTTTGCTGGCTGCCGTTGTGAGCGTCTCTGCAAGCCAGGAGCTGATGCCTTCTGTTGTGAAGAAGAAACACGCCCAAGGCAAGGTCGAAAAGTCTTCCCGGAAGAGCCCAACATACTTGCCACCTTCTATCAGATGATTTTTCTCTGAGCCTCAAAGAGGCTTTTGATTTGGGAGAGGAGAAAATGGGGGGGGGAGTTTATTTTGGCTCAAGGGCATTTTGAGTATTTGAAATATATATTCCTGTAGTGAAAATGAAAATTCATTCCTTTGAGGTGGACTTCAAAGAGGGCCGGGTGTCAAAACACCGCTCACCGGGGACCAGGGAATAAGGGCTATGTTGAAAGCCCGCACCTGAAAACCACCAGAACACCACATTTTCCTGATGCCACCTGGAAAAGCTCTTTAACAGCACCCCCGGCTCAGGCAACAGAGCGAGACCTCATCTCTACCAAAAAATTCGAAAATTATCCACGCATGGAGTCGTGTGCCTGTAGTCCCAGCTACTGGGGAGGCTGCGGCGGGAGGTTGAGGCTGTGGTGAGTCATGACTGTGCCACTGCCCTCCAGCCTGAGCACCCAAGTAAGACCCCAACTCAAAAAACAAAACCAACAAACAAAAGCCACCCCGTTTTAGAGACCAGGGGCTGACAAGGTGTTTGCATCCGTCCTGCCTCGACTTTGCTTGCTGGACACGTGATGGGAAGAAAGGTGCAGGACCATGTGACTCTGCCAGCCACTTCTGATCCTGATCTTGGCCTTGACACACACTGACTTTGGAGACCAGGCTGGCTCATGGAATCCGACTTCCTTTTCCTGCAACAATGACTGGGATGTGTAAAATGACTCTTTTGAGGGCCTCCGAGGATATTTGTTGAGAAGCTACGTGTGGATATCTTCTAGGACATTCCGCTGGTCCAGGACGCCTTCTACTCCCTGGCTCCGGCTTCCTTTTCTCTCTGGGATTTGAGAATTAATTATGATCGCTGTTTATGGCGCATAATTTAAGGCTGTCTTCTTCTAAAAGAAGTAAACAATATGAACCCCCCCAAATTATTTGGCTTAGAAATGAGAAAGAAAGGGTCTGAAGGTAGCATTTAGTAAAAACAGAAAGAAATTATAAGGAATGTTTCGTATCAAGAATTCTCACGTATTCTGTCTGAGCCATCATATCCTGCAACACAGTATACAACTTAGACGTATCAGAAGGCTTTCATGACAGCCTCCTTGAGCTGCTTCTCGTATATTAAAGAGATGGTACTTGCTAAAACATAGTATACACTATGCGCTTTGTTCTTAGGTTTCACTGTCTTACATAGGACCAGAAACATTGGCTGGTCAAATTGTAAAGAAATCCTGTGAGGGAAATCAAGCTCTAAGTCAGTTGTAGCTGGCGATCTGGATTCACACCTTACCTCACATAATTTCCTAACTCACAGTTATCTGAATTGAATCCCATCACAGTTTGATAGAATCTTGGCACTGAGCGAACCATTAGTAATATTCAAACCAACCTCCTCATTTTGGAAGAATATGCCACAGACCCAGAGAGGTTCAGCGATTCACTGAAGTCCCAGAGTTAATTCATGACCATGTTGGAACCGAAACCTGGGTGTTATTTAATTCAGATTAGCAAGTAAGTGCTTCCAAGGTGTGTGCTGCTGTGAGCGTCCAGTGAGACAGCACGTTCAGGAGGCTTTCAGGCCAACGGTGGTATTCGAGCAAGGACATCACAACAGCTCACCTTTGGGCCAGGTGCTTCTTTAAATCCTCCCGACAGCCCTACGAGGTGGGTGAGGCACAGAGATGTTAAGTGCCCTGCCCAAGGTCACACAGCTGGGAAGTCTCAGACCAGACAGTCTGTGCTCTGGGCCTCCATCCTGCACCCCCTTTTTGCTGGGGATGATAGCACAAGGCAGAGCGTTTTGGGCCAACTGACAGGTTCAGGCTGAGGGAACCTTGGAGACTCAAAGAGAGAGGTCTCGTACCCCATGGAGTACTGAGAAACGTTGCGGCGAGGAAGGGGTCGAAAACGGCCTTCAAGGGACAGTCGGGACTTCAGTAAGGGGAGACACAGGGGGTAGAGGCAGCCAAGGAGACAGGGGCATGGAAGTCTGAGGGGCAAGGAGTCTGAGGCATGGAATTAAGGGAGCACAGAGGGACTCACAGAACCTCCCCCGGAGAAACCTGAGAGCCGAGCAATTTCAGGTCAGCTTGCCCCCATGAGCTGGTGAGAGCATCATCCAGAAAGTGGCTGGACAGCCCAGCAGAAGCAGGTGGAAACCCACAGCGCTCTCCTGCACAGGTGAACAGATGCTCTGCCTCACTCCTTTTTAAAAAAAAAAAAATAAGTGGAGTGAGAGATACTGGACTCGAGGCATAGAATGAATGTGTCAAATTCCAAATCTCCAGCACCTTCCCACGTGAGTCAGTGTTAAAGTTCTCAGGGCATGGGCTTTTGTGAATTCACGACTCCACGTGTCTTGTGTCCTCAGTTTAGATATTTCATATAAGAAACCTTGTGACCTAGAGGTCTAGTGCACACAGGTGATGTTGAAGACGTGAACCATTTCCCTGAGAAGAATTAAACAATTAAATTTGCAGGTGACTTTGAACTTCCGGTGCATTCAGTGGCCTTTCGGCACACCTGTGCTTTCCGCCTCAACACCACCAACTGTTGGAAGCTGTTCCTTTGCCCTCAAGGGCAGCCTCTTCGCCTCCGCTGCCACGGTGCTCCGTGTGGCCGAGTGACACGAATCCTCCGTGTGCAAACTGGGGTATTCTTTCTGTGGATTAAACCTGTATCTTGGGACTCTGAGGACTTTGTGGGAAAACCCCTTTGGAAACAAGAACTTCCCAAACGGCCTTCTCTGTCGCTGATGTTCTCTGTTGACCTGCTGGGCACCTCAGTTTCTTTGACCCATAAGCCAGAGACCTTCCCCTGACTCCTAGCCCCTTCAATGTGTGAGAGTTCACAAAGGAGCTGGGTTAGAGCTCTTGGGGGGCATCAAAGATATTGTCTTGGTCCGTCCAGGCTGCAGTAACATCCCACTGTACCTGGCGGCTTTTAAGCATCTTACACCCACTTCTGGTTCTGGAGTCTGGGAAGTCCAAGACCCAGGCGCCCACAGATTCGGCATCCGCTGGGGCTTTCCGGCTGGTGGCCAGCACCATCCCACTGTGTCCTTGCCTGGTGGAAGTGGTGCATGTCCACTCTTGGGGCCCTAATCCCATTAAGGAGGGCTCTGCCCCATGACTAATTGCCCCAGTGTGTCCCCCTAACACCATCACCTTGGAAGTTGTGATTTCCATGTGGGAATTTTGGGAGGACAGAAACATTGAGGCCATAGCAGATAAGATAGAAGTGTGGGACACTTCATGAACTGTGATAGTGGTCACAAAGCCATCAATCACCATGTGTTTGTGACCCTGGCGGGGGCTTGACCATCACTTTTTTTCTGTGCAGCAACCTTCCAGGCACTATTCTTATTCCCAACTCAGAGGCGAGAAAACCAAGGAACACAGTATAGGGCAATACTGGTGTCTAAGCCCAGGTGGCATGATTCCTGAGTGCAGCCATCAGAACTGTTCACAAACAGCATGTGCTGTCTCGAAGACAGCGCTGTTCTTCCTCGGCCTCTTCTTCTGTGGAGGGCGGCTGTCTAGCCAGAGTGCAGAGAGGGGTGCGACTTGGAAGGTTGTAGGGACTGTGGAATGCAGGTGTTCACCATTGTCCCTGATCGCAATCTGTGTGCCCTGACTCTATGTCAGATAAATGGGAAGGATTAAGCATGGCTGCCTCACTCTAACATGATAAGAGGACCGTTGCTACCGCATCCAAGTCACCCACGCCAGATGGCTGGGGAGGGGGCCTCTCCATGGATGTGCAAGTCCCAGAACTTCATGGGTGATTGTAGACAGTGCTGTCACCTGGAAGCTGGACTCGGGAGCTGTGTGCACTTATGGGGTCAGTGCCAGTCCAGATAGAGATCTTCAGGGCTCAGCTGAGCCACTCTGGAGACTTCCTGGAGAAGCTGACACCCGAATCTAGTGATAACAGTTGGGCGGGAAAGTCGTCCCAAGAGGAGTGGTGGGGGGACGCAGACGTGGGATACCGTACTACCTGTGCAGGGGACACCAAGCACACTGAGGCTGCAGGGTAGCAGCACATTGTGGGCATAAAAATAAGCAGAGTATGAAGCTGGGCTTTCTCAACACCCCCTGCCCTTACCTCTCCACAGTGAGTACCTGAGAGACAAGAAGGGAAAAGAGTCTTTTGCAAAATTATAAAATTGGACAACATGACATTTATTTCATGTTAGAAATCTCTGAGAAATGTGAGGTAAGCAGATATTGTTGCACTATACCTAGTTGCTAATTGCATTTATGAAAAATTATCTTGTGAATGAATATGCTAGCATAAACCAGTAGAGAGTAAGACATAATTGAAGGCTGGGTGTGGTGGCTCACACCTGTAATCCTGGCACTTTGGGAGGCCAAGGTGGGAGGATCACTTGAGTCCAGAACATTTGAGTCCAGAAGTGCAAGACTAGCCAAGGCCACATAGCGAGACCTCATCTCTACAAAAAGTAAAAAAAAAAAAAAAAAAAAAAAATTAGCCGGGGTAGAGGTGCACACCTGTAGTCCCAGATACTCGGGAGGTTGAGGCAGAAGGATTACCTGAGCCTAGGAGGTCAAGACTTCAGGAAGCCGTGATCCTGCCACTGCAGCCCAACATGGGTGAGAGAGTGAGACCCTGACTCAAAAAAAAAAGTTATTATTGGATTTCTAGTCATAGAACATCAATGAAGTCAAGTAGGACAAGGCATATATAGTAAGGGGGGGTTGAGAAATTTTTGCTGAACATGAATGTTCAAGAATGCTTTAATGATGATCAAAACCAATAACCCCATCTATGACTCAAAGACTTAAATTAGAAAATGCCTCTAATAACTGCTGAAAAGAGAGTGTCCTTAGGCTAAGATTAATATGCATAGTTTACTCTTGTTACAAATAGAAACATTTTCTTTTTAATAAGGCAGAAAACAATTTATCCTCTTTAGGATAAAGTGGCCATTTGTCATGAACTAGTTGCATCAAAGTAGCAACATCTTTTGAAACTAATTGAAATTTATATTAACCTTTTAAAATTATTGTTACATGTAGCATTGTGAAAAAGATGAGTAATGCCCCACTTTCACTTAAATGTAAGTCAAAAATAGAAGCATGCGTCTGTAAGTATGTCAGCCCCCCACCTGCAAAATAGTTCCTGGCTTTTCTCCTTAATGAGCACTTGATGATGGGTCAGTAATCAGTTTGAGAGCTAATTAAAGTCACCAGAGTGATAGATCTCTCTGTGTGAGGTTCATCAATATTACAGTGTATTAGACAGACCGTGGGGGCATTGTTCATTTCTAGGTAATTTCTGTGCGGCAAAGCAGATGAGTTATGGTCCCAGAGCCCATGGAGAATTCTAGGAGGAATCACCATCTCACATCCCTGGCATCTCCGGGTGTACTGCTTGCTGTCACAAGGCAACAGAAGCAGAGGGGGATAATTAGTATAATTTGTTGCTACACTGGCTTTCCCTTCTGGCTACAATGTATCCACCATTCATCCGACACTGAAAAACATCACTACCCTTAGCCACTGAGAAGTATATTACATACGAGCTCCAACAATTAGGTCCACAAACCATCCTAGAAAAAGTGCTCCATATCTCATGACTGAATATCACTAAGGTCACCTTCAAAGTCCTCCCCTTGGGAAGATATGCACCGACACCAGCACCTAGTCCACCCATCAAAGCAGTTTTGGAATTCTTTTTCCAGAATGGCCATCAGAACTGCCACCGTTATTTGCCTAGGACTGGCAATTAAGTTAACAAACTTGCCACCCTGCACCTACATTGGCAGCACTTATAAATAATTGTATAAATAATTGCATTGGAACACCCTCCCTACTCACCTGATGGGACCCCCAATGGCTTTTTTATTTACCTGAAGATAAAGGAAATATTGAAAGGAAGAACATGTGATGACATTCGGGACACCAAGGGTAATATGATGGTGGCTCTGATGGCCATTTCAGAAAAAGAGTTCCAATGCTGCTTGATGGCTGGACTAGGTGCTGGCATCGGTGCATGGCTTCCCAAGGGGAGGACTTCGGAGGAGACCATACTGATATTCAGCCAAGAGGAATGGAGCACCTTTTCTAGGATGAGTTCACAAACCTAATTGTCGGACCTCGTATGTTTCCCCATCTAATACGTTCTTACGGCATCTAGTTGAATGTCTGAATCATGGAGTCAATGTCAACAGAATCTTAGACCTGGAAAAGGCCAGAGAGAGCACGTGGGCCAGCCACCTCCCAGGAGATGAACAGCCCGGCCTCAGGGTCACACAGTCCCGCCACCCAGCAGCCAGCCCTTGGTGTGTCTAGGATGGGAAGGCTCCTTCCTCTCATGGACTTCTGACCGTGGGAGGAAAACCCTCGGTCTCCAATGGAAAACAAAAGCACGACGCCTGGATACTCTGAGTGTCCCACTCCTAAATGCCAGCCTGCCGATGTCCTCGGAGCTGCAGAGGACGGGGCTCAGAGGTATTCACGTCCACTTGGGAAGGCACCTTCTGGGCCCCAGGGTGAGGCGGTCAGTGGCCCTGTCATCCCACACTCTTCCAAGTGCCAGAGGGGTGGCGCGTGGTGCGACTGTCCCCCTCATCCGCTCCTGCCGACAGACCTCATGGTGTCAAGTTGTCGACACCAACAGATGAGGGCCAGGAAGGCAGAGGTGATGGGGCTGTGTTGCAGCGAAGCAAGGACCGGAATCCAGGTGTGTGGGTGCGTAGACTCTTCCAGGAAGAGGTGTCCTCTAGCAGACTCCTGGAACAGCACCCGGAACCCCATGCTGAGCAGAACTGAGTTATCTTTGTGATGTTTATTCGCCGTGTTTCCTCCCTGGGATTGTGGCCTCTGTTTTTCCCTGTTTTGTTTTTTCTCTGTCTCCTCCTTGTCATTTGGCGAGCTGGCAGCCCCCAGCCAGCTGAGTCCAGAGCCCCAGACGATGCCTTTTGTTCAAAGCATTTGTTTGGATTATAAATATAATTTGATGGTAACTTCAGACTGTTGTGCTGATTTCGTTTCCGGGAGTCGTAATGTACCTCGTTTTCTTTGATGTCTGAAGACCATGACTCATGCTATGTAATTGTTCGTCTTGGTCTGGGCCTCCTTCTAAAGAGCTTTGCTGAAATTCTTAACATACACATGCATGGTAATATTGCTGATTTCCCTTCCTTTGCCTCTACAATAATAATCCCTCCAGCAATAATAATCCCTCCAATTATGGAGAAATAATGACCTGCTATTAAAATGAATTATTTTATGGGTTTTTTTTTTTTTTCCCAAACACCAGGGGCTGACATTTGCTATGCACTCATGCTGGGCCAGCATCTTTCCTCTGTGTTCTTGACATGTGTTACCACATTTAATCGTCCCAGCCACCCCATGCCGTGAGGAGTATTGTCCTTCTGAATTTACAGTGAGGAAGTCAGGCACTGAAAGGTTAAGGAACTTGCCCAAGATCACCCAGTAAGCAAGTGCAGAGGCAGGATTTGAACCCGGGCAGTCTGTCTAACGAGTCTGAGCTCTTAACCCCAGGTATACAGCTTCTCAACGGGAGTTTTCACGTGCTTTGCACATTTGGGGGGAGGGTGCAGAGTCTCATTCTGTCTCTCAGGCTGGAGTGCAGTGGCATGCTCACAGCCACCCCAGCGTCGGCCTGCTGGGCTCTGGTGACCCTTCCGCCTCAACCTTCCAAGTAACCGGAACTACAGGTGTGTGTCACCACCCCCAGCTAATTTTTTGATTCATTGCAGAGACGAGGTCTCGCCAAGTTGCCCAGGCTGATCTCGAACCAGCGGGCTCAGGCAGTCCTCTCACCTCGGCCTCCCAAAGTGCTGGGATTATAGGCCTGAGCCACCACGCCTGGCCTGCACATTTTTAAAGTCTGCTTTCATGGACTTAGGAAGAGCCAGACGGGCCAGGGGGAGGAGGGGAATTTGGGAGAGTCTGTCACTGTGACAGTCCTGCTGACCACACATGACTGTGAGGATCAGCCACGTTTTCCGCCCCGATGCATGACTTAGAATAAAAAAAAACTTCCTAGGCTTTCTGGTGTCACTTACATGGGAGGTGGGGGGGGGTGGAAGCAGAGGGACACAGGGGTCCACTGAGTTGCTGTAAAGTGACGGGCAGCTTCTCCTGCCTTTATACTTTTTATATTAAAAAAAATCTAGGCCAGATGTGGTGGCTCATGCCTGTAACCCCAGCACTTTGGGAGATTGAGATGGGAGGACTGCTGGAGCCCAGGAGTTCAAGACCAGCTTGGACAACATAGTGAGACCCCTGTCTCTACAAAAAAACTTTAAAAATTAGCCAGGCATGGTAGAGTAGGCCGTTAGCCCCAACTACTTGGAAGGCTGAGGCAAAAGGATCACCTGAACCCAGGAGGTGGAAGCTGTGGTGAGCCGTAATGTTGCCACTGCACTCCAGCCTGGGTGACACGGTGAGACTCCCAACTCAAAAAAATAGACAGACAAACCAAAAAAAAAAAAAACTATGCCAGTCAGGTGCAGTGACTCATGTCCATAATCCTAACACTTTGGGAGGCTGAGGCAATGGGGTTGCTTGAGCTCGGAAGTTTGAGACCAGCCTGGGCAACATAGCAAGATCCTATCTCTATAAACAATCAAAAAATTTGCCAGGCATGGTGGCACCTGCCTGTAATATCAGCTACTTGGGAGGCTGAGGCAGGAGGATTGCCTGAGTCCAGGAGATCGAGGCTGCAGTGAGCTGTTATTTTGCCACTGTACTCCAGTCTGGGCAAGAGAATGAGACCCTTATTCAACAGAGTGAGACACTAAAAAAAAAAAAAACAGAAGCATAAGAATTCCCACCCTGCTGTGTGCCTGCAGACATTCGTTTCATCCTCAATTCCCCTGGGCAGGCCGAGAGATCAGTGAATTCGCCCAGTTGGGAAGCGGGAGCACTGGAAGGCATGTCTTCCTGGCTCCAAGTCTGTGTCCCCAGCAGGGTGGGTTGGGAAGCAAGAAGATGAGAGGTTGCAGGTGGCAGGACCGTGGCACCAGGTGTCTGAGTGTCCTTCAGAAGGACGATCTGAGGGTCTGGTTGTCCTTTCAGAGGGATTCCCTTCCTGCTGCCCTTGTCTTAGAATCCCCCAGAGACAGGGCTTGGCTAAGCAAAGGCCACAGCCTGGAGGGAGGGACCCAGTCTTACCATGCGCCCAGCACAGCATGTGGGGATCTGCCCAGGTGGCCCTGATGGCCCTGCCTCTCCTGGAACCTGCGAGCTTCTCAGGAAACATAGATCTGGGCTTCCAAGGCTAAGTCCTGCCCCGATGGCTTTGCTAGTCTGACACTTGCAGAAATTCAGCAAGTGATTACAGCTCTCTTGTGTATTGATTGTAGGAAATGGATCTCTATCATAGGTTGGTGATGGTGAAGGAGACGCAAAGAATGTCATTTCTCAGAACAGCTGTTAGTTCAAGTAGACCTGAGGAAGCAGCAGGCTGTGACATCGGGAAGTATTTTCACTCATGTGTGTGGCAGGCTGTGGGTCTGGGAAGTATTGTCACCCAATATGTGGCAGGCTGTGACTTTGGGAAGCATTGTCACCCATTTCTGTGGCAGGCTGTGGCTCTGGGAAGCATTGTCACCCATGTTCGTGGCAAGCAGTGGCTCTGGGAAGTGTTGTCACTCAGGCAGGTGGCAGGCTGTGCCGCTGGGAAGCACCGTCATCCACGTGCTGTATTCAACCCTGTGCGCCAAACCACCACAGTATTTTTTCAGAGGGATCCTAAATTCCAGCACAAACTGTATTTTGCAGGCTATTGAGCACTGTCTGTCATCCTATTCGTGCAGGTATTAAGGGTCTGAGGGCATGTAAGGCACAGGGGTGCTCCAGCTGATCCTAAGGACAGACCGTCGATCTGGCAGCACACAGAGGTCTGTGACCCTCGGCTCTCATCTCGGCGGTCCGGAGAATAAGGTCGCTCTGGCTGGGAACCGGGGAGCACGTAGCCGTGGATGAGATCTGAGCTTGCCTGTGGAGAATGGGTCAGACTTTTGTTTGCTTGTTTTTTAGACAGCCTCTTGCTCTGTCACCCAGGCTGGAGTACAGTGGCACGATCCTAGCTCACGGCAGTCTCAAACTCCTGGGCTCACATGATCCTCCCGCCTCAGCCTACCCCCGAGTAGCTGGATGGCAGGCATGCACCCTCATGTCTGGCTACTTTTCACCATCTTTTTGTAGAGACAAGGTCTCACTGTGTTGCCCAGGCTGGTCTCGAACCCCTGGCCTCAAGTGATCCTCTCGCCTCAGTCTCCCAAAATGCTGGGATTACGGGTGTGAGCCACCACCTGGCCCAGGTCAGCTGTGAACCGGAGGAGGTGACGGGCAAGGGAGCTCAGGGACCAGCTTGGGAGAAGCCACAGAGGCAGGAAAGTCCGCTTTCTGGGGGGGCGGAGGCGATGAATGAGTCTGAGTGGCCCACCTGGAGCTGCCCAGACCGGGGCCAGGACCCAGCAGAGGGCATTGAACTCCATGGCGGGGAATCTAAGGAAAGGACCCTGAAGACGCTCACAGAGACAAGGCCCTGGAATGTCTCCGTGGATTCCATTCCCTCATCTTCCACACTGAGTGAAGTCACTTCACACCCCGGGCTGTCCTGCGCGTCTTCAGCGATTATGACTGAGACGCTGCTCTGACCCAACTGCCCTGTCTCTCTGGATTCACAGGCCCCACAGAATACACTCCGCCCTCCCTCGTGGGGGTTTCGAGGCTCCCCTTACCTGGCTCTTGCCAACTCTCCAGACTCATCCCTCAGCTCGTTGCCCGGCCATCCCCCAGCCGAACCTTCTCGACACCCTTTCCCGCTGTCTCGGTCCACGGGCGCCCACCTCACCTGTGTGCTCCCCTGACCCACACATTGCCTTTGCTGGCATCGTCCTACCAGCCTGGGAGCCGCTCCCTCCACCATGCCCATCAGAAGACCAAAGACCCATCTTTCAGTCTCCAGCATTTTAAACTCTCAGAAGACGGAAGCCAAGTCTTTACTTTGACACCCGTCAGTGCCTTACGCTGGCAAGCCCCAGGCAGATGGTGAGCCAATCACTGTCTCTCATCCCCTCTCACCCCTCATTCCTACATGTAACCAAGAGTCACGTGCCGCTTGGGTCCAAAAGGCTTTACGGTTGAGAACTTTAGGCTTTCCAAATGTTGTGGCATGGTGATCAAGACCTCTCGTCTGGAGCTAGGTGGGTTCCAACCATTGCTCTGCCAGTTCCCTGCTGTGTGACCTTGGGCAAGTTACTTAACCTCTCCATGCCTCTGTTTTTTCATCATTATTGAGGACAGAATAAAGGTCACCACCTCCTAAGAGTTACTCCTAAGAAGGAGTAAATACATTATTATTTGAAAAATGCTTAGCATAATGTCTAGCACACAGCGAGCATTATATAAACTAAATAGAGACCTAGTCTATATGTGTGTATATTTGTGTCGGTGCTTCTGTGTAAACTGTCTACGTAGATATACGCATATACAGTAAGTACTCAGGAAGGTTTCAGTTAAGCGCACACACACACAGACACATGATTTGGCATCCGTGACAGCCTCATAAAGTGAGCTCCAGGCATTAACTGACTTCTCCACACCTAGTAACTGGTAGATCCATTCTTGGGATCCACATCTTCAAACCAATAATCCACCAGTCCCATCCAACACATAGGTAGTTGGCAGATAGGTAATGGTTTCTTAACACTAAGTATTGACATTTACCGTAGGTCATGGTGTCAGATACATGATTTGGGCCTATCACTAAGAAAAACAGATATAAACAGCATCTTGCCAAAGTTGTTGTAGAGGATATCCCAGTCTCTAAAGATACCTGTGGTGTGGGCCGCTTGCTACTTGACTGTGTGTTTCCAGGAGTGGAGGAACCCTGGAGCCAGAGACATTGATCGAGTGTGTTGAACAGACTCATGTGTGAAGAAGAGAAGAAGTCACACAGGAAATGTGCCCAGGAGTACATTTCAGGGGAGATATACGTCTCCTCCAGTTGGGTTCCGCAAAGTGGTGTTTGCATTTGGCCGGCGGAGAAGCTATTATTTTCTTCATAGGGTGGATTCAGAATTCACCTGTAAAAACTAAATGCTTTCTCTTACTGTTCTGGGAAAACAAACTGCCTGTTACTTTAAATCCAGAGCTCGCTTGACTTCTGTCGACAGCTTGCATTTTAAATAATGCAGTTGTGCTGGCTTCCTTATCTGCAGCTAGAGTTCTCAGGAAAGCTCTAGGCATTCTTCTCTCCAGCTTGTAAAATTCATTCATTGTAACTGTTGACGTTTTAGTGAGTGGTGGAAACCCTAAGTCACACACTGGAAGACTGAACAAAGAAACTTGCTTTCTGGAAATTACCATTACATAGGAGGAGACTCGACTGAGCTGACCCACAGCGTGAGGACACGGCCTCGGCCTCTTGCTGGTGTCAGAGCTCCTCCAGTTCCTCTAACCCAGGCTCCGGGGCAAGACACACCTGCCAGCCGCCAGCAGGCAGTCCTGCCTCTTACCGTGAGGCTGGGTTTGCACAAGTGACCTGTTGAGACCAGTCCCTGGCACCCAGGCAAAGGGAGAATCGGGCATCCGGGTCTTTTCTTTGTGATGTATTTAAAGATATCTCTCTCTCTGCTACCCAGGGCTGGCTGGGAAGCCTTTTCCTCAGGGGGTGATGAGAGTTGTGTTTTCATTCCTTCCTTCCTGCTCTTAGCAAGAATATGGACAGCTGAGCCGCTCTGTGTTGTGTGTGTGTGTGTGCACATGTGTGTGTTTTCACCCTCCCATTTGACAATGTAACTGGAGCTGGGACCCACATGCACCCAGCAGAGAATGTGAACAGAGCTGGCCTAGGAGAGACCCAGGTGTGTTGCAGGCACACTGACCTCCTGTTGGTCCAGCTGCGGGTGACTCCCTTCTCTGGCCTCGGCTGTCCAGCTGCTTCCTTGTGTTATTTTTCTTTTAAACTGTAGTAGCCAACAAACCTCCCCCACAGGTGCGATAATTCCTAAAAACAGTCAGCTTTCCAATGACATGCGTCTCAGAAAATGCTGCGACGCACTGTAGTGTGGCCCCCACCATGCTCTCATTCAGCAAGGCCTTTGACGTGATCTGCTGGCTTATGTTTTTCTGGAAAGACATCATCAGATGAGAATAAGTGGCCGGGCTCAGTGGCTCAGCCTGCCATCCCAGCACATTGGAAGGCCAAGGCGAGTGGATGGCCTGAGCCCGTGGGTTCGATACCAGTCGGGCAACTTGGCGAGACCACATCTCTACAATAAATCAAGAAACTGGCTGGCATGGTAGCGCCTGCTGTAGTTCCGGCTACTTGGAAGGCTGAGGTGGAAGGATAGCCGGAGCCCAGCAGGTCGAGGCTGCGGTGGCCGGGAGCATGCCCCTGCAGTCCAGCCTGGGTGATGGAGTGAGACTCCAACTCAAAGAAAGGGAAAAAAAGAAAGTAAGTAAAGGTTCTTCATTAACCTCATGTTACTCTTGAAAATCATCATCTTGAGAACACGTGTTAGGTTGAACCATAAGAGAGTGCCAATTTTCTGCCTTTTTTTAATAACCCCGAAACAGCAATTTCCTTTGGTTTAACCTAAATAAATATGTTTATTCCAGTGATGCTTCCTGGTCTCAAGCTATTTTAAACCCCATCTCTTGAGATGAGAAAAATCAAGTTCATTACTTGAAAACATTACGTTACTCTTAACTTCTTAACCACCCCGCCTTAGTTATAAAACTGGCTCTGAGTAACTTGTGGCTGTTGGCAGATGAAATGAAGTCTGTGCTCTGCGGATGAGAATTTGACATGATGCATGAGGAAGTGCCACCACTGGGGACTAAATTCTGGTGTGTTCTTTGATACATCAGTTGCACTGAAGTTAACACGCCATACGTGTGTTGTTTCTTTTAAAGAAACATAATTGCAGCCGGGTACGGTGGTTCATGCCTGTAATCCTAGACTTTGAGAGGCCAAGGTGGGAGGATCCCTTGAAGCCAGGAATTCAAGACCAACCTGGGCAACATACCAAGACCCCCGTCTCTGCAAAAAAAAAAAATTGTTTTTAATTACCCTGGCGCAGTGGGGTGCACCTATAGTCCTGGCTACTCAGGAGGTGGTAGGATTGCTTGATGACAGAAGGTCAAGGCTGCAGTGAGCTATGAGTGCCCCCCTGCACTCCAGCCTGGGTGATGGAGGTGGGGGGGGAGATGATCACAAAAAGATAAGTAATGTAATTGAAATATGCTGAAAATACGCAGTTTTCAGAATTTGCCAAGATGTCTGACTCTTTGCACATTGAAATTATATTGGAAAACTATGATTTCCAGATTTCTAAGCCATGTGGCCCTTAAGCTGATGTTTTGAAGAATATTAATGGTGTACAAAAATTTCTAATATAAGTTTTTCCAGGTAAAATCTCTGAAAATTGGTGACTATTATACTTCTGGTTCCAAGAACACAGAGATTATATAGAGAATAAAATAGATTTTATTATAAGAATAAATACTAAATACATTTATTGGTTAAGAAAATATTTATTAAGTATTTATGTTATTGGAAGTGCTTTCTGAGATAACTCTGTAAATCAGTTTTTGTTTGTTTGTTTGTTTGTTTTAGTTAGAAGAGTGAAGAACTGGCAATGTATTTCTAAGTCTCAAAATCAAGGATATCCTCTAATCCTGCAATTCTGTTTCTGGAAATTTATCATAGGAAATATGACACGATTTTGTGCACAATTTTATAACAACAATTTTTTTCTTTTTTCTTTTTTTTTTTTTTTTTTTTAGTTGGCGTCTCACTTTGTCACCCAGGCTGTAGTGCAGTGGCACGCTCACAGCCTCGACCTGCTGGGCTCCGGCGATCCTTCCGCCTCAGCCTTCCAAGTAGCTGGAACTACAGGCACGTGCCACCATACCTGGCTAATTTTTTGACTTATCGAAGAGATGAGGTCTCACCAAGTTGCCCAGACTGGCCTCAAACCCGTGGGCTCAGGCAATCCTCTCACCTTGGCCTCCCAAAGTGCTGGGATTATAGGCGTGAGTCACTGCACCCAACCATGACCACAGTTTTTAATAACAGGATTCATTGTATAAATTTACAATATACATGGAAAAATACATTATAAAATGTGTATGTTCTTTATATTCCTAACTTTAATAAAGTAAGAAATAGGATACACATCCATTGTTTTCAACACAAGTTTTCATTTGTTTTTTGCTTTTTTGCTTTTGAGTTGGGGCCTCACTCTGTTACCCAGGCTGGAGTACAGTGGCACAATCACAGCTCACCACAGCCTCAGCCTCTTGGGCTCAGGCTGTCCTCCCATCTCAGCCTCCCAAATAGCTGGGGCTACAGGCACACACCACCACACCTGGTTAATTTTTTTAATTTTTGTAGAGATGGGGCATTGCTGTGTTGGTTAGACTGAATTCCTGAGCTCAAGCAGTCCTCCCATCTTGGCCTCCCAAAGTGCTGAGATTACAGGCATGAGTCACTATGCCCAACCCTCACCACAAGTTTATTTATAAAGGAAGTGGTTGAGATATCCTAAAATTTTCAAATTCAAGACCAACCTGGGCAACATACCAAGACCCCCGTCTCTGCAAAAAAAAAAAAAAAAAATTGTTTTTAATTAGCCTGGCGCAGTGGGGTGCACCTATAGTCCTGGCTACTCAGGAGGTGGTAGGATTGCTTGATGACAGAAGGTCAAGGCTGCAGTGAGCTATGAGTGCTCCCCTGCACTCCAGCCTGGGTGATGGAGGTGGGGGGGGAGATGATCACAAAAAGATAAGTGGCACCATCACAGCTCACCACAGCCTCAGCCTCTTGGGCTCAGGCTGTCCTCCCATCTCAGCCTCCCAAATAGCTGGGGCTACAGGCACACACCACCACACCTGGCTAAATTTTTTTATTTTTGTAGAGATGGGGAATTTGTTAAGTTGCATCTTAGTCATATGGAAAAATACCATGCAGCCCTTAAGTTGATACTTTAGAAGAATACTTAATGATATTTAAAAATGTTTTAATATATTAAGTGAAAAATGACATTGAAAATTATAAATACAGGATGATCCCAAGTTTTGTTTTTTTTTTTTTTTTTGAGTTGGAGTCTCACTCTGTCACCCAGACTGGAGTGCAGTGGCCGCTTCCGGCCACCGCATTTAAAAGCAAAAATTATATATGGCATTTTTTTTTTTTTGAGTTGGTGTTTCACTCCGCCCAGGCTGGAGTGGCAGTGGCACACATGCTCACGGCCACCCCAGTATCGAACTTCTGGACTCCAGCCTGGGTGAACTTCCGGGCTTCTTCCTCAGCCTTCCAAGTAGCTGGAACTACAGACACGTGCCACCACGCCTAGCTATTTTTTTTATTTTATTGTAGAGATGAGATCTCACCAAGTTGCCCGGGCTTGTCTCCAACCCACGGACTCAGGCAATCCACTTGCCTTGGCCTCCCAAAGTGCTGGGATTATAGGCTGAGCCACCAGGCCTGGCCTATATGGCATTTTTAAATGAACGAGAGAGAGAGAGAGAGAGAGACCGAGAGAGAGTTTTCATAAGGAAAAGATTGTGTACCAAAATCTCAGCAGTGGTTATCTTTGCTTGCTTTTTATTTTCTCTTTGTTACCAATTATATGTATTCTAGATTGAATATAAAGTATTACTTTACAGTCAGAAAAACAATGTCTTCAAACTAAAACTATGTATGAGCCTTAATATTTATGGTTTTTATTTTGACACGAAGATTTTATATAATAAAATTCCTTTAATAAGAACTCTACTCAGCTGTAGTTGGGTTGGCCTTAAATCGATCCATGAGAACATGGTTTATTCTACAAATTAATAATGTAAGAGGAGCATTCAGAGGAACACTTACAAGCTTAGGAGAACTTTTTGTATACCCCGAAAAGCACGCATGAGACTCCGTAAGTCATCTTTTAATCCACGCCCATCCCCAAGTGCCTCTTCCTGGCTGGTGAATTTGCCTAGTTGGCTCTGTCCACTATTCCCCTATTTTTTTTTTTTTTTTCTTTTTTGAGTTGAAGTCTCACCCTGTCGCCCGGACTGGAGTGCAGCGGCCGCTCCCGGCCACCGCAGCCTCGACCTGCTGGGCTCTGGCGATCCTTCCGCCTCAGCTTTCCAAGTAGCCGGAATTACAGGCATGTGCTACCACACCCGGCTGATTTTTTGTAGAGATGAGGTCTCGCTGCCCAGGCGGATCTCGAACGCGCGGGCTCAGGCAATCCACTCACCTCAGCCTTCCAAAGGCGCGGGATTCCAGGCTGAGCCACCGAGCTGGCTTATTTCCCCTCTTTTCTTTGCATCTGGCTTACCCCTGCTCGCTGGTCGGTGAGCTTCTCAGTGAGCAGAGCGTGTGCAGTCATGGTCGTGCCCATACCAAGTTACGGCCGGCCATCTCAACCGTCCCAGTCTCTTTCCACAGGTGATGAAAACGTATCACATGTACCACGCCGAGAGCATCAGCGCCGAGAGCAAGCTGAAGGAGGCCGAGAAGCAGGAGGAGAAGCAGATCGGGAGGGCGGGGGACCCCGTCTTCCACATCCGGCTGGAGGAGAGACACCAGAGGAGAAGCTCCGTCAAGAAAATAGAAAAGATGAAGGAGAAGGTCAGTACGAACGTCCGCAGGGCCCTCCTGGCCTCACCTGGGCACCCAGCTGATGCGCGCTCGTCGTAAATTACAGGCACCTGACACGCATGTCCTCCCGGGGGAACGAAACATGTTTGAGACATGCAAAAATCATGTCCTAACAGCTGGACATCATTTAGTGGCGAATGCCAAGTATCCGGTGCACAATGTGGGGACGTGATTATTAACAAAGACACTTCATTGCAAATGGGCCTGAAGCCCAAAAGCATGGCTGTTCTTCCCCATGGCTGGGGAATTTTAGTTTGCATTTTAAATCAGATTCGAAATGTACTTTTGACAAAGGACTCAAGGGTCGCCTGTGGAAGTGGGATACATTGTTTAGATGAATAAAAATTCTTGTATGTTTCTCTGTCTTGTTTTAAAATGACTTTGCTTTCTTTTCCAATGCCTGGATGGTCTTCATTCCAGAGACAAGCAAAATATTCGGAAAACAAGCTAAAATCAATCAAGGCACGGAATGAGTATCTCCTAACACTCGAAGCAACCAACGCCTCCGTTTTCAAGTATTATATTCACGACCTTTCAGATTTAATTGATGTAAGTACTCAAAGTTTTTGTATTTTTCACATTAAAATGAAATGGACAATATTGCATTGATTAGAAAACACCACCCCTTTTTTTTTTTAAAAGAGACAAAGTTAGCCAGGCTCAGTGGCTCAGCCTGTAATTCCAGCGCTTTGGGAGGCTGAGGTGAGTGGATTGCCTGAGCCCGCGGGTTCGAGACCTGCCTGGGCAGCGAGACCTCATCTCTACAATAAATCAAAAATTAGCCAGGCCTGGTAGTGCACGCCTGTAGTTCCGGCTGCTTGGAAGACTGAGGCAAAAGGATCGCCGGAGCCCAGCAGGTCAAGGCTGCAGTGGCCGTAAGCGTGCCACTACACTCCAGTCTGGGTGACAGAATGAGACTCCAACTCAAAAAAAAAAAAAAAAAAAAGAGACAAGGTCTTGCTTTGTCACCCAGACCGGAGTGCAGTGGTATGATCATAGCTCACTGCAGCCTCCAACTCCTGGGCTCTAGTGATCCCCGTGCCCTGGCTTCCCAAAGCAATTGGATTACCAGCATAATATAACATATCCAGCCAGCACCATTTCTTAAGACTATTATTTTATGTTGTACTCAGAAAGAAAAAAATATTTCTAATTAAACTATGCATGGTACTAAGACACTATCAATTGTAAGATGCATGTGAAAAAATGTGTATCCTAAAACCAATGAAAAATAAATTGCTAGGATCTGTGAAGCTGTGAGTACCTGGTAACCTCAGCTAACCTGGTAACCTCCCCACGCTGGGACCGCAGCTCACACCTGTAATCCCAGCACTTTGGGAGACCAAGGCAGGATAATCACTTGAGCCTAGGAGTTCGAGACCAATGTGGGCAACATGACGAGACCTTGTCCCTACAAGAAATCAAAAAATTAGCCGGGCGTGGTGGCGCATGCCTGTAGTTCCAGCTACTCGGGAGGCTGAGGTGGGAGGATTGCTTGAGCCCAGGAGTTTGAGGCTGCTGTGAGCCCTGGTCATGCCACTGCACTCCAGCCTGGGCAACAGAGTGAGACCCCAACCCTCCCCCCACAAAAGAAGGAAGGGGACCCATCATTTTCAAAGTATGCAGTAGCATAGCCCTGGTTATTTTCACTGATTCAGAATCTATTGATTGGACCCTTGCTTTTGTGAGGTGCTGAGACCCTAAGAGGCCACTCAGTCCTTGCCCTTCTGGACTTAAATTGGAGAAGGCAGTCGACAAGCCAGTGACCACACAAATGATATCAGGCCCTATTATAGCCGTGATAAATACTGTGATGCAAAACAGAGTGGACATAAATCACATGTATAGATCTGTCTATTCTTTACACTGTGTCTCATAGGATATGATACAGAAAGTAGTCATTAGGCATGTTTAAAACTCTCTAAATATTATTCATATAAATATATAAATTTTAAAATATATTTTTTGAGACAGGGTCTCCCTCTGTCACCTAAAGTGCAGTGGCATGATCATCAGAACGTATGACAGCCTCAAATTCCTGAGCTCAAGCCGTCCTCTGGCCTCAGCCTCCTGAGTAGCTGGGACTACAGGCACCGCCACACCCAGCTAATTTTTTTCTATAAAAAATTTTTGGGAGCCAGGCTCGGTGGCTCAGCCTGTAATCCCGCGCCTTTGGGAGGCTGAGGTGAGTGGATTGCCTGAGCCCGCGGGTTCGAGACCCGCCTAGGCAGCGAGACCTCATCTCTACAATAAATAAAAAAAAAATCAGCCGGGCGTAGTAGCGCATGCCTGTAATTCCGGCTACTCGGAAGGCTGAGGCGGAGGGATCGCTGGAGCCCAGCAGGTCGAGGCTGCGGTGGCCGGGAGCGGCCACTGCACTCCAGTCTGGGCGACGGAGACTCCAACTCAAAAAAAAAAATAAAAAAATTTTTTGGGTAGAGATGGGGTCTTGCTATGTTGCCCAGGCTGGTCTCAGACTCTTTACCTCAACTGATTCTCCTGCCTCAGTTTCCCAAAGTGTTGGGATGACAGGCATGAGCCCCTCGGGCTCGCTCTGTGTCCATTATTAAATGTTTGCAGCATGCACTGTGACTCTTACTCGAGTTGACCTCTCTTCATCATCCCTTCATTCTTTCGTTCAGAAAATGGGTCCTGAGTGGGCCAGTCATTGTGCTGACCCTGTCGGACTGCAGAGATGGAACAGACATTGTCTAAAAATGCCGCGACCCACAAATAGATGAAAAGTGATCGAGTGCCTTAAGGAAAGCCCAGATAGAGCGGCAGGTTCGGAGAGTTACTTGCTGGAATTGCACTCCTAGGCGGCTTTGTACTGATGGGATTCAACAGTTTTATGATATGATAAAGTGATTTTTCATGGCTTATAGTAGCTGTCATAACTTAAACATACAGTAGGTTGGAGTAACGTTCATTTATGGTGAATTTAAGTCTTGTGCGTTTAGCTGCTGTTTTAAACCCACATTTGACAGTTTTTCAAAGGAATTATTGAGGGAGGAAACTGTGTTTTCGTTGTTAATACTCTGATATGACTTTTCCCTTTCATTTTGTCTCAAACCAACTTCTTATCATTTTTTTGAGACAGGGTCTCACTGTGTTGCCCAGGCTGGAGTGCAGTGGCACAATTATGGCTCACTGCAGCCTCTACCTCCTGGGCTCAGGCGATCCTTCCACCTCATCATAATATCATAATTTTTTAATGCATATACAGAACTACGGGGTAAAAGTAAAACCAGGGAAAACTTTTTTCTCCTTTCACTTGTTACAAATATTGCAATCACTTGATTGTTTTAAATGCAGAAACTTTTCTTGTTGTTTTTAATACTTATTTATACTAGCATTCTGAGAAGTAAAAGGGTCTTTTTCTGTTATTCTGTTGCTAGATCTCCAAATAAAAATTTCCACTAGGTTTCCTAGGGAGAAAAAAAGAGAATTCTGTGGCCCCTGCTTTTAGGCTTAGATCTGCAAGTTTTCTGCAAAGCCTACGAATCTGAGAGCCCGAGCCCTATGGAACACCCTTACTTCATTTTTCATTTAGGACTTATTTTCGTAGCGTTTAGAGTTCTGACTGAATGCAAGCCAATTTTAACACAAGAACATCTCTCCGTGTATTTCTTTAAGACCTACAAGGTGCAAGCATTACTTTTTTTAAAAAAATTTTAGAGCTGTGGGTATAAGTGAGGATTTGCTGCATAGGTAAGTTGTGTGTGGGCAAGGTTTGGGCTTCTAGCAGGCCCTGTCTCCCCCGGTATTGGACCTGGTACCCCATGTGTTGCCACGTTCCCTCCTCCCTCCTTTCTCTCTCCTTCCCTCCTCCCTACTCAGTGGTGTCCAGCATCTGCCAGTCCAATCCTTGTGCTCCTGTGGCCTGTGATCAGGGCCTGCTAGTGACTCCAGCACTATTTTTTTTTTTTTTCTTTTTTTGAGTTGGAGTCTCACTCTGTCGCCCAGACTGGAGTGCAGTGGCCGCTCCCGGCCACCACAGCCTCGACCTGCTGGGCTCTGGTGATCCTTCTGCCTCAGCCTTTCAAGTAGCCGGAGCCACCTACTATGTCCAGCTAATTTTTTGATTTATTGTAGAGACGAGATCTCGCCAAATTGCCTTGGTGGGTCTCGAACCCGCGGGCTCAGGCAATCCATTCGCCGTGACCTCCCAAATTGCTGGGATTACAGGCTCAGCCACTGAGCCCAGCAGCACTATTCTTGACAATGGGGGTCCAGCCATGGCCTTCCCTTCATGGAGTACATGCGTGATTTCGGAGACGGACTTTACACGAATTGTTGTACGTATTAATACACCCACGCGCATGCGTATTTATAAAATAAGTCATGGCGATACCACAAAGAAAAATAAAACAGAGCTGCATGTGCTTGAGACAGTGGTCAGGAAAACTGCTATTTGAGCAGAGCTGTGAGCGGGACAGCCACGTGACTGGGGGGGAAATCTCTCCATCGGAAGGGATGGGCAGGGCTTCAGGTGCAGAGGAAGAGGTGTTTCACAAGATACTCACAATTGATGGCTCATGTCCGTAGTCCCAGCACCTTGGGAGTCCAAGGTGGAAGGATGGCTATAGGCCAGGAGTTCAAGACCAGCCTGGGCAACATAACAAGGCCCTATCTCTATTAGAAATAAAATAAGAAAATAGCTGGGCGTGGTGGTGTGCACCTGTAGTCTCAGATACTCAGGAGGCTGAGGCAGGAGGATTGCTTGAGGCTGCGGTGAGCTATGGTTGCACCACTGTACTCCAGTGTCTAAAAAAAATAGAAACGGTTCAAGGAATAGCAGAGGAGGCCAGGATGGAGCTGAGTGAGGAGGAAAGCGCCAGGACCTGAGGTGGAGAGAGGCCAGCACTCAGGCTCTTTGGGCGGGAGGGGTCGGGATTCTGCTCTGTGTGTGACTGGAGCCCTTGGAGGTTTTTGAGCAGGGAGTGACATCACCTGATTTGCGTTTCAAAGACTCACTCTGGCAGCGGTGGGGGTGGACTGAGGGGGTCGAGGCGGTCCTGAGGACAAGGTGACCACGAGCTCTAGCAGGATTCCCTGCCGTTGCCCCAGCTAAAGGTAATGATGGCTTGGACTGGTGTGGTAGCAATCCACCCATCAAAAGTGCTCAGAGTTTTGTTGTTGGTATTTTTTGAGTCGGGGTCTCACTCTCTTGTCCAGGCTGCAGTGCAGTGGCACAATCACAGCTCACTGCAGCTTCGACCTCCCAGGTTCAGGTAATCCTTTCACTTCAGCCTTTAGTAGCCAGGATAGACGAGGTCTCGCTCTGTTGCCCAGACTGGTCTCGAACTCCTGGGCTCAAGCAATCCTTCCACCTCAGCCTCCCAAAATGCTGGGATCACAGGCGCGAGTCACTACACCCAGCCCAAAGCAGTAGGAGTCAAAAGATAGTGACGATAGCATTAATAGGAATTTGAGACAGTGCATAAAAAACAGGCTAGGAATGAGTACTAGGTTGAGGTCTCAAGTTGTGACTCCTGGGTGAATGACAGGGCCGTCTATTGACACAGGGGCCACAGGCTTGAAGGTGGGAGCCTAGTCCTGTTGTATCCAGTAAGACTGAGATGCCCGGTGGGAACGGCATTGACGTTCCAGATGTGTAGGACAAGCTGGGCTGGATAAAGAAAATGTGGTACCTATACACAATGGAATATTATGCAGCCATAAAGAAGGACAAATATGTGGACTTTGCAGCAATTGGATGGACTTGGAGTCGATCATACTCAGTGATCTGTCACAGAAACAAAGAACAGAGTATCATATGTTCTCACTTCTAAGCAGACTGTGAACAATTATACTATAAGAAAGCATCTGGCGCCGGGCTTGGTGGATCAGCCTGTAATCCCACGCCTTTGGGAGGCTGAGGTGAGTGGATTGCCTGAGCCCGTGGGTTCAAGACCTGCCTGGGCAACTTGGTGAGACCTAATCTCCACAATAAGTCAAAAATTAGCCGGGAGTGGTAGTGCGCGCCTGTAGTTCCAGCTACTCGGAAGGCTGAGGCAGAAGGATCGCCGGAGCCCAGCGGGTCGAGGTTGCGGTGGCCGGGAGCAGCCACTGCACTCCAGTCTGGGCGACAGAGTGAGACTCCATCTCAAAAAAAAAAAAAAAAAAAGAGAAAGCGTTTGGCAGTAATGGGAATCCGTCAGGGGAGGGGGGGCTGGATTGGCGGTTGAGAGAAACTGCTAGGAGAGGGAGGGGCATACCTCATCAACAAGGGTAACTGCATAATTGATGTTGGTATACCTAACCCTGAATCGTGCCCCACATCTTTATTATAAAAAAAGACATGCCCAACATGTCAGGATTTTGGCAGAGTTGGCATGACTATGCATGTACTTATATTATTTTTAAAGGTTCAGCAGGTGCACATGCAGGTTGAGAATGGCTGTGATGGTAACAGTGAAGTTTGGGTTTCTAGGGGCCCGATCCCCGAAAGTGAGCCTCATACCCAATAGGTAATTCCTCAGTTTCATTCCCCTCTCACGCCCTCCTACCCAAAGTCCCCAGTGTCAACTGTTTCCATTTTGGCATCCATGTATACCGGCGTGTAGCTCCACTCTCGAGTGAGAACATGCAGTGTTGATTTCCGGGCTTTGAGTTGTCTTGCTTAGGAGGATGGCCTCCAGCTCTGCCCACATGGCTGCCAGAGGCCCAAGGTCATTCTTCACTGCGGCCAGGTAGTATTCCATGGAGCATGCAAGCCACACCCGCTTATCCCATCATCTGTAGGCGGGCTGGTTGATGGTTGATTGCATCATGGATATTTACTGAGCACTCAGTACATGGCAGGTGGGGTTCTCAGCTAATCTCATCTAATGATCACAACCCTACAAGGTAACGCTGTTTTCTCCATTTTACAGGTGTCTTTAAAAATGAGGCTTAAGTCAGGCAAGTTGGTTACACAGCCAATCAGTGGTAGGCTCCAAACTCAGACATTCTCAACCTCCTGACCTAATTAATTCTGACCTAAAAAAGTACAATTACATATGCCAAGTATTTGCAGTTTTTAAAAAAGTTGGGCTTTTGAAAGATCAGCCTTACACTTTAGAGGTGAACAATTCTCGAATCATGTAAAGTATGTGTGAATTTTGAACAAAATGACATGAAATTGGTTCACTGTCATATTTGACTGAAATTAAATACTCTGTTAGTGGAAATCATTTGTATGTTCCTTGCCTCACTTTTAAGGCAATTTGAATATGAATATGTATATTCTCAAATGGCTGCTTATTTTGTAGGCATCCAATTTGCATACATAGCCAGGATCCCAACAACCATTATGCTTGACCCTCCCTGGTGGGTAAGACGCAGGTTGATTATTATGCAGAAGTGTCTAGAACCCTTCATGCTTTGTGAGTTTATTGAGCAAAGTACATTCTACACTGAGCCCTCTGATAATCATGAGAAGGGCTGTTTTGGCTCCAGCGAGAAAGGGTCAAGACAACGTTTTTACCGCACAGACTTTTGTGTGTGAAGTGACGTGAAAGGCAGTCAGATGTCTCTTGGTGATCAGAGCAGTGTGAAGAGTCAGAGGATTCGAGCTGAGACCTTCTTATGTAAACTTCCGGTTTCCCCTGAGCGTCCACTCATGTCAATATCTGTCTCTTTCCCAACAAATTTTCTTTGTGGAAGATTTGATCCATAGATCATGAATGGATCTATTGCTATCACCCAAAAAGTCATATATGTTTTCCATAACATTTGTATTTGAAAACCAGTATTATTGGAGAAGCCATACTAAAAAATATTACGAGCAAAAATAGAATGAGCACACTGTTACCACCTGAAATCATCACTGTTAAAACCTAGAATTTCTCTACTTGTGTCCACCCACACATTTTTAAAAATAATTTTTTAAGGGTTTGATAGGGTCTTGGTATGTGGCCCAGCTGGTCTTGAGCGCCCGGGCTCCGGCGATTCTCTCTCCTCGGCTTCCCAAAGTTCTGGGATTACAGGCGTGAACCCCCAGGCCCAGCCTCACACACACATTTGTAAATCGCAAGGAGAGTGTGCAATCATGCTGCACCCTGGCTCTGTAACCTGCTTTTCTTCAATCAAGGATCTTCCATCCCAGTAGATTTCTGTCTCATCTCATAATCGGACTATGCTCCCGTCTGAGACCCCGAAAGCGTTTCACAGCCAGTGTGTCTAGGCCAGACCCGATTTGAGCCTCGACAATATACCCTTCAGGTCTTTTCGTGACTAAGCGGAGTCCCTTGTGGAAGAGACAAGGACAGCTGTTCCTCAGAAAAGTCCGGCTCCTGGATTGTCCGGCAACCCCCCCCTGCCGTCGCGCCAGCTGGCCTGGGTCCACCGTCCCTGTCCTCCTCACGGCGGGCCCTTGAGATGAAGGCTTGACCAGTTTCTTGGGGCCCTCAGCCACAGGACACACCGCATGCATGTTGCTCCACCGCTCGCGGGCCACGAGACGACAGCCATCTCGCCGTGGTGGCTGCCGGGGTGCCCAGCGTAGGGTGATGTGACTCTGGTGCCCTCCCTCGTGTGGTTGAGAGTTTTCCCTTGCAGCACCCTGTGGACATCTAAAGCCTCTCAAACGAGTGTCTCCTGCACAGGAAACCTGTTCACCGTAACCCAGCAACATCTGAGCCATCCTTTTCTTTCTTTTTTTTTCCCAAGCCAAACTGTATCCAGCTTTATTAAAGATACTTTTCATAAACAATCATGGTATTTCAGGCAGGACATGGACAGACAATCTTTTTTTTTTTTTTTTTTGAGTTGGAGTCTTGCTCTGTCGCCCAGACTGGAGTGCAGTGGCCGCTCCCGGCCACCGCAGCCTCGACCTGCTGGACTCCGGCGATCCTTCCACCTCAGCCTTCCGAGTAGCCAGAACTACAGGCGTGCACTACCACGCCCGGCTAATTTTTTTTGATTTATTGTAGAGATGAGGTCTCGCCAAGTTGCCCAGGCGGGTCTCTAACCTGCGGGCTCAGGCAGTCCACTAACCTCAGCCTCCCAAAGGCACGGGATTACAGGCTGAGCCACCGAGCCCGGCTGGTCAGACAATCTTCAGCAGTGTACAACTTTCAAACTCCCTTCTTTAATGGACTACCGAAATCAGAAAGCCACTGTAAAAACCCAACGAAGCCTTCATTTGTTACTCTGAACAGGAAAAGTTTAGAGTGAGGGTTGACATTTCACATTTAGCATGTTGTTTGACAGATTTTCACAAACCGACCCTGAGTTTCAGGACATGAAATGAGAATGGCAGAATTTAGATTACAGGCCGATGGCACATTGCAGACGGTTTCAAGCACGTCAGGCTGGTCGACTTGCATCGTCCCACGTGCATATGTCCCGGAGCCCCTTTTGGTAACCACACAGCTCAAAACTTTAGTAGGTCCACACTTTGATAGACTACCTTAGGTCTTCTCTATATATTTAGAGGTGATCTCCTGGTTTTTAAAAAATACTTTAAAATTTCAATTTTTTACCTATTTTAGATAAACTTTGCCTTTACCTAGCAATATTAGTTTGAATTACAGAGGAGCTTTCTTTCTCTCTCTCTGTCTCTGTCTCCCTCCTCTCTTTGTCTCCCTTTCTCTCTCTCTCTCTCCTCTCTCTCTCTTTCTGTCTCATTTTTTTCCTCTCTCTCTCTCCCCCTCTCTCCTCTCTCCCTCCCTCTTCTCTCTCTCTCTCTCTCCCTTCCTCCTTCTCTCTCTCTCTTTCTCCCTCCTCTCTCTCTGTCTCACTTTCTCCCTCTCTCTCCCTCTCTCTCTCCCTCTCCTCTCTCTCTCTGTTTCTCTCTGTCTCACTCTCTCTCTCCTCTCTCCCTCCCTCCTCTTTCTGTCTCTCTCTCTGTCTCTCTCTTTCTTTCTCTCTCTCTGTCTCTTTCTCTCACCTCTCTGTCTCTGAAAAATGGCTGCCAATGTAGAAAATCTCTAATCATTTCTAAATACTTACTGGAGCGCTACTGAAATTTATTTTTAGCAAATCTTAAATACTTCCTTATGCCTCCCTGGCATCCATGAATTAGTTTTACGAGGCGCCCCATCAGTCACTGAGCACAACATCTTCCTAAACTTTGTAAGTAAATGAACTCCTTTATCAAATTCAAATTAAAAATATTAGCTAGCAGAACTCTAAAGTGTAGATATTAATGGTAATACAACGTAGAAAATGATGGCTCAGTCATTACCCGTGTGTATTTTTTTTTTTTTTTTTGAGTCGGAGTCTCACTCTGTCGCCCAGACTGGAGTGCAGTGGCCGCTCCTGGCCACCGCAGCCTCCACCTGCTGGGCTCCGGCGATCCTTCTGCCTCAGCCTTCCAAGTAGCCGGAATTACAGGCATGCGCTGCCACGCCCAGCTGATTTTTTTTTTTATTTATTGTAGAGATGAGGTCTCGCTGCCCAGGTGGGTCTCGAACCCGTGGGCTCAGGCAATTCACTCACCTCAGCCTCCCAAAGGCGCGGGATTACAGGCTGAGCCACCGAGCCCGGCACCCGTGTGTATTATTTCAGGTGAAAATCTTTGTACGTAGTACGCCCAACAAGGCGTAGACATTTTTGGATACTCTAGGTATGGTCTTATCTCTAGAGGGAAGCAGAGGGGCTGTGATTGGGGAGGAAGCCCTTGGGGAACTTTGGAAATATTAGTATCATCAATATTTTCCTTACAAGGAGCATATGTTTTTCACTTTTCTGTAACTATACTGTTTATTTTTTTACTTAATTTATTATAAAGGTGTGGTGTAAAGTCAGGCTTAGGTACATAAATAATGTACGTGCAGGTAAACTTTGGACCTCCAACTGGTCCTCACTTCCCCTGGTTTAGGATCAGACACGCTTTGTGTTGTTAGGTGCCCCTACCCCCCGGCAGCGTCTCATGATTGCCAATCCCTCCCTTGTGTTATTGTGATCAATGTCCGTTCCCACTTATGGGTGAGAATGTATAGTATTCGGTCCTTTGTTTCTCTGCTAGGTCCTAAGAATGTTTGCCTCCAACTCCATCCAGTTTGCTGAGAAGTTCATGATTTTGTCCTTCTTTATGGCTGCGTAATATTCCATCGTGTATATGTACCACATTTTCTTTCATTATTTAATACATTTTTTAATTTTTACTATTTGGCTTTCAGTGTCACAAGTTTTATACACAAGTATGGCATATTTTCTATTAAAAATGAAAAACAGGGTTATACACAATGATAAATGCATACTTTAAATATTTTTAATCTAAAGCTTACCAGTATGCTTATATTTGTCAATCTTTTTTTCTTTTTTTTTTTTTTTTGAATCAGAGTTCACTCTGTCACCCAATCTGGAGTGCAGTGGCATGATCACAGCTCACCACAGCTTCAACCTCCTGGGCTCAGGCAATCCTGCCTCAGCTCCTGGTTAACTGGGACTACAGCTGCACACCACCATGCTGGGCTTATTTTTCTGATTTTTTTTTTTTTTTTTTTTAGAGACAAGGTCTTGCTATGTCACCTAGGTCAGTCTCAATCTCCTGGGCTCAAGCTAATCTCCTGTCTCAGCCTCCCAAAATGCTAGGATTAAGGTGTGAGCCACCGTGCCTGACCATGTCAATCTTTTAATATTATGATGTATCTTTTTGTGCAGAGTCCTAGGTAGGCTTTCTTTAGAGCAGTCACTTTTATCATGTATTATCTATGATTTCTAGTTCTGAGTTCTTTTGTGTAGAAGAAAATATATTCTGGGTTTTTACAATGTTTTCACAGTTGTCATACCTTCACCTCATCTAATAGTAATTTTTTAGTCTTCAGTTTTCCCAACAACTCTTTTTTGGAGGGGTTCACTCTGTAGTGCAGTGGCATGATTATGGCTCACCACAGCCTAGACCTCCTGAACTCAGGTGATCCTCCCATCTCAGCCTCCTGAGTAGCTGGGACTATAGGTGCTCGCCACCACACCTGACTCATTTTCAAATTTTTCTGTAGAGACAGGGTCTCACTATGTCACCCAGGGTGGTCTCGAACTCCTGGGCTCAAGCAATCATCCCACCTTGACCTCTCAAAGTGCAGGGATTATAGGTGTGAGCCACCATGTTCAACTACCAACAACTCTTTTATTTTGTTCATTTCATGTGGAATTAGATTACAATAATGTAAATGGCACAAATATTTCACAACCAGTTCTTGGACACACGCAGTCTAGGAGTTGGAGCAGGAACACCAAGGACTATGAAAGAGTATCAACTGGCTGTGAGCGTTCACAGTGCCATTGGCATTGCTCACTGTGCTTTGGAGCAAAGATTGATAAACCTTTTTTATAAGAGGCCAGATGGTGAATATTGTAGTGTTTGTGAACCATGTGGTCTCCATTCTCCTACTCAACACTAGTGCAAGAGCAGCCATAGATAGTAAGTAGATAAGTGGGCTTGGTGTGTTGCAGTCAGACTCTTCTCACCAGCCAGGTGGAGGGCTAGACTTGGCTCTCAGTCTGTGTTTGCTGACCCTGCTTCATACAGTGGACGGCATGTTTGTTACACCAGTGTCATTTCAGCAGGAAGCTAATAATAGGATTTGCCCTGTGTGCCTGAAGAAAGTCTTAAGTAAATCTTGGTTTGTGGGATAACAGCCTCTCAGCTTGGAATCAAGTGGGTGATGAAACAGAGAGTTAACTTCACAAAAAATAAAGATTTGTATTATGTCATTCTAAACAATAATACAAATTAGAAGAAATATTTTGCAAATATCAGCCAGGTGTGGGGGCTCATGCCTGTAATCTCAGCACTTTGGGAGGCCTGAGCCGGAGGATTGATTCAGGCCAGGAGTTTGAGACCAGCCTGGGCAACATAGCAAGACACCTGTACTTATTTTTTAAAGAGAAGGGAAAAAAGGGGGAAAAAGAAATAGGTTGCAAATATTGGTCAAAGGAAGTTTAATTGGTTTGGGAGAATAATTGTAGAGGAAGGTAGATTATAGTTTTGTCAATAATAGGCTCAACATCTGTGATCATTATTATCCCCGATATTATGTGCAAAAGAGCCTATAACTTACTCTCCTGTGAGAATTAGGAACTGTTACCATCAGAGGAAAAATCATACAAATATTTGTAGCTGAATGCTGAGAGTTCTGCAAAACAACGATTTGCGAAGAGAAGAGAAGAGAAATAGAGCACAAATCTTAGTGCTACAATTTTCTGATCTGTAATCAAATTTACCACTCTCTTAGGTGTGGAATGCTCCAAACAACTCGCTTTAAAATGGCGTTACTGCTCACGGAGCCTCTTTTAGTCGAGTTTCACACCTTCAAAGTGCGTTCAGAGAAACTCAGTCCTCAACGAGAAAATTCTATGGTGCTGAGTTCCAGAGCACCTGCCCAGTAAGAGCAAAACATTTGTCATCCTTGGAGTATGGTTTCATGGTCTCCAGATTTTTCTACAAAAGGTTGCAGCTCACTTTGGAGTTTGAAGGATAAATCTTTGTTGTTATTAGGGAACATTGCCAGGGAAGCATCCCTGCTGCAGCCAGCTTTCTTCATAGAGTATCTGTCACATGTGTTTCATTGACCATTTATGCGGAATAAGATTGAAATGAGTTTGCAACCTACACTCCATGCCGTCTTTATCTTATCATTTCTGATTAATCAGCCATGATAAAGCTTTTAGCCTCATCTTTTCATCTCTTGAGACATGTGTTTAATTAAAAAGCAATTTTTTCAGAGTCCAGAGTTTTCATAATTAGTCTGACTTTTCCCCTACATAAAAGCATTAAGATTTAGCCATGAAAACCTGCAAAAACTGCAATCCTGTGTTCCCCATTAGACCTGAACTCTTTGCAGGAAGATTAGAGAGAGATCCTGTTAAATGAGTTAGGAAGTTTTAGTGATCATATAAAATGCTGGATGCATGTGATAGAGAGGGCATTTAAAAACTAAGATGCAGCTGGGCTTGGTGGCTCAGCCTGTCGTCCCAGCACTTTGGGAGGCTGAGGCGAGTGGACTGCCTGAGCCCGCGGGTTGGAACCAGACTGGGCAACTTGTTGAGACCTCATCTCTACAATAAATCAATTGAAAATCAGCAGGGCATGGTAGCGCATGCCTGTAGTTCCGGCTACTTGGAAGGTTGAGGTGGAAGGGTCGCCAGCACACAGCAGGCCGATGCTGGGGTGGCCATGAGTGTGCCACTGCACTCCAGCCTGGGTGATGGAGTGAGACTCCAACTCAAAAAAAAAACAACAAAATTTAAAAAACTGAAAAGCACTGGGCCACCGAGGTTGTTGGCTTTTCAAGTTGTTTCCAGTGGAGGTGCTATGGGCCTTTGTTCAAGGAAACCGCACCGATCTGGTTTCTTCCTCCAGTGCAGGCTGTTCTTTCTCTCTTCTCAGTCTCCAGTGCTCACTGGTCCTTCTTGGCTGGGCCTCTCAGAGCTGAAAGTCCCCTGAGGCATGTGCTTGGCTTCTGTCTCCTGTTTCCTTGGCTTGAGTACCACGTGCTGGCTCCAGGACTTTTCTTGCCAGCCACTGGCTCCAGGATTTTTCTTGCCAGCCCCAGTCATCTTCTGGGCTTCAGATCTGTGTATCCAGCTGACCACGGACATCCCTAGCCAGATGGCTAATAGGCATCTTGAACTTGTCAGACACCCAAACCCCAACTGTTACATCCCCTTGCCCACCCCATCCTCCACACACATGACAACTTTCTCCTTGGCCATTTTTCCACACCTCAGAAAATGACACCCTGTGCACCCAGCAGTACAAGCTGAAAGCCCAGTTCTCTCACTCCACAGGTGTCAGTACGTCAGCCCACCTGTCATCATTCCCTCTCAAACATCCCATCCCTGCCCCCTCCCACCACCTGCACTCCCAGGCTCCTAGATGAACCTCCTCCTCTTTTGCCTGGACTGGTGCAGTAGCATCCTGAGCTGTCTCTCACCTTCCACTGGTACCTTCCAAAACCCCTCTCTTCTTAAGCATCAGAGATGTCAGTCCCCATTGAACAGCCTGTGTAGACATCCCATTGTCCTTAGAATAAAACCCATGCTGTTCACCAAGAACCTGTGGGAGCCAGATTCCACTGACCCGTGTCCTCTCCCGCGACTATCCCTCAGCCAACTGCTTCAGAAACACTGGCCTTCTTCCTGTTCTGCCCTGCTGAGCTGAGCTTTTCCTGCCAGGGGCCTTTGCTCTTTTTGCCTTGGACATCTTTGTCCCAAACCTCCTTTCATGCAGGGCCTTGCAAGGCTCTCACTGCTGTTGCACGCAGGAGCCCCGTCCTTCCTCCCCACACCCCTATTCCTCTGACCTCTCATCTCCTCCGCAGTGCGTGCAGCCGGGCCTGTATTTATTTGGGCCTGCTTCCTTTGTTTTCTCTCCTTGCTTGGGAGTGGGTGCAGGCTGGCCACAGAGACTTGGCGTGGGGAAGTGAGTTGAGTCGCTGGCCCTCCAAAGGAAGTGGCTGTCCCTGCGTGGATGAGTGGGAGATGGATCTGGCAAGCCGTGGCCACTGCATAGCTAATTCAAAGTGACTTCCCAGGAAGCCCCTCGTAAACATCTTACTTAGCTTCTCTGTGCCTCAGTTTCCCCAACGTTCCAGTGATAAAGAAAAATAATGGTATTTATTTATTTGACTAATGACACAGCTTAAACAAGACTCTGTGTGTGTGTGTGTGTGTGTGTGTGTGTGTGTGTGTGTACACATCATTTAAATAGTTCTGACGTCACACAACCTGTCTAGGTTGAAACAATAAGAAATTGAGACCCTAAATAGATCAAAACAATCAAGGAAATTGACTACATAAGAAGAAAACTACCTACAAAAAAAAAAGCCCTGGACCAGATGGCTTTCCAGCAGAATTCTAAAAGACATTTAAGAAGGAGCTGATACCAATCTTACTGAAGGTATTCCAGACAATTGAGAAAGATGGAATTCTCCCCAAATCATTTTACGAAGTTAACATCACATTGATACCCAAGCCAGGTAAAGACCCAATAAAGAAAGAGAACTACAGGCCAATATCTTTGATGAACATAGATGCTAAAATCCTCAACAAGATCCTAGCAAACTGGATTCAACAACACATCTCAAAAATCATCCATCATGACCAAGTAGGCTTCATTCCTGGGATGCAAGGCTGGTTCAACATTCATAAAACCATAAATGTAATTAAATACATCAACAGATGTCAAAACAAAAACCACATGATTATAACATTAGATGCAGAAAAAGCTTTTGATAAAATCCACCACCCTTTCTTGATAAAAACCCTCAAACATCTAGGCATGGGGAACATACCTCAAAATAGTAAAAGCCATCTACGAGAAGCCCACAGCCAGCATACTCCTAAACGGACAAAAATTGGAACCATTTCCCCTGAAAACTGGAACAAGACAAGGATGCCCACTCTCACCCCTCCTGTTCAATATATTGTATTGGAAGTCCTGGCTAGAGCAATCAGACAAGAGAAGGCAATCAGGGGTATCCAAATAGGAAAAGAGGAAGTCAAGCTATCTCTCTTTGCAGATGACATGATCGTGTACCTTGAAAACCCAAGAGAGTCTGTCAAAAACCTCCTTACACTGATAAAGGACTTTGGCAAAGTCTCAGGATATAAAATAAATGTACAAAAGACAATCGCATTTCTTTACACCAATAATAAACAAGCAGAAACCCAAATAAAAAGCACAATTCCATTCACAATAGCCACAAAAAAAATGAAATACCTTGGCATCTTCCTAACTAGAGACGTGAAAGACCTTTACAATGAAAACTACAAAACACTGCTCAAAGAAATCAAAGATGACACAAACAAGTGGAAAAATATCCCATGTTCATGGATTGGAAGAATCAACATTGTGAAGATGTCCATCCAACCTAAGGCAATCTACAGATTTAATGCAATACCCATCAAATTACCAGCAACATTCTTCTCAGACCTAGAAAAAACAATACAGGAATTCATATGGAAACACAAACGACCAAGAATAGCCAGAACAATCCTCAGCAAAACAAAACAAAACAAAACAAAGCAGGCGGTATCACATTACTAGACTTCAAAATTTACTATAAAGCTACAATAATCAAAACAGCTTGGTATTGGTACAAAAACAGGCATATAGACCAATGGAACAGAATTGAGATTCCAGAAGCTAAACCTCAATTTCTCGACCAACTCATCTTCGACAAAGCCTCCACCACCTACCACTGGGGAGAGGAGAACCTGTTCAGTAAATGGTGCTGGGAAAACTGGCTGACCACATGCAGAAGACTCAAACAAGACCCCTATCTGTCCCCATACACAAAAATTAACTCTAAATGGATCAGAGACCTAAATGTAAAACCTCAAACCATAAGAACCTTAGAAAATGCAGGACACACCCTTATGGAAATTGGAACTGGCATCCTGTTCCTAAACGAAACTCGAAACCACCAGCAGGCCATAAGAGATAAGATAGACAAGTGGGACCTCATTAAACTGACAAGCTTCTGCAAAGCCTAAGAAACCATCAAGAGAGCAGGGAGATAGCCCACAGACTGGGAAAAAGTACTTGCCAACTCCTGGTCCGACAAAGGCTTAACATCTTGGATCTACAAGGAACTCCTTGCAAATGTGCTGAAAAGAAAAAAAACAAACAACCCTATTATAAAGTGGGCAAAAGATATGAACAGACATTTCTCAAAGGAAGACCTCCGAGCAGCCATCAGATACATGAAGAAATGTTCAACCTCACTAATCATCAAGGAGATGCAAATCAAAACCACACTGAGATACCACCTAACTCCAGTCAGAATGGTAGTTATCAATAAAAATAAATAAATAACAGTTGCTGGAGGGGTGTGGTGAAAAGGGAACACTCCTTCATTGTTGGTAGGAGTGCAAACTGGTGCAACCTCTGTGGAAAACAGTGTGGTGATTCCTAAAAGCTCTAAGTATCAACCTCCCATATGACCCCACAATCCCCCCACTGGGAATATACCCTGAAGAACTCAAATCACTCTATCAAAAAGATACCTGCACACGTATGTTTATTGCAGCATTGTTCACAATAGCAAGAACCTGGAATCAACCATGCTGTCCATCAAAAGAGGACTGGATTAAAAAATGTGATACATATACACAATAGAATACTATGCAGCCATAAAAAAGAACAAAATCATGAACTTCGCAGCAACCTGGATGGAACTAGAGTCAATAATACTGAGTGACCTCTCACAGAAACAAAGATCAGAGTATCACATGTTCTCACTCATATAGTGGACCTTGAACATCCATTGTAATACTATAAAAAAAGGACTGACAGTGGTGGGAAACTATGGGGGCGGAGGGGAAGGGAGGTGGGATTAATGGTAGTCAATATCTGTCTGGGGACGGGGAGACACCCCTTATCAGCAAGGGTGCCTGAACGAAGCATATTTGTGTACCTAACCCTGAACTGTACCCCACGATATCAAAATAAAAAATATTGATATAGAAATATTAAAAAATTTTTAAAAAAGAAAAGGAAATGTGCAGCTAGAACATTAATAATAAGTAAATAAATAAATAGTTCTCAGTAAAACTGCGCTTAGCAAATATCAAAAAAAGCCAGGTTCATTAAAACTCAGAGATAAGAATCTGGGCTTGGTGGCTCATGCCTTTAATCCTAGCACTTTGGGAGGCTGAGGTGAGAGGATCTGTTGAACCCAGGAGTTCAAGACCAGCCTGGACAACAAGCAAGACGTAGCTCTGCAAAATAAAAATCAACCAGTGCCTGTTGTCCGAGCTGCTCAGGAGACTGAGGCAGGGGGATCCCCTAAGCCCAGGAGGTTGAAGTTAGGGTGAACTGTGATCATGCCACTGCACTCCAGCCTGGGTGATGGAGGGAGACCCAAACTCAAAAAAAAAAGAAATCCAAGTCAGAGACAGGACCCAGGACATAAGATCACAGAAGTCTCTCAAACAGAGGCTGGAGTGAAGACGTTGAGATAGAATGCTTCTGCAGAGAAAGACCTCCCTCTCCGTTTCATGACAGCTGCTGAATCTCAGAGTCACACAGGAGTTTGGGTGCCCTCCCCACACCCCGGGGACGCCCTGGCAAGTCGCATGGGCTGCAACTGTTCTAGAAGCATGAATGTCAGGCTGGTTTCCCAGGCATCTCCACTGTGGTGACTCTCATGTTAGGAGCAAACTTCTCCCACCGGGCTTCTTGTGTCATGAAGTGTCTGCCCAGGAAGCCTTTCGTAAACTTCTTACTCAGGAGCTGTGAGCCAGTCACACCTAACATGCTCACTGCATCCCTTTTGCCGACCCCCGGCATTGGTGACTAGATGAAATGTTTATCACAGAGCTCAGTACAGATGGTCGCAGCTTGCATTGTTCTGATGTGTAGTTTTTTGACTTTGCAATTGGTTTATCGAGATGTAACCCCATTGTAAGTTTAGGCACATCTGGACACCACAACTTGTCAATGTGACAGTGGGTTTATTGAGGGCATTAAATACATTCTCGACTTAAGATATTTTCCATATAACAATGGGTTTTATCAAGGTGTGGAAAGTTGAGGAGAGTCTGCACTCGGATTTCATCCGCATTTTGATACTATTTACAACCCCTTTGCCTAAGGAAATTATCCCACAAAGACCTACTGGAATCTATTTTGGCAGGTCTTTAGATTTTTTTTTTTAATCTTTCTGCTTCCAACAGTCTTTCCTTCCCCAGTTTCAATCTATACTTTTGTGTCCATTTATTTTTTTCCATTCACCAAAATAACACTGCTTTGTTTTCATGCAATATTTTATTGCTTTCGTGTGTATTTTCATTATTAAATGCACTTGGACTATACCCCAGCTCTTCGTGCAGAAGCTGTCTTTTTGTGTTGTCGTTAATAATTCATAAGTTTTATTGAATTACTTTAGACCTTTTTAACCAAGTGTCTTGAATCTTAGCATATCCAGTGTCATTTCAGCATCTAGTTTAGAAAAAAAATATGGTTCTGTGACTAGCCTCGCTGTCTCAGGAGAGCTTGAATAAGAACTCTTCTTTTCCTGTTTCTTGTTTCTAAGTTCAAGATGCTTGAGAAACCTAGAGAGTAGAAATACTGCATATCAGAAGTCACAAAATTATGCCATTTAAGCCACCTTACAGACTGACAAGCACCATGGGGGTCAGAGAAGGAAATTTCTCAACAAAATTCATCCAAGGCCGAGCGTGGTGGCTCACGCCCATAATCCCAACACTTTGGGGGGATTACTTGAACCTAGAAACTCAAGATCAACCTGGGCAACAAAGCGAGACCTCATTTCTACAACAAAAATTTTTAATAATTAGCCAGGCGTGGTGACATGCATCTGCCATTCCAGTTACTCTGGAGACTGAAGCATGAGGATCACCTGAGCCCAAAAGATTGAGGCAGTGGTGAGCTCTGATCATGTGACTGCACTCCAGCCTGAGGGGCAAAGTGAGATTCCAACTCAAAAAAAAAAAATTCATCGCAGAAGTATACTAAGGGTACCACTCTAAGCTAAGAAGACCCCTGGAAGGCCCTATTTCTGTTACTAAGTCACATGAAACTGTGTCTTGCACTGGGTCCAGACCTGCAGAATCTATCTACACTGGGTATGGAAACACGCAGGGTGCCTTTGTAGATTTCACATTTATCCCTGGGAGAAGCCACACTTAAAAATTTGTTTAAGTCGGGGAATAATGAAAACTTAGTATGTCTTTTTCAGAGCTATAAGCCAATGGAGTAGTTGAATTTTGATTCTTTTCTTTTTGCTTTCTTTTTCTTTCTTCCTTTCTCTTTTGAGTTGCAAGAGACTTGGTTTTTATAGGGGGAGAGGCTTTTCTCTGAGTTTCATTCCTCTCAATTTCAAATTTTTATTAAGTCCTGTTGGGATCAATACTCATAAAATAAAGCAGCTTGTCTCGACTGCTTTAGTATAATCAGGTAGAATCCGTGTTTTTTCAGACTTGGGGGATGTTTTTAAATGCTGGTACATCTCCAAGAAATAAGGTCATGTCTACAAATTTGTGTTTTCATAAAATGAGGCGTTACTGAAAGATAGAATAATTTTTCAGTCACTCTGATGTGTGTAAACGGTTACACAGAACCATCATGGGTTGTGAAAAGCAGAAAGAATAAATGAGAAGGTCACACGTCTGAGACTAGAATTTCTAAATTAACCAAGATGAGTCAGTCTTTATATTTGAGTGCCGTGGATTCCCCCTGGAAATGTGCTAATGGTGAGACTGATGGCTGCGTCTCACAACTGTGTTCTGCGTGTATTTGTAAATGTGATGTCGCAGCTGCTTTCTGATTTTTCAGATCAGGTCATCTTTCATCGAGTCCACTCACCTGCCTGGGGAAACAGTACCCCCCAAAAGATAGAGTTGCAGGGCCTTTTTTTTAAATGACTGTTTTAGGGCTATGGTTCTCAGACTTGTAATGTGCCTGTGAATCACCTGTGGATCCTTTTAAATTTCAGATTCTGAAATACTAGGTCAGGGCTGGGACCCAAGATCCCTTGGGTCTAACGAGTCCCTCTGGTAATGCCACTGCTGCTAGTTTCATAGTCCAAACTTGGAATAGCAAGATTTTAGAATATCTTTACATATAAAATCTCAAATTTTAAAATTCTGAAATTGAAGACTGGAGTGAAACAGGGTGGCGTTTCTCAGGACAAGCCAGTGATTGGATGTGTCCCTTCCTAGGGGCAGATTTGACGGGTCACATCCTGGTGCCATCTTTGGACAAAGGTGACTTCCTGGGTGCCCCCCACCACTATTAGAGAAGCAAACTAACAAACAGCTTCTGTTCAAATTCCTCGAGAATGGAGATAGTTTACTAGGGTCCAGTCTTCACATGCCTAGAACCTAACAAATTCCTTGGCATTCAATCAATGGCCAATTAGCGAGTTGGATGGAGTCACATTGAATTGATTAAACTTCACTGAAAAGGACCTGGCTTTTGACCTTTAGAGTCACGTATTTCCTCTGTAAGTGACTTATACACGTTTAGGTACAAATGTAAAATTAAGCTGTCAGTAATTGGTAGCAAATTTCCAGAGTTATATTCTTTCTTCCTCTCATATTCTCTTAAAGGGCAATGTGACAAAATAGATATAAGTATGGATTAAAGTGAAGAATCTCAAAGTTCTTGTATTTCTAGGAATGCTCAACAAAATTTTAGCTCCATATGCAAATGTTGGCCATCATTTCTTTTTTTTTTTTTCCTCCAAGTTGTAGTCTCACTCCATTGCCCAGGTTGGAGTGCAGTGGCACACTCACGGCCATCCCAGCATTGACCTGCTGGGCCCGGCGATCCTTCCGCCTCAGCCTTCCAAGTAGCCAGAATGACAGGCACACATTAGCATGCCTGGCTCATTTTTTGATTTATTGTAGAGATGAGGTCTCACCAAGTAACCCGGACTGTTCTTGAACCCATGAACTCAGGCAATCCCCTCACCTCGGCCTCCCAAAGTGTTGGGATTACAGGCTTGAGCCACTGCACCCGGCCCATCATTTCTTATTTAAGGACTATAACCTGGGAGCTTGTGAAGGCAGGCATCCCAGACCATCTTGGCAGATCCAGACCTGTACTTCCCATGTCTAAGAGAGTAGATTGTTCCCAAGTCTTCAATAAAATATGCAAGTCCAAAATATCACAGACACTCTGCAACCTATGTGACTTTTAGTAGATTATTGTGTCAGTCTCCACATTATACAGATAAAACCTAAATGCCCTTTTTTCATTCTTTCAGTGTTCAGGTTTTGCTTCTTTTACTTTTTAACAGCTCTAGTGAGATAGAACTCACACGCGATGGAGTTCACCCATCAAGCATCTATGAGTTGGCCTCTAGTATATTGACAGAGTTGTGTATCTATCATCACTGTCAATTTCAGAATATTTCATTGTCCCAAAAAGAAATCCTGCAGCCCTCACTCTTTGCCCCTGATTCCTCCCTCCCCCATTCCAGCAATTGCCGTGTCCTCGGTGTCTTCAGAGATTTGCCTGTTTGGACATTGGATATCAGTGGAATCATGTAGGGTCTTTAGTGACTTCTTCTTGCACTCAGTGTAATGTTTGCAGAGTTCATCCATGTTGTAGCATGTGCCAGGGCTTCCTCTTTATGGCTGAATGGTATTTCATTGCATGGCTGTAGCACAATTTGTTTATTTGCTAGTTTGTGGACTTTTCGACTGTTTTTACCTTATTATTATTATTATTATTATTATTATTATTATTATTATTATTTTGAGTCAGCGTCTCAGTCTGTCACCCAGGCTGAAATGCAGTGGTGTGATCATGGCTACCACAGCCTCAGCCTTCTGGGCTTAAGTGATTCTTCTGCCTCAGCCTCCTGAGTAGCTAGGACCATAGGCGGGCACACGCTACCCCACCTGGCTCATTTTTTAATTTTTGTAGAGTCGGGATCTCACTATGTTGCCCAGGCTGGTCTCGAACTCCTGGACTCAAGCGACCCTTTCGCCTCAGCCTCCCATTCCCCGCTCGTTCCCGCCATAAACATTCGTGTACAAGTTTTTATGTAGAAATATGTTGTCAGCCGGGCTCGGTGGCTCAGCCTGTAATCCCGGGCCTTTGGGAGACTGAGGTGAGTGGATTGCCTGAGTTCGCGGGTTCAAGACCCGCCTGGGCAGCAAGACCTCATCTCTACAATAAATCAAAAAATCAGCCGGGCTTGGTAGCGCATGCCTATAATTCCGGCTACTTGGAAGGCTGAGGTGGAAGGATCGCCGGAGCCCAGCAGGTCGAGGCTGCAGTGGCCAGGAGCAGCCACTGCACCCCAGTCTGGGCGACAGAGTGAGACTCCAACTCAAAAAAAAAAAAAGAAATGTGTTGTCATTTCTCTTGGGTGTGTTCCTAGGAGAGGATTTGCTGAGTTATATGGTGACTTGATGTTTAACCTTCTGAGGAACTGTCAGCTTGTTTTCTGAAGTGGTTGCTCCTTTTGGCATTCCCACTAGCAGTGCACGAACGTTTCAACGTCTCCACACGCTCTCCAACAGTTGCTCTTGTCTGTGTGATCGATTACAGTCATCCCGATGGGCATGAAGTGGTACCTCATTGAGGTTTTGATTTGTGTTTCCATGGTGACCAGTGATGCCAAGCATCTCTTCATGTGCTTGTTGACCTTCTGTATATCGTCTTTGAGAAAATGTCTATTCAGAGCCATTGACCATTTTTTAATTGGGCCTTGTCTTTTTATTATTGAATTGTAAAAGTTCTTTATATATGATGATTTACAATTTTTCCCCCATTCTGTGAATCGTCTTTTCACTTTCTTGACAGTGTCTTCTAAAGCACAAAAGTCTTCCCTCTTGATGAAATCTAATTTATAATCTAATTTCTTTTGTTGCTTGGGCTTTTGATGTCATATCCAAGAAACTAATGTTATGGAGAGTTTACCCCTATGTTTTCTTCGAAGAGTTTCATAGTTGCAGGTCTAGCATTTCGGCCTTTGACCAATGTTGCCTTAATTTGTGTATCTGCTGTTCTTTTCTTTCTCAAGTGCTGTGATCTTGGCTACCACGCAAGTCTGAACAGAGCCCTTAGGACATACCTCTCTGCGGAGTATAACCTTGAAACCTCGAGACATGAAGGCTTAGACATTATTGAGAACGCAGTCGACAATTTAGAGCCCAGGAACGATAAGCAGAGGTTCATGGAGATGTACCCAGCTGCATTCTGCCCGCCAGTGAAGTTTGAGTTTCAGTCTCACATGGGCGATGAGGTCAGTGCTTGATGGTTTTTCAGTGACTGAATCATCTCTCCACGTGTCTGTCTCCTCACCTACTTTGGTCATCATTCCTGGTTCTTCTCTCTCCCACGCCTTTGCAAAGGATCTCAGCATAATAGCAAAGCAAGGGTCAAACACACAAATACCTGCAGAGGCCAGACGGACAGAAGTGCCGATATGCCTGGGTGTCAGCACTCAGCCATCCCAGAATAGCTGGAGAGTTCTTCCACTCAAGACATTCAAATTTAAATTAAAAGCCAAACATCTTGCCAGTTCCAGTAGAATCTGTCCAAAGACTCCCTGTAATGCTGATTTAAAGATTCCCATGAGGAAAAGTCATTGTAAATAGCAGGAGAATGAAAGAAAGGTAGAAAAGTGCAAAACATTTTTAAAGACTCAAGTGGGCTCCAAAGTGGTAACATGGGCATTTGACATTATCATTATGTCTTACATCCTTTATATGAAATTGGCTTGCTACCCTGTTTCACCAAAAATATTCATTTAACTTGATTATGAGTTATAGTTGTTTATATTATTGTCATGGACTGGTGAAGACAAGAAAACCAGCTCATGGAGCATGCTGTGTCCCAACTGGGCACCACAAAACTCAGAGAGAAAAACTCAGTTTTAGCTTATTGTGGTAACAGGCTGTTGTTTAAAATAACTGTAATAATAACATCCATGGCAGATTCCCCTAATGTCATATTTTTTCTGAATCACCAAGTATTAAGACATATAAGATTATATAAATGTTATATGCATCTGTCCCTGCTATATTTCCGATTGGATTTCATTTGTGTTTGATAGAGTGAATTAAATGGTAGGCAGTTTTTATGCAAATAGTGCATGAATTTTGACAAGCTGAATAAGTCACTTATCCGGTCTTTCCAAAGCCAAACGAGGTAGCTGTTTTAGTTTTTCAGTGGTGGGTGTGTTAAACGTAGAAATGTCACCGACAAGTGACTTAAGTTGGATGTGAGTGGTGTTACTATTACTCCTTCTTGTTTGTTTTTTTGAGTCTGGGTTTCCCTCTGTCACCCAGGCTGGAGTGCAGGGGCACACTCATGGTAACTGCAGCTTCAACCTGCTGGGCTCAGGCAATCCTTCCGCCTCAGCCTTCCAAGTAGCTGGAACCACAGGTGTGTGCCATCATGCCCAGCTAATTTTTGATATCTTGTAGAGATGAGGTCTCACCAAGTTGCCCAGACTGGTCTCGAACCTCTGGGCTCAGGCAATCCTCTCGCCCTGACCTCCCAAAGTGCTGGAGGACAGGCTACTATTACTCCCATCACTATTATTTAATAAGTGAACTTCTGCCGCTCCTCGTGGCCAGCTCTGCTGGGGACAGGGATCTCTGATGATTTGGAAACTCCCTCGGAAGAACTCTCATCAGCCAAGAGCATGTCTGGGATGAGGAAGATGAGGAGAAATTGTTTCTGGTGCAATTTTAACAGTGCTCTATCTTTGACCTTGTCCATAATTGAGATCATGGCCTAATATCTTCTACCAAGGCCTAAGATAAGTGATCTCTTGAGTTCACGGTAAGCTGCAGTTAAAAGATGAACAGTCATTCCCGTGTTCTTAGGACTGTGTGCCAGGCACTGTTCTAACTTCCCTGTGCACACGGTCTCACGTCTTTCCCACAACAGCCCTGTGGTAGTCAAGTACTCTTATCATCCCCATTTTACAGATGAGAAGGCTGAGGTTTTGTAACATACCGCGGTCACCCGGCTAGTGGGTGACCAAGCTGGGATTCAGGTACAACCGAGTGCCTCCAGGCCCACACACCACCCAGGAAACCCTGCTGCCTTCTCTGCTGAGGCCTGTATGCCTGTCTGAGCTGTCCTCTGTCCTTCTCCTCTGCACTGCGGGCATTGAGAATGCCACGAGCGAGCCTTCAGCCTCAAGGCTCCACGCAGGAACGGCACTTTCTTAGAGCCTGGCTTCCTGCAGCCGATGTTTCCCCGAGTCCCAGCCAGCCCACTGCATTCTGCTGTGTCTTTATTTATTTATTTATTTCTGAATTGGAATCTTACTCCGTCACCCAGGCTAGAATGCAGTGGCATACTCACCAACCATCCCAGCGTCGACCTGATGGGCTCCAGCAATTCTTCCACCTCAGCCTTCTAAGTAGCCAGAAATACAGGCACATGCTACCACGCCCAGCTAATTTTGTGACTTATTGTAAAGATGAGGTCTTACCAAGTTGCCCAGGCTGGTCTCGAACCCGTGGGCTCAGGCAATCCTTTCACCTCGGCCTCCCAAAGTGCTGGGGTTCTAGGCATGAACCACCATGCCTGGCTCTGCAGTGTCTTTAAAAGTGATGTTTAGGGGCAACACAGTGAGACCTCATCACTACAAAACGAATCTTAAAAACCAGCTGGGTACAGTGGCATGGCCTGTAGTCTCAGCTACTTGGGAGGCGGAGGCGGGAGGATCGCCTGAGCTCAGGAGGTCGAAGCTGCAGTGAGCCGTGAGTGTGCCGCTGCACTCCAGCCTGGGCAACATAGCGAGACCCCATCGTGCAGAGCTGCGCCCCTGGAGGCCGGCCGAGGTGCCCTGTCGTAACTGCGGCTTCTGGTCCCCCACCAGGTGTGCCAGGTCAGCGCCCAGCAGCCGGTCCAGGCGGAGCTTATGCTCAGGTATCAGCAACTGCAGTCCCGTCTCGCCACGCTCAAGATTGAGAATGAGGAGGTGAGCATGCTTTCCGCCCCCCAGGTCGGGATTCAGGTGTCCCCCAGGGGTGTCCCCCCACGACCACGGCGTCCTTCTATGCCAAACGCAGCCTCTTCTTTCCTCGCGCATTCCTGGCTGCAGGGCTCCTGCCGTCCCCCCGCAAAGGAGAAATGCAAAGAGCCTGTGTTCGACCTTCAACTCCTGCACCCCCTCAAGCACATGCAAACACCCCTTTTTTGCTTAAATTGTGTATTCATACTGAAAGTAGTTCCCACAGATTATCAGGTCTGAAAATATATGAAGGAGGGCCCCCAAAAACTGGAATTTGTTTACTAAAAAGTGTGTATATATTCCTACGTATCTAAACTTCAGTCACCTTCAAAGCACTCTCTGTTTGATGCAGTACACCTACTGAGATGCTTTTCCCACCACTGCTCAAAACAGTTTTTGAACTCATCCATTTGGATGCCTTTTAGTGATTCTGCCGTTTTTGTGTTTCACCTCCTTCACATCAGCAAAACCTTTCCCTTGGAGGAGTTTTTTCATCCAGGGAAACAAACAAACAAAAAAACCGTTCCAGGTGAGATCAGGTGAATAGGGGGGGTGGGGCAGGGGGGGGGTCCTGCTGTTTTGAGTCCAAAACTGCTGAACACTCAGTGCGGTATGGGCAGAAAACTGGGATGCAACTTTCTCAAAATTTCCAGATTAAAAACTGGTTGACCGTTTCATCTGGAGGAACAAATTCTGAGTGTACTGTAAGGGGCCTGCCCTCCAAAAGATCATTCTGGGTTTTTTGGGGGGGTCCCTTGTCATACCATGGACCTCTTGGCTGACATATTCATTTAATCCTAACTTTCGAAATTAACTTGTTTTCTTTTCCTTATGCTTTCCTACAGTCTCCTTATTTTTGGTATTCGGCATAGCATTGTGGATATAATTAGTGCAAAATCATATTTTGAAATGGTTCTTGAATAAGAATAAAAAACCGTTTGTTTGCTGGCATTCATGTCTTTCAATGGCTACAATACCAAATGTGAATTAGGAATATATGTCGAACCAGGAAGCAATTGTATAATTCAGTTGACTGTTTCTGAAATTAACTTATTTGAATCCACATTCTCCTAAAATGCAAATGTGAACCACAGAGGTTTCTTGCATTAGTCAGGGCTCTCCGTTGTAATTTACAGGAACCCAAATCAAACTGACTCAAGTTAAAAAGTTAACTTACTACTCAATATTTGCAGACGCCTCAGGCAGTACTGCATTTGTGTTCAGATGATATTATCAGGAATTTCTCTCTCCTTTTTCAACACTTTGAAGTCATTTTCTCATGTGTGTCAGGAGGGTTGGGGGGACAGACGAGAGTTCTGTGGTCCGGGTCCCTCGCATAGCCTCCCGACTCTCCCCATCCCAGCGTCCTTTCTCAGAAATAGGACTGACTGAGCCCAGATCGGGCCAAAGCCAGGTGTACTTCAATCTGGCCATTACCTCCAGGAAGTGAGAGTCTTTCATGGGCCAGCCTGTCCTCTGATCAACAGCCCCTACAAAGCGATGAGTTTCTTGAGACACTTCCCAATAGGAGGGAATGTGGGCCAGAGAGAGAAATATAACTCACGGTGATACAGTGAGAGATCAAAACCCACTTTCATGCCATGTTACCTGAATCCCCCGGGTATATGTTAAGCTATGGGTATTTGCTTCTGTGGAGAAGGACGATGTGTTTCCAGACCAGTCAAAACCCATGTAGCGTCCTGCCTTTCATTATTCCTGTAGGAACTGAACCAGCCCTTATTCAAACGTGAGTAGTTGAGGTGCAGCCCGTGAGATATCCGTGCCAGGTCCCGCAAATGAGCCTTGCTCAAGGAAAGTTAGTGCTGTCCTCAAGGGAGTGTTTCAGAGCCGAGGGCGGTGTTCTGCAGACTGTTGGAGCCACAGTTTGTGTTTCTAGTGACTTCAGATTTTTTTATACACATCCTCCTGCTGTTTTATTTGGAAAACATTTTCTAAACTCGAGGAAAATGAGTGTACTGGACACAAGGTCAAAACTGGCAGCTCACAGACCTGTTTTATTGGGCTCCCAACGTTTTGACTTTAAAAAGAAAAAAAAGTCTGGCCGCGCTGATCCTGTACTGCGTCATGAGGAGCTGGGGTTTGAATTCTGCTGGCCAGAGTCAGTCAACTCCCAGCTCTCCTGCCGTGGACGCTTCGTGTTACCTGTCTGGCCTCTGCAGGCCTTTGAGTTTGTGACCCTCAATGCCATGATGTGGAGAAGCAGTGTCCTCATCAACTGACAGGCAGGCAGTGCTTTGTGAAGCTAACTTTCAAAAATGAGTTGGAGCACTCGGGAGGCTGAGGCCGGATTTCTTGAGACAATTCCCAGCAGGAGGGAGGCCGCAGTGAGCTGTGATCACACCGCTGTACTCCAGCGTGGGCGACAGAGTAAGACCTTGTCTCTAAAATAAGTAAAAATTAAATTAAGATGTTAAATACCTACGAACTACAAAATGAAACTTTAAAAGCAAGTTTAAACTAACTAGCCGAAGAAGCAGATGAAGTGGATCACCCTGGTGTTTGTCAGCGTGACCGGTGGTTTCTGATGCGCTGGCTACAGAATAGAATTGACGGGCGAGGAGAGGGGTTCCCAAAGGGAGGGAGATTTAAATTAGATTTCTGACAGTCAGTAAATTCCATGGGAATAGGCGGAAGAAACAGTGTTTCCGTCTACACCACAGTGCCCTGGAGGATAGAGCACCTCGGTTACCAGCTGGCTCTCCTGGGAGGTGGGGGCCAGGGAAAGCCGAGGTCAGACGGGCCCAAGCTGCTGGGGCCTAGGGAACAGGCGTGTTCCTGCAGCTCAGCTCAGCTCAGGACACACCTGTGTGGCGAGCACACAGGGGAGTGAGTCACCCCCTCTGTCTACATGAGAACAGGACCACAACACGTCGTTTGAGGAACAGCCCAGCGGTCATGGCTGCTTTGGGGTCCCTGGGCAGCCCCCTTCTCTACCAAAGGACACTGCCCCGTCTTCCACCGATGGGAGCGAGGACAGAAAACTGACACGTGGGGATCAAACCCAGATACACAAGTGAAGAAACACGTGCGTGAGACCCTAGCTCTGTGCAAACATGCACACTCACACAGTCCACAGCTCAAAACATACACAACTCCACGGTCCACAGCTCACAGATGGGCACACACACTCACACAGTCCAAAACTTATAGATTTACATGCACTTTACACGGTCCACAGCTCAGAGACGTGTGCACACTCACACAATCCACACCTCAAAACGTACACAAATCACACAGTCCACAGCTCACAGACGAGCACACACTCACAAAGTCCAAAACTCACAGATGTACACACAGTTCACAGCTCACAGAAAGAGTCCAAGGAAGCGTCATCATGGCTGCCCAGGGAAAACGCCAGAGCTGGAGGAGAATTTCACCCGCGTCTACAGAAGCATAGATGGTGCGGCCAGACAGACATGAGCCATTCGCACCATCTGAGACTGCTCTAAATAGTAGACACCCCCTGAAGCTGTCAGGGGCCCTAAATAGTTGGCACCACCTGAAGCCATCAGAGGCCTCTCAGAGGACAGCGTCCATGAAGACAGCCCACAGCCCTGTCTCCCTGTGACACGTTTTGTTTGCTGTATAGTGCTTGGTTTTTAAAAGTTAGTTGCTATCATTCAAAAAGTGGGAAACGTTCATAAAAATGTCAATATCCAGCTTCTGAAAAGATGTGCGGACTGCGCACACGAGACCTGCATTCCTGCAGGACAACGCCCAGTTCCCTCGACACGAGCAGGTGCTTGCTGCCTGCCATACTCCCCACTCCGCCTGCTTGCCTCACTTTCATTACTTGCTTGGCCCTTAAGGATATTTGAGTTCGTATCACCTGCCTTAAAGCAAACAAGCAAAAAAAGCAGTCTACATTTGTGAAATGACCTCAGTGTACTCGTAAGTAGAAAAAAGTCAAAAGTAAACGTTTGAGGCCAGGCACGGTGGCTCAGGCCTGTAATCTGTGCACTTTGGGAGGCTGAGGCAGGAGGATCGCCTGAGCCCAGGAGTTCGAGACCAGGCAGAGCAACATAACGAGACCTCGTCACTACAAAAAATAAAAAAAATTGGCCAAGCGTGGTGGTGCTCACCAGTAGTCCAAGTCAGTCAGGAATTCAAGGCGACGGGGGACGGTGACTGGACCGCTGCATGCCAGCCTGGGGAACAGAGCGAGACTCTGACAAATAAATAAAGATTTCAGAAAAATTTAGTTGCATGTGGGGTTGATGAGGATTCATAATGGAGTGAGACATTGATCGTCACCTCACACTTTCCCCTTTCAACTTTGAAAACTGAGCTTTGAATTTTATTATGCTGCATGCTGGCCTCCATGACGGCTCCATCTCGTGATTCCAACTTCCAGGCAGTCTGGCATGGAATATTTATTTTTATTTATTTATGCAGTTGAGACTTGTTCTTGTTCTATTGCCCAGACTTGGAAGGGCAGTGGCACGATCATAATACACCGCAGCCTTGACCTACCGGGCTCAGGTGATCCTCCCACCTCAGCCTCCCAAGTAGATGGGACTACAGATGCCAACACTCAGCTAATTAAAAAATATATGTATGCATATATATATACACACACCATGCCCTGGCTACCATCAACAAATATGTACTACTTTCTCCTGTATGTTGTGGCACACAAACTTATTCCCCCTTTTTAATTACTTTATGAGTATAACTGTGTATTAAAACTTCGAAGTGAAGCAGGAATAAGCCTTACTCTCAAAGACAACTTTTATTTATTTATTTATTTATTTTTATTTATTGAGTTGGGGTCTCACTCCTTTGCCCAGGCTGGAGTGCAGAGGCGCACGCACTCATGGCCACCCCAGCGTCAACCTGCTGGGCTCCGGCGATCCTTCCGCCTCAGTCTTCCAAGTAGCTGTAACTACAGACGTGCGCTACCACGCCCAGCTATCTTATTTTTATTTTATTGTAGAGATGAGGTCGCTCCAAGTTGCCCAGGGTGGTCTCAAACCCGCGGGTGCAGGCGATCCACTCGCCTCGGCCTCCCAAAGTGCTGGGATGACAGGCTGAGCCTCTGAGCCCGGCCTCAAAGACAACTTTTAAAAAGCAAACTTTCCCGAATGTGGTGGCTCGTGCCTGTCATCCCAGCACTTTGGGAGGCCGAGGTGAGAGGATTGCCTGAGCCCACACCAAGACCAGCCTGGGAAACATGGCGAGACCTTGTCTCTACAATAAAATAAAATAGATCAAAAAATAGCTGGGCCTGGTGGCACGTGCATATAGTTCCAGCTACTTGGATGACTGAAATGGAAGGATAGCCTGAGCCCAGCAGGTCAAGGCTGGGGTGGCCATGAGCGTGCCACTGCACTCCAGCCTGGGCGACAGAGTGAGAATTTGACTCAAAAAAAAAAAAAAGCAAAATGACCTCTTCTGCTTTTCTCATCGTAAATGTTTTCTAGACTCTTCCCAAGCTCATGGCGCCCCGTCTTTCTGCTTTCTCAGACTGTGTAGGGTTTCTGCTCAGTCATTCCTGTGGCTGCTTTCATTCAGCACCGGCCTCTGGCCCATTCCCAGCGAATGACCGTTCCCTCTTCTTGGATATTCTCTTCCCTCGCCGTATCTATACAGCCAAAGAACAAGAAAAATGAATTACATTAAGCAAAACAACTACCTTTCATATTTTTTAGGACAGCATTGATTTTAACAAGTTTGCCCCGTTTTTAGATAATTTGGCCTTTTTTCCCCCCTAGAAATGGGGTCTCGTGCTGTCACTCAGGCTGAAGTACACTCATGGCTCACTGCAGCCTTGACTGGGCTCAAGCAATCCTTCTACCTCAGCTTCCCAAGTAGCTGGGACTATAAGCGTGTTCCACCACACTTAGCTAATTTTTTTTTTTTAATGTGTGGAGACAGGATCTTGCTGTATTGCCCAGGCTAGTCTCCAACTCCTAGCCTCAAGCAATCCTCCCCAAGTGCTGGGATTACAGACATGAGCCACTGCTCAACCCAGACAACTTGTCTTAATACTGCGTCCAGAAAATAAAGTGTTCATCAGCATGTCATTTCTGTGCTGTGAGTGGAACCTTCTCATACACGAAACAGCCAGTCTCTCTTAAATGACAGTAGATTTATCCTGCAGAGGGGAACGCAAAAGAGAGACGCCATGGTTCCTCAATGAGTTGGCAGCAATGGTGAATGAACTGATGACCCCATATACATTGTCCCAGCACCACTTCCAATGTTTCACCAGCAACTTGCTGTTTCACAGACAGTTCCAAAAATAGATTTCTTACACAAGATACTTTCAACAATAATGAAGAAGATTTCAGGCAGCCATTCGAGACCATTTTCATGGCATGGGTAGTTGGAGGAATAAGAGACATTTTAGTTACGCCCCCTACCTAGGGTAGAAAAAGCTCATCGCCCTCCCCCCAAAAAAGCAATTCCCATGGTACCCATGACACAGCAGAATCCTGTCATGTAAATCGGCCATCAGACCCTCGTCTCTGTTTGAGATCATCTCTGTAGCCTTTCACTTCTTTTTTCCCTACTTACTTGTCTCTGCCTTGCTTGCAACCGTCCACCGATGAGGTACCGGTAAAAGCCTAAGTCAAGGGTCAGCCAGGCACGATGGCTCACGCCTGTCATTCCAGCACTTTGGGAGGCAGAGGGGAGAGGATTGCCTGAGTCCAGGATTTCGAGACCAGCCTGGGCAACTTGGAGAGATCTCGTCTCTACAATAAATCAAAAAATGAGCCAGGCGGGGTGACACGCGTCTGTGGTTCCGACTACTTGGAAGGCTGAGGCGGACAGATCACCTGAACCCAGGAGGTCGAGGCTGTGGTGGCCATGAGTGCGCCACTGCACTCCAGCCTGGGCGACAGACTGAGACTCTGACTCAAAAAAAAAGTCACTGTCATCCTTTCAATGACATCATCATGGTCAAAATTGAAAACGGGATCAAGTGTCTTCACCTGTCTGTGTTTTTTGTTTCAAATAATCTGTAAGTCACTGAAGAAAATACCAAGGGAAATGAGACTTTCTAAAAGGGTATAAAAATGAGTCTTGGGACGGGGCACCCCGAGGCTGGCGGCAGAGCTCAGGACAGCTCTCGGCAGGGAGACCTCACACCATTGGTGTGCACTCAGTGTTCTTGGGCTTCCATGGATTTGATGGGAGGATGACGTCTACATCCACCCTTCTTGCAGTGAACTTTTCTGTTGCTTGCTGTGTGCCAGCACAGTGCTAGTCACAGGAGCTACAATGGTTCCGTGGTTAATAAGCTGTCTCCAACTTTCATTGCTTCTGCCATAGCTGGGAACATAGATCTCTAAACAAGGTGGCAGGTACTTGTGAGACATGGACTTGGGACCGCAGTCCTCAGACCAGGCTCAGGTCAGGTCCTTCCATGGGTCTCGTAAATCTGAGTGCGGCTGCCCTGCAGGGAAACAGGTTTTCAGAGACACAGTCGCAGGCAGAGATTGTGTTCGGAGACCCCCGGGCAGGGATGCTGTTTTCGTCCTCGGATTAAGTTGCATCACTGAGGGCACGAAATGGGGTTCAAAAATAGACCGCTAGCTTGAATTCCTCTGGATGGTGATGTGACCTTTGCACCACCCGACAAAGTGTGGGACAGCAAAAGGGACTATTTTTCCAAGTCTGATAACACCTTCCCCAACAGACAGGGCTGCGAGCATCCACTCCCCGCTTAGGGTCCGGGGAATGAGGGACGGCCAAGGCTGGGTGCTCTGCCTCGCCTCTGCCTCTGGCGGCCTCCACTGGCTGTGAGTCTCTGCGCCTTTGGCTAACTAATGACGGCATTGATCCAAGCTGTGTGGGCGTGTGTGCGTGGTCCCTTTCTGCTCCTTTAATACATCTGAAATGGCACTGTGCTGTCACTGAAGTACATCCAAGTTTCCATGATGGCCAGGAGGAAAGAGTTAGGTGGGGAGGGAAGGACGGACCGAGGGGCGCCTTCACAGATGCAGGAGCGAGTCCTCGAGGATGGTACGTCAGGTGCATGATCCAGTGCCATAAAACAGCCTTGGGGGTGCTGTGGCATGAACAGTGTCCCCCCACATTCACATGGAGTCCCTCGGTGGCGAAGAATGTGATCTTATGAGAAGATAGGGTCTTCACAGAGGCCATTGGACCACAGGGAGGTCAGGGTGGGCTCAACAGGAGAGATGAGGTGGGGAGATGCAGAGAGAAGACGGCCATCGGCAAGCCAAGGTGAGAGTCTGGGACAGCTCCATCCCTTACAACCTGCAGGACTGAATGAGGCTGTGGCACTGTATCCACTCAGAAGGAACGGACCCCACAGCGCCACACCCTGACCTGGGACTTCCAGTCCCCGGACCTGCGGCGTCAACTCACGTCGGTGGTGTAAGCCATGAGCTGCCGGTTTGTCTTTGCAACAGGTACAGTGTGTTTAGGGAATGAGACCGTCAAGAGGACTCTCTTGTTCTCCCAGTGACATCATGTCCTGGTGGCGACAGGGCCTGTGTGCAGGAGCCCAGTCGTCACCCCCAGCCCCGGTCATTCATCCTGCCCTGTGGCCCAGAGTTCAGGCCGCTGGGGCAGCCCCCAGCACAAGGGTCCTCCTGGTTTTCTTATACTCCGTGCCACGTCGGGGCAGCTCCTTCCACCAGACCCACTGCGTCTTCCTTCTGTGGAGGGGGGTGGGGGCGTGGGGACCAGGCTCCTGCAAGCTTCTTCCCGCTGGCCTCCGTGGGCCCCCTGTAACCTGCACAGTATGTGTGGGTTGGAAAATGCTGTGACTCTTTGTTGAGAGCTTCCCATGGGATGACGGGCTGTCCCAGCCGGAGTGTCTGGTGGCTTCTGTCACGTCTCTTCTTCCTGATAATTCCTAATTTAGCTGTGACACCGTTGCTTCTGAGAAGGAAGTTGAAGAAAAGAAGGAAACCAGAGTTGCTGGTGCTGAGTCTTGGTGTGTGCGTGGGACGCACATATCTAACATGTTTGATAGATCACGTGTTTGATGGCTGCTACCCCGGGTCTCTCACGCAGGAGAGCATGGCTCTAAAAAACACTGTCACGTGACTGTGTGCTCAGAAGCTCACTGAAACACACCTGAATTGCTGAATTCCAACACATTTCCAGATCACAGTCATCACCTGGCATCTGAGGAGGATTGCTTCCTGGACCTCCCACAAATACCTAAATCAGAGGACTCTCAAGCCCCTTATACGTGATGTCACATTTGCATATAATCTGTCCACGTCTTTCTGTGTACATTAAACCATTTTGAGATTGCTTAAAATACCTAAAACAAAGTAACCCGTTATACTGCATTATTTTTAAATTTGTATTATTTTTTATGGTTGTATTATTTTTACTGTTTTTTAAAAAATATTTTTGATCCACAGCTGTTTGAATTTGTGGATGGTTGGGTATGAGGAGATGGTTCTATTTTAAGACAAACTACAAGTACCGATTTTTCTGTTGGTCCGTGATGACTTTGTGGAGTTTTTTGTTTTGTTTTGTTCGGGCGGTTTCTGTTTAATTTTTTGTTTAATGTTATACAGACAGGGCATCATCAGGCTGCTTTGGCTGGTCTTGAACTTCAGGGCTCAAGTAATCCTCCCACATTGACCTCCCAAAGTGTTGGGATTACAGGCGTGAACCACTGCACCCAGCTCCAAACAATATTTTGTTGTTTAAAAAAAGTACTTGAAAAGATTTTCACTTTCTATAATGTTGGACTGGGTAACTCAGCTGATTCTTCCTTTCATGTTTTATTATCCAGGACAAGGTGCATGGCCAAGCCTGAAGCCTATGACACAGGAACCCTATCTTCCAAAAGGAAGAGCATGCAGTATTTTGAACAGTAAAAATAATTCAGTGATTCTGAACTACTAGTGCTCTTAAGGGATTGGGAAAATAGACATTATCTTTGGAGAATAACATCATCTTAGACCTCAACTAACTCTAAAATGTCCAGCAAAGATAATTATACACACGAGGAAACAAGAAACCAGAATGATAGCTGGCAGAAATAATAGCAGAGACACACCCACAGGAACTCCAAATGTTAGAATTTTCAGAAATAAATTGTAAAAGAGCTACTTACAGTGTTCAAGGAGATAAAAGCCAAGCTTAGATTTCAACAGGGAAAAATAAACAGTGAAATAACAGATTTGAAAATGAACCTCACAGGAATTCAAGTAACCAAGAAACATAGTAACTAAAATGAGGAATCAGTGGGCAGTTTTAACATCTGACAGAATAGATGAAGAGCAAATCATCAAAGTAGAAGACAAATCAGAAGAAAATAATCAAAATGCAGCATAGAAAAACAAAAAGATATGAAATACGGAAAAGTAGAATAAGAGCTGTAGAAAACACCAGTGATATACTAATTGAATTCTCAGAAAGAAAAACAATAGAAGATAGAGTCAGTATTTGAAAAGATAAAGGCTGAAAACTTTGCACAACTTATGAAAACCATCACATAGACTCAAGAAGTCCAAAAAAATTCCAGACAAGAATATATCTTTAATATCCTTGCCTAGACACATTGTGACAAAACTGTAAAAACCCAAAGATGAGAAAACTTTAAAAACAGTTGGAGAAAAAAAGCAGATTTTATTCAAAGTAGTGGCAGATGAAACAAGAACAGTGTTATCTTTAATATACGGAAAGAAGAAACTGCCAACCAGAAAAACACCTTTCATCAATGAAGGGGAAATACATTTGCAAGTCAACAAAAACAGAAGAATTTCAGCTGTATGCTCATTTGTAGTTCACTTTATCATATTGACCTACCAAATTGAGTAAGTTTTTATGGTCCTTGCCAAGTGAAAATGGGAAAATTAAAATGAGCTGATAACTTTATTACGTTTATACAGTGTTCCTATCCTTACTTCCCCTTTTGCACTTAAATATTACCATAAACCTGTTCTCATATTACTTCAAGGGGAGTCCTTATGTTTTCTTGGATTTTTTGTTTGTTTGTTTTGTAGAGTCAAGGTCTCATTATGTTGCCCAGGCTGGTCTTGAACTCCTGACCTCAAGCAATTCTCCTGCCCAACCTCCCAAAATGTTGGGGTTACAGGTGTGAGCCACTGCACCTGGTCATCTGTGGTTTTATTACGCATTTCCCTGCTAGATGAGACTGAGCACGTTATTACATGTTTCAGGCCATTTGGAACTCCTTCACCGACAGCACCTTGTTCAAACTCTGGTTCAATTTTGTACTGGGTTATGAGTCTTTTCCTTAATGATTTGTAGACATGGATATGAATCTTTTGTTAGTTATGTGAGTTGCAAAAGCCTTTTCCTACTCTGTGTTGTGGCTTTCACTCTTTCAATCGTGCCAGATGAGCAAGTTCCAAATTTAATGTAATCAGCTGATCAATTCTTTCCTTTACAATTAGTACCTTTTGTGTCCTGAGAAATATTCTCCTAGCTGGGTGCAGAGGCTCATGCCTGTAACCCCAACACTTTGGGCAGTGGAGGTGAGAGGACTGCCTGAACCCATAGGTTTGAGACCAGCCTGGGCAACTTGGCAAGACCTCGACTCTACAATGAAAAAAAAAATTATCAGGGCATGGTGGCACATGCCTGTAGTTCCAGCTACTTGGAAAGCTGAGGAAGAAGGATCACCTGAGCCCACCCTCGACCAGGCTGCGGTCGCCATGAGTGTGCCACTGCACTCCAGCCTGGGCAACAGAGTGAGACTCCAATTCAAAAAAAAAAAAAATTGTCTGGTCTCTTGACTAGTCAGTTAGATGGACAGGACCTGTGAGATTAGTTTTGTTGTGGAGTTTTTAAACACTGATATCTTACAAAAGATTCTATATCATGTCAGTTTTTAAAGACTGTTATATATATTCACTATGTTCTCTTTCCTACAACTTTGACAGGCATCAATAATAGTAAGGAAAGCCCATACTAATCAACTTCTGAACCAGTCTCAAGGCAAATCAATTGAGAACTCATTCCATGAGTCCATTGCTTAAGAAAAACAGCTCTAGGCCGGGCACTGTGGCTCAAGCCTGTAATCGCTTTGGGAGTCCAGGTGAGAGGATTGCCTGAGCCCACGGGTTCAAGACCAGCCCAAGCAACTTGGTGAGACCTCATCTCTACAATAAATCAAAAAACTAGCCAGATGTGGTAGCGCATGCCTGTAGTTCCCACTCCTTGGAAGGCTGAGGCGGAAGGATCGCCGGAGCCCAGCAGGATGATGCTGGGGTGGCCGTGAGTGTGCCCCTGCACTCCAGTCTGGGCAGTAGAGTGTGACTCTGACTCAAAACAAAAAACAAAAACAAACAAAAAAGAAAAACAGCTGTTTCATCTTTTGCATAAAAATAAGATAATCAGCACCTACAACCAACAGTTTCTTTTAGCAAAATTGTGCTGAGCAACTGGAAAAAAAACCAATGCTCCCCCATAGTGTTAAAATATAGAAACTGCGGGAAAAGATTAAGGAAGCCAAGAGGGCGGGGATAAAAACCCACAAGGAGTTACCACTGCCCACCCACCTCAATGACCTCAAGCAATACACCAGATGAGGAGGGGTTCCTCGCGCTCTGCTGGTGGGTGTGTCAATGACGGCTGTCATTTTGGATGCCTGTCCAGTGTAGGCTGTGAGCAGCTGTTCTGCTCATGGGTGTGTGGCCCAACAAAAGTGGGTCCGAAGCAGCATTATTCAAAATGGCGCCTATCAACGCCAAAAGGGAGAGTTACAATGTATTCTTGCCATGGATATTCAACAGTGAAATGCCACCCTCAAGAAATGAACGGTTCTCACTAAGGCTGAGCAAAAGAAGCAAGAGGAAGTTGCACATGCTGTGGGATTTCACTGACATAAAGGCCAACACAGGGCACAACTCATCTATGATGTCAGAAACGAGTTGTGGCCGTGTGGGTAGAGAAGGGTGCCTGGTGATTGCGAGAGGCCGAGGGGGCTCGCAGTTCACTATTTCTTGATCTGAGTCGTGCTCACATGGGTGTGTTCACTTTGTGGCCATGCATCCAGCTGAGCTATGTTTTTTTGTATGTCATTTTGCTTCCATTCAAAAAGTTATTTAAGAGGCTGGAGGAGTGCTTGAGGCCAAGAGTTTGAGACCAGCCTGGGCAACATAGCAAGACATTGTCTCTACAAAAAAAAAAAAATTAAGTTAGCCAGGCATGGTAGTGCATGCTTGTAATCCCAGCTACTTGGGAGGCTGAGGGGGGGAAGATTCACTGAGCCCAGGACATCGAGGCTGTGGTGGCCATGACTGTGCCCCTGCACTCCAGCTTGGGGGACAGAGAGATCCTGTCTCAAGAAAGGTAGTTATTTAAAGCAAAAATAGGGCAACCCTCTTCCAGGTCCCTCCCGCTTGGGAGCTTCTTTTGGTCTTCTGAATAGACTCCAGCTCTTTCACCTCTGAAAAATAATAAATGAATGAATGAATGATTGAGAGATTGCCCAGGGATATGTGAAATTCATAGGGACTTCCGTATGAAGTGGCACGCTTCTCGGAGCGTTTTGAAGGAGCCCCCCCGCCGGTGGCGGGGAGGACTGTGTCTGTCTTTTTCCCCTCGTGCCTCTGACCTTGCGGGCCGGGGCCACGTCTGGTCTCTGCTGACCAAGCGGCCTCTGGCCAAGCGTGTGCGGGATCCCCGCCGTGACGCGCTCACTTGAGAAATGCGTTTCTGCTCCCAGGTCAAGAAGACGACAGAAGCCACGTTGCAGACGATCCAGGACATGGTCACCATCGAGGACTACGACGTGTCCGAGTGCTTCCAGCACAGCCGCTCCACGGAGTCCGTGAAGTCCACGGTCTCCGAAACCTACCTGAGCAAGCCCAGCATCGCCAAGAGGCGAGCCAACCAGCAGGAGACCGAGCAGTTCTACTTCATGGTGGGTCCTCCGGCACGGTTGCCAGCTACACCCTCTGAGCCAGGCTCACTCCACATCAGAACTGGACATTACATTAGGAGCTGGGGGGCTTCTCCACACCAGTTCTTGGTCTTTGTTTTTGAGTTGGGGTCTCACTCTGTTCCCCAGGATGGAGTCAGTGGCACAATCATGGCTTGTCCTAGCCTCAACCGCCTGGGCTCAGGGGATCCTTCTGCCTCAGCCTCCCAAGTAGCTGGGACTACAGGCAAACGCTGCCCTACCCGACTAATTTTTTGCTATTTTGTAGAGACGAGGTCTCGCTGGGTGGCCCAGGTAGGTTTCGAACTCCTGAGCCCAAGCGATCCTCCCACCTCGGCCTCCCAAAGTTCTGGAATTACAGGCATAAGTCACTATACCCAGACCTACAGCAGTACTTCTAAACTTTAATGTCCTTACATGTCACCAAGAGAGTGGGTCACAGTGAGGGTTCTGACTCCAGGGGGTCTGGGGGGAGGGACCTTTGAGGCTGCATCTCTCATGCGCCCATCATGGCCAATGTTGCCCGTCTCTGGACCACACATCAGGTAGCAAGATTCTGGGATCCAGAAGAAGAAAGTGGCTGGATTTTAGATTTCCCATGAGAAGCCCGCTGACCCCAAATAATCCTTGAAAATTAATCTTGCCTTTTGTAGAAACTCAGAGAATACTTGGAAGGCAGCAATCTCATCACAAAACTTCAAGCCAAGCATGATCTGCTGCAGAGGACACTTGGAGAAGGTCAGTGTTGGTTTAAAAACAGATCCCAGCGGGGCCTCCATAATCTTAGGTCAGACCCACCGGGGTCGGAGATCTGCGATCTGGGGGTCCGCGATCTGGTGCTGCATGAAAGACACAAAGGGTTACACAGAAGTTAGAATGGAAAATATAGTTTATTTAGAAAGTAAATGAGAGAGAGAGAGGATTCACCTCCCCAAGGTAGGGGGCCAAAACTTAGGGAAACATGGCGGCAGCCATAGCTCAAAGAACACATAGCCAGACCATCATTTAGCGAGGCTATGGCAGCTGGGTGCTCGTGGTTGAGTCCCTTTAATCCTTTCCTTGGATGGGGGCCGTTAAGGTGATTGGGTGGTGGTCTGCTCCACGTCATCAGGAAGGGGGAGGTAAGCACAGGTACTGACGTCAGGTGCTGGATGGCAGGCAGATGGGTGGGCTAGTCACATGTTTGTTGCCATGGTAATGGGGTCAGTCTGTGTCCCAAAGGTCATGAAGGGCTGATTAGGTGAACTTGGGTCTTATGGGTGGAGACAAATACTTAAATGGAAAAGCTAATTAGTTCAAAACAAGCTGAGAGGAGGACTGTAAGACAGTTATCAATAGCTACCTCTGAGGAACCAGTTCTGTCCTTGGCTAGAGGGTAAATTAAATGCAGTGCTAGAGATTTAGGCTATGTTAAAATGACTGCTCATTGGATACATTAAATCCATGTGACTGGGACAGCAGGGAGATAAGGTAGACTGTGCATGGCGGTGTGCATCCCTTCCAGAGAGCGTAAATTGTGCGTTTGTGCTTTAAGGGGCAGAGGACACCATATGTTTACACTTGGTTTCACCTGTATCTGTCATCATCAAGTTCTCTCCAGAACTATTTTCTTTGAGTTTGGTGCTAACTTTGGAGACGAACAGCAAAATCTAGGGAGGGCTAAAACATTGACCCAGAGCCCCTGAGGAGGGAGCCTGAGAAGACAGTGCTCCTGTGAGCACACAAGTCTGGTGGCTTACATCTGTAATCCCAGCATTTTGAGAGGCCAAGATGGGAGGATCACTTGAGGCCAGAAGTTCAAGACAAGCCTCGGCAATGTAGTGAGACCACCATCTCTACAAAATAATTTTGAAAAATAAATAAACAGGCATGGAGGCATGCACCTGTAGACACAGCAACTCAAGAGGCTGAGATGGGACGATCCCTCAAGCCCAGGAGATAGAGGCTGTAGTGAGCTGTGATCGCACCACAGCACTCCCGCCCAGATGACACAGCAAGAATCTGTCTCTAAAAAACAGGGAGTCAGGCTGAGCTCGGTGGCTCAGCCTGTCATCCCAGCACTTTGGGAGACTGAGGCGAGTGGATTGCCTGAGCCTGTGGGTTCGAGACCAGTCCGGGCAACTTGACGAGACCTCGTCTCCACAATAAATCAAAAAATTAGCCAAGCATGGTAGCACACGCCTGTAGTTCTGGCTCCTTGGAAGGCTGAGGCAGAAGGATCGCCAGAGCCCAACAGGTCGACGCTGGGGTGGCCGTGAGTGTGCCACTGCACTGCAGCCTGGGTGACGGAGGGAGACTCTGACTCAAAAAAGAAAAAAAAGGGAATCTAGGGGAGCAACACCTGCCCCTGCTGCTGCCCATCACTGCTTCCCTCCTTTCCGGGCCTCCGCCCTCCCAACCTTCCCACCCCGCCCCTGTGTGCTCGAATGGGCTGGTCTTTGTTGGTTTCTCTGTTGCCTTTTTAGACTCTAGAAACCAGTTAAACCAGTTTGGGTGATGTTTCTTCTTTCAGCAGGCATTGGTTGTGGTTGAGAAATAATCTCATCGTATAAATAGATTGCTCTGTCTAATAATAATAACAAAAACAACAGCCACTCCCGACACTCACCTAGGGCCCACTCTGTGTTGGGCCTTGTCCAAGCCGTGCATTCATCCGGGCACTATTCATTTCCCCGTTTTTGCATAAGGAAACTGAGGAAGAAGAGAATTCTGGGCAAAGAGGGCTATGTAATGTTATCGTTTCTCTTTTCACCTTCACGACATTTAAAAGGAAAAAAAATAAATCAAGCAAAGTCCCTGTCTTAAGTGCTTCGTGTTCTGCAACTTTGATTATCTTTCATTCACACGAGATCCTGCCGGATGTTAAAAACAGAGAAAGAGGACGCGGGCACTGTGGTTCACCCCTATAATCCAAGCACTTTGGGAGGCCCAGGTGAGAGGGTTGCCTGAGTCCACGGGTTTGAGACCAGCATAGGCAACATGGCGAGACCTCATCTCTACAGCAAATCAAAAAATTAGCTGGGCGTGGTGGCCTTTGCCTATAGTTCCAGCTGCTTGGAATGCTGAGGTAAAAGGATCACCTGAGCTCAGCAGGTCAAGGCTGCAATGGCTGTGAGCGTGCCACTGCACTCCAGCCAGGATGACAGAGTGAGACTACGGCTCAAAAAAAAAGAGAGAGAAAAACAGAGAGAATATGGCAGGGGATGAGAGGACTGAGTGGCATGAGCAACTCGGGACAAAAAGAGGTTGCCCCTCTTAGACCTGAATTCCTGCCTCCTGCCATTCTGGAAAATTCCTTATCTGTGAAGCAGTTCTTCTATCATCCTGTCTCCTGGTTTTTCCAAACCCATCATTGTCAGGGAGTGACCACGGGGAGAAAGATTATGGTGACCCAAGAATCCATGCGTGGCACAGTTAGGAGGCCAGGCTCTACACACACACACACACACACACACACACACACACACACACACACACTCTCACGGCTGGTCTCACCTAGGGGGAAAAAAGTAGCATTTAAACTACTAAAAAATGTCCTTAAAAAATAAAATAATGGCCAGGCACGGTGGCTTATGCCTATAATTCCAGCACCTTGGGAGGCCGACATAAGAGAATTAATTGCCTGAGCCCACAGGTTTGAGACCAGCCTGGGCAACTTGGCGAGACCTCATCTCTACAATAAATCAAGAAAAATTAGCTAGGTATGATGGCATATGCCTGTAGTTCCAGCTACTTGGAGGACTGAGGCAGAAGGGTCACTTGAGCCCAGCAGGTCGAAGCTGTGATGGCCACAAGCATGCCACCGCACTCCAGTCTGGGCAGCAGAATGAGACTCCAACTCAAAATAAAATGAAATAACCAAGCACTGTCTGTGAACCTTCACACACGAGATTAACATAGACTGAATAAAAAAGCCAAAATTATAAAACACAGTTTGAGAACAACTGAGAAGTTTAAAGATAGACTGTATATTCAATGATATTCTAGAATTAATATTAATTTTCCTAGCTGTGATAATGGTGTTGTAGTGAGAAAAGAACATTCTTATTTTTAAGAAATGCTGGCTGGGGTGTCATGATATCTGCAACTTCAAATGGTTTAAAAAAAAAAAAAGATATAGATACATATGTATATATGGGAGGAGAGAGGTAGAGAGAGAGCCAGTATGACAAATGTGAAGCATTGGAAATCCCCATGAAGGGCATGAGGACACTCCCCGTTTTGAACTCTCTGTAGGTTTGAACTTTTGAAAAACACTTTTGACTTTGACTTCAGCAATTGTGTCCTGTTTTGTTTTGTTTTTTCCCCCTCATAATATCACACAAGGTCTTTTTTTTTAATGTTTCACCATCGCCTGAGGTTTCCAGTGATTCCCTCACGGCCCATTGCCGTGAAGCATAAATGGTCCTAAGTGTAGGGGAATGTTTTAGACACACAGCCCTTCTCCACTGCGGACCTTGTTAGAGAGAATTAGCGTAGGAGAACTCATTCTTGGCATCATACACATGTGCTCTTGCGCTTGGGGCCACGTTCTGGAACTTGTGTCCGTTCAGCTAGATTCTCCCTTGTCTCCTGGAGAGGAAGCCCCAGTGGTTAATATTTTTTTACATGTCATTAGTGGTTAGGGCTATATTTGAGCCAATTTGCAGAATCCACATACTGGATTCCATGTATATATAGCCTTGTGAACTGTGAGCCAGGATTTCTTTATCTTGGAAGGTCTTTTTTTTTCTTTTTAAAATTTTTCTTTTTGTTTTTGGAGTCAGTCTCACTCTGTCACCCAGACTGGAGTGCAGTAGCACGGTCATGACTCACTGCAGCCTCCACTCCTGGGCTCAAGCGATCCTCCCTCCTCAGCCTCCTGAGTAGCTGGGACTATAAGTATGCACCACTACACCTGGCTGGTTGGTTTTGGGGGGTTTTTTGGTAGAGACAGTGTCTTGCTATGTTGTCCAGGCTGGTCCTGAACTCCAGGACTCAAGCAATCTTCCTGCCTCAGCCTCCACAAGTGCTGAGATTACAGGTGTGAGCCACTGTGCCTGGTCTATCTTGGAATTCCTTTCCCAGAGACACAAGCTGTGTTCAGTTGTATAAGGCCTTCACTGGGCTCCGTTTATTCTGCTGAAGGAACTAGCAGGTTTCCATCTGTCGGCAGACACGCTAGCCTCTACCCACATGTGGCATGTCCCTCACGCGGGTTTGGCGGCACACCAATTGCTGGGCACTGCCTGGGTTCAACAGTGGCAGCTTGACCCTGAGGAATGCCCAGCATGGAAACCAAGCCCACCTTTAAGCCCTGCCCCCATGGTGAGCCTGCCGCATCCATACAAGCCCATGGCATCAAGAAGCTTACACCCAAGGGTACCAGGAAGCCGTGGCACCTTTCCCATGGTGAAGTCACCACGTGGTGAGACCCCGTGGCGGAATCCAAGTCCAGATTTGGCTAAACAGTAGCACAGGGCTCAGTGGCTGCTCTGGGACAGCCTTGGCTTTTTATAAAAATGGCCTCTCTGAGGCATACTTGACTCAGGGCTGCAAAACCTGCCTCCGTCGTGAAACGAGCAGCACTCAGCCCAAGACACACGCACGGCTGAACGTGTAAGGGCAGCCACATGTCTCGCCCGCCTTCCCGCTCACGTCTTGGCAGACCACCAGCTACCCAGGACATTCTTTGATTTTCAGCACTGTGAAGTGACTCAATGGGGCCCTCTCAGTGGCACCATTGACTTTCAGAATTCCAAATCCTCGAAAATGGTTGAAACGGAAATAATACGGTGCTAAGACCAAACCTGTCCTCTCCCTCCCTCGGCAACACCCTTGCATCTTTTTTGTGATGCTGTTTCTTTTTAAATCAGAGAGGATAACCTGACCACCATGCAGGAGACACACATCTGTAAAACAGAGGCGCTGCCGTCCCTTCCCTTTCAGGAACACCTTGACGTTCCCACTGGCCTCTCTGTGCGTCTGGAGTTAAGGGGGTGTCAATTTCAGCGCACCTATGACTCTATTTCATCATCTCTCGCCCTGGCAGAAGGGATCCAACAAAGACATGGAGCGGGTTATCCTCACAGTCCGCTGTCTCTGAGTAGAAGTACAGATGTATCTTCAGAAGAGAAGCTGATGGTGGATGACTTTTTTTTTTTTTTAGATAAAAACCACTGCAGGAGTTGGAATTCTTAAGGAAGGAAAGGAGGTAGAATGTCACGCCCCGAGTTCTCATCTGAAATTCATTTGGGGTCCGGCTTGGTGACTCAGCCTGTAGTCCCAGCACTTTGGGAGGCCGAGGCGAGTGGATTGCCTGAGCCCGCAGGTTTGAGACCCACTCCGGCAACTTGGCAAGACCTCAAATCTACAATCAATCAAAAATGAGCTGGGCGTGGTAGCGTGTGCCTGTAGCTCCAGAAGGCTGAGGCAGAAGGATTGCCTGAGCCCGCCAGCAGGTCTAGGCTGTGGTGGCCAGGAGTGTGCCCCTGCACTCCAGTCTGGGTGACAGAGTGAGACTCCAAGTCAAAAGAAAGAAAGAAACTCATTAGGGAGCAAGCCCAGGGTGTCTCTGTCTCATTTGAACTGTGCACGTTTGAAATATTTATTTATTTTTTCGTTTGTTTGTTTTTCATCTCAAATTGCCACCAAACTGCATTATGGTTTTCCCATTTGCTATCTGGAGATACTTCATAATCCTCAAGTGAAATTTAAGAGTGGCTGAAGAAAGTGTTTGAACAAGTGGATCCGAGGTCATTTTTTTTCTTTTCTCTTCCAAATGGCTTGTGTGTAGAGGTTGGGGGGAAGGCGTCGTCTGTTGTTTTTAATAATTAAGTAGGCTCCCAAGCCTCAGACCACTGGAAGCTTTCACGTTTCTCTGTGAAGGAGAGTCTTCTCAGCCTGTTTGTTATTGATCTAATAATGATGGTTCTGATTAAAAAATAAAACCTCATTCATCAGCTGAGACATACTCAGTCCTATTAGCTGGAACGCCAGAGCTGTGTGGCGCAGTTTGGCTGTGAAGGGAAGTTCTCATAAAGCTTGTTCCTGGTCCATTATGCAAAATGTATCCTGATCGCTTTTTAATTTTTTATCTCATGACTGGGTGGAGTGAGAGAACTTTAAGCATTTTACATATCATTTTGTTCAAGATCTAGAGAATGGCTTGGTGGGGTATTTTAACAAAATTAGCAAAATTTTAGAGTGACAAAGCATTTCACTTCTAAGGAATTCCCATTAGCTTTCTCATCACTAAGTCATTTGAAAGGGATTAACCTGCATTATTCCATTTAAATATCTAGGTATTTATTAATTTAATAATTTACATATTTAATGTGTTAAATCTATTAAAATGTTGAATATTTTGTGCTTCGCTTTAGCCATGAGAAGCAGGCAGAATTATAAATTGTAACCCTACCTTATTCCAAGAGTCTTGAAACCATTTGCCAGGAAAATTTAAAAAAAGACTTTCATTTCTTCCTTTCTTTTTTTTTTGAGTCAGGATTGTACTCTGTCACCTAGGCTGGAGTGTGGTGGCACTATCATGGCTCACGGTAGCCTTGACCTCCTGGCTCAGGCAATCTTCCTGCCTCAGCCTCCCAAATAGCTGGAACTACGGCATGGGCTCACCATACCCCGCTAATTTCTTTGTAGAGATGAGGTCTTGCTATGATGCCCAGGCTGGTTTCGAACTCCTAGACTCAAACAATCCTCCTTCCTCCGCCTCCCTAATTGCTGGGGTAATGATCGTGAGCCACTATGCCTGGCTAGACTTAATGTTTCTAAAGCAAGTACATTATAGCACTTGGAAGTTCGGGTCTGGTGTTAAAACAAAATTGGACCTTAGTGCCGGACCCATCCATACTCATAGCTTGACCTTGGGCGAGTCACTCTCCTAGAGGCACGGTCTCTTCTGTAAAATAAGAATAACAAAAGCTGCCTCATCCGGTTGTTGGGAAGACTGTGAGTGAATGTACATAATAGAGAGTGCTTGGAACAACGGCTAATAAACGTTAGACACCGTTGCCGCGAATACATATTGCATCAGGCTTAATTACACTTCATGCTGTAATGAAGTGTGTGGCGTGACTGAATACAGCACAGCTCTCTGCCCTTGGCCTTTGCTGGTTCTGCTGACCCACCTGGTGGTCCTGGCCAGCTCCTGTGGCCCCATTCAACCTACGTGGCAGCGACTGTCACATCGGATCCCAGCCCGTCACCTCTCAGTGCAGCCAGCTTTCTGCTGATCCCCCCCCAACACACACACACCACTGGGATACCCAAAGGCACCACCCCTCAGTCGGTGCACTGCTGGTCCCCTCTGCTTCTTGGGAAATGTTCTCCCCCATTCACCCATAGCTCATAGCTATAGAAACTTCTGGAGTTCCATGTACCTCTTCCCTTTCTTCTTCTCCTCCAAAATCAGCAGAAGGCCAGCAAAAGGAGGGGACTGACAGGGGACGGATAGAACTGGGCTAAGGGGGAATTCGCTTCCTCCCTCTCCCCTCAGCCCCATTTCAAGTCATGGCCAAGGTCAGATTTCCCTGGTGCTTCCTGTGGCCCGGCTCTGCTTTGAGAAAGGCATTCTCTGATAGTGTCTGTTCCCCCTGCTTAATCCTTAGGAGTTTTTGTCTTGTTTTGTTTTTTGAGTTGGGGTCATACTCTGTCACCCAGGCTGGAGTGTGTTGGCATGATCACGACTCGCTGCAGCCTCGACCTCCTGGGCTGAGGCGATCCTTCTGCCTCAGCCTGACACGTAGCTGGGAACACAGGCACACACCACCATACCCAGCTATTTTTTTTTAATTTCTTGGTAGAGATGAGGTTTTGCTATGTTGCCCGGGCTGGTCTTGAATTTCTGGGCTCAAGCAATCCTCTCCCCTCGGCCTCCCAAAGTTCTGGGAGGTGTGAGCCACCACGCAGGCCAGTCCTTAGGCATAATCAAATCCTTGGCGCTATTTGTTACTCAAGAGCAGATCACAGAGTAAAAGGCTGTCTTGCAGCAGTGAGTGTCATCCATGCTCTCTGTCCACTGACTTTCTTCACCATCGTGCTGTCGGCCTCACCCCGTCACCTGAGTCACCGGTGGGGACGTGCTGGGCTGGGCATGCCTGTTGGCACTGCAGTGTGCCCCTTCTCTGTCAGCTCTGTTTTCAAGCTGTTTCAGGACCAGCTGATCATTTTGCAGACAAACCAGTTGAACAGTTCAGCTCTCCCACACCCCTTCCCACCGCACCACCTTACAACGTAAGAACAGATGGCAGCCAACGGGCATGGGCAAACCTGAACTTCATGCAGACTATGGGAGCCCCACAGAAATGCAGACCCAGCATTTAAGGCAAGCCAAGAGACCCAGCGATATGGGAAGAATCTCGTGCCATGATGGGCAGAGAAGGCTTCAGAAGGCTTTTAGCTTACAAGTTGGCCGAATGTTGTGCATTTTTTTTTAGTTGGAATCTCTCTTCATCGCCCATGCTGGAGGGCAGTGGCATGCTCACAACCACTCCAGCATCCACCTGTAGGGCTCCAGTGATCCTTCTGCCTCAGCCTTCTAAGTAACTGGAACTACAGGCATGCCCTACCACACCCAGCTAATTTTTTGATTTATTGTAGAGACAGGGTCTCACCGTGTTGCCCAGGCTGGTCTCGAACCCACAGGCTCAGGCAATCCACTCATCTCGGCCTCCCAAAGTGCTGGGATGACAGGCTGAGCCACCGAGCCCAGCTGTGTTGTACAATTTAATGTCCTAATACTCTAGTGTTGGTCAGTGTCATTTCTGATTACAGAATACAGCTTCCCTTCAGTTCCCTGACTTCCTAGTACAGAAAGAATACCAGTTGAGTCTAAGGGAGACTGAGTTCTTCCAACACCATGTGACCCTCTCCCTCTCCCCTGCAAGTGTCAGCCAGCACAGAGGGAATCATGTGCAAATCTTGGATAAGTTTTATTTGTGTTTCATCTCCAGACTTACAGTTATGATCAAGGAGCTATTTCTTATGTGTTTAAAAAAGAAAAACCCCTGTCTCAAATTGCCAAGTGAAACATGTTTCTCAATTATATAGACTGTCTTAAATTTTACATATAGATCCTGTGAAACGTTTACTTTGAATTATGTGTCTGTCTTTGTCTGCTGTCCTCGTGTTTTCCACCATAAGATTTGGGAGTTCTTATAACTCAGCATTTTAAAACAAGGGACAGAGGAAATGAAAAATGACCAAATACATTCCGCGATTCCATCCAACTTACTTCATTTAATTTTTTTTTTTTCCCCTTGCAGGTCATAGAGCTGAATACATGACAACAAGGTAAGACAATATTTTATGATAACTTATCGTATCTCTCACTTGCTTTTCTCTGTAACCAGAAGCAACTATTTCAGTGCTGCAAGAATGAACATACTTTGTTAATGAACATGGGAGAGAGTTTTGGCTTGACACAAAGTAGCAACACGAAATGTTTGGGTTTCTCACAAGACCAAATCTGCTGGACCGAGCCAAGGGCTTCCCAGTGGAATTAAAGCTCCTTAATAAGCAGAGGCAGACCTGACTCAGTGGCTCAGCCTGTCATCCCAGCACTTTGGGAGGCCAAGGCGAGTGGATTGTCTGAGCCTGAGAGTTCGAGACCAACCCAGGCAACTTGGTGAGACCTCGTCTCTACAATAAACCAAAAGTGAGCTGGGCATGGTAGCATGCGCTTGTAGTTCCAGTTACTTGGAAGGCCAAGGCGGGAGAATCGCCGGAGCTCAGCAGGTTGACACTGGGGTGGTCGTGAGCGTGCCTCTGCCCTCTAGCCTGGGCGACAGAGTTAGACTCCGACTCAAAAAAAAAGTAGAAAGGAAAGCAGAAGCAGCGACAGAGACTTATGTGAACAGGACTGGCTCACCTTATCCAAACACTTTAAGTTTTTAGAAATAATCTGAGAAGATTTTTGATTTGATCGTTTCATTAAAAAGTAACGTGATGTGTATATCTACTGAATTAGTAAGTAGAGAAGATTATTTTCTGTTCCTGTGTTCCCTTAGTCATATAAAGATTCGAGCTACATTCAATGTCCTTAGGATTTTAATTCTTTCTCTTCACTTTTTTCACTTGCTTTAAAAGTTTAACTTTGAACATCGACACCCATAGTGTGCTTTCTTCGTTCCTGGAAGGATTTGGAAGCCACTGTGGAGATAGAGAAGCCATTTTGGTAGCAGATTCTGATTTGGGTTGGGGAAAGTTTTATTTTTCCATGTCACCATTTGTGCCGCAGCGGTAAATGGTTCTAATTAACACAGCAAGAGTTTGCACTTGTCGAAGTTGCGTTCTCTTCGAGGTAAGAGGTGTTTAGAATCCTGGTGTGGCTGTTGCAATCCTTGGCAAGTTCATTTTCAAGGTCCTATCATGTTACTTCAGGGCATTTTATTCATAAGGAAGCCCCTCTTACTTCTAAGTGAGCCAGCTAAAAACATACAGGAGCTAGCTTTTCTAAACAAAAGAAAAAAAATAATAACTAAGGTTTTTCTTTACCATGTCCATGAAAAAGAAGACAATTACCTCTGGCCCAGTAATAGGCAACGTGTAACAATTTTTTCCCACATACAGTATCTCTTTGCTGTAACAATTATTTTGCCTCTTGTTTCGAAATTATAATTAATGTAAGGCACTTCAAAAAATATTTTTTTCAAAAAGAAGGAATGCCAGTATATCAATCTGTGATGAGAACTGTCATTGACTAATGGGCTAGATCTTGACATTGACCTGATCAGCAGTACTTCTCTCGCGCGTTGGATGTCCTCCGTAGGAAACCCAGTTCCTGGGAAGTGGCATGGTAGGCACAGAGCCTGTGTGAGTCACGCAGCTGGCGCTTGGACCGGCCCTGGCGCTGGCCACCAGACAAGGGAATGGTGCCGCCGGGATCATGGTGCCCCAGGCTGCCTGACAACTCGCCCCCGCCACAGAAATCACTCTGATTGGCACTCAGGCAGTGGCTTTAATGCTGGGTTCCTCTCACAACTTTTGTTGATTCACATTTATCTCAAGTTTTAGAACCTTCGGAAGAGGCCACTTTCAGGCCTTTGGTGAAGAACTCAAAGGATGCCCCTCTGTTCACCCAGGCCAGGGGCTGCCATGCATCTCCCAGTCACGCAGGGACAATTATTCTATGCCACTGGAGGCTGTGGCTTTCTCCACGAATCAGTGGTCACACCAACTGCTCCCCTCAACTCTGGATACCATCGGATGTGGGGCATTGTTGGAGTGTGTGGTGATAGCCATGTTTCTGCTCTCTGTATTTAATGCTCTGATATCTTGGGGCCTCGCTGACCCTGAAGGGTGACCCCTTGGGGGTTCACCAGCTCCAAGAGATGGAAAGAAAGAGCTTGCAGGCACATCCTTTGCACACAAGTCAGCTGGTCAGGGTGCACATCCCAGCACCGCCTTTGTCAGGGCTCACACTCAGGGCCACTTCTCCCCTCCCCTGCCACCCAGGGCCAGGTACAGGCAGCTAGGGAGAACCCCTACACCCCAAAGCCCACCAAAATTACTCAAACGAGTGCATTTCGAACCTGCCTGCCCTGCCTCTCCACACCTGAGGGGGGACCCAGCAGGTGTGAGGGTGCTTGCATGGATGAATGATGCTGTAGCTGAAAATGTTTTATCTGATTTCTAACCTGGAGATCTCTCTGAGTCCTGGTTTTTGTGACGAGTTGTGTCTTACTGTGTGACTAATAAACCAAACAACAAGAGCCCCGGTTTGTGACATTTGCCCAAATCGCTCGTGATGCCCCTTGGTAACTGGGAATTTCTTCCTGTGGGAACCACAACGAAGGCTCCCTCTGCTCCCGACCATCCCTGGTGCTTCCCCCGTGACCTCACCCATGGCAGGGCGCACCCCTCCTCTTGGGAACTGTGAGTAATAAACCATCTTCTCAAGGGCCCGATCTGTTGGCCTCACCATACCTGAATAAGGATGCGATCCACATCTTAAAACACTCATAAAATAAAAGAGTGAATGAGGACGCATGGGTAAACCCTTGGGTGGTCCGTTGTTTAGTTTTGTTACGCCTACCAGACTCTTTTCCCCGTGCATGACACAGAATTCAGTGTATAAAAGTGATAGCGATTTCGGGATTTCAGTTATGGCAAGACATGATGCGCTGCCTGCTAGAGGCTTCCATATTGCTTCTAGATCCTTGCAAAGGCTCCTTTTAGCCTCAAGCACCACAGGTCTTCAGTTGCCACTTGTTGTACTCCCTACAGGCCACGTGAGCCCATCTGCTGGGAGGGCCTTAGAATTTAGCGGTGGGAGGCCGCATCTCGATGTGGTAATATCTCAGGAAGCTGGCCCGGTTTGCTCATCAACTCTTGGGATTTGGTGTCTAAGCTGGACTTCCTGTCCATAAGCGAAAGGAACTAGACAGGTGATCTTTCCTAGAGAGTCTGCAGTCTGAGGCAGACCTTGACCTAATTTCCAAATGGTCTCATCCTCGTAGATGCCTTGCCATCAAGGATCTTGAACTGGAACATCGAGAGAGGCTCTGGGTCTTCCACTTAGCACAGGGTGGACCGTGAAGTCAGGGAGTCCTGGCCCTCTTCCCACCAATGGGAGAGAGTGGAAGATCTTCCCTCTCTGCAATTACAACGCAAGATGATGGGCGGTTTCTAAACATAGTACACGGCACACAGATGTGTCCATGTCTGAGAGACTGGCGTGTCTACCAAGACAAACACACAGACCAAGAGGAAGATCCCGGCCAGCATAAATAGGGCACTGGTGTGCTCTGCAATTAGTTAGGTGGCTGGACAGCTTTTCTAAAGAAATAATAACCCTGGCAGCCTGTGCCTCTGAGATCAGAAACAGCATTAGAACCAAACTCTTATTTTCTCACTTGTGACCCAAACAGATGTGATGTTACTTGCACTGAAGCATTCTGTGGTAACTAAAAATATTCCATCTAACTTCTAATCTGAGGACCTACCCGGGCCCTACATTTTAGGACTGGTTGTGCTTTGCTGTGTGATTCATAAACCAAATAACAAGAACAAAACATTTGACCCAATAGCTCACAATGCCATTTGATCATGCTTCTCATTTTTAAACAAATGTCCGCTTCCACATACAGGAAAACAGCTGGTGTGTTTTTTGAGACATACCTAAGAGTCAATACATGGGAATGGGGGAGGTGGTGGGGAAGGAACCCAGGACTCCAGCGTGTTGTAATTTTGATGTGACCTGTGGGTGTTTCATTTACTGTTTGATTTCTGTCGTGCTCAGTAATTATATTCCCTTCCCGTAGGCCTCCAAATGTTCCCCCTAAGCCCCAGAAACACAGGAAGTCCAGACCCCGCTCACAGTATAATGCTAAGTTGTTTAATGGGGATTTGGAAACATTCGTCAAGGTACTGGCTCCAGCCATCTGGGTGGCTGGTCTCCACGCGTCTTCCTATAATGATCTCCGCCTCTCGTGAAAAGAGGCAGGTCATTATGTCCAAGTCTGTCTTGGGGCTCTTTGCTTTCCCAGAGAAAAATCAATATAATATTTCCTGAAGTCAGAGAGTAAAGAATATTTGGGTTGAGGAGATAAAAGTGGGTGTTGTTATGTGGGCAAAAGAGAAAGCCCTATTTCTTTATTTTTTAAGGCCATAGTTTATACCCCAAAGAAAGGGAAAAAGGTCAATCTGATCAAATGTTTCATTTCTATTTGCACGAATGAGATAGCACAAAATCTCGGTGTAAAGTCCATCTGTGAAGCCACCCTGCAGCTCCGCGGGGAGTGAGCTTTCCTGTGACTTAAGGAAATCATTATATTGGACAAATTGTGAGACCCTGTGGCCTGTGTCTTGAATCTCTGCCGTGTTTACTCTCCGTCTTCTTTTTCACCCTCTACTTCTGGTAATGCTTCTAGCCGAGGACGAAGGAACTCGCACACGAGACACCAGGTATAGTCTAGAGGGTTCTGGGGACACCGCCCCTCGCTGTCCGTGTCACTTCCAAGTCATGCTCATGCTCGGCTTTCATGAGACTCGTAAGGTCTTTAAAAGCAAAATGTTTGCCGTTGGAAGTTAGGCAGGTTCAGGAAGGGGCCTTTCTCAGAAGCGACAGAACTCGAACACGCGTGTAGAGACTTAGCCCTCTCTGGGAAACATGGATGGATTAAACTCTGAGTTCCCGCAGTATGTGTTTGGCAAACATCTCAAATTTGAGCCCGGGGCTTTTGGGAAGGAAAGTTCGTGGGCGATACCAAATACACATTGAATCCTGGATTAGGGACCCCGGGGTAAATCACACCAAAAAGAAGAGGGCTCTCTTTGTCCTTCGCCACTCTCATTTGATGTCGTGGTCTGCGGCATTGCTGAAGACTAGATCTATGTGAGGAACCACATCGTTCATAACCTCCCTGAGTGACATGTTACAGACATCTTGCTTTCTTTAAAAGCAGATCTGTTTATTGAATCGTTAACAAATAAATGTCCTTGCACACATGGTATCTATGTGGACAGACACGGGCAGGCATACGTGCATCTGTGGAGATATAAAATCTCTGGCAGTCTTACACATGAGCCTTAAACATGAGGAATTAAGTGACAAGCCACTGGGCCACTCGAATAGCGTCCCAAATCCACTGCCTGAAACCTTAAGACCAGAAGAGCTGTACTGGCTCTAATTTAATATACAATTATTGTCCAGTGTGGTTACCTAGTGCCCCAGCCCCTGGCTTCCAAGCAGGGGCAAAATAGATGGAGAGAGAGGATGGACAAATGAGAGCCATGAGACGAAGCCAGGTGGAGAGAAGAACAGAGACAACCCCAGGGTTCTGTTTTGTTTGCCAACAATGTGTGAGTATGGCTGCTGTAGGTGACAGGGAATCACGTGTCACAGTCTTAAAAAGTTTTAAGTCAGGCGTGGTGGCTCACGCCTGTCACCCCATCACTTTGGGAGGCCTACGCAAGAGGATTGCCTGAGCCCAGGGGTTCGAGACCAGCCTGGGCAACTTGGCAAGTGTCTCCACAATAAATCAAAAAATTAGCCAGGTGTGGTGGCACACGCCTGTGGTTCCAACTACTTGGAAGGCTGAGGTGGAAGGATCGCCTGAGCCCAGCGGATTGGGGCTGCAGTGGCCTTGAGTGTGCCACTGTACTCCAGCCTGGGTGACAGAGTGAGACTCTGACTCCAGAAAAAAAAAGTTTTTGCTAAGAACAGTTGAAGGAAACCGGACGAAGTGACTCAGAAATAAGCCAGTGATTGTGGAAAGTTCATTTGCGTGCTCCTCCACCTTGAAGAAGCTTTGGTGACAGTCGTGAGCCAGAAGGCGCCTTCTGCCAAGCGCTTGGCCAGGGGAGGGCCCCCCAATGTCACTGTGAGTCAGCAAGAGCAAAGGCCTTCCTCCTCTTTTTCCCACCAGGAAACGGAGGCACAGAGAGATTTATTTAAATGGTAGATGGAATGCCACTCATAGTTTGACTTTTTGTGAGATATTTTCTACCCAAGCATCTGGCATTCATGAAATTAAATCAGCACACTCTCCGGCCACACAGTGCAGTAGCTCACACCTGTGAACCCAGCACTTTGGGAGGCTGAGGCAGGAGGACTGCTTGAACCTAGGAGTTTAAGACCAGCCTGGGCAACACAGCAAAACCCCGTCTCTTAAAAAAAAATAGATTAGCTGGGCATGGTGGTGCATGCGTGTAGTTCCGGCTACTTGGGAGGCTGAGGCAGGAGGACTGCTTGAGTCTAGGAGTTCAAGATCAGCCTGGGCAACACAGTAAGACCCCATCTCTTCACAGAATAAACAGATTAGCTTGGCATGGTGGTGCACGCATGCAGTCCCGGCTACTTGGGAGGCTGAGGCAAGAGGATCACCTGAGCCCAGGAGGTCAAGGCTGCAGTGAGCCGTGATTGTGCCACTGCACTCCAGCCTGGGTGATGGAGTGAGACCCCAACTCAAAAAACAAAAACACACACTCTCATTGCCTTTTGACTACAGAATTCATATCTCTGAAGGAAATACTGGTAATAACTAAAAGATTATCAGTCACCTAAGTAAATGTAAAGACAAACGTTTTTTTTAATAATAAGGAAGCCTAAGAGTTTCTTAAAATTTAGAACTTGCTTAGTGCAAACATTTTCCTTTTAATAACCTTTTATTCTTTGTTTCTCTTTTTGTTTTAATCCTAAATTCAGCATCTCTTTTTGTTTTAATCCTAAATTCAGCAGGGGTGTAAACTAATAATTCTTTACTACTTATGTTTAAATGTTTGTTGCTTTTAGACAACAGTGTTACATGAATTGTTCACATAATGATTACCTCCCCTAGACACACTTATGCCTTAAAGAAAAACCCTCACATATTCAATAAGTTCTGACGTAATTACATTGCTGTTCTTGAGCCCACTGGTCCACACTGAAATGTTTTTATTCTTAAGACTTTTCTTTAAGAAATTAATACAATGTATGCTCCTAAAACAGATTAACTAATTAGAGAAACTTAATACAGGCTCCAGAAGTAATTGAGCCATTTGCTGGTTTATACGCTGATTAGACTGTCTTAAAGCTTAAAATAAAACTATTCCTTAAGACGTGTATTACCCATTCGGGGAATAGTAAAGCGTTTAAATTGTTGAATTTGCTTGTTCCCAACCCTCCCCCCGCTGCTTAATGGGAAAGGTTGGTGGATTGCGGATTGCGGATTGTCCTAATATATTAAGACAACCAAGTTCTTCTTGGGTTTCAGAATAAAGTTCCTCATGAATGAATACCTGCTGGCAGCTAATCATGTTTGAGCCCCATGGTTTTTTGGGTTTTTTTTAACATCTAATTCCTGAGAGAGCAGAGTCTTAAAAGTTCATAAAAGATATCCCACAGTCAGTAACCTTCCATGACTCACGGAGTGCTTGGCATTGACACATACTTTACTGTGATCTCAGCCCCTCCTTCATCTCGCCTGCCATCCTAGACACGTTCTAAAGCATTTCCAGAATTTACGTTTGCTCAGTAGAGGGCAGTGACTGTTTCCCAAGATGTGGGGGGGAAAGGCCAAAAAATGAAGAATGAAAAAAAAAATGAAGAATGAGAGCTAATGGGATGCACATCGATGCGATTTTTTTTCTTACTCCTTAGAAGACACGAAAAAAAACAGTGAAAAATGTATAAGGATGAGTAAGTTCTGATGCAAACCAAGTAAATGCATGACACATTTTAATTATCTGCAAAATAATGCTCCTCTCATGCTTCTACATACATGGAAGCTCTTTTATACCTGTCGTCATTGGCTGGGCGTGGTAGCTCACACCTGTAATCCCAGTACTCTGGGAGGCCAAGGCGAGGGATCACTTGAGGCTAAGAGTTGAAGACCAGCCTGGGCAACATAGCGAGACCTCCATCTCTATGAAAAATAGTTTAGAAATTAGCCGGACACAGTGGCGTGTGCCTGTAATCACAGCTACTCAGGAGACTGAGGCAGGAGGATCACTAGAGCCCAAGAGATCATGGCTGTAGTGAGCCATGATTGTGCCACTGCAATCCGGCCTGGACAACAGAGCCAGACCTGGTCCCTAAAAAAAGAAAAATAAGCCGGACACGGTGGTTCACGCCTATAATCCTAGCACTTTGGGAGGCTGAGGCGAGAGGATTGCCTGATCTCAGGGGTTCGAGACCAGCCTGGACAACTTGGTGAAACCGCATCTCTACAATAAAAAAAAAATGAGCCGGGCATGGTGGCATGCGCCTGTAGTTCCAGCTGCTTGGAAGGCTGAGGCGGAAGGATCGCCGGAGCCCAGCAGGTTGAGGCTGCGGTGACCGTAAGCGTGCCACTGCACTCCAGCCTGGGCGACAGAGAGAGACTTCAGATCAAAAAAAGAAAAGAAAAATATATTCATATTAGATATGATTATCTTGGGGAGGACCCCAAAAAGCCGGAATCACCTTGTGGAGGGCGGGCCCCTGGTGTACAGGCTTCCCTACTAGGTGAGTGTTCTCAGCATCCATGTACCAGCTAGCGTTGTTGTGAGAGGCTGAGTTCGGCTTCCGTGCATTTTGGGGAGGGGGCTATTTTGTTTTTATTATGTATATTTTTCTTTGCCCATTTTCCAATTTATTTGAGGCCTCATTCATACAAAGAGTAAGTAAGTGACCAACAGGTCACTCTATGGAGGTCATCCCTGGAGATTTCCCCAGCTCCGATTTTCTTCCTCAAAGCTACACATTTGCCCATTTCACGATGGGCGACTGATGAGGGCAGCTGCCCACCCCACACTGAGCGTTCAGCCATTTTTAACCAAACACGGCACGACCCCCGTGCCCCACCCTCCCTAGTCACCCGATCTCACCCCAAGTGACTTTCCTTGTTTCCTGGGACGAAAAAAGTCCCCACAGGGAAACATTTTGCCGATGTGGAAGAGGTGAAACCAAGAACAGCAGAAGCACTCAAAAGGCATCCAAACGGACGCATTCAAAGACTGTTTTGAGCAGTGGGAAAAAGCATCCCCCTAGGTGCATTGCATCCAACAGTAAGACTTTTTGAAGGTGACTGAGGTTTAAACAAGTAAGAATAATGCGTCATTTTTTATCACTCACTTCCGGGTTTTTGGAGGCCCCCTCCCAGACCATAAGTAAAACCCTCATCACCTAGGCAGTGGACTTTCATGGATACAGCAGAGAATCCTGAGACGGCCGGGAGGTCTTCTTCCATGATGAGAACCACCAACTCTTCCTAAGATGCTACGGTTATAATACGCAGGGTTATCTTTAAGTGCATTCAAGACTGACCACTTGTATACCTACGGTTTCCCAAAAGAAGAGTTGGTCATTTTGGCAGGCGAGCCGAAAGACAAGTAAAAGAGACGAACTGGCCTCTGACATCTCCAGGCGCCACAGAATTGCCTTCCGAGTATTTAACCTGGTTTGCTCCAGAACTGAAATCCCCCTTCGTTTAAAGATAAATAATTTCAACTCCTTTTTTGGCCTTGGGCAAGACTTGAGAGGGGGTGGGCTGGGAAACGGTCACCGACAAGGGTAAAAACTCACTCTAGGCTGTGGCTTTGTTAAGAGGTGGGGCTTGTGCTTTTCCCTAGAAGCTCACTGGCTTCCCTCTCTTTACCCAGGACTCAGGACAGGTGATCCCCCTCATCGTGGAGAGCTGCATTCGGTTCATCAACCTCTATGGTAAGCCACCAGCTACAGGACTCGTAGACGAGAAGAATCGCTGGAAAGTGTTTCAGTAAATATATCTTCCTCTAAAAAAAATTTTTTTTAATATTATTTTTAATTAGGATCTCACTCTGTTGCCCAGGCTAGATTGCAGTGGTACAATCATGGTTCGCTGCAGCCTTCAACTCCTGGGCTCAATCCGTCCTTCTACCCCAGCCTCCCGTGTAGCTGGGACTACAGGCGCATGCCACCATACCCGGCTAATTTTTAAGATTTTTTTGTAAAAATGAAGCCTCGCTCTGCTGCCCAGGCTGGTCTTAAATTCCTGGGTTCAAGCAATTCTCCTGCCTCAGCCTCCCAAAGTGCTGGGATTCCAGGCGTGAACCATGACGCCCGGCCCTGTACCTTTCTGCTTAACTCTTACTTCCTGGGGAAGGGGTGTCTGGAGTCCACACTGAGGTTGCTCACCCCCCTCCTGTCTGTTCTCTTTAGGTCTTCAGCATCAGGGGATTTTCAGAGTGTCGGGTTCCCAGGTGGAAGTCAATGATATAAAAAATTCATTTGAGAGAGGTAATGGCATGTCTTTAGCGGCTCTGGGCGGGAGTGGCAGCCTCACTCTATCTCCCCAAATCCCTTCTCTTTGCGTCACTTCATGGTGGCAGCTGAGGTCAGAGTCTATTCAGAATAGCTGAGAAATGAGGTCAGAGTCACGAATCTGTGTTAGGAAAGGTGGGAAATCACAGGCGCTTTGCTTCCTGGGCAAAGTCTCTCATTGACCCCCAGCCACACATGTCAGAGGTGGGACCTGAAAGACTTCCAGGAGTGTGGCCGGGGTGGCCCTGGGCTAGACACAGGCCGGGGAGACAGCCCCGCTGGTGACCCGGCTGGCCCCTTGGTTGGAAGCTCTTCGTCTCATTCCCAGCCCCAGACCCCTGCCCCGTGACCCCTATTGGTGCCCGGCTCTTCGTAACTGGTTGTCACCAAGTTCTGTGACACTGTTCATCAGCATGTTACGATGAGCAAAAAGCACGCGTTTCAGCATCCGGCAGACCGCAAAGCAAACCAGACCCTCGTTTACAAATCGTGTGATTTGGGCCCAGTGACTCGGTTCTTATCTGGCCTCAGATTCCTCCTCTGCAAAACAGCAGGAATGTTGTGAGGACTCCGCGGAACCCTCGAGAATGCCTTACTCTTTCAACCAAGCGCCACTGGCTCTCACTGCTGTCCGAGTGTGATGCTTTCCTCGACTCGGAGGTCATGGGGAGGACACAGGGTGGGCATCCCCCGTGGAGACAGAGCCTCTGCCCTCCTGGCCCTCTGTCTTGTTCCCCCAGCTGAGCCGTGGCACAGAGCCCTGTGACGTTGGAAGCCTTGACTGAAGAGGCAGACGGGGCCGTGTTGGTTTTTCCTGGTCTAAGCTCTCTCTCTGACCGCCATGATGCAGAACAGCCCCCCAGCAGCAACCTGGGCGCCAGGTCACTCATGGTGACCGCATTCCGGATGATAAGCTGAAATGCGGGACAGTCTCGCTCCTGACCCAGCCACCAGAGACAACATGCACCGCTGTTTTTCCTTGGAAATTCCCCTGGTGTTGATTATTTGTTTGCGATCTGTTCAAGTGAAGCTTTCTCACAGTGGGCAAACAACAATAATAATAATAATACTCTGGAAAATTCATATTCAGTGATTTTCTGCCTGAGAGCAGTGAAAAAGAAAGAATGGGTCCCTGAAAATAAATTGCTCCAAGAGACAAAACATCTGTTAGAATGCAGGGCACACTACCTGAGAACTTTTCCCTTTTCAAAGGGAAAAGTAGACCCGTGAACCAAAAAGTGGAGTTTGACTTAAGGCTGCAGGTTCTGTTGAACTTCTGAAGAATCTTATCTCCGTGTAATTCTCAGGGAGGTGGACTAGGCAGACTTCTTACCACAAAGAACAATAGAACTTGATATTTGTGATGTGTTTTTAAAGTGTTCACTTTTTATACAAACTCCTTGGTAATATGAAGGGCATGTTTCCAAGCTCCTCTGTCTGATGTCAGAATCTCCCATGGTCCAAGACAGCTTCCAGTGTGCTGTCAACACCCCAAGCCACCTTGGCAAGCACACTCTTATTTAATTGTAGGTGTTTTACAATTAGATAGGGCCTGTCATACTTCTGATCAATTCTGCTGACCCACATGGCCTAGCCAGACAGATCTGCAACGAGTCATTTTCCCTGTAGGATAAGAAACACAGGATGTAGTATTTGAGTTCATCTCAAACTAAGATTACAGATTTCAGCTTTCTAAAAAAAAGTTGGACGAAATTAAAAGTCCCACAATATTTTATTTTAAGGTTTGGGTCACTTGTAAGGGGTTATTTGGCAGTGTTAGATTTTTTTAAAAGCTTTATTTTAGCCAGCTATTTTTAGGTAAATCATGGGGTGGCATGTCTAAACCAATTATTTCAATTTTAGTACCATATAATCTTTTACAAAGTGTAATTAAAAGATGCAAGTATATATAGCAGTGTGTGTGTGTGTGTGTGTGTGTGTGTGTGTGTGTGTGTAGAAACATATTTTTGACCAGAGAGGGAGAAAAAAAGCACTGTACATATATCAATTTTTTTCTTGTTTTTTTTTTAGGTGAAAATCCTTTGGCCGATGACCAGAGTAACCATGATATTAACTCAGTTGCTGGCGTTCTGAAGCTCTATTTCCGTGGGCTGGAAAACCCCCTCTTTCCTAAGGAAAGATTTAATGATCTGATTTCTTGTATCAGTAAGTGGACCTTTTTTTTTTTTAGTCTTTGCTCCCCAGAATTGTTTCACTGACCAACTTCTTGGAAGAGGCTGCAGCCCCACGCACACCCTCACCCACCATGACCACCAACTTTCCGAGAGCATTTGTGCTCTCTGTGGATCAGGCACGGGTGAGCCTCTCAGCTGTGACTCTGGCCTCCGCGGCTGGGTTTCCCTCCTGAAAATCCCAGGCTCCAGGGGGCCAGGGGGCCAGGGGCTTCCTACTCATGGACGGAAAAAGGCAGAAAGGCAGGAGCCCAGTGCCTGAGGAAGGGGAGAAGACTGTGAGCAGGGAGGGGAATGTAACCTTTCCGTGGCTTTTGGTCCCTGGTTCTCTCAACTAATTTTCGCAGTGGGAGAATTTATCCATCTTTGGATGTTGTTTCAAAAAATAAAGTAGGTAGGGTGTGGTGGCTCATACCTGTAATCCCAGCACTTTGGGAGGCTGAGGTGGGAGGATCACTTGAGCCTAGGAGTTTGAAACCAGCCTGGGCAACATAGTGAGACCTCGTCTCTGCAAAAAATTTAAAAATTAGCCAGGTATGGTGATGCGAGCCTGTAGACCCAGCTCCTCGGGAGGCTGAGCCAGAAGGATCGCTGAGCTCAGGAGGCTGAGGCTGCGGTGAGCCGTGCCACTGCATTCCAGCCTGGGTAACAGAGTGAGGCTCCAATTCAAAAAAGAAAAAAATAAATAAGTGGCTCAACCTGTAATCCCAGCACTTTGGGAGGTCAAGGCAAATGGATTGCCTGAGCCCACGGGTTGGAGACCCACCCGGGCAACTTGGTGAGACTTCATCTCTACAATAAATAAAAAATTAGCTGGGTGTGGTAGCGTGCGCCTGTAGTTCCAACTACTTGGAAGGCTGAGGCAGAAGTCACTGGAGCCCAGCAGGACGCGGCTGTGGTGGCCGGGAGCGTGCCACTGCCCTCCAGTGCTGTAGTCCCAGCACTTTGGGAGGCTGAGGTAGGAGGACCATTTGAGCCCAGGAGTTAGAAACCAGCCTGGGCAACATAGTGAGCGACTCGAACTCCAAAGATAAATGAGAATGAGACTCGAACTCCAAAGATAAATAAGTAATAAGTAAATAAAGACTAAGGTAAAATGAGACCCAAGATCATTATTTCGGTGCAGGAACACCGGGCGGTGATGGTCCGCCAGCAGGCATCCCATGCTGACAGGCAGAGTTGCTGTGGGGTCGTGTGTGACACAGTATGAAACTGATCATTGTCAGCAAAGCCAGAGCATCGCTGTTTGCTTCCGTGGGGGCTTTGGACACTACACAGACAAGGTGCAAATAATGGTCCAGGAATTACTTACCAACCGCAGCCAGGGTCCATGTATCTGAAACTGCATTGCCCCTCAAATCCATGTTGCTAGGTAAAGGCCAGAACTGAACTCAGCCAGGCTTCCTAAGAATCAGACTTTATCCATTTTTTTTTTTTGAGTTGGAGTCTCACTCTGTCACCCAGACTGGAGTGCAGTGGCCGCTCCCGGCCACCGCGGCCTCGACCTGCTGGGCTCCGGCGATCCTCCCGCCTCAGCCTTCCAAGTAGCCGGAATTACAGGCATGCACTACCATGCCCGGCTGATTTTTTTATTTATTGTAGAGATGAGGTCTCGCTGCCCAGGCTGGTCTCGATCCCACGGGCTCAGGCAATCCACTCACCTCAGCCTCCCAAAGGCGCGGGATTACAGGCTGAGCCACTGAACCCGGCTAGACTTTATCCTTAATAAAGAAACCTCCGTGGCTCATGCCTGGAATCCCAGCACTTGGAGAGGCCGAGGTGGGATGATTACTTGAGGCCAGGAGTTTGAGCCCAGCCTGGGTCATGTGGTGAGACTTCATCTCTGCAAAAAAATTTTAAAAATTAGCCAAGTGTGGTGGCCGTGCTTGTAGTTCCCGGCTACTCAGGAGGCTGAGGCGGAAGATCGCTGGAGCCCAGCAGGCAAGGCTGCGGTGGCCAGGAGCGGCCACTGCACTCCAGTCTGGGCAACAGAGTGAGACTCCAACTCAAAAAAAAAAACCTATCTCAGTGTTTCCCACATAAAACCCAGCCGCCCGGCGTGGCCAGTTCATAGAACTGAATTCTTGCGCTGCCTGACTCCTTTCTCTGCAGTCTCCTCCCACTGCTGTGCCGTCATGTGCCCTGCCACCCCTGCCCGGCTTCCTGTGGATTTCAGCAACAGCCCACCGCACACATGCCACGCCGAGTCTCACCTCCTGGCCTTCGCCTCACCATTCCCTCTGCCACGCCTGACAGCCACCGGCATCTGCTGTGACAGCTCTACCGAGCTGGCATCCTCCCAGGCCTCTGTCCCGCCCACCACCCCAGCGGGACTCGTCACAGTCCCCTGAGGCTCTCCTGGGTGCTCGTGTCTGCCATTTTTTTCTTACGGCATCACCTCATAAATTGTCTCCTTCCACAAGAAAAGGAGCTTAGGGAAGAGGTCACGTTCAAGTCCTGGTTCCCACCACTCAGGCTTTGGCACCTGTTCAGTTGCTGTGTGGCCTGGGCAGGTGCTCCTTGTGCTCTCTGCACCTCAGTTTCCTCATCTGTAAAATGGGAGAACAGGAGCCCATCCACCGTAGGGCTGTGAGGACCAAATGAGTCAGGCCAAGGAGAGCACATGGCACAGCGTGTGCTCGGGGAGTGACTGCAGTGAGCTCGGCAGGCCCTGATGGACTGACCAGTCAGCGTCGTGGCCTGACACTTGGCCCGGCTCATGCCGGGAACCCAGGAAGTCAAATCCAATGCAAATGAGTTCGAAGAGTCAAGATCCCACCCCAGTCTTTTGTTAGCCTCCATACCTGAAGTCCTGGCTCCAACTGGGTGTGAATTCCCGTTCATAATCCTGCCCTGTTCCTTGGGCGGGTGTCCTGCCAGCATTTAGAACCGCGCCTGTGTGTCCATTCCAGGTCCCAGGGTCGCCACAGTGACCCCCCTGGCTCAGTTGGAAGGAACCGAGGGAGAGATGGCTCGCTTCGGGAATTCCCCTTTGGCCGTCCAAAGGCTTCTCTCACATCCTAGCCAGAAAGCCCACGTCTGGGAAACTCATTCGTGCTCACCAGTGCGTCGTGCCTTTCCAGGTCCACACATCGTCCCAACATGAATGTTGATGGGCACTTGTGTGATAAAGAGTCTTGGGCCAGGCCGTCAGTTTCCACTGTAGGCTCACTTCACACTTTCATTGGTTGAAAAATATTTGTAATATACCCAGATACCATCCTGCATGGGTGAAAACTATTATGAAATTGTGGTTATTAATACCTGCACTCATAGAGTCAGAAAGGTTTGGGTTGAAATCCTGGCTTCATTTGCGTACTGACTTGGTAAACTTGGATAAAGATGAATCCTTATTAAGTAGCTGTTTCTTCACCTACTTTATAGAGTCTGTGTGAAGGATAAATGAGATAATCCATTCAAAGAGCTTAACATCATGCCTGGCACATGGTCAAACTCAGTAAAGGCTGCAAACTGTCATTATGACCATTATACTGCTCTGACTATAAGCCCGGGTCACCAGCACCTAGGTCAGCCCTTGCCAGTGTCTGTTCTATGAAATGTATGTTTTTTTCTCTTTTTTCTTTTCTTTTTTTTTTTTGAGTTGAGGTCTCAGTCTGTCTGTTCTGTGAAACTTTTTTTTTTTCCTGCTTTGGGGTCTCCATTGCCTACACTGGAGTGCAGTGGCACAATCATGGCTCACCACAGCCTAGACCCTCTGGGTTCTGGCAATCCTTTCGCCTCTGCTTCCTGAGTAGCTAGGACTACAGGTGCATGCCACCATGCCCGACTATTGATTTTTTGTAGAGACAGGGTCTTGCTATGTTGCCCAAACTGGTCTCAAACTCCTGGGCTCAAGCAATCCTCCCCTCTTAGCCTCTCAAAGTGCTGGGATAACAGACGTGAGTCATTTTGCCCAGCCTGATTCTTTGATGATGATATTAGTGTAACTCAGAAGTTATATTGGTTCCAGCATGGTTCCTCCCAGCACATTAAATGCTTTGTAGCAATCGCTGTCAAGGTTTCTCACAAGTAGAGTCAGATTTAGCAAATATGTAGACCATAAGGAAAAAAACAGAAAATACATGAAGTTCCTTTCCTTCTTGCACATGGTGGCTGTGGTGTGCAAGTGCAAATGAAGAAGCCGTGACCAGGCGCAGTGGTTCACATCTGTAATTGCAGGACTTTGGGAGGCCAAGGTGGGAGGATTGCTGGAGCCCAGGAGTTCAGGACCAACCTGGGTGATACAAAGAGATCCTGTCTCTACAAAAAAAATTCTCTTTTTTTGAGTCAGAATCTCACTCTGTTGCCCAGGCTGGAGTGCAGTGGCACCCTCCTGGCCAGTGCAGCCTCAACCTGCTGGGTTCAGGTGATCCTGAACCTCAGGATCCTACACCTCAGCCTTCCAAGTAGCTGGAACTACAGGCACGCACCACCATGCCCAGCTATTTTTTTTTTTTTTTGGTTCATTGTATAGATGAGATCTAACAAAGTTGCCCGGACTGGTCTCAAGCCTCTGACTCAGGCAGTCCTTTCACCTCGGCCTCCCAAAGTGCTGGGATGACAGGTGTGAGCCACCATACCTGGCTCAAAAAATTTTTTTAACTTAGCTGGGTTTGGTGGCATGCACCTGTAGTCCCAGTTACTTGGGAGGCTGAGACAGGAAGATCACCTGAGCTCAGAAGGTCAAGGCTGCAATGAGCTATAATCACACCACTGTACTCCAGCCTGGTGACAGAGCAAGACCCTGTCTCTTAACAAAAAACTTGAGGAGTCGGGCTCGGTGGCTCAGCCTGTAATCCCGCGCCTTTGGGAGGCTGAGGTGAGTGGATTGCCTGAGCCCGCGGGTTCAAGACCCGCCTGAGCAGCGAGACCTCATTTCTATAATAAATCAAAAAATCAGCCGGGTGTGGTAGCGCATGCCTGTAATTCCAGCTACTTGGAAGGCTGAGGTAGAAGGATCACCGGAGCCCAGCAGGTCGGGCTGCGGTGGCCGGGAGCGACCACTGCACTCCAGTCTGGGCGACAGAGTGAGACTCCAACTCAAAAAAAAAAAAAAAAAAATTGAGGTAGAAACCACAAATATATTCCCCCCTGTATTAAGAAAATAAATGAGTGATAATCTGTGGATTAATAATCTTTGGATTAATGTTGATGGAAATGTCTCTGTTGGAAATGAGTGCCCGCCAGGACCTACATCTTGAGGGAAAAAGCAGGCACCTCGGGGCTCTGAGCTACCAAGGATGCTAGGTGCCCTCCCAGTCGAGATTGAATGTGCTGGTGTTTTTGTTTGTTTGTTGTTTGAGTTTGAGTCTCCCTCTGTTGCCCAGGCTGGAGTATAGTGGCATGCTCACAGCCACCCCAGCGTCGACCTGCTGGGCTCAGGCGATCCTCCTGTCTCATTCTTCCAAGTAGCTGGAACTTCAGACGTGCACCACCACGCCTGGCTGATTTTTTTAATTTACTGTAGAGACGAGTCTTGCCAAGTTGTCCAGGCTGGTCTTGAACACCTGGAGTTAGGCAATCCTCTCACCTCCGCCTCCCAAAGTGCTGAGATTTTTAATTGACCTGTTAATACTTGGTTAGTGCTCCCGCTACAAAGTTTCATAAATGTTGAGCACCATACCGCAACCCTATTTTTCCCCATAAATCTTGTTATTTTTAGTGCACGGTTTTGCAGAGTGAGAGGTTTTTTAAGAACACATATCGGCACTAACAACTTCTTTATATAACAAGCCCTCTTCCTCCAACATGTAACCTATTTAAAAAGAGAGGATTTGTCTCTGGGCACGTGTCTTCTCGTACTGATGTGACTGGCATATCCTGCATTTTTCCTGAATTTTCAGCAAATTCATTGACAGTGGCATAATACAACATTCTGTCACCTAGTTGATGTTACACACTTGTGATGATTTGAACCAAGTTATTGATTAATTGCCTACAATGTTCGAAACTTTCTAAGGATTCAGAGACTTGATTCTTGTGTTTAAGAGACTTAAATTATAACAGGAAAGATATTTACAAATAAATGCAGTCGGCCGGGTACAGTGGTTTATGCCTATAATCCCAGCAATTTGGGAGGCTGAGGCAGGAAGATTGCTCGAGGCCAGGAATTTTAGACCAGCCTGGGCAGCATAGCGAGACCTCTACAAAAAAAAAAAAAAATGCAGCCGGGCTCGGTGGCTCAGCCTGTAATCCTGCGCCTTTGGGAGGCTGAGGCGAGTGGATTGCCTGAGCCCGCGGGTTCGAGACCCGCCTGGCCAGCGAGACCTCATCTCTACAATAAATCAAAAAATCAGCCAGGCGTGGTAGCGCGCGCCTGTAGTTCCGGCTACTTGGAAGGCTGAGGCGGAAGGATCGCCGGAGCCCAGCAGGTTGAGGCTGCGGCGGCCGGGAGCGGCCACTGCACTCCAGTCTGGGCGACAGAGTGAGACTCCAACTCAAAAAAATAAATAAATAAAAATATTAGCCGAGCATGTGGCGTGTGCCTGTGGTTCCAGCTACTTGGGAGCCAAGACGGGGGCTCGCCTGAGCCCAGGAGGCCGAGATCACAGTGAGCCATGACATGCCACTGCACTCCAGCCTAGGCGAGAGAGTGACACCAACTCAGAAAAAATAGAATAAAACAAATAAATGCAGTCTAAGTGTGTGACGAATGCACAGCTATTTAGAAATTTTAGGGGGAGAGAGCTCTGAGTGACAGGTTGTCCTTACCCTCATTTCTTATAGCTTTGCCATAATTAGGTTTGATTTTCCCTATTAAGGGAATCTCACGTGACAGTTATTTTATGTAGAGAAATCTTCCCTTTTCAACTTTTCTAAGGGTGTGCATAAGTCCCTGGAGCACCCACTACCTATTTTTGGATCGTTTGGGGAAAGATGTGTGTGCGTTACAGATTATCCAGCCACACTGATGCTTTATGCCTCGAGGGGACCACTTTCTTTGGAAGTTTACAAATATGTGTAGTAAAAGGAAATTTATCACATTTTTTAAAAAATGTGCACTCTTTGTTCCCTAATTTACTGCAAATTTCTTTTAACCACTTACTTCTCTGGATGAAGACGTGGTGAAATCAAATGCAGCATAATTGTGAAATGACAGAAGTGGTGGTTTTGCATTCAAGGGCTGTTTTGTTTTCTGTTTTGTTTTTTTTTAACCATCTACTTTGGGAATGGTTTAGGGAGCGCTCTGGGTCAGGCCCACAAAGCCGGGGTCTCTTCTGGAATGTCCATGTATCATGGCTCTGGGAGTCCCAGGGCGTAAGTTCAAATACTTGTTCGAGCCACTCAAGTAATTCATGGTTTCTCCTGGTTGCTCCAGGGCTGTGAGCCCAGACGAAACATTTGCTTTTCATTTTACAGTGCATGTTATTATCTAGGTGACTACTCAGACGTGAGGAAACTTCTTTTGTGGGGGATTTTTTTCCCCATCACAAAACCAGCATGTGGTCACTGTAGAGTACTTGAAAAATACACCGGCCAGGCATTGTGGCTCATGCCTGTAATCTCAGCACTGTGGGAGGTGGGGAAGGGAGGAGTGCTAGAGCTCAGGAGTTCAAGACCAGCCTGGGCAACATAGCGAGACCCCAACTCCACAAAAAATAAAAAAATTAGCCCGGTATAATGGTGCATGCCTGTAGTCCCAGCTACTTGGGAGACTGAGGTGAGAGGATCACTTGAGCCCAGGAGGTTGAGGCTGTGGTGAACTGTGATGGTGCGACTGCACTCCAACCTGGGCCCTAACTCAAAAAAAAAAAAAAATCAAACAGGCAGTCAGTGCTTTTATTTTATTTTTATTTTATTTTATTTTTGAGTTGAAGTCTCACTCCATCACCAGGCTGGAGGGCAGTGGCACACTCACAGCCACTGCAGCCTCAACCTGCTGGGCTCACGTGATCTTTCTGCCTCAGCCTTCCAAGTAGCTGGAACTACAGATGCACACCACCACGCCCGGCTAGTTTTTGTGATTTTTTATTGTAGAAACGAGGTCTCACCAAGTTGCCCAGACTGGTCTCAAAGCTCCAGGCTCAAAGTGCTGGGATTACAGGCTGAGCCACCGAGCCTGGCCGTCAGTGCTTTTAAAAATAATTGCTTATTATGCAATTAATATGTGATCACGGAAGGAAAATTATGAGATAAACTACAAATCATCCATTAAGCCTCTCCACAGAGATAAAGGCAACCTCTGTAGTATCTTTCCAGAATTTTTCTGTATATTCCTGTGTACTTTTTTCTTGTTTTGAGTCAGGGTCTCACTGTGTTTGTTGCCCAGGCTGGAGTGCAGTGACACAATCACCACTCGCCACAACCTTGACATCCTGGACATAGACAGTCCTTCTGCTTCAGTCTCCTGAGTAGCTGGGACTGCAGGTGCACGCCCAGCTAGTTTTTTAGATGGTTGTAGAGGCGAGGTCTCACTTTGTTGCCCAGGCTGGTCACAAACTCCTGGGTTCACGTAATCCTCCTACTTTGGCCTCCCAAAGTGCTGGGATTACAGTTACCACACACGGCCCCCTATGTACTTTTTTTTTTAATATTCTTCTTTTCCTTGTGTACTTTAAAGCAGCTTTATCAGACTCTACAATTCATCTGTTGAGAGTACAATTCGAGGCCAGGCATGGTGGCTCACATTTACAATCCCGGAGTTTAGGGAGGCTGAGGTGGGAGGATTACTTGAAACCTGGAGTTTGAGACCAGCCTGGGCAACATAGTAAGACCTTGTTTCTAAATTAAAAAAAAAACTATTTTAATTAAACTGACATGATGGTGAACCCCTGTCAACCCAACTACTTGGGAGCCCAAGGTGGGAGGATCGCTTGAACCCAGATGTTCAAGACTGCAGTGAGCTATGATCTTGCCACTGCATTCCAGCCGGGGCGATAGAGGCAGTCTCTGTCTCTAAAATAAAATTTTTAAAAAGTACAATTCAGTGGATTTTAGTATATTTGCAGGATTATGCAACCATCCCCACAATCAATTTCGTGACTATTAACATTTTTATTATCCCCAAAAGAAATTCCAATTAGTAAGCATTCCCTGTCTACCTATAACCACCACCACCACCCCCAGCCCCAGGCAACCTCTACTTCCTGTCTCCATCGCTGCAGCCATCTCATCGAGATGGGATTACACAGCACGTGGTCTTCTGGGACTGGCTTTCACACAGTGTCCTGTCTTCAAGGGGCACTCACGTTGTAGCATGATCAGGAGTTCCTCCTTCGGCTTGCTGAATAATATTCCATTTAATGGACATACCACTAAGAATAGTGTCATATCAAGTGACTGCCAGTGACTACAAGGTTTCTTTTTGAGGTGGTGAATGTTTCAAAATTGATGGAGGGACATTGCAAAGCTCTGCACGAACTAAACATCATAGATCAGTATGCTATCATTGGGCAAATTATATGGTATGTTAATTCTATCTCAGTAAAGCTGTTGTAAAAAATTATATCTTGCCATACAGTCTGTGTATAAACCACTTTTTAAACCTGAATGATAGTATTAACGCTCTATCAGTCTGCATTTTTCAAAATACAGCTTTTAGTGACCGTGTAACAATTTCTGTTTACGCCACAAACCCCCTAGCTTTAGACATTTCGATTGTTCCCGTTGACTTTGCAATTACACGAAGTACCCTGAGGAGACTCTGAGTACCTAAACGGATGTGCCCATACCTGACACCATTCCATGCAACAGCTTCTGACTCCTCATCCCGGTGTTTGTGCGGCTAAAACTCTCTCAGCTGTGTTGGCATACGTGCTGGTTCTTTTCTCGGAACTCTCAACTTCTGTTGGATGCCATATCGTCCTGTTCTTGGAGTTTCCTTTATCCTTAATGGTGACTAGACTGAGGGTCTGACCTGAGCGTGTAGAGCTTTCTAGACTAAGATGTGGTTTCTTTGCTAACCTCTTTGCTAACCTCAATGCCACTCCCAGAACAGGAAGCTTAAGAGTTGATTTCTATGGTGCTGTTCTTTAACTAGGAGGGGACACAGGGGCTTGATTCCCAGAAGCCAGCCCATCAACAGTGAGGGACAGAGGTTCCCAGGCACGTCCTCTCTTTCCTAGGAGAGCAACCAGTCGCTCATCTCTAGGCTAGACTAAGACCCATCCAGACGGACCGTCCCTTGTCTTTCTCTTCCCTGTTCATTTACGCACATGCTGTCACACACATGATTGGCTCCTGCCATGACGTCACCAGCGTGACCCCGGGATCTCCCTGGGGCCCGCACATCCATCTGGAGTTCGGATGCTGGGCTGTGAGCTCAGAAATACTTGTGTGCCTGCCCTCAAGTAAACAGTTCCTAAATGTGGTCCTCACGAGCTTCTTCCCTGCCTTCATACTTGAGGGTACATTTGCAACTTGCAACGTATGATTCGTTTTCTGGCCAACAAATGCTTTTGCAGGTGGTCCACAGAAGAACTGGCATCTTCTGAGTCCTGGCCTTTTGAACTTCCGGCCATCTTCAGGAGTAACTTGTGTCTCGTGGTGAATTTTGCACACACAAGTGCACGGAGCTGTCACATCTCATGCTGGGAAGTTGGGATGCTGCCGGGGAAGTCTTGCCTTGCTAGGAAAAGAACATAACTTAGCCCGGTGGGGGTGGTTGAGCGTGTGGTGGAGACTGGAAGATTGCCACTTTTACTGAATCACGTGAGATCTGGAATAGTGGAAACAAAACCCAGCTTAAAAGAAATCTAATTAAAATACTGATTTTTCTCTGACTTTTTTTTTTTGAGTCAGGGTCTCACTCTGTCACCCAGGCTGGAGTGCAGTGGTGTGGTCATGGCTCACAGCAGCCTCAACCTCCTGGATTTAGGCAGTCCTCTCACCTCAGCCTCCCAAGTAGCTGGGACCACAGCTGGGACCGAATAGCTGGGACCACGGCTGGGACTGAGTAGCTGGGACCACGGCTGGCTAATTTTTTAATTTTTTTGTAGAGTTGAGGTCTGGCTCTGTTGCCCAGGCTGGTCTTGAACTCCTGGGCTCTAAGCGATCCTCACACCTCAGCCTCCCAGAGTGCTGGGATTACAGGCACGAGCCACCACGCCCAGCTCCTGATAATTTTTCCGAGGGGAAGGAAAGGCTATCTTTTCATCAGCGTGAAGTTGTGAGCCCAGGGGTTGCCCCACGCAGAGCCAGCCGGGAACACCTGAAATCATCAGAGTGGCTGTGGCAGCCACGTGCTGCAACCCTCTGACTGCACTTGGGCAGCTGGTGAGCAACGTGCGCCGGAGCGAAGCTTCTGGAGGAAGCAGGCTGCAGCTGGCCAGGTGGGACAGGCCTGTTGTGGCCGCTGTGCTCCGACCAAACTGGCTGTGGCTGTGGAGGGTGGACACCTGTCTGCTGCCACCTTACCTGGTATTTTGATGTCCCTCTTTCATATTCTCGTGCTTTCCTCTCCATGTGCACCTCTAGGCCCCCGATTATCTTTTGTCGCGGTGGTAAAATACACGTGCCGTAGCATTGACCCTCGTAGCCATTTTTCAGCATGCAGTTTAGGGCATTCCTCGCGTTCACAGGCTGGTGCACCTGTCACCGCCACCCATTTCCAGAACGTCTTCGACCTCCCAAATAGAAACCCTGCCTGCGAACGGCGAATTCCCCTGTCCCCCGTCCTCGTCCCGTCTCTGACTTTGCCTGTTCCAGGGAACTCGCATAATGGAGTCCCGACTATGCGTCCTTCTGAGTCCGGCTTGTTTCACTGAGCAGGACATCTTCCAGTTCATCTGTGGTGCGGCACGGGTCGGAATCTCCTTCCTTTGCAAGGCTGAGTAGTCCTCCGTGGTGTGTGTAGACCACATTGTGTTAATCCGTTCCTCTGTCAGTGAACATGTGGGTTGTTTCTGCCTTTTGGCTGTTATGAATAACGATGCTGTGGAATTAGTGTATAAATAGGGTGGGGGCAAAAAACCAGAATTATCTTCTGGACAGTGGGCCCCTCGTAGCTAGGCTTCCCTGCTAGGTGAGTGTTCTAGGAACCCAGTGGCATCCATGGGCCAGCTGGCATTGTTGGGAGAGGCTGCTTTCAGCTTCAGTGAATTTTTGGAGATTCTTTCAACATGTTTGTCCATTTCATGAGAGGTGATTTACGAGCACACCTGCCCACACCACACTGAGTGCTCAGCAGTTTTCAACTCAAAATTACATGACCCCCGTGCCCCACCCTCCCTATTCACTCAGTCTCACCCTGAGCACTTTTTTGTTTCCCTGTATGAAAAAAGTCCTCAAAGGTAAACATTTGGCCAATGCGGAAGAGGCAAAACAAAAACAGCAGAAGCACTAAAAGGCATCAGAGTGGATGAGTTCAAAAACTGTTTTGAGCAGTAGAAAAGCATCTGGATAGGTGTATTGCATTCAACAAAGAGTGCTTTGTAGGGGACTGAAGTTTAAACATGTAAGAATAAATACACATTTTTTATAAATAAATTTTATTTTTGGGGGTCCCTCTTACATCTGCTCCCCCAATTCTTTTTAAATAAAATTTTGAAACTGCCACTAAGAGGCCGAGGAGCTACACTTAGAGCCGACAGAAACAAGGGGATCTTGAATTAGGAGTGAGCCGCTGTCAGCCTCCGGACCTACTCGCCGTCTCTGGGATGTGACACATGTCCCAGGTCCACCGTCTAGTAAGAGTGGTTCCTATCACATCCCTGCCTTTTCATTTGTTTTTCACTTTCAGATTCCAAAACTAGCTGTAAGCTGCTGAAATCCTGTCCCTGGTAGTTGACCTTGACGTGAACATGAGGATTCGCTTGGAGAATAAGGTCGCTTAACTCTTAAAACACCTGCGATCCTCAATGAGCATGGACCATCACATGTGTAATTTCACCTGGGAGGGTTTCTTTTTCTTTTTAGAGATAGACTTATTAGATACAGGTGTGCTAAGTCATCTTTTCACTCTAACTTCAAACAGCAGTACATCATACTTTTCTGTTTAAAAAAAAATTTAGCTTTTTCAGGTAATACACGTTTCGCTGATTGATTTCTGATATGAGATAATCCACCTGTGTCTGCATGTATAATACATGTAGGTACAGAATTCCCCTGTTAAGTTCTCGATGGCGTGTGAATGACTTGGGGCTGGGGGATGTGAGCTCCCTGGCGTCACACGAAGCTGTCGTGGGAGATGAACAGCCTTCTCGGACATGGAACTTTGGGGCTGAATCAGGCAGAAATGTTAATAATTTAATTATTGAGTTCTGTGAGCTGAGCAAATTTATGCACCTGTTTGAGTAACTTTTTTTTAAGGTGTCTTACTCTTTTTCAGGAAAAAAAAAAACCAAAACCAAAACAATCAAGACTGCTGCCTGGAAAGGGTATTAAGCAAAGTGTTTTTTACTCAGTAGATAGGACCCTGACCTGCCTCGTTCATAGTGTCATATTTTCTTCCATTTTGATATACTTTACAAATAAAAAGGCAGCATGCAATGTATCCAATTCAATATTGCTAGGATCACACGATGATTATTTATAGGTTTGCTCTGAAAGAATAAAAATGTTACAGGAGTGTCAATTGCATGAAAATGTGTCACTTGCATGGTGCTTGATGAGTTTCTGAACTTGCATTTTCCCTGTGATGGCAGACCTTCGGGCCCAGCTCTGACATCCAGAAGGGAGGTAGAGGTGTGTTTTCCCCCCAGGAACCCTGATAAATTATTGCTTGTTTTGCAAACTCATTTGCAGTTGAGCAAGAATATCCCTAATCATTGTCCATGTCTTTTCAGCTGTGCAGATGGGAAAATAAAATGCCCAGCTCGATAATAAGTGGAAGGCAGCTGGGGTCAGCCCTTGGGATTCCGGGACGGGAACCTAGCATGAGTCAGTAAGGCAGCATTTCTAATCTCCCCACGTGAATCCAAGTCCAAGTTGACTTCACTGAAAATGGAAAGGGAAACTGAGTTAGGAGAGAATTTTGATGGCCCCGTTTAGAAATAGTAAAGACTTCAGTTAGGAAGTTAACAGTGAGATGCTCAGAGGTAGAAACCATGGGACTTTGCTCCTGTCCAAGGGAAAAAATGAAGTGAAGATACCGTCTCTTATAAGACATTGACGTTCGTAACCTTGAGACCAGATGTGGCTGTCATTGAAGAGAACCAGGTGGAAACCTCTGAGGGGTATCCACATCTGTGAATGGAAGAAAGTCAAAAATAATAGTCACAATAAGGTCAATCTACTGACTATGGTTTCAGAAGCTGGGGACAGAGCATTTTCAATTAGAACGCATGGATGTCTCAAGAGCAATCAAGAACAAATGTAGTGATGGGAAATTGTAAGAAGCATCAAAAATGCTTTCAGACAGATTTTTTTTAAAAATATTTTCTCAAATATATGTATTGGATATCTTCAAAGTTGTACTTTATAAAGGTGCTTTGAGATCCAGGAAAGCCAACCAGAGTTAGGAAACAGAAAACACAGGTTCTAGTTCCGGCTCCGCACCGTCTAACCACCAGCTGGCTTGGGTGAATCACTGGCTAGTCCTCACTTTCCTGATCTGTGAAATAGGATGACAGTGTGTGCCCCACCCACTCCACAGTCTGTCATTCCCATGAAGTCAGAGAGCGAATGTGAAAGTGTGTTGTAACATATGTAGATAGTGGTGCAAATAATAGACTATTACAAGTAACCTTTCTGTTGCTGTTGACAAGCACTTTGGTGCTGAGGTGTTGTGGACAGTTCATATTCTGAGTAAAGAAGTAAAATAATACTAGGAAGTCCCAGGTGCTTTCCCACCAGGGTGCTCCCCACCCCACGGGGAAGACGGGACCAGGAAGTACGTAATCGTAGACACCAGGGCGTGTGTTCCATGAGGACAAGAATCGTATCACTGACATCTTCCTAATGCTTCACTCAGTGGCTGAAGCCTGGTAGGCATTCCCAATATATTTGCTTTAAAAATTGATGAGATAGGATATTAATATAATACAAGGCAAAAAGTCACACAAATAAAATGCTATGGTGGTTTTGAGAAAGGAGAGATTCAAAACCTGATATATTGCCTGGATTATAGTAATAGACAAACATCTAATGAATTATGCACAGTGATTGGTGGAAAGGTGCCATGTCCCAGAAAGCAACTCATGTTAACATGCAGCAAAAAGAAGTTGAAACCGTGTCAGATGCAAAATTTAGAATTGGCAGCAAGGGAAAAATGATTCTTATATCTAGAAGACTCTAAACTACTCCAAGCTGAGACCATGAAAATCAGAGAAGTCTGGGCACAATGTCTTATGCCTGTAATCCCAACACTTTGGGAGGCCAAGGCAGGGATACTGTCTGAGCCCAGAGTTTGAGACCAACCTGGGCCACATAGCAAGACCCCCGTCTCAACCCCCAAAAAAGTTGTTTTTAATTAGCTGAGTGTGTTGGTGCAAACCTGTAGTCCCATCTACTTGGGAGGCTAACATGGGAGGATCTCTTGACAGTTCAGGAGGTCTAGGCTGCAGTGAGCCACTGTGCTGCAGCCTGGGTGAAAGAGTAAGACGCCATCTCTACCATGAATGAATGAATGAGTGAATGAATTTTGAAAAGAAGAATCAGAGAAAGCAGTGGGGGTCGGGGAGATGCCCTCAGCAGGGGCAGGACCGCCAACCTGATCACTCGTGCACCCTATTGCTTATGACTGCATCTCGCCCAGAGATGAGGGGGTTACCTGTGTCCCGGTGTGTGCCTGTCAGGCGTGTGCTGCAGTGTTCTGCTTTCAATGTGGCGAATTCAAGACCCTGACCCTGTCCTTTTCTGCCTGTAGGAATAGATAATCTCTATGAGAGGGCGCTTCACATCCGGAAACTGCTCCTGACCTTGCCCCGCTCGGTCCTTATCGTGATGCGGTACCTTTTTGCCTTCCTCAACCAGTGAGTACCCGGCACCCGCCAGAGTGCCCATCTCAATTCTCTCTTTATTCCCGGATCCTGGGACATGTCCATTGGGCTCCATGTATCAGCAGGGTCAAAGATCAAATGATGGAATACAGGCCGAAGGTACATTTTGCCTCAGCAGACCAAGGTCATCGTGTGATCGTGAAGGCTACCCCAGCAGCTCACACTGTGGCCGTAAATGCAGAAATTTCCAAACGCCACTGACAGTGGCATTTGTCAGTGAAATGTGGGTTTTCCCAGCTTCCATCCAAAGCCAGTGACATGGAGGTTTTCATCAAAATGATGTCAACCAGCTGCTCATTACGGACAATGTCCAATTTTGAATGTTGCAGCCAGGGACGGAGGAATTTCTCGAGATATATTCATGAATCCAAACTGAATTTTTCACAGTCACGACAATTTCACAGTCGTGAGGGCTCATCAAGAAGAAACTACTTCTAAAATGTCTTCTTAAACAATGTAACAGAAGTCTTAAAAAATCTCAACATTATTTTCAGGGAGATTTGCTCTTTTAGTTTAGGCAATGTTAGGTTACTTCCTGGCATCTGTGAGAACATCTTCCCCAAGTGCCAGCCAAGAGCCCTCTTGCTGGCCAACATTTCATTCAAACAGGTGGAAATACTGGAATGCCAGGGGGGTAGTGACCTTAGTGAAGAAGACTGCTCATTCCAGCATGGGATCTCCCTTCCCAAAATTAGGGTATTTCCTCTTCTCTGTTACTTGGGACGCTTAGAGTTCTCGAAAGCCATGAAGATGTATTGCAATCCCAGTGACAGTCCTGAAGTCATACCCACTCGGGTTGACCCCAAGAACCAAGTGTCATTCCGCAGGGAAGGGCGGGCAGTCCCCCCACAGAATGGGACTCCACGGCGGACCTGGCGGTGCCTGCAGATGACAGTGGGAACCCATCGGTTCAGAGACTGCCATGCGTCTCCAGAGGGGTGGGTCTAAACGATGTTAGGTGAGGCGATGCATGTTTTTACCTTTCAATAAGCCAGCTCGCCCAGGCAGTGGTAGAGCCCCGAGGGTGGCCTGTCTGGCCCCGCAGCAGGGAGAGCCTTGTGTTCCTCTTGACCCTCCGTGCTGGTCCTACCAAATCTTCCTGGCATGCCCAAGCAGAGCCCACTGTGAACCAGGAAATCATAATGGATGACAGAACAGTCTGTTGATTAGGAAAGTTCTTGAAACCGAACCTAACTCAGCACGCTTCTCAGCAGAATGGCCCCTGCCCCATGGGCCGGACAGCAGTACCACTTCCAGTGGGTCTGCCCAAGGATGCCCCTGGCTGCCTGCCTCTGCCTCCATGCAGACGCAAGGGGCCAGACTCTAGGGCAGGATGCTTGGGATGGGCATTTTGATAAGAAGGATTCGTATTTTGTATTGTAAAATCAAAACTTGGAAATAATGTTTTTGGGCTGGGGTCAGTGACCCACACCTATAATGCTAGCATTTTGGAAGGCCAAGGCAGGAGGATCATTTGAGTCCAAGAGTTTGAGACCAGCCTGGGAAACATAGCAAGAACCCGTCTCTAAAAAAAAAAAAAAAAAGAAGAAGAAGAAAATTAACAGGGTATGGCGGCACGTGCCTGTAATCCCAGCTACTCGGGAGGCTGAGACTGGAGGATGGCTTGAGCCCAGGAGGCAGAGGCTACAGTGAACTGTGATCACAGCACTGCACTCCAGCCTGGGTGACAGAGCAAGACCCTGTCTCAAAGAAAAAAGAAAAGCACATTTTCATATCAAGTTTTTGCTTTTTAAGCCAGTACTACTTTAAGGACCCAACATTGCGTGTGACACTCCCCACTGATCTAAAATGACTATTTTGAAAATTAGATCGTTCCTGTTCTGAATCTCCATTTTCAAGATAATCTGTAATGTGATCATTCTCTATTATCGTGAGCTTCTTTTCCCCCCAAGATCATATGTTTGAGAAGTGGCAGAAGGAAAAGACATATGTTAGCTGAGGAAATTATGCTTTTGTGTTTTCTGCTTTTTAGACTATCTTATTTCCGAAACAAGGGTGAAGTGTCATGTCACAAGGCAGCTCAGTTTCTTTGCGTCCACCACCATCTCACAAAGGTAGCTGAGTCTCCTTTCCCGCCTCCCACCTGTCATCTATTCACCTGGATTTTACATTTCCTTTCAAGACTGACATACTATACCCTGAAAGATAATGGCTGGGAACTCCCCCCGAAGCAGCATCTTGCCCGTGGGTGCTGGAGGCATCGCCATAAAGAGCTGGGTGACCGGAGTCACCTGTGAAAATATTTCACCAACAGCCACTGGACTGGATTTAGCCATGAGTCCTCGACGCCTGGAAATCTCCCCCCGGTTGGCCAGCCCTGGGTGGGATCAGAGAAGTGAGGCCCCTTCCCCTCCCATGAACCTGCGATGTTTTCATCACACTGGTGGTCGCCTGGTGTTCGCAGTCTCACTCAAGAGCAGATTATAAAACCCAGAGTCGTTATTTGCTTCCTTTCGACCCTTACAGAGAAAAGATGCTTTGTTTTCCTCTGGGCTTTTCTCAAGATTTATAGGAGAAAACTAAACTCGGGGAGATTTTTGGGTGGTGAGAGGATAATTCTAAAGACAAAGCCTTATGGAAATCGTCACCATCTCGCCCAGGCTTATATGAGTGGAGCTTAGAGCTGGACCTTAATATTTACAAATACGGTGCCACGTGCCTGTCGTCCCAGCTACTCAGGAGGCTGAGGCCGGAGGATTGCCTGAACCCAGGAGGTCGAGGCTGCCGTGAGCCATGATCACACCACTGCCCTCCGGCCTGGGTGACAGAGTGAGACCCTGACTCAAAAAAAAGCTGTTCTTCAGAGAAAATATTGACAAATAAAACTCATCTCCTTCGATGCCGGCCTCCTCTGAGATTGGCGTTGTGTTGAACTCCCTCATGACTTGATGAAACGCCACTCAGTTAAGCCGGTAGGATGCACAGTCCCCCTCAGTGTCCACCCAGCTGAGGGTTGTAGGTCTTTTGAGTTCCCTTCCCTTTCTTACTGTTACCCTCCGGTGGGGTGGGGTGCCATTTTAACCCAGGAACAGAGGCCCAATGGAGCATCTGGGACCCTGCTTCCAGGACATGGCGCGTCTCGTGACACCACTCTCTTCCCCTCTCTCATTCTCTCGTGGCCCTGCCGGCCTCCCGCCCAGTCTCTCCCAGTACAGCGACGAGAACATGATGGACCCCTATAACCTGGCCATTTGCTTTGGCCCCACGCTGATGCCCGTCCCAGAGGTACAGGACCAGGTGTCCTGCCAGGCTCACGTGAACGAGATCGTCAAGACCATCATCGTCCACCACGAGACCGTCTTCCCGGACGCCAAAGAGCTGGACGGCCCCGTTTACGAGAAGTGCATGGCTGGCGACGACTACTGGTGAGCTGGGGGCTCGGTCTCCCGCCCTCCCCCCGCCCCCGGGTGTTTTTTGGAACACGGGGAACAATTGAACTAGGAAAGAGTTTCCCATAAGCATCCGTGCTGCGAATTTCTTTCCTTTCTTCCTTCTTTCTTTCTTTCTCTCTCTGTCCTCTTTCCTTTCTTCCTCCTTCCTTCCTTTCTTTCCTTCTCTCTTCCTTCCCTCCCTTCCTGCTTTTGTCCTTTCTTTCTCTCTCTCCTTTCTTTCTTTCTTCCTTACTCACTTGCGCGCTCTCTCTCTCTCTCTCTCTCTCTCTCTCTTTCTTTCTTTCTCACTCTGTCACCCAGGCTGGAGTGCCATGGCATGATCACAGCTCACCACAGCCTCGACCTCCTGGGCTCAGGCGATCCTCCCACCTCAGCCTCCCAAGTAGCTGGGACTACAGGCCACACACCACCACACCCAGCTAATTTTTTTTTAAAAATTTTTTTGTAAAAACCAGTTCTTGCCCTGTTGCCCAGGCTGGTCTTGTACTCCTGGGCCCAGGCGAGCCTCTCGCCTCAACCCCTCAGTGCTGGAACCGCAGGCGGGAGCCACCGTGCCAGCCATCTCCTGTCTTTATGATGCCCGCTCTGCCAAGTGAGTCCAGAAAGGCCAGGGAGCCGCCAGGCGTATCGTCGCCCGAGGCAACCCAGGTGTTTAGACCGAGACAGGCTGGTCTAAACCTCCCATTCTGGACCCTGCCTGGGAAACTGCCTGTCCCGTTTCTTTTCCAAGAATCAGATAGAAGGGGGACGAGGAGCCGGAAGATCACTGAGTGCCTGAAAGCGCGTCTTTTCGCTGGAATCACGGTGTGGCCATACGCCTTCAGGAGACAGGGTTGACAAGTTCCAGAAGTCCTGGTTTCTAAAGTAACATCAAAGCACCCTGGATTCCGGTTCTAAAGGACATCCAGCAATTTTACACACAAAATTCAGTTCAGAAGTATTTACTTGAGACTCTGTGCTGTGGCTCACGCCTCTAAATCCAGTGGGAGGCCAAGGCAGGAGGATCACTTGAGACCAGGAGTTCAAGACCAACCCGGACAACATAGTGAGACCCTGTCTCTACAAAAAAAAAAAATTTTTTTGAAATTAGCCAGTCATGATGGTGCCTGTAATCCCAGCTACTCAGGAGGCTGAGGTGGGAGGATCCTCTGAGCCCAGGGGGTCAAGACTGCAGTGAGCTGTGATGCACCACTGCATTCCAGCCTGGGCAACAGAGCAAGACCTTGTCTCCAAAAATATATCTATATGTATACGCATATATGGAAAATATAAATTATATCTATAAGTACACATGTATTTACTTGAGTACTTACTATGTGCAAGGTACTGATGGAGCGTGTGGCTCTGGGTTGATGCATGGACATGAATCCACCCTACTGAGATACATAATTTTGTGTTCATAGTCATATTTATTCTAAGAACAGTGCTACTATGGCTGTTATGGTGTGTTTTTCGCTATTCTGTTGCTATTTTTATTGATCTATAATAGGTGTTCGTGTGTGGAGATATATGAGATATTTTGATCCTTGTATCCAATGTGTAACGATCAAAGTATATTTAACCTTTTCACATATTAGGGCAGGTCAATAAGCCCTGCAGTCTTGTTCTTCTTATCAGAGAGCAAGGCTATAGACGTCTGGACAATATCATTGGATGTATTATGTTCTAGGACATTTTTAGACGGAGTCAAGGCTCTGTGTTCGTCTTGGCTTCAGCAACACATGCTTAACTCTGTCTTCTTGAACATGGTGTTCTCTAGAGGGATTGATCAATTTAAGAAGAAAGCCACCTGTGTGGTTGTCCCCATCACCGGAAATATCAATGGGCTTTTAGGGAATTCAGGTTGGTATTTGTGACCAGTGCATTTCTTTGGTCAGCACGCATTGGAGGAGAGGGAGTGGTCGTGTTAAGGAAAAAGCTTTAAAAGAGATGAAAATCATGTTCTTGTGCGGATGGAAGGTGAACATGTGCCCAGAAGAGATAGTAAAAGTAAGATAGTAAAGATGCTACATCCAAAAAGAAAGAAAGAAAGAAAAGCGAAAGATCCTACCTCCAGTTCAAAGGAGTTGAAGAGACATCAATGTCCATGTAGTACAGGAAGAGCAAAAGGAATTTGCAAAAACTGGTCTTCCCATAGGGCAGCATCATTCATATTCTACCAGAATTCAACTAATTTGTATTTTTATTGGTAGGAATAATTTATCACGCTATCAGCTTTCTACAGGTTAACCTCTGTCTTTACAGAGTTGTCAAATAACCTAGTCAAAGATGGATGCATGTATATGCAGGGGTGCCAAAAAATGTATACACACTTTAAGAAAGGCAAAAAGTTATTAAGAGTGTAGTCAATGTATACCAATAACAAAAGATGAATACAAGCCACATTTGACGTCTGCAGTTACACGAGGTGCTCGCAGTGATTCCCATCAATGTCCAGACGCTTCTGATGACAACCAACGACTGCAGGGCTTGTGGCTGTGCACGACCTCCCGGGTCTTCCGTTGCACACGTCACACACAGCACCGTGCATCTCGAACTCATCGCGAGTGCGCACGGGGGTCAGGCGTGTTGGAGGCTCTGTGCACACTCACGCCTCCATTGTCGTTGCCCTTCCACAGCACTCTCAAAGTTCAAAGACCACTTCAACATGGTCTCATGCTCCTCGAATGACAACCATGCTTCTGCCACTTTCTCTGACCGTCCTGCCTGTCGCATGGTGACGCTAACATTCATTTAATTAATGCCATCATTTGAATGAACGTCATACGACTCATGGCTGCCGTCATTCAATTCAACTTCGAAAAGTAATGCATAGATAACGTCGCTTAAAATGTGTAGACTTTTTTTGGCACCTCGTGTATATGCATACCCCATAGGTCCGGGAGCCAATGAGACCCCGGCACTCCTTGGATGAATGGTCCATCATCTCTTCCTCCATTCCAAAGTCTTAGGTCTTTCCTTCCAACCACACCTGTTCATTGTTTAAGTTCCCTTGTTTTGACTTCATGTGATTTCTGTCTCCGTCCTGCAGTGACAGCCCGTACAGCGAGCACGGGACACTGGAGGAAGTGGACCAGGATGCTGGCACAGAGCCCCACACCAGCGAAGACGGTATGCCCCACCGGGTGCCTTAGCCCAGTCCTGATATCCTCATCGTAAATGACCAGAACAAGGTTGGACGCGATGGCTCATGCCTGTGATCCCAGCACTTTGGGAGGCCAAGGCGGGAGGATTGCCTGAGCCTAGGAGTTCGAGACCAGAGCCCAGGAGTTCGAGACCAGCCTGGGCAACAGAGCAAGGTCTCATCTCTTAAAAAAATAAGAAGTTCAGGCCGGGCACAGTGGCACTTTGGGGGCTGAGACGAGAGGATTGCCTGAGCCTGTGGGTTCGAGACCAGCCTGGGCAACATGGTGAGATTTCGTCTCTACAATAAATTAAAAAAAAAATTAGCCAGGCGTGGTAGCATATGCCTGTAGTTACGGCTCCTTGGAAGGCTGCAGTGGAAGGCTCACCAGAGCCCAGCAGGTTGACCCTGGGGTGGCCATGAGCGTGCCACTGCATTCCAGCCTGGGCAAAAGAGTGAGACTCCAACTCCAAAAAATAAAATAAAATAGATAAATACAGTAAAAAGTTCAATAGCAACAGAATATTGATAAGATACTTGTAATATTAAAAAAATATATTAAAATGAGCTGGCTCATGCCAGCGGCTCATGCCTGTAATTCCAGCACTTAAGGAGGCTGAGGTGGGAGGTTTGCCTTAGCCCAGGGGTTAAAGACCAACCTGGGCAACTTGGGGAGACCTCGTCACTACAGTAAATAGCCGGGCATGGTGGTGCACACCTGTGGTTCCAGCTACTTGGGATTACAGGCATGACAGAAGGATTGCCTGAGTTCAGCAGGTCAAGGCTGCAGTAGTTGTGAGCATGCCACTGCACTCCAACCTGGGCAAAAGAGTAAGACTCTGGCTCTAAAAATATATATACAATGAAAACCGCCTTACCACCACCAAGTTCAAGAATAAGACATCTTTGCCTTTGCACCTCCCTGACCCAATTGCTCTTCTTTCCCCTCAGAGAAAGCACTGTAAGCTCATGTATTTAAACAGTTTATTGTTTCTTTGTTCTTTTTCTTTTCTTTCTGTCTTTTTTTTAAATAGATAGGGTCTCGCTCTGTTGCTGAAGCTGGAGTACAGTGGTGTGCAATGATATCTTGTTGCAGCCTCAAACTCCTGGGCTCAAAAGATCCTCCCACCTCAAACTCCTGAGTAACTGGGAGCTGGGACTACAGGCACATGCCACCACACCTGGATCATTTTTTAATTTTTTTAGAGATGGGGTCTCACTGTGTTGCCCAGGCTGGTCTCAAATTCATGACCTCAAGTGATCCTCCTGCCTTAGCCTCCTAAACTGCTGAGATTATAGGCATGAGCCTCCATGCCCAGCCTTTTTTCTGTTTTCTTGAACTTCCTACATATGGAATCATACTGTATATGTTTTTCATGGGTTTTTTTCCCCACTCGATATTATGTTCCTGAGTCTAATGCACACAGTTGCATGCCATTATAAGTGGTGATTTTGTCACTGTGTGACATCCCATGGTGTAGACCTACTCCATTCTCGATGAATATATACGATACTGTCTATTTTTTGCCACGAAGAACGGTGCAGCTATGCACCTGATGACCATTGTGAACATGTCTCCCCCTGCAAATGAACAGGCGTTTCTCTAGGATGTGTGCCCGGGGGTAATCATGCCTTCAGCCTGACTGGGTACTGCCTGACTATTTTTTTTAATTGTTGCGATATTATGCACTTCATGCCCATTCATCAGCACTTGGTTTTATCAACTGTTTTCATCTTGGCTAGTACTGTCCACGTGCAGTGGTATCTGGGGATGATTTCAATTTGCACTTCTATGATTCCTCATGAAGACGCTGCTCTAAAACATGAGGTTTTGTGAGGTCAACAGGGAAACAGGAATCAACTGCTGTTGGACAACTGTTTGTTACTCATAGTTCCCAGAGAAGGGGAACCGCCTCGCCCCGGGAGGCCCCGCGGGGAAGCCCTGGGGTCTGTCCCAAGGCAGAGGAGGAGTGAGGACCTTACTGTGGTTTCCTCAGGAAGGAACAGGGGAGGCAGGGTATGCAGGCTTAGGATTGCCTAGCTGGAATGATTCCAGCAGACTGTGAGCGGTGGTGCTGTCCTGAGTCAGCCTGCGGGAGCTGGTGCATGGTGGCTCCAGTTAGAGGGTTTGTGTTTGAAGAGCCTGCTGCGTGTGGGCAAGTTATTGACTCTCTGTAGGAACTGGCTAACCCTGGAGGGGGTTTCCCTCCCGGTCAGCAAGGCCCTGGATGTCAGAATACTGAAAATCAGCGACAAGGCCAGCGTGGATGTGCGTTTGTTTGTGTGATTGGGTACAGCCTTCGCGAAATTACCATCAAGTCTCCGGTCCTGGATTCCACAGAGTTTTCTGGGCTCTTTTGGTTTGGTTTAGTTTGGCTTTTCGTTCTTATTTGGTTGGTAAGGGGTCTTTGTGGGCCTTTACTGGGTAAAGGTTTTGCAAACATCCTCTGCTTCATGGTTTTTTCTTTTTATGTGTTTATTAAGTCTTTTGCTAAACAGAGGATTTTATTTTTAAAGTGGTTGAATGTGTCAGTCTTTTCCTTCTTGGTTATTTTACTTTATGTCTCCTTTAAGAAATTCTTCTGCGCCCTGAGGTAATGAAAATAATTACCCATATTCATTTTGTTTTATGTTATCTTATTGTTTTATGTTGGTGAGGACACATAACCTGAGCTCGACCCTCTTAACACGTAAATGTGCGGCACATCATTGTGGACAGCAGGTCTCTGAGCTTATTCACCTTGCATGGCTGAAACTTTATTTCCACTTTAGTAAGTCCCCATTACCCCCTGTCTCAGTCCCTGACTTTCACCGTTCCACCCTTTGATTCTATGAACTTAAGTTTTTTTTTTTTTTGAGTCGGGGGGTCTCACTCTGTCGCTCAGGCAGGAACGCAGTGGCACAATCACGGCTCACCAAAGCCTCGACCCCCAGGACTCAGGCAATCCTCCCACCCCAGCCTCCTGAGTAGCTGGGACTCTATAGGTTTGTGCCACCACGCCTGGCTAATTTTTTTATTATTTGTAGAGTCGAGGTCTCACTATGTTGCCCAGGCTGGTCTTGAACTCCCGGCCTCGAGCGATCCTCCCGCCTCAGCTTCCCAAAGTGCTGGGATTGCAGGCATGAGTCACCTCACCCAGCCTGAATTTAACTATTTTAGATGCTGCGTGTAAATGAATGTAAATCGTATTTGTTTTGCTGTGTCTGGCTTATTTCACTTAGCAAAGTGTCCCCGCTCCCGGGTTCATCCATGCGGCCACATATGACGGGACCACCTTTCTGCATCTGAAGCAACCCGTTGCTTGTGTATGTCACACTTTCTTTCATCTGTCTGTGAACGTTTTTGTTGTTCCCGCATCCTGGCTCTCGTGAACAGGGCCCCCACGAGCACAGGTGTGCGCCATCTCCTCCAGACCTGACTTCAGTTCTTTCGGATAAGTCCCAAAAGTGGGATTGTCGGACCCCAGGGTGGTTCTGTCTTTAAATTTTTGAGAGCCCTCCATACTGTTTTCCAGAAGCAGCTGTGCCACTGTGCGTTCCCACCAACTGTGTTCAAAGGTTCTGGGTCCTCCACGTCCTTGGCGACGTGTGTTAGCTTTTGTTCGTTTTATTTCCATTGTTTATTTACTTTTTATTTTAAAGATGTGGGGTGCAATTCAGGGTCAGGTATACAAGTGGGCATCGTACAGGTAAAGTTTGGGCCCCCCTTTGGTTCCCACTTCACCTGGTTTGAGATCAGGTCCCCTTATTGACGAGGTGTGCTCCCCGCCCCCCGTCCCTCCCCTAGCAGTTTCCCTTAATACCATCGTCTTCCTAACAGGAATGGGGCACTGTCTCATTCGTGGTTTTGGTTTGCATTTCCCCAGTGATTAGTGATGCTGAGCACTGTTTCATATCCTGTCAGCCATCTGTGTGTCTTACATGGTCCCCTGTTTGCTTTAAATCCTTTGAGGTTTTGCTTTTCACACACAGGTCTGTATTCCCCCAGGAACGTCTCCAGGGGTATGGTGTGAGGTGGGGGTCTGCTCCTTCTTCTCCACGTAGGTACAGACCTGTCACAATCGTCCCAGCGTCCATGTCCTTTCTCCCAGGCTCTGGTTCTGTCATCAATCAAGTGTCTTCTGGGTGCAGATTTCTTCCCAGACTCTGCTCCTGTCCACAGGCCTGCTTGTCTGCCCCAGTACTATGGTCTCGATTTTGATACCTTTTAACAACTCCCAGTGTTGGCAAAATAAGACTGCTTTGTCCATCTTAATAATTCTCGGCCTTTCGCAATTCCATTTACATTTTAGACTTCGTTGTTCAAGTTCTTAAAAACAAGCCAACGAAAAGCTCTGAAACTCTGTCAGGGTTTTGATTGCAGTTGTACTCCTCTCCCTGCAGTAAATGGAGAAACTTGATCTCTTTCCAGTATTCATTTTTTCAGTCCTGAACATATTTCCAGGTATTTGGCGTCTTCCAAGACACTTGTGCTCTTTCTCTGTAACGATCATTTTTTTCTCTCTTTCTAATGTCCTGAGTGTAACGCCTAGCATTTATTTTCAACATTTTATTTTGTAAGACAACATATAAAGCTGTCCGTTTTCTCTTAGTACTGCTTTAGCTGTATGCACAAATTATATTCTTCTCTCTGCAGCTGTCATTAATCTGCTTTTGAGTTGCTGTCAAGTTTATTTATATATATATTTTTTTTAATTTTTATGGCATACTTTCCTACCTGCTGCTTGATCACTGCTTCTAGGCTTGTCCTTTTTCCTCCTAATATCCAACCTTCTCACTGTTTTCGATAACATGTCTGAAAAGTCGAACCTGTCTTCCCCAATTTGTGTTGATGGTCTTCACTTGCAGAGTCTTTTTTTTCAGTGCACTTGTAAATTTTTTTACATGTTTCTTGGAACTTTAGGCTCAGTTGAAGAGAGAGTTGTCATTCAGTTAATCTGCCTGGGACAGCATTGAATTTTTAGCCTGAGTTTGTTCAGACCACCTAGGTGTTGTGAATTGGACCTGAGGATTGCATGTGGTTGGGATTCTCCAAGATGACAGTTCCTGGGGTTTGAGATAGATTATCTCCTAAAGGGGAGGTGGAGGGTGGGGCAGACGGTGACAACCTCTGGAGAGGTGTGGAGGGCTTCAGGGGGAGAGGATTTCTAGAACTAGATGTTCTAGAACTAGATGTGTTCTAGAAATTTCTAGAATGCTAAAGTGAATTTCACTCTGAAAACTGAGCGTGTGATTCTCTGGTGGAGAGAGGTAGATTCCTCACACTGAGAAGGCCCTGGACTCCTGTGAAAAAACTGAAAAGCTTAAGCTAATCAGGCTGAGGAAATGTCCTCAGAGCTAAATCTGACCCTGTGTTCTAATGTTCCGTTCACCTTCCTGGGTTCCCACTTGCATTGAGCTTTTGGTCTTTCGTATTCCTTACCATCTTGGTACCTTATTAATACAATTACAAAGGTAATTGCCCTTTTCTTCTTAATTCAGCATTTTTTGTTGTTACTGATTTTGGCAGGAGAATAATTGGGATGTCTAGTGTCCATCATTTGTGTCTTTAAAAGAAAAGTGACAACAGAACGAGACCCTGTCTCTAAAGAAAAAACAAAAAAAATTTTAATAAATAAAAGAAAAATGAACTGACATTTTTTGAACTGAGTTAGAAGACAGTCTTTAAAGTGAGAGCTTCTACTTCTGTGATCCTTTTGAAAGCCTGAGCCCGGCCTCTGCCACCATTTTTTTCTTTTGCCTCGGGTCTCTTTGTTTCTCTGTGTGGTTGATCCTCTTTTCACTACTGACTTCTCTGAAGTATTTCCTTGCTGACTCCAGCAGCAAAAAAAAAAAACAAACCAGAACAAAGCGCCAGGCGTCTCCTTCCCAAAAGCCAGTCTCCCTGCCAGGCCGTCTGCCCGTCCTTCTTACCTCTCAGCTCTGAGACAGGAGCTTGGCCCAGCGCTCTGTGTTTCAGATGACATTTTGATCATGTCCACCTGATTTGGTTGCAAAGAAGAACCCCGCTTACAAAGGACAGATGCTTTTGGTCACAGCCTCCAAAGTCCCATAGCTAAACTAACTGTTGTCTTTGGTTGTGTTTGCAATTGCCCAGGTCTTGTGTTTTCCATGCCATGGTGTCACTAGAGAGAGACGCTTTTGTTTTGCAGAGCAGATCCAGCCTCTGCAGGGCGGAGGAGAGGTGTGGGCCACAGCCGGGTTCTCAAGAGAGTGTGACATACTCACATCTCACATACAATTCCAAGAAATAGAAACCTAGGACTCGACAGCACCCAGCAATCAGGAAATCAGCCCTGTACATTTTCCCGCCCTTTTACGCAAAAGTATAATAGCCCTGCAGGAAAACTGCATGACCGTGTCCCATCTTCCTATCCTGGTTATTGACATTGGCACTAGCAGCGATCTGTGATGTCCCCTCAGGACCTCTGAGCTCAGTGCCTCTCTCTACAGTCACAGGACACAGCATGTCATGACCTGAGATGGGTTTGCTGGTAATGACTTGACTAACGTGTATAAATAGCTTGTTGATTGACTCTTGACTGTAAAACAGCTCTCTCGGGAGCAGAAAGAGTCAAAACAATGAAATTGCCCAAAACTGCTAGTTGCTGTGCTAGGAAGACCTATAAGATGGTCTTCTGGTTATCCGGCCATTCCTCAGAGCTTGTCCCCACTCGAATGAAATAAGAAGAGTCTGGTCATCTTGTTGCTAGCTGTTTCAATAAAATAATAAAGAGAGAATGATCATAGATGTCATGGTTATGAAGTTATAACAAAATATGTACATGTCTGCTAAATACTCTTAGATGGCCCTCGGCCAAGCACTGCCAGAAAGACGTTGAAGAACATTAATGGTTCTCTCTCTATTTCTCTCTCACATAGGACAATATATGTAGATGATATACTGTATCATGGGCTGGTATCTTTTCTTTTTCTTTTTTTTCTTTTTTTTTGAGTTGGAGTCTCACTCTGTTGCTCAGGCTGAAGTGCAGTGTCATGCTCACGGCCACCGCAGACTCGACCTGCTGGACTCAGCCTTCCAAGTAGCTGGAACCACAGATGTGCTCCACCATGCCCAGCTGATTTTTTTATTTATTGTAGAGATAAGTCTTGCCAAGTTGTCCACGCTGGTCTTGAACCCCTGGGTTCAGGCAATCCTCTCATCTCTGGCTCCCAAAATGCTGGGATTACAGGCGTGAGCCACCGTGCCAGCGTAATTTTCTTAGTAAAGCCTAATATAAATAGATGTGTTCACACAGGAATTTGCAAATTACATATTGTAAAGTTCTTTTTAATAAATTAACCCAGCTGGACAACATAGTGAGAACTTGTCTCTAAGAAAATAAAAATAATTAGCTGAGTGTGATGGTGCACACCTGTAGCCCCAGCTACTCAGGAGGCTGAGGCAGGAGGCCTGCTTGAGCCCAGGAATTTGAGGCTGTGGTGAGCTGTAATTGTGCCACTGCACTCCAAACTGGTCGACAGAGTGAGACCAGAAATAAATAAATAAATTTGCACGCTTTCATTCCTCCATGGACATTTTATTTCTGTCTCCCAGAAAGAGTTGGGGGACCAATTTTGATGTCTGTCATCTGAGATTAACCAAGATTTGCACTTGAAGTTTAGAGCCAACTCTAAAGTCCTTTAAGTTTAAAGTTGCATTTCCTCCCCTACGAAGCAAACTCATCGATACTTAATAAAGTGATTTACAATGTTTCTAATAAAATATAATTTGAGGGGGAACACCAGAGGGCTGGTATAAGATCTAAGGGTGATACTCGGTTGCTGAAGGGCGCAAGCTGTTTTTTTGTTTTGTTTTGTTTTTTTGAGTTGGAGTTTCACTCCATCGCCCAGGCTGGAGTCCAGTGGCACACTCACGGCCACCGCAGCCTCGACTTGCTGGGCTCAGGCGATCCTTCTACCTCAGCTTTCCAAGTAGCTGGAAGTACAGGCGCACACCACCAAGTTGTTGTTTTAAGGGCAATTGCACCTGCCTCGCCCAGAAGCAACAGATTGCAGGGCTGAGGTCCCCAGCGTGAGACAGTACTCTCACCTCACATGTCACCCACCCAAAGGTGGGCGTTTCTCTTTGTCTTTCTTTAAAATGCCAAGCTGAAATTTACCCAGGCCCTTCAACTGAGGTGAGGTTTTCACTTTCCCAGTGTTGGTTGGTGTTCATGCGTTTGCCGTCCTTGTCTCAGAGAAGGCTGAGTTCAACAAGTGGGAAAGTAGTCCAGCCTTCCATGCCAGTAGCCCCCATGCAGTTATTCCGTAGGAGCACAGCTATGGGGACAGGGCAGTGCACTTTGGGAAGAAGGAACTCTTTTCGATGGGAAGGCTTGCTACCAAAGGGAAATCGGCTTCGATTTCCTGAGGGATTTTTTGACAAATGGGCAGATTTTAATCTATGCTGTGCGCCTGGTCTAGAATATTTGGTAACTGACACGGGCTCAGCTTCTAACATAGGAGGTGCCGCTCAGGGCATGGATGTATTTCTGTATGCACGTAGCCCTTGCTTGGTTCTCTTTGGTTCTGCTTCTTGCTAATTGGACGTTGACTTGATTGGCTGGTGGCATCAGGAAGTGGAGAGCTGATGGGAGAGGGTAGGAGGGGTCAGAGGGCCTGGCCCTGAGGGGCTTTTTGCCACCAACTGAATCACAAAGAGCATGCCTTCCAGCTGTCAAGAGGACCGTTTGCCTCCTTATCTGTGGTCAGAATTAGATCAGAGCTGAATTCCAGCTACAGACCTGGTGTTCAACGCCTTTGTTGTTGGTTTGTTTTAACTTTTTACTTCAAGATCATTGTAGATTCACATGCAGTTGTAAGAAACACCCCAGCAGAGAGATCCTGGCTACCCATCTCCTGGTTTCCATCAATGGTGATATCTTACGAGACTGTCATCCCACATTACAACCAGGAAATTGACAGCCACACAATCCATTCGCCAAATCAGTGTCTCAGCAGCTTGACACGCACTCCTGTGTGTGTGTCTGCTTAGCCATGTACAGTTTTCGCACATGGATAGCTCTGTGTGACCACAGCCATCATCACGATGACAAAAGCTCCATTTCAGGGGTCCCGCGTCTACTCTTCACAGCCACACCCCCTCCCTCCCCAGCCTTGGTTAACTATTAATCTATTCTCTGTAATTATGTCATTTGAAGAATGCTGAATCGATGGAATGACATGGTATGTAAGCTTCTATGACTGGCTTTTTTTTCACTCACAATCATTCCCTTGAATGTCTTCTGATCTCTAGCAAATACAATTTGGGGATTTTTTTTTAATTTGGGAAGAAGGCAGTTTAGGGTATGGCTTGTTTTGTAGCAGAGATCCACAATTTGTTATTGATACGAGAGAAAAAATTGTCATGACAGTTGGTAGTAGTTTGAAGGCTTGATAGTGCTGGGTGTGGTGGCACATGCCTGTCATCCAGCACTTTGGGAGGCCAAGGCAAGAGGATTGCCAGAGCCCACGGGTTTGAGACCAGCCTGGGTAACTTGGTGAGACTTCATCTCTACAATAAATCAAAAAAATAGGCCGGGCTCGGTGGCTCAGCCTGTAATCCCATGCTTTGGGAGGCCGAGGTGAGTGAATTGCCTGAGCCCGCGGATTGAAGAACCACCTGGGCAACTTGGCGAGACCTCATCTCTACAACAAATCAAAAATTAGCCAGGCATGGTAGCGCATGCCTGCAGTTCCAGCTACTTGGAAGGCAGAGGCCGAAGAATAGCCAGAGCCCAGTGGGTCGAGGCTGCAGTGGCCGGGAGCGGCCACTGCACTCCAGTCTGGGTGATAGAGTGAGACTCCAACTCAAAAAAAAAAAGCCAGGCGTGGTGGTGCGCACCTGTAGTTCCAGCTACTTGGAAGGCTGAGGCAGAAGGATCTCCTGAGCCCAGCAGGTTAAGGCTACAGTGGCAGTGAGCGTGCCACAGCACTCCAGCCTGGGTGGCAGAGTGAGACTCCGACTCAAAAAAAAAAAGCACATGAAGAAATTAAAAGTATTCAAATAGCATGCATGATGGTGGTTTGACTTAATTTTTAAAATAATCTAGCAAAGCACAAACTTCCTATTGTCTAGGGAAAGTGATTGTTTCTATGGTACAAGGAAACTCTGTCCATATCATCTATCCATGTCAAAATAATATTGGAACAATGGTGTAGGACGTTCCAACCCAAGGAGGAGGGATGTTGCATATCATATTGCAAAGTTTAAAATATTTGTAACAGGTTGTCATTATATCTCTAATAAGAGGTTGTGGAAATTAAGAGCTGGTGTTCAATGTTTCTTTGCCTGGAAAATGGATGAAAGCAAGAGAATGTTCTCCTATGTCTTTTTATTTATTTATTTATTTTTATTTTTATTTTTTTGAGTTGGAGTCTCACTCTGTTGCCCAGACTGGAGTGCAGTGGCCGCTCCTGGCCACCACAGCCTCGACCTGCTGGACTCCAGCGATCCTTCCACCTCAGCCTTCCAAGTAGCCGGAATTACAGGCATGCGCTACCACGCCCGGCTGATTTTTTGATTTATTATAGAGATGAGGTCGCGCTGCCCAGGCGGGTCTCGAACCCATGGACTCAGGCAATCCACTCAGCTCAGCCTCCCAAAGGCGCGGGATTACAGGCTGAGCCACCGAGCCCGGCTCCTATGTCTTTTTAAACAGCCTCCATTTTCTCCTGCCTGTCTGGATATTAAAATGGCCGAGGCCAGGCGCAGTGGCTCACACCTGTCATCCCAGTCCTCTGGGAGACCAAGGCAGAAGGATCGCTTGAGCCCAGAAGTTCTAGACCAGCCCTGGGCAACATAGCGAGACCTTGTCTCTACAAAAAATAATCATCATAATAATTTAAAAAAATAAAATGACCATGATAACCGAAAGTCATCTGTAGGCCACGCCTTCCTGACAACCCCGTCTCTCGCTGTGTCCCGGTGTGTTCTTTGCAGAGTGTGAGCCCGTGGAAGCCATAGCCAAGTTTGACTACGTGGGGCGGTCCGCCCGAGAACTGTCCTTCAAGAAGGGTGCCTCCCTGCTGCTGTACCACCGGGCCTCCGAGGACTGGTGGGAAGGCCGGCACAACGGGGTGGATGGGCTGGTGCCCCACCAGTACATCGTGGTGCAGGACATGTGAGTAGCCTCCGTGGGGTGTGGCGGAGGGGGGGGTGCCTGGGTGCTCCCAGGGAGGACTCCCGCCATTGTTCTTTGACTGACTTGGGTCTTGGGAGAAAGGAGGGGGAAGAATGGCAGAGATCGGCCTTCTAGGTGGGTCTGCTTCTTCGCCCCACGAGGAGCCTTGAAGCAAAGACTGGTGGGAGGCAGCTTCTGAAGCGTCCAGGTTCTTGGAAAAGTGACATGCAGAGCATGGTGACGGTGATACTCATGCTGATGTCGGTGCACTGTTGAGTTCCAGAGCCCCGAGAGGCAGAACGCCAAAGTCAGAGGGAATCACCCCAGTCTTTAAGAAAAAAGCTGCTTTCTCTTTTTCGCTCTTTCTCTCTCTCCCCGCCTTCATGTCTCTTTCTCTCTCTCTCTCTCTCTTCTCTCTCTCTCTCTCTCTCTCTCTCTCTCTCTCTCTCTCTCTCTCTCTCTCTCTCGGTCTCTGTCTCTCTGTCTGTCTCTCTTTCTCTCTCTCTCCCCCATTTCTCCCCCGCTCCCTTCCCCTCCTCCCCTCCTCCCTCTCCCAAAGCATAGCAAAAAAAAAAAGCTATTTGCTCGGGAGAATGCTCTAATTTCAAAAATATTTAAAGACATGCGCAGATGGTTACAATATATTTTTTTGAAAGAAATCATTTACAAAACAGTGTGCACATTATCATCCCTGTTTTCCAAGATCAACACTTCAAATGCACTACCAACTCGGAATAGCCTTTCAAGGAAAAGAGAAATGTGCCACACCAAGTGTCTTGAGTAATGAATGAGTTGGCCAGATTTTAGAAATCTTACAACGTGCATCTCCAAATCCAAGAAACATTATGTGTATATAGACATGCAGTCATATAACTTCTAAAGCATATACATAAATATGCTAACATAGAGAAAGTTTTATATAAATATCTATACAGTCTTGTGCCACATAATAACATTTCTATCAACAGTGGTCCAGATATACACCAGTGGTCCCAAAAGATTATAACACCTTATTTATTAGTACTGAACTGCACACTTAAAAATGGTAAAGATAATAAATTAAATATGTATATTTTACCTCAATTAAAAAAATTTTTTTTTTGAGTTGGAGTCTCCCTCTGTCGCCCAGGCTGCAGTGCAGTGGCATGATCACAGCTCACCGCAGCCTCGACCTCCTGGGCTCAGGTGATCCTTCTGTCTCAGCCTCCCAAGTAGCTGGGACGACAGGCACCAGCTAGTTTTTCTGATTTTTTTGTAGAGATGAGGTCACACTGTGTTGCCCAGGTTGGTCTCAAACTCCCGGGCTCAAGTGATCCTCCCACCTCAGCCTCCCACTGTGCTGGGATTGTAGTCTGAGCCACCATTCCCAGTCTACAACAATGAAAAAATGTTTTGAGAATTATAATACCCGATTTTTCCTGTGCGTTTTCTATGTTTTGATGTGTGTCTCTCCATCCATACCATTGTGTTACAACTGCCTACAGTGTCCAGTACAGTCACATGTTAGGTGTGTAGAGGGCTGTGCCATCTAGGTTTGCGTAGAGACACTCTGTGATGTGTGTGCAGTGATGAACTCACCCAAGGACTCGCCTCTCAGAACATGTCCCTGTCATTAAGTGACACACGACTACAGTGTAAACACTACACACATCTTTGTACACACTCACACACGTATCCCAGGCATGGAAAAAGGGATCCATCTGTGTATACACTCACACACATGTATCCCAGGCATGGAGAAAGGATGTCCAAGGATATTTCCTAAACTTCTGGCAGTAGTTGTCTGGGTGTTCCGTCATGGCTGAGGGTTATTTCGCCCTCGTTTGCATACTTGAGATTTCCAACTTACCTGCAGTGAAATTATACTGGTTCTTTTTTTATAATGAAAAGAAAACTGCTGTGGTCATTAAAGAAAGACTTAGTACATCGATGCTGTCACTTATTCTTTTTTTGCCTCCACCCATCTAGCCCAAGACCCTCACCCTTGATTCTTGCCGTTTCAGGGATGACACGTTTTCGGACACCCTGAGCCAGAAAGCTGACAGTGAGGCCAGCAGTGGGCCAGTCACTGAGGACAAGTCCTCCTCCAAGGACATGAACTCCCCAACAGACCGACACCCTGACGGCTACTCAGCCAGGTAAGGAGCCTGGTGACCAGGCCTGAAGTCCCCCTCCCCTGGAGGGCCTTGAGAAGCCTCTGCGCCCCCCGCCCTGAGTACCACCCAGTGTGATCGGCCCTCCTGCATTCTCTGTTTCTGTGGACATCTAGACAAAGAAAACGAGGCGAGCCGCCGCCCCCGGGAAGGCGTCCTGGCAGGACCAGCGATGGCCATTGCCCCCTACACCCGCCGCACGCCCTTTCTAACTCCTCGGTCGACCTGGGGTCTCCCAGCCTGGCCAGTCACCCCCGGGGCCTGCTGCAGGGCCGCGGCCTCAACCACGACAGTCCCGAGAGGAGGCGCCGGCCGGGCCACGGCAGCCTGACCAACATCAGCCGACACGACTCCCTCAAGAAGATCGACAGCCCGCCCATCCGGAGGTCCACGTCGTCGGGGCAGTACACAGGCTTCAATGACCACAAGCCGCTGGACCCGGAGACGATTGCTCAGGTACGGTGCTTTCAGCTGGGCGCTGCCTCGTAAGTGCTGGGCGTGATGGGGGCGGCGTGAAGGGTGTGCTGCCTATAGCTGGGTTTTTGTATAGAACCGGCTGAAGAGGCTGGGTATGGTGGCTCATGCCTGTCATCCCAGCACTTTGGGAGGCCAAGGCAGGAGGATCACTTGAGCCCAGGAGTTCAAGACCAGCCCAGGCAACATAGCGAGATCTTGTCTGCAAAAAATAAAAATAAAAAATATTAGCCAGGTGTGGTGGCACATGCCTGTAGCCTCAGAAGGCTGAGGCGGCAGGATCACCTGAGCCCAGGAGGTCGAGGCTGTGGTGACTCATGATCACACCACTGCACTCCAGCCTGGGCAACAGAGTGAGACTCTGGAAAAAAATATATATTAAGAAAACAGAAAGGAAATGTGCCCATTCTGTAACTAAGACCTGTCTGTGAGTCTCTTCAAAGAACCATTTGTTACTGAAGTGTCCAGACATGTTGGGCTCATATTGACTTAAACAGACACGACAGAAATGCAGGATTTGGGCATTTGAACCCATCGCTGGTGAACAGCCAGGAAAGTTAGGAAAAAGAATGAGGAAGGTCTAGCTCTGCCAGACCCTAAATGCATTCTTTTTTTTTTTTTTTGAGACGTGGTCTTGCTCTGTCACCCATGCTAGAGTACAGTGGCACAAACATAGGTCACTATAGTCTCAAATTCCTGAGCTTAAACCATCCTCCCATCTTGGCCTCCCAAGTAGCTGGGACTACAGGCACACACCACCATGTCCTGCTCGTTTTTATTTATGCACTTTACTTTTTTTTATAGAGACAGGGTCTCACTATGTTGCCCAGGCTACTCTTGAACACCTGGCCTCAAGTGGTCCTTGTACCTCAGCCTCCCTAAATGCCAGGATTTCAGGTGTGAGCCACCACACCCAGCCCCTAAATGAGTTCTAAAGCTAGCAGAACAGGGAGATTGGTGGAACTGACTGCAGAGTCTCAGAACAGAAAAAAATGGAGTGTCGTTGCCGCCCCCCCTTTTCTGCGGGAGATGCGTTTCAAGACCCCAGTGGATGCCTGAACCCGTGGACAGTACAAGACTCTACACGTAATGGTATTTCCTCTGCCTACATACCTGTGAGAAAGCTTAATGTATAGATCAGGCACAGTAAGAGGTTCACAGAAACCAAGAATAAAATGGAACCATCGCCGTAATAGAAGTCATGCGAATGTCCCTCTCTCAAAGACCTTACTGCAGGGAATATTTTCAGACCACAGTTGACCATGGGTAACTAGAAACGTGTACAGAGAAATTACAGATAAAGGGGAGGCAGCTTTAGCAACGAAGACAACACTTTCAATTTAGGAAGCGATGGAATCACCTAGAAATGACGTGGCTGATGGCGGCCAGATGATTGAAGAACACCTGCGGCCCTCCCAAACAACATTCCTGTCCTTGCCTCCCAGAAGAGGCGCAGAAAGGGGCTCTGTCATTTTCCCCTAGTGATCAGAACTGATGAAGTGCTACAATATTAAGGAATGTGTCCATCGTTTTCTGCCATTTTGTTCTTTCTACTGCAAAGGCCATCAGGAAAGATATCTCTAGGAGATGGTGAATAGATTCTGGGTTTGCCATTTGCATCATCCAAAGCATCTCTCAGCTGCCACTGACATTTAAAAACAAACTAAATAGAGCCCTACAAGAGTGGATGAGACACGGATGAAACAAACCAGGAAGGGTATTCAAGATGGATTCTTTTCATGAAAAGCGCCCAAGGAAACCTGTCCCGACATGATGAATTTCCAAGCTATTTTGGATAAGAAGAATTTTGGATAGCAAATTAGATGGTGTGAGAAGTTGAATGTGTTTTTAAATAATTCAGTGTACAACAATTTCTTGGCAAAAGTCACAAAGGACTTGTCTGTGTCTGATTCTAGTGATACGCCAGGGCCTTTGAGGCACATTTGGAACCAGTGATCTGTTGCCAGAGCTGCACTTACTGATGTGAGAAACCAGGGACAGTGCTGGTCACCACAGGCAGGCGGGACATAATTTGGGTTAGAGAGAAAGGGATTTATTTAGGTGTGGGGAGAGGAAGGCATCGAGAGGTCAGTTTAACCCTTTTGCTTGTAGAACCAGGAGATGTTTGAGTTGTGAATTATAAAAACAAAACTCGACAGATAACCAGACTCTGCCCGTTCTCTTGGAGGTAAATATCTGCAAAGAAACAAAAACCCGTATACTTAGCCACAGACAGAAATCACACGTGAAAGCAATCAACTGGACGGCAACGTCATGCTCACACAATGGCTTCCAGATCTTGCCTGGGTTTCTCTTTCCGTCTCCTGTCTTCAGACTTTCCCAGGAGGATGCGTAAGCGTGCCATCACGGTGTTCGTGCAAAAATCATGCAAATTATTTTTTAAAAAACAAATCAGTTCAGGCACGGTGGCTCACGCCTGTCATCCCAGCACTTTGGGAGGCAGAAGCGAGAGGATTGTTTGAGCCCAGGGGTTTGAGACCAGCCTGGGCAACTTGGTGAGATCTCGTCTCTACAATAAGTCAAGAAGTTAGCCGGGGTGGTGGTGCTTTTTAAGGCTGAGTGATACACCAAATTTTGTTTATCCATTCATCTATGGATGGCGCACGCTCTGCCTTTTTTAAACAAATGCATTGTAACTCCCCCTTTACTATCTGAAATAAAGTGACTGATGATATTTTTTCAAAATATTCAAAGCTCTAAATATCATATAAAAGAACAATCAAAGGAAATAAATATTGAAACAACTAAATGTATTTCAGTCAATTATTGGCTACACTAGAAGATAATTGAAGTCATGAAATGCTTCCTCCTATGTGTAGAATTTCCATAAATGCAGCAATTAAAAATTAACATTGAGCTGGGTGCAGTGGCTCAAGCCTGTCATCCCAGCACTTTGGGAGGCAGAGGTGAGAAGATTTCCTAAGCTCAGGGGTTCAAGACCAGCCTGAGCAACATGGTGAGACCTCATCTCTACAATAAATTTTAAAAAAAAATAAGTCTGGCGTGGTGGCACATGCCTGTGGTTCCAGCTACTCGAAAGGCTGAAGTGGAAGGATCACCCGAGTCCAGCAGGTCAAAGCTGTGGTGGCCGCAAGGGTGCCACTGCACTCCAGCCTGGGTGACAGAGTGAGACTCCGACTCAAAAAAAAAAAAATGGGAGTATTAAGTTGAGTTAATTAAACTCAAATTCCATGAAAGTTGTTCCCATTAGTGATAGGATTTTTGACGGACAAGCCTAGGTCATGTCATTACAATCAAAACAAAGAATAAGCCGGGCTCGGTGGCTCAGCCTGTAATCCCGTGCCTTTGGGAGGCTGAGGTGAGTGGATTGCCTGAGCCCGCGGGTTCGAGACTCACCTGGGCAGCGAGACCTCATCTCTACAATACATCAAAAAATCAGCTGGGCGTGGTAGCGCATGCCTGTAATTCCGGCTACTTGGAAGGCTGAGGCGGAAGGATCGCCGGAGCCCAGCAGGTCGAGGCTGCGGTGGCCGGGAGCAGCCACTGCACTCCAGTCTGGGCGACAGAGTGAGACTCCAACTCAAAAACAAAACAAAACAAAAAAAACCCAAAGAATAATTGATAGGGTAGTTGTATTCCTGGGCAATTTAACACTGAACATAATGTGTCGTGTTTATGTATTTTTAAAACAACCAGGTTCTAGGCTCAGGTTATTATTAATGGAGTTTTCACCTGTAGTGAGTCCCCTACATACAGATGAGTTCCATTCTAAAAGTGCATTCATAAATCCGGTTTTTCATAGTCCAACAAAGCTTTGATACCCAACTGACACAATCAGGTATGTATCGGGTTGACACATAAGTTTGTAACATTTTTCACTTGCTCATGAAATGCAAATGTCCCACAATGGTTGACTGGCCACAGTTCATCAGATTTGCGCCATCACATTGGCTGGCATGGATCCTCGTAGATTACAGCGTTTCAATGGTCTTCATCAAGGCCGATCGTCTTCCTGAATGTGGAGAATCACTCGGGTCAAAGTGGTCCTCCTTGAAACGACAATGCCGTCTTCTTGCCATGCTTTCTCCCAGGGCATGCTCCCCTCATGCGGCACAAACGTCTCAAGCCTCCACTGCCTTGACTCCTCTGTTAGACTCAAACAGAAGATGACGATGCAAGAAAGAACGAAAATACACACAGGCCAAGTAGCTAAAAAAGAAAGGAAGGAAGAGAGGGAGGGAGGGAGGGAGGGAGGAAGACAAAGAAAGAAAGACAGACAGAAAGAAAGACAGAAAGAAAGACAGGAAGGAAGGAAGGGAGGAAGGAAGGAAGGAAGGAAAGAAAGAAAGACAGGAAGGAAGGAAAGAAAGAAAGAAAGAAAGAAAGAAAGAAAGAAAGAAAAAATACAGGCCAGGTGCAGTGACTCAGCCTGTCATTCCAACACTAAGGAAGGAAGGAAAGAAAGAAAAAGAAAGAAAGGAAGGAAGGAAGAAAATACACACAGGCCAGGTGCGGTAATTCAGCCTGTCATTCCAACACTTTGGGAGGCTGGGGCAAGAGGATTGCCTGAGCTCGCAGTTCAAGACCAGCCCGGGCAACTTAGCGAGACTTCGTCTCTTCAATAAATCAAAAATGAACTGAATGTGGTAGCTCGCACCTGTAGTTCCGGCTACTTGGAAGGCTGAGGCAGAAGGATCGCCAGAGCCCAGCAGGTCAATGCTGGGGTGGCCGTGAGCATGCCACTGCACTCCCGCCTGGGTGGCAGAGGGAGATTCCAACACACACACACAAAAATACACACACACTCCATGTTATGACAATGGCCTCCGTGGGGCGGTGCCACATTCGCTGAGACCCCTGGACAGGAAGACCCAGGGGAGGCTGGAGCTGAACTTGGAACGTTTAGGAGTTAGTCGGGTACTTTGTAAGTGTTCAACAATGATTCGCTAAATGAATGAAAGAAGCCTGTTTTTTTTTATTCCTATTCGTATTTATTTCTTGAGACATGGTTGCAGTGTCTGCAATTGAAAGTGGCTTTTACCATAAGTTGACCTGGGAGTCTGTATCCATCAACCAGCATTAAGACAGAGACCACCTGAAGGCTCCATGGGGCCTCGGGAAGACAGATGTTGATGCCTGGCTCCATGGACCACTGCCTCCCAGTCTCCTGAGCTGAGACAAAATAACTGAGCGATGGCGTTCTGTAGCTACTCGTGACTGTGACATCCGAACATTCATGCTCTTCCTAGTTCGCGCCAAACAAATGCCCGTGTTCATTTAGCTAGTCCCAGACAGGACATTCGACGACATAGAAAAGCCAAGCGAACTCAGGTTATAAGCACAAAGCGAAGGGACGTGACGGGGAGATGACCTCCAGCGCATGTCCGTCTCTGAGCCACCTCCCTCCGTGACCTTGGACCCGCAGGTTTTTATGTTGTGCATGACTTGTCTGTGGGACCCTGGGCAGGCGGTGCAGGTCCTATAGTGGGATTTGTTATTGGAAGAACAGTAGAATTACCAATGTATTGTGGCTTTTTTCCTTGACTAATGATTTGGTCACTGGGGGTGAGAAACAATCTGGTTTTTTCTTTCTTTTTTTGAAACAAAGTCTCTGTCACCCAGGCTGGAGTGCAGTAGCCGATCACGGCTCACCACAGCCTCGACCTCCTGGGCTCAGGGGACCCTCCCACCTCAGCCTCCCGAGTAGCTGGGAATACAGGTGCATGCCACCACACTTGGCTGATTTTTTTTGTTATTGGTGGAGACTGGGTCTCTCTATGTTACCCAGGCTGCTCCGAACTCCTGGGCTCAAGCAGCCCTCCTGCCTCGGCCTCCCAGAGGGCTGGGATTCCAGGCATGAGCCACGCACCGGGATGGCTAGCGCACTTAGAAACGAAGTAGATGGGCTTCTCTGGGTTCACGTAATTACGCGGTTGGTTCTCTCTCTGCCGGTTTCTCGACAGGACATCGAGGAGACGATGAACACGGCCCTGAACGAGCTCCGGGAGCTGGAGAGACAGAGCACGGCCAGACACGCCCCCGATGTGGTGCTGGACACCCTGGACCAGGGGAAGGCCGTGCCCACGCCCGCCACGCCCACGGAGGCCCTGAGCCCCCTGCACGGTGCCGCCCTCCGGGGGTCCGAGCCCCCCATCCGCCGCAGCACCAGCTCCTCCAGCGACACCCTGAGCACCTTCAAGCCCCTGGTGGCGCCCAGGATGGGCGTGCAGCTCAAGCCCCCAGCCCTGAGACCGAAGCCGGCTGTCCTCCCCAAAACAAACCCCACCATTGGGCCTGCCCCGCCTGCCCAGGGCCCCACGGACAAGTCGTGCACGATGTAAAAACCCGCGGGGCTGAGATCGCGGAGGGAGGCGGCTCAGAGACAGACGTGTGGCAGAGGCCCCACTCCGTCACGTCCCTTCGTTGTGTGCTTAGAACCTGTGCTCTCTTGGCTTTTCTGTGTCGTCGAATGTCCTATCTGAGACTAGCTAAATGCACATGGGCATTTGTATTTTGTAATTTTTTTTTTAACTGGACATAGCTCATGTCGTTTTAAAGACAATAGAAAACACTTAGACGTACTTGAAAACCCAGCGCTGCACCATTGTCACGAAGGCAACACCGCCCACACCGTACCGTGTGTCACGCGGAGGGTGGCCAGTGAGTGGAAGATGCGGTGGCCCGCGGGCAGGAGCCGGTCCCGGGTCTCACGGTGTGGGTCTGTGGCACTTGGGTGCTGGCCACATGGAAGGTGGCGACGGCATGGCGCCTCCAACTCTGGGCACACATGGTCCGCCCCATACTGAGACTTGGGGGTGTCACTGGGGACATTCTCCGGAGGCCCTGCCACAGCTCAGGTGGGCTGTATGCTTGTCTCCTTCAGCGCTGTTTCTGGGGGTCCAGGTTAAAGACTCCGTGGAAGGGGCAGAACCCCTGCAGCTCTTGCCTGAGCCGGCTGTGGGAAGGAGGGGGACGCCTTCTCCGACGCGGCCAGGGCTCCTTCCCCGACCACTCCCGGTGCCCCCGCTGCAGTCACAGAGGCTGGAACAGTCCCGTGTGAAAGGCGCTCTGGTCACGCTGCCCTTAGAATTCTCCAAAGATCTGTCCGACAACTGCCTGGGAACATTCCCGTCTGCCCTCAAGCCCCCCATCTCCTCGGTGGAGACGGAGCAAGCAAGGAGCACCGTGACCTTGGCGCTCAGTGTCCTCTCTGTCCCTTTGCACATGTGCCCAGAGCAGCCTGGTGGCTCATGCCTGGAATCCCAGCTATTTGGGAGGCCAGGGCGGGAGCATCGCTTGGGCTCTGGAGTTCAAGTGCAACCCTGGCAACCTAGCGAGACTGTCTCAAAGAAATCCTAGAAAGGCCTGATGATCCTAAATCCATAATGCCCTTGTCTCTGAGCCAACCCAGAGAGCTGGCTATGGTACTCCAGTAAGCGCCGGCCAGGGCACCAGAAGATTCCCTCGTGGTTCCAAACTTCGCCCAGCCTTGCACCTCGGAAGCAAGACTTTTTCCCCGCTTTCCTTCCCCCCTTTCTTTTCTCTCTCTCTCTCTCTCTCCCCCTCTCTCCCTCCTTCCCTCCCTCTCTCCCTCTCCTGTGTTCAGCTGCCCTCTCCCTGGCATCCCAGCACACAGACAGCTTTTCTTTAGCCCATATTTATACTGCATTTTCCCTCTATCCTAAAACAATGTGCTTTGAATTTAGTTGTTTTCCTGACTGAACCAAACACTATTTTCTTTCAACAGCACCTGGTGTGATCGCTCTACCTGTGGGCGTTTTATCTACTCTTGTCATTCAGTTTACAGATGAAGAGACTTTTTTTGTTTTTGTTTCTTTGAAGCGGCATCTCACTCTGTCTCCAGGCTGGAATGCAGTGGCAGGATCATGGCTTGCCGCAGCCTCAACCTCCTGGGCTCAGGCGATCCTTCTGCCTCAGCCTCCCTAGTAGCTAGGACTACAGGCATGTGCCACCACGCCCAACTGATTTTTTTTTCATAGTAACAAGGTCTTGCTATGTTGCCTAAGCTGGTCTCAAACTCCTGAGCCCAAGCGATCCTCCTACCTCCGCCTCCCAAAGTGCTGGGATTCCAGGTGTGAGCCACCATGCCCAGCCGAGACTTTTTTATTTTTAAGAAAGATGAAATGCCCCAGGACTAACTCCTCTGGGCCACCACAGATTTCCTTTTAGGTTTGGCTCCAAACTGGCAGCCAGTTGCATGCCCACCCAAGAGTTCCGCAGTGTGAACTTTAAATTCCTCAACTCATGAGTGAATGTGTCATGCAGAAACGAATCAGGATCTGTACGAAGGTCAAGTTCGTGACTTTGGTCTCTACCTCAGTTTACCCAGCTAATTGTTCTCATGCAGGAAGAGATGCCATTGATGAGATGCTGGGACCTTTCAAAGTCGTATGCTGGCGGCTGACCTGTGGCCTGACTTCACAAGTGAATTGAATAGTGATTTTTTTCCCCCGGGTATTTTCAGGGTTGGGCGAACGTTCGAGTCTCTGAATTTTCCGACCCATCCTTTCTGCCCAGCTCAGCCCGTCACCCCGCCCTCCTCTTTCTCCTAGCACCTGTGCTCTCTCAACACTTGGGACACCTGAAGATCCAGCTGGGACTGAGCTTCGCATAGAGCTGACCCTTCCAGACAGTCTTCCCAAGTTCCCTGGAAAGTTTAAACTTTCCCAAATGATCCTCCAGCTTGTTGAAACCATAGAGATTCTTTAAAACCATTTTCTTTCTTGGACAGAAGAGGAAGGTGGTGACAGAGGGCATCAGTCGGGCACAGTGGCTCACACCTGGAATCTCAACACTTTGGGAGGCCGAGGCAAGAGGATTGCTTGAGCCCAGGAGTTCGAGACCAGACTGGGCAACACAGTGAGACCTCGTCTCTACAAAAAATAAAAATAAAAAAATTAGCCAGGTGTGGCGGTGCACACCTGTAATCCCAGCTCCTTGAGAGACTGAGACAGAAGGATCCCCTGAGCCCAGGAGGTTGAGGCCGTGAGCCGTGATCATGCCATGGCACTCCAGCCTGGGCGACAGAGTGAGACCCTGACTCAGAAAAAAAGCAGAGGGCTTCCAAAGGGCAGAGGCGTTTTGGATGTAGTCCACGTCTTCGGCAACTCTGGCTCCCACGCCTGCACACACACTCCTTCGGGCTTCTCCCTGACACCCCTAGCGGCCCCTGCCTTTCCCACTGAGGCCGAGCGAGGGTTGCCTCTCCGCCGGCAGGACTCCGCCCCGGCCTGGCAGGGGTCAAGCTGCCGTGGCCCCGCGGCACCTGCGGCTTCTTCAGGAGACAGCCCCTGCCCCTCACTCCCCGGCCGCACCTCCAGCGCCTCTCTCTGCTCTTGTTTCACCTGGGACTCTGTTCCCAAGTCCAAGCGAAGAGTGTGACCTCGGTGAGAAACGACAGGGCACGACCTGTTGGGTCCTCAGAGTGCAGGGAAGACACGGCGGCCACGTCACACACAGCATCCAGCACTGCACCCAGGAGAGCCCACCGAAAGCCCCTGCAGCCGAGAAGCCTCACCTGGTGCCCGCCTGCCTCCCGGCCACAGATGCAGCGCCCAGGGGTGGAGGCTTGGGGAAGGGTGAGGGAGAAGGCCATGACCACGGGCATGTGGTGGTTCTCCAAAGATGACCTGATGCATCAACACGAGAACACGCATTCCCCGCCGGCCGCCTGTGTCCAAGTCCCGCCCACGGCACATGCAGAAAGGGTCGCCATGCCAGCACTTGGGCTGGGCAGGAGCGTGTCGGCGTGGAGAGGGAGGTCACATTCAGGTGACTGTGAGGACCCCTGCTTCATCCGTCAGGTGGCGCTTCATAGCGCTCCTTCACCGTCAGCGCCAACACCGCCACTCGACCGTTCCGCACATCTTCACACAACAGGATGGAACTCCCGTGTCCCCCAAGCTGTCCACGGAGTCATTTACAGCAGGGTCCCTCTGCGTCCATGGCAGCAGTCCAGAACAGCGATGGCTACGGAGCGCCACGTGTCAAGTGGCGTCGTTTCAGGGTTCCGTCTGGGTAACCTTCACCATGCCCCAGATGGTTTCCCATGAATTGAGAACAAGAGGAAGGGGGTGGGCTGGCAGTGCCGTCCTTGGCATCCAGGAGTGACATGGCCTCTGGAGTCTGCAGAGGGAGGAGACTCTAATCTGGTGAGATTAGACGGCCTCGAGTTAAAGGGCCCTGGGCTTGGGAGATATCAGATTTGGGATGACCCATGTTCCCGGCCGTGGCAGTGAGAGCTGTGCATGGGACTGGGACTCAGTCTTGCTTCCGATCCACAGAGGCTCCATGGGGATACAGAGCTCCTGACCCGCCCCGAGCCATGAACACGGCCTCCAGCTGGGCTGGAGGGCCCGGCTTGGGGCAGCGTGACTTTGGCAAAGCTTTGGCAGATTGGCCCGACAAACTGGAACGTGAGCTTTCACTTACCTGGCACACTTTCTTAAAGAAAACGTCTGTGGCATAATCGAGCCGGATACCTGTATCTTGAAATTGCGTAGGGAATTTTGTATGTTTCAAGAATTGTACTGGGTTCCATAATTGTCTTAGAAACCGTCTAGTAAAAGGAGATGTAGAAACCACGCGTCTGTGTCCCGCTGAGAGGCTTTCCCATTGCCGTGTGGTGGTGACCCCTGATGCTTCAAGGCAGCGAGTGGCCGGAACGGAGATGCCGCCCCCCACCCCGTGCCCCGATGGGCCGCCCCCACCCACGGGCCAAGTCTGTCATCCCCTCCTGGGGGTCTGATCGACTGCAGACCCGTACTCCCACGGGTCACTGTCACCCGCTATGTCGATGTACATCCTCGGTATGCACACATGCAAGTGCCTTTCAACTTCAGAGGCGAGTTCGCCTTGCTCCTGGACACTGTCCACCGTCCCGCCCCTCCTGCTGCCCACCTGAGTGTGCTGAAATGCCCCCTCCCCTCCCACGCTCACACAGCCCCCCACCCCCGCCTCCCTGGGCCTCGGTGCTCCCGGTGTCCCCTCGGCCTCCCTGTCGGTCACCAGACCGTCTCGTCTTCCCGGTAGATGTGATTGTGCCTTCCTGGCCCCATGTCCTCCTGAACACCCCCCCCGCCCACCCCAGCTCCCGTGGTGCTGATGCCACTGTGGTCGCCACGCTCTGTGCGGCCTCTCGCCATGACATCCCTCCTCTCTGAGCAGAGGCCGAGGGGACGCGTCCCCAGTTCCAGAAGAAACGCGGATGTGCCGTCCCTCCGTCGGCCGACACATGCTTCCTTAGTCCTGTGTCCTGACAGCTTTATTGCCGGCCAGGTCTGTTTCTCACGGTGTGTCGTTGCAATAAATGCCATCGTCTGGCCGCCTGGGTCTGCGTCCCCCTGGCTGTGCGTCTTCGTGGGGTCTTCTTGCTTTCCTTCTCTCGCACACCGAGACGCTCCCCCGAGAGCTGGGACACGCCAAGTCATGTGCAACTTTTACCTTAGAAATAAAAAGGCCGAGCTTGGTGGCTCAGCCTGTCATCCCAGCACTTTGGGAGGCCGAGGCAAGAGGACTGCCTGAGCCTGTGGGTTCGAGACCCACCCGGGCAACTCGGTGAGACCTCGTCTCTACAGTAAATCAAAAAATTAGCCAGGTGTGGTAGTTCCAGCTACTCGGAAGGCTGCGGCAGAAGGATCGCTGGAGCCCAGCAGGTCAAGGTTGCGGTGGCTGTGAGCATGCCACTATACTCCAGCCTGGGCGATGAGGGAGACCCCCACTCAAAAAAAAAAGTCTTTATCTCGCTTTTGTTTGTGTTCATGCATTTGAAATGGGGCACCAGGCACAGGCCGCCCCGCCTTGAGGCCAAGGTTTGCAATCACAGCTTGGGGCTCACGTGGGAGGGTCCCGGTGGGGAGGCTGGACAGCAAGTCTTTCTGCATGTACCTGATCCTCGGAGAAGGACTCTGGGTAATAAACCGTGTGAAGTTAGTCTTTGGCTCCATCTGAATAAATTGAAAAATAATCCTTAGGACTCTCTTTAAAAGTCCCCATGTATTTATATTTTTTCTTCAAAAATAAAAAAGATAACTCGAGGTTTGGCAATACATAGTAAATAATTTTTTAAAATGATATCAGGATTCAATATTGATAAGAGACATGACACTTTTTTAAATGACAGGGCTGGGTGTGGTGGCTCACACCTATAATCCCAGCACTTTGGGAGGCTGATGCAGAAGGATTGCTCAAGGAGTTTGAGACCAACCTAGGCAACATAGTGAGATCTCACCTCTACAAAAAATAAAAAAATTAGCTGGGTGTGGTGGTGCATACCTGTAGTCCTAGCTACTTGGGAGGATGAGTGAGGGGGGTCTTTGAGGCAAGGAGGTGAAGGATACAGTGAGACAAGTTTGCACCAAGGTACTCCAGCCTGGGTGACAGAGTGAGACTCCAACTCCAACTCTAAAAAAAAGAGGGGCCAAGCTCAGTGGCTCAGTCTGTCACCCCAGCACTTTGGGAGGCCACGGCGAGTGGATTGTCTGAGCCCACGGGTTCGAGACCAACCTGGGCAACTTGGCGAGACCTCGTCTCTACAATCAATCCAAAAATTAGCCGGGTGTGGTAGTGTGTGCCTATAGTTCCAGCAACTTGGAAGGCTGGGGTGGAAGGATTGCCAGAGCCCAGTAGGTGGAAGGCTGGGGAGGCCGTGAACCTGCCATTGCACTCCAGACTGGGTGATAGAGTGAGACTCCAACTCAAAAAGAAAAAAGAAGACACATAAATCACAGAAAACTGCTTTTTATTAAAGTGTAAAATGCAAACAGAAAAAGTGCACACATCCTTAGTGTAACTTTTCACAAGTCGACACATTGACCTGCCCCAGCACCCAGACTGAGAAACAGCACACGGCAGCACCCCAGAGTTCAATCACACCTTGAAGAATCACACCCAAGTTGGGTCTTGTCTGTAAACGGGCTCATCCATATATAGGATTTGTGTCTGGCTCCCTTTGCTGAAATTCATGTTTGTCAGAATCATCACCGTGAGTGTAATAACAGTTTGTCCCGTTTCACTGCGATGCAGAAAGAATTCATTACATTAATATGTTCAATATTGATGTCCTTATTTCCCAAGGAAACCGTGGCAGAAATCGTTAAATATAGAGAAGCAAATAGGAAAAAAAGTAACCCCACCCGTCAAAGGAGTCATTTTTCCAAAACGTGATGGAACAACGTTCAACCAAGCCGCTGGCTGCAAGGCCTGCTTGAAGGCAGGGAGTGCTGCTTTTATGGATGTCCAAAAGGTGCTGTTTGACCTGGAGGCAGGCGGTGTTCCTAGATGACGCTGAAACTCCCTGAACTTCACACGAGGCAGTTCTTCCTGACACTGAGTGTGTCCTCAGTGCCCTCTTGAAGACAGAGCGCTGCCCCACCAGGAACAAACGCCCAGATCTGACTGTCAGACCCTTCCGGGAGAGACAACCTTCCCCACCCCGCCTGCCTCTCTCCCACAGCTGCCCTCAAGTCCCGGAGCCTGGGCCTGCCCCGATGGCCTCCGGCCGAAGAGGGCCCTGCCTCCTTGCCTCTCACCCCCGAGTCAGAGCCCCACGGGTGTGTCAGCTCCCCAGTCCGTGGGCCTGCAGCATGTGAGAATCTCTGAGACAGGAGACAGCTAGAGAAAGGCTAGGCAGACACCAGCGGGTCCTCTGGTAACCATGTAGCAAACTCCCTAATAACATAACCAACATCCATCAGGCCTCTCAGGCTCAGGGTTGGTAAACAAGTTCCCTGTCAGCTCTCAAGCTAGAGCTTAAGTCCTCATTGCTGGGACAGAAAAGCAACCAATCAGCTCACCATTGGGTCCTTACCTTAATACTGTCTAATCAGAACAGCCACAGCTCACAGCTCGTGCTAACCAATCGGCTTGGACTTACGGCTATATAAGCACCAGGTTTTCAGTCCCAGACAGGCAACCCCTTTGGGTCCCCTCCCACCGTGGGAGCTCCTCTGTCTTCCCAATAAATCCTGCTTTCTCACTGTCCAACTGTCTGTGTCCCTCATTCTTCCCGGGTATGAGACAAGAACCTCGGCCCTGAAGAGCTGTGACCTGAAGAGCTGCAGAAGATCGTTGGAGCTGGCTGAGCCTGGAGAGCTGCCAGAAGAAGGCAAAACTTCAAAGCTGAGACACCACAGGGGCTAGGCTTGCCAGCCCACCAAACCAGCAACACTCTCAGGGCTTGGCTTGCCAGCCCATTAGAGCTGACACTCCTGGGGCTAGGCTCACCAGCCCCTCCACGACGACTCTCTGGAACTTGACTGGCAGACCCATTGAGCTGACGCTCTCGAAGCCCAGGCTGACCTGAAAAATCTGCATCATCAGGAAGGCAGGAAAGGGGAGTTTCCGGCTCCTGCTGTGGGGAGATGGGACTTCTAAGGTGCAAAACTCCCCAAGATTGACCTGGAGTATCATAAAGTCGTGGAAAGTCCAGAACTACGGCAGATTGCATTCCACAGGCCACAGTCTCCATTTGGACTTGGAAAATATGGAGTATACCCTTGGGAAGTCGCCGCCGAGGGCTTCATCAGTGTTTCATAGCCTTCCATTGGCTTCTGCATAGTAGATGGCAAACTTGCCTTCTGAGCCGGGCGGGGTGGCTCACGCCTGGAATGCCGGCACTTTGGGAGGCCGAGGCAAGAGGATTGCCAGAGCTCGGGGATTCGAGACCAGCCAGGGCAACTTGGCAAGACCTCGTCTCTACAGTAAATCAAAAAATTAGTCAGGAGAGGTGGTGCTTGCCTGTGGTTCCGGCTACTTGGGAGGCTGAAGCAGAAGGATCGCCTGAGCCCAGCAGGTAGAGGCTGCAGTAGCTGTGAGCGTGCCACTGCACTCCAGCCTGGGCAACAGAGTGAGACTCTTACAAAAAGAGAGAATAGAAAATTTGCCTTCTGCAGTAAAAAGAAAACAGTTGTTCTATTAAGGCCAGTCCCAGTAGGAGACAGGGCTGGGCTGGATAGCGACCTGTGTGTGCGTGAGTGTGTGTGCGTGTGTGTGTGTTTGTGTGTGTACGTGTGCACAAGAGAGAGGGGCTGGGAAGGGTAGATTGCTCCTCCTGGAGTCCTGACCAGCACGTCAGGCTCAGCACTGACGTACTGCAGGTGGTGGGGGTGGCCAGACCCAAGAGACCTCCAGCCCCAGGAAGTCTGCGATCCCACCCCGGTGAGGGCAGGGACCTCCTTCCTACCCTTCACTCCCGAGGCCCACCGGCTTGCATCCAGCTGCTGGGGTGTGCAACTCGAGTGAGGACATGGGTGGGTTGCCCTCTCCGTGACGGCGCGTGGATCATTCCCTTGTCTCCTACATATCCAGGGAATTCCTTGTGTACATATCACGTCCCTCTAAATGAAAGTGGACGGTCTTGTCTGTGAGCTCTGGGAGAAGGAGACACCGTCAATGGTCTGGTGGCCTATTCCACATCGTTCAATGTGACTTTAACCTGAAAAGGACCTTTGGGTTTCGAAGCCTTTGATGGATCACATTATTTTTTAAAAAAGGCAACACGATCAAGATTTGTCATCGAAATTACAATGTGAATGTCAGTCAGTGAGCCAAGGTTTATTGTGTTAGAAACTAATAACAACAGATGTCTAGAAGTGGGAAAATAAATGTTATTTTATTTTTTCTAAGAATTTCTTTTTATTTCTTTTTTTTTTAAGTCAGTCTCATTCTGCCGCCCAGGCTGGAGTGCAGTGGCACACTCACAGCCAGCATCAACCTGCTGGGCTCCAGAGATCCTTCCGCCTCAGCCTTCCAAGTAGCTGGAACTACAGACATGCGCTACCACGCCTGACTAATTTTTTGACTTATTGTAGAGACGAGGTCTCACCAAGTTGCCTGGGCTGGTCTTGAACCCCAGGCTCAGGCAACTCTCTCACCTCGGCCTCCCAAAGTGCTGGGACGACAGGCTGAGCCACCCTGCCCGGCCTTGTTTTTATTTCAAGCTGAATGGGAAGTGGATGGAAAAGTTAGTATGAAACAAGAAGGAAGCTTTCTTTTGGGAAACCATATCCTTAAGGGACTCACAGGTTTTGAAATCAAGGCCCACATCTTCATTAGACAGCACCACCAGTGAAACCTTATGGGACACAAGGCTTCCAAAGTTGGGATTTTAAAGTATCTAGTATTTGTATTGGAGAGTAATTTTCCTTTTTTCTTCTTTATAGAAAATAAAAATGCATTCTTGCTGTAGAAATCTAAGAAAATGCAGAGTCTTTCTACTTCTAACAGTTTGTGTTCCTGACATTAGTACACCTAAAAGTATGAGGAATAACTTGGACCTATGATCCCGTCATGGAAACAAAACCATGGAATTGGTCATTTTTTTTTTCATTATAATTGAGATGACTTTGTTTATACCACCTAGTGTCCCAACTGGGAAAATAAATTTTAAATGAGCCCAAGGCTGTGTATAAGCTGGTCCTCACTCAGATACTAGACTTCAACCAATGACCAGGTCATGCTTCGAGTTCCCAAACAGAAATTACACACAGGAATATTTTGGCATGTTGTCTCCCAATCCTTACACTGTTTACCTCTGAGCAGTCAAATTTATGCTCTGTACATCATTGTGTAGCCCTCACAGCAGTCCACATCAGAAGTCCCAGTTGGCCGGGCATGGTGGTGCAAGCCTGTCATCCCAGCACATTGGGAGGCCGAGGTGAGGCAACGGCCTGAGCCCAGGAGCTTGAGACCAGCCCAGGCAACTTGAAGAGACTTTGTCTCTACAATAAATCAAAAAATTAGCCAAGTGTGGTGACGTGCACCTGTAGTTCCAGCTACTTGGAAGGCTGAGGCAGAAAGATCACCAGATGATTTGTGAATGGCTGCATGATATTCTAGCATACGAGCCGGGCTAAGTGGCCCAGCCTGTAATCCCGCGCCTTGGGAGGCTGGGGTGAGTGGATTGCCTGAGCCTGCGGGTTCGAGACCCGCCTGGGAAACTTGGTGAGACCTCATCTCTACAATAAATTTTTTTAAAAATTAGCCAGGTGTGGTAGCGTGCACCTGTAGTTCCAGCTACTTGGAAGGTTGAGGTGGAAGGATCGCCGGAGCCCAGCAGGTCAAGGCTGCGGTGGCTGGGAGCGGCCACTGCACTCCAGTCTGAGCGACAGAGTGAGACTCCAACTCAAAAAAAAAATTCTAGCATACGTATGAACACACGCTCACAGAACCATTTTCCGACCTTCAAGGGAGCCTGTGTGTAGATTTTGTTTATGCCATTGAATGTTCTGTGGAGTGACCAGCTCTACGTGTCATAATTATCTGCATTTGGGGTTTCCCTCTAAAAAGTGAAATTGCAGAGTTAGAGCATCTCCAAGGCGCTTGATGAACATTGCAGCTTGTTTTCCAGAAAGAGTGCTCAAACTGACACTCCAGCTGGCAATGCATAGCCGTGCACAAGCCTGAAACCCTGTGTGCTGTGTGTTTCTTTGCCAATGGGGTAGGTGAGCAACAGGCTCCCTTGGAGCCCTTGGCCGTCGTGTGAGTGTGCACGTGGCATCCCTGGAGTGTGCACATGGCATCCCTGGAGTGCAAATCCCTGCTCACCTCACCTGGGGTCCCAAGCCTCGGCCACTGCCTTGTATTCAGCTGAACATCAGGCAGGGCGTCCTCGGGTGGCTTCAGCTCAGTGGACCCAGAACGCAGCCACTCACCTTTGCTCGAAACACATTCGCTTCACCCTCGCCTCTGGGCTCCCTGGCCAGCGTTTGGTCCTCTGTGCCCTGATTCTCTGCTTCCTTCTCTCTGCCTCAGCCGCTGCCGTGGCCTCCTGCGTGGTGTCCCGTGCCTGTCGTCTCCCCTTGCCACAACTGCCGACACGCCTGCAAATCATCTTTCTCAAAAACAGAACAAGAAGACGAACAGCTTTTGCAAATGCACTGTGTACCCGGCGTTTGAAATGTGTCACATGAGAATAAGCAACACGTACTGAGGGACCCCGTGTGACAAATGCCTATGAATTTCGTCCGCACAAGACAGCGAGAGAGAGCTACAATTGTTATTACTGTCTTTACGAATGAGAAAATTAAGCCCCAGGGGGCTAAGCTGTGCTATGGTCACAGAGCTAGGTACGGAAAGCCAGGCTTTGACCCCAGCTGCCGGTGCTCGTGACCCCTGTTGCATTCTGTCCCTTGCAAGCTGTTCATGTCCTTTCCCCTGCTCAACAGCCATACACAGTCCCCACTGCTGCAGGGCGGCAAAGGACTGTGTCTAACGTGCCTTTGTATCTTCGAGCCTAACATCTCGCAAACCAGGCCGAGTCCAGTGGCTCATCCTGTAATATCAGCACTTTGGGAGGTCGAGGCAGGAGGATCGCGTGAAGCCAGGAGTCAAGACCAGCCTGAACAGCAGAGCGAGATCCCATCTTTACCAGAAAAAAGTTTTAAAAATTGGTCAAGTGTGGTGGCGCACACCGGTCCCCCAGCTACTCTGTTGGCTGAGCCTGGAAAGTCGAGGCTGCAGTGAGCTATGATCGCACCACTGTACTCCAGCCTGGGCAACACAGTGAGACCCTGTCTTAAATAAAGAATTAAATAGCAAGTCAACAGAACCGGAATGAACTTAACTTCTGCAGCCTCTGACCTCTGCCTGCCATGTCAGCCTCCGTGCCACTGCCTCCCTCCTGCTCAGCACCCTGGCTTCAGCCACACCAGGCTTCCTTTCCTTGGACGTGCTGGGCTATGTGCTGCCTCGGCCTGAATGTCCCCTGCATCTGCCCGGTGGAACAATGTGCGTCCCTCAAACCCCAACAAAAATGCTGCATCCGCCGTGGAGGGCCCCCCAGCCTCCGACTGGCACCCACTGGCCTGTTTCCCTTGCCTTCACCCCCCCATCAGGCTCCCTCCTGGGGTCAGAGCCGTGAGCAGGACATTGCATCCTGGAATGCCAGAAAACCCTGACAGGCGACAGCTCGGTCAGTCCCTCCAGGTGCTGGTGACTGCTGTGAGGCGCAAGGGAAACCACAGGTGACACAGGTCGAGTGTCCAGGTAAAGGACGTCAGATGGGACAATTGCATGTCACCTCTGATGGGACAGAATCCGAGCCAAGATCTGAGTGATGAGAAGGACCCGGCCACGTGGAAGTGAAGAGAGACTCACCAGGCAGAGGGGACTGTGTGTGCCAGAAACGCCAGGGTCAGCGGGGCTTGAGTCAAAGCGTGCCACTGGCTGGGCACGGTGGCTCAAGCCTGTCATCTCAGCACTTTGGGAGGCCGAGGCGAGAGGATTGCCTGAGCCCACGGGCTCAAGACCAGCCTGGGCAACTTGGCATGACCTCGTCTCTACAATAAATCAAAAACTTAGCTGGATTTGGTGGCACACACCTGTGATTCCAGCTACTTGGAAGGCTGAGGCAGAAGGATCGCATGAGCCCAGCAGGTTGAGGCTGTGGTGGCTGTGAGCGTGCCCCTGTCCTCCAGCCTGGGCCACAGAGTGAGACTCCGACTCTAAAAACAAAAAAGCATGCCACTGTGACTGCAGCACTGTGGACAGGAAGAGCTGGGGGCCAAGTGAGATCAGAGAGTGGACAGAGGCTGGCCTAGAGGACCTCAGAGACCAGAGAGAGGCTCTCAGATGTCACTCTGAAGGCAAGAAAGGTCACTGGAAGTTTCTAAGCTGGGGACGTGACACCATCTATGTCTTTCAAAGACCATTCCATGGGTTCAGTGGCCATATCTATATTCCTGGCACCTTGGGAGGCCGAGGCAGGAGGATCGTTTGAGCCCAGGAGTTGGAGCCTGCAGTGAGCTAAGATCCTGCCACCACACTCCAGTCTGGGTGACAGAGTAAAATCCAGGCTCAAAAAGAAAAATCAGTCCACAAAACCACGATCTATCACTTCTGCTGTTAAGATGACCACGATCAAACAATCAAACCTAGGAAAAACAGGGATCCGGGGCGGGGGGAATGTGGAGAAATCGCAACCCTTGCGCACTGCAGGTGGGAATGTGAATGGCGCAGCCACGATAGAAAACAGTACAGAGGCTCCTTAAAATCTAAAACGAAGCTGGGCGTGGTGGCTCAGCCTGTAATCCTAGCACTTTGGGAGGCCGAGGCAAGAGGATGGCCTGAGCCTGGGGGTTCAAGACCAGCCTGGGCAACTTGGCAAGACCTCGTCTCTACAATAAATCAAAAAATAAGCTGGACATGGTAGCGCATGCCTGTATTTCCTGCTACTCAGAAGGCTGAGGCGGAAGGATTGCCGGAGCCCAGCAGGTCGAGACTGCGGTGGCCGTGAGCGTGCCACTACACTCCAGTCTGGGCGACAGAGGGAGACTGACCAAAAAAAAAAAAAAAAAGAAAGAAAGAAACGCAATCCCACCTCTGGGTGTATCCGAAGCATTGAATCAGGATGAAGAAGAGATATCACATGACTTCACTGCAATTTTATTCACAGTCACCAAGAGGTAGAAGCCATGGAAATGCCCGTGGGCAGACAGAGAAAGTGGCCAAACGCTCATCGGCGGAAGGACGGAAGGATGGAAGGCTGTGGATGGGTGTGGGAGGGGAACTGGTGTCCAGTGGGTGCAGGGCTTCGGCTCCCAAGACCCCCCGCAAAGACCCTTGGGCCCCTCCGTACAACCATGTGCCTGTGGATGACATCACATCAAGATGGTCAGGAGGAGAGATTTCATGCTGTGTTTGCTTTTTTGCCACAATAAGCAAAGTCGCCCTAGATGTCGAAGGCGGTGTTGGGGACAGCGGGAGGGGAGGGGGCCGGGAGGGAGAGCAGGGCCCCAGTTGAGGAGCAAGACCGTATCTGACTTCATCCTGCAGAATGGAAATCCTTATCCCCATTCCTCAGATTAGAACAAAGCCGAGGCTTAGAGAAATACCCTCTTCCGAAACCACAGAGCCAGCCCCGGCTGAGCCAGCGTCCGGCCCTGGGTCTGTCGCCCACAGAACCCGTGTTTCACGGCTATGATCTCGTTTCTTCACTCCTCTGCCCACACTAGAAGATAAACATTTGTAAAATATATTTCACTTGTTTTTTAATCATCTCAGAATTTCTGTGATGTGAGGGTTGCTACCTGAGCGGGCTGCGGGCAGGTGAGGGGTGGGCATCTGGCAGGCCCTCTCCGCCAGGGCGGGCCAGGAGCCCGTTGTGTTGCCCTGGGCCTCCCTTCCCACCTCCTCGCCTCCCCCAGCAGTGTCCAGCCACGGCCGATCCCTGTCTTGTGCTCCTGTGACCAGTGGTCAGGGCCTGCACTCAGTCCTTTGCTTCTGTGATAGTTCACTTGGAATTTCAGGACGTATTGAATCCTGATTTTCTTTTCCTTGGTGTTAATCGTGTAGTCTCATTTGCAGGAAGAACAATGTCGGGCAGAGAGAAGACACCGAATGAGTTGCTTTTTTGTTTTCTTTTTAACGCATCAGTTATTTAATTAGGTTCTTTTTAAAGAAATTTAGAACACGAAGTTGTGGGGATAAACGCCATTTGTCAGGGCAGACACAGGTCGCAGGTGGCCCTGGAGCGAAGAAGTAGCTTTGATGTGGGGTGAGATTTCCAAGTCCACAGCCTTCGCATCAGTCTTGCACCGCTCCGTCGTCTTGCATTTCTCTTCTTCTGAGTCCAAGATCTCACCCTCCTGCTGCCTGGGCTTCCACAGCTGCTGCTTCTTGAAGTGAACATCGCCGGGATGTGTTGGGATTTTCACATTGCTGAGATCGATTTTGTGTGGAGGTGGCGATGACAAGTTTCTGGTGTGTTTTTCTCAGAGGAACTCGATCGAGGACCAGAGGTCCGGTCACAAGTCACAAGGCACTGCCCATTTGCTTCAGGAAAACCACCCTCTTGCTTCTTTGGTGCCCAGTGAGGATGATCGGGGTGGTCCCGGGAGTGATGCTGGCTGGCAGTCTTCTCACACGCTGGCTGAAAGGCTTTCTGCTGTGGCTCGACTGCTTTCGGGTGCATCTCCAGGAGTATGATATCTAGGCATTTTGCGAAGCTTAGCCACTCAGGTACCACCATTTTGGGGGGGGGTTTCTTTTTTTTTTATTTTAAAGCTGTGGGGTACAATTCAGGATCAGGTATACAAGTGGATACCACCATTCTTGTCACCACCAATTGGTTTTGTAACGGTTGCAAGAACCTCCTCCTTTTTTCCTTTTTAACCTTGGATTCAGCTGCTGAGTGCTTCCCCTTATACAAGGCCTTTCTGGAATCCGATTGGGAACATCTTCCAATTCCTCTGATGAGGACGGGATGTTGGCTGCAGAGGGTCCCTTCCTGGGCTTTTTCACCTTGAGGTGACCCCTTTCACCTTGCCACTAGCATCAGCCTACTTGGCTTCAGGCTTCTTCTCCTTAGTACCGGGCTTCTCAGCTTCTTCACCCGCCATCTTCCAGGATGGGAAAGAGCCGAATGAGTGTTTGAAATGAACTTGTAGATGTTCGTTCATTTACCTATTTGTCGTTTTCGTAGCTGCCTCGTACTCCATTCAGTTCCCACTGCTTTTGTCCTGTGAGTAGCAGAGCTCTGAGTCTCTGCGTATGTTTCTTGTTTTCTTTTTTTCTTTCTTTCTTCTTTTTTTTTTTTTTGAGTCAGAGTCTCACTCTGTCACCCAAGCTGCAGTGCAGTGGCATGCTCACGGCTCACTGCAGCCTCAGCCTCCTGGGCTCAGGCGATCCTCCTGCCTCAGTCTCCCAAGTAGTAAGATGAGATCTCACTCTCTTGCCCAGGCTGGTCTCAAACTCATGGGTTCAAGCAATCCTCCCGCCTCAGCCTCCCAAAGTGCTGGGATTTCAGGTGTGAGCCACTGCACCCGGCCTGTTTCTCCCTTCTGTCATCCTATGCCTTGTGATGGGTTCCTCAAGGGTCTTCACCCGTGGGAAGAGAGGGTATGTTCAGTTTTATAACTCTGGTGGTGTTGTCTGGGTCCGGAGACCCTGACCCCAGGACTAGGGGTTCCGGGGGAGGAGGCAAAGCTGAAAGAAGAGGATGAAACAAGCAGGTTTTTAGAGAAGTTAAGTCTGTTCCTCTCCTTACAACACCAAGCCCAGCGGAGCCAGCCAGAGAGTGACACGCCACCCAGCAGAGCATGCGGAGGGGGGGACGGGTGGGCTCAAGCCATGAACGTCACCACATGTGGAAGACCTGGCATGGGACATTCGTCCCCTATGCCTTGAGGCTGTGGCGTCACTGCAATTAATAGGAAGAAGGCTGGTAAGAGGGCACCAGTGTCCGGTGTCTATGGAGAAAGAAGCCTTCCTCCAGGAACGATCCCTGCTCCAAAGAAGCAGTTGGGGCGCAGGCATGGAACTCTCTGGCCTGAGATGCCCGCAAAGCCTGGCCGAACTGTCAAAGCTCTGGGAGCAGCAGGGGGCTGGCTGGGCTGAGAGCTGTGTCCCTGGGGAAGGGGCATTCCCACGGGAGAGAGGATGCCCTGGGGAAGAGCGTGGGTGGGACACAGGCCTGTGTGTGTGGCGGCCTTCCTCCCATCACCGCCCCTTCAGACGCCCACTGGCAAGGTGTCCTCCACATCCGTCATTCATGGACCAGACAATCCTGGGTGATGCTGCACGCCTGGCACTGGCACGGTTGGGCCTACAGCTGTCATATGGATGTGACTGTATACAAGAAGGGACCCCAGAAGCCCAGAATCTTTTGGAGGGCGGGTCCCTTGTAGTTCAGGTTTCCCCCACGAGGTCAGTGTTCTAGGAATCCATCGGCATCCGTGGACCAGCTAGTGTTGCTGGGAGAGGCTGTGTACAGCTTCAGTGAATTTTTTTTGGAGGTTCTTTCAACACATTTGCCCATTTCATGATGGGCGATTTACGAGCGCACCGGCCCACACTACACTGAGTGTTCAGCAGTTTTTGACACAAAACAACATGACCCCCGTGCCCCACCCTCCCTATTCACCTGTCCTCACTCTGAGCCACATGTTTTGTTTCCCCGGAGGAAAATAGTCCTCAAAGGGAAATGTTTTGCTGATGTGGAAGAGGCAAAACAAAAAACGGCAGAAGCACTAAAGGCATCCAAAGGGACAAGTTCAAAAACTGTTCTGAGCAGTGGAAAAAACATCTCGATAGGTGCATGGCATCAAACGGAAAGAACTTTGGAGGTGACTGAAGTTTAAACATGTAAGAATAAATACAAAATTTTTAATAAATAAATTCTGGGGTTTTTGGGTCCCTCCTCTTGTAAATCTCTACTGGAGTCATTAAAGCAGTGGCTTGCGGGAACAACTCTGAAGAGACAAAAATTGAGTTGACATAGCCAGAGAGCAGCCATTTTGACACTGCTTAGCTCTGTCATGCTTTCTTAGCAAATTACCTAGACTGACCTCTGATCATTAGTCAAGGAAAGAACCGGTTCCCGGGAGGTAGCTATTGATAGTTGTTTTATAACCTCTCCTCACCTTGTTTTGTATTAATTAGCTTTTCTATTCCAAGTATTTGTCTTCCAGCTATAAAAAAAGAAAAAACAAGCTGCCAGGAGCAGTGTCATCCCAGCACTTTGGAAATCACAGGTAGAGGATTGCCTGAGCTCAGGGGTTTGAGACCAGCCTGGACAACTTGATGAAACCTCTTCTCTACAATAAATCAAAAAATTAACCGGGTATGGTGGCGTGTGTCTGCAGTTCCAGCTACTTGGGAGACGGATGTGGAAGGCTCGCCTGAGCCCAGCAGACTGATGCTGGGGTGGCCGTGAGCATGCCACTGCACTCCAGCCTGGGTGAGAGAGGGAGACTCCAGCTCAAAACAAAACAAAATGATGACACTGAATGACGGTTTCAAATCCTCATTAGGCAAAGGTACTGTCCCCTGACAGTAGGGAATTTCACTTTTGGTTGCTGACGATTTCCAAAGATACACCCACAGACATTCACACAGGCTCCTTTGTGATCAATGGAGACAATTTTCAAGCTGGCTAAGACTAAAACTAAGAACTAAGCCATGACCAGGAGCAGTGGTTCATGCTTGTAGTCTCGGCACTGTGCGAGGCCAAGGCAGGAGGATCGCCTGAAGCCAGGATTTTGAGACCAGCCTGGGCAACACAGTGAGACCCTCATCTCGACAAAATAAAATAAAAAAGGACTAAGCCAGGCTGATTTTTCAGAGAACAGCTCATGTTACTGGCTGTACTCCAGCCAGATGAGTTGATAAAGGTCAATCCTTGTAGTTAGAAAGGATGACAGATCTCATATATGTTCATGTCTGTAAGGTCTTTAAAATAATCAATAATTGTGACTTGATCATTTGCCTTCAGGAAGCAATTATAGGGAAGACTTTAGCGTCAGACTTGGGTCTGAATCTCTGATTATTCTTCTTCCCAGTTATGTGGCCTTAAGCAACTGGTACCTCAGTTTCCCAGTCTGTAATTTGAGGAAATGAGGGATACCAATCTCATAAAGTTATGGTGAGGATTAAAAGAGGTATCATGTAGCGTGATTAAACATAGCCTGGCATCACTAGTGCTCAGGAATTATGCTACAGTGAATATTACTGAACTGTCTGAGACCAGAAATTTCCAAATTAAAACCATTTCCTGTGTTACACTTGTCCTTTATTCTAAGAAAGTGAAATCTACTCTGGTCAGTCCTGATTCATCAAGGATTAAATACCAGAGCGACTACTTGTGGTTTCAAGTAGATGAAAAGTCTAAGAGAGATTAGTCTAGAATCCCCACCCCTCCGAAACACAAGTACATTGAAGTCACTACTGATTAAATTATTATTTGACGAAACTGCAACTGTGTTTATTTAAATCTAGTGAATAATTAGGACATTTCAGACGGCCTCAGCAAGGTAAAAATACCTCTTCTCCTGCAGGAAATTGACATTGAAAATGAAAAACCCCAAGTCAAAACACACACACATCGTGTGCTTTGACAACTTAGAATGCACATCAAACATCACCCAGAGATAAGAATGCACAGAAGACGACGAGGACCACCTCTACCCTGCATGTTTCCCCTGCCCTTATTACTCGATGGGGTTGGCTACTAGATCTAGCCAACGGGATGCGAGCAGAAAAGACCTGGGTCACTCCTGGGTGGACGCAAGCTTTTCCAGAGCTCCCTCGCCCCACCATAATGAGCACAGAAGCCCCCTGCTACGACGGCAGAGACGTAATACTAGAAAAGCCCAGATTGTCAAGTCATCACATGGAGGAGGCAAGCCTGGTGAATTGTCCAGACTTGGGTGTACCTTGCAGCAGCAGGAAATGAACTCCGAGGGGCCCCCAAAAAACCCGGAATTATCTTTTGGAGGGCAGGTCCCTTGTAGTTCAGGTTTCCCCCACGAGGTTAGTGTTCTAGGAACCCATTGGCATCCGTGGACCAGCTAGTGTTACTAGGAGAGGCTGTGTTCAGCTTCAGTGAATTTTTTTTGGAAATTCCTTCAACGCGTTTGCCCATTTCATGATGAGTGATTTACGAGTGCCCCTGCCCACACTATGCTGAGTGTTCAGCAGTTTTTGACCAAAAACACCATGACCTCCATGCCCCATCCTCCCTATTCACCTGCTCTCACCCCAAATGGCTTTTTGTTAGTTTGTTTCCCTGGAAGAAAAAAGTCCTCAAAGGAAAACGTTTTGCCGCCGTGGAAGAGGTGAAACAAAAAATCAGCGGAAGCACTAAAAGGCATCAAAATTGACCAGTTCAAAAACTGTTTTGAGCAATGAAAAAAGCATATCAATAGTTGTATGGCATAATAGAGAGAGCACTTTGAAGGTGACTGAAGTTAAAACATGTAAGAATAAATACACCATTTTTTATACATAAATTCTGGGGTTTTTTGGGTCCCCCTCATATTGTGCTAAGCTCCTGACACTGAGAATGATGTATTGCTGCAAGACCATCTAGCCTTCTCTGACTCATTACATCACTTTGCCTTTCTTTTTTTCTTTACCCAGGGGAGTTCATCATTGCCTTCGTTTCATTTGCATAGCTTTCTGTATACCTAAGTAGATAAAAAGTAATTCATTCTCAAAATCTTTTGCAGAAACATTCTCAAACTCAGCGCATGAAAACACATTGTTGTTTATAAATCTTCCTGGGCCCATCACGCACAGAGTCATTTTACCTGCTCCAGTGTGGACAGTTTGTTCTCTGAGCCTGCTGCCTGGCTGAGAGCCCAGAGTCTCTGGGGATTTGCTCCACTTTTCTGGGAACCTCACATAGTCATCTCAGCTTGTGATGCCTAGCCTAGATGCATGGGGTTTGTCTTTAATCAGCTTCCAGGTAGAGTGCCTTCTGAGACACGGTGAGTCTGAAAAACATTTTAATCTCACACCTAATTGTGATAATTTGGCTGAGTATAAAATCTTGCTTAAGGGGTCAATTTCAAGAAAACCAATGTGATCAAAAAAAGAGAAAAAACACACACATGTTCTCCTGGTAATTCCCAATGTAAGTGGTAATGACCCATCCCAGGTTCACTTGGTTGTATTTCCCATCACTCCAGATTTCTCAATTGAAAGGCCAAATAATAATAAATAATAAAGCCCAAATCAATGAATTGAAAGAAAAAGAGAGAAAAAAATAAAGCAAAGCTAAGAAAGACTGGCTATGGTGGCTCCTGCCTGTAATCCAGCACTTTGGGAGGAGGAGATGGGAGGATCACTTGAAGCCAGGAGTTTGAGACAGGCCTGGGCAACATAGTGAGAGTTCATCTCTACAAGAAAAGTTTTTTTAAACACACCAGACGTGGTGGCACACACCTGTAGTCCCATCTACCCAGGAAGCTGAGTAGGAAGGTGGAATATCCCTCGAGCCCAGGAGTTCAAAGCTGCTGTGAGCTATGATCACACCACTGTACCCTAGCCTGGACTACAGAGCAAGATCCTGTAAAATACAATTTTTTTTAAAAAGGCCAATTATGTATCATATGTGTAAAATATATTAGCGGTATCATTGATCTATATCATATATGCTGCATTATTTATGTCATTTATTTTTCAGAAGATTCATGCATGAATAATCAGCACCACTGACATATAACTACTCCGTCTTTTCCTTGTCTTTTTGTCTTCACAGAGAAACCCAGATTCTGGCTGCAAGTAGTTGGGTCCATAACAGGTAACTTCAGGCTAGAAGCCAATACCATGACACCAGGTTTTTGAGAAAAGAAACACTCTCTACTGAAAGTCAACCCCCCAGGAGACTGAAGTCCAGCTCTAAGCTGTCTCCCCATGCTGACCTCAAGGCTGTGTTTTTACTAAGAAAGGTCCAGGGATGGTTCCGAGATTCATAGGTGACTGGTGGAAGGAAAGGGGAGGTCTGGAAAGTCCTTGGGCACACTCAATTGTCCCTTCTGCTGACTCACAGGTCAGCACGTGTAAACCCAGAGAGAGTACGAACCACGCTGTAGAACTCCTGCTCCCAAGGCAGCAAGCTGGTTCCACACTGACGCGTCAGCCTCTCGGTTCTGGTCCGTTTCAGCCAGTGCTTGTATCGCATTGGCAGAGGAAGTTTCAGTGTTTCGGCAAGTCGTTTCTTTCCTCATCCTGCAGACTCAAGAATTTCTGCAGTCACTGGTCTTCTTAATTCAATATCTGTATGGCAGGAGAAGAAGGTTTCCTCAGAGTGGTTTATTCTCTGGAAAGTTATAAGCATGAGGATACATAAAGGTGCAGGACAGGAACCAGAGTGAACAGAGGGATTCACAAACAAGGATTGTGACTCTATTTCTCCACTCACTCAGCATTGCAAAGAATTTTCCCTCAGGGTTTTGAAGGTGTTGGATCAGTATTGCTAAGGAACATTCCAAAGCCGGTCCAATTCTGTCACTTTTTTTTTTTCTTTTCTTTTTTTAAATTTTGTATAGAGATGGAGTCTCACTATGTTGTCCAGGCTGCTGGAACTCATGTCTTGGTCTCCCAAAGTGCTGGAATTACAGGCATGAGCCATGTGCCCAGCCACATTTTTTTTTCTATATATCATTTATTATGTTTTCCTCCAGGTTTCTGAAACTGCAGCAGACCTTAGTGTGGACCTATTTGATTCACTGTACTGAGGACTGTTTCAGCTCATTCTATCCTTTGATTCTGGAAACTTTTCTTCTATTATTTCTTTGATAATTTCATCTCCTCCATTTCCTGTTATCTTTTTCTATAATTCCTAATGTTTGGAGGCTGGATCTCAGGAACTATTTCTATAACTTTATTATTTTTTCTTCAGTTTTTTATCTCTTTAAGTTTCTGTTCTATTTTCTGGGAAAGAACCTCAATTTTATCTTCTAACTCTTCTATCTTTGCTCTTGTGCTTTTAATTTCCAAGAGTTCCTTCAGTTATCTAGATGTTCATTTATTATAGCATCCTGCTCTTATCTGACAGATTCTATATTTTTTTTATTTTGAGAATATTAGTGACAATTATTCTTCAGGGAAGAGTGAACAGAACCCTGAATGTTAAAGAGGAGAACACTAGACAGGACCAAGCCAGTTTAACCAGGGAGAATTTCCCAAATTCTGAAAACCACAGAAGTTGAAAAGAATGTCTGTGTCTATACCAGAAGATTGTGAGCATCCAGCTATCTCAAGAGAACAGGGCTTAGAAGAAACCCAGCCAGAACTTGCCCTTGCTTTACTTGGTTTAATCACTTCAGCATTTAGAAACAAAACAGTGAAGAAAGTGTTTTCTTTCATCTTGGAGGCATTTCAGTTTTCCTTTTTTTATTATTAACAAAAATTATTTTTTGGCTGGGTATGGTGGTTCACGTCCGTAATTCCACCACTGGGGGGAGGGGAGGCCCAAGATGAGAGGATCACTTGAGTCCAGGAGTTCGAGACCAGCCCGGGCAACACAACGAGCCCTCATCTCTACAAAAAAAAGTGACAAAGTTACCCGGGCATACTTACATATGACTGTAGTCTCAGCAACGCGGGAGGCTGAGGCAGAAGGTAAAGGAGGTCAAGGCTGCCATGAGCCACTGCACTCCAACCTGGGACAAGGTGAGAACTTGACTCAAAATAAATAAATGAATAAATTCAATTTATTTTCTAAAAGGAAAAAAAGAGATGATCAGAAATGAGGATAACTGGCTTAGCAAGCTGTAAGCCAAAAGACACAGCAACAAACGTCTGTTGAATAAAAGGCCTGACCAAAACAAAGCCGTAGAATGACCACCCATAATTACTCATAAATTCCCTCTTGGAAAAAGAAAAGGTATGGCTTGTTTAGAACGGGGGTGTGTTATTGAAGAAAAACAGTAAACAGCATGGTCAGAGAACCAAGTGCCCCCAGGGACACCGCAGGGAAGACGGGGCCAAGTTTATGTTAAATGGAGGAGATTAAGAATTCACAATAGGGCAACTGTAGGTCACTTTTTAAAAAAACAGTGTAGAGACAAGGTCTCACTATGTTGCCCAGGCTGGTTTCAAACGTCTGGGCTCAAGCAATCCTCTTATCCCGGTCTCCCAAAGGCTGGAGTTACAGGTGTGAGCCATTGCACCCGGTTTTAAAAGTCTACTGAAAGGCCGGGCGCAGTGGCTCACACCTGTAATCCCAGCACATTGGGATGCCGAGGCGAGAGGATTGCCTGAGCCCAGGGGTTCAAGATCAGGCTGGGCAACTTGGCGAGACCTCATCTCTACAATAAATCAAAAAAATTAGCTGGGTGGTGGCGCATGCCTGTGGTTCCAGCTACTTGGAAGGCTGAGGCAGAAGGATCACCTGAGCCCAGGAGGTCGAGGCTGTTGTTGCCGTGAGCATGCCACTGCACTCCAGCCTGGGCAACAGAATGAGACTTCTACTTAAAAAAAAAGTCTACAGGAATTGAGAAATTTATTTGGAATAAAGGTATTATAATTGAGCCTTGACAACGCAGGATGAACAAAAGAAAAATGTCTAGAAAAGAATGACCAGGAAATTCTAGACATGGACATCTTGGTCGCCGTGAAGACAGAAGGTAAGCGAGGCCACCAGGGTGGTGTGCAGTTTGTCCACCCTCAGCAGTCCGTCCTCAGGGCCCAACCTCCAGCTGCCGGACACGGTCCAACTTTCAAAGGCCCATCTTTCTCCCAGGAGCCTTCTTCTCCCGTGTCAGGGCCTGGAAGTCTCTTCTCTCTGCCAGGCCCCTTGGGGGGCTCAGGGCTGCACCCAGATGCCAAGAATGGCCAGGAAATGCCAGTCGCTGAGAATTGGTGGCCTTGGGGGCTGTGTTCGGAGTGCAGCATGGGTCCAAGCTGGCAAGGCAGACACAAGTGCTAAGGCCGCAGTGTCCTCCCAAGCCACAGGTCCAGCACGAGGAAGCGGGGTGGTTTGGGCCCAGGCCTGAGACGTCCAGAGGGTTTCCCCATGGAGTGAGTGAGCATTTCTGTAAAAGCCGGTGCTGAAGGCAGTGTCCATTGGGAATGGACACCCAAGGCTGGCCTGGGGCAGTGACAGTCTCTCCCTTCAGCGCTTACTTGGTGGCAATAATTTGCCAGGTTGTCTAACTGGCAGGACTAAGATCATTTTCTCATTTCCAAGGTTTTCTAGAAAAAAACCACAGAGAGGGTTGGTTCAAAATTTCATATTAATTTAAACTACAAAAGGCTGGGCACGGTGGCTCATGCCTGCAATCCCCGCCCTTTGGGAGGCCGAGGTGGGAGGATCACTTGAGCCCAGGAGTTTGAGACCAGCCTGGGCAACATAGCCAGACATCGTCTCTACAAAAATTAAAAAATAAAGTAATTAGCCTGGTGTGATGGCGTGTGCCTGTAGTACCAGCTACTCAGGAAGCTGAGGCAGGAGGATCACCTGAACCCAGAAGGTCAAGACCACGGTGAGCTGTGATTGTGCCACTGCACTCCAGTCTGGGCAACAGAGTGAGACCCCCAACTCAAAAAACAATAATAACAAAATAAATTATGAGAGACCCATTAACTTGCTCACATGCACATTTTCTTTCCTTTTTTTTTTTTTGAGTCAGAGTGTCACTCTGTGACATGCTCATAGCCACCGCAGCCTCAACCTGCTGAGCTCAGGCGATCCTTCCTCCTCAGCCTTCCAAGTAGCTGGATTACAGGCGCACGCCACCACGCCCAGCTAATTTTGTATTTAGTGTAGAGACGAGGTCTCGCCAAGTTGCCCAGGCTGATCTTGAACCTGTGGGCTCAGGCAATCCTCTCGCCTCGGTCTCCCAAAATGCTGGGATGACAGGCTGAGCCGCCGAACCCGGCCACACGAATGTTTTCTATCTGTCCCTTTGCCATTGCATCATGGACACCGAAAGCAAAAGGAAGAATGGAATGTGTTCACGGCAGGAGAGGCACATGGCACTAGAAAGTGCTGCTCTTTGAGCTAGGAACCTGGAGCCCAGGGAACCTGGAGCACATGGCACTAGAAAGTGCTGCTCTTTGAGCTAGGAACCTGGAGTGATAGAAACGTCCACGTTCAGTCTGGGCATGCAGCCAGCAGCAGGCCTGAGCACATGGCGACTCTGGACAGCCCTGTGGACCAGGTATCCCTTCTCTCTGCTTTTTAAAATGTGCATAGGCAGCCGGGCTTGGTGTCACATGCCCATCATCCCAGCACTTTGGGAGGCTGAGGTGAGAGGATTGCCTGAGCCCACGGGTTCGAGACTAGCCCGTGCAACTTGACGAGACCTCATCCCTACAAGATATCTAAAGTTAGCCAGGCACGGTAGTGCATGCCTGTAGCTCCAGCTACTTGGAAGGCTGAGGCAGGAGGATCGCCTGAGCCCAGCAGGTCGAGGTTGCAGTGGCTGTGAGCGTGCCACTGCACTCCAGCCTGGGTGAGAGTGAGACTCCGACAAAAAAAAAAATGCACATAGGCAAGATCCCTGGTGTGACTTGGTTCCTGGCTCCTCACCAAGTCGCTTCTCCTGGCCCCTTGAGCACCTGCAGCCTCCCCAGATCTTTGCCGGGAAGAGCTTTTAGGGTGGATGTTTAGGCTGCACTTAGGTAAGAATCCTGTCTGCTCTGATGAGCAAGAAAGACAGTTCGAGACAAAAGTGGAAAAGCAGTCAATAATCTTCTAAAAAGGACAGCGCGTCCCCATTTCGATGTCATGGGGGATGGCGTCGTGCTGGCCTCTAGGTGCAGACAAGCCTAATGCCGGACCCCAGAGGAATGTGACACACAGGGACCCCGGGGCTATGTGATGGAGGGGAGGGCCGCGTGAGGACGTGGGGAGAGGGCTCAGAGGAACCAAGGCCGCCGACATCTCGAACCAGGACTCCCAGCTTCCAGGAGGGGGAGCACATGAATGTCTGCTGTTTAAGTATCCCTCTCCCGGTGTTTTGTTAGGGTAGCCTGGGCCCTGGAAGGAGGTAGGAGGGAGCAGGACAGAGAAGGCTCTCAGACCCAAGCCCACCGCTGCTTCATGCAGACTTGATGCCGGACTGTCACCCCAGGGTCGTGGGGCTGCGTGTGGACACGGGAAGGCTTCATCCAGCAAGGTCTCTGACCCTCTCCCCAGATCACAAGTGAGCAGTGAGTCTACACCGCCCAGGTTACAGATTGCTGGGAAGGCTCTGGGGGGGGGTCCTCTAAATCCCCAGGGGAGTTTCTGCCATCGTAAAGTTTGAGAGCCACTGCCACAATTTCTTATGAAATTCTACAGTAGCAAACTCTCACTAGAAAAATACACCCCAAGCTCTTTTCCACAGAGTTCACGTGAACACACCAAAGGTCATCTCTGAAAAACTGAGAGTCCCACGAATTCAGATGTGGCCCAGTCTCTTTTCTCTAAAATCTCGCGCAATCCCCAAATGTAGCCAGACTACATTCTCTTTTCGAGAACCCACAAGTGAGCAGCCAAATTAATTCCTTGGGGAATTAATTGTGGAGAACAAGGCCGATCAAGTCTGTGACACTTGTCCACACCTCACACATTCCCTGTGGATGGTCCTGTGACCTGGGCTCAAAGCAAAGAGGAAGGCAGCCTCCATCAGCCCCGGGAGGAAAAGAGCCAGGTTGCTGCGGCTTCTCAGAAGGATCCACCCCAAAGTACAATCCCGTCAGCCTAGCTGGGAGGAAAGGGTGACCGCACTGCATGGTGGGCATCTCCACTATCATTCAGCTGTTACATGTGTTCTGATCTCTTCTATTTCTTTTTTTTTTTTTTTTGAGTCAGAGTCTCACTCCGTCACCCAGGCTGGAGTATAGTGGCACGCTCACGGCCACCCCAGTGTCAACCTGCTGGGCTCCGGCAATCCTTCCGCCTCAGCCTTCCAAGTAGCTGGAACCACAGGCGTGCACTCCCACACCTGGCTAATTTTTTTTTAAGTGAGAAAGCAGGGTTTATTGGGAGGACAGAAAAGTTCCCACAGTGGGAGGCGACTGGAGGCGACAAGATGCCAGGCTGGTCTCAAACCCGCGGGCTCAGGCAGTCCACTCGCCTCGGCCTCCCAAAATGCTGGGATGACAGGCTGAGCCACCAAGTCCGGTTGACCTGTTCTATTTCATACCAGAGCAATTTTGGATGAATCCAACAGCGTTTGGCAGAAACATTTTGGGGGGAATAAAAAGAAACGTAATTTCTGGCCAGGTGTGGTGGCTCATGCCTACAATCCTAGCACTTTGGGAGGCTGAGGCTTGAAGCCAGGAGTTCAAGACCAGTTTGGGCCACATAACAAGATCTGGTCTCTACGAAAAAATCATACAATTAGCCGAATGTGGTGGTATGTGCCGAATGTGGTGGCATGTAGTCCCAGCTACAAGGGAGGCTGAGGTGAAAGAATTGCCTGAGCCCAGGAGGGCAAGGCTGCAGTGAGCTGTGATCATGCCATCATACTCCAGCCTGGGCCAGAGTGAGATCCGAACTGAAAAAAGAAAAAGCAATGCAGTCTCATTCTTGAATACAAGTCATAAAAGACTGTGCATAGGGCGTGTCCGCTTGCCTCTCAGAACTGAAAAGACTTAAGCCATGAGATCCCAGGATAAGAAAGGCCTAGAACCCTGAAATGGACACAGAGAGCACGAAGATGGACCCCCGCACAAGTATTATACAACGTGGTCAAGTTTTACGGAAAGAAGGAAAGATGGGGCTTAATGAATCCACCTCCTCTAGAGAAATTGGTCCCCCAAATTTCCATTTTGCTGCCATGACAACTGGGACTCCATCATTGCCATAGTAACCAGCTGAACAGCATCAGTCTAAAGACAAGTCCTCCGACTGGCAAGCCGCAGCAGCCGTGAGGCGCCCACCGCGATGCCCAGAGGCCCGCTGCAGTCACCCTGACCTACTTCAAGCTGTCCAGCACGTTTTAGTTCTCCAGTGGGTTTCCCTCAGACCAAGTGAATGAGTTGTTTCAGGGTGCGTCTAACAGGTGCACTCCTGCCCATCATGGCTGCATTTGAGACCGTTTGTTTTGGTGGTAGGACCACTTGAGCTCAGGAGTTTGAGACTGCCGTGAGCCGTGATCATGCCTCTGCCCTCGAGCCTGGGTGACAGAGTAAGACATTGTCTCAAAATAATAATAATAATAATAACAATAATCTTTAGACCATTAAACCATGCACTAAGTCAGACAATGCTCCCTCATTTATATAATTTTAGTTTAAATCTATGCATGGAAACCAATTCTTTTGTTTGTGATCTGGGATTATATTAAAGAAGATATGTTTTGGTTTGATATTAGAATGAAGAGGACTTGAACCCATCACACAATCCTTGAGCACCGTTCACATGGCTGACCCTAAATGAAAAGAGACAGAGACTCAGTACTTGATCCTGACGGCCTAGTCACACACACAGAACTCTGCAGATCCATCCACAGCACTCCACGCATGACCCCTTGTCTCCACGTGTGCATCTAGACCCACTGAGGAGAAAGCCATGTCAGCAGCCACCATCAGCCTTCAGCCTGGAAAGTCGGCGTTCAAAGTCTCTGCCGGACCCCGGGTGGGCTCCGTGGTGAAGGTCAGGGTTTATTTGCAGGTCTGCTCTTAACCTCCAGAGAAAATCCTGTTTTCCCTCCCAGGGAAGAATTGAGTCATGGCATCTCTTACCTAGCCACAGTAGCAGGATAAATGCATTTTGAATGCGTAGATGCAAATAGAAACCGAGGCCCATCTAGCAAAGAGGACAGCCGTGACCGCAAGAAGCGATTAGAAAGCTCAGGGCGGTGGCCAGGCTCGGTGGCTCAAGTCTATAATCCCAGCACTTTGGGAGGCCGAGGCGAGAGGATTGCCTGAGCCTGCGGGTTTGAGACCAGCCCGGGCAACATGGTGAGACCTCATCTCTACAATAAGTCCAAAAATTAGCTGGGCATGGTAGTGCGCACCTATAGTTCCGGCTACTTGGAGGGCTGAGGTGGAAGGATCGCTGGAACCCAGCAGGTCGAGGCTGCAATGGCTGGGAGCATGCCGCCGTACCCTATCCTGGGCGACAGAGGGAGATTCCGACTCAAAAAAAGAAGAAAGAGAAGAAAGCTCAGGACGGTGCCTGACGGGGAGAAATCCAGTCGCTGTGAAATGAGTATTTCTACACGTCCAGAACAGAGTCCATGGAAGCCCTCGGACCCAAGATGAGGACCCCGCAGGCAGCGTGACCATTGCGACAGAGGTGCTGGGTCTCCTTGAGGCCATTCAGCAAGGAAGAGCACCAGCAGGCATGCTCCTCGTCGCCGTCCATAGTCGCTGGCCTTCACGTTCAGTGCCTGAACTTGAGAGAGCATCCCAGGCCCCACGACTCATGCCAGCACAGCAAGGGGGAGATGGAGACCCCCTCGGAGCCTGCTCCACCCCGCAGGGGCATCATCGCTGACAAACAGGCACCGATTGAAGCCCAGGAAGCAGCCATGCACACCGCTTCCACCTGGCAAGGGGGCGCCATGACTGTGGACCCCTGAGATGGTGTCAGAATTCTCCCCTTGGAGGAAACTTACAGGGCCCAGTAGGCCAGCCTTCAACCTGCAGGGTCGCGGTCCTGGTCACTGAAATAAGAAGGAGAGAAGAAGGGGAAACAGAGGGAGGGAGGAAGAGGGAATGCAAGGAGAGGAGAGAGGGAAGAGGGAAACAGGAGAGTTCACAGGAATTCTGCGGTGTGGGGGTGAGGTCCGAATCCCCCACTCAGCACCGGCCCCATTCTGTGTCTCCTCCCGGGTCGACTTCACACTGTCGGTGCGCACTGGTGAGGAGGTGTGACCGGGCATGGGACAGCGGCGCTGGACTCCAGGCCCGAGGGGTCCTCCCGTCTCCAACAGAACTCCGGAGGTCACGGCCAAGCCTCTGCAGACGATTCCCATGCGCCCCCAGGCTCTGACCTCTGCAGCATTATTTTGGCTAACCCGGATGAGGCCATATATGAGGGAGGACCCCCCAAAACACAGGAATTATCTTTTGGAGGGCAGACCCCTTGTAGTACAGGCTTCCCAGAGAGGCATGTGTTCTAGGAAGCCATCGGTATCCGTGCGTGTACCAGCTGGCATTGTGGTGAGAGGCTACATATGGCTCCAGTGAATTTCTTGGGAGATTCTTTTCACACATTTGCCCATTTCATGATGGGTGATTTGTGAGTGTCCCGCCCACACTGCGCTGAGGGTTCAATTTTTGATCAAAAACAGCACAACCCCCATGCCCCACCCTCCCTATCCACCCATCTCACCCCAAGCGACTTTTTTGTTTGTTTGTTTCCTCAGATGAAAATGTCCTCAAAGGGAAATGCTTTGCTGATGTGGAGGAGGTGAAACAAAAAATGACAGAAACACTAAAAGGCATCAAAATGGATGAGTTCAAAAACTATTTAGAGCAATGGAGAAAGCGTCTTGATAGGTGAATTGCATCCAATGGAGAGGACCTTGCAGGTGACTGAAGTTCAGACATGTAAGAATAAATACACAATTTTGTCATAAATAAATCCCATTTGGAGGGGTCCCCCCTCGAACTAAGCAGTGACCACGGGCCAATGGCCATCTTTCTGGAGGACCTGCTATAACATACTGTATTACTATTTTTAAATACCAGGACAAAGGCTATTTCAGAGTGTAACACCCAGGAAGGGTGTTACGTGAACAAACCAGGTGCTCCCTTTCACGACGAATGTCTTTGGTGCTAGATAAGCTGCCCCACTGGGGAGTCAGTTCTCCCCTGAAACTTCCTCCTTTCCTCCCTTGGTCCCTCCTCAAATGATAAGACACTCTCATGCCCTGGAAGAGCTCACAGTCCAGGGAGGGAGAGAAGACATTTCTTCCTTCCTGGAGGACTGAACCATCCCTGAATTCCAGGAGCAGGACTTACTTGGAAGGCTCATGCCCAAGTGTTGGCCAGCCACCCTGTACCCCAGTGACCATCACTCGGGGCAGCACAATAGCCACTGGGACAGGCGTCCTGGAAGGGGAAGAGGTTTCTACACAGGAGACACCTTCTCTAGGGTCTCTTGGAGGCCCAGGGTTTTGGCAGGTAACAATGGTGGGAAGTGATGCCCTGTTCTAGATCAGAGGTTTTCCAAACATGATCCCTGGGCCTGCCACACCCACGACACTTCTGAACTTGTTAGAAATACAAAACCTAATTCGGGCACAGTGGCTCACATCTGTCATCCGAGCACTTTGGAAGGTGGAGGCGAGAGGATTACTTGAGGCCATGGATTTGAGACCAGCCTGGGAAATGGTGAGACCTCGTCGCTATGATTAAAAAAAAAATTAACCAGGTGTAGTGTCATGCACCTGTGGTTCCAGCTACTTGGAGGACAGAAAGTTCACCGGAGCCCAGCAGGTCAAGGCTGTGGTGGCCATGAGTGTGCCACTGCGCTCCAGCCTGGGCGGCAGAGGGAGACTCCGACAAAAGAAAAGAAAAGAAAAAGAAATGCAAAATCCAAACCAGGCGCAGTGGCTCACTTCTGTCATCCCAGCACTTTGGGAGGCGGAGGCGAGAGGATTGCCTGAGCCCATAGGTTCGAGACCAGCCTGGGCAATGGTGAGACCTCATCTCTATGATTGAAAAAAAAGTAACCAGGTGTGGTGGCACATGCTGTGGTTCCAGCTACTTGGAAGGCTGAGGCGGAAGGTTCGCCAGAGCCCAGCAGGTCGAGCCTGCGGCAGCTGTGAACATGACAGCACTCCAGCCTGGGCGACAGAGGGAGACTCTGACAAAAAAAAAAGAAAAGAAAAAGAAATGCAAAATCCAGGGTCTGCCCTTGACCTCCCGAGACAGAAAGGAGTCTTAGTGGTGCGGATAAGCATCAGGTGACTCTAATTCATGCCCTAGTAGGAGAGTCAAGACCTAGGCTGGGCGTGGTGGCTCACACCTGTCATTCCAGCAGTTTGAGAGGCCAAGACAGGAGGATCACCTGAGGCCAGGAGTTCAAGACCAGCATGAGCAACATACCAAGACCGCATCGCTACAAAAAAAATTTTTTTTAAGTTACCGAGTGTGATGGTATGTGTCTATTGTTCCAGTTACTCAGGAAGCTGAGGCAGAGAGATCTCTTGAGCCCAGCAGGTCGAAGCTGTGGTGCTGTGAGCGTGCCAGTGCACTCCAGCCTGGGTGACGGAGTGACACCCCGACTCAAAAAATAAAAGTTAATAACCCCCATTCTTTTTCCTAAATACTCCAAGCAAGCTAATCCTTGCTATGGAGGAGGCATGAGCCTCTGCGCAAACCAAAAATGTCTCAGAGACAGCAGGCAGCAGAGCCAGACGAGTGGGAAGGGGTCAGGAGGGCACCCCAGTCACCAGGCGAGAGCCAAGCGTGGAGGTCATGGTTAAGAATTCCTGCGGTGACCGTCGGGCGTCTGACTCACGCCTCCAGCTGGGTCTTGCCTGGACACCCGTCTCTGCAAGACCCGTCCCTGAAGCCCCAACTTTAAACACGAATATCGTCCCTTGGAGAGTCCCTACCCTGCTGTCCCCAGACGCCAGGCTGCACCGCCAGTCCAGAAGGGCACGCTCTGTCCCAGTGCTGCCATCTGCTGGCGGCCTCACCCAAGCCCTGCAACCTTCTCACTGCCCGGGGGGCTTTGCCGTCCCGCTGCTTTCCAGACTGACGGACAGCCTGGCTAGAGAGTCGGACCCCAAGAGGGCCACAAAATAATAATGACAATAAAACGAAGTAAAATCAAATACAAGACGGCTGAGGCGGAAGGATCGCCAGAGCCCAGCAGGTTGAGGCTGCGGTGGCCGGAGGCGGCCACTGCACTCCAGTCTGGGCGACAGAGTGAGACTCCAACTCAAAAAAAAAAAAATAAGAAAACAACAAATACAAGAAAACCAAAAAATAAACAGAAGCCTGTCGGCTCCAAAATTTCAAAATGGAACATCACCAACGTCAACCATATTCCTAGGAGACTCGCGTGGGCCGCCGAGGCTCTCGTGGACGCTCCCAGGCATGTGTCACCCCAGATCGTGAGGACAAAGGATGCTTCTGATATGACAGAAACGGAGGATCATGAGAGAGAGAAGGAGCTGGGTTATGCTGGGAGACAGCACTTGTGTCAGGGTTGTGCAGAGCGTGGTTTTCATGGCAACCTTGATTGCTTTCTTATTCTTTTTTTTTTTTTGAGTTGGAGTCTCACTCCGTCACCCAGGCTGGAGTGCAGTGGCATGCTCCCGGCCACCGCAGCCTCCACCTGCTGGGCTGCAGCGATCCATCCACCTCAGCCTTCCAAGTAGCTAGAACTACAAGCACGCGCCACCACGCCTGGCTAATTTTTGATTTATTGTAGAGATGAGGTCTCATCATGTTGCCCAGCCTAGTTTCGAATTTGTGGGCTCAGACAATCTTCTCGCCTCTGCCTCCCAAAGTGCTGGGATTATAGACCTGAGCCACCGCACCTGGCCTCTCTCTTTCTTTTTCTTTTCTTTTTTTGTTTTTTTGAGTCAGGGTCTCCCTCTGTTGCCCAGGCTGGAAAGCAGTGGCATGCTCATAGCTATTGCAGCCTCAACCTCCTGGGCTCAGGTGATCCTCCTGCCTCAGCCTCCCGAGTGCCGGGGACTGCAGGTGTGTGCCACCTTGCTAAGCTAATTTTTTTAATCTGTTGTAGAGAAGAGGCCTCAATATGTTGCCCAGGCTGGTCTCAAACCCCTGAACTAAGATAATCCTCCGGCCTTGGCCTCCCAAAATGTGGGATGACAAGTGTGAGTGAGCCACCACACTCATCCTCTTCCTTCCTTCCTTTCTCTTTCTCTCTCTCTCTTTCCCTCCCTTCCTCTCTCCCTCTCTGTCTCTCTTTCTTTCCTGACAGGGTCTCTGTCACTCTGTCACCCAGGCTGGAGCACAGTGGCATGATCACAGCTCACTGCACTCTCCAGCCCCTAGGCTCAAAAATCGTCCTGCTTTAGTCTCCCGAGCAGCTAGGACACAGGCACATGCCACCACTCCCGGCTAATGTTTTGTTTTTGGTGGAGACGAGGCCTCACCATATTGCCCAGGCTAGTCTCCAACTCCTGGGCTCAAGTGAGCCTCCGGTCTCCGCCTCCCAAAGTGCTGGGACAGCAGGTGTGAGCCGCCGAGCCTGGCCTTCTCGGCGCCTCTGAGGGACATCCAGCCGCACGTCTGCCTTTCACTCCTCACAGGCACAGACCGAGCTGCAGGGAAAAGGCAGTGTGCTTGGCTCCCCTGTGATGCCTTTTCTTTCACACCCAGAAAGCATGTTACCCCGGCTCATCTTCACATGAAAACGTGGAAGTCTGACTGCATGTGACCTTTCCACGGTCGCCCTCCTCTGGGATCCACACATTAAGGATGATGGATGGACCCCATCGTGTGCCGCGAAGGCAGGTCCCGGGCCGGTGACACAATTAGAGACCCCCTTGCTGACAGCTCAAGGACACTTTGCTGGCTCCCCCTCCCATAACGTCAGGAGCAGAAGGAGGAAGAGAATGGTGCCCACACGAACACACAGCTGAGATGCCAACCATGCTTTCTCCCGTCTTTGAAGGCCCTGTCCCCCCGACCCCTCAAAGAGAAGTCTATGGCCAGGCACAGTTGGCTCACGCTTGTAAAACCAGCACTTTGGGAGGCCAAGGCAGGAGGATTGCCTAAGTCCGGAGTTGGAGACCAGGCCAGGCAACATAGCAAAACCTCTTCTCTATAAAAAATTTAAAGCTGGGCTTGGTGGCTCAGCCTGTAATCCCAGCACTTTGGAAGGCCGAGGCGAGTGGATTGCCTGAGCGGTGGGTTCGAGACCCACCCGGGGAACTTGGCGAGACCTCGTCTCTACAATAAATCAAAAATTAACTGGGTGTGGTAGCGCACGCCTGTAGTTCTGGCTATTTGGAAGGCTGAGGAGGAAGGATTGCCGGAGCCCAGCAGGCCGAGGCCTCGGTGGCCGGGAATGTGCCACTGCACTCCGGTCTGGGTGACAGAGTGAGACTCCAACTAAAAATAAATAAATAAATAGATAAATTTAATTAAATTAAATTAAACAGTGCATTTGGCTGAGCCCAGTTGCTAACGCCTATAATCCCAGCACTCTGGAAGACGGAGGTGAGAGGATTGCGTGAGCCCACAGGTTCAAGACCAGCCTGGGCAACTTGGCAAGACCTCATCTCTACAATAAATTTTTTAAAAATTAGCCAGGCATGGTAGTGCATGCCTGTATTTCCGACTACTTGGAAGACTGAGGAGGGAGGATGTGCCACTGCACTCCAGTCTGGGCGACAGAGTGAGACTCCGATAAAAAAAAAAATTTAAAAATGAGCGAGGTGTGGTGGCACACACCTGTACCCTCAGTTACCTGGGAGACTGAGGTGGGAGGATCACCTGCACCCAGGAGGTTGAGGCTGCAGTGAGCTGTGACCAGGCCACTGCACCTCTGCCTGGGCAACAGAGTGAGACCCCGAGAAGGAAGGAAGGAAGGAAGGGAGGGAGGGAGGGAGGGAGGGAGGGAGGGAGGGAGAGAGGAAGGAAAGGGAAAGAAGAAAGAGAGAAGGAAAGAAATAAGAGGAAGGGAGGGAGGGAAGGAGGAAGGAAAGAAGGAAGGAAAGAAGAAATCTACTCAAGGAGCAGCTGAAGGGTTCCCGGGGAAGAGAGGTTTCTGTTGCAGCTCCGTGACACCCCAAGCCTCCCCGAGACCCTTCTGTCCTGCTCGGCCCGTCACTGAGGGGCTATTTGGTCCTGCCAGGCAGGGCCCAGCCTCTCACCTCCCCATTGTGCCCCCTTGCCGCTCCCTCCCACAGGCTGGCCTCCCTCCAGGGAAGCAGAAGAAAGGCCCTGCAGGTACCCGGACAAATTCTAGCCCAAGCGCCTTCTCAAAGCATTTCTTCCAAACATTTTACCCTTTCCCTAAGCAGAATTCCCTACCAGCTGCTAAGTGGCTGACATTTTTTTTCAAAATTGTTACCAGTCTCACTTGTAGGTAAAGCTTGACAAATCTTTGCGATTTTTTCTTTTGAGTCGAGGTCTCACTCTGTCCCCGACGCTGGAGGGCAGTGGCAAGGATCACAGCTCACTGCAGCCTCGACCTCCTGGACTCAGGCGATCCCTCGGCCTCCTGAGTAGCTGGGATCATAGGCACGTGCCACGACACCTGACTAATATTTTTTTATTTTTTCGGTAGAGACAAGGTCTTGCTACTTTGCCCAGGCTGGTTTCAAACTCCTGGCCTGAAGTGATTCTCCCACCTCAGCTTCCCAAAGTGCTGGGACTACAGGCATGAGTCACCACACCTCTCTAAGTCTGTAACTTTTTTTTTGTAGAGACGAGGTTGCACTGTGTTGCCCAGGCTGGTCTTGAACTCCTGGGCTCAAGCGATCCTCCCACCTCAGCCTCCCAAAGTGCTGGGATGACAGGCATGAGCCACCCGCCCGTCCTGTAAAACTTTTTTTTTTTTGAAGCTAGATGTCTCTTCAGCTGCTGTAGGCTTCCTTCATTGGAAATTAATTCCCCGAGGACACAGACAAGAACCTTCTCTTCCTTTCCTCAATAGCAGCTGTCCTTTAAAAAATCAAGCAAGGCTGCCGGCACTCCACTCAGATAAGATGAAATCTGATTGCTCCTGGACATTTGTGCTGGTTCTCAAGCTAAAAATAACATTAAAAAACACGACAAGAAGCCCTTTCTCAAGCTTCCCAAGGACAACTGGACTTGCTAAACCAGGCGGTGGCCAGTACATTTCACACAAACTGGCCTTGTTATTAAAAAACATAGTTGAAAAAAATTATGCGGCAAGTCGCTGTGTCTGTAAATGGTTGGCTGTGAAACTGTGGGATCCCCGGCAGTGCAGCCCTATGTGACTTGGTCACAGAGTTTAGCTGGAATGCCCAGGCCTTGCCAGTGGGAGTGTCAAACGAGTTGCCTTATCGATGAGCGCCACCAGCAAAGCTTCAACTCCAGCCCTGCTGGACTGCGGGGGATTCCAGGCTCTTGGCAAATTCCTCTCCTCACTGGTTCTGGAAATCAGGCCCCACCCCAGCCATTGGTGGCCTCAGCCTCCCAGTGGGCCTCCTGGCTAGTCCGTGGTTTCCGTGCTCGGTGGCAAGCCACCTCCTGCAAGGCCTGGCCTCCCCTTTCCACAAGGCCTGGCCTCCACCTCCTGCAACCCCTGGCCTCCCCCTCCCGTGAGGCCTGACCTCCACCTCCTGCGACCCCTGGCCTCCCCCTCCCACAAGGCCTGAACTCCACCTCCTGAGACCCCTGGCTTCCCCCTCCCGCAACCCCTGGCCTCCCCGCTCCGGCAAGGCCTGGCCTCCCCTCCCTCCTGCAGCAGCTGCTCTCCTGAGGATGGCCGAGACCCTTTCAATGCTCCGATGACACTGCTCACCCACCGCAGCTTCTAGCAGATTTCCCTAAAGCTCAGGAAACGAAGGGACCGTCACAGCGGCAGCGCGTCAAGCTGCCCTGCGCGCGGCAACTCCAGAGACCAGGGCCCAGACACACCACTGAGGCCCTCACAGTTAAGCTCTGAGTAGCGAACTTCAGACTGACCCACCACCTGGGATATGCGAGGATGAGAAGAGGGGTCGTTTTAGGAAAATCAGTTTTAAGGAAATCAGTTTCCGATGCCTCAACCCTGCATAAACGCTCCCGAAATGGCTCTCTGTGCAGGTGTCTTCCGTGGGCTGCAGCCTGGTGTCAGCCTTCATCTCTGATAATGACCCTTCTCCCACCCAGAAGACACGCCCACTCCTCCCTCTGTGTCTCCACGAGACAGTTTTCCACGGGTTTCTTTCCTGCAGGTCTTGAGAGCAAGGACTGGCTGCCTTAGCTCTGGACTCTCAGGGACTTCCCAGAGCAGCTTCGTGGGAAGACATGCATGTCTCCCTCCAGAGAGAGAGTATCCCTTGGGACCAAAGCATGGCCAGGTCTAACGTTATGGGTTTAATTGATCCCCCACCTCTAGAAAAGATATGTTGCCAGGCGCGGTGGCTCACGCCTATAATCCCAGCACTTCGGGAGGCAAAGGCAAGTGGATTGCCTGATCCCAGGGGTTCGAGACCAGCCTGAGCAACATGGTGACGCCTTGTCTCTACAATCAATCAAAAAATTAGCTAGGTGTGGTGGCGCACACCTGTACTTCCGGCTACTTGGAAGGCTGAGGCGGGAGGATCGCCTGAGCCCAGCAGGTCAAGGCTGCAGTGGCCGTGAGGATGCCACTGTTGGAAACAGGTTTGTCACCGATGTAATGCTAAAATGAGGTCGTCACTGAGCAGGGTGGTGACTGGTGTCCTTACAGGAAGACAGAGATACACGGAGAGAAAGCCTTATGATAACCAAGGCACAGGTGCAGCCTTAATACAAGGAAAGCAAAGATTGCCAGCAAACCATCTGGAGTTGGGAAGAAGCGAAGGAGATTCCCCTCCAGGTTTTGGAGGGAGGATGCCCCCACGCCTGCCACCTTGACTTCAGACTTCCAGTCTGCAGAATGAGAGGCGATACACTTCTATTGTTTTTAAGTCACCCAATTTGTGGCACTTTCACAACACACTGTCCAGATTAATGTCTTCTCTGGAGCAGATGGAAGGCGTGTTTACACACCATCAAAACAGTCCTGGGTATCCTGAGATCAGAATTCTCTGACACACATGAGCAGCATCAGTCTGGGCTCATCCACACTGGTGCTGAGGGAATTGGAGGCTAGGAAGTTCACGCAAAAATGGGGATATTCCCACTCCTGCTATTGCTGTAACAATTTCCTCGCATCTTCTGCCAATATCTGTAAAACTCACTTGTGAGCCAGTAAGTGGTGTAAAATGGCAAACCCTTCACAGTTGTTAATATGGGGATATTACTAAGGGTATAAAAACCTCCATCCAACAAACAAAGGAATGTTTAGACAGTCAATTTCTTTAGCCAAGTCACCATAAGTACTACCTCTGTTCATTTCATTGAAAAACGTATTTCAGGCTAGTCAGTGGCTCAGCCTGTAATCCCGGGCAACTTGGCAAGACCTCATCTCTATAATAAAATTAAAATTAACCGGGCATGGTAGCACGTGCCTGTAGTTCCAGCTACTTGGAAGGCTGAGGCAGAAGGACTGCCAGAGCCCAGCAGGTCAACACTGGGGTGGCTGTGAGTGTGCCACTACACTCCAGCCTGGGCAACAGAGTGAGACTCCAACTCAAAAAAAAGAAAGAAAGAAAGAAAGAAAATGTATTTCAAATCAAATCTAACTTTTTATGTTTCATATTAATTAAAATGTCTAATATGCATGTCATTTGGTCATTAAATTCTTAGAGCCTATGATAAAACAAAGAACATGTAATAGCTGTAATGTGCTGAGAAGTATTAGATAGGGTGACCAATAAAACTTGTAAGCAAAAAAGCAAAGCAATTTAGCTTAAGATAAAATTCTCTGGGAGAATTAGAATGGAGTTCAGGGGGCAAAAGGAGTCATATAGCATTTCCAACTGTTAAAAAATTTGTTAGGCTATTTTCTTTCTCTCTCTCTCTCTCTCACTCTCTCTCTCTCTCTCTCTCTCTCTCTGTACCCAGGTTACAGTACAGTGGCATGATCACAATGATCACGGCTCATGGCAGCTTCGACCTTCTGGGCTCAGGTGATCCTTCCACCTCAGCCTCCCGAATAGCCGGGACTACAGGTGCCACCACCATACCCAGCTGATTTTTTGATTAAATGTATTTTTAAATATGGAAAATTGTAGCTATCAAATCTCTATAGTACCAAGATTTCACTGGATACATTAAAAAGCGCAATTAACATTTTATTTTAAATGTTATACTAACAACACATGATAAAATGCATCTCTTGAGTCTACTTAAACATAATGATTTTAGATATCTTTTTTTTTTTTTTAGTCCATCAGAGTATCATGGTGTTTCCAAAATACATGGGGAGGTAAGCAAGTCAAATGGGCACAAAGGTCATCTGCTGCCTTCCTGGTTCCAGCCCTCTCAGCCCCTGACACTGGGTGCTTGGAGAAAGTTCAGCTCATTATGAGCACCGAGCAGGCGCCATGTTGGTCCTAGCTGGCTGTGGCATCTCCACCCTTGGCATAGGTGATGTTTAATGGCTGTTCAGTGAGTGACTGTTGAATACTGGCAAGATGACAGTCACACCCTCTATCTGCTTCTGCCTCAGGGGCTGCTCTGGCCCTGGCCTAGCCAAGAGTGACTGAGACCAGGATGGCCCCAGGGCGAGGGGTGTCCTGTACTGCCATATCTTGTCACTCCAACAGTGTAATGTGTTTAGATACAACTAGAAGGCCAACTCACTGAGTCATCATATGAAGGGCCCCCCCAAAAAAAACCCTTGTAGCACAGGCCTTCCCCACTAGTTGTTCTAGGAACCCATCGGCATCTGTGGACCAGCTGGCGTTGTGAGAGGCTGCGTTTGACTTCAGTGACATTTTCTGGAGATTTTTCCGACACATTTGCCCATTTCATGACAGGTGGTTTATGAGTGAACCTGCCCACACTGCACTGAGTGTTCGGTGGTTTTAAACAAAAACAACACCATGACCCCGTGCACCATCCTCCCTATTCACCTGATCTTGTCCCGAGTGACTTTTTTTATTTCCCTGGATGGAAAAAGCCCTCAAAGGGAAACGTTTTGCCACTGTGGAAGAGATGAAAGAAGAAATGGCAGAAACACCAAAAGGCATCAACATGGACAAGTTCAAAAACTGTTTTGAGCAGTAAAAAAAGTACCCAATGGAGAGGACTTTGCAGATGACTGAGGTTTAAACATATAAGAATCAATACACAACTTTTTTTTTCTGAGGTGGAGTCTCACTCCGTTGTCTAGGCTGGAGTGCAGTGGAAAGCTCCCAGCCACCGCAGCCTCGACCTGCTGGGCTCTGGCAATCCTTCCGCCTCAGCCTCCCAAGTAGCTGGAACCACAGGCACATGCTACCACACCCAGCTAATTTTTGATTTATTGTAGAGATGGGGTCTCACCAAGTTGCCCAGGCTGGTCTCAAACCCGCAGGCTCAGGCAGTCCACTCGCCTCGGCCTCCCAAAGTGCTGGGATGACAGGCTGAGCCACCGACCCCAGCCAGGCAGTGGGTTTTCAAATGTAACTGAGTTCTAGAATTACTCTACAGGTTTCTAGGGTCAGCAAAAGCAGAACTTGCTCTCTAGGGACAAGGGCAGCAGAGTCGCAGTAACAACTGTCCTCCTCTCCTATGTCTATACGTCCCTACACAGCCACTGCATGTCTAGCAGCCCTCATCCAGAACACGCCCAGGCGGTGGCCTTGGTGACCTTCCTGTGAGCTGTGCTGGCCCTCAGAGCCCACCCTCAGATCCGGGTGTCAGTGGGGGCCACAGAAGGGGGAACCCTTCACCTCTGTTCTCTAGCCTTGATCTCTTACTCGCCATGTGGTTTTAAATTTAAAGCACCCCAGAAACAGGCCTTGTTACCAGCCGCAGATTGAAAAAATATGCAGACCTGTCCAAACACTCTCAAGAATGGGGCCTTTTGGATTCACGCGACATCGAGGGGCATCTCCGAAGGCAGATGTGCACGCGGAGCCTCCTCCTTCTGGCCCGTTCCCTCTGGTGAAGCTGCTTAGAATAACTTGGACAAAGAGCCCAGGAGTCATCGCTTTGGTAACCGGAGCGGTGGAGAGACAGAGGCAGGCGGGGAACTGCTGAATTCACGCTGACCTGCAGGGCTTTCTGGGAGGCTCGTGGCCTGTTTTTTTCTTTCTCACTTAGGAGAGAAACATCTATTTTCTTACATTTTTACTTAAGGAAAAGAAAATCAGAGACTAATTTAATGTTTCGATACTGGCTAATTAGAGCAAACAGACTAAGAATTTTTAAATGACCCAGTAAAAATACACCTGAAATGATGATCTTAGTTTCAAGCAGCTTTTTCTGTCAAAGACTGCTGACACACAGAGCCCTGCTTTGGCAGTGGCTGTCAAGGGTCTTGCTGCTGGCGAAGTGACGAGGCTCACTCATGGTCATGGTCACTCCATCAACATCTATACTGGCCTCATCCCCGGAATGTGTCCTTTCCACCGTGCCTGAAAAGGACTGCCTGGTTATGATAGCCAGTAGGAGGAACACCTTCAGGTGCTGATTCCCGAAACAAGTCTGAGCCTATGGGGTGTGACCTGGGTCCCTGAAGCATGGGGTAAACTGACTGGAAGACATCAGAAAGGAAGGGAGGATGGGAGGAGGGAGGGAGGGGAGAGAGAGGGAAAAGGGGGAGGGGAAGGGGGACGGGAGAGAGAGGGGAGAGGAGGTGGGAGGGGAGAGAGAGGAAAGGTCTTCAGGCAATTCTTCTGCCTTGGCCTCCCAAAGTGCTGGGATGACAGGTGTGAGCCACTGTGTCCGGCCAAGAAATAGTTTTTTAAAAAGGCCAGAGAACCCAGGACTTACCCTGCCATCCTATATTAACTGTATTTCAAGGTCACGCAGAAGTAGGAGGCCACACTCCTCTTTGTGGATGTTTTACGGCTCATAAATGAAAAAAGGAATCACAGACTCCACTGGTAGGCCTCTAATGACTCCAGATGTTAGCTGCCTCCTCATAAAATATACAACCACTACAAAAAAAAAAATACAGAATCTGAGTATACTGTGGGCTCTGACTTCCAGAGTAAAGGGAAGAGGGTGAGTCCTGCGGGGACAGTCCAAGGCTGCCCGACACCTTGTGGAAGAAATGAACTGAACCTACCCACCCAGAGGCAGGGGGTGTGATCTTTCTAAGCAGCCTTCTCTCTGTAGCTTAGTTCTTACTGAAGACACTTTAAATACAAAGACGCAGACAAATAGGTGCAAAGTGAGAATATGGAAAAGACACCCAGGCATGCAGGGGCAGGGGCAGCCGGGGTGGCCAGGCAGGGGAAGAGAGGAGACCTCTCCAGACAAGAGGGTGAAAACTCAAAAATTCGAGGAAATATTCATGCACAAGGGCGGCCTCTTTGTAGTCCAGGTTTCCCCCACTAGGTGAGTATTCCAGGAACCCATCAGCGTCTGTGTACCAGCTGGCATTGTTGGGAGAGGCTGTGTTTGGCTTCAGATAATTGTTCTGTGGCCAACAGGTGACTGGTTCTTCCACCATGACAACGCACCTGCCCACATCCCATTGAGTGTGCAGCTGTTTTTGACCAAAACGGCGTGACCCTCTTGCCCCACCCTCTCTAATCCCTGCCGTGTGTCCCGTGTGCAATGCAATGACATAAAGGTCATTGGCCTCTTGGTTAAGAATCGGGCTTTATTTTCACACACTCCCGAACTGACATAGTCAGACATCAGGTCAAGTCCAAGAGAGGACAGTTACAAATGTCCACTGTGTCCAAACAGCTTCCTAAAGTCCCACCCAAGGGACATTTTTTGTTTCTCAGATGAAAAAAGTCCTCAGAGGGAAACACTTTGCCGATATGGAAGAAGAGGTGAAACAAAACTGGCAGAAGCACTAAAAGGCATCGGAATTGATGAGCTTAAAAACTGTTCTGGGCCAGGCTCGGTGGCTCAGTCTGTCATCCCAGCACTTTGGGAGGCCGAGGCGAGTGGATTGCCTGAGCCTGCGGGTTTGAGACCAGCCTGGGCAACTTGGCGAGACCCTGTCTCTACAATAAATAAAAAAATTAGCTGGGTGCGGTAGTGCACGCCTGTAGTTCTGGCTACTTGGAAGGCTGAGGCGGAAGGATCGCCGGAGCCCAGCAGGTTGATGTTGGGGTGGCCATGAGCATGTCACTGCACTACAGTCTGGGTGGAGTGAGACTCTGACTCAAAAAAAAAAAAAAAAAAAAAAAACCAAGAACAAAAAACCATTCTGAGCAGTGGAAAGCATCTCGATAGGTGTATTGCAGCAAACAGGGAGTACTTTGCAAGTGACAAATCTAAACATATAAGAATAAATACAAAGTTTTTTATAAATAAATTCTGAGGTTTTTTGGGTCCCCTCCTCATATATAGGCCTAATAAAAGGGTTCCAAAATAGCCAGGTGGTGGCTCATGCCTGTAATTCCAGCATTTGGGAGGTCAAGGAGGGAGGATCGATTGAGGCCAGGAGATTGAGACCAGCTTGGATGGCATAGTGAGACCTCATCTCTACCAAAACAAAACTGGCTGGGCATGGTGGCACAGGCCTGTAGTTCCAGTTACATGGGAGGCTGAGGCAGGAGGGTCACGAGCTCAGGAGGCCGAGGCTGTGGTGAGCTATGATCACACCACTGCACTCCAGCCTCGGTGACAGACTGAGACCCACTAAAGAAAAAAAAAAGGTTGGGGGAGGGGGGACTCCAAAATACAGGATGGAAAAACTGATAGAAATAAATGACGAAAGACACAAATCCACAAGCACCGTTGGGATTTTAACACACTCCTCTCATTAATCGTTAAAGCAACCAGACCAAAAAGAAATTGTAGAGGAACTAAAAGGATGTGTCAACCAACTACACAAAAACTGGAAACAAGGGACCAAAGACTCTAAAGAAGTGTTGAGGGTTGGCGAGGCAGTGATCTAGTTCAGTTCTCCAAGTACCGCTCAAACCCGTGGACTCAGCACAGGTGTGTCAGACTTGAGGCAGGAGAAAGGAGAGCCCGGCGGACAGACGTGTCCCAGTGGGCGCCGTGGTGGCAGAGGAGGGATCTGTCTCTGGCAGACAGGCTGGAAAGCCCCAGAGTCTCCAAGCCTTCTGCACATGGATGGTCTCATTCCGTCCTTCCACTGCCCTTTGAAAAAGGCAGCCCCCACCTCCTTATCTCCATTTTACAGAAGTTGAGCTCAGAGGCTGACCTGCCAAAGAAACAAGACTGGAAGTCGGCTAAGTCAGAAGGGTGGGCTTTTCTTTTCTTTTTCTTTTTTTGCATCAGGGTCTCATTGTCACCCAGGACAGAGTATGGTGACACAATCAAAGCTCACTGCAGCCTCAACCTACTGGGCTCGGGAGATCCTCCTGCCTCAGCCTCCCGAGTAGCCGGGACTACAGGTGTGTGCCACCACACCTGGCTAATTTTTTGATTTTTTGTAGAAATGAGGTCTCACTATGTTGCCCAGGCTGGTCTCCAACTCCTGGACTTAAGCAATCCTCCCACCTAGGCCTCTCAAAGTGCTGGGTGTGAGCCACCACACCCAGCTGAGTAGGACACATTTTAAAGATCATCCTAAGTGCAGTGAAGGAGCAACTATTTTCTTTCTTAAAAGTCAATTTTCCCGAGTGTGTCCAGTGTACAATGCAATCACATAAACGTCATTGGCCGCTTGGTTAAGAATCGGGCTTTATTTTCACACACTCCCAAAATGACATAGTCAGACATCAGGCCAAATCCATCAGAGGACAGTTTCAAACATCCACTGTGCCCAAACAGCTTCCTAAAACACTCCTTGGTGGACTCCCTGGCAAACTCAGTAGTGACCGTGCTCCCGGGTACCCATAACAAGTTATTAAGTTGCAGCTTAGAGACAAATTCAAAGCAAGCAGTCTACAGAAAATATGCAAATATACTCTTCTAGTTAGCAAAACAGACTTTATGGATCTCGTTACAGGATTCAGAGGATAAATCCTAGAGTAAAATGACTTTGTTTCTTGGCTTGAACCAAAATATGTGGGGTTTTTTAATAATTAGAAAACTTTATTGAAGAGTTTAAGAAACAATGAAAGTATAGATATTGAATCTTCAAAAATTCCTCCGTAGTCTATGACAGCTAGCTTCACAGTCACTTACGAACTTACATTGTCTTAGATTCTTAATATTCACATCTGCCTTCTGCTCTTTGTACATTCTTTTTGTGTTTATGTCTAAAAATAAATATACAAATAAATATACTCTGGGTTTAGACTGGTCCTTTAAACACTGTATATATGTTTTATTAATATTTACACCCTCTCCGGATTCCACTGAAGCCTGTGTTCTCCCAGGAATACGGGGACTGAGTCATTAAGGCTAATGGTAGTTTAATGCAAGGAAAAGCTACATGCATACCAAGAAGTTTTCAGTTTCTTGGCAAAACACAAAAGGGGAAATGATTTGGCTTTTTCAGTTCCAATTGTTTCCAATTTTTCATGTAAGGTTTTATGTTGTAAAACCTTTTCAGATTTTCTCAGAACCTGAGTTAATAAAACACAGAGGTAAGTCACTACTTTCTATTTAAAGCAAACTGGCTTTTTACAGATCCTTTATTTAAAAAAAAAAAAAATAAGCCAGTGGTTCTTCTGCCAGGCAGTGCAGACCAGGTGCACGCCTCCCACGTAGACATATAGGCTCCACAGCACACACAGGCCTGCCATGAGCCGGTCATGCAGCAAGGCTGGCCTGACCACTCACACACACTGATGGAGCAAGTAAACAGAACAGCCCAAGTACCCTTGGCGGCTTCTTTCTCTTTGGAATCAGTAACCGCGAAGTGAAGGCTCCACAGCCCATGACGCCTCTACGCTCTGCGCACCGCCCCCCACAGTGATGAGGTGGCGTGTGGCGAATTACAGGACCCCCGCGTCTCAATGTGGTGGCGAAGGCAGGCATGAAACCCAAGCCTGGAAGTGCCCAGGCCCAGAGCTGGCCACCTGACAATGCTGAGGCCATCTGAGCGCACAGATGACTTCTGGCAAGGACAAGGCCGTGGGACCCTCACTTTGCTTTTACAGCAGTAGGCTACGGGAAGTGAGCCTCTCCACGTGGCTAGAAGATGTAGCACGCACGTGGTTAAGCCTAAAAATAACCAGGGAGCGGCGCTGACATGAGCACATGTGGCAGCAGGGACGTGACTGACACGAGGCCAGGCAGAACAGATCTGACGCTGATGCTGACCTCAAACAGGGTGGAAGTTCCAACTGCAGGGGAGTAAAAACCAACGTGGTTAGGAATGCAGACCACCCCAGAGGACACCACGGCCCCCAGGGCTGCCACAAGGGTCTTCTGAACTGTGGCACTGACATGATGCTGACCATTGACCAGCCATCAGCTCCAATGACCGACAGAAGTTTCTCACCAAGACTGCATGTTGGCATCAAAAATATTAATCTGCAGACCACAATCATAAAACTGACAACGCCATGTTATTTTGTCAATGTGTAAGACAGAAAGCACAGGGTCCTTAATTCTAAAAAGGCCATTGACCATCTCAGACACCACGTTTCCAACAATCAAAACCATCTGAGAAAACCCGCAGGCCAACAAACAGGCAATCCACACGAGCTACAAGAAAACGGAGGCAGCGCCGATGCAGCTCACTGTGCACGGAGACACGCAGTCGTCCACGGGCACGGGTGGGGGGCTCTTTGGCTACTTGCCTCGACAGGTCTCAACCCTTACGAAGGTGCACACACCCAGAGGGGCGGCTTCGGCACCGAGCAGCACGGGAGCATCCCCGTCACAGCCCCTGCGGCCACCAGCGCCACGAAGGACCGCCTGCGTCCTGGAAGTCCTGCCTGAGGCCCTGCTAGCCTTTGGAGCCCGGCTTCAGGCTGGCAAACACCTTGGGGTTCTTGAGAGCGAGCGAGAGCTCGTTGAGGAAGGAGATGAAGTGGGAGTCCCGCTCCGACTTCTTGGACTCGAAGATGACAACGAGAGTGAAGTGCGGCTCGGGCCGGGTGAGGAAGTAGGTGCTCTGGGCCTTGTCGTCGTAGAAGTGCACCACCTTCTCCAGGCTGCTCAGGTCGGCCGTGCGGCCCGTCATGAGCATGATGACGTTGGGCCAGTGCAGGGCCGGCCGGTCGCCAGGCAGGGACACCACGGCGGGGTACTGGTCTACGCCCTTGGGGGCCTCCCGGTAGGAGTGCGGGTGGTGGTAGCCATGGCCCTGGAAGCTCTCTGAGCCGCGGTTGTCGAAAATCAAGGACACGTTGGCGGCGTCGTACTTCCTGATGAAGCTGGAGATCTTCCCAAAGAGGTCCGGGTTGGCCTTGGCGGTCAAGGCCTTCATCTCGGAGGCCGTCGTCTGCCGGCTCAGGGCCTCGTGGAAGTAAAAGCTGAACTTGGCGAGCAGCATGTTTTTGAGCCTCACCAGCCAGAGGAAGAGGTGGGGAGGCTGCACGGCCTTCTGGGACTGACCCCCGAACAGGTGCTTCTTGGTCTCCCGCTGTTTCTCGAAGACCTGGCCCCAGGCCTGCAGCTTGGCGTGCGCGCTGTGCAGGCTCACCAGCGACGGCAGGAACTTCCACTCGGAGACCTGCGCCTGGGCCTTCAGCAGGTGGCTCAGCACGTCGGCCTCCAACTGGAAGCTGCTCTCCAGTGGGCTGAGCATTGGGTGGTGGAACCTGGGGGAGAGGACAGGGCGGTCACTGCACGTGCAGGGGCGGGTGGCCCGGCGGCGACGGGCTGTGGAGGCGGGGGCGGGAGGGACGCCAGCGGGGGTGCCAGCACGCACCGCAACATCTCAGCGTCGCCTGCTCCTGTGCAAACAGCCGGCGTGGAAAGAAACACCAGCCGTGGCTGCCTCCTTCACAACAACAGAAACACGACATCAGCCGTCCTTCTTGCCGCCCCCATCGATTCTGGGAGTCACGGGACTAACATGATCACCAGGACCCACATCCTCCCCCGGGGAGTGGTCTGAAGGGGCAGAGGTGAAAGCTGCGTCTCGGAAGCATCCATGGAGTGCATGCGTGACACACGTACACTCGTGTGATGTTCACTGCACTGCCACGAGGTATTGTAAACCTATTTCACAGATGAGAGTACAGACCGTAAATCTATGTCTGAAACACAGGAGGTAATCAATAAGTGTTTTTCTTTCTTTTTTTTTTTTTTGAGTCGGAGTCTCAGTCCGTCGCCCAGGCTGGAGTGCAGTGGCACGCTCATGGCCACCACAGCCTCCACCTGCTGGGCTCAGTAGATCCTTCTGCCTCAGTCTTCCAAGTAGCCGGAACTACAGGCATGTGCTACCACACCCAGCTCATTATTGATTTCTTGTAGAGACAAAGCCTCGCCAAGCTGCCTGGGCTGGTCTCCAACGCGCAGACTCAGGCAATCCACTCACCTCAGCCTCCCAAAGTGCTGGGATGATACAGCTGAGCCACCGAGTCCGGCCACTAAGTGTTTCTTAAGAAAATAAAGCATGTACCAGACAGCCCTGATTCAATCCTAGCTCCCAAATTCCTTTCATGTTTAATCCCAGTTACAAACAAAATGGTGGCCAGACAAGAAAAGGCCAACACTCCAATCACTCCCTATTCATCTCAGGACAAAACCCCAAATGCATGAGAAGGTCTCCAGGGCGCTGAAGTGTTACAGGCTGAAAAGAGACCATTTTGGTTACATTCAGTGATTTAGAAAAGACTTGGGAACTTGTGTTAAGCTGACTTGGGCTAAACATCAAAGCTGTTTGAATTTAAGAGTGAAAGCTTTTTCAGTCTCCCACGTCACTGTCCTCGATCTAGTAACTGTGGCTGGGACTGTAGGGAAAATAGCCATCTGCATGGAGCCCCTGACAGCAGGAGACACATGCAAGAAGACTGCACATCCCTGGAAAAGCCTCTGCCGGACCCAGATGAGAAACGGGCTCTGCTGGAACTTTCTCAAATCCAGAAACATTTCTGTTCCCTGAGTCTCCAGATGACAATGGCTTTCTTTCACGTCTTTGTATTAATTTTATGTATAACATTTAACCAAGCCTTGAGAACCAGAACTCCTGGAATAAGCAAAAACTGTAATCACAAAGAGAGCATGCAGTCCCAAGTCATTCAAGGTCATTGTCACTTAGAAGAATGGCAGGACTGACGTCTTCTGAGCACCGGTTTGCAACAGCCACTGTTTGGGTCTAAACCTCGATTAAGAAAGAAACAGCACCTAAATTTCTCAACCAGCTCATCTTCGACAAAGCCTCCAACAACAACCACTGGGGAGAGGAGAACCTGTTCAGTAAATGGTGCTGGGGAAACTGGCTGACCACATGCAGAAGATTGAAACAGGACCCCTACCTATCACCTTACACAAAAATCAACTCTAAATGAATCAGAGACCTAAATGTAAAACCTCAAACTATAAGAACCTAGAAAATGCAGGAGACACCCTTATGGAAATTGGAACTGGCAACCAATTCCTGATCAAAACCCAAGTGACCATGCCATACGAGATAAGATAGACAAGTGGGACCTCATCAAACTGACGAGCTTCTGCAAAGCCAAAGAAACCATCAAGAGAGCGGGGAGACAACCCACAGAATGGGAAAAATACTTGCCAACTGTGTATCTGACTAACATCTAGGATCTACAAGGAACTCAAATGCGCCAAAAGGAAGAAAAACAAACAGCCCCATTCAAAAGCGGGCAAAAGACATGAACAAACACTTCTCAGAAGAAGATATACGGGCAGCCAACAGACACCTGAAAACGTGCTCGGCCTCACTCATCATCAGAGAAATCCAAGTCGAAACCACAGTGAGACACACCTCACCCCAGTAAGAATGGCCATCATCAATAAAACAAACAACAACAGATGCTGGTGAGGATGTGGAGGAAAAGGAATGCTTCTACACTGCTGGTGGGAATGCAAACTAGTGCAGCCTCTTTGGAAGACAGTGTGGTGATTTCTGAAAGAACTAGAAACTGACCTTCCATATGACCCAGCAATCCCCCTACTGGGACTATACCTGGAGGAACTCAAATCACTGTACAAAAAAGATACCTGCACACGCATTCTTATGGCAACACTATTCACGGTAGCAAAAACATGGAACCAACCATGCTGCCCACTGAAACTGGACTGGATTTTTAAAAATGTGATACACATACACAATGGAATATTATGAAGCCATAAAGAACAAACATGTGGACTTTGCAGCAACTTAGACAGATTTAGAGTCCATCATACTCAGTGATCTATCACAGAAACAAAGAATTGAGTACCACATGTTCTCACTCATAAGCGGACCTTGAACAATGGTCATAATACTATAAGAAAGGGACTGGCGTAGTGGGAAACTGCCGGGGTGGGGGGGAACACCTCATCAACAAGGGTACCTGCATAACGAACATTTATCTACCTAATCCTGAATTGTACTTACATCTTTAAAATAAAAACTTTTTTTAGAAACAAAAGAAATGAAGAAACAGCAATGGTCATAAGACATGTGGTCATTAGTAATCAATAGTGGGGAAAAGATAATAAAATGTATGTTTATTATAAATAAGAGATGAAAACTCTGCCTAAATGAACAGGTTTCCGTTGGCTGCACACACACGCCTGTTCCCTGCTCCCATGGCCTCAGGATAAACTCCTTCCCTCTCCCAGCGCCCCACCTCTGGTGTTGGGAGTGACAGCGGCAGCGGTGCAGCTTGTTGGACGGGGCCACCACAGAAGGACCTGGTCCCTTCCCGGCCTGAGCCACGTTCACATTCTTTTCACTCTCTCCAGCTAGTTAGTAACTGATGGGAAACGCAATGACACTCGAGACGGTCAAGACAGTAGTGCAATTTCACTTCCATGTTTCCCAGACAAAAGGTTTTAAGAAGGTTCCAACTATGATCTGTAGTAGGAAATACACTTGACATTGTGACCAAGCACAAGTAAGTTTCAACCTATTTTGTATTCACTCTTACTGTGCACAAGGGACGCCTGACATCTGCTGCATGTGTTTTAAAAATCAGATTATGCTCGGTAGATTACACAGGCAGCTTCACAGGTGACAGCAGCCCCGAGGGGACCAGCCATTCCTCTAGGCACAAGGACAAGGGCGGTGCCAAGCCCAGGGGCACGAGAGTGCTGCCCGTCACCCCCTCTGGCTTCCTCCCGTCCCAACGCTCCGGCCTCCTCTTCAGAGTCACTGCCTTAGGACAGCCTTCTCCGTCCACTCCCAGAACAGGCCAGGGTCCCCAGGCACATCTCCTCCTATCTTAGGACCCGTCCTCACCGCAGGCACTTACCAGGAAACCAGAGACATAAGGCGGCCCTAGCTGGAGCTCCCCCCTCGCAGACGTCACCGCTGCCTATGCCCTCACCCCCTTCCTTCTAGAAGACCCGCCCAGCAGGGATCCAGCCAGCACGTGATGCTGAGCCTGCCGCTGCCTTCGCCTGCTGTTTGTGATCTAAGGATCTGGCAAGCAGGACAGTGCCAGGTGAGGCCCCTCTGTGCAAAGCTCTCTACGGAAGTCTTCTTGCAGGATCTCCTCCCTCCAAGAAGCGCCCAGGGTTTGCTGGGCCTGGAGCACGACCCCATGGTGAGAGACCTACATCAAGCCCTCACCCTCTTCCTGAAAGCCCTAAGCACCCGCAGAGGCCGCAGGAACCTCGGGGCAAGCGAACCCATTTTAAAGGGGGACAAGTGCACAAGCCCCCAAGCGTGTCGCACGTTCCCGGCACTGCGGCAGATACTGCACGGGCCCGAGCTCCCTGCATCCCATGGCTTCCCTATTCGCGTGATGGACACATCACACAAAGCTCTGTGTTCACTCCTGGTGCAGGAAGATGCTGGTTATCAACCAGGAAAAAAGTGTCTGAAGTACACCCGGGGCTTTACAGAATCATTTAAATGCCAATTAGAGGGATGATGATCAAGAGAGCCCTGATTCCTAAGTACAGAGTGAAACACCTTCACGTGAAAATAACATTGTTTCTGTGTCCTGCCTTATTCTACACCAAAGTCCTGCAAGACGGGGGAAGGAAAGCCCAACCCGGCGAGGCCACGTCAAAAGATGCACTCAAAGAGCCAGAGAGTTAATCCAGATGTCAAACTTTCTGGCTCATGTGCTAAATTAATTTGGACTCTTCAAACAGCACGTGTTTGGGAATAAACATTAAGAAAGTCCAGGGCCAGCACATGGTGGCTCTCACCTGTTGTCGTACCACTTCGGGAGGCCAAGGTGGGAGAATTGTTTGAGGTCAGGAGTTCAAAACCAGCCTGGGCAAGTAGCAAGATCCTGTCTCTACAAAAAATTGAAAAATTAGCCAGACATAGTGGCACACGCCTGTGGTCCCAGCTACTCAGGAGGCTGAGGCAGGATTGCCTGAGCCCAGGAGGTCAAGGCTGCGGTAAGCTGAGATGGTGCCACTGCACTCCAGCCTGGGTGACAGAGAACTTGACTCAAAAACAAAAAACAAAAAAACAAGAATACAATGTCTAAAGTTTGTACCTGAGTGCAAGTGTGTGTGCGCGCGCACACACACACACACACACACACACACACACACACACACACACACACACACACACACACCCCCCCCACTGGAGCAAAGTCTCAAAAACCTTTGAACTATAAAAAAGGCTCCCACCACCTTAGCCCTTAGGCCCTGGGCACTTATGAGCATTAAGTAATCCCATCTTCTTCTTCTTTTCATTTTACTTTGTTTTTAGAGACAGTGTCTCACTCTGTCGCTCAGGTTGGAGTGCAGTGGTGTGATCATAGCTCATTGCAGCCTCAAACTCCAGGGCTCAAGTGATCCTCCCCCCTCAGCCTCTTAAGTAGCTGGGACTAACGGCATGTGCCATACCTGGCTAATTTTTAAAAAATGTTTTGTGGAGATGGGGTCTTGAACTCCTGGCCTCAAGCCATCTTCCTGTCTCAGCCTCCCAAGGCACTGGGATGATAGGTGTGAGCCACCCTGCCCAATTTCTACAAGTATCCCAAACTTCTACAATCGTGGGTCTCAGGAAAATTTGCCCAAGAACTCTGAACCCTGTAAGGGTGTCAGTCACAGGACTGTGACATGAGATTGGAGAAAATTTTACTACAAATAATTCTACTGGTATTTTCCTATCACTCTCAGCTGGAACCCACCGTTCATATCCAGTACTCTCTTTACGAGGATATAAATTCCCCATGCAAAACTTTGGAACGACTCCTGACAAGCCTTCCATAGCAGTCACTAAACCTCCTCAAATGTTCAACATTCATTACAGATATGCGGAACCATCGGAGCTACTTTTCTTTTTTTTGAGTTGGAGGCTCCCGGCCACCACAGCCTCGACCTGCTGGGCTCTGGGGATCCTTCCGCCTCAGCCTTCCAAGTAGCTGGAACTACAGGCGCATGCTACCACGCCCGGCTCATTTTGGATGTATTGTAGAGATGAGGTCTCACCAAGTTGCCCAGGCAGGTCTCGAACCCACGGGCTCAGGCAATCCACTCACCTCAGCCTCCCAAAGCGCGGGATACAGGCTGAGCCACCGAGCCCGGCTCGGAGCTACTTTTCATTCTGAAGAGCTGAAAACGCAGGTGAGTGTGGGCCTGCCGGGGCAGGGCAAGGCCAGCCTGATGGTGAGCCACGCCCCGATCTCCACTGGCTGCAGGCCTCACAGCCACCAAGGACACCATCCCAGGAGGGCCAGGATGGCTGCAATCCAGGAACGCGCAACCCAAACACAGCAGGAAGCTCAGCGAGTCTGAAGGCAGAACTAACAACTATTTTGCAGAGAAAACGTGCTCTAAAGAAGGAAGAAGGGGAGGGAAGAAGACAGGTGGGGGGGAGAGGGAGAGGAGGGAGGGAGGGAGCGAGGGAGGGAGGGAGGGAGGGAAGAAGTATGGGGGGAGGAAGACAGGCAGGAAGGCTCCACACTATAGAGGAAACTATAAAACTGCCCCTCTGATACTCGAGTGAAGCACCAAAATCCACTTGAGAAACATGCCTTCCTCCTTCGCAAGTTCGCACCCCAAGCTCCTTCCAAAAGGAGTATGCTGGCCCCTGCGTGTTAGGAGTCAGAAGCCCGGTTAAACACAAATCTGTAGCACCACAATCCGAAGGTGTTAAATGACACATTTTATGTTGTGTGAGTTTTGTCACAGTAAAAAAAATCTGTAAATGAAACTGAACACATCTTTTCATTTGAAACAGGTTTGCTGGGTCTCCGAGGACAACACAACACGTCGAGGATACAAAACATCCTGGTGTTCCCCGCCGGCCCCTGCGCGGGGAAAGTCTCACAATGGGTATCATGCGAAGCTAGCACATTTGTCAGGTGTGATCAGATGAAGCAACAGCTTAGAAGGGGAGCCGCCCCTCCGGTGGAGGCCTGTGGAGGCTGCGAGGAGATGGCATCTCTGGTGGCGCTGCGGATGTCCTGGCTGCCGAGCAGAGAAAACGCGGTGCACACGGGCGGTGGCGACTGCTCAGCCAGAAAGGGAGGAAATCCTGCCGCGTGCTCACACGGAGGAGCCCAAGGACACAGCGCTCAGGGAAACAAGCGGTCACAGAAAGCCAGAGGTTGTGCGACTCCGCTCTGATGCAGCATGGAAGGCAGCCAAACTCAGAAGCCGAAGGTGGAAGGGTGGCTGCCAGGCACGGGACAGGCAGAAACATCGCTCAGTGGACACAAGGTCTCAGTTTCACAAAATGAAAAATGGGTATAAAGTCTCTGTTGTCCAAGATGAAAATGTTTTAAGGATCCACCGTACAAGATGGTGAATATACTTCACAATACTTAAAACGGCTGAAGATACCTGGGCGCGGTGGCTCACGCCTGTTAAGTCCCAGCACTCGAGGCAGGAGATTCTCTGGAGACCAGGAGTTTGAGACCAGTCTGGGCAACACAAAAAGGCCACCATTCTCTACTAAAAAACGAAAATTAAAAAAAAAAAAACACCTTAAGGCAAATGTGACAGGACGTGTGTTTTTTTGCCCGCAATCTGAAAGGGGGACAGGAGTCGGCAGGACTCAGCCTGGCAGAGACAGCCCGGACCGCTCAGCCTCAGCTCTCCCAGCTGACTCACATGCTGTGTTGTGTGTTGCAATCTGCAGCCCCTCCCTCACAGGTGGGTGTGCCCCCCCCCCATGGACCGGGTGGTGAATCGCTTTGGGCGATGAGATGCCAGCAGGCCTGACCCAAGCAAAGGCTCCCAGTGAGCTTGGCTGGGCACGTCCTGGGCACTCTGGACATCGCCATGGGGAGCTGCTTCCCCCAGGCCTGGGCTCAGACCGACCCCCGGGGAGCAGACCCCAACCCACAGCTCACAGCAAGCGCCATGCCCAGTGCCACCAGCAGGGTTGCGTGGCGCTCCCTGGGGAGTCCCACTCAGGTCAGCCCCAGGAGACTGGCCAACCCACAGTGTAAAGGTGGGAAGGTTTATACCACAGACTCACGATGGCAACAGCCACGTGACACAGGATGGGACAACGCAAGGAATACCAAGTGCTGACGCGGAGCGGCGGGAAACGCCAAAACTTACAGAGGACACGTGAGTGAGACTAAGGGTTGGTTTCTGGCTTCTGCTTAAAATCCTCAATGATTTCTGCTTGAAGCTTCTTTCTTTTTTCCTAAGAATTTGGCTGCAATTTAAGGCACTTGGTGGGGGCAGCAGAAGAGCCCAAAAAGGCAGCAGGGACAGGTACACGGAGGCCTGCCTGGGTCTTCCAGGAAATCGCACTGCTCCTGATTTGCTAATGACATTTCCAGTGGGCAGCGGTTAACCGTGCAAAATGACACACGTCGCTGACAAACGGTACCACTGGCAGTCCTACCATCACAAATCCTTCAATAAAGGAAAAGGAGCGGAATGCCTAACCAAATGACTGTTCTGCTTTTGGTGAGAAAGTTGCCAATGAAGCAACCAGACCAAGAGACTGTGCTTCCTTAAATGCAAGCAGAAATGTATGCAGATCAGCTTTTTAAAAGTGTTCTTTAGATTCTAGCTACAAAATTATCATTACAGAATTAAAATCACTGAATGATATGTTATTCCCATACCACAGAGGTTTTTTTTAACCATCTAGAATGTGTAAGTGATAATCACTTCCTTCTTTAAGAGTATTATTTCTTAAAATTATATTCTTGATTTAGGATGGTAAATGTTCGTGTGCATTTTTAATCTGTCTTCCAGATCTGTTTTAACCCTGTAACAGAAAGATTAGTCAAGAGTTTTCCTTTATGCCAGCTGTACAAAACAGTAAATAGGCCAGGTGCGATGGCTCACGCCTATAATCCCAAGCACTTTGGGAGGCCAAGGTGAGAGGATTGCCTGAGCCCATGGGTTCGAGACCAGTCTGTGCATCTTGGCAAAACCTCGTCTCTACAATAAATCAAAAAAATTAGCTGGGCGTGGTGGCACGTGCCTGTAGTCCCAGCTACTTGGAAGGCGGAGGCAGAAAGATCGCCTGAGCCCAGCAGGTCAAGGCTGCGGTGGCCCTGAGCATGCCACTGCACTCCAGCCTGGGCGACAGAGACTCCAACTCAAAGAAAAATAATAAAAACAAAGAAAAACAATAAATAAATGTGAATTATAAATAAATGTAAGTTATACAGAACAAGAAAATGGCCCAATGATACTTCCTTAAAGAAACAAAAACAAACCCCAAGCAGCTCAGCCTCTCCTCAAAAGTACTCAAGGGACAGTAGGCATGCTGACCTGGAACATGCTAAAGTCATGTTTCTTTTTCTAAATGGCATGCAATTAAACTCTTATATAATTAATAATTGTATGTTGAATAATATAGTTTAACTAGTTAATGACTCAGTTTGAGACGCAGCATCACAAATGACTGTGACTCCTCACCCAGCGGTGACACTGGCCTACTAACGTACTGACAGTAAGTTTACCAGGAGAGGACGCCTCGAGCACCACTCCACTGTGTACACAGCCGGCTTCCCGAGGAGAAAGCGACACGCTTTGCGCCATCTCCGGACACAGCTTGGACACAGCAATAACTCACACAGGATCTGCTCCTCGAACCAAGGCCAGGGTGGACCCACGCCATTCTTTAATCCAAAGGCACTTCACCGTTTGAAAGACATCACTATTCACAACATTTCTGTAAGGGTTCTGACACAGACCAGCTATACCGGGGCAAATAAACTCCCCTCAAAAGATAAATGTGTCCTCTGGGAAGAAGATTAACTCTTTCAATACAACACAACACAACACCAAAGTAGGAACTATTTCTCCAGAACACTGAAACCATGAAAGAAATGTTTGGAGTAGCACAAAGATGCCAAATCAAAAAGTCTCCACACAAAGGGCAAAACCATGTTCGTCGATCACTAAAGTGATCCCACTTCAGAAGAAAACCAATCTGCCCCACAGAATTTCAACCTCTCAGAATTTCTCAGTGAAGTAACGTAAGTTGTTCCAGAGGCTTAACCCAAAGCCTCTGAGATCCTCTGCAGGCCAGGCTGTATCCGGGATCAGCAACTCCCGGCCGACTGGAGCCGCACCATGGGGAAGGAGGAGGCTACAAAAGGGCATCGACGGCCAGGTGGTGTGCAGGCCGGCTCCAGGGTCTCCACCACCACACGCAGGGTGCGGGGCAGCCAGCATCTGCCCTGAGCCTTCCAGAGGGGACTCTGCAGGACGGGGGGAGATTCCGAGGCTCTGGGAAGCGGGGGTCCACAGGAAGGCTTAAAGACGGCAGGCCCCAGAGACAAGGAAAGCAGCTAAATCAGGCATCCCCCAGGACACCTGGCAAGCACACCCGTGCACAAACACAGGGCGCACGCTGCAGCTGGGCGTCCACCTCTTCCTCTCACCGCCCAGGATGGGGCTAGCCTCCGCATCGATATCACCGGGAACTCTGAAAACAGGCTTTCACCACCCGGAGCTAGGGGGTTTCACCCTCATGGGGAAGAGGCGGGGGGCCCGGCAGCTTCCCGGACAGTTCCACAAGGCAGTCACACTCGCATCAAGTCCCCCCAGCGGGAGCACCCGAGCCGAGGCCGCGGTGCGAGGTGAGCGTGCCGCTGCACTCCAGCCTGGGCCGCAGAGTGAGACCCTGCCTCAAGGAAACGCATGAATGAATGGACGCATGAATGGAGGACTACTAACGTCTTGAAGGGAAAGGGGCACACAGCGGCCTCTGCCGCATAGCTGCCCCCTCGTGGACGCTCACGAGCCTGTGGACTCTCGGGCTCTGAGGCTGCGCGGGCGGGGCGGGGCCCCGAGTCGGTGGGGCGGGGCCCGAGCGGTGGGAAGGCGGGGCCCGGCGAGGTGGGGGCGGTCCACGCTCGCCCCTCGCCCCCACTGACCTGGCGCTGTACTTCCGGAGGATGGCGTCCAGGAGGCCCACGAGCTCGTCGGCGTTGACGAACTTCTGCGTGCTGAGGCTGTACATCTTCTCGTAGAAGTCGGCGATCTCCATGCGCGCCTGCACGAAGAAGCACAGCTGCTCCGACAGGTGGGACAGGAGCTCCTCCACGTGCGGGGCAGCCCCGCCCGGGGCGCCGCGGCCCGCCGCCAGCTTCTTGAGCTCGTTGTGCAGGGACGTGTAGATGGTGCGGATGGAGTCCTTCCTGCTGAAGAAGGACTGGCCCCCTGTGAGGACACGACACGCGCGGGCGGGTGAGGCGGAGGCCGGAGGCACCGACACCCCCAGCACCCCGGGCCTCGCACCCACTGAGTCGAGGGTTTTTACCTCGCCTGTGCTCTGCTCTCCAGGATCGGCTGAGTGCCCGTGGCTCCTACGTCATTCCCGAGTGGGGCCACAGGCCTGGCTCACCCACGCGACAGCCCCACTCCCTCCGGGAGGACTCAGATTTACTTCAGAGCGTGCAGCTCTCCAGCAAATACATCAGCCGGATCTAAAAAGCCCTCCTTTCCCACAAATATAGGCAAAGCCAGACCCAGCTGTGAGGCACTATTGCTGTTCCTGGAAAATCAGAATGTTGTGTCTGTTTGGAGCTGCCTTTTCCTTCAAAACTTATCTTTAGGCCAAATCCACAAAATGGAAGGCATACATGTGCATCCTCTGGTGCAAGAAAACAGACTTCTGGGATCCCAGAAGGAAAAAGAAAATCGAGCACTCTTGGGGAGGCTGACGTTCGATGTTATAGTAAGCACCACATTATGAATTATGAAGGCCAGGGACCAATGATAAGTAGCTGCTGCCCTCGGTTGGGGTCCAGAGGAAACCCACAAAAAATAAGACCCAAAGCACCTGCCACAGAGGCAAAAAGGACCAAGCGGTGTGGACAGCACACACACGTGTTTGTTCATCAAGATCCAAGATGCTGCTCATTACAGTCCGCATCGTGGGTGTCATCTGGGGCAATTCTGGGCCCAGCAAAGGGCCAGAGGCAAGAAAAGGAGAGTGGAAGAGACAGGGCAGACTTAAAACAGCGATTCCTACAAACAGAAAAAGCTCAGGGAGGGCTGGCAGTTTAAATTTCCTATTGGTAAGCCCAGGATGCTCTAATAAATGTTTCAGAATTCTAAATATATTACTGTGGTTCGTGATTAAAAACTATATTACTGCAATTAATGACAAACATCATCTATCACGGTATTTGTAACATATACTCTTAATAAATGAATCATTTCACATTGCTCAATGAATCATTGTTCATTGCTCAGTGTATGATTCAAGAAATGACCCTTGTGACTCAGGTGACCAACTTGTCCCAATTTACCCAGGACGTTCCGGGTTTTGGCACTGAAAGTCTAGCTTCTCTGGAAACCTTTAGTTTAGCTTTTAAAACAAAGTCCCACATCCTGGAAACCCTCATCCCTGGGCAAACGGTACCAGCTGGTGACCCTGCTTACGACTGACGCCCCTGGACCAACTACAATACTTTAACAACTAGCAAAGTAGTTGGAGAGCATGGGAACGTTTTAAATAGCAACACAAAAGTTTTTTTCTTAACTTTTAAAGAACATTGCTGGATGTGGTGGCTCACGCCTGTAATCCCAGCACTTTGGGAGGCGGATCACTACAAAAAATGAAAATATTTATACAGAGAACAGTCAACCTGATCATGGTGAAGTCATATTGTAAGCACACTGATATCACACATGCTGACACCAAAAAACTAAGATATGTAGAAAGATAAAATTTAAATTCTGGAACTCACATGTACTCTACATGTAAATAATCTAGGAGACATTCAAGTTAAGCCTGCCACTTTCAGAAGTTTACTCAGGAATGAGGAGATGGCCTGGGACCCTTCTGGTGCCTGCACATGTTTCACAGTGTCCCAGGTTGTGGGTTCAATCTCAAGGCCTCATCCTCAGACCCACCCATGCCAATGGGGTTCTTGTTACGAGTGAATCACTTAGCACAATAAGGACAACATCCCAGAGCCCAGCCAGGACGGCGACAGCCTTATACACACAGCCCTACGCAGGGGAGCAGCTCTGTTCACATACAAGCCCGGCTCATACAACTTTATTTGTATTTTTTATTTTTTTGTGTTGGAGTCGCCCAGGCTGGAATGCAGCGGCACACTCACGGCCATCCCAGCATCGACCCACTAGGCTTCAGTGATCCGTCCACCTCAGCCTTCCAAGTAGCTGGAACTACAGGAGCACACTACCACGCCTGGCTAATTTTTGGTTTACTGTAGAGACAAAGTCTCACCAAGTAGCCCAGGCTGGTCTTGAACCTCAGACTCAGACAATCCACTTGCCTCGGCCTCCCAAAGTGCTGGAATTACAGGCTGAGCCACTGAGCCTGGCCTCATACAACTTTAAAAGCAGGGTAACAGACTTTTTAGAGTCAATAGGTAGACTTTAGGAAAGCCAACAGAATCCTCGCAGATATATGCAAAACTGTGTGTACACATTTATTTTCCAGCTTGCATCAAATTCCCATGAATGAGCTTTAAAAAAAAAAAAGGTGAAGCTGGGCTCGGTGGCTCAGCCTGTAATCCTGCGCCTTTGGGAGACTGAGGTGAGTGGATTGCCTGAGCCCGCAGGTTTGAGACCCACCTGGGCAGTGAGACCTCATCTCTACAATAAATCAAAAAATCAGCCGGGCGTGGTAGCGCATGCCTGTAATTCCGGTGAGGCGGAAGGCTGAGGTGGAAGGATCGCCGGAGCCCAGCAGGCGAGGCTGTAGTGGCCAGGAGCGGCCGCTGCACTCCAGTCTGGGCGACCAAGTGAGACTCCAACTCAAAAAAAAAAGGTGAGAAACATGGCACTTGGGCCTTTTATGAGGTGAGGGAGTCTGAAGACAGCCACAACTGCCAGAATCTCACCCACCTTCGATGAATCTCATTTTCATACACAGATGAGCCAAAAAAATGTAGACACACTTTAAGAAAGGAAATGACTGTATTAAAATTGTAGTTCTCAATATACCCATAACAACAGATGAATACAAGTCACGATTGACTTCTGCAATTACGAGAGGTGCTCACAGTGGTTCCCATCAACGTCCAGACACTTCTGATGATGATGAACTAAAAGTAGCACATAGGTAACATCGCTTAAAACGTGTACACTTTTTCTGGCGCCCTCGTATATAAAAGACACACACATATATAAAACATGCAAGTTACAACTCACATGCATGTTGTTAAAAAGTTATACAAATACAAACTCAATCTGACGGTCCAAGGGCAGGTATTTTGATTCAGACTCTATCACCTAACTGCACACCTTCCTGCACAATCTGCTAGTCTATAGGAAGAGGAATAATAATTAACGCCACAACAGCGACGCCATAAAACTGGGAGGAAAAAATACACAAGGCAGAAAACATCCAGCCAGTTTTTGCCAGTAAATCCACATAATAAGTGTGTACAAATCAACATACTAGCCATGTCAGAGTTATGATCTCGGAAAGCCCTGTCCCCTTGAGTGTTTACTGCAAGTTCAATAACATGACCTCAATTGAAGTCACTTCAAGCAATATCAGGAAAGGGGGGGCCAAATGAAATGTACACTCAATGCCACGTTTCTTTTTTTTTTGAGTCGGAGTCTCACTCTGTCGCTCAGACTGGAGTGGAGTGGCCGCTCCTGGCCACTGAAGCTTCGACCTGCTGGACTCCGGCGATCCTTCCACCTCAGCCTTCCAAGTAGCTGGAACTACAGGCGCGCGCTACCACGCCCGGCTAATTTTTTTATTTATTGTAGAGATGAGGTCTCGCCAAGTTGCCCAGGCGGGTCTCGAACCTGCGGGCTCAGGCAATCCACTCACCTCGGCCTCCCAAGGCGTGGGATTACAGGCTGGAGCCCGGCCCAATGCCACGTTTCTACTGTCCGTATTGTATATGTGTATCCTTCATACACAGCAGAAAATTAACGGACCTAAAACAGGCCAAAGTACCAAAACGCCTCTAAATGTCCTAACGTGTGTCGTCTGTCACTGCTAAACAGTCACGTTTTGTGTGCGTGACGCTCGCTTTCCCGTCTAGTGTTTCCTCCCCCTCCACTCCTATGACCTGCTTCTTCTACCGTGGACATCGGCTGAGTAGCTCTCGATCTTATTTCCAGGGTGGGAGACACCGGGTGCCTCCTCTTGCGGGGGGGGTGGCGCGTCTCCGGTCGCCTCTCCCGCCCGGCACTCGCTCAGGCCTTCGTGCGTGACACATGGACCGCGAGGAGGGGGCGGCCCTCCGGCTGTCACTCCCACCCCCCACCCCGAGGCCCGACCGCAGCGCCCCGACAGGCACGAGGTCGCACGGCGGGGGGCGGCTCCTCGGGCGGCAGCGTCGCTCTGCGCGAGGACGGAGACGCGGCCCGGCCCACTCCGCGTGCCCGGCCCGGGGTCCCAGCCCCGCCGGGGCCCGGGGCAGCGGGGAGCCCGGGCCGCCCCCGTGCGCAGTCCCGCCTTCATCCCCACCCCGGGGCGAAGCGGGGCGGGCGCAGGTACCTAGCTTCTGCCCCAGGTAGGCGAGGCTGTGGTAGACCTTCTCGGCCGCGGCCAGGTGCGCCAGGGCCGCCAGCAGCGACAGCCAGCTGCCCCCCGCGCTCTTGTTGGCCTCGCGCTCCTTCTCCACATTGTCCTTGGCCTTGTCGTAGGAGAAGATGCCCAGGTGCGAGAAGAACGTCTCCAGCACCGCCTGTTCCACCGGGACCGGGGCGGCCAGCGGGATGGACTCCCCCATGCGCGCCGCGCTCGGGCTCGACCCACGTGGCCTGGCCGGCCGCGCACTTCCGGGTTCGGAGGGACACGCGCGCTTGCGCGCGGCCGCCTGGGGCGGGCGGGCTCGTGCGTGCGCGCGGCCGCCTCCGGCGGGGAGGGTCGTGCGCGCGCGCGCGCGGCCGCCGGGACCGCGTCCGGCCTCAGAGAGGACGCGGCTGGGGGCCGAGGAAGGGGCGAGGTGGCCGCGCCCGCGCCCCTTCGGCGCTGCGCACCCCGCTCCGCGGAGCTGCGCTCGGAGGCGAGGGGCGAGGCCCCGCCCGCGCCGATGACGTCACGGGCGCGCGCCGGGGCCAGTGACGACGCGGGGCGTGACGTCGGTCTCGGGATTCCGTCCGGGCCGGGGCCGCGCGCGCTCGGCTTGCGTCCTCCCCCGGCCCCGGAAAGGCCTCGGGGAGCGGGGGTGGCGCGTGTGGCCCGGCCCGCGCGTCCCCGCTTCGCCCGCGGCTGCCCGAGCGAGGGCTCGCCCCCACCCTGCACGCGCGCGGGGCTCGCTCGCTCGCGTCGACGCGGGTCCCCCCCTCGGGGGACGCCCCCGGGCAGGCGCCGGGGTCCTTTCGCCGCGAGGTCGGCCGGCCCAGTCGCACGGGTGACGGGAGCGCCTCCTTTTCTCCAGCTAGAGCCGCCCTCCGTCTCCACCGCTCGGCGCAGATCCCGCGAGCCTAACGGTAGCGAAAATGCCTCGGACGCCCGTCCCCTGGTCTCTGCTGGGGGATAAAGCCCACCCTGGCAGCTGCGATTCGGGGCCTGGCTTTTGAACACCGTGAAAGTGAGAAGGGGGATGGGACGGTGTGATGGTTTTGATGAACGAATGCAAGTTGGACATTTTAAGGAAAGTGTAGTACTAGCACCCCAACCAACAGACAGCGAAGGGGACCGCGAATCGCACAGACACGCCCGAGTAATAACAAGAGTAACAGAGAGAACGAAGGCCGCATCATAACCCGGCGGGGAAAGAAGCCTCTTAAGTAACAGTGAAGGAGACTCGATTCGCTGTATGGAAGAAAGAAAACTGTCACCTTTTTTTCTGAAACAAAAAATGCGTAAAAAACAAATCCACAAACTAGAAAAAAATGCAAGTGATATTTCACTGATCTAAAGCTATAGAACCATCCAAATATAAAAGAATTAGAAGAATTTACACAGGAAGAGACTGACTTGACTATATAAACAATTTTTAAATCTTATATGTCAAAACATGCCAGTCTGGGAAAATGTATCTGTAATGTGTGCCAGACCGAGGTTTAATGTGCTTGGCATGTCAAGATCCCTTACTGGCTGGGCGCTGCGGCCCACGCTTGTAATCCCAACAATCTGGGAAGTTGAGGCAGAAGGATCATTTGAGGCCAGGAGCTCGAGATCAGCCTGTACAACATAGAGACCTCATCACTATAAATATTAAAATTAAATTTTAAAAAACTAACCAGTAAGAATAAAAAGACCGTGAATATATAACTCCCAAAAGAAATAAGAATGCAAATAATTTTTTTAAATGTCCAACCTCACTAGTAGATGCAAAATAAACGACTATTCTATTTTTCATCAATCAAGCTAGCAAAAGAAACTTTGTTGGTCTGTTTTGTTTTGGTTTTTTGAGTTGGAGTCTCACTCTGTCACCCAGACTGGAGTGCAGTGGCCGCTCCCAGCCACCGCAGCCTCGGTCTGCTGGGCGCAGGTGATCCTTCCGCCTCAGCCTTCCAAGTAGCTGGAACTACAGGTGCACGCTACCACACCCGGCTAATTTTTTTGATTTATCGTAGAGATGAGCTCTCGCCAAATTGCCCAGGCAGGTCTCGAACCTGCAGGCTCAGGCAATGCACTCACCTCAGCCTCCCAAAGCGCGGGGTTACAGGTTGAAGCCACCGAGCCCAGCTAAGAAACTTTGTAAGTGCTCATCAACCACCGCCCTGACCTCCAGCCCCTGGCAGCCACCATCTGCTCTTTGTGTCTATCAACAGTTTTAGATTTCACCTGTGAGATCACTCGGTATTTGTCTTTCTGTGTCCATGTATTTCACTTAGCATAATATCTTCCAGGCTCATCCACATTGTCTCAAGTGGAAGGATTTCCTTTTTCATGGCCGAATAGTAATCCATTGTATGGATATACCACATTTTTTTATCTGTTCACCTATCGACAAACACTTAGGTTGTTTCCATACTTTGGCTATTGTGACTATGAAGGTGCTGCAGTGAACACAGGGGGTGCAGGTATCTCTTTGAAATGCTGATTTCACGTCTGGCTACATACTCACAGGTGGGACTGCTGGATCCTATGACAGTTCTGTTTTTAATTTTTTGAGGAACGTCCATACTGTTTTCCATAACGGCTGTACCAATTTACCTTCCCACCAACAGCATACAAGTTTTTCTCCACAGCCTGTTGTTGCTTGTCTTTTGCATTGGTTATTCAAGATCTTTTGTGGTTCCATAATAATTTTAGCATTGTTTTTTCGACTTCTGTGAAAAAATGCCATTGGAATTTTGACAGGGGTTGCAGTGAATCTGTAGATTGCTTTGGGTAGTATGGACTTTTTTTTTTTTTTTTTGAGTCGGAGTTTCACTCTGTCGCTCAGACTGGAGTGCAGGGGCACGCTCTCGGTCATGGCAGCCTCAACCTGCTGGGCTCCGGCGATCCTTCTGCCTCAGCCTTCCAAGTAGCCGGAATTACAGGTACGCACTACCACACCTGGCTAGGTTTTGATTTATTGTAGAGATGAGGTCTCGCCAAGTTGCCCAGGCAGGTCTTGAACCCATGGGCGCAGGCAATCCACTCACCTTGGCCTCCCAGAGTGCTGGGATTACAGGCTGAGCCACTGAGTCCAACCAGTATGGGCATTTTAACAACATTAATTCTTCTCCAGGAACGTGGGCTAGCTTCCATTTATTTGTATCTTCAATTTTGTTTTCATTGATGTCTTATAGTTTTTAGTATACAGATCTTTCACCTTCTTGGTTATATTTAGTCCTAAGTATTTTATTGTTTCTGATGCTATTTTAAGTGGGATTGTTTTCTCAATTTCTTTTTTAGAAAATTCACAGCATATAGAAATGCAACCAATTTTTATATGTTGGTTTTGTACCCTACAACTTTACTGAACTTTTATCAGTTTTAACAGTTTTTTGGTGATGTCTTTAGAGTTTTCTGTATATAAGATCATGTCATCTACAGAGACGGTTTAAGTTCTTCCTTTCTGATTTGGATGACTTTGATTTCTTTTTCTTGCCTGGTACATTCATTCTGTACCTAATTTGTTGAGAGTTGATCATGAAAGGATGTTGAATTTTGTCAAGTGCCTTTTCTGCGTCTATTGAATTGATCATCTGATGTTTATCTTTCATTCTGTTAATGTGGCGCATCACTTTTGTTGATGTGTGTATGTTAAACTATCCTTGCATCTCACGGAAGGAGCCTACTTATTCATAGCAAGTGATCCTTTGACCGTGGTGTTACATTCTGTCTGCTAGTATTTTGTTGAAGGTTTTTGTGGCTATGTTCATCAGGGATGTTGGCTTATAATTTTCTTTTCTCATAGCATCCTTATCTGGCTTTGATAGGAAGGTATTGCTGACCTCTTAAAATGAATTTGGAAGTGTTCCTTCCTCTTCATTTTAAAAATCTTGAAGCAACTCACCCATGAGGCCATCTGGTCCTGAGCTTTTTTTTCTCTCCCTCCTTCCCTCTTGCTTTCTTGCCCTGCCAAAGGAAGGCCTCAAACATTAGTTACAAACTCAGAGTTGTTCCCCTCCCTGAAAATCATTAGTAAAAGGTCAGAGATGTATGTGATGTGAAGAGAAACCAGAGTATTTCTGGGCTCTTCTTGGCTGGGAGGTTTTGGATTCCTGCTTCAATCTCCTTACTCATTACTGGTCCATTCAGACTTCTCTTTCTTTGGGGCTCGGTCCTGGTAAGTTATATGTTTTTAGGAATTAGAGTAATACCTTGAACCTAATAGATGTTCATTAAATGATTGGCTGATTCTTCTTGTCTCATAAGAATGTTATAAGAAAAGAGACAGAGTTAATGACCTGTCAAGCTGTTAAAACATTAGTAGTTTTTTTTTTTTTTTTTTTTTTTTTTTTGAGTTGGAGTCTCACTCTGTCACCCAGACTGGAGTGCAGTGGCCGCTCCCGGCCACCGCAACCTCGACCTGCTGGGCTCCGGCGATCCTTCCGCCTCAGCCTTCCAAGTAGCCGGAATTATAGGCATGCGCTACCACGCCCGGCTGATTTTTTTGATTTTATTGTAGAGATGAGGTCTCACTGCCCAGGCGGGTCTCGAACCCGCGGGCTCAGGCAATCCACTCACCTCAGCCTCCCAAAGGCGCAGGATTACAGGCTGAGCCACCGAGCCCGGGAAAAAAAACATTAGTTTTAAAGCCAGAAGCTACCTTGAGTGATCCATGGCTCAGCCCACAAGCAGGATGTTTTGTGTAGCAGATATACATGTTAGGTATCTATTGCTGCCCAGCAAAGAAGCCCAAGACTTAGTGGCTTAAAGCAATAGCGACCATGTATCATCTCTGACAACCTCTGTGAGTCGGGAATTCAAGAGCAGCTCAGTTGGGGTGTTCTGTCTCAGTCCCTGGTACGAGGCGGAGATTCTGCCCCCCTAAAAAAAACCTAGAATTGTCTTTTGGAGGGCAAACCCCTTGGAGTGCAGTCTTCCCCCACTAGGAACCCATGGGCGTCTATGGACCAACTGGCATTGTTGTGAGAGGCTGCATTCGGCTTCAGGGAACTTTTTTGGGAGATTCTTTCATGGTGTTTGCCCATTTCATGATGGGTGACTTACAAGCACATCTGCCCACACCATGCTGAGTGTTCAGCAGTTTTTGACCAAAACCAGCATTGTCCCTGTGCCTCCACCCTCTCTATTCACCCATCTTGCCCAGAGTGACTTTTTTTTTGTCTCTCTGGATGAAAAAAGTCCTCAAAGGGAAATGCTTTGCCAGTGTGGAAGAGGTGAAACAAAACACAGCAGAAGCACTAAAATACATCAAAACAGATCAGTTCAAAAACTACTTTGGGCAGTGGAAAAAGTGTCTTGATAGGTGTATTGCATCCAACGTGAGTACTGAAGTTTAAACATGTAAGAATGCATACACGAGGTTTTATAAATGAATTCTGGGTTTTTGGGGATCCCCCTTGTAGGCTGCAGACAGATGTTGGCAAGGGCTTCAGCCATCCAGAAACTCAACTAGTACGGCAGGATCCCCCTCGGCAGCTCTCTCGCGGGCTTGGCAAGCTGGCGTGATGGCCACACAGGCTCGCTGCGGGACTGCTGGCATGTCCTCACAGTGTGGCAACCTGCCTGTCCTGGACCGGATGATTGAGAAACCAAAGCAGGCACTGCAGTGTCTTTTAGTCCTTGGCCTCGGAGTTCACACGTCGCCCTGGCCATGTTCAGGGCCAGCCTCGCCTGAGGGGGAGCAGGAGCTAGTGAAGGGGTTGAAGGCTGGGAAGCAAGGCTCGCCTGCGCCCTCCCAGAGGCTGGTCCCACAGATGGTGGCATTTCTGATGTAAAGGAGCATCTGTCTTTCCAACGAGGAAACCCCTGACTGTTCCTTCAGTTGTATTTTATTGCTCAGGGAGTTATTGTTTAATTTCAGATCAAATCTCTCCTACTAAGTCTAGAAAAACAACTCAACTCAAGCCCATGGACTTGGCATTGCTCTGCGGGTCTTTGACAATAACCCTAGTGACAATGCCAGAGACAAAGCCATCTTCGTCATAACAACCCCTTCTGGCAGCAAGAGGACGTTAAGAACAGGGCAAGGCATTCATTCTTTCGTTCACACAATAAAAAATCGACATTTTTTTAAGAGATGGGGTCTCTGTCACCCAGGCTGGAGTTCAGTGGCATGATCACAGCTCACTGTAGCCTCAAACTTATAGGCTCAAACAAGCCTCCTGCCTCAGCCTCCTGAGTAGCTAGGACTATAGGTGTGTGCCGCTATGCCCAGCTAATTTTTTTTGTTAATTTTTTGTAGAGACAGGGACTACAGTGTTGCCCAGGGTGGTCTGGAGCTCCTGGCCTCAAGTGATCTTCCCTGTTTGGCCTCCCAAAGTGTTGGAGTTACAGGCATGAGCCATGACACCTGGCCTGGACTAAACTTTATTTGTGGTCTCTATACACAAAGCGACATATACCAAAAATAATCTTACAATGATGATGCTAGTTAATTACTACCTCAGGTTTGTGTTATTTGGGCTTACTTGTCCTTTCCTGATCCGTTTTCTGGACATAATACTAACAGTAGTAAAACTGCCACTGATGCAGCACTTCCCGTTCACCAGGTGCACTCTGTCTCACCATCTCCTTGTGAGGCCGGTGTGCTCAGAACCGTCCGATTATGGAGAAGTCAGCCAGCCACCTGCCCAAGTGCTCGCAGCCGTGACTGACCAGGCTGATGCAGCCAAGCCTCGTTACTCCTCCATCAGCTTGGCCTCTGGGAATTGACCCCCCCACACCTCCTCTTGGAGAGTAGGAGACACCCACTGTCACCCAGGCGGGGCCACTCGCTCCTACAGGTGTCTCCTGCATCCCCGGCTCAGGCAAGGTGGGATTCCAGGGAAGAGTTGTCTTTGCTCACCCGAGGAGGCTGACATTTGGTATGGAACAACCTTTTTCTCTCTTTCTTTTTCATATTATTTGCTAAAAATACCACACAGTTAGCAATGCCGTCTATAGCTCTGTAACTTCTTTTACTGAATTTCTTTTCCTCTTGTATGCAAAATACATTACTGTCTGTCTGACAACACGCACGCACTCACATGCACGCACATACTCGGTGCCTGATTAGCTCCTCCCGTTTTGTGTTTCTGCATATCTAGCTACAATGAGAGCCGAAACCAAGATTAGGGAGTTACACTGAGTTGTGGAGTAAGAAATGAATCCAAGCACCAAGAAAGACATCTCTGTAACAAAATAAATGTGAAAAGAAAAAGAAAGAAAGAGCATCTTGGTGTGTTCTCTAAATGACCGTTACCCAGCACCGGTCTCAAGCTGCACTGCCCAGTGGGGCCGCCACTGGCAACCTGGGGCTGTTGACATTTTAAAGGAATTAATGCCGAAATCGAATGTCAGACAGACTTCCTTGGTTGTGCCAGTCACGTTTCAAATGCTCGGTCGTAAGTGTGGCCAGTGGCTCTGTGTTGGACGGCCCGGGTAGGGACATTCTCGTCACCACAGACACCCTATGGGCCAGCGCTGGGAAGAAGCCATGTCATGGGAAGAGCCTCACAGTCAGATGCACCATCGTGAGCAGTGAGGGCCATGTGTTATTACCTTAAATGCCTTTTCACGCTTTCATTCTTTTTGGCAATGTCTACATTTATGATTTCTTTTTGAATTATATACATATATACATTAAGTACTCAATAAATACATTTACCATTGATTATTTTGTATTTGGAAAGCAATCGTGTGTGTACATATACATACAAATTTATTTACTTATTTATTTGAGTTGGACTCTCACTCTGTCACACAGGCTGGACTACAGTGGGACGCTCATAGCCACCACAGCCTCCACCTGCTGGACTCAGGTGGTCCTGCTGCCTCAGCCTTCCAAGTAGCTGGAATTGCAGGCACACACCATCATGCCCGGCTAATTTTTTGATTTATTGTAGAGAAGCGGTTTCATCAAGTTACCCAGGCTGGTCTCAAACCCGTGGGCTCAGGCAATCCTCTCACCTCGGCCTCCCAAAGTGCTGGGATGACAGGTGTGAGCCACTGCCCCCAGCGACTTATTTCTAAATACAAAATAACCATTGACACGTTTGTTGAGCACTTTCTCAATTCTAGAAGTCGTGCTAAGAGCTTTACATGAATTGAGCCACGTAATCCTCAGGGCACTGCCAGGTTCATTGTGAAAAATTTGGAAGAAATAAAAATTTAGAGGAAACCCTCCTTCACCCCGAAGCCAAGATCCTCACTGTGGACACTTCCTGTGGGAGCAGGGGTTGCCGCCCAGAACCCCAGGTGCGGTCGCCAGGGACGGTGGCTGCTGGCGTGCTCTCCAGAGTCTTCTGTGCGTGTCACCCAGGTGCTGTCCCCTCCCTGGTGTCAGCCCAGCCCAGTGACTGGTCAGTTGCGGAGGTGCAAGGCACAGTCCCTCGGCTGGGTAGGCCTGGGACATCAGCTTCAGAGCTCCCAGGAGACCAGCTAAATAAAGCCTCGGTTGCAACTGCCCTGCCACTGCTTGACCCGTGCTCAAGCCTGCGTCCCTCATGTGCCGTCCGGGGAGGTGCTCCCCAGCAGACCACTACGTGCGAATCTTCGCCTCAGAGGCCGTGGCCTGGAAACTCCAACTGAAGTCCGCGTTTTTGGAATATGATTTCCGTTTTGTTCTAAAATCCAAAATCCAAGGCCAGGTGCAGTGGGTCACACCTATAATCTCAACACTTTAGGAGGCCAGGGCAGGAGGATCACTTGAGCCTAGTTGTTTGACCAGTCTGGGCAACATAGCAAGACCCCATCGCCACAAAAAAATCAAAACATTAACCAGGCATGGTGGCACATGCTTGTAGTCCCAGCTACTCGGGAGGCTGAAGCAGGAGAATTGCTTGAGTCCAAGAAGTCAAGGCTGTGGTGAGCCGTGATCGTGCCACTGCATTCCAGCTTGGGCGACAGAGCAAGATCTCGACTCAAAAAAATGAAATGAAATAGTCCACACGTGGAGGCTTGAGCCTGTAATGTCAGCACTTTGGGAGGCCGAGGCAAGAGGATTGCCTGAGTCCAGGGATTCAAGAGCAGCCTGGGCAACTTGGCAAGATTTTGCATCCACAATAAGTCAAAAAATTAGCCAGGCGTGGTTGCATGAACTACTTGGAAGGTGAGGCAAAGGGATCACCTGAGGCCAGAAGGTCGAGGCTGCGGTGTCCGTGAGTGTGCCACTGCATTCCAGCCTGGGTGACAGAGTGAGACAGACTCATAAATAAATAGATAGATACATAGATAGATAAATCTAGATTTATTTCACTGCAGAAAATGTGCTTTGTAAGTTAATTTTGTAGTTGATGTTTTATGAATAACTTAGCATGTAACTATGTATCTTTTGTAACTAAGTATTTTTCTGCAACTTTTTAGGGTATTTCTTTATGTGTTTATTTGAGTTAGGCTGGAGTGCAGCAGCACAATCATGGCTCACCACAGCCTTGACCTCCTGGACTCAGGCGATCTTCCACCTCAGCCAGCCTCCTTAGGAGCTGAGACTGCAGATGCTCACCACCAAGCCCAGCTAATTTTTTTTGTAGAGACAAGATCTTGCTGTATTGTCTAGGCTGGTTTCTAACTCCAGGCCTCAAGCAGTCCTCCCAACCCAGACTCCCAATTACTGGGATTATGGGCCTGAGCCACGGCACCCAGCAGAACAGAAGTTTTAGCAGCCACCTGGGATTCCTGTCGCCATCACGCTCAGCCAGGCCTGTGCTGTTGATCTCTCGGTCTTCCCTGATTTTCACGTGGCGGATCCCAACACTGAGCGAACACCCTTCCAGCCCCCGCCTCACGGGCTGCACTGCAGTCTGGGGACATTCGTTTTCCAGCCGCCCTCACAGGTCCCAGGCATTGAGGGGTAAGCTAAAGGTTCCTGAGGACTGGGGGCGGGGGTTGTTCCGGGAATCATCATGCCTTCTGGATGAGACGGGGTGGCCAACACTGGCCTCGTCTCTGGCCTGTTCCTTCCGCTGGGTGGGGAAGGAGATGCTTGGCGCTGGTGTACCCATCTTCCATCCAGGAGGGAAAAACCAAGAGAACTAGAGGCTCGGCCTTGACAGGACCTTGAACGTTTAAATCAATGCCAGCGGCCGCCTGTCTCAGGGTTTCTTTATTTCACTTTTTTTTGTTTTGGAGTTAGGGTCTCACTCTGTCGCCCAGGCTGGGTACAGTGGCATGATTTCAGCTCCACACAGCCTCCACCTCCTGGGCTCAGACGATCCTCCAGCCTCGGCCTCCCAAAGTGTTGGGACTTCAGGCCTGAGCCACGGCGCCCGGCTAGGATTTCTTAATATGATAGTAAAATAAGTTGTTTTAACGCACAATATTTGGTGGCTTAAATGTCACTCTTCCCGACATTCATGACTCAAACTGTGCAGTGGAGAACATCATGGTCTCTAAGTCCTTGACCCGCAGCAACTTCCCATGAGAGTCAGGGAGGGGGAATTAGGATCCTAGGGAGGCACCTTTTTTTCCCGCTTGGCCTTATGGGGCTCCGTCCTTCGCCTTCCCTCCTGTTTTCTTTTTCTTCCGGGGACCCATGAAGAATGCCCGTCAGGCTTCCTAGAATGTGCTGTCACCGCAAGGCGTCTTGGATAAATAATCTTATCACATGTGCCAAATCTCAATGGGAGTAAGTCTTGACAGGGAAGCAGGAAATTCTTTTGCATACATTTTTTTCAGACTTAAAAATATATATGTCTTCAGTATTGACAAGCCAACCTCTTCAGCTTCTCCAATCGCGTCCTTCCAAAAGGCCGTGATGGCTGGAAGAGAGAACACATCTTTTAAAAATCAGAACCATGGCTCTTCCAATAGTGTATTTTAGCAAGTACCCTGTTCCATAGAGTCCTGTCTACTTGTGTAGAATCAGCAGGGGTGGCCAGGCTCAGTGGTTCGTGTCTGTAATCCCAGCACTTTGGGAGGCCGAGGTGAGAGGATTGTCTGAGCCCATGGGTTTGAGACCAGCCTGGGCAACTTGGTGAGCCTGCGTCTCTACAATAAGTCAAAAAATTAGCTGGGCCTGCTGGCGCATGCCTGTAGTTCTGGCTACTTGGAAGGCTTGAGGTGGAAGGATCGCCGGAGCCCAGCAGGTCGAGACTGTGGAGGCCGGGAGCGTGCCACTGCACTCCAGCCTGGGCAATGGAGTGAGACTCTGACTCAAAAAAAAAAAAAAAAGAATCAGCAGGGGTTTTGCAGCAAGTATTGTGAGAACTGGGTTGCATTCTAGACCAGGCACTGACCTAACCCTCCATGTGTTTACCTGGTAATCATAAGGTCTCCAGGGTTGGGATATTTTGTTTCCTCAGAATAAACATGGAGTATCAAAGAATCTGAACTGAACTACCATTTGGAGTAAAAAGGAACAATGCTGAGCTGAAAAGTAAATACTGAGAATGTGTTTGATGTCGGCTTTCTGTGGAGACACTTGGCCGTGCAAAACCTGCGTCTGGTGAGCCCACCTCCGAGCCCCCACCGACCCAGTCTTGGGGCTGCTGCTGACTCTGCCACCCAGAAGCTTCAGTGCTGGCCCGAAGCAAAGATGCGGGAACCCTTTTGGACACAGTGGAGGGTTGGGGTATCCAGATCCGAGGTGCCCAGGACAGAGGTGTCTCTGGCTCCTGGCCACTAGTGTCGTTAGGACAGAAGACGGCTCTAGACCTGACCAGACTTCCAGCAATTGCCCCCAACTAGACTCTAGTTCATGGGCAGAGATGGAAACTCTGCTGATGGCTGACACCGTCAGCAGAGTGAACAAGCAACCTATGGAATGGGAGGAGATAGCTGCAAATTATGTCTGCTAAGAGCTTAGGATCCAGAATATATCAAGAGCTCCTGAAACTCAACAACAACAGCGCCTGATTTAAAAATGAGCGAAGGATGTGAATAGACGTGCCTCAGAAGAAGATCGACACGTGGCCAGCATATGAAAAGATGCTCACCAAATTGTACCCCACATCTTTAAAATAAATTAATTAAATTTAAAAAAGATGCTCACCATTGCTAATCATTAGGGAAATGCAGAGCTAAACGACAGCAAGGCATCACCTCCCGTCTACTCGGCTAGCTACGGTCAAAAAACAAAACAAAAAAACAAAGTAACAGGGGTTGGCCTGGATGTGGAGAAACTGGAACCTCTGTACACAGGTTGGTGGGGATGTGAAACGGTGCAGCCACTGGAAAACGATAAGAGGTTCCTCCAAAAAATTAAGGCTAGAGCTACCAGCAAGTCCACGTCTGGGTACAGATAGATCTAAGAGAAACGAGAGCAGGATTTCATAGATTCGTGCACCGTGTCCACAGCAGCACTGTTCACAACAGTCGAGCGGTGGGAACAACCCAAAGTCCATCAGGGAATGAAGGAGTGAAGAAGTCTCAAACGCAAACAGTGGGACATGACTCAGCCTTAAAAAGGAGGAAGTACCGTAACGTGCTGCGACTCGTGTGAACCGTGAGGATATTGTACTAAGCGAAATAAGCCAGTCACCCAAAGGCAGATACTCTACTACGTATGTGCGCATCTAGAGTAGCGAAGTCAGTAGAAACAGAGGTGAATGGTGTTTCCAGGGGCTGGAGGAAGGGAAATGGGGGGCTGCTTAATGAGTAGAGAGGTTCAGTTTTACAAGAGGAAAAAGTTCTGGAGCTCTGTTGCACAAGAGTATGACTATGCCAAACACCACTGAGCTGCGCAATCGATTGGTTTTTTTATTTTTTTGAATTGAGGTCTCACTCTGTCGCCCAGGCTGGAGTGCAGTGGCACAATCACAGCTCACCGCAGACTCAGCCTCTTAGTCTCAGGTGATCCTCCCACCTCAGCCTCCCAAGCAGCTGGGACTACAGGCATCTGCCAATATGCCCAGTTAATTTTTTAATTTGTGGTAGAGACGAGGTCTCGCTACATTGCCCAGGCTGGTCTCAAACTTCTGGGCTCAATCGATCCTCCCACCTCGGCCTCCCAAAGTGCTGGGATGACAGGTGTGAGCCGCTGCACCTGGCCACACGTGGGTCTTTTCCCATAATTTAAAAAGTTCTTAAAAATGTGTTTGAATGGCCTGGGCATCACAGCTGGGGGGCAAGGGGTGGCCTCCTCTGCACCTGAGTCCTGTAGCTTCTATCGGCGAGGGGTCCCGGCCCAGGACTTGCTGGTATGCATCCCGGTATGGCACCGTCGTTACCCATATCATCAGTGTTTGAAACATGAGGAGACTTTTCTTTCAGTATTTTCATTGTTTGACATCTCATCGTGCTCAATACTCTACCAAGGGTCAGCATCTATGGTTTGTGGGTGAAATCTGGCTTGCAGGTTTGAGAATGGCTTTTGTATATTTTTAAGGATTAAAAAGAAGAAGAGAACGAAAAATAATATCTTAAACCTTTCATCTGACTGAATGGACCTTCTGGCCAAGGGGACCATAGAAACGTTCTGGGCCATGATGGGCTGGGGGCGGGGGGCAGGGTCAGACGCGCCTTGTTACACCTCAATGCTGACTCACTGCCATTAGACTTTTTTCCCTAAGGGTTAAACAGAAACCTTTCTGAAGACTTCACTGGCTCTGACGGGCCAAGGCAAATGGATTGCCTGAGCCCGCAGGTTCGAGACCAGCCCAGGCAACTTGGCGAGACCTCATTTCTACAATAAATTAAAAATTAGCTGAGTGTGGTAGCGTGCACCTGTAGTTCTGGCTACTTGGAAGACTGAAGTGGAATGATTGCCGGAGCCCAGCAGGTCAACTCTGGGGTGGCTGTGAGTGTGCCACTGCACTCCAGCCTGGGCAAGTGAGTGAGACTCCAACTCAAAAAACAAAAGAAAAAACAAAAGACTTCACTGATGGCACCCAGTTTTGTTTTTTTTTTGAGGTCTCATTCTGTCATCCGGGCTAAAGTACAGTGGCATGATCACAGCTCCCTGCAGCCCCTACCCCCTGGGTTCAATCAGTCCTCTCCCCTCGGCCTCCCAAAGCACTAAGGCGTGAGCCACCCACCTGGCTGCTGCCCTTACCTTTTGCAGTGTCAACAAAACTAGCGAGCATTTCTTCCTGTTAAGAGACCACTGGCTGGGTGCGATGGCTCATACCTGTAATCCCAGCACTTTTTGAGGCCGAGGCAAGAAGACTGCTTGAGCCCAGGAGTTCACAACCAGCCTGGGCAATACAGCGAGACCTTGTCTCTACAAAAATAAAAGTAAAAACAAATTATTCAGGTGTGGTGGCACACACCTGTAGTCCCAGCTACTTCGGAGATTGGCAGAAATTCTGTCCATAGGGACAGTGGGGCTGCAGACGATCAGTGTCCGGTGCCACGTGACCTTTAGCAAGCACGAAGTGGGCCAAAGTGCAGCCTGGTTCCTGCTTGAGTGTAACCGTATTTCTGTCCAGAATCCGCATGCAATTCTTGTTACCCCTGCAGGGACAGTTTCATCGGGAGCTTACAAAGTCACTGGAAAGGCCCGGGGGGTCCCTAGGACATGGCTGCTGGATGGTCTACTGGGAGGACCGCTGCCCTTGCAGAAGCCAGAAAGGCAGGGGGTTGGGGCTTCATGGGCCGCTGAGGTAAGAAGGCCACCCCAGTGTAGCTGGGACCCAGGGTTCGAGAGGCCCCACTGGCCCTGTAAGAGCCAGAAAGGCAGGGGGTCAAGGCTTCCGTGGGCCCCTGAGGTCAAGGCCAGTGTAGCTAGGACCCAGGGCTGGGGAGGCCACCGCTGCCCTGCAAGAGCCAGAAAGGCAGGGGTGGGGGCTCCATGGGTCGCTGAGGTCAAGGCCACACAAGTGGCTCAGGAGGCCACCTGCCGACACCCGCAGCCGCGCATGACACTGCAGTGCCACAGGAGCGCCAACATGTCCAGCCACAGCCGAGTGGGCAGCAGAAGCTCCAGCCCCAAGCGCACCGCCTGGCAGCCAGGGAACGCGGCCTGCAGGCAGAGGAGGGAGATGCGGCTTTTTCCTTTTTGGTCTCTGCGGCGTGAGAAGGCACACGGGAGGCCGGGATGGAGGCCGGGAGCCCGAGCCAGGGGACACCCGCCACAGCTGGTGCGCAGCGTTAGGCCCTGCTCTGCGCCTCTCGCCCACCGACTCCCCACCTGCCGTCTGAGAAGCCCTCCTGGGGTCCCTCCCCCGCCTCCACCCTTGCTGGGTTGGACGACCACTGTGCGTGTCCTCAGCTCCCCGCCCTGGCGCGGCGCTGTGTGCGTCACTCATGGCCTAACGGACCTGCTGTTGTTGTTGTTGTTTTGCTTTTCCCTGAGTCCGGCTCTCACTCTGTCGCTCAGGTTGTCACCACAGCCTTGACTTCCTGGACTCAGTGGTCCTCCTGCCTCAGCCTCCTGGCTAGGTTTATTATTATTATTTGCAGAGAAGAGGTGTGGTTATGTTGCCCGGGCTGTGCTAAAACTCCTGGGCTCAGGCGATCCCCCACCTCAGCCTCCCAAAGTGCTGGGATGACAGGCGTGAGCCACTGCAGTTGGCCTCCAACAGCACCTCTTCTCCTGTTTTCCTTTTTTTTTTGAGTCGGAGTCTCACTCTGTCGCCCAGACTGGAGTGCAGTGGCCGCTCCCGGCCATCGCAGCCTCGACCTGCTGGGCGCTGGCGATCCTGCCGCCTCAGCTTTCTGAGTAGCTGGAACTACAGGCGCACGCTACCACGCCCGGCTGGTTTTTTATTTATTGTAGAGATAAGGTCTTGCCAAGTCGCCCAGGCGGGTCTCGAACCCACGGGCTCAGGCAATCCACTCACCTCAGCCTCCCAAGGTGCGGGATTACAGGCTGAGCCACCGAGCCCGGCTTCTCCTGTTTTCTTTATTCCACACGACTGAGTGCTGATATCCGTATACGTAAAAGCTCAGTAAATGCTGTTGACTGACTGGCATCCTGTCTGGCCGGGCGAAGGGAAGTCCCACTGCCCCCGCCCCATGTGTATGCCTGTCCGATCCCTGTAGGCCTACACAGGTTAAGGAACCCATGGAACAGCTGATGTCAGACAAGTCAGCGTGCTAGGTGAGGCATGAAACACGTCACGGACATTCTCTCCTTTATTCCTCGCTACTATCCTGTTAAGGAGATATTGTTTTTATTACCATTTTACGGATGAAGAAACTGAGACCTAGAGAAGGTAAGTCGCTCGCCTACAGTTTCACAGTAAGTGACAGACCTGAGGCTGGCACCTCGGTCAGCTCATACCACGTCTGCGCTCTCCGTGCTGACGGTGATGGCGCGACCATGATGACAGCTGATGGCTGGGCCATTTACATGTGTCATCGCCAGTCACCTATGCCCCGCCAGGGATGGATGCTTAATGATGGCTCCATGCAGCAAGGTAGCTGGAGCTAGTGGCACCCGGGACCTGTTCCCGGCTTATTCACTCTGTGACTCGGATCGACGACTGACCTTCCGGCTGCCGCCCTCTCCTGCAGAACAGAGACGGAGCCTTACAATCTTCACGGTCCTTCCTGTTCTGAAATGCCGGTGCCTTGGGACCTCATCCGCTCTGTTTACCCTTCCATGTGGTGAGACTTCCCTCGGAGTTCCAGGCTCCCGGAGGACCTCGGCTTGTCTGATGGCTTCCTCCCATGGCGCCTGGGCCGGGGTGTGCCAGCCCTTCGAAGGGCGTGTGTGGAGAGAGAGAGATGGAGACGGAGACGGCTGGGGGCAGTCCCCACCTGCAAAAAGCTGTCCTTGTTGTCATATGGGACATTCCCGGGGGGTGGCATTCCGGTATAATGTGGGCTGCCACGGAGAAGTTAGCACGGGGAGTTTTGGCCCTTTCTTCTGTAGTCACGGGGTGGGGGAAGGGGGGTTCTTTTGTGAAATGTGCCTGGTGCCGGTGGGGGCTCTTGGCCTGGGGTGGCCGCACTCGTCTCAGGGAGTTTTCTGCGAGGAGCCAGCCAGGGACGCCCACAGCACTGCAGGGCTCCTCCAGGCCACACCTGAAGGGCTGAGGCCTGAATCCTGAGCTGCAGGAAACCCCCAGGGCTCTGCGTCCAGGTAGACAGGTCCACGCACTCTTGCTCCGGTTTTCTTCAAGGACTTGAAGACAGAGAAGCCACAGAGGTGACTGGACCCTGGCATGAAGAATCCTTCCTCTGACGGGGAAAACACGACATGCTTAACACAAAACAAGACCGTGTGGCTCACGCCTGCAATCACCCCTAGCTTTGGGAGGCTGAGGCAGGGGAATGGCTTGAGCCCGAGGCTGAGACCAGCCCGGGCCGCATAGGGAGACCTCGTCTACAAAAAAAAAAAATGTAAAGATTACCTGGCTGTGGCGACGTTACCTGTGATCCCAGCTCCTCAGGAGGCTGGGCCGTAGGGGTCGCCTGAGCCTAGGAGGTCGAGGCTGCGGTGCACTGCAGTGTGGGCTAGAGAGTGAGATCTTGACTCAAAGAACCAAAAACTGGATGAAAAGTATTTGGAAACCAGAAGCTGTAACCGGCTCCCGTGCCCGCCTGCGCCTGCCCTTGTGACTGCCGCCATGGTAGCTGGCCGCGAGGCCTTTCAGCACAGCGTGGGGCGGGGGCAGGGCAGCCATGTGCTCTCTGCCTCCCGCCTTCCCTTGCTTCTTTCTTCTCCTGCATCCACCTGTGTTGCTTCTATCCTGGGGCTGAGGGCCCCCGCTCCCCGCCCCGTGGCACTCGCAGCGCCAGGAATATGCCAGGCACACGGACATGGAGGCTATGCCGGGGTGACCAGAGCGGCCCTGTGCTGTGTCTTCCTTTCCAAGCTAGAGACAGTCACCCAGAAGTCTGATTGGATCTGATTTCTATGCAGTCATTTTTTGAGGCAGGGCCTCGCTGTGTTGCCCAGGCTGGAGTGCAGTGGTGCAATCACAGCTCACTGTAACTTCAAACGCCTGGGCTCGAATGCGCTTCCTGCCTCAGCCTCCCAAGTAGCTGGTATTACAGGCGTGCACCACTGTATCCAGTTTTCTTTCTTGTCTTTCTTTTTTTAGAGAAGGGGTTTCACTGTGTTCCAGGCTCAGATATTGGACTTTTTTTGTGGTTGTTTGAGTCGGGGTTTCACTATGTTGCCCAGGCTGGAGTGTAGTGGCGAAATCCTGGCTCAACATAGCCTCAACCTCCTGGGCTGCATTCATGCAATCCTCCTGTCTCAGCCTCCTGAGTAGCTGAGACTACAGGTGTGTGCCACCATGCTCAACTCATTTTTTAAATTTTTTGCAGAGACGAGGTCTCACTATGTTGCCCATACTGGTCTCAAACTCCTGGGCTCAAGCAGTTGTCCCGCCTTGGCCTCCCAAAGTGCCAGGATTACAGGCGTGCACCACCACTCTCAGCCAGAATGTGATCTTGTTAAGTGGCTCCCACACTTGTCCAGGGGAATCAAAACTAGGCCACATTCCTGATTGGGCTGGTCCCACGTGAACTTCAGGGTGAGAGGTGGGTGGACAGGGACCAGGTGCCCCGAGACCCTGTATCACCAGAGGGCTGGTGTGAGTGGTGAGTGGAACAGGAGAACGATCCAGACCCATCCGCGAGGACAGGCGGGGCCCCGAGCTCTGTGCAGGGACTTGCAGTGGCAAGTTTGGCAGCGGGTTCCGAAGTGAACCGAGCCGGGCTGAGTTAAAACCCTGAGGACAAGGAGTTCCTCGTCTGGGCCTCCCACCGAGAACGCTTCCAGCCCTGCCCCCCCAGCCCCCCACTCCGCCCACAAAGAACACCGGCCCGGGCTGCCTTCCCTGTGGCTCTCGCCTTTTCGTTGCCAGTCGCAGAATCGCGCTACCTTTCAGCCACGTCCCTCCCGCCAGTGCGCCCACGTTGGCCGCCTCAGATGCAGGTTCCCTCGTGTGCACAGCCCTCCAGGCGTGCCACCTACAGTTTACAGACTGCTAGCCCGGCAAGCTCCAGGCTGGCGGCAGACACGGGACTGGGTCCTGGGGACTCTGCAGCAGTGGCTTCTGCTCGCTTGAGTCCGCCTGTGGCCAGTCTGGTATGTCGGCCCCTGGGACAGGATCATCCCCCTGTGGTCATCCTCATGGGGGCACACGGGGCAGGGCCGGCCTCAGGCAGGACAGGTGCAGAAGACTCATTTCCCACGAAGGGGTGGGTTAAATCCTTCCCAACCTGCAGGGGAGTCTGACCCAGTTCCTGGAAGAGATGGAACTTGGAGGTGTGACTGGTTGCCAGTGTGTTGCCTTCTGCCTCAGAACTGCTTCTGCGCCCTGTGAGACAGGGACAGGGCATTTCTCGTCACATGGACTCGGTCAACCCCACTGATGGGGAGGGATCCCATACGAAAGCTGCAGGGCAGACGAGTGGTGTGACTTCATTTTCTCAGAAGATGTCTAGACCTCTAGCAGAGGAACTCTGTGAATACACGGTTGCTGTGGGTCTGGCCCTCAAGACCGCCATCGGTTGTGGGGTTTTTGTGTGGCTCGATGCTTGTTACTTGCTTGCTTGCTTGCTTGTTTTGAGTTGAGGTCTCACTCACTCTGTCGCCCAGGCGGGACTGCAGGGGCACAATCCTGGCTCACCGCAGCCTCAGCCTCCTGGGCTTGGGCGAGCTTCCGCCTCAGCCTTCCGAGTGGCTGGGACTGGCTCGTTTGTAAAAGTTTTTTTGCAGAGATGAGGTCTCACTGTGTTGCCCAGCTTGGTCTCGAAGTCCTAGGCTCACGTGACCCTCCTGCTTTAGACTCCCAAAGAGCTGGGATTACAGGCTTGAGCCACCGTGCCCGGTCACACACACGTCTTTAAAAACACCTATCTAGAGCATTAGAGCCGTGGCTTCCCAGGTATTTTTTAGGACAAGGCTAAGGCAGGCAGAGGCACTGGGAAATTGTTAAGTGATACTTAGAAATATTGGCTCAATTACACAGATATGACAGGACAAAAGTGTTTAAGGTCATGCTCCAATGATTTCATGTAGCAAACTGAGCTTATGTGAACGTAAACCCTTGATCACAGAGCCCCGGCTTAACTTGTTTGTATATGTCAGAAACATCCCGCAGCTCAGAACAGAAGCTCCCTGGGTGGGTTTCTCTCTGGGCAGCGAGACCCTTGAACAGTGTCTGAAATCTCCTAAGCCTCCGGACAGACGACGCTCAAGACATCCCCGAGAGCCACTGCCAGGGACAGTGGGGTGTCTCCCCCTCCTCCTTCCCATCCACCATGACAGGCACCCAGTGGGGCTTCGTAAGTATGAACTAACGTTGGCCATGGTCATCCTCCAAAGGAGTGGGCGCTGCAGGCTGCCAGGGGCTCTCGGTGGTCTCAGGCCAACAATCCCCCCTTGCAGATGTCAGTTTGTGAACCGCTAGGTTCTTGGATCTGGTCTAGTACGCATGCACACACACGCTTGGTCCAGAACACACACGTACACACATGCACACATGCATCCGGGTCTGGTGTACACAGGTGTGCACACACTTGCTTTCTCTCCAAACACTTCCCATGCTTCTCGAGAAGGCTTCCCCGTCTCCTTGAGCTTCATGACTTCGTGCCATCTTTCCGTCGGCCACGCCCAGCCACGCCATGCCACGTCGGCCACGGGCTTGGGACTCGAGTCTGGCCCCCTGGGGTCTTGCACTTGCAGAGCCCGGTCCCGTCGCCCAGCCACTCCGGGTACCTGCGACCCTTTGGGAAGCCCGCTCTTGCCGGCCTCGGATGCGCCTCAAGGCCTGCTGATGCCCAAGGCCCCCACTGTGTCTGGAAGGGGTGTTTGGGGGTGGGGCGTAGACGGAGCTGCTGGGGCCTCTGAGTCACAAAAGGGGATCCCACCAGAGGCCTCTGGCTTAGGCTGGCCCCAAAGCTTCACGTGCATGCAACCAGACACGTTTCCTGAGGAAGCCTACAAAACTTCTAGAATGAAGTTGGCGGGGCTTCCTGACTCTGGCAGCTCAGGCCCGGGTCACACTGGCCTTAACACTTTGGCCCGGGCTGGCCATAACTGGGCGTCCAGCCTTTTGCTTCAGCACCCAAACGGGGACACTTTGGGAACCAAAAGGGGGTGCTGGAAAAAAAGACACAAGCCAGGGTCCATACAGCAGGTCGCCGTGGCAGGTCATCAGAGGCCTCACAGCAAACCCCTGGGGCAGGTCACCAGGGTCCACACAGCAAGCCACCCTGGCAGGTCACCGGGGTCCACACAGCAAACCATGATGGCAGGTCACCAGGGTCCACACAGCAAGCCGCTGTGGCAGGTCACCAGGGTCCACACTGCAAACCACAGTGGTGGGTCAACAGGGTCCACCCCGCAAACCATGGTGGCAGGTTACTGAGGTCTACACAGCAAGCTGCCATGGCAGGTCACCTACCTAAAGCACTTGCAGCCCCTTCTGTTACCAGAGCCTCTCAGTGGGATCCCTAGACTCCAACTTGAAAGCTGGGGCGTTTATTGAATAATGAGAAGTTTTGTTTTCATTTCCATAAACTGCATGTGGTTTGCGCGTCTGTGTTTGCGCTGTTGACATGGACCAATTGGGAGGACTTGGGTTATCCCTGGCCCAAGAGAACCATGTAGATGTCACGCAGTGAAATGTTCAAGCCAAGGGAAAGACGAGAGATGCCAGCCTGGAAGTAGACCTCAGTGGTTCAGAGGCAGAGAGCGGGCCGGAGGCGCTGTGACTGTCTCCACATTCACCTTCCTGGGAGAGCCGGAGTCTTGGCAAAGCATCAGGCATTACCATGACATCAATTGGCATTTATGCCATACACTCTAGATCATATATTTTGTTGATTTTGTAGAGTCTTCTTACACTAGACTTAGGCTGGAACACAGTAAAGGAGCATGACTGTGAAAAATGATTTAATTTTGAAAGTTTGCGGGAGTTTAGAAAGTTTAGAAGTTTTGCTGCCATGACAAAAAGCAACACAAGGAAAGACACATGTGTGAGACAACATCAAACTGAGAAGCTTCCAGACAGCAAAAGAATCAACAGAGTGAGGCCAGGAGCAGTGGCCCGTCTGTAACCCCAGCATTTTGGGAGGCCAAAGCCGGAGGATGCTTGAGCCCAGGAGTTTGAGATTAGCCAGGGCAACATAGCAAAGAATAAAAAAATTAGCTGGGCGTGGTGGCATGCACCTGTAGTCCCAGCCACTTGGGAGGCTGAGGTGGAAGGATCACTGGAGCCCAGCAGGTCGAGGCTGCGGGGGCTGTAAGTATGCCACGACACTGCAGTCTGGGCGACAGAATGAGACTTCAAAAAAAGGAAAAGAAATAAAGAATTAACAGAGTGAAAAGTAACCTACAGAGTGGGAGAAAATATCTTTAAATCATGTCTCTGATAAGGACCTTCCATAACTCAAGAGCAAAAATACCAATAGCCTGATTCTACAATGGGCAAGGGACCCGCACAGACATCTCTCCAAAGGAGTCATACAAATGGCATATGAAAAGATGCTCCATGTCACTGTCAGGAAAATGCAAATCCAGGCCACAAGAAGCATCATCTCACCCCTGTTAGGATGGCCGTTGTCAAAAAGACAAGAGAACATGTGTTGATGGCATGGAGACACGCGACCCCTGTGCACTGCTGGTGGTGTAAGACGGCATAGCCGTGTGGAAAACAGTACGGAGCTTCCTCAGAGCACTGCACATGGACCTTGTGAGTGGGCTGGCCATCCCACTTCTGGGTGTTTCTCCACAAGAATCAGAACCAGGATCTCGGAAGGATCCTTGCATTCCCACATCCATGGCTGCATTACAACAGTCAAAAGGCAGAGAAAACCTGAATGTCCACCGGCAGATGGATGGATTAAAAATGGGGTCTATAGGCCGGGCGCGGTGGCTCAAGCCTGTCATCCCAGCACTTCAGGAGGCTGAGACAGGAGACTTGCTTGAGCCCAGGAGTTGGAGGCCAGCCTGGGCAACATAGCGAGACCCTGTCTCTACAAAAATAAAAATAAAAATAATTAGCCAAGCGTGGTGGAGTACACTTGTAGTCCCAGCTTCTCAGGAAGCTGAGGCAGGAGGATCACCTGAGCCCAGCAATTGGAGGCTGCAGTGAGCTAGGACTGTGCCACAGCACTCCAGCTTGGTGACAGAGTGAGACCCTGTCTCTAATTTAAAAAAAAGAAAAGAAAAATTAAAGGCAAAAGAAAGGCCGGGCACGGTGGCTCAGCCTGTAATCCCAGCACTTTGGGAGACCGAGGCAAGTGGATTGCCTGAGCCTGCGGGTTTGAGACTCACCCGGGCAACTTGGGGAGACCTCGTCTCTACAATAAATAAAAATTAGCCAGGTGTGGTAGTGCGCACCCGTAGTTTTGGCTACTTGGAAGGTTGGGGCAAAAGGATCGCGGAGTCCAGCAGGTCCATACTGGGGTGGCCATGAGCGTGCCACTGCACTCCAGCCTGGGCGACAGAGTGAGACTCTGACTCAAAAAAAAGAAAGGATCTATACCCACACAAGCAAATAGGACTCAGCTTTTAAGAAGGACATCCTGTGACACGCAGCCGTGTGGACTTCGAAGACATTACACCAAGCAAGGCGAGCCAGTCTTGGCATGACGCCACTTAGCTGAAGCACCCACAGCAGTCAAGGTCATAGAAGGATGGTGGCTGCAGGGACTTGTGGTCCAACAGGTACTGGGTTTGAGAAATGCAGGAAGAAAAGTTCTAGAGCTGTGCTGTACAACAGTGGGCCTGTAGGTAACAATAATGTGCACTAGAAGTCTTGTTATGAAGGTAAATCTCACATTATATGTTTTTCACACTAAAAAGAAAAATTAGTAGGCCAGGTGCAGTGGCTCACACCTATAATCCCAGCACTTTGGAAGGCTGAGATGAGAGGACTGCTTGAGCCCAGGAGTTCGAGACCAGCCTGGGCAACATAACGAGACCTCATTTCTACAAAAAAAAAAAAAAAATTAGGGCATGGTGGCGAGTGCCTGTAACCCCAGCTACTCGGGAGGCTGAGGCAGGACAAATGCTTGAACCCAGGAAGTCGAGCTGCAGTGAACCGTGAGCGCACCACTGCACTCCTGCCTGGGCGACAGAGTGAGACCCCGACTTGAAAAAAGTAAATATAAACAAGCAAATCTAAACACTACACGGTGAGAACGAAGTTTTGCCTTTATTTCTTCTTCCTGGTCCCACTGTGCCCTCTGGTGGTTGTAGCTGCCAATAGAGAGAAAATACTCGAAACGACCTTTTATGTTCTTTTGGATTCACCTGTGCGTCTGCTGCGTGGAAGGCAGACTAGCGTCCCTGTGGCAACCGTGCCACACGTCACAGCCCATCCTGCCAAGACCCACAGAAGCGGCGTTGGCGGCGGCCCACGTCACTAGGTCAACGCCGTCCTTCTCCCCGCCCTCCTGGCTGGCAAAACCACGAGGACTTACTGTGTCCCTGGTCCTGCTGCCCCTGCCCTGCGCTGTCCCCGCGTCCTCTGCAGCGTGCCGTGAAGGGCCGGCCAGATCCAACGCCGCCACCTGCAGGCTGACCTCCTGGCCCGAACCCCACGCCTGATCAGCCTTCCAGGAGGCAGCATAAAGGCCTCCTCCTTTTGGAGACAAAAAAACTGGCTGGCGTTCTCTTGCCCGACTTGTCATCCTGAGCACTCCAGAGTCCAGGCCACCTTCCAGGCAGAAGGATACACAGAAGGGCACCGGGGGAACACAGAAGACAAGAGCCCGTCCCGCCGGTCTGCCTGTAGCCAGCCACCTCTCGCGACACACCGGCAGCCCTCCAGAGAGCGTGTCTCGACCCATCCCGCCACGGGCCCGCTGGCCAGGGCAGGCGAGAGGACAGTCCGACGGGCATGTGTGTCGTGGCCGTCAACACTGCCTGCCTGTGTGCTCAGCTGCTGTTGGGCCGTGCGACTCCCAGGCCCCTCCCAGCGAGGGACAGCGACGACACGGACCCCGTTGTGTCTACACAGATCCGATTTTTTTCAGAAGTGGAGTCTCACTGTGTCGCCCAGGCTGGAGCGCAGTGGCATGATCACAGCTCACCACAGCCTCGACCTCCTGGGCTCAGGTGATTCTCCTGCCTCAGCCTTCAGAGTAGCTGGGACTAAAGGCATGCACCGCCGTGCCCAGCTAATTTTTTATTTTTTAATTTTTATCTATGTATTTATTTGTAGTTGGAGACTCACTCGGTCGCCCAGGCTGGAGTGCAGTGGCACACTCGCAGCCACCCCAGCATTGACCAGCTCGGCTCCAGCCATCCTTCCACCTTAGCCTTCCAAGTAGCCAGAACAACTGGCTCGCACTACCACGCCCGGCTAATTTATTTACTTATTTATTGTAGAGACGAGGTCTTGCCAAGTTGCCTGAGCTGGTCTCCAACCTGCAGGCTCAGGCAATCCACTTGCCTCAGTGTCCCAAAGTGCTAGGATGACAGGCCGAGCCACCGAGCCCAGCCTAAATTTTGTAGAGACAAGGTCTCAAAATCCCGGGCTCAAGTCATCCTCCCGCCTTGGCCTCCCAAAGTGCCAGGATGACAGGTGTGAGCCACCGTGTGGCCTGTGAAGGCTTTTTGTTTAAACGGCTGTGGGAGCCATACCCGTGCGTGGACAATGCCTCTGTCCTGGAGGCTCAGAGGGGCTGCTGGCTGAGTCCCCAGGAACTTGGATGTCGTGGCAGCATGTGTCTACAGAGGGACTTCCCAGCTCCTCATCCGTGTGCTCTCCTGCTCGTCCTCCCATGAGGACTGCTGTCACTGGACTGAGCACCCTGCAGCCCCCTCCTTTCATGGACATGCCCCCCCACCCCTCTTTGGATGCTGCGGCGGCCCCACCTACAGCGGCGACCCGCGTCCCCATCCAGTGAGATGCCCTCCGTTGCCTTCTGATCCCTTCGCAGGGTTTGGGTCTTTGGGAAGTGTCTTTATTTTTCTCTGGAGAATGACCCCTTTTAACACCCCTGCGGCGTGTTAGAGCAGACTTGGGGTCCTGGCGACAGGTAAGTTGTAAGTCACTCTCAACCGTCTCTCGGGTGTCAACGGGCCACCCCAAGACAAGCTCTGCTGATGGCACTCAGGGACGACCAGGCGGCAAGCGCATCCAAAGCCTCTGGTGGATGTCGACGCCCAGCTGACTCGTGGCCCCGTCAGCGCCTTCCACGTGGCTTCTGCTCCACCAGCCTCACCACCTCAAGGAGCAGCTGTGTGGTCGGCCGGGCGATGGGGTAGCTGCGGGGGAGCCTTTCCCCCAGGGCCGTCCCGTGGATGAAGTACCTGCAGCCCGTGGGAGGAATGAAACAATGTCAGCCCTGGCGCTGTCGCTGTCCCTTCGGGGCATCAGGAGGGGTGGGGGCTTCAGCCCGAGACCCGGCCGGCACTGCCCGCTCCAGCCTCGCCCGAGGATCTTGGACGGGTGGACTGTCACCACGGGGTGGCTGAGGCTCCTGACCCCGGCTTCTCAGGCAAGGCACAGCAGGGGGCTGGGGTGACGGTGATGCTGGGCTGAGTCAAGAGGCAGACTGGGGCTCCTCCCCAGGCCTCAGTGGGACAAGCTGAGCGGGGAGGCCTGCAGCCATCCCTTGGAGGAATTAAAGAAGGGTTCTCAGCCCAGATGCTCATGGGATTCAACTGCGGGCTTTTAAAACACCATCACAGCCCTGGAGCCACTCAGAAAAATGGAGACAATCTCTGCAGGTGAGATCGTCTTTTTTTTTTCTTTTCACTTGGGGCCTCACTCTGTCCCCCAGGCTGGAGTGCAGTGGCACAATCACAGCTCACTGCAGCCTCAACCTCCTGGCTCGGGCAATCCTCCTGCCTCGGTCCTCAAAGTGCTGGTATTACAGGCCTATGCCACCACGCCTGGCCTCATTCCTACTTCTGTGAGATGCAGGCTGCAACAAAGACAGTGAGCCGAAAACTCCTCAAAACAGTCTGATATTCCTGAGTCTCTTTCTGGTCTGGGAACATACTCCACACAGTGCCCCAAACCCACCTCATGTCAGACCAAAGCAAAACACTAAAACCAAAAATGTAACTGCCTGTCATCACCTAATCTTCTAAGAATGGGGCCACGTTGCAGGTGTGCATGAAAAATCAGAGGGGAGTAAAGTTGCTGGGCGTGGTGGCCCACACCTGGAATGCCAGTATTTTGGGAGGCTGAAGCGGGAGGATCACTTGAGCTGAGGACTTCAAGACCAGCCTGGGGAACATAGCCAGGCCACATCTTTACAAAAAATTGAAAATTAGCCAAGTGTCATGGGTATGCCTATAGTCCCAGCACTTTGGGAGGCTGAGGCAGGAGGATCACTTGAACCCAGGAGTTCAAGACCAGCCTGGACAACATAGCCAGGCCACATCTTTACCAAAAACAAAAAATTAACCAGGTGTGATGGCATGTGCCTGTAGCCCAGCTACTCGGGAGGCTGAGGCAGGAGGATCACTTGAGCCCAGGAGTTCGAGACCAGCCTGGGCAACACAGCCAGACTACGTCTCTACCAAAAACAAAAAATTAGCCAGGCGTGATGGCGTGTGCCTGTAGCCCAGCTACTCGGGAGGCTGAGGCAGGGGGATCACTTGAGCCCAGGAGTTGGAGACCAGTCTGGGCAACACAACTGGGCCACATCTCTACAAAATATCCAACAGCTGGGCGTGATGGCATGTGTGTGTGTGTGTGTGTGTGTGTGTGTGTGTGAGTGTCCCAACAGCTGGGTGTGATGGCTGTGTGTGTGTGTGTGTGTGTGTGTGTGTGTGTGTGTGTGTGTGTCCCCAGCTACTCAGGAGGCTGAGGCGGGAGGCTCGCCGGAGCCCAGGAGGTGAAGGCCACAATGAGCTGTGATGGTGCCGTGCCCTCCAGCCTGGGTGACGGTGTGAGACCCCGAATCAAACAGAGGAAGCGAGGGACTTTTCCAGCAGACTCGACTCGGGTGTTTTCTCACCGGAACTCCTCTCGGTGGTTGTCCCTGATGCTGGCGGCCAGGGCCCCACCATGCTGCAGGCAGCTTCTGAGCACATAGAGCTGCTGGTACAGGAGCACGGCCTGGCGGGGATTCAGTGGCAGACATGGGCCCAAAAGCCCCCTGGTCATGCGCGCCACGACACGAGCCACAAAAGGCACCTGGACAGGGAAGCGCAGTGGCCGTGGGCTGCAGGCAGCCCAGAGGCCACCATCCAGCGCGAGCCCCAGCTGGAAACCAAGGCGGAGCCCTCACCCCGCCCACGCCCTCCTTGCCCATTTTCCGCCCACAGGCCACCGGGTCAAGTCCACACGACAGGGCCGTGGTTTTGGACCAAGCTTTGCACCTGGGCCCAGCAGGCCAGACTTGAAATCCAGACGGAGTTGCCCACGCTAGCATTCCATGTCACCAAGCCCCGGCTAAGTTGAGTCTGACCTTCAGAGAAATCAGGAGACAGAGGCGACAGCCACTTTCCTGAAGGGGCCCGCTAAAGCGCCTGGTCAGGGTGGGTGCGGTGGCTCAGCCTGTCATCCCAGCACTTTGGGGGGGGCAAGAGAACTGCCTGAGCCCGCGGGTTCGAGACCAGCACAGCCAACTTGGCGAGACTTCCTCTCTACAATAAGTCAAAAAATTAGCTGGGCGTGGTGTAGTGTGCCTGTAGTTCCAACTACTCAGAAGGCTGAGGCGGAAGGATCCCCTGAGCCCAGCAGGTCGAGGCTGCGGTGGCCGCAAGCATGCCACAGCACTCCAGCCTGGGCGACACAACTCAAAAAATATATTTTAAAATATATATTGATTTATAAATCTATATATATCATTTCAGTCCCTTAAACAGCCAGGTCCCAGATGTAAAAACACTGTATTCTAATTACATATTAAAACGATCAAATTTACATTGTACTTCTGGTTGATAAACCTGGTTACGTCAAAGAAAAAAATGTGTGTGGCATTAAGTAGGCACAAGCGCATGTGTTTAATGAGGCTGGGGTGGTGATCCTGTTTTTCCTTCTGGATACTTACTGTGGGAGGACAGCTTTGTAGAAAGGACATCACCCAGCCGATGGCAAACTCGGTGGCTCCCAAGCCAAGATTTCCCTACGACCCAAGGAAACAAGCCGGGGAGAGCCATGCAGTTCAAGCTCTGTCATTCTCACGCGCATCCTTATCCTGCTCCTTTCAATCCCTAAGATCAGTATTTTGGAAACTTAGCTAGATGAGCCCTAAGAGCAAAGGTAACGTCATTGAAAGCAGCCAGGGCCGGGCTTGGTGGCTCAGCCTGTCATCTCAGCACTTAGGGAGGCCAAGGCGAGGGGATTGCCTGAGCTCGCGGGTTCGAGACCAGCCCGGACAACTTGGCGATACTTTGTCTCTACAATAAATCAAAAATGAGCTGGGCATGGTAGCGCTCATCTGTAGTTCCAGCTACTTGGAAGGCTGAGGCAGAAGGATTGCTGGAGCCTAGCAGGTCAAGGCTGCAGTGGCCGTGAGCGTGCCACTGCCCACCAGCCTGGGCGACAGAAAAAAGAAAAAAGAAAAAAAGCAGCCAGTTTGTTAGAACTTCTCTAAGACAAGCATTTTGGGTGCATCATTAATCATATAATCCAACATCATACATGACTCTTATCATCTAGATCAGTCATATACTACATAGCCACATAACATATATAATAAAAAGTTGTACCTGCTGAAAGACAAGAAGAATCTCGTATAAAAGGGTTGTAGCTGTGTCTGTATATTCCAGAATAAGCCTCTGTAACTAGAATTTTCAAGAAAAATCAATACAATATCATAGTCTGAGACAAAAAATGATAATGTCCCTTGGTTTCCTTTAGTCACTTATAAAAGAATGTTTAATTAACTGAAAATATAACTCCGTCATCTGTCTTCCTGTTCCCTTTGGTTCAGTCATGCTCAAGAAAGTGGTTCTTAAAAAAAGACTACACACTTAATAATGTCCCCAAAAGTAGGCCAGGGGCGGGGGAGATACAACAGCCCACAGAATCCCCTCCCCCTTTTTTTATAGAGAGGGGGTCTAGCTCTGTTGCCCAGGCTCATCTTGAACTCCTGGCTTCAAGCGATTCGCTCGCCTCGCCTCCCAAAGCAGGGAGCCACTGCGCCAAGCCTCGCCTCCTGACAGCTCTGCCCATCTGGGACCTGGCTCCATCGCAGCCCTCACCCCACCATTGACGGTGGCATTAATGACACTTAACACAGTCTGTTATTGTGTGTTATGGATACACCTGGTTTACGTCTGTCTCTCCCAGCAGATTGTAAATTAATGAAGGTCGAGGTTGCCTCTGTTTGCTGACTGGTTTGACCCCACTGTCTCTCACACTGTTTGCTCATAATAGACATGCAACAAATATTTCCTGAGTGAATGAGTGCATGAGTTTTCTAAACCCTCTTTTTTTTTTTTGAGTTGGAGTCTCACTCTGTCACACAGGCTGGAATGCAGTGGCACACTCACGGCCACCCCAGCGTCGGCCTGCTGGGCTCCGGCAATCCTTCTGCCTCAGCCTTCCAAGGAACTGGAACTACAGGCATGCGCCACCATGTCCGGCTAATTTTTTTGATTTATTGTAGAGACGTGGTCTTGCCAAGTTGCCCAGGCTGGTCTCGAACCTGTGGGCTCAGACAATCCTCTCACCTCATCCTCCCAAAGTGCTGGGATTATAGGCATGAGCCACCACGCCCGACCTTAAACCATAACTCTTATTGCATGTTTAAGAGCTATCAAATCATGTCCCATCCTTTAAAAACAATTCTGTGTCGCCCTGGCTCAAAACAAACAAATCATAAGCTGATTAATTCTCTCAGAAGCTCTCTAGGTAGTCTGATATTCCTAATGTCTTAGTACAACCTTAGAGAAACACGAAACTCTCACTGAGGGTTTACACAGCTCATCTGTAGGGAGATTCCTGTAAACTAAACTTGAACGGGAACCCTAAAATCTCTAAGACAGTGACTTTTCACCCACTGTACCCTTCTATGGATTACCTGTACATCTGTATTTTAGAGACAGACATTGACAGATTTATCTAATTGATAAAGAGTGCTAATTATTTTCCTTAGTACACGTACCTTAAAACAGATAAAATGGATGTATTGCAATGGATAGGATAGGTATCAAAGTTTTGAGGTTAATGCCAAAACACCTATTCTTGAATTCATCACGTCTCTACATTCCACAGTGTTGTGATCCACCTTCAAAGAGAAGCAGCTGGGGCCCCTGTATATGGTAGCTTACCCCCAAATTCTTGCCTCACCTCCTCATCCAAAGACGCTTCGGCCAAAGTCGAGTCAGCCACCGCCTGGGTGGCAGTCACAGAACAAGACCTTGGGACCTGAGGCTTGCTGATTAAAATGACCAGGAGAGTAAATAGTGCTCCCCTGAAAAACAGATCAAAGGCAGTGAATGAGTGAAGTTTTGGGGAAAAACAACAGTGAAGTCAGGAATACACAGAATGTACTTATACTTAAAGAATCAAGCACTGCAGACCATCTTTGACTGAACCTCTAGACCTTTGGACATGTAGAGGAACATCTAGAGATGAGAAGTGTAAGTGGAAACGTGATTTGCTGGTCCTTGAGCTCAGAGAAAATGTCATTCTAGAAGCAAACATAGCTTGGAAAGCTTAGAAAATCCGGATTTAAGGGAGGGCGGGGTGAAATCGCCCTTAGATATAGCAGTACTTTCCAAAGGGCTTTTTATAGATTACTAATTCCAGATGGCATTACAGTCAAAAGAGATTCTGTGGTGGTTTCTTTTGCCCATGCCAACTCTGGCATGTCTCCATTTCTTTTCTCCCTTCTTTTTCTAATACATTTTGAAAACTTAAAAAAAGAGAGAGAGGGCCGGGCTCGGTGGCTCAGTCCGTCATCCCAGCACTTTGGGAGGCCGAGGCGAGTGGGCTGCCTGAGCCCGTGGGTTCGAGACCAGCCCAGGCAACTTGGCAAGCTCTCATCTCTACGATAAATCAAAAAATTAGCCAGGCGTGATAGCGCGCACCTGTAGTTCCAGCTACTTGGAAGGCTGAGGCGGAAGGATCGCCGGAGCCTAGCAGGTTGATGCTGAGGTGACCATGAGCGTGTCACTGCACTCCAGCCTGGGTGACAGAGTGAGGCTCCGACTCAAAAGAAAATTTAAAAAGAGAGAGAGGGATTCTGTGGTCAGGGGAAGTATGGGAAATACTTGGCTCAACCAAGGTCACTGCATGTATTGACTACAGGACTTGTCAGAGGCCTTAATACACTGATAGGCACTGTTTGTCTTCTGGATAAACAGGATGCAGTGGGGTTTTTGTTTGTTTTTTGTTTTTGTTTTTGAGTCAGGGTCTCACTCTGTTGCCCAGGCTGGAGTGCAATGGCACAATCACAGCTCCCTGTAGCCTCCAATTCCTGGGCTCATATGGTCCTCCTGCCTCAGCCTCCCAAGTAGCTGGGACCACACCAGGCGTGCCACCACACCAGTTTTTTTTTTTTTTTGGAAGAGATGGGGTCCTGCAATGCTGCCCAGGCTGGTCTCAAACTCCTGGGTTCCAGCAGTCCTTCCACCTCGGTCTCCCAAAGAGGTGGGATTAAATGTGTGAGCCACCACACCTGGTCTTTTTTTTTTTTGAGATGGGGTCTCACTACGTTGCCCGGGCAGGTCTAAACTCCTGGCCTCGAGCAATCCTTTTGCCTCAGCATCCCAAGTAGTGGGACTACAGACCACGACCACACTGGCTTTCACATTGTCCTTTTAACGAACAAATAAAAATCGCGTATATTTGTGGTGTACGACATGGTGTTTTCCAGTATGTACACATCGTGGAGTGTTGAGCAACTTAACGTGTGCATCACCTCAACACTTACCTTTGTGGAGGGAGAACTCGTAGACTTGCGTCTCCGCAATTTCCAGGTACACGGACGTTATTATCAGCTACAACCACCATGTCGTACAACAGGTCTCTTGAATTTCGCCCTTCTGAGAGCTGACACTTTGCACCCTTTGGCCAACAGCTCCCAACTCCTCCCATGCCCTACGCCTCTGACAACCACCACTGTACTCTCTGTTTCTGTGTGTTTGACTTTTTTCAGTTCCACAGATAAATGAGATCAAGCCTGATGTCAATCAAAATCAAAGTCGGCTGGGCACGGTGGCTCATGCCTTAATCCCAGCAATTTGGGAGGCTCAGGTGGGAGGATTGTTTGAGCCCAGGAATTCAAGACCAGCCTGGGCAGCATAGTTTCAGTAATAGTGTCTTTTCGAAGTTCTATATCCAAGACTAAGAAAAGGAACTCTTAAGTTCTGGGTCACTTGCTGTGTGATAGATAAATTCAACCCTCACAATACTAGGAGATGGAAGAATGTGAACCATTTCAAGAAGAATACAGCAAAGTAGGCTGGACTAATAAAATCTCCACTTATGAAAATAATAAAGAGGAAAATGCTGAGATGAATAATTATTTTCTCAAGTGGAATTTAATTTGAAATATACCCTTTCTGCCAACTCAGTTAAAAACCCACTAGGCCAATAATAGAAGAATTACAATCAAAATGGTAGTTTCATCTTGAGAATAGAAACTTGTTAGAGGATTGACATCATAGTCTTAAGAATAATTCTGGCTGGGCACAGTGGCTCACACACGTAATCCCAGCACTTTGGGAGGCTGAGGCGGGAGGACTGCTTGAGCCCAGGAGTTTGAGACCAGGCTGGGTAACCTAGCAAGACCTCATTTATATTTTTAAAATTAAAAAAAAAATAACAGGGTGTGGTGGTGTGCACCTGTAGTCCCAGCTGTTTGGGAGGCAGAAGGATCTACTGAGCCCAGGAGGTTGACACTGCCATGAGCCGTGATCAAGTCACTGTACTCCAGCTAGGGTGAAGGAGAGTTCCACTCAAAAGTAAATACATAAATAAAATAAATGTAAGCCCTTTTCTAAAAGAAAAAAGTTCCAGTTGTTTCATATAGTCATTGTTTAGATTATTTCCAATATGTGAATTTTGAACGTATTAAAGTAACTTTTGAAATGCAGGCTCTGAAGGGCTGTATTTCACAGTGTCCTGGGTCAACCTGTGTCCATGTAGGCAAATCCCCGCTCGGCCTCCGAGCCTCCCAGCCCACTGGGTTACCTCCTGTGGCCCCCTTCCCCAAGCGTGGGCAGCGCCTTGGATACGCTTGACAATCGCTCCTGTGACTATGTTATGTTAGACGGGAAAGCGGAAGCAATTCTGAAGCATCAAGGCCCTTAACGAGCTGACTTCTGAGTGCGTCGAAAGGAGATTTTCCTGAGGGCCCAATCTAATCTGGTGAGCCCTAGGAGAGAGCTGAGGTCCACCCTGAGCTCAGGGATGTTCTTCTGCCAAGAAGCGGCCATTGGCATCCTATGGCCGCAAGGAGATGGATTCTGCCGGGGAGCACCTGGACGACCTTGGAAGAGAATCACGGAGTCAGCGAGGCTGCAGCCCCACGGACACCCTGAGGCCTTGAGAGAGCTAAGCAGGGGTCCTGCTAAACCGGGCCCAATCCCGACCCACAGACACTGGGAGATAAGAAATGCGTGTTGTTTTAAGCCACTACGTTTGTGGTAATTCGTTACATGGCAACAAAAGACTGGTACAGCTTGGGCCATGCATGGCGGCATCCACCAGGTCAGCCGGCTTCCACTGTGAGGACAAAGACAGCATGACAAAGACAGTGGAGTAACAAGAGGGAAGGATGCCAGGGCCCTGGCTGGCCTGTGGAGGAAGCCCGTGGTCCACACTGAGCTGTTAGGTGAGGGAGACACACAGTCCTGGCTTCCTGGGGCCACATGTGTTAGGGGGTCTCTATCACAGCAACTCATGCAATCCATTACTAAGCCCTCCAAGGTCATTCACCCAAGGCCACGCAATTCAACAGTCAATGAGGCTACAGGCCCCCTGCTTTTGCGATCTTCTATTGTGTGGATCTGAGATGATCCGGAAAGTTCTAGGCAGATCCCAGTCTCTTAATGTATGACGGGCCGCTTGGTCTTTTTCAAGTTCACTAGACTAAGCACAAGGGAAAACATCATGCTACGAAAACCTTTGTCCCCTAATAGTCCAGGGGGACAGAGAGAAGCCAGCGTGCGCCAGTTAACCTGCGGGAAGGAAGCAGAGAAACGAGAGAGACATGCTGAGAGGGGTTGAGCCGAATACGCAGGAGGGCAGTGAGTTTCGGCAGACGCTTGCAGGAAGAGTCGGTGGTGGCAACTCCGAGGTCGCAGTGCCTCCAGGGCCCTCACCTCTTGGCTGTCAGCGTGCTGAGGCGCGAGGACTCCGTCTCTGCTTCTCTGAACATCAGCCCAAGGGTCTGGATGATCTGAATGCATGCCCTAGGAAACAGGGCGGAAGAAAGCCCAGTGTCCCCTCCAGGACTAGCCCTAGCCGGAACTGCTCCCAGCTGGCCACACAGGAAGAAGCACGGGAAGGGGCCATACCGCAAGGGATGGACACCGTCAAGTGCCAAGTTGGGGACTGCTGTGCAGCAAGCACTCACAAACAAATGCATGGCTGATCTGGGGATTCAATCGCTTTTTTTTTTTTTTTGCACCAAGCTCTCACTCTCCCCCAGGCTGGAGAGCAGTGGCATGATCTTGGCTCTCCACAGCCTGGAACTCCTCAGCTCAAGCTATCCTCTTGACTCAGCCTCCCGAGTACCTGGGACTAAGGTGCGTGCCACCCAGCTACACTTTTTTATTTTTGTAGAGATGAGGTCTCGCTATGCTACCCAAGCTGGTCTCAAACCCCTGGGCTCAAGCAATCCCCCGTCTCAGCCTCCCAAAGTGCTGGGATTATAGGCATGAGCCACCACGCCCAGACTAAGTCATTTTAATATTCTTTTTCATTTGTGTGTTTAAGGATAATCAGCGCTACTTTATTTTAAAATTGTTTTTTTAATTTAATAATTTCAAATAGGTACTATTTGGCTCAAAACATCCAAGGTAGAAAAAGAACACAGTGAAAGGTGTCTCTCCTACAGACAAAATATTACTAGTTTTTCATGTCATTGTTCTATTGAAATTGAACAAAATGAATGCTATTTTAAAAACTCTTTGTGGGCCGGGTGTGTTGGCTCATGCCTGTCATCCCAACACTTTGGGAGGCCGAGGCAAAAGTGCAGCCTGAGCCCAGGAGTTGGAGACCAGCCTGGGCACACAACAAGACCTCATGTCTACAATAAATTAAAAAAATTAGCCAGGCGTGGTGGCACACGCCTGTAATCCCAGCTACTCAGGAGGCTGAGGCTGAGGATTGCCTGAGCCCAGCAGGTCGAGGCTGCAGTGGCCATGAGTGTGCCACTGCACTCCAGCCTGGGCAACAGAGTGAGATCCCGACTTAAAAAAAAAAAAAAATCTATGTGAAGCAAGACTTGTAGCACCATGACTCATTGGTACAGCATATGTTTTTCCTGGTGACCTGCATCTACCTTGAACACCCTAGGGAAAGAAAATATATGGTTATTGAGTTAGTACTCACGCCAGCTCGTCAGCCCTCTGGCTCTGACTCTGAAGTGCGTTCTTGTCCCTGGACTCTGGCAAGTACTCGTGAAGCTTGCTTACCAGGAAATGGAAGAAGTCGCTGGTCTGTGAAAGCAAGCAGGAAGGGAGGTGGAATGAAGGTATTCGTTGTCCACACTCCCTCCTTATGAAAGAGATGACTTGCTCTTTGACCGGAGAAGTGAGTGGCAATGTCTCATTCATATGAGCATCACCCAAACCGAAGACGTGCTTGTACTTACAGCCAGGAGACCACTGTCCTGGGGACCAAAGCAAGTACTGCGGACAAGGTGGGGGGTGCGGGGAGACCCGTTTAGGCCGGTCTCATCCTTAACACCCAAGACCATCAGGAAGCAGATGCATGACCTTGGGCGAGCTACTCGGTCACCTTGGAAAATGGTGCTCTATCATTTCTGCCTCTCCAAGGTAATCTGGCCTTTGCGAGGACAGGATGAACAACGAATAGGCAAGCTCTTGTTTAAAAACGTTTATTGAGCTGGGTGCGATGGCTCACGCCTATCATCCCAGCACTTTGGGAGGCTGAGGTGAGAGGATTGCCTGAGCCCATGGGTTTGAGACCAGCCTGGGCAACTTGGCGAGACCTCGTCTCTACAATAAATCAAAAAATTAGCCAGGCGTGGTAGAGCACGCCTGTAGTTCCAGCTACTTGGAAGGCTGAGGCGGAAGGATCGCCGGAGCCCAGCAGGTCAAGGCTGCAATGGCAATGAGCATGCCACTGCACTCCAGCCTGGGCGACAGAGTGAGACTCCAACTCCCCCCCAAAAGTTTATTGTCCAGGTGCAAGGACTCACACCTTTAATCCCAGCACTCTGTGAGTCTGAGGAAGGAGGATCAATTGAGCCTGGGAGTTCAAGACCAGCCCGGACAGCATAGCGAGACCTCATCGCTACAAAAAAATGTAAAAAATTAGCCAGACGTGATGGTTTATGCCTGTAGTCCCAGCTACTTGGGAGGCTAAGGAAGGAGGATTGCTTGAGCCCAGGAGGTCAAGGTTGCAGTGAGCTGTGATTGTGTCACTGCACTCCAGCCTGGGCAACACAGTGAGACTCTGGCTCAAAAAAAAAAGTTTACTAAAACAGAAACAAATGCTCAGCTCGAGTCTAGCCTTTGCAAATGGCACAGAATGGCATTAATACTTCTCCTTGTCCAGAGGACTTGCAGGTCGCCATTTCTGTCCAAATAAACTCTGTCTTCCAGCTAGGGAGCCCATTTTTGTGTGTCCCTGTTCAGGCTCAAGAGAGAAGTTGAGCATGAAAATCAGCCCTGGCCCATGACGTCAAGCAGGTCGGACATGTCACGCAATGGCCGCTCTTTCTGTTTAGATAAGCAGACATGTGCCCTCGTTCAGGGAGATGGCGAAAGAAGAGCTGGAAGGACTGGAGAAAAGGGAACAGGAGGAGGGCGGGGTGCACACGTTCGGGCGTGTGCGGGGCCACCCATGGCCCAGTACACTGGCACAGTGCGTGGTTACACATGGACTCTGGAGTCAGGCTTTGTGAGATCAAATCCCAGCTCTGCCACTGGTTAGTTGTGTGGCATTTGGCAAACTGCGTATACTCCCTGTGACTCCGTTTCTTCATCTTTTGTTTTTTTTTTGGTCGGTGTCTCACTCTGTCGCCCTGGTTGGAGTGCAGTGGCACAATCACGACTCACCACAGCCTCAACCTCCTGGGCTCAGGCTATCCTTCCACCTCAGCCTCCTGAGTAGCCGGGACTACAGATGTGCGCCACCATACCCGGGTAATTTTTTTGTTGCCGAGGCTGAGTTTCTTCATCTTTAACATAGAGTTATAATCTCACTTCATGGAGTTGATATTAGGATTCGATAAAATAGTATGCATTTGTAAAGCCTAAACAGTGCTTAACATAGCGTAAGTGCTTAGTAAGTATCTGTTATTTATTTATTTTTTTTGAGTTGGAGTCTCACCCCGTCGCCCAGGCTAGAGGGCAGTGGCACGCTCAGCCTTCCAAGTAGCTGGAACTATAGGTCCATGCTACCACGCCTAGTTATATTTTTTATTTTTATGTCAGTGTTTCACTCAGGCGCCCAGACTTCAGTACAGTGGCATGATCACAGCTCACCGCAGCCTTGACCTCCTGGGCTCAGGCGATCCTCCTGTCCCAGCCTCCTGACTAGCTGGAACTACAGGCACGTGTCACAATGTCTGGCTTTTTTTTTTCAGAGATGAGGTCTCACTTTGTTGCTCAGGCTGGTCTTGAACTCCTAAGCTCAGGCAATCCTCCCTCCTCAGCCTCTCAAAGTGCTGGGATTATAGGCATGAGCCACTGTGCCCAGTCAAGGTTCGATTATTATGATGATCTCTTGCCTCTCGCTGGTTCAGGAATTTTCACTTATAAAATATCATCTACCTGCCTGCAGCAACATGGAAGAATCTCAAAAGTATAATACCAAAAGAGATCAGGCACAAAAGGGTCCTCCAAGCAGGAGTCCATCTAAGTGGGGGGCTCAGAGGCAAAACGAGTCTTACAGGAGGCCAGGGTGGGGTGCTGGCGGCCAAGAGCACAAGGGAAACTCCTGGGTGATGCAAAGGCTCTAAATCTTGAGTGAAGTATAGGCACATGGACACACACACGGCACCAAAGCCCTTCAATGGCACTTTAAGTGTGGGTGCACTTTATCATATGTAAAGCATACCCCAATAATTTCTTCAAAAAGACAGATGAATGGCCAATGAGTACAAGAAAGGATGTGCAACATCCCGCATCACTAGGGAAACGCAACTCAGAACTGCGGTGAGCGACCACCTCACACCCGTGAGGACGGCTGCTTGCAGAAAACACAAAAGAGCGTGTCGGAGGATGTGGAGAGACTGGAACCCTGTGTACTGCTGAGAATGTGACACAGTGCTGTCACCGTGGGAAATGGTGCGATAGGTCCTCGAAAAATCCAAAATAGAATTACCATATGATCTGGCAAGTTCAAGTATGGGTGGGTATGTCCCCAAAACACTGAAAGCGGGGGCTTAAAAAGATAGGAGGGGGCACACAATATCAACAAGGGTGCACAATCCCAGTCCAGGCAAAGTGAGGTCTCCAAGGGGAGGCCCAAACTTCATCTATACTTCACCACTTACACACCCAGTCCTGACTTGTACCTCACATCTTTAAAATAACAAAGAATAAGACGGAATAGTGCACAGCCATAAGAAGGCAAACGTATGAACTTCGCAGCGACTCGGATGGATTTAGAGTCCGTCATACTCAGTGATCTATCGCAGAAACAAAGAACAGAAGACCCCGTGTTCTCACTCATAAGCGGACCCTGGAAGCTAATCGTAACACTGCAAGAAAGGGACTGGCAGTAGCGGGATGCTGCCCGGGTGGAGGTGGGGGGACATAACATCAGTAAGGGTTCCTGATCTCAAACCAGGCAAAGTGGGGACCGAAGCGAGGCCCACATTTCCCCATATGACGTCCACTTGTATACCTAATCCTGAACGATACTCCACATCTTTAAAATAAAATATAAAAAAGAAATTAAAGAACAAAGAGAGCTAGCGGCCCACTCGTGTCCATAACAGCATCATCCACATCTAAAACGTGGAAGCAGCCGGGCACGGTGGCTCACCCCTGTCATGCCAGCACTTTGGGAGGCCAAGGTGGGAGGATGGTCTGAGCCCAGAGATTCGAGACCAGTGGGCGACTTGGCAAGACCTCGTCTCTAGAATAAAATTTAAAAAATATTAGCCGGGCATGGTGGTGCATGCCTGTGGTCCCAGCTACTTGGAAGGCTGAGGCAGAAGGATCCCCTGAGCCAAGCAGGTCGAGGCCACGGTGGCCAGGAGCGTGCCACTGCACTCCAGTCTGGGCCACAGAGTGAGACTCTGACTCAAAAACAGTAATAATAATAAAAGCAAAGATAAAACATGGAAGCAGCACAGATGACCACCAGCAGATGAAGTGTACGCTACACCCACCTACACACACCAGGCAATATGATTCAGCTGTAAAAAGAAAGGCCATTTGGACACAGGCTATGCCTGAGTTAAACTTGAGGATGTGACACTAAGTAAAGTGGGCCGGCCACAGAAAGGGTGGTACTTAGAATGTGAGTCACAGAGACAGAAAGCAGAATGCCGGCTCCCACGTGGGGAGAGGGGGAGGGGAAAGTTGGTTGCCGGATGAAGAGCTTCAGTTTGGCAAAATGAAGAGTTCGGGAGATGCTGGCACTGATCTGCACAGCCACGTGGATGCACGCAGTGCCACGTAATGCATATGCGAACGTGATTAAGAAGGTACATTATGTGTTGTGTGCATTTTGCCACGATGTGTAAAACTTGGGGAAAACCCTCATGGAGAAAAATAAAGACTGGCAAAGAACACACTGAGAAAACTCTCTCGCTTATTCACATACACACTCACTGAACACGTGGCTGGTGTTTGCCAGACACATGGCAGGCATCACGCTAGAGAACGAGACAGTATCTTGAGCAAAACAGACAGATGTGTCTATTCTTCCAAAGCTTGGAGGTTAGTCAACCCACTGAAACGTGTTCTAATCCTTTAAATTGACTTGCAATAAAATTAAAAAAGAAGCCGGGCACAGTGGTTCATGCCTGTCATCCCAGCACTTTGAGAAGTTGGAGTATGAGGATCGCTTGAGGTCAAGAGCTCCAGACCAGTCTGGTCAACATAGTGAGACCCAGTCTCTACCAACAACAAAAAAAATCAGTCAGGCATGGTGGCTCACACATGTAGTCCTAGCTACTCGGGAGGCTGAGGTGAGAGGATCACTTGACCCCAGGAGGTTGAGGCTGCCGTAAACTGTGATTGCACGACTGCACTCCACTCTGAGTAATAGAGTGAGACCTGCCCCTTAAAAAATGAGTTCAGCCCCCATCCTTTCTTTATAATTTCTTTTCTTCATAAATTGCCCAACCTGTGATATTCTGTTACAGCATCACAAAACAGACTAAGGCAGAATCCCGAATCTCTCTACCCTGGGATGGGGCCCCCAGGGGGCTTCATGCCACCTTAAGTTTTCCAAGAAACCTAGCACAAAGTTGCCTCACCTTAAGCTATGACCACCGCTTAAATAAAAAACTCCTGGCTGGGCATGGTGGCTCAAGCCTGTAATCCCAGCACTTTGGGAGGCCGAGATGAGGGGATTGTCTGAGCCCATGAGTTCAAGAAGAGCCTGGGCAAATTGGGGAGACCTCGCCTCTACAATAAATCAAAAAATTAGCCAGGCGTGGTAGCGTGCGCCTGTAGTTCCGGCTCTTTAGAAGGCTGAGGCAGGAGGATCGCCGGAGCCCAGTAGGTGGATGCTGGGGTGGCCATGAGTGTGCCACTGCACTCCAGCCTGGGCGACCTCCAACTCAAAAAAAAAAAAATGAAAAAACTCCTACTAGAAGGCACAAATGTCGACCGGTGATCATCACGTGCTGACTTTGTGCAAACGTGGGTGAGGATGGATGCTGGCTGCGGATTAGAGAGAGCCCTGAGACTGCAGGGTCTTGACGGCCGGTGGCGGGCAGGCCACGGGCCTCCCCTGAAGTGTGGAGAGACCCCGAAGAGAGAGGCTGCCTACCCGCTGCCTTTTATGTCTCTCTCCATTCACTTGGGCCTTTCAGTCTCGACAGCAGAATCAGAAGATCTGTTTCGTCCAGTAAAGGCCGTGGCATTGAAGAATGACTGCAGCATTTTCAAGTACAAAGAGCATCATGCTGTCTTATTCCTAGACTTCTTTTTTCTTAAATTCTCACCTTTTTTAATTTGTGTAAAGGTGAGGCCTCACTACGTTGCCCAGGCTGGTCTTGAACTCCTGAGCTCAAGTGATCCTCCTGCCTAGATCTGCCAAAGTGTAGGACCACAGGGATGAACTTTTTGCACCGGGCCAAAAGTTTCTTGTTGTTGTTTTGAGTCGGGGTCTCACTCTGTCGCCCAGGCTGGAGTGCAGTAGCACGACCACAGCTCACCGCAGCCTCGGCCTCCAGGGCTCAGATCCTTTTACCTTGTCCTCCTGAGGAGCTGGGACTACTGGCTTACACCACCATGTCCAGCTAACTTTTTTTATTTTTATTTTTGTAGAGACAGAGTCTCACCATGGTACCTAGGCTGATCTAGAACTTCTGGGTTCAAGCAATCCTCCTATCTCAGCCTCCTAAAGTGCTGGGATGACCAGGTGTGAGCCACCACACTCAGCCTCCTCTTTTTAAAATGTGTATGTATATGAATTTTTTTTTTTGAGTTGGAGTCTCACTCTGCCGCCCAGGCTGGAGTGCAGTGGCACAGTCGTGACCACCACAGCCTCAACCTGCTGGGCTCAGGAGACCCTTCCACCTCAACCTTCCAAGTAGCCAGAACTACAGGCAAGCACCACCATGCCCGGCTGGTTTTTTTATTTATTGTAGAGACAAGGTCTCGCCAAGTTGCCCAGGCTGGTCTCGAACCCGTGGTCTCAGGTAATCCTCTCACCTTGGCCTCCCAAAATGCTGGGATTATAGACCTGAGTCACCGTACATACATATTTTTATTCTTACACTTCTGATCAGGTTAATTTTTCACAAGAGAATAAACATGCAATTCAACGGGAAAAGCCCATGGGACCTGGAACACGCCCGCATTGAGTTTGGCCTTGGGGAGAAATCAAGCTGAATAAGACACACGGCTGTCCTAAAGACACGTACAGCGTGTTATGACAAATAGGAAAGACAGACCGATAGCTGCAATCATGAAGGAAGCATGTCGGTGACGACTCTGGACGCTCCCACACCTCGCTCAGGCTAGATGTGCGACCCACTGCTGAGCTGTCACAAGGCATGGGCACGACCAGTGTCACAGCACTGCACTGTCCAGCACAGACAGCAGATGTCTGAATGAACTGAAAGAGAATACAATGAGCATCCCACCTGTTTAGTCACCAGCCACATTCAAGCGCTTAACAGGCACGCAGCTAGTATCCACTATATAGAACAGTGCATATAATAAAGAATCCAGCCGGGCTCGATGGCTCAGCCTATAATCCCACACCTTGGGAGGCTGAGGTGAGTGGATTGCCTGAGCCCACGGGTTCGAGACCCGCCTGGGCAACTTGGCGAGACCTCATCTCTACAATAAACCAAAAAATCAGCTGGGCGTGGTAGCACGTGCCTGTAGTTCCGGCTACTCGGGAGGCTGAGGCGGAAGGATCGCCGGAGCCCGGCAGGTCGAGGCTGCGGTGGCCGGGAGTGGCCACTGCACTCCAGTCTGGGCAACGGAGTGAGACTCCAACTCAAAAAAAATTAAAAAATTAAGAATCATAGAGGCTCCCAGCACTTTGGGAGGCAGAGACAGGAGGATTGCCTGAGCCCAGGGGCTTGAGACCAGCCTGGGCACCATTCCCCACATAGTGGCCACCTCACCCTCGGACACTGTGCCTTCTCCACTGATGGCCTTGGTAGCTCTGTCTAGCAGAGGCTCAGGCTGTAGGGCACTGGCCATACTCTCCCTCTCTCTCTTTTTAGAGGCAGGGTCTCACTCTGTTGCCCAGGCTGGAGTACAATGGCACACTCATAGATCCTGCAACCTTGAACTCCTGGGCTCAAGAGATCCTCCTGCCTCAGCCTCTCAAGTATCTGAGACTCCAGGCACTTGCCACCAGGCTTGGCCATGTTATTCTCTACAGCTAATCTTGCCATCTACTTTGGGTGATCACCCTTCCTCATTTGCCTGGAAACTGTCCTTGCTTTCCAAAATCCTGGGTGCTTCCTTTCCCAGGCAAACTGGAACACTTGGTCTGACAAATCTGGGTAAACAGATGGCTGGTCGCCGTGTAGAATTCATGAAATAACGGTTTTACTCCCTGAAAAAAAAAAAAAAAGAATCCACGAAATAGCTGGGACTGGCTCACGTGGCTGGGAGTTTGTGTGCTTCGCAAATTCTCAATAAAACGGCAGCCAGGATCAGGACACAACAGAGAGCCACCACGTGAGCTCAGCCCTTGCAGGGCATACACCCTCACCAGGCCTCACCAGCACCACACCAACTCTCACCCAGGCTTCCTTCTACCATCACCTGAAACTGAAAACAAAGTGTCTATAACAAGCCTCCCCAGGAGTCATGTGTGTAAAAACACCAGTCCTACATGCAAAAGGAATTTTTACTTTTATTTATTATTTTTTAGAGACAGGGTCTCACTCTGTCACACAGGCTGGAGTGAAGTGATGTGATACAGCTCACTGCAGCCTCGCCCTCCTGAGCTCAGGTGATCTTCCCACCTCAGCCTCCCAAGTAACTGGGACTACAGGCCAGGTTTCACTATGTTGCCCAGGCTGGCCTCGATCTCCTGGGCTCAAGCAACCCTCTTACCTCCGCCTCCCAAAGTGCTGGGATTATAGGCGTTTGCCATCGCACCCGGCCTCAAAAGTAATTTTTAAAAATTTTATTTTTACTGTAAGGGAGTCTGCATAGTAACACTTGTGGAAATCCACTTTCCCATCCCACGGCCTCACACATGCCAAAAACCTTCCCACTGGAACCTCTTTTCTTTGGCTCTCCAACCCAGCCCACATGAGCTACTCTTCACTACCCCTCCTTCCCATCTCCCCCCAACATACACATAGACATTACTGATCACATCCAAAATGATCAAGTGCTAAGACACGACTGTATTACATTTAATTGACATTTTAAAATACAGCATCAGGGCCAGGCGCAGTGGCTCATGCCTGTCATCCCAGCACTTTGGAAGGTGGAGATGAGAGGATTGCCTGAATCCAAGGATTCGAGACCAGCCTGGGCAATATGGTAAGACCGCATCTTTACAATAAATTTAAAAAATAAGTCAGGTGCAGTGGCTCACACCTATAATCCCAGCACCTTGGGAGGTGGAAGTGAGAGGATTGCCTGGCCCATGGGTTCAAGATCAGCCTGGGCAACCTGGCAAGACCTTGTCTCGATAATAAAAATTTTAAAAATGTTCCAGGCATGGTGGTGCATGCTTGTGATTCCAGCTACTTGCAAGGCTGAGGCAGAAGGATAACCTAAGCCCAGCAGGTCGAGGCTGCGATGGCTGGAACCATGTGACTGCACTCCAGCCTGAGCAACAGAGATTCTGACTCAAAAAATGAAAAAATAAAACAAAGCATCAGAATACAAGACAATATTAATTACTATGTTTTAATTCATGCTCGATTTGGTAATCAGGTGAAACATGTTTTTTACGTTTTATTCTTTTTTTTTTTTTTCAAGTCAGGGTCTTACTCCATCACCCAGACTAGAGTGCAGTGGCATACTCATGGTCACCCCAGCATCAACCTGCCAGGCTCCGGCAAACCTTCCATTTCAGCCTTCCAAATAGCAGGAACTACAGGCACACACAACCACGCCCGGTTAATTTTTGACTTATTGCAGAGATGAGGTCTCGCCAAGTTGCCCGGGCTGGTTTTAAACCTGTGGCTCAGGCAATCCTCTCACCTCGGCCTTTCACGTTTTAAAGATTAAAAATGAAGCAAAACACCTGCCTTCCAGAAGAGCCTCTTCAGAATGAAGTTTTTCTGGGCTGCACCTTTCAGCTCCGTGATTAAACCAAGTATCTTCCCCAAAGTATTGTCTTTAAGAAAAAGTTCAGATTTCAGTTGACTGAAGCGCCGGATTTTCTCCTCAGATCTACAGAAACACAGAAGATGTTCCATGTTAACAAAAAGACACAGCAGTTTAGGAATAGCACCGATTATCGACAGTTGGTTCAACTTTGTTTCTCATGGAATTTCACCAGAGCTTTGTACGGCCAGCTGTGTTATCCATCTATCAACAGTGAAACGTGCTGCCCTAGATGAAGCTACTTACTGCTCTTCAAACATACTTCCTGTCCACGCTCCCTTGTATGTCCAAACATACTTCACTGTTGCTGTCTCTGGTAAACTTCTCTCTTTTATTTACCATAATTCATGGAACCATGTGTAATGGGCCGGGCTTGGTGGCTCAGCCTGACATCTCAGTACTTTGGGAGGCCGAGGCGAGTGGATTGCCTGAGCCCGCAAGTTCGAGACCAGCCTGGGCAACTTGGCGAGACCTTGTTTTTACAATAAATAAATAAATTAGCCGGTGTGGTGGTATGGACCTGTAGTTCTGGCTACTTGAAAGACTGAGATGGAAGGATCACCGGAGCCCAGCAGGTCAACACTGGGATGGCCATGAGCATGCCACTGCACTCCAGCCCGCGCGACAGAGTGAGACTGCTCAAAATAAAGAAAAATAAGGATGTCTCTTAGCTTCAGGGCCGGGTGCAGTGGCTTATGCCTGTAATCCCAGCACTTTGGGAGGCCGAGGCAAGAGGACTGCCTAAGCCCAGGGGTTTGAGAACAGTCCAGGCAACTTGGCGAGACCTCATCTCTACAATAAACTAAAAAATTAGCCGGGCATGGTGGCACACGCCTGTAGTTCCACCTACTTGGAAGGCTGAGGCAGAAGGATTACCAGAGCCCAGCAAGTCAATGCTGGGGTGGCTGGGAACGTGCCACTGCACTCCAGCCTGGGCCACGAAGTGGAACTCTGACTTAAAATAAACAAATAATAATAATAATATTTACTTAATATTTTTTATTTTAATCAACTCACTTTTTTTGCTTAAAGAAGTTTATAAAGAAAGCTTTGTATCACTACTTTACAGGGAAAACCAGTGCCACTTGGCATGCATTGTGGGTACTGCACAAATAGCATGAAAGCAGCGTCAACCCTAAGCCAGGACGGCTGAGGCTTTCACTCCGTGAGAAACAGGCAGATGGGCATGGAGCCAAGAGTCATGCCTCCTGACCCCACACCCAAAGGCTTTCCTGATGACATCAGACTAGCTGGAAATAGTTCAAAGCGATTTCCTGCCATGTCAGAGCACCCTGGGGTCATCCCATCACTGAGCCATGCACGGCCCACGCTTTGGGAAGAGCTGGCTTTGCTGAAAAGACCTTCTCCTTAGAACTTTCCCTAATTCAGGCTGGGTGTGGTGCCCACATCTGGAATCCCAGCGCTTTGGGAGGCCGAGGCAGGAGGATTGCTTGAGCCCAGGAGTTTGAGACCAGCCTGGGCAACATAGTGAGACCTCGTCTTTACAAAAAATTTAAAAATTAGCCGGATGTGGTGACATTCACCTGTAGTTCCAGCCACTCAGGAGGCTAAGGCAGAAAGATCACCTGAGCCCAGCAGGTCGAGGTTGTGGTAGCCATGACTGTGCCACTGCACTCCAGCCTGTGCAAGAGAGTGAGACTTCAATTCAAATTTTAAATTACAAAAAAGAACCTTCCCTAATTCCACCAAGAAGGAACACAGTCCTGTCTCTCGCAGGGTCCCAGCATCACATCAGTCCCGTTTCACTCCACTGTGTTTTTTGGGGTTTTTTTGAGTTGGAGTCTCGCTCTGACACCCAGACTGGAGTGCAGTGGCCGCTCCCGGCCACCGCAGCCCCGACCTACTGGGCTCCTTCCACCTCAGGCTTCCAAGGAGCCAGAACTATAAGCATGTGCTACTGCCTGGTTAATTTTTGATTTATTGTAGATGTGAGGTCTCACCAAGTTGCCTGGGTGGGTCTCGAACCCATGGGCTCAGGCAATCCACTCACCTCGGCCTCCCAAAGTGCTGGGATTACAGGCTGAGCCACTGAGCCCGGCCCACTGTGTTATTTGGCACAAGCATCCTGGCCCCTCAGCTGACTTTCCACAACTTAAAAAAAAAAGTTACTGGATTAAATATCGTTTCATCTCCTGCTGTGCTCAGCAATAACTTGTGCTTGGCTGGACACTGACCATGGGGCGGGCTCTGGCCCAGCTTATTTACTGAGCTGGCTCTCACCAAGGGACTGTGCTGGGGGTTCCTGTCACATCTTAGAGGAGGTGAGAGGGTTAAGTGACCTGTCCAAGCTCACACAAGTGACTCAAAGCTGGGTGCAAAGTGACAGGAGGGACAGTTCACGTCTGCAAAGATTGATGGAAGTTTAGAATTTCTGACTTGGAACCTGTTTTTCCACCCACTCCAGAAGCTTGTGACGCCAGCCATGGATCCTAACGTGCCCCATGGAATATGGGTTCCTGCCCACCATCTCCCCATTAAAAGAAAAAAGTAACAGGCTATCCTCCGTCCAGTCTGTGAGCCTCTCTTCTTAACCCTCAAACTAAGACTTCTGACAAGATGGTCTCTTTTCTCGTAGAGACATGGGAGGAGAAATGATCATTACGAATCTAGCAATAGCAACCACAGAGGTGGACGAATGCTGGATCCTATCTGTGGGTAATTATCTGAGCAGGTTACATTGCTTCTCCGTGTCTCAGTTTCCTCATCTGTAAAATGATGATGACAGCACCTATCCAGTTGTGCTGGGTTTTATGGGTTTTTTTTCTGTTAGTTAGTTAAGTTTGTTTGTTTGTTTGTTTGCTTGTTTGAAATAGGGTCTAACTATGTTGCCCAGGCTGGTCTCAAACTCCTGGGCTCAAATCTTCCCTCCTTTGCCTCCCAAATTGTGGGGATTACAGGCATGAGCCACTGCACCTGGCCAGTTGTGTTGTTTTGATACTTTACTTGATGTATGTGCTTAGCACACAGTAATAAATGGTCTCTAAGTAAAACAGGAATAAGTTTGAGATACCCATTCCCTATACATTCACTTCTAATCACTACCATATTTCATTTTTAAAATAACCAGAAAATGCCTCTACTCTCTGAAAACTCCAGAAACAACAGAAATGTAGTTTTCACAAACAAATGCGCTTAGAAAAGCAAAAGCATAGATGAAACATATCGTCAGCAGAATTATCTGGAAAACGATTTTCCTGTTTTTCCCATTTAGAGTCAGCAATATGCTAAGATCCACAATAGAAACAAACCGTCTTTAATCCTTTGCCACCTACGATAACAGATGGCGATGCCAAATTCATCGTTTTAAAGACCAAATTGCTTAGTATGCTTAGCAAAAAAAGGCAAAAAAAGTTCATAGGAAAAAGCACAATAACCACTCATACTAAAAAATCAAGTAATATAACTTGAGGTGTCATATGCATCATAAATTCAAGTCAGATGAAATAATGACAAGTTATCAAGAAACAACGACAGTTTCTTTGGAAATCCAGAGACTATTTGCTTCTATGTAGACGACAAACTTCACTGGTGCACTGGACTAACGGAAATAAGAAACAGTCGAGTACCAGAAGACCCCAGTATTCAACTCAGGAATAAGAGGGACATTGCTATCAATGTTCACAGACACTTGATGTTTCCCTCAGCTAGAAAGCATAAATCCAGGACAAACATATGGACTTCGCAGCAACTTAGATAGATTTAGAGTCGATCATACTCAGTGATCTACCACAGGAACAAAGAACAGAGTGCCATATGTTCTCACTCATAAGTGGACGTTGAACAATTATCATAATGCTATAAGAAAGGGATTGGCAGTAGTGAGAAACTGTTAGGGGAGGGAGGGGCACACCTCATCAACAAGGGTACCTGCATATGCAATGTTTGTATACCTGACCCTGAATTATACCCTACATCTTTATAATTAAAACAAAGAAAGAAGCATAAATCCACCAAAATCATGGGCAGGAAGACTGTTGATCTAATAATAAGCTCTATTTTTCTCGTATGTCTTTATTTGTCCAGACCTTTCATATAAATAATACCTCCCATTTGTATAAGGCTTTACAGCTGGATGAGATGACTGAACAGTCACATTTGTGACCAAGAGTTCTAACTGGAAAACCTAAAGCATGTCTATTCCTTTTAAACCAAACGTGCCCAGCCAGTGGAGACATGTCTTACGTGTCACCACGTCCCTCAAGGAGCATGTGAAATCACTGCATTTTCAATATGCCGCCTTCAGGAACAACTTTGCAAGGAACATGCTTTTCCTGGGTCAGGATAGCGGCAGAATGCTCCTTCTTGCCTTCAGAAATACATTTCAAGTCACACACATACAAAGTTCAAGTCTGTTTTGCTATGCAGTGAGCTTTAAACATCACTTTAGATAAAGCACCAAAATGAAAACAGGTATCTTTCTAGGGCAAGCATATGCAAACACGTAGAAGTTCTAAGCTATCTGTACAACCTTCTTTCCATTTGTGGATCTACAGTGAGGAATGGCGTCCTGTTTTCTTCTAATGTTCGGTGAGTTTTATTTCTTTGGGGGACGCAGGAAGGACCCTCTCTCTCCTACATCATTGTACACTTCTGAATTTTCATGTGTTCCTTGTGTTTCTGTCACCTCATCCTCGTTTTTATTTCTTCAGGGGTGCAGGAAGGACTCTCTCTCATATGCCATCGTACACATCTGAATTTCACGTGTTCATTGTGTTTGTCACCTCATTCCTCATTTTTGTTTCTTTGGGGGTTGCAGGAAGGACCCTCTCTATCATATGCCATCATACCTTTCTGAACTTTCACGTGTCCATTGTGTTTCTGTCACCTCGTTCCTCGCTTCTTCCGATGCTCCGGTCGTCCCACCTTTGACTACAGGAGCCCCGCCGTGTGGGTTCCTGTGTCCTGAGTGGCCGCCCTGTTCTGTGTCCCTTCTGCTGTAAGCTGTCTCAGACTCACTTGGTACATTTCCCGCTCAGGGCTAGAATCAGCCGCTCCTCTAAGGAACTTGGCTCTTTTAGCAGGGATTGAACATGCATCTTTTAAAACTGATTTACTCTCAGCCCGTTCACATGACCCCCATGTGCCTCACTACTCCAGACCTCTCAGAGCTTACCTGTGATTTATGTGATATTGTGGTTAAGGATTCCAGCCTTCAAAGCAAATCCACACCCTCTTTTTCAGTGTGGCTTTAAAACTGTCTTTTGTACACTTCCCCTTCCCGGCCTCCCTTGCACTGTGAGGCCTACCTGACTCTGCTTTCTTAGAATTCCAGGGGTTGACCTCACAGCAAGCCAAATGGGAATGCCCAGCTAGGGCACCCTCTCTGCCCAGGGTGAGTTGCAAGCCAGCTCACCTATCACCCCGGGCCTATCAGGGTAACGCCAACCAGGCCCGAATTCCAGAGGCTCACAGTGGAGGCCTTCCACCCAAAGAGATGCACAGACCACTGATCCGGTACCTGGCCCACAGTCATGATGATGCCAGTCACACCCCCGAGAAGACAATTACTTGGTGAATCATCATTTAAAAATATAATGTCTGGGCCAGGCGTGGTGGCTCCTACCTATAATCCCAGAACTCTGGAAGGCTGAGATGGGAGGACCACTTGAGGCCAAGAGTTCAAGACCAGCCTAGGCAACACAGCCGGATGCCGGTGTTAATAAATACTTTTATTTATTAAATAAAAACAAATAAATGTGATCGTCAGCCACACGTACAACACAGAGTTAGGAGACGCAAGAGGAGAGAAAAGCCTCCATGTCATGTACCGCCGTTCCTTACCTATATGGCTTCTGACTTCCAGCAGGCCTGAATGCACGGGCATACACGGGGTCTTGTAAGAGCGTAGCTTTCTGAAAGAGGAACAAAGAGGGGCTTGTTCGAATCTTTGTTTACTGAAATTCAATTAGCTAATATTATGTGTGTGTGTGTGTGTGTGTATATATATATATATATATATCCCTTCATAATACATGATTTGTCTATATAACTCATTCCAGTGTTTGATACCACAGGGAATTTTTTCCCTTATGCAGTTTTTAAAAAGTTTTAAATAGAACCTTGCTCATTATAAAATTATTTATCAACATCTCAACAGTGGAGAAATGCATAAAATCAGAGATAGACGCTCTCTGCTCTCCACCACCCCTCCCATCCCACTCTCAAAGTATCTTACGGGGCAGCAGAGCGCGGTAGCCCCTGTAGTCCCAGCTACTCAGGAGGCTGAGACAGGAGGACCACTTGAGCCCAGGAGGGTGAGGCTGTGGTGACCGATGATCAGGCCACTGCATTCCGGCCAGGGTGACGACAGAGTGAGGCTCTGTGTCTAATTTTTTTTTTTTTTAAGTAGGATTTATTAAGAGGACAGAAAAGCTCCCACAGTGGAAGGGGACCTAAAGGGGTTGCCCAATATTTTTAAAAGTATCTATTGGCCGGGCGTGGTGACTCATGCCTTTGTAACCTCAGCTACTTGGGTGGCTGAGGCGGTGGTAAGCCCGTGTCTAGCCTGGGCAACAGGATAAGACCCTGACTCCAAAAAAAAAAGTATCTATTATCAGTTTGGTTTATGTCTTTCCAGGCATATAAAGATACATTACTTATAACATACACATGTATAATATTTGAATGTTATATAATTTTATATATATTTAATCCTAGGTAAATAATATCACATATTAATCTGGAACTTGATCATCTCACTTAATACATAGTGCAGAGTTTCTCACATCTGTGTATAAAGATTCACTTCTGCCGGGCTCGGTGGCTCAGCCTGTAATCCCGCGCCTTTGGGAGGCTGAGGTGAGTGGATTGCCTGAGCCCATGGGTTCGAGACCCGCCTGGGCAGTGAGACCTCATCTCTACAATAAATCAAAAAATCAGCCGGGCGTGGTAGTGCATGCCTGTAATTCCGGCTACTCGGAAGGCTGAGGCGGAAGGATCGCCAGAGCCCAGCAGGTCGAGGCTGCGGTGGCCGGGAGCGGCCACTGCACTCCAGTCTGGGTGACAGAGTGAGACTCCAACTCAAAAAAAAAAAAAAAAAGATTCACTTCCATCTCTTTTGTGATTGTCTAGTATTCCGCAGCATAGGCACACAACACTTTGGTTAACGGCTGCCTGATTAACGGGGTCACTCCTTCCTTAAACCTGTAGTGCTGCCATTTCCCATTTCTTCTGGGTCCTCAAAGCAATCAAGTCGTGTGCAGCAAGTTCTCTAAACAATCTTCCATTTGGCCAGGCACGGTGGCTCAGCCTGTCATCCCAGCACTTTGGGAGGCCGAGGCGAGAGGATTGCCCGAGCCTGGGGGATCGAGAGCAGCCTGGGCAACTTGGTGAGACCTCAGCTCTACAATAAGTCACACACAAAAAAAATAGCCGGGCGTGGTGGCGTGTGTCTGTAGTTCCAGCTCCTTAGAAGGCTAAGGTGGAAGGATCACCTGAGCCCAGCAGGTCAAGGCTGCAGTGGCCATGAGCATGCCACTGCACTCTGGCCTGGGTGACAAGAGTGAGACGCCAACTCAAAAAAAGAAAAAAAAGAATCTTCCATTTACATTGAGGGTTAACAGGCAGGTCAGAAGGAATTTCTAAAACACTTGCAGTGCAGATCCAAACTAGGGTAATCCTGTCTTATTCATATTCTTTTATTTGTTTATTTATTTATTTTTGACTCGGAGTCTCACTCTGTCACCCAGGCTGGAGTACAGTGGCACGCTCACAGCCACCGCAGCCTCAACCTGCTGGGCTCCGGCGATCCTTCTGCCTCAGCCTTCCCAGTAGCTGGAACCACAGGCTTGCGCCACCGTGCCTCGCTGATGCTTTGATTTATTGTCGAGATGAGATCTCACCAAGTTGCCCAGGCTAGTCTCAAACCTGTGGGCTCAGGCAATTCTCTCACCTCCGCCTCCCAATGTGCTGGGATGAAAAGTATGAGCCACCGCATCTGGTTCCCTATCTTATTCTTAATAGCAGGGAGGGTAGTGGGCAGATGGTGGCAGGGAAATGTGTGCTTTTTCTTACTACTTTTGTCATTGTCCTGGGAGGCAAAAAAAAAAAAGAGGTCAGGCACGATGACTCACACCTGTAATCCCAGCACTTTGGGAGGCCGAGGTAGGAGGATCACTTAAGCCCAGGAGTTCAAGACCAGCCTGGGCAACATAGCGAGACCTCATCTCTACAACAAAATTTTTTAAAAAATTAGCTGGGCAGGTTGGCACTCACCTGTAGTTCCAGCTACTTGGGAGGCTGAGGAGGAAGGATTGCCTGATTGTGGTGAGCCATGAGCGTGCCATTGCACTCCAGCCTGGGTGACAGAGTAACACCTGGACCACACCCCACACCCCAAAAAGCTGCCATTTCTCTCCTCTCCAAATGTTTTTGCTTTCCTTAAATACAGAATTTTAATAAGGGGTATCTCTTGGTCACTCGGTTTCCTAGCAACTGTCCGCACAGCATAGGAAAAGCAAAGGTTACCAAATTTCATCTTTCTAGAATCTGAGATGCTGATCAAGCAGCCGCGATCCTTCTGGATAAAAGTCACAGATGAAACAGGTCACTGAGTCAGGGTGATTGCTGACAGTTTCTGACTGGGTGGTTTGGTTGATTTTACCTAAAAGAACAGAGTTAAAGTGTCCGACTTCTTTTCTCAGGAGCATTTCTCTACTTCAACACGAAAGGTCATCTGCCTCTCGGGCACAAGAGAGAGTCACCCAAGTCTTCCAAGACCAGCCGCACTGATTTAGGTCATGAATGCACCACCAGGACTAACCCAAGGTGACCATGCTGATCAAAGAATTCAACAGTGTCACAAAAAAAAGTCACTTTTTTTTTGAGTCAGAGTCTTATTCTGTTGCCCAGGTTGGAGTGCAGTGGCACGCTCATAGCCACCACACCCTTGACCTGCTGGGCCCAGGCAATCCTTCCACCTTAGCTCCTAAACAGTTGGGACTACAGGCACGCACTACCACGCCCAGCTAATTTTTTGATTTATTGTAGAGACGAGATCTCAGCAAGTTGCCCAGGCTGATCTTGAACCCCTGGACCCAGGCAGTCTCCTTGCCTTGGCCTCCCAAAGTGCTGAGATTACAGGTGTGAGCCTCCATGTCTGATTAAAAAGTCATGACTTTTTGAAGTGTTTACATTGAATTAATTTCTTGTTATTAGAATGAACATGACCCTGATTCATCATTTACATGTGAAATATTTGCTTATTTGTTTTCCACCTTCCAAGGGTTAGAACATTATTCTTTTCTTTTTTTTTCTTTTTTTTTTTTTGAGTTGGAGTCTCACTCCATCACCCAGGCTAGAGAGCAGTGGCACACGCACGGCCACCCCAGTGTCAACCTGCTAGGCTCTGGTGATTCTTCTGCCTCAACCTTTCAAGTAGCCAGAACTACAGGCACACACTACCACGCCTGGCTCATTTTTTATTTATTGTAGAGACGAGGTCTCATCAAGTTGCCCAGGCTGGTCTCGAACCTATGGGCTCAGGCGATCCACTTGCCTCAGCCTCCCAAAGTGCTGGCATGACGGCTGAGCCACCGTGCCTGGCCCAGAACATTATTCTTACAGAAGGCGTCCACGGGCTCATCCAGCCCGTCCTCCTCTGCCCACATTTCTAGTCGCCATAGAAGAAACCTGACTGCCAGGATCCAACACCCAGATGCACACGAGCTGTGTGACCTCACTTCAGTCTCTGTGCCTCGGTGTCCTCATCTCTAAAGTAGGAACACCAGTCCTCCCTTACAGTGTCATTCTACAAAGTACGTAAGTAAATAGCCATAATGCATCAGAACAGAACCCGCTGGATAGTAACAATGCGTATCAGTTACAGCCATTGCCTTTATTATTGAAAGGATGACACAGAACTTTACAGGAGATGAGTTGGCCCATATGACTTGCCCCAGCTATGCTTCTACTGTAGAATTAAAAAGCAGTACTTGCTGGGTACCCCGACTCATGCCTGTATTCCCAGCATTTTGGGAGGTCAAGGTGGGAGGATCACTTGAGGCCAGGAGTTTGAGACCAGTCTGGGCAACATAACAAGATCTCATCTCTATGAAGAAAAAAAAATAACAAAATTAGCTGAGTGTGTGGTGCCTGTAGTTCCAGCTACTTGGGAGGCTGAGGCAGGAAGATCACCTGAGTCCAGGAAGTCGAGTTGCAGTGAGCTATGATTGTGCCACTGCACTCCAGCCTGGGTGACAGAGTGAAACCCTGTCTCTAAAAAATTAAAAAATAAAAGGGAGCATTAAAGCTTGAAGTTGATCAATTCAGGGAAGTATACACAGTTATTTTGAAACATTTACATAAATTTTTAAAAGTCAATTCAGTTTTGTCTTTTCTACTAGAATATATAAAATCTTTTTTTTTTTTTTTTTTTTTTTTGAGTTGGAATCTCACTCTGTTGTCCAGGTTGGAGTGTAGTGCACACTCATGGTCACCGCAGCCTCTACTTGCTGGGTTCTAGTGATACTTCCGCCTCAGTCTTCCAAGTAGCTAGAACTACAGGTGCATGCCACCACACCCAGCTAATTTTTCTTTATTTGCTGTAGAGATGAGGTCTCACCAAGTTTCCCAGGCTGGTATCAAACCCCTGGGCTCAGGCATTCTCTCATCTCCACCTCCCAAAGTGCTCGGATGACAGGTGTGAGCCACCACGCCCAGCATGAAATCTTTTTTTAATAAACCAAGATTTTCCTTTATTTATAATTTGCCTACATTTTTAATTTGAAGAAAGATGTTTACAAATTTAGAAAGAAATTTTAAACATTATAAGCTTTCTGCACGGTGCTATGAGAAAAATACTAGAGTAGTCTTGTAATTTTGATGATTTTCAGCTACTTATAAAACCCTTGCTTTCTAGTTTCTTCTGAGCAAAATAGCCTTTCATAATTATTAATATTATTACACTGAAAGATCAATAGGGTTCTAGTCCTAATTTGCTGCTCTGGTTATCAGTTTCTGCATGAAGGACAGGTGCAGTGGCTCACGACAATAATTCCAGCACTGTAGGACGCCGAGGCAGGAGGATAACTTGAGGCCAGGAGTTCACAACCCACCTGGGCAACATAGTCAGACCCTATCTCTATTTAAAAAAAAAGAAAAATTTTTTTTTGAGTCTGAGTCTCACTCTGTCGTCTAGGCTAGAGTACAGTGGGCATGCTCACGGCCACCACAGCCTCAACCTGCTGGACTCAGACGATCCTTCCACCTCAGCCTTCCAAGTAGCCAGAACTACAAGCATGCACTACCACACCTGGCTGATTTTTAAAAAACTTATTGTAGAGAAAAAGTCTTGCCAAATTGCCCGGGCTGGTCTCAAACCCACAGTCTCAGGCAATTCACTCACCTCGGCCTCCCAAAGTGCTGGGATCACAGGCTGAGCCACCAAGCCTGGTCAAAAAAATTTTTTAATAAAAAAATTATGTAATTTTTATACGATAACGCAAAGGGATTATGTTACTCTTTTAATAAATTACTTATTTTAAAAACTGATTCTAATAAAAAGATCTTTCAATGAGAATTCTAACTCTGCCCTAAAGTTAAGAGTTTTCTCTGTTTCCTCATTTACAAAATAAGGGATGCAGAGTGGTGAGCTCTGGATAAAATTCCCTAATCACTAACAACGACTCCGTGAGCCCACTTTCAACAGTACAGCTGAGAAATGCAAGAATATCCTGACGACGTGCACTTCGCCATGTCTGTGTCACCCCGGCAGCTGTGAGAGACCACCTGCTCGCACCCACTCCGCGTGAGGCCTGCCTCCACAAAACCCCACGGCCTCCCCCTTCTGGGAGACACCCCTCACTCACAAGCATGCTTCCTAAGGCAGCACCTGGATACATCACCCCGGTTGTCCCGTGCATTCCGTCTTGCACAGTATTAGCAAAGTCCAAGGCTGAGTTCCCCAAATGGGAGACACAGCAGGGAAGGCATGTTTGCTCCCCACCCAGCCAAAAAGATGCTCAGGTCAAAGCGTATGCGGACACTTACTATCAGATAATTGTTCCATGAGCTTTTTAAGTGCAGAAACATTGACGAGGTCGTGGAAATGATGTACAGATGCAGTTCCGACTCCTTCTTCTCCAGGGACGGGGAGGCGAGGAGGGCACTTCTCGAGGAAAACTCGTTTCTGTTCCCAGAGCACTGGAAAGGGAGTCCACCCAGCGAGCGGCTGTGAGTGGGAAGTCCCTGGGGCTCCCTTGTGCTGGCTGTGCAGGATGGCTGGCCCACAGCCCGGCCGGCAACTGGTGGGGACTGACAGCTTCCCTGGGAGCAGCCGCAAGGGGACAGCTCCTTGAGGGCTTCAGGGGGACCAAGAGTTAAGTCCTGAGGTGGTGTGCTGCTGTCCAGGGGGCACCTGTCAGGTAGAATTTAGGGTGAAACATGACACTGGGAATTTAACAGGAAGCAACAGAGAACTGTGGCCCAACAGCAGCAGGTGAGACTCTGACAGCAGATGTTTCCACAGAAAAGGAATGCTTGTTTTAAAAAAAAGTGATTTCAGCTGGGGCAACATAGCAAGGCATTGTCTCTACAACAAAATCAAAAAACTAGCCGGGTGAATAGTGCGAATAGTCCCAGTTACTCGGGAGGCTGAGGTGGGAGGATCGCCTGAGCCCAGGAGGTTGGGGCTGACTTAAGTCACAGTTCTAGAAAGTGAATATTATAGCCTAGGCCTAGTCATCATATTTTGAGAAGCTTTATCTTTATTTCTAATAAATGGAATTTATTCTCGTTTAAATTTGGTGATGGTTCCTAACACTTTGAAAGATTTCCTGCCATATTCCAACTGTCTACCTCAAATATATGTGAAAATTTGGTAACCATTTAAATTACATGAAGGTGGCTGGGCACGGTGGCACACACCTGTAATCCCAGCACTTTAGGAGGCCGAGGTGGGAGGATTGCTTGTTCTAACTCAGGAGTTCGAGACTAACCTGAGTAACATAGCAAGACCTCAGATCTACAAAACATTTTTTTCAAAAATTACCTGGTTTTGATGACCCATGCCTAAGTCCCAGCTACTCAGAAGGCTGAGACAGAAGGTTGAACCCCGGAGAACAGGAGGTCGAGGTTGTGGTGAGCCATGGGCGACAGAGTGTGATTCGACTCAAAAAATGAAATTAAATAATAAATAGATAAATTAATCTAATGAAGGAGTTTACTAGTTAAAGGAATCACAGGTGAATTCTATTTGTAACTTCAATAAACCTATAATGCTAATAGATTTATTTATTATTAATTAATATTATTAATGCTATTAATTAATTATTAATAAAATATTGTTAATTTTGAGCTGGAGTCTCACTCTGTCACCCAGACTGGAGTGCAGTGGCCACTCCCGGCCACCGCAGCCTCGCCTGCTGGGCTCCAGCAATCCTCCCGCCTCAGCCTTCCAAGTAGCTGGAACTACAGGCGTGTGCTACCACGCCCGGCTAATTTTTTGATTTATTGTTGAGATGAGGTCTCGCCAAGTTGCCCAGGAGGGTCTCGAACCCGTGGGCTCAGGCAATCCACTCACTTTAGCCTCCCAAGGTGCGGGATTACAGGCTGAGCCACTGAGCCCGGCTATAGATTTATTTTTAAAAGCGAAACAAAATCTCTGGCTGGGCTTAAACATTACTTGCTTAAAATTCAGGGAGAGACTATTTTAAACCTATTAATAACGTATATATGGCGGTTATAAAGTTGTCATAACAACTTCCCTTGGGTAATGCTGTGAACACTCAAATCTGTGCAGGGTGCTGAGTTAAAGTGGGCTTTAAAGCAACTGTGAGAACGTGACCTCAAGTACGCTAATGCCACTGAACTCCTTGGAGAACACTTGGCGTGGCATCGTGACCAGACTCCACCTAAAACCGTGTCCTTTCACTAAATGATGATTTATTCCCCATTTTCTTTTCTTTTGTAATTTTTCATTTTAAAGATGTGGAGTACAATTCAGGGTTAAGTACACAAATGTTCATTATGCAGGTACCCTTGATAAGGTGTGCCCCCTTCCCTATTCCCCATTTTCTTTATTTTTAGTTGATTTTTTTGAGTCGCCCAGGCTGGAGTGTGGTGGCACAATCACTCCTCACTAAGCCTTGACCTCCTGGGCTCAGACAATCCTGTCTCAGCCTTCTAAGTAGCTGGGACTACAGGCGCCTGCCATGATTCCTGGCTACTTTTTTTTTTTTTTAAATTTTGTTTTGAAGAGATGAGGTCTTGTTATGTTGCCCAGGCTGGTCTCAAACTCTTGGGGTCAAGGGATCCTCCTGCCCTGGCCTTCCAAACTGTTGGGATTATAGGTGTGAGCCATCACACCCAGCCACTTTTTCTGAAGGTCCATGTACAGCACTCCGACTACCAGTTGTCTGGAGATGTGGTGTGTATAAAAGAATCCCCATCCTTGCTCAAATTGTGTAAAATGACTGGGAATAATTAGGAAAGGAAGGAAAGAGAACTGGCAAAGAAGACAGCGATGAGGTGTCCAGTTCTCTGATGCTCCTGTTGGTGCTTGCTTCACCGATTTTGGCCCTCGTATTATTTTCCTCTTCCTCCTCTCTGAATTGCTCTGCTGGGATAGGGTTCACCTGCAGTGGAGACGGGGGAGAGGGAAGTAGCTGGACCCGAAAGATGCCTCCTTCAGTACAGAAGACAGCAGACAGAGGTCCTGAGGTGCTCTGCCCTCTGGCATCGGTGATCCTGGGTGTGACCAGACGTGCTTTGGCATGGAGCCATCACAGGCGGGCAGGGTGACGCCCTGCTGGGGGAGAGACCGGAAGTTTCAGTCCGTGCTGCCGCTGGGCCCCGCTGGTGTGCGGCTCACAGAAGCCCAGATGGTGCGCTGTCTCCACTGGTGACCACTGAGCGGTTACCCCCACGAGCCTACCGCAGCGATTCAGGCACCAGGGACATCGTCGTGGGAAAGGCAGAGTAAGTTTCTGCCCTTGGGGACTTTTGATCACGAATGTTCAAGTTGCCTGTCTCTGGAGCTAAGGGCGTGTGTAGAAAAAGTGAGAGCTCCTACCTGGGAGAGAAAAGACATGCACGGGGGGTGTCACCACCGAAGGCCGTACATGAAGAAATCCATATCGCTGTATATTTCTGTCACTGCATCTCGTGAAACCATGTCACATGACACATCTTTGCCAAATTTAGAGAGTGTGTCTGGGATATTCTGCCTGAAAAAGTGGACAAGGGCTGGGCATGGTGGCTCATGCCTGTAATCCCAGGACTTTGGGAGGCCAAGGTGGGAAGATTGCATGAACCCAGGAGTTTGAGACCAGCCTGGGCAACATAGCAAGACCCCATCTCCATAAAAAAGGAAAAAATTAGCTGGGTGTGGTAGTGTGTGCCTGTAGTCCCAGCTACTTGGGAGGCTGAGGCATAGAGATCGCCTAAGCACAGGAGTTGAGACTATGGTTAGCTGTGATCATGCCACTGCACTCCAGCCTGGGTAACTGAGGGGACCCTTTCTCAAAAAAAAAAAAAGTAGACAGCTTGAAGAACGTAAAATTCCCATGATTGGCCAGGCTTGGTGGTTTAGCCCATATCCCAGACTCTGGGAGGCCAAGGTAAGTGGATTGCCTGAGGCCACGGGTTTGAGACCTGCCCGGGCAATTTGGTAAGATCTCATCTCTACAATAAATCAAAAACCAGCCAGGCGTGGTAGCGCGTGCTCATAGTTCCGGTGACTTGGAAGGCTGAGGCAGAAGAATTGACAGAGCCCCAGCGGGTTGAGGCTGCGGTGGCCTAGAGCATGCCACTGCACTCCAGTCTGGGTGATGGAGTGAGACTCCAACTTAAAAAAATAAAATAAAATAAATAAATAAAAATTCCATGATTTCTGCACAGAGCTCATTGCCCAGATTTGGTTATTTCTGGCCATCTCTAATTACAAGAATATCTTTTTTTTTTTTAAGTCAGAGTCTCATTCTATTGCCCAGGCTGGAGTGCAGTGACACGATCCTTCCACCTCAGTCTTCCAAGCAGCTGAAACTATAGGTGCACACCACTAAATTTTTTTATTGTAGAGACGTGGTCTCGCCAAGATGCCCAGGCTGGTATCCAACTCCTGGGCTCAGGCAGTCCTCTCGCCTCTGCCTCCCAAAGTGCTGGGATGACAGGTGTGAGCCATCATGTCCAGCCAGGGTAGATGTTTTCATCTGAGCACACTGCCATCCCAAACAAAACTGAGACTCAGTTATAAAGAACCAAAGAATGTGTTTGCTCATTCTGTTGGCTTTTCCAAATATATGATCATAATAAGGGGCAGATAGCAACAGTGTATACTTTTTTCCTCAAATACAAATGCAACATACTCCTTTTTCTTTCTTCATTGAATGGTCCTGAACTCTCAGTTTTCTGTCAAACAGTAGCAGAGTGAGTGGCCATCCATGTTTTATTCCCGATCTTAAGGAGAACACATCTAGATTTTTCTCGAATAAGTTTCATGTTTGCTGTAGGTTTTGTTAAACAAGCTTTACCAAGTTAAGGACTTTCTCTCCTATTCCTAGTTAGCATTGAGTTTTCACCATGAGTAGCTACTCAACCTCATCAAGTGCTTTTATGTTTCCAGTTGAGATAAAGGATTTTTCGCATCAAATAAATTACAATAGATTTTCTGATGTTGAACCATCTACACCTTTCTGGAATAAATCTCTCTTAATCGTGTTGTTTTTAATACACTATTAGAGTCAGTCAAATGTTATTTTAGTAAAGATTTTAAAATCTAGACTAAAAAACGGGATGGGTCTTTAATTGACTTCTTTTTCTTCTTATCGTCCTTATTTGGTTTGGGAACAAGAGTATACCACTCTCAAAAAAAAAAAAAACAACAACAACAGTGAAGTAACTTCTATTCTCTCTATCATATTTTTTTAACAACGGTTCCTTTATTGAAAAACTATCTGAGGCTTTATTTTATTGGAAAGCGTGGTCTTTCATTTCCTTACTGTTCTTTGCTATTTTCTGTAACTTCTTGAGCCAATTTTTGGTATTTTATATTTTCCTAAGAAATTATAATCTCACCTAAGAATTGAAATTTATTAACATATATCTACTAAATATAGTTTTTACAATTTGTTTAGTCTATAGCTGCTTCTTTGTTTTTCATTCTGTAGTCTTTTATTTGCTTTCTGCTTATTTGCATTTTTCTTGACCTTTCTTGACAGAGGTCTACATATCTTTTATAACTTTTCAAAGAACCAAGCTATTGATTGTATTAGTCTTATCAAGTGATTGCTGGTTTTCTTTTTTACTCTAATCATTGTTACTTGTTTCACTGATTTCTGCCCTCAACGTTATTTTGTTGTTTCTTGGGGCTTGTGCAGATGTTCTTGAGTGCTTAACCCATCTATTTTTTAACCTCATGTATTTCCTGGTGAGCATGATAAAAGCTGTATTTCCTTCTAAAATCATTAGGTTCTAAGTAGCTCTAAATGTCCTTTATTATTTTCACAGTAGTTTGATTGTGATGTGTCTGGGCATGGAATTTTGAGTTTATCTTGTTTGAGGTTCACTGAGTTTCTTGAACCTATAAGTTTATTTCTTTTGCCAGTTTGGAAGAGTTTTCAATCATTATTTCTTCAAAAAAATTTTTGCACTACATTTTCTTTCTTCTCTCCTTCTGAGACTCCTAAGACATGAATATTAGGTCTTTTCTTTCTGTCACACAGTTCCCTAAGATTCTCTTCATTTTTTTTTCAATCTTTATTCTCTCTGTTGTTCAGATTGGATAACGTCTATTCATCTATCTTCAAAGTCAGTGACTCACTCCTCTGTCATTCTTATTCTGTTTATTGAGCCCATTAAGTGAATTTTTAAAAATTTCACTTATTATAGTATATTTTCCATTCTAAAATTTCCCTTTTCATATCTTCTCTTTCTCTGCTGAGACTTTCTATCTTTCCATTTATTTCAAAGGGGTTCACATCTACTTGTTGGAGCATGGTTAAAATAACTGCCTTAAAGTCTTGATAATTCTAATATCTGTGTCATCTTGGGATTGTTATCTGCTGATTATCTTTTCCTTCATGAAGTGTTGAAATTTTCCTGGTTCTTCAAATGTCAAGTAATTCTGGTTGCATCTGGGACATTTTAAATATTATGTTATGTGACTTTGGGTCTTGTTTAAATTCTATGGAGAGGGTTAACTTTTTAAAAAATCAGGTAATCAATCTATGCATTCTGTTCAGGATTTTTATTTGCATTCAGTGGGAGAGGTGGGGGGAAATGTGCTTACTCCAGCCCCACCAGAATCAAAACCCTCATGATTAATTTTATTACATCAAAATCAAAACTATATTCAATCAAGACACCAAACTCTTAGACAAAGCTAACAGGTAGCTGACAAAATGGGAGGTGAGATTTGAAGTCTTATTTGCTTATTTGTAATGTCTAAAACCAGTAAGTACATTAATATACCAAATATACAGGACAATTTTGCTCCTGCCTGCATGTCCCAGGGAAATTTTTAAACAGGTCGATAAAGGAAGGAAGGGAGGGAAGAAAAGAAAGAGTAGATAGGAGTAAAAGGACAGAAGAGGGTGAGGAGAAGAAGAAAGGACATTGACTCTGCCCCCATGCACAATGCATGTTTTGTATTTTATACAAATATATCATTGATCGATAAATGTTAATTATAAACTCCAATAAAATTATATACAAGGAAGTACATCTCTTTAATATTTTCAGAGTGAGCCGGGCTCGGTGGCTCAGCCTGTAATCCCATGCTTTGGGATGCTGAGGTGAGTGGATTGCCTGAGCCTGCAGGTTCGAGACCCACCCGGACAACTTGGCGAGACCTCATCTCTACAATAAATCAAAAAATTAGCTGGGCCTGGTAGCACACGCCTGTAGTTCCAGCTACTTGGAAGGCTGAGGCGGAAGGATCCCGGGAGCCCAGCAAGTCGAGGCAGCAGTGGCCGGAAACATGCCACCACACTCCAGTCTGGGTGAAGGAGTGAGACTCCAACTCAAAAAAAAAAAAAAGCCCCAAAAAATATTTTTAGAGTGAATTTTGAGAAATATTAAGAGATATAGACTTATTTGGGGAACAAATGTTGGAAGCCTAACATCCTTTCGAGTTCCTAAAATCCTGAAATCATATGCTTACACACAGAATATAATTACATAACACGGGATTGATGCAACAGAACTACCTAAAGCACAAGAAAATTCTTAGAAAATTAATATAGCTGGGTCCTCATGCCATATCATTGCATGATAGCATTTTAAAAAATAATATAGCATTATTAGTGAGAAGAGAAGAAAAGTTGTTCAGCCCCACTGGAATCTTGCTCAGTGACTGATTGGCTGATGGATCATCAGCAATCACAGAAGAGCCAAGTAACACAGACTCACTCGGTGCCGCACAGTCTAAGCACTCTCCGTGGATAAGCCGCCCTGGCACGCCATGCCTGTGGGCACCATCCTGTCGAGAAGCGCGAAGCCTGGGGAGGTGAGCCAGCAGCTCAAAGCCGAGTCAGGGGAATCAGGACTGGAAGTTGCCAGTGCAGCCTGCAGTCCGCATGCGGAGCTACTACACAGAGAGGGGTAACCCGCCTCCCTTTTTCTACTTTCTGCCAAGAAATGCTTCTCGTTAGAGAAAAACGTAGGCCTCGCCTTCTTGGGGTTTTTTCCTTCTGTTTTGCTGCCGATGTGCAATTGAATGTAGATGCTTTAATTTCATGAGGGTGCTGCACGAGTCAGCGCTCATTCCGCTTGTTGAACAGACCCACTTTCCCAGAAGCTCACCCCTCACTTGCCGTGAATCACAGCTGGGAATCTGTTTTCCAACGTTCATTGGTTGAACATCGGTAGAGGCTGCAGAAGAGGGAAACTCAGATGGAGTTCAACACCCCGCCCCCCACCCTCCGTGGGTGTGAGCCCAGCAGGCTGGGACCAAAAGCCATGCCTGTCACTCCTTCTTTACCTCTCGCATTTTTCAAGGTGAACTCAGTCAAATGTATAGAAATCTGGGGGGAGGGCCTACAACATCAACAAGGGTAGCTGATCTCAAACCAGGCAAAGTGGGGACCAAAGGGAGGCCCAAACTTTACCTCTATGACGTCCACTTGTATACCTAATCCTGAATTGTACCCCACATCTTTAAAATAAAATACAAATTTTTAAAGAATGTATAGACATCTGACTCTGCCTCCATTGCTAGACTTGGTCATCCTCTACATTTCTCACATTCTCAGGCAATAGGTCATCTTTTTTTTTTTTCCCCCACTTTAGGGAACTCTTAAGTAGGCCACAATACACTTCTCCTACGACAGCTTTTCGGTAAAAGACCCATGTGTAGGTCAGGCTCGGTGACTCAGCCTGTAATCCCAGCACTCTGGGAGGCCCAGGTGAGTGGATTGCCTGAGCCCATGAATTCGAGAACCACCTGGGCAACTTGGCAAGACCGTGTCTCTACAATAAATCAAAAATGAGCCAGGCATGGTAGTGCGCACCTGTAGTTCCGGCTACTTGGAAGGCTGAGACGGAATGATCGCCGGAGCCCAGCAGGTCGAGCGGCCACAGCATTCCAGCCTGGGCAACAGAGTGAGACTCCAACTCAAAAAAGAGACACAGCCGGGCTCGGTGGCTCAGCCTGTAATCCCGCGCCTTTGGGAGGCTGAGGTGAGGGGATTGCCTGAGCCCACAGGTTCGAGACCCGCCTGGGCAACTTGGCGAGACCTCATCTCTACAAAAAATTAAAAATTAGCCGGGCGTGGTAGCGCGTGCCTGTAGTTCCAGCTACTTGGAAGGCTGAGGCGGAAGGATCGCCAGAGCCCAGCAGGTCAGTGCTGCAGTGGCCGAGAGTGGCCAATGCACTCTAGTCTGGGCAACAGAGTGAGACTCCAACTCAAAAAAACAAAAAACAAAAAAACCAGACCCACATGTGTTTTTTCCTGTGAAAGGCTCATGAATCATGGAACTAACCACTAATAAAGAGAGAGAAACCTAAACTCTTCTGATCCGCATGACCAGAACTCACACATCTCTTTTCTATCTCTGAGGTATCCGAAAGCCTACTGCTTACCATGACCTTGAAAAGTAATACTTCCATAAGTCCAGTATCTCAAGATCACAGCATCTTTCTCACGACCTGTGGCTTCTCGTCATTAGGCCTAAAACTTGACACCAGGATGTATCTCAAAGCTCTCCACGTGGCAGCATCCTGGTCCTCTGATGCCCAGCCTCCTTTAGATTTTAGATCGCTGACTCAAATGTTTAATCATGGAGAGGACAGTGCGAGAAAACTATGGAATGGGAGGCCCAGTTCCCTTCTTGTCCTCCCCTCCACACACACAGCACACAGAAGCCGCCGTGCTTTTAAAGACCCCGGTTTCTGTGCTGTGGTGGGTATTTTCCAGCAGTGAGTCATTTGGTCGAACTGGGCCATCAGAGAACTTCTTCAGCATTTCTTACTGTTTTCTGAATCTGTGTCTCACTCTCTCACTCTGTCACCCAGGCTGGAGGGCAGTGGCACAATCACAGCTCACTGTAGCCTCGACCTCCTGGACTCAGGTGATCCTCCCGCCTCAGCCTCCTGAGTAGCCAGGACTACAGGTGTGCTCCACTACACCTGGTTGATTTTTTATTTTTATTTTTTCTGGAGACAATATCTCACTATGCTGCCCAGGCTGGTGTCAAACTCCTAGGCTCAAGCGATTCTCCCACCTCTGCCTCCCAAAGTGCTGGGATTACTGACATAAACCACCATACCCAGCTGGATTTTAAAACCCGATACATGAAAGAGTGTGAGTTAGCCTTCGTGTGGCGCGGGTGTGGGGAGCTTTGAAATGTGCTGGAGGACACGGAATCTGGTGAGAGAAAATAATGGCTAACACGAAAACATCAGGGGGACAGAGACAGTCCTGTGGCGACAAGCCCCCTGCTCCAGCTGTGGCTGCATTCCAGTTTCATTCTTGCTGCTCCAGTTTCATTCTTGCTGTTCCCACGTTCTACAACTGGGTTTCTAAATGTTCTGCTCATCTAACATCAAGCATGGAGTCCAGCAACTTGAACGCGCCAGACGAGATGAGCAGATGAGTGGACAGCGCTATGCCTATGCCTAGATCTCTACCTATCGTCTGTCTACGTTGGAAGAATGTTGAGTGACGTGAGTGGACCCCGTCATGCCAGGCAAGTCCCCCTTTTAACCTAAGCCAGATTTCTGCCACTTTTAACAGAGCTCTTACTGCTACAGTAACCTAAAACAACTGCTGCAAACATTAATTAGAGGCCGCTTTCATTTTTCTAAATTGGAGGAAAACAATGAGACTCTGAGAGTGTTCTAGAATATTTAGGGGACGGCGTGCCAAAATGTGCAACCAGGAGTGTTGGCCAGGAGTGTGGGGATAGCTGTTCCTGGAACTGCCTCTCCCTCAATCCTTCAGGTCACAGAGGCCACATCAGGGATTTCACTTGGTGCCCTGCTACAAGGCAGAGCCTCCTCCCAGAAGCTCGAAAGTCACAGCCCTCAGGGCAACCATGGTGGTACCTCAACTCCATCCAAACAGGGTTTTCAGTTACACCCCCCAAGTGGTTATTACACAAGCCAGGCTAGGTTGTAAGGAACATGAATATTCAGGCTGAGCATGGTGGCTCACAGCTGTAATCCCAGCACTTTGGGAGGCTGAAGTGGAAGGATTGCTTGAGGCCAGGAGTTTGAGACCAACCTGGGCAACAGAGCAAGACCTCATCTCTACAAAAAATAAAATAATCAGCCAGGCATGGTGGTGCATGCCTGTACTACCAGGCACTCGGGAGGTTGAGGCAGAAGGCACGCCTGAGCCATGAGGTGGAGGCTGCAGTGAGCTGTGATCCTGCTACTGCACTCCAACCTGGGCGACAGAGTGAGATCCCAACTCAAAAAAAAAAAAAATGTAAAAAGAACACGGTTATTCGTTCAACAAATATTAAGCACCTACTAGGTACTGGGCAGCGGGCCAACACTAGAAATATATCAGCACGCAAGAATACCCAGGTCGCTGTGCACAGAGCTTACGCTCGAATGGGAAGATTACAGCTTATGAGAGTGCGATGAAATAAACAGAACAGTGACAAAGGAGACCTGTGTGCCTGGGGGGGGCACGCTTAATGCGGGGAGGTCAGACAAGACCTCTCCGAGGGGACAGTAAGCTCAGACCTCAAGGATGAGAAAGCATGGGCCACGTGGAAAGCCTCGTGGGAAGGAGGGACTCACACAGGTGCTCCAGCCAGCGCCGGGCTGGGGGAGAAGAACGCAGATAAAGCTGGGGGGGGGGGCGCAGAGGCCGGGTCTTGCGGGGACGTGCAGACGTGCGGGGAAGTTTTGCTTCCCGCCCCGTGGAATACCCCGGAGAGGTTTTCAGCCAGAAAGGGGCGCTGGGAGAACATGGCTCGGTCTTAGGACCGAGGATGGATCCGGGGGAGGGGAGGGACCGAGAACAGGGGAGGGAGGTGGTCAGAGGAGCCGCAGCCCGCGCCCGTGCTTACAGACTTGGCAAAAGGTAGGGCAGCCAGGAAAAGCAGCTACGCATGCGCACAGCGGCGCTCACCAGGAGGCCGGCCTGCGCTCCGACCTGCCACGCAGAGCTGCTGGGGCCTGCTGGCCAGAATCTCAGCGCTCGTGACACGGTAGCGTTCCCGCAGCCGCTCGAGACAGCAGCCGGGGCATCCGGAGACCTGTTCCCTTTGAGATACGCCTTCAGCTCCTGCACACGAGGCTCTGAGGGTCTCCACTGACGTCAGCTGCTCTGAGGGACTTCGCTGACCCCAGCTGCTCTGAGGGTCTCCGCTGACGCCAGCTGCTCTGAGAGTCTCCGCTGACCCCAGCTGCTCTGAGAGACTCCACTGATGCCAGCTGCTCTGAGGGACTCCGCTGACGCCAGCTGGTCTAAAAAGCTGATTCACCAAAGAAAGTCGTTTCCACGTGCTGATGCTTTCATTCCCCTTACCCCAACCAATCAATAAGCAGCTGATCAGTCAAACAGCCCCAACATTCCAGCCTGTTACCCTTCATAATCCCCTTGAAAGTGCTGACCCAGGACCCCTCTGGGAGATGGATTTGAGGGTCTCCTCCCATCTCCTCTTGAGGCGCCTGAGATCACTAACCTCCTTCTCTCTGGGCTCCCTGCTGCCTCGGTGTAACCGGTCTGGTCTGTTAATGCACTGCGGGGACACGAGCCTGTTGGTCTCGGGACAAAGCTGGTGGTGGCTTGTACCGGGGTAGTGGCAGTGGAGACACAGAGGACTTGAGGCATCAGGGATGAACTCGGGAGTCCGTGTGGTCCAGGAGAAGACTGGCGTCATCGCAGAGTGCCAAGGTCAGTGACTCCAAACCTTGGCAGCTGCCACAGAAGCCTCTAGGGAGCCACCAAAAGCAGCTGCCGAGCCCACCCCCAAAGCCAAGGGTTCACTATTCTCTATGCGCCCCTGAGTGAGTCGAATGCCGGACCAACACGTAGACGTACAGAGTGCTGCCACTATCCCAGGTCGGTTTTATTTCTGCATCCCAGAAGATCTAGGCTAGCTCCCTACATGGCCCCATTGGCGTGTGTTAAGAGTGTAGACTAGCTGGGTGCGGTGGCTCACACCTGTCATCCCAGCACTTTGGGAGGCTGAGGCAAGAGGATTGCCTAAGCCCAGAGGTTCAAGACCAGCCCAGGCAACTTAGTGAGACATCATCCCTACAATAAATCAAAAACTTAGCCAGGCATGGTGGCGCATGCCTGTAGTTCCAGCTATTTGGAAGGCTGAGGCGGAAGGATCACCTGAGCCCAGTAGGTTAAGGCTGCGGTGGCCATGTGTGTGCCCCTGTACTCCAGCCTGACTGACAGAGGGAAACTCTGATTCAAAAAATAATAATAATACAAGAGTGTAGACTAATCGCAAAGCAGCACCATCACAGTAGGAAGCAGCAAAGGTGTCCCAGATTCTGGTTTACCAACAAGCAAATTTAAGCCCACAGCCAATATAACTGGAGATAGCAGGAGTGCGTGGAAAAGTGAGATCTTGGTTCAATTGGTAGTTCTAATTAACGGTTTGGGATGTGTACTTCATTAAAAACAGTTTCTAGCTGAGTATGGTGGCTCACACCTGTAATCCCAGCATTTTGGGAGGCAGAGGCAAGAGGACTGCCGGAGTCCAGGGGTTCGAGACCCACCTAGGCAGCTTGGTGAGACCTCATCTCTACAATAAATAAAAAAATTAGCCGGGTGTGGTATCGTGCGCCTGTAGTTCCAGCTACTTGGAAGGCTGAGGCAGAAGGATCCCCTGAGCCCAGCAGGTCGAGGCTACGATGGCCAGGAGCATGCCACTGCCCTCCAGCCTGGGTGACAGAGTGCGACTCCAACTCAAAAACAAAGCAAAAAAAAAAAAACTGTATTTGTGGCCAGGTGTGATGGCTCTCACCTATAATCCCAGCATTTTGGGAGGATGAGGCAGGAGGATAGTGTGAGCTCAGGAGTTCAAAACCAGCCTGGGTAACACAAGGAGATCTTGTCTCTACAAATAATAATAACAATATAATTATAATTATAATAATAAATTAGCCAAGTTTGATGGTGAGTACCTGTAGTCCCAGCTACTTGGAAGACTAAGACAGAAAGATCACCTGAGCCCAGGAGGTCAAGGCTGTGGTGAGCCATGATCATGCCACTGCTCTTCAGTCTGAATGACAGAGTGAGATCCCAACTCAAAAATAAAAAATAAAAATAAAAGCCAGTGTATTTGTACCGACTAAGGAGAAGAGTTTCAAGGCCCCTCACCTAAGCATACAGTCTAAGTAAATGAGTCCCCTAGTCTCCCACAGTGCTACCCAAGATCCTCCTTGACGGAAATTCCAGAACAATCACTGGCTCCAGGAAGGATCTGACGCCAACCCAAACCTTCTTCCTCCTACACGGGTGCACGCTGAAAACCCTCCTAGCTTCTGCTGCTTCTAGCTGAGATGGAGTCAAAGGAGACAGAGGTTCCCAGATATACCTTCCCAACTGAGAAACAAAAAACAAAGCAAAGATTGGATAAAATAAATGCATAAAATAGCTTCCAAGACACTAGACATGAGGCAATAAAAGACAGTCAAAGCTCTCTTCCCTGAGAGCTGGGACATGATCACCGTGGGGCCTAGTGGCTGGCCCAGTGAACCCCCTGGAAAAAGGCTCAGCCCACAGCATGGGGAGGGAGTGATGCTGAAGGTGGCGGTGGTCTCAAGGGTGTGTGGGTGTGTGTACATATATATATATATAATACATATAATAAAATGCATGTATACAGATTGGTGCATGTCAGCTGTACCTTATCAAAGCTGCTAAAACAAAACCCTATTCACGAGTTTTTCTTCTGGAGCTGCTGGTTTCAGGCCTGCTAAAGTGGAAATCCCACCAAAGCGGTCTCCATTTAAAATCTGTATTATTACATTATTACACTGTGGTGTCAATAAAAACCCAAGCACAGAATTGTATAGGGAGAGCAAAGATGCTTGCTGGGTGCTCTGGTCTGAATATCGGCCCCTTCCAAAGCTCATGTTGAAATTGAATCCCCAGTCCAACGGTATTTAAAGGCGGACTTTGGCGAGGTGACGGAGTCATGAGGGCTGTGTCCTCGGGAAAGGGTCACTCCAGGGGCTGGTGTGGGAGTGGTAAGAGGAAGAGAGGCCTGAGGCAGCGTGGTGGAAGGTCCTGGACAGCTCTGCAACGAGTCCCCACCGGCAAGAAGGCCATATCCGTTGCAGCCCTTCAACCTTGGACTTCCCAGACTCCATAGCTGGGAGAAGTACACCCCTTTTCCTCAGGCATGACCCTGTTTCAGGTCCTCTGTTATGTGCCACGAAAATGGACTAAGACAGGAGGGAGGGCTAGATCGAGGACAGCCCGGAGAAGGCAGCAAGGACATAGAATGAGGGAAACGGGGCTGAACTTGACCATTTGACAGGTGTGTTGAGAGTGGGAACCGGCAGGGTGGTTCATGAGGATGCGTGGTGGTGCTTCTTGGCTGCCACAATATGTTGGGAACATAACTGGCATTTGGTGGATGAGAGTCAGGGAAGCCCACGGCTCACAGGTGTGGACCACTCTGTTGACCACGAATGATGCCACACAAGACGCCAGTGGTGCCTCTGTGCAACCTGGAAGGGAAAATTCCGCAACACAGGCTGCCGTCCCTGCCCCAACACCTGCATTAGAATGGGGTCTTAGGGCCGGGCACGGTGGCTCTGCCTGTCATCCCAGCACTTTGGGAGGCGGAGGCGAAAGGACTGCCTGAGTCCAGGGGTTTGAGACCAGCCTGGGCAACTTGGCGAGACCGCATCTCTATAATAATAACAAAAAAAAGGCCAGGCTCAGTGGCTCAGCCTGTAGTCCTGTGCCTTGGGAGGCTGAGGTGAGTGGATTGCCTGAGCCGCGGGTTCAAGACCTGCCTGGGCAACTTGGCAAGACCTCATCTCTACAATAAATCAAAAAATTAGCCGGACGTGGTAGTGTGCGCCTGTAGTTCCAGCTACTTGGAAGGCTGAGGCGGAAGGATTGCCAGAGCCCAGCAGATCGACGCTGGGGCGGCTGTGAGCATGCCACTGCACTCCAGCCTGGGAGACAGAGTGAGACTCCAACTCAAAAAAGAAAAAAAGGAACAGGGTCTCGGTGTACATTTTTCTTGGTCTACAGTGTCAAATAGAACATGTATTAGCCACCTCTGTCTTAACCAGTAGGCTGTTATAATGTTCTAGCTTCAAAGAAAATCAGAACCTCTAAAGCCTGGAGCACTCTTGACAGAACAGAGGCCATTTTTACAGCTAACTCTTTAAACTCTAGTTTAAGCTCCTTTAAGAAAATCACAGTTACTGTGGTCAACTTTCCACTAATTTTCTTGTCCAGAATAATTAGCTATAAGGTTAAAATTCTACAAAGCAAGTTGGCAATGTGTTCCCAGCAGTGAAAAGAAACTTTCGGCCAGGTGGGGTGGCTCATAACTGTAATCCCAGCACTTTAGGAAGCCGAGGCAGGAGGATAGCTTAAGCCCAGGAGTTCGAGACCAGCCTGGGCAACAGAGTGAGACTTCATCTTAAAAAAAAAAAATCAAAAAATTAGCCAGACACGGTGGCACATGCCTAAAGTCCTAGCTACTTGGGAGGCTAAGGTGGAAGGATCACCTGAGCCCAGGAGGTCGAGGCTGCAGTGAGCTGCGATTATGCCATTGCACTCCAGCCCCGGGTGGCAGAGTAAGACCCCAACTCAAAAAATTTCCTAAGCCAAATTTGTGTGTGTGTGAGAGAGAAAGAGAGTCACAACAATGAAAGCTGGGTTTGGAAGAGACCTCGTGGGACTCAGGCTCAACCTGAGAGCAGGCAGGGGAGTGAAGGGACCCGCCCCCAGCCTCACCCACAGCGGGAACACTGGGGGCTTCTGAGCCCCCAGCTAGGGGCTCACTCTTCCCCAGGGGTTCACTCCTCCCCCATGGCACTCTGCTGCTTTCCTGCCCTGGGGTTTTTGCCCTGCCACGACTGTCTCGGCTGCTCACACTTGCCTTCCACGCCTGGAGGGCCCTGAGGCAGGCCCCTCCTCCTCCCTGTGTCTGCAGCTGACAGCGCTTGGCAATATCATTCCAGTTACACAGCACAGAGCACGCCTTTTGAATCCACACCCCGACGCTCTCCCCCTTCCAGATGGAAACTTCAACTGCCAGACAAACTTCTCCACCAGACGAAGCCCACTAGGACCTCAAGCTTAGCCTGTCTAAGTCGTTCTGGGGCTTGATCCCTCGGACATTCCCATTTCTTGGAGAGGTGTCGCCATTCAGTAGTCCTAGCATGAGACCAGAGTGGCTTCCCTTTCCATCTCTCCCTTCCATTACCCAGGCTGGAGTTCAGTGGTGTGATCATAGCTCACTGTGCAGCCCCGACCTCCTGGGCTCCAGTGAGCCTTCTAGCTCAGCCTCCCAAGCAGCTGGGACTACAGGTGCGTGCCACCACGTAAGCTAATTTTTTTTTTTTGCAGAAGTGGGGTCTTCCTGTGTTGCCCAGGCTGGTCTCACTCTCCTGGCCTCAAGTGATCCTCCCACCTCGGCCTCCCAAAGCTCTAGGACTGCAGCTATGAGCCACTGTGCCCAGCCATCTTTATTCTTGCCACTATGAGCCACATTCAGATTCTCATGACTTCCCACCCACCTTTGTTCTCTCTCACCTCAATCCATTTGAAGCGTAATCATCAGATCTTTTTCTGCATAACAGTTTTTGTCATACCAGTCTCCGGGTCAAAGCCATCAACCACTTTCTCACACCCTCTGCAATGAAGTGTGAAGTCTCCATTTGGGCGGGAAAGACCCTCCAAAGTGCAGGCCGATCTCACACCCAGGTTCTACGTCTAAGTGGCACTGGGCTGCTCTGTTCCCATCCATGCTCCATCTGCCCCTCCCTGGATGTCCCATCTCCAGCGTGCACGATTCCTTGACCAGCTGGTGTTGGCATCTTGGCTTCTCTTGCAACTGAATGCAGCCTTCCCCTCTTCACCTCTGACAGATTTCTCAGACTCCTCAGGACACTCAGCACAAGTGCTGGGATCGCCTTCATTTGTGCTGCACATCCTGGACGGAGTTGACCCTTCCAGCAGAGGTCCAAGCCCTGGGTACCTTTGCATTCACTGTGGGGCCTGGCACGGTGCCTGACGGACTAGGAGCTCAGCAGGTGCTTTGAATTCCATTTTAATCCACTGTGTGTCTGTAGGTGACATCTACATACTCAGTGGAAATGAGGAAAGTTACACTTTACTATTTCGCCCACTGGATTTCAACTGAGGTGAAAGCTCTCTCCGAATACTTTCTTCATTGACCCAACTACGGGTTTCACAGAACACAGTCCAGAGCCATGAGTAGAAAAAAAGCACTGAAAAAAGCAAGAAGTTGCATGGCCGGGCATGGTGGCTCATGCGCTTTGGGAGGCTAAGGCAAGAGGATTGCTTGAGGCCAGGAGTTTGGGACCAGCCTGGGCAACATAGTGAGAAACTATCTCTCTAAAAAAAAAAAAAAAAAAAAAATTAAAAAGAAGGAAAAGAAAAGTGCTTGCAGTGTAAAACAGGTCTGGGTCAGCAAGTTAAAAACACACCCCAACCATCTCACCTGAGAGAGGATTCCTTCAGTCTTCTAGGATCTTTGCATCTCCAAAAGACAGGGCCATTATTCTCTTCTTTGACTGAAAAATAAAGATACCTGGCCATTAATTAAATAATTTGATTGAGTTTATGAAGACCTCATCACACGTACTGACATGGTGGCTGTTCACAAATGCTTGCAAAAGCTTGCAAGGCAACGTTATCAGCCGGCAGCAGGATGGGGCACAGGGAACTGTGGCTGTGACACTCCAGCATGTGCTCGAGCCCAGAGCCTTGCAGAAATCGCCTGTGTGAATGTCACAAGCTGCTTTGTTGCTCTGGCTTCAGTATTAACTTGCAGAGATGAAAACGGTAACTTTGAGTGAAATAGACGATGTGCATCCAAATGACATCCGTCGTACAGAGCCAGGACGGCAAACACATCAGCCTGACTAGAAGCAAAAATCCAAGGGCCAGATGTCACATCAGGCAACTGTCCTACCCTCCCGGGTCTGTGAGTGTAGTTTCTTTGTTTCTTTGGGGAGTAACTAATAATGATTGCCTGAGTCCGCGCGGGTTCGAGACCCGCCTGGGCGGCGAGACCTCATCTCTACAATAAATCAAAAAATCAGCCGGGCGTGGTAGCGCATGCCTATAATTTCGGCTGCTTGAAAGGCTGAGGCGGAAGGATCGCCGGAGTCCAGCAGGTCGAGGCTGCGGTGGCCGGGAGCGGCCACTGCACTCCAGTCTGGGTGACAGAGTGAGATTCCAACTCAAAAATAAATAAACAAACAAACAAATAAATAAATAAATAAATAGTAGTAGTATCTCATGAACACGTGCAAAAGCTACTGCAAGATGTGAGTATTAGTGACACATTCGAACCTCCAGTTGGAATTCAGGGTTGCCTGCCAGACCTCCCATCCCCACAGAAGCAGAGCTCAGGTCAAGGATGCACAGGCCACCCACAGAGCAAAGGGGTGGGGACAAGGACAAAAAGCCTTGCCCCCACACGGGATGCCTTTTGGAAGAGTCCCCTGGCATGCACACGCTCCCTCCCCCCTCTCTCCCTCTGGCTCGCTCTCTCTTTCAAAGGTGTGATTATAGATCACAGCAGCCTTGACCTCCCAGGCTCCAGTGATCCTCTTGCCTCAGCCTCCCAACTAGCTGGAAGTGCAGACACCACCACTACGCCCAGCTAATTATTTAATTTTTTGTAGGGATGAGGTCTCCCTGTTGCCCAGGCAGTTTTCCCACCTCAGCCTCCCAAAGTGCTGGGAGGACAGGCATGAGCCTTATTTTCCTTCCGAGGTAAAATTTTCCTAAAACAAATACAGAACTGTAGCGCACTCTGCTGAGTTTGACCCACTCCCTGTTGAGCTGCTCAGGCAGCTCTCCTCCCTTCCTTCTGAGTGTCTAAGGGGAGTCCAAGGCACGACCCGTTTGGGAGAAAGAACTCCCTCACCTTGGAGGGCCGAGGGGGACGCTGGGTGGATGTAGAGAGACGTGGGGGCACAGGCTATCATGCCTGCTCTCATCTAGGGAGAGGAGGTCGGCACAGCCCGCGGGACGTCCAGCATGGCTTGGCGCCATCAGACACCACCTGGGGCTGTGAGGTGAGGCAGAGGCCTCACGAAAGAAAGTATTTCTGGGACCTGCAGCTGCAGAAGGCATTGGACTCAGATTGTCGTGGTCGCTACAGTCTCCCTGTGTGTGTCCCTTCAAGATGCACATGCTGGCCGGCACGGCGGCTCATGCCTGGAATCCCAGCCCTTTGGGAGGCCAAGACGAGAGGATTGCCTGAGCCCAGGGGTTCGAGACCAGCCCCATGAGTTGCTCTGCTGGGCCCTGAATCAGGCCCCTCGTGTCCGGCCTTTCACGAATTGGTTCCTCTCTTCTTCTCTTCTCCCTCCAGATTCCCCAAGGGACTCCAGGATCTTCCCATCAATTCCCCTTGGCATTAGGAGAGGCAGGAACCGTTTTTTTTCTGTTTGCAAGCTAGGAACCTTTAAGACCCCAGTCATCACAGTCACTCCTAGGGACTGATATAAAAGCCCTGTATTGTTTAGGGAATAGTGACAAGAAAATAAAGGATGACTATACATGTCCGGCACAGACACAAATTTTTTTCCAAATGCACTTGCCCCCTGGTTGGTTGGATTCACCAATATGGAACTCAGAGATATGGAGGGCCAACTGTGTGTGTGTGTGTATAAGAATACATAAATACATGTATACATTTATAGGTATATATATTTGCCTTGGTTCAGCTTACCTTTCACTAAATTATGTTTCATTCTGGTTTGGGGATTAGTCTATTTCACCTACACCAATCTCTCAAAACACACCACTAAAGCCTTTGAGGTCTTTTCTGGTATTTTAGAACTGCAGTGAATATGTGAAACCACTAGTAACTAAATATTTACATTTAAATTAAATTAAAATCTAGTTACTCAGTAGCACTCGCCCTATTCCAAGCACTCAGTGGCTGTAGGTGCCACGACGTCATTAAACAAGACACAGCACACTCCATCAGGACAGAGTCCTACTGGCTGCACCTGAAACTGAATGGTTATTGACCCAAGTCGTCCAGCTCACACAGCTCACCACCACCACTCTGTTCCATGAGCAGCTTCACTTAAAGTTCACTAACCATCCTCTCTCATCTCAATGTAAATGGTACAATTCAAAGTGCTAATGGGGCCCGTGTAAGGACAGAAAATACAGAGCACATACAGAAAAGTTTAGCCTACTGAGAAATCCTGTTAAAAGGATGATGTAGCCGGGCTCAGTGGCTCAGCCTGTAATCCCACACCTTTGGGGGGCTGAGGTAAGTGGATTGCCTGAGCCCGCGGGTTCGAGACCCGCCTGGGCAACTTGGCGAGACCTCATCTCTACAATAAATCAAAAATTAGCTGGGCGTGGTAGCGTGCGCCTGTGGTTCCAGCTACTTGGAAGGCTGAGGCGGAAGGATCGCCGGAGCCCAGCAGGTTGAGGCTGCAGTGGCCGGGAGCGGCCACTGCACTCCAGTCTGGGCGACAGAGTGAGACTCCAACTCAAAAAAAAAAAAAAAGGATGATATAAGTGTTTTTACTACCGTGCTTTACTAAGTATTTGTATGAGAGATGATCTGCAGTTTTGAGCTTCCTTTGTTCAGATGATGCCACTGCCCAAAACATGGGATCCTTTGCCACACAATAAAAATATTCCCTAAGCTCTTGCCCAAGGGGTTTCGCGCGAGTCCTAACAATGTCTGTGTTTAAATGCTCAGCAGTTAACGTATGCTGCTTCTCTAGGCAGACACCACCATCATTAACATGAAAGATTCCAATAATGACAACTGTCAAAGAGATGGTCAGACAGGCTGGGACCTCTCTCCTGCTTCAGGACCATGTGTTACTGAATGGCTCTCGGATGAGTCACTGGAATCCTGTGACAACAGCAACACCTAGCCCAGGGAACAAGCAGCATGGAAGAAAGCAAAATACAGAGCACATCACTGTTGGCATGCTGGAAAAGGGAGCATTTTTTATCCTGTCATATGTGCTATGGCTCCCTGTGAAGGGGCAGTTTTCTGCTTTCTTCTTTTCTTTTTTGTAGAGACTAGGTCTTGCTACGTTGCCAGGCTGGTCTGAAACTTTTGGCCTCAAGTGATCCTCCTGCCTTGGTCTCCCAAAGTGCTGGATTACAGGCATGAGCCACGGGCAGTTTTGTGTTTTCTTTTTTTTTTTTTTGAGTCGGAGTCTCACTCTGTCGCCCAGACTGGAGTGCAGCGGCCGCTCCCGGCCACCGCAGCCTCGACCTGCTGGGCTCCGGCGATCCTTCCGCCTCAGCCTTCCAAGTAGCCGGAATTACAGGCATGCGCTACCACGCCCGGCTGATTTTTTTTTTTTTTTTTTTTTTTTTATTGTGGAGATGAGGTCTCGCTGCCCAGGCGGGTCTCGAACCCATGGGCTCAGGCAATCCACTCACCTCAGCCTCCTAAGGCGCGGGATTACAGGCTGAGCCACCGAGCCCGGCTCAGTTTTGTGTTTTCAAAAGTCCTGCACAAAAGTGTCAGGGGATGGAAGTAGCAAGCAGGCGGGCCAGGTGGAATTCTATGTGGAGCCCTGCACATGAGCACAAGATAAACCTCTCACTGTTTTAACATCATCCTCAAGTCTCCAGGTATTTAATTTCATAAAGCTCCTACCTGTTCTACGACACTCTTTTAATGTGTTTTCATCTTCCCGTACACACTGGGGAACAAAAACAGTCAAGAATAACTATGCCTGTGGCCAAGGATTAATATGCGTTTAAGGCAACCAACACCAGTTCGCTATCCTAATGAGGGTGACAAGAGACGTGGCAAGTAGCCAGGGATTTAATAAGCTTGCTAATTACAACAGCATCTACAAAAGTCTCCATGCCACAGTGAGCCAGTGTGGGAAGGTATGTGTCCATGAAAGTGTCAGTGTCACACGATCTTCTTCACTTTGCAGCCACTCAATATTCCATGGGACTCTGAGTCTAACTTGCAGTGAAGTCCAGTGGACAGTGAGTGGCCAGCCACACTGGTTGGTGGCCACAAGAGAAGCACCTGTCCAGCAGCCTCCTCGGACCTTCGTCCTTCTCTCCTGCTTCTGAGCTCAAGATGCAATCTTCGTGGCTGAGTCTATTAAGTCACCCAGCCCAGTGCCCATCCCTGCCCACATGACTTCATGTTTCAACAGCTCTGTGAAGCTAGCAGAGGAGATGAGGAGACAGGATCACAAAGATTCAGTGACTTGCAGAGGGTCGTACTGCCAGGAAATGTGAGAGCCAGGACTCCAGCCTGAGCTTGGCCAAATCCAAATGCTATTTTTCTCTGCCCTTCACCAACTCCAAATTATAGGGAGAGATGCCATAAAAGGTTCATGATCTATCTGTATCTATATAAAAATAATATAAACATAGTTACAGATAGATAATAAATATAAGCCGGGTTCCGTGGCTCAGCCTGTAATCCCGTGCCTTTGGGAGGCTGAGGTGAGTGGATTGCCTGAGCCCGCGGGTTCGAGACCCGCCTGGGCAGCGAGACCTCATCTCTACAATCAATCAAAAAGTCAGCCGGGTGTGGTAGCACATGCCTGTAATTCCGGCTACTTGGAAGGCTGAGGCGGAAGGATCGCCGGAGCCCAGCAGGTCGAGGCTGCCGGCCACTGCATTCCAATCTGGGCGACAGAGTGAGACTCCAACTCAAAAAAAAAAAAAAAAAGATAATAAATATAGATACACAGAGATAGCAGAACTGTTTTTACTCACACTTCTGACACCAAATGTGTGGGCTTTATCCTCCTCTCAAAAAACAGTTTTCTAATTCTCTGGGCGCCAACTGGGTCTTCTACAATGTAATTCACTTCTAACACTAACTTCTTGGAATTAGCACAGACTCCACAGGTTAAGGGTTTAGGCACACAAGACTGCCCCAGCTTCGGGTGCCAGTTGCAAGTCCCAGGTTTCCATCTGTACTTCTGACCAACCAGCTATTCGTCAGGGACTCCCCATGAAGGGGACCAAAACACACTGCCTCCAAATATGCCACTTTGGCATATTGGTTATTTTGAGCTGAAGGTATCTGGGAAGCATCGTGTGCTCTCTGGGATGCAGGAAGTGCTCTCTGATCTATCCCTTTCTACCTTAAAGCCGGGCATAAACTTCCCATGAAAAAGGTGAACACCCTGTATCAGAACAAGGTGAGCATTCTTGCTACCACAAATGAAGAGCTGATGCTGAGATGAATCTATACAAACCTATACAAACCTACTAAAATGATCCATTAGTTTCCCCTCTGTATTTCTTAGTCACCTTCCCACAGTTTACCACCCCTAGCCCAGACCCCTTTGCTGTTGTCTTGTTATGGCTCTACAACCAGTTTATCATTCTCTGAAATGGCATATAAGCTGTCAGGCTCATCTGCTTCTTTGGGTCTTCATGTCTCTTCCATGAAGGTTCCCATGCCATGTACAAATGTTAACATCAAATAAAATGTGTTTTGCTCTTGCTAATCTGCCCTCTGCCAGTTTAATCCTCAGGGCCAGCTGCAGAACCTAAGAGGTGGTAGAAAAGTCTTTCTGGCCAGCCTCGGTGGCTCAGCCTATAATCCCAGCACTTTGGGAGGCCGAGGCAAGTGGATTGCCTGAGCCCGTGGGTTCAAGACCAGCCCGGGCAACTTGGCGAGACCTCGTCTCTACAATAAATCAAAAATTAGCCGGGCATAGTGGCACGCGCCTGTAGTTCCAGCTGCTTGGAAGGCGGAGGCAGAAGGATTGCTGGAGCCCAGCAGGTTGATGCTGGAGTGACCGTGAGTGTGCCACTGCACTCCAGCCTGGGCGATGGAGTGAGAATCCAACTCAAAAAAAAAAAAAAAGTCTTTCCTCCCCTACACCACAATCCCCTCCTCATGTTCAATAATTTGCAAGAACAACTCCCTGATCTCAGGAAAGTGCTTTACGTACTATTACCCATTTATTATAAAGGATACGACTGAGGAGCAGGAAATGAAAGAGATGCATGGGGTGGGGTGTCAGGGCAGGGGTGCAGAGCCTCCATGCCCTGGCTGGATGCACCACCCTCCAGGTAATCGATGTGCTCACCAAGCCCGGAGCTCTCCGAGCCCCACAGTTCAAGAGTTCTCACGGAGCGTTCCTCGGGTAGGCATGCTTGACCAAGTCCCTGGCCATGGGTGACTGCCTCAACGCCCAGTCCCTCTCCTCTTCTTGGAGGTTGGGGCTGGGTGCAGGGGAGGCTGAATGCTCTGACTCTCTAACCACACAGTTGGTTCCTCTGGCAACCAGGTCCCATCCTGAAGAGACCTACCAAGGGTTACTACCTCGTTAGCATAAACTCAGGTATGGTTGAAAGGAGCTGGTTTCAAATAACAGTGTTCCTGCCACCGTATCACTCAGGAAACTCCAAGGGTGTTGGAAGCTCTGGGTCAGGATCCAAGGGCAGAAACCAAATGCATATTCTCTAATGTATCACCATATACATATAATAAGACCATGAAAATAAACAGTGTATTTCTGAACTATATATTGTATTCTATATTTATTCATTCGTCCTTGGATTGTTAAAACTTTTTCACAGGAAGAGCCTAGAAAAAGCTCAAAAATATGAAACCTAAAGGCAATGGACACTGAGCGCTCTCAGGACAAGCTCTCAAGTGACGACTCCTTCCACATAGGTGCGTATCATCACAGTTCTTGGGCGGTGACAAGGATCTTCTCCTTGACCAAGTTCGACTCAGGCACCCCGAATGTGACAACCGGCCCTCGACTCCGCACTTCTGTGTTCTCTTCTGCATTGTCCCATCTTAGCAAGAGTCCTGCCAAATTGATTTAGCCAGAACCCCTCATCCTCCAGACACGATTGCTCTCTGTCGATCAGGGTCCTCACCCCCACAGTCCTCAGGGGATGTCTGACCATCCTGGCCTGTCTTCAGCAAGAATCCTGTTAGGTCGATGCAGGCAGAATCGCCTCTCACTCACTGCCCTCTTCCTGACGTTTCCTCTTAGTAGTTTTCTGTCCACTGACCCCAATCCTGCTCATTGCCTGTAAATCCCCACTTGTCCAGGCTGTATACAGAATTGAGCCCAGTTCTATACTGAGGTCTCTTTTCCCCTATTGCAACAGACCTACATAAAATCTGTTTTAGGCCAGGCATGGTGGATCACGCCTGTAATCCCAGCACTTTGGGAGGCCAAGGCGGGAGGATCACCTGAGTCCGGGAGGTAGAGACCAGACTGGGCAACAAAGGGAGACTTCGTCTCTGCAAAAAAAAAGATAAAAAAATTAGCCAGACATGGTGTGCATGCCTGTAGTCCCAGCTATTTGGGATGCTGAAGCAGAAGAATTGCCTGAGACCAGGAGGTAGAGGCTATAGTGAACTGTGATCATGCCACTGCACTCTAGCCTGGGCAACAGAGTGAGACTCTATATCAAAAAAGAAAACAAAAAAGAAAGAAAGGAAGAAAAGGAATATATTACATACCTTCTTTGTTGTTTGCTTTAGCATGATGAAATGGAAATGGAAATTTCCTGATACCTCTTGACTTCTCACCTTCTTTTTTCAAAGCCGTTGAATAAGTGATACGAATATGTTGATTGGTTTCTCTGTCTGGTGAACTCAAAAATTCTGGATAATCATCAATCTGGAAAAAAAAAAAAGCCTCATTGAGTTCATTGAAGACAAATATACCTGCCTACCTGTTCTGGGATCATAAACTCCCAGAGTCAAGGGCAGGTTTTTGTTTTTGTTTTTGTTTTCAAACCAGGTTTATTTAGAAAATAAATGAAAGCCAGGCTCGGTGGCTCAGCCTGTAATCCTGTGCCTTTGGGAGGCTGAAATGAGTGGATTGCCTGAGCCCGCAGAAGGATCACCAGAGCCCAGCAGGTCGAGGCTATAGTGGCCAGGAGCGGCCACTGCACTCCAGTCTGGGTGACAGACTGAGACTCCAACTCAAAAAAAAAAAAAAAGATCCCAATTCTCGGCAGGGTGCAGTGGCTCAAGCCTATAATCCCAGCACTTGGGAAGTCAGGGCAAGAGGATTGCCTGAGCCTGCGGGCTCGAGGCTCGCCTGGGCAACATGGTGAAATCTCGTCTCTACAATAAATCAAAAAATTAGCCAGGTGTGACAGTGCGTGCCTGTAGTTCCAGCTACTTGGAAGTCTGAGGCTGAAGGAATGCCTGGGCCCAGCAGGTCGAGGCTGCAGTGGCCGTGAGCATGCCACTGCACTTCAACCTGGGCGACAGAGTGAGACTCCAACTCAAAAAAAAAAAAAAGATCCTGATTCTTGAGGCCAGGCTTTCCCCAGTACTAAGATGGGGAAAGGAAAAAAATTAAAGGTTCAGAAATATCAAACATAGGACCTACCATTCACTGAGCACTCACAACATGCTCTTTTGGGTGTTACCCTAATGAATCCTCATATAATCCCGTGTGTTTTTAACACTGTTCCCATATTACAGGGAGACAAGGAGCCCAGAGCTCAGAGAGTTAGGTTACTTGCCTGATATACCATAGCTAGTGAGCAGCAGAGATTCAAAATGAAGGCTGTGCTCTTTTAAAAACAAAGTTAACTTTAGAAACAGGGTCTTGTTGTATTGCCCAGGCTGGAGTACAATGGTGCTATCATAGCTATCTGCAGCCTCCAACTTCTGGGCTCAAGTGATCCTCCTATCTCAGCCTCCCAGTAGCTGGAACTACAGGTATGCCATTATACCCGGCTATTTGTTTTTTGGAAAGTAGGTCTCACTATGTTGCCCAGGCTGGTCTCAAACTCCTGGCTTCAAGCATAATTCTACCTTAGCCTTCCGAAGTGCTGAGATTACACGCATAGGCTACCGTTGCCAGTCCTGTGCTTTTCACTTATACAAAATGACACACAAAATATAAAACATAGAGCTGTCAAGAAAGTAGGATACTGAAAGTCTAAAAATAAAATAGCTTCTATTATGAGACAGGACAGTGATAAATAAAGTGAACTTCTGTAGTCTCACTATGAGACAGTACGTAAGGAACACGACTGCTATGATAATGAATGTCACTCAGCCCTCAAAAATTCCAAGTCTCCTAATTACCAAGCTACCCATTTCACTCGGGTGGCTCTCATTTCCTCTGCATTCTCACGACTCATCTATGTACAGAGTTCCTATCACAGGTCTGACATCAAAGAGGGGCTGATACATGAAAGAGAACCTCAGATTATGAAAACATGAACCTAACACAAAACCATGTACACAGGCCAGGATCGAGATCCCTTGGAATTCAGATTTCTGAGTGGACAGTATTGAAGTGTTCTAAAGAAAAGCCATCAGACAGGCAGCACTCTAATTAACAAGTATAAATTATTTTCATTAAATTCTTACAGACCAATTCATTGTTTTGTGCCCTAATTATTAAGCACTTTATCACCAAACTAGGTAAATCAAAGACGACATCTTGACAGAAACATGAAACGGTAGGAAAACATTATGGACCAGCAGTCAGAAAATATGATTTCTGGTGTGGTCCCCACTACTAACTAGCAGGGTGACTTTGGTCAAGTAATTTAATCTCTTTGGCTTTGATTTTCTCATGTGTAACTTGAGAAAGGTGGGCTAGGTTTAAGGTCTCTTTCAGCTTGAACAAGGTAGCTGAAAACAAAACTAGTATAATTTTGTGAAATTCACAGTTAATTGTGCTAATGATTATGTTTCAGGAAATGTTTTTATATGATCAGGAAGAACTAGATGAGCGTCTTTGCAAAGATACAAGAGCATCTGCAGATACCTGTTTTGGAGAGGAGTGTTTATCTGCATAAATACGTAATTATCTATGCATTTTGTTAAGAACACTGATGAATCGGCGGGGCTCGGTGGCTCAACCTGTTATCCCAGCACTTTGGGAGGTTGAGGCAAATGGATTGCCTGAGCCTGTGGGTTCGAGATCAGTCTGGGCAACTAGGCGAGACCTCGTTCTAGAATAAATCAAAAGTTAGCCGGGCGTGGTGGCACATGCCTTTAGTTCCGGCTACTTGGAAGGCTGAGGCGGAAGGGCTGCCAGAGCCCAGCAAGTCGATGCCAGGGTGGCCATGAGCATGCCACTGCACTTCAGCCTGGGTGACAGAGTGAGACTCCAACTCAAAACAAAACAAGAAACAAAAAAACAACAAAAAAGATACAACACTAGCATAAAAACAGACATATAGGCCAATAGAATGGAATGAAGAACCTAGAAATAAACCCACACATGTATGGTCAACCGATCTTCAAAAAGAATGCAAGAATACCCAATAGGGCTGGGAAAACTGGATATCCACACGCAAAAGTGTGAAGCTGGACCCTTACCTTACACCACAGACAAAAATCAACTCAACATGGATTAAAGGCTTAACTGTTAAGACCTGATGCTATGAAACCTCTGGAAGGAAATACAGGGGGAAAGCCTCCTAGCGTTGGTCTAGGCAATGATTTCATGGCACAACACCGAAGGCACAAGCAACTAAAGCAAAAAAAGACAAGTTGGGGCCGGGGCGGTGGCTCACACCTGTCACCCTGGCACTTTGGGAGGCCAAGACAAGAGGATCACTTGAGCCCAGGATTTCGAGATCAACCTGAGCAGCATAGCGAGACCATGTCTCTACAAAAAAATTTCTAAAATTAGCCAGACACGGTGGCACGCGCCTGTAGTCCCAGCTACTCAGGAGCCTGAGGCAGAAGGATCGCCTGAGCTCAGGAGGTTGAGGCTGTGGTTAGCTGCGATTGTGCCACTGCACTCCAGCCTGGGTGGCAGAGTGAGATCCTGACTCAAAAAACAAAATGAAATAAACAAGTTGTTCTACATAAAACTAAACCTTCTGCACTAAAAGGGAATAATCCCCAGAGTGAAGAAGCAATCTGCAGATAGGAAAGACATTTGCAAACATGTATCTGATGAGAGTCTAGTATCCAAAAGATAAAAGAACCCCCCCCAATTCACTACCACCCCAAAAATCTCCACAAATAATACAGTTTATTTTTCATTTATTTATATGTATTTTTTGAGTCAGAGTCTCACTCCATCGCCCAGGCTGGAGTGTAGTGGCACACTCACAGCTACCCCAGTGTCAACCTGCTGGGCTCTGGCGGTCCTCCCACCTCAGTCTTCCAAGTAGCTAGAACTACAGGTGTGCGCTACCATGTCTGGCTGATTTTTTAATTTATTACAGAGACGAGGTCTCGCCTAGTTGCCCGGACAGTCTCAAACCCAGGGCTCAGACAATCTACTTGCCTCAGTCTCCCAATGTGCTGGGATTACAGGCTGAGTCACCAAGTCCAGCAATACAGTTTAAAAATGGGTGAAGGACTTGAATTTCTCTCAGAAAGGATGTACAGATGACCACCAGGTATATGCAAAGATGCTCATTGTCACTAATCATCAGAGAGGCAAATCCACATCACAGTGAGACGGCACCTCACCCTGTTGGGATGGCCATTATCAAAGGGACAAGAGGTAAGTGTTGGCGAGGAAGGATAGGGCACCCTTGTGCACTGTGGTGGGAACATCAGTTAGTACAGACACCACAGAAATTGGTGTAGAGGTTCCTTAAAAACCTGAAAATAGAACTGCCATACGATCTAGCAACTCCGCTCCTGGATACAGTCACAAAAGAAATGAAATCAGCCTCTTAACGAGATAACTGTACTCTCGTGTCTGCTGCAGCAGTATTCACACTAGGCAAAATATGGAAACAACCTGAATGCCCATTTTGAGAAATTAAATAGAGAGGAGGTCTTACTATGCTGCCCAGGCTGGCCGCAAGTTCCTGGGCTCAAGCGATCCTCCCCCCTCAGCTTCCCAACAGATGAATGAAGAAATAAAATATGATATATGCATACAAGGGAATACCATTTAGCATACCATTTAGCGTTTAAAAAGGAAGTCTTGCCATATGCAACAGCTTGGGTGAACCGGAAGGATACTGTGCTAAGTGAAATAAGCCAGTCATCGGAGGACAAACACTGCAGGACCCCCCTGCTTACATGAGGTATCTGGAATAGTCAAACTCACGGAGTCAGGGTGTGGAGGGGTGGCTTCCAGGGACTTGGGGAAGAGAGAAATTGGAGTTGCTATTCCATAGATCAGGAGTTTCAGTCATGCAAGATGAACATCTTGTAGAGACGTGCTAGGCAACATCGTGCCTAGGTTAGCAGTACTGTGTTGTTTTGTGCACTTAAAAATATGCTGAGGGAGCACATGTTATGTGTTCTCACCACAGTTATAAAATAAGCAGCCAGTCACAGTGGCTCATGCCTGGAAACCCAGCATTTTGGGAGGCCAAGGCTGAAGGATGGTGTGAGCCCAGGAGTCTGAGATCAGCCTGGGCAATGTGGTGCGACGTCATCTCTACAAAAAAGTCAAAAGAATTAGCTGGGTGTGGAGGTGCATGCCTATAGTCCCAGCTAATCGAGAGGCTGAGGTAGAAGGATCACCTGAGGCCAGGTTCTGAGGCTGCCATGAGCTGTGACTGGCATGATTATGTCACTGCATTTCAGCCTGGACAACAGAGTGAGACTCAATAAATAAATAAATAAACAAACAAATAATTAAAATAAACTTAAAAGTCCGGCTGCAGTGGCTCATTCCTGTAATCCCAGTGCTTTGGGAGGCTGAGGCAGGAGGATTGCTTGAGGGCAGGAGTTCAAGAACAACCTTGAGACCTTTTCTCTTTTTTTTTTTTGAGTTGGAGTCTCACTCTGTTGCCCAGACTGGAGTGCAGTGGCCGCTCCCGGCCACCGCAGCCTCTACCTGCTGGGCTCCAGCGATCCTTCTACCTCAGCCTTCCAAGGAGCTGGAACCACAGGTGCGCGCTACCACGCCCGGCTAATTTTTTTGATTTATTGTAGAGATGAGGTCTCACGAGGTTGCCCAGGAGGGTCTCAAACCCACGGGCTCAGGCAATCCATTCACCTCAGCCTCCCAAGGCGCGGGATTACAGGCTGAGCCACGAGCCCGGCTGAGACCTTTTCTCTATACAAAAATAATAGTAATGGGGCAACCCCCTTAGGTCCCCTCCCCCTGTGGAAGCTTTTCTGTCCTCTTAATAAATCTTGCTTTCTAAAAAAAAAAATAATAATAATAATGAAATAAATAATCGTTTTTTTTTAGTTTGAGTCTCATTCTGTCACCCAGGCAGGAGTACAGTGGCATGCTCACAGCCACCCAGCGTCAACCTGCTGGGCTCAGGCGATCCTTCTGCCTCAGCCTTCCAAGTAGCCAGAACTACAGGCATGGACTGCCACGCCTGGCTAATTTTTTGATTTATTGTAGAGGCAAGGTCTCGTCAAGGTGTCCAGACTGGTCTCGAACCCATGGGCTCAGAAAATCCTCTCACCTTGACCTCACAAAGTGCTGGGATTATAGGCATGAGCCACCATGCCCAGTCTAATCATGCAATTTAATGAGTTAGCTGTTCCAAGAGTATTTCAGAGACAATGTAAAGAAAGACCAGCCAGGCGTGGTGGCTCACACCTGTCATCCTAGCACTTAGGGAGACAAAGGCAAGAGGATTGTCTGAGCCCAGGGGTTCAAGACCAACCTGGGCAACTTGGCGAGAACTCGTCTCAACAATAAATCAAAAATTAGCCAGACGTGGTGGTGGTACGTGCCTGTGGTTCCGGCTACCTGGAAGGCTGAGGTGGGAGGATCGCCTGAGCCCAGCAGGTTAAGGCTGCCAGTAGCCATGAGAGTGGCACCGCACTCCAGCCTGGGTGACGGTGAGACTCCAACTAAATAAAAAGACCAGCGGCAGACCCAAGGACTGAAGTGAGGAAGCAGCCAGCACAGACTCGTTATTTCCCCATCAAGTCACGTTAGTAGTTCCCTCCACAAGGCACATCTGCTTCGTCCTAAGAAGAAACGGTTCTTCCATTTGCAATCTGGCAAATTCTCCCACTGTCGGCATTTAAAAGCCCACTGCAAGCTCCGCCAGGTGGTTTTTTCCATGATATTCCACCAGGGAATTAGTGTGTCAGTTCCTAAGGAAGTTCACAAGCTCTTTTTGAATCTGAGAACCCTGCGGGCGTGAATGGTCCATGCACACGTTCCAGAAGGAGTGAGCCGTTCTGAGAACTGGGCAGTGCCTCATCATCAACTGAGGAAAACCATCAGGGCCAAGATCCACAGCCAAGACAGACGGACAGGAAACATGCTTCCAAGTCTTGCCCTGTGAGAAGGATGCCACATCCCCCAGCTCTGTCGTTGAATCTCACCAGAAATGACATCGCTCTGGGCTTGGAAGAGAGCAGCGTGAGGGGGAACGAGCAAGGTGATCTGTGTCCCTCCATTCCCCCGACCCCGGCCCTATAACCAGGACCACAGACTCTGCATACTGAGGTAATGACACTGTCTCTACTGCTAAACCTCAACACTTCTAAAGAAATAGCATGCATTTCTGAAGGACAATAAACGATTCATCTCCAGAAAATGGAGTGAGGTTTTTTTGGTTGCAAAAAAAACAAAACAAAGGGAGGCTGGTAACAGTCATGTCACTAAAGGAGAGTAAATCATTCACAAAGCAAAGGGAGTTGTGGCAATAGTCACATCTCGGGGAAATAAAACTTACTTAAAAATAAGAAACCTGGCGGCTCAGTGGCTCAACCTGTCATCCCGGCACTTTGGGAGGCCAACGCGAGTGGATTGCCTGAGCCCACGGGTTCGAGACACACCCGGGCAACTTGGTGAGACCTTGTCTCTACAATCAATCAAGCACAAGCTGGGCGTGGTAGCATGAGCCTGTAGTCCGGGTTCCTTGGAAGGCTGAGGTGGAAGGATCGCAGGAGCCAAGCAGGTTGAGGCTGCGGGGGCCGGGAGTGTGCCTGCACTCCAGTCTGGGCAAGGGAGTAAGACTCCAACTCAAAAAAATTAATAAATAAATAAGAAACCTGAGGACAGGCTTGGTGGCTCAGCCTGTAATCCCACGCTTTTGGGAGGCTGAGGTGAGTGGATTGCCTGAGCCCACAGGTTCAAGACCAGCCTGGGCAACTTGCTGAGACCGCGTCTCTACAATAAATCAAAAAATTAGCCGGGCGTGGTAGCTCACACCTGTAGCTGTAGCAATTTGGAAGGCTGAGGCGGAAGGATCGCTGGAGCCCAGCAGTTTGTCGCTGGGGTGGCTGTGAGCATGCCACTGCACTTCAGCCTGGGTGATGGAGAAAGACTCCAACTCAAAAAGAAAAGAAAAGAAACCTGAAACCCTCCAATCAAATAGCAACAAGTACTTATTTTAACGTAATTTGAACCAGAAACTGCTTAAGCAATTATCTGGAAAAAATTGTAACCTCTGTATTCCTCAGTCAGTGAGGAACCAGAGGAGGGATTCACACACTAGGAAATAAAAGGCTTGTTGTAACCACCCTGGGTGTGCCTGCCCACCAGACACTCAACCTTGCAAGACTATCATTAAAGTCTCGCATCTGTTGCAATTTACGTCTCTGTGCCCAGCCTTTCATTTTGGTGAGTTCGTTTCTCACGCATGGGCAGAGTTGTTGCTGTGTGCACCGTGGTCAAAGGATGCTAACTCTCAAGACTTCGTTGCTACAAAAAAAAAAATCAAAAAATTAGCCAGGTGGGGTGGCGAGTGCTTGGAGTCCCAACTACTCAGGAGGCTGAGGTGGGAGGATCACCTGAGCCAGGAGGTCGAGGCTGTAGTGCCTGTGATTGTGCCATTGTACTCCAGCCCGGGCAACAGAGTGAGGCCCCCAACTCAGGAAAAAAAACCAACTGTGAGGTCAAAAGGCCTGGGTTTGCATTTTAGCTCAGATGTTTTCTGATATATGGTGTTCTGTAAGCATTTACCTGTCTCTGCCTCAGCATCCTCATCTGTAAAAGAAGGATGATAATCTTCCCTTATAAAGTGAATAAGATTACACAACACAACCCATTAAAGGTGTTTGGCACCAGGGTGGCACAGAGCATGCATCCTATCAATATTTGCAGCTATTATTATTTTATTTTTTTGAGTTGGAGTTTCACTCCATCCCCCAGGCTGGAATGCAGTGGCACGCTCACGACTACCCCAGCATCGACCTGCTGGACTCCGGCGATCCTTCCGCCTCAGCCTTCCAAGGAGCAGGCGGGCGTACCACACCCAGCTAACTTTTTTTTATTTATTGTAGAGAGAGTCTCACCATGTTGCCCAGGCTGGTCTCAAACCTTCAAGCTCAGGCAATCCTCTCGCCTTGGCCTCCCAAAATGCTGGGATTACAAGCTGAGCCACCGAGCCCAGCCTATTATTTTTTTAAATAGAGACAGTCTCACTATGTTGCCCAGGCTAGATTCAAAGTCCTGGGCTCAAGCGATCCTCCCTCCTCAGCCTCTCGGACAGCTGGGACTATACGCACCACCATGCCCATTTATTATTGGTGACCCTTAGTTGTTCATCAGAACCTCAGGAAAGCATACTGAGTCAGATCCGTGATCCACTCAGCCCAGCACTGTCTCTGATGATGGCAGCAAGAGAATCTGGGGAGAGAACAGAGTGTTCTCTTTCTCTCGTTATCTCAAATGAACAAGATACAATGAGTGTCTATTACATATACATCAAATAAGAAATTATATTTATTTGAAAATATGTTTAACCTCTTCAAAGGAATCTCTAAGAGTAACAGATTGTTCATGAGTGTATTTATATCACTTTTGACCTTATTTCTATTTGCAAGTGGCACTCATTTCTCTGTTATTAAAATGCTACTTTCATGCCAGGTGTGGTGGCTTACGTCTGTCATCCCAGCACTTTGGGAGGCAGAAGCGAGAGGACTGCCTGAGTCTAAGGGTTTGACACCAGCCTGGGCAACTTGATGAGACCTTGTCTCTCCAGTAAATTTCTTTAAAAATTAGCTGGGCGCGGGGGCGCATGCCTGTGGTTCCAGCTACTTGGAAGGCTGAGGCAGAAAGATCCCCTGAGCCGAGCAGGTCGAGGCTGCAGGGGCCGTGAGCACGCCACTGCACTCCGGCCTGGATGACAGAGCGAGACTCTGACTCAAAAATAAATAAAAAATTAAATAAATTGCTACTTTCATGCAAGTGCACCCCCTTGTTTTCTAGCATCTCAGATTTTGTGAATAAATTCATATTTACCTTCTCCCTCATTTTTTTTTTTGAGTCGGAATCTCACTCTGCTGCCCACGCTAATGACCACCACAACCTGAGCCTGCTGGGCTCCAGCGATCCTTCCACCTCAGCCTTCCAAGTAGCTGGAATTACAGGCGTGCACCATCATGCCTGGCTAGTTTTCTCCTGATGTATTCATCTCTCTTGGTGAGAGAGGAGGACTCAACAAGCTGCCCAGGCTGGCCTCAAACCTGTAGGCTCAGGCAGTTCTCTTACCTCATGCAGTCCTCTCGCCTCACCCTCCCAAAGTGCTGGGAGCCACCACACCCAGCCTCCCTCATTCCTGCTGGGCTCCGGCGATCCTTCCGCCTCAGCCTTCCAAGTAGCTGGAACTACAGGCGTGCGCTACCACGCCCGGCTCATTTTTTTATTTGTTGTAGAGATGAGGTCTCACCAAGTTACCCAGGCGGGTCTCGAACCCGCGGGCTCAGGCAATCCACTCACCTCAGCCTCCCAAGGTGTGGGATTACAGGCTGAGCCACCGAGCCTGGCTCATCATAGACATTTTTGAGCTCCTATTACAAAGTCCAAAATAGACACATACAAAATGTGAGGCGGGTTTCTGCTTTCAAAGAGCTTAAAGTCTTGTGGAGATTTAATCAACCAAAAAAATGGTTTTGTGATCTCCCAGTCCTGAAGCCGCCAAAGCCTGGAGGTTAAAGCTCATTCTGTTTCTGCCACTCAGTGGATGACCTTGGGCAAACCGTTTACTCTCAGTCACTCAGGCTCCTTATCTGTAAAACTGAGCTAACAGTATGATCTGGGGTTGTTATGAGGATGGAGTTCCAAGCTAAGCACTTAGCAGCTGATGGCATACAGTAAGCACTCAATAAATGCCAGCAATATGAGATAGGCATTAGTGTTACCCACAAATATTCCTGCTCTCTCCAGACTTGTAGAATGCACACATGGTAGGGTCGCATTTTCCTGGCCCTTTTAAGCCAGGCATGGTCATGTGCCTGACTCTGGCTGGTGACATGTGACAGGTGGCCTGTGTCATTTCTTGGTAGCTTAAAAGGCAGTACAAAGCTGGTCGCGGAGGCTCACGCCTGTCATCCCAGCACTTTGGAGGCCAAGGCAAGAGGATTGCCTTAGCCCAGGGGTATAAGACCACCTTGGGCAACTTGGCAGACTTCATCTCTACAGTAAAACAAAAAACAAGCCAGCAGTGATAGCACATTCCTGCAGTTCCAGCTATTTGGAAGGTTAACGCAGAAGGATCGTCTGAACCCAGAAGGTCGAGGCTGAGGTGGCCATGAGCGTGCCCCTGTACTCCAGCCTGGGTGACAGAGTTAGACACCGATTAAAAAAAAGAAAGTACATAACTTAGCAAGTGAATTTCTCCCTGCCATGCTGGTTAGCGGACATGTGCTGATAAGGAGCCTCGGTTGCTAAAATGCATGACTAAGTCTCACACACCCTGTGGCTAATCCGTGATGGACAAGCAGCGAGTGAGATATAAATGCGGGACACTGAGCCCCCGGGGCTGTTTGTGCAGCTCAACCTCAGCTCTCTGGACCACACTCTCACTACAGCCTCCAGGGACACAGCAGCGAATGGAACTGTGGCAGCCTCCCCTCATGAATGCAATATGCAACGAGCCCATTCAAACTATTAAGAAGTGAGTTTACCAGTCAGGGGGGTGGCTCACGCCTGTCATTCCAGCACTTCGGGAGGCCGAGGCGAGAGGATTGCCTGAGTTCAGGGGTTCGAGACCAGCCTGGGCATTTTGGTTAGACCACATGTCTACAATAAATCAAGAAAAATTAGCAGGGCGTGGTGGCGTGCACCTGTGGTTCCAGCTACTTGGAAGGCCGAGGCAGAGGGATCACCTGAGCCCAGGAGGTCGAGACTGTGCGGGCCGTGAGCATGCCACTGAACTCCAGCCTGGAAAAGAGTGAGATTCCGACTCAAAAAAGAAGTCAGTTTACCACTTACTTCTGCCTCCCACAATGAGAGTTTTAAAATGCCCTAAAGAGGTCAAAACAAATTTAAAAAACTGAGGCCCAGCAAGGTGGCTCACGCCTATAATCTCAGCAATTTGGGAGGCCAGGGCAGGAGGATTGCTTGAGCCCAGGGGTTCAAGATCAGCCTGGGCAATATAGCAAGATCCCATCCTTTTAAAAAAAATTGTCACTAATTTTGCAGGATGTGGGAGATGGAGGCCAGAGGATTGCTTTAGCCCAAGAGTTTGAGACCTGGGCAACTTAGTGAGACCCTGTCTCAATAAAATTTTTTTAAAACTCTAGTCACGGCCGGGCTCGGTGGTTCAGCCTGTAATCCCAGCGCTTTGGGAGGCCGAGGTGAGTGGATTGCCTGAGCATGAGGGTTTGAGACCCGCCTGGGGAACTTGGCGAGACCTCATCTCTACAATAAATCAAAAAATCAGCCGGGCGTGGTAGCGCGCGCCTGTAGTTCCAGCTACTCAGAAGGCTGAGGCAGAAGGATCGCCGGAGCCCAGCAGGTCGAGGCTGTGGTGGCCGGGAGCGTGCCACTGCACTCCAGCCTGGGCGACAGAGTGAGACTCCAACTCAAAAAACAAACAAAAAACTCAAGTCACCTTCATAAATGCCAGAATATGTATTGTAGATAATAAACTCGGAAATGGAAGAGTCAGATTGTGTAGAATACTTAGTGCATTTGTGTTGACCCTCACATCTGTGCCAGGCAACATTCTAGAAACTGGAGATACAGCAGTGAGCAAACAGACCAGAGATCTGCACACACAGCATCAGTTAAAGAAGCGCTGGAGGACGAATGACTCCAGCTCGGCTGGGCTGTGCATTGTTTAAAGAAGGAAGAAAGGACAGCCGGGGTCAGTCGCTGACTTCAACCCACCTTTGGCAAGTCCTGTGACCCATTTTTGTTTTTTCCATTTTTTTTTTTTGAGTCGGAGTCTCACTCTGTCGACCAGGCTGGAGTGCAGAGGCACACTCAAGGCCACTGCAGCCTCAATCTGCTGGACACAGGAGATCCTTCCACCTCAGCCTTCCAAGAAGCTGGGACTACAGGCATGCACCACCATGCCCGGCTAATTTTCTGATTTATTGTAGAGACAGGTCTTGCCAAGTTGCCCAGGCTGGTCTCGAACCCATGGGCTCAAGCAATCCTCTCACCCCAGGCCTCCCAAAGTGCTGGGATTATAGGTGTGAGCCACCGTGCCTGGCTGTTTTTACATTTTTAAAAAGAAAAGGAGGAGGAGAGAAAGGAAAAAGGAAAGGAGGAAATGACTGGGCACAGTGGCTCAGCCTGTCATCCCAACACTTTGGGAGGTTGAGGCAAGAGGATTACCTGAGCCCAGGGGTTCGAGACCAGCCTGGGCAACTTGGCGAGACCTCGTCTCTACAATAAATTACAAAAAAACTAGCCAGGTGTGGTGGTGTGCATCTGTAGTTCCAGCTACTTGGAAGGCTGAGGCTGAAGGATCGCCTAAGCCCAGCAGGTGGAGGCTGCAGTAGCCATGAGCATGCCACTGCATTCCACCCTGGGTGACAAAAGTGAGACCTCAACTCAAAAAAAAGAAAGGAGGAAGAGGAGAGGAGAAGGAGAAGAAGAGACAGAGACCTTCTCTGAATCTAAAGTGTTACTTGGCCTTTTTCAGAAAAAGCTTGATGATCCCTGAATAAAGGACTTTTCTGGAGGAGAAAATAATTGAAGTAAAATTGCTAGCGTAAAAATGAGACTAAGAAGAAAAAAAAAGTTCAGCTTCAGGGAAGGGAAAGGCCTGGATGCGATACAGCTACAAAGAATTCTCAGTCCTTGAACGCTAACATGAACTTCCAGACTGGAAGGTTAGGAGAAGAGAAGCCAGTGGGGATAAGACCTGAAACTGGCTGATAAGGTGCTCACGTGTGCACGTAATCTCAGTGATTTGGGAGGCCAGGGGGGAAGGATAGCTTGAGGCCAGATTTGAGATCAGCCTGGGCAACATAGTGAGATCCCCATCTCTACAAAAAATTAAAGATTAGCTGAGTGTGTAGGCACTGTAGTCCCAGCTACTCGGGAGGCCGAGGTGAGAGGATTGCTTGAGCCCTGGAGTTGGCAACAGCAGTGAGCCATGACTACACCACTGCCCTCCAGCCTGAGTGACAGCGTGCGACCCAGTCTTACTTTCGTTTCATCACTCTGTCCCCCCACTTTATGCTAAGAGCCACCTGTGTGTTTGGTGATGTGGCCTTGTGAGCACATTTCATAGTGGACATGATTAGACCCCCAGGGGGGAATCCCAGGAGCATCTCATTAGGTTCTAAAATGCTAGCACCAAGTCACTTCCGAGTTGAGATCGTGAGAGTTCACATACGTAAAGGGCTTAGAACAGTGTCTGGCACACAGTAGGTGCCTAATATCTGTTAGTTATTGTGTCATGAAAAGTTAAGCCTGGCCAGGCATGGTGGCTCACCCCTGTAATCCAGCACTTTGGGAGGCAGAGGTGAGAGGATTACCTGAGCCAGAGTTCAAGACCAGCTTGGGCAACACGAGAGCCCTCATCTCTACAATAAAGCAAAGAAATTAGCCGGGCATGGTGGCACACGCCCGTTTTTCTGAGTGCAGCGTGCCACTGCACTCCTGCCTAGGTGACAGAGTGAGACTCCGACTCAGAAAAAAAAAAAAGGTAAGCCACGTGCTAATAGGATGGACCATGTTCTCTTATTTATGACACTTTTTTTCTTTTTTTAAGTTGGAGTCTCGCTCTGTCACCCAGACTGGAGTGCAGTGGCCACTTCCGGCCACCACAGCCTCGACCTGCTGGGCTCCGGCGATCCTTCCACCTCAGCCTTCCGAGTAGCCGGAATTACAGGCGCACGCTACCACGCCTGGCTAATTTTTGATTTATTGTAGAGATGAGCCTGGCGTGGTGGCGCTCACCTGTAGTCTCAGCTACGCAGGAGGCTGAGGCAGAAGGATCATCCAAGCCCAGGTCGAGGCTGTGGTGAGCCACGATCATGCCACTGCACTCCAGCCTGGGTGACACAGGAAGACCCCAACTCAAAAAAAAAATGTGGGAAGTGCTGTGGGCGGAGTGTGGCTGAGGGCAGATGGGGGCCCTGGTCTGGGGTGAGGGTGGGTGCACCTGGGAGAGCCTGAGTGACAATGCCCTAGAGGTGAGAGGGCGAGCGGCTGGTCACCGCAGAGGGAACAGCTTCGGCAAAGGCCCAGAGGAGGGGGGCCTGGCATGGCCAGAGAGCCCAGTGTCCTTCCTCATGGCTGAGAGGCAGAGGGAGTTGGATGAGGAAGAGGCTGCAGTCCCAGCGGGGCCCGGACCACACAGAACCTTCTCTGCCAGGCAGGATGCCTGGATTTCACTGTGAGGGTAGGAAGTACCCACTGAATGGTGAAAGTCATGGATCAGACTAAGACACGGGGTGCCCAAATCTATTTCCTCACTCCTCCGCCCTGACTCCGTCGTCTCACTATTGATGCCATCTTCAGCTCCAAGGCTGTTCCTTCACTTGAGCGCCCATTTCTCTTGCCTTGTCTTTCCCTCTGGCCTCCCATCTGTTGGGCCATTGTCTTCTTAGCGTCTTAAAATTTGCCTGATTAGAAGATTTTAGGGAGAGTGAGGGAATGAACCTAAATAAGTCCATTCAACAAAAAATTTTTTAAGAGACAGGGTCTTGCTACGTTGCCCAGGCTGTACTTGAATTCCTGGACTCAAGCAATCCTGCCGCCTCAGCCTCCCAAGTAGCTAGTCCCAACTCCAGGTACATGTTACCAAACTGGGCTTAAATCAGTCCCATTCTAGATAAATCCTGGTGGAGACAGTTGCAAGCAGAGGTGTTTTTTATTTTTTAATTCCATCCTCAGCGCATTTTAGCTATATTTACTCTCATCTCCATTATCACTGTCAACTAAGATTTGGTTCCAGGCATGGTGGCTGATGTTTGTAATCTGAGCACTTTGGGAGGCTGAAGCGAAAGGACAGCTTGAAGCCAGGAGTCCAAAGCCAGTTTGGGCACCATAGCAAGACCCTGTCTCTACAAATATAAATGAAATAAAAATTTTTTAAAAGGAGACTTCGTGGGCAACCCCTTCCAGTCCCCTCCCACTGTGGGAGCTTTTCTGTCCTCTCAATAAATTCTGCTTTCTCACTTAAAAAAAAAAAAAAAAGGGAGACTGGGTGACTGGTCATTCCTAGATCTAATTTTAAAGCGTTTCAGTCACCAAATATGAATTTCAAATGGAACTTTTTCAAGGTCCAACAGAGAATATTCCTTTTTTTTTTTTTTGAGTTGGAGTCTCACTCTGTCGCCCAGACTGGAGTGCAGTGGCCGCTCCTGGCCACCGCAGCCTCAACCTGCTGGGCTCCGACGATCCTTCCACCTCAGCCTTCCAAGTAGCTGGAATTACAGGCATGTGCTACCACGTCCGGCTAATTTTTTGATTTATTGTAGAGATGAGGTCTCGCCAAGTTGCCCAGGCGGGTCTCGAACCCACGGGCTCAGGCAATCCACTCACCTCAGCCTCCCAAAGGTGCGGGATTACAGGCTGAGCCACCAAGCCCAGCGAATATTCCTTTTTAAAAATGTTGAACATGGCCGGGCTCGGTGGCTCAGCATGTCATCCCAGCACTTTGGGAGGCCAAGGTGAGTGGGCTGCCTAAACCTGCAGGTTCAAGACCAGCCTGGGTAACTTGGTGAGAGCTCGTCTCTACAATAAATCAAAAATTAGCAAGGCGTGGTAGCATGTGCCTGCAGCTCCAGCTCCTTGGAAGGTTGAGGTGGAAGGATCGCCAGAGCCCAGCAGGTTGACGCTGGGGTGGCCGTGAGCGTGCCACTCTACTGCAGCCTGGGTGACGGAGTGAGACTCCACTCAAAAAAAAAAGGTTAAACATGAAAAAAAGTACAGCGAAAATGGACGCCCCTGCCCTCCTCCCAGGAGATCCCTCCCACGTGGTCCTCAGTTCTGTTAGAAGTCAGCCTCAGCTGTACGCGTAGGCTCACGTCTTTAATCCCAGCGGTGGTCATGAGCTTGCCGCTACCTCCAGCCTGGGCAACAGAGTGAGACTCTTGACTCAAAAAAGAAAAAAAGAAGCCAGCCTCTTAGGCACCCCTTCCTGATCTCAGCTTCTCTCCCTGCAAGTAACCGCTCACTATGGTGTGTGCTGCTCCCACAGGTGTTGCTGGACATGTATACACTCTGAACTGCACAGTATTCCAGCCTACTTTGCATCAGTGGCATCATGATGTCCTAGCCCTCTGTAGGATTTTCCCACTCGGCACTGTTCCTCAGACAGAGCTCTACTGGTACAAGCAGACCTTATCCATCCCTCCATTCCTGTATCGTATGTATTTACCAACTCCACCATTGCAATATATTTATTTAGTATTATTTTTATTATTTTGAGTTGGAGTCTCACTCCATTGCCCAGCCACCCCAACGTTGACCTGCTGGTCTCACTCAGCCACCCCACCGTTGACCTGCTGGTCTCCGGCAATCCTTCTGCCTCAACCTTCCAAATAGCTGGAACTACAGGCGCGCGCTACCACGCCTGGCTAATTTTTTATTTTTTGTAGAGATGAGGTCTCGCCAAGCTGCCTGGGCTAGCCTCAAATCCACGGGCTCAGGCAATCTACTCGCTTCAATCTTCCAAAGTGCTAGGACGACGGGCTGAGTCACCAGCCCGGTCTGTTATATATTTAAATTTTTTTCTAGTACAAACACTGTTGTTATATTCTTGAGCATTCCATGTAAAGATTACGCAAGTTTGGGGCATATACTATAGTGGAATTGCTGAAGAGTAAAAGGCGCACCCTGTTATCAGATACCACCAAATATGGCTCTCCAAAATAGTTGTACCAACTTATGCGGCCATCACAATGCAGAAGACTTCCTAATTCTCCACAGCTTAGTAAACACAAAGTCAGTTCTGGTTTTTATTTTTTTACTTTCATTTTTTTGAGTTGGAGTCTTACCCCGTCACCCAGGCTGGAGTGCAGTGGCACGCTCATGGTTACCGCAGTCTCGACCTGCTGGGCTCCGGTGATCCTTTTGCCTCAGCCTTCCAAGGAGCTGGAACCACAAGCATGCAACACCATGCTTGGCTAATTTTTAAAATTTGTTTTAGAGGCAAGGTCTCACCATGTTGCCCAGGCTGGTCTCAAACCCCCGGGTTTAGGCAGTCCTCTTGCCTTGGACCCCCAAAAGTGCTGGGATGACAGGTGTGAGCCACACTGCCCAGCTAGGTATGGTTTTTAAATGCTGCTAATCTGATATCTATGAAATAGTATCTCTTTTGTTGTTTTACTTTTATTTTCTTGCTGGGAGTGATGGCTCACACCTGTTATTCCAGCATTTCAGGAGGCCAATGCAGGAGAATTGCCTGAGCCCAGGGGTTCAAGACCAGCCTGGGCTACATGGCGAGAGACCTCATCTCTACAATAAAAAAAAAATTAGCTGGTCGTGGTGGCGCACCTATAGTTCCAGTTCCTTGGAAGGCTGAGACAGAAGGATCATCTAAGCCCAGCAGGTCAAGGTTATGGTGGCCATTAGCGTGCACTCCCGCCTGGGTGACAGAGTGAGACCCCAAATCAAAAAAAAAAAAATCACTTTCTTATTTATAAGTGAGAGGACCAAACACGTATTTTTCATGTCATGGACACTTCCCCTCCCTTTCATAATATAGGGAAATATGATGATCAAATATTTTTTAAAAGTTTGATTAAAAAAAAAAAGTCAGGTCGGACGCAAAGGCTCACACCTATAATCCCAGCACTTTGGGAGGCCAAAGTGAGAGGATTGCCTGAGCCCGTGGGTTCAAGACCAGCCCGGGAAACTTGGCGAGACCTCATCTCTACAATAAATAAAAAATTAGCCGGGCGTGGTAGCGCGCGCCTGTAGTTCCAGCTACTTGGAAGGCTGAGGCAGGAGGCTCGCCGGAGCCCAGCAGGTTGAGGCTGCGGTGGCCAGGAGTGTGCTACTACACTCCAGTCTGGGTGACAGAGTGAGACTCCAACTCAAGAAAAAAAAAAAGTAGCCGGGTATGGTGGCACGTGCCTGTGGTTCCAGCTACTTGGAAGGCTGAGGCTGAAGGACTGCCTGAGCCCATCAGGTCGAGGCTGCAGTGGCCGTGAGTGTGCCACTGCGCTCCAGCCTGGGCAACAGAGTGAGACTTAGACTCCAAAAAAAAAATTTTTCTTAAAAAAAAGAAAAAGGTCAGGCTCGGTGGCTCAACCTGTAATCCCAGCACTTTGGGAGGCCAAGGCAAGAGGATTTCCTGAGCCCGTAGGTTCAAGACCAGCCCCAGCAACTTGACGAGATCTCATCTCTATCATAAATCATAAAAATTAGCTGAGCATGGTAGTGTGCATCTGTAGTTTCTGCTACTTGGAAGGCTCAGGAGGAAGGATGGCCTGAGTCCAGCAGATTGAGGCTGAGGTGGCCATGAGCGTGCCACTGCATTCTAGCCTGGGTGACAGAATGAGACTCCAACTCAAAAAAAAAAAAAAAAGAAGAGCAGAGCAGAACTCTGGAGAACTCTTTCAAAAGTAATTTTTTTTTTTTAGAGTCTCACTCTGTCACCCAGGCTGGAGTATAGTGGTGTAACCACCGTTCACTGCAGCCTCGAACTCCTGGACACAAGCAATCCTGCTGCCTCAGCGATCCAAGCAGCTGGGATTGCAGGCACGTGCCACCACACCCAGCTAATTTATTTTTATTTTTATTTTTGTAGAGACAAGATCTCACAATGTTGCTCAGGCTGGTCTTGAACTCCTGGCCTCAAGCGATCCTCCCACCTGAGCCTCTCAAAGTGCTGAGATTACAGGCATGAGCCACCGTGTCTAGCCTCAAATAATTTTTTTTTTGAGTCGGAGTCTCACTCTATCACCCCGGCTGGAGTGCAGTAGCATGCTCACAGCCACTGCAGCCTTGACCTGCTGGGCTCTGGCGATCCCTCCACCTCAGGCTTCCAAGTAGCCGGAACGACAGGCGCGCACTACCGTGTCTGGCTAATTTTTTATTTATTTATTTACTGTAGAGACAAGGTCTCATCAAGTTGCCCCGGTTGGTCTTGAACCTGCCGATTCAGGCAATTCACTCACCCTGACCTCCCAAAGTGCTGGGATTACAGGCTGAGACACCGAGGCCGGCCTCCTCAAGTAATTGTTATTTGTTTTGTTTTGTTTGAGTCTAAGTCTCACTCTGTTGCCCAGGTTGGAGTGCAGTGGCACGCTCACAGCTACCACAGCCTCGACCTGTTGGGCTCAGGCAATCCTTCCAAGTAGATTGGAACTACAGGCGTGCCATACACTCAACTAATTTTTTGATTTATGGTAGAGATGAGGTCTCGCCAAGTTACCCAGGCTGATCTCGAATCCCTGGGCTCAAGCAACCCTCTTGCTTTCACCTCCCAACGTGCTGGGATTACAGGCATGAATCACCATGCCTGGTTCAAAAGTAACTTTTAAACAAAACGTCAACCTTTTGTAAAAGCTCTGCCCAAGCAACCTTGGAAATCCTCTGAGGAGATGAACCACATCTAACACCTCTTGAGCTCTCTGAGTGCACTGGGAGTTCTTTCTTTGCTAGAAGGGAAATCTTACTTGTAACAGTCTCCAAAACACTGTAGACTCTGGCCTAACTTTTTGTTACTCTTATTTTTTTCTCCCTTAGGAGAGAGAATATAATTTTATCCGTATATTTATGGTTTTCTTTTTCCCAGAAGTGTCATTGTGACATTCGACAGATTCTAAAGAGATGAGCGTGGACTATCATGGAGGAGGTGGGGTGGGTGCAGAGGCAGGAAACCCTGGTGTGCCTCGGGGCTTCAATGACTCTAGCACCCACATGACAGTAAGAACGAAGGCCAGCCGGGCTCGGTGGCTCAGCCTGTAATCCCGCGCCTTGGGAGGCTGAGGTGAGTGGATTGCCTGAGCCCGCGGGTTCAAGACCCGCCGGGGCAACTTGGCGAGACCTCATCTCTATAATAAATCAAAAATTAGCTGGGCGTGGTAGCGCACGCCTGTAGTTCCAGCTACTTGGAAGGCTGAAGAGGAAGGATTGCCGGAGCCCAGCAGGTCGAGGCTGCGGTGGCCGGGAGCGGCCACTGCACTCCAGTCTGGGCGACGGAGTGAGACTCCAACTCCAAAAAAAAAAAAGAACAAAGACTGAGGGACCCTGAGCCAGGGGAGCGTTAGCAACGAGGGAACCAACCACAGAATGTGAGAAAACCAGACAGTGGAGGGGGTGTCTAGGAGGTTGGCCTTAGAAGGACGGTACCCTGGTGGAAAAGTAGACCGAAGTGTGTCTCTTCCAGGAGGAAGGATCGGGTCTAAAGTCAAGGCCTGGCACAGACACAGGCAGCTGCCGTGACCGAGTGTGCGGGGACAGGACGATGCCTACATGTGACACACCAGAAACCAGGAAGGCTCTACACCCCCTGGCACTGAGTAAGGGCGCAGCATTCAAGGGGAAAGTGCGTCAAGCCCATCCGGGACTGCTAACCAGCACCAGGACAACCAGTTCTCCAACACCGTCACCCACACACCCCATGGAGCTTAGTCACTCAGCTGGCATAACCCTAAACCCATTTCACAATGAAAAAGATGGTCAGGGTATTTGTACTTGGCATATTCTACTTATCTCTCACTGAAACAGTGATTTTTAAGAGGTTACCCACCCTAAAACGCCACCCTGGGAAATGCTTCTGCAGCTGTCTCCCAGGGCTGTCGTTGCACATTACCACAGACTGGGTGGCATCCCTCCTCTTGTGGTGTGGGGGGGGGTCAGAAGCCCACAGGGGGTCTCTGAAATACCCGTGGCTCAAGACGTTTCCTCTGGAGGCTCCAGGGGAAGATGTTCCCTGCCTTTCGCAGGTTCTGGAGACCACCTGCACCCCTCGACTGGAGACCCGCCCCACCCTCCACGACTAGTCACGGCTGAATCTTTCTTGCGTGGCCTCATTCTGCCACTCTTCTGCCACTAGCTCTTCTGCCTCCCACCTTCAAAGATGTAATCACACTGGACTCACGCAATGATCCACATTGATTTCCCTACTCAAGGTCAACGGGCTAGCAACCTTCACTCCATCTTCAACTGTCATCTCCCTTTGCCATGTGACACAACACAGTCACAGGCGCCCGCAATTCAGGATTTAGCTCTCTCCCAGGAGTCATTCTGCCCATCACAACTTCCAGAGTTAAAAGACCTTGCGCAAGATGACGTTCAAGCTGTTGGCAACGCTGAAAGAGTAGATGTGCTCAACACACTTGCAAACACCACGCGATCTTCTCTACGCCTGAAAGGCCGATTTTGTACACAGAGCATGACCAACAAATTGGTGTGCCTTTCTTGGCTCAGGCCTGAGGAGTTTTGTAGTACTTTTCAGATTCTGACAGCTGAAAAAGATACTGTCTCTTTTGAGTGAAAGTAATGATATCCTAAAACCATTACTTTTTTTGTAAAGACAATAAATGTTTTTGTAAAACAATAAATGTGGCCGAGCTCGGTGGCTAAAGCCAATAATCCCAGCACTTTGGGAGGCCGAGGAGAGAGGATTGCCTGAGCTCAGGAGTTTGAGATCAGCCTGGGCAACATAGTGAGACCAAGCGTCTACAAAAAGACTTAAAAATTATCCGGGCATGGTGGCGCACACCTGTGGATCCAGCTACTTGGAAGGCTGAGGCGGAAGGATCACCTGAGCCCAGCTGGTCGAGGCTGCAGTGGCTGTGAGTGTGCCTCTGCACCAGCCTGGGCAACAGAGTGAGACTCCGACTCAAATAAAAAAAGTTCACATTGGAGACACTAGAAAAAGCTGAGCATTTAAAGTTTTTAAAGGATTTGGCAAAGGAAATTTTTTAATGTTTTTTAAATTGTAGCTCAAGAGAATATAAACAGTGGTAGTGAGAAAACAGACCAAATTTTACTTCCGGCCTTTACTCAAAAAAGAAGCAAATAAATGTGAACAGTGATACCAACCCACAGAGGGATTCTGAGTAGAAAATATACATATAATTCTTTGCATTTAATTTTATTCTGTTCTTACAGATGCACTCAAAACAGGCTATGACTAAATCTCGGCACAACAACTCTGCCAAGAGTCCCGCCAGCTTCTCCCTTGGGGGACGGAGAGACGCAAAGGAAAGAAATGCCAGGGAGACACCTTTCCCCAGAGAACATGAGCACCCCTGAGGGCAGCCGGACCAAGGATCAAGAGGGAACATCGCTGGCGAGGAGACTATGCCCAGCCCATACTGGGTCACAGTGACTCTGTTCCTGGAGGGAGAACTACAGGGGCAGTGTCCTCACACCAGGGACCAGGCTGTGCAGGACTGGGTCTCCTTCAGGGCTTGCTGGGACGCCACTCCTTCCAGGAAGTCCTCCCAGCATGCCCTGGCCCAGCTGGATCAAGCGAGCTGCCTGAGATCGCCAACCATCCTGTGCACATCTCATTAATGCATTCATGCATTTGTTTACTCTTATTCAGCACCAAACTAGCACTGGGGGCAGAAAAGTAAATAAGACATAATAACCCTGAACACACAGCATGGATGTGAGTTGGTGACGTCTTTAGCTATTTCGTTTTTTGTGTCCTCTGGGTCTAGCATAGTGCCTGGCACAGCCTAGGTCCTTTTTTTTTTTTTTTTTTTTTTTTTTAAGTCGGAGTCTTTGTCACTCTGCCTCGACCTGCTGGGATCCAGCAATCCTTCCGCTTCAGCCTCCCAAGTAGCTGGAACCTCAGGTATGTGCCACCACGACCGGCAAATTTTTTGGATTTATTGTAGAGACAAGGTCTCCCCATGTTGCTCAGGCTGGTCTGGAACCCCTGGCCTCAGGCAATCTTCTCGCCTCTGCCTCCCAAAGTGTTGGTATTGACAGGCTTGAGCCACCGCCGGGCCTTGCCTCGGTCCTTAATAAACAAAGTGCAAAACGAAAAAAATGAGCGAGGCGTCTCCGCTTTTGAGGTTTATTTTGCTGAGGCTTACCCTGCCAAGGTTTAGGACGCGCCTGGGCAAAGAAACACACATCACAGCAGCACCTGCGATCCCGCGTGACCTGCGTGGTTTGGGGGGTGTCTCTAGTATTTAAAGGGGAAGGGGCCGGCGGGGAAGGAGGAAAACTGCGGGAAATGAGTGCGGCGTAGGCCAGAGGTCACGTTCGGGGGAGGCTTTGTGAATGTGCAGGTCGCAAGCGAAAGCGGGCGGGGAGCAGTGCACATCACCGCTTCGGGCTCGCCCTCGGGCTGTTTCTGAAAGATGTGGGGCCCCAGGAGCCGTCCCGCGCCACCGGCGGAAGCCGTCCGGGCGACGGGGAGCCCCGGCGCGGAGCCGTGTGTGCGACCCGCCCGAGTTGGGGGTCCCAGACGGCGTCCCCCTCGAGGACGCCGGGGCGCTCGGGCGGGTGGGACGGGCCCGGCCCCCCAGCCTGGAACCCCGGGGCCGGGCGCACGCCGGGGAGGGCCGCGCTCTCACCAGGTCCACGGCCACGACGTCGCGCAGCGACACCGCCCGCCGGAGCGCCCGGGGCGGGTTCTCGGTCAGGTAGACCCGCCGGTCGCTGAGCACCACGTACCCGCAGCTGCGGCGCTCGGAGTCCGACACCGCCACGCACGGCTCGCAGGCGCGGACCGCGTCGTAGGCCTGGGGCGGCAGGTGCCGCCGCAGGAACGCGTCCAGGCGGCTGTTGGAGCGCGCGGGGCAGCCGGGGCGCGCGGGTCCGGCCATGCCGGGAGCCCGCCACCGGGAGAGAGCCTCGACGCGGCCCCGCCCACCGCACCGCCCAGGCCCCTGGCCCCGCCCCAGAGGGAAGCGGACGCCACAGAAAAGCTCGCCCCGCCCACGGCCCCGCCCCCGAGCTGGAACCCTCGCGCCTGTACCGCTCGCCCCGCCCCTGACTCCGCCCCTCGAGGTAAACCGGAGTCCCCAGAACCGCTCGCCCCGCCCTCGGCCCCGACCCCGAGCTGGAACCCTCGTGCCTGTACCGTTCGCCCCGCCCCTGGACCCACCCCCCCAGCTGAAACCCGCGCACCAGAGCCGTTCGCCGCGCCCCTGCTCCCGCCACTCGAGCTGGAACCCACGAGTCAGATCCCCTCGCTCCGTCCCCTGAGGTAGAACCCGTTCGCCCCGCCCCTGGCCCCGCCCCCGGCCCCGCCCCGAGCTGGAACCCTCACATCAGAGCCGTTCGCCCCGCCCACGGCCCCCGCCCTCAAGCTGGAACTCTCGCGCCAGTACCGCTCGCCTCGCCTCTGGCCCCATGCCCCGAGTTGGAACCCTCGCACCAGAACCGCTCGCCCCGTCCACGGTCCCGCCCCGAGCTGGAACCCTCGCGCCAATACCACTCGCCCCGCCTCTGGCCCCACCCCCCAGCTGAAACCCGCGCGCCAGAGCCATTCGCCCCGCCCCCGGCCCCGCCCCCGAGCTGGAACGCATGAGTCAGACCCGCTCGCTCAGTCCCCTGGTCTTGTCCCGTGAGGTAGAACCCGCTCGCCCCGCCCCTGGCTCCGCCCCCCGAGCCAGAACCCTAACTCCAGAGCTGCTCGCCCCGCCCCCTGGCCCCGCCTCCACCCTGGCCCAGCCCCTCAAGGTAATCAGCACACAACTGAAACCCTCGTCCCCGCCCTATGCCCCCAAGCTGGAACCCACGAGCCAAATCAGCTCACTCCGTCCCGGTCCCGTCCCCTGAGGTGGAACCCGCTCGCCCCACCGCCAGGGGCCCTGAAGTGGAAACCTTGAGCCACAGAAACGTTCGCCCCGCCGCTGGACCCTGACCCCACCCCACCCCAGGTGTAACCCGCGCTCCAGCGCCCCTCGCCCCCCTATGGCTCCGCCCCCGCGCTGGAACCCGCGCGCCAGAGCCGCTCGCCCCACCCCCTGACCTCGCCCCTCAAGGTAACTCGCCAACCACAGAACCGCTCGCCCCGCCCCCCGAGCTGGAAATCGCGCGCCAGAGCCGCTCGCTCCGCCGCCTGGCCCCGCCTTTGATCTGGCCCCGCCCCCAAGATAAAACCCGCGTGACAGAGTCGCTCGCCCCGCCTCCCGAGCTGGAACTGCGCGCCGGAGCCCCCGGCCCCGGCCCCGCCCCCCAGGTGGAACCCTCAGGCCAGAGTCGCTCGCCCCGTCCCCTGGCCCCTCCCCGGAGGCGGAACCCGAGCCCCACAGAGACGCGCGCCCGGTCCCTGGCCCCGCCTCCGCCTGGGCCGCGCCTCCGCACTGGCCCCGCCCCGGGCCCGCCCTCCGCGGTGAAGCTGCGCGCCGCAGATCCTCCGTCGCTCCCCGAGGGCTGGAAGCCGAGCCGCGGCCGCCGGGCGCCGGGCCTGGTTCTCGGAGCCCCTCGTCCCACCCTGGCTTCGTCCTAACCCTGCAGGCCGGAGCGTCCCGGGACGCCCCCTCGGCGGGGCGGTGTCGGCGGCTCTCCGGCCGGTCGTGGGTCTGCCTCGGTTTCCTGTGGGGGGGAACTCGGAGGCTCGGCCTTGACCGAGGAGTTGAACCCCGGCCCGTGAAGACCCGCCCCGCAGACTCAGCAGGGGAGGACGCCGCCGCGAGGGCGGGCGCGGGTCGGAGAAGGGATCTGAACTCGCGGGACGGGCGCGCCACGCCTCGGGGGGGCGGGCGGTGTCCCCAGCGCCCGGAACACTCTCGGTGGGGGAAGAACACAGCAGAAACGCCCTAGGTGAGAACTTTGTATTTCAAATCCTAGAAGAGTCCTCTCTGCCTCCCCACCGACCCCAACACCGGATCAGTAGGACCGAGTCACTCACCGTTCCCGCGGCTGGCACCCCAGATCGCGGTGGATATAATGTGCATTCTCCTTTTCAACGACTTTCGCTACTATTGACTGCATGTTTTGAGCAATCCCGAATCTTTTGTGGAAAAAGAGAGTGGAAATAGGTCCCAACCTATGAACATACTGTGGACTGCACTGGTGCAAAAGGGAAAGAGAAATGTTTGGGTTTGGTTAAACTTGAGTCTGAACTCCCTGCCTGCCCCGTGGCTCACGCCTGTCATCCCAGCACTTTGGGAGGCAGAGGCCAGAGGATTGCCTGAGCCGGCAGGTTGGAGACCAGTCTGAGTAACTTGGTAAGACCTCGTCTCTACAATAAATAAAAAAAAATAAGCCAGGTGTGGTGGCATGTGCCTGTAGCTCCAGCTACTTGGAAGGCTGAGACAGAAGGATCGCCTGAGCCCAGCAGGTCGAGGCTGCAGTGACCGGGAGCATGCCACTGCTCTCCAGCCTGGGCGATGGAGTGAAGCTCTGACTCAAAAAGAATCATCTATGTAGTGCTCGGGTGCAGGGGTTTCTGTACCAAATGCCTCTTGAATGAGGATGGACTTCGAAGACAGTCTCCTATCTCTGCACTTTGGGTTCAGTTATCCATGTAAAGTTTACCCAAAGACTAGGGAATGCGGATTCCTCACATGTCTGTAGTGCTTCCAGAGTTCATAATCCACATACATGACCCTCACAGCCGCTCTTAGATGGAGGTGAGCAAGGATCAGTAGCTTGATCTTACAGATGATGAAACCAAGACTCTGAAGTCGGCTTTGCAGAACCTCCCAGAGAACAGGTAACAGGGCTGGTGACCTGATCCCAAGTCCCGGGATCTCAAGTCCTAGGATGTAACCCTCCTGCAATCTGAATATCGCTGTCACCTTGGCAACAGTGCAACCCGCAGTGCCTGGAAACCATGATACTGTGAGCCCCAAATTAGAAGCTTTTTAATTTTTATTTTTTGAGTTTTCTTTTTTTTTTTTTTGAGTTGGAGTCTGACCCTGTCACCCAGACTGGAGTGCAGTGGCCGTTCCCGGCCACCGCAGCCTCGACCTGCTGGGCTCCGGCGATCCTTCCGCCTCAGCCTTCCAAGTAGCCAGAATTACAGGCATGCGCTACCACGCCCGGTTAATTTTTTTGATTTATTGTAGAGATGAGGTCTCAATGCCCAGGCAGGTCTCGAACCCGCGGGCTTAGGCAGTCCACTCACCTCAGCCTCCCAAAGGCGCGGGATTACAGGCTGAGCCACCGAGCCCAGCTAGTTTTTGAGTTTTCAAGCAAAGTTTATTTAGGAAGTAAATGAGAGAGAAGATTCACACCCCCCCCCCCCCAAGGTAGGGGAGGGGGCCAAAACTAAGAAAATGTGGCCTGGTCAGTGATTAAACAAACAATGGCCTAGAAGTTTAACGGAGATCACCTTAGCCACCAAACTCTGTGTCCAGTTCCCTTCTTTGTGTGCTTCTTTTTAACGTGTGTTAAGCTTGGTCCCCTTGTCACCAGAAGAGTATCATGAAGGGCTTCCTGGCAGATCAGGTGTCCTGGTCCTGCCATCGTGTCCCTCTTAGTCTTGGAAAGTGAGTATGAATCAGGAAGCCAGAGAGATCAGAATAGCAGGCTGCAGGGAGGTGTCCCCCATCCCAGCCTCGCTCCACCTCTGGGGGCAAGGGTTCGCCCCCAGAGCTCCTGAGGTGTGGCTGTGTAGAGGGGACGGCTTCTGCCTTCCTGAGATTGGAGTGGTTAGAGAAGCCATGGTCTTCTCTCTAGAGGCAACAGCCTGGGTATCCTTACCCGCACCGCCGGTGGGGGATGGTGTGGTCTGTCTACTGTTCGTGCACTAATGAAGTCACGTGGACCAGGGGTGTGCTGAGACCCTAGGAGAAACCAAATGCGAGGTCGGGAGTGGTTCTGCCGGCAAGGAGCACTTCTCCCCATTCACCAAGTACAGCCTGCGAGAAAAGAAGCATCCTGGTTCTTTGCTGTTTCCAAGTTTTTCAGAGGGAGTTTAGGTTTTTTTGGGGGGGGCGGTCAGAGTCTCACTCTGTTGCCCAGGCTGGAGTGCAGCGACACGCTCACGACCACGGCAGCCTCAACCTGTTGGGCTCAGGCGATCCTTCCACCTCAGCCTCCAAGTAGCTGAGAACTACAGACATGCGCCACCACGCCTGGTTAATTTTTAAAACTGTATTATAGAGACGGTCTCACCAAGTTGCCCAGGCTGGTCTCAAACCTCTGCGCTCAGGCAGTCTTCTCACCTTTACCTCCCAAAGTGCTGGGATTACAGGCGTGAGCTACCACACACAGCAGATGATTCTTGATAAAACTTTCAAAAGTAATGGAACATTACTTATCTGAACCTAGTCCCCAAAGGCAAGCTCCATGATGTCCATCAGGACAGAGTGGCCTTAGGTCCGGGGACGGCCAGTTCAATTAGTCTGAAAGGACAATAGTTATGAGCTTAGACCTGCAGATCTGGGTTCCAATTCCAGCTCTCCCACCCAGTAGCTGCATGATCTTGGGCCTCAGTCTCCTCATCTGTGAAATGGGGATAATGGCACCAATGCCAAGGGGATAGTGTGAGAATTAACAAAGCCTCAAAAGTAGTTAGAGGACTGGGAGCAGTGGCTCAGCCTGTAATTCCAGCACTTTGGGAGGCTGAGGTGAGAGGATTGCCTGAGCCCTCAGGTTCGAGACCAGCCTGGGCAACTTGGCTAGACCTCATCTCTACAATAAATTAAAAAAAAAAAATTAGCCGGGTGTGGTGGCCCTCACCTATGGTTCCAGCTACTTGGAAGGCTGCGGTGACTGTGAGTGTGGTACTGCACACCAGCCTGGGTGACAGAGTAAGACTCTGACTCAAAAAAAAAAGAAAAAAGACATATGAAGGCACATTGTAAATGATAAGTAAGCAAACGTGATATCATGATTCTTTCAAGCACTGTGTCTATAGCAAGAGAAGGGAGACCTGGGACAGGAACAAATAAAACCTCATTGTTATTCAAGGGGGGCTCTGAGAACATTTGGAGAACGAAGGACTGGCTTAGCACTGTTGTTAATGGTAAGGGACCTTCCTTGGAAAGACAGTTAGGAGCAGACTTGAGTCGAACTACGTAGGTCAGAATCTCAACTCTTTTTGGTTTTTGTCTTTTTTGTTGTTGTTGTTACAAATTAATCCCATCTCTGCTACTTAACTTCTATGCACTTCAGTTTCCTCATGTATAAAACAGGGATAATAATAGAAGCTAAAGTCACCCCCCTAAAAAAGCCGGGTGAGGTGACTCACGTCTGTCATCCCAGGATTTGGGGAGGCAAAGGCGAGAGGATTGCCTGAGCCTACAGGTTTGAGACCAGCCTGGGCAACTTGGTGAGACTTCATCTCTACAATAAATTTAAAAAATCAGCCAGGCGTGGTAGTGTGTGCCTGTACTTTTGGCTACTTGGAAGGCTGAGGTGGAAGGATTTCCTGAACCCAGCAGGTCGTGGCTGCGGTGGCCATGAGCATGCCACTGCACTCCAGCCTGGGTGACAGATGGAGACTCCAACTGAAAAAAAAAAAAAAAATGATCGTGCTGTCAACATTTTGACAACTGGTATTTTACATAGTCTGAGATGAGACACTTTCCTTCCCTTCATGGAGGAGGAGACAATACGGAATAGTCAGACAAAATACCCCTCTCAGGTCCTCTTCACTTGGATTAAACCAACTGCTTCCTTGTTTGTTCTGAAATGAGTTTACAAAATTGAAAGAGATTTTACAATCCTCATTATGTGAACTATCATAAGGAAAGGGCCAATGTTACTAGATAAACTGTAGATAAGCTTTGTATGACATTCCACATAGGAAGTAACCACAAAATGAATTTACAAAAGAAGATGGCAAGACAAACTGTAAGGACATAATGGATTTAATATATCCAATAAGCAGCAATTTTAACATGACCTAAATCTCATGTTTTTCTAGCAGTTCACTTAACTTACCCTCTAATCACTAGCTTAGGACAAAACTGGTTTCTCAGAGGAAAAATTGTTTTATGGCCTGGCTCTGTGGCTCGGCCTGTCATCCCAGCACTTTGGGAGGCCAAGGCGAATGGATTGCCTGAGCCTGCGGGTTTGAGACCAGCCCGGACAACTTGGGGAGACCTCATCTCAACATTAAATCAAAGATTAGCCGAGTGTGGTAGTGTGCGCCTATAGTTCCGGCTACTTGAAAGGCTGAGGCAGAAGGATCGCTTGAGCCCAGCAGGTCGAGGCTGCAGTGGCCATGAGCATGCCACTGTGCTCCAGCCTGGGCGACAGAGTGAGACTCCAACTCAAAAAAAGAATTGTTTTACAACCCCCCTCCCGTTTGTTTTGTACTAATTAGCTTTTTTTTTTTTTTTTGAGTTAGGGTCTCACTGTCGCCCAGGCTGGAGTGCAGTGGCACACTCACAGTCACTGCAGCCTTGACCTTCTGGACTCAGGCGATCCTTCTGCTTCAGCCTTCCAAGTAGCAGGAACTACAGGCAGGCGCCACCATGCCTGCCTAATTTTTTGGTTTATTGTAGAGATGAGGTCTCACCAAGTTGTCCAGGCTGGTCTCAAACTCGTGGGCTCAAGGAATCCTCTCTCCTCTGCCTCCCAAATTGTTGGGATGACAGGCGTGAGCCACTGAGCCCAGCACTAATTAGCTTTTCTATTTCAAATATTTCCCTCCACCCATAAGACCCAGGATAGCCTAATCAGCCCTTCACAACCCTCATGACACAGACAGATCCCTCCACCATGGCAGCAATCATGTGACTAATCACCTGACCTCAGTACCTGTGCGTACCTGACCTCCGTGGTGACGTGGAGTAATATAACAGACTGAACTGTCCTATTCTTTCAGATGAGGCCATGGAACGTGCTGAGGATATAAACTGTAGAACCACTTAGGCTAAAGTAAGTACTAAGCCTTCAGTCTACAGCTGCCATTATAGCTGATGAAAGAATGCACGCAATGATTCATTTATTGGGTTGCAACTACAGGCTGCCACAGTGCTAGACTCTGGGATACACTAAAACAGGACAGGAATCCTAGCCTTTTTTTTTTTTTTTTTTTTTTTTTGTGAGTTGATGAGTTGGAGTCTCCCTCTGTTGCCCAGGCTGGAGTGCAGGGGCACACTCATGGCCACCGCAGCCTCAACCTGCTGTGCTTAGGCGATTCTTCCGCCTCAGTCTTCCAAGTAGCCAGAACTACAGGAGCAGCCACCACGCTTGGTTGTTTTAGTTTATTGTAGAGACGAAGTCTCGCCAAGTTGCCCGGCCTGGTCTCGAAGCCCTGAGCTCAGGCAGTCCTCTCGTATCCACCTCCCAAAGTGCTGGGATTACAGGCTTGAGCCACCGTGCCTGGCAGAAAATAGATGTATTTTCACAGCAGTTGGTATGCTAAAGCTGGTGGGACACAGGTAACCGCCACACCATGATGAACATCTTTCTGCTTCTGGTGGGAGGAGGGGTGGTCTTTTCCAGAACATATTGTCTTTTGCTGGAGACCTACCAGATGTTTCCAACTCTTAAGCTCATGAGCTAAAAGATCTTTTTTGTTGTTGTTGTTTTCAGTTGGAGTTCTCACCCTGTTGCCCAGGCTGGAGGGCAGTGGCACGCTCCTGGCCACCACAGCCTCGACCTGCTGGGCTCCGACAATCCTGCATTTACTTAGTGACTGTGGTGTGCAAAGCACTGCATCAGGCATTTGAGATTATAAAATATCTTGCATCACTCTTGTACCGTGTTTCTAATCCCGTGGCTTTGGGAGTTTGAGGTGAGTGGATTGCCTGAGCCCACGGGTTCGAGACCCGCCTGGGCAGCAAGACCTCATCTCTACAATAAATCAAAAAATCAGCCGGGCGTGGTAGCGCATGCCTGTAATTCCGGCTACTTGGAAGGCTGAGGCGGAAGGATTGCCGGAGCCCAGCAGGTCGAGGCTGCGGTGGCCAGGAGCGGCCGCTGCACTCCAGTCTGGGCGACGGAGTGAGACTCCAACTCAAAAATATATATACATATCAGGCTAGAGCCTGGCCTGGTGGCTCATGCCCGTCATCCCAGCACTTTGGGAGGCAGAGGCGAGAGTATTGCCTGAGCCCAGGGGCTCGAGACCACCCTGGGCAACTTGGCGAGACTTCATCTTTATTTTTTTTAATCGGATTGTCACTCTGTCGCCCAGGCGAGAGTGCAGGGGCACGCTCACGGCCACGGCAGCCTCGACCTGCCGGGCTCGGGCGATCCTTCCACCTCAGCCTTCCAAGTAGCTGGAACCACAGACGCCCGCCACCACACCCGGCTAGTTCTTGAGATTTTTATTGTAGAGACGAGGCTTCACCAAGTTGCCCGGGCTGGTCTCGAACCCGCGGGCTCAGGCAGTCCTCTCGCCTCGGCCTCCAAAGTGGTGGGACGACAGGCTGAGCCACCGCGCCTGGCGGAGAACTCGTCTTTAAATGAATAAAAATATTGACCGGGCGCAGTGGGAGCACCTGCAGTTCCGGCTCCTTGGAAGGCTGAGGCGGAAGGATGGCCCGATGCCAGCGGGTCGAGGCTGGGGTGGTCGTGAGCGTGCCCTGCGCTCCGGCCTGGGCGACGGAGTGAGACTCCGACCCCCAAATTAAGACGATCCACGCGTCTGGCGCCGCACCCCACGCGGCTCATTCTCGCGGACAAACTCTTGGGCCGTGCAAAGCGAGCCTGGAGCATCGTCCGCACCTTCCGGCCTGCTCGGACCGACCCTCGCGCTGGACTCGGACTCTCGGGCCACTGACGGGACCTGGCGTGTCACCGCCCGAACCGCCACGAGGCTTCCTCAGGGGAGCGGGGCGAGGCCCCCCCGGCCGCGGCGCGCTCCCGACCGCTCGCCCTCGCCCCGGCGACCCCCACGCGGCGGACGGACGGGCGCGCAGCCAGCCGCCTCGGCGTCGGCGCCCACGCAGGCCACGCCCCGGCCCGGCATGCACCGCGCGCCCGCGGCCACGCCTTTCGGGGCGCGCGTCCCGCCCACCGAAGCGCCCCGCCCGCGGCCTGCTGGGAGCTGTAGGCGGCGGCGCCTGCCCGCGGGCGGTCGTCGCGCGCCGTGCGGCTGCCGGGCTGGCCCGCGCGGCCCCGACGCGGGGAGCGCGCCTCGCGCTGACTCAGCGGCAACCGCGGCGGCGGCGTGCGGCGGCCCTCGCGCTCTTTCCCTTCCTGGGGCGCCGACCCCGCCCGCTCGCCCGCCCCGCGCCACGCAGGAGAGGGTGCCGGGGACCCGGCGCGGCGAGAGGCGCGCGGCCTCGGCCAGCGGGGTCTCCGGCGTTCGCGCCGCGGCCCGGCGGAGGGCGACGGCGACAAGGACGAGGGCCGCGCGCCCCGCTCCGCCGGCCGGCCTTCGGGAGTGCAGGCGGGCGGGATGGAGTGATCGGGAAGGTGACTCGGGCTCGGGGGCGGCGGGGCCGGGTCGGGCTCCGTGCGCGCGTGGCTGTGGGGAAGTTGGCCGCGCGGGCCGCGGAGGGGTGGGTGGGGGCCGGGACCCTCCGCGGCGGGCGCCCCCGGGCCGGGACCCTCCATCGTGGGGACACTCCATGGCGGGGCGCCTCCAGGCCGTGACCCTCCGTGGCGGGCGCCCCCGGGTCGGGACTCTTCAAGACGGCAGCCCCGGGCCGGGACCCTCCAAGACGGGCGGCCCCGGGTCGGGACCCTCCATCTCGGGGACCCTCCGTGGCGGGCGCCCCCGAGACAGACCCCCCGGGGGCGCGCGAGCTGCGCCGCCGAGGAGCGCGACCCGGGTGCGCGGCCGCCGGTTGCCTGGTGTTTCATCACCCGAGTTGCCACGAGGCTTCCTTCGGGGGAGGGATGGGGGAGGAGGGGGCGAGGCCGGCCCGGAGCGTCAGCGTGGCGGCACGCTTTCCCCGGCCGCGACCCCCGCCGGGCCGAGAAGAGGGGCGGGCCGTCTGGCGTCGGGTCGCCTTCCCGGCCCCGCGGGGGAGCGGGGCGCGGTGCTCCCCGCCTACCCGAAAGACGAGGGCCCGTGGACGCTCCCGAGGCGCCGGGGGAAGTTGCGTCGTATTGCGGCGACTCGGCGGCGGGCTCGGGCGGCGGGCCAGGAGGGGGCTGCCAGGCCAGCGGAGTCTCGGGGCCGCCCGGGCAAGTCGCGGCGGAGGGCGGCGAGCGCGGTGGTGCTCGCCCCGAGCGCTGTGGCGGGCGTGGAAGCCCGCACGGCGTGGCCGCACAGCCTGCTCCTGCCCACGCCGGCTGGGACTTCTTAGCTGCCCTCGGGGTGGTGGGCCGAGCTCCCGCGTGCTGATCCCCGGGTACCTCCCGGGGCTTCCCTCCGTGCTGACACCCGCACCCCGCGCGTGTTTCTGTGGCTTATCGGCCATGCTTCTCCTTGGGACCCCTGGCTTTTTCTCCCGATAGTTGCGGAGTGATTTGGCCAAGCTCAGCGGTTTTCTCCAAAGCCTGAGCGAATTCAACGGATCTTTGGGATTCGCAGAAACTCTGAAACTGACTTTTCTCTCTGCGGGCCTGTTTTCCAGGGACCTATCAGACCTTCTTCTAACCATCTTGGGGGAGGGGAGCCACTGCCTTTGTGATTGCCTGTTTGTTCAGAATGCTGATCTAGGATGATACAAGCATGCTCCAAGGAGTGCCCGCAGCCCATGGACCCTCCTCTGGATTATAAATAACGTGCCTGGCATGCTTTGCACGCCTGATCTCACCGCCCTCTCCATGAGGCAGTAGGTGGTCTTTTTCCCATCTCACCGAAAGGGCTCTCCGGTTTTGTAAATTGTCCATGTGGCCCAGCTTAAAAGTGACGAGGTTGGAATACAACCAGGTCTTTACATCCAAACCTGCTGTGTCCTAGGTACATAGTGACGAATGTTCAGGACAGTCCTTGTCGTTGAAGGTGAGAAAGCCAGCAGGCTGGCAGTCTTAGTAGGGGTGTCTGACCCTTGAGAGGGTTGGACAGTAGGGATCAAAGGGGTGTGCTTGGAGAGGCCACTTCCTCTCCAAGTGGAATTTCTAAGGACAAGGAGGGTAACCCAGTAACAAAAAAAGAACAGTATGTGTGAAGATGATAGGCACAGTTACCTGGGGACTGCAGGTCACTGGCCTTGCTAAGTTTTGGAGTGCAGACTGGGGAGGAGCCGTCCAAGATGCTGGATCCTCATCCGAGGTCCCTGCCTGACTCTGCCAGCGTGGTGTGAACCATCCTGCTGCCATGACTGCCAGTATGGTGTGAACCGTCAGAGGGTGGTTCCCCCCACCCGCTCACCCCCGTCCTGGTGCACCCTGATTCTGGCAGGCCTGGGAAGACAGTGCATGGTGGGGAGCATGTTGTGGGGATCCTGTCACCTGGGTCCCATCCTGGCCTCATCCCTAAAGGGCTTTGCACCACTACCCCACCCCCCGCCAGTTAGTCTTTTGGCCTCTGGGGTTCTCTTTGCTTTCTGTTTAATGGGAGCAGTAAAGCCTGGTCTCCCACCTCTTGGGTTTTGAGAGAATGAATGCGCTTTTCGCATCATGTAGAGTTTGTTCCACGTTTGCCCAAATGTACATTTTGTCAAAAACTGAGCTGCCTTTTGGGGCTTAGCATGTTCATTTGAAGATGTTAGACTCCATTGTGAAGAAGTGGATTGCTTTCCAGAGATTTGGAAAATGTTCTTAACAGGAGTCACTATTAAACCGTTTGTGAATTTTTGTATCTACTATTTAAAAAAAATTTTTGGAGTACATTTCTAGAATTGACCAGGAAGAATGGAGAGCTGTAAAAGGCAAAACTAGTCTATTCAAAAGCTAATTGGATGGTTTTTCATTCTGCTGTTTCTTCTTTTATTTGACTTCTCACATAGTACTTTGTAAAAACGTCAATAAGGATTTTTAACTCTGAGTTCAGCCATTCTAATTTTTTTTTAATGGTTTGTTCTGGAAGGAGGCAAGTTATTATGATTACTATAATATAAGATAATCTGGATTTGTCATTTTTGTTGCACAATTACACTTTTAAATACTGGAGATAATAAGTACAATGTATCATAACTTAGCTGCTTCTACTTAAGGTGAAAAATGATTTCTGTACTTTATTGAAGATCTTGAATAAGCATGCTTGAGCACCTTAATGGCATACTTCAGATCTTTAGAAATTACACATTAGTGGAACAATTAACATGGGCCATTTTCCTGAAACAAAGGCTCTAATCTTTAGTCGCATTAGGGTGCGTTTCAGAGGAAGTTTTTTAAAATGTCAGCGTCTTTGCATGATTTTATACACATGTTATTCTGGATACACATCTATATCTTGTTGTCTTTCGACTTTGTGTGCAGATGTTTGTGGATTCTTCTGTGGGATCAGAGGGCACGCCTACTGTAACCAGAAAACTCCAAGTATAGCAGCAAGGATGGATGAACAGGCTCTTTTAGGGCTGAATCCAAATGCTGATTCGGACTTTAGACAAAGGGTGAGTTAGTCTGCTGAATCTTTTCTTTTAAAGCGTGTTACTACACATTTGCAGTAGAGGACTTGAATCAAAAATGTAACTGATGATACAGGTCTAATTTGGGTAGAAATGAACAGACACATTTGAGATACTTGAATATTCTAAAGAAGCAGCAGTGTTTTTATTTCAGTTTGGCTGAACAAAAGCATTAAAATCTGTGATTGAAGGCAAATAGTTAACGCAACATCAGTCATTATTTCTAATGAGTTAAAAATTAGGAATTTTGGGAGAACATTATAAAGAAAATTTTAAAATTGTAATGCAAAGTATTGTTAAGGGCCTTTCCAGAGTTGCAGACATGCGTATTTTATTTTCCCGTTGCTTGCTTGGTCTGTACAAGGTGTTTAACCCTTGTATTAGTGACATTTAACATCCTTGTTACTTAGTCAGGCAGACATGTAAGTAAGCAGTTATGATATGCCACGTCTTAAGTTGCTTGAAATGATTACATGACAAGGAATTCATTAGGAGATGCCAGGATAGCTGCTCACATGTCAACAATTCAATATAATGTAGCCTACAACTGTAGTCATGGCTGTAGCTGAATGATAAAAGAAGCATCTGAGGAATAAGTCTGTAATTAATTTCTTAAAGACATGTGGGTGTTCTGAAGCACAGGGTAAGTGGAAAGAGAGAGACATTTTCTTCCTTCTTTTCGTTACAAAGAATACTTTTCATAAATGAGCTGACAAGGTTAACAGTTTCCCTGATATTACAGCAGTTTTGTTCTGCTCTTAAGTAGAAGTTTTGTTTTTGTTTTATTTTTTGAGATGTGGGGTACAATTCAGAATGAGGTATACAAGTGGTACAGGTAAAGTTTGGGCCTCTCTTTGGTCCCCACTTTGCCTGGCTTGAGATCAGGTACCCTTACTGATGTTGTCTCCCCCCGCCCCAAGCAGGAGTTTGTGAAAGTACTAAAACAAATATCCCAAGTAGTTTCTAACGAAGTACCATGCGCATGTCTCTACCATTACACAAGCAACTAGCCCTCCAGTTATTATTTTCCTCCAGGAAAATAATAGGGGTTGAGATTTAAGTATCAGGCCGATTATGAGATACTATCAAATGAGTGAGGACATCAGAAGTATTTACAGTTCGTATCTTCTGTGTGTAATCAGATATTCTTTTCACAGGCATTTAGCTACCTACCTGCAAACACAGTTGAAGCATCAGCGTTTTACCCGTAGTCTAGTTTGCTGTTGCATGCTTATTATAACTAAAAGTCTGTGACTATATATCCAGTTCTTAGATGGCCTTTCCTGTTATTTTTTTATGTACCTTTTGAAATCCTTTGGTTTTTCTAATTTTTTTTGAGTTGGAGTTTCACTCTTGCTCAAGTACAGGGGCGTGATCACAGCTCACCACAGCCTCCGCCTCCTGGACTTAGGTGATCCTTCTACTTCAGCTTCCCCAGCATCTGGGACTGTGCGTGTGCTGCACTACGCCCGTCTAATTTTTTTTTGTAGAGACAGGGTCTGGCTGTGTATCGAGCTCCTGGGCTCAAGCGATCCTCCCGCCTTGGCCTCAAAAAGTGCTGGGATTAAGGCATGAACCACCGTGCCCGGCACAATTTTATGTAAAATGTGCATGACTTCTTTTTCAGAAAAGTAAAACCAGTGCATTGTTGGTGGCTTTAATACAGACATTGCACTTTTTGTCAACAAAAATGGGCTCGTGGGAACTATGAGTCTCAGGCGTGCTTTAAGCATCCAGGTCCAGGCATAATCTCATGTCCCATGAAGCCATTCTGCAGAACAGAATTAATCGGGATGAAAAAGGAGGTGATCTGAAGGAAAGGTGAATTCTCAGAGCCCCTTTGTTGCCTGCAGGAGTGGAGTAGTGGGGACTTAGTTCAGTTGGTGGCGAGATAGTGACTGCCAGCTGTAGTTACTCAGCTGTCTGTCTGTCTCTGTAGTTCATCCTCTGGTTTTTACGTGGACAGTAAAAGCTGAACTGACTCCTGCCTCAGCAATAAACCATTAGAAAAAAAGGTGATGGGAGCTAGGTGGAGAAAGCTAGGACTTGTTCATCGATGCCACAGATTTTTTTTTTTTTTTTTAATACTGGTAATGCCCAGATTTGGAGTACAAAGACTTCGGTTAAAGACTTTCCGGTTATTCCCCGCCCCCCCCCCGATGGGATGTTCATCTTTGGCTTAAATCTGTTATTATTTAAAGAAAATGGTATGTCAGTGACTGTTCTAATAACTGAAACTGCTCCCTGGCACATACACTTTTTTTTTTTTTTGAGCTGGAGTCTCACTCTGTCGCCCAGGCTGGAGGGCAGGGGTACACTCATGGCCACCCCAGCTTCGATCTGCCGGGTGCCGGTGCTCCTTCCACCTCAGCCTTCCAAGTAGCCGGAACTACAGGTGTGTGCTCCCACGCCTGGTTAATTTTCTTTATTTATTGCACAGAAGAGGTCTCGCCAAGTTGCCCAGGCCAGTCTCAAACCTGCGGGCTCAGGCAATCCACTTGCCTCGGCCTCTCAAAGTGCTGGGATTACAGGCTGAGCCACCAAGCCCAGCCTACATACGCTTTTTGTAAGTGAACTATTAAGTGCTCATACAACACACATAACTGACTTCGACCTTGCCCCCTGCTCTGGCCTCTGAGATGTTCCTGAAGGAAACCCTGGTTTCAGGGTCTGCTGTTTAGAACAATTGAGTTCACCTCTCTTACAGCTGCCTGAGCGCTCTCACTCATAACTTCCAAAGATAGCCATTATTGACTCTGGGATGTTGTCCAACACCAGCAACCAGTTCGCGGCTTCTGTGGGCACCATCTGGGTGTCCTATAAATCAATTCAGTTCTGACACTACCAGGAGCTAGCATCACATCCACAGGTTCAGGGCCAGTCTCACAAACTGCCCCCCTCAGACACCCCTTGTGAATCTAGAACCGCTTATATATCTGATGACTGACTGTAGAATTGGGGGCTCCCACAACTCCGTCCTCAGGTTCAGTAATTGACCAGAATGGCCCACGGAACTGAGAATGACCGTTGATTTATGATTGCTGATTTACCGGAAAGGATGAGCTCAGGAAGAGCCAAGTGGAAGTGACGCAAAGGGAGGGGGTGGACACAGAGCCTCCCCGCTCCAAGCGCCTTAGTGTGTTCAGCCGGCAAGTTCGAGAGCCCTTGCAGATTTTATCTGCAGTCCTTGTCCCAGAGGTTGGTGGCTGGGGCCTTTCTGGCAGCCAGCCCTATCCTGTGGCTGGCAGGGGGCCCTTCCAGTCGCCTCATTTGCATAAACTGGTGTGAGCTAAGGGGGCTCATTATAGCTAAGGAAAGAGCGTCCCGGCACTCACTTGGAATGCCGAGGTCTTTAAAATTCTGGGCCAGCCGGGCGCCCAAAAGGTTTTCCTATCCCCTAGGCTTAAGGCTGTTTGGCGGTCTTGATCAGTGGGAGCAGCCATGAGACCACATGGGAGCGCCCACACAGTGGCTTGTATTGCTAACTCAAAGGGAAAGGTGCTTTCGCCTCTTGACCTGGTGTGCATGTGCACATTTACATCGCATGTGTAGCCAAAACAAGTTACAGATGAGAACCTTGCTATGTGCTGTGCATGCTGATACTCTATTCTGTTTTGATTTTCCAGTTGCTATCTGGACTGACAAATAAATTTTAACTGTGGGACACACAACAGTTTAAAAAAATACTTATTGAAACTAAGTTTCCCTAATGTTTCACATTCCTTCCACCTCAGGTCAGGTTTTGTCTCAGGACCCAATTGCTTTTAAGTCATCTCCCAGTGTTTACAGATCATATGCCATTGTCCTGGTAGCTGGAGATGCTTTTATTTTCTGTTCTTTTTTTTGAGTCGGAGTCTCACTCTGTCGCCCAGGCTGGGGTGCAGTGGTATGCTTACGGTCACTGCAGCCTCCACCTGCTGGACTCTAGTGATTCTTCTGTCTCAGCCTTCCAAGTAGCCAGAACTACAGGCACGCACCACCACACCCAGCTTATTGTTTGATTTATTGTAGAGAAGAGGTCTCACCAAGGTGCCCGGGCTGGTCTCGAACCCGTGGGCTCAGGCAGTTCTCTTGCCTGTCCTGGGAATGCTTTTGATACGTGGCTCCTTCCCATGCACGCAGCCCGCTCTAGGTGCCGTGTGCTCATGAGAGAGTGCGGAATGGCCATGCCCCACAGGCCAGAAGCGGCCTGCGGACTCTGTTGCCTTCGTTCCCGAGGGCCTTGCTCTGCGTGGCAGTTCGCTCATCAGAGGCCCTGTGTTCAGAACTGGGATGAGAGGCATTTCCTAAGGCTTTGACCTTTTTAATCCTTTGAGACTTTCCCAAAATTCATATAATGCAGTTGTACTCCAGTCATTTTAATCTCTCTTTTTAGGGAACTTACATGATTATAAGGAAAGGCTTGAATGCTCTTCTCTGTAACAGTCAAATTATATACACTGTATGTATGTGGGTCTTGTATAATCAATCACCCCTTTAATGGCAGATGTGCTGTTAGATAGGAAAATGCCTTCACTTCCTACTTTACAGCCATGGAGGCCTCAGGAGTTTGATGCTTGGCAAAGCACTGGGACGTTTTGCTCTTATTTCTTTTAATAACCCAGTGAAGTCTGCAGGGCATTCTTGTGTTTGCTGTGAGGAGACAGATTTGAACACTACCTAACTGATGGATTGTATCTTTGTGTGACCTTTTTTCTAGGAAAGATCCCTAAGCTGTGGATGTTTAGACCCCTGAATTTAATGTTTTAACTGGTTATCTGTTAAATTTACTGATTTATTAATAGTTTGTTACTCTCAGAATATTTTATTTAGTATCAGTAGGATGTTGGTGTTCTGTTCCAAATGCTTTTTTTCTGGCCATCTTACAGGCTCTGGCCTACTTTGAGCAGCTAAAGGTTTCCCCAGATGCCTGGCAGGTGTGTGCAGAAGCTCTAGCCCAGAGGACATACAGGTAATTTCAACATTTGCGTGGCTCTTGTAAGAATTTAAATTTCTGAGAACGTGGCAGTGCTGTTAAGTTACCTGTATTTGGAAACTGTTTTTATAAAAACATGATCTGCCTTTTGTAACGCCATTAACATACAGTCATTTGGTATGGAAATGAGAAAAATGGTAAACCACTAAGTTTGGCTATTCAGAATTGACTTTTCAGCACAGCTGTCCTCTGCTGTGGGTTCTGGGTCTGATGGCACATTCTGGTTGGGACAGTGCAGTACAGACTTACCTTCCCTATCTTCTTTAGGACTGAGAGTGAGAATTGTCTCTCCTAAAACTTGGTGAAGGAAGTGATCATAAGTTATAGATATCAAGCCAGTCACGGTGGCTCAGCCTGTAATCCCAGCACTTTTGGAGGCTGAAGTGAGTGGATTGCCTGAGCCCGCAGGTTTGAGACCCGCCCGAGCAACTTGGCAAGACCTCATCTCTATAATAAAATCAAAAACTAGCTGGGCGTGGTAGCGCACGCCTATAGTTCCAGCTACTTGGAAGGCTGAGGCGGAAGGATTGCTAGAGCCCAGTAGGTCGAGGCTGTGGTGGCCGGGAGCAGCCACTGCACTCCAGTGTGGGTGACAGAGTGAGACTCTAACTCAAAAAAAAAAAAGTTATAGACATCTTGCACTTAAATTTTAACTTAGCACATATACACACTAGGTTCCCGTCTCGATTGTGTGTGCGTGCTGCTGGCATTCCCCTGCTCTCCTGCTGTCTCCCATAACCTGTCCTCTACGGCTTCCAGCTGGGGTCTCCCAGTGAGTTCAGATCCATAGGTTTTTTTAAGACGTTTGCGCCCCGCCCCCAAGCCTTCTGGTTATCTAGACCACATCAAATATGGACCAGGTTTTTTTCTCCCTGGAGTGTGACTTTTTTTTTTGAGTTGGAGTCTTACTCTGTCGCCCAGACTGGAATGCAGTGCCGCTCGACCTGCTGGGCTCCGGTGATCATTCCGTCTCAGCCTTCCAAGTAGCTGGAACTACAGGCGCACACTACCACGCCCGGCTAATATTTTGATTTATTGTAGAGATGAGGTCTCGCCAAGTTGCCCAGGCGGGTCTCGAACCCGCGGGCTCAGGCAATCCACTCACCTCAGCCTCCCAAAGGCGCGCGGGATTACAGGCTGAGCCACCGAGCCCTGCTGGATTTCTAAAATTCTTTTTTTTTTTTTTTTTTTTTTTGAGTCGGAGTTTCACTCTGTTGCCCAGGATGGAGTGGAGTGCAGTGGCACATACACAGCCACCACAGCCTTGACCTGCTGGGCTCCAGCGATCCTTCCGCCTCAGCCTTCCAAGGAGATGGAACCACAGGCCCACACCACCATGCCCAGCTAATTTTTTGATTTATTGTAGAGATGAGGTCTCGTCAAGTTGCCCAGGCTGGTCTCGAACCCATGGGTTCAGAAAATCCTTTCATTTCCACCTCCCAAAGTGCTAGGATGACAGGTGTGAGCCCCCACACCCAGCATAGAAGTCTTTCTAAAGCATTCAGCTTGATTTTTATAGACGTGAGAACTCTCCTATATTTGTTTTATTCATTTATATGGCAGTTAAGTTTCTTTCTTACAGAAGAAGTGCAGCTTGGCATAGTGAGGCTTGGGGAAGTGGGAGTAGAAGGCAGGTGTTAGGAGAGAGCCTTCTGGCTGGAGTCTTAATGTATACTGCCTGTCAGTCTGTTTTACACTTGAAACCAGGTGCTTCAGTTTAGAGAAAGTTGCTTTCAAGAACTCAGCTGCATGTCTTACAGTAAATAAGAGCTGGCTTTTAATTAAAGGCTTCCTGTAGTTAATTTTTTTAGTGGAAAATCTCAAGTCTTGTATAATTCAGTTAAGGTTTCAGTGTCATCCTTAATAAGAATAGAAACCCGGCCAGGCTCTGTGGTTCAGCCTGTAATCCCAGTGCTTTGGGAGGCCAAGGTGATTGGATTGCCTGAGCCCGCGAGTTCGAAACCTGCCTGGGCAACGTGGCGAGACCTCATCTCTACAATAAATAAAAAAATTAGCCGGACGTGGTAGCACCTGTAGTTTCAGCTACTTGGAAGGCTGAGGTGGAAGGATCGTCAGAGCCTAGTAGGTCGAGGCTGCGGTGGCCGGGAGCGACCACTGCACTCCAATCTGGGTGACAGAGTGAGACTCCAACTCAAAAAAAAAAAAAAAAGGAATAGAAACCCTAAGGTCTCAGAAAAGAGGCTAATTAAACCTAGCTTTACAAGTTTTAAAAGAGCAAGTTTCATCTTACATGTGAAATTATTTTGTTTGATTAATTTATATGGTATACATTAAGACGACATCTCCATTACTACTTGGGCCAGTTACCTCTATACGTAGGAAAGAAACTCCGAGACTGAGCCTGACCCAGACCTAGAGGGTGCTTGTCGGAGTTGATAGCTGGCTCGCTGCAATTCTCATCACCCTAGAGAGACAGCTGGCACTGTGGGGCTGAAAGGGGCCCACTTTGCCCTGTCTTGCAAGAACACCCTCTTTGTAATTTAGTGTCCTGGAGGAACTTTGGCAGTGGACAGACAGGCTGCCTGACCCTGTGTGCTTTGGATTTGGCAGTGATAGAACTGACTGAGGCTGAATTTTTTTTTTTTTTTTTTTAGTTGGAGTCTCACTCTGTCACCTAGGCTGGAGTGCAATGGCACGCTCACGGCCACCCCCAGCGTTGACCTGCTGGGATCCGGTGAGCCTTCCACCTCAGCCTTCCAAGTAGCTGGAAATACAGGCTTGCACCATCACACCCAGCTAATTTTTTGATTTACATCAGAGATGAGGTTTTGCAAAGTTGCCCAGGCTGGTCTCGAACCCATGGGCTTGGGCAATTCTCTCACCTTGGCCTTCCAAAGTGCTGGCAGGGATCAGCTGCCGTGCCCAGCTGGCTGAATTTTAAGTAAGAACTGGATGACCATCTCTGATTTGACTCAGTCTCTGACTATACTGCCATTTGTCATTTTACACTGACCTTGAATTGTGAAATGAAGAAGTTCTTCCAGGAATCTTTTTTTTTTTTTTTTTTTTTTGAGTTGGAGTCTCACTCTGTCGCCCAGGCTGAAGTGCTGTGACATGCTCACAGCCACTGCAGCCTCAGCCTACTGGGCTCAGGCGTTCCTTATGCCTCAGCTTCCTAAGTAGCTGGGACTACAGGTGCACACCACCATGTCTGGCTAAGTTTTTAAATTGTTATTATTGTAGAGACAAGGTCTTGTCATGTTGCCCAGGCTGGTCTTGAACTCCTGAGCTCAGGCAGTCCCCTTGCCTTGGCCTCCCAAAGTACTGGGATTATAGATATAGGCATGATTCACTGTGCCCGGCCCAGGAATCCTAATAGCTGGAATTTAGGGGGAACATCTTGCTTCTTTACAAAACACTATATCTAAGGCCCATCTTCATTTTTTTGCTTGCTCTGTGATAGAGTTTTCTTAGCTTTGTAAGTAAATGGACTTCAGTGTTATAAAGTGAGATAAGAAAACCAAAAGTCAGCCAGGCTCGGTGGCTCAGCCTGTAATCCCACGCCTTTGGGAGGCTGAAGTGAGTGGATTGTCTGAGCCTGTGGGTTCGAGACCCACCTGGGCAGCGAGACCTCATCTCTACAATAAATCAAAAAAATCAGCCGGGTGTGGTAGTGCATGCCTGTAATTCCGGCTACTTGGAAGGCTGAGACAGAAGGATTGCTGGAGCCCAGCAGGTCGAGGCTGCCGTGACCGGGAGCGGCCACTGCACTCCAGTCTGGGCGACGGAGTGAGACTCCAACTCAAAAAAAAACCAAAGGTCTCACTTGAGAAGCTCTCCAAGCCCACCTGCTGTTGTTTGTTGGTGTTTTGCCTTTGGTTTGTTTTACTCTGCTCAGCCAATTTCTGTTTTTTCTTTTTCAGTGATGATCACATAAAGTTCTTCTGCTTCCAAGTACTTGAACATCAAGTCAAATACAAGTAAGGCTTTCCTCACCGTTTGGACTCTGAGATTTGTAGAGAGAAGCCATTTTTAAAATTTAGTTTTCTTCTTCTTTGAGAAAACCATAGCACAGACTGTAAATTGATCATGTACAAGTTGTATCCAGGTCATAGATGTTTTGATGTACCCCAGAGTGCTTCAGAAGTATTAAGTTGGTTGATTGCATGTAAAAGTCCAGCCATCTCATAGAAAAGGCTGGATTTCCAGCATTTCTGGGACGATCAGAAGATGTGGTGATGGCAGTCCTGTCTCCCACTTGCCTGGCCTCTCTTAGAGTCGAGGGCTGCTTGCTAGCAAAGCAGAAGTGACGACTCTACTGAGGGGATTCTTAGTTCACCTACTGGTTTATTCTGTATATGGATCACAGACCTCAGACACAGGTGTCTTTTCATTTGGAAAATTATGTAGCTGTCGTTGTGTTTCAGTATGAGTAAAACCACAGATTCAACGAAGGTTGATAGTCCCTGCCTGCCCTGTTCATCCTTACCTTTTTCTTAAAAGCAGTGATGAAAGGCATTATCAGCTCATTTTAGGAAGCTTTAGGCAATTGGGAGCTGTTCGTATTTTGCCTTTTGGATAGACAAGGCTGTTACTGTTAGACCCACCGATATCAGACATGGCCCTGACTCTTTGTTTTGCATAGATACTCAGAGCTCACCACTGCCCAGCAGCAGCTCATTAGGGAGACGCTCATAGCTTGGCTTCAAGCTCAGGTAAGACAGTGATTTCATTCGGGACCTTAGATTTCCAGATAATTGAACTCATTTTTGTAAGAATTTGCAACTTTGTCTGAAAGATTTGATCATTTATCCTCCCGTAGCCTTTTTAAAAAGTGCTAGTTTTGAAGGTCATGGGTAGATGGAAACTTAGCAGTCATTTCAAATTATATCAGTAAGTGAAATTGTCATACTTTCCATGACACACTGTGGAAACTTTGGTTTTGTTTAATTTATTTAATTTATTAATTAATTTATTTATTGAATTATAGTCTCGCTCTGTTGCCCAGGCTGGTGTGCAATGGCATGCTAACAGCTACTGTAGCTTCAAACTCCTGGGCTCAGGTCTTCCTTCTGCCTCAGCCTCCCAAGTAGCCAGATATAGGCACACACCACCACAGCCAGTTAACTTTTTTGTTTTATTGTAGAGACGAGGTCTCACCAAGTTGCCCGGGCTGGTTTTGAACCCCTGAGCACAAGCAGTCCTCGCTTCTGCCTCCCAAAGTGCTAGGATTACAGATCCTGGCTGAAACTTTGTTTTTAAAGTGTAATTTTTATTTAACTACTTGACAAAATCTGCTTTTCTGTTTGACTCTTAAAAGTGAGCCCTCCTCAACAACCCGTTCACAAGAGCCCTCTTCAGAAGGTGGTCATTTTGGGTTTTTCCTTAGGGACCAAGCAGATAGAAGAAAATAATTAAATGTCTTTTTCTTCTTAGAAGTGCATGGGAACTATCAAACGCCACACCTGAGGCTTTTCTGTAAAAGTGTGAGATGAAAAGTTACCGCAGAGCCTTTTGTTTCCTTGTTATTGACCTGGCTGGTCCCAGAGAGCCCTGGCTAACTTTGAAACTTCTTTTTTGCCTGGCTCCTCTGGGCCATGATGAAGGGTGAAGGAGTTTCACCTCTGAATGATGACATGTGCTTCTGAGTCTCTGCAGTTTACATTCCATTTCATGGGCTGTCCCTCTGTTTGTCAGATGCTGAGTCCCCAGCCAGAGAAGACCTTCATACGGAATAAAGCCGCCCAAGTCTTCGCCCTGCTGTTTGTTACTGAGTATCTCACGAAATGGCCCAAGTTTTTTTTTGACATTCTCTCCGTGGTGGACCTCAATCCAAGGGGAGTAGACCTCTACCTCCGAATCCTCATGGCCATCGATTCAGAGCTAGTGGATCGCGATGTCGTGCATACGGCAGAGGCATGTAACTCACCATGAACTTTTCATTTTCAACATGAATTTTGTACGACATAATGAGCACATAATAAAAGAAACAGGAACTCTTGTTTTTTTTCTTTTCTTTTTTTTTCAGTTGGAGTCTCCATCACCCAGACTGGAGTGCAGTGGCACCATCATGGTTACCCTAGTGTCAACCTGCTGGGCTCTGGCGTTCCTTCCACCTTAACCTTCCATGTAGCTGGAACTACAGGTGCACGCTACCGCGCCCAGCTAATTTTTTTTTTTTTGTAGTGACGAGGTCTCACCAAGTTACCCGGGCTGGTCCCGAACCCACGGGCTCATGTAATCCACTCCTCAGCCTCCCAAAGTGCTGGGATAACAGTCTGAGCCACCGAGCCTGGCCTGGTTTTTTTGTTTGTTTGTTTGTTTTGAGTAGGGGTCTTTGTTGCCCAGGCTAGAGTACAGTGGTATGCTCACTGCTGCCACAACCTTGACCTGCTAGACTCACATGATCCTTCCTCCCCAGCCTTTCAAAGAGTTGGGACTACAGGTGTATGCCACTACACCCAGCTAACTTTTTGACTAATTGTAGAGACAATGTCTTGCCAAGTTACCCAGGTTGGTCTCGAACCCTGGGCTCAGGCAATTCTCTTGCCTCAGCCTCCCTAAGTGCTGGGATTACAGGCATGAGTCACCATGCCCGGTCACTTATTTTTATTTTTTGAGGTAAACTTTCTTCAGAATAATTATAAGACCAGGCACAGTGGTGAAAGTCTGTAATCCCAGCATTTTAGGAGGACAAGGCAGTGGGATTGCTTGAGGCCAGGTGTTTGTGACCAGTCTAGGCAACATAATGAGACTTCATCTCTACAAAAAACTTAAAAAGTGAGCTGGGCCTGGTGGTATGCACCTGTAGTCCCAGCCACTCAGGAGGCCGAGTGGGAAGGATTGCTTGAGTCCAGGAATTAGGGACTGCAGTGGCCTGTGATCGTGCCCACTGTACTTCGGCCTTGGCGACAGAGTAAGACCTGGCTCAAAAAAAAATCATTATAAATTTATTAAGTGTTTTGAATTTTGTTTTACAAGAACAAGCTTGATTTTTTTCAGATGTAGTTTGAAATTAAAATGTTAGCCTGGGTGTGGTGGCTCAAGCCTGTAATTCTAGCACTTTGGGAGGCTAAGGCAAGAGGATTGCCTGAGCCCGTGGGTTCGAGACCAACCTGGGCAACATGGTGAGACCTTGTCTCTACAATAAATCAAAAATTAGCTAGGCATGGCAGTGTGCATGTGTAGTTCCGGCTTCCTAGAAGGCTGAGGCGGAAGGATTGCCTGAGCCCAGCAAGTCGAAGCTGCAGTGGCCGTGAGTGTGCCACTGCATTCCAACCTGGGCGACAGAGTGAGACTGACTCTAAAAGAAAAAACCAAAAAAATAAAAAATTAATAATTCTAAAGCTTTGAATTTTTTTTAGTGGTGTAAATACTTTCTTTAGTAAAATACACGAATCCATTTTTCCTTTGACTCTGTTGGGAAACGTCGTCTCTGTTGAATGCAGCCATGTCGTCCCTTCATGAGGCGGAAGCGGCTTGGGGGTCAACGCTGCTGCTTGTGTGTGTTGTCTCTCTCAGTTCTAGCACTGTGTTGGCAGATTGGGAAATGACTGACCACATGCTTTGCATGCTAAGCAGGCTTATTGATAGCTTGTCTTTAATAAGAAATTAACTGGCGCCGAGGAATAGAACGGAAAGAGGAAAGCCAAAGAATCACAGGATAAGATTTTAGAGCTGATAAGCAGGAACTGCCAGGGGAGAATGTGTCAACAAGCCTGAAGTTCATGTTGAGGAAATGATGTACAGCTGTCTTCAGACAACGCCAGGTTTCATGAAGTTATGCACTCTCTCTGTTTGGCATTTTGTATTTCAGGAGGCTCGTAGGAATACTCTTATAAAGGATACCATGAGGGAACAGTGCATTCCGAATCTCGTGGAATCGTGGCACCAAATCTTACAAAACTATCAGTATACTAATTCGGAAGTGACGTGCCAGTGCCTTGAAGTCGTTGGGGCCTATGTCTCCTGGATAGACTTATCCCTCATAGCCAATGACAGGTAAGTGTGCCTGTGATGAGCCTGTAAAATACCGTGTCAAAGATGAATGAATTTGGAAATGTGGTAACAGTTTCATTCCTTTTGCCAGGTTTATAAATATGCTGCTAGGTCATATGTCTGTAGAAGTTCTACGAGAAGAAGCATGTGACTGTTTATTTGAAATTGTAAATAAAGGAATGGACCCTGTTGATAAAATGAAACTAGTAGAATCTTTGTGTCAAGTTTTGCAGTCTGCTGGGTTTTTTAGCATTGACCAGGTTAGTAAATTTATACATAAAATCTTGAACGTTGTTAGATCAAACTAGGATAGGTGGTAAGTTAAATGTAATCATAGCCTTTTCTTTTTCTTTTCTAATTGTTAGAAACCCTCTTGGATTATAATAATAAACCACTGCATCTAAAAAGCATTGATGTTCTCTCTAGCATTTGCCTTGGGGAGTAAATTCTGTCCGTTCTTAAACTTGAAAGACTGGGCTAGGGCCTGCAGCTGTGTGTTTCTTATAAATACCTAGTCCTGCGCTGTGCATCTGTGGTAGAATTGTCAAATGACTATTGTCAATTTGAAACTGAATCCTGTGATCGGCCCTTAATTCAGCTGAAGTTCAGCGTGTCTCCTCTGGCTCTTGGGTGGGTGGCTTCAAATGGATATCTGTCTCGGCTGCTGACAGGAAGAAGACGTTGACTTCCTGGCCCGCTTCTCTAAGCTCGTGAACGGAATGGGGCAGTCCTTGATTGTCAGCTGGACTAAGTTAGTCAAGAGTGGGGACATGGCACATGCTCAGGAGGCCCTGCAGGCTGTTGAGACGAAGGTGGCACTCATGTTGCAGCTGCTAATCCATGAGGACGATGACATTTCCTCCAACATCATTGGGTTTTGCTATGATTACCTTCAGATTCTAAAGCAGGTACGGTCTTGTTTTACTGTTTGTTTAGTCGACAGTACAGAGCCGTCATGGAGAATCAGAAAATGCAGGAAAAAGGAACTGAAGAAAATAGTTGTAATTCTACTACCTAAAGACATTTACTTTAAATATCAGCATATTTCCCCCTTAAAAAAAATACTTAGGGCCAGGTTCAGTGGCTCAGCTGTCATCCCAGCACTTTGGGAGGACGAGGCAAGTGGATTGCCTGAGCCCATGGGTTCTAGACCAGCCCAGGCAGCTTGGCGAGACCCTGTCTCTACAATAAATGAAAAATTAGCTGGGCATGGTAGTGCGTGCTTGTTGGTTTCAGCTGTTTGGAATGCTGAGGCAGAAGGATCGCCAGAGCCCAGTCGGTCGACGCTGGGTGGCAGTGAGCATGCCACTGCACTTCAGCCTGGGCGACGGAGTGAGACTCCAGATGAAAAAAAAAGCCAGAAAACAAGCGGCTAGGCTCTAAAAATCCAGTAGACTAACAAGCTTCAGAGTTCATTATAGGCTTGGGTTATTTTTTTTCCTTTCTTTGTTTATTGATTTATTGTAGATACAAGGTCTCACTATGTTGTTCTGGCTGGTCTTGAACTCTTGGACTCAAGCAGTCCTCCCACCTCAGCCTCCCAAAGTGCTGGGATTGCAGACTTGAGCCACCACACCCAGCTTTTTTTTTTTTTTTTTCATTTTGAACCTCATCATGTTTTTATTTTTAAATTTTTAAAAATCTGATGCTGCCTACGATCTTTTTTTTTTTTTTTGAGTTGGAGTCTCACCCTGTCGCCCAGACTGGAGTGCAGTGGCCACTCCTGGCCACCGCAGCCTCGACCTGCTGGGCTCCGACGATCCTTCTGCCTCAGCCTTCCGAGTAGCCGGAATTAGAGGCATGCGCTACCATGCCCGTCTGATTTTTTGATTTATTGTAGAGATGAGGTCTCACTGCCCAGGCGGGTCTCGAACCCGCGGGCTCAGGCAATCCACTCACCTCAGCCTCCCAAAGGTGCGGGATTACAGGCTGAGCCACCGAGCCCGGCTGATCATCTTGTTTCTAAACAAAGAATGGAGCAATTTAAGAAATTGGTGACTTCTCATTATGACAATAGATGAGGGAGCCATTTCTATTTTATTTGCACTGAATTAATTCAATCAAGTCACACTTAAAATGATTAATCTCCAAAAATAGGTTTTATTTCTGTTTTATTATAATAAACGTAACATATGTCTGCATGCATACTTTAAGAAATTCTAGGTGTGCTCACTGCTGACAATCCCATTGATAATTCTCTTACTGGGTTTCTAGGCTTGATTTCCTTTGTTGAGATGAGATCATCCTTTCCTGTCCTTGTAACCTGCTGCTTTGCTGAATATGCCATACGTGTCTTTAAAAATCAGATTCACCTACATGTCAAGTTACTTACTAGACATGGAGTTCGTGCTAGATTTTAGGTTAGATACATTATAATTGTAGACAGTTTCTGGCAGACTCCTCTCCAGAAAGGTTGTGTATATGTTTTAAAAGGTCATCATTGATTAGCAAAATATTCTGATCTGCAAGTCTGACTTTAGAAAACCTAATAAGTTACTGCTTACGTTTTAACAGCTTACAGTACTCTCGGATCAGCAGAAAGCTAATGTAGAGGTAATTGACTTCTTTATGCTTCTTTTAATCCTTTGACGTATTTTTGTCTGTGTAATCTGCCTTAAAATGTAGTTTAATCTCAAATTAAGAAGCTGTTTTATTTGTAGGCAATCATGTTGGCCGTTATGAAAAAATTGACTTATGATGAAGAGTATAACTTTGAAAATGAGGTAAGAAATTTTGTATTTGGGAGAAATGAGTCTTAATTTTGTAACTTATCAAATTAGTATTGCATATTATTTTGGAGCCCGCTTCAACATGAAGTATCTTTTTTATTTTTTTATTTTTGAGTTGGAGTCTCACTGTGTCACCCAGGCTGGAGTACAGTGACATGCTCATGGCTACCACAGCCTCAACCTGCTGGGCTCAGGTAATCCTTCCATGTCAGCTTTCCAAGTAGCTGGAACTACAGGCATGCGCCACCATGTCCAGCTAGTTTTTTGACTTATTGTATAGATGATGTCTTGCCAAGTTGATCAGACTGGTCTTGAACCCGTGGGCTCAGGCAGTCCTCTCACCTTGGCCTCCCAAAGTGCTGGGATTATATGTGTGAGCCATCACGCCTGGCCTAAAACTCCCAAATTTTATTTTATTTTTTTATTTTTATTTTGGGAAAATATAATTAGATTAATTCATTAATGGTGGCTTCAAGCTTTTCTTACTAGTTCCAGAAAATTCACCCACTTTTTGTCCCTTTTTTAAAAACTGGAAGATTGGCATACATTTGACTTCACATTCTGAAGCACATCCTGACAGTCATCCACATCCACTTCGAGGAACACCACACTAGAATACTTTTCAGAGAGAGAATGGAAGAAAGGTTTGATTGATTATTTTGCAAAGCCCACACCACGTGGCTGAGAAGTCAAGTACAAGTTTATTACCTGCAGCTTCCAAGGCATCCTAAAAACAGGCCTTGTTATTGATCTGTTTCACCATTTTGGCTGTTAGGGTCTGGGGACCGACTGTAGGAACCAATGTAAATGGATCCTGAGCACCTGACCGAGCTTCCAGAAGCCTCTTAATGCTTCATTTTTGACATTTTGTTCTTTAACAACCCTTTAAAAAACACTTTGTAGCATTGAACTTAGTGAACTATTGAAGACATTATTGGCACTGTTTACTTTGTATTTAATAGGAGTGCTGAACCTCAGGTCAGAATTCTGGAAGGCAGAGTGGAGATGGTACCCTCTGGACTTGTTCCAGCTAAACATCTTGCCCAGGTTTGGGAGTGGGTCAGCTTCCCAGCAAGCCCAAGAGGCAGCAGGTGTTGTTAGGTGTTGTGTGACAGCATGTGCTGCTGGGCTGTGTGCTCGATGGTTCTGTTCCTAGCCCAGGCATTCAGAATTCCCATGAAGGATCATGGTGGTAATGACCACCACATTGTGCCCGGGAGTGTGCCAGGCCCCTGACATTTATCATCTCCAGTTGTACGGCGTCATCACCACTTTTTACAGTGGACACTGGCATACAGAGGATGAATTTGGTGCCAGAGGCCTCAAAGCCCATGCTAGCTGTGACGCTTGTCCTTAATCTCCTTACGCTGTTTCTAGCTCTAGGCTTTTGAGGCCAAGGGCTGTGGTGTTCAGAAATACTTATTTGTGAGCAGGAGGGGAGGAGTTACTAAGCATATTAAGCTTTCCTATTTAGATATTGATGAAAAAACAGAAGTATGAAATTTATAAATGCAGAAATCTACAGAGGAACCAAATAATTACATGAATTGTAAAGTCTTCTACGTTTTTTAAATGAGAATTTTTATCCTGTTGTTTCCTAGGGGGAAGATGAAGCCATGTTTGTGGAATACAGAAAACAACTGAAGCTATTGTTGGATAGGCTTGCCCAAGTCTCACCAGAGTTACTGCTGGCTTCTGTTCGCAGAGTGTTTAGTTCTACACTGCAGTAAGTTTGTTATTCTTTTTGTAATAAGCCAGCTTCTTTCTTTCGCTTTCTGATGGTGGTCTAAAATCAGTGATTCATAGAATTACCCTGTTACTTATTAAATCTTAGTGTATCTCTGGAAACCGTAATGCACTTTACTTGGATCCTTGGTTTATCTTGATTCTTTCGACTTTTGTGAAAATGAACACTTGCTTTTACTGTAATCATTTTTTTTTTTTTTTTGAGTCGGAGTCTCACTTTGTCGCCTAGGCTGGAGTGCAGTGGCATGCTCACAGCCACTGCAACCTCGGTCTGCTGGGCTCAGGCAACCCTTCCGCCTCAGCCCACCAAGTAGCCGGAACTAGGGCACATGCCACCACGCCCGGCAGATTTTTTGATTTACTGTAGAGATGAGGTCTCACCAAGTTCCCAGGCTGGTTTCAAACCCATGGGCTCAGGCAGTCCTCTCACTTTGGCCTCCCAAAGTGCTGGGATTATAGGCATGAGCCACTGCGCCCGGCCTGATTATAATAATCAAAGAGGCCTTTGTTGGTGTCTTACCTTGTGCTTGGCTAGTTGCATCGAAGTTGAGGTTCAGATCTCACTGAGATATTGTACCTTGGTAGGAACTGGCAGACGACACGGTTTATGGAGGTTGAAGTAGCAATAAGATTGCTGTATATGTTGGCAGAAGCTCTTCCAGTATCTCATGGTGCTCACTTCTCAGGTGATGTTTCAAAAGCTAGTGCTTTGCAGGATATGATGCGAACTGTAAGTATACTGGAGATCCTTCATTTTGAATATGATTTTCGTTTTCACTATGAGCTAGTGGGAGTTCCTTGGTTGTTAGAGCTTAGTGTGTGTTGATTCGGGGCATTCAGTGCCACAGTGGGTCAGAGCCGGCTCCACCTCTCTCCTGCTGCAGCTGGTGACATCGGGAGTGAGTTCCTACCAGCACGCCTCCGTGACGCTGGAGTTCTTCGAAACTGTTGTTCGATACGAGAAGTTCTTCACTGTTGAACCTCAGCACATTCCATGTGTACTAGTAAGCAGGCGTTCTGCTCTGGGCTCTTGCTGTTTTCTGTGTGTTTCAGCAGATCGGGTTCTACCTCTCTGTCCTCTAGCACTTCTTAAAGTCAGCAGCTCTCAAAAACTCTTAACACTCCAAAACGAACCCATCCCCAGTTTCTTTGGGGTTTTTTTTTTTTGTTTGTTTTTTTTTTTTTGAGTTGGAGTCTCATTCTGTCGCCCAGACTGGAGTGCAGTGGCCGCTCCCGGCCACCGCAGCCTCGACCTGCTGGGCTCCAGCGATCCTTCCGCCTCAGCCTTCCAAGTAGCTGGAACTACAGGCACGCGCTACCATGCCTGGCTAATTTTTTGATTTATTGTAGAGATGAGGTCTCGCCTGCCCAGGTGGATCTCGAACCTGCGGGCTCAGGCAATCCACTCACCTCAGCCTCCCAAAGGCGCGGGATTACAGGCTGAGCCACCGAGCCCGGCTGCCCCCCTGTTTCTTTTAAGTGACTGCTTTCTGTCTAGTCAGTCCTCGAGGGCTTGCTTGTATGTAGTGTGGGATTTCTTGTTGTACATTCCTGGTGCCTGCCTTCTAGGAGCTAAGACGTAAGATGTAATGTGAACAAAAACGTAGCATGACAGCAGCCGTGAGATCCTTGAGCGAGTATGGAAAGGGTAAAGTGTCTCTGTCTCTTCAGATGGCTTTCCTAGATCACAGAGGGCTGCGGCATTCCAGTGCAAAAGTCCGGAGCAGGACGGCCTACCTGTTTTCCAGATTTGTCAAGTCTCTCAAGTAAGTATAACACTTCAGCTGTTAGGTTTAGCTCTTTATTTCTCAAGTTATTAACTAGACGGATACTTTTCTCAGAGCCGCTGGTAGGTTCGTTTCTCCCTGTTCAAGTCATGCTTATCAGGTGGGTGTTCCTTTTAATGCCACACCTTCTTTCCCACTCATCAGTCAGGTCCTTTTTCAGTATAAGAAGCAGTCATTTTGCATGCTTTTGATAGGCTAATGCCTGTCCTCACTAATGATATCCGCTAGTCACTTAACCAACAGTTTTATTGCTATGGATCACTCTATGGCTTCTTGGAAATCCTGGAGAAGATATTCCTTCAAAGTACAGGTTTTAACCTATTCTGTTTTGTGTTATTCTTGGCTAGTACCATTTTTTGGTATGAAAGCCACTTATTGGGCTTATAAGGTTGTAAGTCACCTTGACCATCTCTCACTACAGAGCAGACAGAGGCAGTTGTAAAAAATTAACCACAGCTAGTCTTAGACAGATGTGACTGACCTAGAACAAATTTTTCGGGTTCTGTCCTAAAGGAAGATTTTGTATCTTAGCACTTTTTTCAGCAGATATTTAGTTGTGATTTTCCTTTTTGCTGTTTTGCAGTAAACAGATGAATCCTTTCATTGAGGACATTTTGAATAGAATACAGGATTTATTAGAACTTTCTCCACCTGTAAGTACTTGTCCTTTTAAGATGTTTCCCCAAATGTCATGGAGGCCGCATATGCTGTTAGCCTTACCTTGTGGGCATTTTACAAACTTGGTGGAGGCAGGTGTGTGTGCAAGAGTTCTGTTTACCAAAATTCTGTTGATACAGCAAAAAACCTAGAATTAGAAAAGAATCAAGAGTTGACTGATAAACTTGGCAGCACTGAGGATACTGTTAATTGTTGGTGAAGTGTTTTATGGAGAAGAGAAAATTCAGCTTCCAAATTATTCTCTAATACTACAATTATGTTAGCTGTTTTTAACAACTGCTACTATCAGACTTAAAGTTCTGTGTAACTTTAGGCTTAGGGTAAAAAAAAAAATTAAATGCTGATTGATTTCTGAATATTATGGTGTTTGGGCTATAATCCTAAATGTTGAAATCCTGAAAGAGCAAAATCCCTGAAGTGGAAAAATTCTGAAAATCACCATTCTGAAAGATCAAAATTCTGCAAATATAAATCTGGAAAAAGTAATTTTACAAAATTCTTTAAAAAACATTGAATAAGGCCAGGCGTGGTGGCTTATGTCTATAATCCCAAAACTTTGGGAGGCTGAGGCAGGAGGATTACTTGAGTCTAGGAGTTCGAGACCAGCCTGGGCAACATAGTGAGGACTCATCCCTGCAAAAAATGAAAAACATTAGCTGGGCCCTCAGGAGGTTGAGAAAGACATTGATTTACGTTTCTACAAGGGGATTTATTTAGTATATACAAATAGGACAGAGCTCTTCATAGGCCACTTGACACAATAAAACAGGCAAAAATAACAGGTTTTTGCAAGCATAGACGCTCAGGTATACAGATGGCAGTCACATGGGTAACAGGAGCAGGCGAGCCGTATTCGTCAAGAAATGGGTCAAAGAGTGAAATGATCAAATGCCTGTCACTGTGGGGGGTAATTGTGCGTGCCCGGCTCTCTAGCTACAGTCGTTGGAAATACCTGAGTCTTATGAGGAGATTGGTCAGAATCTCGATGAGTTATCGCTGCCTGTGCAGTTGCCCACCAAGCTGAGATCTCAAGACATGTGTGTGCCACACGTGCAGATGGAGAAAGTCTTACAACACAGGAGGTCTTTTGGAACACGTTTTGGTCATGCACTCCCGTGGAGTCAGATTTCTGCTGTCCAAGGCAGCAGGAGAAATGTCTGTTCCCGTTCTCAAGAGACCAGTTCGCCATCTGTGCTTGTCGTCTCAGGTCCCCTGCCGGTTGGATGGTACCTGCCAGCACTGAGGGCAGACCTGCCCCGCTTCTTTCAGACGCCCCCATCCCCTCTGTGGCACCCTTGCAGACATTCAGCATCATGCTTTTCTAGGTGTTTCTTACTTATGTACTTACTGTTTAAAATAACTATAACACTCTAAAATGGGTCTTTTAGTATCCAAGTGTACCCTTTGTCAGCTTGGCACCCACACGCATCTCCTTAAGCCATACTTAATTTCCAAATAAAGACAATAATAGCAATAGTTCCACCAAGCAGGGATGTTTTCTCTTTCAAGGGACGCAGAATTCTTTCATATAAAACCACCACATGATCCTTCTGTTTGAAGACAAGGTTTTTATGTGATTTTTTGACAAGGAGCTTAGTGTTGGCCCTAGAGGAGCCTCTGATCCCCTCCCCTTTGGCACCTCTGAGTGCTTAAATGTGAGAAATAAAAAACCCATACGTGGCATGTTGGCTTGTGTAGAAATGAGATTTATTGTTTTCATTGTCAGTCTTATTTTCATAAAGTCCTAAAGTAACAGGTGGTTTGTGTGTGTGAGTTTTCTTGATGTTAAACCCTTAAATGCTTGAAGATATAAATTGCATGGCCTTTGTGCGAATACTCAAGGCATTTTTGTACACCTCATATTTAGATTCATAACAATCTTATAAATAAGATTCTTACAAAAGGAAGTTAGAAGGCTAGCTGTCAATTACATGACCACTTGCAAAGTCTTGTCAGGGCTCAAATTAGAACTGTGCTCTTTTGACTTCTAATTCAGTTTTCTTTTCGTTATGTGGTCCTGGAAAAAATTTGTTTTTTTACGTACTTTTTTTTTTTTTTTTTTTTTTTTGAGTTGGAGTCTCACTCTGTTGCCCAGACTGGAGTGCAGTGGCCGCTCCCGGCCACCGCAGCCTCGACCTGCTGAGCTCCGGTGATCCTTCCGCCTCAGCCTTCCAAATAGCCGGAATTACAGGCACGCGCTACCACGTCCGGCTGATTTTTTGATTTATTGTAGAGATGAGGTCTCGCTGCCCAGGCGGGTCTCGAACCCGCGGGCTCAGGCAATCCACTCACCTCAGCCTCCCAAAGGCGCGGGATTACAGGCTGAGCCACTGAGCCCGGCTTTTTTACGTACTTGATCTGTGAGTTGATGTGATAAGATTATAGTTCCTGTTTCTCTTGCATGCTTTCTGATTAAATGAGAAGAACTCAGAAAAGAACTTTAATAAGGCAAAATTCCATCCTAGGAGAATGGTTACCAGTCCTTACTGAGCAGCGATGATCAACTGTTCATGTATGAGACCGCTGGAGTGCTGATTGTCAACAGTGAATACCCAGCCGAAAGAAAACAGGCGTTGATGAGGAATCTGTTGACTCCGCTGATGGAGAAGTTTAAAATTCTGTTAGAAAAGTTGATGCTGGCCCAGGATGAAGAAAGACAAGCATCTCTTGCAGACTGTCTCAGCCACGCGGTGGGGTTTGCCAGGTGAGCAGGATTGTAATCAGAGTTGTAAAGTGTGGCTCTACACTGAGCACTCATTTGATGCTTTTGCGGGGCGGGCTCGTGCATTTGTGTTTCCACAGCTGTACGTCCAGAGAATTGCCCTAATCTTTTTCTTCTAAATCCAGTGAATTAGATGGCTTAGCTGAAGGAAGAAGGGGATAGTCACATACCGTTCTGCATTTTTGCCTTGACAACTGTAAACCCATAACTCTTTGGATTTCTTTGGTGTTGCTGGGTTGTGTATTTAAGGGGATTAGATAAAGTGTTTACATTCCAATGACATACTGGGACATCTTGGTTTAGTCTTGGTTACCTTAGAGAGAAGGTCCTGAGACTTCTCTTAAGCTGTGTTGTGTCCTGAAGACCACCACCCAAGCGGTCACTCCCCCCATACTTTTTATTGACAAGCAGTAAGTAAGAACATTAAAGTTACAATGATTGCTGATTGGAAGCTACAGAAAAACTGTCCTACAGACGATTTTCGAGCAAGAGCTAGGTGTTTGAGAGATTGTAACCGCAACTTGATTCTGAAAACTATTTTCTAAATTTAAGTGGGTAGTTTGCAGATTGTCTAGCACAGCCTAGTCATAGTAAGTGGATTTTCTTCCTCAGGGTCCTTTGTCAGTAGGACTTTATTTAACCCTTTGCACTCAGATATCCTCGCTCAGGGGTCATAAAGAGATTGCTGGTGATTGTATAAGACAAACTCTTACTTCAGTTTGAACCTTTTTGTTCTGGAATGGCACCTGGAAGCCGTCGTTGGCAAATGACCATATTAGCTACAGCTGGAGGGAATTGTGATGTGGAAAATGAAGATGAGGCTTTTTAGTTATGTCTGTTTTGCAACTCGTTGTGCATTGCTTTTGAATACCCATCACACTTTTAAAGGATAAAGCTAAATCCATGCTCCGATTTGTGCTTGCGTGCAGCCGAACCAGCAAAGCTTTCAGCAACAAGCAGACTGTGAAGCAGAGTGGCTGTTCCGAAGTCTATCTGGACTGCCTGCAGACCTTCTTGCCGGCCCTTAGCTGCCCCTTCCAGAAAGACATTCTCAGAGGTGGAGTCCGCACCTTCCTCCATCGGATGGTCATTTGTCTGGAGGAGGAAGTCCTGCCGTTCATCCCGTCTGCATCAGAACACATGCTCAAAGACTGTGAAGCCAAAGACCTCCAGGAGTTCATTCCTCTGATCAACCAGATCACAGCCAAGTTCAAGGTACCATGGCCTTCAGTGCCTGAGGACTGCCTTGCTTGCAGATTAGATGGATTTCGCTTCAGATGTTTTACGGGTTTTGCCCTTGGCTTGTTGTTGTTATTGTCGGAGTCTCCCTCTGTTGCCCAGGCTGGAATGCAGTGGCACGCTCACGGCCACTGCAGCCACCACCTGCTGGGCTCAGGTGATCCTTCCACCTCAGGCTTCCAAGTAGCTGGAGCAGAAGGCATGCGCCGCCACGCCTGGCTAATTTTTTGATGTATTGTAGAGACGAGGTCTCACCTGATTGCCAAACCCACAGGCTCAGGCAGTTCTCTCGCCTCCACCTCCCAAATTGTTGGGATGACATATGAGCCACTGCGCCCAGCTTCCTTTTTTTTTTTTTTTTATGTGAGTTACTTGAGGGCATGAATCATGTGTATTTTTATTATCAGCAGCGTCTAGCACACTGCCTGACAGACAGGTCATGCTTACTACAAGTTTTAATAAAAACAGATCTTATCTGCTTTTTGTTGCAGAAGAAAAGAACTAGCCTGCTGTTTTAGAAAAGCAAATAAAAGACCAGGCACGGTGGCTCACACCTGTAGTCCCAGCACTTTGGGAGACCAAGGTGAGGGGATTGCCTGAGCCCATGGGTTCAAGACCAGCATGGGCAACTTAGCAAGACCTCATCTCCACCATAAATCAAAAACTTAGCCGGGCGTGGTGGCACGCGCCCGTAGTTCCAGCTCCTTGGAAGGCTGAGGTGGAAAGATTGCGTGAGCCCAGCAGGTTGAAGCTGTGGTGGCAGTGAGCATGCTACTGCACTCCAGCCTGGGCGACAGAGTAAGACTCTGACTCAAGAAAAAAAAGAAAAGCAAAGAAAATTAAAACACTATTGAGTACTAAATGTCTAAAGAAGTAAGTAAGAAGCACTGTAATTTGGGTGTCCAAGAAGCAGGAGTTTAAAAGTAATTTTATGTACAAGGGAATTTAACCCCGTTACAACCTAGCTGAGTGACTAATACTTACATAGTACTTTCTATGTAAGTAGATGTCATATGCTATAGTTGAAGAAACAGAGGCACAGAGAAGTCAAGGGATTAGCCCAAGGGCATAGAAAACCCAGGAGTTCATTTGCAAGCAAGCTCTGAGAACATGCTACTAAATGATATTTTTTACCTTTGTTTGTGTTCAAAAATAAAATCCAGCCACAAGAGTTTAATCATATGCATTGATTTAAAGCTTAGGGATAGAATTTGTGTTTTGAGAATTGACATTTGAAAATCTTCCCTGGTAATATGTCTTCCTTAGCCTCAATCTTAAGCTGTAGGAAATGAGATGCCCTAAATGATCTCGAGGCCTTCAGCAGTGTTGATGCTATGTAGATTTTTGTCTTAATGTTGATACTTGCTGGGTGAGTTATGAAAATATTTAAGGGGGCATCCCCCAGAAGCTGGAATCATCTCTCGGGCCTCTTGTAGTCCAGGCTTCCCTCACTAGGTAAGTATTCAAGGAGCCCATCAGCATCAGTGGACCAGCTGGCGTTGTTGTGAGAGGCTGCATTCAGCTTCAGTGAATATTTTTTCTACATTATTCCAAGGCACTTGCTGATTCATGATGGGTAATCTACAAGTGCACCTGCCCACACCATGCCGAGTGGTCAGCAGTTTTTGACCAAAAACACAGTTGCCACCCTTACTCACTTGGTCTTGCTCCAAGTAACGTTTTTTGTTTCCCTGGATGGAAAAAGCCCTTGGAAACATTTTGCCCATGTGAAAGAGGTAACGCCTAAAAGGGCAGAAGCGCTAAAAGGCATTGACGAGTACACAAACTGTTTTGAGCAGTGGTAAAAGCGTCTTGATGGGTGTTTTGCTTCAAACGGAGGGTACTTTGTGACTGAAGTTTAAACATGTAAGTATAAACACGCAATTTTTTTTTTGAGTTGGAGGCTTCACTCTGTCACCCAGGCTGTAGTGTAATGGCATGCTCATGGCCACCCCAGAGTCAACCTGCTGGGCTCTGGAGATCCTTCTGCCTCAACCTTTGGGCTCCAGCAATCCTTCCACCTCAGCCTTCCGAGTAGCTAGAACTATAGGCACCTGTTACCATGCCAGGCTTATTTTTTGACTTCTAGTAGAGATGAGGTCTCACCAATTTGCCCAGGCTGGTCTCGAACCTGTGGGCTCAGGCAGTCCTCTCACCTCCACCTCCCAAAGTGCTGGGATGACAGGTGTGAGCCACTTGCCCAGCCTATACAATTTTGCATGAATAAAGTCTGCACCTTTTGAGTCCCCCCTCGTTTACCCTGGAGGCCTTTTTGGAGCACTTTCTCCCAAGTTTCCTCTTCATTTCCATACTCCTGAAGTAGTAATTGTCCTTTATCTTCAGGTACAGGTGTCCCCGTTTTTACAGCAGATGTTCATGCCCCTGCTGCATGCCATCTTCGAAGTGCTGCTCCGCCCGGCGGAGGAGAACGACCAGTCTGCCGCTCTGGAGAAACAGATGCTGCGGAGAAGTTACTTTGCTTTCCTTCAGACGGTCACTGGCAGTGGGATGAGCGAGGTGATAGCCAATCAAGGTGGGTGCCTGCTGTGTCCACTCCTGTCCCAGCCACAGGTGTGCATCTGTCAGAGCAAGAGCGACGGAAGTCCGCTCAAAGCTTTCACATGTGTTGGCCCCTAGGCTGGTAGTTCACTATTTTCAGGCACTTTCATGGTGAGCACCTTGAGATTCACCTGTATGCACTTCCTTTTTTCACTCTGTTGCCCAGGCTGGAGTGCAGTGGCATGCTCACGGCCACTGCAGCCTCCACTTGCTGGGCTCAGGCGATCCTTCTACCTCAGCCTTCCAAGTAGCTGGAACTATAGGCATGCGCCACCAGGCCCGGCTAATTTTTTCATTTGTGGTAGGGACAAGGTCTCGCCAAGTTGCCCAGGCTGGTCTCAAATCCCTGAGATCAGGTGATCAATCCTCTTGCCTCCACCTCCCAAAGTCCTGGGATGACAGGCTTGAGCCACTGTGCCTGGCCTGGGCAGGATTCTTTAATTGGTTCTGGAGCAATGTGAGTAGTGTGGTGGCCAGTCGGCAGAACTGACCAGACTGTTAAGGCTTACAGCCAGTTTACTGTTTTGAAATAAAAAATGGGACTGAACAAGAAAACAAAATAGAAAAAAAACCCAAAAATACAAAAATAGAGGATTCTGTTGCATGAGAAATCCAAGGGACAAGATATCAAGGGAATATTGACTTTTCAACGTTTAATGCTTAAAATTTAGGTGCCTGTTACTAAAAATCGAGGGATCTTGGCCACTCTGGGAATGCTTTCTGACTTGTTCTTGTGCATGAAGTGAGAATTTCAGGTTGCCTTTCTAGTTACTGTTTTAAACTAAACTCAAGTTTTTCTCTTCAGGTGCAGAGAATGTAGAAAGAGTGCTGGTCACTGTGATCCAAGGAGCCGTTGAATATCCAGACCCAATTGCACAGAAGACGTGTTTCATCATTCTCTCGAAGCTGGTCGAACTCTGGGGTGAGATCACATTGTTCCTCAGCGCTCACTTCCCAGCACTCTTAGAGATGGAAGGGAAGCCTGACCCTGACCCTGACCCTGACCCTTACAGAGACAGAAGTAGGCGTTGGTGTCCCTGCTGGTGAATTAATTGGTGAGAGACACAAGATGCAAGTGTGACTTCTCTTGACAGGTGGCAAAGATGGGCCCGTGGGATTTGCTGACTTCGTGTACAAGCACATTGTCCCCGCCTGCTTCCTCGCTCCTTTGAAGCAAACCTTCGACCTGGCCGATGCACAGACAGTATTGGTAAGCACCAACATGTCATATGTTCTTTGTTTTTTTTAATTTAGTGATTTCAAATTGGGATTTGAATTGGGATTATTTGTTTTTGAGTCGAAGTCTCACTCTGTTGCCCAGGGTGGAGTGCAGTGGCACCCTCACGGCCACCACAGCCTCAACCTTTCATGTAGCTGGAACCACAGGCGTGCACCACCATGTCCAACTAATTTTTTCTAGTGGTAGAGATGAGGTCTTGCCAAGTTGCTCAGGCTGCTCTCGAGCCTGTTGGTTCAGGCAGTCCTCTTGCCTCGGCCTCCCAAAGTGCTAAGATTATAGGTATGAGCCACTGTTCCCCACTGGGATTCATTTTTTAAAAAAGGTTTGATGACACTTTTTGAACTTTTTGTGGATTCTTAATCCAATGGTAAAGTTGAATATGTAAAATTCAGCTCCTTCAGTTTGAACATCTAAGGCTCTTCCTGGGAACATGGAAGGGTGCACAATGCAGATATTCTTAAAGCTTGGTTATTTGTTTTCTCTTGCTACTTGCATTCTGAAGCTCGTGCCTAGTGGTTTTCCCTAACTGTTGCAACTAACTGTCCTTCTTCTCGTGTGATCATTTCCCCAAATCTCGTCTTCTGGATCCTTCAGGTCAGACAGGCACCCTTTCTCATTGTCCCACAGCCTAGTGTAAAGCTAGATTTTACCACCATAATTTACTACATTGGGACAAGTTTGTATGTTTCTATTTTCTGTTCAACCCACTCACTCTACCTCCTGTTACCTTTTCTCCATCCCTCCCTTCTTTGAAGCTAAACATTTCCTAAAAATAATTATTTAGAGATGAATACTTCCCTGGCACTGGCTAGGATAATAAAGACAAAAGCTAGTTCACTTACCAGGAATTGTCTGTGCTAAAATTCTTCAACTTTTTTCCACAGGCTTTATCTGAGTGTGCAGTGACACTGAAAACAATTCATCTCAAACGGGTGAGGCTCGTAGTGACACCCTCATCTCATCTTCTAGGTGTTACCATCCTGTTCTTGAAAGCTGTGTCTTGCATGAAATTCAATTCCTTCAGTTCTGACTTTGGATGTGGGGAGGGGCTGGATGAACGTAGCAGGTCTGTGATTGTCCTTCATGTTCGGAGTGACGAGAGGGTGAGACGTCTGTTTTGGGTTAGCAAGGGGTGTGAATGGTCCTTACCAGAATGTCAAGACCCAGACTTCATGACCTTAAAGGCTCCACACAGCCAGCTCATCTGTCTTCTCAATAGTTCTGGTGGTTAGAGCACGTCACTCCTCTAGCATGTCCTGTTCTTCCCTGTCAGCCTGATGGTTTGTATAAACCATAGGTGCTTCTGGGTGTTTGTAAATAGCTTGAATTGCTTGCCAGCATTTAAAAACGCAAATACTTTCTTTTAAACTAAAAAGTTCGGCCTCCAGCTTCTCTCAAAGTCAGGATGCCCGCACAGGACGGGTGATCCACAGAGCTGCAGGAGGCTAGCAAGCAGCAGTGCCCTCGCCGCTAGCCCCACATGCTCATGGGAACTTGACTTTGTGATTCTGCTGGAGACTGGAAAGGTTTGCAGTTCAACAGTGTTTCCGCTGCATTTGCTCGAGCTAGGGTGAGGGGTGGGGTAGCAGGGGACCTGTGTAAAGATGAGGAAAGCATGCCCCGCTATCTGGGGAGCTCAGAATCCAGGGAGACCAATGTGGAAGTAATCCCCAAGGACTAAGTACTTCAGTGGAGACGTGTGAAATGTTGCCAGGTGAAGGCTGGTGAGCTGTTTTGCCCAAGGGGCAGTATAACTAAGCCCTAGGGAAGAGAGGGTGCATTTACAAGTCCGAGTCAAGCAGGTCAATGAAGACAGCTCAGATGTTGCATGGTGGCCTGGTGGGAAATGACAGGCTCATCCTGTGGCTAAAGTATGGAAGCTGGCGTGACAGCTGGCAGCAGGGTTGACCAGGCAGCAAAGTTGTGTGTTCCGTGTCTTGAGCCGGGAAGTCAGCAGGCAGCGGTCTGTAACTTAGCAGGGAAATGTTCAGGGGCTGAAATGGAACCCAATACCGATTCTGGAGTCCTTAGTGTGCAGTCAAAGTGAAGTGACTGAGACTTTTTAGGACCAGGACAGAAAGAACCTTGGCTCAAGCAAGAGTCAAGGGGAAGGTAGACATGGAAACAAAGGTGGGGGTTTCAGGAGAGCCCGGGGAGTGAGTCTCGAGAGGGGCCTGGTGGCATCCCCACGTGCTAGAGTCAAGGGGGACCAGGAGGGAGGGAAGGACGGTCAGAATGGGGTCTCCAGTGCAGAAGTGTTTGTCTTGCCCAAATAGCCTGAATTCAGACACACAGAGTTGAGTCAAGCAATCTTATATTTGAAAAGATTTAGCCCAGGCTCTGTGGCTCAGCCTGTCATTCCAGCACTTTGGGAGGCTGAGGCAAATGAATCACCTGAGCCCATGGGTTCGAGACCAGCCTGGGTAACTTGGCAAAACTTCGTCTTGACAACAAAATAAAAACATAGCCAGGCATGGTAGCATGCACCTGTAGTTCCAGCTACTGGGAAGACTGAGGTGGAAGGATCACCAGAGCCCAGTAGGTCAATGCTAGGGTGGCCGTTAGCATGTGTACCACTGCACTCCAGCCTGGGCAAAGGAGTGAGACTCCAATTCAAAAAAAAAAAAAGGCAAGTTTTGTTCATTGTTTGGATGCCTCGAGGTGCACGTTTACTTTTTTTGATTTAAAAAACCCTGATCAGGGTAACGGTAGGTGGAGAAGGGGCATAGACCTGGAAGTGAGTGAGAGAGAGGCTGATGGGGCAGGAGGACCAGGAAGGAGGAAGCAGGGCAGCGTTGTCCAGTCAGCTAGCAGCAGCTGCCTCTGAGGACATTGTGACCTAGATCCCAGCTGGAGGGCCTGGAGTGAGGGTGGAAGAGGGACAAGTCCCCAGAGTCAGAGGCCCACACCAAGGAGAGAAGGGTTGGTTTCTGTTGATTCACCTTCTGTGGGACCAAGGCTGGGGTCATCAGTGTATTAAAGCCTTTAAGTAAGATTACAGTTTAAAAGGGCCGGGCTTGGTGGCTCAGCCTGTAATCCCAGCACTTTGGGAAGCTGAAGCGAGTGGATTGCCTGAGCCTGTTTCCATTTCCCTCTCCGGGTCTTGGCTTCCTCATCTGTCCAATCTGGCTACTGCACTCCTGTTTCTAGTTTGTGAGCCGGAGGAGTAAGGTGTGCTTTTATTGCTGGTATCTTACAACTTATCATTTTCTCTATCTTGCTGGTATTGCAGTTTATTTTTATTTTTTTAAATTTTTGAATCAGGGTCTCACTCTTGTCACCTGTGCAGACTGGAGTGCAGTAGCACGATCACAGCTCTCTGTAGCCTCAACCTCCTGGGCTCAAGCAGTTCTCCCTCTTCAGTCTCCCAATTAGTTGCCACCACACTTGGATAATTTTTTTATTTTTGTTGTAGAGACGGGGTCTCACTGTGTTGCCCAGGCTGGTCTCGAACTACTGGGCTCGAGCAGTCCTCCCTCATCAGCCTCCCAAAGTGGTGGGATTATAGGCGGGAGCCACTGCAGCTGGCTTGTACTGTACTTTCTAAAGATGATTGTTGCCCTGGCCACACACTGAGGACTCCAGAACCGGTATTTGGTTCTGTGCTGAAGCCTTCCCCTTGGGTGCCTCCTGACACCCATAATCCACCCAGTAGCAAACTGAACGGAGCACGGAGCACCTCTCTTTGCTGTTTCCTTTCAGTCTCAACACTCGGGCAGCATGTGATCTCCTGGATCTAGAAAAGTATGTGTTGTATCTTTAGCATACGTAACACTAAGTGATGTTGACACAGAGTGAACTCCGCATACCTGTCTGAGAGCTTTACATTTCTTTTTTTTTTTTTTTTTTGAGTTGGAGTCTCACTCTGTCACCCAGACTGGAGTGCAGTGGCAGCTCCTGGCCATTGCAGCCTCGACCTGCTGGGCTCCGGCGATCCTTCCGCCTCAGCCTTCCGAGTAGCTGGAATTACAGGCGTGTGCTACCATGCCTGGCTAGTTTTTTTGATTTATTATAGAGATGAGGTCTCACCAAGTTGCCCAGGCGGGTCTCAAATCCGCAGACTCAGGCAGTCCACTCACCTCAGCCTCCCAAAGCACGAGATTACAGGCTGAGCCACCAAGCCCAGCTGAGCTTTACATTTCTTAACTCATCGAATCCTCACAGTAACCCCACTTTTCAGACGGAGACATGTGTCCTTAATTGCAATACTATGTTGCCTTTAAAGTTTGCTTGTATTGTTGCAATCTTTTTAGCACTATTGGTGTCAAGAAAGAAAACAGTCACAAGCATCTTTTAATTTCCAGGGCCCAGAATGTGTTCAGTATCTTCAGCAAGAATACCTGCCCTCCCTGCAAGTAGCACCAGAGATCATTCAGGTAAGAGCGTTTCCCCATCGTGTAAGTGAGAGACCGCAGTAGGAGAAGCACTGGCTGTGACACGGTCGTTATTTTCATATCACATAGGTCAGTGCGGGTATCTCAAGTTATCATTTATGTTTATCGCTGTTTTGAAATGATGACTCATTAGGTAATGGCATGCCTTGTTACCTCATGAACTAGAAAGTGTTATTATTCACCATACTTTAAATATTTTGATAACTATTCTTCATTATCATTGGCTTCTGTTGTAATCTCATGTGTTAATAGTGTTTGCATTAAAAAGAAATTCTAAAAGGTGTCCAACCAGACTTTCCCAGACTGCTGGAGGGGCCCCCAGTGATTGTGGAAAGGATGCCCAGTTGTTGATGCAGCGAAGAGCATAGATTGAGGAGAGGGATTGACTTCAGGTTTATTTTTCTTCTCTGGAGATTTGTGCCAGGTTGTTAGTTCATTGTGCATGTGCCAAGCTTATCAGTGCTTAGTTTGGAAATCTGAAACTCTATTTCGGGGACATGTCTGGAAAGGAACCTCAGACTTCTCCAAAGCCATGTGTGTTGTAGTGTTTCTTGGCGTATGGTTTTCCAGACTTCTTGCCAGTCATACATGGAGCTAGGGAGGTGTGAACTTTTGATTAAAACTAGAATTACAGGCCGGGTTCGGTGGCTTAGCCTGTAATCCCTCACTTTGGGAGACCGAGGTGAGTGAATTGCGTGAGCCCACGGGTTCGAGACCCACCTGGGCAACTTGACGAGACCTCATCTCTACAATAAATCAAAAATTAACCGGGTGTGGTAGCACGTGCCTGTAGTTCCAGCTACTTGGAAGGCAGAGGTGGAAGGATCACCGGAGCCCAGCAGGTTGAGGCTCCGGTGGCCGGGAGTGGCCACTGCACTCCAGTCTGGGTGACTAGTGAGACTCCAACTCAAAAAAAAAACAACAAAAACTAGAATTATAGTCTCCTGTGTCATTGCTAAGATTTGTTTCTTCATCAACAGTGTTCTTGTTTTATTTCATCTTATTGCAAGAGTACTTGACATGAGATAAACCTTCACAGCTGCTTCAATGCACAAGACTGTATTTCTCATTATGGGGCAGTGTCGCACCCGTCCAGCATCGGCCAGGTCTCGTGGCCATATTCCTCTCGCGCCGTGGAGACTGTACCTGTGGGTTAACGGTTCCTGCTTCCTCCTCCTCCCTCCCCTGGTACCCACCATTCTAGTCTCTGGTTTGATGAGCTGGACTATTTAGATGCCTCACATAAGTGGAAGTACACAGTTATTTCACTTATTGGGACCGACTGGTCCACTCAGCGTAACGTCCTCCTCGCGCAGCCATGCTGCTGCCGATGGCAAGGTACCCTTGTTTTCTAAGGCTGGATAATGTGCCATGGTGATCCAGACCACGTTTCCTTTGTCCTCTCATCCATGATGGACATCTCGGTTATTTCCACATCTTGGCTATCGTGCATGATTCTGCCACGAACACTGGAGTGCTCCCATGTCCTCGAGACCCTGATGCAGTTCTGTTGAATAAATACCCAGAAGTGGGACTGCCGGATCTCACCATAGTTCTATCTCTGATTTTTCCAGGAACCTTCATGCTGTTTTCCATAGCGGCTTCACCATTTAGCATGTCTATCGATAGCAACGTCATAACACAGTAACAAGGGTTCCTGTTTCTCCACGTCCTCACCAGCACTTGTCTTGGCTCTTTTTAAGACGAGCTGTCCTAACAAGTGTGAGTTTGTGCCTTGCTGTGGTTTTGATTTGTATTTCCCTAGTGATGAGTGATGACTCAAGTCTTTATTCCCTTTCCTAACTAGATTATTTGGTTTTGGGCTAGTGAATTGCAGCAGCCCCTTGCTTATTGGAGGTTAGCCCCTTATCAGATATGCAGTCTTGCGTGTCCTCTGCCGCTCTTCAACCATCCCACAGGCTGCCCTTCCGCTCTGGGGTGGCTCCCTGCGCAGAAGTGTCTAAGTTGGATTGAGCCCGTTGGTCTGCTTTTGCTTTTGTTGCCTGTGCTTTTTCATATTGATGAAGTCATTGTCAAAGCCAGTGTCATGAAGCTTCTCCCATTTTCTTGTAGGAATTTTGCAGCTTTAGGCCTTACGTTTTAAGTCTTTGGTGTATTTTGAGTTGATTTTTGCTTATGGTATAAGATAAGGGTCCAGCTGTATTCTTTTGCATGTGAATAGCCAGTTTTCCTGGCGCCATTTGTTGAAGCCCTTGTTGAAAATCAGTAGACTGTATCTGCATGAGTTGATTTCCATGTTCTCCTCCCTTCTATCGGTCTACGAAAGAGACAGGTTCTTGGGGTGGGGGGCAAGGGGGGCATGTGATAACACAAAGGGTCCCTAGTCCTAAACTAGGGGAAGTGAGGACCAGTTGGAGGTCCGAACTCCGCTTGCACATACATTACCCATGTGCCTAATCCCACCTTGTACCCTATGTCTTTATAATAAAATAAAGTAAAAAGAGAAAGAGAGAGAGAGAGTCAGGTTTTCGCTCTACCCAGACTGGAGTACACTGCAGCCTCAAAGTCTTGAGTTCTCGGGATACTCCTGCTTCAGCCTCCCAAGTAGCTAGGATATGTCTGTCTGTATGCCAATACCATTCTGTTTTAACGACTGTAGCGTTATCTTTGGAAAGGATATGTGATGCATCTCCAGATTATTTTGACTATTCAGGTCCCTGTGTGATTCCATATAAATTTTAGTATTGTTTCTTCTATTTTGGGGGTTTTGCTAGGGATTGCCTTGACCTGCAGGTCATTGCCTTTTGCTTTATGGAATGCTGAAAGAGTGTCGCGTTGCCCTGATGGTGCGGGGATGTTCACCTGTGGGTACTCTTCGCTAATGGCCTTTCACGCACTTCTGGAAGGGGGACCCTTGAGTTGCAAGGAGATTGCCAGTGTCTGGGGAGAGAGCCAGGGTAGCCCCATATCAACCACCTAGCCCACAGTGGCCTTGAGCCTTGGGCCTGGACCTCACTGCACCTCCTTGGGTAATGGCACCATGGCGCAGGTCAAGCCTGGCCTTCTGCTTCCCAGGACCTTCCTGGAGGAAACGCTGGAGGGCATGGTGGGCTGGGAGAGAGCTGCTCTCCTCCTCTTGGGCCCACCACCCTTCTGATGTGCTCCTTGGTCCCCTCCTTCCTGGTGGTTTCTGCCTCCTCCGCGGTCTGCTCCACATAGTGTAGGCAGATCGTGGTGGGGGGGTGTTCCTCAGCACCGTGGCTGCACCTGAGGGAATTTGTGTCGCATCCTAGGCCTTTCCCAGCCCCTCCCCCAGCTCCCTGTGTGTGCTGTGGTTCATAACCTTCACGGAGTCCCTGGAAACTCAGCACCCTGTCTGAGACTGCAGATGGGGCAGTGCCCTCTGTGGGTGGTGGCTGCCAAGCACCATGGGCGAACAAGAGCTGCAGACGCCAACCAAATGGCGCCTTGACCACTTCTCAGCTGGTCGTTTTGGGTGTGTGGACATCTGAGTATTAAGTCTTGCAGTCTGTGAAGATGGGTGTCTTTCAGTGTTTTTTTTTTAAGTGTGTGTAATGCTAATTTTTAGGAGGCATTGAAAAAATTGAGAAATAGAGTGAATTCCATGTGAGATTGACAGATGATTTTTTAAAATGAATTTATGATCTCTTCATGACATTTGATTTTAGAGATTTAATAAGTTACTAACTGTTCATATGACTTTAGTGCTCACAAAAGTAGAAATACCCCATTCAATTTACAGCTGATATTCTCCCAGATGGCCAAGTGAGCACCGTTACTACATTTCTCTCTAATTGTGTGACTGTGGGAGCTCTCGGGCCCCTCGTCTCTGCTTGTTCATACGCCTGTGTCTGACATTACCTTGCCGTGTTCTCTACTGAAGGGAACTCGCTCTCTCTGTCTCTTCCTTGCTCTCTCTCTCTCTTGTTCTCCCTGTCTCTTGCTCTGTCTCTCGCTCGCTCTCTTTTGCTGTCTCTCACTCTGTCTCTGTCTCTCTCTCTCGCTCACTCTCTGTCCCCCATTTCTCATTCTCTCTCTCTGTCCCTTGTCCCTCTCTCTGTCTGCCCCCCTCTGTCTCTTTTCCTCTTGCCCCCTCTCTCTTGCCCTCTCTCTCTTGCCCTCTTTCCCCTTCTCAGTTACCCTCTCACGAGGAGGGAACAGTGGGAATAGGCAGTGGAATTTTTGTCCCCCTCTCTTCTCAAGCACGAGGCCACCTTTCCAAGCGAGCCATGCTCTCCGGGTGAAGCACCTGTATGACAGGCGTGACATCTGAGAGTGCCACATCAGCTCAGGGTGTAAAGAACCACTTGGGTTGATCTCAATAGGTCGTAAAAAGACTGGATTTGAAGCAACCGTGATGTCCTGTGTTGGGACGGATACAGAGAGTGTGGCTTATGTGTGCAGTGGAACATTAGTCAGCCTCCTAAATGCAAAGCAGGAAGCCCAGTCATCGGCTACAACATGGGTGAGCCTGGAAGGCATGATGATAAGTGAAATGAGGCTGTCACAGAAAGACACCGACTTTGTTTCCACTTGATGGAGAGACCTTCCGTCAGACTCGTCGAAACAGCGGAATGGTGGTTGCTGGGAGTAGGGGGAGTCAGGAGGCAGAGAGAGAGCCTCCAAAAGAGCTGGGCGTAGTGACTCACGCCTTGTAATCCCTGCTCCTCGGGAGACCAAGGCAGGAGGACCACTTGAGTCCTAGAGTTCAAGACCTGCCTGGACAATATACAAGGGAGGACCACCCCCCGAAAAACTAGAATCACCTTTTGGAGGGTGGGCTCCTTGGAGAACACTCATAGTTTGTTCCTCCCGGATCAAACACTCAACCAAAGTTTTTACTGGAAGTTTTGAGAAGGTTGAGTCACGACTTGCAGAAGAAATGTCCCAAATTGTGGCAGACAGGTAACAGTTTCTTCTACCATGACAATGCACCTGCCCACACCATGCGGAGTGTTCAGCAGTTTTTGACCCAAAACGGCATGACCCCATGTCCCTCTCTGTTCATCCAGTCTTGCTCCGGGTGACTTTTTTTTTGCTTCCCCAATGAAAAAAGTCCTCAAAGAGAAATGTTTTGCCGATGTGAAAGAAGTGAGACGAAAAACAGCAGAAACACTAAAAGGCATGAAAGTTGATGGGTTCACATACTGTTTTGAGCAATAAAAAAGGCATCTCAGTAGGTATATTGCATTAAATGGAGAGTGCTTTGAAGATGACTAAAGTTTAAGCATGTTAAAACAAATATACACGTTTTATAAATTCTAGATTTTGGGGGGGGTCCCCCTCGTAATGAGACCTGGAGAACCACGCTTTCTACTTTAGTGAGCATTGAAGTCATATAAAAATAAAAGTCAGCAGGCGTGGTGGTGTACTCCTGCAGTCCCAGCTACTTGGGCAGCTGAGGCAAAAGGACTGCTGGAATCCAGGGGCTCAAAGTACTGTGAGCGGTGAGCCATGAGCGTGCCCTAGTGCTCTAGCCTGGGCAGCAGAGTGAGACTGTCTCTGAAAAAACAGAAAGAGCACCATGGGTGTGAGTTGAGACAGACTTCATGCAAACTCGTTCTCTGCTCTTGTTCTCTCCCAGGAGTTCTGTCAAGCACTTCAGCAGCCTGATGCTAAAGTTTTCAAAAATTACTTAAAGGTACGTATTTGGGAGACACACCCGTCTCCATATGATATGGTGATGTTTGGGAGCCGAGGGAAATACACACAGGCTGGGCTTGACCAAAAGGCATTGACTGTGGGATTTCCTGGCCCTGGAAGCTTCTTCTCACAGTCTTACGGATGCTTCTTGGAGGTACTTTCAACTAAGTGTTTGCGAAAGAGCGTGAGAAGCGGGTAAGCACACTGACTGGGACACCTCCGGGGAACTGGGATGAAGTGCCTGTTATCTTGGCTGGACACAGGGGCTCACGCCTAGAATCCTAGCTTTTCGGGAGGCGGAGGCACAAGGATTGCTTGAGACCAGCCTGGGCAGTGTAGTGAGAGCCTGTCTTAAGTTCAAAAAAAAAAGAAAATATCTGTTTTCTTGAGCAGTTTCATGATGTCATTGAATAGGAACCAGAGGATTGGGAGAACAAGAAATGGCTGGGAAGAGCTGCCCGTGTTGAGTTGCGAGGAGGGAACCCAACACATCAAAACACAAGTGTGGGTTATCTGCTTCTACCCCATTCTAAAACGTTTGAATTATGAAGCAGACAAGAAGGAGAATCCTCAGGCCTGGCCATCAAGGCTCTTTCTTACATGAAAAAAAAAATCACTGCTCTTTTTTTTTTAAAAACTCTGTGAAGTCCATAAGAACATCCAATGTTTATCTGGTATTCAGTATTGTGTTTTAATTCGTGAGATGCAGCTGTCCTGGTCTTGCCTCAGTGGCCGTCCATTTCTTATTCACATGCAGCGGATGCTAGAGTAACGGCTGCAAACGCCACCACGGGTGTTTTTCTCCGCTCATATTCTAGAAACAGAGTCATTGTGTGACGGGGTGAGGAACTGTTTTTTATTTATTATCTTCATTCTTGAAATTTGAGGACAAGGCACTGTGTTAAATTTCCAGGTAGCAGGTAACTTGTGTGTGGCTATCTGGTTCTTTTGTCCAAGACATTCAGTGGAATTTGTATCAACGGGCTTTGCAGTGTAAGTGATGAAGTGTGCCATCCTTTGACGGTGGGTCTAACATCTTCCTTTGTCAGTTTTTTTCTTAGTTGTAGCGTGGAAGAATGTTATCATTGGGAGCTCTTCTCTCCCCAGAGTGTCTGTGAGGGTAACCTGTGTTAAACATAACCCTTCAGTCACTGGATCAAAGGACTCAACAAACCTCACCTCTGTGAGAAGTGTCCAGAAGCCTCACATCCATTGAGAGGTGTCCGGCAGTGGGTGTAGGGTAGGGCCTTGCAGAATGCTAGTGCTCCTGTGTGTGGACTGGTCTGCATGGATGCAGCCCACCCGCCTTCAGGGGTGGCCTAGTTGCAGTGAGCGCCTCCTCTCAGCGCAGCCTGGTTTTCCTGGTTGACAGCGTGAAGTTTGCCCTTATCTTGGCCTGGCTGGCCCCAGGTCCTGCTGATAGCGTCCTCTTCCTCCTTCCTCTGTCTCTGCTGCTGCTGCCCTGGCATGAGCCGATGTCATCTTACTCTGATCTCCCCTGGCTTGTTCTAGCCAGGCTGCTCTGTTTGAAAACATCAAACAGTCCTTTGAAGTTGATTCTTCTTCCTCATAGCCTTCCTAAGCAAGTTCATGTTTTCTTAGTTTTGCACTAAATTTTTTTCTCATATTCTGATCACGGCTACTTTTTCGGTTTTTTTTTTTTTTTTTTTTTTTGAGTTGGAGTCTCACTCTATTGCCCAGACTGGAGTGCAGTGGCCGCTCCCGGCCACTGCAGCCTCGACCTGCTGGGCTCCGGCAATCCTTCCACCTCAGCCTTCCGAGTAGCTGGAATTACAGGCGCGAGCTACCACGCCCGGCTGATTTTTTGATTTATTGTGGAGATGAGTTCTCGCTGCCCAGGCGGGTCTCAAACCCGCAGGCTCAGGCAATCCACTCACCTCAGCCTCCCAAAGGCACGGGATTACAGGCTGAGCCACCGAGCCCGGCTCTTTTTCGGTTTCTTTTGCAGAAAAGTTCTTGGCTAGTCTTGGGGTTCTGCAGAAACCCCGTCCTCCTGGCAGCCCAACTTCCGCATGAATTCTGCCCACTCTTGAGGCTGGCCTTCAGCTGCCTCTTTGTAGGACTTTGTTTTGTTCGTGGGGTGATGATTCTTTTCTCTGCATTCGTCAGTAGGTCACTTGTTAGTTGAACCTCCTAGGTGCTAGCCGTACAGTGACCAGTGCCGTCCTCGTCCCTCCTGAGTGCACTGCCTGCCACGCCTGTGTCCAGTGCTCACTGACCTGCACCAACTGGACAGCAGTGTGCAGGCAGGCCAGGCCTGGCACAGCCTCTGGCACAGGGGTCCCCAACCCCGGGCGGCCATCTATGGCCTGTTAGGAACCAGGCCACACAGCAGGTGGTGAGTGCCGGCAAGCAGAGCTCCACTTCCTCTCAAGTCAGCAGCGGCATTAGATCCTCAGAGGGGTGCAAGCCCTACTGTGAACTGCGCCTGCGAGGGATCTAGGCTGTCCTTCCTTAGGAGAATCTGATGCCTGAAGACGGCCCCTCCCCTCCCACTGTCCTTGGCCCCAAGCAGGTTGGGGGCCACTGCTCTAAAAGACTCCTTGATGGTCTCACATAGCGACTTGGAAGCACTGTTTGAGGAATCAGAATTGCTTTCTTTGGCTTTACTCGTTTCTTCCCTGGAATTTAACCTCCCCGTGTAAACTCGACACGGTGCCAGTTAGTCAAAAGGTGTGTCCGTCTTCTCTGGCCACTTGGCTTTGATGGCCTTAGAGATGTGCCATATTTTCACCACTTTCCTAGCTGGCGATGTCAGCACGGGTGATTCCTGGGCTCCACCCGACCTCCAGAGCAGAGAGTTCTTGTCTTGGCTGTGTGTGCACTTGTGCAGTGTGTGCCATGTGTTAGGACCCATTATAGGCTATGGAAGAGAGCCCATCATTTGGCAACCTGGGGGCCTTCTCCAGGTAGAAAATTTTGTCAGTGCCTCTGGATGTTGGTGTTCACGGTGCTGATGCTCCATTTACAGGTGTTCTTCCAGAGAGCAAAGCCCTGAGGACCGGACTGCCCGTGCCACGTCCCGAGCAGGAACCCCGCTACTAACTGAGAAAAGCTGCGGTCTGTGTGTGCCATTCATTCACATGGGTCTTTTTAACATTGTTTGAGCTTCCTGCAGTGTCTGTTCTGGGGTTTTTCTGTAAGATGGGTGTGATTTTCCCTAAATCCAGGCATGTGACAACAAGAGAAGTTACGTGCATGCCAGCTCAAATTGTTCTATATAAAAATGCTGTTTAAAGACACAGCAGAGTTATCCTAGTACCTTAATCCTTTTTTATTTGAAACTCTAAGCCCTTTATAAAGACCATAGCAGTGGAAAACAGTGTACTTTTTAAAGAACTGGTGACTATAAAATGTTTAAAAATTTTAATTTACTTTTGTGTGCAGTCACAAAGTACAACAATCAAAACTAATTTTTTGTAGATAGCCATTACCTTCTTTAAACTGTTTCAATGCCAATATGTATTCTACAAAGAAGAATGGTTTCATAAATTAATTGATTTAAAAGTAGGTGCCGGTGTTATACTTTTTTTAATAAAATAAATAAATTTTACGTAGTGAAATATACCAAGTCTTTTCTGGAATTATTATAACTACTTTGGTCTTATTTTCTCATCTTACTGTCTCCCTGATTTTCCATTTAAAAGTTTGCAACTATGAGTGTGTAGATGCTTTATTTCATTTATGTTCCTAAAAGGTTACGTGTAACTTGGCCTTTTACATAAGAGTCAAAATGTCATGAAAAAGCCTGTGGGGATCTGTTGACAGAATTTAAAATCCCAATTTTTTTTCCTAACTCTTTTACCTGGATGTACTTAGAGCACAGTACATCTGTGTGTTTCTGCTCTTTGGCTATATGTAAATGGTCGCTGACCATTGCATTACTAGGCACTTACCCCTGCCTTTCTCCATTTTTATTCATGGCTGCTTGCAAAAGCAAAAGGAAATAGCAGTTACCAGTAGTAGCATGGAAAGTGGAGAAGAGAGGGGGACCCGACCGCAGCCGAATCACTCCAGGCATTTACGCTAAAATTCCCAAACCCAGTTCAGACTGTCAGGAGGGTCTGTTTGTCGTCCCCTTGACCTGTGTGTCTCAGCTTTCATGGGCAGGCTTCTGTGGCCTGTAAACTCCCTAAAATCTTATTCTAGATTCTGCATGTGAGTATTTTTCTGGGTTTAATTCCAGAAGAAATTTGAAACATATGTCTTACATCATGGAATAAAAGTATTTGACTAAATTGACTGTTAATTGTAAAAAATAGAGGCGGGGAATGTATATTATACTTTAATAAAACTGTCTTTAGAAACAGTTAAGTGAAAGCGGGTGTTTCTTTCATAGCTTCCCCTGAACTGTGGGTGTGGCTACTGCATCCACTGCAAGTGGCATCTGTTCAAAGAACACGAACGAGTAGCTGAGTACAGTGGCTAGTCCAGACACAGGCTGAGGAGGTTCGGGCACCAGGTCTGCAGTAACTGGGCTGCAGGGCCTTGAGCAAGTTCAGTAACGTCTCGCTCCCTGGGTTTCCCTGTCTGTAAAATGGGGGAAATAACAGTAGCTCCCTCACTCACTGAGAATCCAATGAGCTAAAATATGAAAGACTGTTACAGCAGCCAGCATAGAAAGGCTTGACGTCGGCTTCCATGGATGCGTGATACAAGCGTGCAAGGAATCAGTGCAAGACTGCGAATTCCACATATGGAAAGTGTTCTAGCTCTGTAAAGCCTTCAGGAGATTCACATGTGTTGAGGTAGGAGAAGTCAGGACACAGGAACCGAGCGCATAACAGAAATTAAACTCTGTGTTGTATAGTCACGAGTGATGCTTCCCGTCTTCACCTGCTGCCCACAAGGAACACACACAAGCACTCTAGGGGAAGTCTCACCTGCTGTCGGCTAAAAGCCTTGGGGACTGGAGTGACTTGTCAGCAGAGCTGCAGGGTTTGTGATGCTTGATTCAGCCCTGTGCCAAACAGTTTATTTACATCTTTTTCTTGGAGTCTCTGTCGCCCAGGCTGGGGTGCAGTGGCATGCTCATGGCCACCCCAGCATCAACCTGTTGGGCCCCGTGGATCCTGCCACCTCAGCCTTCCAAGCAGCAACACACACCACCACACCCGGCTAATTTTTGATTTATTGTAGAGGAGGTATTGCTGAGTTGCCCAGGCTGGTTTCGAACCTGCAGGCTCAGGCAATCCACTCACCTCTGCCTCCCAAAGTGCTGGGATGACAAGCTGAGCCACTGAGCCCAACTTATTTACATCTTAACGTTAAATCAATTTACCACCAAGCACGTGTGGTCACATGTGAATCAGGGCCTTCCCTCCGTTTCCTGCTTGGTGCTGTGAGTCTCACTGCGGAAGGACCTTGGACAGTCTTCACTTGCCGTTAGCAGAGAACTGAAATTAGAATGATTCCATGACCTGCAGAGTGTTCAAAATTCTAATAGTGACTTCTCTGCCAAAAATGCCTTAGAATGAACTCGGTATCTCCGCTGTGCCTTTGGCAACACACAGGTGAGAGACTTGCTTGAAAGTCAGCACTTTGGGAGGCAGAGGTGAGAGGATTGTCTAAGCCCACTGGTTCGAGACCAGCCTGTCCAACTTGGCAAGACCTGACTCTGCCATAAATTTAAAAATCAGCCAAGTGTGGTGGTGCGTGCCTGCGGTTCCAACTACTTGGAAGGCTGAGGCGGAAGGATCGCTGGAGCCCAGCAGGTCGAGGTTACCGGGGCCGCCAGCATGCCACCGCATTCCAGCCTGGGCGAGAGACTCCGACTCAGGAAAAAAAAAGTCAGCACTTGACAGGGAGCGCAGCCCTGGCCAGTTCCGTGCAGGAGCCTGCGGCTTGACTTCCACCTGGGAAGCATCATCTTCCCCCCCCACTCAGGAATTCACCCTCGGGCTAGCGAGCGTCTCTGTGTCCCCCGCGGAGGTAGGGAGAGGCCTGCGGTGGGCAGAGGGACCCTTCCAGGGTTGGCTGCCTGGGACCCTGGCGGCACGGACCTCGCGGGCCCGCGCTCGGGCACTAAAGCTTCAGTCCTCAAGTCCTCGCGTTGGGGACGCCTGTCCTCCGACATCGCCACTCCAAAACACAGACGGGGAGAAGGAACTGGGGGAACCTGCACGTCTAGGCCGGGCGCGGGGGCTCCCGCCGGCGATCGCTCGAGGCCGGGGGTTCCAGGCCAGCCTGGGCAGCACGGCGAGACCCCGATCCACACAACTGCCCGAGGGCTCGCGCGGGCGGTGTCCAGGCAGAGGGCCCGAGGGTCCCGAGCACCGCGCTAGCCGCTCGGGGCGCCCCGGCGTACCCCTCACAGGGCGGGGCTCCACCACCCCGCCTTCTGCCCCTGGCCCCCATTCCCCTCCCCTCGGCCTCCGCCCCCTCCCCCGCTCCCCATCGTCTTCCCTGCCAACTTCCCTCTCCCCTGCCGCCCTTTCCCTCCTCCCTCGCCCCGCCCCTTCGCTTCCCTCCCCTTCCCTCGCCCCGCCCCTTCGCTTCCCTCCCCTTCCCCCGCACGACCCCTTCCTTCTCCCCCCCACCGCCCCGCCCTCTTCCCTCCCCCCCCCTCCCCCCGCCCTCCCCCCCCCCCGCCCTCCCCCGCCGCGGCCCCAAACGACTGGGCCGCGCCGTCCCGACGGGCCGCAGACGTGCGCACGCGCACTCGCCCCCGCGCCGCGCCGCCGTCGTCACGTGGCCCCGGCCGGGTTCCCGAAGCCGGAAGTGTCCCGGGCGCGCGGAGGCCGCGGGAGCCGCGGGCAGCGGAGGCGGGCGGTGAGCCGGCGCGTGCAGGGCCCGGGGCCGGGGCGGAGGGTGTCGGCCGGCCGGGCCGCGCGGCGCCCGCAGAGCCGGTGCTGCGTCAGGGCGGCGGCGGGCCCGCCCCGCTCCCGGCCTCGCCCGGGGGACGTGGGCCCCGGCCCGCCCGCGGGCCGGCCTCGCTCGCCTCTCTGCCGTGAGTTTCTCGTCGCCGCCCGGGCCGGGCTCGAACTCCCAGCCTCGAGCGAGCCTCCCGCCTCGGCCTCCCGAAGCGCCGGGACCCCCGCCGTTTCCTGCCGGTGTCCCCATGTGGACGCGCGGGCCGGGTCTAAAGGGGCCGGCCTGTTTGCAGGGCGGGGCGCGAGACGCCTCCTCGCAGCGCCGGCGGTGTGGCCCGCGGGGGTTGACTCACCCGGAAACCGGAGGCCGTGGTGCGGGGGCCTCGAGGCCGACCCCGACGCGTGCACGGGCCCCGGCCTCTCCGCGGCCGCCAGGTCTCGGGCTGCTTTCCCAGCCCGCACCCCGGGGCTCTCGGTAGGCTGCCCCGAGCCCCCGCCACCGAAGGCGGCCTCCTCCGCGCTGGGCCTCCGCAGCCTCTGTCAACTCGGTGCCCCGGGCTGCGGGAGCTCGCTCGTCCCGGAGTGGCGTCCCCAGGCCGTGTCTCCGAGCCTGCGGCCCCCCGGGATGGAGGGTGGCTTTTCCTCGGGGACGAGCCCCCGGGGCCCTGCTGAGTCATGTCTGGGCCACGGTCCCGGTGGGGTTCTTGCAAGATCCTTTGCAAAGACCCGGGCCCACCCCTGTGGCTGTGGCTGTCCTGCAGCCCTGCGTCTGTGTCTGCGGCCGGGCAGCGGGTGTCCTGGCTGATGGATGTGTTTTGGGTCATCCCCCAGGCACACGTAGGGGCCCAGTGAGACCGTCTGTCGGTCTCGGCTCTGAAACAACAGCGGGGTGTCAATGTCAACCTCCTCCGGTGTGTGAGAAGCTCACGACATCCTGAGTGCACTGCCACAAAGTGACCCGTGTGCATCCCTTGTTTGTGAAAAGGGCTTCCTTTCTCATTGCTTCTTTCCGATCCATTGCTGGGTGTCAAGTGTCCTCAGTGAGGTGGGGGGGTAAAGGTGTGTAAAGACATCCCAGCATGCCAGAGATGGGTGGAATTCATACCCAAGCCGTTCTCGGTGTCCCTTAACCCACCGGGGATATTGACTTGCACTAATCCATCACAGAGTACCCAGCCCGGCTTGCTGTTTTTGTTCTAGCTTGTGGTGAAGGAATATTAAGGTCTTGTTTTGATTTGACACGCAGCTGGCGTACGGGGGCGTGGTGGGACTGGCGTCTGTGCTGTTGGCATACCTCATTTTTATTCCAGCGTGAAGCTCATGTGTGTTAAGTATCTTTGTAGACCCCGTAGCTTTTCAGTGTGAAAGGACAGGCTTGGGGGCATGCTAATTTCTATTTGTCTCTTTTTTTGAGTTGGAGTCTCACTCAGTCACCCAGCCTGGAGCGTAGTGGCACACTCACAGCCACCCCAGCAACAACCCACTGGGCTCCAGCGATCCTTTGCTTCAGCCTTCCAGGCGCACACTACCATGCCAGGCTAATTTTTTATTTATTGTAGAGATGAAGTCTTGCCAAATTGCCCAGGCTGGTCTCAAACCCACGAGCTCAGGCAGTCTTATCTCCTCAGCCTCCCAAAGTTCTAGGGTGACAGGCTGAGTCATGGAGTCCAGCCCAGCCATCATGCCAGTTTCCTAAGACGTGGTAAGATAGACTGCTTGGCCTGTTTACAGCAGTAGACTTGGAGGTTGGAGAAACCATCCTTGGGTTCACTTCGGATGCGTGAGTGAATGACTTTTCAGGAACGGCATCTGTACCTTCCCATGATGCCGCCAGCCTCTCCAGGTGCAGGCTGTGAAATATTACCACCAGCAGCTCCTGCCCAGCCCTGGGAGGAAACAAAGTGATGTTTTCTATCCTTCCCTTCTACTTTGCATGATTACTTTATTGTAAAACACCTTGAAATACAGTTTATCGTGGGTTAGTCTTTGAAAACATTCGAAGGAGGTAAGTAGCCGCCATCACTCTCAACAGCAGAGATGACACAGGAAGGGAAGTCGGCAACCATGATCCCTTTAGCCTGTGATGAGTGAGCTAGATTGACGATGTCCTGGTTTGTGTTGTTTCAGAGCCCATGGGGCATCTTAGCCTCTCCTAGTGCCAGAAACTTAGATTTCTACATTGGGCAGTGAGTAGCACTTCAATTTAGCAGTAAGTAACGGTGACCTTACCAGAGACCAAAGAGAGCTGACGTTTGTCTCCCGACTGTACAGGTCCCTTGCGACACGTGGGCACATCTGTCTCTTCTCCGTGCAGCAGGAGGGTCGCCAGGGTCGCCAAGATGCAGAGCACGTCGAATCATCTGTGGCTGCTGTCCGATATTTTAGGCCAAGGAGCTACAGCAAATGTTTTCCGTGGGAGGCATAAGGTGGGTACAGAGAAAGCTCGGAAGACTTTCGATCACTGTGTGTCCTTCCTGAGACGCACACTTGGACTAGTGAGTGTGAGTTGATCATTTTGATTTCTTTGTCTAAGGATTTTTTAAATGGCTTTTATGGTTAGGGCGTAGATGTGTCCAGTGCACGTGTTGCCCAGTGGCAGCAAGAGGTTATGGGTCAGGGAGTACAGGGAAATGAGGGTGCTGGAAGGGCCGGGAGAGAGTAGCCGGGGCTGGGCCTTGACCTCCCCACCACTCTCCCCAGCCCAGTTCCCCTTGGTTTCCGGTACTCTCACTGCAGAGGTGTCTGTGGCCATGATCTGGGTGGGGGAAGCCACAGGGGACTCTGACATGCCTCGCTGAGAGTTCTCGCCTCACCTGGGCACAACTTCCCATGAGGATGGTGGGAGTAAGATGAGATTCTCAACAGGAACCAGGTTAAAAGGCCAGATTTGATGGGAGAGGAATTAAAGACCAATCCCAGAAGCACTCCAGGAACCGCGAGGATTTTGGGTCAGGTTCACTGTCGGAGGATGAAATTTAAGATAACTAAGATCATTTAAAGTGAAGAAATGGAAGATAATTGAAGTTTCTATTCTAGGAAAGAAGCTGGAAACATGGTGGAGTGAAAAGTCCTTTTGTAATGCAACAGTCAGTCATCTCCAGCTCTGTAAATTTGTTTGGAGCTGGGTGATGTGTGGAGGCTCCTAGGTTCTAGTTTTCAGAAACAGGCTCTGAGCAGTTGGGTGGAATTCACCAGGAAGGAACCGTCCTCCTTTCCTGTGGCCTCGGAGGACCAGTTGGCTCTGTGGGTGCCTGGGAGAGGCGTGCAGGGGAGGGCGCTTCCTAGGGAGAGATCAGAAGCACCCAGGACAGCTTCTAGCTTCCTTCCCCCGATTCTAGAATTATCCACAGACCCTGAGTCCTTAGTCAAGTTTGGTGTGATCCATCTTGGATATTCCTGTCCTAGAAGTTGTTTTTCTTTTGTGCCAAGAAGAGGAGGTGGGTGGTGACCAAGATTTAGCACTGAGAACATACCTGATAGTCTGTCTTCCTGGGTCCAGTTGACAAATGTCAGTGATCACTTGCGTGCACCGGGCACTGGGTGGACCTCTGAGCATCACCACCACCGATGTGCTGTTCCTGCCTGCAGTTTTGAGCATCGTAGCCAGATGGCATTAAGGGGGCGCTGAGGGGGACAAGCAGTGGTGACGCGATGGTTGAGATGATCCAGGGCCTGGTAGTGTGGGTGAGTGGGCCATACCCTCTGGCCCTTTCCCTAGAGCGTGCTTCCTCTGGGAAGCACCTGCACAGGAGAGAGGGGGCGGTGGGGATGGGTTGGATGACCTCGGGCAACCCACGTCCTTCCAAGGCAGCAGGTGAATTCGATCCAGGAAATCCAGATGAGGACTGGAGGGGGGGAGGAGACGTGAGAGTTGCCGGGCTGGTCTAGGGATCAGTCCCCAACGGCCTCCCAGGGTGAGCTCAGAGAAGCCTCGCTTGTTCTTAGTGACGCGGTTTCATGTGGTGGGGACTGTGCTCCAACCCTGCTTCCCCTTGGCTGGTCAGAGGATGTCGTATGGCTGCATAGAATGACTGGGCCCTCGGGTTTGCTGCCCGCTCCTCAGTATGCCGCCTGCTTTGCCTGCTTCCTTTTCAGTAAATTACCTGTCGTTGCTGATGTGCGTTTGGTGACTGGTAAAGCGGAAGGGGAGGAGCGTAGGGAAGACACCTGGGTCCGCACGTGGGGATCTGTGTGTACGTATGACCTCGGCATGTGACCCGTGGACTCACTGACGGTGAATGAGGGGAAGGTGGAGCATGTCCACAAGTCCCAGTAACCTCACAGGCAGAATGGGTGACTCAGGCTCGGCAAACGCCAGCCCTGGTGCCCCTGGGCCATCACCGCAGTGCACCTTCTTCAGCTGCGCCTCTGTGAGGATTCTCCTGACCTTGGGCCGAGCTTGAGGCCAGTGTCCTTAGGATACTCTCTGCTGGAGATGCATGATTTGACCCGACCGCCCGTGCTGGACAGGTGACAGACAGTGGAATGGAGCGAGGTGGAGTTCTCTTCCTCTCTGCGTGTGTCTCTTCTCATCTTTCATTTTCCTCTGGAAAGAATATTTGTCCGAGTGTTTGGTGTGACCAGGGTGAGGAAGTCATGTAGCTGGTGCCCTCACGTTGTGGCCTCGAGGGCTGTGATGAGGAAGAGGGCAGAGGTTTCAAGAAAAGGTCATGTGATTGGGGCGAGAGGAGGCGGCTCCAAGGGGGACCAGCGTGGGTGGGCCGAGAGAGTCCCAAGGTCCTGGCATGCAGGCGGGTGTCAGCTGTGGGCAGGCACTTGAACCCTGCTCAAGAGGGTACTTCTTCTCGCTCTGGGGAAGGTCAGCCTTGGATGCATGGGAACGTGTTATACTTGGAATCCAGCCTGGCACCAGGGCGGGGCCTGCTGACAACAGTGGCCGGAAGGAAGTGGGGGCTCAGAAGCATCTGGGGCAAGGTTCCTGCGAGTGCCCTGAGGCTCCCCTGAAGTGCCGGGGTGTTCTCCTGCCTCCCAGCTGCCCTCCTGGCCTTGACCATGGTGGAGTACTTAGAGACCTCAGGAGGGGGCAGAAGTGCTTCTTCTGATCGGCAGATTGTCTGTGAAGGCGTGTCTGCGAGGAGCTGGAGGAGTCCTCCGAGTCCCCGTAGGAAGTTGGTGTGAGCCTCACGTCCCTTCCTCCCCACCCACCAGGTTGTAGCCAGGAATATTTCTATTTTTATTTTTTGAGTTGGAGTCTTACTTGGTGGCCCAGACTCGCCTGCTGGGCTCTGGCAATCCTTCCGCCTCGGCCTTCCGAATAGCTGGAATTGCAGGTATACGCTACCACGCCCGGCTGATTTTTTGATTTATTGTAGAGATGAGGTCTCTCCCGGGCGGGTCTCGAACCTGCGGGCTCAGGCAATCCACTCACCTCAGCCTCCCAAAGGCGCGGGATTATAGGCTGAGTCACCGAGCCCAGCTAGGAATATTTCTGAAGAGCTAATTGCGTTATTTGGCTGCCCTTAGGCCAAGTTTCATAAGTGGAGTGTACTTTGGAGTGTGTCCTGTTGTGATTGTTTCTAATTTATTAGGCCGTGGAAAAGGACTTGTGAATTTCACTTTCTGTTTCTTATCCCAAAGGTGATTTTGCTTTTGATACTGTGAGAGCTTTCCTCATCCAGTGTGTGAGTGACTGTTTTTGCCGCTCGTGCATCATGATGAAAACTTTATTCACAATATGAAGAAAAACAGCCCTTTCCAAATACTAAAGCCGACAGGTTGAAAGAAATGTTGAGCAGTTGATGGATTCATTTTCATCTTAAAAAAAAAAAAGTCGGGAGCCCTTATACAAACTATGCCTGAAAGATGCATGGTGGTGTTCTGCAAGAAAGAGGAATTGCTATCGCGAGTTATAATAGAACCTTTTATCTTCTTTACAATGTTATAAATAAAATGTTTCCTTCTTTTTTCCCCAGAAAACCGGTGACTTATTTGCCATCAAAGTATTTAATAACATAAGCTTCCTTCGTCCAGTGGACGTTCAGATGAGAGAATTTGAAGTGCTGAAGAAACTCAATCACAAAAATATTGTCAAACTGTTTGCAATTGAAGAGGAGGTAAGTAGTCAAGCTTCAGTTGATCCTATCTTCATGCCTGTTGTAGTTATGATTCAAAAGACATAATCTAATATTTAAAAATGAGTTTTGAAAAAACGGATTGGTCAGACATGGTGGCTCACACCTGGCATCCCAGCACTTTGGAAGGCCGAGGCAAGCAGATTGCTTGAGCCCAGGACTTTGAGACCAGCCTGGGCAATATAGTGAGACCTTGCCTCTACAAAAAATTAGCCAGGTGTGATGACACTCACCTGTAGTCCCAGTTACTCGGGAGGCTGAGATAGGAGACTCACCTGAGCCCAGGAGGTCAGGGCTGCAGTGAGCAGTGGTTGTGCCACTGCACTCCAGCCTGGGTGACAGAGTGAGACCCCAACTCAAAAAAAAAAAAAATAAAGTGTAGAAATTTAGATTATAAATTTCATCAATTATAAAATAATTGATTTTAAGGGGAAACAGAAAGTAAGGTCATTAGGAAAGTTAATCTAGAGATAATAGAAATGTATGCCATCCCTTTTGACTTGAGTAATCAATAATATCTTTCCTTTGAAAAACAATTTGGTTGTTTTTACTGCTTATCCTAGTGGTTTCATTTTTAGTGGTTATTTTCTAGAAAGTAATCAGAAATGTAAATTATAATTTGGTACATAAAGAGGTTCATTCATGCCCTGTTTATAACAAAGAATGGATAAATAAGTGGCATAAGCTTGAAGGTGTAATGGGTAGTTACCTGGACTTAGCCACACTCAAGTTTAAGAGCAGAACCTTTCAGACGGCCGTGTCTGCCCAGGGCTTCTGATGCCAGTGGCACAGAATCTGGCTGTCTGCTCCATCGGAGAGAGAGGTCCCCACAGGACTGCCCTCTCTCCACACCAGCTGCCCACAAATTGGGGGTTCCTGTGCATGCTCAGATCTGGTAATCCTAGAATGTGGAGTGACTCTCAGAACTCAAGACAAGTGCTCCACTTATGATTGTGGTTTTATCATGGCAGGATGCAGGTTAAAACCAGCCAAGGAAGAGGCTCGGGGCAGTACGGGGAGGGCTACAGACCGGAAGCCTCCTTGTCCTCAGGGCACATTGCCCTCCTGTATGGGTGGACAATGGTGCCCATAGGGTATGGACGCTCCAGGAAGCTTCAGGGTCCAGGTATTTCCCGCCTGGCTGACAATTGGTCTCCAGCGCCTCCCAGAGGTTCCAGCTGACTCTTCTAGTCTCCACGTCTTCTGGAGGTCAAACCCACCGCGATGTGTTAGACTGCCAGGGCCAGAGCCTCCAGAGGAACAGAGACGAATTCTGCCCTTCCAGACAGGATGTGTCAGGGCCAGAGGTCCTTCTCAGTAGCCAAGGGCAGAACCAGGCTGCTCCTTGGCTGAACGGAAGCTCTTCACTATGCAGCAGTAATAGAAGAGATATTTACCAGGATTTGAATTTTAACCCAGGAAAATGCATCTATTTAGGGTTATTTGAGAAAACTAGGATTAAAAATGTGTATGTAGCATGCCCTCGATATATACCACATGATGACAGACAGCATTGCTTATCTGTAATACATGATTTGAGCTATTGAAAGAAAGGCTGAAAGGAAACACTCCAAAATAATGCTGTTACAGAGATGTTCCTACTTTCTTTTTTTTTTCCTTTTTTCTTTTGAGTCAGAGTCTCACTCCGTTGTCCAGGCTGGAGTGCAATGGCACACTCACAGCCATCCCAGCGTCGACCTGTTGGGCTCTGGCAATCCTTCCACCTCAGCCTTCCAAGTTGCCGGAAATACAGGTGCACACTAACATGCCCAGCTAATTTTTTTTTTTTTTTTTTTTTTGAGTTGGAGTCTCACTCTGTCGCCCAGACTGGAGTGCAGTGGCCGCTCCCAGCCACCGCAGCCTCGACCTGCTGGGCTCCGGCAATCCTTCCGCCTCAGCCTTCCAAGTAGCCGGAATTACAGGCATGCGCTACCATGCCCAGCTGATTTTTTTTATTTACTGTAGAGATGAGGTCTCGCTGCCCAGGCGGGTCTTGAACCCGCGGGCTCAGGCAATCCACTCACCTCAGCCTCCCAAAGGCGCGGGATTACAGGCTGAGCCACCGAGCCTGGCTTTTTTTTTTTTTTATTTATCATAGAGATGAGATCTCACCATATTGCCCAGGCTGGTCTTGAACCCACAGGCTTAGGCAGTCCTCTCACCTCGACCTCCCAAAGTGCTGGGATTACAGACTTGAGCCACTGTACCCGACTGAGTACCTACTTTCAACAATCAATATGCAGCATATTCAGAATATTTTTAGAAAAAAAAAATACAAACAATGGCTCATGCCCATAGTCCCAGTGCTTTGGGAGGCCGAGGCCAGAGGATCCCTTGAAGCCAGGAACAGACTAGTTCAAGACTTGTCTGGGCAACATAGACCTTGTCCCAACAAAAAAATTAAAGACTCTCTGAGTGTGGTGGTGTATGCCTGTAGTCTTTCACCGTTCTAGCAAATTTTACCTGTAAATGAAATCAGGTCGGTGCTGGCATATCATCAAAACTTAGATTTTCATATTGATTCCCAATCAGTGATTTTTTTTTTTCCAGACAACAACAAGACATAAAGTACTTATTATGGAATTTTGTCCCTGTGGAAGTTTATACACTGTTTTAGAAGAGCCATCTAATGCCTATGGACTGCCAGAATCTGAATTTTTAATCGTCTTGCGAGATGTGGGTATGTTTGCTTGTTTATACGATTTTATCTGTTTATGAGATTGAATATCACAGAATGAGAAAATTCCTTCCTCCAAAAGCACAAATGCCAAAACACAGAGAGGCGGGACCTCATCACCATTAGAACCCAGGTATTTCAGGGACAGCAGACGGGTAGAGAGACAGTCCACGGGAGAGAGCATGTGGCCGATTATGAATCTGACAAGGAATTTTTATCCAGACAATGATAAAAAGACAACTCGATTTAAAATGGGCCAAGGGTTTGCTTAGACATTTCTCCAAAGCAGATAAACAAGTGGCCGGCAAGTACATGAAAAGAAGCTTAGCATCATTGATTGTTAGGGAAATGCTAACCAAACCACAGTGAACTACTGCTTCATACCCACCAGGATGGCTGAGATCAAAAAGACAAGTGCCGGCAGGTGTTGGCAAGGGTGGGGGGATGTGGGACCCTCGTGCTGCTGGTGGGGCTGTAGATGGCACAGCCACTTGGGGAAGCTGTGTGGCAGTTCCTCGAAAGGTTGAATACAGAATTACTCCAGACCCAGCAATTCCGTTGCTGGGTGTGTGCCCCGACAATTTTAAATCACAACCACGCAAAAACATGTGCTCCAGCATTCTTCCTAATCACCAAATATGGGAACAGCCCAAATGTCCCTCAGGTGATGAAGGGACAGACAAGAGTGGTATAGTCATACAGTGGAGTGTTCCTTGTTCGTTAAGAATATGAATGATGAGCCGGGCTTGGTGGCTCATCCCGTACTTTGGGAGGCTGAGGTGAGTGGATTGCCTGAACCCGTGGGTTCGAGACCCACCTGGGCAACTTGGCGACACCTCATCTCTACAATAAATCAAAAATCAGCTGGGTGTGGTAGTGCACACCTGTAGTTCCAGCTACTTGGAAGGCTGAGGCAGAAGGATCGCCGGAGCCCAGCAGTTTGAGGCTGCAGTGGCCGCGAGTGGCCACTGCACTCCAGTCTGGACGACAGAGTCAGATTCCAACTCAAAAAAAAAAAAAAACACCAAACAAAAACAAAAATATGAAGGATGTAATCCCGTGCTTTGGGAGGCTGAGGTGAGTGAATTGCCTGAGCCTGCGGGTTCAAGACCCGCCTGGGCAACTTGACGAGACCTCATCTCTACAATAAATAAAAAATTAGCTGGGCGTGGTAGTGCGTGCCTATAGTTTCAGCTACTTGGAAGGCAGAGGCGGAAGGATCGTCAGAGCCCAGCAGTCTGGGCAACAGAGTGAGACTCCAACTCAACAAAAAAAAAAAAAATGAGGGAGTGCTGTGTGCCACAATGGGATGAACCCTGAAAACGTGCTAAGTGAAAGAAGCCATACGCAAATCACATCATCACAGTTTTATGTGAAGTGTCCCAGAAGGCAGATCATAGAGACAGCAAGTCACTGAGTGGTTGTCAGGAGCCTAGGAGAAGACAGGGCTGGGGTGGCTGCGCATGGATCTGGAGCTTCTATGAGGTGTGACAAAAAATTCTGAGACTGGTGGCAGTGGTTGTAAGCTCTGGTCATTGAGAAATTACAGAGTTGTATACTTGAAAAAGAGTGTTAGGATGAGTGAATTATATCTCAGTAACTGTTTTTATTAAAAGTAATATTGTAATAAATGAAGGATCTTCTTAGGAAGACTGAGTCAAATATGTAAGGAATGTTGAAGAAGGTGAGTGGGAAACTTGAACTTGACCTGAAAGCAGAGTGGGGAGTATTTAGGTGAGGAAGGAAGGAGAGAGAAACAGGACTAGCCATGTGCTCCCGCCTGTTTAATCAGATAGAAGTTTCAGATAGCCGATGCCTTCCAGGGGATGTTGGTAGACCAGGGTTTTAATAATTATATGTTGATGACCCTAGATTTTTTGTGTTTTCAATGTGGACATTCATGTAGCAGCATCAAACACACGTTTGCAGTTTGCACTTGGAGACACTGCCTGTTAGTCAAAACAGCATAATTGCAGTAGTGTAGCCAACTTTGCCCCAAAGAAAGAGAAGAAAATGAGCTTTTTGAACAGTGCTATGTACATGAGAAATACATTTTTACGTATTCTGACATAATTCTGACACTTCACCCTCTTTCAGTTACTTTTTTACTGTTTTACATATGGAGTCAAGTTACTCTTATGGTTTTTCCCCCAAAGTAAAGAAATGTAAAACTGTGATAAAAGACTGGTATCTTTCTTGGGAATCTGTAATATTCTTAGGATTGAACAAATTGGGCCAGGCTCAGCTCAGCCTAACATCCCATCAATTTGGGAGGCCGAGGCAAGTGAATTGCCTGAGCCCACGGGTTCGAGACCCACCCGGGCCACATGATGAGACCTCGTCCCTCGTCTCTACAATACATCAAAAATTAGCTGGGTGTGGTAGCACACACCTGTGGTTCCGGCTACTTGGAAGACTGAGGCAGAAGGATCACGGAGCCCAGGAGGTTGACACTGGGGTGGCCGTGAGCATGCCACTGCACTCCAGCCTGGGCGATGGAGTGAGACTCCAACTAAAAACAAAAACAAATTGCCCACACATTTACAACCTAAAGTAATTCAAGAAATCCTATGTTTAAGACCATTTTGTTACATTTTCTTGGTTAGGGTTTAAGGGAGACTGGACTCTCCTTGGACCATACTGATTCGTGTCATTCCAAAGCTCCTTATAAGCAACACGTGAGCTATAAGCTAACGGGCTGTGGAAAGCTCACACGGTTTGTGTGACTGCATCTTGGTGTTGGGTTTTGGCTGGCCCTCATGCTCTGCTGCCTCCTGATGTTCCTCTTTCTTGCTGTTGAAGTGGGCGGCATGAACCACCTGCGGGAGAATGGCATCGTGCACCGTGACATCAAACCCGGCAACATCATGCGTGTCATCGGGGAGGATGGGCAGTCAGTGTACAAGCTCACGGATTTTGGAGCGGCCAGAGAGCTGGAAGATGACGAGCAGTTTGTGTCTCTGTACGGCACAGAGGAATACTTGGTAAGCTGTTGGCGACAGACCATTTCCGTTGAAGAAGCTTGACCCACGGCAGATAGAATTGGGTGGTTGCCAGTTCACTATAAAATGTCGTGCCGTTTTTACGAGAGAAATGAGGCTTTCTGTTGTAAGAATATGGTGTGTGACAAGGGAGTTAGGTGTTGATCATCTGTAAGGTGCTAATAATTGGCTATTAAAAATTCTTGGCTGACCAGGCTTGGTGGCTTAGCCTATCATCCCAGCACTTTGGGAGGCCGAGGCGAGTGGATTGCCTGAGCCCACGGGTTCAAGACCAGCCTGGGCAACTTGGCGAGACCTCATCTCTAAATCAAAAATTAGCTGGGCGTGGTGCACCTATAGTCCTGACTACTTGGAAGGCTGAGGTGGAAGGATCACTGGAGCCCAGCAGGTCGACGCTGAGGTGGCCATGAGCATACCATTGCACTCCAGCCTGGGCGACGGAGTGAGACTCCAACTAAAAAAATATTTTTTTGGCATTTTTATAGTGCCCTTAAATCCTTGAATGTGACTGCTGCTGTGACCACGGGTTCAAGAACATCCTAGGCAACTTGGTGAGACCTCATCTCTACAATAAATCACAAAATTAGCCAGGCATGGCAGCATGCACCTGTAGTTCCAGCTACTTGGAAGGCTGAGGCGGAAGCATTGCCGGAGCCCAGCAGGTCGGGTGACCTTGAGCGTGCGTGCCACTGCATTCCAGCCTGGGCAACGGAGCGAGACTCCGACTCAAAAAAAAGAGATCTTACAAGATGAATCAAAGTATCTTTTCTTCTAACTGTGGGTAGTCTGTAGATAGGTCTGATGATCTTTTAGGTAACAGTAACCAGCAGTGGGTTACCGTCATCATTCCACAAGAATCAGTGCAGAGCCTCCTGTGTGCCAGACGCTGTCCTAGGCAGGAGACCATCGTGGTGAACCAGACACACCTCTCCTGCCCTGCGGAGCCCATCTTCCAGTAGGGAGGGCCGTTAGCAAGGACAGAGATGAGGTCAGTCCAGACTACTGAAGTTCCACCGAGGCAGTCAGCTGAGGGGAGGCGGTCCAGGGTGACTCGCCGGAGTACGGTGGCTGGGGAAAGCCTCCTTTCAGGTGTGAGCGGGGAGACACCAGAGCGATCAGAAGGAGCAGGCCAGGCCAGGCCTGGGACTGGGCATTCCGCAGAAGCAGCAGCTGCCGATGCTGCGAGACCAGAGTGACCGCAGGGGCTGGAAACGCAGGAGGGATGGGCATTTGGCCAGAGCTCAGCAAATGACCAGAGTGGACCTGGAGGGATCGGGGCCAGCAGGCCATGCAGGCCAGCGGAGCGGCACCCTGTGTCAAGTACATATTCTGCGGTGTTCCCTCTAGCTTCTCGGAGTGACAGCCTTAGATCTCATGGTCAGTCTACACATGCCTCACCAAAAGAGCACAACACCTACAAACACCATCAAGGCAGATATAGTAAAATAACAGGTATTTAACATGGGAAAGTTGAACAGCTTTGCTAGCAGATTAAGTAGTCATATATCCTTGCTCAGAAATGTAATGGTGCTTTTGCATGCAAAGGCCAAGGTGACTTGGATTTGTAAGTCACACGTTACGGGGGCGGTGTTATTATTCCATGTTTTCCCAGCGTAGTGAGCAATTTATTTTTTTGTTTTGTTTTTGAGTTGGAGTCTCACTCTGTTGCCTAGGCTGGAGTGCAGTGGCACACTCACGGCCCCTGCAGCCTTAACCTGCTGGGCTCTGGCAATCCTTCTGCCTCAGCCTTCCAAGTAGCTGGAACCACAGTGCGTGCCACCACACCTGGCTAATTTTTTTGATTTATTGTAGAGATGAGGTCTTGCCAGATACCCAGGCTGGTCTCAAACCCCTGGGCTCAGGTAGTCCTCTCACCTCCGCCTTCCAAAGTGCTGGGATGATAGGCGTGAGCCACCAAGCCCGGCGGCAGTCCTCAGTAAAGTTTCTAACCAAACAAAGTAATTTAGAAATAGTTACATTCTCAGAAGAACTGTACAGAAATACTTGGTTATATATAAAATGGAGTTAGAAATAAGTGTTTCACCTGCGCATGTATCTGGCAGGACCTTCAGAAGTCATTCTTCAGAGCAGTCACTGCCTTGCAGGGTTCCCCTCAGTCTCCGATCTCTGCCACGGAGTGTCAGTGGCCTGGCCCAGTTATCGTAAGAACCATTGCAGACCCATGGTCGTCCGGTGCTGACCTTCGAGGGGTTGGCTCCCCAGTACCCTGTAAACTCCTGGGACCACGGTTTAGCTCTTGCTTCTAATAGACTCTTGAATTGGGAAGAGCAAAAGGGTAAATTAACTTACTCCAAGTCTGTGCTGTACTCCAGGCCGGAGTTTGCTCATTTTCCATTTCGAAGTATGCTTAGCCCTGATTTCAAGTGCAGTGACCGGAAGTTATCAGATGTGATAAAGAATCATCTCAACACCAACAGTGTAGAAATATTCCAGTTTAAGCGAAACGTGTCTCATTTTGAAGTTCCCAGGAGCTCCCAAGCCACATGATAGAACCCCTTTCTTCTGTGTTAAAGTCAAAATACAGCAGCATTCTCCCTCTGCCATTTTTGCTGCAACGGTTGTCGTCTCCGTCACGTAACCCCGAAGCCCTCGGAGTGCTTAATCCCTCTGCTGCTGTCCAGGCGCAGCAGCCGGGCCCCCGGTGCCAGCCCTGCACCAGCTTGAGCGGGTAAGGCCACGCCAGCCAGTCACCCCAGAGCAGTGTCCAGCCGCCCATTTAGGCAGGTGCCATTGCACCTTGTGCAGTCCCCCTGTGTCTCCTCCCAGAACTGCTGCATCTCCTCTTCCCCAGGTTCCAGAGGACACTAGGCATGGCCAGGTGCTTGCGGCCTGTTCTCAGCCCCATTGATGCACTGAGTGCCAGCAGCTGGCCAGGGGTGTGGCTGTTGCCTCTGGACAGCAGCCCCTTTGCGTGTTGTGCCACTGGATCAGCAGGCCACACAGACCCCATTCGCTTCCAAGCCCCTGTCTTGCCCCGCTCATCTTCACTTTTGATTTCTTGTTAAAATATACTTCCCCAAAGAGTCTTTCTTCCACCCCCCCAAATGCAGAGTCTTTTGTGAACCTTTGGGGATCGAAGTCATAGGCCGTGTCATTTAGAAGCCCCTTCCAGCTCATGGCCTGCACTGGCTGCCAGCCCCCTAGGCCGTGGCCAGATCCCTCTGTCATCAGGGATCGTTTTGGCTTGAGATCACTCAGGTGGTGACTGAGTGATCCTCTTCCAAGAGTCTTCAAGCTGCCATACACAAAGTCTGTAAAGGAGGCAAAGTGTGTGTGCCCCTGGGTTTTCTTTGCAGAGAGATGTCTACTGTCAGAGGATCCACCTGTCTTCAGTGACTCTGGTGTGGCATCTCCTATGTTTAACAGCAGCCCGGCTGTATATCTGGGTCACTGGCTCCCCAGTGAACTCCGCTGGGCCAATCCTCTGAATTGGTCCTAGAGAGTTCAACTTTCATTTTAGAGCCCACCTGCCTTGCCTTGATGCATTGTACCTCAGGGATGAGGCAGCGAGGTCAAGGCTGCCTGATAGGCTTCGGGTGTGGGCAGCTGGGGAGGGTTGGTGACGCTGTTTACGTGAGGATTCGGAGTTTGACGAGGGAGAACGAGAGTCTCTGTGGATTATTGCGTTTGAAATGCCTTTGCGACATTCAGAGGACAGTTGGCTGTAGGATCTGGGGCTGAGAGCCGAGAGAGTTGGACGTTAAACCAGGTAGATGATGTTCAAGGCAAGAGGCCACGCAGGAGACCAGGAAGTAGGGCAGGCACACGCCTGGACAGTTCTCAGGCCTTCTTGAGAAGTTCTGCTATGGTGGGGGCAGAGAGCTGGGTGGTTGCTGAAAGGGGTTGGGGCCAGTTCAGGGTTGTTTCAAGTGGGAGATAATTACAGCATGGGTCATAAGCAGAAAGAAATGGCCCTGGACACAGAAAAAAATGGATGCATCAAGTAAGCGGCTAATTGCAAGAACTGATTTCTGGAACCGGTGAGACGCCATGATGGGTCCACGCACAGACGGGAAGCTGGCCCTTGTAGGACCTGGAAGGTGGGCCCAGAAATGGCACAGACTCCCTGGGAGGTGTTGGCTGAAGGTGCAGAGGAGAGTTGACCAGATCGCTTTCTTACCTCCTCAAAGTCTGTGGTGAGGCCATCAAATGAGGGCCAGGGAGGTGGAGATTTAAGAGGGAAGACGGAAGCCGTCCCCCAGGCTGGGGGAGTGAAAGTGTCAGGGAAGCACTGGAGGCTTCCTCAGCAGCATTGCGTGCCCACTGGCTCTGCGTGTGTTTCAGCAGGCCACACGGTCACAGTCTTTCGTCTTTTTAACCTCAGCACCCTGACATGTACGAGAGAGCGGTGCTGAGGAAGGACCATCAGAAGAAGTACGGAGCCACAGTGGATCTCTGGAGCATCGGGGTGACATTCTACCACGCGGCCACCGGCTCGCTGCCTTTCAGGCCATTTGAAGGTCCGCGCCGGAATAAAGAGGTTATGTAAGTACTTTCTCCAGCCAAGCTGAGAGTGACTTTCAAATGTGTCTCTGTCTTATTTTGTGGTATCACATGGTAGACGTGTACACTAACGGAAACTGTCCCGGCAGTCACTTCTGGCTCTAAACTACCTGGTTTTTAATAGGAATGCAGCCTTATAAACGCAGAGACATAATTTTCCATTTTGTGTTTAAATATCTTGCATACAGAATATAAATGGTTTCCAATCTTTGGTCCGTCACTAAAAATACACTTCTTTCTGGATTTTGTTTCTTCATACTGTTTACTTAATCTCTCTCTCTGTGTGCCTGTCAGCACTTTTTCTCCATACAACTGAAAAAAAAGAAAAACAATTCTGTAGATTACTAGAACCATTTTCAGAGCTCAGAGAAATTTAAGTCTTACCCTGAACTGATCTGATTTCTTTTGCCATTTTAAAAGTAACATTTTGGACAGGGCATGGTGATGGTTCACGCCTATAGTCCCAGCATTTTGGGATGCTGAGGCAGGAGGATCCCAGGAGTTCGAGACCAGCCTAGGCAACATAGTGAGACCTCACCTCTACAAAAAAATCATCTGTGCACAGCTGTAGTCCCAGCTACTTGGGAGGCCGAGGAGGAAGGATCAAAGTCCCTCATAAGGGACACCCAGGACCCCTAAGCAGCTAGGACACCTGATGGTTCTGTCCGACCCCCTGTGCATGCAGACCTCCTTTAGAAGAATCTGCACAGAAATGTGGCATTTCACAAACACCAATGCTAAGAGCGTACAGGGGTGCTTGAGGCCATCAGAGTAACAGCATCTTGCTTTCCTGACCAGGATGCGTTCGCTTGATGGCAGTGGTTATGAATGTGATTATATGTGGTTCTCATCAAAATTTGCTAAACTCTTTAAGAATTTGGAGGCATTCCCTTAAGGATCTTGCCATCCGTTCTGTTCTCCCCCTTGTGCACTGACCTCATCTGTCTCCACTTCCTCCTCAGAGCCTTCTCACATGAACACACCTTATTTTTCACATTAATTTCTCCTTCTCTGAAAAATCTCTTAAGGGAGAAATCCTGGCAACCTCAGCTGAGGAGGCAGGAGATGGTTGGAATCAGATGTGCTGGTTTGCTCTACTTTTTAAAATGTGCATGTGCTCATTGGCTCCAAGTGCATTTATTTAGACTTTAAACAAACAAAAATCTGCCAGAAGAATACCTCTGAGCTCACGTCAGACTCTGCCATGTGGCGTTTCACGCTTCGTGTGGGTGTGAGTATCCCAGAAGGCTTGGAGTACTCCGTCTCTCCCCTGCCTAGGTTCTGTTTCAGCAGGAAAGGGCTGACCCCACGCAAGGGTGCCGTCCTGGATAGCACTCTTGCTTCCCCCTTCATTTTTAGCTTCAGTTCATCTTTATTTTTATCAGCTTCATCAGGAATCAGATTATATTTGGTTTATAATTTTGGAACATATGGCTGGGCACAGTGGCTCACAACACTTTGGGAGGCTGAAGCAGGAGGATTGCCTGAGGCCAGGAGTTCGAGATCAGCCTGGGCAACATCGTGAGAACTCATCTCTACAAAAAATCAAAAAACTAGCCAGGTGTGGTAGTGCACATCTGTAGTCCCAGGTGCTTAGGAAACTGAGGCTGAAGGATTGCCTGAGCCCAGAAGATAGAGGCTGCATTGAACTGGGATCCTACCACTGCTTTCCAGCCTGGGTGACAGAGTGAGACCCTGACACACACAAAAAAAAGTTAAAAAAAGAAAAAAATTGGCACATACACCTATTCCTATATGTGTGCATATTTTTTCAATATGCAAAGAATTTTTCTGACACTGTGCTCTATATCTGTTTTGTTTGTTTGTTTGTTTTCAGTCAAAGTCTCGCTGTCCTCAGGGCTGGAGTGCAGTGGCATGATCACAGCCACCACAGCCTCCACCTGCTGAGCTCAGGTGATCCCTCTGCCTCAGTCTTCCAGGCATACGCCACCATGCCCAGCTAATGTTTTTTTGATATATTTTAGAGATGAGGTCTCTCTATGTTGCCCAGGCTGATCTCGAACTCCTGGGCTCAGGCAGTCCTCCTGTCTCAGCCTCCCAAAGTGCTGGGACTACAGGCATGAGCCACTGTGCCGGCAGTTTTTAAGTCTTCTGCAGAAGTCATTTAGTCCAGCTGTGCCTTTGGACAATACGGGCAAACTGGATTAGGTGCTTCTTTTCATGGTCCAGAGACGTTCTGTGACATAACTCATTTTGTGTTTGCTCGATTTTCCGATGGAAAAATTAACGTTTTTGTTGTGAACATCAAGGTGCTGTTCTGAGGCTCTCTTCTGTGGCTCATGTAAAACAGCCACTGTAAAACCCACTGTTCTGCCACGGTCGGTCCCATTCAAGTGTCTTGATTGTTCTGTGGATCCTGTGAATGTCAGTCACAAGGTGTCAGCCAGCCTGTAACGATAGGTGCGACTGGAGAAGTGCTTCAGCGAAGCCCACTCGTGCGCCATGCAGAGAGGGGCTGCCTACTTATTCTGCTTTCACTTCCCCCAAGGTATAAAATAATTACTGGAAAGCCTTCTGGTGCCATATCCGGAGTGCAGAAAGCAGAAAATGGCCCGATCGACTGGAGCGGGGACATGCCTGTTTCTTGTAGTCTTTCCCGGTGAGTGTCGTGCACCCGAGTCTCGCGTTTTGCACTGTGGGGTTTGAAGTCTTTGTTGCCTGAAATCACAGATACTCAAGTGTAGTTGGCTTTTATTTTCATTAGAAGTTGTGAAAGCCTGCACTATGATGTGTGGCGTGTGTCTTTGTGGTGATGGAGAGACGTATTCTGAGTGCTGTAATTTCCCCAGATGTTTCTTGGGACACAAGGCATATATGTTTGAGATCACTACACCACTACTGGTCTTGGAATTCTTCCCAGCGTGAGGACCCTGCTCAGGACCTGATACCTTTCTAGTGGCTCCATGTTGGTGGGCCACAGATGGCAGTGTGGATAGGAGGGAATTCTCAGCTGAAGCTGTGAAAAGCAAATAGCCAAAGGAAGTTCATGTTGCCTTCATTTTATTTTTTTATTTTTCATTTTTTTGAGTTGGAGTCTCACTCTGTCACCCAGATTGTAGTGCAGTGGCCGCTCACAGCCACCACAGCCTCGACCTGCTGGGCTCTAGCGATCCTTCCGCCTCAGCCTTCCAAGTAGCTGGAACTACAGGTGCGCGCTACCATGCCTGGCTAATTTTTGATTTATTGTAGAGATGAGGTCTCGCCAAGTTGCCCAGGCGGGTGTCGAACCCGCGGGCTCAGGCCATCCACTCACCTCGGCCTCCCAAAGTGCTGGGATTACAGGCTGAGCCACCGAGCCCGACCAGTTGTCTTCATTTTTAAAATAGTCAAGCTAGGCTGTGTGTAGTGGCTCGCACCTGTCATCCCAGCACTCTGGGTGGCCGAGGCGAGAGGATTTTCTGAGCCCAGGGGTTCGAGAACAGCCTGGGCAACCTGGCGAGACCTGGTCTCTACAATAAATCAAAAGATTAACCAGGCGTGGTGGCATGCACTGGTAGTTCCAGCTACTTGGGAGGCTGAGGCGGAAGGATCACCTGAGCCCAGCAGGTTGAGGCTGCAGTGGCCACGAGCGTGCCACTGTACTCCAGCCTGGGTGACAGAGTGAGTCTCCGACTCAAAAATAAAATAGTCAAGCTATTCAGAAGGGGAAAAATAATCATTTTCTCATACTTTTTCCAGCATTTCAGATGTTCATATGGGTCTTTTTTAATTTAGCAGGCAGACTATCACAAGGAAAGAATTACAATAAAATGGGTCTTTTTTAATTTAGCAGGCAGACTATCACAAGGAAAGAATTACAATAAAATAAATTTAAAGTAGTAAGTAAATTATTTTAGGTTTCACTCTGGAAATAAAACGAAGACCAGTATTCAGAATTTGTGATTCCTGAATTAACTTCTGGTTTTTCCCAAGTGTGGTAGTTAGAGAAACCACAAGTGGACACAGGCTGTGGGGTGCTGGCTTGGCACCTGTGATGAGTTGTGGGTGCTTTGTGTATGACCTTTATCATATACATACTTAAAACAAGCAGTAGAACCCCCTGTTTTACATATTGAATTCTGTGAAAATTTATTTAAACCAAGAGTTCCACTGCTAAAACCATTTTCAAAAGCATTTCATATAGTTTAAAGAACGGTTTCCAAAATACACTTGTGTCATGCAGCTGGATTGCTAAGAGAAATTTATTTTGTTGGAGAATGGAATATTGTAACAGTGATTTGTATTACATTTTTATTTAGAAAATACTCATTTTGAGGATCCCAGGCAAAACTGATAACATGTAAAGGGCCAGGAAACGAATCCTTGCTGGCTTATGATTACATTGCCGAAACTCAGAGTCAGAAATATCTGATTATCTGACTCTAGCGTATTTCTGGAGGGTAACAGACCTGACCTAATCAGTCTTTAGCATACCAAGTGATGAATTGTTTGGTAAAAGTTGCTCAGGTGCCAAAAAACAATTTTACTTTAAATAGTAAAGATTTTTGGTACTGCAGATCAGCAGTGGAAACAAGCACCAAAAATGTCATGGAACTGGGCACAGTGGCACACACCTGTAGTTGCAGCTACTCAGGAGGCTGAGGCAGAAGGATCACCTGAGCCCAGGCATTTTAGGCTGCAGTGAGTTATTGCACTACTGCACACCAGCCTGGGTGACAAAGTGAAGCCCTGACTCTAAAAAAAAAAAAAAAAACAAAATCTATAATCCCTGGTTCACTGACAAGTGATAGTGAATGAAGGTCACCTAGCTTTCTCGAAAGTTGATGATTCTTAATTATTTAAAATTAATCTAATAATAATGGCAATTCCTTTGATCTGGCGGTAAATATTATGATTTTGTGCCTAGACAAATTGTGACATGTTCACTCTTCAACTAACTTCTCGATCCTGCTCTAGGGGCCTTCAAGTTCTGCTAACCCCTGTTCTGGCAAACATCCTGGAAGCAGATCAAGAGAAATGTTGGGGTTTTGACCAGTTTTTTGCAGAAACTAGTGATATACTTCATCGGATGATAATTCATGTTTTTTCACTACAACAAATGACAGCTCATAAGATTTATATCCACAGTTACAATACGTAAGTACCTCTCGGTGTTTGCTTCCTCAGGCACATGCCATGTTCCGTAGGAAGCATTTTCCCAAGTTAGGAGAGCAGTAGAGAGGTGTCTCGGTTTCCCCAAGACGTCTGCTGCCCGCTTCTAAAACAGTGCCCTTCCACTTACCTCTGGAGTAAAAGGATTGAGTTTCCGGTTTTCTAAAGTTTGTAGGTAAATTAACTTGTTCTTAAACTGCAAGTTTTACAGAACTGCTTTTATTTTTGTGCCTTCTTTCAAATTACATAATCACAAATGACATCTATAATAACTGAGCTAGATTTTATGAAGGGTACTCTTCTGTCATTTAAAAAATATTAAAGCCTGGCTGAGGCAGAAGGATTGCCGGAGCCCAGCAGGTCGACACAGGGGTGACCGTGAGTGTGCATGCCACTGCACTCCGACCTGGGCGAAAGAGTGAGACTCCAATTCAAAAATAAATATTAAAACCTAAATCTTAAATACAGTTAGTGTAGTTATTATTTGCATATGTGGTATAAAGCACTCGGTACTGGGGAAATAATTAATGTTTGTTTTATTGGAAACAAAAATATACTCATGTGATCTTAAGAAACTACCCATGTGATAAAACTGCATAAAACTAAGAACAATCACGTACTTCGTAATGGCGTTTTGGTCAACAGTGGACCACGTCTGCGACACTGGTCCCGTAAGATGATAAGATCATTTGTGTACTGTGACTTTTCTGTGTTATGATCCATTTAGCTTCATGGACACTTAGCAATTGTGTTAAGTTGCCTACAGTGTTCAGTGCAGTAATGTGCTATGCAGGTGTTTAGCCCAGGAGCAGGAGGCTTGTCACAAAACCTAGGTGTACAGCAGGCTGACCACGTAGGGCTGTGTGAGGACACTCTAAGACAGCCCCACAGGGATGAAGTCACCTTACAATGCATCTCTCAGAATGTCTCCCGTTGCTAAATGGTGCATGACTGTATGTGTGCGCGTGCACATACACACACACTTGTATATGCAACTGGGGAGATCGGAGTAGTGTGTGTCAGTGTTGACATGTTGATATTTTACCCTTAATATGTGTGAGGTATGATGGGAGTTATTTCTTCCAGCTGCATGGGCATCTACAGTGACCTCCAAATAAAACGTTTTTTAGAGTGAAGGGGGAAACATTACAACCATTCTATGTGCCTTCATTTCTGTTTTGACAAAATTCAATAGCAATTTTGATACTTCATAAAAATTAGTAAAAGGGACTTTTGCTGGTAATTAAGGAATACAATCAATTAGATAAAATATTGTTTTAGATATTAATGTATAAACATAAGTATAACATTATGAATCTAAGCAATGCAGTAATACTGCCATAACACGAGATTGCAATGTCCTGTCTGTCTTTATTTTGGTATGTAAGAGCTGAATAGACACACATTGTGGTTTGGAGTTAGCCACAGTTCTCATTCTGAAAATATGCTTGAGCATAAGAAGTTTACCCAAGCCTGAGCCAGTTCATAACAGAGGCTGGTGGAGCTGAGTCGCAACGCTGCTGCCGAAACGTTGTTTTTTATGAACCTGTTCAAGGGGAATCTGTCTCTTCCACAAAACATTGTCTTGGAAATACATGGCTTTGGTAATTCACCCAGCAAACGTGGTCCCATGGTACTGACCTCAGATCTCCACACAGCCAAACCCTTTGGTCCGCACAGCAGTTCTGGGGGGTGCACACCATTAAATCCCCACCCTAGTGATGAGAAAGATGAGCACAGAGCACCAAGCTGTTGCCGGGCTTGTCGCCAGGTGCGAAGGACTGGGGTGAACTCCGGTGTGTGGCGCAAGTCCGTGCTCTCGCCCTCTCTGCTGTATTGGCTCCCATTTCTAAACACTAAGAATCCTGGAGACTACACAGGTATCCAAACAAAAACACTTTAGACTTCACAACTGTGGACAACTGGGTCGTGTGGAATTGCCAGTCTGGTGGACTTCGTCATATCCACATTAGCCAAGCAGCATTTATATGGACTGGCCATGGTCTTGCAAATGTGAGCTAGAAGTGGATGTTGTTGTAGTCAGTATTCCAGAAACATCGTGCCTGTCATTTTATCCTCAGTTACGTTGTCCTTAATTTTCCTCACACAGTGCTACTGTGTTTCATGAGCTGGTGTATAAACAAACCAAAATTGTCTCTTCAAATCAAGAACTGGTCTACGAAGGTCGCCGCTTGGTCTTGGAACCCGGGAGGCTGGCGCAGCACTTCCCTAAGACTACTGAGGAGAACCCCGTCTTCATCGTCAGCCGGGAACCCCTGAGCACCATAGGTCTGGTCTACGAAAAGAGTGCGTGGCCTTTTCCTTGTTGTTTTTACTAGCCATTATAAAAAAAGCTCATTGTAGAAATGATTGTCATCTTCATAAAGCAGATGATGTTGTTTATGTAGAATGCTCATAGATATTAAAATTCTGTGAATTATGTGAAAGAGAGTAGTTGTAAAATTGAAAACCTTATAGACATATCTTGACTTCAAATATTTAGTGTTATAGAGTGGTAAACTAGTTTGTTACATAGGGTTTACTATAACTCTGCTTTAAGTGTTTTGCAAACACTCAAAATAACCTTTTGCATCACAAATTTGAGCAAATCCGTATTGTGTCCAGTGTGTCTAGGACGTGTGCCAGGCTCTAGCATCCAAGAAGAGGCAGAGCTGCACTTTTGGAATCTCTTAAATTATTCATTCTATTGGCAGAAAAAAAATGAATTACTCAAATTTGTACATGCCTATTTGGAACTTTGGAGTTTGGTTGAGATTTTAAAACTAAACATTGAGCTCATTGTATTGGAATATACTTAAGGGAAATGTGAAACTCCTTAGAAATATCAGAGGTAATTTGTTAGGGAATGAGCATTATTGTTTCAAGTAGCTTTTTTTGACCGGGAAAAGTACGTTAAAGGGTTTTGTCATCAGTGTTTAATTTAGATGTTCTGTTTGCTGTATGTAAAGGTTAATGTAATTACATGATTTTTCTTTCTCATCTTAAGTATTTTTCTTTGTATTTCAGTTTCCCTCCCTAAAGTCCACCCACGTTATGACTTAGATGGGGATGCCAGCATGGCTAAGGTCAGTGTTTACTTAAAGTACTGTGTGAACAACTGATTCAAATTTTTTCCATGGAGCAATAAAATGTGTTGTCTTTTTATATGCCTGTATGATTTAGGAAGTCATGCATATACATTGGAATTCGTTCCAAGTTGTTTTGTATTCTTTCTTCCTTTTCATCCTTTCTTGAACTCATCGTAAGAAGGTTGCCTCCAGGGAGACAGAACATGTTTAGATAATGTTGAAGCTGGAGTATTTGTTACAGTTTTGTCTGCTGTTAGCTTTTAGGGATTGGTGCTGCATTATGCTTTTAATTAGCCTGATAGAAGTGTGTAAGCTGGAAATACCGTTCTTACTCTGTACCACAGTTAGCATCCGATACTGACATTTTGAATTGTTTCCTTAGGCAGTAACGGGGGTTGTGTGTTACGCCTGCAGAATCGCCAGCAGCTTGCTGCTTTACCAGGAGCTGGTGCGCAAGGGGATACGATGGCTGGTGTGAGTAAGGCTGGAATGTAAAATTGATCTTCATGTGGAACTCACTGGAAATGTGGCAAACCACCCCCTCTATGCTGTTTTACCTTTCCAGGATAGTTAGGGTCAGGTGCTTGCTTTTCTTGTTTGCTTTTGGATTTTTCAAGAGATAGGGTATGGAGACCAACCTGGGCAACTTGGTGAGACCTCATCTCTGCAATAAATCAAAAAATTATCTGGGCATAGTGGTGCATGCCTATAGTCCCATCTACTCAGGAGGCTGAGATGGAAGGATTGCCTTAGCCTGGGAGGTCAAGGCTGCAGTGAGCTATGATCGCACAAATGCACTCCAGCCTTGGGTGATGGAGTGAGGCTCTGAATCAAAGAAAAAAAAAGAAACAGGGTTTCATTCTGTTGCCCAGGCTGGAGTGCCGTGGTGCAGTAGCTCACCACAGCCTTGAACTCTGGGCTCAAGCAGTCCTCCCACCTCGACCTCCCAAGTTGCTGGGATTATAGGCATGAGTCACCATGCCCAGCCATGCTTGATTTTTATTTCAGTACATTTGTTCCACATTTAGTTCACAGAACATTTAGCAACTATTTTTTCATTTGAATCCTACAATAAGCTTGTGAAACAGGACAGATAGTATCTGATTTTTAAAACGTATACCATACTGTTCCTACCACGTAATAACAAATGAATTTCTTTTCCAAGGACCTTGACTTGGTTGTCATTTCACTCTCTGGAAGGCTTTGGCTTATTGTACCCCGGTACCATCGTTGAGTCCTCAGAATCTTCCTCCATTTCCTGCCATTTTCCAAAATGAAGCCACTCTTTTTTTCACACAGTACTGAGATATAATTCACATCCTAGAGATGTAATGCACCCATGTTAGTTATAGGTCAGTGGTGTTCCATCTGTCCACAGAGCTGTACAGCCCCTGATCTTAGAGCATTTTCATCACCCCAGGACGCATCTTGCACCCACCGACATTCACTTCCCATCTCCCCACAAACCACCCCGCCCTGGCCACCACGGATGCTCTGTCTCTGTAGACTTGCCCCTTCCAGATTCTTTTTTTTTTTTTGAGTTGGAGTCTCACTCTGTTGCCCAGACTGGAGTGCAGCGACCACTCCCGGCCACCGCAGGCTTGACCTGCCGGGCTCCGGTGATCCTTCCACCTCAGCCTTCCAAGTAGCTGGAACTACAGGTGCGCGCTACCATGCCCGGCTAATTTTTTGATTTATTGTAGAGGTGAGGTCTCACCAAGTTGCCCAGGCGGGTCTCGAACCCGTGGGCGCAGGCAATCCACTCACCTTGGCCTCCCAAAGTGCTGGGATTACAGACAGAGCCACCAAGCCCAGCCTTACAGATTCTTGATGTAGACGGAACCGTGAAGTGAGAGCGTACACACCAGGAAGCACTTACAAACTAATGTTTCAACTAGATCACTTGTGATGGTTATTCTGGATCAGGGTCTTGATCATTTGGTTAGGAAGTCTCTTCCTGAAAGTGACTCTCAGAAATGGAAGACAGATGTGATTTTTACTTTTCACATTTCATGACTTATAGATGTTTTTTTTTGTTTGTTTGTTTGTTTTTGAGTGGGAGTCTCACTCTGTCACCCAGACTGGAGTGCAGTGGCCGCTCCCGGCCACCGCAGCCTCGCCTGCTAGGCTCCGGTGATCCTTCCGCCTCAGCCTTCCAAGTAGCTGGAACTACAGGTGCGCGCTACCACGCCCGGCTGATTTTTTCATTTATTGTAGAGATGAGGTCTTGCTGCCCAGGCGGGTCTCGAACCTGCGGGCTCAGGCAATCCACTCACCTCAGCCTCCCAAAGCGCGGGATTACAGGACTTATAGATGTTATCTTTCCATTTGAAACCTTCTCTTTTCTGAGAATTACGCTCCTAGGCCTGTGTGTCTTGTACACGCGGTGATAGCCATGGCTGTCCTGTACTGGGAGGCCTTTTCTGGCCCACCTCACTGCACGCAGGGCCTGGGGCGTTGGGCTTTTTGGCAGTCCCTTCCTGAAATGGCCACGAAGCATCTCATTATTCTTACCTTTTTGGGCTTTTTTCTGTGATCTTCGTGTGAAGCCATGTCATACCAGTAACGTTTTCCAGTGTGTTCACACATCCTGTTTCCAGGCCTGTGTTCTGTTTCCACTAAGAAGCCTCCAAGTTTTACCAGTTTCTGGAAAAACCTAGGTTTTTCTTGCTGTTATCTACCCCAGTCACTGATCCATGGAGTTTTTATTCTTTTTATTTAATAGTTTATAGTTTAGTAGGTCGTGGAAAAATAGTTTTAGTGTAGACTACTCTTGGGAGGCGTTTTCTTTAAAGGGTCATTGTAATGTTTTAGCCTTCATGGGCCACATAGGGTCTCTTCTCTCTCTCTCTCTCTTTTTAAGCAGTCTTTAAAAATGTAACATTAAATCACAGGCCCTACAGAAACAGGCCTTAGGCCTTGGTCTGTGATCCCTGATGTAGACCATAGCCCTTCAGTTATATTATTTGCTAGGTCATCCTTCTTCAGAGATCACACTGTGGGTTAAGCACCTCTGATCCCAAGTGCCCCGTATTCCTAAACTCTGTGAGTACCAACATGGTGCTCAGAGGTCACGTGCAAGGGAAGTACTGGAGCATTTCGCACTGTGGATTTTGAATTGGGGTGCTCGGCTAGTGTGTATCTGTGCAGATATCTCAAAATTCAGATCTGAAGCACTTCTGGTCTCAAGCGTTTTGGGTAAGGGATGCCCCTCCTGTGGTTGGGTCATGGAGTAACCGGGCAGTCTATCTGTGAGCAGTAAAGGGAAGTTTTGGTGGCGAAAGATGGAAGGCTCTGCGACTTCTCTGTGTGATTATAGATGTCTGTTTCTTAATGTCATAATGCCTTGGGCTTCTAAGCTGTTAACCTAGTAAGTAGTCAGGGTTTGAGAAAACACAAGTGCCCTAGATGACGTGTAAGGGTCACAGAAATGCTCTTAATAGTGGTGTCCCCAAAAGTGTGAATTAGCTTTCCTAATCGTATCAGGAATGTTGTTACACAGTGTGTTTGAACTGTAATGTAGTTAGCGATAGGCTAGAAAAAAATAAGTAATTCCTTAGATTGACTAATGGGAATCTTTTTTTTTAGTGAATTAGTTAGAGATGATTACAATGAAACTGTTCACAAGAAGACAGAAGTTGTGATCACATTGGATTTCTGCATCAGGAACATCGAAAAAACTGTGAAAGTGTGAGTAGATGGCGTCCTCGCTGGTTGTGGTCGAACTGTTAAGTGCTGTTCTCTTTTCGTGGCATCTATTTGGTTGTCCGTGGCCAGCGTGGCGCGCAGGGCAGTGTTGCGGCTCATGGCCGCCTCCCACAGAGGCAGAGGCGCCAGTTGCCTCTGAGAGATGAACAGCATCTCTCAGGGCATCTTCCCCCAGGTTTTGCGAAGGAAGAGGCGGTGGGGGGGGGCGGGGAGGAACATCTCATTTCCTACAAGCAGAAGCCCTGGACAGGAAGATACAGAGTCTGTCATCAGCAAAGGAATTAGGAAGAGGGGTTTCGAGGCAGCCTTGCGGTGGTATTTTCAGAATCTTAGGAATAACTCCTAGTTTATGCTTTTTTCTGTGAATGTCTTTTGAAACAGTATTTTAAACTGTGCTCTTTCTAGAATATACTATTTGTACTGCAGAGGAGATACAATACATCAGTATTTACTATTGGCTTCCATTCATCCTGAAATCTCGTATTTTTACTATGTTCCTGACATAAGATTATTTGAAATTAATTTTTCTGTTTTATCTCTGAATCTGCAAAGGCTCTTAACTGCAACTTATTTATAAGTAGTATATCAAATGCTTCTTCGGGAAGACATCAAGGTTTTCTTAGAATTTGCTGGCTTATAGATTTTGAATCAATTTCTTATCCTTAAGTGATTATGACAAAAACATAATTTATAAAACGCCTTTTAAAATCTATGCAGTCATCATTCTTATTCGATTTTTTCCTGTGACTTTTCATGCAGATATGAAAAGTTGATGAAGATCAACCTGGAAGCAGCAGAGTTAGGTGAAATTTCAGACATACACACCAAGTTGTTGAGAGTAAGTATTTACAAAATGGTGAAAATTGTAAGCTCATAATCAATTTTTGCTGTCAAGATTAGCTTTTCTGGAGAGATGATATTTCTAACTCCAGACAAAGGATAGCCTTTTCCCATCTGTAGGAATTTCTTTACAGTGTTTGCATGTCCTTACTCCACGAAATGCTTTTTGTTATTCCCACATGTCTACTGTGCCTCATACCCATCTCTGTCCCCCACATACATGCTGTCCTTTCTTTCTCTCCCTCCCTCTCTCTCTCTCTCTCCCTCTCTCTGTCCCTCTCCCTCTCCCCCCCACTCTTCCCCCTCCTCCCCCTCCTCCTCACATCCCCCCCTTCCCTCCCTCCCTCTCTGAAATCCATAATACTTTTGTGTCGCTGCTGTGGACTTGCAATGAAAGCAAGTCCGTGGATGTAACTTCATGCTCATTTGAATGCAGAGTACTTAGACTTGTTTAGAAATCGGTGCAAACTGGAAAATATCATCAGATCTTTTCTAAAATAAAGAGTGAGGAAGAATGGGGGGCCCCCAAGGCAGTGAATCAGTTCTGTAACTAGAAAAGGCTGAATCCACCTTGTGCGGGCCAGCCACACGGCCAGTGCTGACTGCCCGGAGTGTGATGGCAGGAACGCCCTTGTTTGTTGCTAGTGTAGTGTCAGTCGTGGGTGTCAGGACCTTGACGTACTTGGACACCTGTGTCCTTGAAGCCTAACCTCATCCTGCCTCGTACGTGTCACACCTGCTGCATTCGAGTCTGTAGTAGATAAGAGGAGCCTCTGCAGGTCTGGATGGGGTTTCTCTGCATCTCCTCTTTAAGAGGAAGTCCTCTTCTCCAGCCTCTGAGCAGAGAGCATGAGTCTTGCCGAGCTCTGCTGTGCACCTGGGGCTGCTTGGGGTTTCCTGTTGAGTTTTTGTAGCACTGTGAGGCAGAGGATCAGCCAAATTAGCCATTTTCTACAGATAAGGAGACAGAAGATTTCGGGTATTTTGCACGTTTTAGAAGGACCTTTACTGTATGGAGTGTATATGAAGTATCTTAGTGCTAGTTCGCCTGGGGTTTTATGATCATGCTGTAACTCTTGGTGGAAGCCAACCTAAGAGACAATCTCATCTTTAGAGATGGACCGGATTGCTCTGTCTTTGAGTTGACATGGTCTCCCAAAGAAATGGGGTCTAGACTCTACATTCTTGACCTTGGGATGATCATTTCTGACCTGGCAATCTGACTCTGAACACGTTGGTTTTATTTAGCTTTCCAGTTCTCAGGGCACGATAGAAACCAGCCTGCAGGACATCGACAGCCGCTTGTCCCCAGGCGGGTCGCTGGCCGACACGTGGGCACACCAGGAAGGCACTCACCCCAGGGACCGGAAGTAGGTGGCGGCTTGGCGGGTGGGGGCTGCTCTTGATGGTAAATGTCCTTTTCACATTGACTCAATTCATTTATTTATTTTTGTTCTTGTTTTTTTCTTAAACAGTGTGGAAAAACTGCAAGTCCTGTTAAATTGTATCACAGAAATTTACTATCAGTTCAAAAAAGACAAAGCGGAGCGCAGTAAGTAAAATATGTTGTCTGTTAATCCAGTAAATCCCGTTGTAGTTAGCTGCAGTTCAGCTGGACTAAGTCGATTTACTTGCAAGGGGACTGCTTAAGCCGCTTGTTCCAGAGAGGAGATTCTGTCAGGAAGAGGTTGAATGTACACACGGTCATTCTTAAGACCATCCTTTGGACTATTGTCAGTCAGGGTCGTGAGCCCCAGAGCCTGGAAGGTCCAGGAAGGCAACAGGAAGGACTGGCTGTGGGCACTGAGGGACGGGAGGGAGGCCCCCAGGCAGGGGGCATCACCTGAGGCATCGCCTGGTCTCCCCCTTTCTCAGGAGAAGCTGGAAATACAGATTTTATTAGAAACATTCTGACTTGTAAATGTTGGAAATGAATTTGTTTTTTTTTTTTTTTTGAGTTGGAGTCTCTGCCACCCAGGCTGGAGTGCAGTGGCACACTCACAGCCACCGCAGCCACAACCTGCTGGGCTCAGGCAATCCTTCCGCCTCAGCCTTCCAAGTAGCCGGAACTACAGGCACGTTACCACGCCCGGCTAATTTTTGATATATTGTAGAGACAAGGTCTTGCCAAGTTGCCCGGGCTGGTCTCAAGCCCACGGACTCAGGCAGTCCTCTTGCCTCAGCCTCCCAAAGTGCTGGGATGACAGGCTTGAGCCACTGCGCCCGGCCAATTTTTTAAATGTTAACACTGTACTGACCAAACAGAAGACGCATCTTGGGCTGTCAGTGGCCCACAGACCCAAGTGTGACACCTGCTTCGCACCCGTGGCCTTTTGAAGCAGTAATCCCCCAAAGAAAAAAATGTTGGGCGTGATGTTACGATTCCGCCCTAACATCTATTTATTTATTTCCAGGACTAGCTTATAATGAAGAACAGATCCACAAATTTGATAAGTAAGTGTCCAGATTGTGTCTCCTGACTGGTTATTTCTGGTGCTGTTTTGGTTATCTCTGTTAATATGGTTCTTAGGGTCAAAATTAATTGCAGTAAAAAGTACATTTCAATCTTGGCTTTGGAGGGACATTCCCACAAGTGCACATTTTGTGGTTCTCTGATCTGATCCCTGAAAGAAATGGAAGGAGGGAAGGAAACGAAGGAAGAAAGAAATGAAGGAAGAAATGAAGGAGGTTCTCACTGCAGGAGGGAGGAGGCAGAGAAAGCCCATGCTCGCCCGGTCGCCTTCTGCCTCGGGCTCAAGTTGCAGAGGGACAGCAGAGAGTGGAAAACACGGGCAGGGCCAGGCCCAGCTGCACAGTTACCTTGGCCTCGACCAGCAGACATTTTGCTCACAGTCTGTTTCGAGCCCTCTGAAAATCAAAAACAACTGATTAATACGCAGTCTAGTAAAATATCCCTGCATCAAATACACAGTATTTATCACTGCTGCCACAGTGTCTGTCTGTGAAGCCTTTGCTTTTTTTTTTTTTTTTTTTTTTTGAGTTGGAATCTGTCGCCCAGACTGGAGTGCAGTGGCCGCTCCCGGCCACCGCAGGCTCGACCTGCTGGGCTCCAGCGATCCTTCCGCCTCAGGCTTCCAAGTAGCTGGAACTACAGATGCGTGCTACCACGCCCGGCTAATTTTTTGATGTATTGTAGAGATGAGGTCTCGCCAAGTTGCCCAGGCGGGTCTCGAACCCACGTGCTCAGGCAATCCACTCACCTCAGCCTCCCAAAGTGCTAGGATTACAGGCTGAGCCACCGAGCCCGGCTAGCCTTTGCTTTCTACTATGAATCTGTAAAGCACCCAACAGTTGTTTCAGGAAATAGACCAGTTTCATATGCCTGAACATTTTATTTGTTGATTTATTTTTAATTTTTTTTTAGATTGGAAAATACAGTTTATTTAGAAAGTAAATGAGAGAGAGAGAGGAGATTCACAAGGTAGGAGAGGGGCCAAAGCTTAGGAAACATGGCGGCGGCCGTAGCTCAAAGAGCACATGGCCACCACCAGAGTCTAGGAAAGCAGTGAATCTAGGAAAGCTATCTGAACATTTTTAGACACTGCAAGTAGAAACAGGGACGCCGGCTTCAGTCCCTTTTCTTTGCTCACTCCTAAACTGCAGGCAGAAGCTGTATTTCCATGCGACGAAGGCCATGACCCACTTCACAGAGGAATGTGTCAGAAAGTACGAGGCATTTTTGGACAAGTCGGAAGAGTGGATGAGGTAAGGGACCTTATTTGGGTGACGAGCGGCTGACTGTGTATGAGATAAATGTGTATTTGATGTAGGGATGTTTCGCGGGACGGCGTGTTAATCAGTTGTTTCTGATTTTCAGAAAGATGCTTCACCTTAGGAAACAGCTCTTGTCTCTGACTAATCAGTGTTTTGATATTGAAGAAGAGGTTTCAAAGTACCAGGACTACACGAATGAGGTACCGCTCCCAAAAACATCTGGAAAAGAGCTCTTCTCCCAGGAGGGAAACAAAAATTCTCTCAGTTTATCTCTGCTGGTGGTTGAGGAGGAGGGACAGGTTTCTGGACCCAGATCTGTTCACCCTATTCGATGTGTATTTTGAGCCACATTTTAAGAATTTAGATGTTTTACAACGAAAAACTTCTGATAAACCATTCTTAATCACCTATAAGAAAAGTTTTTTTAAAGATTGTTGACATCAGTATTCTTATCATGGATAGTTTTGAGGTAGAAATTTAAAGCTGTAAAGGACTTGTGAAAAGCTGTGAAACTCTATCTAAGATCTGTAGTGAGTACTTTTGTTCCGTGGCTAATCCCTGTTTTGCTGTTTAGTTGCAAGAAACTCTGCCACAGAAAATGTTTGCCGCCTCGGGTGGAGTGAAGCACGCCATGGCCCCGCTGTACCCAAGTTCTAACACCTTGGTGGAGATGACGCTGGGGTGAGACACTGCCCTCGCTCGCTGCGGGGCTCCCTTCACTTTTGTTCCAGCCTGGGATCTTGCTCTTGTAGTCAAATTTCTCAAAGTACAGTGTTTGGTGATGTTGCTTAAAGACTTGCTAACATAAAGACTCGGAAACATAAACGTGGCTCTGAGACATCACGTGCCTGTTTGAGCAGCCGTGTGTGTTTGTTTCTTTTGTGCCGACAGCATGAAGAAACTGAAGGAGGAGATGGAGGGGGTGGTGAAGAGCTCGCCGAGAACAACCACATTTTAGAGAGGTGAGAGCGGGAACCCCGCCTGTGCTTCTGGAACCACAAGCCTCCCCTCTGGCCTCCCTGCCCGGACCTCCAGGCCAGTGGGCCGGCGATGAGAGATCCTGAGGCCCAGTCCGTTCTCCCCTCTTGGTGTTGCTGTGAACTCGCCTTGTGGTGGCCGATGGACTCCCTGTTTGCAGAGCACCGGTTAATAGCATTACTTGCTTGCTGCACCAGTTTGTGAAGTCTAGTGTCTTCCACACTCTCTTTCTTGGCATTGTTCTTTGGAGGCCCGGTGTCCCAGTAGGGCTGAGGGCTCCTGGCACTGAGGCGCTGCCTCTCCGGTGGGCGCCCTGGGGCCCGTGGCCCTCAGAGGGACTGGGTGTCTGCTCGTCACCTGCTGAATCCTCCCGGGCAGGCCCGAGGAGGTGAAAACGGGCAGAGCTTGCACGCCATTTCGGTGGCTGCCTTCCCTGCCTGATCCTCAGAGAAGCCGATCGCAGCTGGCCCTGCGACTCGGGCCTGAGGGCTGCCTGTCGCCTCCAACCTCGCCTGGTAGAGCTGCTTCCCGTGCCTGCGGGCACTAGCCTTGTGGGGGCTGCAGGTGGTCTCCCCGCGCTCTCCAGGCCGTAGACGTGTCCCCGAGAAGAGGGGCTGGAGCTGCACCTGCCCTTCGTCCCTCCCTGCTCGCTGGCTCAGTGGACATTCACGTTTCTGGGTTCTCCTAATTACAAACCACTGCAAGGAACATCTTGTGCAGCTATGTGTTCAGGTGTTCATGTGAGAATTTTTGAGGGATGAATTTCTAGATGCTTCTGGATGTGGGGTTTCTGGGCCAGAGGGTATGCACATTTAAATGATGGTGGGTGGCTGGGCACAGTGGCTCACACCTGTCATCCCAGCACTTTGGAAGGCCAAGGCGAGAAGACTGCCAGAGCCCACGAGTTCAAGACCAGCTGGGCAACTTGGAGAGACCTCATCTCTACAATAAATCAAAAAACTAGCCAGCCGTGGTGGCGTGAGCCTGTAGTTCCAGCTACTCGTAAGGCTGAGGCGGAAGGATCACCTGAGCCCAGCAGGTTGAGGCTGCATTGACTGGGAGCATGCCACTGCACTCCAGTCTGGGCGACAGAGTGAGACCCTGACGCAATAAATGAAATGAAGGAAGGCATAAAGGGATGGAAGGAAGGAAGGATGAAATGAAGGAAGGACTTACTAATTTGCTCCTTGGAGGGTCATGCATGGTCCTTTGTCAACAACCAAGTGTTATCAGGCTCTTAGATTATTTGTTTAGTTGTAACTGAGGCTCTAATGTATGCTTCTTTGGTTAGTAGCAATGTCAGACATCCTTTGATGTGTTTGTTCAGTTTCCATTTTTTTCTGAGAATTGCCTGCTAGTTTTTTAGAAATCTTTCCGTTTCTTTTTTTGAGTTGGAGTCTCATTCCATCGCCCACGCTGAAGTGCAGTGGCATGCTCAGGGCCACCGCAGCCTCGACCTGCTGGGCTCAGGCCATCCTTCCACCTCAGCCTTCCAACTAGCTGGAACTACAGGCATGCGCCACCATGTCCAGCTAATTTTTTGATTTATTGTATCGACAAGCTCTCACTGAGTTGCCCAGACTGGTCTCGAACCTCTGGGCTCAGGCAATCCTCTCACCTCAGCCTCCCAAAGTGCTGGCATTATAGGCGTGAGCCACCATGCCTGGTCTTTTCCCCATCTCTTTATTGCAACTGCACAGTAATTATCTGGCTTTTCGTAGCATCCAGTTCACAGTTGCTTCCCAGCTAAGCTAAGTCCTAAGTGTGTCCTGTGAGGGTCAGCCCGTATAGACCTTTGGGGGGGCCGCCGTGCCCTGTGGAGGGCCGCCACTCCCAGAGTGCGTCTGCCAGCCTGGTCCCTCTTTCTGACCTGTTTGACCGGCTGTGGGCGATCGTTGTGGCATCGTCTTACTGCAGAGCCTGGTGGCAGCTCAGGGACTGTGGCAGCAGCAGGGACGGAAGCCCGGCATTGTGTCGGCATCGCCCACGTGTCTCCTGCGGACGGGCTCCGTCGCGGCCGACATCCTCGTGTCTAGAATCCTCCGTCCTGGCGCAGTTTCCCCTCAGCCCCCTCGCCTGCTCGGCGACCACTGGCCCCACGCCTTGAGCAGGACTGTCCGAGCCCTTGCTTCCTCCACCCTCTCGCGGCTGGCGGCCGGGCTTCTTGGTGCCCGCCCCTCCTGACACGTCACCCTGCCCCCACGTGTGAGCTGTGTCAGCACCTCCTTTCCCATGTGAGCGCGTCTCCCTGAGCCCCAGGCTCCCCATCTGCTTGGGCGTTACAGCCAGAGTCACCTTCCAGAACACCGGCTCCCTTGGCTGGGGAATCCTGGACGCCCATGGCCCCAGAAGCCAAGGCCGAGTCATTCTTCCACTCGAGAATGTGGCCGGCCTGGCCTCCGGCGGGCCTGGCCTCCAGCTTTCCCTCCCACTGCTTCCCAGCAGCACTCTGCTCTGGCAGGGTGCCACCCCTCACTGTCGCTCGAGAAAGGGACTCGCTTCCAGCCCGCGTCTTGGCGTGTAAACCCCACCCCACCAGGGAGAGGACCGGCTCACACCAACACTTCCCAGGTGACGTCACCATGTCCCTTCACAGGCGTGTGACCCCTCGCCGCTCCAGTGGGGCACGGCGGCACAGCGGCCTCTGGGCTTTAAGATGAATTGCTGTTTTTTCCTCTGCAGGTATTCGATCGATCGATAGAGCGATGGATACGCAGGGGCCGAGCTGCAGTGTCAGGGGCCAAGTTAATGACTCCTTTGAGACCTCTCTTCTCTCCTGTGTTTCAGGTTCGGCTCGTTGACCATGGACGGCGGCCTTCGCAATGTCGACTGTCTTTAGCTTTCTAGGGCGTCTCAGCAGAGTGTCCACTTGCACGAGAACAGAATGCCTGGCCGTTGAGTGGATGCCTTTCTGGGTGGTCTCTTGTTTCTACAGTTTAGTATTTGGTGTGGTTATGTAAATATGTACCATATTGTAAATACAAAAAAAGATATAAATTTTTGGCTGCTGTGAAGATGTAATTTTATCTTTTGACTTTTATAATGATGCGAGGAGATTTGACCTCTGAGCGCAAGAAGAAAGCCATGACCAACCCATGCATGGGGCACCCACCCTGGCCCGAGGGGCGGGCGTGTCCTCACTGCCTCCAGGCATGACTTCAGGTGGGCATGACTTCAGGTGGACCGTGTCAGCTTCCCCCCAGGTCGGGCCTGAGGAACGCCCTGGGCCGGGGCAGGATGGGGCAAGAGGGCGGAACCGAACCACTGTTTACTAGGATGCAGCGGCATTATCCATGTTACAGGGCACCCAGATCCCAGGTGTCTGTGGACCTGCCTAATTTCAGGTGAATTCTTGAACACAATTTTTGCAGTGAGTTGTTATTAAAAATTACTCATTTTTCCTTTGGCCATAAAATGTATAATTGTCATTAAAGTTTTAAGCTCATTTCAACTGTCTTAAGCTGTGTATTCTTTAATTCTGCTTACTATTTCATGAAAAAAATAAACTTCTCAATTTTAATACAAAGAGTATGTGTGTTTCTATGTATCCAGTTTGAAAAAAAAACAAAGGTCATCTTTTTTTTTTTTTCTTCTTGAGTCAGTCTCATTCCGTCGCCCAGGCTGGCGTGCAGTGGCACACTCACGGCCACCCCAGCATCGACCTGCTGGGCTCAGGCAATCCTTCCGCCTCAGTCTTCCACGTAGCCAGAACTACAGGAGCGCACTACCATGCCCAACTAAAGTTTTGTTTTGTTTTTTTATTGTAACAGTGAGGTCTAGCCACGTTGTTCAGGCTGGTCTTGAACCCCTGGGCTCAGGCAATCCTCTGGCCTCGGCATCCCAAAGTGCTGGGATGACACTTGAGCCACTGTGCCCAGCTTGAAGTGTCTTACTTTCAATGTTTGACCCTCAGAAATGCACCCTCAGTCAAAACATTTTAGGTCAATAAATGCTTGATAACAAGTCTGCTGATTTTCAATGCATGTTCGCTTTAAAATAAGCTACAACTCCAGTCTAGTAGCTTTTTTTCATTATTAGATAGAATATGTTTTCAAAGAGTGATTAATGGTATAGAATTAGTGTATGCAAATAGGAGCGGGGTGCATTGATTAACACCTGTAATCCCAGCACTTTGGGAGGCCCAGGTGGGAAGATCACTTGAGACCAGGATTTTAGGACCAGACAGGGCAACTTAGTGAGACCCTAGCTCTACAAAACATTCAAAATTAGCTGGCTGTAGTGATGCCCTATAGTCCTAACTGTTTGGAGGCTGAAGTGGAAGGATCTCAAGCCCAGGAGTTTGAGGTTGCAGTGAGTAATGGTCGAGCCACTGCACTCCAGCCTTAACAGTGTGAGACCGTGACCCTATTACACACACAAATACAAGAGCTAGTCGATTTAACTCCTAGTACAACAGAGGCTATAGCTGTAATCACAGAAAAAATAAAAATGAATGAATAGAAAGTTTTCAAGAAGAAGAAGTAGCCTCAAGCAAATAAAGAAAATTTAAAGTCGGAAAGAAATGGGAAAAACAGTCCCACCACGTCATCTCTGAAAGTCCAGCCACCATTGTTCAGGAAATTTCCCAATTCTGTGTTACCGGCTTGTAGACCTGAGGACACCATGTCAGGTACAATGTCTCTTCTTAGCGAAGTAGAAAATGTTCTCAAAATTTTTTTTTTTGAGAAAGCAGGGTTTATTGAGGGTACAGAAAAGCTTCCACGGTGGGAGGGGACCAGAGGGGGTGGTCTCAAAGCATTTCTTTAAAGATAGAATGAATTCATCAGTAAGTTATCCAGAAAAAATTACAATGGGCTGGGCTCGGTTGGCTCAGCCTGTCATCCTAGCACTTTGGGGGGCCAAGGCAGCGGATTGCCTGAGCCCGTGGGTTCGAGACCAGCCGGGCAACTTGGCGAGACCTCGTCTCTACAATAAAATTTAAAAATAGCCAGGCGTGGTAGCGCACATCTGTAGTTCCGGCTCCTTGGAAGGCTGAGGCGGAAGGATCACTGGAGTCCAGCAGGTCGAGACTGCGGTGGCCGGGAGCGTGCCACTGCATTCCAGTCTGCGGGAAGGAGTGAAACTCCCAAATCAAAAAAAAAAAAAAAAAAAATGACAATGATCCTTAATCTTTTTTGTGGTTGTTTTGATGTGGATTGGGTTTGTGGTTTTTTTGCCACAGTGTTTACCTTTTGTGGTGTTCTAAGTTAAAAACAAGAAGCAAGCCGGGCTCAGTGGCTCAGTCTGTAATCCCGCGCCTTTGGGAGGCCGAGGTGAGTGGATTGCCTGAGCCCGCGGGTTTGAGACCCGCCCGGGCAACCTGGTGAGACCTCATCTCTACAATAAATCAAAAACTAGTGGGGCGTGGTAACGCATGCCTACAGTTCCAGCTACTCAGAAGGCTGAGGCGGAAGATCGCTGGAGCCCAGCAGGTGGAGGCTGCGGTGGCCGGGAACGGCCACTGCACTCCAGTCTGGGCGACAGAGTAAGACTCCAACTCAAAAAAAACAACAACAAGCATTTGGAATTAAAGGGACCATGATTGCTCAGTGACTTATGATATAGGAAGGGAAAAGGAAGGACTGCCAGGGACAGACACTCTCAGTGGAGACGTCTCCAGGGTGTTCCCCTTCAGAATTACAGCCCCAGCACTTGGAGAGGCCGAGGCAGGAGGACTGCTTGAGTCCAGGAGCTCAAGACCAGCCTGGATAACAAAGACCTCATCTCTACAAAAAAATCAAAAAGTCAGTAGAGCAGGGTGGTGCGTGCCGTGCCTGTAGTCCCTGCTGCTGCTTGGAGGCTGAGCCCGGAGGATCACCCGAACCCAGGACTGGGTCAAGGCTGCAGAGAGCAGCCATACTCTAGTCTGGGCAACACAGTGAGACCCCAGTTCAAAAAAAAGTTACAGCCACAACCAGAGCTTGCTTCTTCCTTCTGATTTCTTCCACTCCGTGTGTTTTAGGCGCTGTGCTCTCTGAGGAAGTGCTACAGAAAATTCAGTCACTCTAACCACCGTTGGGGCAGACGCCTGAAAGCAACGCGTAGGGAAGTCTCAGCAGTTCTGTTCAAGCCGGTTCCTCACCAACAACCTACTTGCAAGAAGGCCAAAGTGTCTGGAAGACCCTGACACCGTGGCTGTGGGTGGGCCTGAGCCCCACGCCTCACTCTAGTGAGCTTCACAGTCCAAATTTCTATGAAACACCGAAAAGGAACAGAACGCACAGTGGATCGGGAGGGCGGAGTCGGCCCTGTCACGCCTCTCATGTCCCTGCTTCTCTTTAGCGGGTACGTCGGCTCCAACCTGCACTGTGGCAAATCATAGCAAGCCCAAACATCACACCCGGCTGTGGGGGACTAAGTTTCTCCATGACCCGGTGAATCCGTTCGTTTCTTTTGACACAAGACGTTCTGGAAGGCGTCTGTTTGCAAAGCCGGCAGAACCAAATTAATGGTTTTCCTTTATGAAAACAATAACCAGGAATAACAGACAAGTCCCTAACAACAATCAAAGGACAAAATACCTAAAAACACAGCTAACAAGACATGCGTATGGCCTGTACAAAGAAGACTTCCACACTGTGCTTAGAGGCACAAAATATGACTTAGTAGAAAGGTGCCCCTTGCTCTTTCTCCCCTTTTTTTTTTTCTTTTTTTTGAGTCGGAGTTTCACTCTGTCGCCCAGGCTGGAGGGCAGTGGCACACTCACGGTCACCGCAGCGTCGACCCACCAGGCACTGGCAATCCTTCCGTCTCAGCCTTCCAGGTAGCCGGAACTACAGGCACGTGCCACCATGCCCGGCTAATTTTTGATTGATTGTAGAGACGCGGTCTCACCCAGTCGCCCGGGCTGGTCTCAACCCCACGGGCTCATGCAACCCACTCGCCTCAGCCTCCCAAAGTGCTGGGATAACAGGCTGAGCCACCGCGCCCGACCGTGCCCCTTGCTTAATGAAAGGATTCAATATTGTATTGACATTAATTGCCCCATAAATTCAGCTAGAATCTTAATGTGGGCACAATTAAAAAAGAAAAGTGACCCAGGCTCGGTGGCTCAGCCTGTAATCTCGCACCTTTGGGAGGCTGAGGTGAGTGGATTGCCTGAGCCCGCGGGTTCGAGACCCACCTAGGCAATTTGGCGAGACCTCATTTCTACAATAAATCAAAAAAATATTAGCCGGGTGTGGTAGCGTGCGCCTGTAGTTCCAGCTACTTGGAAGGCTGAGGTGGAAGGATCGCCGGAGCCCAGCAGGTCGAGGCTGCGACAAGCGGCCACTGCACTCCAGCCTGGGCGACAGAGTGAGACTCCAACTCAAAAAAAAAAAAAAAAAAAAAGTGAGAGGAAGCAAAATAAAATGTTCTAAATTTTATCTGGACCAATAAACATGGAAGAATAAGAAGATACTAACCCCGCTGGGTATTAAACTATATCACAAAACCACTAAATTGAACATAGCAGAACTGAGGCATTGGTATCTTCATGTGGGAAGACCAGAGAGAAAACAGGTTGAGCAAGGAGTATGTGCGAGGCTGGGGCGGTGGCTCATGCTTATATTCCCAGCGCTTTGGGAGGCCAAGACGGGAGGATCGCTTGAGGCCAGGGGTTGCAGACCAGCCTGGGTAACATAGCAACATCCTGTCTCTACAAAAAAAGTTCTTTTTATGTTAGCCAGGTGTAATGGTGCACACCTGTAGTCCCAGCTACTCAGGAGGCTGAGGCAGGAGGATTGCTTGAGCCCAGAAGCTTGAGGCTGCAGTGAGCCATGACTGTACCACTGCACTCCAGACTGGGCCACAGAGAGAGACTCAGTCTCTTAAAAAAAAAAAAAAAATCAGCAAGGCTCGGTGGCTCAGCCTGTCATTCCAGCACTTTGGGAGGCCGAGGTGAGTGGATTGCTTGAGCCTGTGGGTTCGCGACCCGCCTGGACAACTTGGCGAGACCTCATCTCTACAATAAATCAAAAATTAGCCGGGCGTGGTAGTGCGCACCTGTAGTTCTGGCTGCTTGGAAGGCTGAGGCGGAAAGATCACCGGACCCCAGCAGGTCGAGGCTGCAGTGGCCGGGAGTGTGCCACTGCACTCCAGTCTGGGCGACAGAGTGAGACCCCGACAAAAAAAAAATCAGCCAGGCGGGGTGATTCATGACTGGAATCCCAGTACTTTGGAAGGTTGAGGGAGAAGGGTTGCTTGAGCCCGGGAGTTCAGGACCAGTCTGGGCAACATAGTATAAGACCTTGCCTCTACAAAAAAAGCTAAAAAAAATTAGCCAGGCCTGGTGGCGTGCACCTGTAGTCCTAGCTACCAAGCAGATTGAGGTGGGAGGATCACCTGAGTCCAGGAGGTTGCGGCTGCGGCGAGCTGTGATCGTGCCACTACACTCCAGTCCGGGTGACACAGTGAGAGCCCGACTCAAAGAAAAAGAAAGAAAATCCAAAGGAAACACACTTTGGGACATCCTGGCAGAGCCATGGCTCTCATTCTAGAACCCCAGGAGCCACAGGAAAGGGCGCGTGTGGGTGGTGTGAAGACCTCTCGCGCCCCCCGGCCTTATTTTCAGAGGCGCGTTCGCTCTCGGGGCGAGAGAAGTCAGATCAGGGCGGCCCGGCCGGGCCAGGGGAGGGCAGACTGGGCCGGCGCGAGGGTGGACGTGCCGCGTGCCCTCTTCCCCGGGGTGGGGTCACACGGCTGTGTGCGTCTCGGTGTACGAGGGACCCCCAAACCCAGATTACCTTTGGAGGAGGGGCCTGGTAGCACAGGCTAACCCCTGGGTAAGTGTTCCGGGAGCCCCTCGGCGTCCGTGGACCAGCTGGCATTGTGGGGAGAGGCTGCGTTCGGCTTCGGGGAATTGTTTCCGGAGATCCTCGCGACGCGTCTGCCGTTTCCTGGTGGGCGAGACGAGCGCCCCTGCCCACGCCGCGCTGAGGGTTCGGCACTTTGGGGCCCCACCCGATCTGGCCCGGAGTTCCTTTTGTTTTTTTGTTTCCCCAGATGTAAAAAGTCCTTAAAGGGAAACGTTTTTCCGATGTGGAAGGGGTGAAACAAAAAATGGCAGAAGATGAGTTCAGAAACTTCTGAGCGGCGGGAAAAGCGTCTCGGTAAGTGTGTGGCATGCAGGGGAGAGGACTCGGGAGGGGACTGGGGCTTAAACACGCGAGAATAAACACAGTTTTAAGTGAAGAAGCCCTGGGTTTGGGGGGCCCCTTGCATGCAGACTGCACCCCAAGGAAGGGAATCCAGGTGATGCGGCGACTGGCTCCGAAAAGCCTCCGAGCTGGGGCGGCTCCGTGGCCGAAGGCGCCAGTGCTGGAGTCCCCCTGCCCGGCCCCCCGCCCCCTGTGTGTGCGGCTCGGGCAGGTTCCCCGCCCTCCGTGAACCTCCCTCTCGCCTGGCTCCACGAAGATGAGGCGGGTCAACAGAGGGCCGGGCCCGGCGGCTCACGCCTGGAATCCCAGCCCCTTGGGAGGCTGAGGTGGGAGGGTCGCTGGAGGCCAGGAGTTGGAGACCAACCTGGGCCACATAGTGAGACCCTGTGTCCACAGAAAAATTTAAATCTAGCTGTGTGGGGGGGTGCACGCCTGTGGACCCAGCCACTCGGAAGGCTGAGGTGGGAGGGTCGCTGGAGCCCAGGAATTTGAGAACAGCCAGGGCAATGGAGAGAGACCCCCGTTTCTACAAAAAAGTTTAGAAAAGAAGTGAGTTGGTAGAGATAACGTGTTTAGGTCTGAGCCTGGCATATAATAAGCATGCAGCAGATGTCAGCTTCTTTTTTTTATTTGAGTGGGCGTCTCACTTTGTCGCCCACACTGGAGTGCAGCCGCACGTTTATGGCCACTCCAGCACAGACCTGCTAGACTCTGGCGTTCCTTCCTCCTCAGCCCTCCAAGTAGCTGGAACTGCAGGTGTGTGCTACCATGCCTGGCTAATTTTTTATTTATTGTAGAGATGAGGTCTTGCCAAGTTGCCAGGGCTGGTCTCGAACCTGCGGGCTCAGGCAATCCTCTCGCCTCGGCCTCCCAAAGTGCTGGGATGACAGGCTTGCGTCACCAGGCCCAGCCAAAAAACATTTTTTAAGGCACATATATGTTGAAAGTTCCCAGACTGGGAGCCCAGAAACGCGTGCTAAGTGTGAACGTGGCGTCTCAGGCCTCTGGTTCTCTGTGACTGTCCCTGCTGCCGAGAAAGTATTGCGGTTGCTACAGAAAGGAGGACACCGCAAAAACTGAGAAGGACAAAAACCCCGAGGCTGGTGGAAAGGGAGGTGCTGCTTCAGCTCTGGGTCCTCGGCAGTCCTGGAATTGAGGGCCCCGAAGGAGCCAGGAGTGGCCACCCCTAGGATAAGTGGGGGTGGGGTCCGGCAGCCGCCCAACTCAAAAAAAATAAAAAAATAAAAAAATTAACCAGGTGTGGTGGTGCACACCCATAGTCCCAGCCACTCGGGAGGCGGAGGCGGGAGGATCGCTTGCTCCAGCCTGACTCAAAGCAAACACGTAAGTAAATAAATAATAACGAAATAATGTGATTACACTGAAAGCGACACAGAGGAAGTAGCTCTCCGTTTGCGCCCGCCTGAGTCTGTGCGCTTCTCCTTCGGAGCCTTGTGGCTCCTCTCCCCCACACCCTGGGGACACAGCCCCTCACTGGCTGGCTCATCTCATCAGGAGCAGGGAAGGCGGGGCACGGGGCGTCTGTGACATTGTGCAAAGCTCGGCTGGTGACGCTTCGGCCTGCCAGCCTCACCCCGTGGGTTCCAGGCACAGCCAGCTGTGGTGGGGGCCAGGAGGCCAGGAGGCCGGTGCCTGGGGACGTGACCGCCCTCTCTAGGACGCGGTTTTCCTCAATTTACACACGAAATGGAGGCACAGAGAGGTTAAGTAAGTCGCTGAGGGTCACACAGCTCACCTACAGCTCTTGGGCCCTGAGGCCTTAACTACCTCATAACAGGCCCCTCCCACCAACGAGATTCATTTTTTTTTTTTTTTTTTGAGTTGGAGTCTCACTCTGTCGCCCAGACTGGAGTGCAGTGGCCACTCCCGGCCACCGCAGCCTCGACCCGCTGGGCTCCAGTGATCCTTCCGCCTCAGCCTTCCAAGTAGCTGGAACTACAGGCGCGCGCTACCACGCCTGGCTAATTTTTTGATTTATTGTAGAGATGAGGTCTCGCCAAGTTGCCCAGGCAGGTCTCGAACCCGCAGGCTCAGGGCCGGGCTCAGAGATGGGGACGGCCATCCACAAGCTCTCGGGCGAGCTTGGCCTCCCAGGGAAGAAGACCCGCATCCCAGGTAGGTCATGCTTGCTGGGGCGCCTCACTCCCCTCGGGGGACCATGGTGTGGCCTTGGTGTGACAGAAAGGGGCCCGCGGCCTTCGGGGTCGAGACGGGCCCCCGCCAGGCCAGCTGCTGTGGTATCTGGTCATCGGAGCCCGTGGGTGGCCGTCTCCCGGGCCAGCTCTCCCTCTCGCGGGCAAATGCGCTTTCAGAGGTCGCGTGGGTCACACAAAGATGGGGACGAGGAGCTGAGTGGCCTCTCTCCCTCCCAGGACGGCATGCGGGCCTTTCTGTGACAGAGGTCACGCTCACGGCAGCGCCATTGCTGCCCGTTATGGCACTGAGGGCACGTGCTGGCAGCTCAGATTCTTCCTGGAGGGACTCGAGACCTTCCAGGCTGTCGCCATGGCCCCCAGGTCCCTCCTGGGAAGGGGTAGAAAGCGTGTGCGGCTTGCGGGGCAGGGAGGGCCCTCAGAGGCGTGGGGTTCACGGTCTCCTGTGGGTGTCTGGGCCTGGCCCCTGGGGCCAGAGCATGGCAGGGGGTCTTTACTGTCAGAGACCCCAGATGGCGCCCAACAGGCAAGGCCGAGTTCAAGGGGGAGTGCCCACGTGACCCCCCGAGGCGGAGACACCTGCCGTCCCGAGGCTGGGCAAGGGCTCTGCCAGGTTGGGCAGGGAAAAGGGGGCTTGCTGGGGCTGGGGGTGCAAGAAAAAGAGAGACAGGGAGAGACAGAGACAGAGAGTGAGTCAGAGACAGAGAGAGACAGAGGCAGAGAGAGACAGAGAGAGAGTGTCAGAGACAGAGACAGAAAACGACAGAGACAGAGAGAGACAGAGACACAGAGATGGAGAGAAAGCTAGAGAGCTAGAGGCAGAGAGTGATAGAAACAGAGAGAGAGACAGAGAGGGAGAGAGAGAGAGACAAAGAGGGAGTCAGAGACAGAGACAGAGGCAGAGAGAGAGAGACAGAGAGGGGAGAGAGAGAGGCAGAGAAAGATAAAGACAGAGAGAGAAACAGAGTCAGAGACAGAAAGAGACAGAGAGACAGGGACAGAGAGAAAGAGAGAAAAAGAAGCAGAGAGAGAAAGAGACAGGGACACACACACACACCGTATGCCTGTGTTCCGGGGCAGGACGGCTGGATGGCTCCGAGAGGACCCGCCCGATGGGAGGCCACGGCCCGTGTGTTCTCAGCCCAAGCAGCCAGACACCTGCCTGAACGCACGGCAGCGTGGCGGGGGCTGCGCGTGCCGCGGCCAGCTCACTCCTTGACCCAGAGGCCCCCATCCGTCAGTGGCGGCTTTTCTCGGGGAGTGTCCTGGGGGCAGGGCACAGCCTGCCATTACCCCACACCTCCAAGGCCCCATCTGTGGGGCATCTGCCACCAGCTCGTGCCCCGCTAGAGACGGGATGTCTTCAGCCACAGGACACTTCTGCATGTCCGTTTCAGAGATGGCGACGTGTAAGAAAATGCCTTGAGTGCAGGTGACCTTGGCGGACGGCACAACAAGCCCCTCGAGTCCTGAGATCAGTGCTGACCTCACGTGTCCCCATCCTGCTAGCACCACGTTTACAGTAAGGGGCTGCATCTTTCCCAGCACTGGGCTCATGTTTTTTGCTTTTCTTCCAAGTAGGCTTTTTTTTTCTTTGCGTCAGGGTCTCACTCTGTTGCCCAGGCTAGAGTGCAGTGGCACAGTCATGGCTCGCCATAGCTTTGACCTCTGAGCCTCCCAAGTAGCTGAAACTACAGTTATGCGCCACCGTGTCCAGTAAATTTTTAAATTTTCTTGTAGGGACGAGGTCTCGTGACATTGCCCAGGCCGGTCTCGAACTTCTGGGTTCAAGCGATCCACTCGTCTCAGCCTCCCAAAGTGCTGGGATTACAGGCATGAGCCACCATGCCTGGCCTCAAGTAGGTTTGTAATAGAAGCAAACAGTGGGGCCACCATCGGCGTGACGTTGCAGAGACAGAGGCTGAAAGGAATTGTGAGAGAGAAACAAAAACGCACCCAAAGAGGAAATGCATCCTGTGGTGGCTTGAAGGCCGCACAACGTTGACAAACACTTGACTCTCGAGGTGTCTGTGTTAGGCTTATCTCACACTGGCTCATGTGAATAAGAAGATAGTGACTTTAGTTCCCAGAAGAGGGAGCCTTGGCATCTTACCAAAAACAAAAAACGAAAAAACCCAGAGGGTGTACAGCCTTCCAAAGGGAAGAATCTGGGCTAAGGCATTGGAGTGGGTCATGGATCCCATTCCATTCTGAATTTATTTATTTATTGAGTCAGGGTCTCACTCTGCCGCCCAGACTAGAGTGCAGTGGCATGATCATAGCTCACCACAGCCTCAACCTGCTGGGCTCAACCTTCTGCCTCAGCCTCCCAAGTAGCTGGAACCACAGCAGGCGTGTGCCACCATACCCAGCTAATTTTTAACTTATTGTAGAGATAAGTTCCCACCATGTTGCCCACGCTGGTTTCAAACACTTCTGCCACCTTCCACCTCTGCCTCTCAAAGTGCTGGGATGACAGGCGTGAGCCACCGCGCCCAGCCCGTTTTGATGTGAGTAACTGCATAATTCCACAGGAGTTCAGCTCTAGTTCCATTTGGAGTAGCAAGGCCAGCCAGTAGGTGAAGGCCCAGCACCCTCTTCCCCCTAATGTCACATCTGTGTCTTTGTGAATAGTCCAACATGTGCTGGTGCCCACGTCCACGCTCTGTAGACAGGGCCTAGTCCTGTTCTTTATTCCCTGGCTGCCTGGCAAATCTCCACTCCCTGGCATCGTGTGCTTTTCCAACCGGCCACCAGCATGCTTGGGACTGTCAGACTTCACAGCCACGACCACTAGTTACCTTAGGAGAGAGTGAGGGAGGCCGGGTACAGTGGCTGGCTCATGCCTGCCATCCTAGTGCTTTGGGAGGCTGAGGCTGGAGGATCGCTTAAGGCTGGGAGTTTGAGATTCAATATAAAGGAGACGTTTAAGAGAGTAGCTCTTGTCTCCCTGCCCCCTCATCTCTCATCAACTTCAAGGCGACGTCTCTGCTCCTTGACTTCCCATGTCCTGGCGTTCTGCTCAGTGCTTGACTTGCCTGACGTCACTCTGGCATGTCATTGACCCAGCTGTTATCTTTTGACTCTCTCTAATCTCGACATCCTTCCCCGACATGCCCCCGTCTCTTCCTGCCTCTCTGAGGCTTCCTTCTCCGTCTCCCCAAATGCTTACCTTCCTCGGAGCACCCCTTCAGCAGGTGTTCTGTCCCTGCCCTCGTTCCTACCAAAACAGAGATAGCCACCACTGTGTGTGAGCACCGACTGTGGAACATTCTGGAACGTTTTTTTTTCTGAGTCAGAGTCTCAATCTGACGCCCAGGCTGGAGTACCGTGGCACACTCATGGCCACTCCAGTGTCGACCTGCTGGGCTCCAGTGATCCTTCCGCCTCAGCCTCCCAAGTAGCTGGAACTACAGGTGTGTGCAACCACGCCTGGCTATTTTTTTTTTTATTTATTGTAGAGACAAGGTCTTGCCAAGTTGTCTGGGCTGGTCTCAAACCCACAGGCTCAGGCAATCCACTCGCCTCGGCCTCCCAGAGTGCTGGGATGACAGGCTGAACCACTGAGCCCAACCACATTCTGGAACTTAACATGGTACAGGAGCTCTGGGAGGACCTGTGATCCTCTCTGCCTCACAGATGGGGAGTTGAGGTTCCAAATATGGCAATAAATTGTGCAAAGCCCACAGCCAGGAAGGGATGGAGAGAGAATTCAAAAACAGTCTGTCCAACCAACAAACCCTGTGTCACCCATGCTGGAGTGCAGTGGCACAATCGCGGCTCACTGTAGTCTCCACCTCCTGGGCTCAGGTGATCCTTCTTCCGCCTCGGCCTCCCAAGTAGCTGAGACTACAGGTGCACGCACCACAGCTAGCTATTTTATTTTTTTAATTCTTTATTTTTTGTAGAGACAGGGCCTTTCTATGTTTCCCCAGAAGGTCTCAAACTCCTGAGCTCAAGCATTCCTCCCGCCTTGGCCTCCCAAAGTGCTCGTATAACAGACATGAGCCACTGGGCCTGGCCCTCGTCTCTTCTTATTAGGACATGAGCCATTGAAGTAGGGCCCACCTACATGAACTCGGTTCATTTTAATTACCTCTTTATATGCCTTTTCTCTAAATGCAGTCACATCTTGAAGTATCAGGGGCTAGGATTTCAATGCCTGAATTTGGGGGATACAGTTGAGCCCATGACCCTCTTTTTAGGCATTTCCTAAATGTGACTTTCCTCCCTAATTGCCACAGTTTTATGTGAGGCCGTGTCATTTCTTATTGTGATACTCTCACCATCACGACTGTGATGTTTTACAAATTATATTTCAAATCATATAAACTCTTTAGAAAATACAGAAAAGCATACATTAAAAAATTCCTATACTCCTCACAATCAGATAGAATTGGAATTGACAATTGGCTCATATTCTGATCTTTTTTCCATGTACATATTCTTTTTTTTTTTTTGAGTTGGAGTCTCACTCTGGCACCCAGACTGGAGTGCAGTGGCTGCTCCCAGCCACCGCAGCCTCAACCTGCTGGGCTCTGGCGATCCTTCTGCCTCAGCCTTCCAAGTAGCTGGAATTACAGGCATGCGCTACCACGCCTGGTTGATTTTTTAATTTATTGTAGAGATGAGGTCTCGCCTGCCCAGGCGGGTCTCGAACCCGCGGGCTCAGGCAATTCACTCACCTCAGCCTCCCAAAGGCGCAGGATTACAGACTGAGCCACCAAGCCTGGCCATGTACATATTCTTAAAAGTTGGAATCAGTCTCATCAACAAGGGTACCTGCTTAATGAACATTTGCATACTTAACCCTGAATTGTACCCCACATCTTTAAAATGAAAAATTTTTTAAAAAGTTGGACTCTGTCTTAGTCTGTTTTGCATTCCTATAATAGGATACCACTGACTAGGTCATTTACCAAGAGAGGAAATTGATTCCTTATGCTCCTGGAGCTGGGAAGTCCAAGGCCGAGGGGTGGCATCTGGTAAGGGCCTTCTTGCTGGTCAAGCATGGCGATGACATCGCATGGCAGAGAGCAGGCGTGTACGTGTCCGCTCATGTCTCTCTTCCTCTTCTTACACAGCTACCGGTCCCATCTGGGGGCCCCACCTTGATGACCCCATCTGATCCTGATTACCTCCCAAAGGCCCCACCTCCAAATACCATCAACATGTGAATTGGGGGATTAATTTCCAACACATGAAATTCAAACCATGGCAAAATCATAACAGACTTTCTCTTTTGTAACTTCACTCTTTCCATCAGGAGTTTCTCATGCCAGTAAGCGTTCTTCTCCAGCACAGTTTGTTGATCGCGCCACAGTGTTCCACCATGCAGATGAGCCTTGTTAGCTGGTCTCCCACTGTTGTTCATTCAATCTGCTTCCAAGTTTTTACAGTTACAATGAAGATTGCTGTGCAGGCTAGTCTCGAACCCGCTGGCTCAGGCATTCCTCTTGCCTCTGCCTCCCAAACTACTGGGATTATAGGTATGAACCACTTTGCCTGGCCAGTTTTTAGGGGTTTTTTTAATATAAAAGCCTACTTTGGAGATATTTGGGGTTTGATTTCAGACTACCACAATAAATCTAATATCATGATAAAGCAAGTCCTGTGAATTTTTTTGTTACCCGGTGCATAATAAAAGTTATACTTACACTATACTGAAATCTATTAAGTGTGCAATAGCATTATGTCTAGAAAAACATTGTAGATACCTTAATTTTTAAAATTCTATATTGCTAAAAACATACTAGCAATCATCTGAGCTTTTAGCAAGTCATAATTGTTTCGTTGGTTGCGAGTCCTTCCTCGATGTTGATGGCACTGACTGGTCAGGGTGGTGGTGGCTAAGGGCTGGGGTGGCTGCGGCAGTTTCTGAAAATGAGACAGCAGTGGAGTGTGCTGTACTGATGAACTTTTCCTATCTTTTTCTCTTTTTTTTGAGTTGGAGTCTCACTCCGTCACCCAGGCCAGAATGTAGTGGCACACTCACGGCCACCGCAGCCTCGACCGACCTGAATGACTCCAGCGATCCTTCCGCCTCAGCCTTCCGAGTAGCCAGAACTTCAGGCGCGTGCCACCATGTCCTGCTAATTTTCTTTGACTTATTGTTGAGACGCAGTCTTGTCAAGTTGCCTGGGCTGGTCTCGAACCTGCGGGGTCAGGCAATCCATTTGCCTCAGCCTCCCAAAGTGCGGGGACGACAGGCTGAGCCACCGAGTCCAGCCAGAACTCTTCCTTTCATAAAAGATTTCTCTGTAGCACACAGTGCTGTCTGGTAGCATTTTCTCCGTGGCAGAACTTCTTTCAAAATGGGGGTCCATCTTCTCAAATCCTGCCACTGCTTTATCAACTAAGCTTATGGAATATTCTAGAGCCTTTGCTGTCGTTTCAACAGCGTTCCCAGCACCTTTGCCAGGAATGGATCTTGTCTCAGGAAGCCTAAAGCTCTGTCCCGAGGTTGCAGCCATTCATCCCATCTTCAGGCTCCGCTTCCAGTTCGAGTCCTCCCACTGTTTCTACCCGCCTGCAGTGACTCCCTCCACTCAAGTGTTGAACCCTCAAAGTCATCCACGAGGGCTAGAATCCAATTCTTCCAAACTCCTGCGGAAGTTGATATTTTGACCACCTCCTTACAAATGTTCTTAGTGGCATTGAAGGATAAATCCTTTTCTGAAGGTTTTCAATGTACTTTGCCCGGATCCCTCAGAAGAATCACTCTGTGGGACAACTGTAGCCTTGTGAAATGTGTTTGTTAATTATTGAGATGTGAAAGTCGACCAGACTCAGTGGCTCAGCTTGTCATCCCAGCACTTTGGGAGGCCGAGGCGAATGGATTGCCTGAGCCTGCGGGTTTGAGACCAGTCCCGGCAACTTGGCAAGACCTTGTCTCTACAATAAATCAAAAGTTAGTGGGGCATGGTAGCAGTCACCTGTAGTTCCAGATACTTGGAAGGCTGAGGCAGAAGGATCACCTGAGCCCAGCAGGTCTATGCTGGAGTAGCCTTGAGCATACCACTGCACTCCAGCCTGGGTGACAGAGTGAGACTATGATTAAAAAAAAAAATGATATGAAAGTCGAAACAACTCCTTGACCCATAGGCTGCAGAATGGATATTGTGTCTGCAGGCACAAAAACAACATGAACCTCTTTGCACCTCTCCATGAGAACTCTTGGGTGACCAGGTGTATGGTCAGCTTGAAGTAGCATTTTGAAAGGAATCTTATTTTCGAAGCAGTAGGTCTCAACAGTAGTCTGAAAATATTCAGTGAACCAACTGTAAACAGGCGTCCTGTCATCCAGGCTTTATTGTTTGATGTACGGAGCACAGGCAGAGTGGGCTTGGCATGATTCTTTTTTTTTTTCCTTGAGTCAAAATCTCACTCTGTCGCCCAGGCTGGAGTGAAGTGGCACATTCACGGCCACCGCAACCTCAACCTACTAGGCTCAGGTGATCCTTCCACCTCAGCCTTACAAGTAGCTGGAACTACAAGCGCGTGCCACCATACCCAGCTTAATTTTTGATTTATTGTAGAGACAAGGTCTCACCAAGTTTCCTAGGCTGGTCTTGAACCCCTGGACTCAGATGATCCTCTTGCCTTGACCTCCCAAAGTGCAGGAATTGCAGGCGTGAACCACCATGCCCAGCCAACGTAACATAATTCTTAAGGACCCTGAGATTTTCAGAAAGATCATGAGCATTGGCTTCCACTTCAAGTCACCAGCTGCCTCAGCCTGTAACAAGAGTCAGCCTGTCCTTTGATCTTTGAAGGCAGCCATTGACTTCTCCTTTCTAGCTAGGAAAGTCCAAATATCATCTTCCAGTTGAAGGCCATTTCACTACATTGAACGCCTGTTGTTAGAGCATCCACCTTCACCAGCAACCTTGGCTGGATCTTCCAGGAACTCACTGCCACTTCTCTGCCAGCACTTGCAGCCTCGCCTTGCACTGGTGTGTGACGGAGATGGCTGCTTGCTTTAAACCTCATGACCAGCCACTGCTGGCTTCAGACTTTTCTTCTGCAGTACCCTCACCTGTCTCCACCTTCGTAGAATTGGAGGGAGTGAGGGCCTTGCCTGGATGAGACTCTGGCTGAAGGGCGCATTGTGGCTGACTGGATCTTCCGTCCAGACCACTCACACTTTCTCCATATCAGCAAGAAGGTGCGTTCTCTCTCATTCGTGCGTTCCTTAGAGGAGCTTTTTTTTTTTTTTTTTGAGTTGGAGTCTCACTCTGTCGCCCAGACTGGAGTGCAGTGGCTGCTCCCAGCCACCGCAGTCTCGACCTGCTGGGCTCCGGCGATCCTTCTGCCCCAGCCTTCCTAGTAGCTGTAACTACAGGCGCGTGCTACCACACCCAGCTAATTTTTGGTTTATTGTAAAGATAAGGTCTTGTCAAGTTGCCCAGGTGGGTCTCGAACCCGCAGGCTCAGGCAATCCACTCACCTCAGCCTCCTAAAGGTGCAGGATTACAGGCTGAGCCACTGAGCCCGGCTGGAGGAGCATGTTTAATTTTCTTCAAGAATGTTCCCTTTGCACTCACAACCTGGCTGTCTGGGGCGAGAGGCCTGGTGTTCAGCCCATCTCGGCTTTCAACTTCCTCTGGAAGCTTCATCCTCCGTAGTTTTGATTTAACGTGAGAGCCGTGTGACTCTCCCTTTCACTTGCACACTTAGAGGCCCTTGTAGGATCGTTAATTGGCCTAATTTCAATATTGTTGTGTCTCGGGGTCAGGGAGGCCCCAGGACAGAGAAAGACAGGGAAAGGCTGGCTGGTGGAATAGTCAGAACATACACATTGATGGACTCAGGTCGCCATCTCATATGGGTGTGGTTTGTGGCGCTCCATAACAGACTGAAAATAGTGAACAAATTTAAGATATTGCAAGAATGGCCAAAATGCGACCCACAGACACCGAGTGAGCACATGCTGTTAGGAGAATGATGTGGGCAGATGTGCCCCAGCCTGGGTTGCCCCAGACCCTCAGTTTGTGAAAAGTGCAGTATCTGTAAAGCAAAATGCCGCAGAGCAAGACGTGCCTGCATATTCACAAACTGCCTTACAAGGAAGACCGTTTGCCTTTTTATTTCCACCAGTGGTGTTTCAAAGCACCAGCTTCTCAGCATTTTCACCAGAACTGTGTATTTTCCAGTTTCCTTTCTCTTTTTTTTTTGAGTCACTGTTGCCTAAGCTGGAGTGCAGTGGCACAACCATGGCTCACTGCAGCCTCGACCTCTTGGGCTCAAGCAATCCTCCCACCTCAGCCTCCCGCGTAGCTGGGACTACCGCTGCACACCACAACTCCTGGTTAAATTTTGGATTTTTTTTTCTTTTTTGTAGAGACGCAGTCTTGCCACATTGCCCAGGCTAGTCTCAAACTCCTGATCTCGAGCAATCCTCCCATCTTGGCCTCCCAGAGCCCTAGGATTAGAGGTGTAAGCCACAGCACCCTGCCTGTATTTTCCGGTTAGGTGAAGAATGTTGTCTGACTTTCACTGGATAATCACTGCACCGGCTGCCCCACAATGAGTGTGGTGAATTCAGGTCTATGCTCCAGCAGTCTGTGAAATGGACTCCAACACCCCAGGGCCGAGGCCTCAGACCTCCAGCCTGCTCCTCCCGCTCTTCCAGCCTTGGCTCAGCCCTTGGCTCACAGGGCCTTGGTCAAGGGGCCCCTGTCCTGCCACACCTGGCCTGTGTGTCTACACTCAATCGACACCACTCCCCAGCAGCCCTTGGGTCTCTGGGTGAGCACACCAACCTCTCCCAGGGGAGGACCCGACCCAGAGGCTGGCGTGGGCCTTGGGGGCAAGCTGGGAGCCATCTGGGCAGAGGCGTCTGAGTCCTGGGAAGATAACAGACGCTCTGTTCATGCTCAGTTTTAAATTCCATCCTTAACACTCTTTTTCTTTTTTTGAATCAAAGTCTCATTCTGTCGCCCAGGCTGGAGTGCAGTGACACGCTCACGGCCACACCAGCGCCGACCCACAGGGCTCAGGCGATCCTTCTGCTTCAGCCTTCCAAGTAGGTGGACCACAGGCGTGCGACACCACACCCGGCTGATTTTTTTATTTCTTGTAGAGACGAGGTCTCGCCATATTGTCTCGAACCTGCAGGCTCAGGCAATCCTCTCACCTCTGCCTCCCAAAGTGTTGGGATTACAGGCATGAACCACTGCACCCGGCCTAATATTTTCTTTCTTTTTCACTTTACTTAATAAAGTTTTATTTTTCCCAATGTACAGTTGGTTGGTCATGAGTCTTCACCACCAGCTGGGGCATCTCCACCCTTGGTATTTCTAGTGTAAATTACTTGAGCTCTGTGTTTTGAAACCAGTTTGATAAGACCTTTACTAAGGAGCTCCTGAAGGGCTGTCCTGGCTAGAGAACCGCGAATCTTCAGTCTCTCAGAGACCACAGCTAGAGTTATAAGCTTGTAATTGGGAACTTCCTTACAGAGTTTGTCATACGTGGCTTTGTCAAACAAGACTAGGTTATTAAGCTAGTCCCGAACCTTGCCTTTAGATCACTTCTTCTTTTTAGCCTTGCCCCCAGATTTGTTCACTGGGTCTTTGTCTTTCTTGGCCAACTTTCCGGCATCTTTCTTCTTCTTGTCATCCTTGGGCGGCATCGCGAAGCTCGGAGAGCGGCAGACACCACTGCTGCCTCGCTAAGATGTCGGGAAAAAAAAAAGCCAGCCTAATATTTTCTATTCTTGTGTGTCTTATTAAATATACTGTATTAGTATAGTGATACATGTATAAAACCATAAATAAATATATGTAAGCTTAATCTGTCTACACTGGAGGCACCTACCCAATGTCTTTATCTTTTTCATAACAGGATGGGTTAAAAAATGTTTAGAGGTTTTGCTATAGAGATTACATGGCTTATTAGTGATGCCGTGGAATGAGTTTTTATTTTATTTACTTATTTACTTATTTTTATTTATTTATTTTTTGAGTTGGAGTCTCACTCTGTCACTCAGATGGGAGTGCAGTGGCCGCTCCCGGCCACCGCAGCTTCGACCTACCGGGCTCCGGCGATCCTCCCACCTCAGCCTTCCAAGTAGCTGGAACTACAGGCGCGTGCTACCACGCCCGGCTAATTTTTTGATTTATTGTAGAGATGAGGTCTCACCAAGTTGACCAGGCGGGTCTCGAACTCACGGGCTCAGGCAATCCACTCACCTTGGCCTCCCAAAGTGCTGGGATTACAGGCTGAGCCACCCAGCCCTGATGACTTGCATGCTTCCTCTGCCTAGACATTCCTCCCACACGCCCACGCCCAAGTGGTAATTCCTAACCAATTCTGCTCCAGTGTAGCTTTGCGTGGGGTCAAGCCTTCCTTGACCTCCCCGGGCTGGCTTAGATGTGGGTTCTGTGTCCCCAACAGGCTGTGAGAACTCTTGCTACACTGAACTGTAGGTGTGGTTTCTCTCATGCCTTTCTGCCACTGAGGCAGAGCCTGGGTCTTCTGTCACTGCCAACTTAACTGTCTACACAGGCCCCGGCCTGCAGTGGCTAACTCTTTTTGCATGGGTTTATGAGTGTATATGTACATGAAGAAGAAATTAGTTGAGTTGGATTCCAGAGATGGTGCCTTCCAGGTGAGTTCTGGATTGTAAATCAGGAACCCTGTAACCCTCTTATGAATTTAACCCTGGCGTCAGCACAGAAAACATTTTCCATAGGCCGGACATGGTGGTTCACGCCTGTAATCCTAGAGTTTTGGGAGGCTGAGGCAGAGGATTGCTTGAGCCCAAGAGTTTGCCACCAGCCTAGGCAACATAAGCAACAACCCATCTCTAAAAGTAAAAATTTTAAAAATTAGCCAGGCGTGGTGGTATGTACCTGTAGTCCCAGCTACTCAGGAGGCAAAAGTGAGAAGATGGTCTGAGCCTGGGAGATTGAGGCTATGGTGAGCTGTAATCGTGCCACTGCACTCCAGTCTGGGCAACAGAGTGAGACCCCACATAAAAATAAATAAAATAAAATGGTTAATTTTATGCTATTTGAATTTTGTCTTAATTTTTAAGTTGCCAGAAAGAATTTATGGTGGTCAAATCTCCTGTCTTTGTGGAAGCCATCTGGTGATATCATGCCTGGATTTCCTGTGGTCTTGGCAGTGAGCCGAGGCATTCTAGTTCTAACTGCTCCCCATTTTTTTTTGAGTTGGAGTCTCACTCTGTGGTCCAGGCTGAGGTGCAGTGGCACGCTCACGGCCACCACAGCCCCAACCTGCTGGGCTCAGGAGATCCTTCTGCCTCAGTTTTCCCCAAGCAGCTGAAACCACAGGCGCGCGCCTCCACGCCTGGCTAATTTTTTGATTTATTGTAGAGACGAGGTCTCACCATGCTGCCCAGGCTGGTCTCGACCCACTGGGCTCAGGAAATCTTCTCTCCTTGGCCTCCCAAAGTGCTGTGATGAACAGGCTTGAGTCATTGCACCCAGCCACTGCTCTGCATTTTGTTGTGAGAGATTGTCCCTACATGATCTCTTTTTTTTTTTTTTTTGAGTCAGAGTCTCACTCCGTTGCCCAGGCCGAAGTGCAGTGGCACACTCATGGCCACCCCAGCGTCGACCTGCTGGGCTCCAGCGATCCTTCTGCCTCAACCTTCCAAGTAGCCAGAACTACAGGCGCGCGCTACCACGCCTGGCTTGTTTTTTATTGTTGTAGAGACACGGTCTCGCCAAGTTGCCTGGGCTGGTCTCGAACCCGCGGGCTCAGGCAACCCACTCGCCTGAGCCTCCCAAAGTGCTGGGCTGACAGGCGGCGCCACCGAGCCTGGCCATGATCTCGTTTTTATGACTCCAGATCAGATGCCCGTGTTCTTTTTGGAGGGGGTTGAACTCCCCTCTGCCTGTCAGGTGGCCTGGAGACCCACGCACCTCCCGCCAGGAACCTCCGTGCTTTGTCTTCCTGAGAGTCAAGCCACTTGCCATCCTTAATGCTGGGACACTCGTGCATCTGGACTACCCATGCAAGGGGAGGCCACCGAGCCACGTGCCTATGTCCAAAGTGAGGCCAGCAGAAGGAACAGCAGGTCGGTGCTGCTGGCCACGTCGGATTGCAGGATGCCCAGCACTCCGAGCCTTTGGAGGGTCTTTCCCAGCCCGGGCCCGTGCTGTGACTTGGCTTCTTTCTCTTGGGCTTGTCGTCTCAGAAGCCAGCAAGGACATGTCACCTGCTTTGTCCAAGAGGTGTGCCGGGGGCAGGAGGCTTTCATCTGCTTGTGCACTTGCAGGATTCAGGATGCAGCCTCATCGTGGGGTGCACTTCGTGCTGCTGAAAATAGGACGTGGGGCCGAGTGCAGTGGCTCAAGCCTGTCATCTCAGCACTTTGGGAGGCAGAGGTGAGAAGATTGCCTGAGTCTAGGGGTTCAAGACCAGCCCGGACAACTTGGCAAGACCTCATCTCCACAGTAAATTAAAAAATTAGCCAGGCGTGGTAGTGCGGGCCTGTAGTTCTGGTTCCTTGGAAGGCTGAGGCGGAAGGATCTTCAGAGCCCATCAGGTCAAGGCTGTGGTGACCATGAGTGTGCCACTACACTCCAGCCTGGGCGACGGGATGAGACTCTGACTCGAAAAGAAAGAAAGAAAGAAAGAAAGGAAGAAAGGAAGGAAGGAAGGAAGGAAGGAGAAGGAAGGAAGGAAGGAAGAAAAAGAAAATACAACGTGGCATCCGAACGTGTGTGTCGACTGTGTTTCTCCTCTGGCAGCAGCCTGAACGTGACCCTCTGGGGAAGCCCTCGGTTTTCACTGGGAAAGCAAGGGTCTGACCTAGTGGGTCACAACCCACCTCCTGGTGGGTCCCAGCCTGCTTCTCCCACACCCCTGTGCTTGCTTCTCCCTGGCTTGCGGAGGCTCTAGAAGGAAAGGGGTACAGCTATGGGGTAGCTTCTCCTCTGCAGACCCAACTCTGAGCAACCCTCTCCCGATGCACCAAGGCATTTATTTTATTTTATTTTTAAAATGTGGGGTACAATTCAGGTTTCAGCATACAAGTAGATATTGTACAGGTAAAGTTCGAGCCTCCCTCTGGTCCCCACTTCTCCTGGGATCAGGTACCCTTTTTTTTTGTAGTCTCACTCTGTCGCCCAGACTGGAGTGCAATGGCACACTCCTGGCCACCGCAGCCTCGACCTGCTGGGCTCCGGCGATCCTTCTGCCTCAGCCTTCCAAGTAGCTGGAACTGCAGGCATGCACTAATATGCCCAGCTAATTTTTTTAATTTATTGTAGAGATGAGGTCTTGCCAAGTTGCCCAGGTGGGTCTCGAACCCGCAGACTCAGGCAGTTCACTCACCTCGGCCTCCCCAAGTGCTGGGATTACAGGCTGAGCCACCAAGCAAGTCCCCCTTTCTTACAGTATTACGGGAAATATTCAGGGTCCGCTTATGAGTGAGAACATATGGTACTCAGTTCTTTGTTTCTGTGATAGATCACTGAGTAGTATAGACTCGAAATCCTTCCAAATTGCTGCGAAGTCCTTAATTTTGTTCAAGGTCATTTCTTCAAAAGGAATCTACTAGGCCGGGCTCAGTGGCCTATATCTGTAATCCCGCACTTTGGGAGGCCAAGGTGGGAGGATTGCTTGAAATCCAGGAGTTCAAAACCCAGCCTGGACAACAGTGAGATCTCATCTCTACAGAAAAATTTAAAAAATTAGCCGGGCATAGTGGGGCACGCCTGTAGTCCCAGCTCCTCGGGAGGCTAAGGCCGAATCACCTGAGCCCAGGAGGTCAAGGCTGCAGTGAGCCACGACTGCGCCACTGCACTGCAGCAGTGGTGCAGAACGAGATTCTGACTCAAAGAATCCATACGTAAAAGGCTATGTTTTCAGAAGCTCAGGGGCCCTTGTGTGAAATGACCGCCAAGTGTCTTGTCGGTCACTGGGAGCCCATCGGCTGTCTGTGAGTGGGATTCCCGAAATGAGGCAGTGATGTCCATCCTGCCCCGTGTGTGGCTCAGACACAGTGAGGGCCCAGAGGCCGATCCCCACCCCCGCCCCACCCCTGCCTGGGCCTAGGACGAAAGACCCGTTGCCGCCTGTCTTCGCTCACAGAGGTCACTCTCCATCAGGACAGGGGTCGCTGCAGGACGTCTGCCCGGCATGTGGCTCACACGAGCTGACCTCCCTTTCCGCTGAATCTCCCGGGGCAAGGACACAGGAGGCTGAGGGGGGAAGCTGGAGGGCATGAGCAACGGTGGTTCTAGCCACCCCATGGCCTCATTTTAAGTGTCTGATGTGACGTTTGCTGCGGGAACCGACAGGCGTCCCTGCGACGCGGGACCCGCCTGCCGACGGACTTCAGAAGGGGCCTTCAGCGCAGGAAGAAAAGCCTGGGTGGACGCAGCTCGTGTTTAATAGGATGACTGCAGAGAGCAGCGAGCATAATCGAGGCATTATGAAACGCTCCACCGAGAACAAACGGAGGCTTGTCCCGCTCGGAAAATGTGGCGAGTTCAAGTGTAAGGTCTAAACAAACACCGGGGAAGTTTTGCAAAAGCTACCTGAAATTTGAATAACTTACATTATTCTCTTATATCGATTTGTTTTTAAAAAGTAATGCTGGCTCAGCCTGTAATCCCGCGCCTTTGGGAGGCTGAGGTGAGTGGATTGCCTGAGCCCGCGGGTTCGAGACCTGCCTGGGCAATTTGGCACGACCTCATCTCTACAATAAATTAAAAAACTAGCCGGGTGTGGTAGCGCACACCTGTAGTTCCAGCTACTCGGAAGGCTGAGGCGGAAGGATCGCCAGAGCCCAGGAGGTCGAGGCTGCGGTGGCCCGGAGCGGCCACTGCCCTCCAGCCTGGGCGATGGAGTGAGACTCCAACTCAAAAAAAAAAAAAAGTAATACTGGGCTCCCCGAAGAGGCTCTAAATTTTAGAAAACGATAAAGTAATTTGATATTTAATTTATCTCAGTTCAATTATCTCAAACATTACAGAATTTAAGAGTAAGAAGTTGATCTCTTGGGATTTGGTTTGCTAGACAGGGCCACGCGGAGCATGTGAAAAAAAGCCTTCCTGCTGGGTTGAGCATAACATTTTTCTTTTTTCTTTTTTTGAGTTGGAGTCTCACTCTGTGGCCCAAACTGGAGTGCACTGGCATGCTCTCGGCCACCGCAGCCTCGAACTCGACCTTCTGGGCTCCAGCAATCCTTCTGCCTCAGCCTCCAAGTTGCCAGAACTACAGGCACGCACAACCATGCCTGGCTAGTTTTTGATTTATTGTAGAGACGAGGTCTCGCCAAGTTGGCCGGGCGGGTCTCTAACCTGTGGACTCAGACAATCCACTCGCCTTGGTCTCCCAAAGTGCTGGGATGACAGGCTGAGCCTCCAAGCCCAGCCTAGCATAACATTTTTCTAGACAAAGTGAGAAACCCCCAAGTTGAGAAGGCCTCTCGGGCACATAATTTCTTTCTTTCTTTTTTTTTTTTTTTTTCACTTGGGGTCTCACTCTGTCGCCCAGGCTGGAGCACAGTGACACACTCACGGCCACCACAGTCTTGACCTACTGGGCTCAGGCGATTCCTTCCACCTCAGCCTTCCAAGTAGCTGGAACTACAGACACCCGCCCCCATGCCCAGCTAGTTTTTGTGATTTTTATTGTAGAGATGAGGTCTCACCAAGTTGCCCAGGCTGGTCTTGAACCCCCGGGCTCAGGCAGTCCTCTCACCTCAGCCTCCCTAAGTGCTGGGATTATAGGTTTGAGTCACCGCACATAGCCTGTAATTTCTTGTATATGCACCCAGGGGATGATGGGTCCCTCATAAGGGGTCATGAGTATTAAATTATATCCTGAATGTTTTCTTTTCATGAGACAGATCCAAAAGGTGGTGCTGTAATGCACAGTCTTTACATTCAATCGAATTAACGTGGAGCTGGGTGCAGTGCTCACGCCTATGATCTCAGCACTTTGAAAGGCCAAGGCGGGAGGATCGCTTGAGCCCCGGAGTTTGAGGCCAGCCTGGGCAGCATAGCAAGACTCCATCTCTACAAGTGATTTTTTTTTTTTTTTGAGTTGGAGTCTCACTCTGTCACCCAGACTGGAGTGCAGTGGCCGCTCCCCGCCACCGCAGCCTCGACCTGCTGGGCTCCAGTGATCCTTCCGCCTCAGCCTTCCCAAATAGCTGGGAAATACAGGCGCGCCTACCCTGCCCGGCTCATTTTTTTAAAAATTTATTGTAGAGATGAGGTCTCGCCAAGTTGCCCAGGCAGGTCTCGAACCCACGGGCTCAGGCAATCCACTCATCTCGGCCTCCCAAAGCGCGGGGATTACAGGCTGAGCCACCAAGCCCAGAGCAGGTGATTTTAAAAAATTAACCAGGTAGCCGGGCTCAGTGGCTCAACCCGTAATCCCTGCACTTTGGGAGGCCGACATGAGTGAATTACCTGAGCCCGCGGGTTCGAGACCCACCTGGGCAACTTGGGGAGACCTCATCTCTACAATAAATCAAGAAAAATTTGCCGGGGCATGGTAGCGCGCGCCTGTAGTTCCAGCTACTTGGAAGGCTGAGGCGGAAGGATCGCTGGAGCCCAGCAGGTCGAGGCTGCGGTGACTGGGAGCAGCCACTGCACTCCAGTCTGGGCGACAGAGTGAGACTCCAACTCAAAAACAAAACAAAACAAACAAACAAACAAAAATTAGCCAGGCATGGTGGTGCCTGTAATCCCAGCTACTTGGAAGACTGAGGCCAGAGGATCGCTTGAGCCAAGGAGGTCCATGCTGCAGTGAGCTGTGATCGCACCATGGCACTTCAGCATGGGTTACAGAGCGAGACCCTGTTTCTAAAATAATAGTAATAATAATAATAGTAATAATAATAATAGGCTGGGCTCGGTGGCTCAGCCTGTAATTCCATCTCTTTAGGAGACCAAGGCAAGTGGATTGCCTGAGCCTCTGGGTTCAGGACCAGCCCAGGCAAGTTACCAAGACTTTGTCTCTATGATAAATAAAAAAAATTAGCCAGGTGTGGTAGTACACACCTGTAGTTTCAGCTACTTGGAAGGCTGAGGTGGAAGGATCACCAGAGCCCAGCAGGTCGACGCTGGGGTGGCCATGAGTATGCCACTGCACTCCAGCCTGGGTGGGAGAGTAAGACAACAACTCAAAATAATAATAATGGCCGGGCTCGGTGGCTCAGCCTGTAATCCCAGCACTTTGGGAGGCCGAGGTGAGTGGATTGCCTGAGCCCACGGGTTCGAGACCCGCCTGGGCAACTTGGTGAGACCTCATCTCTACAATAAATCAAAAAAATCAGCCGGGTGTGGTAGCGTGCACCTGTAGTTCCGGCTACTCGGAAGGCTGAGGCGGAAGGATCGCTGGAGCCCAGCAGGTCGAGGCTGTGGTGGCCGGGAGCGGCCACTGCACTCCAGGTGCAGTGACAGAGTGAGACTCCAACTCAAAAAGAATTAATGATAATAATAATAATAATGAATGGATCTACTCTTGAGAATTGATTGGATACTACTTTTAGCTTCTTTTCTTATTGGCTGCAAAATAGCAAAATAATAACAGCAGTAGTTCTAAAGCCATTGCCAGGATTCTGAGCCTTGGCACTAACTCTAGGCTCAGGCTTTAGTCTGTTGGAAACGTGCGTCCGCTGATTATGTTACACGTTCTCTCAGTCCAGTTATAATCCCTGGTGTGGCTTCAGCCACTGAAAGAGGGATAAACTTCAGAAAGTTTTCAATTCCGTGGAGCCCCTGAAAGGAGCCATTCAAGCAGAGCTGCCCAGACGCTGGAGCACTTGGCCAAGGACCAAAGAAGCCATTCCCTCAGTCTCACTCCGCCTTTCCATCTGGAGAGGACTTCCAGCAATTGCTGAGAAGCGCTTTTCAACAATGAAACATTTTAAAGCGTATTTAGTTATTGATCAACTATGCATTTAGGTTTTCATGAAACCTGTCATTCAGTTTCTAAGCTCAATGCCACGAAGACTGTGAAACTCAGCTTTGACCAACTTTTCAAATTAAATTGCAACCAGGCTCGGTGGCCTAGCTTGTAATCCTGCGCTTTGGGAGGCAGAGATGAGTCGATTGCCTGAGCCCGTGGGTTCGAGACCTGCCTGGGCAACTTGGCGAGACCTCATCTCTACAATAAATAAAAAAAAAAATTAGCCAGGCGTGGTAGCATGCACTTGTAGTTCCACTACTGGAAGGCTGAGGCGGAAGGCTCGCCGGAGCCCAGCAGGTCGAGGCTGCGGTGGCCGGGAGCGGCCGCTGCCCTCCAGTCTGGGCGGCAGAGTGAGACTCCACTCGAAAAAAAAAAAGAAAAGAAAAATTAAAAAATCAAATCAAATTGCTTTTGTATTGCATAGATTTTGCGATTATGAAACCGTGGCATAATTATCATTATGGAGATCGTGGACAAGGTATCTGGGTGCAGTGGCTCACACCTATAATCCCAGCACTCGGGGAGGGATTGATGGAAGCCAGGAGTCAGAGGCCAGCCTGGGCAACGTAGGGAGACCCTGTCTCTACAAAATATTTTTAGAAGGTAGCCGGGCATCGTGACCTGTGCTGGTAGTCCCAGCACTTGGGAGGCTGAACCAGAAGTCAACAGAGCAAGATCTTGTCTCTAAAAAAAAATTTTTTTTTTTTAGTTGGAGTCTCACCCTGTCGCCAGACTGGAGTGCAGTGGCACGCTCACGGCCCCCCAAAGCCTGCCCTGCGGGGCTCGACAACCCTTCCACCTCAGCCTTCCAAGTAGCTGGAACTACAGGCATGCACCACCACCCCCGGCTAATTTTTTTTATTGTAGAGATGAGGTCTTGCCAAGTTGCCCGCTGGTCTTAAACCCTGCGGTCAGTAATCCCCCCCTCGCCCCCCAAAGTGCTGGGGTGACAGGTTGACCCACTGCACCGGGCCCAATTTGTTTTTTTAAAAAAATGAATCCCCAAATTCCCCAGTCCGGGGGGGGAAACCCGAAACTATGGAAACGAGCCTTTTCCCCCCGGACAGTTTCCCCAGCGCAGGAGTCTGGGCCCTGCCCCCCCAAAAAAAAAACCTTCCCAAAAAAGGGGGGTCCGCCCAAGTCAACCCTGCTCAGGCCCCCCCCCTCCCAAAGTGTTGATGAAGGGGGCCACATCCCCGTGCATTTTTCCCAAGCTCTATCATTTCGGGAAGTTATTTATTTTTTTAAATTTCTTTTAATTCAGATTTTAATTTAAATTTTTTTGAGGGAGCCATCGGTCCCAGACTGGGTGAAGGGGGCCCCGGGGGGCCCGGCTCCGGGGGACCTTCGACCTGGGGGGGCCCGCCCTCTTTTGCCCTCGCCCTTTTTTGGGCCTTTGGCCAGCTGGGTTTTTTCCCACGGCTGATTTTTATTTTTTAGCGGGCCCTCGCCCCCCAAGGGGTTGGGCCGGCAGGCTCGACCCCCGGGCTCGGCAACCCTTCCCTCAGCCCCCGGGCGGGGAATAAGGGGAGCACCAGCCGGGTATTTTTATTTTTGTAGAGACGGGGTTTCCCGTTCCCCCGGGTCAAACCCCCCGGGTCCCCCAATCAGCCTCCCAAAACCGGGGGAAGGTAAATTTATTTTTTTTTTTTTAATTTTTTTGGGGTGAGGGGTTCCCCTCCCCCCCTTCCCCCCCCAAAAAAAAAAAAAACTGGGTGCAGTGGCACGCACGCTCATGGCCACCCCAGCGTTGACCTGCTGGGCTCTGGCGATCCGTCCATGTCAGCCTTCCAAGGAGCTACAGGCATGCACTACCACGCCGAACTAATTTTTGATTTACTGTGGAGACGAGGTCTCGCTAAGTTGCCCAGGCTGGTCTTGAACCCGCAGGCTCAGGCAATCCATTCGCCCGGGCCTCCCAAAGTTCTAGGATGACAGGCTGAGCCACGATCCCGGCGTTTTTTTTTTTTGTTTTTGGTTTTGTAGAGACGGGGTCTTGCTCTGCTTTCCTGGCTAGTTGCAAACTTCTGGGCTCAAGAGATCCTCCCGCCTCGGCCTCCCAAGAAGCTGGACTACAGGTGTGAACCACCGCACCCAGCTAATTTTTTTCAAATTTTTACAGCGATGAAGTCTCGCCATGTTGCCTAGGCTGGCCTTGGACTCCCGGACTCAAGCGATCCTCTCGCCTTGGCCTCCCAAGGCACTGGGATTAGGGGCGTGAGTGGCTCTCGATAATGTTTCCCAGCTCAAGTAGCCCCAGCACGGCCTCCATCCCTCCTCTCTGGGGCGCCCACAGGCGGGCGCGGCCCCCAGAGCGTTCTCTGGGCCTGGGCCCCTTAGAGGTGGGGATGGAGTCGTCGGCCGTGTTTGCGACAGCGAGGCCACCAGGGGGCACTCCAGCACCGACGCCACACGTGGCTGTGTGGGCCACAGAGTCCAGACACGCCTGAACAGGGCGAGTCCCCGGGCGCCGCCTGCTGGGTTGAGGCGGCTCGCCATCTGCCAGTGCCCTCTCACGGTCACCGCTAGCAAAGCTCCTGCGGGTGTCAGGCCTTCCCCCGCCCCACGCTCGCCACACCTCTGGCTGCCAGGCGTCCTCCTGCCCGCCGTGACGATGAGGGGACTGAGGCTCAGGGGTGGCTTCACGGACGGGAAGGGGACACGGATCACGCCGCCGGGCTCTGCCCTCCAGAGGCGTCTCCTTCTTTCCCGCCCTCTTTTTTCTCCTCTCCTGCTGGGAAACCAAAGGAGAGGAACACTGGCTTTAAAAAAGACAAAGAGCCAGACACGGTGGCTCACGCCTGTCATCCCAGCACTTGGGGAGGCCGAGTGAGAGGACTGCCTGAGCCCAGACTCATGTTCCCGGCCTCAGGAGATCCTCCTGCCTCGGCCTCCCAAAGTGCTGGAATGACAGGTGTGAATTACCACGCCAGCACCCAATTCTTTAGCAGGAAGTCTGCACCAGTTCACACCCTTCCCAGCAGATCGTAAGCAAACTGACCTCACCATGCACTCCCCTCGCGTTTTCTGCATAACATATTCCATGTAGCATTTCAAACTTCTCCTTACTTTGTTTTTAGTCTGTGTCTCACTCTGTCGCCCGGGCTGGAGTGCAGTGGCACGCTCTTGGCCATCACAGCTTCAACCTGCTAGACTCAGGCGATCCTTCCGCCTCAGCCTTTCAAGGAGCTCGGAACCACAGGCACGTGCCACCATGCCCAGCTGGTTTTTTGATTTATTGTGGAGACAAGGTGTCACTATTGTCCGGAGTTCGAGACCAGCCTGGGCAGCTTGGTGAGACCTCGTCTCTACAATGCATCAAAAAATTAGCCGGGCGTGCTGTGGTTCCGGCTACTTGGAAAGCTGAGGCAGAAGGATCACCTGAGCCCAGCGGGTCGAGGCTGCAGTGGCCAGGAGCATGCCACTGCGCTCCAGCCCGAGGGACAGAGTGGGGCTCTAACTCGAAAACAAAAAGATCCTGCTTCATTTTGTGCAAATTATTTCTCAGCATATTTAACAAGTAGAGGAGACAGAATAGAAAGGGAAGGAGAGGAGAGACGAGAAAAGTGAAGAGGCCGGGCCCGGTGGCTCAGCCTGTCATCCAGCGCTTTTGGAGGCCGAGGTGAGTGGACTGCCTGAGCCTGCGGGCTGGAGACCAGCCCGGGCCATGTGGTGAGACCTCATCTGTACAACAAACCAAAAATTAGCCGGGCGTGGTAGTGTGCACCTGTAGTTCCAGCTACTTGGAAGGCTGAGGGGGAAGGATCGCCGGAGCCCGGCAGGTCGACCCTGGGGTGGCTGTGAACGTAGATCACTGCATTCCAGTCTGGGCAACAGAGGGAGACTCTGACTCAAAAAAGAAAAAAAGAAAAGAGACGAGGAGGCTGGCACCCGTGAAGGCCAAGAGACTCCAGTCTCCTTCACCCTGCCCACCTCCGCCCCGCCTCCTGGCATTCCTTAAGCTACTGTTTCTTTCTCTGTCGCCAGGCTGGAGTGTGCAGTGGCATGCTCTTGGCCCTCGCAGCTTCAACCTGCTAGACTCAGGCGATCCTCCCGCCTCAGCCTCCCGAGTAGCTGGGTACTGCAGGCACTACCACGCCTGGCTGATAGTCTCATTTTTGGTAGACACAGGGTCTCATTATGTTGTCCAGGCTGGTCTCAACCTCCTGGGCTCAAGCGATCCTCCGGCCTCGGCCTCCCAAAGCGCTCGGGTGACAGGCGAGCCACGACACCTGGCCACAACACTTCCTTTTAGACATTGCGCAATGTTTTGCTCTCCACTAGCAGCTCTAGAGTCTGAAAGTTGCTTGCTTTTTTTTCAGTGACTATGAATTTTTTTTTGAGTTGGAGTGTCACTCTGTTGCCCAGGCTGGAGGGCAGTGACACTCTCACGGCCACCGCAGCCTTGACCTGCTGGGCCCAGGCATTCATTCCGCCTCAGTCGTCCAAGTAGCTAGAATCACAGGTACGTGTCGCCACGCACAGCTAGTTTTTTAATTTATTGTAGGTCTTGCCAAGTTTCCCAGGCTGGTCTCGACCCCTGGGCTCAGGCAGTGCTCTTGCCTCAGCCTCCCAAAGTGCTGGGATGACAGGTGTGGCCCACCATGCCTGGCTGATCTGGTTCTTTGTGAGTCACCCACGAGGCTTTCCCTTCATGCTCATTCTTGGCGGCCCGTCCCCTCGTATGGTGGCCAGCTCTGCTCCCTGGTGGCTCTTGTCCCCTCACTTCTCACGGGCCTGGGTCTCTGCACCTGCCACCACATTCTCCTGCCCCCGGACCCTTTTCCAGGCCATCACTGGTGAACTGTTTAGCAACGGTGCCGCCACCCTGCGCCCAGGACCCTCCGCATCCCACCCACCACGCAGGACAGCATCCTCGTGGCCTCCTCAGTGCCGAGTGAGTGGCCTCCACACCCGTCTGACCTCGCATCTTCTCAGCCCTTGCTGGCGACACCGGGATGAGTCCAGGAGCCGTGGGAAGCAGGACCCATGTGGGGCGGGATTAGCCAGGCAGGGAATGTACTGGGGACACGACACGTGGGTGGGACAGAAGGGAGGTAGGAGGGCCGGGGAAGCCTGGGACTGCAGTTGCAGGCTGGCGAGGCCTGGCTGGTGGGAAGTCCTGGAGCCAACGCCTCTCACGAGTAGAGTCCAGAATTTTGCAGAATGGGCCAGCGTGAGCGGCCCCTCCTGGCTGTCACTGGCTGAGTGCTGCCTGCAGGAATGCCGGTCCTTAGTGGGGTGGGCGAGAAGGTCTGTAGCTGGGGCCCGCCATGAGAGACGCCCACCCCAGAAGAGCGGGTGCTCTGAAGCCGCCTCTGTCTGTGTCAGATGTGACCCTTTTTAGTCACAGAATGAGAAGGCGGGGCTTATCTGCAGAGATGACTTCATGGACGTCTTTCCCATCATGATGAGGAAAGAGACTCGGGCGTCTCGATACGCCGTCCCAGGGTGCCTGCGCTCGGAGTGGGCCTTCACCTTTGTGTGACGATGTTCCAGGCACATTTGGCTTCTGGCCCCGGGGACCGAGACGCCTGTTGTGCCCAGCCCCACCCCCCTGCATCGCGACAAACGAAACTGCCCCAACCCACCCCATTTCTAAAAGCTCCCTGGAGACAGAGAGGACCCAAGGGTGTCAGAGCCAGAGTTCATATCCGGAGAAAACCCTGCACAACGCACTTCCATAGCAGCAAGAGAACCACTCAAGCAGCCCGGGCGTGGTGGTTCACGCCCGGAATCCCTGCACTTTGGGCAACTGAGGCGGGAGGATTCCGGAAGACCAAGAGTTCAAGACCAGCCTGGGCAACATAGTGAGACCCTATCTTTACCAAAAAAAAAAAATTAGCCAGGAGTGGTTCCCTGCGCCTTGGTCCCAGTTACTCGGGAGGCTGAGGCAGGAGGACCGCCTGAGTCCAGGAGATTGAGGCTGTGGTGAGCTGTGATAGTGCCACTGCCTCCAGCCTGGGCGACAGAGTGAGATCCAACTCAAGGAAATTAAACAGAAAACCACTAAAGCAAAAAATGTCTGAAAGCTTCCGCCATGCCTGCACCACAGAGCGTTCTGCGCCTTGGTGGCGCTTATCAGCGTGTGCATTCTTTGGCCGTCCTGGCTAAGAGACGGTTGCAGGCAAGCCTGGCACGGCCAGACGCCTTCAGGATCTCTCTGCGTGAGCGAACGGGACAGGCCTCGACACCAAACTGCCTCTTTCCTCTCTTCCCACACCCACCTCCCGCCCCTACTGCCGCTTCCCCTTCTTCAATAAATGATGCAAGCCAGGCATGGTGACTCCCAGCTGTCCTTTCAGCACTTCGGGAGGCTGAGGCGAGAGGATTGCCTGAGCTCAGGGGTTTGAGACCAGCCCAGACAACTTGGCAAGCCTTCGTGTCTATAAAAAATTAGCTGGGTGTGGTGGCACACACCTGTAGTCTCAACTACTTGGGAGGCTGAGGCGGAAGGATCACCGGAACCCAGCAGGTTGAGGCTGCGGTGGCCGTGATTGTGCCACTGCACTCCAGCCTGGGCGACAGAGTGAGGCCTCAACTCAATAAAGAAGTAAGTAACTGGCTCCTTGATTCAGTCTCCGCCTCGGCCCCCAGCACGCTGGGATCACAGGTGTGAGCCTCCACCCGGCCTCAGCACGTCCACTAAACAGCCCTGCATGGATCCGGCGTGAAGGTGACAGCTCTCCTGGGAGCCAGCGACAAAAGGCTAGGCTGCAGACAGAGAACACGCCTGGCGTCAGCTGGGAGTCTGTCTTCAAGGATGCTGGGGAGGGGGCCTTAAAGACTGGGACCTTGGTGGGAGAACTCTGTCCCGCATAAGAGAGATGGGGAGATTTTCTAGGAACGCGCGACATCCTAGACATTTCTGCTGTCTTCCCCCAAGGAATGCAAGCCATCCTGTTTTACATTTTTTGATGTCATCATGTAATCCATTTGCATGGCACGGCTGCAAAGCATTTGAAAACACATTCCAAGCCGGCTCGGTGGCTCAGCCGGTGATCCTGCGCTTTGGGGGGCCTAGGTAAGTGGATTGCCTGAGCCCGCGGGTTCCAGACCCGCCTGGGCAACTTGGCGAGACCTCATCTCTACAATAAATCAAAAATCAGCCGGGCGTGGTAGCGCATGCCTGTAATTCCGGCTACTCGGAAGGCTGAGGCGGAAGGATCGCTGGAGCCCAGCAGGTCGAGGCTGGGGTGGCTGGCAGCGGCCACTGCACCCCAGTCTGGGCGACCGAGTGAGACTCCGACTCAGAAAGAAAAGAAAACCCCTTCCAACGCAGAACTCCTTGGAAGCACAGCCACTGGCCTCAACACGCAGCGTCTGACCATGCCTTGCCCCTCGTAGGCACTCAGGAATGTGTTATTGTTATTTTTATTATTGTAATTATTTTTTGAGACAGAGTCTTGCGCTGTCGTCCAGGCTGGAGTGCAGTGGCACAGTCATAGTTCACTGCGGCCTCCAACTCCTGGGCTCAAAAGATCCTCCCACATCAGCCTCCCAAGTAGCTGGCACTACAGGCATGTGCCACCATACTCAGCTTTGTTTTTTGTAGAGATGGGGTCACACAAACAGTTCTTTGTTTTTTGTAGAGATGGGGTCACACTCTGTTGCCCAGGCTGGTCTCAAACTCCTAGGCTCAAGGGATCCTCCCACCTCGACCTCCCAAAGTACTGTGATTACAGGTGTGAGCCACCGCTCCCAGCCTCAGTAAGTCTATTAAACAGACCTGAAGGCCTTAAAGGGGTCACAGTCATGAGGCTCATTGCCAAGTCAGCAAAAGTGGAAGCTGAAAGGTAGGGTCAGAGACATTAATGAGTAAATCCTGAAATGGCCACACTGAACACAGGTATGGGCCAGGCTCAGTGGCTCGTGCCTGCCATCCCAGCACTTTGGGAGGCTGAGGCAGGAGGATCGCTTAAGCCCAGGAGTTGGAGACCAGCCTGGGCAACATAGCGAGACCCCATCTCTTCAAAAAATTAAAATTAAAAATAAGAAAGACGCAGGTGTGAATTGAACTTCTACATGTAGACACTCAGGAATGGTTTCCAGCAGGGCTGTGCGCCCACAGGCTCTCACAGTCAGAAGCCCATGGCGAGACTTCACCCCAGAGATGGACATTTACGTCCCCAGAGTCCACACAGTGAGTCTGTGGCGTGGGGGCTCCCGTGTCCCTGTCTGCGTGTCCCGTGTCCCTGTGGGGCGGGTTTCCAGGCTCTGGGAGCTCGAGGCGGTGTGTTTGTGGGTGCCAGGGCGGGGACCAGGGGCTGTCAGCAGCTGTTAAGCACTGAGGTCAGGCCGAGCACCGTATTCTGGCCTGAGGCTGAGGCCCGCTGTGGTCCCCGGCGCAGGGGCGAGTGACTCCGGCTGGGGCTGGCAGCGTAAGGAGCAGCTGGGCTTGCAACTGTCGGTGGGATCGATTTCAGAAGAGGCCCCGGGAGAGGAAGCCGGGGGCAGAACCGGCTGGGAGGCAGAGGCCTGGGAGGCACACCCGGGTGTGCGGGGAGCTGGGTGACATGCGGTCGGAGCCTAAGCGGGCGACAGTCAAGTCACACCCGGCTGCGCCCTGCCGTTATCAGACACAGCCTGAGCAAGTTAGGCACGGAGACAGGGAAGGAACCACTCCCGGGAGCACTGGAGACGGAGTCCAGCGGCACTCACCACACCCAGAACCTCTCATCCTGGGCACCCAGACCAGGCCCTTCCCAGCTTCCCTGTGTTGAGTGTGTCCAGGTGGCAGGGCTGCCCACGAGATGTGATTTCCTCCCTCCCTCCGTCCCTCCCTCCCTTCCTCCTCCCTCTTCGCTTGGACCTACCACTCCTTCTCAGTAGTGGGTCTCCCCCTCCTAAGCTTCGGACGCCCTGCAGCTCCCTCTGACTTTGGCTTTGGCTGGCTGGGGTCAGACCTTGGCTCCCTCAGACTTGGGGCTACCAAGTGCACAAGCTTTAGCGAACAGCTTCCTCGACGTCCTGTGTTCTTCCACGTCCCAGCCCCAGGCTGAGGCTGCCTCTCTGTGAGCTGCGGATTTAACGAGAGGTGGCCCCGGCCGTGCTGACGCCTGGGCTTCCCTGCTTGAGTGCTGGCTTTGGTGCGTCTGGAAACTGATGCTCAGTGGCCGGTGGGTCAGGGGACAGATGTTTCACTCCGCCTTCTCGCCTCTCTCTTTCTCATCTGAACATCATCATAATGCAAATAGCAATATCAAGGGGCAGACAAAGCTGAACCAACACCATCGCCTGAGCTCATCCCTGACGTCTGGCTTCTCCCCACTACTGTGCAGTCTGAGGTGAAGGCTGTCTCAGAGATGTTTTTTGTTGGCTTGTTTTTCTGAGTCGGAGTCTCACTCTGTCGCCCAGGCTGGAGGGCAGGGACACGCTCATGGCCACCCCAGCCTCAACCTGCTGGACTCAGGCGATCCTTCCACCTCAACCTCCCGAGTAGCTGGAACCACAGGCGTGCACCATCAAGCCCGGCTAATTTTCTGATTTATTGTGGAGACAAGGTCTCGCCAAGTTGTCCAGGCTGCTCTCGAATTCCTGGGCTCAGGCCATCCTCTGGCCTCGGCCTCCCAAAGTGCTGAGATGACAGGCAGGAGTCATCGTGCCCGGCTTGAGATGTGTTCTGAATGTTGACATCTCTCCACACAGGCTCTTTCCTTGCCCAGCCCTGGGGCACACGGATGGCGTCACTTGCCAACTAGAACATTAAGACAGGCAACAATCCAGCGGCCGGAAGCAAAGGGAACAGCCGTCCTCCTGACAGCCGTGGGGCGCCGGCATCCCCCCACACCGGGTGGTGGAAGGACAGCCCACGGGGCCACTGCTGGGTGTGGGTGTCAGCCGCGGGTTCCCACAAGGCGCTGGCGTCAGATTGAAACCTGAGGCGCCTGCCATCTGGGCGCAGGCCACTGCAGCCTGGGCAGTGCTCTCCTGGGCCCCAGAGGACGAGCTGGAGACACTTCCTCTAGGGGACTCAGTCATCTGGCACGCCAGATGCCGGGTTAAAGAGGGTCTATAAAGCCTCGCTCAGGGGTCTGTCTTCAGCCTCCGCCTGTTTCCCGGTTCCTCAGAAGCCAGCCTGTCCAGATGGTTTCAAGGAGCGGGCAGCCCAGCTGGAAGTATTTTCCTGACCCATGTCTATATGTGAACCACGAGAGACTCTCTCTCTCTCTCTCTCTCTCTCTCCAAGAAAGGATCTTGCTCTGTGGCCCAGGCTGGAGTGCAGGGGCACGATCTCACTCACTGCAGCCTTGAACTCCTGAGCTGAGCTCAAGCGGTCCTCCCACCTCAGCTTCCTGAGTAGCTGGGACTACAGGTGCGTGCCACCGCGCCTGGCTACTTTTTTGACTTTTGTGTAGAGGCGAGGTCTTGCTATGTTGCATAGACTGGTCTTAAACTCCCGGGCTCAAGCAATCCTCCTGCCTCGGCTTCCCAAAGTGCTGGGATGAGAGTCATGAGCCACCATTCTTGGCTCCTTTTATAATTTTTTCGTAGGGACGGTGTCTTGCTGGGTTGCCCAGGTTGGTCTGGAATTCCTGGGCTCAAATCATCCTCCCACCTCGGCCTCCCAAAGCACTGGGATTTCAGGCATGTCAAGAGACTCTCTGACTCCAGAAAGGCTTACAGCAGTGTGAGCTCATGTGGCACGCCTCATGGGACACCCATGAGTTTTACCAAACGTTGAATTCCAACGACAGAAAGATCCCCTAGCAGGAAGGGTGCGTGAGGCTTGAGAAGCAGGGTGGGTGTGACACAGGAAGGACCTGCCAGTCAGCTTCCACATGTCAGCCCCTTGCAGAAGTGTCCTTTGGGGATGTTAAGAATGACACAGCCGGGCTTGGTGGCTCAACCTGTAATCCCAGCACCTTGGGAGGCCGAGGTGAATGGATTGCCTGAGCCCGCGGGTTCGAGACCCGCCTGGGCAACTTGGCGAGACCTCCTCTCTACAATAAATAAAAAAAATGAGCCAGGCGTGTAGCACGTGCCTGTAGTTCCAGCTACTTGGGAGGCTGAGGTGGAAGGATCGCCGGAGCCCAGCAGGTCGAGGCTGCGGTGGCCGGGAGCGACAGAGTGAGACTCCAACTCAAAAAAAAAAAAAAAAGAATGACAGCCTGCTGGCCAGGCATGGTGATTCATGCCTGCAATGCCAGTATGTTGGGAGGCCGAAGCAGGAGGATTGCTTGAGCCCCGAGGTTTGAGACCAGCCTGGGCAACATGGCGAGATATCGTCTCTGCAAAAATAGAAACAAAAACTTAGCCAGGCAGGGTGGCGCATGTCTGTACTCCCAGCTACGCGGAAGGCTGAGGTGGAAGAAGTGCCTGAGCCCAGGAGGTCAAGGCTGCGATGAGCCGTGATCGTGCCACTGCACTGCAGTCTGGGCAACAGAGTGAGACTCCAATTCAAAAAAAAAGAATGATGGCTTGTCTGAGTGTTTCCCACCCTGTACTTTATGGCGACATGCTGCAGACTGAGCTCTGCGATCCCTGGACAAGGAAGAGGGGCTGCTGGGTTTTCCACGTGGGGGCCTCAGCACGCGGGAGACCCTCTGGCCACGGGGCACGGGAGCTGGCGATGGAGGTGGGGGTTCCAGGAGCTGGCTGGACCTCGGGGCTGGGCCCGGTTCCACGTGCATCTGTGGCCAGGTCACGGGTCACGCCGCTCCTCCACTAGCCCATTTCCTAGGACACCTGTGTTTCTTGGCTGCCACACAGGAGAGAGGGAAACCAAGCTTGGCAGCCTTCCCAGTCCAGCATTGATGGCAGCATACCAGTCATTTCCAGCCGTGATCTCCCTGTCCCAGAGGCTGTGGAGGGAGCTCTTCTTGAGTTGGAGTCTCCCTCCGTCGCCCAAGCTGGAGCGCAGTGGCACACTCACGGCCACCGCAGCCTCAACCTGCTGGACTCCGGCGATCCTTCTGCCTCAGCCTTCCAAGTAGCTGGAACGACAGGCGCACGCCACCACATCCAGCTAATTTTTTGGTTTATTGTAGAGAAAAGGTCTCAACGTTGCCCAGGCTGGTCTTGAACCCCTCAGCTCAGGCAATCCTCTTGCCTCTGCCTCCCAAAGTGCTGGGATAACAGGCATGAGCCACTGAGCCCAGCCTGAGCCGTGACACTTTCTTTTTTCTTTTCTTTTTTTTTTTTTTGAATGGGAGTCTCACTCTGTCACCCAGATTAGAGTGTAGTGGCCGCTCCCAGCCACCACAGCCTCGACCTGCTGGGCTCCGGCGATCCTTCCGCCTCAGCCTTCTGAGTAGCCGAAATTACAGGCATGCATTACCATTTTTTATTTATTGTAGAGATGAGGTCTCGCTGCCCGGGCGGGTCTCGAACCCGCGGGCTCAGGAAATCCACTCACCTCAGCCTCCCAAAGCGCGGGATTACAGGCTGAGCCACTGAGCCCGACTGACATTTTCTTTGTGCTGTTCCCGTGAGTACATGTTTTTAATTTTTAAACTTTTTTAGAGACAGGGTCTTGCTCTGTTGCAAGTGCAGTAGTGTAATCATAGCTCACTGCAGCCTCGATCCCCTGGGCTCAAGTGATCCTCCTGCCTCAGCCTCCTAAGAAGCTGGGACTACAGGTACCTGCAACCACACCCAGCTAATTTTTTCTTAATTTTGCATAGAGACAGGGTCTTTCTACGTGGCTCAGGCTTTTCTCGAACTCCTGGGCTCAAGCGATCCTCCCACTTCAGCCTTCCCAAAGTGCTGGAATGATAGGCGTGAGCCACTCAGCCTTCCTGTGAGCAAGATTTGAGTGGGGAGGTGAGTTCTGTCCTAGGGTCTTTCCTGTACCCTCCCCGGTTCCCATGCGGTCATGTCCCACTATAAAGGGCTACCCATGCAACCCCTGGCGTGCTGGGGAGGAGGACAGTGGAGCAGGCAGTGACCTTTGAGATTCTGCTGGGGCTGGAACCACTCACTTTAATCTACTCCTTCCAATCGCAAGAGGGCCGGGGTCCGTCCACCAGACCAGAATTCCTAGCTCACGTCACGTTTGTAAGATTTTCCTTCCCTTGCATTCAGTCGGTTCGTGGGTTAACTTCTCCCAGGCCCCTGAACCTCCCCTTCATCTAAGTGTAGATTTGCGCATGCGATTATTTTATGTCTTTTCCCCATGAGCCCCTGGTATGGCAGAATTCCATCCCCTCCATAATTTGCATGTTGAAACCCTAGCCCCCAATGTCGTGGAATTTGGAGATGAGGCCTTCAGGAGATCATTTGGACGAGATAAGGTCATGGGGTGAGGCCTGTGCAATGGGATGGTGCCCTTGTAAGACGGGGGCCCGGCCGGCACAGTAGCTCAAGCCTATAATCCCAGCACTTTGGGAGGCCGAGGCGAGAGGATCGCCTGAGCCCATGGGTTCGAGACCCACCTGGACAACTTGGCGAGACCTCATCTCTACAATAAATCAAAAAATTAGCCGGCTGTGGTAGCGCACGTCTATAGTTCCAGCTACTCGGAAGGCTGAGGCGGAAGGATCGCCGGAGCCCAGCAGGTTGAGACTGCGGTGGCTGGAGTGTGCCCCTGCCCTCCAGCCTGGGCCACAGAGCGAGACTCCGACTCAAAAAAAACCAGAAAAGAGGGGGCCCCAGGGAGTGGGCTCCTGCTGGCATCCCTCTCCCCCTCTGCCCTGAGGACGCGGGGAGAAGGCGGCCTTCCGTGAGCCAGGAGGGAGCTCTCGTGGGGATCCGACCATGGTGGGACCCTGACCTTGAACTTCAGCCTCTAGAACTGTGAGACAGGAGACGCCTGCTGTCTAAGCCAATCGGGATGCGGCATTCTGCTACGGCACGCCTACTACACATGTAACGACGTAACAGCACTCCTGCTGTTTTTCTCTTAACATGCAGCACTGATTTCCCAGGGAAAGCCGATTCCCCAAACATCAGGGGCAGTAAGTGCATCTCATTTATCTTTAAAACATAGGCCAGGTGTGGTGGCTTATGCCTGCAATCCCAGCACTTTGGGAGGCCAAGGCAGGAGGATCGCTTGAACCCAGGAATTCGAGACCAGCCTGGGCAACGTAATGAGCCCTCGTCTCCACAGAAAAAATTCAAAATGGGCGAGGCGTGGAGGCACATGCTTGTAGTCCCAGGTACTGGGAGGCTGAGGCGGAAGGATCACCTGAGCCCAGGAGGTCGAGACTGCAGTGAGCCATAACTGTGCCACTATACTCCAGCCTGGGCCACTCTCAGGCCAACTCAAAAAAGAAAAAAAGCCTTTAAAAGAGAGAGAGAGAGAGAGCCAACTTTGAGCACTGACTTCGTCTAGCCGCTCAGCCAGGTCTTGACCTCTCTCTGCAGCGCCTTGACAGTAGTGGCTCTGTCTGCACTGAGCCTGCTGCCAGGTGGCTGTCTCTGTACATACCCCACGGGCCTGTGGATGATTCTGGCCGCTGGCCGGGCTTTCTCAGGGAAGAATGTATCAGGACCGATGGCATGGCCGGCAGGAGGTGGAACGGAGACCCTGCTCCATCAGGCGGGTGTTCCAGCAGCCGTGGGTGCAGGGCAAGTGCCCTTGGGGAACACAGCAGCGCAGCTCGAAGGCAGTCGTACCTGGAGAGGGGACTAGGATTTACTCTTAGGTTGGAAGAGGAGTTTAAGTGTGACGTACAATGCAGGCCTCATTGCCAAAGCCCAAAGAGGAATTTGAAGTCTTTTTTTTTTTTTTTTTGAGTTGGATTCTCACTCTGTCGCCCAGACTGGAGTGCAGTGGCCGCTGCCGGCCACCACAGCCTCAACCTGCTGGGCTCCGGCGATTCTTCTGCCTCAGTTAACCTGGAGGGGGACCCCAGGATTTTTATTTGGTAGAGATGAGGGAATTTAGGTGGGGCTCGAACCCCCAAAGGCCCGGCAATCCCTCCAAAGCCCCCCAAGTGAGGAAAGTTGAAACACGTTTTTTTTTTTTTTTTTAGTTGGAGTTTTCACTCTGTCGCCCAGACTGGAGTGCAGTGGCCGCTGCCGGCCACCATAGCCTCAACCTGCTGGGCTCCGGCGATTCTTCTGCCTCAGCCTTCCAAGCAGCTGGAACTACAGGCGAGCGCTACCACACCTGGCTAGTTTTTTGATTTGTCGTAGAGATGAGGTCTCGCCAATTTGCCCAGGTGGGTCTCGAACCCACGGGCTCAGGCAATCCACTCACCTCAGCCTCCCAAGGTGCAGGATTACAGGTTGAGCCACCGTTTTTTTTTCTTTGAGTTGGAGTCTCACTCTGTCGCCCAGACTGGAGTGCAGTGGCCGCTCCCGGCCACCGCAGCCTCGACCTGCTGGGCTCCGGCGATCCTTCCGCCTCAGCCTTCCGAGTAGCCGGAACTACAGGCGCTCGCTACCACGTTCAGCTAGTTTTTGATTTATTGTAGAGATGAGGTCTCACTGCCCAGGTGGGTCTTGAACCCGCGGGCTCAGGCAATTCACTCACCTCAGCCTCCCAAAGGCGCGGGATTACAGGCTGAGCCACTGAGCCTGGCCTCTTTTTTTTTTTTTAATCTGAAAGTTTTTCCAAAGGGATCAAGACTTTTTTTTTGAATGGGAGTCTCACTCTGTCGCCCAGCCTGGAGTGCAGTGGCACGCTCACGGCCACCACAGCCTTGACCTGCTGGGCTTAGGCCATCCTTTCACCTCAGCCTTCCAAGTAGCCGGAACTACAGGCATGCACTCCAGCGCCCGACTTTTTGATTGATTGTAGAGATGAGGTCGTGCCAAGTTGCCTGGGCTGGTCTTGAACCCACGGACTCAGGCAATCCACTCGCCTCGGCCTCCCAAAATGTTGGGATGACAGGCTGAGCCACCATGCCAGGCCCCAAGACATTTTTTATTGCCAGAAAATGAACGAGGTCAAAGATCCCCCAACCAACCCATCGTGGCACCTGTCATAAAACCGTGCCGCCCTGTTCTGCGATCCCCCAGCCTCTGCCCTGCCTGGCTTCCTGAAAGGTGCCAAGTTTTCTTGCTCTCCTCAGAAACTGTGCATTCGCACCAGCCACACATGCTGGGGAGCACACCTCCCCCCAAAAAGATTAACCAGGCCTCTCTTTCTTTAGCTAACGCCTAAGTAATTCATTGCGCCTATTTTTGACTTTGACAGGCTTTACTTTTTTATTATAGAAGTTAATTTAAGCCCGGGCAATAGAGAGATCTCGACTCCACAAAAAATCAAAAAAATTAGCCAGGTGTGGTGGTGTGAGCCTGCAGTCCCACCTATTCGGGAGGCCAAGGAGCAAGAGGATCACTTGAGTCCAGGAGGAGGAGGCTGCCATAAGCTGCGATCGTGTTATTGCTCTCCACCCAGGGCAACGACATTCCAACTAAAAGATAAAAATAAAGAGCATTAAAAGTTAATTTAGAAGGCCAGGGGCGGTGGCTCAAGCCTGTCATCCCAGCGCTTAGGGAGGCCGAAGCAAGTGGATGGCCTGAGCCCACGGGTTTGAGACCCACCCGGGCAACTTGGCAAGACCTCGTCTCTACAATAAATCAAAAGTTATCCGGGTATGATAGCACGTGACTGTAGTTCCAGCTGCTTGGAAGGCTGAGGCGGGAGGATCGCCGGGCCCCAGCAGGTCGAGGCTGCGGTGGCTGGGAGCGGCCGCTGCGCTCCAGCCTGGGCGACAGAGGGAGACTCCAACACACACAAAACCCTGTCCCTCCCCCCCTTTCCCCCTCCGAGTCTCCGCTGTCTGTTGCCCCACCCTGATGTCTGTGTGTGCCCAACGGGCACTGGGTTTTCTGTTTCTCGGTTTCTTCTCGTGGGACAATGGCCTCCGGTGGCCTCCATGTGGCTTCAGAAGACACGGTTTCACTCCTTGTCATGGCTGCGTGGTATTCCTTCGAGCTGGCCTAGGAACCAGTGCCACCAGCACGCTTCTTCAAGGGAGGACTCTGGCTTCTCAGATCTCCCAGCCGTTTTGGGCTTCCAGCCTTGTGGCAGACATGGAGGTCAAGCCAGAGCTCCGAGTGTACGATCCCACAGATTTCCTGACAATTTCGGCCTGTTTGTACGTCCATTGATGTTCTCACTTCTCAGGCGGGAATCCCGGCTGGCAGTGTAGATGCTTCGAGACACGCCTCGCCTTGAAATGCTGGGTGGATCCTGGCGCGCAGCAGTGGAAACCCTGGGCCCCTTGGTGCGCGTCTCGAAAGAGGCCTCTGCCCTGGTTCACTTGCAAGGCCAGTTCTCCCCGGAGAGATCACCCAGCCTGCACCCGCTTTCCACCCAAGGCTTGGGGGCGCTGGACACTCCACAGAGCGGTGGGTCTAGGGAGTCTTAGCCCCGAGCAGAAGCAGCACAGCCTCCACCCTCTGACATGGTGAGAGCAGTGGCTGTTTGACTCTTTTTTTTGAGCTGGAGTCTCACTCTGTCGCCCAGACTGGAGTGCAGTGGCTGCTCCCGGTCACCGCAGCCTCGACCCGCTGGGCTCCGGCGATCCTTCCGCCTCAGCCTTCCGAGTAGCCAGAAATACAGGCACGCTACCACGCCTGGCTAACTTTTGATTTATTGTAGAGACAACTTCTCACCAAGTTGCCTGGGCAGGTCTCGAACCTGCAGGCTCAGGCAATCCACTCGCCTCGGCCTCCCAATGTTTCCGACATCCACAGGGAGCCGGCTGGCGCAGGGCACTTGGTGAATCCTCTCTGCCTCAGTTTCCCCCCAGCTTCATCCTGTCAATCCTCACCATCCCAGACCAGAAGAAACCGAGGGTCCTGGAGGCGGAGTCTGCCCGACTCCTTGGCCCTAACCATACCCACTTCCTCCAAAGCCCGCTGGCAGGAGAGCACGTTCCATGATAGACGTGGTGGGTCCGTCTGTGCCAGGAATTTCTGACAACCTCACCTCTAACCTGCCAGCCGGTGTTGCAGGCATGGCGTGGCTAAAGGCAGCTGCATGGCTCTGGCTCAGGACAGCGCCCTCCAGCCAGTGGCGGGCACACACTGGCCTGGAGCACCAACCCCGTGCCGTCATCCAGACCATCTGTGCTCAGCTAACTGAAACCTCCAGAGCACCTGGGCACTTCCCTCCTCTGACTGTAACCTAGGGGTTGCAGCAAAACTCGGAGACAAGCAGAGTCAGGAGGAAAAGGCTTTGGTGCCCAGTGTGAGGTGGGCAGGGCGGTTCCCGGCGGAGAAACCCCCCCTTTACGACACAAAAACCCAATTTTCTTTTTTTTAAGCTGAAGGCAGGTCTCCCCCCAACCCCGTCTGCCCACATCCTGAATATTGCATTCTTCTTCTTTTTTTAAGACGTGGGATCTTGCTGTGTTGCCCAGGCTAGTCTTGAACCCCTGGGCTCAAGCAACCCCCCATTCCCCCAGTCTTCTCCCAACCGGATAACGGTGGGACCAACAGTCTGAATTATTTTTTTATCTCTTTCTTTTTATTTTTTTGAGTCGGAAGTCTCACTCCCTTGTCACCCAGATTTGGAAGGGCAGTGGCATGTTTTTCATGCCACCGCATGCACCTCGGACCCGCTAGGGCTCCGGCGACCCTTTCCCACTCAGCCTTCCAAGTAGCCGGAACTACAGGCGCGCGCTACCATGACCGGCTCATTTTTGATTTATTGTAGAGATGAGGTCTCGCCAAGTTGCCCAGGTGGGCGAACCCGTGGGCTCAGGCAATCCTCTCGCCTCGGCCTCCCAAAGTGCTGGGATGACGGGCTGAGCCACTGAGCCCAGCCTCAGTCTGAACATTTAATTCCTCTGATCTCTCTGCCCAGAGAGGGGAAGGACCTTTGATTCCTGGACCAGTGTCAGGCCAAGTAACAAGATCCCGGAACTCTCCACTGCCCGTGTCCCCACCTCCCTCCGCCCCTTTTCCTCTCATTTCTTACCCTCAGGGTCTTGCTGTCCCTGTGAACGAGGTTCAGGCTGGAAAAAGTAAAGGGCAGTCTATGTTCCATCTCTTCCCCCTCCCTCTGCACCAGTATCCCACCTTCGCGACGGTGCCTTGCCTAGGAATTCCAAAGGACATGCAGACAATAAAATACATTCTCTGGGAGGCTGAGGTGGGAGGACTGCTTGAGCCCAGGTGTTGGAGACCACCCTGGGCAAAATCTCAAGACCTCGTCGCTACAAAAAATAAAATATGAGCCCGGCGTGGTGGCGCACGCCTGTCACCCCAGCTACTTGAGAGACTGAGGCAGGAGGATCACCTGAGCCCAGGAGGTCCAGGCTGCAGTGAGCCATGATTGTGTCACTGTGCTCCAACTCAAAAACAAAAACGAGCCGGGCTCGGTGGCTCAGCCTGTAATCCCACACCTCTGGGAGGCTGAGGTGAGTGGATTGCCTGAGCCCGCGGGTTCGAGACCCGCCTGGGCAGCGAGACCTCATCTCTACAATAAATTAAAAAATCAGCGGGACGTGGTAGCGCGCGCCTGAAGTTCCAGCTACTCGGAAGGCTGAGGCGGAAGGATCGCCGGAGCCCAGCAGGTCGAGGCTGCGGTGGCCGGAAGCGGCCACTGCACTCCAGTCTGGGCGACCGCGTGAGACTCCAACTCAAAAAAAACAAAAACAAAAAAAAAAACGAAAGCAAAAGACAAACAAAAAACACAAACAAACAGCAAAGAAGTGAGGAGGGGGAAATGAAAAGCTTCCGTCCCCACTTGAGCTTTGCTACAGCATGTCTGGGAAAAACTTTTTTTTTTTTGAGTCAGGGTTTCACTCTGTCACCGAGGCTGGAGGGCAGTGGTAACATCACAGCTCACCACAGTCTCAACCTCCTGGGCTCAAGGGATCCTTCTGCCTCAACCTCCCAAAGGAACTGGGATTACATGTAGGCACTGTCAGGTCTCGCTAATTTTTTTGATTTTTTTGTAGAGATGAGGTCTCGCCCTGTTGCCCAAGCTGGTCTCAAACTCCTGGGCTTGCCAGGTCCAGGGGCTCATGCTTGTCGTCCCAGCACTTTGGGAGACGGAGGCGAAAGGATTGCCTGAGCCCAGGGGTTCGAGGCCAGCCTGGGCAACTTGGCAAGGCTTCGTCTCTACAATACAGCAAAAAATTAGCCGGGGGTGGTGGCGCATGCCTGTAGTTCCAGCTACTTGGAGGGCTGAGGCGGGAGGATCGCCTGAGTCCGGCACGTTGAGGCTGCGGTGTCCATGAATGTGCCACTGCACTCCAGCCTGGGCGACAGAGTGAGACTCCCACTAAAAAAAAATAAAAAAATAAAAATTAGAAAGCGAAAATCCCCCACAAAGTCACTCTCCAGAGACACCGATTTATGTCACAAGTGGTATTATTAGTATCCTCATTCTGCAGATGAGAAAACTAAGATCAAGAAAAGGACACAAATTTACTCAAAGTCACACGGCTTGTGAGTCACACACTCTATATCTAACTTCACGGGCTCTTTTACATCTATTTCCCTACTCCCCTCCCCTCTTTTCCGGGGAGTGGTAGAAGCCATGTGTACATGTGGTTTTAAAAATTTTCTCTTCTCTGTACTCTCAGCACTTCAGGAGGTCGAGGCGAGGGGATCGCCTGAGCCTGCAGGTTTGAGACCCACCCATGCCGCTTGGCAAGACGTCGTCTCTACATTCAATCGTAAATTAGCTGGGCATGGTAGCGCACGTTTGTAGTTCCAGCCACTGCGAAGGCTGAGGCGGAAGGATCACCGGAATGAATGGCTAACTCATAGTCTGAGAACAACTGAGGTGGATGTTTTATCTCCAAGACTGTTATGCTGCCTGGCAGAGTCTTCCCAAGTGGAACGTAAAATACATAATTTAACTTTAAAAGACCAGGCGCGGTGGTTCACGTCTGTAATCCCAGCACTTTGGGAGGCCGAGGAGGGAGGATTGTTGAAGCCCAGGAGTTCAAGACCAGCTCGGGCAGCATAGCAAAGCCCCCATCTCTACAAAAAAAGTAAAATGTTAGCCAGGCACAGTGACACGCATCTGCAGTCCCAGCTACTCGAGAGGCTGAGGTTGAAGGATCACGGGAGCCCAATAGGTGGAGGCTGAGGTGGCTGTGATCCGGGCACTGCACTCCAGCCTGGGAGACACAGCAAGGCCATTCCTGTATTTAACAACACTTCGTAAATGTATTTACTTACTTTTGAGTCGGAATCTCACTCCATCGCCCTGGTTGGAGTGCCGTGGCACACTCATGGCCATCCCAGCGTCGACCCGCTGGGCTCTGGCGATCCTTCCGCCTCAGCCTTCCAAGCAGCCGGAACTACAGGCATGCGCCACCACACCCAGCTAATTTTTGATTTATCGTAGAGATGAGGTCTCGCCAAGTTGCCCAGGCTGGTCTCGAACCCGCGGGCTCAGGCCACCCACTCGCCTCGGCCGCCCAAAGTGCTGGGATGACAGGCTGAGCCACCGAGCCCGGCCTATGCTTTTTAAATTTAAAAGACCTTGGTGGTAAGAGTGGGTCACCACCCAGAGGGTCAACGTGTCTGAAGCCTGAAGCCTGGTGGCGTCAGAGACTTTCTTTCCCTGTGGCTTGTGGCATGGGGGACAGACGTGTCCGTTCTGGAGGGTGGCATGCCACTGGTGTTTGCTGGGCCGCTGAGCCCCCACAGCTGTGGCTTCCATGCAAGGATGCGCGCTCCCGGCTGGTTTTGATGATTCCAGCCACTTCCACCGAGGAGCTGAGGAAAACGGAACGACAGCCGTTCTATTTTTGTCCTGGTTAAAAATACTGCAGCAGAGACCGTGGTGTCCAAGCCCCTGCTTCTTCAGGGCCATACTTGGTGGTTTCATGGTATTAACTAAAGAAACACCACCCCCTAGCTGCGTCTTTAGGTTTCTATATTTATCAAAATACATGTACTGACTCGCCTAGTAGGTCGGAAAGAGCAATTTCTTCCACGTTTTGCTCACATGTTGCTGAGAACAAAGGGAGGGAGCGCGTTGTGGCCTGTCTTTCCTCGTGCAGCTGTGATGAATGGAGGGCTAGAAAAGGGAGTTACTGACTGGGCTCGGAGGCTCAGCCTGTCATCCCAGCACTTTGGAGGCCGAGGCGAGGGGATTGCCTGAGCCCGCGGGGTCAAGACCCACCCGGGCAACTTGGCAAGACCTCGTCTCTACAATAAATCAAAAAAATTAGTCGGACGTGGTAGCACGCGCCTGTAGTTCTGGCTACTTGGAAGGCTGAGGCGGAAGGATCGCCTGGGTCTGGCAGGTCGAGGCTGCGGTGGCCATGAGCATGCCACTGTACTCCAGTCTGGGCGACGGAGTGAGACTCCAACTCAAAAAAAGAAAAAAAAAAAGGAAAAGTAGTTATTGAATTGTTCAGTCAGTTGTACATTTTGTAGATCATTTCTGCATGACACAGCGGGAGCTGGGTATAATTACTATTAACAATATTCAGGCTCAGCCTGTAATCCCGCTCCTTTGGGAGGCTGAAGTGAGTGGATTGCCTGAGCCCGCAGGTTCGAGACCCGCCTGGGCACTTGCGAGACCTCATCTCTACAATAAATAAAAAAATTAGCCGGGCGTGGTAGCGCGCCTGTGGTTCCAGCTACTTGGAAGGCTGAGGCGGAAGGATCGCCGAAGCCCAGCGGGCTGAGGCTGCGGTGGCCGGGAGCGGCCACTGCACTCCAGTCTGGGTGATAGAGTGAGACTCCAACTCAAAAAAAAAACAACAACAACAATATTCATCATTGGATCAGGTGTGGTGGCTCACGCCTATAATCCCAGCTCTTTGGGAGGCTGAGGCAGGAGGATCGCTTGAGGTCAGGAGTTCAAGACCAGCCTGGGCAATGTAAGGAGACCATTATCTCTACAAAAATTAAAAAATGTAGCCAGATATGGTGGCACTTTTTTTTTTTTTTTTTTGAGTTGGAGTCTCACTCTGTCGCCCAGACTGGAGTGCAGTGGCCGCTCCTGGCCACCGCAGCCCCGATCTGCTGGGCTCCAGCGATCCTTCCACCTCAGCCTTCCAAGTAGCCGGAATTACAGGCATGCGCTACCACGCCCGGCTGATTTTTTGATCTACTGTAGAGATGAGGTCTCGCCAAGTTGCCCAGTCGGGTCTTGAACCCACAGGCTCAGGCAATCCACTCACCTCAGCTTTCCAAAGGTGCGGGATTACAGTCTGAGCCAGCAAGCCCGGCTTATTTTTTGATTTTTTGATTTATTGTAGAGACGAGGTCTCGCCAAGTTGCCCAGGCTGGTCTGAAACCCGTGGACTCAGGCAATCCTCTCGCCTCGGCCTCCCAAAGTGCTGGAATTGTAGGTATGAGCCACCACGCCCAGCTTGAATATTTTTAATGGAGTCAAAATGATACCTTCCAATTCCTGTAATTATTTACACGACTTCTTTTTTGTTTCTAATTTGCAAAAAGCTACTGTGATTCAAATGATAAGAAAACCTGAAGGATAAATAAGAAATCATTTCATTGCCTTTTGAAAACTAATAAAATAAAATATTCAAATAACACCAAATGTGTGACACAAACCAAAGTACAAGGCCCCCTGGGAGTTTAAGTTGGAAGCCAATTCTCTTTCTCACATTAAAAATGTTAAAGTAAGCCGGGCTCGGTGGCTCAGCCTATAATCCTAGCGCTTTGGGAGGCTGAGGTGAGTGGATTGCCTGAGCCCGAGGGTTCGAGACCCGCCTGGGCAACTTGGCGAGACCTCATCTCTACAATAAATCAAAAAATTGGCCGGGCGTGGTAGCGCACGCCTGTAGTTCCAGCTACTCAGAATGCTGAGATGGAAGGATCACTGGAGCCCAGCAGGTTGAGGCTGCGGTGGCTGGGAGCGGCCACTGCACTCCAGTCTAGGTGACAGAGTGAGACTCCAACTCAAAAAAAAAAAAAAGTTAAAGTAGGCTGGCATGGTGGCTCATGCCTATTATCCCAGCACTTTGGGAGGCCGAGGCGAGAGGATCACCTGAGCCCAGCAGGTCAAAGCTGTGGTAGCCGTTAAATGTGCCACTGCACTCCGGCCTGGGTGACAGAATGAGACTCCGACTAAAAAAAAAATAGTAATCAAATAGTTAAAATGACACTCCACAATTAAAGACTAAAGATAGCCCTCTCACATGCCAGCATTATTTTCAAAAATGAGTACAATTTTATTTTTATTTTTTTGTAGAGATGGGATCTAACTTTGTTGCCCAGGCTGGTCTTGAGCTCCTGGCCTCAAGTGATCCTCCTGCCTCAGCCTCCCAAGATGCTAGGATTATAGATATGAGCCACATACCCAGCTTTGAGCATAATTTTTCTTTTGAGTTGGAATCTCACTCTGTCGCCCAGGCTGGAGTTCAGTGGCACACTCACGGCCACCCCAGCATCGACCTGCAGGGCTCAGGTGATCCTTCCACCTCGACCTTTCAAGTAGCTGAAACTACAGAAATGTGCTATTGTACTCAACTAATTTTTTTTTTTTAATTGTAGGCATGAGGTCTCACCATGTTGCCCAGGCTGGTCTCGAACCCGCAGGCTCAGGTAATCCTCTCGCCTTGGCCTGCCAAAGTGCTGGGATTATAGGGTTGAGTTACTGCACCTGGCCTCCTTGAGCATAATTTAAAAACATTTGAGTGTGCTGTTTAAAGTCAGCGACTTTGCCAGGCTCGGTGGCTTGGCCTGTAATCCCGCACCTTTGGGGAGCTGAGGTGAGTGGATTGCCTGAGCCCGTGGGTTCGAGACCCGCCTGGGCAACTTGGCAAGACCTCATCTCTACAATAAATCAAAAATCAGCCAGGCGTGGTAGCGCACGCCTGTAGTTCCAGCTACTTGGAAGGTGGAGGCGGAAGGATCGCTGGAGTCCAGCAGGTCGAGGCTGCGGTGGCCAGGAGCGGCCACTGTACTCCAGTCTGGGCGACAGAGTGAGACTCCAACTCAAAAAAAATAAATCAATCAAATAAAATCAGCAACTTTTTTTTGCCATAAAGAAATGGTGTTCAGGCTGGGCTCAGAGTCTAGTCCGTCATCCCAGCACTTTGGGAGGCCGAGGCGAATAGATTGCCTGAGACTGCGGGTTCAAGACCAGCCTGTGCAACATGGTGACACCTCATTTCTACAATACATAAAAAACTAGCCGGACGTAGTAGTGCACGCCTGGAGTTCCGATTCCTTGGAAGGCTGAGGTGAAGGATCTCCAGAGCCCAGCAGGTCGAGGCTGCGGTGGCCGGGAGCATGCCACTGCACTCCAGTCTGGGCGACCGAGTGAGACTCCAACTCAAAAAAAAAAAAAAAAATTGGTGTCAAGACCTCAGCTTGTCCTGTAACAATGCGTTCTGTGAGCATTTGGTGAGCATGAACTTATTAGCTCAGTTCTCTAGGAAGGCACAGGGCCAAGACAACACAAACACCGTCCATAACCACCGTGCCCCACCCCGTGATGACTTTGCAGACATGGGCCCGTGAACTTGACTTTCGAATCAAGCAGAAAAAACACCCTTCATTTCATAGCAGTGTTGGAAAAAGATAAAGGTGAACACACACACCACACACACACACACACACACACACACACACACACACGGGTTTTTTCACTAGGTCTAAACCATCCGTTACCGATGAAGTTTCAACTTTAAAGATGATCTTTCTAATATGCACACTGTTTAGCCAGACTGCTGGAGTAAAGCTATCATGAGTTCTAATCTCATCTCTTGCTGTCAGTTTCCTCTGTCATCTGAGACCTCAGGCTTAGTCCCAGGACAATTGCAACCATGAACCCAACACTTAACTTCTCTAGGACTCAGTTTCCCACCTGTGAAGTGGCCGTAATTACAGACCCTTTAGGTGAAGCTGAGATAACTACGTGAGAAAGTGCCCTGAGCATTTTAAAAGTGTCACCCAAGCGTCACCCAAGACACATCAAGCTGTCATTATTCCACCATTTAATTTCCCCATGTAGAAACACAGCTGTTCACTGGAGACCTCTCCAGGCTTTGAAGCCTCACCTTCAAGATTTCTTTTTTCTTTTTTTTTGAATAGGAATCTCACTCTGTCGCCCAGGCTGGAGTGCGGTGGCACACTCACGGCCACCACAGCCTTGGCCTGCTGGGCTCAGGTGATCCTTCCGCCTCAGCCTTCCAAGTAGCTGGAACTACAGGCGTTTGCCACCATGCCTGGCTAATTTTTTGGTTTATCGTTGAGACGAGGTCTTGTCAAGTTGCCCAGGCTGGTCTTGAATCCATGGGCTCAGGCAATCCTCTCACCTCTGCCTTCCCGAGGGTTGGAATTACAGGCTTGAGCCACCGCACCTGGCCTCCCTGCAGTTTTAATGCACAGTTGACGTGAGTGGGAGCGGGCATCTTTCTGGATATTTCGGAGCTGCTTCCGTTTGGTTTTCTGTGAGCTCTCTGGTTGCTCTTCTGGCTGCCTGGGCATGTTTTGCCAATTCCTTTTCCTAGTTTGTTAATTTCCTTTCCCTCATTTTAAACATGAAGGTCCATGCATCATGGAAACACGGCAGAATTCCGCCTTTTTAGAGCACAGTTCCACAAGCTTTGACAAATGTCCACAATGGTGTCACTCAACGACCACAGTCAAGATCAGAACAGCTCCCGTTCTTGGCCCTTGACTCTGCCTGCTGTGTTCTATTTGGCCATGAGGTTATCTTTTTTTTTTTTTTTTAGCTATGACATTCATGATTTAATGTAAACAGGTTCTTTCAACAAATGGAACTCTTTTCTGCGTTTTAAACAGATTGTGCAGCCTGAATGTGCATTCTGTCTGGGGAGGTGAGGACACATTGGCATAAGGAATATGGATGCGTCTTTTTCTGTTACAAGGGGGAACTCCTAGGACAGAGGCCAAGGGGACAGCTCTCCCTCACTTGAGAGGCCACGGATGGCAGCAGGTAAAGGAAGCAGGAAGAGGTGCGGCCGTCGCCCGGAGACTGTTGGTGGTTTTGCTGTTTCCAACGTGCTGCTGTAGGGGATCGGAGTCTGACACCCCCTCGATGCCACTTTGCTAGAAGGATTATTGTGAGCTGAAGGCAATGGAGGAACGGCAGACTTGGGAAAAACTCTAACAACAGAACATGCCTTTCCCTTTTGCAAAGAAAAAAATTCTTTTGAGTTGGAGCCTCACTCTGTCGCCCAGGCTGGAGCGCAGTGGCATGCTCACAGCTACCCCCCACTGTTGACCTGCCGGGCTCCGGGGTCCTTCCGCCTCAGCCTTCCGAGTAGCCAGAACTACAGACGTGCACTACCCTGCCTGGCTAATTTTTGATTTAATGTTGAGACGAGGTCTTGCCAAGTTGGCCGGGCTGGTCTCAAACCTGCGGGCTCAGGCAATCTACTCACCTCAGCCTCCCAAAGTGCTGGGATGATAGGCTGAGCCACTGAGCCCGGCCTGCAAAGAAAACGTATATGGATAAGGACATTTCTTTTGGAGGGACGGGATGGCGGTGTGTGTGGAGGTTTCAATATGTTGCCTAGGTTGGTTTCCAACTCCTGGGCTCGAGCAATCCTCCCTCCTCAGCCTTCCAAATAGCTGGGACTACAGTCACAGGCCACCGGTCCTGCAGACATTTTCATTTGTAAAGCTGTCCTCCCCTGTGTCAGAAAGAGGAGAATGCCTACTCGTGTGTGTGTGCACACACACACACAATGCTTACCATCTGAGATGACTTGATTCTTCATAACAAATCTTACTAAACAACACAACAACACTCCTTTATTTTCTTGAGAGCCGGGCTCTCACTCTGCCGGCCAGGCTGCCGTGCAGTGGCACGGTCACGGTTCACCGCGGCCTTCACCTTCTGAGCCCAGGTGATCCTTCTGCCTCAGCCTCCTGAGTAGCTGGGACTACGGGTGCCACCACCACACCCGGCTAACGTATTATTACTGTTGTGTTGTAGATACAAGGTCTTGCTAAGTTGCCCAGGCTGGTCTCGAGCTCCTGGGTTCAAGCTATCCTCTAACCTCAACCTCCCAAAGTTCTGGGATTACAGGTGTGAGCCACCGTGCCTGGCCTAAACAACCCTTATATATTGTGCATTTCCTAGTCACCTTCCCATAACCGATCCCCCACAACCTCCTCTTGCCCCCATCCCCAGAAGTCTAAAACCAGCTTCTCCACAGTGTGTGGGAGTGATAACGAAGCCCTGGGGAATATACTGCCTCTCTGTCCACGCACGCCTTTTCTGTGACACTCCCACACACATGTGTGACAAACCCTTTTCTTCCTGTCTTTTGTCTGTTTAATTTGTAGTCCCCATTCACAGAACCTAAGAGGGTGGGGGGAAACGTTTCTTCCTCCCCCACACTGCCCACGTCACGCGAACCTTGTGAGTTTAGTGGAAGACTGAACTGTGTTTATTGCTGCTGACCGACAGGGCTCAAAGAACCCTTTCACAAATGATATAAAAGCTCTGTATTAACTAGCATTAAATTGTCATCTGTTCAAAAAACAGGTGTGCGGTATATAATCGTCGTCGTCGCCTATCTGTCTCTCCTTCAACACTTCCCACGACCCTTGTGGGGGCGGGCCCCCGCATCACTTACCCCTGCCTTTCTGCGTAAACACTGACCACAAATAAATTATCGGCTGGGCACAGTGGCTCAAGCCTGTCATCCCAGCACTTTGGGAGGCTGAGGCGAGAGGATTGCCTACGCTCAGGGGTTCGAAGCCAGCCTGGGCAACTTGGTGAGACCTCATCTCTACAATAAATCAAAAAATAAGCCGGGCATGGTAGCATGCACCTGTAGTTCCAGCTATTTGGAAGACTGAGGCGGAAGGATCACCTGAGCCCAGCAGGTCGAGGCTGTTGTGGCCATGAGCATGCTACTACACTCCACCCTGGGCGACACAGTGAGACTCCAACTCAAAAAAAAAAACAAAAACAGAAATTATCTGTGCTACTGGGATGGACATGGTGACTCACACCTGTCAGTCCAGCACTTTGGGAGGCTGAGGCAAAAGGATTGCTTGAGCCTGTGGGTTCGAGATCAGCCTGGGCAACTTAGCGAGACCTCATCTCTACAATAAATTAAAAAATCAGCCGGGCGTGTTAGCGCGTGCCTGTAGTTCCAGCTACTTGGAAGGCTGAGGGGGAAGGATTGCCAGAGCCCAGCAGGTCGAGGTTGCGGTGGCCGGGAGTGTGCCACTGCACTCCAGTTGGGGCGACAGAGTGAGACTCCAATTAAAAAAAAAAAAATTCAATCTGACCCTTTTTATCCAATCCTATTCCTCCACGGCCGTCCACCCTTTGTTCAACTCAAGCATAAAAACAGACAATCTCCCCTGTATCTTGGTCTTCATCTGAACGCCACGTGCATGTGTGTTAAATACACTTGCATGCCTTTTCTCCAATTCCACTGCCTTTGCCCGCTGCTTCTTCAGCGCCCCCTCAGTCCCCCAGAACCACGGCAGCGCTCCCGGGTTGGAGTTCTGCTTCGCAGGAAGTTGCACAGAGAGGCCAGAACGTGTTTGGCTACACCTCTCCGTGGGCGTTGCAACACAGCTCCACTAAGCACGCCCACTTCATGTCATGTGGACTCTGCTGGTTCCCAACTTCCTTGCAAATACAGTCTTAACTCCTCCGTGCATTCTTAGAGCCCTTGGCCTTCACCTACCTGGTCAGTTTTTCTCCATTCTTTTTGTTGTTGTTGTTGAATAGGCGTTTCACTCTGTCGCCCAGGCTGGAGTGCAGTGGCACGCTCACAACCACCACAGCCTCGACCTGCTGGGCTCAGGCCATCCTTCCGCCTCAGCCTTCCAAGTAGCTGGAACTACAGGCGTGCACCCCCACACTCGGCTAATTTTTTTATTTATTGTAGAGGCGTGGTCTTGCCATGTTGCCCAGGCTGGTCGCGAACTCCTGGGCTCAGGCAATCCTCCTGCTTCCACCACCCAAAGTGCTGGGATGACAGGCCTGAGCCACCCCACCCGGCTTGATTTTTCTCCATTCTAAGTGTGTGATTCAGCTTGCAGATAGAGTAACTTGAGGTTTTGCTAGTGACCTTTCTTCTTCTCCCTGGATTTTCTTTCTTTCCCCCCTTTCTCCTTTTCCTCCCTCCTTCCCTTCTCTGTCTCTCTCTTCCTCCTTCCTTCTCTCTCTCCCTCCCTCTCTTCTCTCTCTCTTTCTCTCCTTTTTTTTTGAGTTAGGGTCTAACTCTATTGCTCAGGCCAGTGTGCAGTGGCTCAATCACGTTTCACTGAAGCCTCAACCTCCTGGGCTCAAGGGATCCTCCTGCCTCGGCCTCCTAAAGTGCTGGAATTAAAGACGTGAGTCCCATGCCCAACCTCCGCTCCCTGAACTACCTTCTATTCTCTTCCTCTCGCCTCCTTAAGGACCCAAACTGGATCACACCTCCTCCAAAGGCTTCCCTCCCCACATCTGGCCACATTCTTCTGGTCTCTGTCAGATATGTGTGGTGTGTGTGTGTGTGTGTGTGTGTGTGTGTGTGTGTGTGTGCGCGCGTGTGTGTGTGTGTGTTTTGAGTCAGCCTCACTCTGTTGCCCAGACTGAAGCACAGTGGCACGCTCATGGCCACCCCAGTGTCGACCTGCTGGGCTTCGGCGCTCCTCCCGCCTCAGCTTCCAAGTAGCTGGAACTATACACGCACACCACTATGTGGTTATGTCAGATATTTTGACACGTCCTTCACTGGCTTGTTGATCGGCTCATCACAGTCTCTCTGTCATTATGATGTGATTGTTCCATGGGGTACATGTTCTCATCAACTAAATTAGGAACACGGGGGCATGTTTTTCTCCTTAACTGCATCAGACATTGTTGGAGGGCAGAAACCTGTCTTCCTCCTCCTTGGTGTCTCACTCAGTCCCCGTGGTCCAGGCACATGGTTGGGTCTCAGTACTTAGCGTAGCCAAGGACAGATGCTGCTGTAGCCAGAGACGGATGGCACGGCAGCGAGGGAGGTGGCACCGTTGCAAACGTCTCCATCCGCGGTTCTCCCCTTCCATGACACGTACTACGTGTGCAGCTCAGTTTAAGGGACCACAAAGGCCGCCATAGAAATTCTGAAGCTGTAGCTGGGTGCAGTGGCTCACACCTGTCATCTGAGCACTTTGGGAGACCGAGGCGAGAGGACTGCCGGAGCTCAAGGGTTCAAGACCAGCCTGGGCAACTTGGTGAGACCTTGTCTCTACAATAATTTTTAAAAATTAGCCGGGCATGGTGACACGTGCCTGTGGTTCCAGCTACTTGGAAAGCTGAGGTGGAAGGATCGCCAGAGCCCACCAGGTAGAGTGGTGGGTGACAGAGTGAGACTCTGATTCAAAAGAAAGAAAGAAAGAAAGAACTTCTGACGCCACCACTGGGCCTCTATTCGTATTTCTTAAGAAGGATGGGTCCAAGCTGATGGCGCATGCTTGTAATCCCAGCACTTTGGGAGGCCAAGGTGGGTGGATCACTTGAGCCCAGGAATTCAAGACCTGCCTGGGCAACATAGGGAGACCTTGTCGCTACAAAAAAATTTTTTAAATTATGACCTTTGCCGGGCTCGGTGGATCAGCCTGTAATCCCGTGCCTTGGGAGGTTGAGGTGAGCGGATTGCCTGAGCCCACGGGTTCGAGACCCGCCTGGGCAACTTGGCGAGACTTCATCTCTACAATAAATCAAAAAAAATTAGCCGGGCATGGTAGCGCGCACCTGTAGTTGCAGCTACTAGGAAGGCTGAGGTGGAAGGATCGCTGGAGCCCAGCAGGTCAAGGCTGCGGTGGCCGGGAGCGGCCACTGCACTCCAGTCTGGGTGACAGAGTGAGACTCCAACTCAAAAAGAAAAAAAAAATTACAACCTTTAGCCTGGGCACCAGAGTGAGACCCCAACTCAAAAAAAGAAAAAATTAGTGAAGTGTGATAGTGTGTGTCTGTAGTCCTGGCTACTTGGGAGGATTGCATGAAGCCAGGAGTTTGAGACGAGCCTGGGTGACATAGCAAGACTGTCTAAACAAACACACAAAGAAACACACACACAACAACTGCGCCATTTTTTTCCCTGTAGAATTTCTTTCACTGGACATGAATAAACTAGTACTTTAATGAGGGCAAACAGTGTGTTCATTCAGTAAGTTGCCCAAGGATTTGAGGAACAACCCACCTCACTGAGTTTTCTCTTCCAGTGCCCTTTGGGAGTCCTGTGTCTTTGCCGGGAAGATTCAAATGCTCATGCTTTGCTTTTCTCACTTGAGGGAAGCTCGAATTTTCCACCGCTTTGGTTCTCCCACATGCAACCATCTTTTTTTTTTTTTTTTGAGTTGGAGTCCCACTCTGTCGCCCAGACTGGAGTGCAGTGGCCACTCCCGACCACCGCAGCCTTGACCTGCTGGGCTCCGGCGATCCTTCCGCCTCGGCCTTCCGAGTAACTGGAACTACAGGCACGCGCTACCACGCCCAGTTAATTTTTTTGATTTATTGTAGAGATGAGGTCTTGCCAAGTTGCCCATGAGGGTCTCGAACCCGCAGGCTCAGGCAATTCACTCACCTTGGCCTCCCAAAGCATGGGATTACAGGCTGAGCCACCGAACCCGGCCACAACCATCTTTTTAGCTTGGCTTAAATCATAAGAATTTTTTAAATGATTTTTTTAAATCATAAAAATTTTTGTTTGTTTTTTGAGTCAGAGTCTCCCTCTATCGCCCAAGATGGAGTGCAGTGACATGCTCATGGCCACCGCAGTCTCGACCAGCGGGGCTCAGACGATCCTTCTGCCTCTCTGCCTTCCAAGTAGTTAGGACTATAGGTGCATGCCACCATGCCTGGCTAATTTTTTGATTTATTGTAGAGATGAGGTCTCGCCAAGTTGTCCAGGCTGGTCTCGAACCTGTAGGGTCAGACAATCTTCTTACCTCGGCCTCCCAAAGTGCTGGGATTATAGGCAGGAGTCAGTGTGCCCAGTGAGAATCAGTTTCTAACTGTGACCCGTATGTTGGCCATGGCAGTGAGTGGAAATTGCCAGTGAACATCGCCAGACAACATTTCAGTTGTTGTGTGTGAGGTAGGATATTTTTAATTTATGAAGTTAAAATCATGAGTTTTTCAACTAGTGTTACTATATCTAGTTTCTCAGTCTTGAGCTCATTGTGGCGCTGATATATTTTTGCTCTTGTTCTATGTAGATTTCTAAGGGAAGACAAGCTTTTAGACATAGACGTGCCCTATTTTTTCTTCTTGGTTCTCCGTCTTCTCTGGATTCCATTATTACCTTCCCAAGTGCCCAAATCAGGATCATGTTAGATTTGTATCCATTCAGGTCTTATTGAAACTATTCTAGTAGTTACTGCCATTTTTTTTTTTTTTTTGAGTTGGAGTCTCACTCTGTCACCCAGACTGGAGTGCAGTGGCCGCTCCCAGCCACCCCAGCGTCGACCTGCTGAGCTCCTGCGATCCTTCCGCCTCAACCTCCCGAGTAGCTGGAGCTACAGGCGCGCGCTACCACGCCCGGCTAATTTTTTGATTTATTGTAGAGATGAGGTCTTGCCAAGTTGCCCAGGTGGGTCTCGAACCGGCGGGCTCAGGCAATCCACTCCCCTCGGCCTCCCAAGGCGCGGGATTACAGGCTGAGCCACCGAGCCCGGCCTCCTTGTAATATTAAAGTGTGTTAGGGTCCCACACTCCCAGTGGGGCCTCCAGGATGTCAGGTCAGACCTGCGGGGGGCATGGGGGGTGCCTGGTGTGCGATTTGATGCTGCATGAAAGATGCAAAGAATTGCACAAAGGTCAGATGGGAAAATACAGTTCCTTTAGAAAGAGTAGAGTCACCCCCCTAAGGTAGGGGAGGGGGCCAAAGCTTAAGAAAACATGGCCTGGCCATAGCTCCAAGAGCACAGGGCCACACCATAGCTCAGCAAGGCCGTGGTAAAACGTCTGCTCCTGTTGAGAACTTGTAACCATTTCCCTCAGATAGGGGAAGATCATTAAAGTGATTGGGTGGGGGGTGGTCTGTTCCACGTCAGCTCCAAGGGGGGGCA